>CM046880.1:607674653-610289665 GCA_025667525.1 Glebionis coronaria
TCCCAAATCCACCTGCGTTAAGTTCTGCTTCTTCACGCTCTCTCAAAAGCTCCATCGTCCATGCTTTTGTAGGTGGTCGTTTCCTCGGAACTCTAACACTTGGGCACGATATCCCATCAACATACCTCATCTGTTATTTAAGTACACATGAATGAATTGATATCATACAAGCACAAACTTCATGTATGTTAAAAAAAATCATATAGTACAAGACTTACAATTAAAAACGTCGTTGGACCTAAAAAATGGCTGTTGGTCAATTCAGGTTTCCAACCCTTCTTACACGCTTTTAACCATCTCCAAATAAAACTGCACCAGTTTATGTTCGCCAAATTCGTCTTCTTAGATATATGATCAAGTATTGTAAGATCACATACGGCTTTCTGCTTAACACCACCCATAACTGAAGCGAATAGAACTACAAAATTAAGCTTGAAGTTCATATCCGCAATTTCTGACTGTCTAATCCTTTGCTTAATCTTATTCGGTGTGATGTCCTCACCTTCCACGTATTGAGATTTCCAATTTTCAATCATCAACTTGTCCCTAATAATTGGTTCTTCTAATATATCAACACCTCGGTTTGGGATTCCAATAATGTCAGAAATAGTGTCCTTAGTTATGTCCAAACTACCATTTTGAAGCCTGATCTCCATCACATCAGGATCAAAGTTATCAACTACATAGAACGCTAACCTAGAGGGGACACCATCTAAAGTAAACTCTAATAAGTTCTCAAATCCTAAAAGTTCTAGACATGCTTTTTGTATGGGGTGGAGATTCTTTAAAGCATTAAACAATGCGGACGGGCTTGTCCTGGTTGTGAACCCATCCTTTTTGTTCACTTTCAATGGACTGGAATCCATTCTTTCCGATTTTGGTTGCTTTGGTTTTCCAACTTTTTTGACATTTTTTCTTATTCCAGTATCTGTAAGTCATAATAATTAAACAATTTCCGTAAAAAAAAAAAGAATCATATATGTTATATAACAAAAAATTAATTTAAAATACTATTTTTCGTACCATTATTTTTTGGAAGTCTCCGCCTTGTTGTTTCAGGGTTCCCATATACTATGTTTTTTTCCTTTTTAATACCTGTTAAACAAATAAATAACTTATTAAAATCATATAAACAATAAATCATATATCTTTATAAAATCCACACATGTTTATCTGATATACATATATTTTTTTTCAAAGTTACTTTTTGTCAATATCGTGTTTCCAAACCAAACTATAAGATATTTGGTTAGACACTCAAGAAGCACACGTAAAATAACTTACATTGGACTAAAACAAACTTAGTAATCATACACTGGATTAAAAAACCCTTTTTCTGGTATATATCTGACAATACACTATTTTTTTTTTACATATAAGCACATATTTCAATGATTATACGTATCACTATTAGACTAACAAGTATGCAAAACAAATCAAAAAACAGAATCTAACCTTCTACAACCGTACTGGATGATCCAACGTCTTTCTTTGAGAATTTAATTTTAGTAACATGTTTGTTTTCATCGTCTTCTGATGAGTTACCTACTTCATTGTCTGAATCGGTGTCCACCTCACGCATCAGTTTCTTTCCCTTAGACCTTTGACTCCTACGCAAACCTGTCATTGTTACCCTCCGTTAATAATAATCTTATAATAAATTTACAAAGCAGAGACTTAAGTTATTTATTAATAATTTATAGCACTAGATTATTCGAATCATACTTAATATATTCCACTTTTTTTACCTGATATTGGTGAATCAGTAGATTTTGCATCGTCTTTATATCCCATGATTTCATCAAAATCATCATCACTTAAATAGTCATCGACATCTATAGCGTCCTCTATTGTATTCTCTTCTATCACCGGCAATTTTCCCCTAGATCGTGCACTTCTCCGCACTTCTGAAATAAAAAATTAAAAGCCATATGTCATTTTTTGTTATACACAAGCATGTATGTCCCAAACACCCCTTATATCAGTTTGTATGCGATAAGTTAACATGTATGTTAAAGAGTACGTTTATTTTATTTTTTTTGAATCCCAAAAAAACCTTACATCAGTTAGCAATCAATACAACAAATCCCAAACACACTTTTTATTATTTGGCAATCACAAAAACACATAATGTATGTTAGTTTTAAGTAACCTGTATTTGTTTTGACAATCCCAAACGCCCTTATATAAGTTAGCTAAAACTAAAAAAACATGTATGATATAACGTACATACATGATATAGCGATAATCCAGAATAATCATTATATCAGTTTCATAAAACATACAAAAACATGTATGTTATGAATTACACACATGATATTATTACAATCCCAAACACCCCTTATATCAATTAGATAAAATTTTAAAAAAAACATGTATGTTATAAAGTACATACACGATATTCTGATAAAAACTTGTATGTTACATAAAACATACAAAAACATGTATGTTCTATTCCCCTAATATCAGTTACATAAAACATACAAAAACATGTATGTTATAAGTTACATACATGGTATTATTACAGTCCCAAACACCCCTTATATTAGTTACCTAAAACTTAAAAAAAAACTATGTTACAAATTACATACATGTTATCATCACTCTCCCAAGTCCCAAACAACCCTTATATCATTTACCAAAAAAGTTACAAATACATGTACGTTATAAAGTACATACATGATATTCTGACTCTCCCGAACACCCATATCATGTATGTTATGAGTTACTTTATAACTTTTAATCTAAAAATTATGATAAAATAGTTTAATAAAAACGTTAAAAATATACTTTTTATACTAAAAAAAATAAAAAAAATGATTAACAAGCTTATAACACTAAAAAAAAAATAATAAGCTAAAATAATAAACAAGCCACATATATAATTGCCCTTGGGAACTTATACCAGTAAAGTCCCTAGGGCAGTTGGTTAGAGCGTTGGTGTGTGGTGTGAGTGGCGCAGGTTCGAGTCCTGGCCACAGTATTTTTTATAATTTTTTTTTCTATTATACAGAATCAACATATATCAATTAATATTCACTTAAAAAACATCTATGTTCTCAATAACACAAACTTTTAACAAGATATCCCAAAATAATCCTGATTTAATGGTTCATACATTTATTTCCGTAATCCCAATCAACCAATAAAAAAAATTGTATTATTTCCTTATTTTTTCTTTCCAATCTATCTAATTAACTCCAGATTCTATAATCAACTATAAATCTTTTTTTATAAACAAAAAAAAAAAATAATAATAATAAATGTTCTTATCAAGATCAGTTATTCAGTTAACCAAAAAAATACATGCATTGATCAATTATTTCCTATTAAATTTACATAATCTTCTTAATCACATTATCTTCTTAATTAACATGCATTGGAACCATCGATATAACATATATGATAAAAAAAATAAGATTAGAAATAATACCTTCCATGTTTTTTTCCTACTTGTGTTACCAGTAACAATGATGATCAAAAACCCAGATTTATGTTTTGGTGTTTTTTACTGTGAATCGTTTATGTTTATATATTGATAGTGAGAAGTTGAGTTTATTTGATGAAATAGGGGAAATTGATACCGGAATTATTGTGAAATTAAAAAATAAATGAGAGATAAGTGGAGTCATGGTAGGTTAAACAGTAAACCGTTCCATCATACTAGCTTATTGATTATATCCCGTTGCAAATTGTTTTTAACAAAATACCATTAGTACCCTTGTGTACATATTTAACATTACGGTTACCAATTTTTTTTTTACTAAATTGCCATGTTGCATATATGTATTGTACATAGTGCTTTCTTACATATACTATTTTGGGTTCTGTAGGTTCTGTACCTATAATTGGGTTCTGTACCTATATATATATATATATATATATATATATATATATATATATATATATATATATATATATATATATATATATATATATATATATATATATATATATATATATATATATATATATATATATATATATATATATATATATATATATATATATATATATATATATATATATATATATATATATATATATATATATATATATATATATATATATATATATATATATATATATATATCAGAATCAGAAACCCTTATATAGGAAGAATGGTGAAACATTTCCATATATGCAAAATTCTAAAAAAACGACACGTGTAATTCACCGAAGAATTTCCATAACTATTTCATTATTATCCCGTCTAACACAGTTCAGGTCCCCAAAGTAAAAATTTTACCAAAAAATAGCCCTCTTTTCCTATGAACACCTCTAAACCCAGTCGATTCTCCTAAATCCCAAATCCCAAATCCCATCAATATCACAATCGGCTACCAAATCGAATTACACAATATCGATTCACCCATATACCCATCGAATTACACAATTGGATTAACAAATAAATTTTTTTTTTATTTTCCCGATGATGCCTCGATGGAATAATTAGATTTATGTAAAGATTTCTAAAATTTGTATATATCAATTCGTACACCCATACACCCAACTGATCCGTTTATCAATAAATGTAAAGATTTGTATATATCAATCCATTTAATCTTCCTGATGATGCCTCGATTGAACAAGATGCCAGTGAACCTACAATGGAAGTTGTGGATGAACAAAGGTGTCGATGAACCCGCAAAGGATGTTTCGGATCTATAATGAGCGGATGCGCCTACCAAGGGACTTGTGGATGCACAAGTTGCTGACGAGCCTGCCAAGGGATTTATGGATGAACAAGTTACCGATGAGCCCTTTTCACGTGTCATGTTTCTTGAAGTTGTTGATACGCGATACGGATGCGACTTGTGAAGGGAGAGGGTTTTATACACGTGTATCTAAGGATAGTGATTTTCGCCATTGAAGTTACTCCATGTGACGGTGGAAGTGTCTTACGAACAGGTTTGAAGTAAAACTATACCAGTTGTTCATGTTTTGGTACTACCTTATCTTAAATATTCTTAAAGAGATTTAAGCTCGGAAGGGTTAAAATGAATTTTTTCTTCTTTGTTTTAAGTAATAAAAGAGAAAGCTAGCTTTGTTTTCATGGGAAACTTGGAAGTAAGCAACTTGGTAAAAACTTAACATATGTATTCGTGATGTAGTTATTATAAGTAAGTTGAGGGGCAAGGCGAGTTGTGGCGTGGCCATTTCACAGCTGTTAGAGTGGCTCTGCAATTACGAAGGCATTTATTAGTGAAGAAACGAATGAACCTTCTTGAGGATATCAAGTGGCAAGATGTGAGTTAGAATGCGAATGGACAGGAAATTAAAGTTGCTTTTCGTACACATACACTTGAGATTTTCATTAGGTATGTTCTTACAGAATTAGTTTGTGGTACGTTATTACGAAAATAGGCATGTTTGAATAGCACAAATTGGGTTTCTTGGACACATGTCTTAGAGGGCAGTCCGAAATACTGTACTATTCGAAATAGAAGACTAATGGAAGCACTTTTGAGGTTAAAACCTGGTGCATCTCTTACTGTCAATCAGTAGGTCATTGTTTGAGTCGTGGTCACCATCTTGGCCACCTCAACCGAGTTGACCAAGTGCAGGTAAGCGAATAACAAATCGTCACTTTCCAATGTCACACGTGCTAATTTTAATCATTCTTGCTTTAATTTTCTTGAAAATTTTTAGAACTACATTAAGAAAAATGACATAGAAGTGTTACCTAGCCTACTCGTGCCATGTATATATTTTTATATGTAATATCTTATATTTCGAGTAAGAAAACCTTATCCGTTAGTCAATAAGTATGATCATGTGAAACTTTAACCTGTGTATGTTTATTTTTTCTATACCAAAAGTTTCCTGTAGAGCTATATTGTCCATGATTTCTCTTTGTTTATAAAATAGCAAATAAAAGACAATGGAAACATAAAAACGTGTGACGTGGTTAATAAGAATAATTAAATCGATTCATATTTTTCAAAAAGAACATTGATTCATACTCCGTATATGTTAATTCATATCATTTGTAGATGTGTGTGCACACAAAGTCAAGAAGCACATGTGGGATTGAAAAATTATACCCATATGAAGTATACCAAGAAAAAGTCAAGAAGCACAATTCCTGAGGTAAGTAACGCAGAGATATCAATGAGCTATGTACTTTGGACCTCATGTAATGTGGTTGTTACAGCTTGTGCATTCAAACTCCAAGCCCGTGCCTGTTTGAATGGTAGGAGCAGGGGACTGCTGTGGGATATCTGTGCTAACAAAAACGGACTACAGCCCTAGGGTGCGACAAATAATTCAATTGTAGGAATAGGGGATAGGTTTGTTAGCTGTGGATTATAGAGGGATTTTCGTGCTAAAAAGAAGGGACTGCAGCCCGAAGGTGTAGCATCAATTCCAAAGAACCACTCAAGATCAAGTAATTTTGTCCTAACAAGAAACGGTCTAAAGCGTTTTGGGTTTCCCAAAAGTGTAAAGCTATGATTTATTCTTGCTCTGTCCCCTGAAGTGGATGTGGAAAAGTGGTTCGGGTTTTTGGTGACCATTTGAAGTTGTTCGTAGCCGCCGATTTTCTTGTTGAAAAGGTATATCTAAACCGGCTTTCTCATTTACTTTCATGCGTATATTATTACAGGACATGATCTGTAAATACACACGAAGTTGCTTTCAACTTATCATATCACAATTAACTATCTTTGCTTACTTTCGTGCATATATGATTACCGGACATGAGCTGTAAATACACAAACATATTAGTTATTATAGTTTTACAACTTTAAAGATAATCCATGAAAGTTTTACAACTTTAAACATATTAGTTTTACAGTTTTACAACGACAAATATACAAACAAATTAGTTATTACAGTTTCACAACTTTATGATATCACAATATTTTTCTTTCAAGCCATCCACTGATTAATTGCTGTATTTCATAGGAATTTCTACCACTGTTAAAGAATTTGCTGAGAGTACTGGCTACAAAAAATCCTACTGGTGTCAGACAAGAAATAGAGATGGAGAAAAAGAGGAAATTAGCACGAAATGAGTAAAAGTTATTCGTATCAAACAAAGGTGTTTCATATGCAAAAATGGATATGATTGACCAGCTGACTCCTTTGCCTATTTAATAACAACTTTTGAAAGATGATTCACATTACTTTTTATCATACAGTCACGAATATCAGTCCTAATATGTGACATATCTCAATTTATCAGTTAGATGCAGTTTCCTATGATGACATTCCTCTCGAAGAACATGATCTTCTTGGAGTTACCTATGATGACATTACTCTCGAAGAACTTCAATCAAGAGCGGTTATTGGTCGTGAATGGACATCCTTTCATCCCTGCACCCATAATAATCAGGTAATGAATGTATGCTCTTCCTTTTTATTGTATTTAAAAGTTGAATAATTATTGAAATATGATATTTTCAAAATTATTTTGTCAGCGAGTGTTGGGTACAAACCAACATTGGTTTCCTAGCGCTGATTTTATACGCCTTAATCTTTCATTAACAGAATTTTGCAATGCGTTGACATTGCAGGTATGCAATAACACACAACAAGTGGCTCAAAAGCAGTTGATGCTAATGACCAATCAAATCATCTTTCTCATACAGGTTTGTGAACTTATCTGTTTATGTTGTCCGGTGCGTATCAATAATAACTAAACAAAATAATAGTTTGGAAGATGATCTCCTGCTGTATCTTTTCATGTCTGTTTTGGTGTACGTATTTAGGTTGGTTTTTTGTTAGTGTCATTTTCTCTGTTCATCTTCAGACACATTAAACACAGCTACTACTGCTGTAGCAGCAGCAACGAAATCAACAAAGTCCTCAGCTGTGTCTGCGGCTGGTGCCGCTACGTTAGCTGGGGACGGTATTGTAGCAAGAAGCTTGCTCCAATATTGGACGAAGTTGCTGTTTCATTTGAGCAAACATCACAGTGCTTGTAAGATATTGTTTAGGCTTTGTGATTAAACTAAGTGAATAGTATACAAACTATTTATTAACTTACGCAACCACGAGACGCAATGAAACTTGAATGCTCATTTTTGTTAACAGGCCACAAGCTCCCATATTGTTAAATTTCAGGGCTTTTTTATCTAAAGGTAAAAGTTGTGTTCATTACTGGATATTTGACACCGTGTTACAGGTGGTTTGGAATGTGAAAAAATTAGCGGTGCTAAGGTATATGAAACAGTTGAGGAGATTGACAATGTCGCGTCAGATTTAACTAAGACTATGAGGCGCATCCATTGGAGGAAAATTCTGGCAGTAGTAGCCTTGGTTCATAAGCTAAGACTACTTTTTGCAATGATTATAATTCTTTCAGAATAATAAATTGTTAATACATTGTTATTCTTATGTATTTTTAGTTAACTTAGTTTTGTTCAGAATGGAATACATCAGAAAGAGGTATTTAAAATATATTCCGTTATATAATCTATTTTATCCAAACTACATTTGCTCATACTCTTTTGCCTAACTGTCATAGGTATCAAGAGGTAGAAGGATATAATGCGAACAAAACCACAATCACTCTCTGGGCTCCAACAAGGAAAGAATTCACCCCCGAAATGCTTTTATGTGGTTCAGTCAAGAAAATGGTCGGCTCAATTCGTGAATCAATTGAAAATGTAAGATTGATTTGAAAAATATTTATGTGTACATAAAATACAATATATCGTTAGTTAAACAAACCTAAACTTGGACTTACCATTTATGATTTTTCTTTCTACAGAAAACTGAATGTCTCATTTATGCTAAGATTCATAAGATACACCAAGAGTATGGATGGTCGTTTCTGGCATGTAAACTATTTGGTAGAGCTGCAAAAGAGTCTGAAGATGAGTCGTCTTCAACCAAAACTATTAAGGGTAAAAATAAGGTCAAGACTTATGATTGCAGAGATCATAAAAAAATGACGTTGGTTATTCAAAAGTATGCATATAATGATATCACTTGAGTCCATTATTTAGTTCATCTACAATGCATGAAACTTACATTAAATCTTAATTTACTAACATGTATAAGGTTATCATTGGTGTTATCGATGATACTGGATCTGCTTTGCTATTGTTGTATGAGGACATGACTCTAAGGTTTATTGATGTCCCATGCTACAAAATGATTAACCAGTACAAAGACAAACATGATACCTTTCTTATTAAACTTAAAAGTATTTCAACAAATATGAATCTCAGATAACTAAAAAATTGTATACTACCTTCTTTTTGTGCATTTTAACCTACATTATTAAATTAATAATGTCAAAACTAGCCCGTCCATCGGACGGGTCTAAGGACTAGTATATATATATATATATATATATATATATATATATATATATATATATATATATATATATATATCTTTTGGTTTAATTTTCAGCATATATCGCGACATCTTTATCCGCGGTCATGGTACGTCCAGCCGCACTTATCCGCATGTTTTTGGAATATTTTATTTTTTAAAAAAACTCGAGTTATGAGTCGCGTCCTTTCACGTTAGTCCACCCATTCAAGCATAATATTTTATTTTGGTCGTGGCGATATGCGCGATCAAATATATTATTTTATTTAGTTCCGTCGCGGCATCCGCCCATCCGGACGTATTATTTAGTTTCGTCAGTGTGACCCGCGCGATCAAACATAATATTTTATTTTGGTCGTTGCAATATGCGCGATCAAATATATTATTTTATTTAGTTCGGCCGCGACGATCCGCCCATCCGGACGTATTATTTAGTTTGGTCGCTGCGATCTGCGCGATCAAACATAATATTTTGTTTAGTTAGGTCGTTGCGATCTGCACGACCAAACATATTATTTTATTTAGTTTGGTCGCGGCAATCCGCCCGTCCGGACGTATTATTTAGTTTGGTCGCGACATTCCACGCGATCAAGCGTATTATTTTATTTAAGTTACGTCACGGTGATCCGCGCATTTAAATGAATTATTTTGGATTGCCCATCTAAAAATTCGCCATACACAACTCTACCTCGGTCATGGTTATGACTTACGCATTTTTACATTCGTTATACATCATCTTATGCCCATTATCGATTAAACTGTATTTCATACATATTCGCCATATTAATGTGCGTAAGTTAATCCCTATAATACACACATGTCTTGCGTTTTATTTTATAATAAATCTCCACCATATTAAGGTGGACCCGTCACCTTCCTAGTATGCCTAAGCAACGTGGCCATGTCCCATAGGGGTAAGCGTTAAAAATTGCTCAAATATTTTCGGATACTTTACATATAAGTTTAATACTACAAGATAATATAACACCAGGGGTATCATAATACCATTGATATGATCTTATTTGATTATAGTTTAGCATTTATATTTTGAAGCATGTAGAATACTACTTTATTCAGTGTAAATATTATTGCACAGATCAGGTATCCATCGCAGGTCACGAACTCTAACACCCCCAATTTACATTGTGCAGCGGAAATACACAATTAGGTGCTAGACACAAGCATCATCATACAAGGTATATTGAACGACTCAAAATAGAGACGTTTACACAAAATATAAACATGATTTTCATAGTAGGTCTAAAACATAAATTTCATCCCATAATTGTACTAAAACGACACCAGAGTAAAGCGTTTAGTCCCCATGGATCTCGACCAACAACCAACAAGTTTAGTACAGTACAGTAAAGGATAGATATAGTTTTTAGACCAACATTCTTCCAAAAGCCAAGCCACAACCTCCACAGCAAAGCTCCATGCTCCATCACTTCCTATTACCTGAAACACATGCTAAAATGAGTCAACAATAATGTTGAGCGAGTCTATAGGTTTATCAAATCACATTTGAACACAAGAAGAAAATCAATCATAATCATTTATAGAATTGTCAATACACACAATCTATATTCAAGGAAATTATAAACATTGTATTTAAGCTCATGACACCGACCCCTTAACCAAATAGTCACCCACGCCAAATGCCGGCATGACTAGAATAAAACCATTGCCCCTCTAGGGTATCAGTTGCTAGAATACCACATTCTTATTCCCGTAAATTATCCTTCCCAGAGGTCACTCAACGTAATGCCCTGGTCTGAGATAGGGTGGTCAACCCAATAGTACTATCATTAGAATAAGCGGCTATTCTCGACTCACAACATAGTCAGAAGATAGTTAACGGCCCATGAATTTAGGGTCTTTAGCAACAAGGTACTCAATATAATGTAATCAACTTAGGCAACATTCGGGTCCAACAATTACTCATGACTTGTGTTCATTTATTTTCCAATAGCATGTATCCCCCTCGCGGGTATAAAACATTTAGTAGCTAGCGTAAAACGTTTGAGTTCTTCATCAGACATCTCGTAGTAGAGCGATATACCAGTTGACTTGATGGTAATACCGCGCTCTGCCTCATCAGCAGATGTGTCAGTCATTCGCACATCACCAGCAGTTTCTTGTGCAATGATTCCAGCAGCAGCCACAAGAGAGTCGGTCAAAGTTGATTTTCCTGTTATGAAATTGAAAGATATGTATTAAGAATAGCAATTGAGATAGATAAGACTATAAATTACAAAGATAACAGCCAATGTTGTTTTATAAGAAAACATTTGATGTTTTTTTTAGAATCTAAAACAAGAGCATGTTGCAAAATAGACAAATGTTATAAACCGTTCTTTTATTAAACCCTAATATATTAAAATGAACAAATTACAACAACTCATACACATAGTAGAGTAGAAAAAGCTTCATATAAATTTTAATACTTGTCATTTTATTCAACCCTAATATATTACTAGCATGGACCCGCGCAATGCGGCGGCGAGTACTCATAATCATTTTTTAGGGTAACAAATATTAATCTCTTATCCATTAAGTTTGTATAGTTAAAGTCGTAAAAAATAAAATAAAAAACCTCTAAATTTTTTAAAAAAATTCAATAAAATATAACAAAATGGATATTGAATTAAAGAACATAAAATTTTAGAAAATATGGTGAAATTAGATTTACAAAATTAATAAATAAATAAAAAGATTTTTTAATTTAAAAGAAAAAAATGTTATTTAAGTAGGTTGTAACAAAAGTTTGTTACAAAAGATTGTTAGAAAGAGTTATAGTATATAATATTGATGAAATATCAAAAACTTACTTTAGTAGTAGGAAAAAAAGTCTGAATTTTCAGACTTACTATTTTAAGAAAGTGCCAAATGCTTTATAAAGTAAGTATTACAAGTTTTATACACCTAAATTCTTTCTCTATACGTTTCTTTCTCTTCAATTATATTAAATGTCCTTAAACCATCAAAAATCATTGAATACTTATAAAACCAAAAATTCCTCTACATGATTTGGAAGTTGTTTTTTGTTACTTTTATTTTGTTGATTGTAACCCTTAAAATGTTATTTCATGAAAAATATTTTTATGAATTGATGATAAACTATGATTATGTTTATTGTAACCAGGTTTACAGGTTGGATAATCGCTTAATGACCGAAAATCAAAATTAGAGGATGTGTAAATCTGGTTTGTCTCAAAATTTTATGCTTTTGTTAATATTAATTTAATTATGTATCACATGTTTATGTATGAAATTGGTTGTTATGCTTGTGTAAGATTTCAAAAATTGAGAATTGTGAGTTGATTTCAAGAATTGGAAATTTTAATTAGGGGTATTATGTAGAATGCTTATCACGCCAGGTAAACATGATTATCTATTTTTTAAATTTTTTTATCCCACTATTCTATGCATTTAGAAGGCTTAAATATATTAAAATAAAAGAAAATAAAACCCTGAAAAATCAAATTACAGTAACATTTTTAAAATAAATGCACATTAACATCCTAATTTATAAAACATACGATTCAAAATTTTCTGTATATAAAAAAACGTTTTTGTAGGTTTGTTTTTTATGGAAACTTATTTTGTGTGTATAAAAAAATAAAGTAAAAAACTCATGATAAACTCATTACTTTTTTGTATTCAATGTTTTATGTAATTTATTGTGTATGTAAATAAAATAAAATTTTGTATGCGTATTTTATGTAAATTTATTTTATGTATATTAAAAAAAAGTATATGTAGCTTTTCTTATGTAAATTTATTTTTTGTATATAAAAAAAATAAAACAGTAAAATTTGGCTTAGTTGTACATGGGATGCTCCCTAAAAAAATAGTAAAAATAAAACATCTGTTGTACATGAGACGCTCCCTAAAAAATAAAACATCCATTGTACATGGGACGCTCCTTAAAAAATAGTAAAAACAAAACACATATATATTTTTAGTAATGTATTTATGGCCATTAAAAGGAAAAACACCTATCACATTAAGTATGGACGCTTCCCTAAAATCAAACGAGTATTGTTCTATATAAACTGGAACAATTTGGCTCACTTGCTGCAGAATTCTCTCTTCTTATCTTCGTTCTATGAAAAAATTGTACAAACGTTTAAATCAAACGGGTTGCATCCTAAGCACATATGACGTTTCTCTATTTCATCTCCATCTCATTGGAAAGTGCTAAGATCCAAAGTAATCGTCAATCAACCTTTTCTTGATTCAGCCATTAACATCAACCCCAACATCCAGTACTAAAACTATTGACATTTTTTTTTGTTTAAGGTTTTGGTTCAATTTATAAAATGCTAATTTCTTTTTTGAGTTTTTGATTATGCAGGTTAAGTGCAATCGCGCCATCTAAACATTTATATTTATTGAATCAGAAGTTTGGAATTTTGGGAGGCTATCAAATACTCATTGGTAAGTCTTTTTTTATGTTAAATCAGAATTTGGAATTGAACTCCATTCGTTTTTAGTGTGTCGTATTAGGAGTTTTTAATTTTCTTGAAGGGTGTTTGGTAATTTTGTTTAGATAATGTAACCTTTTATATTATGAATGAGATTCATATAAAGAAAATGATAACAGTGATTGTGTTGGTAACTTTGTTTAATTATTGGGCTATAATGCGCTATGTACATATATATATATTTGTGTTGTTTGTAAATTAGAGCAGGATAAGTAACATTGAATAGCAACTCTTGTGTCTATGGAACATTGTTGATTTCACTCAATTAAGCATCTGCAACTCCATGAGCAGTTTATTAAATTAATGACCGCAATGTTATGTAACATTACAATATGCCTAATTATGTTTTTCTTTATACACCGAGTTGTATTAGTGAAGGAGAAAGACATTGCTTGGTTTGTCAAGTTCTGCTTGCCTTGGTGCAAGCACTGGTGAGCGATTATATCTATTTATTCATGTGTTGTATATGAATATATTCATGTGTTATATATGATTCTAAGATGTCAAATTATGTATATGAACATTAGGTCACACTTTTTTACTGTTAATGGAGAAACAAAGTGTGCTTTCTATCCAATCTTAGTTCTGACAAAAGAGTTGCAACTTTTTTAAGTGCCATCACAAAGGCCACTCTTCAGGTAAATTATATATCTTATAAAGTCTCAATATTAGTTATTGTTATTAAAAATTTAATCTTTTGAAATCTATGTCCTTAATCGTTTGGTTTTAAATAGAACGTAAAATGTATGTTTCGTGATAAGTGTGTCGTTTATCTTTGAACCTTCTTATTAAGATAGACGAGCAAGTGTAAATATATATGGTTTTTTATATATATAGACAAGAGCATACTTCCTTCTATATAGCTCATCATGTAGAATACCTTGATTATTTTTTCTTAGTTATAAGTTATCTTTGTTTGTCATTGTAGATTGTAGAGAAACTTCTAACTACAGTTGTGGCAGATGCTGATGTTTGTGTCCATAATATTGTTGAGGAGTTGCTGATGAGGGTTTATGATGAAGGTTTTAAGATGATGGGTTCTAATAAGGGTTTTTGATGATGGATTTTTGATATTGAGTACCTGGTACACTTTGCACGCCTTTTATGCGATTCCATCTTATGTTATTTGATGTTATGTTAAGCGCAGCATCAACTGTTTGAGTGATGAAAAGTTATTGAAAGTTAGAAGTTGAATGGCTGTGAAGTTTTTCATTAACTGTTATGTTAATCGCCACATCAACAATTGACTTCTTATAAAATGTAGTTTTCAAATTTTCATTTGCAGTAATATGGAATGTAGTTTTCATATGAAATTAATTCAATAATTTTCGGTGTAAAAATACATGGGGTCATTGATTAGTACTCTAAAATAAAAATAAAGTTTTCATCTTTATTTCTCTAATATGAGATGAAGTTTTTTTTTTAATTTCTTTTCCGTGTTAATTGAATATACGTGAACTTTAAAAATTATGTAAAAAAATTTATTGTTGAACTTTAGAATCCTTATATAGCTATTTTTAACCATGGGTTATATGAGTGTAGGCAATTTCTTTTTGTGAAGTTAAATACACGCTACTAATATGATCTTAAGTACTTATGACCTACTAATAGTTTTAGGTAAAGTTAGATTATTGTCGGGTTAGGTATGACCATACAAGCTTACATCTGATTTAGATTGTGACGAGCTCTTTTCTTGAGTAAGTTAGAACTAAATAAATAGGTAATTCAGTGCGACAACTAATATGAAAGAATTATACACAGCTTCTAATAATGGTTATGCAGTGCCTCCTACTCAGGTGTTGATGGAATGGAATGGACTTTGGCAACTCAACTCATCATCTTTATCTACATGGTGTCAACACTATCAAAAGTGGAAAAGATCGATGATAGATTAACGTTGGTTATTTTTATAGTTAAAAAATCAGATTGTGTATCTTATAATTGGAAGATTTATTATTATTCCTTTAAATGATAATGTAACTTATTATGGATTTATGTTATCCGTTCATTTCTTTACGAACGTATCTCTTAAATGAACTACTATGGAATACGAGTTACTTTTCTTATTCAAGACTATATATGTGTTCAACAAGAGGAGGATACATGCACATTCTTACTTATTCTCTTAATGAAACTATAATATCTCAACGTTCTTTGTTGTTTTTCGCTTTATTTGTCCATGTAACAATAATCCCCTTAAAGTGTCCTGCGATTCCGCGAGTCTTTAAGCTAGTATATAATACAGAAGAAAAAGCTTCATATGTAATGTAAGTCAATATCATTTAAAAAAACACAACTTTTATGTCTATGCATGCCAATCTATCACCTAATAACAAAAACTATCTATACACCACAAACATATTGTAATAAACAGAAACAATACGTAGTTAATTGAAAAACATGACATCCTTATAAACTCTTTTAGCCTATGCTTAATAACAGGAAGAAATAATGAATGAACATATTACAGAACCTTAATGCAGTAAAAAGGCTGTTTACATACCGTGATCAACATGAGCAATAACAGACATGTTACGGATGTTACGCTTCATATCCATGATCCTACGAAGCTCCTCAGCTGTAAACTTCACCTGTTGGTGCATATGATAACTAATATCAGATACCATTATCTATTTTATATATAATAAAATAAAAAATATTACAACTCTTTAAAGCATAAGCATTTAATGAATGAATTAAAAACAATACCTTAAATAGACTAATAGACAACAAGAGAATGCAATAACTATTTAATTTGTTACCATAATTAACTCATTCATAATACACAGATTAGAAAAAATTGCATACCAGTAGTCCATACCATTTATTGGACTAAAATACTAATTGATAAAAGCTCATAATCGTGTGTTTTACAAGCCCAAAAAAACATGCATATGACGATCTTAAACGTATCTTTGTAAAAAAATTGAATTAAATTTAATTTTTGATGTTTTATTTGGAAATGTTGTTATGAAAAAACGTGTTTGTAGATCTTAAAGCTTATCTTTGAGAAAGTTTATAAAAAAAATTATAGATAATTATTATTCTTTAAAAAATTCAACATTATCTTTTAGATAACATAAGAAAAAAATATTTTTTTCTTTAATTTCCCTATATACTTTCCCAAAAACAAACGTGTTTAAGTTTAAAATGTTCAAACCAATAAAAAGGATTTAAAAATAAAAATTATTTACATAAATATATATACTCATTTAACAATTTGAAAAAATATAATAAATATATAATAATGGAAAGTAATAAACTAATTAAAATGAAAGTTGGTAAGTCTTAATAACTATTTAAATGTTTTGAATAAAAACTAAATAAATTTGGAAAGTTATAATGATAAATGAAACGTAATATTAAAATTTACGCGATATACTTTTTTGAATTTTGAAAAATTAATTGAGATAAGTTATATTTGGTAAAAATTGCTATTTATATACAACTCATAAAAATATTTTTAATGACCCGGTAAGATTATTTTTTCTATGATATAAGAGAGAAAACTCTTGAATTCAAGTAAATGTCTTCTTATCGCCTCACAAAGCATTCTCTATTAGAAAATTTTAATTTTCGTGGGTTTGTTGCGATGACCTAATAACACAAAACACACTAAAACCAATTCATTGCCTACCGCCGACAGCTCTCTTCGATGCCACCGATCTATTCATTGTCGCCATTTAAGGTGTGTGGCAATGGTTGTTGGTAGGTGACGTTTTTAGCTTAGGTGGGTAGTTTGCTTTTTGGGTGTTTTGATTTGTTGAAGATTTGTTTCTTGGTTAGCTTTATGTTTGAATAACAAATGAGCCAAAGGGGTTTGTATATTGGTGGTGGTGGTTGCAGTGCTATAATTGTTGTTGGGTGTTTGATTTTCAGTGTTCTTGGTGACTTTCTTTTGCAAAATCAGTTTAGAGGTTATTTTCAATTTTACAGATAAGTTTTTAAACCTTATTTAGGATTTTATTATCTTGGTTAAATGTTTCTAGAGTACTAAAGAAATTTAATGATATTTGTTGCAGGTTTTAATAGTTGTGATATTTTAATCTTTAATTTGCTTATGTTCAAAAAACGTTGCAGTTACATAAGAAAATTGGACTTTGAGTCTTCTGGTAGCTATTTGAGGTAATTCACGATATTCTTCTTAGATTTTCGTGAATTGTTATATACTTTATTTTTATGTGTTCTTGGGAATGTAGGTAGGTAACTAACGGGTCAAAACGGGTCGGGTAGCTAACGGGTCAAAATGGGTGGTTTTATAATCTTAAAACAGCAATGCATAATACATACTACTATTTGGTCATGCATAGATTTGATATAGAATGTATGTTTATGAGGTATTATATTGCCTTTTAATTCAAAATGATGGTTTATATATACATCAAACAAGTATAATGGTGTTTAAATAGGGAATATGATGGTTATAATAGAAACTAAGGTTTGAACATCTTAATTCAAAATGGAAAGAATGTGTGTCCAATATGATGGTTTTATATTGGACAATGACTCGAACTAAGTCTTCAATAAATAATCACACTTCATGGAAGGCTCATGTATCATCTCTATTCGAGTCGATTGTTAAAGAAAACACCGTTCTAAGGTAATTTCTTCATACAAGGCTTTCTTTCATCCTGTAATTTAGTAGTAATTTCTTCATTTATATGGCACTGGTGTATCCTATCAAAATGAGAAGTAAACAAGTAGAAAGGTTGTTGATAGTGTATAACACATGAGCAATCATCTAAAATAAGGTTTCTTCCCCCATTGATAGTAGAATATGTATATATCTCCTTTTTATCTCTTCGTATCAATATATAAGTCAAATCTAATGGGATAGAAAGTTTTAATAAGTTTAGGTTTATGGACTTCATTGCTGTCAGATATGTGTTTATGGTACACTTTCAATTTTTGGTTTTATGTTTTTCATTCATTTATCTTAAGTTAATCATGTGGTTCATTCATGATGTCAAGTACAACATACTTTCTTTTGCCTTGATAATCATCGTTTCTGCTTAGTATGTGAAATCATACACCATTTTCTGTTAGTTAAGGCAACTACATGTAAAAAGGGGTGTTTGAGATTACTTCTTATATATACTTTGGTTGAGGCAACTCAAAGTAACACAGGGGTATTTTGTATTAATATTTTTTCCTACTTTTATGCATTTGTACTAAGTTATAGCTTAAGTGACTAAAAGTGATATAACAGGAGTTTTTGGGTACTAATTTTTTTTAGCAAATTGGTTTACGTACTCTAGATTGTACTAAGTTTGTGCTACTGATTACGCAGATTGCTCTAGATGTTGACGTGGCTTCCCGCTGCTAATGCGGTTTGCTACTGCTAATGCATTGCTGGTGCTTACTTGATTTATTGCTACGGGTAACATATTGTTCCTATTTTTATATTTTTCTTCTAGTGCAGTCATGGGTCAAGAAAATATGGTCTTAGAAAACTTCATCCATTGTTATATATTATTGTCTGGATATAAAAAGTTTAGTAAGAAGACTATTCAAAACAAGCACATGTGATATGTAAAATATATAATTGTATGGATATAAAAAGTTTACTTGAGATAGTTACATGAACCTTGGTCTGTCGGATGTGATTTGTAAAATGAACTGGTAAACTGATAAATTACTTTACTCCCCCGAGGATGTTGATTTAATGACAAGGCTAAATAAACATCTTCGTTAACGTTATCATCAAAAGACTTTAGTATTCTTTGGTGGAAATCCAGATATTGTTGACTCTTTTATTAAAGTTTATAAGAGAACTTTTAAACTATCCATACTTTTAGTATGTTAAGTTAGATAGGTAGTCAATGAAACCTGTAGTCATTCGTGAGGTGGGTGGTTACAGTTGCAGAGCCTGAGTGGATGTCTAAAAAAATCATAAAGTCTTTTCTCTCTGTGAGTGGATGTTTAAAGATGCAAGTTAATTGTTAACATGATGTATAGTTTTCTTACAAATTTATTGGTATTAATGATTTACATGGATGATACATCCAAATTATTTATCATGTCACTGAAATATTATTTATTACTTCTTTTAAAAAATAATAAGACTTATTTACGTTTGTTGTTTGTTGATTTATTTAAATATCCTCGTGATTTATTTAAATAAATGTTTACCGCTTAAGACTTCAGAACAATATCATGTTAGTATCATTTACCAGATCCTTTGTTAGTTTCATTTGCCATATCCTCCGTTAGTTTCACACATATACAACTATATATTGATGTTTTCACATAATAGACAATACAAATGTTGTTTACAAAGAGTTACTTCAATGTCTATTCACAACCTACTTTTACTTACATTTTCTATAAACTATTAGGTGTTCACAAAATTGAAATTGACTTTTAACTTGATTACTGCTCAAAGACGTCAATGGATATTCAATATCATCATATTTGGAGACGACAATGCATGAACTACTATTTTAATTGATATAAACATACACGTGTTTCGAATCATTCGCGTATTTTCTCATTATTTCTTTATTTTTATATTTTATTCACACATATAACATCTTACTAACATATTTCTTTAAAAAATCCCGTGATTCCACGGGTCTTTAAGCTAGTAACAATATATAAACCAAAGTATAAAAACAGGAAAGAGGTCTGGTTTTGAAAGTTAGAACATAATTAGTTACCATTTTGACTAGTTTCAAGGGTCACCAACAGAATGATCGGACAAAGAACCTGCACAATAAAATACGGCATATTAGCTAGAACAAATATCAGTTTCAAAGGTAACAGAGTTAATTGTATAATTAGTACTGTAAACCGTAACAAATAACATGCAAACTCTAACAGCAACAAATCAAATTAACATCTATTTCCCTTTGAGAATAATAGGTACAGACACAAATAAACTAGAACAGAGAAATAAAAGTTTCAACATGTTGAGGTAAATAGCTAATAGCAAGGACTGTTTCATCTGGTGCATCCAAATCAGTTAAAAAACCTTAAGGAAGCACTACCTGCGCCTATCGGCGGGAACTGGGCTTGGCTTGGTTAGTAGTGACTACATCAAGCATATACAAAAAGTACTTAAGCATAAACTGACTATTTGTGGCTTATTTTGAAACTTTTCGCCTGACACATAAAATTTTTAAAATAAGGCATAAATAGTGAGCTTATGAAAAGTAACAATGCGTTAATATAAGCTTCATAAAACTAAATCTTAACAATAAGGTCACAAAAAACTAAACCGTAACAATAAGGTCACAAAAAACTAAACCGTAACAATACATCACAAAAAACTAAACCCTAACAATAAACATAAAAAAACTAAATCCTAACATATAAACAAACGAGTAACATATAAACAAGCCCTAAAACACTATTTATTTTAACTGATAGTTTTTTTTTTAAAAAAAAAACCTAAAAACTGAAAATTATATTTGTACACTAACGATGCGATAAAATAACCTTTCAATCAAATTACAACAACACATAATATTACATGCATGCTTCATAACATAAAATAACAACAATAACATCACAAAAAACTAAACCCTAACATAAACAGATAAACAAACGATTTCAACAAACAAGAATAACAATAGTAACACAACACATGCATTATAAGACATGAAAAAGATAATAAAAAATTTGACGGTGCTGTAAAAAGAGGTTTTACCGATTGGAGATAAAGAGGAGGTGAAAAGATAGAGGCAGCGGTATGTGGCGTCTTTTATAAAATAAACGAAGAGTTATCGTTCTATATTTATAGCCATTTGCTAGGGCATCGTTTTAATGAGCCTTTTCTTGGGCTTTGGTGGTTTTCATTTAGTCTGTTAAAACGTTTTCAAACCCGTTTTGTTATTAACTTTTTCTTGTTTTTTTAACGTCCATTCTTTGGATTTGTCTCACGAAAACCGAAAACCGAATCGAACCGAATTAGAACGGACCAAAAATATAATTCAGTTTATGGGTCATAACCGAACCGAACCGAACTACAAACACTACAACAAAATTGGTATTTAGGGTCGGTGTATATTTAGGGTCGAAAATTTCGACCCTAAATATATGGTGGGGGCCACAACTTTTCAACCAAATGGCTGGTCAAAAAGGTGGTGGGGTCCACGATTTTAGGGTCGAAAATTTCGAACCTAAAAACGTAGTGTTAATTTAATTTATTTATGTAATATAAAATACATTTTTAATAATTTAAAATCATTTTAAAACATTATATTTTTATATGTTAATATTTTAGGGTCGAAAATTTCGACCCTAAATTTTTAACTATATTTTAAATATTTTCTTTTAGTCTAAATCCTTTTAATATATTAATATACGTATATAATTAAATTTTAAATATATGTTTTTATTCAATGGTAATGTGTTTTATTTGAAATTTTTTTTCATCATTATTAAAATAAATTTTGAATTATTATTAATAGTTTTTTATTTTTCTTTCTGAAGGCAATTGTATAATTTCTATTTTATTTCAACGGATGGATTCATAAAGTTTATTTGAAATGGTTGATACTATGTTGATAGTTTGAATTATTTTAGGGGATTATATTATTTAAAGAGTGCATGAAAGGTGTTCGACGAAATGTCTTAAAGAAATTTAAAACTCTTTTTGAATCAGGATGGGTTAGGAGCTGTTTAGTTGTAGAAACTTTTCATAATTTTCTGTTTCTAATTTTCTAGAGAAGAAAAACAATTTCTTTTCTAGAAAAGAGTTGAGAATTTTGAAAACTTGTTTATATGATATTTTTTATTTTCTAAAGAAAATAAATAATGTTTAGACGAAACTATTTTCAACCATTTTTATCATGATCAACTTTTTTTTACTTTTTTGCTAGTTTTTTTTTTTACATTTTCGTCTGTTTTTTCCCGTCTTATTTTTTCATATTTTCGTAATTTTTTTTCGTTTTAATTAGTTTTTTTACGTTTTCATCAGTATTATTACGTTTTCGTTTATAAATTTACGCTTTCTTCAGTAAATTTACGTTTCGTCAGTAATTTTACGTTTTTGTCTGTAAATTTGCGTTTCCGTCAGTAATTTTACGTTTTCGTCTGTAAATTTACGTTTTGTCAAAACTTTACATTTCCGTCAGTAAATTTACGTTTTCGTCAGTAAATATACGTTTTCGTCGGTAATTTTACGTTTTTGTCTGTAAAATTACGTTTTCGTCAAAAATTTACGTTTCCGTCAGTAAATTTACATTTTCGTCAATAAATTTACGTTTTCGTCAGTACTTTTACGTTTTCGTCTGTAAATCTACGTTTTCATCTGTAAATTTATGTTTTCGTCAGTAAATTTACATTTTCGCCAAAAATTTACGTTTTCGTCAGTAAATTTACATTTATGTCTGTTAATTAACGTTTCTGTCAGTAATTTTACGTTTTCGTCGGTAAATTTACGTTTTCGTCAGTAAATTTACGTTTTCGTAAGTAAATTTACGTTTTTGTCAGTAATTTTACGTTTTCGTCTGTAAATTTACGTTTTGTCAGAAAATTTAAGTTTACGTTTTCGTCAGTAAATTTACGTTTTAGTCAGAAAATTTAAAACTTAAATTTGCTGACGAAAACGTAAATTTACCGAAGAAAACATGAATTTACTGACGAAAACATAAATTTATAAACGAAAACCTAAATTTACAGACGAAAACGTAAATTTACAGATGAAAACGTAAATTTTATGACGAAAACGTAAATTTACTGAAGAAAACGTAAATTTACATACGAAAACATAAATTTACAGACGAAAATGTAAATTTAATGACGAACACGTAAATTTACAGACGAAAACGTAAATTTACTGACGAAAACGTAAATTTACAGAAGAAAACATAGTTTTATGACGAAAACGTAAATTTACTGACGAAAACGTAAATTTAAAGACGGAAACGTAAATTTACAGACGAAAACGTAAATTTACAGACGAAAAAGTAACTTTACTGACGAAAACGTAAAATTTCTGACGGAAACATAAGTTTACAGACGAAAACGTAAATTTACAGACGAAAACGTAAATTTACAGACGAAAATGTAAATTTACAGACGAAAACATAAACTTACAGACGAAAACGTAACTTTATTGATG
Source organism: Glebionis coronaria (assembly GCA_025667525.1). Lineage (NCBI taxonomy): Eukaryota > Viridiplantae > Streptophyta > Magnoliopsida > Asterales > Asteraceae > Glebionis > Glebionis coronaria. The sequence continues at coordinate 607,698,504 of CM046880.1, forward strand.
AAAACGTAAAATTACTGACAAAAACGTAAAATTACTGACGAAAACATAAGTTTACAGACGAAAACGTAAATTTACAGACGAAAACGTAAATTTAGAGACGAAAAAGTAAATTTACAGACGAAAACGTAAATTTACAGACAAAAACGTAACTTTACAGACGAAAACGTAAAATTACTGACGAAAACGTAAATTTACAGAGGAAAACGTATATTGAGAAATGAAAACGTAAATTTTCTGACGAAAACGTAAATTTACTGACGAAAACGTATATTTACTGTCGAAAACGTAAATTTGTAGACGAAAACGTAAATCCACAGACGAAAACGTAAATTTACAGACGAAAACGTAAATTTAAAGACGAAAACGTAAAATTACTGACGAAAACGTAAGTTTACTGACAAAAACCTAAATTTACAGACCAAAAACGTAAATTTACAGACGAAAACGTAAATTCTCTGACGAAAACATAAATTTACTGACGAAAATATAAATTTACAGACGAAAACGTAAATTTTCTGATGAAAACGTAATTTTACTGACGGAAATATAAAATTAATGATAAACGGTGAATAATGAATAGAGTAATGTGTTATTGAAATGGGTTAAATAAAACAATGAAAGGTATGAGGTGAAAATTTTGAAAAGGGTAAAATTGAGTTTTCTAATTTTCTATATAAATTTAGAAAATGAAAATTTTGTAATTTTTGAAAAATATTAAAAAAATGATGTTGCTAAACAGGTTTTCTATTTTTCACTTTTCAAATAATTTTTTTTAGAAAAATAAGAGAATTTTCTCCAACTAAACAACCCCTTAGGTTTCTTAAACTCACGTGCTTATTTTAGTTTAACCAAGAGTTGTTATGTTCCTCACAAGAAATATGTAATCCAGCTAAGATGTTGAGTTTAAGTATTTGCTAATCCTTCATGGAACCTTAAGGTACTGTCTTAACATTCAATTTCATTTTTAAGAGTGCAAATATGTTATGTAAGGTTTAATCCCTACAAACCTGATTACTAGATGCGGAATACACGATCTTGAAGTCACAAACACAAGCAGAATCAACAATCGACAGAAAAGTAAAACCCACAAGGTAAACCCTAATCGATTATCCGATTAGTTATTGAAAGAATGACGTGTTTGGTTCGTTCCCCCTCACCTCCTTTTATAGAGATGAGGGGGAACCGACTCTTACAATGACTCCGGGTTGGGTTGGGCTTAGACATTGCCAACCGATCTTTATTCTTGCTGATTAGGAAACTAGACTCTTATTACCCTAGACATCGATTTAGGTTAATACTATGACTAAACATAACAATTTCCACCTTAGGCATATATTAGCCTATCCCAACACTCAGCAATTCCAAGCAGTGTTGTAACTTGCGTCCAGGTACCACCTTCGTCAAGGCATCCGTAGCATTGTGTTCGGTGCCCACCTTCAGAACTTCAACCGTCTTTGCTTCCAAGACTTCTCTGATAAAGTGATAACGCACATTGATGTGCTTTGTCCTTTCATGAAAAACATGATTCCGCGATAAGTGAATCGCACCCTGATTATCACAATTAACTGCAACAGTGTTGAGCTTCACACCCAACTCTTCCAAGAGTCCTCTTAGACAAATAGCTTCCTTCACAACCTCCGTAAGGGCCATATACTCTGCCTCTGTAGTCGAAAGAGCCACCACGTGTTGTAGCGTTGCCTTCCAGCTTACAACACATCCCTGTACTAAAAATGCGTAACCAGTGAGAGACCTACCTTTATCCGGATCCTTAGCGCAGTCTGAATCAACAAAACCTGTTACGTCCACATGGTTTCCACGATTTGTCCCATACACCAAACCTACGTTTACAGTGCCATGCAAATATTTCACAATCCACTTCACTGCTTTCCAATGGAGTTTACCCGGATTCGCCAAATATCTGCTAACTACACTTACTACATACGCTATGTCTGGCCTCGTGCACACCATCAAGTACATTAAGCTCCCAACCGCATTTGCATACGGCACCCTACTCATTCTTTCAACATCACAATCCCTAATCGGGCAATCCTTCAACGACAGCTTGAAGTGCCCACCCAATGGTGTCTGAACCGACTTCCCATTGTCCATTCTAAACCTGTTTAAAACTTTAGAAACGTACCCGGATTGTGACACCCTCAGAATCTTGCGACTCCGATCCCTGAAGATCTCCATACCAAGAATCTTCTTTACTTCCCCGAGCTCTTTCATGTCAAACTCCTTTTTAAGCAAAGACTTGGTAGCCGTGATCTCAGCCTTGCTTTTACAAGCAATCAGCATATCATCTACATATAACAATAGATAGATATACTCCCCTGGTGCATAACTCCTGTAATATACGCAGCTGTCGTAACTGCTACGCTTAAACCCATTGCTCAGCATATACTCATCGAACCTCTTGTACCATTACCTAGGTGACTGCTTCAAACCATAAAGAGATTTCTTTAACAAACATACCTTGTTACATTGTTCAAATCCCGGTTGTTGCCTCATGTAGATCACTTCTTCAAGATTTCCATGTAAAAACGCCGTCTTTACATCAAGCTGCTCCAGCTCATAATCTTTACACGCAGTCAATACAAGTATAACCCGAATAGATGTGTGTCGAACTACCGGCGAAAATACTTCATAGTAATCAATACCTGCTCTTTGTGTGAATCTACGAGCTACCAACCTTGCCTTGTACCTAGGCTTTTGAACACCTTCAATCCCTTCCTTTATTTTGTACAGCCATTTGCAGCTCATCAGCTTTTGCCCAGCTGGATGATCTACTAACACCCAGGTCTTGTTCTTCTTTAGAGAATCCATCTCTTCTTTCATAGCAGCTTTCCACTTAGAACTGTCTTCACAAGCAACTGCTTCCTGGTATGTCAATGGTTCATGAGTATCTTCTTCCTCTGTTGCAGCAAACGCGTAAGCAACTATATTACTCTCATCCCGAAACCTTTCTGGTTTCATTCTTGTCCTTGGCTCTCTATCTCGAACCAATTGATAATCTGCGAGATCCGGTGGATGATCAATTTCTTGAACCCCTGCACCTTCATCATAGCCATCTTCCTGATCCGTCTGGTCTTCCTGATCTGTCTGATCTTCCTGACCTGTTTGATCTTCCTGACCAGTCTAGTCTTCCTCAGGCATATGATTATTTAACCTCTGCAGTTCCACCTCAACCTGTAATTCCTCAATAGACTTATCTTTACTTGCACCAGTATCATTCAACGTGTCTTTGTACATGACACTTTCATTGAAAACCACGTTCCTGCTTGTGACTATTTTAGGTGATCCATTATCAAGCCTATATAGTCTGTATCCCCTCACACCTTCAGGATACCCCAAAAGAACGCATTTTACCGCTCTCGGCTCGAGCTTACCTTGTTTAACGTGTGAATACGCGACACAGCCGAAAACCCTCAACATCCCATAATCACTAGGATGTCCCGACCACATCTCCATAGGTGTCTTCTTCTCAATCGCTGTCGATGGTGACCTATTTATAAGATATGTGGCCGTACATGTCGCTTCCGCCCAGAAGGTCTTGGGCAATCCAGACTGTATTAATAAATAGCGTACCTTGTCCATGAGAGTTCTGTTCATCCATTCTGCTAACCCATTCTGCTGCGGCGTCCCGACAACTGTCAAATGTCTAGCAATCCCACTCTCAGTGCATAGCTGATTAAACTCTCGGTTACAGAACTCAAGACCATTATCCGTCCTAAGCTTCTTAACCGTCCTCCCAGTCTGATTTTCTACTAACTGCTTCCACTCTTTAAACTTTTCAAATGCTTCGTGTTTGAACCTGAGAACATAAACCCATACCCTCCTGGAATAATCATCAACTATATATAAGAAATACCTCTTACCTCCAAATGATTCCACCTGAGACGGACCCCATAAGTCTGAATGAACATAGTTTATCACTCCTTGAGTAGTGTGCCTTTCTACACCGAAACGGACTCGATGTGACTTTCCCGGAACACAATTCTCACAAAAATCGAGCTTACCTAGACTCTTCTTGCCAAACAAACCTTGCTTTTCCAGCACGTGTAGTCCCGCCTCACTGATATGTCCCAGTCATTTATGCCAAACCTGCACAAGACTGTCTTTCTCTTCAACACTAGCATTAAGCTCACCGGCCAATGCATGGCCATCCAAAGAGTACACACAGTTCTCCCTTCGGGTTCCATATATAATAACCCTAGAACCATTAATCACCTTGACTTTGCCTGACTGCGATTTTACGGTATATCCCTTTTTTCAAGAGTTCCCAGCGATATCGAGTTTCTTTTCAATTAAGGAATGTAGCTGACATTGTGTAACATAAAACTTGACCCATCTTTCAGTTGTACCTTTACCTTGATAATACCCCTGATCTTGCACTCCCTGTTCGCCCAACAGTACGCTGCCCCCATCGCATTCCAGAAAATCAAAAAATACATCTAACCTAGGTGACATGTGATATGAACCTCCTGAATCCATGATCTAATCTTGCAGTCTTTCTGCACTCATCACCATCATCACCTCAGAATCATCGTAAATCGAACCAATGGAGCTTGGTTGATCATCTTTCTTGACGTAACCTTTTGACTTCTTGCGATTGTTCTTCGGACAGTTCCTTATCAAGTGCTCCTCAGATTGGCAAATAAAGCATTTGAGTCTTCCACCTCGAGACTTCGATCTTGACTTTCCCTTTGACTGATGTGAATTCCTACGATCAGTTCTTCCCCTCATATATAACCCTTCACCATCATCCCCCTTCGCCTTAAACCTTTCTTTGATTTCCTTTGAATTTAGTGTGGCCATCACGTCCTCCAAAGTCAAATCTTCTCGTCCATAAAGCAAGGTATCCACAAAGTGTTCGTATGATGCTGGTAAAGAAGTGAGTAACAATAAAGCAAGATCTTCATCTTCGAATTTTACCTCAATATTTGCTAAATCAAGAACGATTTTGTTGAACTCATCTATATGCTCGGAAATCTTTCGTCCAGTCGGCATGTAGAATGTATACAACTTCTTCTTCAGGTACAACTTGTTGGCCAATGACTTTGTCATATACAAAGACTCGAGCTTTGACCAAACCCCCGCTGCAGTCGTCTCTCTGGTAACATCTCTTAGGACCTTGTTATCTAAACACAAAATCATGGCACTATGAGCTTTCTTGTTAAGCTTAGATTTCTCTTCAGCTTCTATATTCGCGGGAAAAACCTCCAGAGCTGCTTCACATCCAGTCTGGATTAATAAAGCACGCATCTTGATTCTCCATAACCCGAAATCACCAGTTCCATCAAATTTTTCGATGTCAAACTTGGCTTCCGTCATTCTTTATCTCTGTGTTAATTTGTTAAACCTTGTGAAAAACCTCACAATCACAAACCGACAAAGTCCCTTCGGTAATTCGCTAAACCTCGTGATACGTTAAACCTCACGATCACAAATTACGAAGTTCCCTTGTGTTTAAATACTATGTATACTACAAAGTGTTAACTAATCTTTTTGTTTTCTATAAAAACAAATTTTAATAACAAAAAAAATTAGATTAATGACCCAATATAGTTTAAATCTAATGGAAACAAACACTTGGGCCCAATAACAAACCACCCTTCGTAATATTTTCGTAGTATTTAGTTGACTTTATAAAAATCAACTAGGTCTTCTTCCTCAATGTATCTATGGCGGCTTGAACTAGACACCACAACTACAGTAGATCTTCAAAAACAGAAACCCAAAACACCCTCTTCAATCGAGAACTGCTGCACCCTTGCTAATCCAAACCCGATCAACAATGACCCTTCCTCGATCGATCCTAGTAACCAGCCTCGCGAACCAAAGCTCTGATACCACTTGTAAGGTTTAATCCCTACAAACCTGATTACTAGATGCGGAATACACGATCTTGAAGTCACAAACACAAGCAGAATCAACAATCAACAGAAAAGTAAAACCCACAAGGTAAACCCTAATCGATTATCCGATTAGTTATTGAAAGAATGACGTGTTTGGTTCGTTCCCCTCACCTCCTTTTATAGAGATGAGGGGGAACCGACTCTTCCAATGACTCCGGGTCAGGTTGGGCTTAGACATTGCCAATCGACCTTTATTCTTGCTGATTAGGAAACTAGACTCTAATTACCCTAGACATCGGTTTAGGCTAATACTATGACAAAACATAACATGCTATCTTGCTTCTAAATGGCAAACTGAATGATATCATTGTCTACTTCAGTCATACATGATTATTTAAGCCAAAAACTCATACAAAGCCGGCATATGTGGGTCGTAAGCGTCAGTCTCGAACGACTGCTTTTAGGCCAAGGAATGAATTGTTTTAATAAGAACACACACAAAAATGGTAAGGGTCCACTTGATTGTGCCTTATTAACCAGTGATTCTTCATCAAGGACCCGACTTGGTGCACATCAGTATGCTTGTAAGAAGATTGTTCAACAAGGATGTTTGGGACTGACATTGCTCATGATCGATAATTCTCTCTTACTTGTAATTTAGTGCTAGCTAAATTGTGGTATATACAATGTTGCTCTTTTGGTACTCATGTATTCATTTATATTTTGTAAAATGTTGCATTATTATTGTGGCTTTTGCCATTAACTTGCTACAATCATATGCTCGAAGGTCATTAGGAAATTGGAAACTGGAAGGTGACATAATTACTAAAAAATAATGCATTAATTACGTGATCCCATTAATCAGTCTCTATGTTATAATTTACTACTGTATGATTTATGTGTATGGATGCTTATATGGACATAACTACGGTTTCCAATAGAAAGGTTGTGGCAACAAGCAAATGGGGTTGTGTGGTCCTTACTTTCTATGTTTGTAAATACTTTGTGTTAGTTTTTTTGAATGACAGAAATTTTATTAATAGAACTAGCAAGGAGCTAGAAAGAGATAAATATTAAATACAAAAAGGAGCTTTAAGCCACGTAACCCAATCTATCCTAGACTAAGATCGGTTGTTCATCCATAGAAAGGACATTTGAACTATATCGTCAAAAATAGAATCCAGTCGTGGAGTATCCGTGCTAAAAAGTAATTGGTTTCTATATCTCCAAACAAGCCACCATAACACATAGCAAACCCCTTCAAAAAGATCTTTTAATCTCTTAGGCATACGAAGGTTAAAAAACCAACGTTGTATGAAAGAAAGACAACATCATCTAGTTCCCACCAAAGAAGGATTTTGCGCCATATCTGTCGAATAACCGGACATGAGAAGCATAAGTGGGAAACTGATTCCATGGATGAACTGCATATAGGACATGAAAGAGAAGTAATATCCATTCCGCGAAGAGAGATATTGAGTCTAGTAGGCAACGAATCCCAGAAAACCTTCCAAGTAAAAATATTGATTTTAACTGGAAGAGTTTTTACCCATCTCGTGGCAGTATCAGCTTTAGGAAGATAAACATCGTCGATGAACATGCGAGTAGACTTAACCGAGTACATACCTGAGCCTTCTAAACTCCAACTCCAACGATCTGCCATGTTAAGAATCTGAAAGTTTGTAAAATCCAAACATAAAGAATCATATAGCTCTTGCTCAATTCCCCCTCTAGGAGGTATTCGAAAGGATTGTGAAAGAGTAACATGACCCAACTTTTCGGCAACAGTGATATGCTTGAAACCCTCTAAAGCATACATGCGTTGAAATTTATCTTTAAACGCTGTGTCACCGAACCAAACGTCTTCCCAGAAGTAAGTGTTTTCTCCATTACCTATCTTCTTGTTAATGAATTTAAATAGATCTATACCTTTAGCCAAAAGTGATTTGGAAGCTGAGATAATATCCCCCCCATGTAGAAGTGCGCAACGGACTTCTAAAGTTCCCAAGAATTTCTTTCTTGCCAAAAACAGCTTTAATAAAAAAAGTCCACAATGAAGAGTCGTCATTGAAAAAACACCACACCCACGTAAAAAGAAGAGCACGGTTGTGAGCAAAAAAACTTAAAACGCCAAGACCTTCATTCATTTTATGAGCAAGAACTCTGCTCCAATTTGTCCATGTAGCTTTACGTGCTGTCCCAACAGTACCGTTAATGAATTGCTTCCTAATGGTCTCAAGTTTCGAAAGAACACCCATTGGTACCTTGTAGATTAACATATGATAAAGAGGGATTGATGAAAGAACCGATTTTAGAAGTGTAAGCCTACCCCCTATTGAAAGAGTTTTGGTCTTCCACTTAGAAAGTCTTACGGACATCTTAGAAACCACATCATCCCACGCATTAATTCTAGACATATTAGCTCCAACCTTAACACCTAAGTAGGTAAACGGACATCGAAGAGTAGAGCAACCAATTACATTAGCAGCTGAATCAACCATACATGAGTCAACACCAATTCCCATCAACTTACTTTTATGAAGATTGATCTTGAGCCCCGAAGCGACATAAAAGCAGTTTAAAACTTTTAACAAAGTGGTGATGTTGGTATCATTCCATTCTCTGACAAAAACAGCATAATCAACATAGAATAAATGAGACAACTCAAATGAGTTATTAAGGTGAATACCATGATACAGTCCGGCCTCTCGAATTTTCATAAAAGATAGATGAAGTGTCTCCATGATCAGTATAAAAAGGAAGGGGGAGAGTGGATCACCTTGCTTAAAACCTTTGCAAAATTGAAATTCTGAAGTCGGGTTGCCATTAATAAGCACCGAGCCCATGGCATTATGAAGACATCCACTGATCCATTTACACCATTTCTCTCCAAACCCAAAAGCCTTTATAGATTCATCAAGATAATCCCATTTGACTGAGTCAAAAGCCTTCTCAAAATCTACCTTAAAGATCATTCCTTTGAAGTTTTTATGTTTACATCAGGAAATAAGTTCATTAAGGATAAAAGGCCCATCAAGTATTTGGCGATTAGCCACAAACGCCGTTTGAACATCACTGATTAGATACGGTAACACGATGCATAACCGATTAGCCAAAATTTTGGCTATGATTTTGTAAACACTCCTAATCAAACTAATTGGCCTAAAATCCTTCACGAATTTGGCATCATGAATTTTAGGAATGAGAGCTATAAATAAAGAATTACAACCTCTAGGAAATTTACCTTGGAGAAAGAAATCTTTTACAGCCAACATAATATCTTGATCCAAAAGATGCCAAAACTTACGGTAGAACTCGGAAGTGAAACCATCAGGACCAGGGGATTTATTATAGCCACATTCCTACACAGCAGCTTTAACTTCGTCATAGGTAACCTCACGTTCTAAATCTTCCACAAGTTCATAAGAAAGACGACGGGGAAATGTATGAGTAAAGCTGATATTCGATTGATGAGTAGGGGAGAACTGTTTCTCGAAGTGGTTGTAGAACTCTTGTTTAACAACTGGCGGATCAGAAACCCATTCTCCTTCAACAAATACCCCACGAATAGCAAGTTGAGACCTTCGTTTATTAATAACTCCATGAAAATATTTTGAATTTTCATCGCCTTCAATAGCCCAACGAATTTTAGCTTTTTGAGAAAACTCACGGGCGTTCATGGTATTAATTTCATGAAGTTCATTAATAAGAATAGAACGTTTACCAAGGAGATCATCGTTACAGCTGCCTTGGTCAATAGTCTTATCAATATCCCTCAAAGACTGCTGACTATTGAACTTCTGGTCATTAATCCTTTTTTTAGCGATTTTCATCCAACCTTTAATAGCAATTTTAAGAAGCTGAAGCTTTTTCCTCATTCTGATCAACCCATTATTGTCGTCAACTACGAAAGATTTCCAAGAAGTCTCAAAAAAAGAATCGAAACCCTCCATGGAGAACTACGAATGAAAAAATTTGAATGGAGAGGGACAATAATCAGTAGTAATTTCTCGCAATAAAATAGGCCGGTGATCAGAAAGATGTTTATCCAAACAGATTGCGGATATATCCGGAAAAATTCCAAAATACCTCGAGATAAAAGAAACCTATCAAGTTTGCTCATCTTTGAAGCCGACTTATGTGTCCAAGTAAAGGTGTAACCTTCTACGCGGAGATCAATTAGACTGGATGATGAGATAAAATTATTAAAAACCGCCGCTCCTTGTTGATTAAACACAGAACCAAATCTTTCACTATCCGAACGGACTTCATTGAAATCGCCCATAATCACGGTTTCCCCATCCCATCTATGAATAAAACAGTGAAGATAGTCCCTGATACATTGGTCTTGCTAGGTTCTAATTTCTCTCGGAATCCTCTCGAATTGATCTCAGTCTTAAGTGGAATGATTGTTCTTGGTTACTAAATAAAAGGGTTTGGTTTTCTAGTCTAAAAAAGTGGAAATGAAAATTTAAATCAAAGACAATTACTTTAATTATAATTAACAAAGACTTGTACTAAACTTAAGATTAAAATTAAGATTGAAATTAAAGTTCAAATTACAGTTAAAATATAAATTGTGAAATAAACATAAAGAAACAGTAAGCAGACAAACAGTAACACTACAAGAAAATTGATTCGGAACTTTTACCCTTGATTCGGAACTTTTACTCATCCGGAACTTATCCTTCATTCGGAACTTCCAGTCATCCAGAAGTTTGGGAACTCATTCGGAAGTTTCTGATCCGGAAGTTTTGCACTCATCCGGAACTTGGTGATTCGGAAGTTTTGGACTTCCGAATGAAGCCCCTTGGTTCGGAACTTAATGATTCGGAAGTCACTGTTCACTGATGCGGAACTTACTGGTTCGGAAGTGATTGGTTCGGAACTTTCTACTTCGTTCGGAACTTTTGTTTGGTTCGGAAGTTTTAAACTGGTTCGGAACTTTTTAAAGGTAAACTCATTCAGAACTTTTAACTGACTCGGAACTTTTGAAAACACAACTCATTCGGAAGTTACTATTCTCTGATTCGGAACTTCTGGAAAACCCAGATACAGTAAGAATACCCGAAGAACAAGGAAACTATTTTTAATCCAAAAATCACCAAGTTTTTCACCAAAAACTAAAATAAATCAATCACAAAGCATCTACTAATCATAAACTACTAATCCCATCAACAAAAACACAAATCCCAACAACTTTTGAAGATCAAATCAAGAAAAATAAAGACTTAAAAACTTGAAGATAAAGATGATGATGAACAAGATAAAATAGAAAGATTAAACAAGAACTTAGTATTGAATGATTAATGTTTTGACAAGATTAAACAAAGATTAAAACAACAAGATTGGAAGAACAAAGATTAAAATCATCAATCACCCTAGTGGTGATTGTGATGGAACGAACAAGAAAGGAGAAAAAAGGGGAGGAGAGAAAACTCCAGGCTAGCCAACTATGTGTGTGAGGGGTTGCCTATTTATAGGTGTTTCTTTTGGTTGGTGAGTGGGCTTTCTCCCGTTCTTCTTGTCTTTTCGTCTTTTCAGAAAAGTTTCCGTTTTCGATTCTGATTCGGGATTTGTCGTCGATTAAATTCAACTCGTCTTTTAATTTCTTCGTTTAATAGACTTGAGTTTCTTCGACTTATATAAATCTTCCATCTTTGGTCCTTTTCTTCGATAAATCTTCGAATAGGCCCAGTGACTTCGAATCTTTTGCATCTCTTGGACAATAGACTTTATCTTGAGTCTTTTTCTTCAGTAATACTCGTGCAATCCCATGTTTTCTTCAATATTCATCCGGTTGTCTCTGAAAACACAATAAACACAAAAACCACGCATAATTCCAAACAAATGATATTAAATACGTGTTTTGGTCTCGTTTTAGCCCGAATTAAGTGGTAAAAGGATGGGTGTTTACACACCTATCAGTCCCATAATCCCGTTTCTCTGACAAGTCTTGAGGAGCGTAGACAGAGATTATGAGTAACTTGGAAGATGTAGGTCTCCAAGTTCCCATCAGAGCGACAAAATAATCCGATTTAGATACTTGATCTATAACAAACATATTAGGATACCAAACACATACAATACCACCCGAATTTCCAACTGATGGACCAACAGCATAGTCAAAAGATAGATTTCCCCACAGCTCCTTAATGATACATAAATCAATATTCTCTGCTTTTGTTTCTTGAAGCGTAACTAAGTTTATTTTGTGCCGATGACATAAGTCATTAACCCATCTCCTTTTTGCATTGCTACCAAGGCCTTAAAAGTTTAAAGATAAGAAATTCAATTAAAAGCATCTACTTCTCCTTTAGAACGAATGATAGACTCAATATACTTGATACATCCTCCCATGTTATAACCCATAGTTCGACCCACAGTTATCAGTTCTTCCATAAGATCTAAAATAGAACCTCAAAGTTGGGGTATGAGAATTATTATAATCTCCCTTCGTATTGTCATCCCTGATGGCTTGCGTATTATCATCCCGGATAGGATCTTGCTCAGGGGTAAAACCAGGAGGAATTTCACACTCTTCGCTAGAAGCATGTTCATCATTTTTGTTTATTTCATTCTCCTTATCCAACATTTCATAAATATTGAATGGATCTTAGGAATGTGGCTCTTCATATCCTTTCTTAACCTCATTGTGTTTGGTATGAGTCGAATCAACAGGAAGAGGCTCATCGACATGGTCTTCATCACGCATAAAACTTGATTCAGATACATGATCAACTTCACTATTAATATCGAAATTAGTGTGCCGCTTATCTTTAAATTCCTCATCAGCTAAAGAAATATCATCATCATGATCTTCCTCAAAATCTGGAACCCAAGCATCCAATTCCTTGATACGGATCGAATACACCTTTCCCTGAATGATAATCTTGCGTATATCATTATAATCACATTCATCTTCGTTCTAAGGCATAAGTGTTTGCATGACAAGGAGTTTTGGTCAGATTCTTCCCAGTTTACCAAATCCCCCCAGCAAGAAGCAATCTTCCTAAAAGTATTAGGAGACCAAGCTTTTATAGTAAGCCCCTCAATAGATATCCAAACTATACGATCCTCATTAACAAAGGAAGTATCCGTCTGCTTAATGGAATGAAACCAAGAACCAATACCAGTATGATTTAGGAATTTATCTTTGATTGAAACTGATTCAAATCAAAGAGGACCCACATGGCCCCCATGTACTTTAACTTAACATTCTGAAACCCTTCTTTTGATATCATAAAAGGAAGGTTAGGAATTGCAGAAACCTCTTTAACCTTTCCCATAAGAGACAAATCAAAAACATGTTCAGTCAAGCACGAATCATCTAGGACGAGTGCAGACTCGGAGGAAAGTCCTTCTTTAAGAACAGAAGCGAAGGTAGTTTTTTGAGGCACAGACCTTGTCTCCTTGAAAGAGGCATTGCTTGGTTTATGAGGCCTCTCGAATTTGACCAGATTTGCATACAAATGAAAGCACCCAATCCAAATCGTACAAAGGTTCTCAACCAGTCGATCAAGGTTGGAAACCTTAATAAAACGCACAAAAGCAAATCTCTTACCAGCTTTAGATCTCTTGAATGGAATAAAGACATCAATAATTGTACCATACGCGCTGCAAGTCTTCCATAAGTCACGGGAAGTGATGTTATCAGGGAAATTAGTAACGAAAACAGATTTTAAGATCTTCTGAGTTTGGTTTTCAAAAGAGTTATAAGATCTTCGATTCTGATCACCCATCTCGAATAAAAAGTTCTTACAGATCAAATTAGGGTTTGAAAAAAAATAAGAAACAAAACAAAAAAAAGGTCTTAAAAACACCTAAGTAGAATAAAGAATTGTTAAAGAACAAAAACAAAGGACCAGTTACAAACCTACGGATAAGATTGATCACAACAGAATGTAGGGAACAATAGAAATCATAAGCCTACACCCACTCACAACCTTATTGATAGATATGCAATTGATCAGTGAATCCATCACGTTTAAACAAGACGTTATTCAAAGAGAGGTGGATTATTAAGACGTAACTGGAAAAACAAGATCAGAATTTTGAAAAATTAGGTTTTGTGCCGCCATTGTTAGAATATTGAATAAGAAATACCCGAAACTTTGTGTTAGTTTATACTTACAAAACTATTATTTCGTCTTTCAACTTGAAATGAATCGATATCCATATTGTGATATCTAAGTGAAATGGCTTTAAAAGTTTGCTATATGAAAATGACGATACATAAATTTTGAGCACACTGACATTGTTTATTTCTACTTGTAGAAAACCTTAGTTTTACATTGGATATTTTGTATGTCATGCTTACGCTTTCGATTGTTGTGCCAGTTTTCATTTATTGTTTCAAAGTTGAGCTTATTATCTGAACAAGGATTGTAATTTGTAAATGCCATAGACTCTTTTGCTCAAGTGTTAGGTGGATCTTTGTTCTTTATCTAATACAGTGTACATACCAACCATATGTGTACCATTAAGGGCAAGAGCAATGGTTCTAAGTCTTTATGGCTTTTTTAGACCTCAGCATTAATATTTCAATAAATACCACATGTAAAAATTTATTTGTATGAAACATCTCCAATGCAACAAGCTTTTCAAAAGCTTTTTACAAACATTCTATATAAACAGTCCATGTCTATTTGTATTTTTACAAAAGGCCTTCCATCTTGTTTATGCACTGCATCTAAACTCTATTGTTGAGATTATAGAGATCGTTGTCATGTCTCTTCAAGACTGCATGTGGTTTTTCATTAGTGATGAACACAAGGTCAGATGGAATGACACCTGCTCATTTCCCTTTTCAGGAAAAGTTAGTTTGGTGTCCTTTTCCTAGCATGATCTTATCTATATTGTAAGAATTTCTTCCACTGTGAAACAACAGCACATATTTGTATTACAGAGACACATTTAATTTCTAACATTAAAAGAAAATAGACAAAAATAAAGAAATGTGTTTGTTGGAGGGTATAATATGAAAACTGAGAACATTTACATTAAATGAAAATAGCTTTTTGAAAATGTATCAAACGCTTGATAATTTAAAAGTAATTCACTGAAAAGTCTTTTACAAAGCAGTTGCCACAATGCAAAAAGTTTTTTTTTTTTTTTGGTAACCGTGATTTCCGACTCATTGGCCGACTAATCCACGGGGTTTGAGCCCACCGCCAAACAGACTCAAACCAGGTAAAGCACTCCCTTTTCAGGAGGTTGGCGTGGCCACTTCAAGGTTGTTTGCACCTGGTGGGAATTGAACTTGAGACCTCACACACTTTGGAGTGACAACCACAAGTCTTTTTGCCACTAGGCCACCCTTGAGTGGTTGCAATGCAAAAAGTTGTCCAATGACTTTTCAAAATAGGGAAAAGTCTTTCAAAAAATGCCAATTGCAGTTGCTCTAATAAGATTCAACTCATGAAATCTTTATGAAAAAGCATGTTTTTAAAAACAATTTTTATTATTTTTATATTTTTATAAGCCATCCATGATTTATCATGGGTTTACAGGCTACTATGAATAATAAAAATATGTGATTACAACCAATAAAATTTGTAACACCCCATTTTGGAAATGGAATCTTACGCATAATCATGGCGTGTCATCAAAGCATACAAGGATAAATGTCTAAGCATTATTTGATCATAAAAGGGAAATACCGGAATCAAACATCGGTAACCCCAAAGTAGAGCTCATCACACACAAACATAAATACTGAAAAAGTAAAGGACGAAACAATGTCCATTGCAAGCTGTATTAAAGTAAAGGAGATGCATAAAGTAAAGAAAGACAGTAAAGCTTCCAGTCCATATGCACGTACGTTTGAGATCTACGAGCGTCCCTGAGTACCTGCCGTTTTGGGAACATGAAAAGGAAAACGGCTGAGCAAGACGCTCAGTGCACGGATGTACAATATAGCATGAAATAGGATAAGCATGTAACATATAACAGCGGAAGACTAAGTTCTAAGTAGACTGGTTAAGTATTGAGAAAACTGGTTTTATAGTTTGAAAAGCCTTATGTTTATCTAATGAAAACTGTTTTAACATATATATACCATAGCCCATATAGGTCATGAAAAGGTCACGTGCATGAATACTTGGAGGGGTGACCTCATCATGCTGGTTAGAGGGGATGCCTCTAATTAATATACTGGTCTGGGTAGGAGGGATCAACTCCTTGTGAAGGGTGCAAGGCACACACCACATTCACCATGAAATACTGAATAAAACATGTAACTAGGATGCACCCATACGCCCCACATGATATAATAATATGGCCAAAACTGAAAGGGACGCCACGAGCAATCACTCCGTCGTGGGGAAGTCATAACATTGGTGCCTCCAATGTTATGGTTATGGTACCTCCATAACTAGGTGAAACTGGTCATGCTTGTATATGGCTATAGATTATGCTAATTAAACATAAGCAGTTCAAAAACAATAAAACAAATACTGGGAAAAACAGTTGGCTGCATACGGGGAAATCCTAATAAGGAAAGAATGTCCATACTGAAAGGACGGGAATCCGTACCTCAAGTCCAGTGAATGAACGGAAGAAAGACTCCTACTTCTGGATCACTAACGCTACATGAATACACACGTGTATAAGTATCGAATCACTGATTACGTACTGGGTTTTATGTCTCATCTTAGCTTACTTTGTATGTTTTAGGTCATGGTTTACTGTTTAAAGCCCTATCTGTGTTTACCTTGTACTCTGATTAATCTGATAAAGTATTACTGGTAATTCATGTATTATTATACTTACTGTGTAATAATAAGTAACTTTCCAAAAATAGTAGGTTTCCAAAAATAGAAAGTTTCCAAAAATAGAAAGTTTCCAAAAATAGAAAGTTTCCAAAAATAAAAAGTTTCCAAAAATAGAAAGTTACCAAAAATAGAAAGTTTCCAAAAATAGAAAGTTTCCAAAAATAGAAAGTTTCCAAAAATAGAAAGTTTCCTAAAATAGAATTTACTGCTTAAAATAGATTAGTTTCTAAAAATAGAAAGTTTCCAAAAATAGATCAGCTGCCTTAATTAAATAAGTTTCCATATATAGAAGGTTTCATGATTAGATTAGCTGCCTGAAATAGATAGATTTCCATATATAGAAGGTTTCCATTAATAGATTAGTTGCCTTATTTAATTAAGTTTCTATAAATAGAAGTTTCCATAATTAGAATTAAGCTGGTTACATAAGCTAACATATAAGTCTAAGTGTTTATAAGCTTATTTCTTAAGTCATATGATATAGTGTATAGTTTAATTATTATTTCATGTATTTTAATTAAACTATAGGTTAAGCATTTTAATTAAAGTATAACATGTTTTAATTAAAATAGAATAAAATACTTAGTTTAAAATGTGTATTATTATGTATTAATAACATAACCTAAGTCATGTCTAAATTAATTAATTATAAGCATATTTTAAATAATTAATTAATTATAACTTATAACATAAAAATACTTAGGTTAAATTAATATCATGCTAAATTAATAATTAAAAATAACCTAAGTCATGGTTTAATTAATATCTCATGCTATTAATTAATTTATATCCTAAGTTCATAATTCATAAAATTAACATGTAGCATAAATCATGTTTTAACCAACGAACCATGAATCGGGCATGAACTCGACACCGTACCCCGAGCCAACTCGGGGTACTTGTGTCCCCTTTGCTGCCGTGGGTCCCACGTGCACCAACCAAGACCAAAATGGTCTTGGTGGTGGCGGCTAAAAGCAAACCGAACCCCCCTCGGGTTGGTTATACTAGGCGGCCAAAAACAAACACCCTCATATAACAACCTTTGATTTTAATTAACCCCAAAACATGTTAGATCTATGTTTAATTATCATGTTTTAATAAGAATAACAATAACATGTTCATGAAAATAATCAAAGATTTAAAAAGAATTAAAAAGAAAGGTTTAGAATAATATACCAATACGTAGCTTGAAAGAGGATGAACAAACACGGTTTATAGCAATGATTTTTGTGATCAAGATCAATCAACAACCACCTATGGTGGTCCTTAAGGTGGCGGCACAAAGAGACCAAGAGGAGGAGAGAAAAACCTTTTTAGGTTAAATGCTTATTTTCTTGAAAGGTAAAAATGAAATGCATATTTACCATAACCCCCCCTTTTCTTGTAAAAGTCCATGGGCTTAGCCCACCTTGTTATGTGTGCCGTGGGTATGGGGCCCCACATGGGGTGCCCGTACCTTTTCTCGTGTCCCGATGTTTCGTGTTCGTTCGTGGTTAAACGTGTTCGTGTTTAAAGTGTTTCTGTTTATTTTATCATGTAGTTTATCGTATTATTTACACTCGTAATTAAGTACTTACGTAATTATTTTAGTTCGTGTTTTAAAATGGTGATCATGATTTAATTATGTTCACGTGAAATATCTATTAACTGATTATCATGAGTTTGTACGTAATCGATACTTATCATGTCATACACGTATGCACTTGCTTGATTATTAGCACATGAATGTGATCAATACTAAATAGGGTAAGTTTTAATCTAGGACGTACGATCTTAAGGGCACTATTCATGGTAAAAGCATGCGGGTTTTACAATTCTTCCCCCCTAAAAAGAATAATTCGTCCCCGAATTATAGATAAAGTAAACTGGAAAGAAGTAACATACCCGAACTCAAAATATGAAGTGAGGGTAAGAAGCCCGGATGGACTCCTCCGTTTCCCAAGTGGCTTCCCGCTCGGTATGGTCCCTCCAAAGAATTTTGACGAATGGAATCGTCTTCCTTCTCATGACTCGTTCTTGCCTGTCAAGAACTCGTTCAGGTTCTTCTATAAAAGTGAGATCTTCACGTATCTGTTCCAGTGGATACTGAACCATGTGAAGGGGATGATACTTGTACCCTCTGAGTAAAGACACATGAAACACGTTATGCACGTGCGAAAGCTGAGGAGGTAACGCCAATCGGTAAGATACTTCACCGATTCGTTCAATGATATCAAACGGTCCGATGAAACGAGGACTGAGTTTCCCTTTGATCCCGAAGCGTTTAACACCACGCGCCGGCGAAACCTTGAGGAAGACGTGGTCTCCCACATTAAAATATATGTCCCTACGATGCTTATCAGCGTAACTATTCTGACGTGACCGTGCTTCCTGCAGCTTCTGCTTAGCTACTTCGATCTTCTCATTGGTCATTTCTATAATTTCTGGTCCTTCGAGTGTTCGCTCTCCCACTTGATCCCAGCAGATTGGAGCGCGACACTTCCTGCCATACAACATTTCGAAAGGAGCACATTTGATACTTGCGTGCCAGCTGTTGTTGTATGCAAACTCGACCAAACAGATGTAATCGTCCCAATCACCTGTCCATTCCAACGCACACGACCTTAACATATCTTCCAATGTCTGAATTGTTCGCTCCGACTGTCCGTCCGTTTGAGGATGAAAGGCCGTACTCAGCTTAAGTTGTGTACCCCAAGCGTTTTGCAGACCTTTCCAGAATCGCGACGTGAAACGAGGATCTCTGTCTGAGACGATGCTGGAGGGAGCACCGCGGAGTCTCATGATCTCCCTTCTGTAAGTATCTGCAAGTTTACTTACCGGATCTTCCTTGCGTATCGGTAAGAAATGAGCTGATTTGGTGAGTCGATCGACGATGACCCAAATGGCATCGTGCTTCTTCTTGGTAGGCGGAAGACTGGTAACAAAATCCATGGTGATTTTGTCCCACTTCCACTCTGGAATATCCAACGGTTGAAGGAGACCGCCCGATCGCTGATGCTCAATCTTAACCTGCTGGCAGGTAAGACATTTGGAGACATAAGTGGCTACATCCTGTTTCATACCACTCCACCAAAAGTACTGTCTGATGTCATCGTACATTTTTGTCGACCCAGGATGTATAGAAAATGGGGAGCTGTGAGCTTCAGCTAACAATGCTTCCCGAAGTTCTTGATTGTCAGGAACACAAAGTCTCGTGCCCTGCCAAATGATACCGTCTGCGTCCATTCTGAATTCTGTCTGCTTCTCCAAATTCTGAATTATCGCCCATATTTCTCCATCATCCTTCTGAGCTTCCTTGATCCTAGACAGTAACTCGGGTTCTACTCTAAGATTCGCCCAATATCCGTGCTGCCCACGTACCATGATTTCGATGTCTAGCCGCTCCAAGTCTCTTATGTTTTGTTCCTTGATTCCAATGCCGTTGATCATTCCGGACTTTCTGCTGAGTGCATCTGCTACTACATTAGCTTTCCCAGGATGATACTGTAGGTTAATATCATAATCCTTCAACAGTTCCAACCATCTCCTTTGTCTCATGTTCAATTCACGTTGAGTGAAGATATACTTCAAGCTCTTGTGATCCGTGAAAATGTCGCATGATTCTCCGTATAAGTAGTGTCTCCATATTTTCAACGCGAACACCACTGCAGCAAGTTCCAGGTCATGCGTAGGGTAGTTTTCTTCATAGGGCTTAAGCTGCCGTGAAGCATACGCGATCACTTTCCCCTGTTGCATGAGAACACAACCCAGTCCCTTCCCCGATGCATCGCTGTAGATCTGAAATCCACCTGTACCAGATGGGAGAGTAAGAATAGGTGCAGATACTAACTTCTGCTTTAGGTCTTCGAAGCTCTTCTCTCGTTCTTCCGTTTAGACGAATTTCTCTCCTTTTCGCATCAGTTTGGTGAGAGGTAGTGCCAAACGGGAAAAGTTCTCCACGAATCTGCGATAATACCCAACTAAGCCCAAGAAACTGCGGACTTCTGTCGCTGACGTTGGTCTTGGCCATTTAGTGATAGCCTCAACCTTCGCTGGGTCCATAGTGATCCCTTCTGCTGATACAATGTGACCTAAGAATGCCACTTTGTTTAACCAGAACTCACACTTTGAGAATTTCGCATACAGCTGCTTCTGACGAAGAATCTGTAGTACCGTACGAAGATGGTCTTCGTGTTCCTCCGTGGACTTTGAGAAAATCAGGATGTCATCGATGAATACAATGACAAACTTATCAAGGAATTCATGGAAGATTCTGTTCATCAGATCCATGAATACTGCTGGAGCATTAGTCAGGCCGAATGGCATGACTACAAACTCATAATGGCCATAGCGGGTACGAAAAGCAGTCTTGGCAATATCCTGCTCTTTAACCCTTAGCTGATGGTAGCCTGACCTTAGATCGATCTTTGAGAAGTGTTTGGCTCCTTGAAGTTGGTCAAACAGATCATCTATACGTGGCAGTGGATATCTATTGCGGATGGTAATCTTATTAAGTTCACGGTAGTCTATGCAAAGTCGCATGCTGCCGTCCTTCTTCTTGACGAACAAGACCGGTGCGCCCCATGGAGATGCGCTTGGTCTAATGAATCCTCGCTCGAGTAGTTCATGCAGTTGGTCCTTCAGTTCTTTTAGCTCTATGGGAGCCATACGATACGGAGCCTTAGAGATTGGTTCAGCTCCTGGAACCAGGTCGATGTTGAACTCCATTTCTCGTGCAGGTGGTATGCCGGGGAGTTCAGCTGGGAAGACATCTTGAAATTCCGAAACTACTGGTTGATCCTGAATCGATGGGGATTCAGCATTCATGTCGTAAACGGTAGCTAGATAACCCTCACAGCCATGTGACAGTAATGCACGTGCTTGCAAGGTAGATATGACTTGTACAGACCGTCCGGGTATGAACCCGTTATGAATGTACTCTGGTGCATTAATGTCGCCGAAGATCACCCGATATGAGTGGCAGTCTATGGTAGCATGGTGCTTGGATAGCCAGTCCATGCCGAGAATCATATCGAACTCAATCATGTCTAGGGGAAGTGCATCTACTGCACGAACTTTATCATCAAACTCTAGAGGAAGACTCTTGTATACATGAGTTATTAATACAGAGTCCCTCAAAGGCGTGGAAATGGTAAGCCTATTTTCTAATGGCAAGGGAAGTGTCCTGATATTCTTAGCATATGTAGTGGAAATAACTGAGTGAGTGGCACACGTGTCGAAAAGAACACATGCAGCTTGGCCGTACATATACAAAATTCCAGTAATGGTACCTGTAGATTTGTTTGCCTGATCGCGAGATGTCGTGTAGACACGCCCAGTGGTAGGAGGCGGCTTATTATCAGCATGACCCGAGGTACCCTCCATCTCACCCTTACGGCAATCTCTCATACGATGGCCAGGGAGGCCGCACTTGTAGCACGCGTCGGAATCACGACGACATGGGCCAGGGTGTCTGCGATGGCAAGTATTGCAAAGAGGATGAGTGAATCCTCCAGCAGGAGTCCTTGCTTGCTGAGGGCCTGCTGATGACAAAATGTGTTAAAATAAAGTATATGCACGAGTATAAGACATATGCATCATAAGATGTTCACCAGTGATAGCTGAACGGTTAGGCTGCGAACCCCTGTGGTTCTGGTCCTTTCCGTTACCGTGGTTCCTGGTAGAGGTTAATATAGTGTCAGCATGAGAGATATAACATGAAATCATAAGAAGATGCGTAAATAGTAGGTCCTGCTGTTGTTGGAGTGTCCAGCGTTGTTACGGTAATTATCATTACCGCTACGCCTTTCCACAACAGAACGGTCGTTAGTGTGACCGTTTCCTTTGGGCTAATGAGGTTGCTGCTGAGTAGCCGGCTGAGACCGGTCCCCAGTTTTCTGCCTCTTGTCTGGTCTTTCAGTTTCCCCGAACTCATCTCGTTCCTGCAGCATCTCTAGCTTCCTTGCTGCGTAAGCCACTTGTGCCACAGTATCCAACGGGGCACCCGATAAATTATTGGCAATCCTTGGATTAAGGCCCCAACGAAAATGTAGTGCTTGTTCTTCAGTGGTGCCTGCGGATGCCCTCAGGACAGCTGTGTACCCGAGGAACCTCTGCATGAACTGACCACAATTCTCGTCGGGTCTCTGTCTCATGGCGTAGTATTCCCTCATGAGTCGATTCCTTCCTACCATGGGAAAAATGATAGGTGGGGGAGGATATTCGTCGTCATGAAGAATGGCGTCTTGCATTTCTGCCTCCATGTCTGCGAATAACTCCCAGAGTTTGTCTGTGTTTGCCATCTGACAGTATAACATAAATCATACGATTAACAGTTCAAAACATAAAATATAAATTATATATATATACATGAAAAAAAAAATTTATACCAAAATTTTCACGAGAAAAATTTTATGCAAGAAAATTTTTTGTATGAATGCATGATGCAGTTTTATGAAAACTTTTGATGCTCGAGAGTGAACGCCTCTGGTCAGTTCACTCAAAACAAAAGACATATCGAGGGGACGCCTATGGGTCGGTCCCAAATCTAAAAGTTTCGATAAAACACATGCGACTAAATAGGGCCAGTCCTGTACCAACCATTACTTAGTCAAAAACCATGTAACAATGACATGTATATGTATGCTTAAAATGATGAATGCATGAAAACAACTGTCAGTTCTAGGAAGACCGTAGTGACTACCCACTAATCACAGGTCATATTTGAGAGCCTACAGGTCGAAGCCTTGGGCTCTGATACCATAATTGTAACACCCTATTTTGGAAATGGAATCTTACGCATAATCATGGCGTGTCATCAAAGCATACAAGGATAAATGTCTAAGCATTATTTGACCATAAAAGGGAAATACCGGAATCAAACATCGGTAACCCCAAAGTAGAGCTCATCACACACAAACATAAATACTGAAAAAGGAAAGGACGAAACAATGTCCATTGCAAGCTGTATTAAAGTAAAGGAGATGCATAAAGTAAAGAAAGACAGTAAAGCTTCCAGTCCATATGCACGTACGTTTGAGATCTACGAGCGTCCCTAAGTACCTGCCGTTTTGGGAACATGAAAAGGAAAACGGCTGAGCAAGACGCTCAGTGCACGGATGTACAATATAGCATGAAATAGGATAAGCATGTAACATATAGAAGCGGAAGACTAAGTTCTGAGTAGACTGGTTAAGTATTGAGAAAACTGGTTTTATAGTTTGAAAAGCCTTATGTTTATCTTCTGAAAACTGTTTTAACATATATATACCATAGCCCATATAGGTCATGAAAAGGTCACGTGCATGAATACTTGGAGGGGTGACCTCATCATGCTGGTTAAAGGAGATGCCTCTAATTAATATACTGGTCTGGGTAGGAGGGATCAACTCCTTGTGAAGGGTGCAAGGCACACACCACATTCACCATGAAATACTGAATAAAACATGTAACTAGGATGCACCCATACGCCCCACATGATATAATAATATGGCCAAAACTGAAAGGGACGCCACGAGCAATCACTCCGCCGTGGGGAAGTCATAACATTGGTGCCTCCAATGTTATGGTTATGGTACCTCCATAACTAGGTGAAACTGGTCATGCTTGTATATGGCTATAGATTATGCTAATTAAACATAAGCAGTTCAAAAACAATAAAACAAATACTGGGGAAAACAGTTGGCTGCATACGGGGAAATCCTAATAAGGAAAGAATGTCCATACTGAAAGGACGGGAATCCGTACCTCAAGTCCAGTGAATGAACGGAAGAAAGACTCCTACTTCTGGATCACTAACGCTACATGAATACACACGTGTATAAGTATCGAATCACTGATTACGTACTGGGTTTTATGTCTCATCTTAGCTTACTTTGTATGTTTTAGGTCATGGTTTACTGTTTAAAGCCCTATCTGTGTTTACCTTGTACTCTGATTAATCTGATAAAGTATTACTGGTAATTCATGTATTATTATACTTACTGTGTAATAATAAGTAACTTTCCAAAAATAGCAGGTTTCCAAAAATAGAAAGTTTACAAAAATAGAAAGTTTCCAAAAATAGAAATTTTCCAAAAATAGAAAGTTTCCAAAAATAGAAAGTTACCAAAAATAGAAAGTTTCCAAAAATAGAAAGTTTCCAAAAATAGAAAGTTTCCAAAAATAGAAAGTTTCCTAAAATAGAATTTACTGCTTAAAATAGATTAGTTTCTAAAAATAGAAAGTTTCCAAAAATAGATCAGCTGCATTAATTAAATAAGTTTCCATATATAGAAGGTTTCCATGATTGGATTAGCTGCCTGAAATAGATAGATTTCCATATATAGAAGGTTTCCATTAATAGATTAGTTGCCTTATTTAATTAAGTTTCTATAAATAGAAGTTTCCATAATTAGAATTAAGCGGGTTACATAAGCTAACATATAAGTCTAAGTGTTTATAAGCTTATTTCTTAAGTCATATGATATAGTGTATAGTTTAATTATTATTTCATGTATTTTAATTAAACTATAGGTTAAGCATTTTAATTAAAGTATAACATGTTTTAATTAAAATGGAATAAAATACTTAGGTTAAAATGTGTATTATTATGTATTAATAACATAACCTAAGTCATGTCTAAATTAATTAATTATAAGCATATTTTAAATAATTAATTAATTATAACTTATAACATTAAAATACTTAGGTTAAATTAATATCATGTTAAATTAATAATTAAAAATAACCTAAGTCATGGTTTAATTAATATCTCATGCTATTAATTAATTTATATCCTAAGTTCATAATTCATAAAATTAACATGTAGCATAAATCATGTTTTAACCAACGAACCATGAATCGGGCATGAACTCGACACCGTACCTCGAGCCAACTCGGGGTACTTGTGTCCCCTTTGCTGCCGTGGGTCCCACGTGCACCAACCAAGACCAAAATGGTCTTGGTGGTGGCGGCTAAAAGCAAACCGAACCCCCCTCGGGTTGGTTATACTAGGCGGCCAAAAACAAACACCCTCATATAACAACCTTTGATTTTAATAAACCCCAAAACATGTTAGATCTATGTTTAATTATCATGTTTTAATAAGAATAACAATAACATGTTCATGAAAATAATCAAAGATTTAAAGAGAATTAAAAAGAAAGGTTTAGAATGATATACCAATACGTAGCTTGAAAGAGGATGAACAAACACGGTTTATAGCAATGATTTTTGTGATCAAGATCAATCAACAACCACCTATGGTGGACCTTAAGGTGGCGGCACAAAGAGACCAAGAGGAGGAGAGAAAAACCTTTTTAGGTTAAATGCTTATTTTC
The DNA here is from genome assembly GCA_025667525.1 of Glebionis coronaria. Classification (NCBI taxonomy): domain Eukaryota; kingdom Viridiplantae; phylum Streptophyta; class Magnoliopsida; order Asterales; family Asteraceae; genus Glebionis; species Glebionis coronaria. The sequence continues at coordinate 607,724,436 of CM046880.1, forward strand.
TTGAAATGTAAAAATGAAATGCATATTTACCATAACCTCCCCTTTTCTTGTAAAAGTCCATGGGCTTAGCCCACCTTGTTATGTGTGTCGTGGGTATGGGGCCCCACATGGGGTACCCGTACCTTTTCTCGTGTCCCGATGTTTCGTGTTCGTTCGTGGTTAAACGTGTTCGTGTTTAAAGTGTTTCTGTTTATTTTATCATGTAGTTTATCGTATTATTTACACTCGTAATTAAGTACTTACGTAATTATTTTAGTTCGTGTTTTAAAATGGTGATCATGATTTAATTATGTTCACGTGAAATATCTATTAACTGTTTATCATGAGTTTGTACGTAATCGATACTTATCATGTCATACACGTATGCACTTGCTTGATTATTAGCACATGAATGTGATCAATACTAAATAGGGTAAGTTTTAATCTAGGACGTACGATCTTAAGGGCACTATTCATGGTAAAAGCATGCGGGTTTTACAAAATTTCCCGACCTTGGCCCTTCCATTCCCCTTTAAAAACAACAAATCTGTCTACCACCATGCTATCTCTATATGTAAACGTTTTTTTTTGGGTAAAGGGGAATCAACCCCGGTAAAATATATTCCCAAAAGCGTTGAAGTACAATGGAATGTAGCTGCAATGCTACATTAACCTCAAGCAAAAGCTTGAACAACCACTATATCATATGCCATGCCATATGATCCTACTAAACAATTACAAAACAAATAACCCCAATAGGAAAAAACCACCTAAAGGTGCATGAACAATGAAAGTAAAACGACATCACGATTAACACTTAGAGCGAACATCAGGCTGACGAGAACCATGCCGATCATCAATCGATATGACTTCTTCAACCTCACTATCACTAGCATTAACCACATCTTCCTTGGTGTTAAAACCATCCTCCCAATCTGTACCATCATCTATCTTATCCCAAAGAGCACTAAAAGAATTATGAGAATTCTTCTCCTTATAATTAGTCTTAGCTACAAAACGCGAGGCTTTGTTATTCAAGAAACCTTTCTTAAGGATAGGAGCAGCCGGCTTAGGATTCTTACCCGTAGCTTTAGAGGTCTCACCTCTCTCAACATTACGAAACTGAAGATTAAGAGCCGGTTTAGTTAACTTGATACCTGCAATTTATGGTTGCTTCTTCTTACCCTTATTCTTCTTATTCTTAACCACCTCAAACCCATCATCTACCACAACACTATAGTAGCATGAGCGACCACCTCCTTAGGCAATTTCGGGCACCTATCATTAATATGGTCAAAAATCAAGCACGTAAAGCATCTAGGTGGTTTCCATTTATACTCGATATCAATCGTAACCAAAGAATGACCTTTATTATGACCTTTAGGAACAGCAATTACCATCGAATCCAGTAACTCAACATCAGCTGAAACCTCAATAAGAGCACGAGCATAGGTGCTACGACCCCATGAGTTAGCATACATATTACTCGTATAAGAATCAAGCATAATGGGTGTACCAATTTGGGTAGTGATAAGTGTAACACCCCACTTGGATAAGTGGACCGTTACGTGTATTTATGGCGTGACATCAAAGCATAAGGTAAATGTCCTAAAACATTAACTGACCATAAAGGAAATACCGGAATCAAACATCGGCAATCCAAACATAAGCCCAAAACATGAAAAATAAAATACTGAATGAAAGGACTAAACAATGTCCAAATAGGCAGAATAATGTAAGAATGCATAAAGTAAGAAGTCTGGATAGCTCCCATCCAAATGCACATACTCTTAAAATCCTAAAAGCGTCCTGGTGTACCTGCCGTTAGAACATGAAAGGACTACGGCTGAGCATAACGCTCAGTGAACGGATATAACGCATGATAAGGAATTACTGAAATGAAGTAGATGATAAATACTGAAGCTATAAGACTGATAAGTAAAGTTGTAGCGGAAATCTGTGTATAATCTATAAAGGCTGATTTATAATTAATAAAGCTGAACTGTTATCTGTTAAATCTGAAAACATGCATTTACTGTATTTTAATTGCCAGAGATTATATAGGTCATGTGCTGTAACAACGGTGCATGAATAACTGGAGGGGTGACCTCGTCATGCTGTAGAGGGGTGACCTCTAAATAACTGTGCTGGGTGGAGGGATCAGCTCCAATGTGAAGGATGTAGAGCACACACCACATTCACCTGCTAAACTGTAAACTGTAGCCTAGGATGCATCCATACGCCCCACTAATAATACTGATAAAATGGCCAAGCTGAGCTGAGTGGGACGATGCAGGATATCACTCTCCTGCATGTGAGTCACGGCACCGGTGCCTCTAGTGCCGTGGTTACGGTACCTCCGTAACTAGTACATAAACTAATCATGCTTGTATATAATGCTCAGGCAATTTATTTTATTATTAACATGATTACTGATAAGCTTAAACATATACTGGGGAAAGCATTTGGCTGCAAACGGGAAATCCTAATCATGTATAGGAAAGGAAGTCCTTACTGAAAGGACGGAAAATCCGTACCTCGTGTCCAGTAATGAAACAAGAATGAAAGCTGAACGATCGACTCTGACTTCACGGTTACTACATAAATAATAGATGGAAAGTAAGTCGTATGATTACTGTTTGTTGTTACTGATTTTTATCTGTTCTAGATTTAATTTAATACTGTCTTTATATTATAAAACTATATAATCTGATAAATCTGATAGTCCGATGTATTTCTGATAACCTGACTGTTTTTTTTTTTTATGTTTACTTATCAGTGTATATCCTATATTTTTTTTTATTACTCTATTTTATATTGTATTCTGGTGTTATAATATTACTATAAACAGTACCCTGTCATAAATAGAAATTTTTCTAAAATAATTTCCATAAGTAGAAATAAGTTGGTTTAATAAGCCTATAATATAAACTGAGGCTTATGGAACATATTATATAAGTCCTGGTCCATTTAACTGATAATATAGTAAAGTTTATTTAACAAGGAGTATAACATGTCATAACTTATAGTTTGTTATTAATTAATAATATAACCTGGTTTAACTGATTATTAATTAATAAAGCATGATTAATAAACTTTACCTTAAACTGGATAGTTAAATAATTAAATTAAAGTATACATTAATTTAACAAAACCTTGGTTAATATGTAATTATTTAATTAAGCAAAGTTTTAAATTAAGTTAATTAAAATAACAGCCATGATAAATTTTCAAAATAATTAAATAACAATTATTTTTAACTATAAGGTTAATTTAACCAAAACGATTATTCCAATTTATAAGTCAATATTGAATAAGCCTAATCTCATTAAGCCCATTTAAATAAACCGGATATGGTCGTGCCTGCTACCCACTATATCCCGTTCATCTTTTCTTTATTACTCGGCTTATACTATAATACAACTTTCGGCTTATTATTATTGAGTACTACATAGAGTTTTGATAAAGAAATGAAAAAAATGAAAAAGGAGGCAAAAAGTAACCGAACCTTCCAATACTAAATGAAGCAAAAACAATGAATTGCCATCCAACCAAGACATGTCGCTTACCTCCATTTTTTTATTATATAAAGCTTTCTCGACGAACGTGCCTAAACCAAAATAAATTCAATTCCTTTCTTTTTTTTTTTTTTTTTTTTTTCTTGTCTTGTCCGGCGGCCAACTCCACAGAACCCTATTTTTCTCTTTTTTTTTTTTTTTTTTTTTTTTCGTGCAATTGAAATGGAAGGGGGCATTTTATGCTTCCTGTGTTTTATTTTAAACCGGGCTGGGCCAAAAGCCCAAGTTTCTTTTTCTTTTATTTTTTATACTAACCCGGCCCAAAAGAGTAAAACACTCTTTCTTTCTTTTTTTTTTTTTTTCGCGTTTTAATTATCTACGTAAAGCTCGTGATCGTGTTTAATTTTCTGAAACGTAGTCTTTATTTCATGAACGAAATACCTACGTAATACTGAATAATTATTATTACTTATATAATACTTGACTAATTTCCATATATATTTTTTTTTTGAAATAATTAATTACGTACGTTTTAAATAAAACTGAGGCTGCATAATTATTGTTAACGTTTAATTATCTCTGTAAAATAAATAATGCGGACGTAATATTATCTGAAACTTAATATTTATTATCTGAATAAACTGTAATATTTATAGTATTTAAATAAACTGGGATTGCGTATTTAATTTCTGCGTTTATATCTCTGTCTAATAAATAAATACTTATATAGTTTATTAAAAATTAAACCGCGTATTTAAATATTCTGATTTTTAAATACGGGTTTTACAATTCTTCCCCTCTAAAAATAATAATTCGTCCCTGAATTAACGATACGACTATACTGGGTTTTACAATTCTTCCCCTCTAAAAAGGAGAAATTCGTCCTCGAATTAAAGGTAATAAGCTGAGGAAGTTACAAGAACTGAAAGAACACGTAGACTGAAAGATAATTAAGCTGGAGGATAAATTGTCTTCTAATTAAGACATAATGCCGCTGATAGGTATAAACCTGACATGACTGAAATGATCATGTAACGTGACATGGCTGAAGAGAACATGGAACGTGACATGACTGAAAGAACTTAACTGGATTTATTGAAGAGAAGGATGAGAGGTCCGGATGGACTCCTCCGTTTCGAGTGGCCTCCCGCTCAAAACGATCCCTTCAAACGTCTACATAATAAATAAAATCTTGGTCCTGTTGACCCTGTCCTGATGATGCTGACTGGTTTCCGGCTCTATACTTAAGATAGATTTTCTAAATCTGAGTGAATAAGCTATAGCATGTAGGGTACATAAAACGGTACGTACAATTATCCTGAAAAGATAACATTTATATCTTTGAGCAAGCTGCTGAGAATATATATAGGGACGAACTACGTGAACAATTGTGAACATGCTAAGTGAGCAATTGTGAACGTGGTTCGTAATTATATGAGGGGCACTGGCATAGAATTAGAATATGATAAGTGAATCATATTGTGAACGTGATACTAGAACATATCATGAACGTATGCTGACTGAGGAATAAATGCCAAACGATACGGCCTGAGATGTGGAACGTATGTCTGGTTATGGAATAGTTGTGCTAAACTTGTGTCTGGTCTCTCAAGCTTTCTGTAACCGTACTCGGTAATAAACTGAGAAACGTGTATCGTGAAATGGCACACGAACTTGAACGTGAACAACGTTATGAACGCTAACGTGAGCTTAAATTAGGAGATAGCATAGAAGATGAACTTATCAGCATCATACTGCGAATGAGACTTAAACGTGAAAGTGAGAATAAACATGAACTTAAAGTGGACGTAAACATACACTCGATCGTGAACATGAATTCTGTCTGATATGATGGTCTAAGGAAAGCCATGAATTCGTACGATTTACTGCTGAATTTTAAAATTTTCTGCAGATCTGCTACTACATGATCCTTCCAGATGAAAGAGACGCGCAGGCTGATCACATGGTTGATGATAACTTAGATAGTATCATACTTTCTCTGAGTCTGTGGTAAGCTGATAACAATCTCTATGGAGTCTTGTCTCTTTTCGGTCTAGAATTTCTACTTGTAGTAATAGCATCTCGGTGTTCTATCCTGAACCTGAGGTATGTCAGGCATCTAGATATGAACATAGCTGCATTAATGTGTGATGTGGATTCTATCAGTGTTTTGTCTGAGATTATTGAACGTTCTGGTGTAAATCTGGTTGAATAGTCATAAAACATTTCTAGTGATGACTGTCGGCAATTTCTGCGGTAGCAGTCAATTGCGTTCTAGAAATTTTATACTACGTTCACAGTCGTCAGTCGGGACCATCAAGTGATGGCCTTCACCTTCGCAGGATTGTCTGGAATTTCTTTCTGTTGAAATAGGGTGGTTAAGAAATGCCACTTTGTTCAAGTGAGATTTATATCTGGAAAGTTGTGTATAAAAATAACTCCTATCGGAGATTCTGTTCAACTATAAAAAGATGGTTCTCTTGTACTTCTCTTAGAACTAGCAGATCAGAATGTTATCACTGAATATACTGACGATTTTGTCTGAGGAGCCATGGAAAAATTTCATTCATAAATTTCATACTATAGCTGGGGCATTAGGGAGCCCAAACGTATAAGTCAAAATTTTATAGAGATTTTAACGTGTTCGGCAGCAATCTAGAAAGCATCATGTTCTTCCCTCACCACTGATGGTGGCATGACCTTGAATTTTTCTAGGAGAATGTTTAAAACACCCTGTAGTAGGTTAATTAGCTTTCTATTCGTGGAATGAATATCGATTAAGGATGGTGATCTGATAAATTTTTCGATGGTGCGCTGGTGTGAATAAAGTCTAGTTTTGGTAATTCTTGCAGCAATTGCTGCAACTCCTTTAACGTAGCTAAAGCCCTGCAAATAGGTATTTTTTTTTTTTTTGAAGACAGGTTCCGTTCTTGAGACAAGCTCGATGTTAAATTTCTGTCTCGTGGTTAGGAAAAGAATTTCTTGAAAGCTTTCTGAAATCATATCTGGAACTCTGGAATAATCTGCTGATCATGAATTTAAGGAATTACAAAAGTGAATTTATAACTGGTAGCTGAAAGGTCTTCGTAGCTTCAGAATAATAATTCACTTGCTGTAAAGTATAACTTGTACTGATTTTCTGGCAGAACTAAGATGACAATATTTGGGATCTAGTAAGACGGATGTCATCGTTAACTGAAAGGAAAACTTAATAAATCTGGGTGGTATGGTGGAGTCTTTCTGGCTGGGAGGTAGGTACTACATGATTTAAGATAAAGCTGACATAGGAATACGTGAAGTAAACATGGCGACTTTTCACTGAATGTGTTCGTCTGTAACCTCACTGAATAAATGATGCGTGTTTAAGCTGAGTAATAATCTGGTGGTGGTGACTGAATTTTAATGATCTGATATATGTGTGGCATAATAGAATGAGTATACCCCTTTCTGAAAGATACCCTGAATTACTGAGGTCTTGCTTGGAACATACTGGGACTAGGAGCTCGGACTCGTACTGTGAGAAGATATTCGTACGACGTGTATCATGACTGGTGCCCTGATATGTGTCTTCCGAAATGATACCTGAGGACTATGTCTTGACTGATGTCTTGGCACGTGTTTTAATAGATGAATATGAACAAGGCTGACAAAATTTTGGTAATTGTTAGGATTGGCGGACTGGTTAGACTGCTGACCTCTGTATTTATGGTCACGTACGTTCTGAAGTTCTGATGGTTATTGACTGATCATTTTAAGCATGGTGATTGTCACTACTGCTTTGTCTGTCATTTGACGGTCATTATCATGACCGTGATTCATGTAACTATTCTGCTGAGTGGCCGGCTGGTTGCCAGTTCCCACTCTTCTGACAGAAAGATTAGCTGAGTGAAGAGTGACACTTAACTGAGGAAGTAAAAGCATAAAATAGAATGGTAGTGTCTGATGGTTGAAATTATTCTGGTCGTAAATTTCAATTTTACAGTTTTCGTCCTCGTTCCGCAGTCTTCATAGTATAACAGCATCAGCAGCTTGAGAAATCTCCAAAGTTCAGCAGCATCAGCATCTGTGTGGTCTTCAGGGTGTTAGCAGCATCAGCACCTGGTAAAATCTTCAACTCACGAGCAGCATCAGCACCTGGTAGAATATCGACAAGTGGAAACGCCTGAGATGATTTAGGATCGATTAGCAATATCCATGGAGTAGGGTACCTGGAGTACACCTGGACTATTGTACATGAAGTGCAAAATGAATACTGCACATGGAGCATATCTGAGACGCTGTACGTGGAGTACACATGAAGTACTGTATATGGAGTATAACTGAGACACTGTACATGGGGTACATATGGAATACTGTACATGGTACTGGTGAAAATTTTTATGGGATGATCGATACTGGTGTTGCTTGTCTGACATGATCAAAGAAGTAAATTTATTTAATCGGTCGTAGACTGAACTGAAACGATTAACATGATAGGCTGATAATTTCTGCGTAGACTTAATGCTGGTTGCATCGAGGCTGAAAAGTATGATATAATCAAAGTCCCAACAGTGGTCAGCATGAAGCATGATTAATGAAAGTCAATCATGATTTATCATGAAAACGGGTTTTACTGAAGTTCTTGTGTATCTTAACATGAAAAGTCATTACCTTGTTGAAAACATAATTCTCGTAAGGAGACATGAAACTGATTCATCATGTAGATGACATCAACGTGAGGGTTGAAATTTGACTGTTATAAGGAACACAAAAAGTTAAATCAACCGAGGTGTAATATTAACTGATGTGGACGGCTATGGTTCAGTCCACGTACTTCAAAGAAGAAAACATGAGACTAACGATGGGCTATTCTGGTTCGACCCATACTGGTCAAAATTTTCGGAGAACTGTCATGTATAGAAATTTATAATCTCGGACTAAATATGGATGGCTGTAGCTCAATCCATACTTGTCAAAATTAATGAAATGTCCTGATATGACAAAGGTGAACAACTGTGGATCGGTTCACAAAACATCATTCAACTGAAAAGCATGAAATTTGACTTGAGAAATGGTGAACGTTTATGGCTGGTTCACTAAGTAATATTTGACTGAGAACATGAATCTGACATGAGTAAGGGTAAACGCCTATGGTCAGTTTACCAATACAAAATCTGAACGGGCGAGGGTGAACGCCTATGGTCAGCTCACCAAAACGAAAAATTCGCTAAAAGCACATGCGACTAAATATGGCTAGTTATGTACCAACCTTTTACTTAGTCAAAACTTTAAGAAAACTGACTGAATGATCCATGAGAAACATGAAAGATAACAACGCCAAAATCTGGGAAGTTCCTGGTGACTACCCACTAGTCACAGGTCAAGTTTTAGAGCCTACAGGTCGAACCTATAGCTCTGATACCATAATTGTAACACCCCACTTGGATAAGTGGACCGTTACGTGTATTTATGGCGTGACATCAAAGCATAAGGTAAATGTCCTAAAACATTAACTGACCATAAAGGAAATACCGGAATCAAACATCGGCAATCCAAACATAAGCCCAAAACATGAAAAATAAAATACTGAATGAAAGGACTAAACAATGTCCAAATAGGCAGAATAATGTAAGAATGCATAAAGTAAGAAGTCTGGATAGCTCCCATCCAAATGCACATACTCTTAAAATCCTAAAAGCGTCCTGGTGTACCTGCCGTTAGAACATGAAAGGACTACGGCTGAGCATAACGCTCAGTGAACGGATATAACGCATGATAAGGAATTACTGAAATGAAGTAGATGATAAATACTGAAGCTATAAGACTGATAAGTAAAGTTGTAGCGGAAATCTGTGTATAATCTATAAAGGCTGATTTATAATTAATAAAGCTGAACTGTTATCTGTTAAATCTGAAAACATGCATTTACTGTATTTTAATTGCCAGAGATTATATAGGTCATGTGCTGTAACAACGGTGCATGAATAACTGGAGGGGTGACCTCGTCATGCTGTAGAGGGGTGACCTCTAAATAACTGTGCTGGGTGGAGGGATCAGCTCCAATGTGAAGGATGTAGAGCACACACCACATTCACCTGCTAAACTGTAAACTGTAGCCTAGGATGCATCCATACGCCCCACTAATAATACTGATAAAATGGCCAAGCTGAGCTGAGTGGGACGATGCAGGATATCACTCTCCTGCATGTGAGTCACGGCACCGGTGCCTCTAGTGCCGTGGTTACGGTACCTCCGTAACTAGTACATAAACTAATCATGCTTGTATATAATGCTCAGGCAATTTATTTTATTATTAACATGATTACTGATAAGCTTAAACATATACTGGGGAAAGCATTTGGCTGCAAACGGGAAATCCTAATCATGTATAGGAAAGGAAGTCCTTACTGAAAGGACGGAAAATCCGTACCTCGTGTCCAGTAATGAAACAAGAATGAAAGCTGAACGATCGACTCTGACTTCACGGTTACTACATAAATAATAGATGGAAAGTAAGTCGTATGATTACTGTTTGTTGTTACTGATTTTTATCTGTTCTAGATTTAATTTAATACTGTCTTTATATTATAAAACTATATAATCTGATAAATCTGATAGTCCGATGTATTTCTGATAACCTGACTGTTTTTTTTTTTTTATGTTTACTTATCAGTGTATATCCTATATTTTTTTTATTACTCTATTTTATACTGTATTCTGGTGTTATAATATTACTATAAACAGTACCCTGTCATAAATAGAAATTTTTCTAAAATAATTTCCATAAGTAGAAATAAGTTGGTTTAATAAGCCTATAATATAAACTGAGGCTTATGGAACATATTATATAAGTCCTGGTCCATTTAACTGATAATATAGTAAAGTTTATTTAACAAGGAGTATAACATGTCATAACTTATAGTTTGTTATTAATTAATAATATAACCTGGTTTAACTGATTATTAATTAATAAAGCATGATTAATAAACTTTACCTTAAACTGGATAGTTAAATAATTAAATTAAAGTATACATTAATTTAACAAAACCTTGGTTAATATGTAATTATTTAATTAAGCAAAGTTTTAAATTAAGTTAATTAAAATAACAGCCATGATAAATTTTCAAAATAATTAAATAACAATTATTTTTAACTATAAGGTTAATTTAACCAAAACGATTATTCCAATTTATAAGTCAATATTGAATAAGCCTAATCTCATTAAGCCCATTTAAATAAACCGGATATGGTCGTGCCTGCTACCCACTATATCCCGTTCATCTTTTCTTTATTACTCGGCTTATACTATAATACAACTTTCGGCTTATTATTATTGAGTACTACATAGAGTTTTGATAAAGAAATGAAAAAAATGAAAAAGGAGGCAAAAAGTAACCGAACCTTCCAATACTAAATGAAGCAAAAACAATGAATTGCCATCCAACCAAGACATGTCGCTTACCTCCATTTTTTTATTATATAAAGCTTTCTCGACGAACGTGCCTAAACCAAAATAAATTCAATTCCTTTCTTTTTTTTTTTTTTTTTTTTCGCGTTTTAATTATCTACGTAAAGCTCGTGATCGTGTTTAATTTTCTGAAACGTAGTCTTTATTTCATGAACGAAATACCTACGTAATACTGAATAATTATTATTACTTATATAATACTTGACTAATTTCCATATATATTTTTTTTTTGAAATAATTAATTACGTACGTTTTAAATAAAACTAAGGCTGCATAATTATTGTTAACGTTTAATTATCTCTGTAAAATAAATAATGCGGACGTAATATTATCTGAAACTTAATATTTATTATCTGAATAAACTGTAATATTTATAGTATTTAAATAAACTGGGATTGCGTATTTAATTTCTGCGTTTATATCTCTGTCTAATAAATAAATACTTATATAGTTTATTAAAAATTAAACCGCGTATTTAAATATTCTGATTTTTAAATACGGGTTTTACAATAAGACTAAGACCAACCTCCGAATAAGCAACAATCGGCACATGATGAAGTTTAACCCACACCGGTGCTTTCTTGATCTCGCCTTTTGCAAATCAGTAGTCGGCGACCATATGTTCAAGAAAATAGGCACGTTTCTAATTAACCACGGGCCATTTTCAAGAACTCCTTCCATTCCTTCTTGCGATTTATTATGGAAAAGGAAAAAATCTTCAAGAAGTAGAACACGTTTCAAACCAAATCGAGCCCACGTATTTTTAACATAGTTTTCCACAAGCGGGAATGCTAACAGTTTACCAATAAAATGACCATATAGCGTGTGCGCAAAACGTGATTCAATCGCTTCAACAACATCATACGGGATTGCAATTCGAGCTCCCTTAACATGCTCCTCACATCGCAATTATAAAATCTTCACAACCTTTGAACTCGGCTTATTATGGGCAGCCATGTTCTGAACAACCTTTCCTTGCAGAACCGATGCAAATGAACCCATCTTCTGATCAACATTTTGATCCCTTATCGATCCATTATCTTCCTTGTTATTACCCGTAACATGACCATCTTTATTCTGATCTGAAAACATCCCTAGACGCATCTGAATACTTATATCACAAGGACTATGCATTGGTACCTGACCATGTTGTTCATCATCCGTGGGACCACTTTGAACACCATTTGATTCCTCAAGAACCCTAGCAACATCGATTTTAGATGGCAGTTCATGTGAAACCCTAGATTCATTCAAAACAGGTTGTGATAAATCAGCCACTTTGGTTTCTTTCAATATTTGCATACGCGCCATAAACACTCCCACATCAATTTCCCCACAGGCGTTTGCCATCACCCTCACATACACGAAAACACCACACCACCAAATAAAACAATGACAAAATAAAAACCACCGTTGCCCTAATGAAACCCTAATTCGAAACCCTACTAGATCCTTCACCAACGTGCATATACAGAAAGTAGAATACTCAACCTTGATTCAGTCTATAGACGAACCAATCACACCTTTGGAGTGAATAAGATTTATCTCGTAAAAAAATAGACCAAAACAAAAAGAAACCCTAAACACCACAGGCGTAATAGATCGTGACTAGAAAGAATAAAGATGAAAAACTTCAATCCAATATACACACCAGAAGATGAGGAAAGCAAGCAAGAGAAAAGAATCAGATTCAAAAAAAAGGGGCGGCCATTTTTAGGGTTTTGTGTGTGGGCGGCCATCTCTATATGTAAACGTACAATCCAAAAAGTAGTAATATCCCACCCGAGTTCTCGTTTTCTACGGGTAGCGTGAATCCAATACCCCCCCCCCCCCCCCTTCACAAATCTTCTACGCACGTCTAGTCCACAACCCCACATTTTATTTCTTGTATACCGATAATATCCGTACGTTCATCTCTTATAATTGAATCGATCCACCCTTTTTCCCGGCCTCACCAATACCACAATACCCTTATCAATACTATTATATAAAAGGTGTATATATATATATATTTTCTAACTCCAAACCTAATTCAAAACCAAAATTAAGATAAACATATCAAATCTCAACCATTATATCATTTTTAATCCAAACCTAATTACTAACCAAAAGTTCAATCTTAACCATCTATTTATTTTATAACAAAATTTTATAACAAATTTTTAACAACTAATTAAAAACTCACATTTATTTTTAAATTAAAATATCTTTTAAATCAATTACTTTTTTTATAATCTAATTTCATCATATTTTTTCTAAAATTTTGCTCACTTTAATTCAAAATCTATTTGATATATTTACAAAAAAAAATTTCATTTTAGTGATTTTATTACATTTAATTCAATATTTTTACAAGTCAACATTAATTTAATTGATAATAGAATAATCATCGGGTACACGTCGTCGCATTAAACGGGTATGATGATGATATTGATAAAATGAATCCCATAATTAGACAAAGCTAAAAGGATTATTATACGATTACTCTGAATGATATGAACTATGGTCCATCGCAGAACGATGTATAAAACAATGGGCTAATTTGACAAATGTCCCATGAAGGTGTTTGGTTTTTGTTAAATGTCCAAAAAATTTTCTAATAAGATAATTACCCCTAATCGACCATAATCGACCTTATTTTACTCCATTCTACCATATTCGACTAATTTGACTAATTCGATTTCAACATGAGCATGACACGTGACAAATTGTTTGTTTAAGGAAAGTACAAGTGGGTCCCACTATTACACCCAAGTACACTTCTTGTAAGTGTACTTGTTATTCTACTTTATATCAAATCGGTTATTCGACTTATACTTTTATAATAAAAAATTAAATTTGTAATAACATTCCTCATTCGACTTTAACCTAAAATTATTCGACTCATACTTTTTAAAAATTAAAAAATTTAAAAAAAAATTCGTCAAAAGAATTAAAAATTTATAAAAAAGAACAAATTTTAAAATTTTTATTAAAAATTTATAAAATATTCGTTAAAAATTTTATAAAAAATTTATTAAATAAATATAAAAATTTATAAAAAACTTATAAAATTTTGAAAATTTTTTTTATACAAATTTTTTTAATAAAAAATTTATAAAATTTTAATAAAAATTTTATAAATTTTTTTTTTAAAATTATAAGAAATTCTTAAAAAAACATTATATTTTTTTACGAATTTTTATAAATTTAAAAATTTATAAATTTTTTTATAAAAAAAATATAAATTTTTAAAAATATTTATTTTTTTATTTTTAAAAAGTACGGTTCATTGTAAAGAACTTCCGGGCTTCAAGTATCGACATGATTTTGTTAGGGACGTTCTTTACGACATATGTAGGCGTGTCGGGATCTCCGCCAAGAAAGAGGCACCTGTGAATTTCTTGACCGACCCGTCAGATGGAAGATCCACACTGAGACCCGCTGATGTTTTGGTTTTTGGATGGGTTGGAGGTAAACATGCGTGCGTTGATTTGACAGGGGTTTCTCCTCTCGTGGGGCTAGGCAGTCGAGATTTTACAGCGGGTCAGGCTGCTATAAAAGCCGTCTCGTGCAAAGTGACTAAACACGAGAAAGCATGTGTTGAAAATCAACACGTTTTTATTCCTTTCGCGTTTGATACATTTGGTTTCCTTGCACCTGAGGCGGTGGAGCTACTTACGAGAATACAACGTGTTATGAATAGTAATGTTTTGACTCCTAAATCCACAAACGTTGTATTTAATAGACTTGGTTTTGCTATACAAAAAGGGCTAGCGGCGCAGCTTGTTGCCCGTTTGCCTTCTCCTGATATGTAAATCTAATATTTGATTTAAATAATGAAATAGAACCATCGGAATAGAGAATGTTATTACAAATTTATTTTTTTATTATAAAAGTATAACTCTAACCGATTTGAAATGAAATCGAATAACAAGCACACTTACAAGAAGTGTATTTGGGTGTACTAGCGGGACGCACTTGTATTTTTCTTAAACAAAACAATTTGCCACGTGTCTTGCTTAGGTTGAAGTCGAATTAGTCGAATATAGTAGATTAAAGTTAAATATGACCGAATAAAGTCGATTAGGGGTAATTACCTTATTAGAAAAAAATTTGAACATTTGACAAAAATCAAACGCTTTCATGAGACATTTGTCAAATTAGCCTTAAAACAACTAATACCTGTTCATTTCTCAACTAAATTTAGGAGTGCTTTCAAAGTCTACTTCTTCCCCATAATACGACTGAAAAGGAAAGAGTAAAGACTACCGATAAAGCAGCCCAAACGAGATTACTTTATTATCAGTCACCACTTTCACCCTTTGTCTTCTCATTACCAACCTATTTTCATGATATTCCAATCAACTCCCTTGTAGTGGTATTTCGTCCACCATCTCCTGTCTTTCCTATGCCCTATTCACTATTATACATGTAGATTTTCGACAACAAACACCAAAACCTATGCTAAGCGGCTGACATGAATGATTACAATGATATACTAACAGTTGTTTCCAAGGGTGGAATCTTTTTTCCGTTGGCTAATCGGTGTTCTGTGGATAACTTGACGCTTTAAATGAGGTGATTAAATCATAATTTAAGTCTTTAGCACACATATGTTCATTCTAATCAAGCTGATGGCTTAAGCTCTTATTTAAAAAAGCTGTGTAGCATGGGTATTATATAGGGTGCTTTGAGCACGTTACATGAACCGTCGTATACATGCTAGCAACACCATGATATACACATATATACATCTCACGTGGAAGACGTTTTTGTAAGTCCAAATACAGGTTTGAAGTAGAAGTATACAAACATTAGTTTGCACGGGACACAACCCATAACAGGCCAAATCCCTTGTACTGTATCAGCACTTTATAGGTTCTAGACGTTGTTGATCAGTAAAAGCTTTACTTTCAAACCATATTTCATTTGTAGTATGATTGAATCACTTGGACAAACCTTATGACCCTCAACCAATTCGACATGGTAACGAGAAATGATTGAAGCCGCCACCATTTTGATCTGTATGAAACCCATTTGTTTACCCAAACATGTCCGCGGCCCTGCGTGAAAAGCCGTAAATTTATACGACGGTTCATGCTTTATCCCTCCATCTTTTGTAAACCATCTTTCTGGCTTAAACTCCATGCAATCCTCGCCCCATATATCTTCCATTCGTCCCATTGAATAAAAATTCAGAATAATCTTCGTATTCGCATTAATAATATGACCACTTGGAAGCACGTCGGCCTCCAATGGAGCCTTATGTTCCATAGCAACCGGTGGATATAACCTTAATGCTTCACATATACCTCCATGAAGATAAATGAGTTTATCTAGCTCTTTTGCACCCCATTTCTCACCAATCTCATCTCGGATCTTTGATTCTACAATCGGGTTTTTAGCAAGAAGATAAAAGAACCACGAAAGAGCCGTGCTCGTGGTGTCTCTCCCCGCAATCATGAGACTAAGTATTGTGTCCCTTGTAAACTTTCTGACGTCCTTTGGCATCCCACTCCTTCCTTCAAAACCGCTAATTAAAGATGTTAACAAACCAGTCTCTTTATCATGCACCATTCCGACCTTGTCTTGTGTTCGAGACAGACAGCCGTATATAAACTTATCAAAAGCCTTTGTCGCTTCGTTCATTTTCTTCTCTTTCCCTAGTTCAAACCTATTTTGCAACTTCCAAACTCTTTCAGGCAAGACATGTCTCCAGAAAAGAGCTTCTTCAGCATCCGTGAATGCCTTTTCGCATGGAATGAATGGTAAATCTATAGACATGCTTTCAGGATCATAATCTAAAAGCAATAGACATATCACATCAAAAGTAAACCTTTGAAATATCTCTTGCAAGTCTATTTCTTGGTTACGCATAGACTTAAACTCAAGGATAGGAAGAATTCCCTTCACGATCTTATTAACAATAGTTTTTTCCAAAAGAGTTTGAAAGTCGTCGTGTTTGAGTAGAGACATGGTTGCTTTCCTATGGATTTCCCATAACTCGTGATCCGAGTTAAAAACACCATCTCCAAGGATATCAAACATGTTACGAAACTCGGGACCTTTAGGATAATTTGGGAAGTTTTTGCTTAACATGTAGTGAATATTGGAAGGGTCTGAAGTGAATAGCATGTTTATATTGGTAAACCAAGGACCTTTAACCATGAAAGTAGCATTACTAAGTTTGATAACATCAGTCCCGAAATCATGGATACGATGACTATTTAAAAGGATATCGGGTGACATGCCAAGAACGGGCCAATTCGTAATAGGGAGGCGCCTCTTGTAAACAAACACGACACCAGATAGCAACAAGAGAATGAAAAAGAGAAGCATATCTGAGTAGTAGATTGAAGCCATGTGATTATTGAGAGAATTTGCCTAGCTAGGTTGAAGAAAAACTTGTATAAATAGTACAAGATCGACGGATAAAGAAATGTGATAAGGTTCGGTATTTTTGTTTTGAACAATAATAGAAGCTAGGAACATTATCAGTGTCTACTGGGACTCTCTTTTACTTCACCCATATGCATGAATGTGGTGCCACAAGTAAGAGGCCGGGGTTGAAAACGATCAATGAAGTTGTACTTAATTCTGATCATCGACGTGACTGCATCGTTATCTAATTAATTTCGTGTACGTAGTAGCTTCTTTGACGTGACCCGAAGTGAACAGGGTCACCTTTCATCTCTCGACTTCATCTCCAACCGGGCATGCATGCGTTAGGTTTAATTAGCTATTCTAATGAAATGAAATGTGACCGGGAGCTAACTAATGAAATGTTGAGTCTAATGTAGCATGCATGCATGCATAATTCTGTATTTGGTTCGTTAGTTATCGTATACCAACTTATCAAACATTGTTTTCATAGTGTTCAACTCTTGCAAGTTATATCAGTTTCCTTTCCGACATTGTTTTTCTATTTATTGGCTCTAAATTGGTGGTGGTCCTGTTTCATTTTTGTGGTTTGGGTTCATGCAACAGGCACGCCGTTACTCTTGCTATTGAAAGTACAACCAAGTTATGTAAAATTATAGTTAAAAACAAAAATATATAACTTGTTATAGCAGGTGAAACTAAGATTCTATTGGCTTAAAAGAACCCAAGTCAGAACTGGAGTACTTGTTTATAAGAACCCAATTCATAACTTATATTTGGTATTATGGAGTTTCGCCTGCTTTAACAACATATTCTAACTATAAAGTGTATGCCTCTATGCAAGTTTCATATGTTCTCGGAACTTCCGAGATATGCACACTAGTATTTTGGAAAATCTATTAATATTTCTTAGTTAAATCGGCCGTTTTTTGTGTTGGGGCATTTTACGTTGAGCTGACAGTGAAATAGTGGGTTAAGGATATCATAGGACATATGTTCATTAATCTGATGGTTTATGATTATCATAACAATTATAAAAACCCTAACATAGATCAAAGAGCATACAGCGGAAGCAGATTAACAAGATCTTTATATAACACAATTATAATTAATCAAGGTTAGGGTTACATATCTTTTCCTTAGCAGAACGATCACCGGTAAAAATAGATCAAGAACACCACCAGGATGTAATCTAAAATAAGATCACACCACGATCTTGTACACACGTGATACGATGAGCTAATCGTGAGTCTAGCACGAACAGAACCGAGCCTTCCAAGCCTATGGAAGATCTACCCAACAACCCTATAGAGGGGCTAGGACTAGATCTAAAATAGCTTATAGAAAATCAAAGGTAAACCCTAATAAGGGTGTGTTTGGCCGGCGGTTAGGAGCAAAGAGAAGAGAGAATGGAGTGAAAAATTATGAAGCCTTAGGTGTGTTTATATAGCCCTTGGAAAACCTATCTTCCAAGTTTAAACAAAAGATAAAGCCAAAAAATTTTCTTCCTTATCCCTTTCTTTGATAAAATCCGGATATACACATGTGCTAAAAGGGGTTTCCGGAACTTTCCGACACCTTCTTTTAGCTTCTTTAATATTCTATAACGATCGTTTAATACTTAACTTTTAATTACTTAACGATCGTTAGCCACAGTTTGATTTAATAAATATAATAAATATATTTAATAAATAAATTAACTCTTCACGTAATGTGTGCAATCCCGTGATCTCGAGTTCGAACCTATCACACGACTATCGATTTTAAAGTCCATAAACTTTCAGCTCCCACTTGGACAAAATTCGAATGTCGTGATCACATTGATTAGCGTCTAGTTACACTAACAATGTCACTAGTACAACTCGAGTAAGGCTTCCTGGACAAAACCTTTTAATGATATATAATCATTATTATTATCCTCTCATTTCAAATACATTGTTAATAAGGATATGGATCTTAGTCATTCCTTCATTAACTATTCTGTTTCTCGTTTACGGATATAGCAAGATTACCAAAACACATTTGGGTGTGGCCACACAAACATCTTACTACTCCCCCGAGGGGCCCAGTTGTATTTATACTTCAAATAACAATTTGAAGGAAACGAATCCCATTTCGACTACAAGCAAAACACATGAACTTCGCAACACTTCTGAAAATAACCCTTATGACTACCAGTTACATTTAGCGTTAGGTTACCTTATAGAAATGCACTATATTCAATGCAGTTTTCTGGCATCTCAGGTCTAAGGATAACTATTTATGATTTACTTAATGACAAAGATCCATAAAGTAAAATCACATAGTTGGGATAAGTCCAATATTTGATCCATCAAACATCATTCAAAATTGACCAATATACTTTCAAGTATACTCTGTCACTATTTTGAATTGTCTTAATTTAATAATACTCCCATATTATTAATCGACAACGGACATTTAGAAACATCATAATGCTCACGGATTAAAACATGTAAAATAGGATACAAAATCAAATAACAGAAAAATAAACGAAATCCAATCTTTATTTCATCAATTCAATAATGTCTTACATCCTTTATCCAAATACTAATCAACAGATTTATTGCATGAATTCGCTAGCTAGTTGCAGCCCAATTGCATTTGCATGCTTAACTACCTTTGGCCTAGACAAAGCCTTAGTAAAAGGATCAGCTACGTTATCATCTGTGTGAACTTTTATCAATTTTATTTCTCGAGCTTCAACTTGTTCTCGAACGTAGTGATATCTACGTTTAAAGTGTCTGGCGCCCTTCATGACTCCAGGGTCATTGGCGAATATTATTGCCGCAGAGTTGTCGCAATATATATCAATAGGTTCTTTAATTGAAGGCATCACTCCAAGATCTCCAATAAACTTCCTAATCCAAACAGCTTCCATTGCAGCTTCTGAAGCGGCCATGTACTCAGATTGAGTCGCATGCATAGCAATGGTTTTCTGCTTACTGCTCTTCCAGTCAACTGCTCCTCCATTGATGACAAACACGTAACCCGTCTGAGACTTCGTATCGTCTTTATCACATTGCCAGGACGCATCACAGAATCCTGTTACATTCAATTCTGTGTCTGGTTTACCCCCGAATACCAAAAACATATCTTTCGTACTTCTCAAATACTTCAGAATATGCTTAACAGCAGTCCAGTGGGACTTCCCTGGATTCTGTTGGTATCTACTGACCAAGTTCTGAGTAAACGCCACATCGGGCCTTGTGCATCTTACAGCATACATAATAGATCCTACAGCCGAAGCATAAGGCACCTTCTTCATGTAAGCCACCTCTTCAGGTGATGATGCATCTTTCTCATGACTTAACTCATGCTTAACCTCCATCGGTAAGAAACCTTTCTTAGAGTTATGCATGTTATATTTCTTCAATATCTTATCAATATAAGCATCTTGGCTAAGACCAATTAACCATCTACTCCTATCTCGATAGATCTTAATTCCCAGAATATATGCAGCATCTCCCAGATCTTTCATAGAGAAACATTTACCAAGATAATCCTTAACTTCCTTAAGTCTTGGAATGTTACTTCCCATGATCAATATGTCATCGACATATAGAATTAGGAACACTACATTACTCCCACTAGCTTTGCGGTATACACATGGCTCATCACGATTTTGAATAAATCCAAAATTTTTGTTTTCTTCATCAAATCGCTTATTCCATTGACGTGATGCTTGCTTCAAACCATAAATAGACCTTTGAAGTTTGCACACGCGTTTTGGATATTTAGGATCAACATACCCTTCCGGTTGTTGCATATAGATGTCTTCATCTAAGCGACCGTTCAAGAAGGCAGTTTTAACATCCATTTGCCATATCTCATAGTCATAGTATGCTGCTATAGCTATGAGAATCCTAATAGCTCGTAAGTCTGCTACAGGAGAAAATGTCTCCTCGTAGTCTATGCCAAAAGTTTGAGTAAAACCTTTAGCCACTAAACGTGCTTTGTAGGATTGTACATCACCATCCATGTCAGTTTTCTTCTTATAGATCCATCTATTTTTCACTACTTTAGCATTTTTAGGCGCGTCCACAAGAATCCAAACATCATTGATTTCCATGGATTTCATTTCCTCATTCATCGCAACCATCCATTTTGACTTTTCTGGATCAGACATTGCGGATCGATAGTTAGCAGGTTCACCAAGATCCCCTACTTCCTCCTCATCATCCTCTATGTATAGACATAGTTTGTCCGACGCACGTATAGCCCTTTGAGACCTACGTGGAGGAATTAATTCCGGTGGAACACTCAGACTTTCTGGTTCTACAAGAATTTCATCGCTAGTATTTTCAGAAGGCAATGTATCTTCTTGAATTTCTTCAAGATCATAATTTCTCCCACTGAATTCTTGATTTACAAGATCATTTTCAAGGAAGTCTCCATACCGAGCCACAACTATCTTGTTCTCAGCCGGATAATAAAAGTAGTAACCCATAGTTTCCTTAGGGTAACCTACAAAGATACATTTTACTGAGCGTTGTTGGAGTTTATCTCCAGAGTCACGTTTCACATACGCCTCACAACCCCAGACTTTCAAATAAGACAAATATGGCTTCTTGCCATGCCATAGTTCATATGGTGTCTTATCAACCTTCTTTGTGGGAACCATATTCAGAATACGAACAGCAGTTTCAAGAGCATAATCCCAAAAAGATAATGGTAAAGTTGTAAGATTAAACATAGACCGTACCATATCTAATAATGTACGATTTCTCCTTTCAGATACACCATTTTGTTGTGGAGTATACGGAGAAGTAAGTTTCTGAACAATTCCATTCTTACTTAAATAATCTTTAAACTCTTGACTTAAATATTTACCACCACGGTCAGAACGAAGAGCTTTAATCTTCTTTCCCAGTTGTAACTCTACTTCGGCTTTAAACGTTTTGAATGTTTCAAATACCTCATGTTTATGTTTAAGCAAATAAACATAACCATAACGGTTATAATCATCCGTAAAAGTCAAGAAGTAGCTATCACCTTTCCTTGACACATGTCTAAGTGGTCCACACACATCAGTGTGTATTAGACCAAGCAGTTCAGTAGCCCTTTCAATATTGCTATTAAAAGGTTTCTTGGTCATCTTCCCAGAGATACAAGATTCACATTTATCAAATGATTCATCATTGATACTTTCCAAAAGCCCATCACGTTGAAGCTTTTGTATGCGAGTCTTCCCAATGTGGGCAAGTCTACAATGCCAAAGATAAGAAGAGTTCTTGTCTAACTTACTCTTCTTATTCATGCTAAAAACAGAATTATTTTTCCTCTTGGGATTTATATCATGCATGTTAATTTCAAAAACACCATTCACAGAAATTGCATCAAAATAGAATAAACCATCTTTGAAAACAGAAATTCTATTATTATCAATCGTGTGAGTAAATCCAAGATCCAACATACTAGAAAAGGAAATAACACCCCTAACAATTGTAGGTGCATAATGACAATTATTTAAAGACAGTACTAAACCCGAAGGTAAAACTAATTTAAATATTCCTATAGCTTCAACTGCTGCTTGTGCGCCATTGCCCACTTGCAGAAATTGTTCCCCATAGGTAAGTCTCCTCTTCAACTCAAATCCCTGCAGGGTATTACAAATATTAATACCACATCCCGTATCATATACCCAGGAGTTTGATTTGTATGAAAGATTAAATAACTCTATCATAAATAAGTTACCTGAAGATGGTGCTGCAGCAACTTGCTCAGCCTTCTTCTTATGTTCTGCCATTTCATGGAGATAGAGAGAGCAATTCCTCTTCCAGTGTCCAGTCATCTTGCAGTGGTGACAAGTCTCATCTTTCAGAGATTTCTTAGCAAAGTTATGCTTCGGTTTTGATGTAGTCGCAACTTGCTTGCTCTTATCAACCTTGCCTTTGCCTTTCTGCTTCTTATTCCCTTGCGGT
The DNA here is from genome assembly GCA_025667525.1 of Glebionis coronaria. NCBI lineage: Eukaryota > Viridiplantae > Streptophyta > Magnoliopsida > Asterales > Asteraceae > Glebionis > Glebionis coronaria. The sequence continues at coordinate 607,747,685 of CM046880.1, forward strand.
TTTGGTTTCGACACTCTACCCTTTTGTACATAAAGTACTTGAGGAGTAGCAGTGGGTGCCTTATCTTTCAAACCCTTTTCAAAGTCAATGAGCATTGCATGCAAATCATTAACTGTCTTCCCCGTGCAATGCATATTATAGTTACGAACGAAATCACCGAAGTCCTTATTAAGGGACCTATTGATCAAGTTAATAGCCATATTATGATCGAAGGGTTGTCCTAGTGCGATGAGTTGTTCCATATAACCCCTCATATCCATGTAATGTGCACTTACGGACTTTCCAGGAGCTTGCTTGCAACTATGTAGAGCATCAACCAGATCATAGATCTCTACAGCTTGTGGCGTTTCATACACTGCCTTGAGTTCATCAAGCATCTGCTTAGGATGAAATAGCTCATACTTCCTTTGAAGTGATGGAGCCATTCTCCCTAACATTACAGCAGCCACCTCATGGTGCTTCTTAACGTTAGCAGCGTGTTGAAGCCTTTCCGCATAAGTTGCTCCTTCAGCAAGATCCTCCGGAAAAGGAGTTTCCAAGATATTGATGGTACCCGCTGCTCTCAGAACAATTCTTAGTGAGCGGTACCAATCATTGAAATTAGGGCCAGTAAGTTCAGGCCGTTCAAAAAATGCTTTGAACGCCGAGCTTATTGTCAGATTGTTTTCGGGTTGAGCCATTTCTACAGAAATAAGTTCAAACATTAGTAATTTCGATAATAAAATTCAAGAAAATAAAATTACCCCGGTAATAAAACTATAGTATTTTCCTTGAAAAACTAGAATCCATATTGACATAGATTTATCACATCAGTTGATCTGCTAGTGACAAATGTATTCAACACAGTAACTTGTCGAACAATAATTGCCAAATCATATTGCAATTTCTAGATATGTCAGGGATTTACATTGCCAAAAACTTTTGCATTGTAAACATGTTTTATCCCTTCTTTATGCCTTAAGTTTCCAGTTCTCACTGAGTAACTCAATTAAGTCGACTAATCTAAAGAACGTAAAACCTTCATGTGCAATCTTATTCAGTCATGAAGTTTTCTCTCCATTACAACATCGTCCGATATCTTATATGACGACAATTGTAACTTCAAGTGTTCGTCAATTAGAGGGCATATGACTTAAATTTTTAGGGTATAGATTTTGGTGTCAAAATCATGTATGGAGAAGCATGCATACATCTCCATAGCATAAGTTTAATAAAACGTTTAGTAAACTTTTTGGTGAGACTAAAAGTTCATCATATATTTGCAAGTTGAGGTATTGGTTAAACCAAACAACCTTAAAGAATTATACCAATAACAACCGTAGGTAATTCCAATTTTGACGCACAGGCGAGCCGGAAATTTGGTCAGCGTAAAAGCATAGCACCTCCTTCCTTAACCGGGTACTTGACCAGCGGTGCGTTATACCCACTTTATAGTTTGTCAAAATTGAGTAGGCCGTTAAGTTGCTATTGCAATTCTAATCAACACAAATCATATGTAATTTAGGTCTCAAAACAATTCATTAATTTTTGATAAGATTTAGTCCATATTATTTTTCTTAAAAAAAATTACCCTTGTTTACAACATACAATTAAAAAAAACGCATGAAAACAAGTAGTACAAAAAAAAACTAAATCAAATAGCCACATGCAAACAATTTATTCAAAGAACATCAAATCTAGGGTTTTTATGAACATAAAAAGTCTTCCCTAATTTTAAAACTTTGAATCAAATAAAGCAAATAGCAATCAAAATTATATGATCCGTAAAAAACATGCATGTTTATTACGGATCTTCCATATTCTCTTAACAATTAAAAAACTACTACGGATCGTAACCACACATGACATAACAATTAATTCATGCATACATCTAAAGTTAATTACCATGTAATTTTAGGGTTTACAAAAAAAAAAATTTTTTTTTTATAAAAAAAAAACGGCAAAGCCATTTTTAAACAAAAAAACAAAACCCCTAATTTTTTTTATAAAACCTAAAAACAACATGTAATTTTAACACAAATCAATATTAGTTAAAAAAAACTTTAGATCTTGATAATTATAATCATGTTAAAACGGCTCTCGATGCCACTGATGGTTTATGATTATCATAACAATTATAAAAACCCTAACATAGATCAAAGAGCATACAGCGGAAGCAGATTAACAAGATCTTTATATAACACAATTATAATTAATCAAGGTTATGGTTACATACTTTTTCCTTAGCAGAACGATCACCGGTAAAAATAGATCAAGAACACCACCAGGATGTAATCTAAAATAAGATCACACCACGATCTTGTACACACGTGATACGATGAGCTAATCGTGAGTCTAGCACGAACAGAACCGAGCCTTCCAAGCCTATGGAAGATCTACCCAACAACCCTAGAGAGGGGCTAGGACTAGATCTAAAATAGCTTATAGAAAATCAAAGGTAAACCCTAATAAGGGTGTGTTTGGCCGGCGGTTAGGAGCAAAGAGAAGAGAGAATGGAGTGAAAAATTATGAAGCCTTAGGTGTGTTTATATAGCCCTTGGAAAACCTATCTTCCAAGTTTAAACAAAAGATAAAGCCAAAAAATTTTCTTCCTTATCCCTTTCTTTGATAAAATCCAGATATACACATGTGCTAAAAGGGGTTTCCGGAACTTTCCGACACCTTCTTTTAGCTTCTTTAATATTCTATAACGATCGTTTAATACTTAACTTTTAATTACTTAACGATCATTAGCCACAGTTTGATTTAATAAATATAATAAATATATTTAATAAATAAATTAACTCTTCACGTAATGTGTGCAATCCCGTGATCTCGAGTTCGAACCTATCACACGACTATTGATTTTAAAGTCCATAAACTTTCATAATCAATTGTTATGATTTGTTTGGTTAGTATCCATGCACTCGGCTCCTATTATTTAGGCTACATCAAGTTGAGATATTAGTCTATTCCGTAGGTTACGCCCCGTTATTGGCTGCAGAAACTGCATTTGACAATTAGCTTCGTAACATCAGACTGTTTGAGGGGCTTCAGGATTTTTTTGTAGAATTACATTGTTTGTGAGATTCTTTTAAGGAAACATACTTGGTTTTTAATAATTTGTCTTCTCCGTGACCTAAAAGATCCTATGTGTTGTCTTCAAATTATTGTTTTGCACTGTAATCATATTAAATACATTCATATACAAAAGTTACCATTTTGACACGTTGTTGCTCTGTGATTCATCAGTACCGGGACTCAAAATGGCCGGAGGTCAAATGCACTCGGCTATATTCCCGTAAGCTATAGTAAAAAGATGTGCATATTTCTGTTTGGATGAGAGTAATCGCATATGTCAGCTGCAGATTCTCGAATATGTTCCTAGATTTTCTATTCAGGATACGTTGCAACACATGTCTCATATGCGAAACAGTTACCAACAAGTATGTAAAACCCGCGCTTCCCTGTGGGGTTTTACTTATCATGTTACCTTCTTAAGACCAACATTGCTACACTCTAATGTTCTTGTATACACTACAAAATTTATGACATTTGATTACTAAATTAAACGTGAAAGAGTAAGTAATAGTGGGGCACTAAAAGTCTATACTTACTCAAAAAGGGTAAGCAAAAGTATTTTCTATCAATTTCTACTCAAACAAAAGTTATCAAAAGTTATTTTTATCAACTCCACTCTTAAGAAAAATAGTAAGTAATAGAGGGGAGCACTAAAGGTCATTACTTACTCAATATATTGAGTAAACAAAAGTGTAAAACTTTTAATGACTCTTTTTTTAGTAGGGAAAAGAGTAAGCAAATGTTTTTGCTTACTTTTATATTTATGGTGTTTTAGTAAGGAAAAGTTATAGTGACTTAAATAATTGTAAATCTTATTAGTAATCAAAACTTTTAGTAAGTAAATGTCGTTTATTTTGTAGTGATAACGTGTTTTTATCGTTTTACATGTTTCTTGTTGATAGTTTTGTTATTAGGAACTTATTCGGCACCTTTATTACCAAAAACAATCTCAATTTTACTTCGTGGGACATCTTAGTTACATAATACGAATGAAGTATAAGCATGCTACTATACAAATGTATAAATGCAGAAATAAGTGAGACTAAAAAGATGAGTTGGGCCTCATTCTGGCAAATGATCCCTCGTCTTCCTTCTCTTGCGTGGCAGACTTCCCCAGCAAAGGAGTTACTGTCAAACCTGCGTGTTATTATTCTTGTGAAAACCATTTCTACGCGTATTACTCGCCTTATCTAAAAACGCAATCGAACGACGTACAACAGGCTCCATCTTTTGTTGCACCATATCTTACCTTGATACCGACCCAGTTGTTCCCATTAGCTTGAAGTGATGAATTCAAACATTTAGCATGCTCACTGCCTAAACCCGCTCCCTACATTTTCATAAGATGGTTACAAACTTGATAAATCATCATGGAATTTTACAAAATACTTAAATATTTGTGAGCATGAAATAAGATTATTCCATCTACCATAACTTTTTAAAGAAAGGACATAACGTACCTCACAAATTCTGCTCGTGTAAAGACCCCAATTTAAAATGATCACCATATTGTAAACGATCACCCCTTTTAGCCGCAAGTGCAACACCAAAACCCCCTCCTTTCAGCATCGTTTCAGCACCCAAACACTCCTATTTCAGCCCATAAAAGGCACCGAAACCCACCCGCCGTAGGTCCAATTTCAGGAACCAAAATCACCCGTTGCGGTCCCTATTTTAACAACCGAACGCAAACATTTCAGCCCCTATTCACCACCGAACCACACCAATTTCAGCCCCAGTTTCATCGGCCAAAAGCTCCTCCTTTTGCCGCAATCCCTAAACACTCTCCTTTCAGCGCCTACATGTTGCACATTATTATAACCTTTTGAAGATTCGGTTAACCGAAAACTGCCATTTCTTTTAAACCGAAAAACACCAAAGATTTCTGCATAAGAAGAGTCAAAACAGATACTTATGTCAACTGGATATGGTTTTTTTCATTCATGTCAGGAGATAATTATATTCAATCTCGTAACTGTATGTTCAACGCTTTTCATCTACTTAAATCCAAGCAAACTTTCTAGTTTTAATTCAATCAGAATGAGTATTCGAAATTGAAAAAAAACTTACATGAGTGTGTTGGAAATACGTTTTTACGTATTTAGAAAGGATCGGTCACTCCAATGATATTGGGCTCGTGATCCAATATAGCCCATATAGCCCATATGTAGGGTGGGCTATATATACCCCCTCCTAGCATGTTAGGAGGGGTTGGTCACTTTGTATTCACACACTTCAAACTAATCTTTCATTTTTCTCTCCAACCTCTCTACTTTCTCTCTCTACATCTTCATCTATCTCTCTATCTCTTTAGATCATTCCAACACAAGGATAATCCAAGGATTACGAGGACCTATAAATGGTATCAAGAGACATGGGATGATTGCTTGGTTTTTGTGTTTGTTTTCTTGACCATTTCGTCTATTTTAATCCTTTTTCTCACGTACCAAATTTTTTTTTGTGTTTTTATGCTTAAATCTTGATATACGTTATCTAGTTACTTGTTATAGTGATTTGGTATTGGTATTTTGGGTTAAAAACACAAATGTTTAGGTGTTTGATTCGTTTTTAGGATTAAAATTCCGAATTTGTTGTGTACTATCCGAGAAACGTGGTATTTTGGTCTCCATCAGAAAGTTGGCATCCATCGCAATAGCCAAGGATTTCTACATTGCGATCGTAGGACATTTTGACACTTATTCCGATCAAAACATTGCGATAGCTCCTTGCTTCGTACATTGCGATCGGGTATAAGGCAATTTTGAAACGTTACTCTGCCAAAATTTCTTTAGCCACATTACGACAGGTATTGCGATCTGACATTCCGACAGGTATTGCGATCCGACATTCCGACAGGTATTGCGATCATACATTCCGACAGGTATTGCGATCTGACATTCCGACAGGTATTGCGATCATACATTCCGACAGGTATTGCGATCATACATTCCGACAGGTATTGCGATCAGACATTCCGACAGGGATTCAGAAAGTCATTTCGACAGAACTTGTTTGTGCATTCCGATAGTTATTGCGATCAAGTATTGCGATAGAACTTGTTTTGTGCATTCCGATAGAGTGACAAGATTTCCAAGATTTTTCAAAAACGTGTTTTTGAATTGTCTTGGAATTTTTTGGTTTCTCGAGAACATAATTTAGGGGATTTCAACATTATTTCTCGGCTTTAACACACAACAACAAATACAATTACTTTCTTTCATTGATCGATCGACAGGTAATCCTTACCTTCATATATCATCGATTTTCAATGGAATCGTTTAATCCAACATCTCAAGAGGGAGACTTGCATCTCATGCAAAACACAGCTAGAGAAAGTGGTATAACGTTCTTTCGACTACTCCAGTCTCATCTAGTGACCATTTCTTGGTTTCAAGGAGAAAGCGAATTTCTGACACTTTTCGGTCAAGATCGTTATATATTCAACGATACAATATTCCTCAACTTGAACCAACTAGTTGAGCAACTTCACAAAGAAGACTTTAATCACTCTGCATCAGCATCTGCATATCAGGCTCTTGTGACATAACTCACGCCTTTCCTCCAATTCAATATCATCAAGTCTGACAATTCAAAGATATGCCGGTCATTTTTTCAATAGACACAGAACGAGGTTAAAGATTTCCGTGATAAACTGTTGAAATTTATGACATCGGTTTCGTCTTTGATTTATGAAAGATCCAGACTTCAGCAAGTGTATGATAATGGAGTGCAAGAATCTATGATGCCGATGCAAGAGGAGAATGGTCATACGGTTGACAATTTGGCGCCTAAGGATGGCAAGAGCATTGAATCGGGAGGACAACATGATACCAGTGGCACGTTAGGGAATGTTCACGAGATTTCTTTTGATAACACCTTACCCATTTATGACGAAAAGCCTGCAAACATGGTACAATGTAATGTTGTTTATGATGTATCTACTGATGATATGCCGCATATTGAGCATTCTGAACCTAATTATGACAAACATGGGATGGAAAATAGTGATAGAAATACCACTTTTGATTCATCCAATGTGAGTCATAATGGGGGAGAAAGTGTTCAAAATGCTAAACATCATGATAATTGTCTTATAACTGCTTCTTTAACTGCTTCTGATTCCAAGATTAGAGAGCTCGAAACGATTGTAGCTCAACAATCAAAAGATTTTGAGGATGCCAAATTAGAACTTTCCAAGAAAACGGACAAATTTGAAACATATTTTGAAAAACTTGAAAAGACAAACGTTGTTGTTGAACGAAAATTAGATCAAACAGTTCTAGATTCTAAAGCTGAAAAGGATAATCTTTTGAAACAAATTCAACTGCTTGAATTTAAGTTGGCATCCCAAGATAGATTGATCAAAGAGAATGAGACTTTAAAAGCTCATGTTCAGGAAAAGGTTTTTGCTATAGCTGCGTTGAAAAACGAATTAAGGAAAAATAGAGGAACCAGTGTGGACACTAAGGTTGAAAAACCTTCAATCTTGGGGAAACCGCCTCAAATTCAGTCTGTTAGACAACCAACTGCATTTAGATCCGAGCGACCACAATCCTCGAGACTGCGGTTTGCCTCCCAAGTTGATATGGTTCATATTTCTAGAACAGTCACTCCACCAACTAGGCCCAATGTGACTAAAACAGCTTTTGCAAGACCTAATCACATGATTGCCTCTTGTCTCCCTAGACATAGTCCAAAGAACACGTCTCAAACTAATTCAAATGACGTTCGCCATACTTTTGGTCTAAGGGAAGCTAAGCTAAAGACACAAGTAAGAGATAGGAATTTCAAACCTAGTCAGATGCCTTCTAGTTTACCCAACACTACTAACCGTAGCATGTCACTTCCTAGGAGCATCAATCAATCATCTAGGAATTCTAGATCTTACTCGGACATTAAATATGCTACTTGTAAAACATGTAGGAAATGTGTCTTTAAAGCCAATCATGATTCTTGTATCAAAAAATTACTTAATGAGGTGAACTCCCGTGCTAGACTTAAATTCCAGTGGGTTGCTAAAATCAAACCCATTGGTAAAATGTGGCGCCCCACTGGTAGAACTTTCACTATTGTAGGAAACGAGTGCCCTTTAACTAGGATAGTCTCTGATTCTACTAGGACTACTAGGGAGGAAATTGAAAAGGAGGATACATCACTTAAGCCTGAACTTAAGGTTTTCTATAAAAGGAAACGTTTACCAGCTAAGACAAGTGAATCATCTTCTTAGGTCACCTCTAGCACAAGAAAAGAAAACTATGAACCCCCAATTGCTTCTAAGATAGATATTGCTAACTCATATCAAAGCATGTAAATTCCAAATGAGAATGCAGGTACCAAAGAGGATGTTCCAAAAGAACGAAGCGGTCCAATCATTGTATACCATTCAATTAAGGACACTCTTAGAGTTTGGTTACTGAAGAAGCTGATATCTAAGAAACAAGTGTCTCAGGGGATTTGCAGTTAAGCTTACAGTGTAAATGACTTATAGTCACATTACAGACTATAACTCGATCTTCAAAGAAAGGAAAGTTTATCGCCGTTGATAAACTTATCCTTATAACGAGAAATTAATTTTTCTCGGGCATGAGCTTATATCAAAAACATTCCAAGTTTTTAAGCTCATGCACTGTGGCTCCTCGCTAAATGACAGACGATGACCCAGAATTCAGAGACAGGGAAGTTTATCTACGCAACGATAACTTACCCTCTTAACAAGAAATTAAGTTTTCTTGGACACGAGCTTATCCTAAAACCATTCAAATTTTTTAAGCTCGTGTATAAGGCTCATCATTAAATATCAGATGATGACCCGATCTTCAAATAAAGGAAAGTTTATCACCGATGATAAACTTATCCTCATTAACGAGAAAATTAAATTTTCTCGGACGCGAGCTTACATTAAAAATATTCAAAAGTTTTAAGCTCGTGTAAATGGCGTATAATTATATTTCAGATTATGCCCCGGACTTCAAAGAAAAGAAAGTTTATCACCAATGATAAACTTATCCTTACAACGAGAAATTAATTTTTCTCGGGCATGAGCTAATATTAAAAACATTCGAAGTTTTTAAGCTCATGCACAATGACTTACAGTTAAATATCAGACTGTAACTCCGACTTCATATTTAGGAAAGCTTATCTTTAAAGATAAGTTATCCTCGTAACGGGAGATTCATTTTTCTCGGTCATGAACTTGTATTAAACATTCCAAGTTTTAAGCTCATAAAGGAAAGTGTATCTTTTAAATAAGAGAACTTTTCTTCATAACGAGAAATTCACCTTTCTCGGTCATGAGCTTTACGTTAAAATATTCAAAAGTTTTTCAAGCTCATGAAAACGACTTCTAAGTAAATGTCAACTTAGAACTCATTCTTCAATTAAAAGGAAAGTTTATCGCCGATGATAAACTTATCCTTACAACGAGAAATTAATTTTTCTCGGGCATGAGCTAATAACGAAAACATTCGAAGTTTTTAAGCTCATGCACAAAGACTTACAGTTAAATATCAGACTGTAACTCGGACCTTAATTTTAGGAAAGCTTATCTTTAAAGATAGCTTATCCTCGTAACGGGAAATTAAATTTTCTCGGTCATGAGCTTGTATTGAAACATTCCAAGTTTTAAGCTCAGAAAGGAAAGTGAATCTTTTAAATAAGAGAACTTTTCCTCATAACGAGAAATTCACCTTTCTCGGTCATGAGCTTTACGTCAAAACATTCAAAGTTTTTCAAGCTCATGAAAACGACTTCTAGGTAAATGTCAGCTTAGAACTCGTTCTTCAGTTAAAAGGAAAGTTTATCGCCGATGATAAACTTATCCTTAACAACGGGAAGTTTACAACTTCTCGGACTTGAGCTCGTTTTATAAGATATTCAACATCTTAAGCTCAAGTAATTGGTTTTTCAAAACTTTAAACATAATTTTTCGAGAATTTCTCAAAAGGTTTTTCTAAATCTTTCAAAATTGTGTGTTCAAAAATGTTTTGATAACAAGAGCATGTATTCTGGAATCGATAATATTTACGATACTAGAAATGTCATTCAATAATGACACGGAGTTGTAAATAAAGTTCGAGCAGAAGTTCAAACGTTTTAAAACATGCTCAAAATGGCTTGCTATTATTTCAGATAGTAACCCGCTTTTCATATTAAAGTCAAGCATTTCACCGGAAAGCTTTGACTCAACAACGGGAATTAATTTTCTCGGGCATGGTTTACTTTACAACCATGTAAGGGATTGTGTTTACTTTATAACACAATCTAACATGAATAAATGTACGTTTCAGTGCATTTGTTTGTTAAAACAAGAGAAATCTTGTTTTTATGAAGTTATCATCTCCACAATCCGCAACAATTTACAATTGATATCTACATACCCGACGATGCGACTACTCAAACGGTGACTACAGCTCTTTCAATAGAACACAGGTCAACAATTGAGGGGAGCAATTGTCCAGCATTCAGAATCTTTGATGCCGAAAGTGCCAAGTTCAGATATTGGTGTTAAGACAACGATATCAATCGTACATATAGAGTCAAGAGATAACTTCAGACGTGATGAGGCGACCAAAATTCGTGAACAAGAACCATGTGCTTCTTTCATATGATGTTCTCCATCATTCAGGTCCAACCTCATAAATCGCTAATCTTGTGAATACATTATTATATATGATATTTGCACGTGATAAATACCTTACACTTGTGTTTAAAAGGTATTTATTTTACGTTTCAAGTACACCCTCATTAATTTGAGGGGGAGCTTGTGTAAATCCTGAAGATAATTGGATTTACATTTTTCTTCCCAAATTTTCTTAAAATGCTATTAAATCAATTGATATTAAAAACATGTGTAAAAGCTATATAATACCAATATACTAATTCAAATGTACCGACTTTAAACATTTACTAATTTATCGCTAGACATTAACAATGAATTTTCAAATTTGTTTCGTTTTTACCAATATCACCATGAAATGACTGTATTACCCTTATCTTTTTAACATAATTATATATCCAAAAATATTAATTAAATTCATCTTAGATCTAAAGAAAAACTGGTTCGCTGCTAATTAAGCACAAACAAACAACCGAAACTCGTCTCTGTAAATGCGGTTTGAGATATGATGATTTGTGTGATCCAATGGAATCATTTGATATCAAGAAGGCGTTGAATAGGTTGCCACGTCAGATTGTTGATGCTAGAAATCAACGTATATTAGGCACTATGGATTTGTCTATGAAGCATTTGTTTTTGCATGTAGATCTAGAGGCGCAACAGATTCCATTCAGGAGTTATTTGAGTGACATGTTGGCTTTGGTAGACAGGTGGAAAGCATAGCGTGAAGCCTTGGGGGCACTACCCACTTTAGCAGCGTACCTTATCATAGGTCGGTAATTTTGAGCTCCACCAACCATTTTGGTATTAAATGGTCGACTGTGTGACTTTCCAACCGAAAGGTTAAGCAAATTTTCTTTAATTTAATTTACTAATTATTAACAAGTAACTTCTTTTATCATGATTGGAATGGGCTGGTGATAAGTTTGATATAATAATATGACCTGCTGTTTGTAGCATAATTAATTTAGCGTGTATTGGTTTTTCAAGGTGATGGTGATTGAAGGTGTCGGTGATAGATGAAGGTGATGGTGGTTGCACCTGGCAATATATGTAATTATGTGAAAGAAGATAAGGGTAATATAGTCATTTCAGGGTGATATTGGTAAAAACGGATTAAATTTGAAAGTTTATTGTTAATTTCTAGCGATAAATTAGTAAGTGTTTAAAGTCGGTACATTTGAATAAGTACGTTGGTATTATATAACGTTTACCCTAAAAACATTGATTGGGTTAATATTTTTAATATGGGGGAGAATATGTGATTTAATATGGGAAATGATTAATGATAGGTGTGTAAACACCCATCCTTTTTACCACTTAATTACAATAATAACCGAGCCAAAACGTGTATTTTATGTCATTTATGTTGGAATTATGCGTGGTTTGTGTTTTTGTTGTGATTTAGGACGAAAAGGTGAAAAGTGGAGAAAACACGGACATTCACTGGCTTTTATTGAAGAAAAAGATGAAAGACGAAGTCAAGAAGTTAAGAGTGCAAAAAGAACGGAAGTCCAAGACCAATTCTGAAGATTTATTGAAGAAAAAGTCAAAAGACGGAAGTTTACTAAAAGCCGAAGAACTCAAGTCTAATTTATTGAAGAATTACAAGAGGAGTTCAAAAGAAATCCCGAGCCAAAAGTCATTAAAGTCCAAGATTAAAGAAGATTAAAGGCTTAAGGACCTAATGGTGCAATTAAGAGAAAATGAAGGAGGGGAGGAAGCTTCCTAAGCACTCCTTAATCCTCCCCTATAAATAGTCATTAGGATAATCATTTTCATTTTGTTGGCTAGAGTGACACTAGTTCTTCCACCATTTTATTTACTTGCACATTTACCTTATTGCACTTTAATTACCTTGTCTTGCACTTTAATTTCCAAGTAAGTTTACTTTTATTCTTATTGAATCTTTACTTTTCTTGTTTAAATCTCTCATCTACCTTTCTTTCCATGCTTTAATCTTATTGTTTACATGCTTTTTGTGTTGCTTATTTGATTAAAGGTTATGTTTTTATGCTTTTGATTGTTTTGGATTATTGATTTTTATAGCTTATTTGTGTTTATCTTTAAGTTTCTAAAGTTTTTATAAAAGTATTTTTATATAAAGTTTGTTTTCGTACATCTTACTTATTTCGTGTTTTCAAAAGTCTTTAAATTGTAGCTTATTAGCTTTTTCTTACACGTATTTGCTTAGGTTTTTAGGTGTGTGCTTATTTGATTAATAGCTTATTAGAACTAGCTTATTACGTTTTTATTTACCATATTCCGATCTAACCAATCGGAAAAGGTTTTATTATTCCGACCAACGCTCCTTTGCTTGGTCGGAAAAGGGTTTGTGACATTCCGATCAAAGGGTGAGTTTGGTATTCCGATCAGGTTTAGGTGACAGCATTCCGACAAGGAGTCCACTCCTCATTCCGATCAGGGTGATTGTTGGGTTATTCCGATTAGGGTTTGGTTCCTCACATTCCGACAAGAGGTTGTAATTGGTATTCCGATTGGGATTCCTATCAGCATTCCGATCAGTGATTCTGATCTCATTCCGATTTGTCATACCGTGTGTATTCCGATTACATTCCGATCAAGGTGTTTTTGGATATTCCGACAGGTGAGTTATTCCGACCATATTCCGATTGGAAGGTAAGTGTACATTCCGATCGGAATGTATTCCGATTAGGTTTGTTTTATATTTTTTGTCTTGTTTAATTTTTAAGTTTACATTTTAATATTTTTTCATATTTTAATTTTCGTCACGCTTTTGAATTCCCGTCATTTAATCAATTTGCTTTTAAAAGTTTTAATATTGCACATTTAAATTTTAATTAGTTTAGATTTAATTTACCGCATTTACATTTATGTCTTGCACTTTTTAATTATTACAACGACACAACTTTTGTTTCACCAAAGACAGCTGAGTCGCATAGTTAAACCAGATCAATTCGATTAGACACACATCAACGAATCTTTTTACCTGGCCAAAATCTTTGTATCAATTAATCACAAATGGTTTGACTTAACGTGCTAGCTCATCCTGACATGTGCGAAATGTTTTCAGATATCGTGGCATATGTTAAGGGGGAGCAAAATGGATTTGCACTTCAAAATGGATTTCATGGTGACATACACTTACCCAAAACATCTCTATTCACGACGGTGAAGATTGTGGTGACATAAGGATGGTAGGATAAGTTAAAGTCCAATGATTCCTCTAGAACCGGAGGAATCTTCCCAATGACATTCCATAGCTAGAAATAGTAGTCCTAAGGAAAGATGGAGAAAGATTGTGAACGTAGCTGAATGCCAACCAAGTACTTAAGTTAGCACTGGAACAATCACAACAAGGTGCTAGTGATGACGTATTGGTAAGCATTGAAGGGGTTGAAGAATGAAAAAGAATTGTAAAGATAAAGGGTGTAAAGAAAGAAGCCCTCCTTACAACTTAGGCAGAAACCGGGTCAATACATATGCTATTAAGATCATTGTTTAATGATTCTTGATATTGAAGACAGACATCATGGACCCAGTGATGCAAGGCACAACCCATCCCAGCTAACTCAGATATCTCTTAAAAGATATCTGTTTTAATCACACGGAGACAACACGTTAACTATTGATTTATTCACTCCGAATAAATTGGTATTGAAATGGTGGCACTCCTCTCCAGCCTCCGATCGCTAAAAATCCAAAATGCACGATCGAGTCTAGAGCTATTTGAGATAATCAAATATCTCATTAGGACACACTTTCAGAATTCCTTGCTTCTTCACATACTATGAAAAGTAAGAAAGATTTTAAGAGTCCTACGTAAAATATTCATGATCTTGCCTGAACATCCGAGTAATACGAAAGTATTTACAATGAAGATGAAAATCCTTCTTGAGCGAATATCAAAAAGCTCATGGTAGGTGACTGGTGCGACTCTTTATGAATCAAACTTGTGATAACTGGAAAACAACAGTGGTTTAATTCTTAAATGAATTTAAACACGTTCCAGGCCTCTACGCAATATCTTAGTGATCTTGCCAGAACACTCAGAGTGATACCTTAGTGTTCACAGTGATGAGTGGAAATCCTTCTAGTGTTAACCTCAAACAGCACTTGGTAGGTAACTTGCAAGATTCTATACGAATCAAGCTCGTGACAACTGGAAAGCAACGATGGTGCGGTTCTTAATTGAATTTCACTTGTTCCAGGAACATGAATTGACGGCTTCAAATCCTGCGGATATTATTATCCAAATGATTCACTCTTTATGTTCGCAGTCAGCTTTGGACGGTCGAATAAAGAGAACGGGTGTACCCGCGAAATCTTGTCAAGGAGGTTCTTAATTGAAACTACCTGCCACAAGTACGATAGTTAATATCGTCCAACGGTCTTCACCGACCGGAGGTAAAATGCTACCGATTTAGAATGAAATGTTCAAGGCCATTTCATCCGTGTATATGTTTTGTTGCTAACTGTCTTATGCAGCGTAACAAGAAGGTGGCATTGCGGTGTACAATCTAGAAGAAGTCGTCACCACATGCTTATACTATATGCACTTAATACTTCATCAAATTCAAGAAAGTCTAAAAGTCAAGTCTTCCGCTGTATCAAACTCTGAAGCTTTTAAGAATTTATAAAAGTGTAAGTATGTGGAACATGAAGTCACGAGGAGGCAGATATCACAAGTGATGAATGCACAAGGTCAAAGCAAGGACACATGCTCAAAACCAAAGTCAAAGATCTCATCAGCATATTCACAAGAACAAGATCGAAGACTCAAGCATAGTATGCTAGGTTTAAGATTTTGTAAAATGGTGTGACCTCCCTTTGGGGGAGATTGTTGGAAATACGTTTTTCCAAGGAAAGTCTCGGTCACATCCTTATTAGCATAGATCACGAGCCATATACTATTTAGGACATTGTAACTTGGAGTGACCTCCCTTTGGGGGAGATTGTTAGAAATACGTTTTTTACGTATTTAGAAAGGATCGGTCACTACAATGATATTGAGCTCGTGATCCAATATAGCCCATATAGCCCACATGTAGGGTGGGCTATATATACCCGCTCCTAGCATGTTAGGAGGGGTTGGTCACTTTGTATTCACACACTTCAAACTAATCTTTCATTTTTCTCTCCAACCTCTCTACTTTCTCTCTCTACATCTTCATCTATCTCTCTATCTCTTTAGATCATTCCAACACAAGGATAATCCAAGGATTACGAGGACCTACAGAGTGTTTTTTTTCTTCTTATCCATCTTAATTATTGAATCTGATGATAGGATATGAACCTTAAAATACAAAAAGTTCCTGGATCTAACAATTAAAATAGAAACACATATATGAAGTAGAAACTCACCTATTGAATTTGGACGTTAGGTTCTCGTTGTGAATCTGTATTTGCAACGAAAAATTGCAACCAAATTAGAAACATACCCACATGATAAAAATAAACAATAAAAGTTGAAAAGAAGTTGATGAGAAAAGAAATTAGAAGCCTTTTTGCTTTGGCAAAGAAGTTGAAAAATTAAAACAATAAAAGTTGAAGATCATATGAAAATTAGAAGATGAAAACCTGTGTCAAGATCCCTAAGGCTCTTTTTGTACTGGTTTTTGCAGAACATGAGCTCGGGAAGATGAATGGTGTTCCTGTGAATAAGTAATTAGAGTTCTTTTTTATAGAAGGCAAAGCGAAGTGAGAACATGGGAATAAAAAAAAGAGAAAGAAATGAAAACCACACTAACATTTGTGAAAGAAGATACATGAGATTTGTGTTCACAGGATCGTACATCGTGGCCCCTTGTAGCCGCATATTCAGCATCAAAACTCTCCTTTAAGCCCCCATTTAAGCACGCAAACAGAGACATTTCAGCCCCATTAACGTACCTAAACCCACTCATCTAAGGTCGCATTTCAGCAACGGAACCCGCCCGCTCCAGACCCCACTTTAGCAACCCAAATCACACATTACAACCCCTATTTCAGCTGTCAGAGCCTATGTTGAAATTTAAGAACATTAATAGAGGGGAACTTGAATGTGAATGGCTTTATGATAATACTAAAAACAAAAAGAAACAAACTTGCCAACCTTGATGTTTTTGTCTCTTATTGTTTCAACGCATCCTAAATTTATGTACATATATATCAAGCTTTTCATTAAGTCAATTTGTTAAACACATCATAGAACCAAAGTCCCCAAATTGAAGGTATATCAGATATAGTTCTTTGAATATGAAATTCCAGAAACCTTATGATGTTTTGTATTTAGTACATATTTGATCAACAAACTATTCTAATTCATCACGTAATCAACTGATAACTCGTGAATCGACTGCAAATAGCACGCCATGCTGATTAATCATGAAAATTATAACTATGTTGTTCATTTGAACTACTAATTATGTAAGTTCCTTATAAAGAAATGTGATCAGCGATGGGTGATTTTATAGGCAATAACATTTTCGCGATCTAATGAGCTATTAATTGTTTAATATCTATTATTCCTTTATAGTATTCTACTGTCACTGGCACACAAATGCTTCCTTCGCCCCACTGCACTTCCTTTTCGTATTCTTTAATATTAAGTACTCACTGTTAGCACTTGCTCTTATATGAATTTGCACATGATTTACTGGTCGGCCCATGTCTTTAATTTGCATATGCCTTACTCCCACATTATATCAACTAAACATGATCATCCTCAAAGTTGCAATTACGTTTATGTTCATTAGTAATCGAACGCGGTATTGCTAAAAGCGCAGTGTTCTGATGTAACTACGAAATTTTAGCTTTCATATACGCCACGATGATATTTTATACAATAACACATGGAATGAAGACTTGCATACTTGATTCGTATGTAAAAGATTCACGTAGGTGTTTGTGAACTTTTGTCATTTATGATTTTAGCAAAATGAAAGGATAACTAATACACAAATCATTGTCAGTTTTATTTCTGATAGAGTGTCATCCTCATTTTCTAAATATAGCAACTTGTTTTTAGTATCGATTAATGCAAAAACAATTCATCCCTTTTAAGTTTCAAGCAAATGAAGATGATCAAGTGAAAATCTCTTTATTCGTATGTGGATTTCAGAATTGCTATCGAGCTACTCCACCTTTCAGTACCTCGTCAGATTCAAGTGTGCATTAAGGAAAAAATAAATTGTTTCATAAGCAAAAATACTTTCTCTAACACAAAACCAACTTGTTACTTATTGATTTGACCAATGAAGAATCATAGATAAAAAAACTTATTTTCAAAATCTGAAAATACGAAGCATAAAAAATGTTTTTCTAAAAGCTGAAACATATGAATAAAGAACATCTACACAATCGTCGCATCGAGAATCCAACACCCAAAAACATTGAACATTTTCCAGCTTTTTCCATCATCTCATCTAAAAATCCAATTCAATGAAGACTTCCATTAGGTAAAAGAAACCACAATCAATATTTAAAATAAACTTAGATATTAAAGATAATTACGATATAAATTATCAAACAATCAAATAAAATCAAAACCCAAATTGAAATGACCATACGGAGTGAAACACAAATTAAGGAAGAATTGAAAACGGGGCTTTATTACCTGAATCACTGCCGGTGATGATGAACCACTGCTCTTTTTGATAGTAATCAAGATCTGAATGTTCTTTGGTGGTGATAATCTGAAAATTAAAGATCATGCACAATGAAATCTGTAACTTTTGGGATTTTGGGGCTTTCGTGTTCAGCCACCTCGTTGCCTCTGTTTCTTTTTCCTCTGCTTCTTATCAGATTTTGGGGCTATGGGTTTAGTGTGTGTATTGTTTTAGTATTTGAGATTTCTAGACAGAGAAGAACCAAGATAATTGTATCTGTTTTTAGAGAGAGGAAAAAAACCCAGATGCTGGTATATGTGTTCAGGATGAAAAGAGAGTTTTATTAAGCGTAAAACACATGTAATAGAGCTTGGCATCTTGCCAGGACACGTGGCAGAAACACTTTCCCGTCAAAATGAGAAGATTTTATTAAAAAATTGCCCAAAGCTTCGCCAAACAGTATATATAAATAATAAATAATTTATGCCAAAAGCTTCGACAAACAGTATATATAAATAATTTATTCGGATAGAAATTTGTTGAAGTTGTTGTAAAATATTTGGATCAATTATACCTTACAAGTTGAAGACAACTTGATAAGTCATGTTGACTAATGAGAATTTAGATAAATGTATAAAATTTGTTTTTAGTGAAATTCAGGGGCCACTTATATTTTTTTCATTTGATTTGCTAACTTTACTTATCAAGTTAACTCTAACTTGAGAGAATCCTCCTCCAAAATATTTAAAACACTAAGTTGTAGTAAAATTTGTTAAAGTTGTAGTAATCTACAATCTGTCGAAAATAAAGAGAAGCGAATGATGTTGAGTCATTTCACATCTCTTATAAGACGAATGACTGTACATATATTCAAGAAGCAACGAGAGAAATGATGGTATATTATACTCAAAAGAAAAAATAATGAAGTTTTATATGGCATATTTTGATTTATAAAATTAAGTGTATGCACTCTTTATTTTAGGTTATAGCAAATCGAGAAATATCCAACAAGATAAAAGAGCTAGGAAATGAAGAATCACATTGTTTTGGGGCCGGTGTAACAAAAACCAAAATATCTAAATTTTGTTGTGATCTAAGGCTAAATGGGAGTGGGGGTAAAACCACTCACATCTATGTCAGCGCCACATCAGCTTTTAACAAACTTACTATGACTCACTCATGATGGTAATGACACTCACTCACACTCACCTTTCGTACATATTTTTTTTATTATTTAACCACCAGGGCCCAAAAAAATAAACTTACGCTGGTGAGTTTGCCCCTTGATTTTGATCCTAGCTTCTTAGTCACTCGTGAGTGGGTATTAGGAGGATTGGTGGTCACGCGTGAGTTAGGGTGACTCGCTCGTGGCTTTTTAGCCACTCCACTTAGCCTAAGAAGGATGTGGGGTGATGTTCTAGCTGATGAAAACCACTTTTTAATAGAGAAGGTAGACAATCAAACTAGGGAAGTACATACTCAAATTATAAGTAACAACTAGAGACGTGCAACAAGGAATTAGAGACCTAATAAAAGCAAGTAATGACCCATAATAAAAAAAGTCGAGTCCTAAAATAAGCAAGTAAAAACTCAAGGTTTGCAAATGATGAATATGGAACAAAAGCTAAATGAGGTTTGTGGAATCCTCAAAGTTCATCCTGTGTATCCAGATCTATATAATGTTGTGACTACTTCTGATACTGCTGCCACTTGTATATGTGACAAACATACATGGGTTTATTGTTGTTGTAAAGTGAGTTAAACTTTAGGTTTTGTTTAGTAAATTTGTTTGGCTTGTCCTACAAGCTTTGTTATTTTT
The DNA here is from genome assembly GCA_025667525.1 of Glebionis coronaria. NCBI lineage: Eukaryota > Viridiplantae > Streptophyta > Magnoliopsida > Asterales > Asteraceae > Glebionis > Glebionis coronaria. Next base: position 607,767,750 of record CM046880.1, read on the forward strand.
AGTATGTTTTTGTTTGGTAAGTTTTAGGTCATTGGTTCCCTATAAATAGAGGTCAATGTCATTAGTTTTCTTTGTACCTTTCAAATTGTAATTTAGGGTTTTGAATAAAAGCTTCCGCTTCGTGTGTTTAACTTTGTTTGTTCCTTTGATTTATCCAACAAGTGGTATCAGAGTGAGGTCGTCGATTCGTTATCATGAAGAAAAAAAAAGGTTTTCGATGTTCGTTCGGATTCAAGTTCGCAATTGGTATTGTTCGACTAGTTTTAGTTCGATCAAAAATTATAGAATTCAGAATTTGGGATATAATTGTTGTGGGCCTGTTGCCATCCGGTGGTTTAATTATTGAATTGGTCATAAACCTTTGTTGGAAATTTAGGTTATCGTTTTGGGGATTAAAAAAAAACTTTGTGGGTTGGTGGAATTTGGTACATCGAATGATTTGGTTTTGCAATAACATACTTTGGAATGGTCAATTGATTTCGTTTGCTATTTAGAATTGTCGATTACGGTGGAGTAATTACTTGGAATTTTAAGATCGATTTAACGTTTGAAGACTTGGTAATAATTGGGTCATGAAATTTGTTCGATCGTTTGGAAAAGTTGGGATCTTTGTTCGATCGTTTGGAAAAGTTGGGATCTTCGTTCGTCGGGTTTTTTGGGTTTGGTTGCTCGAATTTGAAAGTCTTTGGTGAAAATCGTTTGGCGCGATCATTTGTTTGGTTGACCGTTTTCAGGTTCGGTCTTTGTTCGTTTGGATCGTTCTCAGGTTCGATCATTTATTTGTTTGTTTGGATCGTTTATTCGATCATTTGTTTGTTTGTTTGGATCGTTTACTCGATCGTTCGTTTGTTTGTTTGGACCGTAAATCTTATTTCATAAGTGGGTCATTCGTATTATCCGGATCATATTTGGGGCATTTGAATGTGTGCCCGTTCGTCAAATTATTTATTAATTTGAATTTGTTTGATACGGATAATACATTTGTTCGTTTGTTGAATAACATATTAAGAGTTATTCGTTCGTTCGTTTGAAATTTCGAATTAAGACGGAATGTTCGTTTAGTTTGAAGTTTCGAATAGAATTCAAGTCACGGTGGAGATTCTTCGAAAAGTGACTTAAACTCTGAAGGGCGCTTGGAATTTGGTATTCGGATATTTGAATTTGAAGACCAAGATTCGTTTGTTTTGAAGTATCGTATGAAGTTGAACTCACGGTGGAGATTGTTCGAAAGTGAGTTAAACTTTAGGGTTTGTTTAGTAAATTTGTTTGGCTTGTCCTACAAGCTTTGTTATTTTTAGTATGTTTTTGTTTGGTAAGTTTTAGGTCATTGGTTCCCTATAAATAGAGATCAATGTCATTAGTTTTCTTTGTACCTTTCGAATTGTAATTTAGGGTTTTGAATAAAAGTTTCCGCTTCTTCTGTGTTCAACTTTCTTTGTTCCTTTGATTTATCCAACAATTGTTTATTGATGTAAATACATGAGGATACTTACTCACCCGTCATGGATCACCACCCATCATTTTCTTAGTGAGAGATACAGGTATAATGTATTTTCTTTTACTTCATTGTCTATATGTTCAGTAGCACAATATATGAAAGTGTATTGGTGCCTTTTGTATTGCGGTACTCTGTATAACAATTAGAATTTGGACATGCTAGTAGAATTTGGTTGGGTCGTTATAACAAGTAGGATATGATTTCTTCATATGAGCGAGTATCAACTCAACAAGAAATGACGAGTATCATAATTAAATCCAATCGAAATGTTGGGATCAACATATCTTATGCGTACATTAAGAACGGCCTTTTCTATATAGGATGGGATGAGAAGAAAGTCTGTGTTAGGGGTATTTTCCTCCCATTTAGTAAGGACATATGGTCTAGACTTCACCGTGAAAGTTGTCTTCATTGTACTAAAGGAAAGTTTGTAGCTAAAAAATGGCGTAAGCGCTCGCGGTCCGATAAAATTAATAGTGAAAACTCTTCCAGGCTTTTGAACGCCATGATTGAGGATGAAGATAACCCCGTCCTTCTCCTCTTGAAGAATGTCGTGCTTTTGATCAGTTTCTACTTGAACAGAGAAGCTCCGGTCATAGGCGAAAACTGTAACAGAAAGGGCATGGTGGTTCTTCACATGGTCGGCTAGGTTGGTAAAAGAATTAGCAAAGTTGCAGTTGAAAAAAAGGACAAAAACATGTGGTTCGGGGACAATTTTATTCATGGCTAGATTTATTAGCGGGTTGCATGGTCCTGTTGCATCCAAACGGCTTATATTATCATTCGGCTAGGGTCGGCTTTATCTTAGCAAAATCAGTACGCCCAACAAGGGATCCATAACGCTACTGGTGACGAACTTGGCATAAAGAACGTTGTTTCTCCAACATCTCGTAACAAGAGGAACATGCTTTGTGTCCTTCCTTACACTAGAATAATAAGAAAATAAGATAATCAATGGTTTAGACTTGAACCAAACACATATAAGAGCAACGATACAATAACGAATTGAAACTTTTATTCATAAAGAAGTCGTGGTTAATTAAAAAGAAGTTTACCACATAGCTCGACGGGATTTGATTAACGCACATTGGACAAATAGGGAAGTGTATTTCGTTGTTTGAATCATCATCCAAGGTTAGAGGCTTCCTGACTAACAATGTCTTTTGTTTTCGCATTCGAATTAGAATATGAGATTCAGGAAGGAAAGACAGTTGAGATTCAAGAATCGGAGATATTTGAAATTAAGGAATCGAAGACAGCTAAGGTTCAGGAATCAAAGACAACTGAGGTTCAGGAATCGAAGACATTTGAGATTCAGGAATCAACGACAATTGAGGTTGCTCGCGGGACTTTCGGAACAGTGAACCCAATTTAGCTTTCAACGATTTCACAACCACGTTTAGAATTTCGTCGAGTTTTTATGAGTTGTTTACAATCCTTAATCACATAATCATCTTTATTTATACCTGATTTTTGTAAGTTATTACACAAGTTAACCATGATTTGTTACCAGAAATAATCAAAAGAAGTCAGTTTGTAATTAAGATCATGATTTGTTACATTCCTTAAACGATTGAAACTTGACCAAAACCAACCCTCAAGTTAAGGAAGTCGGTTTGTAATTAATATCACAAATTGTAAACCCTATCTACGTTAATAAGTTGGAAGCGAAATCCTAATTTGAAAGCAAACATGTTTAGCTACTTCAAGTTGAACTCGGAGCTCAATAATAATGATCGTATCCCAGAAGAGCAAGGACAAAGAGATGAAGAAACCAATTCACCACGTCTTATTCTGGTGCGGCGTTGAATGCACACCCACTACCAAGAGATCACCAAGAAGAAGCAGGTGATTGTGATATTACAAATACTCCCTTTTTTTCATTCCTAGCTAGTATTTTTTTATACTTAAGATTTATACATGGTGTATATAGATTTTAAGTTTTGTTTATCCAGTGCCCCGATGGACATTCATTATGCAAGGAGTGCTTCAACAATTTCCAAGTTAAGACATGTCGTCAATGTGCCAATTCACACATCACCCGTGATTATGCGTTTGAGAAGTAAAGTTCTACCAAAGCAACAAAAGTTTGTAAAGTCTCAAGAACTATTGGTCCAGTTTAGGATTTGAATTAAGTTGTAGTTACTTTCACATGTGAACATTTGTATTAGTTATAGTTTCTTTCACATGTGAAAAGTTTGTTAAAAGTTAGTTAGCATCTTCTGTATATAAATACCCAGTATCTCATTTTCTGTAATTCACTTTTCAATAATGAAAGTCATTCATTTTTCACCTTAACTGCGTGTTTCTCTATATGGTATTAGAGCCATCTTCTCTGATCATCTGTAACTAACTTGAGAAGTTGTTACAACAACTTTCATGGTGACATATACTTACCCAAAACTCATTTATTTCACGACGATAAAAATTGTGGTGACATAAGGATGGTAGGATAGGTAAGTCCAATGATTCTTCCAAAACCGGAGGAATCTTCCCAAGGACATTCCATAGCTAGAAATAGTAGTCCTTAGGAAAGATGGGGAAAGAATGTGAACGTAGCTGAATGCCGACCAAGTACTTAAGTTAGCACTAGAACAATCACAACAAGGTGCTAGTTATGACGTATCGGTAAGCATTGAAGGGGTTGAAGAATGAAAAAGAATTGTAAAGATAAAGGGTCTAAAGAAAGAAGCCCTCCTTACAACCTTAGGCAGAAACCGGGTCAACACATATGCTATTGAGATCATTTTAATGATGCTCGATATTGAAGATAGACATCATGGACCAAGTGATGCATTGCACAACCCATCCCAGCTAACTCAGATATCTCTCAAAAGGTATTTGTTTTAATCACACGGAGACAACGCATTATCTATCGATTTATTCACTCCGAATAAATAGGTATTGAAATGGTGGCACTCTTCTCCAGCCTCCGATCACTAAAATCCAAAATGCATGATCGAGTCTAGAGCCATTCGAGATTATCAAAAATCTCATTAAGACACATTTACATATTTCCTTGCTTCTTCACACACTGTAAAAAGTAAGAAAGATATTAAGAGTCCTACGCAAAATCTTCATGATCTTGCCTGAACATCCGAGTAATACGAATGTATTTACAATGAAGATGGAAATCCTTCTTGAGCGAATATCAAAAAGCTCATGGTAGATGACTTGTGCGATTCTTTATGAATCAAGCTTGTGATAACTGGAAAGCAACAGTGGTTTAATTCTTAACTAAACTTAAACACGTTCCAGGCCTCTACACAATATCTCAGTGATCTTGCCAGAACACTCAGAGTGACACTCTATAGTGTTCACAGTGATGAATGGAAATCCTTCTAGTGTTAACCTAAAACAACACTTGGTAGGTAACTTGCAAGATTCAATATGAATCGAGCTCGTAACAACTGGAAAGCAATGATGGTGCGATTCTTTAATGAATCAAACTTGTTCCAGGAATCAGAATTGATGGCTTCAATCATACGGATAATTTTATCCAAATGATTCACTCTTTACGTTCGCAGTCCGCTTTGGACGGTCGAGTAAAGAGAACGGGTTCAACCGCGAAATCTTGTCAAGGAGAGTTTTAATTAAATCTACCTGCCTCAAGTACGATATTTAATATCGTCCAACGGTCTTCACCGACCGGAGGTAAAATGCTACCGAAATAAAATGAAATGTTCAAATCCATTTCGTTCGTGTCTACTTATGTTGCGGCATTTGAAGACGATGGCGATGCGGAATCCGAGAAGAAGTCGTCCCCGCATGCTTATACTTTATGCACTTAATACTTCATCTAATTCTAGAAAGCCTAAAAGTCAAGTCTTCCGCTGTATCGAACTCTGAAGCTTTCAAGAATTACGAAGGTATAAGTATGTGGGACATGCGGTCACGAGGAGGCCAAAATCACAAGTGATGGATGTACAAGATCAAGGCAAGAGATTAATGCTAAAGATTGATATCAAAGATCACATCAGCATGTTCACCAGAAAAGAAAAAGAAAAGAAAGACGAAGACTACGAGCTCAAGACAAGCATATTATGCTAGGTTTATTTTATTATTGTAACTTGGGTAACGCCCTTGTTTGGAGTGTCCTCCCTTAGGGGGAGATTGCTGGAATTACGTTTTACGTTTTAGAAAGGATCGGTCACTCCAACAATAGTCTAAGTAATAGCTCGTAATTTAGTTTTACTAATATTAAACAACTAAGGCCATGCCAAGCCTATAACATGTGTAGGCCGGCCCAACTTGTAAGCCCAAGCCCTTCTCATGGGCTTGGGTATATAAACCCTCTCCTTAGATGGAGAGGGTGTGGTTTCATTCATTTTTCACATAGTTTCTTACTTTCTCTCTCTAGAAGTGTGTGTAAAATCTACCATCTTTCTATCTCTTTCTCTCTCTAAAAATAAGCAAGATGTACAATATCATACAAGTAGTATTTAAACTTAATCAAGTATTCAAAAAATTACGATCGCGTAGACCAGCGCTAATGGACGTACCATAGACGCGTACAAAAGATAGAAATTGGATCCGAACGTGCGGATCAACGCGGATGGACATGCCATAACCGATAATAGTCACATAGTATAAGACGTATCTTAGCTAAATTTATGGGATAAGCTATGCCATTACGTGTGGCGTACCGCTACTACCATAAGGACGGTCAAAGTTTTGACAAAATGTTGTTAGACATGCACAGTGTGTCTTTTGCAAGTCCATCATGAGTCATGTGGTTTGCGTAACTTACTACAACGTCTTGATAGCAAGGTGTCTAACAAGGATACATGATCCGTGGTCATTGGGTTTCCAACCCTCTTACACGACAAGTTAAATTATTAGGTTCACTCAATCCTCTTATTCCGCTTGGGAATGATAAGTATATGTACACTCGTAGGATAAAGATGTGCGAAACATGCACACAAGTGCGGATGGACATCCCATAACCACGGATGACAAATAAAATATATTATTTAAAGAAAATACATGTAATATATCTTACCTATTTAAAAGATATATATAATATCTTTTCTAAATAAATAATATCGGAATATATCATATCCAAATAGAAAAAAGATAAATAATATCTTGCGGAATAGTTACGGAAGACGAGGCTCATGACCGCAATGAAAAATAAAATATGACCGAACCTACAGACGAGCACGGCTGGACATACCATGACCGCGAATAAAAAATAAAATAATTATTGAATGTGCAGATGAGTGCGGATGGATGGGCCATGACCGCGAATCACGATATTGCTACGTCGAGTCGCGACATATACAAAAAACATATTTAACCAAATCAAAAGATATATGTAATATCTTCTTGCCAATTAAAAAGATATACGTAATATCTTTTATGAAAAATATTGATAATATTTTTTGAATTTATAATATATAGATAATATCTTGTTACCTAAAAATAAGACATTTGAAGATATCTTGTAATAAATTTAGAAGATCACGTAATATTTTTTAAATTGTGTATACATCAGAATGTACTTTTACCAAACTTAAAAGATAACGATAATATCTCTTAAAAAATATGCTGATAGAATCTTTTATAAATATAAATAATACGTTTGAATCACGGAGCCTTACGGTAGAACGGATCTTTGACCGCGGATTAAGAAAGAAAAATATACCCGGACAGAAGCATGATAATGCGAGTAAAGAGTGGTGGCATACATAAAATATATATGATGACTAAATAAGAAATGATGGTATACATAGAGTACGGATCTCCAATTAATGTAAGTGGTATGTGTGAATATTACATGAATACATGTAGTTCATATATTCGATTTTAGCATACGTTTAGCACCTATATGCAATAATTGTCACTCTGACCATTCCCACATGCAATTTGATAAGCCTAACAATAAGGATACAAAGCGCTGACATTTATGGTGTGCAAATTTGGCGACTTGATAGTTACAGCTAAAGTTTCCACATGTGACGGAATGTATGATCGCATAATGAAAAACAAAAAAGCGAAGGTCTAAGAGTTACCGACTTGGATTTTTGCTTTTCCGTAGCGCGAGACCACAAAGCTTAGTTTAGTCAGGGTCCCACGGATGGCGCCAACTTGTTGGAGCATAATTTTGCTGGACCGGTTCGACAACTCTCCTGGGCCGTTCATCGTTCATCGTCTTCCCTGGTCCTGATTGATGCTGCAAACAATAGAAAACCGGTTAGGAGTGGACCCGAGGCCGGAGCCCCGGGGTCCACCTCCGACAGTTAAGTTAGTATCGGGTCGATGTATAGTAAAAGAGGTGTGTAGATGAAAGAGATAATCTGATTTATAATGAGACCCCTAGCCTTGTTTATATAGTGCTACGGTTACTTGAAGGATAAGTTAGGTGTATGTGGGCCGCGGGCCTGTTGGGCCAGGCCGAATACCGACTATACGTCGACAATCCTCACGTTAGAGATGAATATAAATTATACCTTGCCAATGTCAGTGTTACCCCGACTATAGAAGACGCTTTCTTCTTACGGGGTCCTTACCGTCTAATCAAGGAAAACCAAGTATTCGAGCATAACCACCCGTCTTACGTATACGGGACGTAGATACGCTTACATGTAGGGGATATGACGTAAAGTCTAGTAACCTTGGTGACCACCTCGCATACTAGACTGGGGGGACATGATGACGTATAGTGGCTACGCTCACTATTCGCAACCTCAGCCGATCATCTTTTTGCTAAAGGTAGCCCATTACGGGTGGAGCCATATGTTTTGAACGACCCACGAGGGTGCCCTAGCAGCAAGCCGTCTGCGGTTGTTTAGTAAGCGTGATACATGAATGAGTCTAGCATAACATGGTCATGAGTCATATCATACTAGACTGGGGGACATGTCGACGTATAGGTTCCAAGAACGTGTCGTGGAAGAAAAGGAAGAAAACACGAAGACCTGAAGTTTAAACGAAGAAATAAAGTTGTCGATGTATAGTCGGTAAGGGGCCCGACCTATTAGGCCCGTGATCCAACAGGCCCGCGACCCAACAGGCCCGTGGCCCATACACCTAACTTACCCTTCAAGAAACCCTAGTCCTATAAATACAAAGGTAAGGGTCTCATTCTATATCAAGTTATCTCTCTCATCTACACCTCTTTCACTATGCATCGACCCATATACTAACTTGACCTTCGGAGGTGGACCCTGGGGCTTCGGTCTCGGGTCCACTCCTCACCAAATTTTCTTTGTTTGCAGCATTACTCTGGACCCGGGAAGACGACGAACGACCCAGGAGAGTCTTCGAACGACCCAACCAAACTATGCTTCAACAAAAGTCAAGCTTGAGATCTCCCGACACATGTGCATTGTTTTGGTCATAACTTGAGCATACGATGTCCGTTGGACTTGGTCCAGGCACCCACGCGTGCACAAGAGAATTATCTACAACTTTTCTTTTTGGACAAAATACTGAAAACACCCAAATGTGCACCAGTTTTACCAAATTGTGCGGAGTACTTTGTGCTGTCAGAATGCGGCGCACAATCTCAAAAGTACGGCGTACTTTCCCTCTGCACAGCTCAAAAGTCATATTTATGACTCTCATTCAATATCAATCCGATCAATTACCTTCTCATTGGCCCCCAAGTGTTAGAAAACGATAAATACTCCCCAAACTACACAGAGGAACATATATATCTTACCATCTAACTGTTGAAATTTAACAATCATATGAATCATATATTCATGCATCAAGAGTAAAACACCGCAGATATGATCGATTAACTATGCACATAATGTAATTAACATTAAGATAAAGAATGCATACCTTAAGTCAAAGAACGGATGATCAAGTAACCAAAAACCAATCAACCAACCAAAACCTAATTCCAATACACAAAACCGATCACCAAAACCCCTAAGATCAAATTAGATCTTCTCCAAGTATAGTCCACACAACACCTCAATCAATCAAATTTGATTGCTAGATCTTGTACTTAATAAAAATCAAACCCCGAAAACCCCTGGTGTGTTTTGTTGCCGTTCAACACCAAGAGAAAGAGAGGGAGAAAAGTTTGGTTTTTTACTCTATTGAAACAATGAATCACATCCCTTTGTTTATATAGGTGATTTCTAGGTTTAATTATAGAATAGAACCAAAAACTTAACCTCCAAGCAATTAACCTTCTAGAACTAAAAACTTCTTCTCCCTTCTTTTCTTGTATATTCGGCCGACCAACACAAAGGGGTGTTTAGTTTGACTTTCTATTTTACGTAATAATGTAATTACATTAATCACTAGTTGATGATTCAGAGTTGATAAAAAAGGTGTTGATAAGATGATCCTTAAGCTGTTGTAGGTTGGTACAAGTTTCAAAATGGTAGTTGGTCTGGATGTAGGTCAATTCAATGTAAGCTAATTTTTCCTTTTTTTTGCTTAAATTGTATTCTTAATTGCTTATCCCATTTATTGCTTATTGAACTTGTGTGACTACTGCTTTTCTTGTTCATTTTGTTACTTTTATGCTGATGTTGCTTTGCTTGCTTATTATTTGTTACTTTATGCTTTAAATTCCTAGTTCTTTTGTTAAAATTGTGAATTTGCCATCATAATGTGTGTTTGGGTTAGTACTTAAAACTAAGTCAAACCTATCTTTGGGTGTAGAACTTTGAGAACAATTTTGTTAGGTTAGAATAGTGCTGATGCAGCTTTTAATTTCTGCTTAATAGTTAAAAATCAAAGTTTCATGTTAAAAGTGTTATTTGTGTTCATTATAACATGGGATATGTAGAAACTAGAAGGGGTGGGGGGGGGGTCGAATAGTTTTTTAAATTAACTTGATTAAAGATCGGTTTTCAAAAATTTCTTTTCAAAAACTTAGACTTGAATGATTATGTGAAATCTTCATATGAACAACATATAGTGGATCTAAACTAATAATCACAAGTATATGCAAAACAATAATGAATGGAAAGAGATAAGGAAAGGAAAGATCAAATAAAACACCAAAGATTTATAGTGGTTCGACAACGAAGTTCACTCGTCGTTCCTACTCCACTCCTCGAGTACTCCTTACTCGAGAGTTCACTAATCAACAAGCTTCTTAAAGTGGAGAAACCGTACACGTCGCTTAACCAATTTCCGACTCGAAGCTAAAAGTCGAGCCCTAATCTAGCTAGGACCAATCTACACCAATATACTTTAAGACCTAAGTAATAACCACAATACATACACAACTTCCAAATATACACAACTATTTGGATCTTCACAATGACACAAGAATGAATTAAAGTTTTGATCTTTAATGGATCTTGAGGTGGACACAACACTTCAAGGATGAAAGTGTTTTTCTCTTTGTACTTAAGAGAAAGAGAGGGGAGGAGAAAGATTCACTTCTAAACAAGTAATACTCAACCAAATAACCAAGGATTTGAGTGATTTAATAAGGTGGATTGAATTTGGAAATATGTGTGCAAAAGAGGTGAAATGAAAATATAAAAATGGTCCACCATTTATAGGACAAGAGCCCAACGGTCGTCTTTGAGCACGGTTCTTTAAATAGGCCCGCGGTTCCTTAATCCACTCGTCTGGCTCTAAATCGGTTCCCAAGCATATCTAGGTAACAACACACAAAATCAACCATTTGGGCCCCAATATCTCATGGGTACAAAGTTGTTAGTTCCAAACATTCTTTGCATTTGGTTAGGATGCATGAATGGAGGACATATACCTCACGGAGAAAAACATTGTTGTTGGAAGTTATTTCAATGCATATGAGCATTTTGATGTCCATTATTTTTCTTAGGTGTTTTAGACATTGATCTAGAACTATTATTGTTTCTAGGTGTGGGTGTCTTAAATCTAGGTCGTGACTTAGAGTGTCCATTGTTTTTAGGTGTAGGTGTTCTACTTCTAGGTCTTGAATCAATTCGTACTTTTGGAGGAGTAGATGATTTTCTTGAATAATCCTTCATTTCCATTAAAGGTTTACTTAAAGGTGTATAAAACTTATTAAGCTCCTTTTTATCAAGAATAGGCAATTTGACATTGTTAATGACACTTCTTTGTTGTGCTACGATAGAATGGAATGGATTGATGTCTATTCCTACAACAATACATGATTTAATTGTCATGGTGTCAATTACAAGAAATAATATTTGTTTTCATGGTGTCAATTGTAGGAACATGTAAGTTTTTTTTGCTATCAATTGCTAACGAATGGATCGTTTCTATTTAAGTTTTTTTTTTATTTGGAATCTTTCTTTATATTTTTAATTGATTGATAGGTGTTCATGGAATACACATCGGATATTAACTTAATTAGCGGTCACAATTAAAATTAAAATTAAAACTTTTTATATTATAAACAATTAAAATTGAAGACAAAAATGCAACGAATTCCTTACTTCTTATCTATGCATAATACTTCTTACTAAATAACTCATCTTTTGTAGGACGATTTGATTTTTTTATTATTTATCTCATTTATTAGCGAAACATGTTAACGTTCGATTATTTATTTCATGTATTTGTTACTTCTTACAATTTTTTCTTTAAAGTAAACCCGACGCATGTATATAATGATAAACATCATGTGTCGATCTGTTGCAGGACCAATATTAATTTAGAGCCAATAAATAGAAATCAATGTCGGAACAGGAGGTTAACACTGCCAAATCTATTACGATAATTACGAATCAAAATACGTAGAGATCGAATCATGCATGCAAATTTAGGCTATAAATACATAAGTTTATTAAATGCATTGGAGCGATATTTTAATTTGCATCATAAAACCTATGTATGGAAATGAAGTTGAGAAACTACAAATACAACATAGTACACTAAATAAATAACCGACAATAATGAATGTAGCTTTTATTGCTTTTGAAAATTGATAGTGAAACGTAATTTTCACCATTGGCCTCTTGCTTGTGGCCTCACAATCGTGATATTAGCGGCCCCATTTTCACATGGCTAATCACATGTATTTATCGATCGATCTATTTCTCTTAATAATCACAGGGCTTCACTTTACTACTCCGACATGCTTCTCCTTTTCGTTCTCATGTTGATATCCGGTGTCATCGTTGTTTACAGGAGGCGTCTACCTGTTACGAATTGGCCCGTTCTTGGCATGACACCGGATATCGTCTTAAATACTCACCGTATCCAAGATTTCTTTACTGATATTGTCAAACTTAGTAATGCTACTTTCATGCTTAGAGGTCCTTGGTTTGCCAACATAAACATGCTCCTAACTTCTGACCCTTCCAATATTCACTACATGTTGAGCAAAAACTTCCCAAACTATCCTAAAGGTCCTGAGTTTCGTAAAATGTTTGATATTCTTGGAGATGGCATCTTTAACTCGGATCACGAGTTGTGGGAAATCCATAGGAAAACAACCATGTCTCTACTCAAACACGCCGACTTTCAAACTCTTCTGGAAACAACTATTGTAAATAAGATTAAGAATGGGATTCTTCCTATCCTTGATTTTGTGTCCACGCGTAATCAAGAAATAGACTTGCAAGAGATATTTCAAAGGTTTACTTTTGATGTGATATGTCTACTGCTTCTAGGTTATGATCCTGAAAGCCTGTCTATAGATTTACCATTCATTCCATGCGAAAAGGCATTCACGGACGCTGAAGAAGCTCTTTTATGGAGACACGTCTTGCCAGAAAGCATTTGGAAGCTGCAAAGAAGATTTGGGCTAGGGAAAGAGAAGAAGTTGAATGAAGCGACAACAGTTTTTGATGAATTCATATACAAGTACATGTCTAATAAACACGACAAGGTTGTTGGGATGGTACATGATAAAGAGACCGGGTTCTTAACATCTTTAGTTAGAGGGTTTGAAGGAAAGAATGGGATGCCAAGGGACGTTAGAAAGTTTTCAAGGGACACAATATTTAGTCTCATGATTGCGGGGAGAGACACCACGAGCACGGCTCTTTCGTGGTTCTTTTATCTTCTTGCTAAAAACCCGAGTGTAGAGTTAAAGATCCGAGCAGAGATTGGTGAGAAACGGGGTGTAAAAGAGTTAGAGGGACTCATTTATCTTCATGGAGGTATATGTGAAGCATTGAGGTTATACCCACCTGTTGCTTTGGAGCATAAGGCTCCGTTGGAGGCCGACGTGCTTCCAAGCGGTCATGTTGTTGATGCAAACACGAGGATTATTTTGTGTTTTTACTCAATGGGGCGAATGGAAGATATATGGGGCGAGGATTGTATGGAGTTTAAGCCCGAAAGATGGTTTACGAATGATGGGAGAATAAGACACGAGCCGTCTTATAAGTTTACCGCGTTTCATGCAGGGCCGAGGACATGTTTGGGCAAAGAAATGAGTTTGGTTCAGATCAAAATGGTGGCGGTTTCGATCATTTCTCGTCACCATGTTGAGTTGGTTAAGGGTCATAAGGTTTGTCCAAGTGATTCAGTCATACTACAAATGAAATATGGCTTGAAAGTCAAGCTTTCGTCTATCAACAATATTTAGAACCAATACAGTACTGTTATAACGCTTTTTTAAATAACACAAGGGAGTTTTGAGAAGTCATGCTTGTATATCTTCTGTTTCAGAAGAGTATCTAGACACGAAAACCGTGTTCCATGTGAGATGTACATCTCTTATGCTTTATATATAAATTATTTCATTAGTTGAAAATCAAACTGCCCTGATAAGATTGTTAGTTTAACGTAGTGTTCCTATTAAGCTGTTAAATATCAAGTTGAGCAAAGTTTAAGCTGATGGCCTGCTGCAACGAAGTTTAAGGGGCGTTTGGGAAGCTGCTGGCTGCTGCACACTATTGATTAACTCGAGAGAGTACATTAACCACAACATTATTCTTCAAGAAATATACTAGTAGCATGACAGATTGACGTGAAAATAAAGACCATTCATGCTCATGGTGATTATTTATAAGGCCTAAATTTACGTAGTACTTCAAAGGATACATTCATATGGTTTGCTTAAATTTCAATTACCCAAATTAGCTAACCAGGCCTCCAAAGTGGTTTCATCAGCACTTGACGCTCTGCACCACATATATGAAAAATGCTATATAAAATATTCTCTAATGATTACATAGTAACTGTTCTTTTTTGACAACTTCAACATGTGTAGATCACTTATCTATGCTTAATCTGTATTGTTTTTCTCAGCGATGACAGTTATTTGATCTTAATTATATATGTTAAATTTGTTCTTATTGATCATTGGACATAAATGAGGAGATTAGCAAAGTTTAAGCTGCTGCAACAAAGTTTAAGGGGCGTTTGGGTCAATCTGCCAACGGTTATGGGTCAAGCTGCTGCTGCAACAAAATTTTAGCATCCATAACATAATTTGTGATTTTGAGCTGTTATAGTGAGGGGGAAAAAATTAATGACCGGTTATAACCGGTTAGCGACTGTTTGGGATTTATGTATTCGAAACCATAACGGACCCAAACCTAAAACCTATAGATACCTCCCCTTGTATTATTGGTTTCATTGATAGGCAGAGATGTCTTCTTAATGTCATGATATCCCCACTTTAACTTCTTCACAGTTTCATTTTTTCTTTGCAGCCGAGGTGCCGAGAATGGCTTTTTCAGCAGAGGTTCCACCTTAATTACATGCAATGATACAATATCTTTGTGAGACCCTGCAGACCACAAAAACATCCTTCCATGATTCTCATATAACCACACAACCATGTATCATGGTGTGCCGCTCTTCAACTGTATCCAACGCTTTGGGAAATCATAGAAAAAGCAACCCGTATGGGTAAGTGGTCACACAAACACACATATGCAGCATGTCAACAAGAATGAAAATAGCACACACACACAGAAAAGGCGCGATGCATGGTTTCTCATTAACAATGACTTATGGTTTCTTTCTAAGTGTTCCTCTTTTCATCGATCATAAGGCTAAAAGGCCCTTCGTATTTCCAACAAAAACAACTTGTTTAATGTGTCCTATAATATTAAAAACCATAATACTATAATAATGATTGACATACGAATAATGAAATCACCTATAACCAGCTTGGTTCAATCCAAGCATGACTTGAGAGATAAAATGCAGTTCCAAAGAGATCCATTTGTTGAATGTTTTTGTCATCAAACGCTTCATACATGCATGTGTCAAGTGAATAAAACACTATCTTTTTGTTCTTTGTATATACTTGCGGAAAGAAGATCTTGTTCTCCATTTGTGGTGTTTTGGCTTCAAGGCAAAGACATGTTGTATCGCAAATATAAATCATATGCTTTCCGACACCAGTTATTTTCTCCCATTTTTGTTCAACTTCATTCAACATAAACACCTGAACATGTTTTCCATGCTCGCTCACACAAACCAGTAAAAGATGTTGCTCACATTTTGTTAAGAATTTTTTTGTCAAAAATCCGCAAACACTTTCTGGTGCTTTGGCTTCAATAATGTTCCAAGTTAAATCTCGTCGTCGTTTGCCCAGATTATTGAAAACAATAACTTCTCCCTCTTCACACAATGCATACAGATCTCGACCATAAAAACTTGAAAAACAAATAGTTTGTGGATCTGGACCCAAACGAAATCTACGCCACGTTGGTTTCCGGTTTACAAAGTGGACGTGAACATGCCAAACCTCCCTTTCTGTAAATCCAACCACAATACAATCAGCAGAAGTAGGCGGCGCTGAAAAATTTAAGCTTTTCAATTCAAAACTATATTTCGATTGTGGAAGCTTTCGAAGATCATTTGTCAAAGGGTTATATAACACTAAGCACCTCAACTCATTGCTTCTAAACAACCAACCGAACCTTGAAGAAAATATTTTGCAATCAGCAATTGATATTTGGGGTTTCATCATGTAGTTGTCACCCGACATAGGATCTTTGAATGTGATAACGCCTCGGTTTACCACCATCAGCCAAGGTGAATCACCTGAATACTTTCGCAATATATCGCTGTTGTTTTCCATCTCTACTTTAGAATCAACTATCCATGTAGCATTTTCATGGTCATCTTGATATCTTGCTGTTAAGGGAGGGAATCGATCACATACCGAACCACACGAAATCTGCTCCATCTAAACATGTTTCATAAGTAACTTTTTAAGGTTAATACACACAACATGTTCATAACTAATCAAAGATTAGAACACAAATTATGCTAGCGATTTGAAACATCCTCGAAAACTTAACCAAAATCGTCTACAAAGAACATCAGTCTTATTACCGTAAGCGTTATTAAACGTATAACAGACGACATAATATGTTAGATCATCGCACAAGCTCACTATAGTTTAAACATATGTAACATATTATGATCCTGAATCTGGAACACCGATCGACGGCTTACCTGTTTTTTTTTTTTTTTTTTAATAAGGGATTAAGGGACATATTAGAATGATAATCGAGTAATAATTTTTTTAGAAGACTTTATATTGTTACCATACTTAATTATTTATAGAAAAAAACCCCGACCCAACGCGGAAACCACTTGGACCCGAAGCCGGTTTAGCCTATTCAAATCGGGTTACTGAGGTCAATCATATTATTCGATTTATTTCGAGTCAGCCCGAGTAACCCGATCAACGCAGGACACGCAGAATCAGTGAAATAATCCATGAAAAAGTGTAGAAAACAAGAATGAGCAAGTATCAACTCAACAAGAAATGACGAGTATCATAATTAAATCCATTCGTAATGCTTGGGACCGACATATTTTATGCGTACATTAAGGACGGCCTTTTCGACATAGGACGGGATGAGAAGAAAGTCTCTGTTAGGGGTATGTTCCTCCCATTTAGTAAGGACATCTGGTCTAGACTTCACCGAGAAAGTTGTCTTTGTTGTACTAAAGGAAAGTTTGTATCGAAAAAATGTGGTAAGCGCTCGCGGTCCGATACAATCAATATTGAAAACTCTTCCATGCTTTTGAACGCCATGATTGAGGATGAAGATAACTCCGTCCTTCTCTTCTTGAAGAATAGCGTGCTTTTGATCAGTTTCTACTTGAAGAGAGAAGCTCCGGTCATCGGCGAAAACAGTAACAGAAAGGGCGTGGTGGTTCTTCACATGGTCGGCTAGGTTGGTGAAAGAATTAGCAAAGTTGCAGGTCAAAAAAGGACAAAAACATGTGGTTCGGGGACAATTTTCTTCGTGGCTAGATTTCTTAGCGGGTTGCATGGTCCTGTTGCATCCAAACTGCTTATATTTGCACTCTGCTAGGGTCGGCTTTATATTGGCAAAATCAGTACGCCCAGCAACGGATCCATAACGGTACTGGTGACGAACTTGGCATAAAGAACATTGTTTCTCCAACATCTTCGTAACAAGAGGAACATGCTTTGTGTCCTTCCTTACACTAGAATAATAAAAAAACAAGATAATCAATGGTTTAGACTTGAACCAAACACATACAAGAGCAATGATCACTACTAGAAAATGGAGCATCAGCGACGGAATTTCCGACTGAAAAATTTCCGTCGCAAATTACCGACGTAGTTTCCTCACATTAGTGACTGATAATGTGATCATTTCTCTGCGATGATTTTCAGACGGATTTCTGACAATGTTCCGAGGGATAATAATGTTGACGGAAATCCGTCGGTAATTTGCTTATATTGCGTCCATTTTCCGACGGGATTCCGACAACTGAGTTGACCCGTCACTATTCGGTCGGAAAAGACCAGATGTTTGTTATATTTGAGCCTGCAGTCTAATTCTTTTACCGACCAAATTCCGACGTTAGAAAGAAATGTGTAATATTGGTGATTCTGGAATATAACTTGTATGTAAACTTGCTTTGGGGATGACGACGAGGTGTTTTGGGAGGAGGCGAGGTACTATTATTTTCCGTAGTTTAAGAGTGTTTGGCTCAAATTAGGGAAAAATGATATAGTGTTCTTTGATCTGATTTGATATGTTCTGTTTGCATAGCGTATTTGATTTTCGAGTGTTGGTTTAGAGTGCTTGGCTCAAACTAATTTAAGCCTTATTGTGTTTAGGCTCGATTGTGTTTATCACGTGCTTTAATTTTAGTTTAGTCAATTACCGATTCGTGTTAGGAGGAGATTAGTAATAAGAGCTGAGTCTACTTCGGATAACTAGTTGATTTTCGAGTGCTGTAATTGATTCATGGGTCTTAAATCAGTTAGAGATTAGTAATACGTACGTGTGTCTGAACACAGGGGGTACACAACGTCACCACTGCATCCTATAGTCCAACCACTCCGAAATATTCCTTTTAATCTTTTAACTAGTCAGTCGTTACGATCCTCAGGTGTTAGATTATATAATTGTGTTACTGATTATATAATTGTGCTTTGTTTGATCGTATAATGAGATATTTAGATCCGATTCTTTTTTGTTTAATTTTACACTTGATGATCAGATTATATTGGGTAGAAGCCCTTTGATTCTTTTTGTTTGATCGCGAACTGTTTACTTAAAGTTGAAGTTGGTTACGAGTGATGAGTCAATCTAATATTGGATATTTGGTTTACAAAATAGAATTGAGTGAAATGTTTACTGGTTTAATCTCTTAGGAACGATAGACATTAATGTGAGGTAATCAGATCATGCTTGTTTATGTCACTGGTGAATGTAGCTACATGGTGCTAGTATGAGGTTCGGAACTAGGGGAGCCTAGTGATCACGGGACACCGTTTGAATTTAGGCGTGGATCTCTATAGCTTAATTAAGCAGTTCTTTGTTTATATGGTTAAGTTAGGCGTGGATCTCTATAGCTTAATTACTTGGTCAAGGTCTAAGCTAGTTGCAAAAGAAGTTTGCGGTTTCTTGTCTACGACTTAGATTATTTATTCATAGCCCATTAGGAAAACATAGAGATTGATAAAAATAAGCATATGGTTACAAGTACTAAGTTGATTAAAGTGAATGTTTCTTTTTACGATGTTTATATGTAGTTTTTACAGCTTTTGAACTCTGTTTTTACAGCTTTTAATTGTTGTTTCTACAACAGAATTTATATGAATTTTTGGACAACAAATATATAGTTGTTTTCGTGCTCTTTGCATACAGTTCAAGCTATACTTATGGCGCATTTACTACTTTACCCTCTTGAGTTTTTCTAAATGAATGTTCATAATATACAAAACATCAACTGTTGAATGGTTGAAGGTTCTAATGTTATTGTTGTAATATTTGTAGTTTTGCTGCTGCATTTAAAGCTCTGGATGTATGCTTGGGTGATGAATGTGAGGCCACTGGATTGAACATATATGCTTCCAGTTATATACGAAAGTGGACTTTTTGGGATATATCACAACTAGACTGAATCATGCGATACTTATTCGCCAAGATATGATCTTCTCCACGTTGGTCATCTTTTCTCAAGAGCTAAGAAAAGGTAAATGCATTAGACTTTGAACTTACAAACTTTGACTTCTTAGTGTTTTGCACCATCAGGTTTTTAAGATATAATCACGACTTAATGTTGTTTCGATTCTCTTTTTACGTGATTTTCATTACTCAAAAGTAGCCTCAAGGATGATGTGAGTAACCTGCATTCTAATTACTTCTTTCTCTAAACTTGTTTCTATCAAGTCTAGGGGAGCATATTCTTATTAGATTAAGGATACTTAATGATTTGAGAAAAGCTACTTCAGTAATCAGAATTTCACCTTGATATACTCATAAGCCGAAATTTACTGTCATGTTCTTGAAATATTAGCAGACGAATCTTTGTAAGGGTGATATAAGAAATAACTAAAAGGGAACGGGTCAAACGGGTCAAAATATTCGCTTAGAGTCTGTCTTTGGCCCCTCACGCTACCTGTGTATATCTCTTCGTGAGTTAGCTCTATAAACTCTTAAGGTAAAAGGGTGCCGAGTAGTAGGAATGAGGCAAAGAAGACGTCTATGTTGCCACCTTTAGTTTCCTTCTGATGTTTCAATATGTTTGTTGATTTTTATCTTTTATGATTCTAAACCAATGATTTCAGGTGGCATGTGGGAAAAGGGCAGGAGCATTTGCATGTTTTCTTGATGAAACAGGTAGGTACGATTCTCCTGAATATGGATGTTGAACATAAACCAGATTACAAGGTATCCTCTCTTGCTCAACTTCAATCACTTTTGGAGGCCGATTTTGACTTAACGCCTTGACTTTATGGATATCAATATCAAGAAGTCTATCCTACAAGCCATCTCTTTTCTAAGTGATTTCAAGCTTAGTCGTTACATGAAGATGCCATCAAGATCAATGTTCTTAGTAACTAAATAAGATCGATGTTCCGGTGATGTTCAGGTACACATGTTCTTCTTTCTTCCATACAGATTATGTTATTTGGTCATTTATGTAACTAACTAATAAAACTAATCTATATAAGATAAATATTGTGCAATAGTGTATTCGTTACTTTTATAATAACAATGTACTTTGTAGTTAAACTTATGTTCAATAAATTGTTTCTTTCTGCTCATGTTAAAAGTGTCAAGTTAATATTTAGTTAATATTGCTCTTTATCAGCAATTCAACATGTTTGGTGATGTACTAAAAGCGGACATAGTAAATGAGGCTGCGATTGGACAACAAAAAAGGTTTGCTTTTTTTACTTTTTCTTCCTTTGCTTTAAGAAAATATGACGAGTCTGTCATTTTTTGAGAAGGATATATAGAACCCTTTGCTCGTCTATTCTAAAAGGGTCCCTTATGCATGTCAGCTTACGTTGAGTTTATGAGAACAGTGGCAGAAGAAAATGTCGTCACTGTATGGTAATCATTTATGTCGCGTATCCTCAAGGTACATAACAACCCTCTCTCTTGCTGAGAATATAAGCAATCATTTATCTCATATGATCTTTGCTGTTTAGTAATCATTCTTACATGACATGACAGGTTCATTGCTATAAAGAAAGAAAGGAAGAATGATATTAACCCAGGTGTTAAAGAAGTTTACTCGTTCACGCCCGCTTCCTCCTTCACAAAAAGTGTTCAATTGATTATGATAAAGGAGGTTTGGTGTTTGAGCATTTTAATGAGGTTCTTCATGAGCCTACTTCATCATTCTTGAAATCGGATATGCTTTTCTTTTTTATATTTTTACTATTTGAATTCTGTATTTTACATATTTTAACTATTTGAATTCTGTATTTTATATTTGGATTAAAAGTTACTATCTTGAATGGTTCAGTTCACATGGTCTATTCGATTTGAATGCTAAACGAATATTTAATGTTGAATTATTTCTAGTTAATCTGTAATCTTCATTATGTAGAATTATCCATTTTATTTATTAGGGTGCGTTTGGTATGAGCACAATGGCAATGAAACAATGATAGATGGATTGATAAATCTGTTTGGTACACTAATGGGGTTTTTAAAAGTTAGAATCATATCTTAATATTTGGGTTATCCCATATGAGACTGGGGTGACTCCTATCTAATCTCATTCCCCTCTTTCATTTTGTTCTTCCTTATATTTTCCCACAGTCAACTCAAAAAAAAAACACAGATGAAAATGATCAAAGTGTATATGATCTCAATCATCACGTGAAAATTCAATAAGAATTCTATAACTTCGAAATTACGTAGTAATCTGCTAACCAAAAAGGTAATCTACAAAAGCCCTACTTTTTTTTGATTGAGCCAATTTTGTTCAAGAAAATAAAAAATTTGATTTGGAAAAGAAAATTGGTGCTTGAAAATTTCTTAGCTATTTGATGTTTTCCTTACAGTTTGTATATTTTTACGCATCCGATTATGTCGATATAAAACTAAATTTAACAAACCATTTGCAACAAATTGCAAGAATGTTTGAATTCGTATGTAAATGATGTATCAAAATGGTTGTTTTTTTCCATTGAATTTGTGATTTGTGTGTTCAAATTCAAGTCACAGATGGTTGTCTAATTTGTTTACGTCGTGTTTATAAAATAGGACTTTTTTTTATTATCAGGCAAACAGCAAGAACTCAAGGAAAGAAACAGTAATTACTGGTACAAATTTGATTCCATGTCTATATTTATCAAACCAAACAACAATATTGAAAATGACACACTTAATCATATCCATTGTCATTCTATATCATTATGAAACCCATATCCATTGTGATTCACATCAACATACCAAAAGCACCCTTAATTATTTAGCCATTTTAGATACAGGTTTACATAAAATTGAGCATTATACTTCAAATTATCTTGTACCTTTTACGTCATATTTGTAACTGTTTAGCGACAGATTTCCGAGAGAACTTTTACCGACGACTTTCCGAGAGGTATTTACCGACAGATTTCTGAGAGAAATGAATACCAACAGAATACCGACACTCGTTTTTCGTCGGTATTTCCGACAGAGTTCCGACTGATAAGAATTAGCTACAAGGCATTTACCGACATACCATTTTCGTCGCAAATCCGTCGGAAACTACCTATACTGACGGATTTCCGACGGAAACAGTCGTCGCTGTTGCTCCATTTTCTAGTAGTGGATACAATAACGAATTGAAACTTTTATTGACAAAATCGTGATTAATAAATAAGAAGTTTACCACATAGCTCGACGGGTTTTGATTAAGGCACACAAGGAAAATATGGAAGTCTGTTTCGTTGTCTGAATCATCATCCAGGGTTAGAGGCTTCCTGACTAACAACGTCTTTGGCTTTCGCATTCGAATTAGAATATGAGATTCAGGAAGGGAAGACGGTTGAGATTCAGGAATAGGAGACATTTGAACTTCAGGAATCGAAGACAGCTGAGGTTCAGGAATCGAAGACAGCTGAGATTCAGGAATCGATAACACCCCTATGGACAATAGGAAGGTTTCAAGCACAAATTCACCGAGAGAAGTGTTGTCTATTGATCGATTTCTCTCTCCCTGATCGACTTCTATAAAACCAACACCAATTTAAAGGTTTTCAGGGAGAGAGAATTCGATCAATAGACAATATTTTTCTGGGTGAATTTGTGCTTGACAACCTTACTATTGCCCCTAGGGGTGTTATAGAAAAACCATTTGTTTTGACATTGGTGATGACGGCATTCTGAAAGTTTCTTCAGAGGAATTAACAATGGGTAACAAATATTCACCAGTGATGCGAATAACCTCTATTAGGATGATACTAAGTTAGAAGTTCACCAAATGGGTGTGAAAACGGCCGTTCTAAACGAAGATTTAGAAGAAGATAACCTTTATTTTCCTATCAAGTTGATTCTCAACCTCAATTTTGTATAGAATAAACTTGTCTATAGCTTCATCCTTACTTTTCAACAAGTAAACATAGCAATATTTTGTACAGTCATCAATAAACACGTAAAGTACTTATTTCCACCCTTCGTGGGTAGTGATTTCAAATTACATATGTCTGTGTGTATCATATTGATAAGGTGTCATTTTATACACTTTTTCGGGTCCATTTAACCGCTAAATCTATATCATTTTGCCAAAAATAGGCACTTAATCGTTCCTTTTCAGATATTAAGGTATTTTGGAGCATTTGGATGAAAACAAGCTATTTGGAGCATATTTGGAGCAGTTTGGATGCACTACGAGACGTATAAGACAAAATAACGTTGCTCCAGGCATCAACTGAAAGAAAAGCCAAATGGATCCCTTGTGCCTTTTGACCACCGATGATGAAGTAGAAGGATTGTTTTTTAAACTTAAAGGTTTTTTTTGAAACTATAAAAATATATTTTTATATAGTTGAGGGACTAAAAGCGTCAAAGTGTAAACTAGAGGGTTTAATGTGTAAAAATATAGACTTATCTTTCAGTTGATGAAAGTTGAAGTACCAGGATTGTTTTTGAAAGTTTCTTAAACTTAAAGGTCTGTTTTGAAACTATAAAATATAACTTTTTAAACTTGAGGGACTAAAAGTGTTGTGGAAAACTAGAAGAGGGGTTAAATAGTTTTACCGATTTTAAATTTAAAAATCTATATTAGGTTTATGAAAAACTAGATTCGATCTTTCTTGTGAATTCAAAGTATCTATACTAAATAAAGAATAAGAACAATCAAATAAATAAAGTAAAGCAAGATAAGGTAAGGAACAATCAAACCACAACACCGGGATTTATAGTGGTTCGGCTACGAAATTCTTCTTCGTCCTAGTCCACTCCCCGAGCACCAAACTCGAGAGTTTTCTTCATTATGTCAACAAGCTCTCTTTGGGGAAACCTAAAGAAGAACATGGTTGTTCAGGTAGACGTTCTTCTTTTGGGTATCTGAGGGTTCCAAAAACATACCTTCTCTCCTTACCTTCTGTTCGTCTTATGGGTGGCCATTTTTAAACAACTTATCGTTATCATAGAATTCAATGTACAAACATATTATGCTAGTATACAAGTCGTCTTAACATGACTAATGAGAGAGATATAAACTAAAGTAAAATTTACAATAGAGTATTAAGCAAAATTATAGTCTGTTTTAGACACATTTGTATCTTAAATTGGTTACTTTGCACCGTCATGGCATTTTGTTCGTCTTGCGGGTTCATAGTATCTTTTAGACGCATTTGTATCTTAAATTGTTACTTTGCACCGTTATGGCATTTTTTTTACAACTTATCGTTATCATAGAATCCAATGTACAAACATATTATGCTAATGTACAAGTCGTCTTAACATGAATAATAAGTTAGAGATACAAACTAAAGTAAAATTTATTATAGAATATAAACCAGGTTCATAGTATCTTTTAGACGCATTTGTATCTTAAATTGTTTGCTTTGCGTCGTTATGGTATCTTTGAACAACTTATCGTTATCATAGAATTCAATGTACAAACATACTAGGCTAGTGTACAAGTAATCTTAACATGAATAATAAGTTAGAGATACACACTAAAGTAAAAATTATAAGAGAATATAAACCAGATTCATAGTATCTTTTAGACGCATTTGTATCTTAAATTGATTACTTTGCACCGTTATGGTATTTTTGAACAACTTTAATGAATCGTTGGGTATCGTTATCATAGAATTCAATGTACAAACATATTATGCTAGTGTACAAGTTGTCTTAACAAGAATAATAAGTCAGAGATACACACTAAAGTAAAATTTATAATAGAGTATAAACCAGTTCATAGTCTCTTTTAGACGCATTTATATCTTAAATTGATTATTTTGCGCCGTTATGGCATTTTTGAACAACTTATTTTATCATAGAATTCAATGTACAAACACATTATGCTAGTGTACAAGTTTTCTTAACATGAATAATAAGTTAGAGATACACAGTAAAGTAAAATTTATAATAGAATATAAACCAGGTTCATAGTCTCTTTTAGACGCATTTGTATCTTAAATTATTTCCTTTGCACCGGTATGGTATTTTTGAACAACTTATCGTTATCATATAATTCAATGTACAAACATATTATGCTAATGTACAATTCGTCTTAACATGAATAATAAGTTAGAGATACACACTAAAGTAAAATTTATTATAGAATATAAACCAGGTTCATAGTATCTTTTAGACGCATTTATATCTTAAATTGTTTGCTTTGCGCCGTTATGGTATTATTGAACAACTTATCGTTATCATAGAATTCAATGTACAAACATACTAGGCTAGTGTACAAGTCATCTTAACATGAATAATAAGTTAGAGATACACACTAAAGTAAAAATTATAATAGAATATAAACCAGATTCATAGTCTCTTTTAGACGCATTTGTATCATAAATTGATTACTTTGTACCATTATGGTATTTTTGAACAACTTTAATGAATTGTTGGGTATCGTTATCATAGAAATTCAATGTACAAACATATTATGCTAGTGTACAAGTCGTCTTAACAAGAATAATAAGTCAGAGATACACACTAAAGTAAAATTTATAATAGAGTATAAACCAGTTCATAGTCTCTTTTAGACGCATTTGTATCATAAATTGATTATTTTGCACCGTTATGGCATTTTTGAACAACTTATCGTTATCATAGAATTCAATGTACAAACATATTATGCTAGTGTACAAGTTGTCTTAACAATAATAATAAGTTAGAGATACACACTAAAGTAAAATTTATAATAGAATATAAACCAGGTTCATAGTCTCTTTTAGACGCATTTGTATCTTAAATTATTTCCTTTACACCGTTATGGTATTTTTGAACAATTTATCGTTATCATAGAATTCAATGTACAAACATATTATGCTAGTGCACAAGTCGTTTTAACATGAATCATAAGTTAGAGATATACACTAAAGTAAAATTTATAATAGAATATAAACCAGATTCATAGTCTCTTTTAGACGCATTTGTATCTTAAATTGTTTACTTTGCACCGTTATGGTATTTTTGAACAACTTATCGTTATCATAGAATTCAATGTTCTAACATATTATGCTAGTGTACAAGTCATCTTAACATGTATAATAAGTTAGAGATACATGATAAGTGTGAAAACACTCATCAATAATGATCCATAAACCACTCAAAACACAGTCAAATACATTATTTTAACTGTAAATTATCAGAATTACGTGTGTATTTTGTGTTTGTGTATTTTCAGGTAATATAGGTACATTTGAGACAAACACGAGCTTTCAACGACTTATTTGATCAAAAGACGAAGAAAAGGACAAAAGAGCTTCTAAGGACTTTATTTGCCAATATTATCAAAGATCGAGGGCTTAGCTTGCAACTTTCTACGAGACGAAGGTTTAAAAGAAACTTGGTTTCAAAGTTATAAACATTTGATGAAAAGGAATTAGAAGAAAAGGACCAAATGGCAATTTAAAAGAAATTAAATGAAAAGATTTATTTAACTTGGTCAAGTTTGACCAAACCGGTCAAAACAACAAAACATCATTCTCGTCTTCACCAAGTTTCAAGAGAGAGAAAGAAGTAGACGGTTTATTATCTCTTCAACCTCATTACCTGCAAGTACGATTCAAGCACGATCAAGAAAGAATCAAGCGAAGTTTACAACTAGTAAAAGACTCCTTTTGATCTCCTCTACAAGGAGATACTACTTAATTAAATCAAGACTCGAAGATAAAGAAATCCCCAAATTGGAAGAAGATGAAGAATTAGCCAATCCTCGTATTTTACACGTGGCATCCAACCATTGGATAGACCACGTCACTTCTACCATCTCGACGGCTATAAATAAGAGACGAAGGCTTCATTTGCTGCGGTTAGCTTAGGGTAGTTTCACATAGTTAGTATTAGATAGGATTAGGAGTAGTGTAATATAGTTTTTACACTCAGTTAATGAGTTTGTTTTCAAAGTCGTTTTAATTCAGTTGAATCTGTTACATGTTCTGTTATTCAGTTACATTTTTCCACCATTAATGAAATATTAAGCTTTCTCAATCTTCTTTTCTCTTCTATATTGTTACTAGAATAATCAGAATCTCTTTTACTCTTTACTGTTATGAATTCCGTATCTTTAGTTCTAAGAGGTTTGTGTTTGATTTTGGATACTGAGCATTCAAGCTTTTCATATAATCGAGTTAGTCAAGCCTTTTGGACTTTCAATCTTATTAGCAGTTGAGTTCTTAGTTTAGCTCTTTTGAGCTTAAATCTCTTAGTTTCTAAATCTTTTTAAAAAAGCTCATTTTTTAGTTTTGATTCTTCTTACAGTAATTCATATTCTTACTGATTTAGAGTTTGAGTGAGTTTAAGTCTAAAAGAGCATTAGACTTTTAAGCTTGTAAGCTCATAAGAGTGTATTAGAAGGTAACTGTGAAATTTCGAGTCAATTCAGTTGAAAAAGATATATGAACAGTTAGTTGAATCTTTTACAAAGCCGTGAGTTAAAATGGTCGAGTTACGATCCTTGCAAGCTTATTTCAGATGAGTTTTTACTATCAACTTTTTCAGTTTAGTTGTCCTTCAGAATCAATTTGATTATATTCAGTAGGAGTGACTTGGAAGTAAGATTCAGATAGGATTTTGGATTCGTAGAAGCATTTCCACGTTTGTTTTGCAGATTTGAATTGGCAGGGTGTTTGATATTGATTTACGGTCTTCAGCCATGGATTATAGCAGAACGGCGGTTGGAGAGTAGGTGCATTTGATCTAAGCCGGCTCAGCGCCGTGCTTCGTCTCAGCGGACTAGACTACGGATGATTGGTTAAGCGCATCTAAGTTTCTGTATTTCAGTGTGAATTTACTTGAACTGTTCTTGTTCCTTAGTTTAGATTAACGATTTTAGCTTACGTCATTCTTGATCATATTCTGTTTTCTAGTATATGTTTTAAGTTTGCTATCTGTTTGGATTCGAGGACTGTTATTACTGTTAAAGTTTTCTGCATACTGTAGCGTAAAACGGCTATTTTGTTTGTTAGCATTAAACTTTACTAGAGATTTGTTTGTTTTGACTTGTTAATTGATGTCCGTCATAGTAATTCTGCCTTAGTTTCATGAACTGGTGTTTGGCAGTTCTTAGTTTTGCTTATGTGATTTGCTTCTGATTGTAGTTCTATTTTAGATTTCTATTACTTTTAAATTTCTGCATTATAGGTTGTTTGATAGTATTTCTGCTTTTAAATTTGTAGTCTCTAGATTCGTTATTTTGTTTTACTGTTACAGTCAAAGTCAGTTTTTAAGTGGAATGGTCAGCACTGTATTTGTAACTAGGTTTGGGCTATGGATTTTCTTATTGGGCTAGTTTGTTTGTTAGACATGATTTGATAATCACTAGTGTTTTAACTAGTTAGGAATAGATTTGGTTTATTAATGTGTTTTTTTTTTAAAAAATTTTCTTTTAGTTTTAACTTTTGTATCGTGCAATCCAAATTCGTAGCTTAGACTTGTATTTTACATTTTTAGATTTCGTGCATTTTAATTGGTAATTGCAATATGTTTTAGAGTAGTACGTATTACATAGTTCATATAGTATATTTTTACCTTTTTACTTGCTATTTGCCAATTAGACATAGAATTCCAAATAAGTTTGTATAACCAAAAACAATTAAGTCTTTGCTAGAAAACGTTATATCAATTCGAATCGAGCTGAGAAGACAACTACACTAAAAACGAAATATTAAATGGCGCCGCTGCCGGTTCTTTTCGTGAAGATTAACGATTTCGAGTGAGACGATTGGATTTTGGGATCCGTTCACTTTGTGAACGTTATTTTTACGTATTATAAATCAAAAAGATTAAAAAAAAAATCAAAAAGATAAAAATACAAAAAAATAAAAAAATCACAAAATCAATTCTTTTCCTAAAGAATTGAACCAAAAAAATAAAAAATCCAAAAAGTAATCTTTTTCCTAAAAGATTACACCCAAAAATATATATTATATCGATTTCATCGTTTTTTACGTAGATATAGTATTTTTCTTAAAAAATCAAATAAATACAAAAATATTTTTGATATATTATTATATGTAAATAAGCACTACCACAAAAACAGGCTAATGCAACGAAAAATTTGCAACGGTAGAATTCCGATGCAAATTTCCAACCGTATTGCAACGAATTACCAACCGAAAAGCAACGACAAAGAAATGGTTGCAAATTCGTTGTAAAATCTAAACTATTTTCTTTTTCATTTAATCATATATTTTTTCGTTGCAAATCTGTTGCAAATTATAACATTTTGCAACGAATAAGCTAACCGTTGCAAATTTTCATAATTTGCAACGAAATTGCAACCGAAAACCAAACTTAAATAAGAATAAAGATTATCCTTTGTTTTCCGTTGCAATTCGGTTGCAAAATTTCAAAATTTGCAACGAAATTGCAACGGAAGATAAAAAATATAAGATAAAATATCATTGATTCTGTGTTGCAATTCCTTTGCAAAAATCTACTTATAAACTGAATCGAACAACTTCCTCTAAAACCGAAAAATATAGAAACGGAGCAAAAGAACCCGCTTATCATGGTATGATTATGTTTTTGTTTTGCAATTCTAGGTTGACCGAACTGGACCGTTTATAATATACATGAAAGGTTTTAGCAAAATATTCTAATAATTGTATAAATATTGATTTTAATAATGTACTATTGTTATGGTATAAAGATTTTTTTTGCTCAAAATGAAAATATTTACTAAACATATATGTATGACAATTGATTAACTTGATGTTAACATGTAAATAACAAATAATACATATGTTAATATTATACGTATGTTTATTGGCGTAACAACTTTAATATGAATTAACCTATATAATGCTATTTAATTTTACTATAATGACATTATACTTTTAAATCCTCCCACTAACTGAATCGAAGTGTCATGTGAATATCTATAATAGCAACCAAAGACATAGTTGAAACGTAAAAGAAATTATCATTTCATTCAATTGCAATTCTAATGCAAATTTTAGAAATTGGCATCCGATTTGCAACATAATATTACAATAAAATGTAAGAAATTTATCTGTTAGTGAGATGCGGCTGGTTGAGACACTAAAAGAACCCATCTAGGTAGTGCATGTAATCGTTGTAGTGTACTCACTAGCGAAAATAAGCACATTACGAATATCAACACATATTGAGGGGTCGACTATCACAATCCAACGTATGGTCATTCAAGGTAACAATCAATACACTTGGAACATCATCGACCTACAACTATGAAGGCAGTACCATGTTAGTCATTCAACACATGTGCACTAATGAAACAATGGAGATCTTAAGTCTTGGTGACCATCAAATAAATGAAGCATTCATCTTTAGCATGGTTAAAGGACATTATCTATATAGGTGGCATGGATGCAATGCTAGAAAATGATCTTTGGTTTATTCGAAATATAGTCCTTGCTTTATTCGAAATAATCCGATTATATTAAAAAGTGTGATTTATATGTGAATTTATTAATGTTCCCGTTTGAGTTAAACTTCATGGTGTCCATGTGAGGGAGTTTAGTGATGATGGTTTAAGTTTCATTGTTACGAAACTTGATACTCCACTGATAGTTGACTCTTGTACTTCTAAAATGTGTAAGAAATCATTGGGTAGGTGATGTTTGTTTCGTAAGTTTTAAATTTATAACAAGGTTTGACAAAACAAGGGACTAGAATACAAACAAGGGTAAGTATACCCTTTCATTCGTAAACAAGCTCATGGAGTTGATAGGCCAGAGACTTGACAAAGAGAAAATATGTTGACAAAGTAAGTGAAGATGGAATCAATGGGAATGTGTAGAAAGAACTTTGTATTTTATCATTTTCGTTACTAGACTGACAGGGCCATACAAATGATGAATAAAATAAGTACCTGTGTTTTATGATGTCCCTCGTCATTTTATTGATTTCAGTTAAAATCACTTTTTATGCATCACTTATACCGTTTATATTACTCGTGTTGAACTTTACTCCATTGAACATCTCGTGTGTAACGATACTCTCTTGACTCGTACTATGAACATCTTGTGCACAACGATACCCTCTATACTACTCCGTTGAACATCTCGTGTACAACAATACCCTCTCCACTCATTTGTTTATCATGTCGTGTATAACGATAACATATCAACTCGTCTATGGAACATCTCGTGAACAACGATATTATATCAACTTGTCGTTTGAACATCTCATGTACAACGATTGTAACACCCCATTTTGATAATGGAAATGTCACATGTAATTATGGCGTGTCATCAAAGCATACAAGGAAAAATGTCTAAACATTACATGACCATAAAAGGAAAATACCGGAATCAAACATCGGTAATCCAAAAGTAAAGCTCATCACACACAAACATAAGTATAGTAAAGGAAAGGACTAAATAATGTCCATAGCAATGTATCAAAAGAAAGGAAATGCATAAAGTAAAGAAAGGCTAGAAAGCTTCCAGTCCATATGCACGTACGCTTAAAGTCTACGAGCGTCCCTGAGTACCTGCCGTTTTGGGAACATAGAAAAGGAAAACGGCTGAGCAATACGCTCAGTGCACGGATGTACAATAAAGCATGAATAGGATAAGCATATAACATATAACAGCGGAAGAAACTAAGTCCCGAGTAACCTGGTTAAGTCTTGATAAAACTGGTTTTATAGTTTGAAAAGCCTTATGTTTATCTTGTAAAACTGTTTATCATATTTTACCATTAGCCAATATAGGTCATGAAAATCCACCGTGCATGAATACTTGGAGGGGTGACCTCATCATGCAAATTAGAGGGGCTACCTCTAATTTAATATACTGGTTTTTGGGTAGGAGGGATCAGCTCCTTGTGAAGGATGCAAGGCACACACCACATTCACCATGAAAATTCGACTGAAAACATGTAACTAGGATGCACCCATACGCCCCACATGATAAATATAATATAAATGGCCAAAAGCTGAAGGGACGCCACGAGCAATCACTCCGCCGTGTTGAAGTCATAACATCAGTGCCTCTAATGTTATGGTTATGGTACCTTCATAACTAGGTGAAACTGGTCATGCATGTATATGGCTATAGGTATTCTAGTTTAAACATAAAAAAATCAAACACATAACTTATACTACGGGAAAACATTTGGCTGCATACGGGGAAATCCTAATAAGAAAAGAATGTCCATACTGAAAGGACGAGAATTCGTACCTTATGTCCAGTGAACGAAGAAGATGAACTGAGAGGAACCCTACTTCCGTATCCCTAATGCTACATAAATACATACATGAATAAGTATCTGCTTACTAAATACGTAACTGGTTTTATGTCATGTCTTAGCTTATTTTATATGTTCTTATCATGTTTTACTGTTTTAAACCTTAAACTGTGTTTATCTTATATTATGTTTACCCTAATTAAGTATTTCTGGTATTTCATGTATTATTATACTTACTGTGTAATAATAAGTAACTTTCCAAAAATAGCAGGTTTCCTAAAATAGAAAGTTTCCGAAAATAGAAAGTTTCCAAAAATAGAAAGTTACCAAAAATGGAAAGTTTCTAAAAATAGAAAGTTTTCAAAAATAGAAAGTTTCCAAAAATAGAAAGTTTCCAAAAATAGAATTATTGCTTAAAATAGATAAGTTTCTAAAAATAGAAAGTTTCCATAAATAGATTAGCTGCCTTATTTAAATAAGTTTCCATAAATAGATTAGCTGCCTGAAATAAATAAGTTTCTAAAAATAGAACATTTCCATAAATAGATTAGCTGCCTTATTTAAATAAGTTTCTAAAAATAGAAGTTTCCATAATTAGAAATAAGCTGGTTAAATAAGCTAAGTATATAAGCCTAAGTGTTTTCATGATTATTTTCTAAGTCATATGATAAAATGTATAGTTTATTAATTATTTCATGTAATTAAAATAAACTATAGGTTAAAATATTTAATTAAAGTATATCATGTTTTAATTAAATAAAGTTAAATACTTAGGTTAAAACATGTATTATTATTTATTAATAATATAACCTAAGTCATGTTAATTAATTAATTATACCCATGGTTTTTAAATAATTAATTAATTTATAAGTCTAAAAATATAAAATACTTAGGTTAATAATTTCATGATTTTAATAATTAATATAACCTAAGTCATGTTATTAAATTAATCATGTCATGTTCATTAATTTAATTTTAACATAAGATTATAAAAGAAAAATAATCTTAACATACACCGTGAACCGGATCTTGAC
Organism: Glebionis coronaria; assembly: GCA_025667525.1. Lineage (NCBI taxonomy): Eukaryota > Viridiplantae > Streptophyta > Magnoliopsida > Asterales > Asteraceae > Glebionis > Glebionis coronaria. Next base: position 607,801,718 of record CM046880.1, read on the forward strand.
TAAGAACCATGAACATGACATGAAATCGACGTCATACCCCGAACCAATTCGGGGTTACCCTTGTCTTGTTGCTGCCGTGGGACCCACACCAACCAACCGGGACCATATGGTCTCGGTGGTGGTCGTGTAGCCAAACCGAGACCCTCTCGGGTTCGGTTTAGGCGGCGGCCAAGAACAAACACCCCTAAAACACCCTTTTTGATTTATTCCAAAACCAATTTCATGTTAGATCTATGATTTAATTAGGTTTTTAAGAAAAAGATATCATGTTCTTAATTGTTTAAAAGATTAAATCAAAAGAAAAGGGTTTACAAGAATTACCGAATGCGTGGATCTAAACAAGGATGAACAAACACGAACACTAGCACCAAATCCAAGATCAAAGATCAAATAAACACCTCCTTTGGTGTGTTTATGGGTGGCGGCCAAAAGAAAGAAAAAGGAGAAGGAGGAGCCTTTTTAGGTTTTGTAAAATTCTTCTGTAAAAGTGAAAAATGAGTAGTGGTTTTTCCTTTTACCCTCCTTAGTAAAAATTGAGATGGGCTTGGCCCATCTTTCCCTTGTAGCCGCGGGTAGGGGCCCCACATGGGGTACCCGTACCGTTTTCCGTGTCTCGTTGATTAATTACTAGTTCGTGATTATTTGTGTTCTCGTTTAATGTGTTCTCGTTAAATAATTATCGTGATCTAATATATTTATTTACGCTCGTAATAAATATATATACGTAATTAATAATAGTTTGTGATTTAATTACGTTCATGATTTCATGATCGCATGTTCGTGATTAATTATTGTCAAATAATTATTGCGTGCTCGTGCGTAGTAAATACTTATCGTGTTCTAACACGTAGGTAATACACAAAATCCTAACACGTAATCGTAATCATGCTATAATAGGAAAGTTTTAATCTAGTACGTACGATCTTAAGGGTACTATTCATGGTAAAAGCATGCGGGTTTTACAACGATAGAACATCTCGTGTATAACGACACTCTCTCGACTCATCTATTTAACATATCATGTACAACAATACACATCTCGAGTACTCCGTTGAACAACTTATGTACAACAATACCCTATCAACTCATTCGTTGAACATCTCGTGAACGAAACTCTCTCAACTCATCTTTCTAACATCTCTTTTAAAATATGGCTACAAAGAGTTCTGATGCCAAGTCTATGTGACACCTACTTTTTCTTTAGCACGAGAGTTTGGAGACCGATCATACACATAGAGGTGGCAAAACGGGCGGCGGGCTAAACGGCCGGGATAAACTGGCAGGCTAAGCGGGCGCAAGTTAAAACGAAGAAAAAACATATAAAACATAGAAATAAAAAATAATATTACTTGTTTGAAAGTCGAGGATAAAAAACTAAATATAAAAGATCCGTTGAGGTTAGTATTTACATGTGCGCCCATTAAGCTCATTTAGTCTCTTACGTATGCGTCCGTTTAATCTATTAATAATAATGAATAAATAAAAAATGACCTTTTTTAAAAAAATCTCAAAAAAATACCAAATATTTATCATAATAAATAAAATTTGCCACTTCTGCACACACACACTGGTATAGATAAAATGAACTTTCCAAAAAAAAAGAAAAAGGTCCACCTATGTTTTCCCTCTTAACATTTCACTCATCCCGCTTTATGTTTTCCCAAAAAAATCAAATTGCTCGCCTAGTGTTTTCCCAAAAAATTAAATTGACCGCCTTATCTTCTCTCTTTTATTCTTGACCTCACACCTTACACCTCACATGCTCAGTTCCTCAACCTTATCCTCTTGCATCTCATCTCACTTTCTCTCTTTTGGTATTGAACAAAACCAAACTTCACTTACCATCGCAGTTATTGATTCTCGCCGGTCACCACCTCACGAGTAAGACCGTGGCGATTAATAATCATCACTCCCGATTTTATCCCATCATAGATCGTGGCAATTGATGCTCACCACAAGGTATGTTATCATTAAATGGTTGATTTTAATATGTTTTTGTTTATCAAAAGGTTTTGTATCTTGTTATAATAAAGTTTAATGGTGCGTCGTTTACATAAGTTGGATTAACGTACCACGTGTCCACGTAATAAGGTTTTGTATGTAACCGACCTCACACAAATTAGTTGCCTATGACTATATGAAGTTCAAGTTGCCTATAAGTGTTTGCGTATGTACTATATCAATGGCCATTTTTGTAGCTCAGTTTGTTTTCAAGTCATATATGTTTTGGCTAAAAGGCTTCTATAGCACCAGTTGTGTTGACAGTTGACAACCATTCTATTAACTATTCTTATTCTCCTAATTTTAGATTTCTAACTCTATACTTTGATGGTGTTTAAGAACATATTTGCAAAAGACTGTATTTAGAAACAAAGATTGAGAATGGTTACATTTATGTTTGCTATTGAGTTTAAGATCATCAGGAATATTTATTGTTTAGAATTTCTTATTATAATGTTGTTGTTACTTCTTATGTCAGGTCAAAGGCTTTGAGCTGTTCTAAGGAACTTAATGGAACATGGATAAAATTTTGAAGCTGCCCAAAACACTTTATCCGGATATCATGAAGCATGGAATATGTGTTATAAAGCTGTAGGAAATTCGTAACATGATGCAGATATCACTAACCTACTACTTATGTTGCTATATTTTAAATTATTTCTTTTAGACATTTTTCATAACTTGTAATTCGGATGTTAGAATTGTGCTTAAAGTAACAGACTTTGAAATGTTACTAGAATTTATCAGCTTTTATTTGGATAATTGTGAAAATGTTCCATCACAAGTTTGTGTTGCTAATCGTCGCAATATATTAAGGTCACAAAATCTGTTCAGAAAGTCTAACGTTGCAAATCTGTTTTTATAATTGCTGGTACAAATTTTTTTAAAACATCGTGAATGTTTTTGCAACGGATTTGCATCTTCATGGACGGAAATTTTGATCGTTGCAAAATGTTGCGGTTGCAAAATTTACCATTGCAAAACCTGTAGCAAAATATTAACCATTGCAAATATTTTGATGCAAAAATATTCGTTGCAAAATTGTGGAAAAAGGTCTTCGTTGCAAAAATATAATGTATTTCCAACGAGTTATCCTTTGTTGCAAAACGGTTGCAAAATGTTATTTGCCGGTTGCAAGTCGGTTGCAAAACAAATTTGCATGGAGCCTTTTTGCAATAGTCAACTTTGGTTGCATTTCCGTTGCAAATAGCCTTTTGCAACCGATTTGCATCGTATTCGGACGGTTGCATTAGGCCATTTTTGTTGTAGTGAAGTATACGTATAAAAACAACCAAGTTACCTATTTCCATAAGTATTGCCGAGGCAATACACCGTGTTGAGGGGCGTTCCGGTCCTTGACACGCGTATCGATCAAATAAAATTAAGCAAGAATAGATAAATACTTCCAATTGGCAATAATTCGAAGAATACAAACTACTAAAGTGAATAGATAGGCGACGTGCTATAAAATGCCGTCTAAGGGTCAATAGGTACTTAAGTGCTTCGCGCCACCTAACCCCCCGTTCACTAGTGCGTATTCTAAGAAGGAAGGCTTAATTGGAGGTCTTGCACCCAAGTAGTAATTATATATATACTTTCTTGTGGATATTTCATATCGAACCTCGAAGAGGATAATCTTATTCTCTTCAAAGTCGACCGAGGGCTACTCCCTCATTCCTCGTGTTTACTTACACGTGTACTCGCACACGTGTAAACATACCACCTTTGGTGTATTACTTCCTTCCCCGAGGAAGCTTTTAAACGTCATTATACTTGTATATACATTCGGCCACCTTGTTACACATGGATACTCGTTCCATGTTGGAGATCTTGCAACAACGATCCGCCAACGCTAATTATTCGCCTTGTTCGACTTGTGGGGGTCCACACGATACGTATTTATGTGATCAAAATAATGGTTATTATGGGGAGGGATATGCTTACAATGGAACCGAGAACCCTAATTTTCAACCTAACACTCGAATGGACTACACTTGTAATGACTATATGGGATATTCCGGTTTTTCATCACAACCTCCACCATCATTTCATGATCAAACCTTTAATGTGCCATACCAAAACCAAGGATTTTCCAATTATGAAGGTTTTCAGAACAATGATAATTTTCAAGGCTATAATCAAGAAACCTTTCATAATCAAGGATTTTCAAACAATGAAGGCTTTCAAAATGATGAAAATTTTCCATGCTATAATCAAGATACTTTTCAAAATCAAGGATTTTCACATTATGAGGGTTTTCAAAATGAAGGGAATTTTCAAGGTTACAATCATGAGAATTTTCACAATCAAGACTCTTTTCAAACCTATAATCCACCTAATTATGGAAATCCGCCTCCACCATATTCTTCGACTTATTCATGTGAGTTTTGTGGGAACGCACCCCATTATGGTTATGATTGTAGACCGAGGGATCCGCCATCCTATGTCCTTGATAATGTCAAGAAGTTTCATTCTGTACTTGAGAAAATGGACAAGTTGTACGATGACGTTTATAAGATGCTTGATGGTATGAAAAACATGAGCTACAAGGAAATGAAAGACACGCATCAATTGTTAAAGGAATTAATTAACTCTACTGAGGAAAAGGAAATTGAGTCTTGGCAATATGATGACAAGGAATTCGGTGATTTGTATCGTGAATCGTTGAACAAATTTTCTTGTCGCCTCAGGAAATATTCAAATGATTTATTCCTTAAGACTCTTATAATCGAGGAAGACGGACATTACATGACTACTTTTACTCGTAGGCCTGATCCATTATTAGATGAAGATGTTGAGGAACCTTCGAGTTGTATGACACTTAATGATGACACACCTTCATCACCTTTACCTCACGTGGCAACCACCGACTCTTTAACCATGGGGGACGAGCCTCTTAGCACTAATACAAACACCAATTTAGAAGAATTAACCGTTTCTAGTGTTGAGAACCTTATCCCAATCCAAAGAGAGTTTGAGGGTATTTCCATTGAACCATGTGATGAGCTTTGTATTGATACCTCTTCTCCTCATGATCACATTGAGATTTCATCCCATGTTGACTTTCATGCTACTACTAGTGATTTTGGTGATTTTGATCTTGATGAATTGTTCAAAGAAAGGGATAATGAGATTGAGGAAGAGTTTAAGCAAGATATAGAGGATGATGATTGTGATTCTAGTGAGGCATCTTATGATATATTATCCGAGGACTTTTCATGTCAAGATGACCTTCCTAATTTGGATGATGATGTTGATCATATAGAAGAAGTGGAAGATGTTCATATTCGTGAGGTTTTATCAAAAGTCTATAATCTTATCTCTTCGATTGAAGCTTTGAATGAAAACCATAATGATGAGTCCATAGAAGAAGAACCTTTCATTGACATTTCTTCACCGGTTTTTGAGGTTGCACCTATTGACTTTCATGATGATATCATCCCTTTGAGTGATTTTCTCAATACACCTTCTTTTGAGCCTTCTATTCCCACCCTTCCACCCTTGAAGTTGGTTATTGATGAAGATCCTATACTCTTAGAGATTGATCCTTTTTCACCTCTGGCACCTTTAGAACCCAAAACCTTTGATATGGATTCTCATATGGATATTGATGACACCATAGAGGCTTATCTTGATGATATTGATATTGAGGTTGATGATAGTGATTCTACTTGGGAAGAGGAGATTCGTCTTAGTGAGAACTTGCTTTTTGGGAACATAGAGATTACACCTCATTCATAAGACACTATTCATCTTGATCCTCCTTTTTCTATGCCTTCTATGGAAGATTACCCACCTTTTGATGATGACGAGCCTAACATGGACATAATTGTTATGAATGTTTTGATACCTACACCTTCATATTCTCATGATGCTTTGATCACTAAGGGGGAATCTTATATGGTTGATATGAGCTCATCTTCTTATTTTCCCATGAAGGGAAAGGTTTTTGATCCTGGGATACGTAAATTTGAGACACCTTGGTTTTCATCTACTTCACTTAAGAGTGTGCCTTCGATTGATATGCGCTTCTTGTATGAGCTTACTTTGGTGATGCTACCTATTTTGGAGTTGTTCGAATGTAGAGATGGGAACTTTGTATTTGATCCTGGGGTACTTCATATATGAGAGCTTTCGTATGTTGGACAAACTTGAGACACGTTGGACCGTTCCATTTATCGAGACGGATTTTGTAAATCTTATAGTAAATGGCAACGTGCTAAGTTTGAGTGTATCATGTGAGATGTGCTTCAAAGTGGATATTCTTTGTTCTCCATGATGGTTTCCCCAAGGACAACTTAATTCGGGGCCGAGTCGAGCTAGCGACTTAGGGTTAAAAAAACTCAAGCATTGAATAACTAGGTTAGAAAACGTAGAGTAGATTTTCAATAGGTTAGGTTTAATTAAAAGGATGTTATAGTAGAGTTGAAGTGGAGGGGTGCCTTTCTTCGTCTTTTGGTGTTTGTTTCAAGGGTTGCTCTCTCACATTTCATGCTTGGAGCTTATGGAGGAGGCCCGTGTATCTGGTTCACTTCGATTAGTTTTTGCTATCATGATATTAAACACTTGTGCTTAAAATGAATACCCTTTAGTTGTCTCTTCCTTAACTTGGGTTAAGCAAAGTTATCAATGTCATAAGTGTAGGGGAGTTTACTCCAATGCTCTTAAACATTGAGGACAATGTTTATCTTAAGTGTAGGGGAGACTTCTATCGAAGTGACCATACCTAGACCATTGCCTTAACTTCATGATAATTGGGAAAATTAATTTTTCAAACATTTTTCAAATTTTTGATCTACTTTGGCCAACAAAAAAATATGCATTCATAATTTTTGCATCAATCATTTTTCATTTGCATATCACATTTGCATTGTATATATTTCTTCTTTTATTTTTCATCAAAAATATATAAAAAGGAAAAAAATATAATAAAACATGGTTTTAACAAGTTTAGACTTCGTTGACATATTAGGCCCGCCATGGATATTTTGGCTCAACCCGAGTTTGCTTGTTTTAGCACTCTCTAGCTAGTATCCTTAACCATGTAGTCCTTCATTGGTCTATTAGGCTAAACTTCCACCAATCTCATTATTTGAGATTTTAAATTTGTGGAGAATGGGAAATGATAGAGTTGAAGCAAGTGTAAAAGGGCTAGATAGACTTCATGGCAATTACTTGTGGCTAAACCCTTCTCTTCTTTATCTCTATTTCTTCGCATGTATATAATTGTTAATAAATAATCAAGTACGGTTTTAATTGGTTTGTAATCTCTTATGCATTTTTGGCTAATCATTCATGGTTGATATGAGTACGTCTTAAGATTCTAAGTTAGCACGTTTTATGTGTACTAGACTTATGTCATGCTCCATATTTAGCGGGTGTTTTTCCTTTTCTTCTTTGCAAATTTCTTTGTGAGGAATAAAGAAAAATAAGAGCGGCTTATGAAAAAAAATGAGTGGCTAGAAAAAAAAAAAATAAAAAAAAAAAAAATAATGCAAGACTCCCAAGAGGGGCAGTGTGGTGTTAATTATAGTGACTATTGAGTTCCAATATTACCTTGACGGGTTGCGGGGATTCAATAGATTGCTCCAATCCAATATTGCCTTGACGGGTTGCGGGGTTGAAGATCCAAAATCTCAAAAAGATGCGGATGTAAATTATTGCGTGAGTTTTATTTTTCTTTCCTTAGCGAGTGTGTAGTTACTTATGAAAGCATGACATGAGGATTTTACACATAAGGCGAATGACTTATTACTCTTAATACGGACTTATATTAATTGTGAGCGGTTTTTCAAGTAATGGATGAGAAGATTACTTAGGATTAAAACCGTGCTTCCTTATTTTCGGATTTTACATTTCTTATATTTCACACTTGAATAAATGACAAATTTGCCCACAAGCAATTTGCTCAAATAATAACCGGTTCCACATTTAATTGTCATGAATAAATTGATGCACTTTTTACTTGTGAATACAATGATCCCATTTTTAAGCTTGGTATGGGGAAAGTGAAACTTGAGGGTGATAAATGTCCATGGTACCCAAGCCCTAATCTAAGTCATTGAATTCTTTATGAGTTATTTCCATCAAAACCATTTCAATAAATTCAAAAAGATATAAATAGAATTGACTCTTTTGCATTGCATTGTATATAATCAAAATCATACATCATATAGTGTAGAGTAGTGTAGATGCATTCCATAATGGCCAAGGTGGGTTAATTATGAGAAAAGTGTAACTTTAGAGCTTTAAAATGCTGCATTGCATGAGGACATGGCAATGGTCAAGTGGAGGGGAGTTGATAAGTGTGAAAACACTCATCAATAATGATCCATAAACCACTCAAAACACAGTCAAATACATTATTTTAACTGTAAATTATCAGAATTACGTGTGTATTTTGTGTTTGTGTATTTTCAGGTAATATAGGTACATTTGAGACAAACACGAGCTTTCAACGACTTATTTGATCAAAAGACGAAGAAAAGGACAAAAGAGCTTCTAAGGACTTTATTTGCCAATATTATCAAAGATCGAGGGCTTAGCTTGCAACTTTCTACGAGACGAAGGTTTAAAAGAAACTTGGTTTCAAAGTTATAAACATTTGATGAAAAGGAATTAGAAGAAAAGGACCAAATGGCAATTTAAAAGAAATTAAATGAAAAGATTTATTTAACTTGGTCAAGTTTGACCAAACCGGTCAAAACAACAAAACATCATTCTCGTCTTCACCAAGTTTCAAGAGAGAGAAAGAAGTAGACGGTTTATTATCACTTCAACCTCCATTACCTGCAAGTACGATTCAAGCACGATCAAGAAAGAATCAAGCGAAGTTTACAACTAGTAAAAGACTCCTTTTGATCTCCTCTACAAGGAGATACTACTTAATTAAATCAAGACTCGAAGATAAAGAAATCCCCAAATTGGAAGAAGATGAAGAATTAGCCAATCCTCGTATTTTACACGTGGCATCCAACCATTGGATAGACCACGTCACTTCTACCATCTCGACGGCTATAAATAAGAGAAGAAGGCTTCATTTGCTGCGGTTAGCTTAGGGTAGTTTCACATAGTTAGTATTAGATAGGATTAGGAGTAGTGTAATATAGTTTTTACACTCAGTTAATGAGTTTGTTTTCAAAGTCGTTTTAATTCAGTTGAATCTGTTACATGTTCTGTTATTCAGTTACATTTTTCCACCATTAATGAAATATTAAGCTTTCTCAATCTTCTTTTCTCTTCTATATTGTTACTAGAATAATCAGAATCTCTTTTACTCTTTACTGTTATGAATTCCGTATCTTTAGTTCTAAGAGGTTTGTGTTTGATTTTGGATACTGAGCATTCAAGCTTTTCATATAATCGAGTTAGTCAAGCCTTTTGGACTTTCAATCTTATTAGCAGTTGAGTTCTTAGTTTAGCTCTTTTGAGCTTAAATCTCTTAGTTTCTAAATCTTTTTAAAAAAGCTCATTTTTTAGTTTTGATTCTTCTTACAGTAATTCATATTCTTACTGATTTAGAGTTTGAGTGAGTTTAAGTCTAAAAGAGCATTAGACTTTTAAGCTTGTAAGCTCATAAGAGTGTATTCGAAGGTAACTGTGAAATTTCGAGTCAATTCAGTTGAAAAAGATATATGAACAGTTAGTTGAATCTTTTACAAAGCCGTGAGTTAAAATGGTCGAGTTACGATCCTTGCAAGCTTATTTCAGATGAGTTTTTACTATCAACTTTTTCAGTTTAGTTGTCCTTCAGAATCAATTTGATTATATTCAGTAGGAGTGACTTGGAAGTAAGATTCAGATAGGATTTTGGATTCGTAGAAGCATTTCCACGTTTGTTTTGCAGATTTGAATTGGCAGGGTGTTTGATATTGATTTACGGTCTTCAGCCATGGATTATAGCAGAACGGCGGTTGGAGAGTAGGTGCATTTGATCTAAGCCGGCTCAGCGCAGTGCTTCGTCTCAGCGGACTAGACTACGGATGATTGGTTAAGCGCATCTAAGTTTCTGTATTTCAGTGTGAATTTACTTGAACTGTTCTTGTTCCTTAGTTTAGATTAACGATTTTAGCTTACGTCATTCTTGATCATATTCTGTTTTCTAGTATATGTTTTAAGTTTGCTATCTGTTTGGATTCGAGGACTGTTATTACTGTTAAAGTTTTCTGCATACTGTAGCGTAAAACGGCTATTTTGTTTGTTAGCATTAAACTTTACTAGAGATTTGTTTGTTTTGACTTGTTAATTGATGTCCGTCATAGTAATTCTGCCTTAGTTTCATGAACTGGTGTTTGGCAGTTCTTAGTTTTGCTTATGTGATTTGCTTCTGATTGTAGTTCTATTTTAGATTTCTATTACTTTTAAATTTCTGCATTATAGGTTGTTTGATAGTATTTCTGCTTTTAAATTTGTAGTCTCTAGATTCGTTATTTTGTTTTACTGTTACAGTCAAAGTCAGTTTTTAAGTGGAATGGTCAGCATTGTATTTGTAACTAGGTTTGGGCTATGGATTTTCTTATTGGGCTAGTTTGTTTGTTAGACATGATTTGATAATCACTAGTGTTTTAACTAGTTAGGAATAGATTTGGTTTATTAATGTGTTTTTTTTTTAAAAAATTTTCTTTTAGTTTTAACTTTTGTATCGTGCAATCCAAATTCGTAGCTTAGACTTGTATTTTACATTTTTAGATTTCGTGCATTTTAATTGGTAATTGCAATATGTTTTAGAGTAGTACGTATTACATAGTTCATATAGTATATTTTTACCTTTTTACTTGCTATTTGCCAATTAGACATAGAATTCCAAATAAGTTTGTATAACCAAAAACAATTAAGTCTTTGCTAGAAAACGTTATATCAATTCGAATCGAGCTGAGAAGACAACTACACTAAAAACGAAATATTAATACACACTAAAGTAAAATTTATAATAGAATATAAATCAGGTTCATAGTCTCTTTTAGACGCATTTGTATCTTAAATTGTTTACTTTGCACCGTTATGGTGTTTTTGAACAACTTATTGTTATCATGGAAATCAATGTACAAACATATTATGCTAGTGTACAAGTCGTCTTAACATGAATAATGAGTTAGAGATATACATTAAAGTAAAATTTATAATAGAATATAAACCAGATTCATAGTCTCTTTTAGACGCATATGTATCTTAAATTGTTTACTTTGCACCGTTATGGTATTTTTGAACAACTTATCGTTATCATAGAATTCAATGTACAAACATATTATGCTAGTGTACAAGTCGTCTTAACATGAATAATAAGTTAGAGATACACACTAAAGTAAAATTTACAATATAGTATAAACCAGCTTCATAGTTTCTTTTAGACGCATTTGTATCTTAAATTAATTACTTTGCACCGTTATGGCATTTTTGAACAACTTATCGTTATCATAAAATTCAATATACAAACATATTATGCTAGTGTACAAGTCGTCTTAACATGAATAATAAGTTAGAGATATACATTAAAGTAAAATTTATAATAGAATATAAACAAGAATCAGAGTCTCTTTTAGACGCATTTGTATCTTAAATTGATTACTTTACACCATTATGGCATTTTTGAACAACTTATCGTTATCATAGAATTCAATGTACAAACATATTATGCTAGTGTACAAGTTGTCTTAACATGAATAATAAGTTAGAGATATACACTAAAGTAAAATTTATAATAGAATATAAACCAGATTCAGAGTCTCTTTTAGACGCATTTGTATCTTAAATTGTTACTTTGCACCGTTATGTCATTTTTTAACAACTTATCGTTATCATAGAATTCAATGTACAAACATATTATGCTAGTGTACAAGTCGTCTTAACATGAATAATAAGTTAGAGATACACATTAAAGTAAAATTTATAATATAGTATAAACCAGCTTCATAGTTTCTTTTAGACGCATTTGTATCTTAAATTGATTAATTTGCACCGTTATGGCATTTTTGAACAACTTATCGTTATCATAAAATTCAATATACAAACATAGGGTTAAGTCCATATATTGGTAATATATTATTCATGATTTACACATGTGGGAAATGTACTATTTTTATTACTAATATCGCTATAAAAACCGGCTAAACTTTTCTAATATAGGTAATGTAACCGACTATGACAAATTAAAACTCGAAATTTGGAACAAAACAATTACTATCTCGATAAATTGAAAATAAATATACTCCTAAACAAATTCTTAGCTTGTAAAATGGTTGCTAATGTCTGATATTATCATGCTAAAATATACGTTACTAACGAACCCTTCGTGAACATTTAGATGGTAAATGCAGCTACATGAATCTCGGTTATTGATTTCATATCCGAGTATAAATTCTTGTTTTTTAAAACTTTTATGAAAAAAATAAGCGTTTGTTCCAGATAAAAAAATGAAGCGTTTGTTCCAGATGAAAAGATGAAGGAGATGAAAAAATGAAGCGTTTGTTTCTAATTTCGAGTTGTAACCTGTCATACCCGGTCACATTACCTATATTGGAAAAGTTTACCCGGTTTTTATAGCGATATTAGTAATAAAAATAGTATATTACCTAGATGTATAAATGATAAATATTATATTACCAATATATATACTTAACCCTACAAACATATTATGCTAGTGTACAAGTCGTCTTATCATGAATAATAAGTTAGATATATACATTAAAGTAAAATTTATAATAGAATATAAACCAGAATCAGAGTCTCTTTTAGACGCATTTGTATCTTAAATTTATTACTTTGCACAGTTATGGCATTTTTGAACAACTTATCGTTATCATAGAATTCAATGTACAAACATATTATGCTAGTGTACAAGTTGTCTTAACATGAATAATAAGTTAGAGATATACACTAAAGTAAAATTTATAATAGAACATAAACCAGATTCAGAGTCTCTTTTAGACGCATTTGTATCTTAAATTGTTTACATTGCACCGTTATGGTATTTTTGAACAACTTTAATGAATCGTTGGGTATCGTTATCATAGATTTTAATGTACAAACATATTATGCTAGTGTACTAGTCGTATTAACATGAATAATAAGTCAAAGATACAGACTAAAGTAAAATTTATAATAGAGTATAAACCACGTTTTATGTCTACCATCTAACGAAAGTTTTATGTCTACCATCTAACGAAAGTTTATGATGATTTAGTTGGCACTGCAAGTGTGATGCATATTTAGTACAAAACAGAGGTTATATAATAGTCATTTAAAACATCCAAGGTTAACATATAGATTGAAAGAAAGCATACTATCAGACTAAGCCTAGTGGAATAGTTTTAGGAAACACAAAAACTACGAAACATAATGTAAGTAGACAACGTAGGTGAATAATGCGTAATGCGAATAACCGGAATGATTGATTATCCAATGTTGGCCGCACTCCTTAGACTATAACGTTTCCCAGTCCCGCATGGTTTCACCAGTGTCTCAACGTAGGTACACCAAGGACTGCGCATATAGTCTAGAATCCTGAAAGTCCTGTCATTAGGGTTAAACAAAATGACATGGTATCCAAATGGTATCACAAGACAACCGTCTCCTGTTATACAGATTGGAGAATAGTAACTTGTCCAACCCTCGGCGTACTGGTGTAATTGTTGGAGATTAGGATCGGGAAATGGAAAAGAACCTTGACCAAGCTTGGTGTATAGGCTCGTTTGTCATGACCCAGACATCGGAAATATTGTTGTAGGTGTAGCTAGACAGCATGCATAGCCCCTATCGCAACACCCCTAAGCGAATAGATTTATCGGCTCTTCGTATTTCCGGTAGAGCAACCATGGTAATCGTTTCTTGTGATAAATGAACAAAAACGATCCTTTCAGATTTTTCTCTCCAAGAGAAATCGTTGTAGTATACCTGACCGTCGTAACCCACAGCATCCCAGAAGACATAACCTCCGCCTAAGTTTTTCCAGTTTCTGTTCGCCTCCGAGAACATTTTGACGCGGTTGTTTCGTTTTGAAATGGCCACCACCTTGTAATCCCCGTCTATTATCTTATCAAATCTATACCCAACGTGATCTGGCTTCTCCCTAACAAAACACGAGTCGATGGAATATGTATAATGAGTAGCAGGGTTGTACAGTGACAACCCTGTTGTGTTCACCATGCATATCAATCCGTCGCATGACCCGATAACTCTATTGAAGTTGTCACTAATAAAAGGATGACCTTGCCCTGTGAAAACTGACGAAGGGTTATTTATGGAGTTATCGGTCAGTGACCGAGTCCGAACCCGTTCAAAACTCCTAAATACTAAACGTGAATGCTGTGAAGCATTCGCTTGCATCGTGACAAATGTTTGATCCGAGATGATCAAGACAATCTCAGAATATGAATACTAGTCATAATTTCAGAATATATGACACAGATTTCGCAATGTCAAATTTCGGAATATATGACAAAGATTTCGCAATGTCAAATTTCTGAATATATGACAAAGATTTCGCAATGTCAAATTTCGGAATATATGACAAAGATTTGTCAATGTTAAATTTCTGAATATGTCAAGATTTCGCAATATGACAAGATCTCACAATAGGACAAGATTTCGCAATAATCCAAATTATTCCGAAATTATGAAAGATTTCGCAATATAACAAGATTTCGCAATAATTCAAAGTATTCCGAAATTATGAAAGATTTCGCAATATAGCCTGAAAAAGTGGATCTCGGATAACAAAGCGGCTAGTACGATATTTTCACCAAAAAAGGATCCATACGGCCAAAAATTTTGTGTTTTGACCAAAATAAATAACACAAATCACTACCATAACTATGTAGATGATTTGTATACCAATTTAAACCACGAAAACACAAAAAAAAATTAGGAAGCGAGATATTTAGATCGAAAACACACGAAATCAATACCAAAACAAACACATAAACAAGACAATCATCCCATGGCTCTGATATCATTTATAGGATTATGTAAACCTTGCTTATCTAGAGAGAGGGTAGAGAGAGAAAGAGATGGTGAGCACACACACACTTGGGAGAGAAAGTAAAGAAAACACACTTTCTACTATGTGAAAAATAAGGTGAACCACGCCCTCTCCAACTAAGGAGAGAGTTCATATACCCAAGCCCATGAGATGGGCTTTGGCTTACATTTGGGCTGCCGGCCATAAATGTCATGGACCGAACTTTAGCTTGTTTGATTAATGTTAAGTTAACTTGACTACGAGCTACTACTTAATTATTGTTGGAGTGACCGATCTTTTCTAATACGTAAAACGTATTTCCAACACAATGAACGTGCAAAGTTTTAAGCTCATGAAATCAGATTGCAACATGGACCTAGACGTTAAGGGGATTTTAAGTTTGAGTGTTCTCATTGTAAAGAGATAGAACAGAAGTCCTCTATCTTGTAGTTTTTCAAAATGGTTAAACACAATTTTTCAAAAAGTTATTCTAAATATCAAAATACCTCTATCATTTGGTATATATATTTGAAATATCTTTTAAATTTTGTGTTCAATACTCCTTCCTCATAGAGGTGAGATCCACAAGTAACATGTACCCAAAAAAGAATAAAAGAAGTCATCTCAACCATTCATTTAATTTTCATTCAATGGACAATATTTAACCCACCAATCTCATATAAACCATTACCCATCATTTATTAAATTCGCTTTCTCTTTCTAAAAATACACACACCTTACCTCTTACCCACACCACCAGGAAAACCACCATCCCCACCACCGGAAAAAACCGCACCACCACCACCATCGCATCCTCCTCGCTAGAAATCAACGCACCACCACCTCCACCTCCACCACCACCATCGAACATCAATGAAACACCACCTCATCATACCGTCGAGTGTTGTATCACTTCGTCTCACACATAGATATGAACATATATCTTGAATATGATGTTAGGATGTGGTTAAACAAATAGATCTTAACAAAGATGTTGAATATGATGTTGAATCAAGGAAATATGATGTAATGAAAGAAGTTAAAGGTAAAGATGCTGATATGTAAAAAAAAATAACAGGTAAAATGACATAATTTGACTTCATATTTGTTATGTTAATAATTAATATAAATTACATGTGATTATGGCAATGATTTTGCTCTATATTTTTTCACTTATTAACTAGTGAGAATCACATGTGATTTTGACATAATCACATGTAATTTGTATGAAAGTTACAAGTGATTGGTTGAGTTACTTAGTGTGATTTTGATATGAAGTTGTATTGTTATTACCAAATGAAAAATTACATGTGGTTTTGATGAATTATTTATGATTTTGGTCCGAAAATGTTTTGTTATTATTGAATATAAATTACATGTGATTATATCTAATCACATGTGATTGAGTTGTTATTTTGTATACAAATTTTATTTGATTCTATTTCTTGATGTACAGGTTGAAAACACGAAGATCAATTGTATATGAGCACAATGAAAGTTTTGGTGGATGTATATATTGGACGAAATTAGAGTTGAGAAAAGATGAAGGTTTGCGGATACTATAAAGTGAAGATGAACGAGCATACGAAAACAGCTTGCCCAAGTAATCCAAAAGCAAGGAGAAATAAGAAGACGATATTAATTATTGATGTTTAATAACTATTTTGTTATTGAATTCTATATATTATCGAATAGTTACTTGATCAGATTTGATTTTACTATATAAAATACATTTGTTTGTTACTTGAATAAAAATAACATATTTTTTGGTTAATTGGTCACATGATAAGTAAAGATGATTACACAAAATTCGAAAATAATTTCATGAATCATATGTAATTAAAAAGAAATTACATGTGATTAAAAAAAATCACATGTTATTCAGAAACCAATTTATTTTATATATTTTACAGTAATGTAAGAAAAATCACATGTAATTATCAGCGAATCACATGTAATTATCAGTGAATCATATGTAATTCAACATGTGCTTCAAACAAAATCACATATAATTCAGAACACAATTTATTTTCTATATTTTACATGAATGAGAACAAAACATTTTTATATATTGACATAATTACATGTGATTCAAACAAAATCACATGTGATTCAAACAAAATCACATGTGATTCAAACAAAATCACATGTGATTCATCTAAAGGGAATTTGTTAGAAGAAGTTAAGGTTTGGAAATGATTGAATCACATGTAATGCAAGCAAAATCACATGTAATTATCAGCAAATCACATGTAATTCCAACAGAATTACATGTGATTCAAACAAAATCACATGTAATTCAGAAGTCAATTTGTTTTCTATATTTTATATGAATGACAACAAAACATTTTTATGTATTAATAGAATTACATGTGATTCAAACAAAATCACTTGTTTTCTGTTTGTAAAGGGTTACCCCGGTAAATGGCATTAAACAAAATCACTTGTGATTCATCTAAAGTGGATGTTTTATAAGAAGTTAAAGTTTTGAAATTCTTGAATCACATGTAATTCAAGCAGAATTACATGTGATTATGCTTGAATCAGTAGCCAATTCCATCATCATTAGCAGTGCAAGATAAAGCCATAGAATTTATTCAAAAGAACACATTACTTGATACAATTTTATAAATAATATGTAGTAATAAATAACATTACAACAGGGTCTTGATACATTTGCTTCAGTATTACTAGTAGCAACTATTACTTGTGTTATTTACAACAAACAATATAAATATGTACTTCCCAAGATAGGACTTGTGATATGTATATTCATATGATTTTTCTCCAATCACATGTGAGTTCTAATTTAACAATATAAATCTGTACATCTATAATTTAAAATCACATTTGATTTGTAGAATTCTAATGATTAACAAAAACATAATTAAAAAACATACATAGACATGGTTAAGTTTTAATAATTCACAAAATCACGTGTGATTTTTCTCCAAACACATGTGATTTTTCTCAAATGACCTACGAAGGAGAAATTGAATATACATTAAACTTTTAAAAATTGAGTAAAAGAATCACATGTGATTTTTCCTACACTTAAAACACGTAGGTAATTACAATTTCGACTACTTGGCACTTAGATATTCAATATCTAAGGTCCGGAATGTCTTTTTAACTTGTGTTGGCTAAGGAATGGACATTTCCTCAATTCCAATCTTATCGTGTCTCTTACTTCTAAACTCGTTCCATTTCTTTACCTTATTTCGGGGCGTTATGTTTCTTCATTCTCCAACAAATTCTTTAACCAATCGAATTTATCATCTCATCCAACATGATCACCACTTGTTCTAACCCGATTTGTCTCAGCTAAAACGTTCTTATTCAAGCATTTATTTCGAGCAAAAATCCATAGCAGAGCACTACAAATTATACTCAATGTTTTTCTTGTCATGTACCAATAACATGTGCTACAATCTCCTTTAGGGATTTCATCAAACACTTTTTATGTATCAAATTTCCACTGTAATATTTTGCTACCATCTTTTTGAAATTGCTTATTTTACTCGAAAATAAGCAGATAACCAAATATTAATCAATCCCAGCCGCCAATTCTTCTACAGATATATCAAAATCTAAACTTTTAACTAAAAATAGAAATCAATAGCGTCGATAGTGGTGTGCGTCCTATGGTGGGTGCAATGACGGTGTTGCAGCGGTGGTGTAGAACGGTGGTGCTGCAATGGTGGAGTTTGATTGGGGTTTGATATAGTAAGTATGTGTATGTATGTGTTTGAATCGGGGGTGAGGTGAATCTATATTCTATATGAGAAGTGAATGATTATTAGATGTTGGATCATTTAGAATAGATAGTCCAGATCTATTCCTTTGTACTTTTTGAACACATGTTCTTTAAGGAACTGTTCTCCTTCCTCATGAAGGTTTACATATGGGTCATTGTCACAAAAATTTCATATTTATGTGGATCGATTATTGAGGGGGTGTTTTAAAAACCAAGCTTTTTAATGTTTAGGTACATCCATAAAAGTCTGATTTTACATTTTTTGTATGTAGCATATTTTTTTGAATTTAGATTGCAACTTCTGTGTCATAATTACTATTTAAATAGAATAAGGCATCTCACATTTGTACCCTAATTGTGGTGATTTGTCATTTATACACATGGTGTCAAAGTATATTTTTTATAAAGTGGTGTCACACATAAACTTTTTTAGGGGGAGTAATTAGAAAATGTTTCACGCAATTGTTGCTTAGTATACATTTGTCTCCCCAAACACCTTTTATAAAATGTCATTTTAATCAATTGGTATTGCGAATACTAAAAGATTTATTATTTTCAATAAGATGAAAAATGGGATTAAAACGTGACACATAAATATGTGATCTATACGACTCAAGTCCAACTCATTCCTTCATATGCGAAACAATTTCGAATATCGATGCATGTGTGTAGGGATATTCTAAATGTAACACTTTCATAGTGTTAAAATGTCTTGATTTATATCAAACAGTTTGATTGATTTTCAATGGTTACGTCAAAAGATGGTTTGTGATGAGAAATCAAACCATATGATCCATCAAAATCGAAGAAATCTACCCAAAGATATCCCGTAGTTAAAAATAGTTGTCCTTAGAAAAAATAAAATTGTATGTGATTAAGGGAATAATGTAGACTAAGACATGAGTTAATATCAGAACAATCACATCATGGTGTTAGTAATGATGCATTGATATATATTGTATGGGTTAAAGAATGAGAAGTAAGTGTTATGATAAAGGGTGTAATAAAAGCAACCATTCATACAACTAAGGGAGAAAATGAGTCATTCCATAATCTACCAGAATCATAAGGATGATCGTTGGTAGGGGTGATAATTCGTGTCGGTTTCGGGTTGACGGGTTCGGGTTGACGGGTTGGCGGGTCAGAAAATCTCAACCCAAACTAGACCCATTTAAATAATCGGGTCAGCTTTATCAAACCTAACCTGTTTACACATAACATGAACCTAACCCATTTAACCCGTATATATACTTGGTTTGGTGGGTTAAATAGGTTGAATAGGTTAAACGCGATTTGGTTGACCCGTTTAATCCGTTTTAAATATAGAAGTTGACACATTACATGGGTTAAACAAGTTAAACATATTTGTTGATCGAGTTATTTAACCTGTATAGTATAATATGAATAATTTTAAATGTAAAAAAATAAATTAAACGGGTTAACGGGCGACCCGTTTAATTTCTTCTCAACCCGAACCTGACCTGTATAATAAACGGGTTAGATAGGTTGACCCAAACCTGACCTTAATCTAAAACTGCTCAACCTAAACCTGTTAATTTTCGTGTCGGTTTAAGGTCATGTTTCGTGTCGGGTCAAAAATTGCCACCCCTAATCGTTGGTATTGAAGACGGTAACGATAGACCCAATTTTACTTTTTTATTCATGTTTAATATTAACCTAAGTTAAAAAAAATTTATACATTATTAAAAGGGCAATTCCATATTCACCTAAAATAAAACACAAAATTCCATGTTTTTCCAAACATGCATCAAAATCATTGTATATCATGTATTGTTCATTTGTAAATTGGGTAAATATGCCATTTTGAGTTTCATATTGGGTAAATATGAAATTATTCCTTATTAAAAAATAATAGTGTTAGTAATTTAGTATGTTTAAATAACATGGGGGGAAATTGCACCTAAGAGAGTTTAATATTTGCATGTTGATTGGGCTGGGTCTTGTAGTTGACTGGACTGGCGAACCCATAACGTCAAACATTAGTTTTTACTAACATTATATTTTTCATTATTTTGAGACGATGAAGTCTTTTTATTAATTAAAAATTAATTTGTTTTCGTTGTTCATTTAAACCGTTATCTTTTGATCCTTAGTTCACATATGTTCAAAGATTCAAGAACTGAGTAAGGAAAATAAAAGCTTAATTTATTTATTTTATTACAGTATTATTTAGTCTAACTTTTTAAAATATAAAACTAAAAATTTTAATGTCTTGTGTATTTTATATTTTTTTTTCTATTAAATCAAATAATTTAAGAATTTTTGGGCTTCTTTTAATCCTATCACCATTTTAATTACCTCTGGGTATTTACTCATATATACTCTCTTCGTTTTATAATTATAATCTAGTTTATTATTTTTAAACGTCTTAAATTAATAATTCAGGTGTAAAAATAGATAAGAAAATGTATATTAAGTTTGTCATATCATCCTCACTTGAAATTATTATTACAAACAATAAAAACGTTGTAAATGAATTAGTTAAACGTAAAATTGTTATTGTGTAAAAAGTAAGAGTTAAAAAACTGAAAAGCGACGTTTTTATTGAAACTACGCAATTTTTTGTCGATGTACTATATAATTATAGGACTGAAGGAGTATTTTCATAGTAAGGGGTAAAATATTTATTTCACATGGTTACTTGCTACCTAGCTAGACGAACTAATTAAATTCATCGTTTACAAAAAGACGACGAAAGGTGAGTTTTGAGGACAAATTAAAATGCATACAATGTATAGCGTTGAATACATTTAACTCAGTGTGTCACTTCTGCCATGCACATGCTCTCCCCATCATTCCATACTATTTCGCCGCACATAACGCGTTTTTCATCAAATGATGCAACCCCTTGAACAGTAAATATTACTCATTTTACTGTATATCACAAATGAGGATGTAGTAGGATAGTAATAATGCAGAGACGTAATGATGTCGTCTTTCAAAAGGAAAATAGATAAAGACGTATAACTTGCATTTTGTTTACGTAAATCGAAAAGATAACACATAAGAAACCATAAATATCTGTTAAAAAAACTACGTACCAACACAAAATAGAATATTTTAACGAGTTGTGAGTGAGAGGAAACAAGTCCGAAAGTTGGGTGAAGAAGAAATGATGTCGTGGTGAATAGTGAGTGGTGTTAGTGGGTTCGATATAATAAATATATAGATTTTATATTTGTATTAACATGCAAGTTGGTATGAAAAGACGAACTAAAATAATTTAGTAGAAGGACAGGTCACGTCTGGTATACGGCATGGACCGTACGGCAAATTACGGACGTACCTAATAATGGATTGTCTTATTTAAGCTAGTTATACCTACCTTGCTCCACTCATATTTTCATGTCTTGAAGCAATGAGTATCATTCGGCTCAAACTTATTTTTAAAGGCTATTTTCTAAAATAGTTTTTTTATCTTAGGGGCATATGATAAAAAAGTAAAAAGTACATCGGATCTTATAGAAAAGTATATATATGGATTTGTACTTTGTGGATTCTTATGTACTTTTCTGTGGGAACCGGTGTATTTTTTATATATTTTATATGTTCTTATCATATGCCCTTAAGGTACAAGATAGAAAAATTCTTTCTAAAATGGTTCCAAAAAAAAGAGCAACTTTTAGCTAACAATTTTTTAAAATGACTCAAGGGGATCGAGGCAACTTATCTTTCATGCGTGACACGTGTGTCGAATGCCTCAGTTGCATTTATATTTCAAAATGTACACTTGTCACGCAAAGAAGATAAGTTTTCTCGGTCGCCTTTGAGATATTTTCAGAAATGTTCATGGTTTGTGACAAAAACAGAACAAGATAGTGGTTTTTGGCCATTTTGAGAAATAACCCTATTTTTAATGAAAAAAGTGAACAAGATAGTGGTTTTTGGCCATTTTGAGAAATAACCCTATTTTTAATGAAAAAAGTGAGTATCAAATAAATTTAACACGAGAATCTTTTGACAACATATTATATGAAAACATGTTGAGTCAAAGAAAAAATGTAAAGCTTAATCACACGACTATCCATACACAAATAACATGATGAGATTGATGAATTAAATTGATGAAGATTGAAACTAAAAAGAGAAGATTAGATTAAGATGAAGAAAAAAAATACAAAGTGTTGGTGTTTTTCCTAGTGAGAGAAAGTAAAGGCTTTCTCTCTCTAAAACTATAAAATGAAAAAGCACACACACAAATGAGGTGGTGGAGGCCTTTTATAAAATGATTATACACGTTAATCAAGCGTTATTCAATGAATAATGGCTAACAGGATCGAATCAAGCATATAAGATGGAAGGATTTTAAAAATCTCATACAGTGAGAGAATTAGGGTTTCTTAGTTAAATTCAAGTTTGATATATTTAGCAATATTAGTATTAGCTGGAGTGGATTGTTGGAGCAAATTGACGAGATATGTTGATGGAATATGAGCAAAAGCTTTTTTAAAAGCTAGTTTTAAAAGCATTTCATTTAGTACTTTATTATTTACATGCTTTTTCAAGCTATGTCCACCAAACATGACTTATTTTTAATGATAGTTTATATTTTCTAAATTAAAAAGCTCCTTCTTCGATAAGATCTTGTAAACTTACGCGCCAAACATGTCTTTAAGCTAACCGATTTGAATTTGACTGGCATACAGTTAGCAGCTAAATAATTATTTTAACACTACATTCGTTAATCCTTCTGATTTTATAGAACCCAGAGGATCAAGAAATTTTTTCTTGCTTCGTTTGCACAATTACACGGTTATAGCGAATGGGATTGAAAAACAACAAGATTATACACGTTAATCAGGCGTTATTCAATGAATAATGGCTAACAAGATCCAATCAAGCATAAAGGATGATAAATCCAAATTTTATAGAACCCAGAGGATCAAGAAATTTTTTCTTGCTTCGTTTGCACAGTTACACAATTAGTCATTACGTTCATACACATATCATATCACTATCTAGCTCATTAAAATTAGTGGTAAGGTAAGGTGGTCTACCACTTGGTGGCGATCCAACCACGCGACAACCCTATTATCGCACCCCTCCCATATCCGCCTCTCATTCTGGCACTTGTTTAGTGCTCTGTGATGTAGTTCCACATGTTTGCACTCCTAATTCTTTCTAGTCACTACAAGAAAGTTGAGAACAGATGACGGGCGTTTCCCTGGCGACACAATGTCGCCAGGGATAACACCTTTTCCCTGGCGACAACGCTAACGTGGCGGTAAAGTAGGTTTACTTTTTAGTCAAAGTTTGACTAGAGTTTCCCTGGCGACATGTCGCCAGGGATACTCGGTCCAAAACCAGATACCAAGTGAAAGAGCGCGAAATTTTCCCTCCAAGGTTTCCCTGGCGACACGTCGCCAGGGAAAACCTAGTCAAACTTTGACCAACTTATCCCTGGCGACAAGTCGCCAGGGAAAACCCGTCCATCGTATTTAACAAAAATTATGTTTGCTAATTACATGTCAACATTATCCCTGGCGACAAGTCGCCAGGGAAACCCTCGCCATTTGTGATTAGTTTCAAAATTAAACACAAATGTTTAATTACATGCCAAGAATGTGTGGCGGGCTTTTACCCGCCAAAACCCAAATGTTTCCCTGGCGACTTGTCGCCAGGGAAACTCCCTGACATATATGTAATTTGTTTTTGCTTGTTAGTTATTATTTTAACTATCGATCCGATGTTATTTAATTTTTGCGACGTTTATATAATAAAAATGAGACATTTATAAAACAAACATTTATTTATTCATAATATTATACATAGCCCTTGTGGAATCAAATGGAAAACTTAAAAACAGACATTACTAATCAACTTAAAGTTCGTGAAGTAGTGCAGCCGATTACTACTCAACGCTAAGATTTTCCATTTCATTTAAAAGCTCATGAAGTATTGCAGCCGATTGACATGCGTGGTCTTCAGGATGCCTTTCCATTTCTAGTCTTGCCTCTAACATCTTTATCTTTAGATCTTTGATCTTGCAATTTGAGCACTCAGTGGGTGCAGATTGAGAAGGACCTGTAGAAGAACTTGGATGTGAACCTTGAGGTGTTGAAGATCTTATACGGAGTTCGAGATCAAAATCATCCTTCCATTTAAAATATTTACATCCATAATCATTTGTTTTTGGCTGTTACAAAGTAAACAAATAACATGACATGTCATTTAATAATCACACGTATTACATAACTAAAACATTTGATTGTTTACCTTCGAAAAAGGACATGCATAGTAGAGTTTACCAAAGCTATGAGGTTGATGTGACTGTCTCAACACAATATATCCCTTTCTACATGTACACTTATAAGCTTCACGGGGATCCATCTGCTACCAAATCAGGTGGTGGTGGTGGTGAGTTTGGTAGGAGATGATAAGTGTGTGTGTGTGTGATCTGCTGATGATAAGTGTGTGTGAATCATTTTATGGTCAAAAAGTGAGGGAAATAGTTAACATTTTCCCGCCAATGTTTTCCCGCCAACGTTTTCCCGCCAATAGTTAAACGTTGGATGTTCAATGGATGACCCGGTTTGTTATGGTTGTACGTTTGATGTTCAATGGATGATCCGGTTTGTTATGGTTATATTAGATGTTCAATGGACGACTCGACATGTGTTGGTTACACGTTAGATGTTAAATAAATGAGTCGGCATGTATTGGTTAGACGTTAGATGTTCAATGGATGAGTCGGTATGCATTTGTTAAACATTAGATGTTCAATGGATGAGTCGGTATGTTTTGGTTACACGTTAGATGAGCTGGCAACATAGCTATATTGAGCTGGCAAATGACTATACTCGTTGTGTAAGCTATTTTGGTGAGGTTACATCAAATGAAAAGCTTCTTTCTTTTGTTCAAACTTACGCGACTTGTTTGCTGGAACTCTTTTTGTCATCGATTCAAAACGGAAGCTGGTTAAAGATTTATTTGAATGGTTGTTTTGGGTACAAACCACTATTGCCTCTAGCTTGATCTCTAATTAAGTCGGATTTGATAATTCTATGTATAGTTGTATACTATTATTACAACACATATATACAAACACAAATACAGGTTTCCTTTCTTTGCATTTACACGTTAGATGTTCAATGGATGAGTCGGCATGTCTTGGTTACACGTTGGATGTTCAATGGACGACTCGACATGTGTTGGTTACACGTTAGATGTTCAATGGATGACTCGACATGTCTTGGTTACATGTTAGATGTTCAATGGATGAGTCGGCATGTCTTGGTTAGACGTTAGATGTTCAACGGATGAGTCGGTATGCATTTGTTAAACATTAGATGTTCAATGGATGAGTCGGCATGTCTTGGTTACACGTTGGATGTTCAATGGACGACTCGACATGTGTTGGTTACACGTTAGATGTTCAATGGATGACTCGACATGTCTTGGTTACATGTTAGATGTTCAATGGATGAGTCGGCATGTCTTGGTTAGACGTTAGATGTTCAATGGATGAGTCGGTATGCATTTGTTAAACATTAGATGTTCAATGGATGAGTCGGCATGTCTTGGTTACACGTTAGATGTTCAATGGATGAGTCGGCATGTCTTGGTTACACGTTGGATGTTCAATGGACGACTCGACATGTGTTGGTTACACGTTAGATGTTCAATGGATGACTCGACATGTCTTGGTTACATGTTAGATGTTCAATGGATGAGTCGGCATGTCTTGGTTAGACGTTAGATGTTCAATGGATGAGTCGGTATGCATTTGTTAAACATTAGATGTTCAATGGATGAGTCGGCATGTCTTGGTTACACGTTAGATGTTCAATGGATGAGTCGGCATGTCTTGGTTACACGTTGGATGTTCAATGGACGACTCGACATGTGTTGGTTACACGTTAGATGTTCAATGGATGACTCGACATGTCTTGGTTACATGTTAGATGTTCAATGGATGAGTCGGCATGTCTTGGTTAGACGTTAGATGTTCAATGGATGAGTCGGTATGCATTTGTTAAACATTAGATGTTCAATGGATGAGTCGGCATGTCTTGGTTACACGTTAGATGTTCAATGGATGAGTCGGCATGTCTTGGTTACACGTTGGATGTTCAATGGACGACTAGACATGTGTTGGTTACACGTTAGATGTTCAATGGATGACTCGACATGTCTTGGTTACATGTTAGATGTTCAATGGATGAGTCGGTATGCATTTGTTAAACGTTAGATGTTAAATGGTTACCGAATTAGAATAAATCGAGAAACTAAACGGAATAAATCGGAATGAATTTAGAAATTAAACTGACCGGGATGATATAGTTATTTTATAAATAATAATAATTATTTTATAATATGTAATAATAATAATTATTATTTCATAAATAATAATAATAATTATTATTATTTTATTACTAATTATAATAATACATAAGTAACAAAAACTTTATTTTCACAAAAATTATCCCTTGCGACATTTGTATCTATCCCTGGCGACAAGTCACCAGGGATACTATCCCTGGCGACATGTCGCCAGGGAAACGTGTGCTCAACTTGACTTTCTAAAAAGTCAGCCAAGTTTCCCTGGCGACATGTCGCCAGGGAAAATGTGGCTCACTTGACTTTCAGAAAAGTCAGCCATGTTTCCCTGGCGACATGTCGCCAGGGAAAATGTGGCTCACTTGACTTTCAGAAAAGTCAGCCATGTTTCCCTGGCGACGTGTCGCCAGGGAAACTTTGGGAGACCCGACGAAAGTTATAGGTACGTGCATATGCGTTGAAAAGTCAAAGGAATCCCTGGCGACATGTCGCCAGGGAAACCTCGTCACACCCCTCCAAAATTTTTCACTAACGCGCGCTTTTGGCTAAACGACAAAAGGCAAAAGTTTCCCTGGCGACATGTCGCCAGGGATTGTCGCCGGGGAAAAGAAAAAGCGATTTATTCATCAGAAACCTTATCTTTTCTCACATACACTTAACAAAAAAAAAACTTCATCTCCCTTACTCTCTTCGCTGCTATATCCGGCCACTCACCACCACCACTCTCCTCCACATCCCGCTGCTATATCACCACCACCACCACTCACCACCACCACTCACCATCATTCTCCTCCACACCTGCACACGTGCACGCACCACCACTCACCACCATCTCCAGTCGCCAACACCACCACCACGCCATCTACATTCACCGGCACCACCACCACCGCAATATATATTAAGGTATTTTATATAATTTATATTGTAATTGTTTTGGTTTTTTTTTATATAATTTTTTTTATAATTTATATTGTAATTGATTTGGTTTTGTTTTTACCACCCCGCTGCTATATCACCACCACCACCACTCACCACCACCACTCACCAACGGGGGTGTCATAGTGTCAGATGCCGTTCCTGATATTATACATTTCGACAACTCATCTGATCTACCACTTTCCACTGATTTGAATGACTTGGGTGATGTGACCTTGAATATAGATGGCCACGAAACGGAGGTTGATGCACCGCCAAATATCATTGATGTTGATGATGAAGACGATGGTATTACTGATGATGAAGACGTCCCTCATGATTTAAGTGATGAAGAACGTGTGAATGATGATGATGGTGAAGACAGAGTTTATTCTAGTGAAGAAGAAGATTGACCTTTAGTTGTAACTTGCAAAAGACACTTATTTGTTTGAATTAATGAATCTAATTGTTGTGGATTTTTTAAATGTGTATATTTATTTGGATGTGTTGTATTTGAATTTGTGCATGCTTATATTATTTTGTTCATGAATTTGTCTATGTTATGCTAATTGTACTTGTACAGATGTCAGCAGATGTTGCAGGATCACACGGTGGTGACGGTGGTGGTGAGGATGAACCTCCTACGCCAAACATCCGCAGCGGTTGTTTCGCCGCATTTAGAAATAAAGGTAAGAATATTTGGATTATTGTAACACAATAAAAAATTTGGTGCATATATATGTTGCTTGCCTTGAATTTTTATTACTTTGTCACTCACTTGATTTTTGCAGGCAAAGGCAAAAGAAAAGAAAATTTGGGCGGCAGAGCGGCCGGTAGAAAGACTCGAGGCATTAGCCGATGTATCGATTTGTTGGAGGAAGTTGGTCAGCATGGCCCTGTCCCGATAGATTTTGAAGAAAAATCTCACCGGCCTCGCGGCACGCATGCTCAGCATTTATCTAATTACATCGGGGATTGTATCAGGAGGCTCGTGCCACTGTACTACCCAAGTTGGGCTGATGTCCCTGATGAGATCGAAACATTGGTTTGGGCGAACATAGAGGTCAGTTATCATTTTTATGTTCATAACATTATTGTGTTTATTTATTTAATGATGTATATATTTAAATAAATTTGTTTATTTATTTATATCATATAAATAAATAAAAAATTTAAATAAATATACAAATTGTATCTTATTTATTTATATCATATAAATTTTTTTTAAATATATATAAAAAAATTAGAATAAATATAAAAAAATTTAAATAAATATATATTTGATGAGAATAATGTAATAAGCTTTTCGGATAAGCTGTTTTCAAACAGCTTATCCTGATATGCTTATCAGAACAGGCTGTTTGAATACAACTTATCTTGATAAGCTTATCAGAACAAGCTGTGTGAAAACAGCTTGTTCTGATATGCTTATCAGGATAAGCTGTTTTCAAACAGCTTGTCCTGATAAGCTTATCAGGATAAGCTGATTTCAAACAGCTTGTCCTGATAAGCTTATCAGAACAAGTTGTTTTCAAAAAGCTTATTTGTTATAAAAAATTAAATAAATGACTAAGCCATTAAATAAATAAACAAAATAATGTATAAATTATATCTCTAACTCTAACTTTGTTTTTGTTTTATTTGTTGTATATGAATGCAGAATCAGTTTAATTTGACGCCACACAAGAGTGATCCTGGTAGATGGAAGGAAATACGTGGCGGCATCAATCAAATGCTTACAAAGAGTTATAATTCTCGAAAAAATACGCTCAAGACAAAGCATTGGGTCCGAGACATCGATACCGGCAGGGTAGATATCGGCAGAGTCCGCAGCGAGCGTCCAGAGGAAATTACTTCAAAGGACTGGGAGAAACATATCGCACTTTGGAGTAATCCGGATTACGAGAAAAGATGCCAGACGAACTCCCAGAACCGGTCTAAGCAGAAGACGCCGAGTCGGCAGGGATCCCGATCGTTGGCACGCCTTCGAGACCAAGTGGTGAGAAATTCTATAATTAATTTACATACATATATGTCTTTGATTATATGTTTTGGTGTGTTGTGATTTTTTGTTTTGAATTTGCTTCATTCTATATATGCGTGTCTATGTATGTACAGACGCAAGCTGCAATTGAAGCTGATGTGCCACCCCCGACTGTCATTGATCACTTCTTCATTGCGCACACCGACCAGGATGGGAATTTTCCTTGCGATGCGGACCGCGTTATGTATGTAAGTATTTTTTTTTAAATTAATTAATTAATTAATTTTTTTTTGGATATGCCTTGGTTTTTTACTATTCCTTGCCGATAAATAATGTACCAACCGACTAATATATAATATACTAACTGTCGTTTGTTTTTGTCACTTCATTAGGAGGAGATGCTTGCGATGAAGGCTGCAGGAAAACATACGGACGACGAGATCAACCGTATCGTCCGAGGTGGAAAGCAGCGAGGCCACATGCCCGGTGTCGGCCAGATAGTGCCGAGAAGGAGTACTCACTATATTCCTCCTCCTCCTCCCGTCGACCCACGGTTGGAACAAGCGGCTCAAGTGTTTAACTTTATGAGAAGTGACGATAGGTTTGCCGATGCGTTCGGAGCATTTCTATCGGGTGGTGCTAGCGGGAGTGGCACGGGAGGCAGCGGTAGTGGCGCCGGTGGGAGTGGTAATGGTTAGTATGCTTGTCTTGTTTTTCCTACCTTAGCATGCAAGTTTAATAATTGTAAACCCCGAATTGCAAGTTTAATAAGTGTAACTAGGAACTTTGTACTCAAGTTGTGACATGTATTTGTATTGATCGAGAGTTACATGTTATTGTGTTTTGGTACTAGATTCGTGGTAGATTTTTGGTATTTTTATCTTCAGGTTTTGTATTTGTATTCCCAGGTTTTGGTAGATTTTTTCCGGAAAAATTCCGGAAAAAATCTGGAAACAGCCTGCTGTGCAGGCAGCTAAAAAAAA
Source organism: Glebionis coronaria (assembly GCA_025667525.1). Lineage (NCBI taxonomy): Eukaryota > Viridiplantae > Streptophyta > Magnoliopsida > Asterales > Asteraceae > Glebionis > Glebionis coronaria. The sequence goes on from CM046880.1 coordinate 607,832,614, forward strand.
AAAAATGTCAAAGTTTCCCTGGCGACATGTCGCCAGGGAAACTTTGGATAATTTGACTTTCTAAAAAAGTCAGCCATGTTTCCCTGGCGACATGTCGCCAGGGAAACTCGAAAAAACATTGACTTGTCAACGCCAGGCGTTGACTCGTCAACGTTACGTCTAGTTTCCCTGGCGACATGTCGCCAGGGAAACTCAAGAAAAACATTGACTTGTCAACGCCAGGCGTTGACAAGTCAACGCCTGGCGTTGACAAGTCAATGTTCTTCTAGAGTTTCCCTGGCGACATGTCGCCAGGGAAAAGTGAGGTTTAAAAAACCTATTTAACTTAAGTTCCTTAATCAGCCATATTTTCCCTGGCGACACATGTCGCCAGGGAAACTATCCCGCACCAACTCCGGCGTGGCACCAATATTTGAACCAAAGAGTTTGTGGGGCCCACTTGTCGCCAGGGAAATCAGAATTTGTCGCCAGGGAAACTATCCCGCACCAGCCTTTCTTGGCGTACTTTCCCTGGCGACATGTCGCCAGGGATTCGTCTTCCCTGGCGACATGTCGCCAGGGAAACGTCGCGAATTTAGCCAGGGAAGGGTTCGAATTTTGTAGTGAGTGCCCGTTTGTGGGTATGTTTATATAAAGTGAAGTATTTTTATATGTGTTAGTTTGATGGTGAGTTAGCGACATAAAAGTGGTCAACTAATGACCATTACTTTCGCCTTCCGCCCTAAGCTACAACAATTTGAGTTTGGTCTTAGGTTCGTGTGCTTTCCTTTGTAGTCTTGTAGACATTTTCCCTGCTTATGAATGATACTTACTGGTAGTATCTGTTTGGTATTCTCTATATTTAATCTTATGTCAGTTTCCCTATTCATATTTGGTATAACTAATATTTGTTATTCGACATTCATAAAAATGATCTAACACAAGCAATGAGAGCAAGAAAGTAGTTCGTCACTCGTCAAAGATATCATAAGTCTAATTCGTTTAAAATATTTGAGTGGTTGTGTATTAATTTTCCACCATCAGCATGATCATGTACAAGTAGATGCCAACTGCAAGGCCATGTTGGTCGAGTTAGCTAGCTTTTTGATGGCTTATTTTAACTCCTTATTTAAAAGATATAAGTTGCTTTTGACATAGGGAGTGTGGCATTCTTCGTCATATCCACCAATGAGACGTACACTTTACCAGTCATTATAGATTATTCTCATTACATTCTTCCATTGATGATTGGCATAGCTGGTACATGACTGTCCGAACATATAAATTAATCAAAGATCATCATGTGATGACGTCTTTAAGAATAAAAAGGAGGTGGAAATTGAAAAGCTGAAGAAAAAACCAACGACCACAAAATCTCTTTGTCAATGCTTTTGCCCTGCAAACATGTCACTGGAATAATATATGTAGGATAAGATTCTTCTTCAAAAACCTAACTCATTTTCGCTCATAACCACCATGCTCCCTTCGTAAATATATTAATCATGTGTATGCACTATTTTATCAAGTGTTATTGCTTTATAATCACGCATTACACTGCAAGAAAAACCACAACTTGCCGACGAACTTTTCCCATGCGACAAAAATCGCCCGGAAAACCTCATTAAACGAAAAAGGTCCGTCCGACGTGGTAGCAATTCTAATAGACTTTTTAGAATAAAGTTTGATGAACGTTTTCCGAGTGACATGTCGCACGAAATACCTTAGTCAATGTTTGACCAAAAAAGCTTAGTAAATATCCCAGTCAGCTTAATAAAGCCAAGCTGATACAAGCTAGATGGCTAGTTTTCTATCGCCATTATATACAGTGTGCTTAAAACAGCCGAACAAAACTCACATGACATGTGTCGTCTTACTTAATTACTGTATATACTGTAATAGTTAATCACATTATTAAGGTATAAAATGAATGTTTAAGCACATGAGCATGTGGATATAAAAAATGGGTTTATTGTATATGACAAGAATCAAGTTAAGAAAGGAATATAAATTGAAACAGCGTCAAATGATATATGGCAACTGGAAACGGTGAGTTTATTATCAAAGAATATAAATTGTAGTAGTAAACACATGAAATAATTAAAAAAGGAAAGAACCAAAGAAAAAAAAAGGTAGTAGGCAATGTTTTGAAATCTGGGTTTCAAATCGACTCGATAAGTTATTGGTTCCGGGTCAACCCAGGTTGACCCGGTTTTTATAAAAAATATATATTTTATATATTTTTAATAATTAAGAAAACTACAGTATATATAAAAATAAAAAAAGTTCATGTATATTAAAGATATAAATTGTTTACCAACTAATATAATATATAAAAATAAAAGTCCGTCGTAAATACGTAAAATTTATAATTTTTTATTAAAAAAACCCGAAAAGACCGAAACCCGGCCGGGTCTCGAGAACCGGGTTGACCCGGGTCACCTCAAACCTGGCGGGTCGAGGCGGGTTTCAAAAATATAAAACCCGGGTCAATATGACCTTTTTTGGTCGAAACCGGATCAACCGGTTGACCCGATCAGATTGACCCGAGTTTTAAAACATTGGTAGTAGGTGATGAGTCACAAGACGCATATTGTTTTACTCAAATAAATGTTCGTCTCAGTGTTTTAGATTATTTTAAAATAAACGGGTTTTGTAACATGTGTTCTCAAACACATGTTAAGATATGTTTATTAAACAACAACTTTACTTTTATATCAAAAAATCATTTAATTCACATTAAATACACACAGAATTTACCATAAATAAATAACAATTTGCATTAAATACATTTAAACTTTACTTTTATACAAACTCAAATATGTATCTTGGGGCACATGTTAGAAATTCTCATAATGTTATCAGCTTTAGATACGGCGATATCATTGATTGGTGTTTTTTGCTAGTAAATGGCGAATTTTAAACTTTTTAGGTGAGTCGAATTATTTTAGATATTCAAAAATAAAAAAATAGATAACAATTTTGAGACAAAAAAGAACTTCGTAATATTTATACTACTTCTCACAAATCTTGAAATGACCGGAACCCTCTTCTACTCTTACTAAGCTCTGTCATTGCTACCGGCGGAAAAAACCTAACGGACACACCAATATAATCTTTGCGCCAGTCGGTCACGCTCGTGGTACCAACCACGACATTAGTGCTCAGCGCCATCACATTTTCAGATGTAAACGGATATCACGCATAATATAACACCAAATAATTCCTAATCTTATCAAAAGTTCTAATGACATAACACTACTTTTTAATACTTTTTGCCACTGACACGAGCCACACAAAACCAATGTTGCTAGCTCTATTACTTAACGAATGTTTTGACGTCTATCACTATAGTCAAAGAGGACTTGGCGCCATGAAATTTTGCCTGGCGCCGAGCCATCACTACAAGAAAATGGACTTTTTAGGACCGCGGTTAGTGTCCTGTAAAATATGTTTATAGGACCTATAAGCTAATAGGACCAATATAAAAGTGTCCTCTAGGTAGGGGTTGTAATAGATACGTGGGACACTTTTGAGCATCCTAATAAATACCGACATTATAAAACTGTTTATTTAGTCCCGTAAAGTTATCTAATAAGACAAAAATGGCGTACTAATAGATCATATGATAGGATGCTTTAAGGTGTTCTATTAAATGCTTAACCATCCATTGTGTTTTGGGACACATTCATGAGAGTCCTAAAAGATACTCTCATACAATGAAATAATAGTGCATAAATACTTGTCTTAGTACCAAAGAATAGGTCCTAATACATATGTGTGTTGTTAGGACCAAATTTCATGTCGTAAAGATAATCCCATCATCTACTAAATACTCGTAGTACCTTTAGTCTACTAAACATGTTCTATATATGACTATCTAAAACGAAAAATGCAAAATAATTATCCAGACTTGATTCTTGATAAGCAAATTGAAGGATATTACTCGATAAGCATAAAAAAATTTCATTGAATAAAACTTTTACAATATCCAACAAGAGAAAAGTATCAGCTAATGGTTTTAAGCCATCAAATGCACCTATCTACAGGAAGAAAAAAAAAAGAACCAAATAAAGTAGAAGTGGATGCATCCTTTCACTCCAAACTCACTCAGCTGGATTCAAACTTCTAATGCATCATTTTGCTACATTCTCATATCTCAACATTCTTTTAAATAGCTTGTGAGTCTTTCCTTGATCTAAAATTATTTTGGTGGTATCTGGAGTCAAAATTTCAAAAGATCAATCATTTATCTAAAAACACATGTATTTAATGTTTAGTAAATGAAAGAAAGATGAACAATAAAGAAAGCTACCTTGGCATAGAAGTCGCAACAATTCTTTCTTTTCCATGCCTCCCACACACCAAAATCTCTTCACTGATAAAAGGATCCCATCAATAAACATTCTACGCATGTAAAACTTTTTGAAGTTAAAATCATTTACACTTGGAAACACTTTTAATTTGTTTATTATTTTAAGCCATACATTGTAGTAAGTTAAAATCTTGAAACAAGTCCACAATACATCATGGGAATCTTGATCAACATCCATCAAGGCATTCCAAGGACCATGAAATGAGTTCTTCAACATAGATAATATGGAACGAACAACACCGGGATATTCAACAAACCTACATAATGGAAACAATTTAGTATATATTTCATAAAATGTTTGGCATTACAATGCACAAGTGTATACACATACCAATTATAAAAAACACAGACCCCCTCCCACTGTGATGGGTGAACAGGACAACGCTTGGTGGCATTTGGGTTTCATCGTGTTTGTGAGTTGTCAATGAAAACATCAACACTAAAAAATGGTCGAGGCATCTAGGATCATATGATGTAATACATCATCACCAATATCATATCTCCCATCTTTGTCTCTGTCCAGTCTAGAAATGGAACGTATGTTTGAACCGAAAAGCATATGAGCTGGTACATGACCACCTTGAACTAGTAAATGAATGCTACTTATGCCTGCTTAACTAATACTACTTCCAAAGGACCTTTAGAGCCACTAGTACTCTCTTCTCGAAAGTACGCTTGCTGGCTATAACATAATGAAAAAATAGTTAGCAATACATCACCTAAACTAGATGAATATACTCAAAATATGCACTAATAACTTGAACCCTTAACTGACTAGAACAACTCTCAACAGACAATAATAGTCCCTAAACTACTTAGCAGCCACAAACTCATTTAGAAATGAGAACTATTCTTTCGTCCAAGGAAAACCATGAAATACATATAAAAGACTCGTAAGTGACTAAGAGGGTGTATGATAGCTACTTAATGAGATAATTAAATGTGACTCACCTAGTCGGTCAAAAAGGACATTGTTTGATATGAATATTAATGTCACTGATTGGCTCAAATGCCTTTTGAGTAGGCCATCTTAAAGAATATTTAGGTTACATAGCCATTTTTTCATAGCTATTCAAACTATACTTTTTACCATAACCAAACAAAACTATCACAAGTCCTATAACATATACACTTAAGGAGGAATGTGTGCTTGCTGCCTATTAAATCAAACTGACATATCATATCTAGTAAAATTAATGGAATTATAAAAACTTGTATTATATACACAATCTTGGAAAATGAGCTTTTACCCTCTAGCCAACAACTAATCATGTTCACTTACCCCTTGTTTATGTTATAAAAAATTTATATAGAAGCAAACGTTATTAAACTTTTTTTCAAATGAGATTGAACTTGTCACCTCCAATAAAAGTAACCAAGACTCTTACCATTATCCATTCTCACTTTTGTGATGAATTATGCATTTATCCTTAGTTATTTACAATAGATAATGTATATAATGATGATATTGCAAATTAAACATGGAATAAGAATTTAATAAACAAATTATACATGTAATAGGCATCAACTGTAGCAAATCTAATGTTGTAAGGTTATATATATTCAGATTAGTTATGAAATTGAAGATATAATACCTGATTTGTAGACTAGTGAACTTGAATTGGTGGAGAATAACTTTGAATTGGTACACGTGTTGGGAGTTAGGGGGATGGGGAGGAATAGTTGAATGGGAATGAAGATGACAATTCGTTTATCAATTTAGGAGTTAGTAGGTATTTGCTAATTTGTTTTATCACAAAGAAAATTATAACCGTCGGTGAGATATGAGATTGGGGGAATATTAAGATGAATGGATAATGAAAATAGAGGGACAACCAAATATTTGGTGAAACACTTGACGGGCAAACAAAAATATTTAGAGGGAGTGTTGTCAAATTTTAGAAAATGATAAATTGCACATAAAAATAACTATGTAAACTTAAAAAAATAGAGAATGACAGAATTACGTAAACTTACTTTTGAATAACATATCAACTATAAAAAAAAATTCCTTCGCTTTAAACAAAATCATTTACTCATTATGAGTTTAAAAATTATATACTCATCTGTCTTATAATTATTGTCCATCAACAAAAAAAAACGTATTTTAATAAAAAATCACTTTTTATAGTTTTCTCTCAATAATTTAACCCTTAACCAATTAATTTAAAAAAATTATTACATAAGCTTATATTAGGAGATAAAAACTTTTTATAGAAAAAAAGTGGTGCAATAAAATGATTAATACTTGAACGACTATTTGAATATTTAGTTAAAAAATTATGTATAGTATGCACGGTTCGGTTTGGTTAACCGCGGATTTCTAAAAGTAAAAACCGAAACCGACCCCGTGATGAGCAGGTTTTTTCGATTTCGGTTTTTTTCGGTTTCAGTTTCTTCGGTTTTGGGTTTTTCGGTTTCGGATTAAGTTGTTCGGCTCGATTTATCGGTTTCTCGGTTTTTTTGAACACCATGTTACAAACAAACTAATATTTAACTCAATAATTAGTGACACATAAACAAAACATGGTTTGGTTGAATTATCATCACCTTCAATTGTAATTTCAACAATTCCTATCATCATTGATTCTTCGATCTTAATTAACCCTTAGTTCGAATCAACTGATGGTTTGATTGAATTATGAAAAAATAAATTATATTTATGATTATAAAAGAAAAAGAAATGTCTAACCTTTAATTTTTGGATGCTCGGTGAGATTTTTTCTGCCACAGATGAGAAACTAATTTCGATTAGGTTTTTGAACTAATGCTTCAATTTCGTATTCTTTGTTAGCTGCCTGAATATCTTCTCATTTGTTTTGAATGCCATTCTTGTATGTAAACATTATTTCAATTATTCATTTGTTAAATAGCTAAAACTTCTAAATATTTTACGATTATATATGGTGTAATCATTATCAAATTTAAAGTTTAAATGATATTTGTAACAGGATTTAAACTATTGAACAAGCAATTGTGTGATATGGTTATTTGTATTATATAAAAGTCATAAAAATTTTGTATTCATTCAAAATAATACCCCAATCGAATAAGTGTCTTATAAAATCATATCTAATAAGACCCATATATTAAAGTGTCATATTAGACTATAATCTAATAAGACCAAATAAAAAAGTGTCCTCTAAAATGTAATTAATAAGACCCTTATATCAAATGTCTTATTAAGTTATATCATAATAGTACCATATTAAAAAAGTATCTTGTAAATCAACTTAATAGGTCCCACTTATTAAGTGTCCTATAAAAAACACTATAATATGACTTAAATGTTTACTAGTCCTATAAAATGTTTGTTAGGACCCCGAAAAAAAAGTGTCATACGAAAAGGTCCTAAAAGCCCCTTATTTTTGTAGTGCATGGCGTGAAAAAGTAAATTGGCGCAGGACTTTGTGGTTTGACGTCGAGTAGCTCGCGCTGTCGACATGAGTCCACGCGGTTAACCATTTTTTTTAAAAGTTTGAATGTAAGCTATATTAACGTTGGATGTTTTGATTTTAAAAAAAAACACAAAATTTTATAAAATCTTTATTTTACATCTGTTTTTTCCACATTTTTTTCCTCAAACACATAATAAATCATCTTCTTTCATATCTTTAACGACGTCGGTAATATGGACATCCGAGAAAGAAATAGCGTTGTGTCGCGCTTGAAAGCTTGTTGTCGAAAATAACGTGACAGGTAACACAAGAGTTTATCGTAGTTTTTGGGCTGATGTTTTGCAAATAATGAGGACCGCTCCAAACAAATAGAGCTATGGTTGTGTTCCTCCATTGTATTGTCTTTCTTTACACATTAAATCACCGCTCCACCCAATTGTTGGACATTCTATCATCCAGCAACATACATAGCTTTCAAATAAAAAACACTAGATGCCAATCCGTTACCATTCGACACCAGATAATAAACAAATTATTAAAGAACAACATAGTTCCAAACAAATATTTTATCAAACAAAAACAACTCGCCGGAAAGAAGGTGGGTCGTCGGGGAGCTCGCTGAAAGAGGTTGGGATTTTAGGAGCCCGGTCTCGAAAAAGGTTGTTTTAGAGTTTTTATTAGATGGTTATTGGAGGTTTGATTATCGGATAAGGTGGTTGTATTGGTGGCTCGCCGGAAAAATATATGTGGTTGGAGAGCTCGTCGGGAATGTGGGTGCTTTGAGCTCGTCGGGAATGTGGGTGGTTTTTGGAGCAGACCTAGTTTTTGGGAGATAATAATGATGTGTATGTAAAATTTACTTTTATATAATGTGGGTGACAAGTTGTCCATCAGATCACAAATATATAAACGGTGAGGATTTGTTTATTTGGTCTATGATATAGTTAGGGTCTTTAGGGATCTTATCTCTAGGTATATATATTATTTAAAATGTTATAAAAGTATTTTTAAAATAATAATAAGTAAACAAGTGGTTGAAACTTTTCGTGGCCCCACATTTTTTTTTTGATGAAAATAGAATCTAGGCAAATGACTTAGGATTTCTCTTTCCTATACTATTTGGCTAGACTGACAATGTCAGAAAGCTAATACCACAAACCAAACAAATATTTTTACTTTAACTATTATTCCAAAGTTGAAAACCAGTTAACCAAACGGACCCTAGATTAGTCAAAGTAGTCAATCAACTTGTTTCTTATAAATACTCGAATTTTTGTCCTCATTGTAATGCATAGAAGTAGGAAGTCATGTACGTCTCGCACGAACCGACATGTACTAAAAATTAGTATAAACTCTAAAATTTTGTTTTTTGATTTTGCTAAAACGACAAATATATTACATAGTATAAAGATTTCAGATACTTATCATTATACTTTCTACTTTTATATGAAAAAACCTCTGAGTCGATATTTTATAACTTTCGTAACCTAACCCCAGTTAGTCCCTCACGTGCCATGCACGTGAGAGTATTTTCGTCATTTTCGAACGCACTTCTCGCGTCAACACATCTCCCACATGTTGTTCAGGCAAAATTTGTGCCCGAAAACATTTTCACACCCGACACTTCAGCCTCCACCTTTCGTTTATGCAAAATATGTCCCAGAAAACGTTTCTCGGCAAGAAAAAGTTGACCGTCTACATTCTGACACATTTCAAGGACGTAATTTGCACGACCTTTGAAAGACTAATAATTAAACTTAATTTTAAGAACTTAATTTGTACGACCCTTGAAAGACTATATATTGGTACGATCGGTTCCTCTCGTTCATCAATTTTCTCTAACCCTAACTGTTTCATAAACCCTTTCAACTAATTAATTTATCTCAATTAAAATGGCTGGGAGAATTCCAATCCTTAATGAATTGAAGGAAATGTGAAGATTCAGGGCTCAACGCGTGTATGGGCCTGTATATTGGTCAAATCGTTGGAACTCAACAAGCTTATGTTGATGTGTTGCGCGGTCAATGTGACCAACTGAGGAATAACCGAAGAAATATTGGAATGCTGCTCTACGAGATCAAGACTAAGGCTGATGAAGATGAAGATGGCTGGGTCGATTGCTTGAAAGAAGTGCGTGATACCAACATGCAAAAGTTTGCTGATTTGACCAAGTTGATTGAGAAAGCTGTAGATGTTATTAGCCAGAAGCAAGCTTATGTGGATCTCATGGAGGAAAGTGATTAGGATGTGTTTTTTAGGTTTTTGATGTTCTTCTTGTAATTACCCTGTTTTGATCGAAGTGTGTTTTGTACTCTTATTGTTTTGAATGAAGGCAGCCGAAACATCTTCACCCTTTATTTTATGGACCAAAATTGCACAATGTTTCAACATTCACGTCTATTTAACATATACTCTATGCACAAACTTTCTCATTCAAAATAAAATTTCTTATCTAGCATAGAATGGCAAACATTCAACCTCAATCTTTTTCTAGATCCACTGACTCGGTTGCTCGCCTAATTCGATTCATGGAGAAAGAATTAGATAATGAGCTGCAATTAGAGGAGAAATTCATAATTCTATGTTCTGAGGTGGAGGTGACTGTCACAAAGAAAGCAAGGTTCATTGAGGAGATGGAAAGTTATATACGGGTTGAGGATAACGATGACGCTTACCAAACTGCATGAGTCTTGAAGCATGCTAAAAAGAGGGATAGGGAGAAGGAATTTCATCTCTAAATATTGAAGGATCAATCCCATCGTTGTGCGCGTGAGATGCTCAATCTTCTGGAGAAAGTTTGGAATGGTATGATAGGGTTCAGGTGTAAGTGGTTTGCCCTGTGTGTTTCAGATATCTTGATGTACACTTGTTTTTCTCAGGTTTAATGGAAAGAATTTCAAAGGCTCACCCTTGTTTTAAGTAGTTTGCCTTGGATTTTGGTAGGCTTCCAATGATGTTTGACTATAGAATGTCAAGCATCTTAAGATTTTGATATAGATTTGTAAGTTTGTAGTTTGACATGGATTTTTATCACCATTTAGACAAACTGCAAATCCATGTGATGTATGATTTCCTAATATTGTATCCAAATAACCTATGTCAATGAGCAATTAAAGATTGTGTTAGGTTTACTTCTTGAAGAATCTTTGAAGCCTTGATCACAATACAAAGAGTGTGCGGAAACCAATCTTTATATATAAGAAGAACAATAGAAATAACCAAACATCCAAGCCTCAATATATTAATACGATCACTCTTAATAGTGATAGGGTTTTACAACCTTGAAGCTATAACAAATAATGAGATAACTGTGTAGAGAATGTGTGTGTATAGAAGGGTATTTTCTCTACACCCTAGGACATCCTTTTATAATGCAAGGGGTCCTAGGTGGTTACAATATAATTAATACTTGCCTAAGTATTATACATTAATATCCTTTAATAGTTTCCTAAACAAACTTGTAACCTTCTCATCATAATCAGTATATTTAATACTTTCCATATGAACAGGAAGACTAAATATTTGATCTTATCTTCTACAATCTTCCTTGATCATATATTCTATAATCTTCTTTCAACTTTATAATACGACCAAGAGGAACAAAGTACTCCAGTAGGAACTGCTATATGACCAAGAGTAACTTCTAAATACTTTATTCCTAACAATTCTCCCCTAAACTTGAATTTAACCTGGTTGAGTTCAAGTTTCCAAGTAGATGTGCCACCAATAAGCATGAGGATTGGAATATGAACCACAACAGCAACAATCTCACTTGATAACACTAGAAGAAACACAAAAGTAGCTGCTGATACACTAACTGTTGAACTTCTTTAAAGCTTGAAAACATCTGCACATGTTGAATCTTGACTGTAACAGGAGCAGATTTGATAAGCCTTTACCAAGTAGCTACTCACTCTTGGGCTAGCCAGCCTTTTGGTGGAATCATGACATCACCCTGGGAGACTAGTACCCAGTCCAACTCTTGGAACGTGAATCATCGGTGAGTTAGATTACCCTGATGATTTTAGGCAAACAATCATAGCCTTTAACAGATTTGATTAAAGTCTTTACCAGAAGTCGTACCCTTCCAGACTAGCCAACTCTTAGCAATAAAGCATCGGTGAGCTGAAAACCCTATAACTTTGAGCAAGCTATTACAGCCATCAACGGATTTGATATGGGACTAGCCACTTTTCAGTCTAGGACCAAGGCAAGTGAAAACCATCCAATTTTAGGTAAACTGGCAACCATCAACGGATTTGAGAATCACACCAGAGCCGTACCCTCATGGTGAATCAACTCTTTCTTGTCTGTGAAACATGGTGACTTGAGCACCATTTGTTGTGTGTGTGTGTGGGGGGGGGGAGGGGGGCAGCCAACACCTAAGTACCAAACAGAAACAACCCAAAAAGTAAAATATATACAAAGGTATTTTGATTCGAAAGTTTCTACTTTTTTCTTCTTTTTTTTTTAATTTTTTTTAAAATTTTTTTTTAAACTTTTTTTTAAAATTTTTTAATTATAACCACTCAAAGACTATGAGTCAACCAGCATGAACCTAGAATGCATCAGGAAGAACAATGGTCCACCGGAAGCAGGATGAGTGCAACCAGGAGGAACCATTGGTCGACTAGGAGCAACTTAGTTCTACTATGAGGAACCATATCCACCAGCATCAATGTCAATCTGCAAAATTAATTAGACAGAAAAACACAAGAATATACACAGTTATACATACAACAAGCCTCCCCTTAAGCTAAAACCTCCCCTCAAACAGAGCAAAGTATTCACCATCAAGGATTTTTTTTTATTTAAAAAAAACTTCTCTTTTCCTGTAAAAAGTTAGTTCACACAAATATATAAAATACAAAACATAGTAATTTATAATCACACTTGATTAAATAAACACAAACCAAACAAAGATTAGTGTTTATGGAAGTCCCAAGCTAAGACAGACTTGAATCTTCCAAAAACATCAACATAGTCATATCTTGTTAAGGTTTTTGATGCACTATTTGATTTGGAGACATGTTGTAAACCATCTTGTTTAGGTTTCCAAACCCACTGGGCTAAGGCCTTAACAATATTAACCTTTGTTTTGGACCGAGCAGACTCAACCCTTCTACCTTTAACATTGTTAAAACATCTTGGTTGTGGAATTATGTTATTTTTAGGATTGGGGTGAAAAACTCTACCAAAGGGGGTCTTGTGATTCACCCGTCTTGAGTTATTCCATACCGGTTTAACTTGTTGGTGATCATTAATCTTTCTCTTGTGTTTACAAGTATATTTCAAGTGATCAAAACTACCACACACATAGCAAGCCTTATTTTTAAACACAAAGTTATCACCTAATTTATGAGTCATCATGTCATTCCAACCTCTTTGATTACCTCTAGGACTCTTATTGTTTTTCCTATAATTATCTGATTTCCTATTACTTTCAGTCTTAGTACAAGCAGATTGAGGATAGAACTTAGGTGATTCAGCACTTAAGGTAGACTTACATGAGACATATTTACTAGTCATAGGTTCAATTATAACAGGATCAGGCACAGACTCAAGTGTATCAACACTGGAACCAGACTCACAAGAGTCAAGGTCATTGGTCTTAGGTTCTAAAGACTTGTCACTAGAGTTATAAGAGACAGAGTCATTAGACACAGTAGTAGTTTCAATTGAGCCAGTGGACCTTGTACCATATGGCATTTGCGATTCATAAAAGTCAGAATGGTCTGAGGTAGGCATGTATGTCCCTGTGAGAGGTGGAGGAACAACATGCATCTCTGTAGCTGGTTTATACCTATTGAAAACAGGCCTACCCTCCATATCTTCAGGGTTAGTATCAAACACACTAGACAAAGAGGAGTCAAAAACATCATTTGGCCCTAGATAGTTTTCAAATCCTAAGCCCATTTTGGTTCTACCAGACATAGAGCTATCTACTAATTTGACTAAGTTTTTAGATGAATTTTTCCATTTATCAAACCTAGCCAAATCATTATCTAGTTTAGTTTGTAGCTCCTGCTTCTCTTTATTTACCTCAGTATTAAGCTTTTCAGAATATGTCAATAGATTAGTTGTATTTTCTAAGTCAATACTTAATACCCTAATCTTATCTTCATACTCTAATTGAGTATTTTGAAACCACTTTTTCTGTTGTTCCAAAGTTATTAGAGCTCTTTTGTATGACTGAACTTCTACGAAATATTTATCATTTTGAGCATCTAAATTAGAACATTGTTTTTGAAGATCAGCATATTTTTGTTCACAATTTTCAGAACAACTAATTACTACGTCATAGTTGTTATAAGCATGCATTTTATTCTTTAATTTAGCATTATATTCTCTAACTTCAGATTCTGTCATAAGAATTACCTCATTGTCTGGAATTGAAGTTCTGCACGCCATGTCTTCTTTAGCAACACCTTAATTAGAAATTTCTGGCAAACCGTCGCTAATCTATCGCTAAACTGTCGCGAATTCTGAACAGCAACTTCACTTCACAACAACAGGGATGTAGAAATCTTGTTCTTCCCAATCAAAGCTTCTCAACGAGGCTCTGATACCACTTGTTGGGTTTACTTCTTGAAGGATCTTTGAAGCCTTGATCACAATACAAAGAGTGTGCGGAAACCAATCTTTATATATAAGAAGAACAATAGAAACAACCAAACATCCAAGCCTCAATATATTAATACGATCACTCTTAATAGTGATAGGGTTTTACAACCTTGAAGCTATAACAAACAATGAGATAACTGCGTAGAGAATGTGTGTGTATAGAAGTGTATTTTCTCTACACCCTAGGACCTCCTTTTATAGTGCAAGGGGTCCTAGGTGGTTACAATATAATTAATACTTGCCTAAGTATTATGCATTAATATCCTTTAATAGTTTCCTAAACAAACTTGTAACCTTCTTATCATAATCAGTATATTTAATACTTTCCATATGAATAGGAAGACTAAATATTTGATCTTATCTTCTACAATCTTCCTTGATCATATCTTCTATAATCTTCTTTCAACTTTATAATACGACCAGGAGGAACAAAGTACTCCAGTAGGAACTGCTATATGACCAGGAGTAACTTCTAAATACTTTATTCCTAACAGATTGATATACTTTTGTAATCACCGTTTAGATAGTTTTAAATGGATTTTGGTAGGCTTCAAAAGATGTTTGAAAGTCCAACATCCTAAGAGTTTGATATGGATTTGAAAGAGGAAGTGACCAAATTTGTAGCTTGACATAGATTTTTATCACCATTTAGACAAACTCAAATCCAAGTCAACTCTGCAATTGATATCCAAACCCTATGTTAAGTTCCTTCAAAATTCATGTTTTAAATGGATTTTTAGTGATACTTTTGACAAACTGTAATCAATGACAAACTACTCATATAAGTCCACCATTTTTCCAAAATTTTAATTCATGTCACCCCTTGAAAGTCATTCTACCTATATGTGGTTCATAAATTGACAATGTTAGGCTTCCTTACCATAACCTATTACATTACCAAAAGTAAGATTAAAGCGTAATACCGCATTGACATAATCTTCTACAACTTATTCTTAACAAAAGATTAAGCTTGAAACCTTTCATTTAGCATTGTTTTTCTCTTGCTTGTTAGTTATCACTGACATCACTCTTCTACTCTTGAGGTCTTTCACCAACTCTTGTGCAACAACATCATCACCATCCTTTTCCTCTTCATTCACCTCAACAGCCTTTGATTTCACTTCTTCAACAACTACCTCATCTGGAATCACTAACTCAACAGCTTCTTCATCCACTTTAATTTTTTCTTATAAAAAGAAAAAATGTCATCCAAAATGTTCAGTCTGAGTTATTTGTTGAAGCTCAACCAGTGCTCGACCAATGTCAGCAAACATGTCACTAATTTCTTCAAGCTCATCATCAAGATGGTATGGATCTTCATTCTAATAAACATCCATGGCTTCATACAAATCTGCATCACTGTCCCATGTAGTAAAATTCTCTGACTATTATCATTATTATCAGTATCATACTAATGAATCTCCATCCCCGTATCAAAATCAACTCCACTATTAGAGACATCATCACAAGTGACAATGTTTGAAACTTATTGTTCTTCCTGGCTTGAATCATCAAACCTAAACTCGTTGTCAAGCTCTTCAAATATTCTCCTAACCTCATACTTAGCACTCATCCTTCTAGTCCTATCTTCAAACATTTTTTCCATTAACCATGGTGGTAGAACTCAATTTCATCATCAAAGACACGAAAATCATTAGCAACTACAGTTTCATCCCTCACAACAAAGCTAGTTTGACAAAATGTCACCATTTTCTTACTATTGACATTCTCTGGATCTAACTCTTTCACAACAGCATCACCAACATTTTTTTCTAACACCACAGCCTTACCCTTACGTGCCTTTTGCTCCATCAGGTGTTGTTGTACCAACGAAACACCTATTTCAATATACACCTCCATTTTCCTAAACCTGAGAACTTACTCCAAAAATCTGTTAACGTCTTCTTTACACGATAGTGGTAGCAAATCGTCGTCCAATGACTGGCTAGGTATCCAAAAATGCGAGAACAAAAACATACCTTCTATGTATCATAAATTCTTAAACATTTCTTCCGGTGTGTACATACCAAACTTGTCACGGTGAACTAAGTCAAACCAATTTATAGTACCAAAGCGATATATTCTTTCTGATGGTGAGGTAAATTCACCATTATGATGGATTTGCAAAACAAACAAGTTTTGATTCGATTTTGTGTAACAATAAAAAAAAGACAAAACACAAATAGGTATTAACTAGACAATGTACGTAAGAGTATGAGCACATCCAAACAAAGCTTACCATATAAAAGACCTAAGTGAGACCGAAACTTACCATAAAAGAGACCCAAATCAGGGATGGTGGTACTACGAGAGTGATTTTGCCAAATTTATCCATTTTTTATTGATCTTCTGGTTGTGAGATGCAGGGAAGGAAATGAGATGATGTATTTACAACATAAATGATGGGTAATTTAGATTGTAAATTCAGACTTCAAAGCGAATTTTTTACCGAGAAAAAAGAGTGTTGGGTGGAAAAATGTTTTCAGGGACGAATATAGCATGAACAAAATGTGGGAGATGTTCTGACGCGAGCGATCGAAAATGACAAAAAAAATCCTTCATGTTCATGGCACGTGAGAGAGTTAAATAGAGTTAAGTTGCGATATTATAAAATATCGCCTCAGGTATTTTTCGCATGAAAATACAAAATATAGTGGCAAATATTTTAAATCTTTGTACTGAGAGATATATTTACCGTTTTGGCAAGTCAAATGGAGCTTTTATCATTTGGTTTTGTGGATCTCAAGCTGGTTACTTAGCTTGCTACCTAGCTAGACGCACTAATTAAAATCAACGTTTACAAAAAGACGACTGAAGTTGAGTTTTGAAGACAAATTAAAATATGTTATGTTACTAATACCTTCTTTGACTAAAAAAGTATAAAAAGAAATACTTGAAATACCCCTTTGTCTCCCTTATTATAGTATGACACGTTTTTTTTAGTTTTTTCTATATTTTTTAACAGTTTATAGTTTTTTGTCAGTTTCTATTCAATATTTTTTATTTCACACTTTTTATTTTAGAGTTTTATAACAAAAACAAAATTATAAAAAAAATTATAAAAAATCATAAAAGTAAGGTATTATAATACATTTAGGAGGGGTACCAATAACCGCCCCATTAAAATACAAACAATGTGTAGCGTTGAATACAATGACTGCCCTTGTTAGGCTACCCACAACGCTATTAGGTCACGATTTAGTTTTTTCAGCTTTCTTTCTCCTGCGACCTAGCGCGACCTATTTGTCCTAACAAGGCGACCTAGTGCTGCCTAGTTTAATTTTTTAATATAAATATTTTTTTTTCAAATAATTTTTATAAATAAAATAAAAATATTACAATAATATTTATACTTAAATATCGTTAAAGAAATAATTAAAAAAAGATTTAATTAGAAGTAAAGAGGGTAAAATGTATTAGCTAAAATTAACTCTAAAAATTGTCAAATTAATATATGTTGTGAGGAATTAAATAAAATTCAATATATTAAAATTTGAATTTTTTTTATAAATTATATCTAATTAAAACTTAATTAAAAGTAATATAAATTTATATAAAAAAGAAAAAAAGAAGAATGAAAAGTGGTGACCGAATACTCAATTAGACCTTACATACGACCCTTTTGCCTCGACTGAATTGTAACAACCGAATCACCGCAACGGACCGATTCAGTCACGACCTTATGGTGACCAATACAAAACCCCACAGTTGTGGGTAGCCTTATGTCTACTTAACTTGTCAAGCATGCATTTAACTCAGTGTGTCACTTCTGCCATGCACATGCTCTCCCCATCATTCCATAATATTTCGCCGCGCATAACGCGTTTTTCATCAAATGATGCAATACGTGAACAGTAAATATTACTCATTTTACTGTATATCACAAATGAGGATGGAGTAGCGTAGTAACAAGAAAACATAAATAAGGTCGTACTTATTTACATTGTTTTGGTGTCCTTTCTTTGTATATATTTTACATGCAGAAAAAGACGTGTGTAACTTGCATTTTCTTTACGTAAATCGAAAAGATAACACATATAAACCATAAATATCTCTTAACAAGACATTGAATATTGAAAGACGCAAACTAACAACACAAAATAAAATAGTTTGATGTCGTAGTGAATAGTGAATAGTGAATAGTGAGAGGAAACAAGTCCGAAAGTTGGGTGAAGAAGACACAGGGACGGATCTATGTAGTAACTATGGGGTCCGTTGCCCCATGGCTAGCTCGATATGATGAAATTTTAGTTTATTTCTTTTTCGATTTTGACCTTTTTTCGAAAGCACCTCCAATAATAATTCAAATTGCCCCCACCCATACAGTAAATCACAACATTTAACGCCTTAAAACCTTATAAATCCGTTATTTGTAAGTAAAGACACTCAATTTATCTTTTCGATACTACTTTTTTTTCTATATTTTGTTGCTATTCTAAAAAAAAATTTGTCCCCCACTATCCTATTTCGTGATTCCGTGTCACTGAGAAAACATGATGTGGTGGTGAACAGTGAGTGGTGTTAGTGGGTTCCATATAATAAATATATAGATTTTAGATTTGTATTAACATGCAAGTGGGTATGAAAAGACGAACTAAAATATAAAAAAACAGCATAATTTAGTGGAAAAGGTTGAGCTGGACAGGTCACGTCTGGTATACGGCATGAACCGTACGGCTAATTACGGACATCATACGGACGTACTCATCTAAATTTATTAAATATAAGTATTTTTTTCACATTTTTAAAAAAGGATATAACACTTTTTACTTATTCAGTATTATAAATAAGTTAAATAGGCGCATATATAAGTTACTAAATAGACTAAACGGACGCATATGTAGAACGCTTTTTCCCTATCAATTATTTAATTTTTTTATCCCGGCTTTTAAACAAAAATTATTAATTTTTTTTTCTATACTTTTATATATGTTTTCTTTCTTATTTTAACTTGCGCCCGTTTTACCCGCCCGTTTGCTGCCAGTTTTGCCCGTGTCGATTTAACCCGCGCCCGTTTAACCCGCCGACCGTTTTACCCGTCGCTCGTGCCCGTCCACCCGCCCGTTTTGCCACCTCTATACTCATCCATAGATTATCTTATTTAAGCTTGGTATACCTACCTGCCTCCACTCAATTTTCCATTTCCTAATACGAGTTAGGTTGTTAGTACTCAAACTTTGCAAAAGTTGTAAATCGTTAGTTGATCGACAAATTATTTTATAATTTATAATTGTTTTAGTCAAGCTTAATCGATGATTAATCAAATTAATATTTTTAATAAATTTCGATACTTTCGGTAAGTTTTAAGTATTTTTAACCAGTATTTATTATTTTCGACAATATTATTATTAAAACGACTTTTCAATCTTGTGCCCTATGGGCACATGATAAGAGAGTAAAAATGACACACGGCCCCATAGAAAAATATTCAGGGATCCACATTTTACAGATTTCTGTGTCCTTTTCTGTGGGACCCTGTGTACCTTTTATGTATTTTAAACCTTCTTATCATGTATCCCTAGGGCACAAGGTAGACAAACCCTTATTAAAATTCAACTTATCAAAATATAAATAGTAAATATAAGTGATAACACAACAAGTTTATAACGAGTTTTTGGTATTTTCGATAAAATTTTTAGGTTTTATATAATTCTTTTTTATAAAAGTTTAAAACAAACATAGGAAATTAAAGATATAAAGGTTAACGGATTAAAAGTATTAAATTAATAAAATATCTATATCTTTACTCCTTTATAAAGGAAAAATAAGGTTGGTTGAAAGTTGAAAAAACTAACATGGTTGAAAATTTTTTGTGGGTCCTACTAAACATCCAACCCTAAAATATTTTTTAACCAACTAAAAAACACACACAATCCACTCTCTATCTCAACCAAACCTCAGTTTCTCTCTAGCCCCCCTCCGGCTGCCTTCCCTCCGTCTAAAGCTATCGCTGGCTGCCTGAATTTTTTAAGGTATTTGATTTCTATTTTTTATAGATCTATATGATTTCGAAAGTTTGTAAGGTTTTTTGTTATATATTTTGAATGTTTTTTACATATATATTAATTTAAAAGTACAACTTTTGTTTGTAGATCTTAGTTTTTGTATTTTTTTTTAACAGCCACCATTGTCCTAAAACGTTGCCGTTGTCATCGCCGGAAAAGAAGTTGTTGTCTAGCCGGTAACATCCGCAACCACTGTTTATTTTTATTTATCAAATTTTGAGGGTTTTTCGATTATATGTAAGTTTTTTAAACATGTTTTACCAATCTTTTTTGTAGATCTACCGGAGTCGCATGATATTCCACCACCACGATGTCTTTATCCAACCAATGGTTGTTAGTTTTGCGTTTTTTGTCTATATTATAAATATTAACAAAAATCATGATCTCTCTTACACACATCTTTCTATTTTATAAATTTAGTGTTAAGAATCAATTTGTATATTCTTTTATCATGAGATTATCTTATGTTTAATACTTTTTAATATTTTTGTAGATTTATTTATAACATTCGCGCTTTTGTACCACAATTAACAATTCACAGTCTATGGGTCACGGGTTATCACACAATAGGCAAAATATGATTGTTATGCACTCAAATTTCATTTTCATTCGTTTAAATATGTACTGAATGTTCCCTTCTCGAAAGTGGTAAATCCCAACGCCTTGTTTCTTCTTCATCATATTCTTAGGCCATAATTTGAGCCTCCAGCTCCCTTCGTTCCCTTTCTTCTTCTTCCTATGTTTGTCTCAATATTTTTTGATCTACGTATAGTTGATACACCTTAATGTCAGTAAGTAAGCCATTTGAGTCGTTTGGAATTAGAGAGGGTAGATCGGGAGACACATGTCAGCGTTGGTGTTGTTGTGACGAAGAACCGATATGACTTTGGGATGAAGAACCCAAGTTATTCAGCCATTCAATATTTTTTTTAATTCTAGCCTCCAATTTTGCCGACTTTCTTAACAAAGATCTTCGGACGCTGAAATCGACATCAGATTGATTACTTAGAAACGTGTCGATTAAATGACGTTTCGGTGGGGAAAGATCACGACATTTCTCAAATGTTGTGCGCAGTTTCGAATTTTCTTCGTACGCGGCATCGAAATCATTAGCTAACTACGTAAGCTTATCGTAACGATGTTGTTGTTGATTTATTTGATTCTGAATCATAGCCTTAATATCGTCATCTGTGTGTGGGAAAGAGCATGCCATTTTTTTTCTTCTAAAAGTGTATGTGAAAAAGCAGAGAGTTGTGTGTGAAAATATTGAAAGTTGTGTGTGAAAATGTGATATTTATAAAGAAAATAAAATGATTTAAAAAATAAAATAAAATTTTGAACTAGGTCGACTTGTTGGGGCAAATAGGTCGCAATAGGACGCATGAGAGAGAAAACTGAAAAATTAAGATCACGACCTATTAACCGTTGCAGGTAGCCTAAGTCCTTAGCAAACAGACTGTATCCGATGAAGAAGTTGTACACTATATGAGTCACGATAAGAAACTAGGTGATTAGATTGACGAGTTTAATAAGTTTTTGATACTTGATTTGGTGAATATTGATATCAACATTCAGGATGAAGATTAGACACTTATGTTATTTACGTCGTTGCCATCGTCAGATGAAAAATTTGTAAAGACATTGTTGTATAGGAGGGAATCCTTGACAATAGAGGATGTTCTAGCAACTCTAAATTCAAGGGAGTTGAAGAAAAGAACTGAAGGCATAAAGGAATAGACTAGTGATGATTTATATGTAAGGGGAAGATCAGATCATTCAAGGAAAACTCATTCTGATGAAAGTTCGCGGTCTTAGTCAAGGGTTGGAACTGGTAAACTCAAGTGCTTCATATGTCATATAGAGGGTCATATGAAGAGAGACTATCCAATGAAGAAGTCAAGTAGGTTCGTCAAGAAGGGTAAACATAATAAGGATTCTGATTCTTCTAATGATGAAGGTATTGCCTATTTTGGAGAAGCCCTTGTGGTAGTCGGGAATGATGAGATGACTGAATTGGTAATGGATTTAGGTGGGTCTTGCCATATGACACATATGAGGGATTTCTTATATGACTTCAAGGATATTGACGGCGGTTCAGTTTGGTTAGGTGATCCTAGAACATGCACTATTAAAGGGACATCAAAAGTGAAGATACATTTGCATGATAGATCAAACTTTTTACTAGAATATATCAGGTATGTTCCAGGGTTAAGAAGAAGTTCGATTTCATTGGGTACTCTCGAAAAAGAGGGTTATACCGTAAAGATGCAGATGGGTAGAATCAAGGTGATCAAAGGTTGTCGTGTTATGATGATTGTGATCAAGAAAAGGAATTGTATGTATATTTTGGAAGCAAAAGTGACAACTTTTGGTGTATAAAAGCATGGAGGTTCAAAACAAGTTAGGTTCAAACAACTTGTTTCTAAACAAATTAGATTCAAACAACTTGTCATAAACAAGTTGGGTTTAAAAAACTTGGTCTTGGTGTTAAAACAGGAGTCCATGAAGTACATGTTGATAAATGTATTTGGTTTAAAGTGTAACTACAGGGAGCTCAAGAGGATCGTGAAGTTGAGATTTTTCAAGTTAGTAAAGATCATACTGTAGTGGCTCAAAGATGGTTAGAGAATAAACAACCTGAAGAAAAGGTAAACACAGACTGCTTGGTAAAGGAGAAGGAAAAGGTGCACCATGATATAAAGGTGGAGGCAAATGTTACGGTAATCGGAATACCTGGTCAAGAGGGTGCAAAGGCTAATGTTGTTGAGAAAAAGAAAGTGAAAGAGTATATGAAAGCTAATCTAGGAAACTTATTAAAGTACAATGCCTGGTAGAAAAGGTGGTCCCCGGTGCGAGGTTCCAACATGAGGAAAAAATGTTGAGTATCAGTTATATTAAGTGTTACTCTTAGGGTGGAAATTGTTGAATATTAGGAATAAACTTATATATAGTTTAGGGACTTATGTTTAGTTTTTAATATAGATTACGAATAGATGATATTATGAAGTATTTTAGTCAACCTACTTAAGTTGATTTATGAGAAGTTTCTTATTTGTGTTAAAGAGGTGCCTACCTCCTCATCCCTATAAATAGAGATGAGGGAGATCCTAGCAATTAATTCTTCTTGCTCAATGTATTATTTATTGGGTTTTTAATAACGGGGGTTTTGAAGGTATAACGTGTGCATATACTTATCGGTTATTTGTAGTATCTCGTGTTCGCTTCTAGTGCTCGATACAACTCGCGATCTAGCGTTTCACGATCGAATTTCAGGTTTACGGTTGATATTGTACAACAATAACAACAACAAAGGACGAGTTAGTGACATGACTCGACATCACCTTTATCCCCTCTAAAAAGTTTCCTAGTGCCTCCCTGAGTATCATGGTAAAAAACAATGTTTTAAAGATATAGGTTTTTAGTTGACCCAGTTTAGTGACTGGATAATCATCGGGTCCACCTCGTTATATATATATATATATATATATATATATATATATATATATATATATATATATATATATATATATATATATATATATATATATATATATATATATATATATATATATATATATATATATATATATATATATATATTATATTTAATATGTAGTAGTATTGTATGATCTTATTACTTATTTTAAATTCAAGTAAATCGATAAAAAATATATACTTTTACTCATTGGTTTTGGTTTTTAGTTTTATATTTATAACATTATAGTAAATTAAAAATATGTAAAAATAATTAATTTATGGCTACAAATAGATCTTCATAAACTAATATTAGTTGATATTTTAAATTAATTTTAACTTTATTTTAACTAACACTAATCACTATCACTTCAATTTATCTTTAAAAGTTAAAATTGTTTATGGAAAAAAATTGAAATATTTTTTTATAAAAAATCGTGACCCGGTCAGATTTATCAAAACGAGTCAACAATGATCAACGAAAAATCGACGGTTCTATTAAGAGATAATAAAGCCCAAGCCCGGTTTGTAGGTTTAAGGCATTAGGGTTTAACCATTATAAATAATGATTGATAATAATATTATTCCCATGGGGGTTTATACATTCTAACATGATATCAGACCATACATCGGTCCTATAACCCTAACGAACTTCCGCTGCTTCAAACACCATACCAAACTCGATCCCTTAAATCACCATCCTTAATTATTACCACAAGTGTCACTTTACTCCTACATCTCTCTATCTTTTGTTTCTATTTTTTTGGTGTTCATCTATAATGGTAGATCCACCAGCATAAACAATACCGTTCTCAATAACCTAAAAAAAAGTCTAATAGTGTTTCAGACAAGTATTTAAAACGTATGGGTTAGAAGCCTTGATGATGGTGAAGTATTGGTTGAGAATAGATCGGATGGTATCGCTGTGGAAGGATACACATGTGGTGATGGCAGTGGTGACATGGATTTGGTGATAGGCATGGTGGTAGTTACGTGGTGAAGAGAGCAGTTAGTGGGATTCTTATTGTAGCCTTTTGATGAAGAGACAAATGTCACGATGGTTTTTGTTATTTATTAATGATGTTCTATCTTAATGATGTTTAATATTATTAATCTAATATGTAAAAAAAACTATCTTGTATTGTTTGGGATATTTTGGTTATGAGAAATGATTTGCACACTTTATAAAATGATTGACACACTTAAAATATGCGTGTGTTGATATTTTTACCTTTAATACTTGTGTTAAAAGTTGCCCACACTATTTAACGGAAGGATACAAATGGCAAAACACACATATTTTGAGTGTGCCAATTATTTTATTAAGTGTGCAAATCACCTCCCTTTCGTTATCCTTCGGATACTTCGGTTATTCGTAAAAAAAATCCGGGGTTCTTCGGGTTATCCTTCAGATACCTTGGTTATTCGTGTAAAAAGTTTGGGATACTTTGGTTATCCTTCGGATACATTGGTTATCCGTACAAGTAGGAATAGGGGATACTTTGGGTTATCACGTGTTATTTTGGTTCATTGTTTTTTTTTCCTTCAGTTCGAGCTTTCAAGATTTCGTCGCTCGAACTGCGAGAGAGTATTAAAAAATAATAAAGTTCAAACCCGATTTATGGGTTTAAGACATTAAGATTTCAAGATTATAAATAATAGTTGATAATAATATTATTCCCATACGAATGATACATTCTAACAAGTTCAATCTAATTTTTAAATAAACAAAAATCTATTCATATCTGGCTCGATCTCGGAGCCCGGTCTAACCCGAGTTTAAAACATTGGTAACAAAGACACGTGAAGAACACGTCTCGTATACGGCATGGACCGTACGGCAAATTACAAAACATCATACGGACGTACCTAATCGATTGTCTTATTTACGCTAGTCATACCTACTTGACTAGGTTCCACCCAACTTTCCATTTCTAATTTACACTTTGGTTTATTTTCACTTCACTATTCACCTAGTTAGTCAGAGGTTCGTATTTTGTAAAACTAGAGTCGATGGATAGGCTAAGAAACTTCGCTCGCATGATAACACTTTCCTATAATAACTATATACAAGCATTTTATATGGCATGCTTCCAACTAAATTTAACGTTTATGGTAATCTGTCACGTATATGGGAACTAAAATGCAGGGCCGGATTTAAGCATGTGCAGCAGGGGCAATCGCACAGGGCTTTCATTTTTTAGGGGCTTCCAATTTATAAAACGTACAAAATAATATTAGCAAAGTTCGAGATGATTTAAGCCTTAGTGATAGCTTTTTATTTGTGTACAGTTCACGGTTAAAAAAAATTATAAGAAAATACAAAGTTTTGTATTTTAATGGCGTTGAACAACGTCTAAGGTGGGTGGGGATTGGGGAAGAAGATACAGCTTACACTATTGTTTTTGGTGGCTTAATGACCCTGAACATGTATTAAGTTATCTTTTCATCACCTTTTAATTAATCAAAGTTTTATTTTAGCCCTTTAACTTTACTTTTTTAGTTTAATAAGGTGAAAAATTGCATAGTTCAAACTTCAAAATTGTTCGTGGGATAGGCAAAACAAATGATAATTTCTTTTACAAAATACTAGTAACTTTTTATAGGACAAATAATTTTACCATGTGCCTACGTTAAACAAAATAATATATACCTTTAATTTTTTTTAATTACTGTCTATCCTTTGGCTTATTTTCTTAAATAAGTTACTAATTTACTTTCGATAATTACACTCAAAAAAGCTATATTATTTGATATACTCTTACTTAAAAAAGAAACAATTTAAATTGATTTAATACATAAATCTCTGTGTACATTTAAATTTTTGAGATCAGGGCCATTTTAAAAATTATCGCACCGGGCCTCCAATATCGATGAGACGGCCCTGTTAAAATGGTTAAATTATACCGAGTCTCCGAGCAAACTAAAGTCATACTTCGGCTTTTTCTTCAACTCAAAACAATTGTCACGTCAAACCACTTTTTACTGTTTAGTAGGTTTTTCCCGTGATCATATGTCCTCGGTAATGTTTTGCTGCCGATCTTAGTCTACGAGAATTGATGTTTTTTTTCTTTGTATTCTATCGTTTTTTTCTTAACATATTTTGTATATTTACTTACAATACTTTTAGTTTATAGCTTAAACGGATAAACGGATGTGGTTTTTCTTGTTTAGGTTATCGTCATTTACGTTATCTAACGAGTTTCGAGATTGATTTTGACTTTTCACCGGCCACTTTAAACGTACTAGCGAGATATTTCCCATAGATTAAAGTCGCGTATTTATAATAAGTACAATAATTATGTAATAAACATGTCATTATTATTCATAGGCCTTTAATTTAGTTTAATAAATGTTGGTCCTTCATTTTCTTTATTGCATTAACTTGATTCATTCAATAGTCAACAACCGGTGGTCAGTACGAATGGAAGTGTTTTTATTTCCTCTAGAGACAAACACGTTAATCTTCCTAATGCCTGTAGATGGTGTCTCACAAAATCACACCAAATGGGCCATAATATTATTCAGGATGATGTGTGATTATGACAAGTTTATTACATCTGTTAAAATGCTCATTAAATACCGTTGAACATGTCTATAGGAAGATATTAGGGGTGCAAACGAGTCAACCTTTTATTAAGCTTTCTGAGTTTGAGTTCAAGTTTAGCTCGATTGAGCCGAGATTTTATTGAGCTCAAACCCGAGCTTAAGCCCAATAGTATGGCTCAAAACATATAATGAGTTGAGCTCAAGCTTTGATAGCTTAGCTCGAGCCTTTATCGAGCTTTTCGAGCCTTAGTATAAATATATTTTAATATAAATAAACAAACGTTAATTTAAGTATTAGATTTATTATAAAGAGTAACTATATAAAACATTAGATAATTTATTGATAATCGTTATCATATTTTACTACAAACATAGAATTTGTGGTAGTGAGTAAACGATAATGATATATTTGTTTCGTATATATAAATTCGAGCTTTTCAAGTTACGCTCGAGCTTTGCTCGAATCCTAATCGAGCCGAATTCAAGCCTTAAACGTTTATGCGTTCGGTTATATTTTATTCTGGCTTCGTCCTTATACGCATGCACGATATGTAAAGGTAAAGATTAGATTTTGCTTTGTTTGGCTGCCGAAAAAGTTGGAATGAGCCCAAACCATGTTGTTTATCGAATTTCCACTTTATTCACAAATACAGAATGGATACTACCAAAATTGTATCGACAATTTTACTTTTTTTGCTCATTGTAACTTATTTGTTTTCATTTCTGCGTGTGTAGTATGTAGTGCAATTGATATAGAGACATTTTGATGCATGCGTTAACTACAAGTATGCATGTTAATTATATATCTATATATGGCTAAAATACATGTAAGTCACAAAAACTCTTAGCTCTAAGCCATAATTTCTTGGGAGATGATAAACTAAGCATGTGGCTACTGATTTTATTTGTAGCCATCACATGTATTTTAATAGTATTAAATGTATCTATCTATCTATGTGTGGGAGAAACGGGAAGCTAATGGTTCGGCGTAAACTGTGTGCCCCATGCATATACAACGTAACAACAAGCTACGAATTGAATTAGGTTCGATCTGTCCTAGCTTGATGCTATCTCTAGCATCTTTGCCATACACTGTGTTTGTCTCTATGCTACACTACATTTGTACATAATTTAGAAAAAATTAAACAAAGTTGCAACAACTATATATATTGTTTTGTGTAGCATATCTAATCTCAGATATATTGTTTCAGTTTCTGATCGAAAAGAAGTGATCAATGGAGTCTAACTATCAAATCTCCACGTTAACGACACTAGGCGGTTACAACCACGTTAGGCAAAGGAAACAATAAGTGTCGTGTATCTTCCTAAAATTGTTGTCAAATTAGTGATCGTACGCGGTGAGTCGGAGGTAAGGATATCAGCCTTGCCGGGTGGAGATGTTCGGATCTGTAGAAGATAAATTAAATATTTGTATTTAAATTGTAATTAATGAAAGTTTAGGCAAGTAATTGTAATTAGGAAAAACTTTAGAATGGTTGTGATGGTTGAAACACCACTAGTAACCGCCAACCGAACCAATGTGATGGTTGGATGGTGAC
This sequence comes from Glebionis coronaria, assembly GCA_025667525.1. NCBI lineage: Eukaryota > Viridiplantae > Streptophyta > Magnoliopsida > Asterales > Asteraceae > Glebionis > Glebionis coronaria. The sequence goes on from CM046880.1 coordinate 607,861,574, forward strand.
TTTTCAATTAGTATAAATAGGACCTTTGTAAAACAAATTCAATTGTACAAGATACTTAGATTATTCTATAAATTCGATTAATCAGTAATTTGTTCCAACAATTGGTATCAAGAGAAAAAAAGACCCAAGGAATAACAAGCGCAAGTAACAATCAAGCAAGGTTAGTGTACAAAAATAGGATATAATGATTCAAAACACTTTCATTAACATAAAACAAATCAACGAACGAGAGAGAGTTTTATAAAACAAGAATCCACCACAGTATAAACTGGTGTGGATCTATTATCTAACTTGATAATAGTTTACAAGATTAAACAAAAAAGAACAGATGAATCTACAATGGAGAGATTGGATGTGAAACACCATGACGGCTCACACACACATATAACTCCCACAACCCTAACTCTGAAAGAGTTAGGGTCTTATACAAAAAAACGACCAATGGTCATAAACCCAACAACTGGGCCTTCAACTTGTATAAGCCCATCATCATTCCAAGCCCACAATCAAAGCCCAACACATCTTTAGAAAACTTCCAAATTGAGTCCCCGAAATAACAATAAAAGCAACATTAGTCCCTAAACACTTGAATATCAGATTATCAAGTGAATTTTAACATCACCCCTTGATCTGATATTCTATACAAGTCAATCATACCCAATTTTCAACTAAGTATTGATGTTGTGGTGTATCCAATCCTTTGGTAAGGATATCTGCAATTTGATTTGCAGACTCTACCTTTTGAGTTCTAACAATACCATTTACGATTTTTTTTCCCTCACAAAGTGAAGGTCAATCTCTAGGTGTTTTGTTCTCTCATGGAACACAGGATTGGCAGCAATCTTAATTGCTGAATTGCTGTCACAATGAAGATCCACAGGTAAAAGATTATCACAACTCAAATCTTTCAATTTTTTTAAGATCCAAATGACTTCACTAATCACAAAAGATAGAGCCTTATACTCAGCTTCTACTGAAGACTTAGAGAGAGAGTGATTTGTTTCTTACTTTTCCAAGAAACAAGATTGTCATTTAAAAACACACAATAACGAGTAACAGATTTCCTAGTCACAATGGACTTAGCCCAATCAGCATCAGAAAAGGCTCTAAGAGAGATACCAGAGTTTTTCTTAACATGAATACCCAGACCTGGAGAACCCTTTAAGTATCTGAGAATCTTAAAGGCAATCCTTAGATGAGACCTCAAAGGTGGTGCATAAATTGACTAAGGCAGTGAACAACATATGAAATGTCAGGTCTGGTATTGGTCAGATAAATAAGCTTACCCATAAGCTTCTGATAATCAACAACATTTTCCAACAAGGGGTCATTTTTAGATGGTTCATTAGAAATTGACAGCTTTGATATTAAGGGTGTCTTGGATGGTTTGCAGGCAAGCATTCCATATTGACAAAAGATCAAGGACATATTTTCTTTGATTCAAACACACCAGAATGGGTGTCAACAACTTCTATTTCCAAAAAATATTGTAATTTTCCCAAGTCTTTAATTTTAAAATTTCTTTTCAAAAAACTTATGAAGCTGTCAATATATTTCTCATTATTTCCAGTCACAATAATATCATCCACATAAACAAGCACATCAATAAAGGACTTATCACAACTCTTAGTATAAAGAGAATAGTCAGATTTAAATTGGACAAACCCATTATTAACCAAAATATAGGTGAGTTTAGCATTCCATTGTCGAGGGGACTGCTTAAGACCATAAATAGACTTTTTTAGCCTACAAACAAGCTTAGGGTTGTCAGAGTAGAAACCTTGGGGGGGGGGGGGGGTTCATGTAGACAGTTTCATCTAACTCACCATATAAGAAAGCATTGTTAATGTCAAGTTGGTATATAGGCCAAGATTGATTAACAACTAAGTTTATGAGACACCTAACAGTCACCATTTTCACAACTAGGGAGAAAGTTTCCTCATAATCAATACCTTCCTTTTGATCACAACCCATGGCAACAAGTCTAGCCTTATACCTTTCTATTTCACCACTAGATTTGAACTTAAGTTTCCAAACCCACTTAGAATTTAAAGCATTTCTACCTACAGGAAATTCAAATAAGTCCCAAGTATCATTTTCAAGCTAAGCAGCAAATTCAACATTCATAGCATCAATCCGTTGAAGACTTTGACAAGCCTCATAAAAACTTTTTGGTTCACAACTTTTATTCAATTGAGTCACAAAACATAAGATATCCCCTTTAATCTTATTATATCCAACAAACTTTTCAATCCCATATTTGACCTTTGAATCAACAACAAAATCATTGTAATTTTTTGGAAAAACAGAAGTTCTAGAAGACCTTCTCAAGACTTGGTTATCCTGAGCATTGGTATTAGATATGCCACCAAGTTTTGTCCATGTAAAGGAAGACCTGGGTGATGCTCTAAAGTTCCTTCAGATAATTGATTATCATCAAATGGCAGCCTCAAAGTCACTTGGATTGGCATCTGTGGTATCATTGCTGAATGCAATGTGTCCACTGTCACCTAGATCCAAGTGTGGGCTACTATCACTTGGTGACATATTGTCACCATTATGAATGTTTAAAATCTCTCATCATCATTAGGAAGCTCGGGATTTTCCAAATCAAAAAAGGTTAAAACTTTATTGTTTTGAAAGACATCAACATCTTTATTACTATTCTTTTTATTCAAAACAGTATCTTTAAAAGGGAAAATAGATTCAAAAAAGATAACATCTCTAGAAACAAAGAATTGATGTCTGTCAAGACTATACAGTTTATAACCCTTTTGAGAATTAGAAAAACCCATCATAACACATTTTTCAGACCTACTGGTGAGTTTATCATGACTATTTAAAATAGTAGCAAAACAAAGACATCCAAAAGTCCAAATATGAGAGAGATTAGGGGATGAATTATACATCATCTCATATGGAGATCTACCATTTAGCACAAAAAGGGTAATCTGTTGATAAGATAAGTAAAAGTTAGAATGCATTCAGTCCAAAATCTTAATGGTATTCTCCCCTGAAACATAAGGCATCTAGTCACATTAAGAAGATGCCTATGTTTCCTTTCAACCATCACATTTTGTTGTGGAGTATAAGCACACGAGGTTTGATGTATAATTCCTTTGGTGTGACAAAAATTTTGAAAATTCTGATTAACAAATTCAGTCCCATTGTCACTTCTAAAAAATTTAACATCTTTTTTGAATTGGGTTTTTAAAAGATTATAAAAAATCTTAATTGAGATACCAACTTCATCTTTGGTTTTGATCAAATAAACCCATACAACTCTTGTGTAATCATCCACAATGGTTAAAAAATATCTATGACCAGTGTGATTGGTCACCCTATAAGGTCTCCATAAATCTAAATGAACTAGTTCACCAAGATATTTAGTTTTGTGTTCACTTAATGGAAAAGGTTCTCTAGTCCGTTTAGCTCTTTGATAGATTTCACAAAACTCATTTTGATCAGTAGAACTAATGTTCAAATAATTTTTAAGCACATTTAGAGTTGGGTCAGCAGGGTGACGTAATCTACAATGCCAGTCATGTTTAGACAAAGAGCAAGCAATCACATAAGGGCCATTAACACATTTGGTACCTTCTACATCTAAATAGTATAAACCACCACATTGTCTACCAGTACCCAAGATTTTTTTGAAATCCTTATTCAAAAAGAAACATTTATTCTCATCAAAAACAACCAAGATTTTGTTATCCTTAGCCAACTTATGACAGAAACCAGGGTAACACAATAATCAGGTATAACAAGAACATCAAACAAAACAAGACCATTTGAAAGCTTAAGATGAGAGATATAAAAAACAATTTCCAATTCAGTATCATCATTGGTCATGTGTTGATTTTCCCCTGAATCAACAACCTTCCCATTGTTCCCAAGTTTTGACTTGATGTTGGTGTTAGAACAAAAAAACTTCTCAAAGTTATCATTAAAAATCTTACTATTGTTCAAATAGCTACCTGCCATATTGGCATGAACAGCTTTTCCAGAATCACTTGTGCTTTCCTTGTTTTCTTTAAACATAGAGATCAAAGTAGCAAGTTGCTCATCACTGAAACCAGATGAAGAGGATGTCCCAACAGAATTGTTTGAGACATTTTTACCCTTGTTACCTTGACCCCCCTTTTTCTTTCCAAAATCACTAGGGTAACCAATAATCTTGAACATCTATCAATGGTGTGCCCATTGTAACCACAATTCTTACAAACAATCTCAGAATTATTATTACCATAAGGTCTAATCTAGTGGTGAGAGAGTCAGGTCTAAAACTGCCATTGTTACCAAAGTTAGGTCTAAAATTGCCATTGTTAGTAGTCTAGTTTCTTTGAAAATTGTTTCTAGCAGGCCCATTAGACAAAATAGCTGATGTCTGAGTCCTCTGAGAGGATCCAGCAAGAGTTCCAAATGCTAACCTGTGAGATTCCTCACTAGAAATTATAGCATAGGCAACCTTAACATCAGGCAATGTTTCTCTAGAGAGAATAGAGCTCTTAATGCTCATATAAGAGTCATCCAAACCCATCAAGAATTGCATAAGTTTTAACAACTTATTATGCCTTTTAAATTCACCAAAAGCAGAACACACACAATTAGGCAAATCAATCATAACATCATATTGTTTCTAGTAAGCATTCAATTTATGGTAATAATCAGACAAATTAGAACCATTTTGCTTAAGAGTGTTAATCTTGTGATGAAGATTGAATATAATAGAACAATCAACTTTATGGTAAGTTTCTTTAAGTTCATTCCAAACATGCTTAGCTCTATTAGAAAAACTTTGACCAAGAAATAATTCCGCAGATATGGAGTTCAATATCCACCCAAGAACCACAACATTGACTCTATCCTATTGTTTTCCCAAAACTTCATCAGTTACAGATCTTTTACAAGACCCATCAATAAAACCAATTTTGTTTTTTCCTTCCAAAGCTAACAACATAGCATCGTCCCAAACTGGATAATTTTCAGTACCTTTAAGTTTAACACTCACAACAGTCAACACAATAGTATCATCGGGGTGCAAATGTAAAGGGTCACTCAAGTCCAATTTACTAATGAGTGTGACTGGATCAGTGACACTCAAAGTATCATCATCACCATGAACAAACTCATCAACTTGGTCAGCCATGGTGAAGGGTCACAAGGGTAATAAAACAACTCACAACACTACCAACAAAGTTCCTAGGCTTTCAAACCACTCAAGGGTGGCAGGTCAAGGGCAAGAAATGAGTGAGGATCCAGAAAAATAAGGTCAAAAAGAAAAAAAAACAACCAACCCAATAAAAGAACAATAAAGCAGGTAAGCAAATAAATCAGATAGCAATCAAAGAAGGAGAGAGTATGAGAGGTGTTATAGTGAGACCAAAATAATAGAACAATCGATCTGATATTTCTAAATTCACGTAGTCTAAAAAATATCAGAACCTCCAAATGACAAACCCTAATTTTTCCTTCTTGGGAAAAAAGGGAAAATCAAAACGCCAACAGATCTGCCATCAAGGAACCTGATAATAACCACAAGAACAGATCACAAATAGCAAAACCTAATTTTTGTAAAAACTAGGGATTCACCACTTGTGAGAGTGAGAAAGCCACAAGAGTCCCAAAAATACCACCAATAAGTCACCGGAACCTTAAATCAAAAGATCCCCAAAAAAGTCAAACCCTAATTTTTTTTCAAAAAATTGGGTGTTTTGTAAATCGAGAGAGTATAACGCTATTTTAATAGCAGATCCAAAGGAAAATCAATTTTAAAAAACCAGTATAGAAAAAGTATAAAAAAAAGATTTTATCAAAAAAACTTTTCACAATAACAAAGTCAGATTCGTAAACCTGACTCTTATACCATGTAGAACAATAGGATATAATGATTCAAAACACTTTTATTAACATAAAACAAATCAACCAACGAGAGAGAGTTTTATAAAACAAGAATCCACCACAGTATAAACTGGTGTAGATCTATTATCTAACTTGATAATAGTTTTACAAGGTTAAACAAAAAAGAACAGATGAATCAACAATGGAGAGAGTGGAGGTGAAACACTATGACGGCTCACACATACATATAACTTCCACAACCCTAACTCTGAAAGAGTTAAGGTCTTATACATAAAAACGACCAATGGTCATAAACCCAACAACTAGGCCTTCAACTTGTATAAGCCCATCATCATTCTAAGCCTACAATCAAAGCCCATCACATCTTTAGCAAACCTCCAACTTGAGTCCCTTAAATAACAATAAAAGAAACATTAGTCCCTGAAACACTTGAATATCATATTATCAAGTGAATTTTAACAGTTAGGCACAGTCAAAAATTACAAACGACATCAATCGGATAACACAAGACATCATAAAAGGGGCGAAATTAAATCATCAAAAGAGGAACGAATACACCTTTTGAAGAATCAGGACTTGCACCTCTTAATTGAATCATCGATTGATTTAAGTTATCCCAGAAACGCCCAAAACCCCAGGGTGTTTCAAGATCCCCAATTTATGAAACCCTATTTTCGCACAATAATCAAGAAAATTCAGTGGTTCAAGACACATTAATAGAAGGCCGTCATTTTCTGGGCTATTTATATAGATTCAGACCCTTTTCATGATTTCATATGAGGAACCGTCTTGACAAAAGCATCGAGAGACGGTTGAAGCGACCATTTAATCGACGGTTAACCACCACAAGGAAGGAAGAAGAAGAAAAGCAAAAGGTCTCAATAAAGAGACGTGTTTCTTCTCCAAAAGAAAAAGAGGGCACCATTAATAACAAAGGGACACATCGATTTTTATTAACCCATCTGGTTTTGTTTAAATAAATCCATTTAACCCCTCCAAATGTATCCTTTTTTCATTATCTATATTAGTTTTATAGATATAGAATTTTTAGGAAAAGTTACTCCTTATTTTATATTTAAGTTAGTATTTTTCAATTTTTTGAAAATATATTGAAGGAAGTAAAAGTAAAAAAATCAAAATTTGTATTTTTATCTAAAAAGAAAAATCCTTTTCACTTTTACAAATACAAATTAGCAAGTAACCGAACCTTTCGTGGTTCATAGCAAGTTAAACCGAATCCTAGTGATTATTAGCAAGTCAAGATCGAATCTTTAGGTTCATAGAAAGTTCTGAGCCTTAAGATTCAAATATAAATGATCAATTATTTGATCAAAGCAAGAAAGAGCCAGATTAGCTAATGGGTCTGGAAAACACAATATTGATCAGCAAGTTGGTCAATATTAAGCAAGTTTAGCAAGAAAATTTGGTTAGCAAGTTGGCCAATAATTAGTAAGATTTTTGATATTTTGATCAAACACAAGATCAAGAAAACCACAAACCATCTCGCTTCTCATTATAAGAAGTGCGTAAGTTAAAAGAGAGGAAGCATGATAGAACATGACAAGCGTAATGACACATCAAGCAGTGCATCAGTTCGAGAACAAGGAAATGTGTCACTACAATGTCTGAAATTAACCGAAACAAATTACACTACATGGGCATTGATAATGGAGACAATATTGAAGGTATATGGTTTATGGGAAATGATAGTTGAAAAAGAAGGTGGAGCAACAAGTGAGAAGAAGGAAACACATCAAAAGAAATGATCCTCCAAACATTGTCACAATATGTGTTAATGCAAGTTGCATAATACTCGACTGCAAAGAAAATATGAGACTCAATCAAAGTCAAATATTTTGGAGCTAATCTTGTACAAAAGGAGCGACTACAAACTTTGAGGATTGAACTAGAGATGTTGAGAATAAGACCAAACGAAAAAGTAAGTGACTATGAAGGAAAGCTAATTAGTATAAAGGCCAAGTTGAAACTACTTAACTATATTCCTAAGAAGTTCTTACTAATCATGGAAACTATTAAACAATATCAAGATCTAGACAAAATGTCATTTGAAGAAGTCATTGGAAGATTAATAGCCTTTGAAGAACGAATCAAAAGTCAAGACATGCTAGAGGCAAATGATCAAGACAAACTTCTGTTAGCTAGTTCAAACAAGACATGGTGAAAGGATATGTAAATATTTCAATAAAGAAGCCAAGGAAAGCGTGAAATGGAAGAATAATCAAAATGCACGTAGGACAAGTGCGAGTAAAGAAAATAAAGACAAGAGTACTTTCAGAAGTTATGAAGGTGGTGACTTCGGTCACTTTGCAAGGGAATGTACGAAGTGGAAATGCAATAAAAACAAGCAAGAAGAATCTCATCTTATTTACGAAACTGACAACGAATATGATGAACTAGGTGCACCACTGTTATAAACGCACTCTAAAGAAAGGAAGACTTCACTTAAACTATGTTTAGTTTAAAGAGAAGAATGTAGAAGATAAACTAAACATTTGTATCAAATTGTAATTAGTGAAAGTTTAAGCAAGTAATTATAATTAGAGAAAACTTTATGGTTATGATGGTTGAAACTCCACCAGTAACCGTCAACCGAACCATTATAATGGTTGGATGGTGACTTTTCAATTAGTATAGTTAGGACCTTTGTAAAAGAAATTCAATTTTACAAATTACTAAAGTTAATATATAAATTCAATAAGTGATTTGTTCCAACAGGATCCAATGGAGAGAAAGTTAATCTCTTTGTGGCTACGGAGTAACATCTACATCAATTCTAGACTATATAAAAGAATAGCCGTCTAAGGATTAGTTGGCTCGTAATAATATCAAGTCTAAAAACCGAATAACTAAATAAAAATTAAAACATAACTAAATAGGTAAACAATAGCGCAATTTATAAGAAATACCACTCTCTATTTAATTGGTGTAAAAACGTGATAATCTGAACAATTTATTACACATGTACAATGGCGGAGCTACGTAGGGACGAGGAAGGGTCCTAACCCCCCTACAATTTAGCCCACTAGTATATTAACATCTCCCGTGTTAAAAAATAGATGTTTTCATTCAGCCCTCCCACCACATAAATCCCAGCCCTCTCATTATCATACAAGTCCAAAAACCATGATGATTCGAGTGAGAGAACAATTTTTTGAGCAAAGATCATATCTCCGAGTACTTGAGAGATAAGGGAGTTTTTTTAAGATTTATTTTGATGAATGGATGATGAGTGGTTGGAGAGTTTTTTAGGTAAATATTGAGATGAGGTTGATGGTGATGTGTCATTGTGTTTGTGAATGGAGTTTGGTGATGTTTTTTTTAGTTTGTAGTTTGAAAAGTAAATTATCGTAGGCAGGGGCATATCCACATGGGAGGCAGGTGTAGCACGGGCTACACCCGATTTTAGGTCACGAAGCGTAAATTTTTTATAACATAGGTCTTTTCTCGATACGTGCAACATCCGTTTTTACATATTGTGAGTCAAATTTAGTATTAATAATCTTAAAAAAATTGTGCAACACCCTGTTATAAATTCTGGATTCGCCTCTGAACCTAGGTGAGACCAAAATATATATGTCTTGTAATGCTATTTTAAAAACTTAACTCCAATGTTTAAAAATCATATAATGAAAACTTTTTTTAGTCATTTTACATGACAAATTATCAAGCAATCTAATTATCAAACATTGAATATCTAATTATTTTGATATCATTCATCATAATCAAATCCAAATACAAACATTTTAGATCACAATTATAACCATTGATTATTTGATTATTCATTTCAAAACGTATAATTTATTTTTTGTAAAACAACCTCAAACACCGCCTTAACTAAATACAAAAGTTAGCTTTCCATCCCTAATTTCTGAATAACCTCAAATTGAAATGTGGCACTACTCTAATTTACTCAGATGTAAAAAACCTTTTTTGTGGCTTTGTTTGATTTACATTATTACTTAAGTATGTTAATGTTGTTCTGAAAAAAATTATTTCGGCCCTCTCATAAAAAATTTTCTAGCTCCGCCATTGCACATGTATATCACCTTTTTTTAACAACATTTATATCACCTAACAAACATTATATCTTACAATCTTCAAATTAAGAGATTTAAAGTGGTAACAATTTTCTTAGTTGATAGATGATTTATATATTATTAAACAAAGACCTTAGTTTTAAATAAGTTTCTTAAATTCGATATGATTAGGTACAATAGGACAAGAGAGAACAATAAAACTTGTACATAAGGTGTATTTGGCAATATTAGTATTAACTGGACAGAATTGTTGGAGCGGATTGACAAAATATGTTAATGGAATATGAGTTGAAGCTTTTTCAAATGCTTGATCTAAAACTATTTTATTTAATAATTTATAATTTTACATGTTTTTTTTAAGTTATGTCATCTAAACATGACTTATTTTTAATAGTAATTATATTTTTATAAAATAATAAGCTTTTGCTTTGATAAGCTCTTGTAAGCTTACGCTCTAAACATGTTTTTAGACAACCCTACCCAAATTAGACTGGCTTGCAATTAGCACCTAAATAATAATTTTTGCACTACATTCGGTAATCGCTCTGATTTCACTTGTAAAATCCAAATTTTATAGAACCCAGAGAATCAGTAAATTCTTTCTTTACTCGCAATTACACAGTTTGTCGTTATGTTGGTATGCATATATCACTATCTAGCTCACTAAAACTAGTGGCAACGAAAGGTGGTCTACTACTTAGGGTATGTTTGGTACCAAGCGTTTGAGAGCATTTTGGAGTGACTAGCGGCAAGCGACTAGCAGTTTAAATATAATACTTGTTTGGCAAAGAGCGACTAGCGGTTGAATTGTGTGTAACTGCTCTTATTCAAAATGCTTTATCAACAAGCATTTAGATCTAACCACTAGCGTTTTGATTTTTAAATTACATATATGCCCCTTCTCTTTATTTAAAGAATATTTATGTTAATATGTACATGTCCTTTTAAGTAATTTTACAGTATATAATTAATGCTACTGCTTCATTTACCAAACACTTTATTTAACAAACAGCCACTGCTTACTGCTCCTACTAACTGCTACTGCTTACCGCTTATTGCTTCTGCTCATACAACTGCTTACTGCTATGTGTTTCCAAACATAGCCTTAGTGGTGACCCAACCACGCGACAACCCCATTACCGCACCCTTCCTACGACGATCTTCTCATTTATGCACTAGCTTAGTCTTCTGTGTTGTACTACCACATGTTTACACTCTTTTTTTGTGTGTTTCTAGACGAGTATGTTTGTATAAAGTGAAGTATTTTTAGATGTGTTAGTTTAATAGTGACCGTTACATCTTTTTAGTGGTGTTTGGTGGTGAGTTAAGGTCCATGCACGATCAAGTCTCTTATATTTGTGCGTGTGGGGTTAATTAATTAAAAACTATTTTTGTGAGGTATGTTTTTTTTAATTGTAAGGCGTTTTGATGTGGAAAAATATCGTTAATTGGTTGTCGAAGAGAGAAAGCTGATGCAACGGAGCATTAGGGTGTGAAAAAGATCGACTAACGTGTCCAGCCTTATAATGACCATTACTCCTTCCGGCCTAAGCTACAACAATTTGAGTTTGGTGGTGGGTTCATGTGCTTTTCTTTGTAGTCTTGTAGACATTTTCCTTCTATGCTTACGAATCATAACCATAGTATATGTTTGGTATTCTCTATACTTAATCTTATGTCAATTTCCCTATTCATATTTGGTATAACTAATATTTGTTATTCGACATTCATAGAAATGATCTAACACAAGCAATGAGAGCAAGAAAGTAGTTCTAGGATATCATAATTATAATTCGTTTAAAATATTTGAGTGGTTGTGTATTAATTCTCCACCATGATCATGTACAAGTAGATGCCAACTGCAAGGCCAAGTTGGTCGAGTTAGCTAGCTTTTTGATGGCTTATTTTAACTCCTTATTTAAAATATACAAGTTGCTTTTGACATAGGGAGTGTGGCATTCTTCGTCATATCCACCAATGAGACGTACACTTTAATAATATAAATCTATGACACGGATTCATATCACTCTTAACACTGCTTTAGTCGTTACCAATGATTATATATTATTCTCATTACATTCTTCTATTGATGATTGATTGCCATCAACATAGCTGGTACATGACTGTCCAAACATATAATTTAATCAAAGATCATCATGTGATGACGCCTAGAATGAAACTTTAGCAATAAAATAGTCGTTTAATACCAGATGTGGAGCTAAGATTTTTAGTTAAAGAAAGCTGGTCACACGTAAAACAAATAGTTATTGTAATTAGAGATGTTTAATGTAAAATTTAGTAGAAAAAACGGCTTGTAATTGTATAAGTAAACAATAAAGGAAATAGGTTGACTAAGGAGTTAAGCGCTCACTATTCCTTTACTAGCCCCGCCTCTAATTAATACGAATAAAAAGGAGGTGAAAAAAGCAATTAACGACCACAAAATCTCTTTTTCTATGCTTTTGCTTTTTCTCCACGCCCTGCAGACATGGCATTGGAATAATATACGTAGGACATGATAAGATTCTTTTTCAAGACCAACTCATTTTCGCTCATAACCACCATGCTCTAATATCCCTTCGTAAATATATATTCACAAATGACAAAACACGTTTTCAGTTTCACTCAAGATCGATCAACAAGTAGATTCAAACAGTTAAGTTCTAAATAATACGGACTACTCCGTAAAAGTTAAGTTTACTACGAGCTTGTGATTAAGACATACTTAAGCTTGTGGAAGTATTAGTTAAGTTAGCTTGAGGAACATCTTGGTATTTAGTTGAGCTCTTGTTAGTTTTTAATGTAGGTTAACTTTACTTTTCAGTCTATCAACATTTTAAGCCGTTCGAGAAATATCCCAACAGCTTATAGAGACGGGTTTGATGAAAATACAATTGGGTCTTTTAGAGACCACGACGATACACACTCCATCAAAAAGTTTTTCTTATGATGTATGATCACACTTATTTTATAAGCTTTGTAATATCCGAGTCAGCTTTAATATAATAAAGCCAAGCTGATATATACAAGCTAGATGGCTAGTTTTTATCGCCATTATATACAGTGTGCTTAAAACAGCAGAACAAAACTCACATGACATGTCTTGCTTAGTTACTGTCTATATTAGTTAATCACGTTATTAAGGTATAAGTTGAATGTTTAAGCACATGAGCATGTGGATATAAAAAATGGGATTATTGTATAAGACAGGAATCAAGTTAAGAAAGGAATATAAGTTGAAACAGCGTCAAATGATATATGGCAACTGGCAACGGTGAGTTTATTATCAAAATATATAAATTGTAGTAAACCCATGAAATAATTAAAAAAGGAAAGAACCAAATAAAAAGGGTAGTAGGTGATGAGTCACAAGACCCATATTGTTTTTACTCATTTATTTTATTGGTTTTGTTAAAAAAATTATATGTGAGTGTTGTTTTTCAAATGAATGTTGTCTCACTGTTTTAGATTTTCTTAAAACTTATGAGTTGTTGTTAGCTAAATTCTTATAAATATATGTTTTGTGTGCCTGTATTTTGATAAGTATGTTTCTTATATGTTTGAGTAAGATATATTATTATATTTAGACATGATTATAAGAGCTTTCGGTACGGTGATATTATTAGTTGGCGTTTTTCTGCTGGTAAATAGTGGGTTTTAAACTTTTATTTTGAGTGAGCCGAATTGTTTTTAGACATACAAAAATAAATTAGTAGATAGTAATAATTTTTAGACAACAAAGTTCTCTGTAATATTTATACTACTCGCCACAAATTAAAATGACCGAAACCTTCTTCTGCCCCTACTAAGGTATGTCACCCAACGACACATCGATACGGTCCTTACACCATTTAGTCTCGCATCGTAGGTACCAGCCACGACATTAACAAGAGTATATCTATATATTTATGTTAGCGGCGTCACATTTTCTGATGTAAACGGATACTACGCATAATGTGATACCAAATAATTTCTAGTCTTATTAAAAGTTTGATGACATAACAACGGTTTTTAATATGTTTTACTATGGTTCTAAATAGCCCGTATAGCTCGTCTTAAAGCGCGCTAAAGTTGAGGCGCGACTTTCACGTTACGCAATAGGTTAAGACGCGCTATGAAATGAGGTGGGTGATTTCTTGAATTCAATTTCAAAAAATGAATATTATTACATGTAAAAAGAGTTTGTTTAACTTTAATCATTATGTATAACACTTATGGTGAACTCAATGTAAATATAATATTGAAATATGATAAAACAAATACATATTTTTATATGTTGTGTCGCTATAAGCTAAGTCACGATTTAAGAACGCTTAAGTTTCGCTTTATCCGCTAAAACGTGTAACTTGGACATGCTGTCACGTCACGATTCACAATGCCGGCTCATTGATTCGGAAGGCCTAGTGCGAAACTAGAAATGAGCCCCCCTAATTTACGATGAATTGTAATACAATATGTCACCACGGCAGTTTGATCTCAAGTTTTTAGTGAATGTGTCATTTTTTTGTTTTTCTTTCTCACAATTTGATTGTAAAAATTATTCCACAAAATGGGCTTTTAAAATTTACCAATGGGCATATCAATTTGGAGGCCCCATTTCATTGGAGGCCCTGTGCAAAAGCCCCACTTGCACAGGGTGATCTCCAACTCTGACGATTCACGTTATTTATAACCATGCGTTTTACCAACAACACGAGCCACACAAAACTAATGTTCCTAGCTCTATAACTTAACGGCGTTTAACGTGTATCACTCACTACAGTCTAAACACAAATGGCTTCATTATTTTAATTATTTGAATTATTTAATGTAAATAAAAAAAATACTAGTGAATAATTGCATGTACCTTGCAAGTACACCTACCTGTACCTCTCTCAACTTCCTTTTTATACTCTCTCATTTCTCACACACAAACACAACACAACAAAACAACAACCTTATTATTATCATCACCAAGTAACCTTAAACCTAAAGATACCAAAAAAAAAAAACAAACCTTAACTATGAAGAAACTCATCCGCCGTCTATCTCGCGTCGCCGACTCATCCTCCTCAACACACTACTCCCTCTTACGCTCCGACTCACGCTTATCATCATCCTCATCACGACGTTCACGCGCCTCCAAGACCACCACCACGCGCCGAGGAACAGGTGTACCAGAAGGACACTTACCAGTCTACGTAGGAGACGAGATGGAGCGTTTTGTCGTTTCTGCAGACTTGTTAAACCATCCCATCTTTATAAACCTTTTGAACAAATCTGCTCAAGAGTATGGCTATGAGCAACAAGGTGTGCTACGTATTCCTTGCCATGTTATCCTATTTGAGCAGCTGCTTGAGGCTGTTAGACTAGGTTGTGGGTACGATGAGCTTCAGCTTCAGCTGCTTTTGTCGTCGTCCGAGGATATTGTTTGTTAGATTTAATGATGATTTTTAAGCCACATCTTCTTCTTCAGAATATAGTATGATGATGATGATAACAAACAGATCTGTTTTTTTCTATGTGGTCTGTATATATATAACTACTTGACCTAGAGCTGATGAATTATTAATATATCTATCTAGTGTTTCTTTTTCATCTATCTATCTTTACTTGCTTCATTTCATTACTACATAAATATTAGTTCATGGAAATTTATATCTTCAATATTTATCAGGGGAGTTAAGTTTCGAATCGACCTGAAATTGACATAAAAATTAATAAGTTCCGGTTGAGTAATAATAGATTTGGGTTAGATTTGAGTCTACCCAGATAACCGGTTCATTAAACATGTTATGTTCGAGTCGAGAATAAATTAAATAGGCCAGCTTATTAGCCCGTCTAGTTTTTTTTTTATAGATTTAAAATTATTTATATTATATTATATGAATTAAATGAGTTTTATAAGTTGATTGATAACATATTTAATTTGTTTTACCAATGTAATATGTCAATTCCTATATATAAAACGGGTTAAATAAGTCAATTCAAAACCTATTTAACTTATTAAATCCATGTAACCTACTTAACCCGTAAACTCAATTATATATGCGGGTTAAATAGCTTAGATTCAGATTATGTGTAAACATGTTAGAGTTGATATAATTGATCTAATTATTTAAATGAGTCGAGTTAGAATTGAGATTTTTTTATCCGACACGAACTACCACCCTAATATTTAGTATAGAGTATTGTTTACATCTTGTTGTATGGACAACAATCTCAAGTTTTTAAAAACTTGTTGACAATGATTTTGGGAACAGTATTGGAAATCTTGGTGTGCAATCGCTTTCTTTAATTACTGAGAAATAAAAAGATTAGCTGGTGGGAATTAAAAGGATAGTGGGAGTATAATTTAAGCAAACATATATGAACCATGAAATGAAAGATTGTGAAACCAAAAGGGTTGTGAGGTCGACAAGAAAAAAACATGTCATTAACTAGGGTTGACATGACCAAAACCGTACACCAAGTATACCTATCTTTATATACGGACTATATGGCTCAAAAGTTTGGAAGGATAATTAATTTTGTTGTTTTTGTTTGAGCATACACCATGTGCTCCTTTTTAATGTTTTATCTAAATTTTCAGAAGCACCGTAAAGCTATAACTCATGGAAATGTATCAACTGTGTGTAACATGTTGGTGATTTTAGTTTTATCAGCTATTTTAGTTAATCAAAATTTATTAGAAATCAATAAGATTTCATATTCAGTTTTGATACGAGTTAGGGAAGTGCGGAGTGCACACTCGTTGAGCTAATATGTTATCGCTCACGACGAAAATGCAGGGGTCAAGGGGGCTGCGCCCCTTGCGGGGTCAAGGGGCAGCGCCCCAAAACCTAAACGATTTTCATGAATCGGTATTAAGGAAATTCCTTGTTTTCCCGCCATAACCCAACCAACATGTCTGTTGGAGAACAGTTATAACTGTTCGTTTTGTAACCTCCGAAAACCGTCGTTTCTGGTTGGTGAATAAACTACTAGATTGTTTCTCACAGAACATAACGAAAATTCATACAATTTCCTCTCTGTTCTTGCTTTGATCTCTTGTGCCTAGAATCAAAGTATTCTACTTGAATTATCCCGATAAGGATTTCGTGTAACCCAGACACCATATGGTCAAAATACTTTATACGGAAAATGAACTTACACGATTCAAGTTAGATATCTAGAATTATCACACCGTCGTACAGACACCCTAAATCTTACACAACATTTACATATGTCATAAGGTTTTATATAAGTTGAATAAGCCGGGTTGAATCGGTATAAAAACCTCCTTCATTTTTGGTGAAGGATATGAAAGGTTTGATTCTCACTTCTTGCCGAAAAGAAAATAGTCCGAAGGTTATTTGGCTAGGGTCATACTATACAGACCCCTCCTAGCCCACCTAAAAGTATTAAAAAGGTATAAAATATTCTTTTTTGTTTCTTTTTATTTCGTCTGACATAATTTTTATCAGTTTCTGTTTCGTGTTTTTTGTCAGTTTAATATTTTTGACCTATCAAACAATATAATTTTCATTCCGTATTTTCAGTTTTACAATTTTATAACAAAAACAATATTACAAAAATATAAAAAAAATATAAAAAATATAAAATTACAAAATTTTAAAAGGGTATGGATGGTGTTTTAAGGGTATGGATAATCTAGCCTTAGTTGGCAATAATCACTTTACTTTTTGGTAAAAGTAAGACCAGTTACATCTCACTTTTTTTCATATCTTGTGAAAAATGGAATTAAAGATGATTTTATAAGATTTAAAGTTGAGTAGCATTTTCGATGTGACAGCTTATAATAATAGAATGATACTAGTTTTTATCCTATATATGGGCTATGTTTCAGTTTAATCTCAATGGGCTAATCTGTATGATAAGGGTGACCATAGCAATGAAGTACAACCCATGAAATAAAATAACACATATTGAGACATGAATGGTAGACATTAGGAATGGTTAGGATTCAAATTTCATAGACTGTTTCGTGAATTTCAGTGGCTTCGTGCAATCACCACAAAAAGGCCCTTAAGTACACACATAATATAAAGGTGTATGAGTAGTGCTTGATCTAGCAAAATCAGAAACACCCATTTCACATAAAAAAGAGTTGCGTCGTAAGCAAAAATGATGTCATGACTCCACACATAACCCACTAAAACACAAATCAAATTAAAAAAAGAGAGAGAAAAGCAACAATGTGACCTAGATTTCTCAGCGTGAGGATGAAAACACCACGAATGGTAAGGTTCATGGCGCCATTGAGTGAGGTGATCGTCGGCCAGCTAAACCGTTTGGCAAGATGTTACTGGAAGTTCTTAAGTTTATTACTGTAGCATTCTCAATAGTATTTGCTTGACATAAAATTAGCCCAAGAAAATATCCTTCAAGGGCCCTTGTTGTAGTTTAAACTCAATGGGCTAGTCTGCTTGCTGGACTTTAAGGATGACCATAGCAACTTACTGAGACATGGATAGTAACCATCAAGTTACCAATCTCATAATCAAATTCGAAATGAGTTATTTTGCACTTTTTTTTACTTTATATATATTAAAGTATTAATTTTTATCTTTCATATGCTTTTAATCTAATAAAAACAAAAAATAAAAACTATTTTTGTCAAACATAAAATTGTAGTAAAAAAGGGCAGCAAGATTAAAGTCATAAATATAACGAAATACTAGTTTATCACTGATGACATGATATTTTCAGTAGTGAAATAATAATAACGCAATGAAATATCAAAAAAGATACAACAATAAACTATCACTAGTGAAGTTACACAGTTCTATGTAGGGGTGAGCAGAAACCGAACCGTGAACCGCAAAACCGCAAAAAACCGCAAAAACCGAACCGCAAAAACCGCACCACGATAAAAACCGACGGTTTGGTTTTAAGAAAAAGGAAAAACCGCAACTGCGGTTCGGTTGCGGTTTTCGCCTGTAAAACCGAACCGCAAAACCGAACCGCACCACACAATAACTATTTTATACCAAAAAACGTCACATCGACTATTTTATGCGAGTTATAAGATTTCTAGTGCATATTATCACTGATATTCATATAAGTTATTAGTAAAGTGTTTGTTAGATTCAATTTATACATTGTTATAACCGAAAAAATCAACATTTTAAACAAAAAACCGCAAAAAGTCACAATTATTATATAAGTCACAAGTAATGGTTCGGTGCGGTTAAAAACCGCAAAACCACAGAAACCGCAAAAAAACCGCAAAACCGAAACCGCGGGTTTTGGTTCGGTGCGGTTTTTATTTTTATAAAAACCGCAAGTGCGGTTGCGGTTCGATTTTACTAGTAATAAAATATCACTAATAATATTTTATAAACATAGAACTTTTATGTTTATAAAATATTACTAGTGATATTTTATTATTTTATTACAAGTGATATTTTATTACTTTTATTATTAGTTACAACTTTATTACATTTATCAATTTTTACAGTTTTTAGACATATTAGCAAAAACGAACTTTTCAAATTCTTTTAATTCTAAATAATAAATTTATAGAATTGATACCTTGATATTTAATAAAAATTAAAAATACTAAATAAGTTTTGTAAATCAAATTTATGACGATAGATCACTAGATCTACACAATTGACAAATTAAAAGCTCGCTTATTATACTGTTATCTTTTTGTTGCATCTAATTTAATAAAATTAAATAACCGAGTACACGAAGTGAAACTTTAATATATTTATTATTTCACACCTTACGTTAGCGATGGCCTTAATGCAACTTTTTTTAGTAAAAGGAATTACCTGGGTAAATAGTATTAATCACAAAATAAAGTTTAAGTACAATGGAATGTGATCAAGTGTCACACTAAGCTCAAGCTAACTTGAACTTCTAACGTCAAGGACATGCCAAGACGCAACCTATTAGCCTTAATGCAATATTTACATGTTTCATACTTTCATATTTGAATAAGAGTTTGCTAAGAGTTTGGTACTCTTCTCCAACCTCTAAAAATAGCTTTTACCTTTAATTTTTTCATTTTCACGATTGTAACTTCTTTTATCTTCTCTCTAAACTCATTGTAACCGTTTGTATCATTGTCACTCAAATAGAACCATTTCCTTAAGTGATTTCTAATTTATTGTGGCCATTGATTACTGTGTTTATCATTTCTAAAGTGATTTTTAGAGCACTTGGCATCAAATGGTATCAGAGACAAATTCATTAACCGGAGTTGTTACGAATCTATTATACTGCCACAGCTTGTTAAAATTCAATTGCGCATATTTTATTTTGTTACAACCATTTCAGTTGCGTTCCGATTAGATCGACAATCACGGCTACTTGATCAAACCTCATTGAAACTACAACAATACACACAAATTCACAAACACACAAAAAATCATCCACACTTGAAACTGGATTGGCGAACATTCAATCATCGTTTGATCAAATGGGTGAAAGTATCACGGGATTCTTGTTGTTTCGACAATTTGTAACCAAAAATATCAATAGCCTCAAAAATGATGAAGGAACCAATAATAGAGGGAATTCTGGGGGGGGGGGGGGGGGGGGTTACAACATTGAAGGTCAATATGGCAAGTTGACCAAGATTAATTTTCCAAATTTCTATGGAGATGATTTATAAGGATAGTTGTATAGAATTTCTCAGTTTTCCACTATTGATCACATTCAAGATGATGTTTACTAGATCAAGCTTGTTTCTATGCACATGTTTGATAAGGCTATTTGTGGGCATAATCAGTTTGTTAGGAGGTTTGGGGAGTATGTGCCTTAGGAAGAATATGAAAGGAAGGTTAAGGTGAGATTTGACTCGGTATTTAAGGATACTACGATATAACTCAAGAACCTTACACAGTTCATGTATATCAGGACCTTTTTGAAGCTTTAATGAATATGGTTAAATAACTGATCTGTATCTCATTAGTTTCTTCAATAGGGGGGGTTATCAGATGAGATATGGATATATGTTAGTGTTGAAATTCATAAAACCTTAACAAGATTAACACGTTAATAATCTTGAGTCCACAACAGAATAAGTACAAGATTACGTATAGACAAATAATTAACCGAATATAAAGAAAGCGTACCTTTTTATCAATGGATTAAAACGCCTTTATCGAATAACCAATTAACCGAAAACCCATTTAAGATAAAACAATGGTCTCTCGAAGTACACACACACAATACGTTTATACAATCAATAAGTATGTTAGTACGTTTGTGTTAAGCTACCAATAAACTAAACCGCTTTAATCATCAACGATATAAACCTTTGTTTCTTTTTCCTTAGTAACCCGCTCACAAACCGAAACCCTTTAGGGATGTTCGGTCGATCGACTGCCAAGAGATGAGAGGGAGAGATTCAGGGATAGAACTTATTATGAAATCATACATAATTATGAAACACCTAAACCCCTTATATATGCCAACCTCCTCAACAATTAAGGTATGTAATCCCACCTCCTTAAGGAGGTGGGCTTTGGGCCGACTTGAGCAACAAGAGGAAATCCTATTGTTTCTTTTCCCTGACGTTGCTTTTCTTGTTTAATTTGGTTGAACAAATAATTAATAAATTAGTTACTTATTTCTTAACGAATTACGTGTGCGTTTTCTTAGGCTCGAAACGACTTCCGGACATATATTATTTCATGTAGATATTCCTTCAGCTCCCACTTGGACATGAACATTTATATAACATAATAACATTGGTTGGCGTCTAGAAATATGTCAATGCTTTCTGAAACTCTCGAGTGTAGATTCTCATAAGATACATTTAAATGAATTAAAACATTTACAATCCCTTTGTTTCTCAAATGTCAAGTTAATAATGGATATGGATCGATGTCATTCCATTTTAAATCAAGATTACCAATTTTAATCGAGATAAATCTATATTATCATTAGATATGACCATACATACAACTGATTAATTTAACTTGAGGCGCAATGGCATCATTCTTTAAACCTAGTTGAAGGAACAAATTATATCTTGACTATATGTGCCTCTCACATGATTTAAGATACAAATAAGTATAGCCTTTATTACTACATTGTTTTGGATAGCGTTAGAACTATAGCAAAAAGTTTAATACACATATGTAAGACCTGCTTGCATCTCAAGTCAAAGGATTTAGTAATGTAAATCATTTACGAGTTTCACCTAATGACGACGATCCATAAAGTGGTTGGCTTATTTATAGGTGATGTCCAATATGCAACCTTTGAATACTGTGTGAGTTGGTGAACCGTTCTTAAATATTCTACGAATATTACAATCACTTAGATATGTCTTAGTTCAGTTATATTCTCATATAATTGATTGACATTGACCATTTAGAATAACATATTATTCAAGTGTTTAAACATGCAAAAATACAATCAACAAATATAAATGAAAAACGAAAATATCAGATACTTCAAATCATTAAATAAACATTATTAGTAATATCCTTTTTCTAAATACTAAAAGATCAATGTATGATGACCCTAGTTGAAGAATCATGCCTCAAGATAGGACGACCATACTTGTTGATAAGGCACAGATTTCATGATATTCTATTACGTTTGCTCTTTCAGATTTTAAGAATATTGTGAAGATCTTTGAACATATATAATAATTGTTATTATGTACGTATGTACATACACACAACAAAATGGGTGATTGTTGTTGTACATCATATGAGTTGCGTAAGTCTAACAAAAAACCGTATGAAAACAGTCATCTTTAATAGCTTCTGAAATTATAAAGTATTCTTTATTTTTTAATATGTATTGCAACATTGTGCTTAATTTAGCAAAACTAGTTGACATGGTCATCATTAAAGATGAAATCGTATCATGACTATTATTGGGTGCTATATCAATCAAACTATTATACATGTATAGAAACATCACTTTGATTATTAAAATCTATAAACTATAAATATTACTATGATAGTATTGTGTCTTTATAAACTCTAAGTTTGTTGACAATGATAATTATATCTCATTATCATACAGAATATTCATTACTATAAACAATTCAAGTTAGTAATGATTTTTCATTCCAAACAAATCTTACCATAATATTTATACTAATCATTTAAATGATTTTCTCTTTAAGCAATCCTTTTTGTCAAATATTCGTGTACTTATACAAGTTTTATATTTATCCATATGCACAATATTCTTTTCATGGTGGATCTCTTATTAGAATATGATTTCAAATCATATCAACTCTCGTCCTTTGAGATATATTCATTGAGACCTTCTAAATTTCCATGTTGTGTTGGATTTTATTAAGCATAAATGTTTATTACAATAAACAATATCAAGGTCATACATTTAATTTCTAAACCTTATTCCAAGCTAAGAATTAACATCTAGCTTAAATAGAATATTGCTTTACTTTTAGATGTACTCATAAGCAATATTAGTTCTTACTAAAATTGAAAAAATCATGGATCAAGTAATTACAATTAAGATAGATCCATTATATGCATGCATTAATACATACTTGGATTTTTGCATTTTATACACTTCTTAAAAATTATTATAAATTATAAACCCTTTCTTTAGAACCTTCCATGCTAATGTAATCTTACAAACAAAGTTTTAATATTACATTGTCATATGTTCTTTATAAAACAAAGTATGACAATAAATCGCCTTTATTTAATTTATGCACGTAAACAAGAAATTTAGTCATAGTCACATTATGTGTTTTCAGTGTCTACAGGATAATCACTTCTTTGTTAAACAGTCAAAATGTGTGTTCGGGGATACGTCACTTGGAAGAGGGGTTGAGATGGATCCCAAGAAAATTGCGGCCGTAAAGGATTGGCTTGTGCCTACTAATCAGAGGCAGGTGCGTGATTTTCTGGGACTTGCTAGCTATTATAGGCGTTATATAAAAAACTATGCTATTATTGCCGCTCTATTATCTAGTTCACTCCAAAAACAAGGTTTAAGTGGGGAGGAGTTAGAGAATAAGGTTTTTGATGAATTAAAGGCGTAAATGTCGTGTGCGCCAATTTTGGGTCTGCCCAATTTTGACGAAATGTTTGTGGTTGAAACAGATGCAGTAGATAGTGGAATTTATGTTATGTTGCTGAAACGGGGGAAAGCTCTTAATTATTTTAGTCAGGAAGTAGGGCCCCGTATGCGTGTAGCTGCGACTTATTAGATGAAGTTGTTCGCCAATTTTGAGGCTGTTTATAAGTGGCGACAATATTTTCTTGGGCGTCGATTTACTATACGGATGGATCATAGGAGTCTCAAGGAACTTATGCAGCAGGTTATCCAAACACCTTTGCAACAAAAGTATGTACGGAAGCTCATGGGTTTTGATTTTATTATTAAGTATAAGCAGGGGCGACTAATCATGTGGCTGATGCTTTGTCACGTGTGTTTGACGATGATGATGAGGTCGGGTTTGCATTCATGACCTTGAATTAGTCAACGGTCGAGGTAGTGGGTGATATGAGGATAAAGAACGAGACACTTGAGGAACTAAAGCAATTTCATCAGAAGATTAACGACAATGAGGTCATGGATGGATTTCGACATGAGCAAGGGATAATCATGTTCCGAGATCGTTACTACTTGGGGGTTGAATCAACATTAAAGTAGTTGTTATCTGAGTTCCATAACACACCAATGGTCGGGCATAGTGGCGTAAAGAAGATATTGTTCGGATTATCGACCTTATTTTA
Organism: Glebionis coronaria; assembly: GCA_025667525.1. Taxonomy (NCBI): domain Eukaryota; kingdom Viridiplantae; phylum Streptophyta; class Magnoliopsida; order Asterales; family Asteraceae; genus Glebionis; species Glebionis coronaria. The sequence goes on from CM046880.1 coordinate 607,886,169, forward strand.
TTAGAAAGGAATGCGCAAAACGGTGGAAGATTTTATAAGTAAATGTTTAATTTGTCAACAAACTAAATATTCCGAGCATGCTCTTGGTGGGTTACTACAACCTTTACCTACACCAGACCAGGTATGGGAAGATGTTTCCATGGATTTTATTACAGGAATGCCAAACTATAAAGGTATGACCTATATTTTTGTAGTGATATATCGTTTTTCTAAGTATGTGCATTTTGTTGCGTTACCGACTAGTTTCAACGTTCCAAGGAAGTTGAAGTTTTTCTTACTATGGTATTAAAGCTTCATGGAATTCCTAAATCCATTGAATCTGATCGAGACCATTTTTTGTTAGTAAATTTTGGAAGCTTTTATTCGAGGAGTGGGACTAAGTTGCATCATAGTACGACATATCAACCTTAAACAGATGGTCAGACGGAGGTGGTTAATCGTAGTGTTAAGAAATATTTGAGGGCAATGGTTTCGGATCACCCTGAACATTGGGTACGATTCTTGCCATGGGTCGAATATAGCTATAATACTAGTTTCCATAGTAGTATTATTATGTCACCATTCCAAGCAGTTTATGGACATGTTCCACCTTCCATTATTCCTTACCCCTAGGTAATTAAAAGTAGCCGCGGTTGAAGAGTTATTGGTGGGGCGTGATGCTTTATGGCTCCAACATAAGCACAACCTATTGGTGGCACGACATCGTACGGAAATGCAAGCTAATCGCAAACGACGTGAGGTTGAGTTTGTGTTGGGTGATATGGTGTTGGTTAACATACAAGCATATCGACAAGTTACCTTGGCTAGGCGTAACTCCAACAAGTTAGCCAAGAGGTATTATGGACCATTTGAAATACATGTACATGTGGGAAAAGTGGCTTATCGGTTGGCTCTTCCGGAGACAAGTGGACATTTACCCAAGGAGGAGCACGAGGGGCATCCTATGGAACCACCTTTAACCATTTGTGATACTGGGATGGTTTTACCAAATAGCGTACCGACTCGTCAAGTGTTGGTCCAATAGAGTGGAAGTTCACCTGAAGAAGCGAAATGGGAATGGCTATCTGAGTTTAATTCAGCTTATCAAATTTCTAATAAAGTTATGATTTAAAAAAAATAATAATAATATTAATTTTTATTATTATTTTGTTACCATTATTATGATTATTTTATATGTAAATGATATAATAGTGATAATAATAATAATAACAATAATAATCATAATAATATTTATTTTTTTATTATGTTAAACTTTTTAATACGAAGTATTAATTACTTTAAAACAATAATTTATAATAAATTTATATTAATTTATTATCATAAATTATCACATTAAATAATTTAATAAATAATTAAATTTTTAATTCTTTTGATGATATTTAGTTTAATAACAATTATTTATATAATAGCTATTTTAGTAATACATTTTTACCATTTTTTAATATAATAATAAATTTCAAATAGTAATAATATATTTACTAATAACAAATTATTTTTTAATAGTAATTGTTTTATTTCTAACTATTTTAGTATTTTATTAATAAGTAATTGTTTTTTATTTAATAATATATAAATTTTAACATTTATTTTATTAATAATATTATGTTAATATTTTATTTAAAATAATACCAATTGTTTTATTAATATTATTATATTAATATTTATTAATAGAATAATAACTATCTTATTAGTCACTAATAATTATAATTTTAATAATAATAACGTTTTTATTAATAGTAAATCTTAATAATAATAATTTATTTATAAATACTGATCTTTTTTAAAATATAAAAACATAAAAATTACAACGTAATTCAAAACTTTTTATCCAACTTCTTATATAATCTGAATTTCCTCCACAAATCTAGTTGGAATATATGAATTACAGTTACAACTCACACTAAATAACATACGTAATATAAATTGAATTACAATTATATTTAATGGGCGAACCAAACCAAACAACATATGTCATTATGCGAACCAAACATTATATGTAATGTAATTAAATTACAATTATATTCAATTACTTCGAATTACGACGAACCAAACAAATGCCTCATTATTTGTATTTACGGTGCATTAAACTTGACATAGATTTTGTCATTTTCATATCATCATTTTATTTTTAATGAGTTAAACGTTGATTAACCAACAATAATAACCTTTTTTTTGTTCAAAAAAAAAGAAAAGAAAAACACTTTTTATATGAAAATAAAATAGTGACTAGTCTATAGCAATGTTTTAAAACCCGAGTTTTAGATCCCTAGTCGAGTTGCCAGGTCCGGATCAACCCGGGTTAACCCGGTTTTTTTAATTTCTTTTATTTTTAATAATTAAAAAAATTATACTTATAAAAACCATAAAAACATACGTATATTGAAAATATAAATTGTTTACCAACCAATATAATATGTAAAAATAAAATTTCGTCGCAAATACATAAAATAAAAAAAAATTCAAAAAACCCGATAAATTCGTAACCCGTCCGGGTCTTGAGAACCGGGTTGACCCAGGTCACCCCAAAACCGCCGGGTCAAGCCGGGTTTCGAAAATATGAAACCCAGGTCAATATGACCCGTTTTTTCGGCCGAAACCACCCAGGTCTGAAAACTGGTCTGTAGTATTAAAACATGCAAAATTACTATGACACAAAACAAAAAAGACAAAACTTCTAAAGATTGCTGGATTAATCGACCCATCTCACACCTAACTCTTCTGTCATCCATAAAAGAGTAGTACGTGAACACTCAAATTCTTTGACACATTCAACAAATTGATTTGTACACTTAAATTGGTTATATTTTATTAAAATATAAGTTGACAGATGATTAATAGTACAAGGGTAAGAAAGGTAATTATTTTCTTTTATATTTTTGTTTTGGATATTTTGGTTTGCACTTGACAGGTTGGTTAAAGATGGAGGACCTAATCTAGCAAGCTAAGGAAACTCACGTCAACCCTAGTCAAGCTGCTATATATTTATCGTTTTCTTGTTTTAGCCATTTAGTTGTTCTGTTAAGTTTTGTTATCTCTCTCACATTGTTAAGATCGCCATTGTTCGATCTAGAGTTTGGTTACTAGTTTTGTTCAGACTGATAGTGTATTCTGATCTTGCTTGTAAGATCATTAATACGCTTTTGTTTTCATTCTTTCTGTTTGTAAGTACGATAAAAAGGTAGGTATCACATTTGAAGTGATAGCCTAACGTAGTTTAATAAAAATAAAAGGGGAGGTTGGTTGATTGAATCATTCTTGATTCGTGTTTTTTGTTAAAGTTTTATAAAATCGAATATATTTTGACATTTTTACCCATGTATCATTTAATAGAATTGGCAAATTCAATACAAATATAAAGGGCATAAATGTCGCAACATAATAATTTGAGTGTGAAAATCAAATAATAGAGTGTACAAATCACCTCCCATAATATAGACTCTATAAAGTATTAGAATCTTTAAAAAAAGGTTCTACTATACATACCACTTCCCTACTAAAAAGTACATAAAAAATACCATTACAAAATATTCCTTTTGTAAAATGTTGAAGCTTGTTGATCTCTACCACAAGTCAACTTAAGAGGGGATATTAAAATATAAGTTGACAGCTGATTAATAGTACAAGGTAAGAAAGGTAATTATTTTCTTTTATATTTTTGTTTTGGATATTTTGGTTTGCACTTGACAGGTTGGTTAAAGATGGAGGACCTAATCTAGCAAGCTAAGTAAACTCACGTCAACCCTAGTCAAGCTGATATATATATTTATCGTTTTCTTGTTTTAGCCATTTAGTTGTTCTGTTAAGTTTTGTTATCTCTCTCACATTGTTATGATCGCCATTGTTCGATCTAGAGTTTGGTTACTAGTTTTGTTCAAACTGATAGTGTATTCTGATCTTGCTTGTAAGATCATTAACACGCTTTTGTTTTCATTCTTTCTGTTTGTAAGTACGATAAAAAAGCTAGGTATCACATTTAAAGTGATAGCCTAACGCAGTTTAATAAAAATAAAAGGGGAGGTTGGTTGCTTGAATCATTCTTGATTCGTGTTTTTTGTTAAAGTTTTATAAAATCGAATATGGTATCAGAGCCTATGGTTCTTGATACTTGTTTTTAAACTCGTTTTTAACTCTGGATTTCAATTAGCTGCTGGTTAATTGAGTTATTGATAAAATCTCAAAAATTAGGGTTTCTTAATTTTTGGGGGTTTTCTGATTTCTGGTGTTCCTTTGGGTTTAATTGGGTTCTTGGTTGGTTAATTGGGTTTAATTTCACTCCTGGTAAGTTTAATTGAAGAACCCCTAAATTTCAGACATTAGGGTTTTCATTCAATTTTGGGGGTTTGTTCTTATTTGTTGGTTATCTGTTATAACTAACGTTTCAGGTTGTTTTTCCGCTGTGCTTTATCTGATTGTGGTGGGATCTTCTTGATCTCCTTGGATCTTGTTTTTTTTGCTTGTAGTTGCGCGTTTTAGTAACACCTCTCTTGCTCTCTCTTTAGTTTGGTTTCTTGTTGTTGGTTTTTAGAGGGTGACTTAGGTTTCGAAGGGATTAGGTAGTTTTGGAGGATTGATTCAGTTTTATTATGTGCTTCTTGGTAGCTGTGTGTAGAGGAGATATAAGGGGTTTCTTTGTTTTCTGTTATGTGTTATCTTTTTTGATTTGTCATCATGTCTGATCCCAAGAAGGGTGATAAACCTGTTAGTGATACTGAAACAGAAGATAATAATGAGACTGTCATTCATACTAATGACCCATTATACTTACACCCAACTGATACTAATGGGCAACCTATTGTGAGTGTTAAACTAACTGGACCAGAAAACTATAAAGTTTGGCTGCTGCATTTAAGCTTGCTTTGCATACTAAAAATAAATTGGGCTTTATTGATGGTACTTGTGAATAAGATAATGATGATGAAGTTCTTTCTGGTCAATGGGATAGATGTAATGCAATAGTTTTATCATGGATTCTTGGATGTATCTCTTTTGAATTATATCAATGACAAATTTTTTCTAAAAATGCTAAAGATGTGTGGGATGAGTTTAAAGAAACTTATGATAAAATTTATGGGCCTGTTATCTATGATCTGCATTATAAAATTTTCTCTCTTACTCAATCTGGGTCTTCTTTGTCTGAGTATTATCATAACTACAATAGCTTATGGAGGCAGTTTAACTCCCTTGTCAATTTTCCTTCTTGTAGTTGTGATGGTGCTCCTCAAATGAAGAGTCATAATGCTCTTATAAGGCTTATGCAGTTTCTTATGGGTCTTGATGACACTTTTAGTGTTGTTAGGAGTCAATTGTTAACTGCTGACCCTTTGCCTGATGTTAAATCTGCTTTTGCTACTCTTTCTAGGGTTGAATCCCACAAGAACAATTTGGTTCATGCTGTTAATGATAAGAGTACTGCTTCTGCTTTTTTTAAACCTAATAATTGGTCTGGTAATAGAAGTACTCAAAACAATCAAAATAATCAAAACAGAGGTTCTAATAGAAACAACAATAATTTTGTTTGTACTCATTGTAATATGAATGGCCATACCATAGATAGATGTTTTGAGCTGAATGGTTATCCTCCTGGTTTCAAGAAAAGAAACTCTGGAGGATCTAATGTGTCTAATAATGCATCTAGTTCTAATGTTAATAGTGTTAGTCAAGGATCTAGGAATTCTCTCCCTTTACTGCTGATCAGATTAATAGGCTTATGGCCTTAATTGGATCTAAGACTGATGCTGGTGACGTGCAGTCATGTGCTGCATGTATTAGATTTGAGTCTAATCATGTTATAAGTTTTGTTAATTGTAGATTTTTTAACTATAACACTAATATAAGTACTTATAGTACATATATTGGGTGGATCTTTGATTCTGGAGCATCCCAATATATGACTTTTTCTACAGATCATTTATATGATGTAATAGATGTTTCTAAGATAAATATATCTGTTTCACATCCTAATGGAACTATTGAAAAGGTTAAACATGTTGGGACTTTTAAACTTTCTGATCAAATTATGTTAAAAAATGTGTTGGTTGTTCCAGGCTACAAGGTTGGCCAAGGATGATAAATTTTTTGTTTCATTTACTGAGTCAAAATGTTTTGTTCATGATTCTCTTCAAAAGTCCCTTCTAAGGACTGGTAGTGAGAACAATGGTCTTTATTTGTTTGATTCAGGTAGGAAATACATTAATAGCTCTATAACTACATGCTGTTTGTCTAAGTGAATTTGGCATAACAGACTTGGTCATCCTTCTGACCAAGTCTTAGCCATTTTAAAAAATGATATTCATATTGATTCAACTGATAATGTTCAGCCTTGTGAGGTTTGTCATAAGGCTAAACAGACTAGGGATCCTTTTCCTTTAAGTGAACATAAGACCAAGGTTTTGGGAGATATTGTTCACTTAGATGTTTGGGGTCCTTATAAAATTAAAAGTAGAGATGGATATAGATTTTTCTTTACTGTGGTTGATGATTATACTAGGGCTGTGTGGTTGTATATGCTTAAAGGAAAAGATGAAGTTTTTAATAAAATTGTTGAACTTTATAATTTAATAAAAACTCAGTATGATATGTCTATTAAAGTATTCAGAAGTGACAATGGTTCTGAATTTATTAATCATAAATTTGAAGAGTTTGTTCAAACTAAAGGAATTGTTCATCAAACCACTTGTGTATATACACCACAGTAGAATGGTATAGCAGAAAGGAAACATAGGCACTTGCTTAATGTTGCTAGAGCCCTTATGTTTTAGGGGGGATTACCTTCGAATATGTGGCCTGAATGTGTTCTTACTGCTGTCTATCTTATTAACAGGATTCCTAGCTTTGTTCTCTCTGGAAAAAGTCCTTATGAAATGATATATAAAATTAAACCTAATATCTCTTATTTGAAATCTTTTGGTTGTTTATGCTTTAGTACTGTACTTAATAATATGGATAAGTTTGCTGCTAGGTCTGAAAAATGTGTTTTTATTGGTTATTCTTTTACTAAAAAAGGGTATAAGCTTTTTAGTCTTGAGTCCAAAACTGTGTTATTTTCTAGGGATGTCAAATTTTATGAAACAATTTTTCCTTTCAAAAATAATGTTTGCAAAGGTGATTTAATTTTTGAAGAACAAGGTACAAATAGTTTAAATATTTTTGACATGGTAGTAGACAAGTCTGATGATCCCTATGATGAAGTGAGAGATGTAAGCTTAGAGAATAGAAGTAGCATTTCTAAGAGGTCTGACTTAGCTGATAAAGTGTCTACTGACACTTCTACCATTGTTACCAGTCACTCTCAGGGGTCAGATACTATGTATAATAAAGATCCTAGTGTTGGAAACTAGAGTGGTCTAGGCAGTAGTGAGGCTAGTCCTATAGACCAAAATGTTGCCCTAAATGATGATGATTATGAATCTGAGGGTGAAGAGTTTATAGAATTTAATCAATTGTTTCAAAATAATCCAGAGAGATCTGAGCTAAGAAGGTCTACTAGACAACACAAAGTTCCTGCTAAGTTTTGGAACTATGTACTTGATAAAAGAGTTAAGTATGATATTAATACTGTGATGAGCTACACTAGTTTGTCTATGCATAACTTTGTGTTTTCTAATAATCTAAACAAAAGTCATGAGCCTAAATCCTATGATGAGGCTGTCAAAGACCCTAGATGGGTTAAGGCAATGAATGAAAAAATGGAAGCCAAAACATGGGTTATTGTTGACTTACCTCTTGGTAGGAAACCTGTTGCTTGTAAATGGTTGTGGAAAGTGAAATACAAGTCTAGTGGTGATGTTGAGAGATTTAAAGCTAGGGTTGTTGCTAAAGGATTTAGTCAAAAAGAAGGTATAGACTATGAAGAAACATTTTCTCCAGTTGTGAAAATTGTGACTGTTATGTGTCTTCTTTCTGTTGTTGTGCAAAATAATTGGCCTGTTTATCAGTTAGATGTGAATAATGCCTTTTTGTATGGAGATTTAGATGAAGAAATTTATATGAATCTTCCAGAAGGATATGGTTCTAACTCAAACAAGGTGTGCAAGTTAACTAAGTCTTTATATGGGTTAAAACAGGCACCTAGAAAATGGAATGAAAAATTGACAAGTGTTTTAACTGAAAATGTTTTTTGTCAAAGTAAAAGTGATGTTTCTTTGTTTACTAAGACTGAGAATGAGTCTTTTATTGCCCTGCTTGTTTATGTTGAAGATATTATTATAACATGGAACAATGAAAGTATTATCAATGACTTTAAAGAATATTTGAGTTCTAAATTTAAAATAAAAGACCTTGGGAAACTCAAATATTTTTTGGGCATTGAAGTACTTGATACAGACTCAGGGTTATGTCTTAATCAAAGAAAATATTGTCTTGAATTACTATCTAAGTATGGGATGTTGGCTTGTAAGCCAGCTAAAGCTCCTATACCAGATCCTTCTAAGAAAAAGAAGAATCTTGTTGAAAATGAGGCTGATACTATTCTTGATAATAAAACTTGTTATCAAAAGATTGTTGGCAAATTGATATATCTAACTTTAACAAGACCAGATATTGCTTATGTTGTTCACTGTTTTAGTCAGTTTATGCATGCTCCTTATAAGTCTCGTCTGAAACTGGCTTTTCATGTGCTTAGATACCTTAAAAATTCTCCTGGAACTGGTATATCTTTTGAAAAACATATCAATCTGAATCTTAATGCTTTTGTAGATTCAGATTGGGCTAAGTGTAAGATTACTAGAAAGTCTGTTACTGGATATACAATATATCTGGGTGATAATCTTGTGTCTTGGAAAAGTAAGAAACAATCTGTTATAGCTAAATCTTCAGCTGAAGCTGAATATAGAGCTATGAATAGTGTTACTTGTGAAATCATGTGGATACTTAAGATTATGAAAGATCTTAAGGTGAATATTACCTTACCTGTGCCAGTTAGTTGTGATAGTAGTTCTGCAATTCAAATTGCAGTCAATCCTGTATTTCATGAGAGAACAAAACACTTTGAAATTGATTTATATTTCCTAAGAGAAAAAGTGTCTACAGGTTTGATCAAAACTATTAAGATCAAATCTGAAGATAATGTTACAGACTTATTTACCAAAGGTTTGTCTATTAAAGATCACAATTCCTTTTGTGAAATGTTGAAGCTTGTTGATCTCTACCACAAGTCAACTTAAGAGGGGTATTAAAATATAAGTTGACAGCTGATTAATAGTACAAGGGTAAGAAAGGTAACTATTTTCTTTTATATTTTTGTTTTGGATATTTTGGTTAGCACTTGACAGGTTGGTTAAAGATGGAGGACCTAATCTAGCAAGCTAAGGAAACTCACGTCAACCCTAGTCAAGCTCTTATATATTTATCGTTTTCTTGTTTTAGCCATTTAGTTGTTCTGTTAAGTTTTGTTATCTCTCTCACATTGTTAAGATCGCTATTGTTCGATCTAGAGTTTGGTTACTAGTTTTGTTCAGACTGATAGTGTATTCTGATCTTGCTTGTAAGATCATTAATACGCTTTTGTTTTCATTCTTTCTGTTTGTAAGTACGATCAAAAAGCTAGGTATCACATTTGAAGTGATAGCCTAACGCAGTTTAATAAAAATAAAAGAGGAGATTGGTTGATTGGATCATTCTTGATTCGTGTTTTTTGTTAAAGTTTTATAAAATGGAATATATTTTGACATTTTTACCCATGTATCATTTAATAGAGTTGGCAAATTCAATACAAATATTAAGGACATAAATGTCGCAACACAATAATTTGAGTATGCAAATCAAATAATAGAGTGTACAAATCACCTCCCATAATATAGACTATATAAAGTATTAGAATCTTTAAAAAAAGGTTCTACTATACATACCACTGCCCTACTAAAAAGTACATAAAAAATACCATTACAAAATATTCCTTTTGTCCACTCTCTGCTTCAGCCAGACACAGTTTTTATCAGTTTCTGTTCCGCGTTTTTTGTCTGTTTAATTTTTTTAAGTCACTAAAACTTATTATTTTTTTCGCACTTTCAGTTTCACAGTTTTATAACAAATAATAAATTATAAAAAAAAAAAGAAAAAGTAAGAATGGTATAGATTGTAAAAATGAGTGGTTTTGATAACTTTGCCTCTTTAAAAAAAGGAGGTACAATAATTTTATTTTTTTAACATCGAGGTACAATAATTCAATTGGGATAACCACTACAAGAAAATAGCCTCTTAGCGACTTGTTTAGCGACACGTTTAGCGATGCATTTAATGCTAACGAGGAGCTTAGCGTCAGAAAAAAAATGTCTCTATAAATGAGTCGCAAATTTTGCGATATGTAAATATTGGTCGCAAAAAATTGCGACATCTATAGCGATATTTAGTATTATGTCGCTATTTAAATAGCGACAAATTTTCATACCTGGCTACTTTAATCGCTATTTATGAGACATGTCGCTACTCACATCGCTAGATATGTCGCTATTTAGCGTTGTTATTATTCCAAGTCACTATTTACGACGCTAAATGAGCGACTTCTTGTTATTCGGACTAGCTACTTATGAGGCCAAATTAGCCACTCACTAGTTCTATGTAGCTATTTACGACACCAAAATAGCGACTTGTTTATTCTATATCGCTATTTCTTCGCTATTCCTAGCTTACACTATTAAGATGGCCGTTCTTCGACTTCAGTATTTACTCATGTTCATATCAGAAGTAGACTTCAGGCAATTCATAGAACAATTAACATCAATAATCAATAACTTAATATATATATACAACATATGATCCATCCATATTATTACAACACAATAATAATATAAATCAACACTTGTTTGGCTAAATGATAAACGTATATAAAGTAGAAACATTACAAGAACGTCAAACTAATGGTTATTTCTGTAAGGAGAAAAGAAACCCACGACACCGTCATCAGAGCTTGATTATAGAGCCATAGCCATATAAAATTGTTCTTGCCCAATCTAAACTTTGGCGAATGTTTCTCGTCTGATTCATAATTCTATCAAAGCCACATTATAGATGGGTCAAAAGTGACGCATTGTTAAAAAAAACTATAAAGTCTAGAAAAAAAGAACAAGCGCTATATTATAACAATAGGAACCAAACTAGAATGTAATGTAGCATTGACCTTGTCCGTTAAAAAAGGATATAGCATACTCACGTGCATTAGATTAAAACGATGCATCAATGCTAAATATCTTTCGCTTCTACTGCAAATCTAAAAATCAGAAAAGTATTATTATCACATTACTCGTTATATTTTTCTGATTTTACATAGCAGGTAATTAACTAGTAATAAGCCTTTTAACACATATCAGTTTCTGGATATACCTCAAATAACAAGATAACAAGTTCGGTCTGTGGTCCATGGACTCCTACTTCCAGTCGAGGCCGCCTTTTCCTAACATATATACAGAACGAGGGTGTTGATATGTTTATAACTGTTAAAAGGCGAATAAATTGAGTAGAAAGTCATATGCAAATATTATAGAGAAGAGTGTTAATCATTGATGGAAAATTACCATCTCCGTGAGAAGCCATTGTTATACGGGAGGAAAGTTTTAACGCTACATAAGTGATATCATTGGCTGTTACTTCAACAATAGCTTTAAGAAAAAACTCCATGGGTTTCCTGTCAGAGAAAAAAATCATGATGTTATGGCAGATAGTAACCGTAACTTGACCGGCTTTCCCTATCCACCTGGTAACTTAGGTGGACAAATTCGCAAATTTTCAATAACTTGTATAATATAACATGAGAGTCTCGGATATCAACCAGCTATCAAAGGTTAACCAGGTAGTGTTCCAACATAACTAGTCTCGGATACAATTGGATTAACTCGAGTTTGGTCAGGTGCAAAAGAAGCTCGTGTATTGGTACTTGGTATCCCTGGCCACTCGGGGATTCCTGATTTTCTACATGTATTCCTAAAGGTACCTTTTTACTACAAAATGAGATAAGTTGGTTAGAAATAGTTTACCACTTCTAATGCTTAAAACAAATTGTAATCAATCAGCCTTTAGATATATGGATAGATGAAACTTACATCGAAGCTCTTTTGCAGCAACCACACTGCTCAGCCCAAAATAAGGAACCAGGTGAAAGTAATACGAAAGGGAAAATGACTGCGTTCTGCGGATCCTAATTTTGCTGTTAAGACTGACGCAAGTCTTTGGGCATTCAGTTTTAATCGAGGATTGCAAACCCGCCTGCTGCAAATAGGGCAAAATAGTTGCAGCGTTAGGTATTTAATGACAGATGGGATTGATGATGACAGTTTAAAATTAGTAAAGTATGTAAACGTATCATTGTAGGAGGTGTTTAATAAACTATTTAATCTCAAGTATCATCTTCAAATTTTTAATCGTAGCAGAATTTATTTGTAGCAAACAACTTTGTACTTATAAAGCGCTCATACTTTTTCGCTTTCTATCAGTTTAGGACAGGGCATTACAGTAGTTTCACTAAAAGATGTAACAGATAGAGAGGGCCCTGCTGCTCTGTGTTTTGCTATTGACTTCTTACTAGAACTTCACTTTTGTAAGGTGAAATTTTTTATGTTCTAGTATAAGAGATGTGATACACATAAAACTCAAAGTAGCATCTAAATAGGTCTTGTGTGATGCACACAAAATTATCTAACATAATATATGAGCATATGCAGAAACATAAAAACATTATACATTTATGAAAACATGTAGATAGTTAACAAGGGAGCGAACCTGAACTGCTTTGTAAACTTTTCCAATAATACTGCCATAAGAATGTGCGGGTGTATCTGTGACATAGTCAATTACACCAACACATTGACCATCTATGATCACAGGGAAAACAAAGGAACCCATATCCTAGAAAATATAGCATCTACATACGGAGGACGCTGATCATATGGGATGTTATGCACATTTGGAGTCTGTTCAGAAGTAGAGTTCAGAAACACACGGCCACGAAGCCCAACGGCTATTCTTTTCTCAGGATGGACATAGAGTTTGTGGTCTAAGCAGCCTCGACGATATAATTCAAGTTCGTCATTGGTCCCAGACAGACCAAAAGGCTAACCTGTTGTAATGAGTAAAATAGTCTTTCCAGTTTTCGTTGCAGCCCAAAATTGAATATATCTATGTTTTCCATTGCCCATTTAGACCATTTCAATATATCTATGTTGTCCAACTACACCCATCATTTGGAAAAAGTGACCCATTTTGCCCATATTTATTCAAATGCACACAAATTGCCGGTACTAATCAATAGGCGAATAAAGTTGGAAAGTTGGGTATGATCGTACGAATTATTAGATTAATCAATAACTACATATAAGATGGAGTAGTAAAATATAGCCTAACAAACACAAATCAATTACATCATACTAATTATATAACAGTAGGTCTAAACTAATCGAATCTCAAAATTAAAAAGTGAATGTATAAAGAAAGAAGGACCTGATGAATGATTTGCCTTCAATAGGTGAAGTAAGTGTAGTACCTGAATCATTATTAGTTTGATTGAAATTTTTAGAAGCGAATAGTCTTCACTACCATCGTGAAACAAAAACCCATTTTAACTGAGGTGTGAATTCCTTTTGGTATTCATGAATCGAACCTTTTATCTTTGATACAATTGATATTATTATTAATATTAGTAACAAGAGATTGTGATTTTGAACAAGTTTGAATAACTAACATTAGCCGAAAGTATTGGAGGTTATGCCATACTCTTGATTCAATGTTCATCAGAATGGCAGACTTGGTTGGCTTCTTTCTGCGATTTAACTGTACTTGCTTGACTGGACCTGACTGCCCAGCAGGTGTCTGCAAAGATAACTATATATCAATCCACCACATAAGAGAAATTTAGAGAGTGACATATAATATTGAAACTTGGAAAAGAATTTGAAACCAATGTAATAAGCTTGTCAAATGAATGTGACATCAAGTATCATCGAGAAATTTACCCAACGAAATTAAATAACTGATCACCCTTCAAAAAATCAAGAAATTAATCACCTACTATGTGTATTTGAGAAACAATACCAGCAGACACACAAAAGAATGTTTTATCTTTGATACAATTGATATTATTATTAATCTTGTATGTATACATGTAGAATAAGATATAGTATCCATAATAAGCAGTTTTGTTATCCAAATGGCACTATTCTAACAATTAATAAGATTCAACCATAAGTTGACACCTCGATATAACTGAGTAAAAATGCGATCCAATAGCAAGTGTAATAATATCACTATCAGAGTTTAAAGTTAAACTAATGTTTAAATCACAAAGATAACATGTAACACAGATACTAAAACTCAACGATGTCATATTGTCATCAAATACATGACTATTGTAGAAAAATCACACTCTGAGTTTAAGAGAATGCTAAACGACATATATAAGCTAATGCTAAATGAGACAAATAATGCCTACAACAACAAATCAGCTGACGAAACAAATAGAATTCATTAAAACCGCAATGACATCATTAAATGCATAAACGTTTGTTGCAAAATCAAAATCGAACTCTAAATTAATGCTAAACCACACAAATAAGCATAATATGGAACGCAATCAGCTCACAAAGACGTCATCAAATAGTGAATGTTGCGATATCACAATCAGAGTCTAAAATCTAAATTAATGCTAAATGACACAATAAGGCGTAAATGATCCTACAACCGAAGAATACTCACGATGACATCATCAGATGCATAACTACTATAGCCCTCAACTCTGATGACATCATCAGATGACACAGTAAGTTTATTACGATAAACTTATATAAGCCCTCAACTCTCAAAATAATTTGGAAATTTGGGGCTTATGAAATACAAGCCGAACTCAAATAAGTTGATAAGCCCACATATAAGCCGAAACAAACATCCCTTAAATAAACCATAAACTCTAATAAGCCAAGCTCAAGCTAATAAAATCAGCTTATGCTTTATAGGTGTTGATCCCAAACTTAGATCGATTTAGCTTTATGTATACGAGATTAGATCAAGTAATACACTTAGAGAAACCTTTGTATATGCTTATGAATCTAAGTGTTATGCGGAATTTAACACTTAAACAAGAACACACAATGATATAAACAAACTTTCACTTTGATTATCAATATCAAACTTGCTTACAATGAAAGTAGTTTACGAATGAAAACTTATATGAAACTTATATCAAACATTAACCTAAAGGTCTTCTTTTATAGACATAAGAAGCCTTGTACAATAATCTACGTATCAGCTATTCTAGGTAAAGATAAATATAGAAAATACATTGTTGTTCCTATCTTTACTAGAACTATTCTAGAATACAATAAACGCGTAGAGTA
The DNA here is from genome assembly GCA_025667525.1 of Glebionis coronaria. NCBI lineage: Eukaryota > Viridiplantae > Streptophyta > Magnoliopsida > Asterales > Asteraceae > Glebionis > Glebionis coronaria. Next base: position 607,901,483 of record CM046880.1, read on the forward strand.
TATCTTCCCATCAGTGCTTGTCTTCAATGTGTCAACGCTTGACTTTATCTTGTCAACGCTTGAGCTGTCAGCGCTTGTTTTGTTCTTGTCAACGCTTGTATTACTCTTGTCAGCGATCAAGTGATCTGGCCTTAATTTATTCCCAACAATCCTCCCCTAAACTTGATATCCACTCTTATGATCAAGTTTCTGAATAAGCATTAAGGACTAGGAGGAATCTTACAAACCTTCTCATATTGATAATGAATAAATCTAATCAAATCTTTTGCCACGTCACTTGAATAATCTATTTCCAGCCGAGTGTCCTTCATCTTTTCCAAAATAGCCTTGGATATGAAATACTGACCATCCACAAGTAGATACTCAGCAAACTTTGTAGAGCTCAAATGGTAAACACCAGCAGCTGAATATAACCTCCATTGAAGACCACTGAGGTCATCTTCAAGATCCTTCCAAACAGCAGGATCCTCATCTTTTGGTCCACACATTCTTTTGAATGTGGACCAAAGTTTTATTCCATTAGCTGAAGTTGGTACTTCAGCCTCATACTTGGTCTCCAGCAACCTCCAAAGGTCCACCAAGTCTTCTCTATCACAACTTGCAAACAAAGATATGAGAGTGGTAAAAGTGTGTACCTCTTTGCCATATCTGCCAATCCTCCAGAACCCACATTCATCTTCTTCATAGCTCACAATTGGGTTCCTGGAATCTAATGGTAACACTTGCACCATATCTGAAGCTTCTAAAGGTGAGAGCTTGAGGCTCTTTCTGATGACAACTTCACTTGGATATAGTGGATCCATATCTTTGGGAAACTCAAATGAAATTCCCTTCTTCATTGGCCTGGGAACAATCATAGCTTTCTTGAGTTCCATTTCTTCTACAAGTTCCTCCTTTCTTTCATCTGAAAGGAGTCTGAGAGTGTTTGCTTCCTGCACTCTCACCCAAATGGGATAAGCCCTGTTTTCCAACTCATCAAATGTCAAAGCCTTCAACTTCTGATATGTCCATCCAACTCCATGACATCTGAGCAACATAAAGTATAGCTCCCTTCTATCCCTTTTCAACTCTGAGAGAATATTACTTGCCTTGTGTTTCAAAATTACCTGGCAATCATTCTGAACTCTAAGAAGAATCTCCAAACCCCATATTTGATCTGAAATGGTCAAGTCTGGATTCTACATGCATCTTTCTTCCCAAGCATTGTACATTTGAACCACCTCTGGCATGTCAAAGTCAACCTGCAATTTCAATTCTCTCAGCTTCTCCTTAGCCAACTCATCCCCATACTCAAGCCTTTCTGGTTCTATAATCATCACACTTGAGTCTGAGCTAGCTCCATCACTTCCTTCTTCTGAAGTCACAACAAATGGTGACTCTTTCATCTCCTTTTTATCCTGTTCCAAGATTTGTGCAGCTAATCTTCTATCAAACTCAACTTGAGCTGCATCCTTTGGAACAATCTCTTCTACCAATATACCCTTACCCTTATCTGTTGGTGCAATGGTTGGTAAGGTAGATGGTGATACCTGAGTAGAAACCTCCTTGATGATAGATGATGACTGGGATACATCACCTTCATGTGCAGGTCTGTCAACGCCCAAATTTGTCCTATCAGCGCCCAAAATATTTCTGTCAGCGTCCAACTCTTCCTTGTCAACGCCCAAATATCTTCCCTCAGCGCCTTGTGTAACCTCTCTCAACATAGCTGTAAATGATAAATTTAAGTTGGTAGGAGAGACTAAGGACGTATCAAAACCTGTTTGTTTCTTCAAAGTTGTAAGGGCCTCAGCAACATCAATTGATTGACCATCATGACTGCCCTTATCACTTAGATTTATTGGATCTTCCTCCCCTTTGGAAGATTCCTCCATACCCCTCCTTGCACTAGCACTCTCCAAAACAACAATCCTCTCCCTCAATTGCTTGAGTTCAAGGCCTTGTGAGCTGACAACTTGTACTAAGTCTGCATTTTGCTTTTGCAAGCTAATGCAGACCGCCGTCAATTCCATAAGAGTCATTGGTTCCAGTCTGCCCTCTTCTGAAATGGGGATTTGACCTCCCAAATCAGATTCATTGGGCAAGGATGAGGACTTAATGATGGTGGGACTGCCTTGGCCAGCATCTAAGCCAGAACCAATAGTCCTAGCCTCATCCAGGTCACCAGCCACACTTGTGGTGGTGGTTCTCTCTGCTACATGGCTAGGACCACCAGAGGAGAACACTCCAGTAGTCCTTTGGCATTTCATCAACCTATATTCAGGTGGTGTGGAAGATGGTGTGGAAGAATGGGTGGATGTGGGTTGGTTAAGGGGTGTTTGGGTTTGTGAAGGTTGTGTGTCAGCGTGGGAAATAGGCATATCAACGCCAACATTTAATGTGTCAGTGTCGAAGGGTTCTTGGTCAAGTTGCATATGTTCAGGTGAAGGTAATGGTTCAGGAATAGGGTCAAGTTGTGGTTGGGGGTCAATTTGTGGTTGGGGGTCAATTTGTGGTTGGGGATCTGGTTGGGGTTGTGCTGCTGTAATAACAGCAAGCATATCTGGGGTTAAAGGTAGGTCACGATGGGGTGGTGAGTTCATCTTCATAAAAAATTTGTAGAAAACGGGGATAAGCTAAAGTCATTTTGTTCCCCTTGTTTTTACACATCCCCTCAAAAATCATTTTAGAATAATTAAATTTTTGCCCTGTTGCAATGCACACAATAGCACTTGCAATGGATCTATTGATCTCATTGTGTGCAGTGCATTTGGGACTCAAACATTGAAGGAGGACATGTATGAGGTACTTCCAGGCTGGGGGAAATTCCTGCTTATGATACTTGTTTAGAGTACCTTCATCAGGAAAAGGATATCCCAAAGCCCTAAGCCCTTGTTCTATTTCATTTATGGGAAGGATGGCTATACCATCAGCATCATCAAGATGCAAGGCTTGGCGTACCAAAGCCTCAGTAACCACCCAAGGTCTCCCATGAACAATAGAAGTCAATGTAGTCACTCTATTAACTGTTGAGGAACTGACAGTGTTCCAAAACTGCTTAATATGTGTGACTGGAATGAGTGGTGCATGAGAAAGAGCATACCTTAATGGGGATGCGTTCAAATACGCCACCATTTGTGTGTATTGAGGAAACAGAGTGTCATCAGCTTCAAGATATGCAATCATGTTGTGTTGAGACCTGAACCCCATTTCCAATTCTGATGGTTTAAACTTGGGTGCCATTGATGAAAGCTGTTAAATTTAAGTGAAGAAGATGAAGTTGATGAGAGAAAATTGTGTTAGACAAGAATTATAGATACCCTGTTTAAAATAGGAGCCAAATTTATAGGAGAAGAAAATGCATGTGATAGGCCCAAAAATAGGCAAGTATTTTCAAAAATCAATCATAAAAATATTGAAAAAGTATAAGTTTATCTCATGCATTAAATGTAAAGTAACAACTCCCAAAATTACGGCCTAAAGATATGTCAAAAATAACAACTGGGTAGGTCCCATTGATTGTCAACGGTAAAAAATAACCCATCAACGCCCAACGACTATAATCTTGTCAACGTTTGCCTATAACCATGTCAGCGTCCAATTTGGTCCTAACAACGCTTGGAAAATTCTTGTCAGCGTCCAAAAATAAAAATGTTTTGAAAATGAAAAATGACCTTAACAAGTAATTTATCCTAGAGAAGATAACCAAAAGCTGATAATTATTATAGGGCGGCAAGCACTGTCCAGTTATGCACACTTGCTTAAGCAAGATAGACACAACAGTCCTCTAATGTCCCTTGCTAACCAAAACTCTTAACAACCAAGTTACCTTACAAAATTCCTTGTTACTCCCAGGTAATTCCCATAACAAAATTATTCCCAAGGCTCCCAACAGACCACAACCAATTCTAGGCCAAAAATGTCTTGGCAGCATGCATAGTATATCAACTTTGCATGCTAGAGTGCCTCATGATTTAGTAAAACTAACTCATACTCACCTGTGGATACAATCTAGAATTGTGATAAGAGTATCATATGGATACCTAAACATCCTAAAGGTTCCTAAAACCTCCCCTTAAACTATGATACAAAAGTTTGCTAAAATCATGTATGAACATAAAAATTTATGTCAAGATAGGAATGAAACATTCCAACCATCATCCATAAATAAAAACTTGTCCAAATGCTTCTCCATTGATCCATAAGCAACTCTGTATCCAATGGTATACTGCTAACACCATCTGCACATTTAGATTGAAAACCACAAAACTAACATTGTTGCTGACAACGCCCCGATAACACATGACAGCGTTGAGGGAAACTTTGTCAGCGTTAGACAATTATATTGCTGACAACGTTGCAAAAACACTTATCAGCGTTCAAGCAACCTTTGTCAGTGTTAGAAAAATATAGTGGAAAATCTAAATCATCAATAAGACCAATAACAATGCATCATCCTGTACATACTTTTACAAAAAGACTCCAAAACACATATTATGTGATATTGACCATTCCAATACTTGTTACCAAGTATTGAAACCTCCTAGCATCAAAAGGTTTAGTTAATAAATCTGACACATTTTCCTCAGTGTCAACCCTATCTGGTTGTATTAAACCTTTTTCAAAGCAATCTCTTATAAAATGGTGTCTAATTTCTATGTGTTTAGTTTTAGAATGATGTACAGGATTCTTAATGATGCATAAAGTGCTGTTATTGTCAACAAATATCTTGGTATGCATGAAATTATACCCATAGTCCAACAGCTGGTTCTGAATCCATAAAACTTGGCCACAACAAGCAGCTGCAGCCACATACTCAGCTTCAGTTGTAGAATTAGCCACCACTGTTTGTTCCTTGCATTGCCAAGAGATCAACCTGCTCCCAAGAAACTGACATCCACCAGTTGTGGATTTCTTATCAAATTTATCACCTCCATAATCACTATCTGAATATGCAATCAGCTCCAATGGTGAATCCTTTGGGTACCACAAACCAAGACCAGGATAGCATCTTAGGTACCTAAAGATCCTCTTCACAGCATAAAGGTGACATTCTTTGGGAGTCACTTGATGGCGTGCACAAGCACACACAGCAAACATGATGTCAGGTCTGGAGGCAGTAAGATACATCAAGGATCCAATCATGGATCTATAGTGCCTGACATCAACATCTTTCCCATCTCCAATCTTTCCCCAAGGGTGTTCTCTATCCATAGGAGTAGTAGCCCTCTTTTCATGTGGAGAAAAGCCAAACTTCTTCAAGATCTCAGCAACATATTTATCCTGGGAGATGAAGATACCATCTTCTTTCTGCTAAACTTGTAAACCAAGAAAGAAGTTCATCTCCCCCATAGCACTCATCTTGAATTTGTCTGTCATAAGCTTGGAGAAATCCTCACTCATCTTTGGATCAGTAGACCCAAAAATGATATCATCAACATAGACCTGCACAAGCAACACATCCTTGCCTTTCTTCTTTGTAAACAGTGTCTGATCTATGGTGCCCCTCTTGAACCCATTGTCCACCAAGTAGGTAGACAAAGTACCATACCATGCTCTTGGGGCTTGATGAAGGCCATACATAGCCTTTTTGACTCTATACACTTTATCTGGATGCTCTGGATCCTCAAAACCAGGAGGTTGCTTTACATATACTTCCTCAACAATGGTGCCATAGAGAAAGGCACTCTTGACATCCATTTGATAGACAGTGAAGCCCATGCAGGATGCATAGGCTAGAAAAATCCTTATAGCTTCAATCCTTGCAACTGGTGCAAAGACTTCCTCATAGTCTGTCCCCTCCTCTTGTGTATAACCTTGAGCCACTAACCTTGCCTTGTTTTTGACCACAATGCCTCTTTCATCTCTTTTGTTCCTGAGAACCCATCTTGTCCCTATAGGTCTGACATATCTAGGACAATCAACCAGCTCCCAAACATCCTGAATTGCAAATTAGTGAAGCTCATCCTGCATGGCTTCCACCCAACTTGGTTCTTTGAGAGCATCAAATATTTTCTTGGGTTCCTCTTGTGACAGAAAACAGGCAAACAAACATGCTTGCACAAGAGGGGTATCAACCTTCTTGTGTATATTGGCAATAAACCCACCAAGACCTTGATGAGATCTTCTGGTCTGAACAGGAGTCATAACATCACCAATGATCTGGGAAGGGGGGTGATTCTTCATTGTGGAGGTGAGAACTCCTCCTTCAAACAGTCTGGTGTCCTCAACCTCACGCTCTATATTGCCAATATCTTCTTCATCAGACTCTCTTATATCAACATAAGGATGACCTTCTTCATATGAATTGGAAGGTTCACCTTGTTCAAAAGTGGAAGAGAAAAGATGTGCAAAGGTGTTGTCAACGTCTGAACCTTGTTTGTCAGCGTTTGGGCTAACAACGCTTGAACTGTTGTTGTCAACGTCTGAGCCATCAACGTCTGAATTGGTCTTGTCAGCGCTAGATTTTCCTTTGTCAGCGCCTAAAGGACCATGCATGTTTGTATTTGGTGGTGCTTGGAAACCACCATTATCTTGTCCAGCAGCAGCAAAAGCATCTGTCCAAATGGGAATGGAAACATATTCTAGGATAGGAGATGTCTTTTCTGCTTGTGATCCAACCTTTTCATGAACCTGAGTACCTGAAACATCAACAACTTGTTCCTCCATAACATTTGAAGTTACCTTCACAATGTCTGGATTAGTGACAGGCATATAATTTAAAGTTCTAGATAAAGGTTCCAAGTCAAACAACCAATTAGGACCACTTTCAGGATCACTAGGTTTATTCTCTAAAAACCTAACATGGACTCTTTCAACTATACGTTTGTCCTCTTTAAGATAAACCCTATATCCCTTGCTCTACACTGAATACCCCATGAAGTAACCCTCATCACCTTTTGCACTAAATTTCCCTAAGGCATCACTAGTGTCTAACACTACTACATGACAACCAAAAGGTCTGAGAAAACTAATATTATGTTTTCTACCCCAAAGTAACTCATAAGGTGTTTTGTTCTGAATTTTGTTAACCAATGCTCTATTTTGCACATAGCAAGCTGTATTAACAGCCTCAGCCCAAAAAGCTATAGGAAAGTGAGCATCAGCCAACATTGTTCTGGCTGCTTCAATTAGGGTTCTATTTTTCCTCTCAGCAACCCCATTTTGTTGTGGGGTTCTAGGAATACTAAATTGCCTAGTAATTCCTTTCTTGGCACAGAAATCATCTAGCTTCTTATTTCTAAATTCTCCACCATTATCACTCCTAAGCATTTTAACCTCATTGCCAGACCTCTTCTCAATCTGAGTGATAAAATTAATTAGAATATCAGCTGTGTCACTCTTCATAGCAAGAAAGAATGTCCAAGTAAACCTAGAAAAGTCATCTGTGATAACAAAACAATATGACTTACCATTCAAACTTTCTATATTGGTTGGACCAAAGAGGTCCATGTGTAGCATATGAAGAGGTCTAGAACTAGTGTGCACCTGTTTGGACTTGAATGAGACCTTGTGCTGCTTGCCTTTAAGACATGCAACACAAGAGTGGTCATCGTGGAAGGCCTTCTCAGGCAAACCATCAACTAAACCAAGCCTCACAAGTCTATTTATATTTTAAAAATTTATGTGCCCTAATCTCCTGTGCCACAAATTACTCTCATCTACTGAGGCCTTAGCATAAAAACAGGACATATTATTATTCATTTTAATCCCATTCAAATTCACATTATATATGTCCTTATGCCTAGGTGTCCTATACTCAATATATTTCTCATCAGGGATCTTAAAATCCTTGCTTAACACCAAACACTCAGTATTTGTAAAAAGAACTTTATTTTTGTTATCACAAACTTGTGATACACTAAACAGATTGTAATCAAGTTCTTTTACCAGGAAGACGTTCTCAAAACGCAAATTCTTGGTGAGAAGGGGTCCTTTGCCTGTGATAGTACCATATCCGCCTCCAAAGTAAACCTTATCACCATCTTTAATGGGAGTGAAGTTAGTCAGATAGTCTTCCTTCCCTGTCATGTACCTTGAGCATCCACTATCCCAATATCCATAATCGTTGACCTGTCTTTGAATGCCCTGCACATAAAGAAAACAAATTAGTTTTCTTTGGGAACCCAAGTCTTAAAAGACTTGGATTCATCTGGTTTTTCAATAAGAACAGACTTAGTTCTCACAACAACCCCATTCTCATCCTTCTTAGGATGAAAGACCCAGTTAACCCTAATAGGTTTTGTAATGACCTTGGAAATGTAATTAAATCTATTACAAGTCATTGAAATCCCATTATCATTAGGGTTTTGATCTTTCTTGGGTCTCCATGTTAAGCTTGAAGAAGCTTTAGACCCCTTACCTTGTGGTTGCAAATATTTAGGTCTGGTCACGTTTCTGTCAGCGTTAGAATTTGTCATGTCAACGCTGAAATTACCCTTGTCAGCGTTGAACCTAGGGTTTGCTACAGAAACCCATTGCCTATTTGACCAGGTGTTTGTCTTTTGAAATGGTCTTTGTCCATGAGTGTTAGACCCTCTAGTAAAGAATGGGGCAGGTCTAATCACTTGTGGACTTTGCTGCACACAAGGTTTGGGTCTGACAACGTTTGACTTTCTAACAACGTTGACTTTGTTCCTGTCAGCGCTGAAATTATTCCTGTCAGCGCTGGCTTTGGGAGCGTTGACACACTTATATGCCAAGTGTGAAAAGCTACCACAAGTGTAACAAGCTTTTCTAGACACAACCTTAGGTCTAGAAGAGAAGAAGCCTGTTCCATGATTGCTAACTTGGCTCTTGGGAGACCTAGTATTCCTATACATCTCTGCATATTTAATGGTAGGTCTTCTAACCGTGTTTGAGCCTAGGTCAATAGCTTTACCAGTGATTGGGTTAGTAACCTTAATGGGTGTGGACTCATTGGGACTTTCACATAGTAAGCCACCCTTGACAAATAAAGTAGGGTTAGACTTCTTCCACTCATTTAGGTCAGTCAGTTTTTGTTGATACTCTTCAACTGGAGTGACAACTCTTGGTGGAGGAATGAATTCCTCCTCTTGGAGCTCTGGCAAACCAGTCCAAGATAGGTCCTTTTGTTGGACACCATAGAAGTCACCAGCTGGTGGTGGAACCAAAGAGTAATCATTCATCCCAATCCCAGTCATGTCCTTAGGATCCCTTTGTTTACCCACACATTCTCCTAGGGTTTGTGTGGCTCTATCAAATCTTTGAATTTTAAGGCCAATATTATCTTTATTCTTAATAGCCTCATCTAACTTAGCCTGTATCTCACCATTAAACCTTTCCATGATGTTTCTAATATCCATACTAGCATCTAACTCATGTTTTAAGATATTGATTTTATCTTTTAAGTCAAATTCCATTTTCTTATATTCAGAAACGGTTTTCTTAGTTTTAGTAAGGGCTAGTTGGTAATTAGACAATTTACATCTTTCAGTACTCACATCATCTAATAATCTTAACACTTCTTTGTTAAGTCTTTCAGTATTTAACCTACAACCTTTGCTACAAAAAGCGTCATCATATACCTCATTATCAGATGAAGAGGAGGAGTGTGCCATGAGAGCATATTCAACATGCTCTTCTTCTTCAATATCAGCAACCAAAGCTTTATCCTCTTCAACATTCTTAGCCAGATAGCTCCAATCCCATCCCATACCATCAATTCCTTGAACTGCAACCATGGCTTTGGAATCCTGAGCTTTAACAACCTGACTTGAGGGTTTACCAGCATCAGATCTTCTAGGAGATCTGCATTCCCTCATGAAGTGCCCCATACGATGACAGTTGTAGCATTCAACTTTGGATTTGTCAAATCCAGCTGTGTCTCTAGCATTGAAGGTCATCTTCTTCTTAAACCTTCTGTTCCACCTATTTGCTCTTATACTAGCAAGAGCCATGTTCCACTTGATGTCCATCTCTTCCAAGTGCTCATCACTTATCTGCTCAAGGTCCTCATATGTAATCACTGAACCATTGGGCAAAGTAGCAATGTAAGCACAAACAGTATCCAAATCCAAACCAGCAGGTTTAACTCTTGGGGAGTCACTCTTGAATGTGTCAGCGTCTGAATAGGAGACGTTGACAGGACTTGTTTCAACGCTGACATATGATGATCCAGTAACTGGATGTATGTAAGAGTCCTTCTGATTGAATTGACTTTCACTATGAGAGAAGAAGGCCATGTTACTGGTGGTAGACTTGCTTCCATGCTCTAAAAGAGTTTCATCCTCCAACAGCCTTAGTTTGTTGTAGATGTCATCAAATGAGGAGCTCTTGTAAGTATTGTTGGCAAGAATAGATCTTGCCTCAATCTTCCATGCCTCACCAAGACTTTTAAGAAAGGTAGCATTAATGTCAACATCACCAACTTGTGTCCCCATGAAGGACAACTTGCTTGTAATGTCAAGCAATCTGCTTCTCACACTACTCAGTTTCTCATTGGGTTGAACTTTGAAGACAGCATAATCATGCATGAGTTGCTTTTTCTTTTCTTCCTTAGTGTCTGCATTGCCACCATGTGCAACTTCAAGAGCTTCCCAAAGGTCTTTAGCAGATTCATAACCTCTGTATTTATGCTGATTCTCTTGTCCTAAAGAGAGCTTCAAGATATTTAGGGTTTTCATGTCAACCCTTCTCTTTGCTATGTCTTTAGCAGACACAGCTCTACCATCATCAGGTTTTTCCTTCTTGTCAGCTTCTGAACATCCAGCAACAACTGTTCTTGCAGCAATAGCATTAGCAATCTTTTGAGCCTTATTGAATGTGTTTCCATATTCAATAATCTCCCAGAGAGTGTAGTCATAGATCCCTAGATATTGCTCAAAATTAAATTTCCACTGATCAAAGTTGGTTGCATCAAGCATAGGAATCTTGATGTTTGGTAAGGGTGAGGAGGAAGAGGTTACTGCTTCAGACATGATGTTGTTAGGGTTTCTGAGAAAATTAGGGTTTTGGTGATTTTTAGGGTTTTGGTGTTCTTTAAGATCAAAATTTCCTCAACAAGCTCTGATACCACTTTTTGATCCTAAACTTAGATCGATTTAGCTTTATGTATACGATATTAGATAGAGTAATACACTTAGAGAAACCTTTGTATATGCTTATGAATCTAAGTGTTATGCGGAATTTAACACTTAAACAAGAACACACAATAATATAAACAAACTTTCACTTTGATTATCAATATCAAACTTGCTTACAATGAAAGTAGTTTACGAATGAAAACTTATATGAAACTTATATCAAACATTAACCTAAAGGTCTTCTTTTATAGACATAAGAAGCCTTGTACAATAATCTACGTATCAGCTATTCTAGGTAAAGATAAATATAGAAAATACATTGTTGTTCCTATCTTTACTAGAACTATTCTAGAATACAATAAACGCGTAGAGTATATCTTCCCATCAGTGCTTGTCTTCAATGTGTCAACGCTTGACTTTATCTTGTCAACGCTTGAGCTGTCAGCGCTTGTTTTGTTCTTGTCAACGCTTGTATTACTCTTGTCAGCGCTCAAGTGATCTGGCCTTAATTTATTCCCAACAATAGGTTTTTCAAATAAGCCAATAAGCCTAACAAATAAGCTAATCAATTAATCAACTTAAAATAACAATCAATTCCACAACTAATTTAGCATAATTTATCAAATCAAATCAAATCAATTACTCAGCTCATAACAATCAAATCAATCGAATAAACTAATATAGAATTTATACCGGAGAAGATGGTGGTGAGCGGTGGTGTTACGGTTGTTATCCGATCGGTGGTGTTACGGTGGTTATCCGATCGGTGGTTATCCGATCGGTGGTGTTACGGTGGTTATCCGATCGGTGGTGTTAGGATGCCGAGATCCATAATTAACGGGGTGATGGAATGAATATTCAACAATAAAAGGAAAGTTAACCGAATGAGGGGGTAGTGTTATATATTTTTAAGCTAGTTCTATAAAGGAAACTTATACGATAGCGTCTTGTGGCAGTAAAATTGTCACAATTATTAAAGTAAGGTACTAAAATCTAAAAATCGAAATCGAACCGATAAACCGCGCCAGTTAAAACTTAACGAAACCAAACCGACCTTATTCAGTTTGGTTTTCGGTTTTATATAATTATGGTTTTCGATTTTAGTTCGGGTTAAAACCTAGGAAATAGACTTAAGCTATTTACTCTGGTTCGGTTAGATTAGTTTTGATTCGATTTCTGTTTTACTAGGTTAACTTTGCTGGTTCTCAGATAATTTTTTTTTTAATTAATTATCGGTTAAGTTTTGACCCGTTGCTCAGACCTATTTTGAAGACATGGTTCAAACTAACATGTCATTTAAACTCACCTATTGAGTTATTAAAATGAGTTTATACTCGTAGTTACGTTAACATACATTTATGATGGATTTTTTACAGACTCACTTATCTATATACGCTATGAAGTAATTAAAAATCTATACACATTATTGCGATATAAATAGCGACTTTTAAGTACGTCGTAAAAATCTGCGACGTAATTAGCGATTTGTTAATCATAAATGTCGCAAAATTGGCGACTTCATTTGCGATGTGTTTTTTAATGTCGCAAAATTAGCGAATTCGTTTGCGATGTGTTTTTAAATGTCGCAAAATTAGCGACTTCGTTTGCGATGTGTTTTTAAATGTCGCAAAATTAGCGACTTCGTTTGCGATGTGTTTTTAAATGTCGCAAAATTAGCGACTTCGTTTGCGATGTGTTTTTAAATGTCGCAAAATTAGCGACTTTGATTGCGATATGTTCTTTAAATGTCACAAAAATAGCGACATAATTTGTGACACAATTTGCGATTACAAATGTTGCGACATGATTTACGATGTACTTTGTGACATTGATGAATATGGTATCGCTAACATGACGCTATCTGCGACTTGGATGAAAATGTCGCTAATATACGACGCTAAAAGGCTATTTTCTTGTAGTGAACTTAGGCGTTTCTTTTTTTCGTATTCATATAAAAAGTGGACTCCACATCCATTAAAACATTATAATGGGAAGAGAGAAACTTTCTTTGCTTTGTACATAGAAATGATTTAATAAAAAATTTGATATTAAAATAATAGGTTCGGGTCAACTCGGATCGGGTCAATTCGGGTTGAGACTAGATATATCATATTCAAACTCGAGCCTAATTAGAACTCGGGTCATTCGGGTTCGGGTCAATTCGTGTCGGGTTAATTCGGGTCGGGTTAATTCGTGTTCGGGTCAACTCGTATGTAAGTAAAAATTTTAAAAAGTGATTTATTTAAGTATATTTTCATTGTAAAAAGTATTAGTCGAGTCGAGTCAAGTCAGGTTGGTCGTGTTTGAGTCAAGGCTATAAAATATAAACCCAAATCCGATCGGGTCAATTGAGGTCACTTAAATTAACCCTAAATAATTTTTTTTTACCCGAGTGATCTGACTCAAATACACTTGTTCAAATTCAGGTCGTCTACTTTTTCTACACCCATATTATTGTGAGAAGATTAGGTATGGAAATGATGTACTGGTATCAAGCACATGTGGGCATGTCCTGATGGTACTCTTATCCTTCCATCTCACATGTAACCCTGAGGGTCTAGCCGGGTTTCGAAAATGTGAAAACCATATCGATATGACCCTTTTTTTATAGTTACCGAATTAACCGGTTGATCCGCCGGGCTTGATCCAGGTCTTGAGAACATTGATTTCAATTGGATATTCGGGTTGGTAATTTTAAGTTACCCTATGTTTTTATAGCGTTCTTGCTGGGTAAATGGGATGTATTAGGGCCTTAGGGGTGTAGCTTAAAGTATCAAGCATGTCTTATATGGTTTGCAACCTAATACGGTGAGTAGGCCCTGTATCATGTGTAGTATGTGCAATTGAGCTCGTCTCTAAGTTGATTGATTAATGGTACTCAGCTCCCACAAAAACTCCTAATCTTCATAAGTTGTAAGTTGGGGTGTAAATATTCTCGACCTGATCCGAACTTTTTCCAAATCCGATTCGAGCATATTCGAGTCGAGTTAGTCGGGTTTATTTTAATTCGAGTTAATCGGGTCAATCTAATTAACCCAAGTTTGAAATCGGGTCGAACATCGGATAAAAAATTATATGGAATTCGGGTTCGGGTCATCCTGATTGACCCGAATAAATTTTTTTTAATTATTTTTTTATTTTTAAAATTTAAAAATTATATAATTTCTATTAAAAAAGTAAAAATTTATCTTTTTAAATATTTTATCCAAACTCGGTTCGATCCAAACCCGACTAGCCCCGACCCGACTAGACCTGACCCGAACCCGAGCAACTCGAGTTTAATTTGAGTAAGTGATTTTTAGACTTGACCCAAATTCGACCCGACCAACCCAAACCCGACCCGATTTCCATCCCGAGTCGGGTTCGAGTAAATGAGTGATAAGGCTTTGATGATGCATAAAGGCTGGTAGCATCAATCAATCAACCTAACTCTTAAAAGAGTAGTCCGTGAAGAATCATTAAAACAAAAACAGTACAATAATTGAACTGGAGCACCTAACTCCGATCATCCTATAAAATACTAAACACTCTCATTATACTATACTCAAGACACCAGTGAAGGTTTGTTGTTTTTTTTATAAATTTATCAAGTTTTTTTATAGATTTTATTTTTTAAGATCTATATGCGTTTTGTGCAGATCTGGCTCTTTTCTAACAGATCTAACTGTTTTTTTTTCAGGTGTGGTTGCTGGAATGTTGATCAAAGTTGAAATAATTTGTTTTGTTGATGTTTTCTTAACGGAGATGACGTTTTGTACATGTTTCTACACCTTGATTCTTCTGTTTAAAATAGTCACCAGGTATTATAACTTTCATCTCTTTTTTAATAATTAAACAAATGGACCTAATTGGCAGAAAACACAAAACCCTGACCCTAATTAAGACAATTGAGCAGTGGAAAACCCAACTGAATCACTCAATTGAATAATACTTACGTTAATTGTTGATTTCTCAAAATTAGGGCTCAATTCATCAAATTGGGGGAAAATGGTTTTTTTGTTCTGTCAGTGGCTTAAAACTTAAAAGAGGAGTTGATAACTGATTGGAATAATAAAATATAATATAATAAAGATGGTTATGTACATTATCAACTACTGAGAAGATGTTTGTTTTTTGTGTGGATTCGAAAGTGAAAAAGCTGACGTGCCGGGGTGTTTTTTGGTGTGGTGGAGTGACCACTCCATGCCCTCTTAGTTTAGATCGAAATATGTTTGTTAGTTTTTTTTATTAAAGGTAATAATATGCGGTTTATTATTTGCAGGGATGGGCGATCTATACGTGTTGATCAACAATACATCGAAGCAGGCTGTGGGGGTTGCAATCACAATGAGAGACTCAAGCAGTCCAGGAGACGGGGCTCCAAGTTGGATGATGGATGTGAATACGAGCACAAGGCAAGTGATGATGAGGAGGACGAGACGGGCCATGGCTACGAGCATCCGGGTCGTGGCGATTATTGGGATGAAGGCACTTCTTCATCTTGGAATGAAGGCACTTCTTCATCTTCTTATGATTATCCGCCTCAAGGCTATGTGGTAGAAATTTGGTCAATGTGAAATTGTGAATGGACCACTGCCATTATTCCCTTCATAATTATTACCAGCTGATGTAACAAAATTGCCTATTTTGTAATTTGTTTCTCTTAGTTTTCAAAGTAATTTGAAGACAGCCATCATCACTTCCCTCCATCTTCGGTCACTAACAATCTGTACACGAAATGTCAAAATGTAAGCCATCATGATAACGAAACAGAAGTGCTAAGTCTTTGGATACTTCTTATTCTATAGTATAGGGTCAAATATCATACCTTTTCGAAGCCACCTCGTGACTTGACCTCTATAAATAGACGGTGTAGATCTAAAGATGAACCTCCAATGATAGCCTAAGCACATCAGCAAGAATAAGTCTGATTATCTGTTATATAGAGAGAAGTATACGGTAGTTCAAAATGCTCAAACGTTAAAACTGGATACTACCCTTACCAAAAGATACATGCTTCGACAAATTACAAACTCAATAAAGATCAAAAAAGCTTAAACGTAACGGTCACTGCCCAAATTCATCAACTGATTAATCCAAACTAATCATTCACACACAACCAGAACTTGTTTTATATGATAAAACTGATTAGATATTTACACTTACATTCAACAAACAAAGATCATAACATGAGCATTGTTGCTACACATGCAACTTTGATCTTAAACTACCCATATGGCGTGAGAAACTGAAACATGAAAGATGTAGCAAAAACAATAAGAATCCTTTCAGAAGCTATGCACATCACTTTTATACTGAATAATGTTGAAGAAAGGACGACGATCTAATAACATAGCTAGCGACTTTAGCTTTGCAGGTTACATAAATTGCATTATATGGCCAAGCTCAAACCAGTGGCAAAGGAGTCCATGAACCCGAAGGAATTTCTTGAATTCAATTTAGATATCCTAAAACTTATACAGCTATTCAGTTCAAGCTAGACAATCACTACATCTGATAACACTCCCCTAACAAACACAGAATCATATTCACCTTAGCCAAACTCTAGCGATTTGGTTTTCTTAAAACTTCTAAAAATTAACATTTGCCCCAATATCATCAAATATATACACACACAGAAACCAGAATACCAGTCACATTGAAAATTTGAAGAAGGGAAACATTAAAAATGTGTCCTCTAATGATTTTTTGATAGTTTATGGAAATAGAAATTAGAAAGTTTTGGTTTTGTGGATAACATTTCGCAAAAAGATCAACTTATGCGAGATTATGTTTTCCTTGTTTTGTACAAAACTTTTTCTGGCTTCTTTTACTAAACGCGTCCTACGGTTATCTTTCACTAGCATTTCCTTAGATCAGAAGGCTTTCTCCGATCATTAAATAAACACATACAAACTAACACACCCAAAACATACACAAATATAGTCAACCATAACAGTTGCAAAGAAACATAAACGTACGGTCAATAATTTTCGCATCATTCAATCAAAAACAAGTATAGTAAAAAAGGGTCAAACTAATTTAAACAAAAATAGTAACAAATGCAACAGAAAAATATCAAAGCAAAGACAGACAACAGATAACTCGGTACCTTGAATTGGGTATACATAACTTGATGATTTTAAAAGTAAAGAATGAAGATATAAATACTAACATTTCCGCAAATTAGAAGGATTCCTTAATTCATCACAAACACATACTTATTAACCATTGAAGCTTAACAAAAAAGACCTCAAAGATCAATTTGTTTCACATCATAAAATCAAACACAACTACAAGATGAGTCAACCTAATTTCAAACAAAATTAGCAAAAATGTATGACTACTTTGTGAGCATTTAAATTAGCTATTTTTCCGGCTTATAGACTTATCTGAATTTGGAAAAGCCTATAAGCTCGTTTTTTAGGCTTACAAACTTATCAACTTGAGCCTGATAAGCTCAGCTTAATAAGCTGGAAAAACAAGCTTACGAGCTTCTCTAACTTCAAATAAGCCCATATGCTGAAAAAACTACCTAATCCAAACACCCTGTGGCCTTAAGTTCTTAACCTAGATACTAAACCATATTTATAGCTAGTTAGCTATAAGAAGATCAAATCTTTTTTCACACAATTCAATCCAAAACATCTATTCTCAAAAAGGGTCAACTTAATCCTACACAAAATCATCAAAAGGATATATGACTAGCATTAGCTTATTTTTTCGGCTTATGGGAAAATTGAAGTTGGAAAAGCTCATACTCGTTTTTTCGGCCCACAAACTTACTTGAGCTTCATAAGCTCAGCTTAATAAGCCGGAAAAACGAGCTTACAAGCTTTTCCAGATTCAAATAAGCCCATAAGCCGGAAAACAAGATATTCAAAATACCCCCTTAACATACAAGAGAGCCACAAAGATCAACCTTTTTCACACTTTTCAATCCAATACAAGTACTCACACAAGGGCCAACTTATTTAACATATTTTTCCGGCTTACGGGAAAATTTGAATTTGTAAAAGCTCATAAGCTTGGTTTTTCGGCTTACAAACTTATCATATCCCCGCCCTCCGAACCGGAAGTGAGGGTCTCCCCTCATCCGACTCTCTGCAAGGGAAACTCCACTCACTTCTTACTTGAGCTTGATAAGCTCAGCTTAATAACCCGAAAAACCGAGCTTACGAGCTTTTTCAACTTCAAATAAGCCCATAAGCTGGAAAAAAAGCTAATACAAACACGCCCTTGACATACAAAGAAGCCACAAAGATCAAAACCTTTTTCACACCATTTCAGGAAAAAGAAACGAAAAGGGTGTATGGCAAAATTGAAGTTGAAAAGCTCATAAGATGGATTTTTCGGCTTAGAAACTTACCAACTTGAGCTTTGATAAGCTCAACTTAAGAAGCGGGAAAAACTAGTTAATCAAAACACCCCTTTAACCTAGTTACTAAACCATTATAGCAACAAAGAACCTAGAAAGATCAAATCTTTTACACACCATTCAATCCAACACAAGTATTCACAAAAAGAGTCAACTTAATTCGACAAAAAAATCAACAAAAAATTATGACTAGCATCTGAATTATCGGGCAAATTTGAATTTGGATAAGCTCGTTTTTCCACACTAATCAATCCAAAACATCAATTAACAAAAAGAGTCAACCAAAAAAGAATGAAAAGAATGAAGCTTTATCAAAAAAGAATTGAGGGTTTTGAATGATTTGTTTATAAGAAGCATCAGTTGAAGGATAATAAGCTGAAGCTGTTGTTGTTGATAAGCTAGCCATGAGATAAGCTTAGACTTTTTGTTTGTCAAATGAAATTATTTTCACAGAGAGTAGATTTATTTAATTTTGGCTACAGGAAAGAAAGATGAAATTAATTCAAAACCCTTTTCTTTATTAGGAAAAAAAATGATTTTTATACTATTAAACTAGCTTCAAGATTGGGCGGCTAGCTTCAAAATCAGTTAAGGTATAATAACATAAGCTGTAGGAGAAATAGGTCATGAGTTGTTCGGGAATAAAATAGCTAAGTCACTAGGACACTGACAAGAGTTAAAGAGGCGCTGACAAGTAAACGCTGACAAAGCATAATGGAGCGCTGACAAAAGAAAGTCCAAGCACTAATGGAATACTTAGTCTACACGTTTTGTAATTCTAGTATAGATATGTTTAACATTGTATTTTCTATATTTATCTTTACCTAGAATAGTTGATACATAGATTATTGTACAAGGCTCCTTAACCTATAAAAGGAGGCCTTAGGGTTAGACGTTAAAACACATCTCTTACTCTCATTGTATGCAAGTTCGGTTATCAATCAAAGTGAAAGTTTGGTTTATATTGTTTTGCTTTGTTCTTTGTTCTAAGTGTTAATTCCGTATAACACTTAGATTGTTGAATACACAAAGTTTCTCTACGTGTTAAACTTGATTCAATCTCGTTAACACAAAGCTAATCGATCTAAGTTTGGGATCAACAAGTGGTATCAGAGCTTGTTGAGGAACTTGATCTTAAGAACACAAAACCCTAAAAACACTAAATCGCCAAAAACCCTAAATCGTTGAAAAACCCTAGAACACAAATGGCTACCACATAATCTTCATCCTCATCCAGTCACAACCTCAAAATGCCTATGCTCGACCCTGACAACTTTGAACAATGGAAGTTCAACTTTGAACAATATCTTCAAGTTCATGACCATACTCTTTGTGAAGTTATTGAATACGTCAATCAATTCGATAAAGCAGCTATGATTCTTGCTGCTATTAGAGCAAGAAGAACAGCTGGTTCAACTGGTGCAGATCTTGATGAAAGACCTGAAGATGGAAGAGCTATCTCAGTCGCTGATATAGCCTTGAGAAGGAATGACATGAAGACGTTGAACATTCTTAAACTCTCCTTGGGTCCAAAGAATCAACACAAATACAGAAATTTTGATTCTGCTAAAAATCTTTGGGCAACCCTCCAAATTACCTATGGTGGTAATGATGATACGGCCAAGGAAAGGAAGAAGCAACTTTTGAGTGAATATGTTGTGTTTAAGGCTCATCATAATGATAAGCTGAGTGAGGTGAGAAGTCGGCTTCTAGACATCACTAGGAAGTCGTCCTTTATGGGAATAGTACATAAAGATGCTGATATTAGTGCTACATTCCTATAAGGTCTTGGTGATGAATGGAAAATTGAAGCAAGGTCAATTTTTGCTACCAATTCCTATAAGAGTGCTTCTTTTGATGATATCTACAATAAGCTAAGGATTGTGGAGAATGTGACTTTACTTGAACATGGAAAGAAGTCAACATCTGGGAACATGGCATTCATCTCACACAATGATTCTCAAACCATTGATAGAGACTCATATGTTAATGGATTGAATGTGCTTCCTGTTACTGGATCATTTGTCAACGCTGGATCAACACATGTCAACGGGTCACCTTTTGACGCTGACACATACAATGTTGGTTCACAAAATCTTAAACCTGCAGACACTGATTTGGATACAGTATGTGCATACATTGTTGCTTTGCCCAATGGTTCCTTAGTCAACTATGAGGATCTTGAGCAAATAAGTGAGGCCGACCTAGAGAGATAGATATCAAGTGGAACATGGCAATTACAAGCATTAGAGCTAACAGATGGAACATGAGGTTTGGAAGAAAGATGACTTTTAATGGTAAAGACACAGCTGGGTTTGATAAATCCAAGGTTGAATGCTATAATTGTCATATGATGAGACACTTCATGAGAGAGTGTAGATCTCCAAGGAATGATGATGCTAGAAGGAAGTCAAGACAGATTGTTCCTATTGGGAACACTGAGCCAAAGGCTATGGTCGCCATGCAAGACATTGATGGCATTGTATGGGACTGGAGCTTTTTGGCAAAAGATGTGGTAGAGAATCAAGCTTTTGTTGCTGAAAAGGAAGAAGAAGAGCACGTTCACTTTGCTCTCATGGCCAACTCCTCATCTTCATCAGACAATGAGGTATATGATGATGCTTTTTGTAGTAAAGGGTGCAGGTTAAACACTGAAAAACTTAACAAAGAAAATTTAAAGTTAAAATCAGATGTTATGAACATAAGCACTAGACTTGTAAATTATCAAATGGCACTTGTAAATCTGAGGGGATGATAGAGGATTATAAGAAAATGGAATTTGACCTAAAAGATCAAATTAATATATTAACTAGAGATTTGAATGTCAGTAATGAAGCTAGAGAATCTTTAATGAAATGTAGAGCTGACTTGCAACTTCAGTTAAGTGAAGCCATTAAAGATAAAGAAAACGTAGGGCTCAAAATTGAAAAGTTTGATAAAGCTAGTCAAACCATAGAAAAGTATGTCAGTGAACAAAGAAACCCTAGGGACATGTCTGGGATTGGGATGAAAGAATATGCTGTTGTTCCACCACCTGCTGGGAACTTCTATGGTGTCATGAGAAAGGATCTCTCTTGGACTGGTATCTCAGAACTCTAGGAAGAGGAATTTATTCTTCCACCAAGAGTGCTTTCCCTAGTTGAGGAATATAAGAAAAAGGTGACTGACCTTGAACAATAGAAGGCAGCCAACCCTTTTCTTTTTGTTAAAGGTGGACTACTTAGTGAGAGTCTAGTTGAGACTAAGCCCATTGTTGTGACTAATCCTACCACTGGTACACCTGTTAGTCTTGGCTCACCAATTAAGAGTAAACCTAGTGTTAACTATGCTGAGATGTATAGAAAACCTAGGTCACCTCAAAGCCAAGCAAGTGTGAATGGGACAGGGTTCTTTCAATCTAGACCTAAGGTTATGTCTAGAAAGGCTTGTTATACATGTGGAAGTTTTTCTCATTTGGATTATAAATGTGACAGTGGCTCTAAATCCACCGCTGACAAAAGGCCAACCAATTTTAACCACAAGCCTAATACCCAAACTTTCCCAAAGGCCACTAGACCAACTCTTTTCTTTTCTAAGGAACCTACAGCCCAAGGCCTAAGACTCTTTCAAAAGACAAACACTTGGTCTTACAGACAATGGGTTCCTGTAGCAAACCCTAATTTGGGCGCTGACACAAAGCAAATTCAGCAATGACAGGAACAAATTCAACGCTGACAGGGCAAGACCAGCCGCTGACAGCTCCAAGTTTGGTATGAAAATGCCACAACTAGCTGCTGTTAGACCTTATGTTAGACCAAGTAATGGTATGTATTTGAAACCTAAGGGACCGAGTCTAAAGCTTCATCCAGTTTATCATGGAGACCTAAACAGGAACAAAACCCTAATTTTTATGGTTTTTCTATGACTCGTAACGGATTTAAATATCTTGAAAAGGTCATTACTAAACCTATTGGTACAAATTGGTTGTTTAGGGCACAAAGGGATGAACAGGGGTTGTTACAAGGAAAAAGTTAGTTCTTGTTGAACAACCACATGAATCCAAGTCTGCAAAGGCTTGGGTTTCCAAAGAAAACTAATTTGTTTCTTTATGTGCACGACATTCAAAACAAAGTCAATGATTTTGGATATTGTGACAGTGGATCCTCTAGGCACATGACGAGGAAGGAAGATTACTTGACAAATTTTATCCCCATTAAAGATGGTGACAAAGTATACTTTGGTGGAGGCCATGGAAACATCTCTGGCAAAGGCACTCTTATCACCAACAACTTACATTTTGAAGACGTTTTTCTGGTAAAAGAACTTGACTATAACTTGTTTAGTGTGTCACAAGTTTGTGACAACAAAAATAAAGTTATTTTTACTGATACTGAATGCTTGGTGATGAGTAATGATTATAAGATTCCTGATGATAGGTTTATTGAGTATAGAACACCTAGGCATAAGGACATTTATAATGTTAATCTTAAAGGGATTAAATGAACAAAAATATGTCATGTCTTTATGCTAAAGCTTTAGTAGATGAGAGTAATTTATGGCACATGAGGTTAGGGCACATTAACTTTAAAAACATTAATAGACTTGTGAGACATGGTCTTGTTGATGGTTTGTCTTCAAAGGCTTTACACAATGATCACACTTGTGTTGCATGCCTTAAAGGCAAACAACATAAAGTCTCCTTTAAGTCTAAAAGTGTGCATTCTAGTTCTAAACCACTTCACTTGCTACACATGGACTTGTTTGGTCCTACTAATATAGAGAGTCTAAATGGTAAATCTTTTTGCTTTGTCATTACTGAGGATTATTCTAGATTTACTTGGACTTTCTTCTTAGCTTTGAAAAGTGACACTACCAAGGTTTTGATTAACTTTATTACCCAAATAGAGAAGAAAACATGGCACTCAGTTAATATACTTAGAAGTGATAATGGTGGTGAGTTTAGAAATACCTTATTAGATACCTTTTGTGTTGATAAAGGAATTACTAGGGAGTTTAGTATTGCTAGAACTCCACAACAAAATGGTGTAGCTGAAAGAAGGAATAGAACACTTATAGAAGCAGCTATGACCATGTTGGCAGATGTTAAGTTTCCCATTGGTTTTTGGGTGAGGCTATGAACACAGCTTGCTATGTTCAAAATAGAGCCTTGGTTAATAAAATCCACAATAAGTCACCTTATGAGCTATTTTGCAAAATAAAGCCTAATATAGACTTTCTTAAACCTTTTGGATGTCATGTAGTGATATTAGATACTAGTGATACCTTAGGTAAGTTTAGTGCAAAAGGTGATGAGAGATATTTTATGGGTTATTCTATGAATAGCAGAGGGTACATAGTTTACAACAAGACGGAAAAATGCATTCTTGAAAAAGTGCATGTTAAGCTCTTAGAAAGTAAGCCTAGTGATCCTGAGAATGGACCAGATTGGTTATTTGATTTGGAACCATTATCTAGGACCTTAAATTATATGCATGTCACTAATCCGAACATGGTGGAAGAGGATCCAAATGTTTTGGAAGAATCTGTTGTCATTGAAAATGCAGGTACTCAGGTCAAAGATGTGCAAGGATCACACAAGGATGAGCCCACTCCACTATTTGATTATGTGACCATACCAATATGGAGTAATGAGTTCATCCAAGCATCTGCTGTTGCAAGAGAAGAGGAGAGAAAACTACAAGAAGAGAAAGTCAGTGAAAACAAGGACACTGACAAACCAGAACCAGACGCTGACAGCCAGGATAAGGACGCTAACAAGTCTACTTTAGACGCTGACAGGCCTATATCAGACGCTGACAGGAGTAAATCAGCCGCTGACAGCTTGCTTTCACCCTCTTCCAAAGTAGGATTTGAACAAGGTGATAATGCCATACCCCATGAAGGTGTCAGTGTCATCCATTCAGACACTGACAATGATTCTCTTAGATCAAATGGGTCTGGTAGTGAAGATGAGTGGGACAATGGAATTCTTCACTCTACTGTTCCACATCCTACATAATTTGGAGAGGGAACTTCTACTCAATAGGCAAAATCTCATCCTCCCTCTCAAATAATTGGACCTATTACTTCACCAGTTCAAACTAGAAGACAAAATTTGAAGTATTCCAAAGAAGGATTCATTGCAAACATCCATAAGAAGGAAGATACCCCTCTTGTGCAAGCATGTTTGTTTGCCTATTTTCTGTCACAAAAGGAACCCCATAAGATTTTTGAAGCTCTTAAAGAACCAAGTTGAGTTGAAGCAATGCAGAATGAGCTTCATCAGTTTGCAATTCATGATGTTTGGGAGCTTGTGGACTGTCCAAATCATGTCAGGCCTATTGGGACACGTTGGGTTCTAAGAAACAAAAAGTACGAAAGAGGTATTGTGGTTTGAAACAAGGCACGTTTAGTTGCTCAGGGTTATACATAAGAAAAAGGGATAGACTATAAAGAGGTTTTTGCACCTGTTGCAAGAATTGAAGCTATAAGGATTTTCCTAGCCTATGCTTCCTTCATGGGTTTTACAGTTTATCAAATGGATGTGAAAAGTGCTTTGGCACAATTGAGGAGGAAGTTTATGTGATGCAACCTCTAGGTTTTGAAGATTCAGATAATCCAGATAAGGTGTATAGAGTCAAGAAAGCTATGTATGGACACCATCAGGCCCCTAGAGCATGGTATGGTACATTATCCACTTACCTTGTAGAAAATGGGTTTAAGAGAGGTACCATAGACCAAACCCTATTGACCAAGAAGAATGCAAAGGATTTTCTTCTTGTGTAGGTTTATGTGGATGATATTATTTTTGGATCCTTAATACATGATATTTAATGGGTTTTGCATATGTGTACTCAATCGTTCTCGGTATCTAATCGAAATGATCACAGTTTATAGTGGAATTATTGGTGTTGGTTACCAAAAGGGGGAGCTTTAGATTATCTATTTCTATTAAAATGACAAGTTAACAAAACTAAGGTGCAAGACTAAAACAAAATAGCAAGAGAACTAAAGTAATTAAAAAACTAACTTAAAAGTAATTTTGAAAATAAAATTATAAAAGACAATTTAAAATTAAATTCGACAAAAATTAAAACTCGAATAAAAGCAAATTTGAAAACTCTACTATTAAACTAAGACAAACTTGTTTAAAATTAACACTAAGTAAGAATGCGGGAAAAGTAAAATTCGAATAATAACAACAAGAGATAAAAATCAAAGCTAGTGAACGGATCGTACCCACGATCGCACTTTGGATCGTGGTCCCTGATCGCAGCCAAGTAATTGCAACCAAGTGATCGCAGCCTACGATCGTAGCCTAATGATCGTGGTATGTGTAATCGCACTCAATGTGATCGTAATGAGTGATCACACTCAATGTGATCGTAGCCAGGGATCGCACCCAGCGATCGTGACCAGTGATCGCACCCTGGATCGCACCTACAGATTGTACTCTTGATCGCAACAAGCGATCGTGGTATGGATCGTAGTGTGTGATCTCAGTTTGTGATCACAACTAATGATCGCAGTCTCTCATCACGAGTAGAAACCCTAGGGTTTATGTGATCACGAAACTTGATCGTACCAGGTAAAACCCTTAAGAACTTACGATGGGATACAAGATGCACATAAGCAAAAACTCAATAAGCACTTCCTCAAATAAGCAAATACCAAAACTTAACCGAATCAAAATAAGCACAAAAA
This sequence comes from Glebionis coronaria, assembly GCA_025667525.1. Taxonomy (NCBI): domain Eukaryota; kingdom Viridiplantae; phylum Streptophyta; class Magnoliopsida; order Asterales; family Asteraceae; genus Glebionis; species Glebionis coronaria. The sequence continues at coordinate 607,927,547 of CM046880.1, forward strand.
TAAAGAATTTTAAAACACTAAATAAGCAACTTTTTATAAAATAACTTTAAAAAAATTAAACTTTTGGAGACAACTCAAAAGAAATAAGCTAAACACGAAATAAGCCAAGAAGCACAATAAGCTAAAAGCTTAAGTCGTATGAGAACTATGACATGAATGAAAAGATAATCTTTTAATCATACAAACATCAAGATGAAACAAGGTGTATGATTATTTCGGATCAAGAACAAATCAAAATCAAGAAAGGTAGAAAAAGATTAATGATGAAAAGCTTAAACTTGAACTTGAGATTAATGATTCTAAAATACAAGATTAAATGAAAGCTTAAAACTTGAAAGAAAAGATGAGGAAATCTATAGAGAAAAAGTAGAATCACCTACTTCTCTCTAAATATATGAAAACTAAAAAAAATGACTAACTAAAAAACTAACTAACACCCTCCTAATGAAGCATTAGGAGGGTATTTATAGGATAAGGGATGGTGTGGTGTGTTGCTTCTTTCTTCCTTTTTGTCTTCTCGTCTATTTAAATGACTCGTCTTTCTCGAATTTGTCTCGAGATTAGTCGAATGATAATATGAACTCGTCTTCTAATTTCTTCATTTAGTTGACTTGGTTCTTCGACTTTGTCAAACTTCCGTCTTTAGAATTTTTCTTCGATAAATCTTCAGAATAGGCCTTTGACTTCCATTCTTCTTGCAATTTTGATCTTTTGACTTCATCTTTTGTCTTTTTCTTCGATAAAAGCCCATGAAAGCCCGTGTGTTCTTCCTTTTTCACATTTTGGTCCTAAAACACAACAAAAACACAAACCACGCATAATTCCGACTTTTATGACATAAAATATACGTTTTGGTCTTGTTTTTATTATAATTAAGTGGTAAAAGGATAAGTGTTTTCACACTTATTAAATCCCCTACACTTGACAATTGCAATGCACTCACGCAATGCATTAATTTCAAAGTACGGTTTACATTTTCCATCATAATTAACCTACCTTGGCCTTTATTAAATACTAAACACAAAGGAAACCAAAAAGATTAGAAAATTTCAAAATTTAAGAAGGAAGAACAAGTAAAGAGATCGAAGACTTACATTAGGGCTTTGGCCGTCATGAATGTTTATCACCCTCAAGTTTCACGTTCCCCAAACCAAGCTTATAAACGAGATCATTGTTATTATAAGTTAGTAAGCTAACACTCACTCATGTGGCCCAATTATTCACTTAGACTCCCTTATTCCTAAGTGTATCTCTTATATTTTGTAATTGTCTTGAATGATCACGAGGATGCATTGTTGACTTATTTCGATAGTTTATTTAGGCTGAAAATAAAGTAGGACGCTTTAATCAATAGTTAGCTAAAGGACAAAATCTTTTAAAAATGCTTCTCGGGATCTCATAAAGTTCATATCTTTACATAACTCGCTTCACGATTTGAGACCTTTCTCGGACCGATATTTGGCAGTGACTTCATACTTTGAATCTTGAGAGACGTTCTTGAAATAATGGTCTTCTCTTCATAATAGGAATTTCTTCACTTGAAATTTTTGAGAGATTCTTCATACTTGGACCACGACTTCTTCATTTTTCTCCAATATTTATTTGGGATTTTGATATACAACGATCCGCCTCCTTTTAGGACTTGGATCTATTTATCCTCGTACCTTGCCAGGGTCTTTTCGGATAGACTTCTCCATGATCTTTAGGGGAGTATTTGCTTTTCGTCGTGTGTCTCGAGCCTTCATATTGACTTTTGATAAATAAATTCTTCCCATCACTTTGGATCTTTAGCAACAAAATGTAGCCCTCATGCCTTGTTAGGGCCTTTTCGGACTCGCCAATCTTCGCATCCCGCTTCAATAAGTTATGCCTTAGCTATGAACTCTAATTAATACCGAGCAACTTTTAAACGATCTTGTGCTAGAAGATAAGTAACTTTTCAAATCGTACGACCTTATTTATTGCAATTAAATTTATTAACAAGCGATGGGAGAAAAAGCTCATAATCAACTCACATAAGTTCATGAAAGAATACCAAACTTATAATTGACTCTATCATCTCTCGTTCTCCATAATTTAAAATCTCAAGGAATGAGACTTGTGGATGCTTAGCCTATTAAATAAAAGTTTTGGGTTTTCAAGTCATCTATAGGATCTTGCAACTTCTTAGACTTTTTCAAGTTTAGAATTTGCATTTTAAAGTTCCCTTGATAAACGACTTGTTTTTCAAAAGCATACACTACAGCTAACAGCTCTTTTTTGGTAGTGGTATAATGCAATTGAGCGCCCGTCATTGTTTTGCTGGCATAATGGATTGGTTGGAAGTGTTTGTTCACTCTTTGTCCCAAAACCGCTCCAATAGCAAAGTCGCTAGCATCACACATCAATTCAAAAGGTAACTCCTAATTAGGGGTAACCAAGACCGGTGCCTTAGTTAATTTATCTTTAAGAAGATTGAAAGATTCTATACACTCTTTAGAAAAGATAAAAGGAGTATCTTTTTCCAAGAGGTGGGTCATCGGGCGAGCGATTTTTGAAAAATCTTGAATGAATCGACGATAGAAGCCCGCATGACAAGAAAACTTCTCACACCCTTCACGGTTGAAATTTTTTTGAGTCATTTCGTCCCATGTATGAATTGAGTTTTTGGGAAGACGATCAAACCATTTTTCGGCATGATGGGATAAAGTGTGTGGAAAAAGATGAAGGCGAAGAAAATCCATGGAAACACCGGGCAATTTCATGCATTGAGTGACGGTTATGAATTTATCAAGATGTTTGTTGGCATCATCATCCGGTAATCCACGAAATGGACAAGCGTTTTGAACTTGTTGGATCATGTGATGCTTCAACGGAAATTCAGGAGCCGTGATTTGCATCGGCGCAATCGGTCCTCCACGTCCGTTCATGGTTGGTTGACAAAGCTCCTCCATCGTTCGAAGGTCGGGTGGAGGGACATGGTTGTTGTTGTTATTATTCAAATTAGGGTGAGGTGGGTTGTTATTATTGTTATGTACACTGGCCATATCTAAGTTTCTAAGAGTCTCGGGCTCAGAATAAGACGAAGATCGAGTACGCATATGATAAGTGTGAAAACACTCATCCTTTTACCACTTAAATCGGGCTAATACAAGACCAAAACACGTATTTAATATCATTTGTTTGGAATTATGCGTGGTTTTTGTGTTTATTGTGTTTTCAGAGTCAACCGGATGAATAATGAAGAAAACATGGGATTACACGGGTTTTATCGAGGAAAAAGACTCAAGACGAAGTCTATTATCCAAGAGATGCAGAAGATTTGAAGTCATTGTGCCTATTTGAAGATTTATCGAAGAATAGAGCCAAAGATGGAAGATTCATATATGTCGAAGAACTCGAGTCTATAAAATAATAGATTATAAGACGAGTTGGAATAATTCACCGACACTTCTCAAATCCAAGTCGGCAACGTTTATTTAAAAGACGCATGAAGACTTAAGAAGAGAGAAGAAAAAGAAGCCCAAATCAAAGCCCAATCAAAAGCCCATCACCACCATGTACACGCCTATATAAAGGCCCTTACTTCACAAAAAAATGGGGACCTAGTCTTTTAGGTAGTTTCTAGTTTTAGAGAGAGAAAGTTCAAAACTTTCTCTCACTAGATTTCATCTCTTTTCTCTTTCAAATTCAAACTTTTGTATTATCTTTAATTAATCAAGTTCCATTTTTAAGCTTTTATCTCTTAATCTCATTCTACTTTTCTTTGATTTAAGATTGATTTTGGTGTGATTATCATGTGATCCGTGTTGTTCTAATTGATTTCATGCTAAAAATTTAATCTTTTGATCATTTCATAAGTTTTCGTTTGATTAAGCTTTAAGACTTTTGTGCTTATTGGCTTACTTTTATGATTAGCTTATTTTTATCATTAAAAAGTTTAAGTTTTTATTGTTTGATCTAAAAAGTTGCTTGATTTCGAGTTAGATAAGTTGGTAAATGTGCTTATTTGATTCGGTTACATATTTGGATTGATAAGTTTTGGGTATTAGCTTATTACTTTAGCTTATTACCTAGCTTTTCCCCATTTCCATTATTTTAGGAAGGGTTGTTACTACCCTTTCCGATTGGCCCCTTTCCGACCGGCACCCCCCTCTTTCCGATTGAGTCCAATCGGAAGAGGGTTTTGTTTTCCGATTGGTGGTATTGTCACATATTCCGACGGTAAGTGTTTTCCAACATTCCGATTCAGGCATTTCTCCATTATTCCGATTGTTGCATTTTCCTGGATTCCGATTGTAGCAAGTTTCAAATATTCCGATTGGTTCCGTTTGTTGTATTCCGATTGTGTATCTTTTAGCACATTCCGATTGACCCACCATTTTGCATATTCCGATCACCAATTTCCTCCCATATTCCGATCATTAGATCGGAATACTTTCCGATTGCATCATTTTCGTGATATTCCGATTTGAGGTGTTTTGTTACGATCCTACTTTCTTTTAGTCTTTTCCAACTAAGTTCTTGTTTTTTACCAAGTTTCCTAGTGTTAGTCTTTATTAAGTGTTCATTCATTTTCCTCGCATAATCTTTAAAGTTTTCAACGTTAATCATTCAAATCTTTTACGTTACTCTTCGACGTTTAATTAGTTGCATTTAGTTTTAAATAGATAAACAAACCAAACTTCTTTTTATTAACCAAGAACAAATCATTCCACTTAAGACCAAGATCAATTCGAGAGGATATCGAGACAATATTTTGAACCCCATTAAAAATGCATGTATCAAATGGCGCCGCTGCCGGCTCTTCTCGTTAAGATCAAAAGTTTTTTTGTGACAACTTGGATTTTGGGATCCGTTCCCCGTGAACGTTACTTTTTCCTAAAAAATTTCAAAAACACAAAAAAAATATAAAATTTTCAAAAATCCTAAAAAGTATAAAACATAAAAACCAAAAATATTTTTGCTTTGTTTTTCTTTGTTCATTCTTTTGCAGGTGTATGCGCACTCGATCCACGTCTTATCAAGAGCCCGAGCCTCTCGATAACTTAGACATGGCTGGTGTACAAAACAACAATAACATACCACCTCCGAACAACAATAATAACAACAACAACCCACCTTTCAACAACATGAATAACAACAACAATGAGCCCCTTCCGGATAATCGCCCAATGATTGAACTGCTGCAAGCTCATGTCGATGGCAACACGGATCCAATTGTTATACCACCAATTGCCGCCAACAATTTCGAGCTCAAGTCAGGCTTTATCCAGATGGTCTCAGCTCAACCGTTCTTGGGACGAACCATTGATGACCCACATGACCATATCAAGAGATTTCTACAACTCACCAACACGGTCAAGTTCAATGGGGTTCCACAGGAGGTTATAAGGTTACAACTTTTTCCCTTTTCTTTAGAGGGACAAGCCCGACATTGGCTTGCTAAGGAACCGCCACAGAGTATTCTCTCATGGACGGATTTGGAAACAAAGTTTATCAACTACTTTTTTCCACCCTCTCGTACTACCGCTTTGCGGAATGAGATTATAAACTTTGAACAAAAGTACGATGAGTCATTCAGTGAATCTTGGGATCGTTTTAAAGATCTTTTGAGAAAATGCCCACAACATGGTTTTACCAAAGTACATCAAATAAATACTTTTTACAATGGTTTAAGCATGAGTGACCAAGATTCACTGAATAGTGCCTCAGGGGGTAATTTATTGGCTAAGACGTCCAATGCTGCTTGGGATATCATTGAGAACAAATCTCGTGTGCAAACCAAGAGTGTTAGGACCAATGTTGCTAGTGCTAGCACTAATGACAGCGACAAGCGATTAGACAAAATCACCACGCTTCTTGAATCGCTTGTCACACACACCGTCAGCAACAACAACAGCAACAACGCCAAAAACGCACAAGTGAACGCTGTCAGCCAACCTTGTGAGATATGCGGTGGTCCCCACTCCTACACAACTTGTACCGCCACCCAAGATTACCCTGCTGAGAATGTGAATGCGGCATATGGCACCTATCCTCAACCCGCTTATCAAGCAAAACCCCAAGGTGACCGTAACTTGCTTAGCTATCGCAACAACAACTATCTTTCACCACCTGGCTTTCCTCCTACCAACCCAAACCAACAACAAAACCTTAACCGCCCTCCTCAACAACAACAACAACCTCGACAACCATACATCCCACCTCACAAGCAACAACAACCACCTCAACGTAACAATCAAGTCTACCAACAACCTGCTTACCAACCACCTGCATACAATGCTCCTCCTACCCAAACCAACACTGCATTACACCAAGAGGTTGCAACCTACATGAGGACCAATGATGTGATTGTGGGAAATCTCCAAGAGGAAGTGCGCAACTTGAAAGCAGACCTGATGAAACAAGGGAATGATCTGAGAGCTGATATGAAACACACTATGGATAGTCAAACGAATGACTTAAGGAACATGATGGCTAGTTTTTTCCAAGGTAATCAACCCTCTTCTTCGGGTACTCTTCCGAGTAACACCGTTGCGAATCCAAGAGGGGAGATGAAAGCAATCACCACTCGAAGTGGCAAAGGTACCAAGGAACCCGAGCTTCCTATACCTCCACCGGTGGTTGTGACTAAGGAGAACGAGTCACCTGCTCCTGTTCCCCATCCTTCTCCTTCCCCAATTTCTCCACCTCCTACTTCTACCCCTCCTCCACCCAAGGATGTGAGTGCTCCTATTCTACCAAAGCCTTCCTCTTCTTCCAATATACCTTATCCATCTAGGTTGAGGAAAGAGAAGCTCAAAAGCAAGGACGATATTCAAGTTTCGAACTTCCTTAAAATGTTCAAACAATTGAATTTCAATATCTCCTTCGCTGAGGCTCTCGCTCACATGCCTAAATATGCTAAAATGTTTAAAGATCTTCTGAGCGACAAGGAAAAGCTCCTCGATCTCGCCAACACCCAACTTAATGAGAACTGCTCTGCAGTGCTCTTAAGGAAATTGCCAATCAAGCTTGGTGATCCGGGTCGTTTTCTTATCCCTTGCAATTTCCCGGGAGTAGAGAATTGCATGGCCCTAGCCGATCTAGGTGCCAGTATTAATCTCATGCCTCTAAGTGTTTGGAAGCAATTATCTCTCCCAGAGCTAGTCCCCACCAAAATGACTTTGGAATTGGCTAACCGTACGGTTGCTTATCCAGTGGGGATAGCCGAGGATGCCAGTGTAGGAGTCGACAAATTCACCTTTCCTGCTGATTTTGTTGTCGTCGACTACGAGATGGACCCCCATGTGCCACTTATTGTTGGTCGTCCATTCTTAAGGACCGGTCGCACTCTCATTGATGTTGAAGCCGGTGAGCTTATCATGAGAGTGGGTGACGATAAAGTAGTCTTCAACATGGGAAAGTTGTCTAAACAACCTTATTCCAACGAGAGTGTTAATTGTATTGACGTTCTGGATGAGGCTTGTGAAGCACACTTTATTGATGCTTGCAAAAGTATTCCTTCCTCTCTTCCCAATGTTGAGACCGTGTCCTCCATTGATTCATCGTTGTCTCTATTTGGAGATAGTGATTTATTCTGGAACAATCTTGAAGATACCATGGGAGATGCGAATTTAGCTACTAATGATTCTCCTATCGATGGGGATGAAGATATGAATTTCTTTGACAATCTTCTCACCGAAGACAATCCTTCTCCTCCATCTCCCACGGTTATTGCTATCGATGCCACGATTTTGAAAACGCCTCCCGTCGAAAATCCTCCGGATTTAGAACTTAAGGAGTTGCCGCCTCATCTCGAGTATGCGTTTCTTGAAGAAGAGAAGAAGTCACCCGTCATCATCGCTAAGGACTTGCAAGAAGAAGAGAAAACTCGTCTCATCGCTGTGCTTAAAGCTCATAAGAAGGCAATTGCTTGGAAAATTTCCGATATCCGCGGAATTGATCCGAACTTTTGTACTCACAAGATTCTCATGGAAGATGACTTCAAACCCACAATCCAGAACCAAAGAAGGGTTAATCCTAAAATTCATGACGTCATCAAACAAGAGGTTATCAAACTTCTAGATGCCGGCTTGATCTACCCTATTTCGGATTCGCCGTGGGTAAGTCCCGTCCATTGTGTGCCCAAGAAGGGCGGAATAACCGTTGTTCCCAATGAACACAACGAGTTGATTCCCACTCGTCTCGTTACTGGGTGGAGAGTTTGTATTGATTATCGCAAGCTCAATGATGCCACGAGAAAAGACCACTTTCCTCTTCCCTTCATGGATCAAATGCTCGAGCGTCTAGCTGGTAATGACTATTACTGTTTCTTAGACGGTTTCTCCGGGTATTTTCAAATTCCCATCGATCCCAAGGACCAAGAAAAGACCACATTCACTTGTCCCTATGGAACATTTGCTTACAAACGCATGCCTTTTGGTTTATGTAATGCTCCTGGGACATTCCAAAGGTGTATGATGGCTATCTTCCATGACATGGTGGAGGACACTATGGAAGTATTCATGGATGATTTCTCGGTCTATGGCGATTCATTCTCTGCGTGCCTTGCCAATTTAGAACGTATGCTTAAGCGGTGTGAAGACACTCGCCTTGTTCTTAATTGGGAAAAATGCCATTTTATGGTAAAAGAGGGCATCGTCCTAGGACACAAGATCTCGAAAGCCGGTCTTGAAGTAGACCGTGCTAAAGTCGATGTTATCGCTAAGTTGCCTCCACCTTCTACCGTAAAGGGTGTGAGAAGTTTTCTGGGTCATGCGGGCTTCTACCGTCGATTCATCAAAGATTTTTCTCAAATCGCTCGCCCGATGACCCACCTCTTGGAAAAAGATACTCCTTTTATCTTCTCCAAAGAGTGTCTTGAAGCCTTTGACTCACTTAAGGATAAGCTTACTAAGGCACCCGTCTTAGTTACCCCTAATTGGGAGCTGCCTTTTGAGTTGATGTGCGATGCTAGTGATTTTGCTATTGGAGCGGTTCTTGGACAAAGAGTGAACAAACACTTCCAACCGATCCATTACGCTAGCAAGACAATGACTGGGGCACAATTGCATTACACGACAACAGAAAAAGAGCTTTTAACTGTTGTTTATGCTTTTGAAAAATTTCGCCCCTATCTTGTCCTTTCCACCACCATCGTGTATACCGATCATTCCGCGCTGAAGTACTTGTTGACAAAGCAAGATTCCAAACCAAGACTTCTTCGCTGGGTTTTGCTGCTCCAGGAATTTAAAATCGAAATTCGCGATAAAAAAGGAGCAGAAAACCTAGCCGCGGATCATCTCAGTAGACTTGAGGATCCTTACCAAGGGGATCATCCGAACAAAGAAATCAATGATTCTTTTCCCCTAGAGACCTTAATGTCTATCAACTCAACTGCTGACGAAACCCCGTGGTTCGCAGACATTGCAAACTACTTAGCGGGTGGAATCCTCGTTGACGGGTTAACATCCCAGCAAAAGAAGAAGTTCTTCAAAGACATAAAGACTTACTTCTGGGATGACCCGTATCTTTTCAAACAATGTGCTGACTTGATTATTCGCTGATGTGTTGATGGACCGGCAGCTTTCGAAATCCTTGATGCTTGCCACAAAGGACCCACTGGTGGTCACTTTGGTCCCAACTACACCGCCAAAAAAGTGTTTGATTCAGGATTTTATTGGCCCTCCATTTATCGTGACGCTCACGATATGGTTAAAAAATGTGATGCTTGCCAGAAACAAGGCACGATCACACATAAAGACGAGATGCCTCAGAATTTCATTCAAGAGTGTGAAATCTTTGATGTTTGGGGTATCGACTTTATGGGGCCATTTCCTTCATCTAAAGGAAACAAATACATCCTTGTTGCCGTTGACTACGTCTCCAAGTGGGTTGAAGCCAAAGCTTTACCTACTAATGATGCAAGGGTGGTTTGTAACTTTTTGAAATTGCTGTTCGCTAGATTCGGTGTTCCTCGTGCTATTATCAGTGACCGCGGGACTCATTTTTGCAACGATCAATTTGCAAGAGTCATGGCAAAGTATGGTGTCAATCACCATCTTTCCACCGCTTATCATCCCTAAACCAATGGGCAAGCCGAGATATCCAACCGTGGATTGAAGCGAATTTTGGAGCGCACTGTGGGAGAGCATCGTGCCGCGTGGGCCGATAAGTTAGATGATGCTCTGTGGGCTTTCCGTACTGCTTACAAGACCCCGATCGGTTGTACACCTTATCGTCTTGTGTACGGGAAAGCATGCCACCTTCCCATCGAGCTGGAGCATAAGGCGCACTGGGCCTTAAAGTGGGCTAACTTCGACATCAACAAAGCCGGTGATCATCGCAAGATTCAACTCAACGAGCTCAACGAACTAAGAAATGAAGCTTATGAGAACTCGCTGATCTACAAAGAGAAGACGAAGATCCTCCATGACGCAAAAATCAAGAACCGAGAGTTCCATGTTGGTGATCAAGTCTTACTTTTCAACTCTCGGTTGAAGATCTTCTCTGGCAAGTTGAAGAGCCGCTGGTCTGGTCCATTCACCGTCACCAACGTCTTTCCATATGGGACCATTGAGCTTTCTCAGCCAAATGGGCCCAGTTTCAAGGTGAATGGCCAGCGTCTGAAGTTGTACTTTGGTGAGGACATCTCTCAGGAGATGATTCCATCCCTCACCACGTTCCCCATGAACTAATTTTGGGTCGAGTCAGGCTCGTGACTCGTTCATCAAAAACAAGCGCTCCTCGGGAGGCAGCCCGAGTATCTATCCTTTCACGTTTTAACCTCCTAAGTGTAGGGGGGCCTGCATAGGTGTTTGTATTTGTGTGGTGATGTGATTACAGGGATAAGTGCACTATTGGAAACTTTGAAGAACCGTGCTCCCGTGTTATCCGAAATCCGGTTCTATCTATCAACTATCGTGATTCAATTTTCTTCATACTCACATTTGAAATTGATCACTTTAGTCGTCTCTTCCTTAACTCGAGTTAACCAACGTGCACAATGTCATAAGTGTAGGGGAGACTCTTCCCACATGCTTAAACATTGAGGACAATGTTTATCTTAAGTGTAGGGGAGACTTGTATCGAAGTTTTAAGTGGACTTTTCCATGAAAATGCCTTCAATTAACCGGAAAATCATCTTTTTCAACATTTTTCAAATTTTTAATTAACTTTGGCCATTTAGTCGTAATTTTTAAAATTTTTATCGTTGCTTTCATATGTATATATCCCACAATAAAGTCAAAAATATTAATAAAGTGGTGTAGCTAGTTTAGAAATCTTTGACATATTAGGCCCGTTGCGTTTATTTTGACTCAACCCGAATAGACTTATCCAAGTTTATTCTAGCTAGTATCCTTAACCAGGTAGACCTTAATTGGTTTATTAGGCTAAGTGTCCACGAGTCTCATTACTTGAGATTTTAAATTGTGGAGGACGAGAAATGATAGAGTCAATTATAAGTCGGTATTCTTGCGCAAGCTCACTTGGTGTAATTATTTGCCTATTCTCCCATCACTTGCTAAAAATTTATCTGCAATAAGTAAGGTCTTACGATTTGAAAAGTTACTTAGCTTCTAGCCCAAGATCGTTTAAAAGTTGCTCGGTAATGACGAGAGTTCATAGCCAAGGCATAACTTATGAAGCGGGGCGCGAAGATTGGCGAGTCCGAAAAGGCCCTAACAAGGCATGAGGATTCAATTTTATTGCTGAAGATCCAAAGTGATGTGAAAAGCATTATTCCCTAAATCAATATGAAGGATCAAGACTCACGACGAAAAGCAATCAACTCCCATAAAGATCATGGAGAAGTCTATCCGAAAAGACCCTAACAAGGTATGAGGATAAATAGATCCAAGTCCGAAAAGGAGGCGGATCGTTGTATCTCAAAATCCCAATTAGAGATTGAAGAAATAATCATGAAGTCGTGGTCAACAAGGTTGGAGTACCCCTCAAAAGTCTCCAAGTGAAGAAACTCTATTATGATGAGAAGACCATTATCTCAAGAACGTCTCTCGAAGATATGAAGTATGAAGTACATGCCAAATATCGGCCCGAGAAAGGTCTCAAATCGTGAACCAAGTTATGCCAAGATATGAACTTTTTGATATCCCGAGAAGCAGTTTTAAAAGATTTTGTCCTTTAGCTAACTATTGATCAAATCGTCCTACTTTGCTTTCAGCCCTAAATAACTATCGAAATAAGTCCAAAAATGCATCTTCATGATCATTCTAAGACAAAAATAAAATATAAGAGATACACCTAGGAATAAGGGAGTCTAAGCATTTAATTAAACCATATGTGTAAGTGTTTGAATTGCTAACTTATAATGACAATGATCTCGTTTTTAAGCTTAGTTTGGGGAACGTGAAACTTGAGGATGATAAATCTTCGTAGCACCGAAGCCCTAATGCAAGTCCTCGATCTCTTTGCAAGGTATTTCCATCCTTTTGTTTGCTTCAAAGTTTTAAATTTCTCTTAGTATTTTCATTTTCGTTTAGTAGTATATTAATAAGGCCAAGGTTGATTGATTATGAGAAAAGTGTAAATGTGCTTTGTCACTAAGCATTGCATGAGGGCATGGCAATGGTTAAGTGTAGGGGATTTGATAAGTGTGAAAACACTCATCCTTTTACCACTTAAATCGGGCTAAAACAAGACCAAAACACGTATTTAATATCATTTGTTTGGAATTATGCGTGGTTTTTGTGTTTATTGTGTTTTCAGAGTCAACCGGATGAATAATGAAGAAAACATGGGATTACACGGGTTTTATCGAGGAAAAAGACTCAAGACGAAGTCTATTATCCAAGAGATGCAGAAGATTTGAAGTCATTGTGCCTATTTGAAGATTTATCGAAGAATAGAGCCAAAGATGGAAGATTCATATATGTCGAAGAACTCGAGTCTATAAAATAATAGATTATAAGACGAGTTGGAATAATTCACCGACACTTCTCAAATCCAAGTCGGCAACGTTTATTTAAAAGACGCATGAAGACTTAAGAAGAGAGAAGAAAAAGAAGCCCAAATCAAAGCCCAATCAAAAGCCCATCACCACCATGTACACGCCTATATAAAGGCCCTTACTTCACAAAAAAATGGGGACTTAGTCTTTTAGGTAGTTTCTAGTTTTAGAGAGAGAAAGTTCAAAACTTTCTCTCACTAGATTTCATCTCTTTTCTCTTTCAAATTCAAACTTTTGTATTATCTTTAATTAATCAAGTTCCATTTTTAAGCTTTTATCTCTTAATCTCATTCTACTTTTCTTTGATTTAAGATTGATTTTGGTGTGATTATCATGTGATCCGTGTTGTTCTAATTGATTTCATGCTAAAAATTTAATCTTTTGATCATTTCATAAGTTTTCGTTTGATTAAGCTTTAAGACTTTTGTGCTTATTGGCTTACTTTTATGATTAGCTTATTTTTATCATTAAAAAGTTTAAGTTTTTATTATTTTATATAAAAAGTTGCTTGATTTCGAGTTAGATAAGTTGGTAAATGTGCTTATTTGATTCGGTTACATATTTGGATTGATAAGTTTTGGGTATTAGCTTATTACTTTAGCTTATTACCTAGCTTTTCCCCATTTCCATTATTTTAGGAAGGGTTGTTACTACCCTTTCCGATTGGCCCCTTTCCGACCGGCACCCCCCCTCTTTCCGATTGAGTCCAATCGGAAGAGGGTTTTGTTTTCCGATTGGTGGTATTGTCACATATTCCGACGGTAAGTGTTTTCCAACATTCCGATTCAGGCATTTCTCCATTATTCCGATTGTTGCATTTTCCTGGATTCCGATTGTAGCAAGTTTCAAATATTCCGATTGGTTCCGTTTGTTGTATTCCGATTGTGTATCTTTTAGCACATTCCGATTGACCCACCATTTTGCATATTCCGATCACCAATTTCCTCCCATATTCCGATCATTAGATCGGAATACTTTCCGATTGCATCATTTTCGTGATATTCCGATTTGAGGTGTTTTGTTACGATCCTACTTTCTTTTAGTCTTTTCCAACTAAGTTCTTGTTTTTTACCAAGTTTCCTAGTGTTAGTCTTTATTAAGTGTTCATTCATTTTCCTCGCATAATCTTTAAAGTTTTCAACGTTAATCATTCAAATCTTTTACGTTACTCTTCGACGTTTAATTAGTTGCATTTAGTTTTAAATAGATAAACAAACCAAACTTCTTTTTATTAACCAAGAACAAATCATTCCACTTAAGACCAAGATCAATTCGAGAGGATATCGAGACAATATTTTGAACCCCATTAAAAATGCATGTATCAGCATACACTAAAAGGAAATACAACATTTTTGGTTTTTTTATCTTTTTTTTGAATATTTTATATTTTTCAGGATTTTTGAAATTTTTGTGCTTAAAAATAACGTTCCCAAAAGAACGGATCCCAAAATCCAATTTTTCTCACTAAAAACCGTTAATCTTTACGAAAAGAGCCAGCACGGCGCCATTTAATACATGATATTTAATGGGTTTTGCATATGTGTACTCAATCGCTCTCGGTATCTAATCGAATTGATCATAGTTTATAGTGGAATTATTGGTGTTGGTTACCAAAAGGGGGAGCTTTAGATTATCTATTTCTATTAAAATGACAAGTTAACAAAAACTAAGGTAAAAGACTTAAACAAAATAGCAAGAGAATTAAAGTAATTAAAAAACTAACTTAAAAGTAATTTTGAAAATAAAATTATAAAAGATAATTTAAAATTAAATTAGACAAAAATTAAAACTCGAATGAAAGCAAATTTGAAAACTCTACTATTAAACTAAGACAAACTTGTTTAAAATTAACACTAAGTAAGAATGCGGGAAAAGTAAAATTCGAATAATAACAACAAGAGATAGAAATCAAAGCTAGTGAACGGATCGTACCCACAATCGAACTTTGGATCGTGGTCCCTGATCACAGCCAAGTAATTGCAACCAAGTGATCGCAGCCTACGATCGTAACAATCGATCGTAGCCTAGTGATCGTGGTATGTGTAATCGCACTCAATGAGATCGTAATGAGTGATCGCACTCAATGTGATCGTAGCCAGGGATCGCACCCAGCGATCGTGACCAGTGGTCGCACCGTGGATCGCACCTACAGATCGTACTCTTGATCGCAACAAGCGATTGTGGTATGGATCGTAGTGTGTGATCTCAGTTTGTGATCACAACTAATGATCGCAGTCACTGATTACAAGTAGAAACCCTAGGGTTTATGTGATCACGATGGGATACAAGATGCAAATAAGCAAAAACTCAATTAGAACTTCCTCAAATAAGCAAATACCAAAACTTAACCGAATCTAAATAACCACAAATTTAAAGACTTTTAAAACACTAAATAAGCAACTTTTTATAAAATAACTTTAAAAAGATTAAACTTTTGGAGACAACTAAAAAGAAATAAGCTAAACACGAAATAAGCCAAGAAGCACAATAAGCTAAAAGCTTGAGTCGTATGAGAACCATGACATGAACGAAAAGATAATCTTTTAATCATACAAACATCAAGATGAAACAAGGTGTATGATTATTTCGGATCAAGAACAAATCAAAATCAAGAAAGGTAGAAAAAGATTATTGATGAAAAGCTTAAACTTGAACTTGAGATTAATGATTCCAAAATACAAGATTAAATGAAAGCTTAAAACTTGAAAGAAAAGATGAGGAAATCTAGAGAGAGAAAGTAGAATCACCTACTTCTCTCTAAAGATACGAAAACTAAAAAAAATGACTAACTAAAAAACTAACTAACACCCTCCTAATGAAGCATTAGGAGGGTATTTATAGGAGAAGGGATGGTTTGGTGTGTTGCTTCTTTCTTCCTTTTTGTCTTCTTATCTATTTAAATGACTCGTCTTTCTCGACTTTGTCTCGGGGTTAGTCGAATGATAATATGAACTCGTCTTTTAATTTCTTCATTTAGTTGACTTGGTTCTTCGACTTTGTCAAACTTCCATCTTTAGACTTTTTATTCGATAAATCTTCAGAATAGGCCTTTGACTTCCGTTCTTCTTGCACTTTTGATCTTTTGACTTCATCTTTTTTATTTTTCTTCGATAAATGCCCGTGAAAGCCCGTGTTTTCTTCCTTTTTCACATTTTGGTCCTAAAACACAACAAAAACACAAACCACGCATAATTCTAACTTTTATGACATAAAATATACGTTTTGGTCTTGTTTTTATTATAATTAAGTGGTAAAAGGATAAGTGTTTTCACACTTATTAATCATCCAATCTAAAGATGGGTGAAGACTTTTCCCAGCTTATGACAGACAAATTCAAGATGAGTGTTATAGGAGCGATGAACTTTTTTCTAGGTTTACAAGTGCAACAGAAAGAAGATGGTATCTTTATTTCTCAAGACAAGTATGTTGCTGAAATCTTGAAGAAATTTGGTTTTTATCCTCATGAAAAATGGGCTAGCATACCCATGGATATGGAACACCCTTGGGGAAAGACTAGAGATGGAAAAGATGTTGATGTTAGGCATTATAGATCAATGATTGGTTCATTGATGTATCTTACAGACTCTAGACCTGACATCATGTTTGCTGTGTGTGCATGTGCACGTCATCAAGTAACTTCCAAAGAGTGTCATCTTCATTCTGTTAATAGGATATTTAGATACCTTAGGTGTTATCCTACATTGGGATTATGGTATCCTAAGGATTCTCCATTGGAGCTTATTGCCTATTCAGACAGTGAATTTGGAGGTGATAAGTTTGATAGGAAATCCATAACAAGTGGATGCCAATTCCTTGGGAGCAAGCTGATATCTTGGCAATGCAAGAAACAAACAGTGGTTGCAAATTCTACAACTGAAGCTGAGTATGTAGCTACAGCTGCATGTTGTGGGTAAGTTCTATGGATTGAAAACCAGCTGTTGGATTATAGGTATAATTTTATGCATACCAATATTTTTGTAGACAATAACAGTACATTATGCATCATTAAGAATCCTGTACATCATTCTAAAACTAAACACATAGAAATTAGGCATCATTTTATGAGAGATGATTTTGAAAAAGGTTTAATACATCCAGATAGGATAGTCACAAAAGAGAATGTGGCTGATCTTTTAACTAAAACTTTTGATGTTGGGAGGTTTCAGTACTTGGTAACAAGTATTGGAATGATCAATCTCACCTAAATGTGTTTTTGAAATCATTGCATAGTATGTACAGGATATGCACTGTTATTTGTATTTGTAAAGTATTAGATTTTTCCACTTTGTTTTCTAACGTTGACAGAGGTTATTTGGACGCTGACAAATGTAAAAATGGCTGCTGACAGCAACATGTTAGTTTTTGTGGTTTTCATCTAATCATGCAGGCATTGTGAGCATTGTAAAATTGGATACACAGTTGCTTATGGATCCTTTGAGCTTCAAGGAATGTGTCAAAAGTTTATTTATGATGGTTGGAATGTTTACATTCCTATCTTGAAATAAAATTTTGTCACATGCATATTATTTTGCAACTATGTTCATCATATTTTAAGGGGAGGTTTAGGCTACCTTTAGGATCTTGGGTATTCTTAGAATGCTCTTATCACAATTCTAGATTGTGTCCACAGGTGAGTGGGTGTTAGAAATAGTGAAGGCTTTTTCTTTATGAAATTGTTGGAATTTATAAACCTTGAGGCACTGTAGCATGCAAAGTTTACATACTTTTGTATGCTGCCAATACTTTTTGACCTACAATTGGGATTGGTCGGTTGGGAGACTTGGTGTAAATTTTAATTGGGCTTACCTGGGAGTTACAAAGTGTTTACATGAAGGTTACTTCACCTCTAAGGACTTAGTTTAGCAAGGTTCACTTGAGGGAAATTATGTCTATCTTCAAGTGTGTATAATTGAACAGAGAATGCTATTTTCAGTTTGTGTAAGAGGATAAGTTATCTTCATTAGGGTAAATATCTTTGTTAAGGTCTTTTTAATTTATACTTCATTTTTATTTTTGGTCGCTGACATAGTTTACTTCCAACGCTGATAAGACCAATTTGGACGCTGACATGGCGAAATTTACACGCTGACAAATATAGCCGTTACCCCCTGACATTCAATTTTTGACCCTTGAAAAACACTGGGGTCCACCTAGTTGTTATTTTTGGCGAAAATTTGGGCCGTAATTTTAGCAACTTGGTAACTTTATATTAATGAAGGAGATAAGTTATATATTTTCAAGATTTTCATGATTACTTTTTTAGTATATCTGCCTTCTTTTTAACCAATCGTGTGCTACTATCTTTCCTATAAATATGGCTCATATTGTTTATACAGGGTAACAACTATACTTGTCTTCTTTTATTCTCAAACCTTCAAATCTTCATTGTTAACCATATTACAGTTTTCACAACATCTTCAAATGGCACCAAAGTTTAAACCTGCTGGTGTAGAGTTGGGGTTCAGAAGCCAACACAACATGGTGGCTTACTTGGAAGAAGATAATACATTGCATCCCCAGTACACTAAGATGAATGGATATTTGAATGCGTCTCCTTTAAGGTATGCTCTTTCACATACTCCTTTGTCCCTATCACACACATCAAGTAGTTTTGGAACACTGTACGTTCCCAAACAATTGATAGAGTGATTACATTAGTAGGCATTGTTCATGGGGTTGAATGGGTAGTTAAGTTAAACCAATTAAAGATTTTACCCACAACTAAATTCACACCACACTTTTTCTAGAACTCAGCTAAAGCACAAAGCAATAACCTTATTCATTGTATTTCGGATGTTAATTTGCGGTTAAATCAACCTTAAGGAATTATGTAAATAATAACCGTAGGCAATTCCAACTTTGACGCACAGGCAAGCCGGGAATTTGATCAGCGCTGAAGCATAACACCTCCTTCCTTAACCGGGTTCATGACCAGCGGTGCGTTATACCCACTTTATAGTTTGTCAAAGTTGAGTAGACCGTTAAGTTATTATTGCAATTCCAATCAACACAAATCATATGTCAATTAGATCTCAAAAACAATTCATTAATTTTTATATGATTTAGTCCATATTAATTTGTTTTGGAAAAAATTACCCTTGTTTACAACATACAATCAATATAAAACGTATAAAAACAAGTAGGTACAAAAAAAAAACTAAATCAAATAGCCACATGCATAACAATTTATTCAAAGAACATAAAATATTGGGTTTTTATAAACATAAAAGGTCTCCCCTAATTTTAAAACATTGAATCAAATAAAGCAAATAGCATACAAAATCCCATGATCCGTGAAACATGCATTATCATCACGGATCTCCCACATAATCTTAACAATTAAATCTTTCTACGGATCGTAACCATACATGACATAACAATTACTTCATGCAAACATCTAAAGATAATCACCATGTAAATTTTTTAGGGTTTCAAAAAAAACTTAAAAAAAAATAAAATTCGGCTAGGCGACATAATTTAAAAAACAAAACCCTAAATTTTGTGAAAACCTAGAAAACATCATGTGATTTTAACTCAAATCAATTTTAGTTAAAAAAAAGCCTTTAGATCTCGATAATTATAACATGTTAAAACGGATCTCGATGCCACTGAAGGTTTATAAAGCTCATAACAATTACGCAAAACCCTAAATAAGATCAAAGCGCACATAGCGGAAGCGATTTAACAAGATCATAATTAATAGCACATTCATAATTAAGCGAGTTTGGGTTACATACCCTTTAGCTAGAGCAATTCCACAAGAACACTGACGAATCATGAAATTAGGGTTTATATGAAGAACACTAAGATATAGTTTATAGCGAAACTATATTACGCTCTTATACACACGTAATGCAACGGGCTAATCGTGATACTAGCACTTGCAAACCGGAGCTTCAACACTTGCGAATAATAGCTAAATAAAAAACAAACCGAAACCCTAAAAGGGGTGTTTGTTGCGATCGCAGGAAGAGAAGAAGAGGGGAAGGGATAAACATTATGAAGGCCTTTGGGTGTATTTATAAGCTTGACAAATCTTATTATCCAAGTCATAAACTAATTAGGAAAGTAAAAAACTTCCCCTTTCCCCCTTGTTTAATCGACGGTCGACACCCCCTTGGGGTGTCTTCCGGAACCTTCCGTTTCTCCTTCTTTTTAATTCTATAACGCTCGTTTATACTTATCTATTAATTATTAACGAACGTTAGTTAAGCTCGGTTTATGTAAATATAATAAATGTATTTATTAAAATTAATTAACCCTTTACGTATTGTGTGCGATCCCGTAATCACAAGTTCGATCCTATCACACGGCCATTTAATTTTATGTCCATAAACTTTCATTATTCAGCTTGGTCACTCTATAATCATAAAATCGTTTAGCCTATTTTTACTTGGGTAACGTTTTATGTATTTTGTGGTATATAATTTGATATAGACTAAATGTAGTCGTTGAAAATTTAATATATTCAAGCTACATAAATAATTAGACAAGCGGAAAAATAGTTATTGATTACTCCTTATTTTTGTTTCTCTAGCTTCTTTCTTATGAGAGTGTAGCGTTATTTAAAGAACATTTCAGTAGTCATTATGAAGATAACGAAATGTATATAGAAAGGATACTTATTACCTCATAGATGAATCAAATGAACGAATCTATCATACATTTAACTTTTACACGAGGTTGAAGAGATAGTTGATCAACATAGATACTTAATAATTAAGGGACTTGATATTTTTCTACAACAACCCACTTCAAAGTTTTGGTCCTTGCAATTCATAAGTATTAAACCTAATTTCATAGACCATCCAATGACAAGCATAAGAAATCCATACACCATGTGTGGTATATCATGCAATGAATGTTAACACATACATTAATGCATGCATTGATTTTCAGATGAGGCGATTCCCAGAAGGTTGCAAACTCAATGCATTGATCATGAAAGATAAAAGTTTAAGTATTCCAAACATTGAATAAAAGAAAAGTATAAATGTCTAGATTAAGTAACCAAAGCTCCGCGGACTAAACTTTTAAATAACATGAGAGTCAACATCTCTTGTTTGACTCCTGACAAGTGTATTAGAAAATATGAAGATGGTGAAACATTTTATGGAAAGTATGACAATATGGATGCTCTCATTGAGAAGGTAGAACATAAGTGTGATGTCCAGGAGACTCTTGACAAGATTAGGTCGTGTTCATCCCGTCCCAACGTTTGTACTTTTCTCAATGAGAAAGGTATAGACGTTGGGATGGGATGAACATGACCTGATCTTGTCAACTGTCTCTTGGACATTAGACTTGTGTTATACCTTCTCAATGAAAGCGTCCATGTTGTCATACTTTCCATATAATATTTCATTGTCTTGATCTTTTCGAATACACTTTTCAGAATCAAACAAGAGATGTCGTTTCTCATACTTTTCAGAATCAAACAAGAGATGTCGTTTCTCAGTTATTTAAAAGTTTAGTCCGAAGAGCTTTGATATCTTCATCTAGACCTTTAAACTTTTATGTGTTAAACCTTTAATAATTAATATTTTATTAATTATGTGTTAAAAATAAACAAATAAAAGGGAAGTCAAGAAAAAGGAAACAAAGGATCTTTCCTTTGTTCTATAGGAGGCCGACCCCTTTTCCTTTGTTTGATCGGCTGACAACCCCAAAGGGGTGTTCTACTTCTGTGGTCGACCAAACAAGAAACCCTAAAAGTTTCTTGTATTTGATAGATTTAAGAGGTGTGGTTTGTTGATTGGTTTAACACTTACGTACCAGCATACTTATTGCTTTATATCGTATTGTGTGCATATACTTAGAAAGATTATTCTTTGATCTTATATTGAGATTTTGTTTATATTGGTTGATCGATAAAAGTGATATAATTCATTGTTAAAGGTACGCGTTTCTTTATGATTTATGTTAATTACTTGTTTATACGTAATTGTATATTCCTGCGTACTCATGTATATTAATATGGTTAATATGGTTAAGGGTTTACTTAAATTTCAATATTATGTACGTCCCAAATGAACCGACTTGACCAAAAATTAAATGTTGATTCTAATGTAGCTTTTGTGTTATTTAATTGCTAGCTAGAGGCACTAATTAAATTCATGTTATATAAAGCGAAGAATTAAGTTGAATTTTGAGGTCAGATTAATTAAAGTGTGTATAATGTGTATCTATGAGCAGCAACGGAGCTAGGAATTAGAGTTAAGGGGCTCAAAAATTTTTCTCATATAACATAGAAAATTTTGTTTTGAAACCAAAGTGAAGTTTGAAAAAGATATTTAATACTTCAAATTTTAAATATAATTAAATGATAAACGAACAACCAAAGAGGTAGGAAATGCATTTTTCTTATAAAGTACAGTATCAACTCATTAAAAATATATGAAAGGCAGTACTATCATTTCTCTATCTTCTTCCTAGATAAACTTTTACCTCAAAACTCCATTGAAACAAAAATTTCCTATACATACTTTGCTTTAATATTCAAAGTTTCTTTCTAAAAAACGCCTTGTTATATAGTACATCCACCATCATTAGGGGGCACCGAGCACCCTCTATCCCCCACTGGCTCCGTCTCTGTCTATGAGTCCAACTACTCATCTTACCCTATGTCTAAACTTGTCAAGAATTTAACTCACTGTGTCACTTCTGCCATGCACATATGCTTTTTATTCATTGCATACATAACGTGTTCTTTCGATCAACTTTTACTAGAAAAATGAATAAAGGAAAGCAGCCTCAGGTTTGTTGAGTAATAAATACTTATTTACATTGTTTTGGTGTCTTTCTTTCTATCTATTTGTCGTTATTCTTACGCGAGTTTATATCGATTTTCTTTCTTAACGTAAATATCTCTTAGGAAGAAATTCAAAATTGTGGGGTTAGTTTGAAAGACGCAAACTAACAACACAAAATATATTTTCGTTCAAAAAAAAAGACAACTCAAAATATATTAGTACCGAGAGGAAACAAGTTCTATATTTATTAATGTAAAAACGAATATTATGCTGAGTTTTTATTCAGTGGGACGAATGGAAGATATATGGGTGGGTCGACTGTATGGAGTTTATGTTGAAGATACAGAGAACATGATGAAAGGTGTAATACTCTTTGGACTAGCAGTCTATATCATATCGTACTGCATAAAATACCTGTAAATTGTATTAGACCAAGAAACGATACACCGAAAGTCCAGAAGAAAGTATATATATATGTTCTTCTAGTATCAGAAGGTTCATTATTTCGTTTCACTTACCTATTTCAGTTAGTAATGATTTGCAAAAGTATGCACCAAAGATGGTTCCTAGGGTGCATCAGAGTAGGTTCATTACAAAATTGTTAATTCATTAGTAAAGAAGATTATATAGTAAAATAACACATATGCTTTCTTATATCAAAAGAAGTAAACACAACAACTACATTGAACAAATTAACAACGATTTACACAATAATCTGAACCCGCTATCGATACCGTCGTTTTTGTCCGGTGTCGGTTTGGTACCGTGCTCAGTTATGATACTCACACTAAAATTGATAATACTTTTTATGCTCTTGGGAAGGCTCGCCAGATGCCTTTCAATCTCTTCATATACTCAAACATAAAAACAAATTTTTATGTTAGGAAATTTATGTTCCATCGTAATTGCAACACCCCCGACTCGTCCGCCAATGTCTCAACTCCAAGTGTGATTCTAGACGGGAATTAGTGTATATGAGTGGAAGCATCTCTAATAAGATGTACCTGTAGCACAAGACTGCACATCACCAGTATCCTTAGATCCAATAAGAGCCATAAGTCTATTAATCTGATCAGTAGTAAAGGGAAGAGATTTCCTTGTTCCCTGATCATTATTACCATGAGAACTAGAAACATTATTAGACCCATTAGAGACATTGTTAGACCCATTAGATCCTCAAGGATTTCTTTTCTTGAAACATGAGGATATCTATTCAATTCAAAACATCTGTCTATAGTATGCCCATTCATATTACAATGCTTGCATAGAAAGTTATTATTATTGTTATTCCTGTTAAAACATATGTTCTGGTTATTTCTGTTACCAGAACAATTATTTGGTTTGGAAACAAATGCAAAGCAGAGTTTTTAACATTATCATTATAAACCAAACTATTCTTATAGGATTCAACCCTAGACAAAGTAGCAAAAGCAGATTTAACATCAGGTAAAGGATCAACAGTTAACAATTGGCTCCTAACAACACTAAAAGTGTCATCAAGACCTATAATAAAGTGCATAATCCTCATAAGAGAAGTATGACCTTTCAATTGAGGAGCACTATCACAACTACAAGAAGGAAGATTGACAAGGGAGTCAAACTGCCTCCATAAACTGTTGCAGTTAGGATAATACTTAGACAATGAAGATCCAGATTGAGTAAGAGAACAAATTTCATAATGCAAGTTATAGATCACAGATCCATCAATTTTATAATATGTCCCACACATCTTTAGCATTTTTTGAAAAAATTTACCCTTGGTATAACTCAAGAGAAATACTCCCAAGAATCCAAGACAACACAACAACATTACCTCTATCCCATTGTTCTTGAAGAACCTCATCTTCCTTATCTTTTTCACAAGTGCCATCAATAAAACCCAACTTATTTTTAGTATGTGTTGATCCCAAACTTAGATCGATTAGCTTTGTGTATACGAGATTAGATCAAGTATAACACGTAGAGAAACCTTTGTTATATGCTTTGTGAATCTAAGTATTATGCGGAATTTAATACTTAAACAAGAACACAAGATGTAAACAAAACTTTCACTTTGATTATGAATGTCGAACTTGCTTATAATGAAAGATGTTTACGAATGAAAACTTATATATAACTTGATACTAAACATTAACCTAAAGGCCTTCTTTTATAGACTAAGAAGCCTTGTACAATAAGCTACGTATCAACTATTCTAGGTAAAGATAAACATAGAAAATACATTGTCGTTTCTATCCTTACTAGAAGTATTCTAGAACATAATAAACGTGTAGCTCACATCTTCCATCAGTGCTTGTCTTCAATCTATCAACGCTTGACTTTAACTTGTCAACGCTTAGGCTGTCAGCGCTCACTTTGCTCTTGTCAACGCTTGAGTTGTTCTTGTCAGCGTTCAAGTGATCTGGCCTTAATTTATTCCCAACAATCCTCCCCTAAACTTGATATCCACTCTTATGATCAAGTTTCGGAATAAACATTGAGAACTTGGAGGAGTCTGACAAACCTTATCATATTGGTAATAAACAAATCTGATCAAATTCTTTGCCACGTCACTTGTATAGTCTATCTCCAGCTGAGTGTCCTTCATCTTTTACAAAACAGCCTTGGATATGAAATATTGAGCATCCACAAGTAGATACTCAGCAAACTTAGTAGAACTCAAATGGTATACACCAGCAGCTGAATATAACCTCCATTGAAGACCACTGAGGTCATCTTCAAGATCCTTCCATATTTCAGGATCTTCCTCATTTGTCCCACACATCCTTTTGAATGTGGTCCAAAGTTTTATTCCATTTGCTGAAGTTGGTGCTTCAGCCTCATACTTGGTTTCCAGCAACCTCCAAAGGTCCACCAAGTCTTCTCTATCACAACTTGCAAATAAAGATATGAGAGTGGTAAAAGTGTGTACCTCATTGCCATATCTTCCAATCTTCCAGAATCCACATTCATCCTCATCATAACTCACAATTGGATTCCTGGAATCTAGTGGTAACACCTGCACCATATCTGAAGCTTCTAATGGGGAGAGCTTGAGGCTCTTTCTAATAACTGCTTCACTTGGATATAGTTGATTCATATCTTTTGGAAACTCAAGTGTAAATCCCTTCTTCACTGGTCTGGGAACTATCATAGCTTTCTTTATTTCCATCTCTTCTGCAAGTTGCTCCTTTCTTTCATCTGAAAGAAGTCTGAAAGTGTTTTCTTCCTGCACTTTCACCCAAATAGGATAAGCCCTATGTTCCAACTCATCAAATGTCAAAGCCTTCAGCTTCTGATGTGTCCATCCAACTCCATGACATCTGAGCAACATAAAGTAGAGCTTCCTTCTATCCCTTTTCAACTCAGAGAGAATGTTGCTTGCCTTGTGCTTCAAAATCACCTTACAATCCTTCTGGACTCTAAGAAGAATCTCCAAACCCCATATTTGATCTGAAATGGTCAAGTCTGGATTATCCATACAGCTTTCTTCCCAAGAATTGTACATCTGAACCACCTCTGGCATATCAAAGTCAATCTGCAACTTTAAATCTCTCAACTTTTCCCTAGCAAGCTCATCACCATACTCAAGCCTTTCTGGTTAAACAATCATCACACTTGAGTCTGAGCTAGCTCCATCACTTTCTTCTTCAGAAGTCACAACAAATGGTGACTTTTCTTTTTCACCTTGTTCCATCATTTGCTCAGCCAACCTTCTATCAAATTCAACCTGGGCTGCATTCTTTGGAACAATCTCTTCTACCAATATACCCTTACCCTTATCTGATGGTGCAATTGTTGGTAAGGTAGATGGTAATACCTGAGTAGGAACATCCTTGATGATAGATGATGACTGGAATACATCACCTCCAAATACAGATCTGTCAACACCCAAATTTCCTCTATTAGCGCCCAAAATACTTCTATCAGCGTTCAAACTTGTCTTGTCAACGCTCAAATATTTTCCCTCAGCGCCTTGTGTAACCTCTCTCAACATAGCTGTAAATGATAAATTTAGATTGGTTGGAGGGATTAAGGACGTATCAAAACCTGTTTGTTCCTTCAAAGTAGTAAGAGCTTCAGCAACATCCATTGATCGACCATCTTGACTGCTCTTATCACTCAGATTTCTTTGATCTTCCTCCCCTTTGGAAGACTCCTCCATACCTCTCCGTGCATGATCACTCTCCAAAACAACAATCCTCTCTCTCAAGTCCTTGAGTTCAAGGCCTTGTTTGCTGACAATTTGTACTAAGTCTGCATTTTGCTTTTGCAAGCTAATGCAGACTGCCGTCAATTCTAAAATGGTCATTGGTTCCAGTCTGCCCTCTTCTGAAATGGGATTTTGACCTCCCAAGTCAGGTTCATTGGGCATGGATGAGGACTTAATAATGGTGGGACTGCCTTAGCCAGCTTCTAAGCCAGAACCAATAGTCCCAGCCTCATCCAGGTCACCAGCCACACTTGTGGTGGTGGTTCTCTCTGCTTCATGGCTAGGACCACCAGAGGAGAACTCTCCAGCAGTCCTTTGGCGTTTGATCAACCTATATTCAGGTGGTGTGGAAGATGGTGTGGAAGAATGGGTAGATGTGGGTTGGTTAAGGGGTGTTTGGGATTGTGATGGTTGGGTGTCAGCGTTGGAAATAGGCACATCAACGCCCACATTAGATGTGTCAGCGTCAAAGGGTTCTTGGTCAAGTTGCATTGGTTCAGGTGAGGGTAAAGGTTCAGGAATAGGTTCAAGTTGTGGTTGTGGGTCAATTGGAGGTTGGGGGTCTGGTTGAGGTTGTGCTGCTGTAATAACAGCAAGCATGGCTGGAGTTAAAGGTAGGTCTCTATGAGGTGGTGAATTCATCTTGGTAAAAATAGCTTTCTTTTGTTCAGGGATTTTATAAAAATCATTGCGATCCCTTGAACAATATCTTTGATCATCAAAAATCATTTGCAGAAAACGGGGATAAGCTAAAGTCATTTTTGTCCCCTTGTTTTTACACATCCCTTCAAAAATCATTTTAGAATAGTTATATTTTTGCCCTGTTGCAATACACACAATAGCAGTTGCAATGGATCTATTGATCTTATTGTGTGCAGTACATTTGGGACTCAAACATTGAAGGAGAATGTGAATGAGGTACTTCCAGGCTAGAGGAAATTCCTGCTTATGGTACTTATTAAGAGTACCTTCATCAGGAATAAGGTATCCTAAAGCCCTAAGCCCTTGTTCTATTTCAGTCATGGGAAGAATGGTTATACCATCAGCATCATCAAGATGCAAGGCCTGGCGTACCAAGGCCTCAGTAACCACCCAAGATCTTCCATGAACAATAGAAGTTAATGTGGTCACTCCATTAACTGTTGAGGAACTAACAGTGTTCCAAAACTGTTTAATGTGTGTGACTAGAATGAGTGGTGCATGAGAAAGAGCATACCTTAACGGGGATGCGTTCAAATATGCCACCATTTGTGTATATTGAGGGAACAAAGTATTATCAGCAACAAGATAAGCAATCATGTTGTGTTGAGACTTGAACCCCAAATCCAATTCTGCTGAGTTAAATCTTGGTGCCATTGATGAAAGCTGTTAATTGGAAGTGTAGAAGATGAAGGTTGATAAGAGAAAAGTGTTAGACAAGAATTATAGATACCCTGTTTAAAAATAGGAGCCAAATATATAGGAGATAAACAATGCATGTGATTGGCCCAAAAATAGGCAAAGATTTTCAAAAACTAATCATGAAAATATTGAAAAAGTTATAAGTTATCTCATACATTTAATGAAAGTAACAACTCCTAAAATTACGGCTTGAAAAGATGTCAAAAAGTAACAACTGGGTAGGTCCCATTGAGTGTCAACGGTCAAATATAACCCATCAACGCCCAACGGCTATAATCTTGTCAACGTTCGCCTAAAGCCATGTCAACGTCCAATTTGGTCACAACAACGCTTGGAAATTTCTTGTCAGCGTCCAAAAATAAAATTGTTTTAAAAAGTGAAAAATGACCTTAACAAGTAATTTATCCTAGAGAAGATAACCAAAAGCTGATAATTATTATAGGGCGGCAAGCACTGTCCAGTTATGCACACTTGCATAAGCAAGATAGACATAACAGTCCTCTAGTGTCCCTTGCTAACCAAAATTCTTAACAACCAAGTTACCTCATAAAATCCTTGTTACTCCCAGGTAAATCCCATATGAAAACCATTCCCAAGTCTCCCAACAGACCACAACCAATTCTAGGCCAAAAATGTCTTGGCAGCATGCAAAGTTGATATACTATGCATGCTACAGTGCCTCATGGTTTAGTAAAACTAACCCATACTCACCCGTGGACACAATCTAGAATTGTGATAAGAGTATCATATGGATACCCAAAAATCCTAAAGGTTCCTAAAACCTCCCCTTAAACAAAGATACAAAGAGTTTGCTAAAAACATGCATGAACATAAAAATTTATGTCAAGATAGGAATGAAACATTCCAACCATCATCCATAAATAAAAACTTGTCCAAATGCTTCTCCTTTGATCCATAAGCAACTCTGTATCCAATGGTATACTGCTAACACCATCTGCACATTTAGATTGAAAACCACAAAACTAACATTGTTGCTGACAACGCCCCGATAACACATAACAGCGTTGAGGAAAGCTTTGTCAGCGTTAGACAATTATATTGCTGACAACGTCGCAAAGACACTTATCAGTGTTCAAACAACCTTTGTCAGTGTTAGAAAAATATAGTGGAAAATCTAAATTATCAATAAGACTAATAATAGTAATGCATCATCCTGTACATACTTTTACAAAAAGAATCCAAAACACATATTAAATGAGATTAACCATTCCAATACTTGTTACCAAGTATTGAAATCTTCCAGTATCAAAAGGTTTAGTTAGTAAATCTGACACATTTTCCTCAGTGTCAACCCTATCTGGTTGTATTAAACCTTTCTCAAAGCAATCTCTTATAAAATGGTGTCTAATTTCTATGTGTTTAGTTTTAGAATGATGCACAGGATTCTTAATGATGCATAAAGTGCTATTATTGTCAACAAATATCTTAGTATGCATGAAATTATACCCATAATCCAACAGCTGGTTCTGAATCCACAACACTTGACCACAACATGCTGCTGCAGCCACATATTCTGCTTCAGTTGTAGAGTTAGCCACCACTGTTTGTTTCTTGCATTGCCAAGATATTAATCTGCTCCCAAGAAATTGACATCCACCAGTTGTGGATTTCCTATCAAACTTGTCACCACCATAATCACTATCTGAATATGCAAGCAGCTCCAATGGTGAATCCTTTGGGTACCACAAACCAAGAGTAGGGAAACATCTTAGGTACCTAAAGATCCTCTTCACAGCATAAAGGTGACATTCTTTGGGAGTCACTTGATGGCGTGCACATGCACACACAACAAACATGATATCAGGTCTGGAAGCAGTAAGATACATCAAGGATCCAATCATGGATCTATAGTGCCTGACATCAACATATTTCCCATCTCCAATCTTTCCCCAAGGGTGTTCTCTATCCATAGGAGTAGAAGCCCTCTTTTCATGTGGAGAAAAGCCAAACTTCTTCAAGATTTCAGCAACATATTTGTCCTGGGAGATGAAGATACCATCTTCTTTCTGCTGAACTTGTAAACCAAGAAAGAAGTTCATCTCCCCCATAGCACTCATCTTGAATTTGTCTGTCATAAGCTTGGAGAAATCCTCACTCATCTTTGGATCAGTAGACCCAAAAATGATATCATCAACATAGACCTGTACAAGCAACACATCTTTGCCTTTCTTCTTTGTAAACAGTGTCTGATCTATGGTGCCCCTCTTGAATCCATTGTCCACCAAATAGGTAGACAAAGTACCATACCATGCTCTAGGGGCTTGATGAAGGCCATACATAGCCTTTTTGACTCTATACACTTTATCTGGATGCTCAGGATCCTCAAAACCAGGAGGTTGCATGACATAAACTTCCTCAACAATGGTGCCATACAAGAATGCACTCTTCACATCCATTTGATAGACTGTGAAGCCCATGCAAGATGCATAGGCTAGAAAAATCCTAATAGCTTCAATCCTTGCAACTGGTGCAAAGACTTCTTCATAATCTATCCCCTCCTCTTGTGTATAACCTTGAGCCACTAACCGTGCCTTGTTTCTGACCACAATACCTCTTTCATCTCTTTTGTTCCTGAGAACCCATCTTGTCCCTATAGGTCTGACATATCTAGGACAATCAACCAGCTCCCAAACATCCTGAATAGCAAATTGGTGAAGCTCATCCTGCATTGCTTCCACCCAACTTGGTTCTTTGAGAGCATCAAATATCTTCTTGGGTTCTTCTTGTGACAGAAAACATGCAAACAAACATGCTTGTACAAGAGGGGTATCAACCTTCTTGTGTATATTGGCAATAAATCCACCAAGACTTTGATGGGATCTTCTTGTCTGAACTGGAGTCATAACATCACCAATGATCTGAGATGGGGGGTGATTCTTCATTGTGGAAGTGAGAACTCCTCCTTCAAAAAGTCTGGTGTCCTCAACTTCACGCTCCATGTTGCCAATATCTTCTTCATCAGACTCTCTTTGAGCAACAGGAATCTCTTCATGGACATTGGAAGGTCCACCTTGTTCAAAATTGGAAGAGAAAAGATGCCCATAAGTGTTGTCAACGTTTGAATCTTGGTTGTCAGCGTCAGGGCTGACAACGCCTGAAATGTTGTTGTCAACATCTGAATTGGTCTTGTCAGCGCTGGATTTTCCTTTGTCAGCGCCTGAAGAACCATGCATGTTTGTATTTGGTGGTATTTGGAAACCACCATTATCTTGTCCAGCAGCAGCAGCAGCAGCAAAAGCATCAGTCCAAATGGGAATTGTGACATATTCAAATGTAGGAGATGCCTTTTCTGCTTGTGATCCAACCCTTTCATCAACCTGTGTACGTGAAACATGAACAACTTGTTCCTCCATTTCATTTGAAGTTACCTTAATAATGTCTGGATTAGTGACAGGCATATAATTTAAAGTTCTAGATAAGGGTTCCAAATCAAACAACCAATTAGGACCATTTTCAGGATCACTAGGTTTATTCTCTAAGAACCTAACATGTACTCTTTCAACAATACGTTTGTCCTCCTTAAGATAAACCCTATAACCCTTGCTCTGCACTGAATACCCCATGAAGTAACCTTCATCACCTTTTGCACTAAATTTCCCTAAGGCATCACTAGTGTCTAAGACTACTACATGACATCCAAAAGGTCTAAGAAAACCAATATTAGGTTTTCTTCCCCAAAGTAACTCATAAGGTGTCTTGTTCTGAATTTTGTTAACCAATGCTCTATTTTGCACATAGCATGCTGTATTAACAGCCTCAGCCCAAAAGACTATGGGAAAGTGAGCATCAGCCAACATTGTTCTGGCTGCTTCAATTAGGGTTCTATTTTTCCTTTCAGCAACCCCATTTTGTTGTGGGGTTCTAGCAATACTAAACTGCCTAGTAATTCCCTTCCTGGCACAAAAATCATCTAGCTTCTTGTTCCTAAATTCTCCACCATTATCACTCCTAAGCATCTTAACCTCATTGCCAGACCTTTTCTCAATTTGAGTGATAAATTCAATAAGAACATCAGCTGTGTCACTCTTCATAGCTAGAAAGAATGTCCAAGTAAACCTAGAAAAGTCATCAGTGACAACAAAACAATATGACTTGCCATTCAAACTTTCTATATTAGTTGGACCAAAGAGGTCCATGTGAAGCATATGAAGAGGTCTGGAACTAGTATGCACCTGCTTGGACTTGAATGAGACCTTGTGCTGCTTGCCTTTAAGACATGCAACACAAGAGTGGTCATTGTGGAAGGCCTTCTCAGGCAAACCATCAACTAAACCAAGCCTCACAAGTCTATTTATATTTTTAAAATTTATGTGCCCTAGTCTCCTGTGCCACAAATTACTTTCATCTACTAAGGCCTTAGCATAAAAACAAGACATATTTGTATTCACTTTAATCCCATTTAAATTCACATTGTATATGTCCTTATGCCTAGGTGTTCTATACTCAATATACTTCTCATCAGGGATCTTAAAATCCTTGCTTAACACCAAACACTCAGTATCAGTGAAAAGAACCTTATTTTTGTTATCACACACTTGTGATACACTAAACAGATTATAATCCATTTCTTTTACCAGGAAGACGTTTTCAAAACGTATATTATTGGTGATAAGGGTTCCTTTTCCTGTGATGGTGCCGTAGCCCCCTCCAAAGTATACCTTATCACCATCTTGAATAGGAGTGAAGTTCGTCAGATAGTCTTCCTTTCCTGTCATGTGCCTTGACCATCCACTATCCCAATATCCATAATCATTGATCTTCTTTTGAATGCCCTGCACATAAAGAAAACAAATTAGTTTTCTTTGGGAACCCAAGTCTCAGAAGACTTGGATTCATCTGGTTGTTCAATAAGAACAGACTTAGTTCTCACAACAACCCTATTCTCATCCATTTTAGGATGAAAAACCCAGTTAACCCCAATTGGTTTTGTAATGACTTTTGAAATATAATTAAACCTGTTGCAAGTCATTGAAAGTCCATTATTATTAGGGTTTTGATCTTTCTTAGGTCTCCATGTTAAGCTTGAAGAAGCTTTAGACCCCTTACCTTGTGGCTGCAAATACTTAGGTCTGGTCACGTTTCTGTCAGCGTTGGATTTTGTCCTGTCAACGCTGAAATTACCCTTGTCAGCGTTAAACCTAGGGTTTGCTACAGGAACCCATTGCCTATTTGACCAGGTGTTTGTCTTTTGAAAAGGTCTTTGTCCATGAGTGTTAGACCTTCTAGAGAAGAATGGGGCAGGTCTAATCACTTGTGGACTTTGCTGCACACAAGGTTTGGGTCTGACAACGTTTGACTTCCTAACAACGTTGACTTTCTTCCTATCAGCGCTGAAATTGTTCCTGTCAGCGCTGGCTTTGGGAGCGTTGACACACTTGTATGCCAAATGTGAAAAGCTAGCACAAGTATAACAGGCTTTCTTAGACACATTCTTAGGTCTAGAAGCAAAGAAACCTGTTCCATGATTGTTAACTTGGCTCTTGGGTGACCTATTATTCTTATAC
The DNA here is from genome assembly GCA_025667525.1 of Glebionis coronaria. Classification (NCBI taxonomy): domain Eukaryota; kingdom Viridiplantae; phylum Streptophyta; class Magnoliopsida; order Asterales; family Asteraceae; genus Glebionis; species Glebionis coronaria. The sequence goes on from CM046880.1 coordinate 607,961,351, forward strand.
ATCTCTGCATATTTAATGGTAGGTCTTCTAACAGTGTTTGAGCCTAGGTCAACAGCTTTACCAGTAACTGGGTGAGTAACCTTAATGGGTGGTGATTCATTGGGACTTTCACATAGCAAACCTCCTTTAACAAATAAGGTAGGGTTAGCTTTCTTCCATTCATTTAGGTCAGTCAGTTTTTGTTGATACTCTTCCACTGGAGTGACAACTCTTGGTGGAGGAATGAATTCCTCTTCTTGGCATTCTGGTATACCAGTCCAAGATAAATCCTTTCTAAGGACACCATAGAAGTCACCAGCTGGTGGTGGAACCAGAGAGTAATCATTCTCATTCATCCCAAGCCCAGTCATATCCTTAGGATCTCTTTGTTTAGCTACACAGTCTCCTAGGGCTTGGGTGGCTCTATCAAATCTTTGAATCTTGAGGTCAACATTATTTTTATTCTTAATGGCCTCATCTAACTTAGCCTGTAGATCTTTATTGACCTTTGACATGATATTTCTAATATCCATACTACCCTCTAGCTCATGTTTTAAGATATTTATCTTATCTTTTAAATCAAATTCCATTTTCTTGTATTCAGAAACGGTTTTCTCAGTTTCAGTAAGAGCTAGTTGGTAATTGGATAATTTACACCTTTCAGTGCTCATATCCTCTTTTAGTTTTAACACCTCTTTGTTAAGTCTGTCAGTGTTTAACCTACAACCTTTGCTACAAAAAGCATCATCATATACCTCATTATCAGATGAAGAGGAGGAGTGTGCCATGAGAGCATATTCAACATGCTCTTCTTCTTCAATATCAACAATCAAAGCTTTGTCCTCTTCAGCATCCTTAGCCAGATAGCTCCAATCCCATCCAGTACCATCAATTCCTTGAACTGCAACCATGGCTTTGGAGTCTTGAGCTTTAACAACCTGACTTGAGGGTTTACCAGCATCAGATCTTCTAGGAGATCTACATTCCCTCATGAAGTGCCCCATGCGATGACAGTTGTAGCACTCAACTTTGGATTTATCAAATCCAGCAGTGTCTTTAGCATTGAAGGTCATCTTCTTCTTGAACCTTCTATTCCACCTATTTGCTCTTATACTAGCAAGAGCCATGTTCCACTTGATGTCCATCTCTTCCAAGTGTTCATCACTTATCTGCTCAAGGTCCTCATATGTAATCACTGAACCATTGGGCAAAGAAGCAATGTAAGCACAAACAGTATCCAAATCCAAACCAGCAGGTTTAACTCTTGGGGAGTCATTCATGAATGTGTCAGCGTCTGAAAAGGAGACGTTGACAGGACTTGTTCCAGCGCTGACAAATGATGATCCAGTAACTGGATGCATAAAAGAGTCCTTCTGATTGAATTGACCTTCACTATGAGAGAAGAAGGCCATGTTGCTGGTGCTAGCTTTGCTTGAAAGAGTTTCATCTTCCAACAGTCTTAGTTTGTTGTAGATGTCATCAAACGAAGAGCTCTTGTGAGTATTATTGGCAAGAATAGATCTTGCCTCAATCTTCCATGTCTCACCAAGACTTTTCAGAAAAGTAGCATTGGTGTCAATATCACCAACTTGTGTCCCCATGAAGGACAATTTGCTTGTGATGTCAAGAAATCTGCTTCTCACACTGCTCAGTTTTTCATTGGGCTGAGCTTTGAAGACAGCATAATTGTGCAGAAGTTGCTTTTTCTTTTCTTCCTTAGTTTCTGCATTACCACCATATGCAACTTCAATTGCTTCCCAAAGATCCTTAGCAGATTCATAGCTTCTATATTTGTGCTGATTTTCTTGTCCCAAAGAGACTTTCAGAATATTTAGGGCTTTCATGTCAGCCCTTTTCTTTGCAATATCTTCAGCACTTACAGCTCTACCATCTCCAGGTTTTTCTTTCTTATCTTCATCAGGACATCCTTCAACAGCTGTTCTTGCCGTAATGGCATCCTGAATCTTTTGACCTTATTGAATGAGTTTCCATATTCAATAATGTCCCAGAGTGTGTAGTCAAAGATCCCCAGATATTGTTCAAAGTTGAACCTCCATAAGTCAAAGTTGGTTGCATCAAGCATGGGAATCTTGATGTTTGGTAAGGATGAGGAGGAGGAATTTATTGCTTCAGACATGATGTTTTTAGGGTTTTGAGAAAATTAGGGTTTTGTAGTTCGTATATCGTTCTGGTGTTCTTCAAAGATCAAAAGTTCCTCAACAAGCTCTGATACCACTTGTTGATCCCAAACTTAGATCGATTAGCTTTGTGTATACGAGATTAGATCAAGTATAACACGTAGAGAAACCTTTGTTATATGCTTTGTGAATCTAAGTATTATGCGGAATTTATTACTTAAACAAGAACACAAGATGTAAACAAAACTTTCACTTTGATTATGAATGTCGAACTTGCTTATAATGAAAGATGTTTACGAATGAAAACTTATATATAACTTGATACTAAACATTAACCTAAAGGCCTTGTTTTATAGACTAAGAAGCCTTGTACAATAAGCTACGTATCAACTATTCTAGGTAAAGATAAACATAGAAAATACATTGTCGTTTCTATCCTTACTAGAAGTATTCTAGAACATAATAAACGTGTAGCTCACATCTTCCATCAGTGCTTGTCTTCAATCTATCAACGCTTGACTTTAACTTGTCAACGCTTAGGCTGTCAGCGCTCACTTTGCTCTTGTCAACGCTTGAGTTGTTCTTGTCAGCGTTCAAGTGATCTGGCCTTAATTTATTCCCAACAGTATGTAAAGCAAGTTTAAAAGCAGCAACCCATACTTTATAATTTTCTGGTTCAGTAAGTTTAATAGTCACAATTGGATGACCATTAGTATTAGTATGGTGTAAGTAAAGAGGGTCATTAGTATGAATGACAGTTTCAGTATTATCATCAGTATCAGTATCACTAACACCTTTATCAACCTTATCACCTTTCTTTTCACCAGACATGATGAAACACCAAGAAAAACAAAAAATAAAGATAAACAAGAACCCCTTGTAACTCCTCTACACACAACTACCAAGAAGCCACATAAGAAAACTGAATCAATCCACCAATCACTAACTAAATCCCTTCGACACCTAATCACCCACTAACCAACCTAAAGAAACCTAAATAAAAGAGAGAGAGGTATTACAAAGCACACGCAGTAACAAGCTATCAAAGATGTCAAGAATCAATGAGATCAAGCAGATCACATAAAAAACCAGACAATGCACAGCGGAACACAACCTAAAAGATTAGTTATGACATAGTAACTAGTTAATCAATTAAAAAATTCCTTCAATAAAAAAACCCCAATTTCTAATTTTAGGGGTTTTTTGATAAAACTTACCAGAAATGCAATTAAACTCAATTAATTGCCCAAGAACCCAAAGAACCCCCACTGAACACCAAGAAACAGAAAACCCCCAAATTTTACAAAACCCTAAAAATTTGAAAGATCTATTAACTCAAATTAATTGACAAATTAGCACGATTAACCAACAGATTAATCAAGATCTTTAACAAAAACCAGTTTTGAGTTAAAAACAGATATCAAGAACCAATGGCTCTAATACCATATTTTATTTTATAGAAAAACAACAACAAGCAACACAAATTACTCAACCAACCTCCCATTTTATTTTATTAACAGCCTCAGGCAATCACTTCAAATATGAATCCTGGGTTTGTGATCAGTACATACAAACATGAAGATTGAATCAATGATTCAATGATCTTCAAAGCAAGATCAAAGATCAAGAACAAGAACTAGTAACCAACAATGGCGGAATGGGAGAGAAACAAGTAAACAGAATGAAAAGCTAAGTTACAACTATGAGAAAGCGATAAATATAGGCCTTGACTAGGGCTTGACTCAACTTCCAACAGCTTGTCAAACTAAGCCCCCTCATTTATTCAACTCTACACAAATAGAGCAAACAAAAAACATAAAAGAAAAATAGTAATAAAAACTTGCCTTTCTTACCCTTGGAGTATTGTGAACTTGTCAACTTATATTTTAGTAGTTACCAGGTTAAATACCAAGAGATAGAAATATAGTTCTGTTATTTTCGTAAAAATAGCCATGGAATCTTTTTACCAATGCTAGGAACTTATTTTCTAAACATTACTATTATAAATGTTCATTCATGTATCCTTAGTCAGCTATATCGCCTACGGGTAGAAAGTCGTGTAGTGGAGGGTCTAATAGGTGAATCGCCATTGAAAGTCTGGAATTTTTTTGATAAAAAATAAACTGAGTGAGCAGCAATTGCTCGAAAAATGCCTTCAAAGTCTGGTCTTTGGTAAGGTAATAGGAAGTCCAAAGCTTATTTTCCCTCCTCAATTGGGTATGGCCATGATCTTTTTCCTCTTATCAGAAGCAATTTAACTACAAATTATGAGAAATGTATAAACGCGTTTCAATCATAGCAATACTAATGAGAAACAACTCGACTGTAAGTTGTAAAGAGATTTAATATATTGGTTGTAACTTGTAACTTAGTAATCAAATCATTCAACGTCGTCAACTAACAATCATATCCGCACAATGTGTCCTAACAGTGCCTTTAACGATTCAGCTCCTCCTACTATCCGTACCCAAACACTCCCTTAATAACTTATTTGACCAAATAAGTTGTTTTTAGAAGTCTATATATATTTAAGGTGAAATAATAATTTATAGTGCGTTTGTTTTGTTGGTAGGTTTGGGATTATGATTAAAATTTGGTTTAGATTAAAAAGAAAATATATAGTATTAATTGAATGATTGTATTAATAGTTGTTTGATTTATGTTGGGTTAGGATTAGATTAAATATTTATATATTTTTTATAAATTAAATGATAATAAAAAATAAAATAAGGAAAGCATATGCTATAAAGAAAAAATATTAAAATAACAAGAGGTTCAAAATGGTTGAACGAATGTCAAATTTATAAAACTGTTTGTGTCAGGCTTTCTATGAAAACCAGGCTTACCCCACTGGATTTATGTTACCCCTTAAATTTGGTAACCAGCCCCAATTTCAAAAGTTATCCACATAAACTAAACATCATGCTATAGGGCAAACAAACAGCTCCTTAAGTAGCTTATGGAAATAATCAAGCAAAGTTTCGCTATCCCACAATTCTACAAAGGGATTACTTTAAGTATTCCGCTTTACTTATCAATTGTCTATCAAGTTCGCATATCTCTTTTAACTCTTATTTCTCTATCCATAATTATTGTACTTGTTTATAAATAGATGTAGGTACTTGAATAAGCCCATTTTATAAAAAATAACAGGGATCTAATGCGATTTTTCATTTTTTTCTGCCGCATCACCTCTCTCTCCGGCGACCTACAGCGACCTATTTGCCCAACAGGGCGACCTAGTTCGATTTATTTATTATTTTTATTGAATAAAAAACTTTTCATTTAATAAAATACATTACATTTAATAAAAACATTACATTAAATATTAAAAAACATTACAATAATATTTATACTAAATATCGTTAAAAAATATTTTATAAAACCTTATTTAAATATAAAAAGGGTCAAATGTATTAACAAAAACTAACTCTAAATATTATTAAAATAATATATATTGTAAAAATTCCATAAAACTTAATATATTAAAATTTGAAATTTTATTACAAATTTTATCTAATTAAAACTAATTAAAGTTAATCAATTTTTTTTTAATAAAATAACAAAAATGAAATAAAAGAAAACAATGCCATTGTGCTACGTGATATTCTTAAAAAACACACACCCTAAACACAACACTTCTTCCATTTTGTTTTCTTTTTTATTTTCCTCTTTTTCAACTAGATCGTATGCTCAAGACCGAATTCGTAAAGTTGATTTAGTCGACCTGGTCGTCGCAATGGGCCGACCGAGTATGAAATCAGTTGACCACACTCGTCTGAGACTCTGTTGTGGATACCCTTACAAAACCACGTATTTGTTTTAATATTACATGATTTTTTCTATATTTGGGATTTAATATGTTAAGAATACGAGAAATGCATTGATATTTCACACGAGTGTCGTGTTTTGATCGAGACTTTTTTCTATAAAAAACTCAATGAAGATTACGCGATGTGTAATTTCTGATGTGGTAAGACATGAAAAATTAAAAGACAAACTTAATTTAATTCGTCACAATATAAATAATAAGTTTAGCTCATGATTACAATGGGCTAGTTTTTTTCCTTTATAAATACATTTTACTATCAATTCATTTCACACAATGTTAAAAGTAATCTTATTTTTTGTTTTCCGGGGTGATAGTGCACTTTAACAAAAAAAAAGCACTAATCTTCTTAGTTAATCCAAATTTTTTTTAAAAAAATAACAAAAATGAAATAAAGGAAAACAATGCCATTGTGCCACGTGATCTTCTTAAAAAAACACACAGCCTAAACACAACACTTCTTCTATTTTGTTTTCTTTTTGATTTTCCTCTTTTTCAACTAGATCGTGTGCTCAAGACCTAATTCGTAAAGTTGATTTAGTCGACCTAGTCGTCGCAATGGGCCGACCGAGTATGAAGTCGGTCGACCACACTCGTCTGAGACTCCGTTGTGGCTAGCCTTACAAAACCATGTATTTGTTTTAATATTACATGATTTTTGCTATATCTGGGTTTTAATATGTTAAGAGTACGAGAAATGCATTGATATTTCACACGGGTGTCGTGTTTTGATCGAGACTTTTTTCTATTAAAAATTCAGTAAAGATTACGCGATGTGTAATTTTTGATGTGGTAAGAAATGAAAAATTAAAAGACAAACTTAATTTAATTCGTCACAATATAAATAATAAGTTTAGCTCATGATTTCAATGGGCTAGTTTTTTTCCTTTATAAATACATTTTACTATCAATTCATTTCACACAATGTTAAAAGTAATCTTATTCTTTGTTTTCCGGGGTGATAGTGCACTTTAACAAAAAAAAGCACTAATCTTCTTCTTGTCTCAATCTTATTTTTTTATTTGAATATAATATAGAGACTAATAGCATAAATGTCTCAATCTTATTTTTTTAATCTATAGGAAGTTGGTGCTTTATATAGTAGTTTTAGATAGTTGAGGAACTCATTTGTCAACACACAATTGTTGTTGGTCTATAAAAGCTAGAGTTGACCTATTTGCTCATAACTTTCACCTACAATCTATTTTGTTCTCTCTAATATTGTTTATCATATTGTTAAAGAGATTGAGATCTCTTCTGTTGTTATTTGTAGGTTTTGATTGTATAAAGTATTATCATATATTGATATATATAATAGAGTTATCACATATTTGCTAAGGATAACTTTAGGGTCTCGATTCTGTTTGATTAATAAAGGTTGATTAAAATTACAATGAATTAAGATTTAAGATAGATCGTTTGTTTATGTTAAAAAATTATGATATCAAAGCAAAGCTTTCTTTTTGCTTTAAATAGATTATTATAAAAGGGGGTTTTCTCTAAAATTGTTTTTTAACAATTAACTAAGATTTAATGCTTTTTGGAATTGAATAAGATTAATATTGTTGATTTCTTGGAAATACTTATTTTCTAGAAAAAATAAGGTTTGATAATTTGTACGTTTGTTCTTATAAGCATCTCGTGATCAAGTAACGTAGGTTAATTGATTTTGGTGGCGTTCTTGATTGGCTTGTGATTGAATATGTTTTTTCTCTAAATGTTGGAAATTAGGGTTTGTATTCGATTAAGATTTTGGGTTTGCATTGCCTTTTGACTTGAATCAAAAGGTAATAAGGCTTCTTCTGACGATTCTTGATTTGTTGCAAGCATTAAACACCTATCTATCTCTTTTCTTTTTTATTTAGTATATCTAGTGCAATCTCATCTCATTTAGCTCACAAACACAAAACTCAAACACACATTCACTGTTTCTTTCTCTCTCATCGTGAGCAATACCAAGGAGAAACACCATCTCATCTTTATCTACATCTACATTCGGCTAAGAGGACACAAGGAAGGGTTAAGCAAACATTAGGGCGACGGGTTGATATAATCACAAGCTTCTCACATCCTTTACACACTTGGAACATAGCATCATGCTAGGGACAAGTTGTAAGTACTCCATGTTCTAAATTCATCTATTTTCATACTAATAACTAGTAACAAACAAACTCTTTTCTTTGAGCATGTATATACGAACTATAATGTCGTATAAGTTCATGTAACCTAAATTCTAATGTGTTAACATAAGTGTACTTACATGAAAATAGATGGCTTTGACTATATTAAAAGAGGCCAATAAGGCCCATGAAGCCCATTTGGTAAAACCGAGACCAAGTTGTAGTAAATGTGGTTTGGTTGACTTATTGACTCATTTAAAACATTAAGTTAACCAAATAATAAACGTGGAATATATTTTCGTGCCTAAACTGAAAGTTAAGGAATCGGGGGACCATAGTTGTCAATAAAGGAATTTATAACAAGCCATAATAAACTTAGACGAAAGCTTAGGGGTCAAAAGTGATATGTTACAAACTTAAACCGTGCGCTAAATAAGTGAAACGCGAGTTTCAAAACTATACGGACCACTTTTGACATTTTTGGAAAGATATTCGACCCTAGGTTATGTTTAATTCAATTCGAGACATTAAGGGACTGTTTTGGGATATATCGGAACATAAGGATTGAATTTAGAATGGTACTCGGGCCATAAATGTATAATTATAAGCAAAAGGACTAAACTTGTAAATATCAGAACCTAAGGGGGATTATGAAAACCTTTCCTTGCCTTAATGGGCATATTACCAAATTGGAGGACATAAAGTGTAATTATTCGTAATTAATGAAAGTATTTACTACTTGGGCCGAAAATGTAAAACTATGAAACTTTAGGGCTAAACCAATATAAGCTGAAAGTATTAAATAAAGGGGTGACTACTTGGGCCAATTGTGTAAATATCCAAAACCTTTAGATTTAATAAATAAACCGAATATTAGTGGATGATTATTCGACCAAAACTACCATTTATGGAAACTTTAGAATTTACCCAAAAATAAACCGAAACTTATTAAATGTGTTAGAAACTTTTGGGCTACTTTTGAAAATGTCTAAAACTTGTACATTTAATAAATACACAAAATATAAATGGGTGTTTTTCGGGCCAAATGTGTAAATTAGTGAAACTTATGGAATTATTAAATTAAATCTAATTCTACAAATGTACAAGGGTTATTTTTTATACAATTCAAAAACCTTAGAGTCATTTTTGGAACCTAATAAATTATCTGTTTTTAGAACTTAATAAACTATTTATTTTTAGAACATAATAAGTTATTTATTTTTATAACTTAATAAATTATTTATTTTTATAACTTAATAAATTATTAACTAAATAATTTATATATGAACTTAATAAATTATTAAACAAATAATTTATTTATAACCTTAATAAATTATTAAATAAATTTAATAATTTATGTAGACTACAATTATGTACAATATTTTCCTAAAATAGCCATCGAGGGTACATGTAAACATTAATTGAATCAAGTGCATATGTTTGATCATAACAGTATATATAATTGAATACATACTGTGGCTTATTAAGAACAAGAACAAACGTACAATTGATTGAACAATATATATTTATTATATTCATAGACTGAGACGTACTCGTTTACTTAGGTATTTGACGTACTTTGTGCATTGTGACTTGGATACTTTGATCATTTTCTCGAGCAATATTCAGGTGAGCTCATGGCCCCATCCTTTAAATATGTTAAATGTTCTGTGTAAATATTGGGGGAGAAAACATGCAATACACTTTGATAAGACGTAAACAGAAAACATGTAGTACACTTTTATGGCCCCACACTTTGAATTTAAGAATGGGTCGTGAAACTAGCTAGGAACCACGACATTTTATTAATACTTGTAAGTTTTGGAATACATGACATCATAATAGACCAAGAAAAACAATACATGGGTTTAGCTTAATGCAGCTAGGATTTCCCATGCTGAGGCCGCAGCCTTAAAGATATCACTTCTTTAGGTGGCAAATGTTCCATGTCTGCCGTAGGTCGCAGCCATCCATGTCGCGCAAAGATATGAACCGTCCGCAAAAGTGCCCGTCCCTATGTAGGTTCCTTCCCATTTTGGTCCGAGTTTTCCTGTTTTCCCCGTGCGACTTGCTTTATTTACGCGATACACAAAGTCGCCTGGTATGAAAAAAGTTTTTCAGAATCTCATGTCGTAGTAACCCTTCATTTTTATTTTGCTTTGGCTTCGTTATCGAGTCTAGTTCTCGCTTCTATTGGAGTACATCCAAGTTTACCCGTAATTCATCATCGTTCGTGACCACGTCCAGTTCTAGTGTACGTAATGTTGGTAGCCCAATATCGGCTGGAACGACTGCCTCCGTCCCGTATGTTAGGGCGAAAGGAGTGTCTCCATTTGCTGTTTTTATCATGGTGTGGTGCGCCCATAATATGTGTGATAACTCATCGACCTACTTTCTATTTTCTTCCCCCAAGTGTGCTTTAATCCCGTCGCAAAGACTTCTATTAGCTCTTTCCACGAGTCCATTGGACTGTGGATGAGCTACTAACGCGAACTGCTTTTTAATATTGTTCTTTGCACACCAATATTTGAACGAATTTTCTGCGAACTGTTTGCCTTTGTCGTAGACGATCTCTCCTGGCAGGCCAAACCGGCATACGATATTATCCCAGAAATTTTTTTTTACTTGATTTCCCGTGATTGTCGCGATTGCTTTAGCTTCGATCCATCTAGTGAAATAATCCATCGCAAGTATTAGGAACTTGATCCCTCTTACTGCTACAAGGAAGGGTCCTACAGTATCGATTCCACATTTATAAAATAGCCAAGGCAACGTGATGGGTGTTAGCTCTTGCTGAGGTTGACGTGGTACTAGTGTAAAACCCGCATCTAAATGCCATGAACAGTGTTGATACAAAAGTTGGGTGATCCTTGCTAGACCCGAATTAGGCTTAATTCGGGTTGGCTGGACTCCGGCACCTGCACCAAGTGAATCGTATGGTTGGGATCCTGCACACTAAACAACACGTGTTAGGCTTACCGTATGAATGTTTCCCACGATTAGACTCCAGCGTGAGAGTAAGTAACCGGTTAGGGTTATAGGAATTGGATGAGAGTTGAGAGTGTGTAGAATGTAATACCTTTGTGGAACCCTGAGGGTTCCTTATATAGGCAGTGAAACCCTAATGGGCTGTCACTGATGCTTCGGCCCCAAGGCAATGATAATCACCAGATTTAGATTGATTGCTATCTTCTAATTATGGTGCGTGAATATCCTCTCCTTTGGGATAAGTCCTAATCATAGTAGGAGTATGATTCTGTCTAACCCTGCACCGGGCATGCCGGGTCGTGGGCCGCACACATGTTGTGCGGTTACTGTTCATCCAAGCCCATAAGCTCAAATAACATTATTCCCACCCATCCCTGATGGGCCGGATACGGGTAGTACCCGTGGGCCGGGTTCATGACCTGGCTGGGGACTATACGTCATCATGTCCCCCCCCAGTCTAGTTGTTACAGCCGTAGGCGTAACCTCTAGACTATCAAGAAGCTCCCTAGACGTACCAAGAAATTTTTTTTTGAGGGAAACGGTAATGTATCAAAAATTTGTTTTTTGGCCGCACATGGCTGCCCGACTAGGAATTCATTCCAATAGTACCTCAACCGCACGGTGACGACCGAGACAAATTAAATGTAGCATTGAATTTGTTCTTACATAAGACCGCATATCCGGACATTATTTACTGTTCACCTGCCACTCGACTGACAAAGTGCAAACAGTCAGAACCTCGAGCGGCGTAAACTACTGAATCAGAAGTGACCCGTGGGTCCCACCTGACTTTTCACTTGCCACTTACACCCTAGCCACACGATTAAGGATAGTGGCAAACACGTGTCACGCATCCAACAGACCATGACTGATAGGTGTGTAAACACCCATCTTTTCTACCACTTAATTACAATAATAACCGTACTAAAACGTGTATTTTATGTCTTTTATGTCGGAATTATGCGTGGTTTGTGTTTTTGTTGTGATTTAGGATGAAAAGGTGAAAAATGGATAAAACACGGACATTCACGGGCATTTATGGACTTTTATTGAAGAAAAGGATAAAAGACGAAGTCAAGAAGTCAAGAGTGCAAAAAGAACGGAAGTCCACGACCAATTCTGAAGATTTATCGAAGAAAAAGTCAAAAGACGGAAGTTTATCAAAAGCCGAAGAATTCAAGTCTATTTTATTGAAGAATTTAAAGACGAGTTCAAAAGAAATCCCGAAGTCAAAAGTCCCTTAAGTCCAAGTTTAAAGAAGATTAGAAGAAAAGGACTAATGACGCAATTAATGAAGATTAATAAAAGGAGGGACTTAAACTTGTAATTAAGAAGAAAGGAAAGAGGGGAGGAAGCTTCCTTAATCCTCCCCTATATATAGATTAGGATAGTTATCATTTCACTGTTGTTGGCTAAGGTGACAATTAGTCTTCCACCATTTAAATACTTGTTCATTTATTCTTCATGTCATTTTAATTCATGTTATGCACCTTAATTACCATTTAATTCCAAGTAAGTTCTCATTTTAATTCTTGTTAAATCTTTATTTTATCTTGTCAATCTCTTATCTACCTTTCTTCTTCTTTGATTCATGAGTTTATATTATGTTCATGTTTATGCTTTGATTTGATCCAAAGTGGTTTTTGATTATTGTGGTAAAAGTTGTTTGATTTCATGTTTCTAATTGTTTGTTGATGCTTATTCATTGAATCGTTACTGTTTAAATTGATACGTGTGTTTGATTTTGATTACTTTTTGTTTATAACTGCTACTGTACACATCTTCCTTGTTCTTCGGAAGTATTGCTTTGTTTCTGTGTTTCCAGAAAAAGTTCCGAACCAAGGATAGGATAGAAGGTTTCATTCGGAAGTTATAATTTTCCGAATCAAGGAGCTTCATCCGGAAGTCAAAACTTCCGAACCAAGGTTGCTCATTCGAAACTTCAAAAGTTCCGAACCAAACTTGTTCATTCGGAAGTCAAAACTTCCGAATCAGGACTCTTCATTCGGAACCTTCCGAGTCAGTAACTTCCGAACCAATTCCAACAGTTCCGAACCAAGAGCCTTCATTCGGAACTTCAAAAGTTCCGAATAAGGGAGCTTCATCCGGAAAGTTCCGAATCAGGGGGTGACCAAAACTTCCGAATCAAGGCAAGATTTACAAGTTCCGAATCAGCAAGTTCCGAACGAAGCATTATTTTGGATAAGTGACATATTCAGATCAATTTATTCCGGATCAAGGATTTTGGTAATATTCCAAGTGAAGATGAATCATTTCAACCAAAGATGACATTTAGGACGAGTGATTGTTCCAAACGAAGGTTTATTCCTAGTGAGCTGTATTCAGGTTCTTATTAGTTTTTTTTTGTCTTTGAGCTTTATTTTACTTGCCTTTTTATTTAATTGCACTTTTAGATTATTTGCCTTAGTTTTAGTCGCACTTTAAGATTGCCTTAGATAGATTTAAGTTTACGTCAATTTACTTTAGTGCTTTTTAGTTTTAGTCACATTTTTAAATACTCGCACTCTATTTTAGATTTACTTTAAGAGCATTTTTACTTTTAAGTCTTTGCATTTAAATTTAAAATCACCCAAAAATATTCTTTTTCACCAAAGATCAACTAAGTCACACATAGAGAGCCTAGATCAATTCGTTAAGATTCCGAGAACACGAACTTAATCCTTATATTTTTAATTAGGTAAATCCCAGTTATCAAATGGCGCCGCTGCCGGCTCTTTTCGTTAAGATCAACAGTTTTCTGTGCTAGACACGTTACTTTTTGGGATCCGTTCACTTGTGAACGTTAATTTTCTTGCCTAAAAATTCAAAAATCATAAAAATCAAAAATTGATAAAAAACCATAAAAATTAAAAATTTCAAAAATCCAAAAAGATTTTATCTTTCTAGTGTATAGATATTGTCTTTGTGTTTGGTTTTGTTTTCTTTCGCATTTTCAGGTGTATGCGTACTAGATCTTCTAATTATCAAGAGCCCGAGCCTCAAGAAGATTTAGATATGGCAGGTGTTAACAACAATAATCAACTACCGCACCTCAATAACAATAATAACAACAACAATGCTCTTCCACAGCCCGATCTTCGGACCATGGAGGAACTTTGTCAACCAACAATGTTTGGACGAGGAGGACCGATTGCGCCGATGCAAATCAACGCTCCTGAGTTTTCGTTGAAGCACCACATGATTCAGCAAGTGCAAACAAACCCATTTAGAGGATTGCCTGATGATGATGCCAACAAACACCTCGACAAGTTCATTACAATCACCCAAAGCATGAAGTTGCCTGGGGCCACAATGGATGTACTCCGCCTACAACTCTTCCCACATACTTTATCGCATCATGCCGAGAAATGGTTTGATCGTCTCCCGAAGAATTCTATTCACACTTGGGATGACATGACTCAACGCTTTCTTTCGCGCTACTTTCCACCATCCATGGTCACAAGCCTTCGCAATCAGATCAGTGGTTTCATGCAAGACCCTGATGAATCTCTTTTCGACGCTTGGGAGAGATATAATGTCTTGATCGACCGTTGTCCAAACCACAACATGCTTCCGGTCACCTTGATCGATACTTTCTACAACGGATTGACTTTTCGAGATCGTGATACGATTAATGCAGCCGCCGGTGGCACATTCATGAAAAGGAGACCCGAGGAGTGTAGAGAGTTAATAGAGAACATGACTACTCATCATAAGAACTGGGATTCCTCTGCTTCTTCTAGAAACAACACGAGAGTCAATGTTTCTTCTACCTCAGCAAACCCTGAGATGACCGAACTCACCCGCATGATGGCTGAAATGAGCAAAAGTATTACGCTTCTCGCTTCAAACCAACAACAACCTCAAGTTAAAGCAGTCGCTAATCCTTGTGAAACATGTGGCGGTCCTCACTCATACACCGATTGTCCTTCGACACAAGGAAATCCGGAAAATGTGTATGCTGCTTACGGTAATTATTCACCGGAAAATTACCAAGCTAGACAACAAGGGGATAGAAACCTGCTGAGCTACCGTTCCAACAATTACCTCTCACCCGGTTTTTCTCCTCAAAACCAAAACCCCGCCAACAACTACAATAGAAGCAACCAAATCCCACCTCGTGCTTCTAACCCTTATCAACCACCCACCCAACAACACCCACCCATTAATCCCGATGTTGACACAATCATGAGAACTCAAGGTGAGCAAATCAAGAATCTACAGAGCCAAATTATTAATTTGAAAGGAGATATCTTGAAGCAAGGTAATGACATCAGAACCGAGGTTCGTGAAAATCTTCAATCTTCTTTCATCACTCAAACAACTGAATTAAAGAATCTATTGGCTAGTTTCTTGCCCGAAGCTCAACCTTCTTCTTCCTCTTCGGGTTCTCTACCTTCAAACACCGTCACCAATCCGCGAGCTAATGTGAGTGCTATAACTACGCGTAGTGGAATTACCATTGTCAATCCACCTGATTCACCACCATTGTCTACACCTCCTCCACCACCATGTATCCCTACTCCTCTTACACTTAGTGATAGTACACCATTACCGACTCCGCCTCGTCATGACGATGTATCTCGTAAGGACCCTTCAACATCACACCCTTCAACATCACACCCTTCAACATCACAACCTTCACCAACTACACCTCCACCTAACCCTTATCAACCCAGAATCCCATACCCTTCTCGCATAGGCAAGACCAACGAGCTAACCAAGAATGACTGTAATGTAATGAAATATGTGGATATGCTATCTAAAATGACCATCAACATTAGCCTTGTTGAAGCACTTTGCCACATGCCAAAATTTGTCAAAGCATTCAAGGAATTGCTTAGCAAGAAGGAGAAGCTGCTTGAACTCGCCAACACACGCTTAAATGAAAACTGCTCTGCAGTCCTTCTTAGAGAACTTCCGGAAAAGCTTGGAGATCCCGGTCGTTTTGTGTTGTCTTGCGTATTCAACAAAACTGAAGAATTTACTGCCCTTGCTGATCTCGGGGCTAGTATTAATCTTATGCCACTCAGTGTTTGGAAAACACTATCATTGCCCGATCTCATTCCAACAAAGATGACTCTCGAACTTGCAAACCGCACTCTCGCTTACCCCGTTGGTATAGCCGAAGACGTGTTTATTAAAGTTGGCACATTTACTTTCCCGGTTGACTTTGTCGTAGTTGATTATGAAATGGACCCTCGTATTCCTTTAATACTTGGTCGGCCATTCTTGAGAACCGGACGTGCTTTAATAGATGTGGCCGAAGGTGAGTTAATCTTACGAGTCGGGGATGATTCTAAAACTTTTAGAATGGGGAAGCTTACAGGCAAATCCTTTGGAGGCCGAGAATCAGTGAATATGATAAATGTGCTCGATGACTTTACCGTCTACGATAATCCTTTATTCGAGTCTTCCACTGATAATCCACTCTTTGAAGATGATGTGGATAATTCTCTTCCTACTTTGGAAGCTCCTCCCATTTATGATTCTCCACCGGTCTTCGATGCTTATGATGATGATGATTCTAGCTCAGATTCGGATGATTTTAACTGTACTTCTGAGTATCCCGAGCTGCCTACATATGATGATTTTGATGAGGCCGATACTCTCTCGAGCGATTCTTCACATGATGAAGATCCTCCACCATCACTCGATCCTACTTTGGACGATTATTCATTTGAGGAAGATTTTCTGAATTTCTCAACACATACTTCCCTCATGAGAGTGATGCTCCTCCTTTTGACTTTGAAGATTATCGTCTTGATCCTACTTTGGATTTGAAGAGCATTTTGTCAAAGGAGAAGAAACCGGTTGACACCGAAGTCCGTTGCACGTATGATTTGACACCTCTTTGTCCCACTTCTGAGGACGAGGTTGTGCTTCTTTGCGGATCTTCTTCACACTCGGCTGAGCCTGAGTGCTATTTTCCCCTAAAGGAAAAGGTGTTCGATCCCGGTATTGAAGTCTTTAAGCCATCTCAGTATCCTCCTGATGAAATAAAAGGAAAAATCTTTGGACCCATTGAAGACATGCTTGCACCGCACCATCCTTGCTTCTACTGTGCTCCATCACTACTTAAGGGAACCTTGCCACTTCTCTTTTGGCTTGCCTTGTTCGCCTTAAGCTCTTGCTTATTGATGGATGAAAACTATGTCTTTGATCCTGGTGGATTTGTTTCATGCTACTTCCGTTGATGATCAAGGTCGAGTCAGGCTCACGACTCGGTTAACAAAAATCAAGCACTTCTTGGGAGGCAACCCATGCACCTATCTTTTCGCTTTCTTTACCATAAGTGTAGGGGGGACCCTTTGGATTGCTCTTTCCTCTCCTCGCTTCTTAATCAGGGATTCGAGCTTCAATGATCCACTCTTGATGATTCTTGATGACCCGTGATTCCGTGTTCTACTTCTTCCCGGTTCTATCCTAAACTCTTTTCGATTCACTATTTTATATTTTCTCAATATTAAAATAGGAATCTCTTTAGTAGTCTTTTCCTTAGCAAGATTTAAACAACGTGCACAATGTCCTAAGTGTAGGGGAGCTTACTCCCACATGCTTAAACATTGAGGACAATGTTTATCTTAAGTGTAGGGGGGACTTCTATCGAAGTTAAGTGGTCTTTTCCTTGTATTTGTCCTCATTTTAACCGGAAAATCAATTTTTCGACATTTTTCAAAATTTTTGATCTATTTTGGCCTATTAGTTTTTCCTTTTGTATAGTTATTTTCTTTCTTTGCTAGAATAAATGTTTAATAAGTGGTTTTAATTTTCAAACGTTGTGAATCTTTTGACTCAATCCGAGTTTACTCTAGCTAGTACCCTTAACATGTTTAAGTCAAGTTTTGTTAGGCTTTTATATAGGGAGCTATAAAACGCGAAAGTCTTAACTTTCACGAGTTAAGAACAAGAACTTTTCGCAAGTTCCTATAATTGATCCTAGAGAGTCGTTTATCAAGGGAACTTTAAGATGCGATTTCTAAACTTGAAAGAGTCTAAGAATTTGCAAGATCCTATAGGCGACTCGAAAACCCAAAACTTTGATTTAATAGGCTAAGCATCCACGAGTCTCATTACTTGAGATTTTAAACTGTGGAGAACGAGAAATGATAGAGCCAATTATAAGTTCGGTATTCTTTCATGAATTTATGTGAGTTAATTATGAGCCTATTCTCCCATCGCTTGCTAATAATTTATTTGCTAATAAATAAGGTTGTACGATTTGAAAAGTTACTTAGCTTCTAGCCCCAGATCGTTTAAAAGTTGCTCGGTAATGACGAGAGTTCATAGCCAAGGCATAACTTATGAAGCGTGGCGCGAAGATTGGCGAGTCCGAAAAGGCCCTAACAAGGCATGAGGGCTATGTTTTGTTGCTAAAGATCCAAAGTGATGTGAAGAATCATTTATCGAAAATCAATATGAAGGATCGAGACACACGACGTAAAGCAAAACTCCCCAAAAGTCATGGAGAAGTGTATCCGAAAAGACCCTAACAAGGTATGAGGATAAATAGATCCAAGTCATAAAAGGAGGCGGATCGTTGTATATCAAAGTCCAAAATAAAGATTGGAGAAAAATGAAGAAGTCGTGGTCAATATATGAAGAATCTCTCAAAAATTCCAAGTGAAGAAATTCCAAATATGAAGAGAAGACCATTATTTCATGAACGTCTCTCAAGATTTGAAGTATGAAGTCGCTGCCAAATATCGGCCCGAGAAAGGTCTCAAATCGCGAACCAAGTTATGCCAAGATATGAACTTTCTGATATCCCGAGAAGCAGTTTTAAAAGATTTGGTCCTTTAGCTAACTATTGATTAAATCGTGCACTTTATTTTCAGACTAAATAACTATCGAAATAAGTCAAACAATGCATCTTCATGATCATTCAAGACAAAATATAAAATATAAGAGATACACCTAGGAATAAGGGAGTCTAAGTGAGTAATTGGCCCACATGAGTTCGTATTAGTTTACTAACTTATAATAACAATGATCTCGTTTTTAAGCTTGGTTTGGAGAAAGTGAAAACTTGAGGATGATGATTATTCATAACATTTTCAAAACCCAAGGTATGCTTTTGATTTCTTTATCTTGTATGTTTTTAATTTTCTATCTCTTTAATAAAGGCCAACGTGGATTGATTATGATGAAAAGTGTAATCTTGCTTTGTAACTAATGCATTGCATGAGGACATTGCAATGGTCAAGTGTAGGGGATTTGATAGGTGTGTAAACACCCATCTTTTCTACCACTTAATTACAATAATAACCGTACCAAAACGTGTATTTTATGTCTTTTATGTCGGAATTATGCGTGGTTTGTGTTTTTGTTGTGATTTAGGATGAAAAGGTGAAAAATGGATAAAACACGGACATTCACGGGCATTTATGGACTTTTATTGAAGAAAAGGATAAAAGACGAAGTCAAGAAGTCAAGAGTGCAAAAAGAACGGAAGTCCACGACCAATTCTGAAGATTTATCGAAGAAAAAGTCAAAAGACGGAAGTTTATCAAAAGCCGAAGAATTCAAGTCTATTTTATTGAAGAATTTAAAGACGAGTTCAAAAGAAATCCCGAAGTCAAAAGTCCCTTAAGTCCAAGTTTAAAAAGATTAGAAGAAAAGGACTAATGACGCAATTAATGAAGATTAATAAAAGGAGGGACTTAAACTTGTAATTAAGAAGAAAGGAAAGAGGGGAGGAAGCTTCCTTAATCCTCCCCTATATATAGATTAGGATAGTTATCATTTCACTGTTGTTGGCTAAGGTGACAATTAGTCTTCCACCATTTAAATACTTGTTCATTTATTCTTCATGTCATTTTAATTCATGTTATGCACCTTAATTACCATTTAATTCCAAGTAAGTTCTCATTTTAATTCTTGTTAAATCTTTATTTTATCTTGTCAATCTCTTATCTACCTTTCTTCTTCTTTGATTCATGAGTTTATATTATGTTCATGTTTATGCTTTGATTTGATCCAAAGTGGTTTTTGATTATTGTGGTAAAAGTTGTTTGATTTCATGTTTCTAATTGTTTGTTGATGCTTATTCATTGAATCGTTACTGTTTAAATTGATACGTGTGTTTGATTTTGATTACTTTTTGTTTATAACTGCTACTGTACACATCTTCCTTGTTCTTCGGAAGTATTGCTTTGTTTCTGTGTTTCCAGAAAAAGTTCCGAACCAAGGATAGGATAGAAGGTTTCATTCGGAAGTTATAATTTTCCGAATCAAGGAGCTTCATCCGGAAGTCAAAAAATCCGAACCAAGGTTGCTCATTCGGAACTTCAAAAGTTCCGAACCAAACTTGTTCATTCGGAAGTCAAAACTTCCGAATCAGGACTCTTCATTCGGAACCTTCCGAGTCAGTAACTTCCGAACCAATTCCAACAGTTCCGAACCAAGAGCCTTCATTCGGAACTTCAAAAGTTCCGAATAAGGGAGCTTCATCCGGAAAGTTCCGAATCAGGGGGTGACCAAAACTTCCGAATCAAGGCAAGATTTACAAGTTCCGAATCAGCAAGTTCCGAACGAAGCATTATTTTGGATAAGTGACATATTCAGATCAATTTGTTCCGGATCAAGGATTTTGGTAATATTCCAAGTGAAGAAGAATCATTTCAACCAAAGGTGACATTTAGGACGAGTGATTGTTCCAAACGAAGGTTTATTCCTAGTGAGCTGTATTCAGGTTCTTATTAGTTTTTTTTTGTCTTTGAGCTTTATTTTACTTGCCTTTTTATTTAATTGCACTTTTAGATTATTTGCCTTAGTTTTAGTCGCACTTTAAGATTGCCTTAGATAGATTTAAGTTTACGTCAATTTACTTTAGTGCTTTTTAGTTTTAGTCACATTTTTAAATACTCGCACTCTATTTTAGATTTACTTTAAGAGCATTTTTACTTTTAAGTCTTTGCATTTAAATTTAAAATCACCCAAAAATATTCTTTTTCACCAAAGATCAACTAAGTCACACATAGGGAGCCTAGATCAATTCGTTAAGATTCCGAGAACACGAACTTAATCCTTATATTTTTAATTAGGTAAATCCCAGTTATCAATGACCCACAAGGCAACCCTATAAATAAGCTACCCATACGGCTGTGTGTAACACACAGTCTTTTTCTCCATTTCTACCATTAAAGCTTTCTTCCTTAGAATCACTTTCTCACGCACGGATCCCTTCCTTCGCAGGTTAGAATACCACGTCCTTAACTTTTTATTTAGTAATGGCCCAAAGAAACAACCCCTCCATTGGATCCGTGCTCAATGTAATGACCCAGGAGCAATTAGATCACTTTTGCACCAACTACTTTATCCCTACCAATCTACACCCTTCCCTTCCTAGTGCCGGAGACCTCATAACTAAGGCTCCGCAGGGAAAAATTGGCCTATATACACGCCTTTTTGATGCGGCCAATTACCGCATTCCTTTCACTCGTTTCCTCATACATCTCTTAGGTTACTATGATGTACATATTAGCCAGCTTCACTGTATAGGCGCATGTAAGGTTAGTCAGTTTGAAATTCTTTGCTGTGCAAGAAGAATCCCTCCAACCGTAGAACTATTCCGGCTATTTTACACCCCCAGTATAGTAAATGGTTGGCTATCTTTTAAGAAACGATCTCCTAACAGCCCCAAATCCCATAACAAGGCCATGGACTCATTAATGAACTGGTACGACCATTATTTTTTTATTGACGCGATAGTGTGGTCGGCCGACTATGTCTTCAAACATAGGTTATCTCATGACCCTCTTCCGCACGCCAATACATATAATCCCCAACATTCCCAAGAAATAGATAGGAATAGGACAGGGTTTCATAGAAACCTTCCCGAATCATTCCTCTGTTTGCTAGGGATTAGCCGCAACTATTTTGGCTCGTCCAACAGATATCCTATGTTTTGGAGGAGCCATGGTGAAGGTAGGTTTAGCATCCGTATATCAAAAACACATACATTTATCCATAAACGCCTAACATACTTCGTTTATTATGGAAGAAATGAACTTCTTTGGAATCCTACGCCAAGGCGATCCGAAGCTTATACCAGAGGGATACCGTCCCAGACGTGAGAACGAGCTACCCCTCCTCGAGCATACCCGCAATGTGACAGTTGCCCTAGAGTTCGTGTCGGACCCCCATTCAGATGAGGAGGAAACAATGCTCCTGAGAACCCCTGTGCATTTTGACAACGAGTATGGTGATAATATGCTGCTTGAAGATTAAGCCGGGCCCTCCTCGCCGCCTAAAACTACTACCCCCGCATACGGGGAAGAGCAAGGAGACAATATTGAGAGGACCACCTCCAGTCTTCGCCAAATGCTGGGCGAGGATGAGGAGGAGATACAACAAGTCAATGAATAAGAAGATGAAGCAGCAAAAGAACCTAAAGAGGAAGCTGAAGAAGAAGTCCAGCCCGCCCCTAAGCGTACCCGCAGGAAAAAAAAGCGGGGAGAAAAGTTGTCTAGGCCGAGGTAGGTGAACACAATGCTCTACCCAAAAAACTGCGTGAGGATCACCCCCTCTATCAATCTGTTGGGAGCACCACCCAGGCCTCGGAAACGGTGCGAGCCACATATGTGGAGCCGGTCACTCAAGTCCCCCCGACTACATCAGAGCTAGCAGGGAATAACATGTAAACCTATCTCCTCTAAAAAATAAAAATCCATGATCTAAGTAAGAACTATGGTTTTCCTTTAACAATACTCGATATTTATTCCAAGTGTATGCTTGCAGGGATGAACAAGGTGGTGCCGCACTTCCCCCAAATGCCCACAAAGAGAAGGGGAAAGAGAAGGAGGTGGAGAGGGAACCTGTGTTGCGTACAACCGCAACCAGATCCAGCCCTGTCTTTGAAGAAGGTACCCCCACAGCCTCCCAAGAGATCCCAATGTCCGGCCCTCATCAACCGTTCAATCCTGTCTGGAAGATCACTACTGCGTCGCGGATGAGAGAGGCCGAGGAGTGCCGTGAGTACCTTAATAACTGCATCCCCCTGGTTTAGTACGAGATGTAAATGCACTAAGTCATGCGGATTTGGTGGATGAGTACAATGGCGCCCTGGTGCATCAAATGGTGATGGGTACTTCGATGAGGGTAAGATTTGAAGCTGCTTTAGGGCATGTGGAGTCCCTTAAGAGGAAGGTTGGCCGAAGAGAGAGAATGATCGAAGACAATGAAGCCCAAATTGCCGACCTCCAATCCCAGCTTGCTACCGCTGAGGCGACTGTGAAAGAACAATCAACCCGCGCCAATGCTCATGACCAACATGTAGCCGAGCTGGAGACAAAACTTGAGGCTGCAACCACCAAGGTATGTATCCGCGCCGCGTCACTCCTATGTCATAATAATCACCATTCTAATAAGTAACGTATCTCATACAGGTGACCACGGCAGAAGCGTCAGCCAAGTCCTCTTCCAACCAAGTGTACATACTCACCAAGAAGCTTGAAGATGCCCATACGGTGATACAAGGCGGGGAAAAAGTAAAAGAGGAGCTTGCTTATGAGAGGGCCACAACCAAACAGCTGAGGGAGGCGTCCGCCCAAAAAGATGTGTGGAAACCTTGGTTTCCGGATCTTTGAAGCTACTAGGAATGATCATTGTTCATATGATTAAACAATCAAAGCGGAATTAGAACAACAATCATTAACAAGGTGTTTAGGCACGAATAACATGAATTAAAACACATGGATTGCTCATTATATTAATAACGAACAACCACTAGGTGTGTGTACATTGAATCCCACACCTAGTCGACACACACTTTAGGTTTACATTGTGAATGATTTGAATAAAAACCTAAGACTCTTGTTCCTTTTATAGTGGAAGGAACAAAATCTACAAGAGATAAAATCAAATAAACATCTAAATCTTCTATTTAGATAAACTATATATTGTGTATATCTTAAATAATATACTCAATATATTCCCTAAATAGAATTCTCCATCAAATCTTCAAATCCATCAGCGTTTGACTTTGTTGACTGCGTTTGACTTCTGTCAACGCTTAAGTTACTCTTGTCAACGTCTGATTTACTCTTGACAACGCTTGAACAAATGTCTTCATGTTTTCTTTGATTTTGAGTTTCTGCCACGTCAACTTTTTGACCCAACAATCTTCCCCTAGTTGATAGTGGCAAAACTCTATGTGTATCTCTTGTAAGTTGTACATGATCTTCAGATTGCTTCCCCTCAAGTGTGTAGCATGTATTTCTTCTCCTTTTTGTCACATCAACAGGAAAGTAAACAATGTATGCAATCTTTGAAGATTCTCCAAATGTAGCTCTATGTAATGATCTTGAATAAAGTATTCTTGATGTAGAAGTAGAATAACCCAACCTTGTGTTCCATGTCTTGTATTATCCACGTGATGAAGAACTTATAGAGGAAATATAAGTAGACCTCGAATCCTTGTCAATATTCTCATCCTTTGTGAGACACTGAGCACGATAATGTAACTCCTTCAAGTGTTATGACAAGTCTTCCTCACCAAACATGTAAAGCACGAACAAGTTATCTTTAAAGTCTATGACTGGGAGTGCATGACTTTAAGATATGATAGAACACAAACTCGCGAAAATCTTCTTCAATCATCAAACTTACCATAAGAATTCTTCCCCTTAAGCCAACACCTCTTCATGATGAATTTAATGGAATAACATTTTCATACCATATGTAAAAGCCACTCTCAAGGCCATCCTAATTACATAGTTTAAAATACCCATCAAATTCCCACAAATAGTTGTTAACTCGCTTTAAGATCATTAATTCCTTTGAAAAATATCCGAGCCATAAATATCAACATGATATTCTAGATTAAAACGGAGATTCGATGTACCTTTGTGTGTAATTTCCATCTTTTTGTGTGCTTAAAACGTACCAATTTTCTCAAACAGCAGATATTCTTTTGTCATCCGAGAAACTCCTTTATCCAAGAAATCTGTCATGTGTATTGTCACATATCGGACAACACTTATCAACGTTGGGACAAAACACTTCTCGGACAACTCATGTCAACGCCTATTTCTGTCAGCGTCAAACTTATTCACGTCAGCGTCAAAATTTCAAACGTCAGCGTCCAATCTTAAACCTTCTTGTAAGCGGCTTGGCATAACTGATGACATTATCTGCAGCTACGATCTTTACCAACGGCTAGGAAGACTTAAACAGTAACACTATAATTAGCGTGATATCAACAGCCCAACCCGCAGCCCATTAACTTCATTAAGTGAAGAATATTGTGTAGCAGCAAATAGAAAACAATCTAAATCATTTCCATACTACACCTCAAATTTCGTACCATCTATTCAGACGTGAATGGCATAAAGTCAAAGTGTAACGTCACTTTCATTGGTTTGCTTATTGCTGCTACAAAACAAATACATGAAGTATCACCATCCCATGCAAATCTTTTCCTCTTTTGGTCATGTGAACAGAAATCGTGTGAACACAAAATATTTGCAAAGACCATATTCGTGTGAACACATAGTCTTTCCACCAATCATAATCTTTCCACCATGTGAACACAAATACAAATACCTCACGTTGTATTTGCTCCCATCACCATAATAGATCAGAACAGCCCCACATAACATTGATGAATACCATTTGTATACGTTTTGACCTTGGGACCCAGTTTGACTGGATAAAAAAAACACTTTGTAGTGACTTAATACCCACACAATACTTTGCAGCTTCATACACGCGAATGATAATTGTTCTCAGTTACAAGACCATGAAGAAAACCAACTGAACATCACCATCAGTCCTTGTATTCAATCGTAACAAGGAAGACTTTCTGCTACTGCTATCTATCTTGCCATTTAATGAACAGCATATCATCATTCTAGGGTTTATTCATAAAACCCTAAAAAAACAAATCATTAAATCACAGCCTTAACTTCGATCTTAGGATTTTGGACGAAACCCTAATACCTTAACACCTCCAATTCGTCGCAAAACTTCTTTGTTTTCTGTGTACAATCGATCTAGGGTTGGTGAAGAAACCCTAAATCTTATTCAATAAAAACAAAAACAGAAACTTGATACCTTTCCTGCAGCCATGTTCGATGATCAATAACTTACTCATAACTAATCAAATCGAAAATCCCTTCGGTGAGATTCTAGACACAAGTGCCAAGAATCTACAGTTCAAAAATCACGAAGATCCAACGGTTAACGAAGGATAGATCGTGTTTTGAACATGGCTGCTCACAGAAAACTGCATGTACTCCCTGCTGACTTTGACGCTTAATAACTTTTTCTTGGGGATAAAACTTGACAATCCCTCCAGTGGATGTTTAGATATATGTATGTAGAACACACATATAAAATTTCGTGACGATCCAACGGTCCAATAAAAAGTTATGACCTTCTGAATACTGCTGCGCACACAAAAACGTCCAGAAAAACCCTAGAAGGATTTTTCTTTTCTTCACCATACACGAACACCTTGTTGGTCCTAGCATCACGAGCCACGAGGCTCTGATACCAATTGTGGAAACCTTGGTTTCCGGATCTTTGAAGCTACTAGGAATGATCATTGTTCATATGATTAAACAATCAAAGCGGAATTAGAACAACAATCATTAACAAGGTGTTTCGGCACGAATAACATGAATTAAAACACATGGATTGCTCATTATATTAATAACAAACAACCACTAGGTGTGTGTACATTGAATCCCACACCTAGTCGACACACACTTTAGGTTTACATTGTGAATGAATTGAATAAAAACCTAAGACTCTTGTTCCTTTTATAGTGGAAGGAACAAAATCTACAAGAGATAAAATCAAATAAACATCTAAATCTTCTATTTAGATAAACTATATATTGTGTATATCTTAAATAATATACTCAATATATTCCCTAAATAGAATTCTCCATCAAATCTTCAACATCCATCAGCGTTTGACTTTGTTGACTGCGTTTGACTTCTGTCAACGCTTAAGTTACTCTTGTCAACGTCTGATTTACTCTTGACAACGCTTGAACAAATGTCTTCATGTTTTCTTTGATTTTGAGTTTCTGCCACATCAACTTTTTGACCCAACAAGATGTGCTAATAAATGCCCTTATCACCGAACGTGACGACGTGCTATGCCCCCAACTACTAGCAGCCATTGCTGGCCGTAGGTGGATGGTGGGTCACGGGGCACGTCTAGCCGTCACCAAGGTGTTGGAAGCCCCCGAATTTGTTCACCAGTTTGCTAACCTTGTGTCAGATGGAATTGATCACAGCCGCCATGAAGGAATGGTAATGGCCGCAGAACTTATCAGGAAGAAGCAAAACTTCACAAAGCATGCTTTCTTCAACACCGGAGCTGCTAACAAGATGACTTCTTCCATGGCCGCAATGCGAGACCTACACTACCCATTCTTGGCCGAGCTGGAAGCCACAAAGGATGCATCGAACATGGAGGTTATGGAGAAACTTAGTCTTGGTGCATTCTCTCAAGATGAGGGACATTCCCGAGCTTCCTTTACTCCCTCGCCTAACCACCTCACCCTTCCTATTTATGAGGATGTGACCAGAATCGTAGTTGATGAGCAACCATTAAGCGAGGTGCTGGAGAGGAATGCGGCTCAAGCTTTGGAGCGGAAGGAACACAGTGAGATATTGCCTTGTCTGGCTGAAGAACAATGGGAAATAGGTAGGTTTCTCCCCCCCTGTAGGGTGCCCTTAATTTGTTATCTATTTAGACAGTTTGGTTTGTAACCTTAAACATTCGTCCGTGGATGTCCGCGGTACCTCATGATTGTAAACACTTATTATGCTATGTATAAGTCCGTGGTAGGCACGGCAATTTTGATGATTTGGAAACTTGTTTATATTCTCTTAGATATCATGTATCTGTGTTGCATGACATGTCACGTCTTACTTAGAATAAAAACTAAGTCTATACTTTACTAGACGTGCGGCGTGCGTCTTTACCATGCAAAGCACATCCCGTGGGAGCGGCGTATGGAAACTTATCACAACGTCTCGTGAATAAGGTGTCTAGTAAGGATACATGATCCGCGTCACTGGGGTTGCATCCCTCTTACGTAACAAGTTGAATTATTAGGTTCACTTAATCCTCTTACCCCACCTGGAGGCGTATTGTACATGTACGGTATTGAATGAATGCATATGAATAAGACATGGCATATTATAATAATAACAAGTAAATCCATATGACTAGAACGGAATTTAAAGAATAACCAAACAATTTGCACGAAAAATAGCCGTGGAGCTAGCTAGGCACCACAGCATTTTATTAGAACGTTTACATTTTTTGTTTTGACAAGAATTGGAAACCCTAAAAACAAAAAAGAACCTAGAAAAACATAAGAAACAAAACATAGATAACACATGGATCTTCATTAAATCCAGATATAGCGAAGTACCCATGCGGAAGCCGTAGCTTTCAAAGATAGCACCTTTTGAGATTGGAGATATTCCATGTGCGTTCCAGATCGCGGCCATCCATGTCGCGTAACCTGTACGCGCCTCTTCCTAAGGCTTCCGTGACCTCATACGGCCCTTCCCACATAGGGCCCAGTTTTCCTATGTTCTCCGCTCGACTTGCCTCGTTAGCACGATAGACATAATCTCCCGGTCGAAAAGAAACACCTTTAACCTTGGCATCGTAATAAGCCTTCATCCGTGCCTTGGATTTGGCTTCATTGATAGCCGCTATTTCCCTTTTTTCCTCCAACAAGTCCAGGTTGATCCGGAGCTGCTCTTCGTTCGTAACAACATTAACCTTCGCTGTGCGGATGGTAGGCATTCCTATTTCCGCTGGTATAACAGCTTCAGTGCCGTAGGCCAATGCAAATGGGGTGTCCCCGTTGGCTGTTTTGATCATAGTCCTATGTGCCCATAGAACATGTGGCAGTTCGACCACCCATTTGGCGCTCCGTTCCTCCAGGCGTGCCTTAATGCCTTCACCCAAGCTTCTATTTGCTCGCTCCACAAGACCATTTGTCTGCGGGTGTTTAACAGATGCGAAATGCCGTTTGATATTCAATGCCGCGCACCAATCCTTAAACAGATTGTCCGCGAACTGCTTCCCGTTGTCCGAGATGATTTCTCCTGGTAAGCCAAAACGGCACACGATGTTCTCCCAAACAAACTTTTTAACTTGTTTGCCTGTGATGGATTTGACTGCCTTTGCCTCTATCCAGCGTGTAAAGTAGTCCATTGCGACAATCAAGAACTTAACTCCCCCCGCAGCTACAGGAAATGGACCTGCAATGTCGATCCCCCACTTATAGAATGGACATGGGGATGTAATAGGTGTATGCTCCTGTTGCGGATGTCTTGGTACCGGCCTGTGTACTTGGCAATCGCTGCATTTGCGAATAATGTCGCGTGCATCCCTATGCATAGTAGGCCAATAATATCCTTTGCGTAGAGCTCGGGCCACTACAGATCGGGGACCCGCGTGCATGCCGCATAACCCTTCGTGTATTTCATTGATCACGTAAGTGGCCTATCGTGGCCCAACGCATCGCAACCACGGCTGCAAGAAAGAGCGCTTGTAAAGAATACCTTCTCGAAGCTCGAAGTGCTGCGACTTCATTCGAATGCGCTGTGCCGCTTTTTCCTCGTCCGGAAGGGTTTCATTAGTCAAATAGTTGACGACCGGGGTCATCCATGTAGGTCCGTCCTCCTCAACTATAGCAGCGACCTCCCCTTCCGTTGTGGACTTTTCCTTGAGTATTTCCACCAAGACTTGCTTGGATAAGTGGGCGAAACTTGTAGACGCGATTTTGCTAAGAGCGTCCGTCTTCTTGTTCTCACCTCTTGGTACCTGTTTGATAGAAAACTTGCTGAAAGCCGTGATGAGTGACTTGACTTTCTCCAAGTATCGGACCATGTTATCCTCCTTAGCTATATATCCTCCCAGAATGTGGTTCGCGACAAGCCGTGTGTCCACGTAGGCCTAAGGTTGCGGACTCCCATTCTAGCGGCGATTTTTAAACCCGCAATCAATGCTTCATATTCTGCCTCATTATTGGTGGCTGTGAACTCAAAAGCGAAGGGCGTACGTGAACTCCATTCCTTCCGGATTCGTAAGGATGAGACCAGCTCCTGACCCATCCGTACACGAAGATCCGTCCGTGAATAACACCCATGGTTCTGCTGGAGTTTCGTCTTGCTTTACGATTGGTCCCTCTTCATCCGGATTCTCTATCAAGAAATCCGCCAAGATTTGGCCTTTAACAGCCATCCTTGGTCTATAAGATATGTTGTGTTCTCCCAATAGAATGCTCCACTTTTGTAGCCTACCTGCCATATCCGGTCTAGAGATGACTTGTTTTATTGTTTGGTCAGTAATAACTACAATTGGGTGCGCCTGAAAGTATCGGCGCAATCGTTTTGTAGCAAACACGAGTGCCAATGTTGGGTCAAATTATTGAGTTGATAAGTCAAAACACAACAAAATAAGAAGACAAGGGCTAAAAAGTACAAGTTGCAAAAGAACAAGCCGTTGGAGTCTTTTTATTACTTTAGCTTTCTTTGTAAGCTATGTTTTCTAGTATATAAAGAAAACATAGGACGTAGGTTTAATACAATATTAATCATTCACAATGTAAACCTAAAGTGTGTGTCGCACTAGACGTGGGATTCAATGTATACACGTCTAGTGGATGTTTGTTATTAATATAATGAACATCCCAATTGTTTTAATTCGTGTCTTTTGTGCCTAAACACCTTGTCATGATCATTGTTCTTATTCCGCTATGTTATCATATGAATGATGATCAACCTAGATATAATGGTTCATAACCATTGAGTCGAACGATCAATGGACTCAACAATTGGTATCAGAGCCTAAGGCTCGTGATATCTAGGTCCGACGAGGTGTTCGTGTATGGTGAAGAAAAATTCGTATTGAATTTTTCTGGACGTTTTTGTGTGCGCAGCAGTATTCAGAAGGTCATAACTTTTGATTGAACCGTTGGATCGTCACGAAATTTTTTATGTGTGTTCTACATACATAGATCTAAACATCCACCGGAGGGATTGTTGAGTTTTATCCCCAAGCAAAAGTTATTAAGCGTCGAAGTTGGCTGATCAATGATTTTCAGTTTTCTGCTTTCACATGAAATCATGAACTAGGGTTTCTTCAAACCCTAGATCTACATAAAAAGCAGGATTTTGTGAGATTGGTGGCTGTTAATTCAGGATCTATGGTTAATCTACAAACCCTAAGTTAGGGTTTCGATGTTTAAACTTTCAAAACCCTAGATCCGTCTTAGTTAAAAACATAGCAGCTGTTCTTTATGGTCATCTGGTTTGCTCGTTTGTGGTTGTTCGCTGTGAGAAGATTAGCATTCACATGGTAAAGACTCCATTATTGGTTAAGAAGTTGTGTATTCACACGATCTCTTCATAGTTGCATTCACACGGCGAAACCCTAATTTGTTATAAGTTTGATCCTCTACATGCTAGTTCAACAAATTACCGTGAGTCCCTCATTCTGATTGGTGGAAACCTGTGTTCACACGATTGAAAACATATGATTGGTTTAAATATTTTGTGTTCACACGGTTTGGTGGTGCTCTCGTTGAGACTTATGATTGGATGACAAAGCTTTGTGTTCACGTGAGATTAATTAATATAATTAATTGGTCCAATAATATTCAATTGTAGCCCACGGTTAAAAAGGGTTGTGATTGTTTATTGAAGAATTGATTCACGTGATGTAGAGGAAAAGTGAAAGCAACAGCTATGGAAAGCAAATTAGAATATTTGTTTCCTTAATATTTGTTTCATGGGATTGTTAAGTACGAGGGGACAGAAAAGGACGTATGGTTGCCATTGATGTGGTCCAGTGGATATGAGTTCACGTGATGTATAGTATGGGTCAAAGATGACTGCGTGATATATGTTCTTATCTTGGACATTATATGATACGTGATAAAAGATACAGATAAAACGTGGAGAAGCAAGTGACATTATATTTAAAGTATGTTCACACGGTGCTATTGATTTCATTGGAGGAAATAACTTGCATTCACATGGTTACCATATCATAAATTCGTTTCTGTCCATGATATATTCAAAAGAAGAGGTTTTTGATTGGCTACTCAAGTTGGTGTTCACACGCTTATGGTGGACTTGCAGGCACATGATCAAAACCCATTCAAAACATGATTCTTTTGATGAATTAATTTGGTACGATTATCCAAATATTGAAAGGGTGACGTGATAATTATTAGGATCAATGAGAAACCAGTTTACATGCGAAGTTAACAAAGGGACGTTGACAGAGTATGTTTTAGACGCTGATAAAAATGGACGCTGACAAGGTTTATGGTTGGCGCTGACAAGAGTAATGTTGACGCTGACAGAAGGAAGTTTGACGCTGACAGAATAAGTCAACGCTGATAGAGTTGACAGTGTCGTCCGATATATGTGCTTCAACACTGATAGGTATTGTCTGATATTGGACAATACATCTGCCAAAGATATTGGGCAGAAGAGGATATTGGACAACACACTGTTTGCTGCTGTTTGAGAAAATTTGACGTTTTGAGCACACAAAAAGGAGGATTATACACACAAAGGTACATGGAATCTCCATTTTAATTCAGAATATCATGATGATATTTATGGCTCGGATATTTTGAAAGGGATTAATGATTTTAAAGCGAGTTAGCAACAATTTGTGAGGTAATTTATTGGATTTGATTATGTAATCGGGGTAGCCTTGTAAAAGAGTTATCCGTCTTATCACTTTTACATATGATATGAAGATTAAGTTTCTTCATGAAGAAGTGTTAGCTTAAGGGGAAGAATTCTTATGGTAAGAGTGATGATTGAAGAAGATTTTTGCGAGTTTATGTTTCATCATATCTTTAAATCATGGCTGGGTAACATTGGTTTAAAGGTAACTTGTTCGTGCTTACATAGTTGGTGACGAAGACTTGTCATAACACTTGAAGGAGTTACATTATCGTGCTCAGTGTCTCACAAAGGATGAGAATATTGACAAGGGATCGAGGTCTACTTATATTTTTTGCATAATGTGGTATAAGTTCTTCATCACATGGATAAACAAGACATGGAACATAGGTTTGTGGTATTCTACTTCTGCATCAAGACAACTGTATTTATTTTTCTTCAGGATCATTACATAGAGCTACTTTTGGAGAATCTACAAGATTGCATACTTTCACATATTCCCTATTGATGTGTCAAAAAGGGGAAGAATATGTGCTATACTTAAGGGGAAGCTTCTTGGAGATCATGTACTACATACAAAGGATTCATGCTTAAGAGGAGTGTTTTGACATCATCAACTAGGGGAAGATTGTTGGGTCAAATTATTGAGTTGATAAGTCAAAACACAACAAAATAAGAAGACAAGGGCTAAAAAGTACAAGTTGCAAAAGAACAAGCCGTTGGAGTCTTTTTATTACTTTAGCTTTCTTTGTAAGCTATGTTTTCTAGTATATAAAGAAAACATAGGACGTAGGTTTAATACAATATTAATCATTCACAATGTAAACCTAAAGTGTGTGTCGCACTAGACGTGGGATTCAATGTATACACGTCTAGTGGATGTTTGTTATTAATATAATGAACATCCCAATTGTTTTAATTCGTGTCTTTTGTGCCTAAACACCTTGTCATGATCATTGTTCTTATTCCGCTATGTTATCATATGAATGATGATCAACCTAGATATATGGTTCCTAACCATTGAGTCGAACGATCAATAGGGATCAACAGCCAAAATAAATTTTTCCATAGAGGAGTAATTCAACTCCGTCCCATGTAATGTTCTACTTATGAAGTAGACCGGAGTTTGGACCGTGTCCCTATCCGTCATGAGCACCGCACTTATTGCTCCATGTGTAGCTGATAGATACATAATGAGTTCCTCCTTTGGCCGGGGAGCTACTAGCATGGGGAGAGATGCGAGGTGTTGCTTGAGTTGACCAAAGGCTTCCTCAGCTTCCTTTGTCCAACGGAAGTCTCCCTTCTTAATGCACTTCTTGAGTGCTTTGAATAGGGGGAGCGACTTCTCTGCGGACTTTGATAAGAACCTGTTTAGCCCGGCCAGCTTCCCATTTAAGGACTGCACTTCTTTTCGTGTCTGAGGGGATGGTAGCTGCATTACTGCGTCCGTCTTTTCCGGGCAAGGCTTGATGCCATTTGGATCAATCATATATCCAAGGAACATTCCTTCCGTTGCCCCGAACGTGCATTTCTTTAGGTTTAGCTTCATATTAATCCTCCTTAATGTGTCAAACGTCTCCTGGACATCCCGGAGGAGTGCATCCTCCGTATGAGTTTTGATGACTAAATCATCAACATAGACCTCCATATTGCGGCCTATCTGTGAGTCAAAGGCTTTGTCAACAAGCCGTTGATATGTTTCCCCGACATTCTTTAACCCAAACGGCATTTTTGTATAACAGTACACGCCTTGACTAGTATGGAACGCCGTCTTCTCTGCGTCCTCCTCTGCCATCTGGATCTGGTGGTATCCTTTATATGCGTCTAAGAAGCACTTAAAGGGATATCCACATAGGGATTCCACCTTCCAGTCAATCTACGGTAATGGGTAACAATCATGTGGACAGGCTTTATTCAGATCCATGAAATCTACGCACATGCGCCAGCTTCCATCATGCTTTTTGACCATGACTGGGTTGGATAACCACTCGTGGTACTACACCTCGCGCATGATACCTGCGTCCACTAGTTTCCGTACCTCATCCAATATCACTTGGCTATGTTCAGGTGCCTGACCGCGCTTCTTTTGCTTGACGGGAGGGTAGCCCTGGCGGATCTGGAGCTTATGTTCTGCTATCGTGCGTGGTACGCCCGTCATATGCTTAGGCTCCCATGCGAATACATCCAAGTTTGCCTTCAAGAGAGAGCACATGGCTCTCTTGCCGTTATCCAAAAGTGTTCCCCGTATGGACACCTCTTGTTCCGGGTAATCGGGATGGATTGCTACCTTCCAATTGGGAGGTGGTGATCCGTCCTTGGGTGGAACAGGTGGAACCGTTGTTGTCACGGCATGACATTCGGATGCTGGTACGATTGTGTTATAGATGGTGACAATTCCTCCTTCCACAGGGAATTTGATCATCCCGTGTGCCGTGGAGGGTACCGCCCGTATGGCCAGGATACCTGGTCTGCCTATGATCCCATTGTATGGAGAGTGTGAGCGTATCACCATAAAGTTCATCCACGCCGTGGTGGAGTGCTCTTCATTCCCAATGGTTACAAGCAGACGCAGTTGTCCTAGTGGCCAGATGGTGTCTCCACTAAAACCGATGAGTGGCGCCGTGGCCGGTACTAATTGGCTTCTTATTTCTGGTCGTAACTGTACGAAACAGTGTTTGTATAGTAATTCTGCTGATGACCCTCCATCCACATACATACGGCGAACATTGTGTGTCCCAATGCTTATCTCAATAGTGAGAGGCGCATCAATCACATCGTTTGCTGTGATAGGAGGGAATGAGATTTCTTTGCCGCGTGAAAATTTTTGAATAATTTTCTGCCTTGTGCGGCGCTGCCTGGATTGGATCATGTATATAGTTGAAGGTTTGTCCTTTTGGGGGTCCTTCTTGTCATGCTTCTTGTCATACTTCTTGTCATCCTTCCAATCCTTGACCAAATGCTTGAGTTTGCCCGACTTAATTAGTGACTCAATGTGCTTCTTGAGCTGAATACATTCCTCCGTACCATGGCCCTTGTCGTTATGGAACTCGCAAAAACGATTTCCTTGACGACGGTCTAGCAGAGTCGTCATTGGGGGAGGTCTCGGGAAATTGGCCCCTTCCGTAAGCAAGATCTCCCGGTAGGACATCTTTAGAGGGGTAAACTTATCGTCCGACAACCCCCCTTTGTTTTGGCTCTTATAATCTGAGCCCCTCCCATTGTTCTGGTTATTTTGACCGCCCGACTGTCTCCTGGACTGGTCGTTCGATCGGTAGTTATTTCCTTTTGAAGGATAAGCTGCGGCTACCGCGGTTTCTCCCTCAATGAAGTTTCTGACCCTTTCCATAAGGTCATCATACCTCTCCGGACGCTTGTCATTGAGGCGCCTAATCAATTCCCTGTCGTTTATAGCGTGCATATAATCGGAAATTTTTAGGAGCTCCGGCATTGTCTTTGTGCGTGTGCACTCGTCATTGAAGCGTTCAGTGAATGCTTCCGTAGACTCCCCCGGCCGTTGCTTGACGGTTGCCAATGAGACCGGGTCCCTATTATACTTCTTCCGCTGAGTATAACTGTTCTTGAACGCAGTACGTAGTTCAGTGAAGCTAACAATGCTTCGCGGTGGAAGTCCTTCAAACCAGTCACGAGCATTGTCGATCAAGGTTTAATTGAACATTTGGCACCATATAGGCATGGGCCACCGCTCAATCTTAGCCTGCGTATCAAATATCTTGAGGTGATCATCCGGATCACCAGTTCCATCGTAAGTCTTGACACACGCCGGCATGCGACGTTTTGTGTCCTTGGAGTAATTCCGTATGCGGAGAGTAAAAGGATCTTCCCTGGGGTCTGCCCATGGACGGGTGAGACTAGGGTCACACCACAGACGGGAAAGATATTTTGCTTACGTTTCTCGGTAATAGGGCCCACCATAGTACTCCTCATTGTCTGGCGGTGGTGGAGGATTACGCCTAGGTCAACGACGCTTAGGCGGATGGTCATCCGAGTCCTCTCCTGAAGGACCGGGAGAAGGAGGCGGTGCCCCATCCTTTGGATAAGGACCGCTCTTGTGAGAAGAGCCAGGGGCCTTCTTCCCGGTATTCATCCTATCCCACACGCTTGTGCGGCGATTGGTTCTGGTCAATTCCAGATCTGGTCGCTCGGGCGAACCGTCGGACTTCTCTCCCTCTTCTCTGGACTGTGTTAATTCCTGTATGAGACGATCCCCTATGCGTTCGAACACATTCCTGGGTTAGGGTGCTTCCTCAAAGAGGCTCCGCTCCTGAGGTCGTGTCCTTCTCTTCCTCTGACCTTGAGAAGGGATGCTTGGTCCGGCATTGCCAAAGTTGAGTCTAGATTGGAGGTACCTCCCTAGATTCAACCTTGATGCAATCCCTGGGACGATCCTATCAAAGTTCTACGTGAGAACTCGAGTGAGATCTTCCTCGCTGAGTGGTTCGACCTCTACTTCTTCCTCGGTCGATGGTCTGCGCGGCTCCTTGTTTGGGGGATTGGGCGCACTCCCTGGATCAGGATTATCCAAGGTTGAAGTAGGTGGCGGGGTCATGGAGAACGTGCTCGTTACCCCCGTGGACTGAAGACCACTCCGGATGTTTGGTCCGTCAACTTGATGGCTAGGGGATCGATTGGGAATGAGTATCCCTTCCCCTTGGGACTTCCGATTTCCAGGATTTGTGTTGCTGGGATTTCCCGGCGGATGCCCCTTCGTCATTGAGAATTCAAGATGAGATTTTCTGCTCTAGCTTAGTGTAATGGTCCCACGGATGGCGCCAACTTGTTGATATAAAAGTTGGGTGATCCTTGCTAGACCCGAATTAGGCTTAATTCGGGTTGGCTGGACTCCAGCTCCTGCACCAAGTGAATCGTATGGTAGGGATCCTGCACACTAAACAACACGCGTTAGGCTTACCGTGGGAATGTTTCCCACGATTAGACTCCAGCGTGAGAGTAAGTAATCGGTTAGGGTTATAGGAATCTTATGAGAGTTGAGAGTGTGTAGAATGTAATACCTTTGTGGAACCCTTGGGGGTTCCTTATATAGGCAGTGAAAACCTAATGGGCTGTCACTGATGCTTCGGCCCCAAGGCAAGGATAATCACCATATTTAGATTGATTGCTATCTTCTAATTATGGTGAGTGAATATCCTCTCCTTTGTGATAAATCCTAATCATAGTAGGAGTATGATTCTGTCTAACCCTGCACCGGGCATGCCGGGTCGTGGGCCGCACACATGTTGTGCGGTTACTGTTCATCCAAGCCCCTAAGCTCAAATAACATTATTCCCACTCATCTGT
Organism: Glebionis coronaria; assembly: GCA_025667525.1. Lineage (NCBI taxonomy): Eukaryota > Viridiplantae > Streptophyta > Magnoliopsida > Asterales > Asteraceae > Glebionis > Glebionis coronaria. The sequence goes on from CM046880.1 coordinate 607,999,413, forward strand.
GATGGGCCGGATACGGGTAGTACCCGTGGGTCGGGTTCATGACCCGACTGGGGACTATACGTCATCAAACAATACATTACGTAAACATATGAACCAATAAAAACTTTCCTTTTATAACATGAACACCTGTCACGAATATTAAATTCAGAAATTACGTACGTGTTAGTATACGATAATTATTAAGTACGTAATATTACACGATAATTATTAATCATAATAATTATAATCACAAGCATGAAATCACAAACATTGAAATACGAACATGTGAACTACGTATATTTATTATTTCACGATAAATATTGATTACGTACAAGTATTAATTATAACACAAACGTTTAAACGCGAACTAACACGAATATTTTAATAAACGAACACGTAATTAATTAAACATGAACAAGGCCCGTCAAGGCCTTGTGGGCCCATGCTAGCCGCGGACAAGGGAAGGGAAAATGGCCCAGCCCAACTTGATTTTTAACTAAATTAACAAAAGGGAAAAACACATACTTTATTCTACAGAGTTTACATAAAAAACAAAAACCCTAGCTTCTTCCTTGCCTTCTTGTTGCCACCGGCTTACATCATACCAAAGGGGTGTTTGATTTGTTTTGATTTTTGATTTACGGGTTATTCGTGTTCATGTTCTTAGTTCCTTTTAATCACGTATTCGGTAATCTCTTAAACCTTTTCTTTTTATTTTTTATGAAAACTCTGTAGAGTAAAGTCTGTGTTTTTCCCTTTTGTTAATTTAGTTAAAAATCAAGTTGAGATGGCCCTTTTCCCTTCCCTTGTCTGCGGCTAGCATGGGCCCACAAGGCCTTGACGGGCCTTGTTCATGTTTAATTAATTACGTGTCCGTTTACTAAAATATTCGTGTTAGTTCGTGTTTAAATGTTCGTGTTATAATCAATACTTGTACGTAATCAATTTGTATCGTGAAATAATAAATATATAGTTCACGTGTTCGTGTTTTAATGTTCTTGATTTCATGCTTGTGATTATAATTATTATGATTAATAATTATCGTCTAATATCACGTACTTAATAATTATCGTGTACTAACCCGTACGTAATTTTTGAATTTAATATTCGTGACACGTGTTCATGATATAAAAGGAAATTTTTTATTGGTTCGTATGTTTACGTAATGTACTGTTCATGGCATTTAGATGTGGGTTTTACAACTCTTCCCCCCACCCTAAAAAGAATAATTCATCCCCGAATTATAGATAAAGTAAACTGAAAGACGAATACCCGAATTCAAAACTTGAAATGAGGGTAAGAAGCCCATATAGAATCCTATGTTTCCCAAGTGGCTTCCCGCTCGGTATGATCCCTCCAAAGGATTTTGACAAATGGAATCGTCTTCTTCTTCATGACTCGTTCTTGTTTGTCAAGAACTCGTTCAGGTTCCTCGATGAAGGTAAGATCTTCACGAATCTGTTCAAGTGGATACTGAACCATGTGAAGGGGATGATACTTGTATCCTCTAAGTAAGGACACACGGAAAACGTCGTGAACGTTGAAATGCAAATCCCTATGATGCTTGTCGGCTTAACTCTTCTGACGTGCAGGAGCTTCTTTTAATTTCGCCTCAGCTACAACGACCTTCTTGTTGGTCAACTCTATCATCTCCGGTCCTTCAAGTGTTCGCTCACCATACTGATCCCAGCAGATTAGGGCGCGACACTTCCTGCCATACAACATCTCAAACGGTGCACACTTGATGCTAGCGTGCCAACTGTTGTTGTATGCAATGTGAAACCCGCATTAAAATACCATGAACAGTACACATGAACATTACACGCATGAAAATATGGTAAAATTAAAACCTTCCATTTATAATATAACTCACGTGTCACGGTATTTAATAACATGTAGTTACGTAAATATTATAAATGTGTTAAGTACACGACGTATAAAAATCACGACATTTAAAACATAAACGATCACGTAATTAATTGAACACGGAAAAGGTACGGGTTTCCCCGTGGGCTTCCTTTAGGCCGCGGCTACACAAGAGACAAAAGGAGAAGATGGGCTTTGGCCCATAAACCATATTAAACTCATGTATATAATAAAAAACAGGAACCTAAAACATAATTTAGGTTACAGAAAAGAGTTTGTCTCTTGCCTCCTTCTTGCTCTTGCCGCCGGCCACCATAAACTACAAGGACAAACCAGATGAATTTTCTTGTTGATTATTTGTATGTACGTGATCGTGTTCATAACCTTGTTCTTTCCACACGTTCGATTAATTAAACACTTCTTTTTTCTTTTAATTCTTTATTGAATTCATGTTTTATTTAATTAATCTTTAAAACAAGCAATTAAAAACATGTAGATTAATTAAATCATGGTAAAGGGGGTGTTTGTTTGTGGCTGAGTTCCGGTCGAGACACCACCGAGAGCCAAGAGGCTCTCAGCTTGCGTTCAACACCACCACCGAGACCCACAAGGGGCTCAGCTTGGTTGGGTTTGGGTCGGACGACACAAGGAAACCCCGACCGCATGTCGGGGGTGTGTTTTGGTTTGGACCGAGAGCCAACCGAGACCTTAGGGTCTCGGTGGGGTTCATTTGGGCTGACAGTGGGAACCGAACACTAGCAGGGGGAGCCGGTCCACTACCGGTATGAACCGGTTTGAACCGGCTGAACCACCGGTGTCAACTGGGGCTCGGCAGTGGGTACCGCAAGCCACCAGTGGCAACCGGATAGCCGGTCTAGCCACTGGTAGCGTTGTTTGGCTCAGCTTATATGTGGGACCGGGTTTCGGGAACGGGTTAATTTTTAAAACACGGGTTCGGTCTCGGGTTAAATATTAAAATCAGATGAACATGTTAATTAAATTAATTACTAGACTTTTTAATTTAATTAATTTCATGACTTAGGTTAAATACTAAATTAATATTATATGTATAACCTAAGTATTAACTTAGCTTAATTTTATTAAAACATTTATTTTTAATTAAATTCCTTATAACGTATAGTTTAATTAATTAACCAGTTATTTAATTAATGACCTATAACCATGACTTGTATTGTACTATTTAAACTTTAATCATTACTTATAATCCAGCTTATTTCTAATTATGAAAACTTACTATTTTTAGAAACTTTCTATTTTTAGAAACTTACTATTTATGGAAACCTGCTATTTTTAGAAAGTTACTTGGTATTACAATAGAAGTATTATAATAAACTAATACATGAATAATACACAGTAGAACATCAGTATAACTACAGTTAACACCGTAAACAGTAGAACATGACAGAATATGTATAACAAGCTAATAACACACAGAACCAGTAAAATACATGTAAATCAGACAACTCATACACGTCCATATTTCTTATGTAGTGTTATCCGTCGAGGCGGATTAGTCTTCATCATTTTCATTAGCTTCTACTGGACATAAGGTACGAATTTCTCGTCCTTCAGTAAGGACAATCTCTTCCTTCATTAGGATTTCCCGTATGAAGCCAACTGTTTTCCCTAGTAGTTACAGAGTTAAATGCTTATGTTTTATTAGTTACCTTAGCCATATACATGCATGACCAGTTTCACCTAGTTATGGAGGTACCATAACCATAACACTGGAGGCACTAGTGTTATGACTTCAGCACGGCGGAGTGATAGCTCGAGGCGTCCCTTTTCAGTTATTTGGCCATGATATTTATTATGTTATCACATGGGGCGTATGGGTGCATCCTAGTTACATGTTTTAGTCAGGATTTCATGGTGAATGTGGTGTGTGCCTTTCATCCTTCACAAGGAGATGATTCCTCCTACCCACTTACCATATAATTAGAGGCATCCCCTCTAATTTGCATGACGAGGTCACCCATCCAAGTGTTCATGCACGTTGTTGACCTCATGACCTATATTGGATTTTGGTATATTAACTAATACAGATTTTCATAAGTAATATCAGCTACGTTTTCAGAACTATAACCAATTAACATGACAGACAACTAGGTTTACCAGGACTTATTCATTTCCGCTGCTATTCATGCTTTATGCTCTTTATATGCTTTCCATCCTTTATTGTATATCCGTGCACTGAGCTTTAATCTCAGCCGACTACTTTTCCATGTTCCCAAACGGCAGGTACCCAAGGTCGCAAGTAGGAACTCTAGAGTATGTGCATTCGAATTGGAAGCTATCCGACCTCTTTTAGCTTTTGCATTTATTCCTACTTTATCATACTTTACATCTTTTGGATATTGTTTAGTCCTTCCATTTATAGTACTTAATATTGCTTGTGTGTGAGTTACTAGACTACCGATGTTTGATTCTAGTATTTCTATTTATGGTCATGATGACACGCCATAATTTACTGTAGCATTCCATCTTAACAAATGGGGTGTTACAATTATGGTATCAGAGCCAAGGTTTTGACCTGTAGCTCTGTAAAACATGACATGTGACTTACGGATAGTCACTAGTGTCTTCCTAGAACTGACAGTTGGTTTTCATGCATTCATTCATTTTCATTTTCATTTCATGCATTCATCTCATTGTAGCAGGTTTTTGACTATGTAATGGTTTGTATAGGAATGGCCCTATTTGGTCGCATGTGCTTTTACCGAAACTTTTAACTTTTGGACCGACTCATAGGCGTCCCCTCGCCATGTCTTTTGTTTTAAGTGAACTGACCATAGGCGTTCACTCTCGTGCATATAAAAGTTTTTATAAACTGCATCATGCATTTTTTAAACTATTTCATGCATTATAAACTGCTTCATTGATTTATACATTGTTCATGCATTTTATGTTATCTCATTTCCAATTTATGATTTATGTTGCATTTTGTTTTAAACTGTCAGATGGTGAACTTACACAATACTCCAGATTTGACAGCAACTGTCAATGCAGCTCTGCAAGCCCTCCTTCTCCAACTTCGTAATGAAATCAGAGACGAAGTTCATGCGGAATTCCAGGCTCATGGCAATCAGAACAACAACAACAACAATCCTCCACCTTTTACTCTTATGACTTGGTTGGAGAGATTCAACAAACAGCGACCTCGTTCGTTTGAGAAGACTGACAGCCCCAACGAGGCTGAAGCTTGGATTTCTCACAACGAGAAGATTTTCGATGCAATGGGTTGTGATGGTGTTTTCAAGCAAAACTGGCTTGCTATAAGTTTGAAGGTGATGTGCTGTAGTGGTGGAAATCGGCCAAGTAGTCTAAGGGTGGTGATCATTGGGTTGCACAGCTGACATGGGACTGGTTTAAGGAACTCTTCCTTAATCAGTACTTCCCACATGTTGAGCAAGAGAATCTCAAGAGGGACTACCACAACATTCGGTAGGTTGCTTGTCAAAACAGCAACGAGTTCATGCAAAGGTTTCTCTGTTTGGCAGGGTTTTTGGGTCCAGCCGTAGGAACTGCTGCGGAGCAAGCTGAGAAGTTTCGTTGGGTACTTCGATCGCCAACAACTTGGTATGTGCTACTTTCACTACAGTGGGACAGGTGGCTGATGCAGCCCGTAAGCTCGAGATGCTTCAGGAACGAGAGGAGTTCGGTGATGACAGAGCAGTGAAGAGGTATATTTCAATCACCAATTGTAAACAATTCATTTCCATCAGTATTTTTCATTCATATAATCCTCTGTTCAAAGTTATATTCTAGGCAGAAGACTGACGACCGTAAGCCTGCGGCCACTCAACATCAAGCATGTAAGGGAAACGGTCAGACCAACGACCATTCTGGTTCTGAGAGGCATGGCGGTAATGATAGTTACCGTAACAACGCTAACAACTCGAACAACAACAGGTCCCAACATTACCCTTCTTTCATGTTAAACTATCTTATGTTATGGTATTCTGACACTCCAACAATTGTTAATTCAGGAACAACGGTAATGGCAAGGATCAGGACCGTAGGGGTTCACAGCCTAACCGTTCTACCTCATATGGTAAATTTTATACCTTCTATGTAATCATGTTTATGTTCCACGACCTGTCTCATGCATGTAATCCTTAAATAGGCTCTCAGCTAACCAGGACGCCTGCTGGAGGATTCACGCATCCTGTCTGTCCTACTTGTTCGCGCAGACATTCTGGTATTTGTCGCCGAGGTACTGGTGGTTGCTTCAAGTGTGGCCAACAAGGCCATCAGCAGAAGGACTGTCGCCAGGGTGAGATAGAAGGCACCTCTGGACACACCGACACCAAGCCACCTCCTACTTCTGGTCGCGTGTTCACTACTAATAGAGACTAGGGGAATAAGACTTCAGGTACCATCACCGGAAATCTCTTTATGAATGGTTTGGCAGCATGTGTTCTGTTTGATACTGGAGCGACGCATTTAGTCGTATCCACTACTTTTGCTGTACGTGTTAGGATTTCCCTGATGCCATTAGATAATGCCTTATGCATTTCCACGCCACTTGGAGACTCTGTATGAATCACTTAGGTGTACAGAGATCTTCCCCAAGAATTTGACGATAAGATCCATAGAGTTGACGCACTTCCTTTGGACATGTGCTATTTTGACTTTATTTTGGGCATGGACTGGTTATCCAAACACCAGGCTACGATTGACTGACACACTTATCGGGTTATCTTTGGTGATGTTACATCTCCAGAGTACATTCACCATGGTTTTCTACCAGGGAGGTCAGTACAAATTATTTCATCCATGGAGGTACGTGCATTGCTATCACACGGCTGTCAGGGCTTCATAGCCAATATTCATGACATTACTGTCGAGTCTCCATCGATCCAAGATTAGCCTATTGTGTTACACTTTCCTGACGTATTTCCTGATGAACTTCCGGGCATACCACCTGTTCGTGAAGTCGAGTTTGGAATCTAGCTCATACCAGGTGTAGAGCCGATTTCCAAAGCTCCTTACATTATGGCTCCTATAGAGCTTAAGGAACTAAAAGATCAGTTGCAGGAACTTCTGGAATGAGGTTTCATCCGTCCCAGTGCATCGCCATGGGGTGCACCAGTACTGTTCGTGAAGAAGAAAGACGGCAGCATGCGGTTATGTTTAGACTATCGTGAGCTGAACAAGATCACGATCAGGAATCGTAATCCTTTGTCGCGTATTGATGACCTGTTCGATCAACTTCAGGGCGCCAAGTATTTCTCTAAGATTCATCTGAGTTCCGGCTACCATCAGTTACAGGTAAAAGAGCAGGACATCTCCAAGACTGCTTTCCGTACACGTTATGGGCACTACGAGTTCGTAGTAATGCCGTTCAGACTCACTAATGCTCCAGTTGTCTTCATGGATTTGATGAACCGTGTCTTCCATGAGTTTCTGGACAAGTTCGTTATTGTGTTCATTGATGAAATCATGATATTCTCTAAATCCAAGGAGGAACACGAGGAACACCTTCGTACAGTCTTACAGATTCTTCTTCAGAAGCATCTGTATGCCAAGTTCTCTAAGTGTGAGTTCTGGTTAAGCAAGGTGGCATTTTTGGGCCATATAGTATATGTAGAAGGGATCACTATGGATCCTACAAAGGATGAAGCTATCACCAAATGGTCGAGACCTACGTCTGCAACTCAAGTTAGAAGTTTTCTGGGTTTAGCTGGCTACTACCGCAGGTTTGTAGAGAACTTTTCACGGTTAGCCTTGCCTTTGACTAAGCTGATGAGGAAAGGAGAGAATTTCATCTGGACGGAAGAGCGAGAGAAGAGCTTTGAAGATCTGAAGCAGAAGTTATTGACTGCACCTATTCTTACTCTCCCATCTGGCTCAAGTGGATTTCAGATATACAGTGCCGCTTCAGGAAAGGGTTTAGGCTACGTTCTCATGCAACATGGGAAGGTTATTGCATACGCATCACGACAATTGAAACCTTATGAATAAAAATATCATACTCACGGTTTAGAGCTTGCAGTAGTTGTTTTTGCGTTGAAGATCTAGAGACATTATTTGTATGGTGAATCCTATGACATATTCACCAACCACAAGAGTCTCAAGTACATCTTCACCCAGAAGGAACTGAACATGAGACAGAGGAGATGGTTAGAGCTATTCAAGGACTACAACACCAACATTCAGTACCATCCTGGTACGGGAAATGTGGTGGCAGATGCTCTAAGCAGAAGGTCGGGTATGATTGTTGGCATCTGGATTGCAAAGGAGATCATCTGTGACCTAGAGATGACTGATATTGAGTTTTGTGTACGAGGACAGCACAGTTACTAGGCTAATCTTAGAGTGGAACCAGACTTACATTCTAGGATCAAGGAAGCTCAGAAGGACGATGGTGAAATTTGGGCTATCATTCAGAACCTTGATCAGCAGATGGAGTTTCGTGTTAACGACGACGGTATCTTATAGCAGGGCACTAGACCAGTGGTTCCTGATGACTCTACACTCAGGGAAGCTGTGCTGACTGAAGCCAACAGTTCTCCATTTACCATACATCCTGGTTCTACCAAGATGTACCACGACATCAAGCAACACTTTTGGTGGAGTGGTATAAAGAAGGATGTTGCTACATTCGTTTCTAAATGTATGATCTACCAACATGTGAAGATCGAACACCAACGAGCTAGTGGTTTACTACAACCATTAGATATTCCAGCATGGAAGTGGGACAAAATCTCCATGGATTTTGTTACTGGTCTTCCTGTTACTCAGAAGAAGAACGACGCTATCTGGGTTATTGTTGATAGGTTGACTAAATCTGCTCATTTTCTTCGGATCCGCAAGGAGCATCCGGTCAGTAAATTAGCAGACACATTCCAGAAGGAGATCATGAGACTACATGGTACTCCATCAGAAATCATCTCTAACAGAGATCCCCGTTTCACATCACGTTTCTGGCAGAGTCTGCAGAAAGCTTGGGGCACCAGATTTATGCTCGGCACTGCCTTTCATCCTCAGACCGACAGACAGTCGGAGCGTACCATTCAGACATTGGAGGACATGCTACGATCATGTGCTCTAGAGTGGTCAGGAAGTTGGGATGATTATATATTCCTAGTAGAATTTACATACAACAACAGCTGGCACGCTAGCATCAAGTGTGCTCCTTTTGAGATGTTGTATGGTAGAAAGTATCGCGCCCCAATCTGTTGGGATTAGGTGGGTGAACGACTGCTTATGGGTCCAGAGATGATTGAAGTGACCAATGAGAAGGTCGCAGTCGCCAAGGCGAAGATTCAGGAAGCTCGTGCTCGTCAGAAGAGCTATGCTGATAAACGTCGTAGAGATGTATCTTTCAACGTAGTTGATCATGTTTTCCTCAAGGTATCACCTACAAGAGGAGTTAAACGTTTTGGAATCAGAGGGAAGCTTGGTCCTCGCTTCATCAGACCGTTCGACATCATAGAACGCGTTGGTGAAGTGTCATACCGTTTAGCGTTACCGCCTCAGCTATCACACGTTCACAACGTGTTTCATGTGTCCTTACTCAGAGGATACAACTATCATCCAGTTCATGTTGTCCAATATCCACTTGATCAGATTCGAGATGATCTTTCATATCTCGAAGAACCCGAGAGAGTTCTTGAGCGACAAGATCGTGTCATGCGGAGGAAGACGATCCCTTTCATTAAAATCCTCTGGAGGGATCATCCTGAGCGGGAATCCACTTGGGAGACGGAGGAGTCTATACGGACTTCTTACTCTCGTTTCCAGTTCTAATTCGGGTATGTTTTCTTTCAGTTTACGTTTCTCCAATTCGAGGACGAATTGTTCTTTTAGAGGGGAAGAGTTTTAAAACCCGCATTAAAATACCATGAACAGTACACACATGATAATACGGTAAAATTAAAACTTTCCGTTTATAATATAACTCACGTGTCACGGTATTTAATCACATGTAGTTACGTAAATATTATAAATGTGTTAACTACACGACGTATAAAAATCACGACATTTAAAACATAAACGATCATGTAATTAATTGAACACGGAAAAGCTACGAGTTTCCCCGTGGGCTTCCTTTAGGCCGCGGCTACATAAGAGACAAAAGGAGAAGATGGGCTTTGGCCCATAAACCATATTAAACTCATGTATATAATAAAAAACAGGAAACCTAAAACATAATTTAGGTTACAGGAAAAAGTTTGTCTCTTTCCTCCTTCTTGCTCTTGCCGCCGGCCACCATAAACCACAAGGACAAACCAGACAAATTTTATTGTTGATTATTCGTTTGTACGTGATCGTGTTTATAACCTTTTTCTTTCCACACGTTCGGTAAATTAAACACTTCGTTTTTGTTTTAATTCTTTATTGAATTCATGTTTTATTTAATTAATCTTAAAAACAAGTAAATAAAAACATGTAGATTAATTAAATCATGGTAAAGGGGGTGTTTGTTTGTGGTTGTGTTCCGGCCGAGACACCACCGAGAGCCAAGAGGCTCTCGGCTTGCGTTCAACACCACCACCGAGACCCACAAGGGGCTCGACTTGGTTGGGTTTGGGTCGGACGACACAAGGAAACCCCGACCGCATGTCGGGGGTGTGTTTTGGTTTGGACCGAGAGCCAACCAAGACCTTAGGGTCTCGGTGGGGTTCATTTGGGATGACAGTGGGAACTGAACACTAGCAGGGGGAACCGGTCCACTACCGGTATGAACCGGCTGAACCACTGGTGTCAACCGGGGCTTGGCAGTAGGTACCGCAAGCCACCAGTGGCAACAGGCTAGCCGGTCTAGCCACTGGTAGGGCTGTTTTGCTCGGCTTATATGTGGGACCGGGTTTCGGGCTTGGGTTAATTTTTAAAACACGGGTTCGGGTCTCGGGTTAAATATTAGCAGGGGGAACCGGTCCACTACTGGTATGAACCGATGTGAACCGGCTGAACCACTAGTGTCAACCGGGGCTTGGCAGTGGGTACCGCAAGCCACCAGTGGCAACAGGCTAGCCGGTCTAGCCACTGGTAGGGCTGTTTTGCTCGGCTTATATGTGGGACTGGGTTTCGGGCTTGGGTTAATTTTTAAAACACGGGTTCGGGTCTCGGGTTAAATATTAAAATCAGAAAAACATGTTAATTAAATTAGTTACTAGACTTTTTAATTTATTTAATTTCATGACTTAGGTTAAATATTAAATTAATATTATATGTATAACCTATGTATTAACTTAGCTTAGTTTAATGGGCAAATGGCACAAAAAGGTACACAACTTAAGAGGTATTGTACTTTTTTTGCATAAAAAGGTATCAAACTAATATTTTTGGCCAATTTAGGTATTTTCGCTAAGTATTTAACGATAATTTGTTAAGTTTTTACATTTCAAGTCCACCACCACTACCACCATCAAATGTGACAACCACCATTACTACCGAGCACTACTTCTACCACAGAGAACGATTACTACCAATTATTTCACTTTAAAAATCCACTTTTAATTTGGAGATGGAATAAAAGAACTGTTGTAAACATGTAAATATACAATCACATGTATTCAATATACAGTCACATGTATTCAATATACAGTCACATGTAAATGATATTTATATGCATGTTTCGAACATCTACTACCCAAAATATTCGTTAATAACTAGTTATGTTAAGAATCATCAAATTCTTTTACAGCTATCACTGGATACATGTCCCATCCCGCGTTTAACATAAATATATAAACTTTCGGTAGTTCATCGCAACTTAAGTTTACATGCAACAATCTCGTCTTAAAATTTAAATCTGAATTCTTGATTGGTCTCATCAAACTTGTGATTATCGATGACCGATAGAGGTGGTAGAGGCGGCACTTGATGGTGATGGTGGTAGACAAATTTAGTGGCGAAGATGATGATTGATGAGGATGATAGCGTGCTGGACTTAAAATGTGAAAAATTTAACGGATGATTTTTAAATATTTAATGAAAATACCTAAATTAGCCAAAAAAATTAGTTGGGTTCCTTTTTATGCAAGAAAAAAAGTACAGTACCTTCATTAGAGATGACTCTCGAGTTGAGTATATTTTTGTGTCATTTGTCCTAATTTAATTAAAACATGTATTTTTAATTAAATTCCTTATAACGTATAGTTTAATTATTTAACCAGTTATTTAATTAATGAGATATAACCATGACTTGTTATATACTATTTAAACTTTAATCATTATTTATAATCAAGCTTATTTCTAATTATGGAAATTTACTATTTTTGAAAACTTTCTATTTTTAGAAACTTACTATTTATGGAAACCTGCTATTTTTAGAAATTTACTTAGTATCATAATACAAGTATTATAATACACTAATACATGAATAATACACAGTAGAACATCAGTATAACTATAGTTAACACCGTAAATAGTAGAACATGACAGAATATGTATAACAAGCTAATAACACATGGAACCAATAAAATACTTGTAAATCAGACAACTCATATACGTCCATATTTCTTATGTAGTGTTATCCGTCGAGGCGGATTAGTTTTCATCATTTTCATTAGCTTCTACTGGACATAAGGTACGGATTTCCCGTCCTTCAGTAAGGACAATCTCTTCCTTCATTAGGATTTCTTGTATGCAGCCAACTATTTTCCCCAGTATTACAGATTTAAATGCTTATGTTTTATTAGTTACCTTAGCCATATACATGCATGACCAGTTTCACCTAGTTATGGAGGTACCATAACCATAACACTAAAGGCATTAGTGTTATGACTTCACCACGGTGGAGTGATAGCTCGTGGCGTCTTTCATTTATTTAGCCATTATATTTATTATGTTATCATGTGGGGCGTATGGGTGCATCCTAGTTACATGTTTCAGTCAGGATTTCATGGTGAATGTGGTGTGTGTCTTGCATCCTTCACAAGGAGCTGATCCCTCCTACCCACTTACCAATTAATTAGAGGCACCCCCTCTAATTAGCATGACGAGGTCACCCCTCCAAGTACTCATGCACGTTTTTACCTCATGACCTATATTGGCTTTTGGTATATTAACTAATACAAATTTTCATAAGTAACATAAGATATGTTTTCAGAACTAAAACAAGTTAACATGACAGACAACTAGGTTTTCCAGAAATTATTCATTTTTGCTGCTATTCATGCTTTATGCTCTTTATATGCTTCCATTTTCTATGCATTCCATGCTTTATTGTATATCCGTGCACTAAGCTTTATGCTCAACCAACTACTTTTCCACGTTCCCAAACGACAGGTATCCAAGGTCGTAAGTAGGAACTCCAGAGTATGTGCATTTAGATTAGAAGCTATCTGACCTCTTTTACCTTATGCATTTATTCCTACTTTATCATACTTTAAATCTATTGGACATTGTTTAGTCCTTCCATTTACAGTACTTAATATTGCTTGTGTGTGATTTACTAGACTACCGATGTTTGATTCCGGTATTTCTATTTATGGTCATGAATGTTTAGATATTTACCTTGCATGCCTTGATGACACTCCATAATTTACTGTAGCATTCCATCTTAACAAATGGGGTGTTACATGCAAACTCTACTAAGTAGATATAATTGTCCCAATATCATTTCCATTCTAATGCACATGCTCGAAGCATGTCTTCTAATGTCTGAATGGTTCGCTCCGACTGCCCATCTGTTTGAGGATGAAAATCTGTGCTAAGCTTAAGTTTGGTACCCCAAGTTTTCTGCAGACTCCTCCAAAATCGTGAAGTAAACCAAGGATCTTTGTCCGAGATGATACTGGATGGAGCACCATTAAGTCTCATGATCTCCTTCTTATAAGTGTCAGCGAGTTTGCTAACTGGATCATCCTTGCGGTCGTTAAGAAATGAGCTGACTTGGTAAGTCGATCAACGATAACCCAAATTGCATCATGCTTCCTCTTGGTCTGCGGAAGACCGGTAACAAAATCCATGGTGATCTTGTCCCACTTCCACTCTGGAATGTCTAATGGTTGTAGTAGGGCACTAGACCGCTGATGCTCGATCTTAACCTGCTGGCATGTAACATATTTGGAGACATAAGTAGCAACATCCTGTTTTATACCACTCCACCAAAAGTACTGCTTAATGTCGTGGTACATCTTGGTTGAACCAGGATGCATGGAGAATATGAAGCTATGAGCTTCAGCTAGTAACGCTTTCCTGAGTGTAAGATCATCAGGAACACAAAGTCTAGTGCCCTGCCATAAGATGTCATCGTCATCCAACCGAAACTCTGTCTGCTGCTCTAAGTTATGAATGATTGCCCAAATTTCACCATCATCCTTCTGAGCTTCCTTGATCCTAGAGAGTAATTCAAGTTCCACTCTAAGATTAGCCCAGTACACATGTTGTCCACGTACCATGATTTCAATGTTTAGTCGCTCCAAGTCTCGTATAATCTCTTCCTCTAATTTAATGCCGTTGATCATACCCGACTTTCTACTAAGAGCATCTGCCACTACATTCGCCTTGCCGGGATGATACTACAGATTAATGTCATAATCCTTCGAAAACTCTAACCACCTTCTCTACCTTATGTTCAATTCACGTTGAGTGAAGATGTATTTCAGACTCTTGTGATCTATGAAGATATCACATGATTCGCCATACAAGTAGTGCCTCCATATATTCAGTGCAAACACGACTGCTAGAAGTTCCAAGTCATGCGTAGGGTAGTTCTCCTTATAAGGCTTAAGATGTCGTGATACGTAAGCAATCACTTTCCCATATTGCATGAGAACACAACCAAGTCCCTTCCTTGAAGCATCACTGTAGATTTGAAATCCACCTGTACCAGATGGGAGAGTAAAAATCAGTGCAGATACCATCCTCTACTTTAGGTCTTCAAATCACTTCTCTCTTTCTTCAGTCCAGACGAATTTCTCCCCTTTCCGCATCAGTTTGGTCAATGGCAGTGCTAAACGGGAAAAGATCTCTACGAACCCACGGTAGTAACCAGCTAAGCCTAGAAAACTGCGAACTTCAGTAGCTGATGTCGGTCTTGGCCACTTGGTAATAGCCTCAACCTTTGCTGGATCCATGGTTATTCCCTCGGCGGATACTATGTGGCCTAGGAACGCCACCTTGTCTAACCAGAATTCGCATTTGGAGAACTTGGCATACAGCTGCTTCTGGCAAAGTATCTGTAATAATGTACGAAGATGGTCTTTGTGTTCTTCCTTTGACTTAGAGAAAATAATAATATCGTCAATGAAGACAATAACGAACTTGTCCAGAAACTCATGGAAGATACGGTTCATCAAGTCCATGAAAACAGCTGGAGCATTGGTAAGGCCAAATGGCATGACTACGAATTCGCAGTGTCCATAATGTGTACGGAAAGCATTCTTGGCGATGTCCTGCTCTTTAACCCATAACTGATGATAGCCGATATTCGTGGCAAAGAATATCGATTCATGATGGTGATCTTATTAGGATCACGATAATCAATGCAAAGACGCATACTCCCGTCCTTCTTCTTTACGAATAAGACCGGTGCACCCCATGGATATGTACTAGGTCGGATGAAACCTCACTCCAAAAGTTCCTGCAGTTGTTCCTTTAACTCCTTTAACTCTATGGGGGCCATGCGATAAAGAGCCTTGAAAACTAGCTCAGCTCCTGGGATGAGCTCAATATTAAACTCTACTTCACGAGCAGGTGGTATTCCCGGAAGTTCTTCTAGAAACACGTCTGGGAATTCTGACACGATTGACTGATTCTGGAGAGATGGATATTCAGCCTCCAAATCATGAACAGTAGCTAGGTAGCCCTCGCAACCATGTGACAGTAATGCACGTGCTTGTAAGGTTGAAATTATTTGTACAGACCTTTCGGGTATAAAACTGTTGTAAATGTACTCTAGTGCGTTTGCATCACCGAAAATGACCTGATATGAATGGCAGTCAATGGTGGCGTGATGTTCGGATAGCCAGTCCATGCCTAATATCATGTCGAAATCGCACATTTCCAATGGAAGTGCGTCAACTGGGAGAATCTTATCGTCAAACTCGAGGGGAAGACCCTTGTACCCATGTGTTATGTGTATAGAGTCTCTTAATGGCGTGAAAATATTTAAGACATTTTCTAATGGCATAGGAGATATCCTAACATTCTTGGCATAAACAGTAGAGATCACCGAATGAATAGCACCCGTGTCAAATAATACGCATGCAACTTGACCATACATATACAAGATCCCAGTGACGGTACCTGTTGACTTGTTGGCCTAATCACGCGAGGTTGTGTACACCCGTCCAGTAATAGGAGGTGGCTTGGAGTCGGCATGTCCAGATGTACCCTCTATCTCACCCTTACGGTAGTCCTTCATGCGATGGCCTGGCTGGCCACACTCGAAGCAAGCATCACTGTCACGGAGACACGACCCTGGGTTCCATTGGTTGTACGTAGTGTAGAGAGGGTGAGTATACCCTCCAACATGTGCCCTTTCTGCCTGGGAGCCTGTTCAGAAAAGTATACATGAGACATGCTTAACGGGTACAAACAAAAGAATGCAGAAAATCGTAAGACGTAATACCAGTGATAGCTGTACGGTTAGGTTGTGAACCTCTATGGTCCTGCTCCCTCTCGTTGCCATGATTCTTGGTAGAAGATGTTGAAGTGTCAGAATTATGAATCATAAAGCATGTAACGTAAGAAATGAGTAAGTTAGGGACCTGCTTCTGTTGGAGTTGCTAGTGTTGTTACGATAATTGTCATTACCGCCACGCCTATCCGAAGCAGAACGATCTTGGGTCTGACCGGTTGAGACCGGTCCCCAGTCTTCTTCCTGAAAGATGCAATTGTATAGAGAAAGATAAATATTTGGATAGTTCTGAATGAATTGAAATGATCACCGCTGAATGACGAGATATACCTCTTGTCATGTCTCTCTTCTTCTCCAAGCTCATCCCTCTCCTACAGCATCTCTAACTTGCGTGCTGCATCAGCTACTTGTGCCACCATGTTAAAGGTAGCACACACCAAGTTATTGGCGACCAATGTACAAAGAGACCAGCGAAAGTGGTACGCTTGCTCATTTGCAGTCCTTGCTGCTGCGCCAAGGAATCCAGTCAAATGGAGAAACCTCTTCATGCACTCATTTCTGTTTTCACCACCTCGTTGCCTAATCCCGTGGTACTCCCTCTTAAGCTTATCTTGCTCAGCCTTTGGGAAGAACTGTCTCATAACCAACTCCCTGAACTGTGCCCAAGTCAAGCCAGCCACCCAATGGTCGCCTCCCTCAAATTGTTTCACTGACTTCCACCATCCAAGCACGTCTCCTTCAAACTTGCAACAGGCTAACCTTGCCTTAAAGACAGGGTCACATCCTATCGCATCAAAGATCTTCTCAATATGCGCTAGCCAGCTCTCATCCTCATTGGGGATGTCCGTCTTCTCGAAGGATCACGGATGTTGCTTTTTGAATTGCTCCAGCCATGTGATCAGTGTAGCTGGAGGAGGAGTAGGATTCTAATGCTGGTGTTGGTGCTGATTGTTGATAGCTTGCACCTCGGCCCTGATACCATAATTGTAACACCCCAATTTGGTAAATGGAATGTCATGTGTGATTACGGCGTGTCATCAAAGCATGCAAGGTAAATGTCTAAAAACATTAAATGACCATGGATGGAAATACCGGAAACAAACATCGGTAGTCTAAGTATAAGCTCATCACACATAAAGATAAGTACTGGAATGGAAAAGGACTAAATAATGTCCAAAGAAATGATGTAGCAAAATGTATGGAAAATGCATAAAGTAGAGAAGGTTAGATAACTTCCAATTCATATGCACGTACTCTTATAGTCTACGAGCGCCCTTGAGTACCTGCCGTTTGGGAACATGAAAGGAAAACGGCTAAGCATAACGCCCAGTGAATGGATATACAAGTATAGTATGAAATAACATAAGCATAAAAGACTAATAGCAGCGGAAATGTATAAATCTAGATAACTTGGAACATGTTCATAAAACTGGGTTTATAATTTGAAAAGACTTATGTTTTAATATGAAAAACTGTATTAATTAGCCAATAGCCCATATAGGTCATGAGGTTCCATCGTTCATGAATACTTGGAGAGGAGACCTCGTCATGCAATTAGAGGGGTTACCTCTAATTAATTAATCTGGGTAGGAGGGATCAACTCCTTGTGAAGGATGCAAGGCACACATCGCATTCACCATGAAAATCCTGTAAAACATGTAACTAGGATGCACCCATACGCCCCATATGATAATAAATATAGGCCAAACTGAAAAGGGACACCAGTAGCAATCACTCCGCCGTGGGGAAGTCATAACACTAGTGCCTCCAATGTTATAGTTATGGTACCTCCATAACTAGGTGACACTGGTCATGCATGTATATGGCTTAGGCATTTAATCGCACATAAGTATCAAACATATAAAACAATACTGGGAAAATAGTTGGCTAAAAACGAGGAATCCTAATAAGGAAAGAATGTTCATACTGAAGGACGGGATATTCGTACCTTGTGTCCAGTGAACGAGGAAAGACGAAAGGATGAAAGTCCTACTCCGACCTCACTAATGCTACATAAATATGGGACATGTATAAGTATTCTGATTACTGAGTACGTAACTGATTATAACATGTCTTAGCTTGTTTTATATGTTGTTTTACTGTTTTAGACGTTATACTGTGTTAATCATGTATTTCTGATTAAGTATTAACTTGTATTCTTGTATTATTATACTTGTTGTGTAATAATAAGTAACTTTCTAGAAATAGTAGGTTTTCGAAAATAGAAAGTTTCCAAAACTAGAAAGTTTCCAAAAATAGATCAGTTTCTAAAATAGATCAGTTTCTAAACATAGATCATTTTCTAAAAATTGAAAGTTTCCAAAAATAGTAAGTTTCCTGAAATAGAAAGTTTCCATATCTAGAAATAAGTTAGATTAATAAGCTAATACTATAAAACATTTAAAGCAGGATGTGCACAACGATTTAATTTTCTAGTCTATCTCTGGGAGCGGGTAGCAATCTTGAGGGCATGATTTGTTGAGGTCCGTGAATTCAACACACATACGCCAGCTACCGTCATACTTCTTAACCATTACTGGGTTGGAGAGCCAATCGTGATAATAGACTTCTCTCATGATTCTCGCGTTCACTATTTTTTCACCTCTTCAAGTATGTTAGCCTCAAAATATTGAGTCAAACAAGAATGCTCGGTCATATGTTAAAAAACATTTATATTTATGTTTTTTTAAATGTTGTTTTTAAATTTCCTATGTATCGTCTTATAATTTCGTACTGTGTTTTAAATTTTTATGTACCCGTATTTTAATAAAATGTATGAATAAAAAATATTTAATAAAAAAATGAGTTGTATTGAGTGTCATTACCTCCAAAAGTGAGTATCAGTGAGTTGTAATGAATTTGTTAAAAACCTGATGTGGCGCTGACATAGAGGTGAGTAACGTCCACTCCATTTAGCCTTGGGTTGTCCCAATTCATGACACTACAAATTACAAGTACATGGTATAGTTTTGTGTGAGCAAAGGGTAGAGTATGATATCAGTAACACTACAAAATTCAAGTACAAAGGATACCAAATTATTTTTCAATATGGCAAAAAAAAACTTTCACTTTTGCAAATTTGACACTCTATTGTTTGTGTCGTTGAAAAAAAAAACTGAAGCCATCTCTCTAACAATCATCTTGTTATGTAGCTCATATCTCACTTCACGTCAACATGAATTAACCTAACCTTTCAAACTTATGACGACTTTATTTAAAATATCAAATTTGCAACGCATTTTCACGTTTTATATTATTCATCTTCGTCTTACATCCAGATATTGTTCTACTTTAAGGACTAAATTTGAAACTTAGCCACCAACAATCTTATTGAACTAAACAACCACCGATCTTATTGCGTTTCGAGAATGAGATAATCTAAGTGTTAGTGTTTGGATACAAGGAGTGAATAACTATTATTTGCGCTTTTAATGTCAAAACTCTATTTTGAAAAAAACAGCAACATAGGTGCAGTTACTCACCCACTCTTGACGTATTTTTTATTTTGAATCATATTTAAGTATGTCTATTTTAGTAACAAGGATGAAGACCCGCGCTTCGCTGCGGGGTGTTTGCGTACGAAAATTTGTGAACCGTAGCACAACAGCAAGTTTCACATTCCATACACAACGCAAATAAAGTACATTTGAAAGGTTTTATGTGGAGTAGCATTTGCCTGGTCTTTATTGGATATACTGGTCTTTATTGGATATACATGTTGATTCCACATATTTCATAAGAATCGATTACATGTCATGTATATGTAAGGTCTAAACTGCAACAACTTGTAGTTCCAGGTCTTTGTAGTTTCTAAGAATATCAGTGTAACCATCATTCAGGCCAACAATTCTCCAACGACCCCTTACCTGTAGAAAATCCGTAAATTACTATCAATATTTCGACAGGTATGCACTTTCATATAAATTTAGACTATGTAGGAATCAGGATTATGTAATATCATACATAAAAAAAAGAATATTCACACAATCTAAGACAAAGAAAAAAGCTTTTTTACAACAAACAAATATATATCATTTGCTAAGATAAACAAATGGGGAAGATTATACTACGTAACAACATCCAAGAGAAATTTTATGGATACTCGGTTATTTCCTATCATTTGATTAGTATACTTGTTATGACAAAAGCTTGTAATGTTAAAAAAGCATTTCATGTTTTTTTTCTCTGTTGGCATCAAAGCATATACAAAAGTAAACATTGACAAAAAGAGAAGCGGAGATAGCATGTACCTTGCTTGGCTCACAATGCCACGTGAAAGACCGTATTTCTTTAGTCCACCCATTGTCACTTTACTACTTCTTTTGCCTTCTAAGCCACCTGCTACGTGACAAACCCGTATTCACGTTCACATTTTAGCCTTTGTAATCTTTTAGTGTGCCAACATCGTGTTTAGCTTTCTCGTACATTGCATAACGTGGCATATTTTGAGCTAAGATCGACAATTTTTAAAGCCGAAAAACTGAAGTTTAAACCGCCGATTTATGATTATAATTATACGACTGGTGTATCCATCAGGATATTTGAACTGTGCATCAAGGCCAGTAGGTTGTATGTCCCGTGGCATGGGGATCAGTAGTAAGACTATAGCTCTCTCTCTGTTGCATTATTCTCTACAACAACAACAATAGCAACATGTACCCAAGTGAAATCGTGTCTCAGCTAGACCATGAAAGCGTGAATATTTATGTAATTCGATACATGCCAAAAGCTATTGCAGACATTACGCGTACTTAGGTTAATGAAACTTATAATTGACAAATCGGACGGCTCTATTAACGGATAAAAATGGTTGATCATATTAAGTGTTGTGGCATGTTAAAAAATGTTGGGGTTGGTTTAGACACCAAAAGATACTCAGCAATGATGAATTCAATGAATAATATAGGTTGGTGACGACATAACAAAGTTATAAGCCTATTATTAAACTCCCTATGTAATAAAAGTCAAGCCAGATTTGCTCATAAGCCTATAAATAAACTCTAACAACCCCTACTCTAACAATCTCAAAACAACATAAATTCAAATCAGAAGCTCGCATTTTTGGCTTATTTTCATACTTTTCAGCTTATAGCTTCTATATGTACTTTCTTACCACATATCCAAGATACATAAAATGCCTACGGCAAACGTATTAAAATCACGTAGACGTAGATACACCTAATATAACCTTTTCCAAACACCTCGTGACACTCTAGTTTAAGAAAACAAAACTTTTTTAAGCAACAGGTTCGAAGGGACAACTTTTTTTTGGAGCATGTAACCTTATCAACAACATTAATCTACAACACTAATAAAATTTGAGTAAAACTTTCCTCGGGTGATATTAACTGAAAAAGATCTTCGCAACGCTTGGATCTGCTGAGGATTTTGCTCGTGTTGATCATTCGTTAGGCTTCATTTTGCGAAGGTTTGCCGCCAAATAATAATAAAAATTTGCAAAAAGTATAATAATAATACGGTAGTGTTCAATATGTGAGAGCGTTGTATATGGTAAGCTTCGTTGTGGGGCCTGTTTTTTGGTTCGGTAGTTACGGCCGCACTCAGTTACAAAGCTGGTGTCAGTGTGTTTTTCCTGCAAAAAACACAAACACAGCTGGAGTAAAATTGAAGCATTCCTGCTTATATAAGTGGTATTATTTACACTTGCCACAAATATGCAACCGCAATAAATGTTTCATCACTTGCTTAGTCTCCGCCCATCCGCAATGACTCCTGCAGCTTCTTATTTCTATTTCATGAGAATCTCAAAATCGTCAGCCTACTCGATGCCAAACGCCAAAGCATATAAAATTGTATAGATATGATAACAAAGTTTTTCATACTGTAAGCCCCGTTTTCGGCCGTCCCCCTGTAGTGCTGCAATACAAAATCTTTCTACTTCATGGACCTAATCAAAAGTAATGAAATAATGAGACTGGTGTTATGTACGAACTCATAGTAAAGCGGATAGCGAGTTATTCATACCAAGGCAAGCAATGAATATTTAATTGCTTGTGAATAATTTTAATGTGACCATCTATGCTTTCAATCGCACTAACCTTATGGAAACATAAATCCCATATGCAACATATAATTACTCTTAAAATATTTTTTTTAAATGTTGTACTCAAGTAAAAGGAAAAATGATTTGTCGTATCCAAAATTAATAGCATTACCTATGTGAAATCAACAACAATTCCTATAATGCAAGTATCCTAGTTGTTGTCTAATGAGCTTTGTCTTTTAAAAGAAGTCTATTCAAGGATACATTAAAAAAATAAATATATAGAGCATAGTACATACAATTATCTAAGATATGCTACTGTGTTACAATTTAGGTTTTAAAAAACTACCAAAAGGCTTATTAGCAAAACATACAACTCTATATACATCTCTTAATAATTCTTTAAGCAATTGGAGGACGGGTGAAATAGATTACTGATAATGCTACAAGTAATGGAGTGGAAAATCGGTATGGGTGATTTTGATGATCATTTTATATCAAGGATTCAAATATTTTAATACTACAGCTAATGAATAAGGCATACTTGCAATATAAGCTTATACACAAATGATACCCAACTTATGCACACCCAATAACGATAGTTTATACACATTCTTACGTGTATACCTTCTTTATTAGTGTGAATGAGGTATTCCAAAAGCAGAAGCAATTGAAAAAATAGGGGATCAACCAATTTGATAAAATATCATCCGGGTTGCCCAACCAAGATACGGGTCGGATACCACCGAATGCCTAGCTATTAAAGATGGTCGGAAATGCCCTAACATTTTTCACATGAAACGACCATTTATGGGCAGACACAACAACCTTTTTCACTTCTCAATAGGATTAACTTACACTACTAAACCTTAAAATACAACTGCAACTAAAGGACAACGACATTACTTTTAGCTACACATGAATCTTGAAAAAATCACACCCCATGACCATAACATGAAAACCATAAAAATACTGATAGCGTTTATAAACTCACAATTCGGAATATAGATCAACCTCCTACATGCAATTCTTCTTCAAGCAATCCCATAATCAGATGACACAGCACACCAACTAATTATCACCATGATCTATCAAAATTAAAAACTGACACCAAATTGCGTACATAAGGTTTCATCATATTTGTTTCAAGGTATCTCTAGATTGATGATATCATATGTATTTTTTTAAAATGGGCCGGGTTTTTTGTAGCCTGAAATTTCAGTGGGAGCCAGCGGACTAAAACGTGCCAATTGAGATGTACTAAAAACTCAAACCGCAAATTGTGTATGCAAGTTTGTTAGATTAGATTTGTTTTGGGGGTGAAGTTATCACGGCAGATCTATAATGATGAGGCCGGATGTTATGTTTTGAAGTTATCACGTCACATTTAGACTATTTGCGGTAATGAAGTGATAGAGAAAGGAAATAATACCTTTGTTTATGTTTGTCGATGATTCCAATGCAAACCAACACACAGACAATAACATCATCAGCCGTAAAGAATCAATTAGGACATGGATCGAGAATAAACATGGGTAGCAAAAACCCCCAATATCAAAACTGTAATTGTTGATCTGATGTGTTCTGGAAGAGGCTGGATGATAGTTGATTGACGGTTATCGCATGGTGGTTATTCCTGAAAAGATACGACTGTTAAACCATTGTACGTGTTTGTTAATAAAAAGGCACCATCATCTAATGTCACAAATCATAAAAATTTAACTGTCGTGAAAAGGCTGTGAGAGGGGCGCTTTTTTATTTATTTATTTTTTAATTACGAAAATTCCTATCTATTATTATAGTTATAATTTACATATAAAGTTATATCTTATTTGTCAAATCTCATTATTTGATTATTGTGATATCAAATAGGATAATTAAATTCAAACACTAAATTAAAAAACGTTTGTTAACAGATGTTTATTTGATTATGTAATTTCAAAACCGATCATTTATTTTCAATAAGCAATCTCAAACACCCTTTAAATGCATTCACCCTAAATTATTCTTTGATATATACGATTTCAAACACCGAGTATGCCCTCCATGCGTTCGTGCAACAACCACCACAATGAGGCTTGGTTACAGTGATAATTGAGTTTTATTCATCATGGTAACAGACTAGTAACTGGGTTTCGTCATGATTAATCTTTGATTAAACTTAGACGTATAACCAATAACAATATAGTCGATCGCTCGAATATAACCTAACATTTTTTCAGACATACTAATTGGAGACAAATAAAGTATTATCAGTTGCTAATTAACGTTAGTTGATCCATGCGAGATACTGAAAGTCCCTATTTGATTATATGGAAAATCTTTTTCAAGCCAAACATCATAAACCAACACCAGTTGCCATTTAGCAAACACACAACATTTTTCGTATACTTTTATAATTTTGTGATTGTTTTGTATCACATTAATTTATTATTTAGTAAAGCAAAACGAAAAGTATGAACTTTTTAAAAAATATGTTTTCTTTAATAAAATCATATCTATATTCAATATCCAATTAAAATCATATCTATATCCAATATCCAAGGAGTTGCGATTTTTATTTATTTTCGTACTACAAAACTTTCTATTTATATTATTAACACACGATTACTTATTATTAAGATGTTAATTATGTTTAAGAAAATCATAATAGTTTTAGTTTTTTTTCTCTTACTTTTTGCATAAAGAAAATTTTACCATTAATCAACTAATTTAAAACCTTTTAAAATTTATAATTATAACTTCCAAGTAATAATAATACAGTAATCTCGGTCTAAAATTCTTACCTATTTTTAGAAGTGGACAATTATTAGAAAAACCAAAAAAGAAAAACCAATAAAGAAGCAACGGTTCTAGTGACATTGTATACAATTTTTCAATAACACCTTTTTACTTAACACTCTTTATATGTGTCATTAAATGTCAATTATTTAGTTAGTTCACACATGAATCAAATCGTGTTCAAAATTGTAAATACATGTTAGGGGAGAATTGCACAAATCGTCTTTGTGGTTTCGTCAAATTGCCGGTTTAGTCTATCAAATTTAAAATTTTCAAAAATTGTTCATGTAGTCTGGTAAAATTCTTGATCCCATACTTAGATCGATTTAGCTCTGTATTATCGAGATTGAATCAAGTATAATACGTAGAGAAACTTTGTGTAATCAACAATCTAAGTCTTATGCGGAATTAACACTTAGAACAAAGAACAAAGAACAAAGCAAAACAAAGTATGTATACCAAACTTTCACTTTGATTAATGATACTAACTGCGTACAAATGACTCCTAATCAACAATTATAGGAACAGATAAATATAGAAAATACAATATTGATCATATCTTTTCTAAACACAAAAACGTGTCGACTAAGTATTTGTCTGTGACTGGAATTTCCTTTGTAAGCTCCTTGATGCGTCTTGTCAGCGTTCAATCTGTCAACGCCTTATTTGCTCTTGTCAGCGTCCAAAATCCCTTTGTCAACGGCTGAGTGACTTAGATAATTTTATTCCCAACACAAATCCCTTTTACAACATGGAATGATTAAAATACTCTCATTTTCTTTCTATGTACTTTTACTATTATTTTATTTTTTCCTTATACACACCAACCGGTTGGGGTAAACAAATCCGAAACAATCTGGTGTATTAAACAATTTTCAATTATAAGTATTAATAACCAAAATTCTGAGAGTATAAATAGCGTTCAATCAAACGTACTAATCCATAGGTTTATTTTTTTTCTCAAAAGCGTTTTTTTTTTTCATTTTCAATCATTTGGTAGAAAAAGGGTTTTGATTTTAAATCATATAGGTTATTTTCCCTATAGTACACTGGAAAAAGATCCCTGCCTCATTAAACTTGGAAAAACTCCCACAAAGCAATTTCGAAGATATCAAAGCAATTTAGAAGATATCAACGCAATTTAGAAATTGGTTTGTCGTAGTTCTTCAAAGTTTAATGAGGCAAGGATCTTTTTCAATGTACTATAATCAAAATGCCATTTCTTTGCAATCACAACCTGCAATTTGTCGCGATATTAGTAAACAATTTACAGCTTCTCGGATCGGTTTTGATACATGAAAAAGCCTATTTAGATCATAATGATCCATTCCATACAATACCTTAATCTGTTCAGGATTTAAGGAAGCAAAATCTCACTTTGACACTATAAAAAAATCAATGATTTTATTAAAAAGATGGTTGATTTAAACCATCATATCTTATACATCCATAAAAAAACTTTACAACATAATTTAAATGAGTTAGTTTAGGCCTTTATAGGTAAATAACTAAGCAAACTTTCACATATAAACACCATAAATATGTGTAAAAAACACCCATATACACCTCAAACCATCAGTTTTACTGTAACAAATTTCCATTAAAAAAACTATAAGATGTATCGCAACAAAAACGATTTATCGCAACAAAAACGACCACAATTTTTTTTCAAAAACTGATTCTTTTTAAGAGTACAAACATCACTCAAAATGCATATGATTCAAAATCAAAACCCTTTTTCTATCAAAAGATAGAAGATAAACCTATGAAGTAGTATATTTGACTGAACGCTATTTATACACCCATAATTTTGGTTATTAATACTCATAATTGCAGATTGTTTATACTCGAGATTGTTTAGGATTTGTTTTTTAATACACCATATTGTATCAGATTTTTTTACCCCAACCGGTTGGGGTGCATAAGGACAAAAAAAATTGAAAATATGGTCATGTTATATAATCAAAACGTTTGGTCCTTTTACAAACTGGAATGATTAAAATACTCTCGTTTTCTTTCTAGGTACTTTTAGTATTATTTTATTTTTTTTCTTATACACCGGTTGGGGTAAACAAATCCGAAATAATCTGGTGTATTAAAAAAACAAATCCGAAACAATCTGGTGTATAAAACAAATCCTAAACAACCCGTGTATAAACAATCTTCAATTATGAGTATTAATAACCAAAATAATGTGTGTATAAATAGATTTCAATCAAACGTACTACTTCATAGGTTTATCTTTTTTTTTTCTCAAAAGCGTTTTTTTCATTTTCGATCATTTGGTAGAGAAAGGGTTTTGATTTTGAATCATATGGATTTTGATTCAGATTATTATGTTTGTACTTATAAAAAGAAGCAGTTTTTGGAAGAAAGTTGTTGTGGTTTTTGTTTTGATAATCTGAATCATATGGATTTTGATTCAGATTATTATGCTTGAAGCTATGGCATAGGACATATTGGTAAGTTTTAATTTTAACCATTTCATTTTTGCTGTAAATTTATAGTTTTTTAATGGAAATTTATTATAGTAAAACTGATGGTTTGAGGTTTATATCGGTGTTTTTTACACATATTTATTGTGTTTATATATGAAAGTTTGCTTAATTATTTACCCTAAAGGCCTAAACCAAATCATTTAAATTATGTGGTAAAGTTTTTTTTGGATGTGTAAGATATATTGGTTTAAATCAACCATCTTTTTAATGAAATCATTGATATTATACGAAAAAGAATATTTCGGTAGCGGATTGGTTTATTGTTACTTATTTATAGTGTGTGTGGGGTTTTGCTGATTTTTCTTCCTTTAATTCTTAACAGATTAGGATATTGTGTGGAGTGGATCATGATGATCTAAAGAGGCTTTTTCATGTATCTAAACTGATCCGAGAAGCGGTAACTTGTTTACTATATAGTATGATAGATATAAGAGTATGTTATGTTTACTAATATTGCGGCAAAGTGCAGGTTGTGATTGCAAAGAAATGTCATTTTGATTATAGTACACTAGAAAAAGATCCATGTCTCATTAAACTTGGAAAAACTCCCATAAAGCAATTTCGAAGATATCAAAGCAATTTAGAAATTGGTTTGTCGTAGTTCTTCAAAGTTTAATGAGGCAAGGGTCTTTTTCAGTGTACTATAATCAAAATGCCATTTCTTTGCAATCACAACCTGCAATTTGCCCTAATATTAGTAAACAACTTACAGCTTCTCAGATCAGTTTAGTAAACAACTGATGGTTTGAGGTGTATATCGGTGTTTTTTACACATATTTATTGTGTTTATATATGAAAGTTTGCTTAGTTATTTACCCCTAAAGGCCTAAACCAACTCATTTAAAGTATGTGGTAAAGTTCTTTTTGGATGAGTAAGATATGATGGTTTAAATCAACCATCTTTTTAATAAAATCACATTATACGAAAAAGAATATTTCGGTAGCGGATTGGTTTATTGTTACTCATTTATAGTGTCTGTGTGTGGTTTTGCTGATTTTGCTTCCTTAAATTCTGAACAGATTAGGATATTGTGTCGAGTGGATCATGATGATCTAAAGAGGCTTTTTCATGTATCTAAACCGATCCGAGAAGCGGTAATTTGTTTACTATATAGTAGGATAGTTATAAGATTATGTTAAGTTTACTAATATTGCGGCAAATTGCACGTTGTGATGACAATGAAATGTCATTTTGATTATAGTACACTGGAAAAAGATCCCTGCCTCATTAAACTTGGAAAAACTCCCACAAAGCAATTTCAAAGATATCAAAGCAATTTCGAAGATATCAAAGCAATTTAGAAATTGGTTTGTCGTAGTTCTTCCAAGTTTAATGAGGCAAGGATCTTTTTCAGTGTATTATATTATAATTAAAATGTCATTTCTTTGGAATCACAACCTGCAATTTGCCACAATGTTAGTAAACATAACATAATCTTAGAACTATCATAGTATATAGTAAACAACTTACAGCTTCTCGGATCGGTTTAGATACATGAAAAAGCCTCTTTAGATCATCATGATCCATTCCACACAATATCTTAATCTGTTCAGGATTTAAGGAAGCAAAATCAGAAAACCCACACTCAGACACTATAAACGAGGAACAATAAACCAATCCGCTATTGAAATACTCTTTTTCATAAAAAAAATCAATGATTTTATTAAAAAAATGGTTGATTTAAACCATTATATCTTACACATCCATAAAAAAAAATTTACAACATAATTTAAATGAGTTAGTTTAGGACTTTAGGAGTAAATAATTAAGGAAACTTTCACATATAAACAACATAAATATGTGTAAAAACACCCATATAGTTGAGGAGTACTACCAGTTGTTTGTTGTTCTGATGAAGGGTTTTGTTAGAGAATAGCCATATGATTGTGCAGAAAGTAAACAAATCAAATACAAATACAAATAAAAATTATTTTATGACGTCGATGTTGTTAATGACCTTTTCAGAATCAGAAATCAGAAATGACGACACATGAAACGCAACCTAAAGTGGCTTTTATCAGACCACGGTTTTTAATCAACATCAGCATTTTAGCACCTCTACTACTTTAAAAGTTCAATTATACACCCAAACTTGAAAACTTTAGCACCTCGCTTTTTAATCAACATCAGCATTTTATTTAAAGCAAAGAAATAATACTAATGTTTGTATCGCAGAAACTTAGATGATATTATACAAGTTCTTACATTACGTTCTTCTTATATACTATTCATATTGCAGGTCAAGTATGTTCAAGGCCTTGTTCATGGCCCAACCTATAACGACTTAACAAGTCTCAGTCTACACCGGTCCCACTTACATTCATTTATACAAACATATATTGGACCCAAGAGGATCAGAATCAAGGACATAATTTAAGATATAAACGATTGCAGTTATACAAAACGTACCTCTTTGACTGCATTTCAAGACAAGTTATGCTATTTCCTAACTGGCCAATAAGACGATTGATAGTTGAAAAGCAAACCTGAAATTTAACAAGATATAAACAGTAATTAGTTGAAGTCGGTTCAAGGGGCAAAATAAGAAGTTTCAATAAACAAAGAGATAGAAGATGCTGCCTAATTTAGTCCTCTGCCACACTATGATGAATTGTAATTATCTATAAATCACATAAAGTCCAACAAATAGAGTGGAATTTAAGTGATTGCTATATGAACATTGACATTTTAGATACTTACTTCTGATACAAACGAAGACCATGACAGTTACTCGTATATACAGGACTATCATAACTTTTGGATTGTACAGCATTACCTAAACTATCCACTGAGCGAGCGGTAATTGCCTAAAAATACTCCAAAAGGCTTCACATTTATCAATCTAAATAATGTTGCATCAAACTATTCTCCTAAAAAAGGCTATGTTGCATTAAACTAACGTATTGTAAATTATGCCAACCTTTATCTCATTTCAGGAAAAGACTTAATGAGATTTCTGAGTGTATGCGTCTTCTCACTTACTTTAATGAAGTAGAAAACATGAGATTTTACTATCAATTGAAAAATCATCTGTGTGCAGCGTACATAAGTTCAACGAGAAGTCTGTAAAGAAGAAAATCAAGTACACGACAGCTTTTAGGTGGCAGTGTACATTTACCCGATAGGAGCCAGCATTAAATCAGTTCACAGGCCCAAAAATAGAATATACTCTAGATTTGGAGTCATAATAAATAAAGATAAAAGAAGGAATAGATAAAATTGGCCTTTTAACTCATCACTAACCTCTGATATCATATAATTGCTCACGTCTGGAGGCAACATATCTTTTATATCATCTTCATGTGAAACTTCATAAACTCGATGCAGAAGGCTACCATCGAAGTCCCTGTTAACGTAAGAATACCTGTAAGTTTAAATATAATTCACGTCACTATCTATCATGAAAGATAACAAACGTGTCCAACTATATATGTAATCACTTCAAAGTTTACACAAATCAAAAAGGTGAAAATGACGGATCTCTTATTGTTAATATTCGGGTTTGAGGGTGACAATCCTCTGATTAGGTGACTGCAATAATCATCAAGTTAATATCACAATTGATACTAAAACTTGCACCCAACACGACTGACCCTATAACTCACAACTTTTTCATGTTTTCCATGACCAAACAAAGACGCTAGAAAGTGAGGATCTAACAAACTAACCGGATTTGCTCACTCTAGACACATATCCAAACACTCCTAAGTAGCAGCAACAAGAGACAATATTCACATATAGCGTATAAATTCTTTTCACTTCATATACAGATGCTCATATTCTGTTTTATGCTTTTGACAGAAATAAGAGATCAAGTTTTTGATGAGGACAAAAATAAGGTTACCATCACGGTTGTATGCTGCGACCCTGAGAGGTTTAGAGACAAGCTTTGCTGCAAGGGCGGCAGGGCCATTCAGAGTATTGAAATCATTGAAAACAAACCACCACAACCCAAACAACCAGCCCCAGCCCTAAACCTGTTATTGTTGAAAAGCCTAAAGACCCTCCTCCTAAACCTAAGCCTCCCATTACATTCTCCTTAATTTCTGATGAATCGATTCAATTATTTTAAGGGTTTTGTTTGAGACCCGATCTGATCAACTACACAGATTAATTTGATTTATATATCAAACAAAATAGAGTAAAATGTGGAAACTTTACTAAATACAGTCAAACAAAATAGAGTAACATGTGGAAACTTTACTAGATACAGTCAAACAAATCAATTTTCTTTATTACTAATTAACTAGCGTTGAAAGTGGAGGAATTTAGTTTTTTATTTCAGTAGTATTCAAAACAAAATTCAAACTAAGCACTTTAATTGTCATTACGGTTTTTTTTTTTTTTTTTTTTAAATTTTTACAATGCAAATTTATTTTTAATAAAATAATAAGAATGTATACAAATAAGGACATAACATGTATATAATTTCATGTTTATTTTTAAATTTTTTGAAGTTATTCATTATAATATATTCATTTATATGAGACATCCATATATTATATATATCATCGCTAATCTTATACTTGGCCGATGTTCGATCGTAACAATACCCCGCGCTACGAAGAGCCAACACTCACGTTGGTCACGACTATGTGGTCACGGTTGACACTGTTCTTTGAGTCCAATCCACCACTCCGTAGGCACTCGGAACTCATTGGTCACGTCTATGCAGCACCCTGGCAAAGACATATGTAATAGTGAAAAATGAGTTCGAGTTAAAATGAGCCGTGTCTTGCTGGTTTGACCTTGTCTTATAGTTTTATAAAGTGTTTTTTTTAATGCAGCAGAGACTTTCATAGAATAGAAAAACAATGATTAACAATAACAAATTGGATGCGCCAATGCATATATTTCAGCTTTTATGAATATCACATACCTGGTTTAGCACCATAACACCATCAAATTGATGACTCGTTATGGTGGTGAAAGTTGTTGTACATATGCATGCTGGCTACTTCAACTGAAGAGGATGATACCTAATCATACGATAATTTCAAGATTAGTTACCAGGTTAAATACCAATATATAGAAATATAGTTTTGCTAATTTTGTAAAAATAGCCATGGAATCTTTTTACCAATGCTAGGAACTTATTTTGACGTCTAAACATTACTATTATAAATGTTCATTCATGTATCCATAGTCAGCTATATCGCCTACAGGT
Source organism: Glebionis coronaria (assembly GCA_025667525.1). Lineage (NCBI taxonomy): Eukaryota > Viridiplantae > Streptophyta > Magnoliopsida > Asterales > Asteraceae > Glebionis > Glebionis coronaria. Next base: position 608,032,269 of record CM046880.1, read on the forward strand.
AGAAAGTCATGTAGTGGAGGGTCTAAAAGGCGAATCGTCATTGGAAATCCGAATTTTTTTTTTATAAAAAATAAACTGAGTGAGCAGCAAATGCTCGGAAAATGCATGCCTTCAAAGTCTGGTCTTTGGTAAGGTAATAGGAAGTCCAGAGCTTATTTTCCCTCCTTAATTGGGGATGGCCATGATCTATTTCCCCTCATCAGAAGCAATAAACTAAAAATTATGACAAATGTATAAACGCGTTTAAATCATAGAATACTAATGAGAAACAACTCGACTGTAAGCGGCGCGGTAAAGAGATTTAATATATTGGTTGTAACTTGTAACTTAGTAATCACATCATTCAACGTCGTCAACTAACAATCATATCCACACAATGTGTCCCAACATTGTGCCTTGAACGATTAAGCTCCTCCTACTAAACGTACCCAAACACTCCCTTAATAACTTATTTGACAAAATAAGTTGTTTTTAGAAGTCTATACAGATTTAAGGTGAAATAATAATTTAGACCGGTGCGTTTGCTTTGTTGGTAGGTTTGGGATATGATTAAGCACTCCCAAACACTCTCACATGATCGGTTAATCTAAGGTGTTGAATAAAAGTCTTAATAGCCTCTTACTAGATTAAAGCTCTTAATAGTTAGAGCTTTTAAATGTTAAGTGTGTTTGTTTTTTAATTTTCGTTCAGAGGCAACAAGAGGTAGAAACATCAAGATGGACCAGATATAGAAAGAGGATCTTAATACCTCTGGTTGTTGTAATAAACTATTAAGACGTTTTTTTTTAAATCAAACAATTTTAATTTCATTCAGATTGAGACATTTTTCTCCACATATTCAGATTCAAATTGCGAATAAGATTCAAATCCAGATCCAGAGCCTCTTAATAAACAAACGACACCTAAGTTCTTAACTCCTTGTGCTATTTTATAAAAATGACTAATGCATATTATAGATTACTTTGAGAGGTTTTCAAAATGGCTAAGATAACACTATGTGACATTGACAACGAGAAGCCACATATAAGAAAAATCGTGGTCATGTGATTCATCAATGTTGCTTTCAAAGGTATGCCACTATTTGTTTCGGTTTAAGATCACTGAATAAAAGGCTTTTTATTTTAATATATCATGATTTTCTTTTTTAAACTACCCTGATAAGTTATTAATTTATCAAATATTACTAGGCTTAGCAAAATGCATAAGTACTAAAAAAAAGTAGAAGGCTTTTCTATATGTTTGAAAAAGACGAGATAAAAACTTGAAAAAGGTTATTATTTTGTACGAGGTGCACGACAAGCACTCATAGCCATCGTGTTGGAATATATCAGTTGGAGATATTCGGAATGTATAATCTTGTGTTTTCAAAGAGGTAAACATGATAAAAAAATATAAGCAATTTCTTTTGCATAAACACCACTAACGTATTTTTCTTCATCACCATTTTTCTAATAGAGTGATGAACGAGTACAAAATAAAGTAAGACATGTTAATCAACTTTTTAAAACGCATGTTGACCCACCGGTTAAATGTGTTGACCTTGAACGAGATTAAACAACCTAAAGCCAGTTTTAAAAAATGAATCGGTAAAATCTTGAACCGAAACTTGGGTCGCTCGACTAAAAGACAATTTGATTTATTGTAATACATATGTGTAAAGCTCATCTCATTTACTTTGGTGAAAGAAGAAATATGATGTCACTAAAGAATTTTTGGTTTTGCATGCACTTCCTATTTATTTGTTTCATTTAAATTGGTGCGTTGGTCAACAGATGAGATCTATGCTTTCTTTATGTTTTAGCAAGGGTCGTTTACTAATCTTTGGGCTCATAATTTTAATAAAGCTTATTCTATTTATATAAAACACATCAAATATTATAATCAAAAGCGCACTAAAACTGTTTGAGTAAATAGATTCTGCTGATGAATAAAGTATATAATTAATATGTTTAGATAAATATGAATGCCATTTCAATTGTTGTAATAAAAAAGATTAGCGGCTATTACAAAATATTTTGTATCCTTTTAACAAGTTATAATAGATTATTTGCAGTATTAGCTGAATTCTTTTGGATCTATTAATGTAGAAGAACTTGGCAAGACATTTAAAGCACTTCAGGGTGAACAACTCAAGCACTTAAGTTGCGGCAATGTTTGCAAGTCAGAAAAGGTACACGTATAAGCGAAGACGTCTTCTCTATAGAGTTCATTAGTCGTTTGAAATTCTCCATTGTACCCAACCATGAACTTAAATTGATAACGGGTATTTGTGGTAAACGATTTAATATCACCTTCTCATAAGTGTTAGCCAGTAAGGATGGTTAGGAATCTTTTCCTCGCCGTGTTCGTCTTTTTTGCAACGACATTTAACAAAAGTCAATGAAATCTCTTGGGAAAGTCGGCTTGTGTTTAGCATTACATACATGACCAACTATATATATATATATATAAATTTCTCTCACGTTAAGAGCATAATGAAGATGGTTATTTGTGCTAAAGAACGAAAAATCAATAAATTCACCATATATTGTGTACCCACATAGGATTTTTTCTAACTTAAAACTTTCTTATACACAATTTAATTAACTATTTTTTTCAACCTCACTTAAGAATACCCGTAAATTTGACGGGTCTTTTAGCTACTTTTTTAATGCAGCGCAGAGACTTTCATAGAATAGAAAAACAATGATTAACAATAACAAATTGGATGCGCCAATGCTTATATTTCAGCTTTTATGAATATCACATACCTGGTTTAGCGCCATAACACCATCAAATTGATGACTCGTTATGGTGGTGAAAGTTGTTGTACATCTGCATGCTGGCTACTTCAACTGAAGAGGATGATACCTAATCATACGATAATTTCAAGATTAGTTGCCAGGTTAAATACCAAGATATAGAAATATAGTTTTGCTAATTTCGTAAAAATAGCCATGGAATCTTTTTACCAATGGTAGGAACTTATTTTGACGTCTAAACATTACTATTATAAATGTTCCTTCATGTATCCATAGTCAGCTATATCGCCTACAGGTAGAAAGTCATGTAGTGGAGGGTCTAAAAGGCGAATCGTCATTGGAAATCCGAATTTTTTTTGATAAAAAATAAACTGAGTGAGCAGCAGTTGCTCGGAAAATGCATGCCTTCAAAGTCTGGTCTTTGGTAAGGTAATAGGAAGTCCAGAGCTAATTTTCCCTCATCAATTGGGGATGGCCATGATCTATTTCCCCTCATCAGCAGCAATAAACTACAAATTATGAGAAATGTGTAAACGCGTTTAAATCATAGCAATACTAATGAGAAACAACTCGACTGTAAGTGGTAAAGAGATTTAATATATTGGTTGTAACTTGTAACTTAGTAATCAAATCATTCAACGTCGTCAACTAACAATCATATCCGCACAATGTGTCCTAACAGTGCTTTTAACGATTAAGCTCCCCCTACTAACCATACCCAAACACTATCTTAATAACTTATTTGACCAAATAAGTTGTTTTTAGAAGTCTATATAGATTTAAGGTGAAATAATAATTTATACCGGTGCGTTTGCTTTGTTGGTAGGTTTGGGAATGATTAAAATTTGGTTTAGATTAAAAAGAAAATATATAGTATTTATTGAATAATAGTATTAATAGTTGTTTGTTTTATGTTGGGTTAGGATTAGATTAAATATTTATATATTTTATATAGATTAAATGATAATAGAAAATAAAATAAAGAAATTAAAGCATATGCTATAAACAAAAAATAATGAGTGGTCACTTAAACTAAAAATCATACTATACAGGTCAAAACCTTAATTTCAAAAGTAAACAAAACAGCTCCTTAAGAGCATCTCCTATGCTTGATTCTTCAAAAGACTTTTTTTATTTATGGCAATAAGTTTTTCAATAAATTATGTGTTTTAAAAAGTAATTTAATAAACATGCTCCAATGCTAGGTTTTTGTAATAACTTTTTGCAAAGGAAAAATTACACTACAAACAAATAAAACCAATGAAGCATTAATTACAAAAAGTCTTTCTGGAACCACTTGAATAACTCTAAGTCTTTGAAGAAAGTTTTTGAAAAGGTATGTTTCACAATGGTAATAAATCATAAAAAAGTTTTCAAAATAATGAAAAACTATTGCAAAAATCTTACATTGCATAAGTAGCTTATGAAATAATCAAGCAAATTTGGCTATCCCACAATTATATAAAGGCTTACTTTAAGTATTCCGCTTTACTTTATTAATGGCATATCAAGTTCGCATATCTCTTTTAACTCTTATTTCTCTACCTATAATTATTGTACTTGTTTATAAATAGATGTAGGTACTTGAATAAGCTCAATATTTTTTTATAAAAGTCATAAATATTTGGCTTACTAAAACCCTATTTTATAGAAAATAACAGAGATCTAGTACGACTTCTCATTTTTTCTACCACATCACCTCTCTCGTCGGCGACCTACAGCGACCTATTTGCCCAACACAACGACCTAGTTCGATTTATTTATTATTTTTTAGTCAATACAAAACTTTTCATTTAATAAAAATACATTAGATTTAATAAAAAATATTACATTAAATATTAAAATAAGTTACAATAATATTTATACTAAATATCGTTAAAAAATATTTTAAAAAACCTTATTTAAAGATAAAAAGGGTCAAATATATTAACAAAAACTAACTCTAAAAATTATTAAGTTAATATATATTGTAAGAAATTCCATAAAACTTAATATATTAAAATTTAAAAATTTATTACAAATTTTATCTAATTAAAACTAATTAAATTTTAAAAAAACTTTTGAAAAAATAACAAAAATGAAATAAAGGAAAACAATGCCACTGTGCCACGTGATCTTCTTAAAAAACACATAGCCTAAACACAACACTTCTTCCATTTTTGTTTTCTTTTTGATTTTCCTCTTTTTCATTTAGATCGTGTGCTCAAGACCGAGTTCGTAAATTTGATTTAGTCGACCTGGTCGTTGCAATGGGTCGACCGAGTATGATGTCAGTCGACCACGCCCATCTGAGACTCCGTTGTGGTTAGCCTTACAAAACCAAGTATTTATTTTAATATTACATGTATTTTGAAATATTTGGGTTTTAATATGTTAAGAGTACGAGAAATGCATTGATATTTCACACGATTGTCGTGTTTTGATCGAGACTTTTAAAAAAATCAATTAAGATTACGCGACGTGTAATTTTTGATGTGGTAAGACATGAAAAATTAAAAGACAAACTAAATTTAATTCGTCACATTATAAATAATAAGTTTAGCTCATGATTTCAATGGGCTAGTTTTTTTCCCTTTATAAATACATTTTACTATCAATTCATTTCACACATTGTTAAAAGTAATCTTATTCTTTGTTTTCCGGGGTGATAGTGCACTTTAACAAAAAAAAAGCAGTAATCTTCTTCTTGGAATATACTACAGAGACTAATAGCATAAACGTCTCAATCTTATTTTTTGTTGTGTAGGAAGTTGGTGCTTTATATAGTAGTTTTGGATAGTTGAGGAACTCATTTGTCAACACACAATTGTTGTTGGTCTATAAAAGCTAGAGTTGACCTATTTGCTCATAACTTTCACCTACAATCTATTTTGTTCTCTATAATATCGTTTATCATATTGTTAAAGAGATTGAGATCCATTCTGTTTTTATTTGTAGGTTTTGATTGTATAAAGTATTATCATATACTTATATATATAACTAGACGATTACCCGCACATAGCAGCGGAATTACCTAAAGACATGTAATTAATGATATGCTAATTGATTCGATGGTCGAACGCGTGACCCAATAATTGCCTAGCGATAGATAGTTAATGATTTATTAATTGACCCGATGGTCGAATCGGTAACCCGGTGACTCGTCCGGGTTGAACTAGTAGGCGAGCCTGTTCCCACTCGATCGGGTTGACTCGGTAGTCGAACCCGTGTCCCGATGGTTGAACCCGTGACCCGGTGACTCGATAGGATTGACCCGGTGGTTGAAACCGGTGACCCGGTGGCTCGACAGGATTGACCCAGTTGTCGAACCCGTGACCCGGTGACTCGATCGGGTTAACCCGATGGTCGAACCCGTGACTCGAAAAGATTGGCTCGATGGCCGAACCCGTTACCCGGTGACTCAATCGGCTTGGTCCGATGGTCGATCCGTGACCTGATGACTCAACCGGGTTGACCCGTTGGTGGAACCCGTGACCAAGTTACTCAACCGAATTAATCCGGTCGTGGAACCCGTGACCCGGTAACTTATGCAATTGTTTATGGTTTAATTTTTCAACATTTCTTATTTTATCTAACTTATGTGCATTTAATTTTTCAACAATTTCATAATTAATATCCAACTCCTATGCATTAAATTTTTCAACAATTCCATAATTAAGTCATTTTTCAACATTCAAGGTTTTGGGGTTTTTCCTTTATAAGTAGTAGAGATAGAGTTATCACATATTAGGTAAGGATAACTTTAGGGTTTGGATAATGTTTGATTAATAAAGGTTGATTAAAAGTACATTGAATTAAGATTTAAGTTAGATCGTTTGTTTATGTTAAAAAAAATTATGGTATCAAAGCAAAGCTTTCTTTTTGCTTTAAATCGATTATTATAAAAGGGGGTTTTCTCTAAAATTGTTTTCTTAACAATTAACTAGGATTTATTGCTTTTTGGAATTGAATCATATTAATATTGTTGATTTCTTGGAAATACTTACTTTCTAAAAAAAATAAGGTTTGATAATTTGTGCGTTTGTTCTTATAAGCTTTTCGTGATCAATTAACGTAGGTTAATTGATTTTGGTGGTGTTCTTGATTGGCTTGTGACTGAATATGTTTTTTCTCTAATTTTTGGAAATTAGGGTTTGGTATTCGATTAAGATTTTGGGTAAGCATTGCCTTTTGACTTGAATCAAAAGGTAATAAGGCTTCTTCTGATGATTCTTGATTTGTTGTAAGCATTAAACACCTATCTATCTCTTTTCTTTTTTATTTAGTATATCTAGTACAATCTCATCTCATTTAGCTCACAAAAACAAAACTCAAACACACATTCACTCTTTCTTTCTCTCTCGCGGTGAGCAATACCAAGGAGAAACACCATATCATCTTTATCTACATTTACATTTGGGTAAGAGGACACAAGGAAGGGTTAAGCAAACATTAGGGCGACGGGTTGATATAATCACAAGCTTCTCACATTCTTTACACACTTGGAACATAGCATCGTGCTAGGGACAAGTTGTAAGTAATCCATGTTCTAAATTCATCTATTTTCATACTAATAACTAGTAACAAACGAACTCTTTTCTTTGAGCATGTATATACGAACTATAATGTCATATAAGTTCATGTAACCTAAATTCTAACGTGTTAACATAAGTGTACTTACATGAAAATCGATGGATAGGTCTTACATGATTCTTAAACTCACGTGAACAAATTATAATATTAAATCAAACGTGAACACGTTGTAATAATGCGTGCATGAACAACTAGTAACCCTCGTTTACCTTTGAGCTACACGAATGCCATATGACTACACCTTAAACATTTGTGGGCTTATTAGCCCATTGAACAAGTCCACAAGAGCTATAAGCCTCAGCTTATTTTTGAGACTTCACAAAAATAAGCTATAAGCCCGCGTGACCTTATAGACGTGTTTAAAGGCTTAATAAATTAATGAACATGTATTTGGACCCTTAAAATATTTACGGGCATAGACTATATTAAACGAGGCCCAATAAGGCCCATACAGCCGATTTTGTAAAACGGAGACCAAGTTGTAGTAATATGTGGTTTGGTTGACTTGTTGACTCATTTAAAACATTAAGTTAACCAAATAATAAACATGGAATATATTTTCGTGCCTAAACTGAAAGTTAAGGAATCGGGGGACCATTGTTGTCAATAAAGGAACTTATAACAAGCCCTAATAAACTTAGACAGAAGCTTAGGGGTCAAAAGTGACATGTTACAAACTTAAACCGTGCGCTAAATAAGTGAAACGCGAGTTTCAAAACTATACAGACCACTTTTGACATTTTTGGAAAGATATTTGAGCCCTATGTTAAGTTTTAATTCAATTCGAGACTTTAAGGGACTGTTTTCGGATATATCGAAAAATAAGGATTGATTTTAAAATGTTACTCGGGCCATAGATGTATAATTATTAGTAAAAGGACTAAACTTGTAAATATCAGAACCTAAGGGGGGGATTATGAAAACCTTTTCGTGCCTTAATGGGCATATTACCAAATTGGAGGACCTGAAGTGTAATTATTCACAATTAATGAAAGTATTTACTACTTGGGCCGAAAATGTAAATTTATGAAACTTTAGGGCTAAACCAATATAAGCCGAAAGTATTAAATAAAGGGGTGACTACTTGGGCAAATTGTGTAAATATCCAAAACCTTTGGATTTAATAAATAAACCGAATATTAGTGGATGATTATTCGGCCAAAACTACCATTTATGGAAACATTAGAATTTACCCAAAAATAAACCGAAACTTATTAAATGTGTTAGAAACCTTTGGGCTACTTTTGCAAATGTCCAAAACTTGTACATTTAATAAATACACAAAATATAAATGAGTGTTTTTCGGGCCAAATGTGTAAATTAGTGAAACCTATGGAATTATTTAATTAAATCGAATTCTACAAATGTACAAGGATCATTTTTGATACAATTCAAAAACCTTAGAGTCATTTTTGGAACTTAATAAATTATCTATTTTTAGAACTTAAATTTTTTTTAACAGCGAGTTAATAGTTAGTGATTTAAACTTACAGTGACATCCAATTGGGCAGTATGCAAGTTTCGAACCTTCTCCTTAGGGGATAAACCCCACTCATGCTTCTATTTATTTCGGGCCCCTGAAGGTCCTTAGTGAGACTCGAACTCGAGATCTCTCCAAGAATACCTCCCCAAAGTTACCCTTGGTGGCTAACTGAGCGCTTAGTTGGTCATTTTTAGAACTTAATAAACTATTTATTTTTAGAACATAAAAGTTATTTATTTTTATAACTTAATAAATTATTTATTTTTATAACTTAATAAATTATTAACTAAATAATTTATATATGAACTTAATATATTATTAATCAAATAATTTATTTATAACCTTAATAAATTATTAAATAAATTTAATAATTTATGTAGACTACAATTATGTACAATATTTTCCTAAAATAGCCATCAAGGGTACACGTAAAAATTAAATGAATCAAGTGCATATATTTGATCATAACAGTATATATAATTAAATACATATTGTGGCTTATTAAGAACAAGAGAAAACGTACAATTGATTGAATAGTATATACATTTATTATATTCATAGACTGAGACGTACTCATTTACTTAGGTATTTGACGTACTTTGTGCATTGTGACTTGGATACTTTGATCATTTTCCCGAGCAATATTCAGGTGAGCTCATGGCCCCACACTTTAAATATATTAAATGTTCAGTGCAAATATTGGGGGAGAAAACATGCAATACACTTTGATAAGACGTAAACAGAAAACATGCAGTACACTTTTATGGCCCCACACTTTGAATTTAAGAATGGGTCGCGGAACTCGCTAGGAACCACGACATTTTATTAATACTTGTAAGTTTTGGAATACATGACATCATAATAGACCAAGAAAAACAATACATGGTTTATTGGAGCTGAATGCTGCTAGGATTTCCTATGCTGAGGCCACAGCCTTAAAGATATCACTTCTCTAGGTGGAAAATGTCCCATGTCTGTAGTAGGTCGCGGCAATCCATGTCGCGCAGTCGATACTCGCCGTCCCCCAAAGCGCCCGTCACTATGTAGGGTCCTTTCCATTTTGGTCTGAGTTTTCATCTGTTCCCCGTGCGACTTGCTTTATTTACGCGATACACAAAGTCGCCTCGTACGAAAAAAGTTTTTCATAGTCTCATGTCGTATTACCCTTAATTTTTTATTTAGCTTTGGCTTCGTTTATCGCGGCTAGTTATCGCTTCTCTTGGAGTACATCCAAGTTTACCCGCAATTCTTCATCGTTCGTGACCACGTCCAGTTCTAGTGTGTGAAATGTTGGTAGCCCAATATCGGCTGGAACGACTGCCTCTGTCCTGTATGTTAGGGCAAAAGGAGTGTCTCCATTTGATGGTTTTTATCATGGTGCGGTGCGCCCATAGTACGTGTGATAACTCATCGACCCACTTTCTATTTTCATCCTCCAAATGTGCTTTAATCCCGTCGCCAAGACTTCTATTAGCTCTTTCCACGAGTCCATTGGATTGTGGATGAGCTACTGACGCGAACCGCTTTTTAATATTGTTCTTTGCACACCAATCTTTGAACGGATTTTCTGTGAGCTGTTTGCCTTTGTCAGAGACGATCTCTTCTTGCGGGCCAAACCGACATACGATATTATCCCAGACAAACTTTTTTACTTGATTTCCCGTGATTGTCGCGACTGCTATAGCTTCGATCCATCTAGTGAAGTAATCCTGTAGGACTTATACACGACTTATAGAACAAGAAATAGAGATGATGAAGAACAAGATTAAACCAAAAAGAAAGATTAGATTAAGAAGAATAAAAGAGAAGAACAAAAAGGGTTGTGAATTCCTAGTGAGAGAAAGACATAAGTTTCTCTCTCTACAAACTACGAAATGGAAAACACACCCACATAAATGAGGTGTTTAGTGCCTTCTATACTACAAGTGTAAGAGTAGAAGGCCTTCCTCAGTTGTGTGTTCGGGACTAATTCCTGTTACATACCAAACAGTATATTAGAACTGTCAACACCATTATGTAGCATTTTCCATGAGCTTCGCAACGGTATATTATATGACCATCACTTTAAATACGGCTAACAATCTCCCCCTAAGGGTTGGTCATGCCATATGTGACTTCACTTCATTGGTGTTGTTGACGTTGAAGCTCGTTGTCTTGATAGTTCTTTCATAGTTCCTTTCATGACTTGTGATCTTTGATCTTTGATCTTTGCCTTGACTTGTTCTTAAAACTTTGCCATCTTGTGTTCTTGTGTCTTTCCCCACATACTCAAACTTTGATTTGGCATGAAATCATGTTTACAATCTCCCTTGATCATCAGAGTAGCGGAAGTCTTTGTCTTTAGATGTTCTTGAGCTTTCTTCTTTTACATGAGCATGTGGTCTTGAATTACGACTCTTGAGGTTACGCCACCGTTTGCATTCCTCTGGTTTTCCGTTATACAGTACGAATACTGTACCTGTGATTAGGTAAGTTCAAATAACTTCCTTGACAGGGTTTCCGGCTATGTTGGCCGTTCTCAATACTCGAATATATCGAAAGATAATTCAAAGTAAGGAGTGAATCATGCAGTTCCATTCTGCTTATTAAGTCGTCAATTCAATTTCCTGGAACAAGTTTGAATCAATTAGGAATCAAACCATTGTTGCTTTCTAGTTGACACAAGTTTGATTCATATAAAATCGCACAAGTTACCTACCGTAATGCTGTTTGATGATGACACTGGAAGGATTTCCATTCTTCACTGTAAATACTGAAAAGTATTACTCTGAATGTTCTGGCAAGATCATAAAGATATTGCGTAGATACTTGGAACGAGTTTGAATAAAAATAGAATCAAACCATTGTTGCTTTCCAGTTATCATATGTTTAATTCAAGTGAATCTTACATATGACCTACCGCAGTGCTGTTTGATGTCGACACTGGAAGGATTTCCATTCATCACTGTGACTATTAGAGAGTATCACTCTGAATGTTCTAGGAATACCACAAGGATAGAGCGTAAGACTCTGTAAATTATCGCTTGTGTTCTAGTGATGAACAACAATTGATATATGGAATAAGTGTCCTAATGAGATTTTTTGATGAATCTCGTTGGCTCTAGACTCTATAAGTGCACGTTTATTTTGGTAATCGGAGGCTGGAGCAGACTGCCACCTATTCAATATCTACTATCTCGGAGTGAGAAAGTTGATAGAAATGAGTTGAACTCCGTGACAATAAAACAAACTTCTTTTGAGAGAAGCTTGAGTAGGCTAGGAAGGGTTGTGCATTGCATCACTGGGTCCATGATGCTTTGTCTTTAATACCAGAAATCATCAACTTGATTATGATAGTAGATGTATTGACCCGGTTTCTGCCTAAGTTGTATGGAGGGCTATTTTCTTTTCACCCTTTATCCTTACATTTCTTTTTCATTCTTCAACCCCTTCAATGCTTACCAAGACGTCATAACTGGCACCTTGTTGTGATTGTTCCAGTGCTAGCTTAAGTCATTAGTCGGCATTTTTCCCGTACACGCAACTACTCCATCTTTCCTAAGGACATCTAAATTTTAATGGATTGTCTCTGGGAAGATCCCTCCAGTTCTGGTTGGATCATAGGACGAATACCTAACCACCTTTTGACACCAATACCGTCGTGAATTAATGTGTTGAAAGGTATAGATATCGTAACCCGAAAAACCTGTTGAAAAAGCAATCAAGGTGTTGATGAAATCAGTCTTTACACCTTGAAAGTTTCTATATCACCAAAATGCTCCCCTTACATATGTGCATCATAAAAGGAAAAGTTTTTGCACATATTAGGAAGAGAAAACACTTATATCAAAGATCTTATCCAAGATGACACATTTTAATCACTATTCTCCCCCTCAAAAATTGCAATAGATTGAAATTTTTGTGAAACTAGTGATGAAACATGGAGAGAATAATGTTGCATGAAGTTTTGTACTCTCCCTCGAAAAGAAATTCTAATTAAAATAGGGGAGTATATGAGCACACAGTTTTGAAATACCTTGAAAAGTTGTGCTCAAACCCGAGAAAACTGAATTTCCCGTTGTTGAGTAAAAATGTACATAAATGAACATTTTCCTTGAGTTCATGAGCTTAAAACTTTGAATGTTTTAATATAAGCCCATGACCGAGAAAAATTAATTTCCCGTTGATGAGGATAAGTCATAGACTTTCCTTTCTTTGGGGACCGGGTTATAGTCTGACATGTGACTATAAGACATTATGAGAAGAAAGTAGAAAAGACATGTTTTAAGCACATTTGAACTCTCATTCGAACTTTATGTACGTACCCGTGTCGTTATTGAGCGAAATTTCAAAGTACGTTCATATTATCGATGCTGAGAGACATGTCGGAGAAGAATAGTTTTGGTATTTTTGAAAGAATTTCTCATTTTTTATTTTGTTTTTATATGTTTTATATTTTTTGTATTTTGATTTTCTGATAGTATATATACAAGATTACAGCGAATGTGCAAGACGTTCAAGTTCATCTGGAGTGAAACTACGCATACCAAGTCGACGAACCCAGAATTCAAATATGTCTTGAAAAAGAGCTTTGGTGAAGATGTCGGCTAGTTGGTAGTCCGTCTTGACAAAATACAGTTCGATCGTTCCTCTTTCAACATGCTCCTTTATGAAATGGAATCAGACAGCAATGTGCTTGTTCTTGGAGTGTTAGACCGGGTTGCATGATATGGCTATGGCTGATTGTGAATCACAATAAATAGGAACTTTATTAAAGTGAAAGCCATAATCCGTGAGTTGTGTTCTGATCCAAAGGACTTGAGCACTACACACGGATAGAGACACATATTCTGCTTCCGCGGTGGACAACGCCGTGCAATCTTGTTTTCTTGAGGACCAGCTCACTAGCTTTTCGCCTAAGAATTGTGCTCCACCGGAAGTGATCTTGAATTTATCATGACACCCTGCATGGTTGGCGTCTGAAAAACCAGTTAGATTAAAACCAGAATCCTTCGTATACCAGAGACCCATATGAATGGTTCCCCGGAGATAACGAAAGATCCTTTTAACCTCCTTGAGGTGCTTCTCGGTTGGCTTAGCCTGATACTGAGCACATAAACAAGTAGCATGCACAATGTCCGGTCTGCTTGAGGTTAAGTACATAAGGGACCCGATCATACTTTGGTATTTTGTAGCATCTAAAAATGTCCCTTTCTTATCCAAATCAAGCTTGTGTTTAGTGTCCATTGGAGTACCAATAGGATCACAGTTTTCCATTCCAAATTTTGTTAGAATCTCTAGCACATATTTGGACTGATTTATGAAAATACCACGGGGGGATTGGTGAACTTGGAGACCAAGAAAGAACGTCATTTCCCCCATCATGGACATTTCAAATCGGGTTTTCATAAGGTCGGCAAATAATATGGAATATTTTGGGTTTGTTAACCAAAAGGTCTATCATCTACATAGACCTGAGCCACTAAGATGTCGTTGCCGTAGTACTTTATAAACAACGTTTGATCTATGGTTCCTTTGCTGAAGTGATTTTGGAGAAGAAATGATGATCATTCATCGTACCATGCCCTCGGTGCTTGTTTCAAACCATAAATTTTCTTTTTCAACTTGTAGACATGGCTTGGATGTTCGGTGTTGATGAAACCTTCAGGTTGACATACGTGCACATCTTCTTTTAACGGCCCATGCAAGAAAGCGGTCTTCACGTCCATTTGATACAATGAACGATTTGTGAACAGCGTATGCCAAGAAAATCCTAATAGCTTCCATTCGAGTAACCGGGGCGAAGGATTCTACAAAATCAATTCCCTCCTTCTGTTTATAACCTCTCACAACTAACGTAGTCTTGTTCCTGATGACCGTTTGCTCTTCATCCATCTTGTTTTTGAATTGATTGAGCTCTTCTTGCATAGACTCAATCTATGATTCGTCGGTCATTGCTTCTTTAACACTTGCTGGTTCCATTGTACTGACTGATAGTGCATAGATACACATATCACCATCAGTACGCACCTGATTTCGTGTTGAGACTGGTCGTGAGAGATTGCCAATCAGTTGAACCAAAGGATGATTCTTCGTCCATTTGTGTTCATGTGGAAGTGTATGAGAAACTTGATGCGAGCTCGGCGGATCCACATATGATGTTGAAGACTGAGTAGTACTTGTGGAAGCCGCAAATGGATTAACAAACTCATGTTCGTTGAGCATCGCATTGTTTGCATTTTCAGCAACTATTTCATTCTAAAAATGAACATGATTAGGAATTTGCTGAGAATGTTGTTGAGTTGCGTCAGCAGTCGGAGAAGTGGGTGGAATATTTGGAGGCAATATGGTTGAGGTTGACGTAGATGGTGCAGAAGTAGATGCCGTTGGTGTAGATGCAATCGGAGGTTCTTGAACTACCGTAGCAGGTGCAGCCAGGGCATTTTGAGGAATGCCAAATGACGAAGGACCCTCCATATATTCATCATAGATTGGCCCAAATAAAACTTCCAAGTCACGTTCCGAGGGTTGTAACGATGAGATTGAATCAAGTATAATACGTAGAGAAACTTTGTGTAATCAACAATCTAAGTCTTATGCGGAATTAACACTTAGAACAAAGAACAAAGCAAAACAAAGTATGTATACCAAACTTTCACTTTGATTAATGATACTAACTACGTACAAATGACTCATCAACAACTATTATAGGAACAGATAAATATAGAAAATACAATATTGATCACATCTTTTCTAAACACACAAAACGTGTCGACTAAGTATTTGTCTGTGACTGGAATTTCTTTTGTCAGCGCCTTGATATGTCTTGTCAGCGTTCAATCTGTCAACGCCTTATTTGCTCTTGTCAGCGTCCAAAATCCCTTTGTCAACGGCTGAGTGACTTAGCTAATTTTATTCCCAACACAAATTGCACGTTTGGTCCTTTTACAACATGGAATGATTAAAATACTCTCGTTTTCTTTCTATGTACTTTTACTATTATTTTAATTTTTTCCTTATGCACCCCAACCGGTTGGGGTAAACAAATCCGAAACAATCTGGTGTATTAATAACCAGTTGTAAAAAAATTCAATTTTTAAAAGAAACAAATCCTAAACAGTCCGTGTATAAACAATCTTCAATTATGAGTATTAATAACCAAAATTATGAGAGTATAAATAGCGTCAACCAAACGTACTAATTCATATGTTTATCTTTTTTCCGGATTTAAGGAACCAAAATCACACTCAGACACTATAAACGAGGAACAATAAACCAATTAGCTATTGAAATACTCTTTTTTCATAAAAAAATCAATGATTTTATTAAAAAGATGGTTGATTTAAACCATCATATCTTACACATCCATAAAAAAAACTTCCAAACATAATTTAAATGAGTTAGTTTAGGCCTTTATAGGTAAATAATTAAGCAACCATTCACATATAAACACCATAAATATGTGTAAAAAACACCCATATACACCTCAAACCATCAGTTTTACTGTAACAAATTTCTATTAAAAAAAACTATAAAATGTACAGCAAAAATGAAATGGGTCAAAATCAAAACCCTTTTTCTATCAAATGATTGAATATGAAAAAACCCTTCTAAGAAAAACAAAAAAGAAGATAAACCTATGAAATAGTGTGTTTGATTGAACGCTATTTATACACTCATAATTTTGGTTATTAATACTCATAATTGCAGATTGTTTATACTCGAGATTGTTTAGGATTTGTTTTTTAATGATTTTTTACGGCTGGTTATTAGTATACCAGATTGTTTCGGATTTGTTTTTTAATACACCATATTGTATCAGATTTTTTTACCCCAAACTGGTTGGGTTGCATAAGGACAAAAAAATTGAAAATATGGTCATGTTATGTAGTAAGTCCCTTATATAATCAAAACGTTTGGTCCTTTTACAAACTGGAATGATTAAAATACTCTCGTTTTCTTTCTATGTACTTTTAGTATTATTTTGATTTTTTTCTTAT
Source organism: Glebionis coronaria (assembly GCA_025667525.1). NCBI lineage: Eukaryota > Viridiplantae > Streptophyta > Magnoliopsida > Asterales > Asteraceae > Glebionis > Glebionis coronaria. The sequence goes on from CM046880.1 coordinate 608,049,044, forward strand.
ACACCGGTTGGGGTAAACAAATCTGAAATAATCTGGTTTATTAAAAAAACAAATCCGAAACAATCTGGTGTATTAATAACTAGTTGTAAAAAAAGTTCAATTTTTTTAAAAAAAACTAATCCTAAACAATCCGTGTATAAACAATCTTCAGTTATGAGTATTAATAACCAAAATTATGATTGTATAAATAGATTTCAATCAAACGTACTACTTCATATGTTTATCATTTTTTTCTCAAAAGCATTTTTTTTCATTTTCAACATTTGGTAGAAAAAGGGTTTTGATTTTGAATCATATGGATTTTGATTCAGATTATTATGTTTGTACTTATAAAAAGACGCAGTTTTTGGAAGAAATTTGTGGTGGTTTTTGTTTTGATAATCTGAATCATATGGATTTTGATTCAGATTATTATGCTTGAAGCTTTGGCATAGGACATATTGGTAAGTTTTAATTTTAAGCATTTCATTTTTGCTGTAAATTTATAGTTTTTTAATGAAAATTTGTTATAGTAAAACTGATGGTTTGAGGTTTATATCGGTGTTTTTTACACATATTATTGTGTTTATATATGAAAGTTTGCTTAATTATTTACCCTAAAGGCCTAAACCAACTCATTTAAATTATGTGGTAATGTTTTTTTTGGATGTGTAAGTTATATTGGTTCAAATCAACCATCTTTTTAGGGAAATCATTGATATTATACGAAAAAGAATATTTCGGTAGCGGATTGGTTTATTGTTACTTATTTATAGTGTGTGTGTGGTTTTGCTGATTTTTCTTCCTTAAATTCTTAATAGATTATGATATTGTGTGGAGTGGATCATGATGATCTAAAGAGGCTGTTTCATGTATCTAAACTGATCCGAGAAGCGGTAACTTCTTTACTATATAGTATGATAGTTATAAGAGTATGTTATGTTTACTAATATTGCGGCAAATTGCAGATTGTGATTGCAAAGAAATGTCGTAGTTCTTCTAAGTTTAATGAGGCAACGATCTTTTTCAGTGTAGTATAATCAAAATGTCATTTCTTTGCAATCACAACCTACAATTTGCCGTAATATTAGTAAAGATAATATAATCTTAGAACTATCATATTATATAGTAAACAATTTACATGAAAAAGCCTCTTTAGATCATCATGATCCATTTCACACAATATCTTAATCTGTTCAGGATTTAAGGAAACAAAATCAGCAAAACCACACTCACACACTATAAACGAGGAACAATAAACCAATCCGCTATTGAAATACTCTTTTTCATAAAAAATTTAATGATTCTATTAAAAAATGGTTGATTTAAATCATCATATCTTGCACATCCATAAAAAAAACTTAACAACATAATTTAAATGAGTTAGTTTAGAACTTTAGGGGTAAATAATTAAGCAAACTTTCACATATAAACACCATAAATATGTGTAAAAAACACCCATCAGTTTTACTGTAACAAATTTCAATTAAAAAAACTATAAATTTACAACAAAAATGAAATGGGTCAAAATCAGTTTTACTGTAACAAATTACCAATATGTCTTGTGCTAGAGGTTCAAGCAAAGATTTATCGCAACAAAAACCACCACAATTTTCTTCCAAAAACAGCCTCTTTTTAAGAGTACAAACATCACTCAAAATCCATATAATTCAAAATCAAAACCCTTTTTCTATCAAATGATTGAAAGTAAAAAAAACCCTTCTAAGAAAAACAAAAAAGAAGATAAACCTATGAAGTAAACCTATGAAGTAGCTAACATTTGATTCAACGCTATTTATACACTCATAATTTTTGTTATTAATACTCATAATTGCATATTGTTTATACTCGAGATTGTTTAGGATTTTCTTTTTTAATGATTTTTACGGCTGGTTATTAATATACCAGATTGTTTCGGATTTGTTTTTTTAATACACCATATTGTATCGGATTTGTTTACCCCAACCGGTTGGGGTGCATAAGGACAAGAAAAAAATGAAAATATGGTCATGTTATGTAGTAAGTCCCTTATATAATCAAAACGTTTGGTCCTTTTTCAATTATGAGTATTAATAACCAAAATTATGAGTGTATAAATATCGTTCAATCAAACGTACTACTTCATAGGCCTTTTTTTCATTTTCAATCATTTGGTAGAAAAAGGGTTTTGATTTTGAATCATATGAATTTTAATTCAGATTATTATGTTTGTACTTATATAAAGAAGCAGTTTTTGGAAGAAAGTTGTGGTGGTTTTTGTTTTGATAATTTGAATCATATGGATTTTGATTCAGATTATTATGCTTGAAGCTCTAGCATAGGACATATTGGTATGTTTTAATTTTGACCATTTTATTTTTGATGTAAATTTACACTTTTTTAATAGAAATTTCTTATAGTAAAATTGATGGTTTGAGGTGTATATCGGTGTTTTTTACACATATTTATTGTGTTTATATTGAAAGTTTGCTTAGTTATGTGGTAAAGTTTTTTTTTGATGTGTAAGATATGACTGTTTAAATCAACCATCTTTTTAATGAAATCATTGGCATTATGCGAAAAAGAATATTTCGGTAGCGGATTGGTTTATTGTTACTCATTTATAGTGTCTGTGTGTGGTTTTGCTATTTTTGCTTCCTTAAATTCAGAACAGATTAGGATATTGTGTGGAGTGGATCATGATGATCTAAAGATGTTTTCTCGTGTATCTAAACCTATCTGAGAAGCGGTAGGTTGTTTACTATATAGTATGATAGTTATAAGATTATGTTATGTTTACTAATATTGCGGCAAATTGCACGTTGTGATTGTAAAGAAATGTCATTTTGATTATAGTACACTGGAAAAAGATCCATGCCTCATTAAACTTGGAAAAACTTCCACAAAGCAATTTTGAAGATATCAAAGCTATTTAGAAATTGGTTTGTCGTAGTTCGTCCATGTTTAATGAGGCAACGATCTTTTTCAGTGTACTATAATCAAAATGTCATTTCTTTGCAATCACAACCTGTAATTTGCCGCAATATTAGTAAACATAACATAATCTTAGAACTATCATACTATATAGTAAACAACTTACAGCTTCTCGGATCGGTTTAGATACATGAAAAAGCTTCTTTAAATCATCATGATCCATTCCACACAATATTTTAATTTGTTCAGGATTTAAGGAAGCAAAATCAGCAAAACCACGCTCAGAAACTATAAACGAGGAACAATAAACCAATCCGCTATTGAAATACTCTTTTTATTAATGATTTTATTAAAAAGATGGTTGATTTAAACCATCGTATCTTACACATCAATAAAAAACTTTACAACATAATTTAAATGAGTTAATTTAGGCCTTTAGGGGTAAATAATTAAGTAAACTTTCACATATAAACACCATAAATATGTGTAAAAAACACCCATATACACCTCAAACCATCAGTTTTACTGTAACAAATTTTCATTAAAAAACTGTAAATTTACAACAAAAAATGAAATGGGTCAAAATCAAAACATACCAGTCTTGTGCTATAGCTTCAAGCAAAGATTTATCGCAACAAAAACCACCACAAATTTCTTCCAAAAACTGCTTCTTTTTAAGAGTACAAACATCACTAAAAAATCCATATAATTCAAAATCCAAACCCTTTTTCTACCAAATGATTGAAAATGAAAAAAACCCTTCTAAGAAAAAGAAAAAAAGAAGATAAACCTATGAAGTAGTACATTTGATCAAACGCTATTTATACACTCATAATTTTGGTTATTAATACACATAATTGCAGATTGTTTATACTCGAGATTGTTTAGGATTTGCTTTTTTTAAATGATTTTTTTACGGCTGGTTATTAATATACCAGATTATTCCGGATTTGTTTTTTAATACACCATATAGTATCGGATTTGTTTACCCCAGCCGGTTGGGGTGCATAAGGACAAAAAAAATTGAAAATTTGGTCATGTTATGTAATCAAAACATTTGGTCCTTTTACAAACTGGAATGATAAAAATACTCTCGGTTGGGGTAAAAAAAATCCGAAACAATCTGGTGTATTAAAAAAACAAATCCGAAATAATCTGGGGTATTAATAACCAGTTGTAAAAAAATTCAATTTTAAAAAAAAAACAAATCCTAAACAATGCGTGTATAAACAATCTTCCATTATGAGTGTATAAATAGCGTTCAATCAAACGTACTACTTCATAGGTAGAAAAAGGGTTTTGATTTTGAATAATATGGATTTTGATTCAGTTTTTGAAAGAAAGTTTTGGTGGTTTTTGTTTTGATAATCTGAATCATATGGATTTTGATTCAGATTATTATGCTTGAAACTCTAGCATAGGACATATTGGTAAGTTTTAATTTTGACCATTTCATTTTTGCTGTAGATTTACAGTTTTTTAATAGAAATTTCTTATAGTAAAACTGATGGTTTGAGGTGTATATCGGTGTTTTTTACACATATTTATTGTGTTTATATATGAAAGTTTGCTTAGTTATTTACCCCTAAAGGCCTAAACTCATTTAAATTATGTGGTAAAGTTTTTTTTTGGATGTGTAAGATATGATGGTTTAAATCAACCATCTTATTAATGAAATCATTGGTATTATACGAAAAAGAATATTTCGGTAGCGGACTGGTTTATTGTTACTCATTTATAGTGTCTGTGTGTGGTTTTGCTGATTTTGCTTCCTTAAATTCTGAACAGATTAGGATATTGTGTTGAGTGGATCATGATGAGCTAAAGAGGCTTTTTCATGTATCTAAACCGATCCGAGAAGCGGTAAGTTGTTTACTATATAGTATGATAGTTATAAGATTATGTTATGTTTACTAATATTGCGGCAAATTGCACATTATGATTGCAAAGAAATGTCATTTTGATTATAGTACACTGGAAAAAGATCTCTGCCTCATTAAACTTTGAAAAACTCCCACAAAGCAATTTTGAAGATTGGTTTGTCGTAGTTCTTCCAAGATTAATGAGGCAAGGATCTTTTTTAGTGTACTATAATCAAAATGTCATTTCTTTGCAATCACAACTTGCAATTTGACGCAATATTAGTAAACATAACATAATCTTAGAACTATCATATTATATAGTAAACAACTTACAGGTTCTCGGATCGGTTTAGATACATGAAAAAGCCTCTTTAGATCATCATGATCCATTTCACACAATATCTTAATATGTTCAGGATTTAAGGATACAAAATTAGCAAAACCACACTCAGACACTATAAACGAGGAACAATAAACCAATCCGCTATTGAAATACTCTTTTTCATAAAAAAAAATCAATGATTTTATTAAAAAGATGGTTGATTTAAACCATCATATCTTACACATCCATAAAAAAACTTTACAACATAATTTAAATGAGTTAGTTTAGGCCTTTAGGGGTAAATAATTAAGTAAACTTTCACATATAAACAACATAAATATTTGTAAAAAACACCCATATACACCTCAAACCATCAGTTTTACTGTAACAAATTTTCATTAAAAAACTGTAAATTTACAGCAAAAAATGAAATAGGTCAAAATCAAAACTTACCAGTCTTGTGCTAGAGCTTCAAGCAAAGATTTATTGCAACAAAAACCACCGCAAATTTCTTCCAAAAACTGCTTCTTTATAAGAGTACAAACATCACTAAAAAAAATCCATATAATTCAAAATCCAAACCCTTTTTCTACCAAATGATTGAAAATGAAAAAAACCCTTCTAAGAAAAAGACAAAAAGAAGATAAACCTATGAAGTAGTACATTTGATCGAACGCTATTTATACACTCATAATTTTGGTTATTAATACACATAATTGCAGATTGTTTATACTCGAGATTGTTTAGGATTTGTTTTTTTAAATGATTTTTTTACGGCTGGTTATTAATATACCAGATTATTACGGATTTGTTTTTTAATACACCATATAGTATCAGATTTGTTTACCCCAGCCGGTTGGGGTGCATAAGGACAAAAAAAATTGAAAATTTGGTCATGTTATGTAATCAAAACATTTGGTCCTTTTACAAAATGGAATGATAAAAATACTCTCGGTTGGGGTAAAAAATCCGAAACAATCTGGTGTATTAAAAAAACAAATATGAAATAATCTGGTGTATTAATAAACAGTTGTAAAAAAATTCAACTTTTTTTAAAAAACAAATCCTAAACAATGCGTGTATAAACAATCTTCCAGTATGAGTGCATAAATAGCGTTCAATCAAACGTACTACTTCATAGGTTTATCTTCTCTTTTTCTCAAAGAATTTTTTTCATTTTCAATCATTTGGTAGAAAAAGCGTTTTGATTTTGAATAATATGGATTTTGATTCAGTTTTTGAAAGAAAGTTTTGGTGGTTTTTGTTTTGATAATCTGAATCATATGGATTTTGATTCAGATTATTATGCTTGAAGCTCTAGCATAGGACATATTGGTAAGTTTTAATTTTGACCATTTCATTTTTGCTGTAAATTTACAGTTTTTTAATAGAAATTTCTTATAGTAAAGCAGACTAGTTTATTGTTACTCATTTATAGTGTCTGTGTGTGGTTTTGCTGATTTTGCTTCCTTAAATTCTGAACAAATTAGGATATTGTGTGGAGTGGATCATGATGAGCTAAAGAGGCTTTTTCATGTATCTAAACCGATCCGAGAAGCGGTAAGTTGTTTACTATATAGTATGATAGTTATAAGATTATGTTATGTTTACTAATATTGCGGCAAATTGCACATTATGATTGCAAAGAAATGTCATTTTGATTATAGTACACTGGAAAAAGATCCCTGCCTCATTAAACTTGGAAAAACTCCCACAAAGCAATTTTGAAGATTGGTTTGTCGTAGTTCTTCCAAGATTAATGAGGCAAGGATCTTTTTCAGTGTACTATAATCAAAATGTCATTTCTTTGCAATCACAACCTGCAATTTGCCGCAATATTAGTAAACATAACATAATCTTAGAACTATCATATTATATAGTAAACAACTTACAGGTTCTCGGATCGGTTTAGATACATGAAAAAGACTCTTTAGATCATCATGATCCATTTCACACAATATCTTAATCTGTTCAGGATTTAAGGAAACAAAATTAGCAAAACCACACTCAGACACGATAAACGAGGAACAATAAACCAATTAGTTATTGAAATACTCTTTTTTCATAAAAAAAGCAATGATTTTATTAAAAAGATGGTTGATTTAAACCATCATATCTTACACATCCATAAAAAAACTTTACAACATAATTTAAATGAGTTAGTTTAGGCCTTTAGGGGTAAATAATTAAGTAAACTTTCACATATAAACACCATAAATATGTGTAAAAAACACCCATATACACCTCAAACCATTAGTTTTACTGTAACGAATTTTCATTAAAAAACTGTAAATTTACAGCAAAAAATGAAATGGGTCAAAATCAAAACTTACCAGTCTTGTGCTAGAGCTTCAAGCAAAGATTTATTGCAACAAAAACCACCACAAATTTCTTCCAAAAACTGCTTCTTTTTAAGAGTACAAACATCACTAAAAAAATCCATATAATTCAAAATCCAAACCCTTTTTCTACCAAATGATTGAAAATGAAAAAAACCCTTCTAAGAAAAAGACAAAAAGAAGATAAACCTATGAAGTAGTACATTTGATCGAAAACTATTTATACACTCATAATTTTGGTTATTAATACACATAATTGCAGATTGTTTATAGTCGAGATTGTTTAGGATTTGTTTTTTTAAATGATTTTTTACGGCAACCAGATTATTACGGATTTGTTTTTTAATACACCATATAGTATCAGATTTGTTTACCCCAGCCGGTTGGGGTGCATAAGGACAAAAAAAATTGAAAATTTGGTCATGTTATGTAATCAAAACATTTGGTCCTTTTACAAACTGGAATGATAAAAATACTCTCGATTGGGGTAAAAAATCCGAAACAATCTGGTGTATTAAAAAAACAAATATGAAATAATCTGGTGTATTAATAACCAGTTGTAAAAAAATTCAACTTTTTTTTAAAAAACAAATCCTAAACAATGCGTGTATAAACAATCTTCCAGTATGAGTGTATAAATAGTGTTCAATCAAACGTACTACTTCATAGGTTTATCTTCTCTTTTTCTCAAAAGCATTTTTTTCATTTTCAATCATTTGGTAGAAAAAGCGTTTTGATTTTGAATAATATGGATTTTGATTCAGTTTTTGAAAGAAAGTTTTGGTGGTTTTTGTTTTGATAATCTGAATCATATGGATTTTGATTCAGATTATTATGCTTGAAGCTCTAGCATAGGACATATTGGTAAGTTTTAATTTTGACCATTTCATTTTTGCTGTAAATTTAAAGTTTTTTAATAGAAATTTCTTATAGTAAAGCGGACTGGTTTATTGTTACTCATTTATAGTGTCTGTGTGTGGTTTTGCTGATTTTGCTTCCTTCAATTCTGAACAAATTAGGATATTGTGTGGAGTGGATCATGATGAGCTAAAGAGGCTTTTTCATGTATCTAAACCGATCCGAGAAGCGGTAAGTTGTTTACTATATAGTATGATAGTTATAAGATTATGTTATGTTTACTAATATTGCGGAAAATTGCACATATGATTGCAAAGAAATGTCATTTTGATTATAGTACACTAGAAAAAGATCCCTGCCTCATTAAACTTGGAAAATCTCCCACAAAGCAATTTTGAAGATTGGTTTGTCGTAGTTCTTCCAAGATTAATGAGGCAAGGATCTTTTTCAGTGTACTATAATCAAAATGTCATTTCTTTGCAATCACAACCTGCAATTTGCCGCAATATTAGTAAACATAACATAATCTTAGAACTATCATATTATATAGTAAACAACTTACAGGTTCTCGGATCGGTTTAGATACATGAAAAAGCCTCTTTAGATCATCATGATCCATTTCACAAAATATCTTAATCTGTTCAGGATTTAAGGAAACAAAATTAGCAAAACCACACTCAGACACTATAAACGAGGAACAATAAACCAATTAGTTATTGAAATACTCTTTTTTCATAAAAAAATCAATGATTTTATTAAAAAGATGGTTGATTTAAACAATCATATCTTACACATCCATAAAAAATCTTTACAACATAATTTAAATGAGTTAGTTTAGGCCTTTAGGGGTAAATAATTAAGTAAACTTTCACATACAAACACCATAAATATGTGTAAAAAACACCCATATATACCTCAAACCATCAGTTTTACTGTAACAAATTTTCATTAAAAAACTGTAAATTTACAGCAAAAAATGAAATGGGTCAAAATCAAAACTTACCATTCTTGTGTTAGAGCTTCAAGCAAAGATTTATTGCTACAAAAACCACCACAAATTTTTTCCAAAAACTGTTTCTTTTTAAGAGTACAAACATCACTAAAAAAATCCATATAATTCAAAATCCAAGCCCTTTTTCTACCAAATGATTGAAAATGAAAAAAACCTTTCTAAGAAAAAGAAAAAAAAGAAGATAAACCTATGAAGTAGTACATTTGATCGAATGCTATTTATACACTCATAATTTTGGTTATTAATACACATAATTGCAGATTTTTATACTCGAGATTATATAGGATTTGTTTTTTTTAAATGATTTTTTACGGCTGGTTATTAATATACCAGATTATTCCGGATTTGTTTTTTAATACACCATATAATATCAAATTTGTTTACCCCACCCGGTTGGGGTGCATAAGGACAAAAAAAATTGAAAATTTGGTCATGTTATGTAATCAAAACATTTGGTACTTTTACAAACTGGAATGATAAAAATACTCTGTGTTGGGGTAAAAAATTCTGAATCAATCTGGTGTATTAAAAAAACAAATCCAAAAGAATCTAGTGTATTAATAACCAGTTGTAAAAAAATTCAATTTTTTTTAAAAACAAATCCTAAACAATGCGTGTATAAACAATCTTCCATTAGGAGTGTATAAATAGCGTTCAATCAAACGTACAACTTCATAGGTTTATCTTCTCTTTTTCTCAAAAGCATTTTTTCATTTTCAATCATTTGGTAGAAAAAGGGTTTTGATTTTGAATAATATGGATTTTGATTCAGTTTTTGAAAGAAAGTTTTGGTGGTTTTTGTTTTGATAATCTGAATCCTATGGATTTTGATTCAGATTATTATGCTTGAAGCTCTATCATAGGACATATTTGTAAGTTTTAATTTTGACCATTTCATTTTTGCTGTAAATTTACATTTTTTTGATAGAAATTTCTTATAGTAAAACTGATGGTTTGAGGTGTATATCGGTGTTTTTTACACATATTTATTGTGTTTATATATGAAAGTTTGCTTAGTTATTTACCCCTAAAGGCCTAAACTCATTTAAATTATGTGGTAAAGTTTTTTTGGATGTGTAAGATACGATGGTTTAAATCAACCATTTATAGTGTCTGTGTGTGGTTTTGCTGATTTTGCTTCCTTAAATTCTGAACAAATTAGGATATTGTGTGGAGTGGATCATGATGAGCTAAAGAGGCTTTTTCATGTATCTAAACCGATCCGAGAAACGGTAAGTTGTTTACTATATAGTATGATAGTTATAAGATTATGTTATGTTTACTAATATTGCGACAAATTGCACATTATGATTGCAAAGAAATGTTATTTTGATTATAGTACACTGGAAAAAGATCCTTGCCTCATTAAACTTGGAAAAACTCCCACAAAGCATTTTTGAAGATTGGGTTGTCGTAGTTCTTCTAAGATTAATGAGGCAAGTATCTTTTTCAGTGTATTATAATCAAAATGTCATTTCTTTGTAATCACAACCTGCAATTTGCCGCAATATTAGTAAACATAACATAATCTTAGAATTATCATATTATATAGTAAACAACATACAGGTTCTCGGATCGGTTTAGATACATGAAAAAGCCTCTTTAGATCATCATGATCCATTTCACACAATATCTTAATCTGTTCAGGATTTAAGGAAACGAAATTAGCAAAACCACACTCAGACACTATAAACGAGGAACAATAAACCAATCCGCTAAAAAGAAGCAGTTTCTACCAAATGATTGAAAATGAAAAAAACCATATGATTCGAATCGAAACCCTTTTTCTACCAAATGATTGAAAATGAAAAAAACCGTATGAAGTAGTACATTGGATTGAACGCTATTTATACACTCATAATTTTGGTTATTAATACACATAATTGCAGATTGTTTATACTCGAGATTGTTTAGGATTTGTTTTTTTTAAATGATTTTTTATGGCTGGTTATTAATATACCAGATTGTTTCGGATTTGTTTTTTTATACACCATATTGTATCAGATTTGTTTACCCCAACCGGTTGGGGTGCATAATGACCAAAAAAAATTTTAATATGGTCATGTTATGTAGTAAGTCCCTTATATAATCAAAATGTTTTAAATACATAAAAATCCGTGATTCATTTGTAAAGCTTTACGAATTAGAAATAGATCTAGCTACTCTTCCACAAGTAGGCAAGTGTTAGTGTGTTACTACTTATTTTCCCCATGTATCTTTGTTTTCTTTTGCATTTTTTCTAAGAAAAATCAAGTCGTGTGTGAGAGTATGCACCTGCTTATGCGTGCTTTTAATAGGCGCGTATTTTCATAATGTCAATACATCCCTGACTGCCACACGTCTTAAAAAGTTTTTGCACACCTTCTTAGGACTTTTGAGAATCATTTATAGTGGGTGTGTGGCTTAGCTTATATGAATAGTTTATGGTTTTTTTAAAGAAACAACATTTTTTCGCTTATAATACTCACCGAAACTGATGACGTGAATTTATGGGACAGCATACGTTACTCACTTAAAGCTATGTGTATTGTGTCTCAGTTTCGTTAAATTGGTTGATATTCTCTTTGAATTCAAATTTATTCGTTAAATGGGCTCTCTGAATTTTTTATTTACTTTGGCAAGAAATTGCGTTTTGTAGGATAGTATCAGTTGTTGAAGATGTCAAGTTAGATAGATCAATAGAAATAAGATTTGTTTATGCAGTGGCTTTCAAAAGTTGATGGTTTGGGAACTCAGGATATAAATTTGGGCTGGAAGTTTCGGTGTAACTGAGGATAAAAACTGGGGAGTTGTGAAACATCTAGCCGACATAGACCTTGATATGATCATTAGTAGTTCATGGTCATTGGCTAATTCTTACCTACAACTCATGTCAAGAAGTATGTGGACCGGGTGGTACCATGAGAGATCTGATAATGTTATACATCTAGTGATTCTTAGAATTCAGTTTATCCTAGTGATATTAGGCATTGCATCAATCAGCTCCATTCAATAAAGAAGGTTCTTAGCAGTAAACACTAAAATTCGGGATAAGTTGGATTAATAGGTTGTTTTATGTATGCATAAGCTAGAACAAAAACATATAAAAGGATGTATACCAGATCAGCAATAACAGCCCTGCTCTACTTTTCCAACAAGATCAGCACCAACATCAGCAGATTGATTGAAAGAAGTCGAGACTCACAATCAATAACCTTGATGGATCCGGGTGAGAACAGCCATACCAACAACCACCAAAGCAGAAAATCCACCAGCACGAACAGCTATCAGAAAAAAAAAACAAAAAAAATGTAGTGTGTGTCATATAACACGAGTAATTAACTATGTAAAAGAAGAAAAAGAATGAATGAAACCTGTAAAGCATAGCGTCTAGCAGCAGTAGAAATAATACGAACATACCCCGCAGCAAACAGAAACGAACCCCCTTGAGCCGCCTCCTTTTGTTCAGGCCAAAAAACATAAATCCCAATAACAAAACAAAAAAAGTAAAACGAATAATTACTCAAAACATTGGTTGAAGATTAAAACTCACCTAAAATTTACAGCAGCGTATTTGTGGATCGGTGCGACCTTTTCATTTTTTCAGCCAGATCCCCTTTCTTTCTCTCTCCTCCACCAACCCTATTCTCATAAGCAAGCAGATGTCGTTAATAACAGATGGATTGAAAGAAGTCGAGACTCACAATCAGTAACCTTGATGGATCCGGGTGAGAACAGCCATACCAACAACCACCAAAGCAGAAAATCCACCAGCACCGAACAGCTATCAGAAAAAAAAAACAAAAAAAAAATGTAGTGTGTGTCATATAACACGAGTAATTAACTATGTAAAAGAAGAAAAAGAATGAATGAAACCTGTAAAGCATAGCGTCTAGCAGCAGTAGAAATAATACGAACATACCCCGCCATAAGCGAACAGAAACGAACCACCCTAGAGCCGCCTCCTCTTGCTCAGGCCAAAAAAACATAAATCCCAAATATCATGACCGCGCGCAAGGAGAAATAGACCCATACTACGTCTGGAAAAACCGCTCCGCCACGTCACGTATCGCGTCGGAGATTTGGATCATTTCGGGAGGGCCTTCGTCCTTGGAGAGGACCCATAAAAGTGAGGATGCAGACGGAGAAAACGAATATGATGATGGGTGAAGTGGAGGCTCCCACGTAGAAGAGAGGCATACGAAGCGTAGGATATAAACACCTGTTAGAAAAATAATTCAATAAAACTAATTAAATTAAATTAAAAAAAAGGATCATATAGTTGAGGAGTACTACCAGTTGTTGTTCTGATGAAGGGTTTTGTTTGAGAATAGCCATATGATTGTGCAGAAACTAAACAAATCAAATACAAATACAAATAAAAATTATTTCATATGCGAAGGTAAACAATCCGTCTATAGACGTCGATGTTGTTAATGACCAAGAAACACCTGAAAGACTAGAAACCTTTTCAGAATCAGAAATGACGACACATGAAACGCAACCTAAAGTGGCTTTTATCAGACCACGGTTTTTAATCAACATCAGCATTTTAGCACCTCTACTACTTTAAAAGTTCAATTATACACCCAAACTTGAAAACTTTAGCACCTCGCTTTTTAATCAACATCAGCATTTTATTTAAAGCAAAGAAATAATACTAATGTTTGTATCGCAGAAACTTAGATGATATTATACAAGTTCTTACATTACGTTCTTCTTATATACTATTCATATTGCAGGTCAAGTATGTTCAAGGCCTTGTTCATGGCCCAACCTATAACGACTTAACAAGTCTCAGTCTACACCGGTCCCACTTACATTCATTTATACAAACATATATTTAACAAGTCTCAGCAATCACTCCGCCGTGGGGAAGTCATAACACTAGTGCCTCCAATGTTATAGTTATGGTACCTCCATAACTAGGTGACACTGGTCATGCATGTATATGGCTTAGGCATTTAATCTCACATAAGTATCAAACATATAAAACAATACTGGGAAAATAGTTGGCTAAAAACGAGGAATCCTAATAAGGAAAGAATGTTCATACTGAAGGACGGGATATTCGTACCTTGTGTCCAGTGAACGAGGAAAGACGAAAGGATGAAAGTCCTACTCCGACCTCACTAATGCTACATAAATATGGGACATGTATAAGTATTCTGATTACTGAGTACGTAACTGATTATAACATGTCTTAGCTTGTTTTATATGTTGTTTTACTGTTTTAGACGTTATACTGTGTTAATCATGTATTTCTGATTAAGTATTAACTTGTATTCTTGTATTATTAATACTTGTTGTGTAATAATAAGTAACTTTCTAGAAATAGTAGGTTTTCGAAAATAGAAAGTTTCCAAAACTAGAAAGTTTCCAAAAATAGACCAGTTTCTAAAATAGATCAGTTTCTAAACATAGATCATTTTCTAAAAATTGAAAGTTTCCAAAAATAGTAAGTTTCCTGAAATAGAAAGTTTCCATATCTAGAAATAAGTTAGATTAATAAGCTAATACTATAAAACATTTAAAGCAGGATGTGCACAACGATTTAATTTTCTAGTCTATCTCTGGGAGCGGGTAGCAATCTTGAGGGCATGATTTGTTGAGGTCCGTGAATTCAACACACATACGCCAGCTACCGTCATACTTCTTAACCATTACTGGGTTGGAGAGCCAATCGTGATAATAGACTTCTCTCATGATTCTCGCGTTCACTATTTTTTCACCTCTTCAAGTATGTTAGCCTCAAAATATTGAGTCAAACAAGAATGCTCGGTCATATGTTAAAAAACATTTATATTTATGTTTTTTTAAATGTTGTTTTTAAATTTCCTATGTATCGTCTTATAATTTCGTACTGTGTTTTAAATTTTTATGTACCCGTATTTTAATAAAATGTATGAATAAAAAATATTTAATAAAAAAATGAGTTGTATTGAGTGTCATTACCTCCAAAAGTGAGTATCAGTGAGTTGTAATGAATTTGTTAAAAACCTGATGTGGCGCTGACATAGAGGTGAGTAACGTCCACTCCATTTAGCCTTGGGTTGTCCCAATTCATGACACTACAAATTACAAGTACATGGTATAGTTTTGTGTGAGCAAAGGGTAGAGTATGATATCAGTAACACTACAAAATTCAAGTACAAAGGATACCAAATTATTTTTCAATATGGCAAAAAAAAACTTTCACTTTTGCAAATTTGACACTCTATTGTTTGTGTCGTTGAAAAAAAAAACTGAAGCCATCTCTCTAACAATCATCTTGTTATGTAGCTCATATCTCACTTCACGTCAACATGAATTAACCTAACCTTTCAAACTTATGACGACTTTATTTAAAATATCAAATTTGCAACGCATTTTCACGTTTTATATTATTCATCTTCGTCTTACATCCAGATATTGTTCTACTTTAAGGACTAAATTTGAAACTTAGCCACCAACAATCTTATTGAACTAAACAACCACCGATCTTATTGCGTTTCGAGAATGAGATAATCTAAGTGTTAGTGTTTGGATACAAGGAGTGAATAACTATTATTTGCGCTTTTAATGTCAAAACTCTATTTTGAAAAAAACAGCAACATAGGTGCAGTTACTCACCCACTCTTGACGTATTTTTTATTTTGAATCATATTTAAGTATGTCTATTTTAGTAACAAGGATGAAGACCCGCGCTTCGCTGCGGGGTGTTTGCGTACGAAAATTTGTGAACCGTAGCACAACAGCAAGTTTCACATTCCATACACAACGCAAATAAAGTACATTTGAAAGGTTTTATGTGGAGTAGCATTTGCCTGGTCTTTATTGGATATACTGGTCTTTATTGGATATACATGTTGATTCCACATATTTCATAAGAATCGATTACATGTCATGTATATGTAAGGTCTAAACTGCAACAACTTGTAGTTCCAGGTCTTTGTAGTTTCTAAGAATATCAGTGTAACCATCATTCAGGCCAACAATTCTCCAACGACCCCTTACCTGTAGAAAATCCGTAAATTACTATCAATATTTCGACAGGTATGCACTTTCATATAAATTTAGACTATGTAGGAATCAGGATTATGTAATATCATACATAAAAAAAAGAATATTCACACAATCTAAGACAAAGAAAAAAGCTTTTTTACAACAAACAAATATATATCATTTGCTAAGATAAACAAATGGGGAAGATTATACTACGTAACAACATCCAAGAGAAATTTTATGGATACTCGGTTATTTCCTATCATTTGATTAGTATACTTGTTATGACAAAAGCTTGTAATGTTAAAAAAGCATTTCATGTTTTTTTTCTCTGTTCGCATCAAAGCATATACAAAAGTAAACATTGACAAAAAGAGAAGCGGAGATAGCATGTACCTTGCTTGGCTCACAATGCCACGTGAAAGACCGTATTTCTTTAGTCCACCCATTGTCACTTTACTACTTCTTTTGCCTTCTAAGCCACCTGCTACGTGACAAACCCGTATTCACGTTCACATTTTAGCCTTTGTAATCTTTTAGTGTGCCAACATCGTGTTTAGCTTTCTCGTACATTGCATAACGTGGCATATTTTGAGCTAAGATCGACAATTTTTAAAGCCGAAAAACTGAAGTTTAAACCGCCGATTTATGATTATAATTATACGACTGGTGTATCCATCAGGATATTTGAACTGTGCATCAAGGCCAGTAGGTTGTATGTCCCGTGGCATGGGGATCAGTAGTAAGACTATAGCTCTCTCTCTGTTGCATTATTCTCTACAACAACAACAATAGCAACATGTACCCAAGTGAAATCGTGTCTCAGCTAGACCATGAAAGCGTGAATATTTATGTAATTCGATACATGCCAAAAGCTATTGCAGACATTACGCGTACTTAGGTTAATGAAACTTATAATTGACAAATCGGACGGCTCTATTAACGGATAAAAATGGTTGATCATATTAAGTGTTGTGGCATGTTAAAAAATGTTGGGGTTGGTTTAGACACCAAAAGATACTCAGCAATGATGAATTCAATGAATAATATAGGTTGGTGACGACATAACAAAGTTATAAGCCTATTATTAAACTCCCTATGTAATAAAAGTCAAGCCAGATTTGCTCATAAGCCTATAAATAAACTCTAACAACCCCTACTCTAACAATCTCAAAACAACATAAATTCAAATCAGAAGCTCGCATTTTTGGCTTATTTTCATACTTTTCAGCTTATAGCTTCTATATGTACTTTCTTACCACATATCCAAGATACATAAAATGCCTACGGCAAACGTATTAAAATCACGTAGACGTAGATACACCTAATATAACCTTTTCCAAACACCTCGTGACACTCTAGTTTAAGAAAACAAAACTTTTTTAAGCAACAGGTTCGAAGGGACAACTTTTTTTTGGAGCATGTAACCTTATCAACAACATTAATCTACAACACTAATAAAATTTGAGTAAAACTTTCCTCGGGTGATATTAACTGAAAAAGATCTTCGCAACGCTTGGATCTGCTGAGGATTTTGCTCGTGTTGATCATTCGTTAGGCTTCATTTTGCGACGGTTTGCCGCCAAATAATAATAAAAATTTGCAAAAAGTATAATAATAATACGGTAGTGTTCAATATGTGAGAGCGTTGTATATGGTAAGCTTCGTTGTGGGGCCTGTTTTTTGGTTCGGTAGTTACGGCCGCACTCAGTTACAAAGCTGGTGTCAGTGTGTTTTTCCTGCAAAAAACACAAACACAGCTGGAGTAAAATTGAAGCATTCCTGCTTATATAAGTGGTATTATTTACACTTGCCACAAATATGCAACCGCGATAAATGTTTCATCACTTGCTTAGTCTCCGCCCATCCGCAATGACTCCTGCAGCTTCTTATTTCTATTTCATGAGAATCTCAAAATCGTCAGCCTACTCGATGCCAAACGCCAAAGCATATAAAATTGTATAGATATGATAACAAAGTTTTTCATACTGTAAGCCCCGTTTTCGGCCGTCCCCTTGTAGTGCTGCAATACAAAATCTTTCTACTTCATGGACCTAATCAAAAGTAATGAAATAATGAGACTGGTGTTATGTACGAACTCATAGTAAAGCGGATAGCGAGTTATTCATACCAAGGCAAGCAATGAATATTTAATTGCTTGTGAATAATTTTAATGTGACCATCTATGCTTTCAATCGCACTAACCTTATGGAAACATAAATCCCATATGCAACATATAATTACTCTTAAAATATTTTTTTTAAATGTTGTACTCAAGTAAAAGGAAAAATGATTTGTCGTATCCAAAATTAATAGCATTACCTATGTGAAATCAACAACAATTCCTATAATGCAAGTATCCTAGTTGTTGTCTAATGAGCTTTGTCTTTTAAAAGAAGTCTATTCAAGGATACATTAAAAAAATAAATATATAGAGCATAGTACATACAATTATCTAAGATATGCTACTGTGTTACAATTTAGGTTTTAAAAAACTACCAAAAGGCTTATTAGCAAAACATACAACTCTATATACATCTCTTAATAATTCTTTAAGCAATTGGAGGACGGGTGAAATAGATTACTGATAATGCTACAAGTAATGGAGTGGAAAATCGGTATGGGTGATTTTGATGATCATTTTATATCAAGGATTCAAATATTTTAATACTACAGCTAATGAATAAGGCATACTTGCAATATAAGCTTATACACAAATGATACCCAACTTATGCACACCCAATAACGATAGTTTATACACATTCTTACATGTATACCTTCTTTATTAGTGTGAATGAGGTATTCCAAAAGCAGAAGCAATTGAAAAAATAGGGGATCAACCAATTTGATAAAATATCATCCGGGTTGCCCAACCAAGATACGGGTCGGATACCACCGAATGCCTAGCTATTAAAGATGGTCGGAAATGCCCTAACATTTTTCACATGAAACGACCATTTATGGGCAGACACAACAACCTTTTTCACTTCTCAATAGGATTAACTTACACTACTAAACCTTAAAATACAACTGCAACTAAAGGACAACGACATTACTTTTAGCTACACATGAATCTTGAAAAAATCACACCCCATGACCATAACATGAAAACCATAAAAATACTGATAGCGTTTATAAACTCACAATTCGGAATATAGATCAACCTCCTACATGCAATTCTTCTTCAAGCAATCCCATAATCGGATGACACAGCACACCAACTAATTATCACCATGATCTATCAAAATTAAAAACTGACACCAAATTGCGTACATAAGGTTTCATCATATTTGTTTCAAGGTATCTCTAGATTGATGATATCATATGTATTTTTTTAAAATGGGTCGGGTTTTTTGTAGCCTGAAATTTCAGTGGGAGCCAGCGGACTAAAACGTGCCAATTGAGATGTACTAAAAACTCAAACCGCAAATTGTGTATGCAAGTTTGTTAGATTAGATTTGTTTTGGGGGTGAAGTTATCACGGCAGATCTATAATGATGAGGCCGGATGTTATGTTTTGAAGTTATCACGTCACATTTAGACTATTTGCGGTAATGAAGTGATAGAGAAAGGAAATAATACCTTTGTTTATGTTTGTCGATGATTCCAATGCAAACCAACACACAGACAATAACATCATCAGCCGTAAAGAATCAATTAGGACATGGATCGAGAATAAACATGGGTAGCAAAAACCCCCAATATCAAAACTGTAATTGTTGATCTGATGTGTTCTGGAAGAGGCTGGATGATAGTTGATTGACGGTTATCGCATGGTGGTTATTCCTGAAAAGATACGACTGTTAAACCATTGTACGTGTTTGTTAATAAAAAGGCACCATCATCTAATGTCACAAATCATAAAAATTTAACTGTCGTGAAAAGGCTGTGAGAGGGGCGCTTTTTTATTTATTTATTTTTTAATTACGAAAATTCCTATCTATTATTATAGTTATAATTTACATATAAAGTTATATCTTATTTGTCAAATCTCATTATTTGATTATTGCGATATCAAATAGGATAATTAAATTCAAACACTAAATTAAAAAACGTTTGTTAACAGATGTTTATTTGATTATGTAATTTCAAAACCGATCATTTATTTTCAATAAGCAATCTCAAACACCCTTTAAATGCATTCACCCTAAATTATTCTTTGATATATACGATTTCAAACACCGAGTATGCCCTCCATGCGTTCGTGCAACAACCACCACAATGAGGCTTGGTTACAGTGATAATTGAGTTTTATTCATCATGGTAACAGACTAGTAACTGGGTTTCGTCATGATTAATCTTTGATTAAACTTAGACGTATAACCAATAACAATATAGTCGATCGCTCGAATATAACCTAACATTTTTTCAGACATACTAATTGGAGACAAATAAAGTATTATCAGTTGCTAATTAACGTTAGTTGATCCATGCGAGATACTGAAAGTCCCTATTTGATTATATGGAAAATCTTTTTCAAGCCAAACATCATAAACCAACACCAGTTGCCATTTAGCAAACACACAACATCTTTCGTATACTTTTATAATTTTGTGATTGTTTTGTATCACATTAATTTATTATTTAGTAAAGCAAAACGAAAAGTATGAACTTTTTAAAAAATATGTTTTCTTTAATAAAATCATATCTATATTCAATATCCAATTAAAATCATATCTATATCCAATATCCAAGGAGTTGCGATTTTTATTTATTTTCGTACTACAAAACTTTCTATTTATATTATTAACACACGATTACTTATTATTAAGATGTTAATTATGTTTAAGAAAATCATAATAGTTATAGTTTTTTTTCTCTTACTTTTTGCATAAAGAAAATTTTACCATTAATCAACTAATTTAAAACCTTTTAAAATTTATAATTATAACTTCCAAGTAATAATAATACAGTAATCTCGGTCTAAAATTCTTACCTATTTTTAGAAGTGGACAATTATTAGAAAAACCAAAAAAGAAAAACCAATAAAGAAGCAACGGTTCTAGTGACATTGTATACAATTTTTCAATAACACCTTTTTACTTAACACTCTTTATATGTGTCATTAAATGTCAATTATTTAGTTAGTTCACACATGAATCAAATCGTGTTCAAAATTGTAAATACATGTTAGGGGAGAATTGCACAAATCGTCTTTGTGGTTTCGTCAAATTGCCGGTTTAGTCTATCAAATTTAAAATTTTCAAAAATTGTTCATGTAGTCTGGTCAAATTCTTGATCCCATACTTAGATCGATTTAGCTCTGTATTATCGAGATTGAATCAAGTATAATACGTAGAGAAACTTTGTGTAATCAACAATCTAAGTCTTATGCGGAATTAACACTTAGAACAAAGAACAAAGAACAAAGCAAAACAAAGTATGTATACCAAACTTTCACTTTGATTAATGATACTAACTGCGTACAAATGACTCCTAATCAACAATTATAGGAACAGATAAATATAGAAAATACAATATTGATCATATCTTTTCTAAACACAAAAACGTGTCGACTAAGTATTTGTCTGTGACTGGAATTTCCTTTGTAAGCTCCTTGATGCGTCTTGTCAGCGTTCAATCTGTCAACGCCTTATTTGCTCTTGTCAGCGTCCAAAATCCCTTTGTCAACGGCTGAGTGACTTAGATAATTTTATTCCCAACACAAATCCCTTTTACAACATGGAATGATTAAAATACTCTCATTTTCTTTCTATGTACTTTTACTATTATTTTATTTTTTCCTTATACACACCAACCGGTTGGGGTAAACAAATCCGAAACAATCTGGTGTATTAAACAATTTTCAATTATAAGTATTAATAACCAAAATTCTGAGAGTATAAATAGCGTTCAATCAAACGTACTAATCCATAGGTTTATTTTTTTTTCTCAAAAGCGTTTTTTTTTCATTTTCAATCATTTGGTAGAAAAAGGGTTTTGATTTTAAATCATATAGGTTATTTTCCCTATAGTACACTGGAAAAAGATCCCTGCCTCATTAAACTTGGAAAAACTCCCACAAAGCAATTTCGAAGATATCAAAGCAATTTAGAAGATATCAACGCAATTTAGAAATTGGTTTGTCGTAGTTCTTCAAAGTTTAATGAGGCAAGGATCTTTTTCAATGTACTATAATCAAAATGCCATTTCTTTGCAATCACAACCTGCAATTTGTCGCAATATTAGTAAACAATTTACAGCTTCTCGGATCGGTTTTGATACATGAAAAAGCCTATTTAGATCATAATGATCCATTCCATACAATACCTTAATCTGTTCAGGATTTAAGGAAGCAAAATCTCACTTTGACACTATAAAAAAATCAATGATTTTATTAAAAAGATGGTTGATTTAAACCATCATATCTTATACATCCATAAAAAAACTTTACAACATAATTTAAATGAGTTAGTTTAGGCCTTTATAGGTAAATAACTAAGCAAACTTTCACATATAAACACCATAAATATGTGTAAAAAACACCCATATACACCTCAAACCATCAGTTTTACTGTAACAAATTTCCATTAAAAAAACTATAAGATGTATCGCAACAAAAACGATTTATCGCAACAAAAACGACCACAATTTTTTTTCAAAAACTGATTCTTTTTAAGAGTACAAACATCACTCAAAATGCATATGATTCAAAATCAAAACCCTTTTTCTATCAAAAGATAGAAGATAAACCTATGAAGTAGTATATTTGACTGAACGCTATTTATACACCCATAATTTTGGTTATTAATACTCATAATTGCAGATTGTTTATACTCGAGATTGTTTAGGATTTGTTTTTTAATACACCATATTGTATCAGATTTTTTTACCCCAACCGGTTGGGGTGCATAAGGACAAAAAAAATTGAAAATATGGTCATGTTATATAATCAAAACGTTTGGTCCTTTTACAAACTGGAATGATTAAAATACTCTCGTTTTCTTTCTAGGTACTTTTAGTATTATTTTATTTTTTTTCATATACACCGGTTGGGGTAAACAAATCCGAAATAATCTGGTGTATTAAAAAAACAAATCCGAAACAATCTGGTGTATAAAACAAATCCTAAACAACCCGTGTATAAACAATCTTCAATTATGAGTATTAATAACCAAAATAATGTGTGTATAAATAGATTTCAATCAAACGTACTACTTCATAGGTTTATCTTTTTTTTTTCTCAAAAGCGTTTTTTTCATTTTCGATCATTTGGTAGAGAAAGGGTTTTGATTTTGAATCATATGGATTTTGATTCAGATTATTATGTTTGTACTTATAAAAAGAAGCAGTTTTTGGAAGAAAGTTGTTGTGGTTTTTGTTTTGATAATCTGAATCATATGGATTTTGATTCAGATTATTATGCTTGAAGCTATGGCATAGGACATATTGGTAAGTTTTAATTTTAACCATTTCATTTTTGCTGTAAATTTATAGTTTTTACTGTAATAATAATACAGTAATCTCGGTCTAAAATTCTTACCTATTTTTAGAAGTGGACAATTATTAGAAAAACCAAAAAAGAAAAACCAATAAAGAAGCAACGGTTCTAGTGACATTGTATACAATTTTTCAATAACACCTTTTTACTTAACACTCTTTATATGTGTCATTAAATGTCAATTATTTAGTTAGTTCACACATGAATCAAATCGTGTTCAAAATTGTAAATACATGTTAGGGGAGAATTGCACAAATCGTCTTTGTGGTTTCGTCAAATTGCCGGTTTAGTCTATCAAATTTAAAATTTTCAAAAATTGTTCATGTAGTCTGGTCAAATTCTTGATCCCATACTTAGATCGATTTAGCTCTGTATTATCGAGATTGAATCAAGTATAATACGTAGAGAAACTTTGTGTAATCAACAATCTAAGTCTTATGCGGAATTAACACTTAGAACAAAGAACAAAGAACAAAGCAAAACAAAGTATGTATACCAAACTTTCACTTTGATTAATGATACTAACTGCGTACAAATGACTCCTAATCAACAATTATAGGAACAGATAAATATAGAAAATACAATATTGATCATATCTTTTCTAAACACAAAAACGTGTCGACTAAGTATTTGTCTGTGACTGGAATTTCCTTTGTAAGCTCCTTGATGCGTCTTGTCAGCGTTCAATCTGTCAACGCCTTATTTGCTCTTGTCAGCGTCCAAAATCCCTTTGTCAACGGCTGAGTGACTTAGATAATTTTATTCCCAACACAAATCCCTTTTACAACATGGAATGATTAAAATACTCTCATTTTCTTTCTATGTACTTTTACTATTATTTTATTTTTTCCTTATACACACCAACCGGTTGGGGTAAACAAATCCGAAACAATCTGGTGTATTAAACAATTTTCAATTATAAGTATTAATAACCAAAATTCTGAGAGTATAAATAGCGTTCAATCAAACGTACTAATCCATAGGTTTATTTTTTTTTCTCAAAAGCGTTTTTTTTTCATTTTCAATCATTTGGTAGAAAAAGGGTTTTGATTTTAAATCATATAGGTTATTTTCCCTATAGTACACTGGAAAAAGATCCCTGCCTCATTAAACTTGGAAAAACTCCCACAAAGCAATTTCGAAGATATCAAAGCAATTTAGAAGATATCAACGCAATTTAGAAATTGGTTTGTCGTAGTTCTTCAAAGTTTAATGAGGCAAGGATCTTTTTCAATGTACTATAATCAAAATGCCATTTCTTTGCAATCACAACCTGCAATTTGTCGCAATATTAGTAAACAATTTACAGCTTCTCGGATCGGTTTTGATACATGAAAAAGCCTATTTAGATCATAATGATCCATTCCATACAATACCTTAATCTGTTCAGGATTTAAGGAAGCAAAATCTCACTTTGACACTATAAAAAAATCAATGATTTTATTAAAAAGATGGTTGATTTAAACCATCATATCTTATACATCCATAAAAAAACTTTACAACATAATTTAAATGAGTTAGTTTAGGCCTTTATAGGTAAATAACTAAGCAAACTTTCACATATAAACACCATAAATATGTGTAAAAAACACCCATATACACCTCAAACCATCAGTTTTACTGTAACAAATTTCCATTAAAAAAACTATAAGATGTATCGCAACAAAAACGATTTATCGCAACAAAAACGACCACAATTTTTTTTCAAAAACTGATTCTTTTTAAGAGTACAAACATCACTCAAAATGCATATGATTCAAAATCAAAACCCTTTTTCTATCAAAAGATAGAAGATAAACCTATGAAGTAGTATATTTGACTGAACGCTATTTATACACCCATAATTTTGGTTATTAATACTCATAATTGCAGATTGTTTATACTCGAGATTGTTTAGGATTTGTTTTTTAATACACCATATTGTATCAGATTTTTTTACCCCAACCGGTTGGGGTGCATAAGGACAAAAAAAATTGAAAATATGGTCATGTTATATAATCAAAACGTTTGGTCCTTTTACAAACTGGAATGATTAAAATACTCTCGTTTTCTTTCTAGGTACTTTTAGTATTATTTTATTTTTTTTCTTATACACCGGTTGGGGTAAACAAATCCGAAATAATCTGGTGTATTAAAAAAACAAATCCGAAACAATCTGGTGTATAAAACAAATCCTAAACAACCCGTGTATAAACAATCTTCAATTATGAGTATTAATAACCAAAATAATGTGTGTATAAATAGATTTCAATCAAACGTACTACTTCATAGGTTTATCTTTTTTTTTTCTCAAAAGCGTTTTTTTCATTTTCGATCATTTGGTAGAGAAAGGGTTTTGATTTTGAATCATATGGATTTTGATTCAGATTATTATGTTTGTACTTATAAAAAGAAGCAGTTTTTGGAAGAAAGTTGTTGTGGTTTTTGTTTTGATAATCTGAATCATATGGATTTTGATTCAGATTATTATGCTTGAAGCTATGGCATAGGACATATTGGTAAGTTTTAATTTTAACCATTTCATTTTTGCTGTAAATTTATAGTTTTTTAATGGAAATTTATTATAGTAAAACTGATGGTTTGAGGTTTATATCGGTGTTTTTTACACATATTTATTGTGTTTATATATGAAAGTTTGCTTAATTATTTACCCTAAAGGCCTAAACCAAATCATTTAAATTATGTGGTAAAGTTTTTTTTGGATGTGTAAGATATATTGGTTTAAATCAACCATCTTTTTAATGAAATCATTGATATTATACGAAAAAGAATATTTCGGTAGCGGATTGGTTTATTGTTACTTATTTATAGTGTGTGTGGGGTTTTGCTGATTTTTCTTCCTTTAATTCTTAACAGATTAGGATATTGTGTGGAGTGGATCATGATGATCTAAAGAGGCTTTTTCATGTATCTAAACTGATCTGAGAAGCGGTAACTTGTTTACTATATAGTATGATAGATATAAGAGTATGTTATGTTTACTAATATTGCGGCAAAGTGCAGGTTGTGATTGCAAAGAAATGTCATTTTGATTATAGTACACTAGAAAAAGATCCATGTCTCATTAAACTTGGAAAAACTCCCATAAAGCAATTTCGAAGATATCAAAGCAATTTAGAAATTGGTTTGTCGTAGTTCTTCAAAGTTTAATGAGGCAAGGGTCTTTTTCAGTGTACTATAATCAAAATGCCATTTCTTTGCAATCACTACCTGCAATTTGCCCTAATATTAGTAAACAACTTACAGCTTCTCAGATCAGTTTAGTAAACAACTGATGGTTTGAGGTGTATATCGGTGTTTTTTACACATATTTATTGTGTTTATATATGAAAGTTTGCTTAGTTATTTACCCCTAAAGGCCTAAACCAACTCATTTAAAGTATGTGGTAAAGTTCTTTTTGGATGAGTAAGATATGATGGTTTAAATCAACCATCTTTTTAATAAAATCACATTATACGAAAAAGAATATTTCGGTAGCGGATTGGTTTATTGTTACTCATTTATAGTGTCTGTGTGTGGTTTTGCTGATTTTGCTTCCTTAAATTCTGAACAGATTAGGATATTGTGTCGAGTGGATCATGATGATCTAAAGAGGCTTTTTCATGTATCTAAACCGATCCGAGAAGCGGTAATTTGTTTACTATATAGTAGGATAGTTATAAGATTATGTTAAGTTTACTAATATTGCGGCAAATTGCACGTTGTGATGACAATGAAATGTCATTTTGATTATAGTACACTGGAAAAAGATCCCTGCCTCATTAAACTTGGAAAAACTCCCACAAAGCGATTTCAAAGATATCAAAGCAATTTCGAAGATATCAAAGCAATTTAGAAATTGGTTTGTCGTAGTTCTTCCAAGTTTAATGAGGCAAGGATCTTTTTCAGTGTATTATATTATAATTAAAATGTCATTTCTTTGGAATCACAACCTGCAATTTGCCACAATGTTAGTAAACATAACATAATCTTAGAACTATCATAGTATATAGTAAACAACTTACAGCTTCTCGGATCGGTTTAGATACATGAAAAAGCCTCTTTAGATCATCATGATCCATTCCACACAATATCTTAATCTGTTCAGGATTTAAGGAAGCAAAATCAGAAAACCCACACTCAGACACTATAAACGAGGAACAATAAACCAATCCGCTATTGAAATACTCTTTTTCATAAAAAAAATCAATGATTTTATTAAAAAAATGGTTGATTTAAACCATTATATCTTACACATCCATAAAAAAAAATTTACAACATAATTTAAATGAGTTAGTTTAGGACTTTAGGAGTAAATAATTAAGGAAACTTTCACATATAAACAACATAAATATGTGTAAAAACACCCATATAGTTGAGGAGTACTACCAGTTGTTTGTTGTTCTGATGAAGGGTTTTGTTAGAGAATAGCCATATGATTGTGCAGAAAGTAAACAAATCAAATACAAATACAAATAAAAATTATTTTATGACGTCGATGTTGTTAATGACCTTTTCAGAATCAGAAATCAGAAATGACGACACATGAAACGCAACCTAAAGTGGTTTTTATCAGACCACGGTTTTTAATCAACATCAGCATTTTAGCACCTCTACTACTTTAAAAGTTCAATTATA
The DNA here is from genome assembly GCA_025667525.1 of Glebionis coronaria. NCBI lineage: Eukaryota > Viridiplantae > Streptophyta > Magnoliopsida > Asterales > Asteraceae > Glebionis > Glebionis coronaria. The sequence goes on from CM046880.1 coordinate 608,077,351, forward strand.
CACCCAAACTTGAAAACTTTAGCACCTCGCTTTTTAATCAACATCAGCATTTTATTTAAAGCAAAGAAATAATACTAATGTTTGTATCGCAGAAACTTAGATGATATTATACAAGTTCTTACATTACGTTCTTCTTATATACTATTCATATTGCAGGTCAAGTATGTTCAAGGCCTTGTTCATGGCCCAACCTATAACGACTTAACAAGTCTCAGTCTACACCGGTCCCACTTACATTCATTTATACAAACATATATTGGACCCAAGAGGATCAGAATCAAGGACATAATTTTAAGATATAAACGATTGCAGTTATACAAAACGTACCTCTTTGACTGCATTTCAAGACAAGTTATGCTATTTCCTAACTGGCCAATAAGACGATTGATAGTTGAAAAGCAAACCTGAAATTTAACAAGATATAAACAGTAATTAGTTGAAGTCGGTTCAAGGGGCAAAATAAGAAGTTTCAATAAACAAAGAGATAGAAGATGCTGCCTAATTTAGTCCTCTGCCACACTATGATGAATTGTAATTATCTATAAATCACATAAAGTCCAACAAATAGAGTGGAATTTAAGTGATTGCTATATGAACATTGACATTTTAGATACTTACTTCTGATACAAACGAAGACCATGACAGTTACTCGTATATACAGGACTATCATAACTTTTGGATTGTACAGCATTACCTAAACTATCCACTGAGCGAGCGGTAATTGCCTAAAAATACTCCAAAAGGCTTCACATTTATCAATCTAAATAATGTTGCATCAAACTATTCTCCTAAAAAAGGCTATGTTGCATTAAACTAACGTATTGTAAATTATGCCAACCTTTATCTCATTTCAGGAAAAGACTTAATGAGATTTCTGAGTGTATGCGTCTTCTCACTTACTTTAATGAAGTAGAAAACATGAGATTTTACTATCAATTGAAAAATCATCTGTGTGCAGCGTACATAAGTTCAACGAGAAGTCTGTAAAGAAGAAAATCAAGTACACGACAGCTTTTAGGTGGCAGTGTACATTTACCCGATAGGAGCCAGCATTAAATCAGTTCACAGGCCCAAAAATAGAATATACTCTAGATTTGGAGTCATAATAAATAAAGATAAAAGAAGGAATAGATAAAATTGGCCTTTTAACTCATCACTGACCTCTGATATCATATAATTGCTCACGTCTGGAGGCAACATATCTTTTATATCATCTTCATGTGAAACTTCATAAACTCGATGCAGAAGGCTACCATCGAAGTCCCTGTTAACGTAAGAATACCTGTAAGTTTAAATATAATTCACGTCACTATCTATCATGAAAGATAACAAACGTGTCCAACTATATATGTAATCACTTCAAAGTTTACACAAATCAAAAAGGTGAAAATGACGGATCTCTTATTGTTAATATTCGGGTTTGAGGGTGACAATCCTCTGATTAGGTGACTGCAATAATCATCAAGTTAATATCACAATTGATACTAAAACTTGCACCCAACACGACTGACCCTATAACTCACAACTTTTTCATGTTTTCCATGACCAAACAAAGACGCTAGAAAGTGAGGATCTAACAAACTAACCGGATTTGCTCACTCTAGACACATATCCAAACACTCCTAAGTAGCAGCAACAAGAGACAATATTCACATATAGCGTATAAATTCTTTTCACTTCATATACAGATGCTCATATTCTGTTTTATGCTTTTGACAGAAATAAGAGATCAAGTTTTTGATGAGGACAAAAATAAGGTTACCATCACGGTTGTATGCTGCGACCCTGAGAGGTTTAGAGACAAGCTTTGCTGCAAGGGCGGCAGGGCCATTCAGAGTATTGAAATCATTGAAAACAAACCACCACAACCCAAACAACCAGCCCCAGCCCTAAACCTGTTATTGTTGAAAAGCCTAAAGACCCTCCTCCTAAACCTAAGCCTCCCATTACATTCTCCTTAATTTCTGATGAATCGATTCAATTATTTTAAGGGTTTTGTTTGAGACCCGATCTGATCAACTACACAGATTAATTTGATTTATATATCAAACAAAATAGAGTAAAATGTGGAAACTTTACTAAATACAGTCAAACAAAATAGAGTAACATGTGGAAACTTTACTAGATACAGTCAAACAAATCAATTTTCTTTATTACTAATTAACTAGCGTTGAAAGTGGAGGAATATAGTTTTTTATTTCAGTAGTATTCAAAACAAAATTCAAACTAAGCACTTTAATTGTCATTACGGTTTTTTTTTTTTTTTTTTTTTAAATTTTTACAATGCAAATTTATTTTTAATAAAATAATAAGAATGTATACAAATAAGGACATAACATGTATATAATTTCATGTTTATTTTTAAATTTTTTGAAGTTATTCATTATAATATATTCATTTATATGAGACATCCATATATTATATATATCATCGCTAATCTTATACTTGGCCGATGTTCGATCGTAACAATACCCCGCGCTACGAAGAGCCAACACTCACGTTGGTCACGACTATGTGGTCACGGTTGACACTGTTCTTTGAGTCCAATCCACCACTCCGTAGGCACTCGGAACTCATTGGTCACGTCTATGCAGCACCCTGGCAAAGACATATGTAATAGTGAAAAATGAGTTCGAGTTAAAATGAGCCGTGTCTTGCTGGTTTGACCTTGTCTTATAGTTTTATAAAGTGTTTTTTTTAATGCAGCAGAGACTTTCATAGAATAGAAAAACAATGATTAACAATAACAAATTGGATGCGCCAATGCATATATTTCAGCTTTTATGAATATCACATACCTGGTTTAGCACCATAACACCATCAAATTGATGACTCGTTATGGTGGTGAAAGTTGTTGTACATATGCATGCTGGCTACTTCAACTGAAGAGGATGATACCTAATCATACGATAATTTCAAGATTAGTTATCAGGTTAAATACCAAGATATAGAAATATAGTTTTGCTAATTTTGTAAAAATAGCCATGGAATCTTTTTACCAATGCTAGGAACTTATTTTGACGTCTAAACATTACTATTATAAATGTTCATTCATGTATCCATAGTCAGCTATATCGCCTACAGGTAGAAAGTCATGTAGTGGAGGGTCTAAAAGGCGAATCGTCATTGGAAATCCGAATTTTTTTTTTATAAAAAATAAACTGAGTGAGCAGCAAATGCTCGGAAAATGCATGCCTTCAAAGTCTGGTCTTTGGTAAGGTAATAGGAAGTCCAGAGCTTATTTTCCCTCCTTAATTGGGGATGGCCATGATCTATTTCCCCTCATCAGAAGCAATAAACTAAAAATTATGACAAATGTATAAACGCGTTTAAATCATAGAATACTAATGAGAAACAACTCGACTGTAAGCGGCGCGGTAAAGAGATTTAATATATTGGTTGTAACTTGTAACTTAGTAATCACATCATTCAACGTCGTCAACTAACAATCATATCCACACAATGTGTCCCAACATTGTGCCTTGAACGATTAAGCTCCTCCTACTAAACGTACCCAAACACTCCCTTAATAACTTATTTGACAAAATAAGTTGTTTTTAGAAGTCTATACAGATTTAAGGTGAAATAATAATTTAGACCGGTGCGTTTGCTTTGTTGGTAGGTTTGGGATATGATTAAGCACTCCCAAACACTCTCACATGATCGGTTAATCTAAGGTGTTGAATAAAAGTCTTAATAGCCTCTTACTAGATTAAAGCTCTTAATAGTTAGAGCTTTTAAATGTTAAGTGTGTTTGTTTTTTAATTTTCGTTCAGAGGCAACAAGAGGTAGAAACATCAAGATGGACCAGATATAGAAAGAGGATCTTAATACCTCTGGTTGTTGTAATAAACTATTAAGACGTTTTTTTTTAAATCAAACAATTTTAATTTCATTCAGATTGAGACATTTTTCTCCACATATTCAGATTCAAATTGCGAATAAGATTCAAATCCAGATCCAGAGCCTCTTAATAAACAAACGACACCTAAGTTCTTAACTCCTTGTGCTATTTTATAAAAATGACTAATGCATATTATAGATTACTTTGAGAGGTTTTCAAAATGGCTAAGATAACACTATGTGACATTGACAACGAGAAGCCACATATAAGAAAAATCGTGGTCATGTGATTCATCAATGTTGCTTTCAAAGGTATGCCACTATTTGTTTCGGTTTAAGATCACTGAATAAAAGGCTTTTTATTTTAATATATCATGATTTTCTTTTTTAAACTACCCTGATAAGTTATTAATTTATCAAATATTACTAGGCTTAGCAAAATGCATAAGTACTAAAAAAAAGTAGAAGGCTTTTCTATATGTTTGAAAAAGACGAGATAAAAACTTGAAAAAGGTTATTATTTTGTACGAGGTGCACGACAAGCACTCATAGCCATCGTGTTGGAATATATCAGTTGGAGATATTCGGAATGTATAATCTTGTGTTTTCAAAGAGGTAAACATGATAAAAAAATATAAGCAATTTCTTTTGCATAAACACCACTAACGTATTTTTCTTCATCACCATTTTTCTAATAGAGTGATGAACGAGTACAAAATAAAGTAAGACATGTTAATCAACTTTTTAAAACGCATGTTGACCCACCGGTTAAATGTGTTGACCTTGAACGAGATTAAACAACCTAAAGCCAGTTTTAAAAAATGAATCGGTAAAATCTTGAACCGAAACTTGGGTCGCTCGACTAAAAGACAATTTGATTTATTGTAATACATATGTGTAAAGCTCATCTCATTTACTTTGGTGAAAGAAGAAATATGATGTCACTAAAGAATTTTTGGTTTTGCATGCACTTCCTATTTATTTGTTTCATTTAAATTGGTGCGTTGGTCAACAGATGAGATCTATGCTTTCTTTATGTTTTAGCAAGGGTCGTTTACTAATCTTTGGGCTCATAATTTTAATAAAGCTTATTCTATTTATATAAAACACATCAAATATTATAATCAAAAGCGCACTAAAACTGTTTGAGTAAATAGATTCTGCTGATGAATAAAGTATATAATTAATATGTTTAGATAAATATGAATGCCATTTCAATTGTTGTAATAAAAAAGATTAGCGGCTATTACAAAATATTTTGTATCCTTTTAACAAGTTATAATAGATTATTTGCAGTATTAGCTGAATTCTTTTGGATCTATTAATGTAGAAGAACTTGGCAAGACATTTAAAGCACTTCAGGGTGAACAACTCAAGCACTTAAGTTGCGGCAATGTTTGCAAGTCAGAAAAGGTACACGTATAAGCGAAGACGTCTTCTCTATAGAGTTCATTAGTCGTTTGAAATTCTCCATTGTACCCAACCATGAACTTAAATTGATAACGGGTATTTGTGGTAAACGATTTAATATCACCTTCTCATAAGTGTTAGCCAGTAAGGATGGTTAGGAATCTTTTCCTCGCCGTGTTCGTCTTTTTTGCAACGACATTTAACAAAAGTCAATAAAATCTCTTGGGAAAGTCGGCTTGTGTTTAGCATTACATACATGACCAACTATATATATATATATATAAATTTCTCTCACGTTAAGAGCATAATGAAGATGGTTATTTGTGCTAAAGAACGAAAAATCAATAAATTCACCATATATTGTGTACCCACATAGGATTTTTTCTAACTTAAAACTTTCTCATACACAATTTAATTAACTATTTTTTTCAACCTCACTTAAGAATACCCGTAAATTTGACGGGTCTTTTAGCTACTTTTTTAATGCAGCGCAGAGACTTTCATAGAATAGAAAAACAATGATTAACAATAACAAATTGGATGCGCCAATGCTTATATTTCAGCTTTTATGAATATCACATACCTGGTTTAGCGCCATAACACCATCAAATTGATGACTCGTTATGGTGGTGAAAGTTGTTGTACATCTGCATGCTGGCTACTTCAACTGAAGAGGATGATACCTAATCATACGATAATTTCAAGATTAGTTGCCAGGTTAAATACCAAGATATAGAAATATAGTTTTGCTAATTTCGTAAAAATAGCCATGGAATCTTTTTACCAATGGTAGGAACTTATTTTGACGTCTAAACATTACTATTATAAATGTTCCTTCATGTATCCATAGTCAGCTATATCGCCTACAGGTAGAAAGTCATGTAGTGGAGGGTCTAAAAGGCGAATCGTCATTGGAAATCCGAATTTTTTTTGATAAAAAATAAACTGAGTGAGCAGCAGTTGCTCGGAAAATGCATGCCTTCAAAGTCTGGTCTTTGGTAAGGTAATAGGAAGTCCAGAGCTAATTTTCCCTCATCAATTGGGGATGGCCATGATCTATTTCCCCTCATCAGCAGCAATAAACTACAAATTATGAGAAATGTGTAAACGCGTTTAAATCATAGCAATACTAATGAGAAACAACTCGACTGTAAGTGGTAAAGAGATTTAATATATTGGTTGTAACTTGTAACTTAGTAATCAAATCATTCAACGTCGTCAACTAACAATCATATCCGCACAATGTGTCCTAACAGTGCTTTTAACGATTAAGCTCCCCCTACTAACCATACCCAAACACTATCTTAATAACTTATTTGACCAAATAAGTTGTTTTTAGAAGTCTATATAGATTTAAGGTGAAATAATAATTTATACCGGTGCGTTTGCTTTGTTGGTAGGTTTGGGAATGATTAAAATTTGGTTTAGATTAAAAAGAAAATATATAGTATTTATTGAATAATAGTATTAATAGTTGTTTGTTTTATGTTGGGTTAGGATTAGATTAAATATTTATATATTTTATATAGATTAAATGATAATAGAAAATAAAATAAAGAAATTAAAGCATATGCTATAAACAAAAAATAATGAGTGGTCACTTAAACTAAAAATCATACTATACAGGTCAAAACCTTAATTTCAAAAGTAAACAAAACAGCTCCTTAAGAGCATCTCCTATGCTTGATTCTTCAAAATTTTTTTTTATTTATGGCAATAAGTTTTTCAATAAATTATGTGTTTTAAAAAGTAATTTAATAAACATGCTCCAATGCTAGGTTTTTGTAATAACTTTTTGCAAAGGAAAAATTACACTACAAACAAATAAAACCAATGAAGCATTAATTACAAAAAGTCTTTCTGGAACCACTTGAATAACTCTAAGTCTTTGAAGAAAGTTTTTGAAAAGGTATGTTTCACAATGGTAATAAATCATAAAAAAGTTTTCAAAATAATGAAAAACTATTGCAAAAATCTTACATTGCATAAGTAGCTTATGAAATAATCAAGCAAATTTGGCTATCCCACAATTATATAAAGGCTTACTTTAAGTATTCCGCTTTACTTTATTAATGGCATATCAAGTTCGCATATCTCTTTTAACTCTTATTTCTCTACCTATAATTATTGTACTTGTTTATAAATAGATGTAGGTACTTGAATAAGCTCAATATTTTTTTATAAAAGTCATAAATATTTGGCTTACTAAAACCCTATTTTATAGAAAATAACAGAGATCTAGTACGACTTCTCATTTTTTCTACCACATCACCTCTCTCGTCGGCGACCTACAGCGACCTATTTGCCCAACACAACGACCTAGTTCGATTTATTTATTATTTTTTAGTCAATACAAAACTTTTCATTTAATAAAAATACATTAGATTTAATAAAAAATATTACATTAAATATTAAAATAACTTACAATAATATTTATACTAAATATCGTTAAAAAATATTTTAAAAAACCTTATTTAAAGATAAAAAGGGTCAAATATATTAACAAAAACTAACTCTAAAAATTATTAAGTTAATATATATTGTAAGAAATTCCATAAAACTTAATATATTAAAATTTAAAAATTTATTACAAATTTTATCTAATTAAAACTAATTAAATTTTAAAAAAACTTTTGAAAAAATAACAAAAATGAAATAAAGGAAAACAATGCCACTGTGCCACGTGATCTTCTTAAAAAACACATAGCCTAAACACAACACTTCTTCCATTTTTGTTTTCTTTTTGATTTTCCTCTTTTTCATTTAGATCGTGTGCTCAAGACCGAGTTCGTAAATTTGATTTAGTCGACCTGGTCGTTGCAATGGGTCGACCGAGTATGATGTCAGTCGACCACGCCCATCTGAGACTCCGTTGTGGTTAGCCTTACAAAACCAAGTATTTATTTTAATATTACATGTATTTTGAAATATTTGGGTTTTAATATGTTAAGAGTACGAGAAATGCATTGATATTTCACACGATTGTCGTGTTTTGATCGAGACTTTTAAAAAAATCAATTAAGATTACGCGACGTGTAATTTTTGATGTGGTAAGACATGAAAAATTAAAAGACAAACTAAATTTAATTCGTCACATTATAAATAATAAGTTTAGCTCATGATTTCAATGGGCTAGTTTTTTTCCCTTTATAAATACATTTTACTATCAATTCATTTCACACAATGTTAAAAGTAATCTTATTCTTTGTTTTCCGGGGTGATAGTGCACTTTAACAAAAAAAAAGCAGTAATCTTCTTCTTGGAATATACTACAGAGACTAATAGCATAAACGTCTCAATCTTATTTTTTGTTGTGTAGGAAGTTGGTGCTTTATATAGTAGTTTTGGATAGTTGAGGAACTCATTTGTCAACACACAATTGTTGTTGGTCTATAAAAGCTAGAGTTGACCTATTTGCTCATAACTTTCACCTACAATCTATTTTGTTCTCTATAATATCGTTTATCATATTGTTAAAGAGATTGAGATCCATTCTGTTTTTATTTGTAGGTTTTGATTGTATAAAGTATTATCATATACTTATATATATAACTAGACGATTACCCGCACATAGCAGCGGAATTACCTAAAGACATGTAATTAATGATATGCTAATTGATTCGATGGTCGAACGCGTGACCCAATAATTGCCTAGCGATAGATAGTTAATGATTTATTAATTGACCCGATGGTCGAATCGGTAACCCGGTGACTCGTCCGGGTTGAACTAGTAGGCGAGCCTGTTCCCACTCGATCGGGTTGACTCGGTAGTCGAACCCGTGTCCCGATGGTTGAACCCGTGACCCGGTGACTCGATAGGATTGACCCGGTGGTTGAAACCGGTGACCCGGTGGCTCGACAGGATTGACCCAGTTGTCGAACCCGTGACCCGGTGACTCGATCGGGTTAACCCGATGGTCGAACCCGTGACTCGAAAAGATTGGCTCGATGGCCGAACCCGTTACCCGGTGACTCAATCGGCTTGGTCCGATGGTCGATCCGTGACCTGATGACTCAACCGGGTTGACCCGTTGGTGGAACCCGTGACCAAGTTACTCAACCGAATTAATCCGGTCGTGGAACCCGTGACCCGGTAACTTATGCAATTGTTTATGGTTTAATTTTTCAACATTTCTTATTTTATCTAACTTATGTGCATTTAATTTTTCAACAATTTCATAATTAATATCCAACTCGTATGCATTAAATTTTTCAACAATTCCATAATTAAGTCATTTTTCAACATTCAAGGTTTTGGGGTTTTTCCTTTATAAGTAGTAGAGATAGAGTTATCACATATTAGGTAAGGATAACTTTAGGGTTTGGATAATGTTTGATTAATAAAGGTTGATTAAAAGTACATTGAATTAAGATTCAAGTTAGATCGTTTGTTTATGTTAAAAAAAATTATGGTATCAAAGCAAAGCTTTCTTTTTGCTTTAAATCGATTATTATAAAAGGGGGTTTTCTCTAAAATTGTTTTCTTAACAATTAACTAGGATTTATTGCTTTTTGGAATTGAATCATATTAATATTGTTGATTTCTTGGAAATACTTACTTTCTAAAAAAAATAAGGTTTGATAATTTGTGCGTTTGTTCTTATAAGCTTTTCGTGATCAATTAACGTAGGTTAATTGATTTTGGTGGTGTTCTTGATTGGCTTGTGACTGAATATGTTTTTTCTCTAATTTTTGGAAATTAGGGTTTGGTATTCGATTAAGATTTTGGGTAAGCATTGCCTTTTGACTTGAATCAAAAGGTAATAAGGCTTCTTCTGATGATTCTTGATTTGTTGTAAGCATTAAACACCTATCTATCTCTTTTCTTTTTTATTTAGTATATCTAGTACAATCTCATCTCATTTAGCTCACAAAAACAAAACTCAAACACACATTCACTCTTTCTTTCTCTCTCGCGGTGAGCAATACCAAGGAGAAACACCATATCATCTTTATCTACATTTACATTTGGGTAAGAGGACACAAGGAAGGGTTAAGCAAACATTAGGGCGACGGGTTGATATAATCACAAGCTTCTCACATTCTTTACACACTTGGAACATAGCATCGTGCTAGGGACAAGTTGTAAGTAATCCATGTTCTAAATTCATCTATTTTCATACTAATAACTAGTAACAAACGAACTCTTTTCTTTGAGCATGTATATACGAACTATAATGTCATATAAGTTCATGTAACCTAAATTCTAACGTGTTAACATAAGTGTACTTACATGAAAATCGATGGATAGGTCTTACATGATTCTTAAACTCACGTGAACAAATTATAATATTAAATCAAACGTGAACACGTTGTAATAATGCGTGCATGAACAACTAGTAACCCTCGTTTACCTTTGAGCTACACGAATGCCATATGACTACACCTTAAACATTTGTGGGCTTATTAGCCCATTGAACAAGTCCACAAGAGCTATAAGCCTCAGCTTATTTTTGAGACTTCACAAAAATAAGCTATAAGCCCGCGTGACCTTATAGACGTGTTTAAAGGCTTAATAAATTAATGAACATGTATTTGGACCCTTAAAATATTTACGGGCATAGACTATATTAAACGAGGCCCAATAAGGCCCATACAGCCGATTTTGTAAAACGGAGACCAAGTTGTAGTAATATGTGGTTTGGTTGACTTGTTGACTCATTTAAAACATTAAGTTAACCAAATAATAAACATGGAATATATTTTCGTGCCTAAACTGAAAGTTAAGGAATCGGGGGACCATTGTTGTCAATAAAGGAACTTATAACAAGCCCTAATAAACTTAGACAGAAGCTTAGGGGTCAAAAGTGACATGTTACAAACTTAAACCGTGCGCTAAATAAGTGAAACGCGAGTTTCAAAACTATACAGACCACTTTTGACATTTTTGGAAAGATATTTGAGCCCTATGTTAAGTTTTAATTCAATTCGAGACTTTAAGGGACTGTTTTCGGATATATCGAAAAATAAGGATTGATTTTAAAATGTTACTCGGGCCATAGATGTATAATTATTAGTAAAAGGACTAAACTTGTAAATATCAGAACCTAAGGGGGGATTATGAAAACCTTTTCGTGCCTTAATGGGCATATTACCAAATTGGAGGACCTGAAGTGTAATTATTCACAATTAATGAAAGTATTTACTACTTGGGCCGAAAATGTAAATTTATGAAACTTTAGGGCTAAACCAATATAAGCCGAAAGTATTAAATAAAGGGGTGACTACTTGGGCAAATTGTGTAAATATCCAAAACCTTTGGATTTAATAAATAAACCGAATATTAGTGGATGATTATTCGGCCAAAACTACCATTTATGGAAACATTAGAATTTACCCAAAAATAAACCGAAACTTATTAAATGTGTTAGAAACCTTTGGGCTACTTTTGCAAATGTCCAAAACTTGTACATTTAATAAATACACAAAATATAAATGAGTGTTTTTCGGGCCAAATGTGTAAATTAGTGAAACCTATGGAATTATTTAATTAAATCGAATTCTACAAATGTACAAGGATCATTTTTGATACAATTCAAAAACCTTAGAGTCATTTTTGGAACTTAATAAATTATCTATTTTTAGAACTTAAATTTTTTTTAACAGCGAGTTAATAGTTAGTGATTTAAACTTACAGTGACATCCAATTGGGCAGTATGCAAGCTTCGAACCTTCTCCTTAGGGGATAAACCCCACTCATGCTTCTATTTATTTCGGGCCCCTGAAGGTCCTTAGTGAGACTCGAACTCGAGATCTCTCCAAGAATACCTCCCCAAAGTTACCCTTGGTGGCTAACTGAGCGCTTAGTTGGTCATTTTTAGAACTTAATAAACTATTTATTTTTAGAACATAAAAGTTATTTATTTTTATAACTTAATAAATTATTTATTTTTATAACTTAATAAATTATTAACTAAATAATTTATATATGAACTTAATATATTATTAATCAAATAATTTATTTATAACCTTAATAAATTATTAAATAAATTTAATAATTTATGTAGACTACAATTATGTACAATATTTTCCTAAAATAGCCATCAAGGGTACACGTAAAAATTAAATGAATCAAGTGCATATATTTGATCATAACAGTATATATAATTAAATACATATTGTGGCTTATTAAGAACAAGAGAAAACGTACAATTGATTGAATAGTATATACATTTATTATATTCATAGACTGAGACGTACTCATTTACTTAGGTATTTGACGTACTTTGTGCATTGTGACTTGGATACTTTGATCATTTTCCCGAGCAATATTCAGGTGAGCTCATGGCCCCACACTTTAAATATATTAAATGTTCAGTGCAAATATTGGGGGAGAAAACATGCAATACACTTTGATAAGACGTAAACAGAAAACATGCAGTACACTTTTATGGCCCCACACTTTGAATTTAAGAATGGGTCGCGGAACTCGCTAGGAACCACGACATTTTATTAATACTTGTAAGTTTTGGAATACATGACATCATAATAGACCAAGAAAAACAATACATGGTTTATTGGAGCTGAATGCTGCTAGGATTTCCTATGCTGAGGCCACAGCCTTAAAGATATCACTTCTCTAGGTGGAAAATGTCCCATGTCTGTAGTAGGTCGCGGCAATCCATGTCGCGCAGTCGATACTCGCCGTCCCCCAAAGCGCCCGTCACTATGTAGGGTCCTTTGCATTTTGGTCTGAGTTTTCATCTGTTCCCCGTGCGACTTGCTTTATTTACGCGATACACAAAGTCGCCTCGTACGAAAAAAGTTTTTCATAGTCTCATGTCGTATTACCCTTAATTTTTTATTTAGCTTTGGCTTCGTTTATCGCGGCTAGTTATCGCTTCTCTTGGAGTACATCCAAGTTTACCCGCAATTCTTCATCGTTCGTGACCACGTCCAGTTCTAGTGTGTGAAATGTTGGTAGCCCAATATCGGCTGGAACGACTGCCTCTGTCCTGTATGTTAGGGCAAAAGGAGTGTCTCCATTTGATGGTTTTTATCATGGTGCGGTGCGCCCATAGTACGTGTGATAACTCATCGACCCACTTTCTATTTTCATCCTCCAAATGTGCTTTAATCCCGTCGCCAAGACTTCTATTAGCTCTTTCCACGAGTCCATTGGATTGTGGATGAGCTACTGACGCGAACCGCTTTTTAATATTGTTCTTTGCACACCAATCTTTGAACGGATTTTCTGTGAGCTGTTTGCCTTTGTCAGAGACGATCTCTTCTTGCGGGCCAAACCGACATACGATATTATCCCAGACAAACTTTTTTACTTGATTTCCCGTGATTGTCGCGACTGCTATAGCTTCGATCCATCTAGTGAAGTAATCCTGTAGGACTTATACACGACTTATAGAACAAGAAATAGAGATGATGAAGAACAAGATTAAACCAAAAAGAAAGATTAGATTAAGAAGAATAAAAGAGAAGAACAAAAAGGGTTGTGAATTCCTAGTGAGAGAAAGACATAAGTTTCTCTCTCTACAAACTACGAAATGGAAAACACACCCACATAAATGAGGTGTTTAGTGCCTTCTATACTACAAGTGTAAGAGTAGAAGGCCTTCCTCAGTTGTGTGTTCGGGACTAATTCCTGTTACATACCAAACAGTATATTAGAACTGTCAACACCATTATGTAGCATTTTCCATGAGCTTCGCAACGGTATATTATATGACCATCACTTTAAATACGGCTAACAATCTCCCCCTAAGGGTTGGTCATGCCATATGTGACTTCACTTCATTGGTGTTGTTGACGTTGAAGCTCGTTGTCTTGATAGTTCTTTCATAGTTCCTTTCATGACTTGTGATCTTTGATCTTTGATCTTTGCCTTGACTTGTTCTTAAAACTTTGCCATCTTGTGTTCTTGTGTCTTTCCCCACATACTCAAACTTTGATTTGGCATGAAATCATGTTTACAATCTCCCTTGATCATCAGAGTAGCGGAAGTCTTTGTCTTTAGATGTTCTTGAGCTTTCTTCTTTTACATGAGCATGTGGTCTTGAATTACGACTCTTGAGGTTACGCCACCGTTTGCATTCCTCTGGTTTTCCGTTATACAGTACGAATACTGTACCTGTGATTAGGTAAGTTCAAATAACTTCCTTGACAGGGTTTCCGGCTATGTTGGCCGTTCTCAATACTCGAATATATCGAAAGATAATTCAAAGTAAGGAGTGAATCATGCAGTTCCATTCTGCTTATTAAGTCGTCAATTCAATTTCCTGGAACAAGTTTGAATCAATTAGGAATCAAACCATTGTTGCTTTCTAGTTGACACAAGTTTGATTCATATAAAATCGCACAAGTTACCTACCGTAATGCTGTTTGATGATGACACTGGAAGGATTTCCATTCTTCACTGTAAATACTGAAAAGTATTACTCTGAATGTTCTGGCAAGATCATAAAGATATTGCGTAGATACTTGGAACGAGTTTGAATAAAAATAGAATCAAACCATTGTTGCTTTCCAGTTATCATATGTTTAATTCAAGTGAATCTTACATATGACCTACCGCAGTGCTGTTTGATGTCGACACTGGAAGGATTTCCATTCATCACTGTGACTATTAGAGAGTATCACTCTGAATGTTCTAGGAATACCACAAGGATAGAGCGTAAGACTCTGTAAATTATCGCTTGTGTTCTAGTGATGAACAACAATTGATATATGGAATAAGTGTCCAAATGAGATTTTTTGATGAATCTCGTTGGCTCTAGACTCTATAAGTGCACGTTTATTTTGGTAATCGGAGGCTGGAGCAGACTGCCACCTATTCAATATCTACTATCTCGGAGTGAGAAAGTTGATAGAAATGAGTTGAACTCCGTGACAATAAAACAAACTTCTTTTGAGAGAAGCTTGAGTAGGCTAGGAAGCGTTGTGCATTGCATCACTGGGTCCATGATGCTTTGTCTTTAATACCAGAAATCATCAACTTGATTATGATAGTAGATGTATTGACCCGGTTTCTGCCTAAGTTGTATGGAGGGCTATTTTCTTTTCACCCTTTATCCTTACATTTCTTTTTCATTCTTCAACCCCTTCAATGCTTACCAAGACGTCATAACTGGCACCTTGTTGTGATTGTTCCAGTGCTAGCTTAAGTCATTAGTCGGCATTTTTCCCGTACACGCAACTACTCCATCTTTCCTAAGGACATCTAAATTTTAATGGATTGTCCCTGGGAAGATCCCTCCAGTTCTGGTTGGATCATAGGACGAATACCTAACCACCTTTTGACACCAATACCGTCGTGAATTAATGTGTTGAAGGGTATAGATATCGTAACCCGAAAAACCTGTTGAAAAAGCAATCAAGGTGTTGATGAAATCAGTCTTTACACCTTGAAAGTTTCTATATCACCAAAATGCTCCCCTTACATATGTGCATCATAAAAGGAAAAGTTTTTGCACATATTAGGAAGAGAAAACACTTATATCAAAGATCTTATCCAAGATGACACATTTTAATCACTATTCTCCCCCTCAAAAATTGCAATAGATTGAAATTTTTGTGAAACTAGTGATGAAACATGGAGAGAATAATGTTGCATGAAGTTTTGTACTCTCCCTCGAAAAGAAATTCTAATTAAAATAGGGGAGTATATGAGCACACAGTTTTGAAATACCTTGAAAAGTTGTGCTCAAACCCGAGAAAACTGAATTTCCCGTTGTTGAGTAAAAATGTACATAAATGAACATTTTCCTTGAGTTCATGAGCTTAAAACTTTGAATGTTTTAATATAAGCCCATGACCGAGAAAAATTAATTTCCCGTTGATGAGGATAAGTCATAGACTTTCCTTTCTTTGGGGACCGGGTTATAGTCTGACATGTGACTATAAGACATTATGAGAAGAAAGTAGAAAAGACATGTTTTAAGCACATTTGAACTCTCATTCGAACTTTATGTACGTACCCGTGTCGTTATTGAGCGAAATTTCAAAGTACGTTCATATTATCGATGCTGAGAGACATGTCGGAGAAGAATAGTTTTGGTATTTTTGAAAGAATTTCTCATTTTTTATTTTGTTTTTATATGTTTTATATTTTTTGTATTTTGATTTTCTGATAGTATATATACAAGATTACAGCGAATGTGCAAGACGTTCAAGTTCATCTGGAGTGAAACTACGCATACCAAGTCGACGAACCCAGAATTCAAATATGTCTTGAAAAAGAGCTTTGGTGAAGATGTCGGCTAGTTGGTAGTCCGTCTTGACAAAATACAGTTCGATCGTTCCTCTTTCAACATGCTCCTTTATGAAATGGAATCAGACAGCAATGTGCTTGTTCTTGGAGTGTTAGACCGGGTTGCATGATATGGCTATGGCTGATTGTGAATCATAATAAATAGGAACTTTATTAAAGTGAAAGCCATAATCCGTGAGTTGTGTTCTGATCCAAAGGACTTGAGCACTACACACGGATAGAGACACATATTCTGCTTCCGCGGTGGACAACGCCGTGCAATCTTGTTTTCTTGAGGACCAGCTCACTAGCTTTTCGCCTAAGAATTGTGCTCCACCGGAAGTGATCTTGAATTTATCATGACACCCTGCATGGTTGGCGTCTGAAAAACCAGTTAGATTAAAACCAGAATCCTTCGTATACCAGAGACCCATATGAATGGTTCCCCGGAGATAACGAAAGATCCTTTTAACCTCCTTGAGGTGCTTCTCGGTTGGCTTAGCCTGATACTGAGCACATAAACAAGTAGCATGCACAATGTCCGGTCTGCTTGAGGTTAAGTACATAAGGGACCCGATCATACTTTGGTATTTTGTAGCATCTAAAAATGTCCCTTTCTTATCCAAATCAAGCTTGTGTTTAGTGTCCATTGGAGTACCAATAGGATCACAGTTTTCCATTCCAAATTTTGTTAGAATCTCTAGCACATATTTGGACTGATTTATGAAAATACCACGGGGGGATTGGTGAACTTGGAGACCAAGAAAGAACGTCATTTCCCCCATCATGGACATTTCAAATCGGGTTTTCATAAGGTCGGCAAATAATATGGAATATTTTGGGTTTGTTAACCAAAAGGTCTATCATCTACATAGACCTGAGCCACCAAGATGTCGTTGCCGTAGTACTTTATAAACAACGTTTGATCTATGGTTCCTTTGCTGAAGTGATTTTGGAGAAGAAATGATGATCATTCATCGTACCATGCCCTCGGTGCTTGTTTCAAACCATAAATTTTCTTTTTCAACTTGTAGACATGGCTTGGATGTTCGGTGTTGATGAAACCTTCAGGTTGACATACGTGCACATCTTCTTTTAACGGCCCATGCAAGAAAGCGGTCTTCACGTCCATTTGATACAATGAACGATTTGTGAACAGCGTATGCCAAGAAAATCCTAATAGCTTCCATTCGAGTAACCGGGGCGAAGGATTCTACAAAATCAATTCCCTCCTTCTGTTTATAACCTCTCACAACTAACGTAGTCTTGTTCCTGATGACCGTTTGCTCTTCATCCATATTGTTTTTGAATTGATTGAGCTCTTCTTGCATAGACTCAATCTATGATTCGTCGGTCATTGCTTCTTTAACACTTGCTGGTTCCATTGTACTGACTGATAGTGCATAGATACACATATCACCATCAGTACGCACCTGATTTCGTGTTGAGACTGGTCGTGAGAGATTGCCAATCAGTTGAACCAAAGGATGATTCTTCGTCCATTTGTGTTCATGTGGAAGTGTATGAGAAACTTGATGCGAGCTCGGCGGATCCACATATGATGTTGAAGACTGAGTAGTACTTGTGGAAGCCGCAAATGGATTAACAAACTCATGTTCGTTGAGCATCGCATTGTTTGCATTTTCAGCAACTATTTCATTCTAAAAATGAACATGATTAGGAATTTGCTGAGAATGTTGTTGAGTTGCGTCAGCAGTCGGAGAAGTGGGTGGAATATTTGGAGGCAATATGGTTGAGGTTGACGTAGATGGTGCAGAAGTAGATGCCGTTGGTGTAGATGCAATCGGAGGTTCTTGAACTACCGTAGCAGGTGCAGCCAGGGCATTTTGAGGAATGCCAAATGACGAAGGACCCTCCATATATTCATCATAGATTGGCCCAAATAAAACTTCCAAGTCACGTTCCGAGGGTTGTAACGATGAGATTGAATCAAGTATAATACGTAGAGAAACTTTGTGTAATCAACAATCTAAGTCTTATGCGGAATTAACACTTAGAACAAAGAACAAAGCAAAACAAAGTATGTATACCAAACTTTCACTTTGATTAATGATACTAACTACGTACAAATGACTCATCAACAACTATTATAGGAACAGATAAATATAGAAAATACAATATTGATCACATCTTTTCTAAACACACAAAACGTGTCGACTAAGTATTTGTCTGTGACTGGAATTTCTTTTGTCAGCGCCTTGATATGTCTTGTCAGCGTTCAATCTGTCAACGCCTTATTTGCTCTTGTCAGCGTCCAAAATCCCTTTGTCAACGGCTGAGTGACTTAGCTAATTTTATTCCCAACACAAATTGCACGTTTGGTCCTTTTACAACATGGAATGATTAAAATACTCTCGTTTTCTTTCTATGTACTTTTACTATTATTTTAATTTTTTCCTTATGCACCCCAACCGGTTGGGGTAAACAAATCCGAAACAATCTGGTGTATTAATAACCAGTTGTAAAAAAATTCAATTTTTAAAAGAAACAAATCCTAAACAGTCCGTGTATAAACAATCTTCAATTATGAGTATTAATAACCAAAATTATGAGAGTATAAATAGCGTCAACCAAACGTACTAATTCATATGTTTATCTTTTTTCCGGATTTAAGGAACCAAAATCACACTCAGACACTATAAACGAGGAACAATAAACCAATTAGCTATTGAAATACTCTTTTTTCATAAAAAAAATCAATGATTTTATTAAAAAGATGGTTGATTTAAACCATCATATCTTACACATCCATAAAAAAAAACTTCCAAACATAATTTAAATGAGTTAGTTTAGGCCTTTATAGGTAAATAATTAAGCAAACATTCACATATAAACACCATAAATATGTGTAAAAAACACCCATATACACCTCAAACCATCAGTTTTACTGTAACAAATTTCTATTAAAAAAAACTATAAAATGTACAGCAAAAATGAAATGGGTCAAAATCAAAACCCTTTTTCTATCAAATGATTGAATATGAAAAAACCCTTCTAAGAAAAACAAAAAAGAAGATAAACCTATGAAATAGTGTGTTTGATTGAACGCTATTTATACACTCATAATTTTGGTTATTAATACTCATAATTGCAGATTGTTTATACTCGAGATTGTTTAGGATTTGTTTTTTAATGATTTTTTACGGCTGGTTATTAGTATACCAGATTGTTTCGGATTTGTTTTTTAATACACCATATTGTATCAGATTTTTTTACCCCAAACTGGTTGGGTTGCATAAGGACAAAAAAATTGAAAATATGGTCATGTTATGTAGTAAGTCCCTTATATAATCAAAACGTTTGGTCCTTTTACAAACTGGAATGATTAAAATACTCTCGTTTTCTTTCTATGTACTTTTAGTATTATTTTGATTTTTTTTCTTATACACCGGTTGGGGTAAACAAATCTGAAATAATCTGGTTTATTAAAAAAACAAATCCGAAACAATCTGGTGTATTAATAACTAGTTGTAGAAAAAGTTTAATTTTTTTAAAAAAAACTAATCCTAAACAATCCGTGTATAAACAATCTTCAGTTATGAGTATTAATAACCAAAATTATGATTGTATAAATAGATTTCAATCAAACGTACTACTTCATATGTTTATCATTTTTTTCTCAAAAGCATTTTTTTTCATTTTCAACATTTGGTAGAAAAAGGGTTTTGATTTTGAATCATATGGATTTTGATTCAGATTATTATGTTTGTACTTATAAAAAGACGCAGTTTTTGGAAGAAATTTGTGGTGGTTTTTGTTTTGATAATCTGAATCATATGGATTTTGATTCAGATTATTATGCTTGAAGCTTTGGCATAGGACATATTGGTAAGTTTTAATTTTAAGCATTTCATTTTTGCTGTAAATTTATAGTTTTTTAATGAAAATTTGTTATAGTAAAACTGATGGTTTGAGGTTTATATCGGTGTTTTTTACACATATTATTGTGTTTATATATGAAAGTTTGCTTAATTATTTACCCTAAAGGCCTAAACCAACTCATTTAAATTATGTGGTAATGTTTTTTTTGGATGTGTAAGTTATATTGGTTCAAATCAACCATCTTTTTAGGGAAATCATTGATATTATACGAAAAAGAATATTTCGGTAGCGGATTGGTTTATTGTTACTTATTTATAGTGTGTGTGTGGTTTTGCTGATTTTTCTTCCTTAAATTCTTAACAGATTATGATATTGTGTGGAGTGGATCATGATGATCTAAAGAGGCTGTTTCATGTATCTAAACTGATCCGAGAAGCGGTAACTTGTTTACTATATAGTATGATAGTTATAAGAGTATGTTATGTTTACTAATATTGCGGCAAATTGCAGATTGTGATTGCAAAGAAATGTCGTAGTTCTTCTAAGTTTAATGAGGCAACGATCTTTTTCAGTGTAGTATAATCAAAATGTCATTTCTTTGCAATCAAAACCTACAATTTGCCGTAATATTAGTAAAGATAATATAATCTTAGAACTATCATATTATATAGTAAACAATTTACATGAAAAAGCCTCTTTAGATCATCATGATCCATTTCACACAATATCTTAATCTGTTCAGGATTTAAGGAAACAAAATCAGCAAAACCACACTCACACACTATAAACGAGGAACAATAAACCAATCCGCTATTGAAATACTCTTTTTCATAAAAAATTTAATGATTCTATTAAAAAATGGTTGATTTAAATCATCATATCTTGCACATCCATAAAAAAAACTTAACAACATAATTTAAATGAGTTAGTTTAGAACTTTAGGGGTAAATAATTAAGCAAACTTTCACATATAAACACCATAAATATGTGTAAAAAACACCCATCAGTTTTACTGTAACAAATTTCAATTAAAAAAACTATAAATTTACAACAAAAATGAAATGGGTCAAAATCAGTTTTACTGTAACAAATTACCAATATGTCTTGTGCTAGAGGTTCAAGCAAAGATTTATCGCAACAAAAACCACCACAATTTTCTTCCAAAAACAGCCTCTTTTTAAGAGTACAAACATCACTCAAAATCCATATAATTCAAAATCAAAATCCTTTTTCTATCAAATGATTGAAAGTAAAAAAAACCCTTCTAAGAAAAACAAAAAAGAAGATAAACCTATGAAGTAAACCTATGAAGTAGCTAACATTTGATTCAACGCTATTTATACACTCATAATTTTTGTTATTAATACTCATAATTGCATATTGTTTATACTCGAGATTGTTTAGGATTTTCTTTTTTAATGATTTTTACGGCTGGTTATTAATATACCAGATTGTTTCGGATTTGTTTTTTTAATACACCATATTGTATCGGATTTGTTTACCCCAACCGGTTGGGGTGCATAAGGACAAGAAAAAAATGAAAATATGGTCATGTTATGTAGTAAGTCCCTTATATAATCAAAACGTTTGGTCCTTTTTCAATTATGAGTATTAATAACCAAAATTATGAGTGTATAAATATCGTTCAATCAAACGTACTACTTCATAGGCCTTTTTTTCATTTTCAATCATTTGGTAGAAAAAGGGTTTTGATTTTGAATCATATGAATTTTAATTCAGATTATTATGTTTGTACTTATATAAAGAAGCAGTTTTTGGAAGAAAGTTGTGGTGGTTTTTGTTTTGATAATTTGAATCATATGGATTTTGATTCAGATTATTATGCTTGAAGCTCTAGCATAGGACATATTGGTATGTTTTAATTTTGACCATTTTATTTTTGATGTAAATTTACACTTTTTTAATAGAAATTTCTTATAGTAAAATTGATGGTTTGAGGTGTATATCGGTGTTTTTTACACATATTTATTGTGTTTATATTGAAAGTTTGCTTAGTTATGTGGTAAAGTTTTTTTTTGATGTGTAAGATATGACTGTTTAAATCAACCATCTTTTTAATGAAATCATTGGCATTATGCGAAAAAGAATATTTCGGTAGCGGATTGGTTTATTGTTACTCATTTATAGTGTCTGTGTGTGGTTTTGCTATTTTTGCTTCCTTAAATTCAGAACAGATTAGGATATTGTGTGGAGTGGATCATGATGATCTAAAGATGTTTTCTCGTGTATCTAAACCTATCTGAGAAGCGGTAGGTTGTTTACTATATAGTATGATAGTTATAAGATTATGTTATGTTTACTAATATTGCGGCAAATTGCACGTTGTGATTGTAAAGAAATGTCATTTTGATTATAGTACACTGGAAAAAGATCCATGCCTCATTAAACTTGGAAAAACTTCCACAAAGCAATTTTGAAGATATCAAAGCTATTTAGAAATTGGTTTGTCGTAGTTCGTCCATGTTTAATGAGGCAACGATCTTTTTCAGTGTACTATAATCAAAATGTCATTTCTTTGCAATCACAACCTGTAATTTGCCGCAATATTAGTAAACATAACATAATCTTAGAACTATCATACTATATAGTAAACAACTTACAGCTTCTCGGATCGGTTTAGATACATGAAAAAGCTTCTTTAAATCATCATGATCCATTCCACACAATATTTTAATTTGTTCAGGATTTAAGGAAGCAAAATCAGCAAAACCACGCTCAGAAACTATAAACGAGGAACAATAAACCAATCCGCTATTGAAATACTCTTTTTATTAATGATTTTATTAAAAAGATGGTTGATTTAAACCATCGTATCTTACACATCAATAAAAAACTTTACAACATAATTTAAATGAGTTAATTTAGGCCTTTAGGGGTAAATAATTAAGTAAACTTTCACATATAAACACCATAAATATGTGTAAAAAACACCCATATACACCTCAAACCATCAGTTTTACTGTAACAAATTTTCATTAAAAAACTGTAAATTTACAACAAAAAATGAAATGGGTCAAAATCAAAACATACCAGTCTTGTGCTATAGCTTCAAGCAAAGATTTATCGCAACAAAAACCACCACAAATTTCTTCCAAAAACTGCTTCTTTTTAAGAGTACAAACATCACTAAAAAATCCATATAATTCAAAATCCAAACCCTTTTTCTACCAAATGATTGAAAATGAAAAAAACCCTTCTAAGAAAAAGAAAAAAAGAAGATAAACCTATGAAGTAGTACATTTGATCAAACGCTATTTATACACTCATAATTTTGGTTATTAATACACATAATTGCAGATTGTTTATACTCGAGATTGTTTAGGATTTGCTTTTTTTTAAATGATTTTTTTACGGCTGGTTATTAATATACCAGATTATTCCGGATTTGTTTTTTAATACACCATATAGTATCGGATTTGTTTACCCCAGCCGGTTGGGGTGCATAAGGACAAAAAAAATTGAAAATTTGGTCATGTTATGTAATCAAAACATTTGGTCCTTTTACAAACTGGAATGATAAAAATACTCTCGGTTGGGGTAAAAAAATCCGAAACAATCTGGTGTATTAAAAAAACAAATCCGAAATAATCTGGGGTATTAATAACCAGTTGTAAAAAAATTCAATTTTAAAAAAAAAACAAATCCTAAACAATGCGTGTATAAACAATCTTCCATTATGAGTGTATAAATAGCGTTCAATCAAACGTACTACTTCATAGGTAGAAAAAGGGTTTTGATTTTGAATAATATGGATTTTGATTCAGTTTTTGAAAGAAAGTTTTGGTGGTTTTTGTTTTGATAATCTGAATCATATGGATTTTGATTCAGATTATTATGCTTGAAACTCTAGCATAGGACATATTGGTAAGTTTTAATTTTGACCATTTCATTTTTGCTGTAGATTTACAGTTTTTTAATAGAAATTTCTTATAGTAAAACTGATGGTTTGAGGTGTATATCGGTGTTTTTTACACATATTTATTGTGTTTATATATGAAAGTTTGCTTAGTTATTTACCCCTAAAGGCCTAAACTCATTTAAATTATGTGGTAAAGTTTTTTTTTGGATGTGTAAGATATGATGGTTTAAATCAACCATTTTATTAATGAAATCATTGGTATTATACGAAAAAGAATATTTCGGTAGCGGACTGGTTTATTGTTACTCATTTATAGTGTCTGTGTGTGGTTTTGCTGATTTTGCTTCCTTAAATTCTGAACAGATTAGGATATTGTGTTGAGTGGATCATGATGAGCTAAAGAGGCTTTTTCATGTATCTAAACCGATCCGAGAAGCGGTAAGTTGTTTACTATATAGTATGATAGTTATAAGATTATGTTATGTTTACTAATATTGCGGCAAATTGCACATTATGATTGCAAAGAAATGTCATTTTGATTATAGTACACTGGAAAAAGATCCCTGCCTCATTAAACTTTGAAAAACTCCCACAAAGCAATTTTGAAGATTGGTTCGTCGTAGTTCTTCCAAGATTAATGAGGCAAGGATCTTTTTTAGTGTACTATAATCAAAATGTCATTTCTTTGCAATCACAACTTGCAATTTGACGCAATATTAGTAAACATAACATAATCTTAGAACTATCATATTATATAGTAAACAACTTACAGGTTCTCGGATCGGTTTAGATACATGAAAAAGCCTCTTTAGATCATCATGATCCATTTCACACAATATCTTAATATGTTCAGGATTTAAGGATACAAAATTAGCAAAACCACGACACTATAAACGAGGAACAATAAACCAATCCGCTATTGAAATACTCTTTTTCATAAAAAAAAATCAATGATTTTATTAAAAAGATGGTTGATTTAAACCATCATATCTTACACATCCATAAAAAAACTTTACAACATAATTTAAATGAGTTAGTTTAGGCCTTTAGGGGTAAATAATTAAGTAAACTTTCACATATAAACAACATAAATATTTGTAAAAAACACCCATATACACCTCAAACCATCAGTTTTACTGTAACAAATTTTCATTAAAAAACTGTAAATTTACAGCAAAAAATGAAATAGGTCAAAATCAAAACTTACCAGTCTTGTGCTAGAGCTTCAAGCAAAGATTTATTGCAACAAAAACCACCGCAAATTTCTTCCAAAAACTGCTTCTTTATAAGAGTACAAACATCACTAAAAAAAATCCATATAATTCAAAATCCAAACCCTTTTTCTACCAAATGATTGAAAATGAAAAAAACCCTTCTAAGAAAAAGACAAAAAGAAGATAAACCTATGAAGTAGTACATTTGATCGAACGCTATTTATACACTCATAATTTTGGTTATTAATACACATAATTGCAGATTGTTTATACTCGAGATTGTTTAGGATTTGTTTTTTTAAATGATTTTTTTACGGCTGGTTATTAATATACGAGATTATTACGGATTTGTTTTTTAATACACCATATAGTATCAGATTTGTTTACCCCAGCCGGTTGGGGTGCATAAGGACAAAACAAATTGAAAATTTGGTCATGTTATGTAATCAAAACATTTGGTCCTTTTACAAAATGGAATGATAAAAATACTCTCGGTTGGGGTAAAAAATCCGAAACAATCTGGTGTATTAAAAAAACAAATATGAAATAATCTGGTGTATTAATAAACAGTTGTAAAAAAATTCAACTTTTTTTAAAAAACAAATCCTAAACAATGCGTGTATAAACAATCTTCCAGTATGAGTGTATAAATAGCGTTCAATCAAACGTACTACTTCATAGGTTTATCTTCTCTTTTTCTCAAAGCATTTTTTTCATTTTCAATCATTTGGTAGAAAAAGCGTTTTGATTTTGAATAATATGGATTTTGATTCAGTTTTTGAAAGAAAGTTTTGGTGGTTTTTGTTTTGATAATCTGAATCATATGGATTTTGATTCAGATTATTATGCTTGAAGCTCTAGCATAGGACATATTGGTAAGTTTTAATTTTGACCATTTCATTTTTGCTGTAAATTTACAGTTTTTTAATAGAAATTTCTTATAGTAAAGCAGACTAGTTTATTGTTACTCATTTATAGTGTCTGTGTGTGGTTTTGCTGATTTTGCTTCCTTAAATTCTGAACAAATTAGGATATTGTGTGGAGTGGATCATGATGAGCTAAAGAGGCTTTTTCATGTATCTAAACCGATCCGAGAAGCGGTAAGTTGTTTACTATATAGTATGATAGTTATAAGATTATGTTATGTTTACTAATATTGCGGCAAATTGCACATTATGATTGCAAAGAAATGTCATTTTGATTATAGTACACTGGAAAAAGATCCCTGCCTCATTAAACTTGGAAAAACTCCCACAAAGCAATTTTGAAGATTGGTTTGTCGTAGTTCTTCCAAGATTAATGAGGCAAGGATCTTTTTCAGTGTACTATAATCAAAATGTCATTTCTTTGCAATCACAACCTGCAATTTGCCGCAATATTAGTAAACATAACATAATCTTAGAACTATCATATTATATAGTAAACAACTTACAGGTTCTCGGATCGGTTTAGATACATGAAAAAGACTCTTTAGATCATCATGATCCATTTCACACAATATCTTAATCTGTTCAGGATTTAAGGAAACAAAATTAGCAAAACCACACTCAGACACGATAAACGAGGAACAATAAACCAATTAGTTATTGAAATACTCTTTTTTCATAAAAAAATCAATGATTTTATTAAAAAGATGGTTGATTTAAACCATCATATCTTACACATCCATAAAAAAACTTTACAACATAATTTAAATGAGTTAGTTTAGGCCTTTAGGGGTAAATAATTAAGTAAACTTTCACATATAAACACCATAAATATGTGTAAAAAACACCCATATACACCTCAAACCATCAGTTTTACTGTAACGAATTTTCATTAAAAAACTGTAAATTTACAGCAAAAAATGAAATGGGTCAAAATCAAAACTTACCAGTCTTGTGCTAGAGCTTCAAGCAAAGATTTATTGCAACAAAAACCACCACAAATTTCTTCCAAAAACTGCTTCTTTTTAAGAGTACAAACATCACTAAAAAAATCCATATAATTCAAAATCCAAACCCTTTTTCTACCAAATGATTGAAAATGAAAAAAACCCTTCTAAGAAAAAGACAAAAAGAAGATAAACCTATGAAGTAGTACATTTGATCGAAAACTATTTATACACTCATAATTTTGGTTATTAATACACATAATTGCAGATTGTTTATAGTCGAGATTGTTTAGGATTTGTTTTTTTAAATGATTTTTTACGGCAACCAGATTATTACGGATTTGTTTTTTAATACACCATATAGTATCAGATTTGTTTACCCCAGCCGGTTGGGGTGCATAAGGACAAAAAAAATTGAAAATTTGGTCATGTTATGTAATCAAAACATTTGGTCCTTTTACAAACTGGAATGATAAAAATACTCTCGATTGGGGTAAAAAATCCGAAACAATCTGGTGTATTAAAAAAACAAATATGAAATAATCTGGTGTATTAATAACCAGTTGTAAAAAAATTCAACTTTTTTTTAAAAAACAAATCCTAAACAATGCGTGTATAAACAATCTTCCAGTATGAGTGTATAAATAGTGTTCAATCAAACGTACTACTTCATAGGTTTATCTTCTCTTTTTCTCAAAAGCATTTTTTTCATTTTCAATCATTTGGTAGAAAAAGCGTTTTGATTTTGAATAATATGGATTTTGATTCAGTTTTTGAAAGAAAGTTTTGGTGGTTTTTGTTTTGATAATCTGAATCATATGGATTTTGATTCAGATTATTATGCTTGAAGCTCTAGCATAGGACATATTGGTAAGTTTTAATTTTGACCATTTCATTTTTGCTGTAAATTTAAAGTTTTTTAATAGAAATTTCTTATAGTAAAGCGGACTGGTTTATTGTTACTCATTTATAGTGTCTGTGTGTGGTTTTGCTGATTTTGCTTCCTTCAATTCTGAACAAATTAGGATATTGTGTGGAGTGGATCATGATGAGCTAAAGAGGCTTTTTCATGTATCTAAACCGATCCGAGAAGCGGTAAGTTGTTTACTATATAGTATGATAGTTATAAGATTATGTTATGTTTACTAATATTGCGGAAAATTGCACATATGATTGCAAAGAAATGTCATTTTGATTATAGTACACTAGAAAAAGATCCCTGCCTCATTAAACTTGGAAAATCTCCCACAAAGCAATTTTGAAGATTGGTTTGTCGTAGTTCTTCCAAGATTAATGAGGCAAGGATCTTTTTCAGTGTACTATAATCAAAATGTCATTTCTTTGCAATCACAACCTGCAATTTGCCGCAATATTAGTAAACATAACATAATCTTAGAACTATCATATTATATAGTAAACAACTTACAGGTTCTCGGATCGGTTTAGATACATGAAAAAGCCTCTTTAGATCATCATGATCCATTTCACACAATATCTTAATCTGTTCAGGATTTAAGGAAACAAAATTAGCAAAACCACACTCAGACACTATAAACGAGGAACAATAAACCAATTAGTTATTGAAATACTCTTTTTTCATAAAAAAATCAATGATTTTATTAAAAAGATGGTTGATTTAAACAATCATATCTTACACATCCATTAAAAATCTTTACAACATAATTTAAATGAGTTAGTTTAGGCCTTTAGGGGTAAATAATTAAGTAAACTTTCACATACAAACACCAT
The DNA here is from genome assembly GCA_025667525.1 of Glebionis coronaria. NCBI lineage: Eukaryota > Viridiplantae > Streptophyta > Magnoliopsida > Asterales > Asteraceae > Glebionis > Glebionis coronaria. The sequence continues at coordinate 608,106,366 of CM046880.1, forward strand.
AAATATGTGTAAAAAACACCCATATACACCTCAAACCATCAGTTTTACTGTAACAAATTTTCATTAAAAAACTGTAAATTTACAGCAAAAAATGAAATGGGTCAAAATCAAAACTTACCATTCTTGTGTTAGAGCTTCAAGCAAAGATTTATTGCTACAAAAACCACCACAAATTTTTTCCAAAAACTGCTTCTTTTTAAGAGTACAAACATCACTAAAAAAATCCATATAATTCAAAATCCAAGCCCTTTTTCTACCAAATGATTGAAAATGAAAAAAACCTTTCTAAGAAAAAGAAAAAAAAGAAGATAAACCTATGAAGTAGTACATTTGATCGAATGCTATTTATACACTCATAATTTTGGTTATTAATACACATAATTGCAGATTTTTATACTCGAGATTATATAGGATTTGTTTTTTTTAAATGATTTTTTACGGCTGGTTATTAATATACCAGATTATTCCGGATTTGTTTTTTAATACACCATATAATATCAAATTTGTTTACCCCACCCGGTTGGGGTGCATAAGGACAAAAAAAATTGAAAATTTGGTCATGTTATGTAATCAAAACATTTGGTACTTTTACAAACTGGAATGATAAAAATACTCTGTGTTGGGGTAAAAAATTCCGAAACAATCTGGTGTATTAAAAAAACAAATCCAAAAGAATCTAGTGTATTAATAACCAGTTGTAAAAAAATTCAATTTTTTTTAAAAACAAATCCTAAACAATGCGTGTATAAACAATCTTCCATTAGGAGTGTATAAATAGCGTTCAATCAAACGTACAACTTCATAGGTTTATCTTCTCTTTTTCTCAAAAGCATTTTTTCATTTTCAATCATTTGGTAGAAAAAGGGTTTTGATTTTGAATAATATGGATTTTGATTCAGTTTTTGAAAGAAAGTTTTGGTGGTTTTTGTTTTGATAATCTGAATCCTATGGATTTTGATTCAGATTATTATGCTTGAAGCTCTATCATAGGACATATTGGTAAGTTTTAATTTTGACCATTTCATTTTTGCTGTAAATTTACATTTTTTTGATAGAAATTTCTTATAGTAAAACTGATGGTTTGAGGTGTATATCGGTGTTTTTTACACATATTTATTGTGTTTATATATGAAAGTTTGCTTAGTTATTTACCCCTAAAGGCCTAAACTCATTTAAATTATGTGGTAAAGTTTTTTTGGATGTGTAAGATACGATGGTTTAAATCAACCATTTATAGTGTCTGTGTGTGGTTTTGCTGATTTTGCTTCCTTAAATTCTGAACAAATTAGGATATTGTGTGGAGTGGATCATGATGAGCTAAAGAGGCTTTTTCATGTATCTAAACCGATCCGAGAAACGGTAAGTTGTTTACTATATAGTATGATAGTTATAAGATTATGTTATGTTTACTAATATTGCGACAAATTGCACATTATGATTGCAAAGAAATGTCATTTTGATTATAGTACACTGGAAAAAGATCCCTGCCTCATTAAACTTGGAAAAACTCCCACAAAGCATTTTTGAAGATTGGGTTGTCGTAGTTCTTCTAAGATTAATGAGGCAAGTATCTTTTTCAGTGTATTATAATCAAAATGTCATTTCTTTGCAATCACAACCTGCAATTTGCCGCAATATTAGTAAACATAACATAATCTTAGAATTATCATATTATATAGTAAACAACATACAGGTTCTCGGATCGGTTTAGATACATGAAAAAGCCTCTTTAGATCATCATGATCCATTTCACACAATATCTTAATCTGTTCAGGATTTAAGGAAACGAAATTAGCAAAACCACACTCAGACACTATAAACGAGGAACAATAAACCAATCCGCTAAAAAGAAGCAGTTTCTACCAAATGATTGAAAATGAAAAAAACCATATGATTCGAATCGAAACCCTTTTTCTACCAAATGATTGAAAATGAAAAAAACCCTATGAAGTAGTACATTGGATTGAACGCTATTTATACACTCATAATTTTGGTTATTAATACACATAATTGCAGATTGTTTATACTCGAGATTGTTTAGGATTTGTTTTTTTTAAATGATTTTTTATGGCTGGTTATTAATATACCAGATTGTTTCGGATTTGTTTTTTTATACACCATATTGTATCAGATTTGTTTACCCCAACCGGTTGGGGTGCATAATGACCAAAAAAAATTTAAATATGGTCATGTTATGTAGTAAGTCCCTTATATAATCAAAATGTTTTAAATACATAAAAATCCGTGATTCATTTGTAAAGCTTTACGAATTAGAAATAGATCTAGCTACTCTTCCACAAGTAGGCAAGTGTTAGTGTGTTACTACTTATTTTCCCCATGTATCTTTGTTTTCTTTTGCATTTTTTCTAAGAAAAATCAAGTCGTGTGTGAGAGTATGCACCTGCTTATGCGTGCTTTTAATAGGCGCGTATTTTCATAATGTCAATACATCCCTGACTGCCACACGTCTTAAAAAGTTTTTGCACACCTTCTTAGGACTTTTGAGAATCATTTATAGTGGGTGTGTGGCTTAGCTTATATGAATAGTTTATGGTTTTTTTAAAGAAACAACATTTTTTCGCTTATAATACTCACCGAAACTGATGACGTGAATTTATGGGACAGCATACGTTACTCACTTAAAGCTAGGTGTATTGTGTCTCAGTTTCGTTAAATTGGTTGATATTCTCTTTGAATTCAAATTTATTCGTTAAATGGGCTCTCTGAATTTTTTATTTACTTTGGCAAGAAATTGCGTTTTGTAGGATAGTATCAGTTGTTGAAGATGTCAAGTTAGATAGATCAATAGAAATAAGATTTGTTTATGCAGTGGCTTTCAAAAGTTGATGGTTTGGGAACTCAGGATATAAATTTGGGCTGGAAGTTTCGGTGTAACTGAGGATAAAAACTGGGGAGTTGTGAAACATCTAGCCGACATAGACCTTGATATGATCATTAGTAGTTCATGGTCATTGGCTAATTCTTACCTACAACTCATGTCAAGAAGTATGTGGACCGGGTGGTACCATGAGAGATCTGATAATGTTATACATCTAGTGATTCTTAGAATTCAGTTTATCCTAGTGATATTAGGCATTGCATCAATCAGCTCCATTCAATAAAGAAGGTTCTTAGCAGTAAACACTAAAATTCGGGATAAGTTGGATTAATAGGTTGTTTTATGTATGCATAAGCTAGAACAAAAACATATAAAAGGATGTATACCAGATCAGCAATAACAGCCCTGCTCTACTTTTCCAACAAGATCAGCACCAACATCAGCAGATTGATTGAAAGAAGTCGAGACTCACAATCAATAACCTTGATGGATCCGGGTGAGAACAGCCATACCAACAACCACCAAAGCAGAAAATCCACCAGCACGAACAGCTATCAGAAAAAAAAAAACAAAAAAAATGTAGTGTGTGTCATATAACACGAGTAATTAACTATGTAAAAGAAGAAAAAGAATGAATGAAACCTGTAAAGCATAGCGTCTAGCAGCAGTAGAAATAATACGAACATACCCCGCAGCAAACAGAAACGAACCCCCTTGAGCCGCCTCCTTTTGTTCAGGCCAAAAAACATAAATCCCAATAACAAAACAAAAAAAGTAAAACGAATAATTACTCAAAACATTGGTTGAAGATTAAAACTCACCTAAAATTTACAGCAGCGTATTTGTGGATCGGTGCGACCTTTTCATTTTTTCAGCCAGATCCCCTTTCTTTCTCTCTCCTCCACCAACCCTATTCTCATAAGCAAGCAGATGTCGTTAATAACAGATGGATTGAAAGAAGTCGAGACTCACAATCAGTAACCTTGATGGATCCGGGTGAGAACAGCCATACCAACAACCACCAAAGCAGAAAATCCACCAGCACCGAACAGCTATCAGAAAAAAAAACAAAAAAAAAATGTAGTGTGTGTCATATAACACGAGTAATTAACTATGTAAAAGAAGAAAAAGAATGAATGAAACCTGTAAAGCATAGCGTCTAGCAGCAGTAGAAATAATACGAACATACCCCGCCATAAGCGAACAGAAACGAACCACCCTAGAGCCGCCTCCTCTTGCTCAGGCCAAAAAAACATAAATCCCAAATATCATGACCGCGCGCAAGGAGAAATAGACCCATACTACGTCTGGAAAAACCGCTCCGCCACGTCACGTATCGCGTCGGAGATTTGGATCATTTCGGGAGGGCCTTCGTCCTTGGAGAGGACCCATAAAAGTGAGGATGCAGACGGAGAAAACGAATATGATGATGGGTGAAGTGGAGGCTCCCACGTAGAAGAGAGGCATACGAAGCGTAGGATATAAACACCTGTTAGAAAAATAATTCAATAAAACTAATTAAATTAAATTAAAAAAAAGGATCATATAGTTGAGGAGTACTACCAGTTGTTGTTCTGATGAAGGGTTTTGTTTGAGAATAGCCATATGATTGTGCAGAAACTAAACAAATCAAATACAAATACAAATAAAAATTATTTCATATGCGAAGGTAAACAATCCGTCTATAGACGTCGATGTTGTTAATGACCAGGAAACACCTGAAAGACTAGAAACCTTTTCAGAATCAGAAATGACGACACATGAAACGCAACCTAAAGTGGCTTTTATCAGACCACGGTTTTTAATCAACATCAGCATTTTAGCACCTCTACTACTTTAAAAGTTCAATTATACACCCAAACTTGAAAACTTTAGCACCTCGCTTTTTAATCAACATCAGCATTTTATTTAAAGCAAAGAAATAATACTAATGTTTGTATCGCAGAAACTTAGATGATATTATACAAGTTCTTACATTACGTTCTTCTTATATACTATTCATATTGCAGGTCAAGTATGTTCAAGGCCTTGTTCATGGCCCAACCTATAACGACTTAACAAGTCTCAGTCTACACCGGTCCCACTTACATTCATTTATACAAACATATATTGGACCCAAGAGGATCAGAATCAAGGACATAATTTAAGATATAAACGATTGCAGTTATACAAAACGTACCTCTTTGACTGCATTTCAAGACAAGTTATGCTATTTCCTAACTGGCCAATAAGACGATTGATAGTTGAAAAGCAAACCTGAAATTTAACAAGATATAAACAGTAATTAGTTGAAGTCGGTTCAAGGGGCAAAATAAGAAGTTTCAATAAACAAAGAGATAGAAGATGCTGCCTAATTTATTCCTCTGCCACACTATGATGAATTGTAATTATCTATAAATCACATAAAGTCCAACAAATAGAGTGGAATTTAAGTGATTGCTATATGAACATTGACATTTTAGATACTTACTTCTGATACAAACGAAGACCATGACAGTTACTCGTATATACAGGACTATCGTAACTTTTGGATTGTACAGCATTACCTAAACTATCCACTGAGCGAGCGGTAATTGCCTAAAAATACTCCAAAAGGCTTCACATTTATCAATCTAAATAATGTTGCATCAAACTATTCTCCTAAAAAAGGCTATGTTGCATTAAACTAACGTATTGTAAATTATGCCAACCTTTATCTCATTTCAGGAAAAGACTTAATGAGATTTCTGAGTGTATGCGTCTTCTCACTTACTTTAATGAAGTAGAAAACATGAGATTTTACTATCAATTGAAAAATAATCTGTGTGCAGCGTACATAACTTCAACGAGAAGTCTGTAAAGAAGAAAATCAAGTACACGACAGCTTTTAGGTGGCAGTGTACATTTACCCGATAGGAGCCAGCATTAAATCAGTTCACAGGCCCAAAAATAGAATATACTCTAGATTTGGAGTCATAATACTAATAAAGATAAAAGAAGGAATAGATAAAATTGGCCTTTTAACTCATCACTGACCTCTGATATCATATAATTGCTCACGTCTGGAGGCAACATATCTTTTATATCATCTTCATGTGAAACTTCATAAACTCGATGCAGAAGGCTACCATCGAAGTCCCTGTTAACGTAAGAATACCTGTAAGTTTAAATATAATTCACGTCACTATCTATCATGAAAGATAACAAACGTGTCCAACTATATATGTAATCACTTCAAAGTTTACACAAATCAAAAAGGTGAAAATGACGGATCTCTTATTGTTAATATTCGGGTTTGAGGGTGACAATCCTCTGATTAGGTGACTGCAATAATCATCAAGTTAATATCACAATTGATACTAAAACTTGCACCCAACACGACTGACCCTATAACTCACAACTTTTTCATGTTTTCCATGACCAAACAAAGACGCTAGAAAGTGAGGATCTAACAAACTAACCGGATTTGCTCACTCTAGACACATATCCAAACACTCCTAAGTAGCAGCAACAAGAGACAATATTCACATATAGCGTATAAATTCTTTTCACTTCATATACAGATGCTCATATTCTGTTTTATGCTTTTGACAGAAATAAGAGATCAAGTTTTTGATGAGGACAAAAATAAGGTTACCATCACGGTTGTATGCTGCGACCCTGAGAGGTTTAGAGACAAGCTTTGCTGCAAGGGCGGCAGGGCCATTCAGAGTATTGAAATCATTGAAAACAAACCACCACAACCCAAACAACCAGCCCCAGCCCTAAACCTGTTATTGTTGAAAAGCCTAAAGACCCTCCTCCTAAACCTAAGCCTCCCATTACATTCTCCTTAATTTCTGATGAATCGATTCAATTATTTTAAGGGTTTTGTTTGAGACCCGATCTGATCAACTACACAGATTAATTTGATTTATATATCAAACAAAATAGAGTAAAATGTGGAAACTTTACTAAATACAGTCAAACAAAATAGAGTAACATGTGGAAACTTTACTAGATACAGTCAAACAAATCAATTTTCTTTATTACTAATTAACTAGCGTTGAAAGTGGAGGAATTTAGTTTTTTATTTCAGTAGTATTCAAAACAAAATTCAAACTAAGCACTTTAATTGTCATTACGGTTTTTTTTTTTTTTTTTTAAATTTTTACAATGCAAATTTATTTTTAATAAAATAATAAGAATGTATACAAATAAGGACATAACATGTATATAATTTCATGTTTATTTTTAAATTTTTTGAAGTTATTCATTATAATATATTCATTTATATGAGACATCCATATATTATATATATCATCGCTAATCTTATACTTGGCCGATGTTCGATCGTAACAATACCCCGCGCTACGAAGAGCCAACACTCACGTTGGTCACGACTATGTGGTCACGGTTGACACTGTTCTTTGAGTCCAATCCACCACTCCGTAGGCACTCGGAACTCATTGGTCACGTCTATGCAGCACCCTGGCAAAGACATATGTAATAGTGAAAAATGAGTTCGAGTTAAAATGAGCCGTGTCTTGCTGGTTTGACCTTGTCTTATAGTTTTATAAAGTGTTTTTTTTAATGCAGCAGAGACTTTCATAGAATAGAAAAACAATGATTAACAATAACAAATTGGATGCGCCAATGCATATATTTCAGCTTTTATGAATATCACATACCTGGTTTAGCACCATAACACCATCAAATTGATGACTCGTTATGGTGGTGAAAGTTGTTGTACATATGCATGCTGGCTACTTCAACTGAAGAGGATGATACCTAATCATACGATAATTTCAAGATTAGTTACCAGGTTAAATACCAAGATATAGAAATATAGTTTTGCTAATTTTGTAAAAATAGCCATGGAATCTTTTTACCAATGCTAGGAACTTATTTTGACGTCTAAACATTACTATTATAAATGTTCATTCATGTATCCATAGTCAGCTATATCGCCTACAGGTAGAAAGTCATGTAGTGGAGGGTCTAAAAGGCGAATCGTCATTGGAAATCCGAATTTTTTTTTTATAAAAAATAAACTGAGTGAGCAGCAAATGCTCGGAAAATGCATGCCTTCAAAGTCTGGTCTTTGGTAAGGTAATAGGAAGTCCAGAGCTTATTTTCCCTCCTTAATTGGGGATGGCCATGATCTATTTCCCCTCATCAGAAGCAATAAACTAAAAATTATGACAAATGTATAAACGCGTTTAAATCATAGAATACTAATGAGAAACAACTCGACTGTAAGCGGCGCGGTAAAGAGATTTAATATATTGGTTGTAACTTGTAACTTAGTAATCACATCATTCAACGTCGTCAACTAACAATCATATCCACACAATGTGTCCCAACATTGTGCCTTGAACGATTAAGCTCCTCCTACTAAACGTACCCAAACACTCCCTTAATAACTTATTTGACAAAATAAGTTGTTTTTAGAAGTCTATACAGATTTAAGGTGAAATAATAATTTAGACCGGTGCGTTTGCTTTGTTGGTAGGTTTGGGATATGATTAAGCACTCCCAAACACTCTCACATGATCGGTTAATCTAAGGTGTTGAATAAAAGTCTTAATAGCCTCTTACTAGATTAAAGCTCTTAATAGTTAGAGCTTTTAAATGTTAAGTGTGTTTGTTTTTTAATTTTCGTTCAGAGGCAACAAGAGGTAGAAACATCAAGATGGACCAGATATAGAAAGAGGATCTTAATACCTCTGGTTGTTGTAATAAACTATTAAGACGTTTTTTTTTAAATCAAACAATTTTAATTTCATTCAGATTGAGACATTTTTCTCCACATATTCAGATTCAAATTGCGAATAAGATTCAAATCCAGATCCAGAGCCTCTTAATAAACAAACGACACCTAAGTTCTTAACTCCTTGTGCTAATTTATTAAAATGACTAATGCATATTATAGATTACTTTGAGAGGTTTTCAAAATGGCTAAGATAACACTATGTGACATTGACAACGAGAAGCCACATATAAGAAAAATCGTGGTCATGTGATTCATCAATGTTGCTTTCAAAGGTATGCCACTATTTGTTTCGGTTTAAGATCACTGAATAAAAGGCTTTTTATTTTAATATATCATGATTTTCTTTTTTAAACTACCCTGATAAGTTATTAATTTATCAAATATTACTAGGCTTAGCAAAATGCATAAGTACTAAAAAAAAGTAGAAGGCTTTTCTATATGTTTGAAAAAGACGAGATAAAAACTTGAAAAAGGTTATTATTTTGTACGAGGTGCACGACAAGCACTCATAGCCATCGTGTTGGAATATATCAGTTGGAGATATTCGGAATGTATAATCTTGTGTTTTCAAAGAGGTAAACATGATAAAAAAATATAAGCAATTTCTTTTGATTCAGATTATTATGCTTGAAGCTCTATCATAGGACATATTGGTAAGTTTTAATTTTGACCATTTCATTTTTGCTGTAAATTTACATTTTTTTGATAGAAATTTCTTATAGTAAAACTGATGGTTTGAGGTGTATATCGGTGTTTTTTACACATATTTATTGTGTTTATATATGAAAGTTTGCTTAGTTATTTACCCCTAAAGGCCTAAACTCATTTAAATTATGTGGTAAAGTTTTTTTGGATGTGTAAGATACGATGGTTTAAATCAACCATTTATAGTGTCTGTGTGTGGTTTTGCTGATTTTGCTTCCTTAAATTCTGAACAAATTAGGATATTGTGTGGAGTGGATCATGATGAGCTAAAGAGGCTTTTTCATGTATCTAAACCGATCCGAGAAACGGTAAGTTGTTTACTATATAGTATGATAGTTATAAGATTATGTTATGTTTACTAATATTGCGACAAATTGCACATTATGATTGCAAAGAAATGTCATTTTGATTATAGTACACTGGAAAAAGATCCCTGCCTCATTAAACTTGGAAAAACTCCCACAAAGCATTTTTGAAGATTGGGTTGTCGTAGTTCTTCTAAGATTAATGAGGCAAGTATCTTTTTCAGTGTATTATAATCAAAATGTCATTTCTTTGCAATCACAACCTGCAATTTGCCGCAATATTAGTAAACATAACATAATCTTAGAATTATCATATTATATAGTAAACAACATACAGGTTCTCGGATCGGTTTAGATACATGAAAAAGCCTCTTTAGATCATCATGATCCATTTCACACAATATCTTAATCTGTTCAGGATTTAAGGAAACGAAATTAGCAAAACCACACTCAAACACTATAAACGAGGAACAATAAACCAATCCGCTAAAAAGAAGCAGTTTCTACCAAATGATTGAAAATGAAAAAAACCATATGATTCGAATCGAAACCCTTTTTCTACCAAATGATTGAAAATGAAAAAAACCCTATGAAGTAGTACATTGGATTGAACGCTATTTATACACTCATAATTTTGGTTATTAATACACATAATTGCAGATTGTTTATACTCGAGATTGTTTAGGATTTGTTTTTTTTAAATGATTTTTTATGGCTGGTTATTAATATACCAGATTGTTTCGGATTTGTTTTTTTATACACCATATTGTATCAGATTTGTTTACCCCAACCGGTTGGGGTGCATAATGACCAAAAAAAATTTAAATATGGTCATGTTATGTAGTAAGTCCCTTATATAATCAAAATGTTTTAAATACATAAAAATCCGTGATTCATTTGTAAAGCTTTACGAATTAGAAATAGATCTAGCTACTCTTCCACAAGTAGGCAAGTGTTAGTGTGTTACTACTTATTTTCCCCATGTATCTTTGTTTTCTTTTGCATTTTTTCTAAGAAAAATCAAGTCGTGTGTGAGAGTATGCACCTGCTTATGCGTGCTTTTAATAGGCGCGTATTTTCATAATGTCAATACATCCCTGACTGCCACACGTCTTAAAAAGTTTTTGCACACCTTCTTAGGACTTTTGAGAATCATTTATAGTGGGTGTGTGGCTTAGCTTATATGAATAGTTTATGGTTTTTTTAAAGAAACAACATTTTTTCGCTTATAATACTCACCGAAACTGATGACGTGAATTTATGGGACAGCATACGTTACTCACTTAAAGCTAGGTGTATTGTGTCTCAGTTTCGTTAAATTGGTTGATATTCTCTTTGAATTCAAATTTATTCGTTAAATGGGCTCTCTGAATTTTTTATTTACTTTGGCAAGAAATTGCGTTTTGTAGGATAGTATCAGTTGTTGAAGATGTCAAGTTAGATAGATCAATAGAAATAAGATTTGTTTATGCAGTGGCTTTCAAAAGTTGATGGTTTGGGAACTCAGGATATAAATTTGGGCTGGAAGTTTCGGTGTAACTGAGGATAAAAACTGGGGAGTTGTGAAACATCTAGCCGACATAGACCTTGATATGATCATTAGTAGTTCATGGTCATTGGCTAATTCTTACCTACAACTCATGTCAAGAAGTATGTGGACCGGGTGGTACCATGAGAGATCTGATAATGTTATACATCTAGTGATTCTTAGAATTCAGTTTATCCTAGTGATATTAGGCATTGCATCAATCAGCTCCATTCAATAAAGAAGGTTCTTAGCAGTAAACACTAAAATTCGGGATAAGTTGGATTAATAGGTTGTTTTATGTATGCATAAGCTAGAACAAAAACATATAAAAGGATGTATACCAGATCAGCAATAACAGCCCTGCTCTACTTTTCCAACAAGATCAGCACCAACATCAGCAGATTGATTGAAAGAAGTCGAGACTCACAATCAATAACCTTGATGGATCCGGGTGAGAACAGCCATACCAACAACCACCAAAGCAGAAAATCCACCAGCACGAACAGCTATCAGAAAAAAAAAAACAAAAAAAATGTAGTGTGTGTCATATAACACGAGTAATTAACTATGTAAAAGAAGAAAAAGAATGAATGAAACCTGTAAAGCATAGCGTCTAGCAGCAGTAGAAATAATACGAACATACCCCGCAGCAAACAGAAACGAACCCCCTTGAGCCGCCTCCTTTTGTTCAGGCCAAAAAACATAAATCCCAATAACAAAACAAAAAAAGTAAAACGAATAATTACTCAAAACATTGGTTGAAGATTAAAACTCACCTAAAATTTACAGCAGCGTATTTGTGGATCGGTGCGACCTTTTCATTTTTTCAGCCAGATCCCCTTTCTTTCTCTCTCCTCCACCAACCCTATTCTCATAAGCAAGCAGATGTCGTTAATAACAGATGGATTGAAAGAAGTCGAGACTCACAATCAGTAACCTTGATGGATCCGGGTGAGAACAGCCATACCAACAACCACCAAAGCAGAAAATCCACCAGCACCGAACAGCTATCAGAAAAAAAAACAAAAAAAAAATGTAGTGTGTGTCATATAACACGAGTAATTAACTATGTAAAAGAAGAAAAAGAATGAATGAAACCTGTAAAGCATAGCGTCTAGCAGCAGTAGAAATAATACGAACATACCCCGCCATAAGCGAACAGAAACGAACCACCCTAGAGCCGCCTCCTCTTGCTCAGGCCAAAAAAACATAAATCCCAAATATCATGACCGCGCGCAAGGAGAAATAGACCCATACTACGTCTGGAAAAACCGCTCCGCCACGTCACGTATCGCGTCGGAGATTTGGATCATTTCGGGAGGGCCTTCGTCCTTGGAGAGGACCCATAAAAGTGAGGATGCAGACGGAGAAAACGAATATGATGATGGGTGAAGTGGAGGCTCCCACGTAGAAGAGAGGCATACGAAGCGTAGGATATAAACACCTGTTAGAAAAATAATTCAATAAAACTAATTAAATTAAATTAAAAAAAAGGATCATATAGTTGAGGAGTACTACCAGTTGTTGTTCTGATGAAGGGTTTTGTTTGAGAATAGCCATATGATTGTGCAGAAACTAAACAAATCAAATACAAATACAAATAAAAATTATTTCATATGCGAAGGTAAACAATCCGTCTATAGACGTCGATGTTGTTAATGACCAGGAAACACCTGAAAGACTAGAAACCTTTTCAGAATCAGAAATGACGACACATGAAACGCAACCTAAAGTGGCTTTTATCAGACCACGGTTTTTAATCAACATCAGCATTTTAGCACCTCTACTACTTTAAAAGTTCAATTATACACCCAAACTTGAAAACTTTAGCACCTCGCTTTTTAATCAACATCAGCATTTTATTTAAAGCAAAGAAATAATACTAATGTTTGTATCGCAGAAACTTAGATGATATTATACAAGTTCTTACATTACGTTCTTCTTATATACTATTCATATTGCAGGTCAAGTATGTTCAAGGCCTTGTTCATGGCCCAACCTATAACGACTTAACAAGTCTCAGTCTACACCGGTCCCACTTACATTCATTTATACAAACATATATTGGACCCAAGAGGATCAGAATCAAGGACATAATTTAAGATATAAACGATTGCAGTTATACAAAACGTACCTCTTTGACTGCATTTCAAGACAAGTTATGCTATTTCCTAACTGGCCAATAAGACGATTGATAGTTGAAAAGCAAACCTGAAATTTAACAAGATATAAACAGTAATTAGTTGAAGTCGGTTCAAGGGGCAAAATAAGAAGTTTCAATAAACAAAGAGATAGAAGATGCTGCCTAATTTATTCCTCTGCCACACTATGATGAATTGTAATTATCTATAAATCACATAAAGTCCAACAAATAGAGTGGAATTTAAGTGATTGCTATATGAACATTGACATTTTAGATACTTACTTCTGATACAAACGAAGACCATGACAGTTACTCGTATATACAGGACTATCGTAACTTTTGGATTGTACAGCATTACCTAAACTATCCACTGAGCGAGCGGTAATTGCCTAAAAATACTCCAAAAGGCTTCACATTTATCAATCTAAATAATGTTGCATCAAACTATTCTCCTAAAAAAGGCTATGTTGCATTAAACTAACGTATTGTAAATTATGCCAACCTTTATCTCATTTCAGGAAAAGACTTAATGAGATTTCTGAGTGTATGCGTCTTCTCACTTACTTTAATGAAGTAGAAAACATGAGATTTTACTATCAATTGAAAAATAATCTGTGTGCAGCGTACATAACTTCAACGAGAAGTCTGTAAAGAAGAAAATCAAGTACACGACAGCTTTTAGGTGGCAGTGTACATTTACCCGATAGGAGCCAGCATTAAATCAGTTCACAGGCCCAAAAATAGAATATACTCTAGATCTGGAGTCATAATACTAATAAAGATAAAAGAAGGAATAGATAAAATTGGCCTTTTAACTCATCACTGACCTCTGATATCATATAATTGCTCACGTCTGGAGGCAACATATCTTTTATATCATCTTCATGTGAAACTTCATAAACTCGATGCAGAAGGCTACCATCGAAGTCCCTGTTAACGTAAGAATACCTGTAAGTTTAAATATAATTCACGTCACTATCTATCATGAAAGATAACAAACGTGTCCAACTATATATGTAATCACTTCAAAGTTTACACAAATCAAAAAGGTGAAAATGACGGATCTCTTATTGTTAATATTCGGGTTTGAGGGTGACAATCCTCTGATTAGGTGACTGCAATAATCATCAAGTTAATATCACAATTGATACTAAAACTTGCACCCAACACGACTGACCCTATAACTCACAACTTTTTCATGTTTTCCATGACCAAACAAAGACGCTAGAAAGTGAGGATCTAACAAACTAACCGGATTTGCTCACTCTAGACACATATCCAAACACTCCTAAGTAGCAGCAACAAGAGACAATATTCACATATAGCGTATAAATTCTTTTCACTTCATATACAGATGCTCATATTCTGTTTTATGCTTTTGACAGAAATAAGAGATCAAGTTTTTGATGAGGACAAAAATAAGGTTACCATCACGGTTGTATGCTGCGACCCTGAGAGGTTTAGAGACAAGCTTTGCTGCAAGGGCGGCAGGGCCATTCAGAGTATTGAAATCATTGAAAACAAACCACCACAACCCAAACAACCAGCCCCAGCCCTAAACCTGTTATTGTTGAAAAGCCTAAAGACCCTCCTCCTAAACCTAAGCCTCCCATTACATTCTCCTTAATTTCTGATGAATCGATTCAATTATTTTAAGGGTTTTGTTTGAGACCCGATCTGATCAACTACACAGTCAAACAAATCAATTTTCTTTATTACTAATTAAAATAGAGTAACATGTGGAAACTTTACTAGATACAGTCAAACAAATCAATTTTCTTTATTACTAATTAACTAGCGTTGAAAGTGGAGGAATATAGTTTTTTATTTCAGTAGTATTCAAAACAAAATTCAAACTAAGCACTTTAATTGTCATTACGGTTTTTTTTTTTTTTTTTTAAAATTTTTACAATGCAAATTTATTTTTAATAAAATAATAAGAATGTATACAAATAAGGACATAACATGTATATAATTTCATGTTTATTTTTAAATTTTTTGAAGTTATTCATTATAATATATTCATTTATATGAGACATCCATATATTATATATATCATCGCTAATCTTATACTTGGCCGATGTTCGATCGTAACAATACCCCGCGCTACGAAGAGCCAACACTCACGTTGGTCACGACTATGTGGTCACGGTTGACACTGTTCTTTGAGTCCAATCCACCACTCCGTAGGCACTCGGAACTCATTGGTCACGTCTATGCAGCACCCTGGCAAAGACATATGTAATAGTGAAAAATGAGTTCGAGTTAAAATGAGCCGTGTCTTGCTGGTTTGACCTTGTCTTATAGTTTTATAAAGTGTTTTTTTTAATGCAGCAGAGACTTTCATAGAATAGAAAAACAATGATTAACAATAACAAATTGGATGCGCCAATGCATATATTTCAGCTTTTATGAATATCACATACCTGGTTTAGCACCATAACACCATCAAATTGATGACTCGTTATGGTGGTGAAAGTTGTTGTACATATGCATGCTGGCTACTTCAACTGAAGAGGATGATACCTAATCATACGATAATTTCAAGATTAGTTACCAGGTTAAATACCAAGATATAGAAATATAGTTTTGCTAATTTTGTAAAAATAGCCATGGAATCTTTTTACCAATGCTAGGAACTTATTTTGACGTCTAAACATTACTATTATAAATGTTCATTCATGTATCCATAGTCAGCTATATCGCCTACAGGTAGAAAGTCATGTAGTGGAGGGTCTAAAAGGCGAATCGTCATTGGAAATCCGAATTTTTTTTTTATAAAAAATAAACTGAGTGAGCAGCAAATGCTCGGAAAATGCATGCCTTCAAAGTCTGGTCTTTGGTAAGGTAATAGGAAGTCCAGAGCTTATTTTCCCTCCTTAATTGGGGATGGCCATGATCTATTTCCCCTCATCAGAAGCAATAAACTAAAAATTATGACAAATGTATAAACGCGTTTAAATCATAGAATACTAATGAGAAACAACTCGACTGTAAGCGGCGCGGTAAAGAGATTTAATATATTGGTTGTAACTTGTAACTTAGTAATCACATCATTCAACGTCGTCAACTAACAATCATATCCACACAATGTGTCCCAACATTGTGCCTTGAACGATTAAGCTCCTCCTACTAAACGTACCCAAACACTCCCTTAATAACTTATTTGACAAAATAAGTTGTTTTTAGAAGTCTATACAGATTTAAGGTGAAATAATAATTTAGACCGGTGCGTTTGCTTTGTTGGTAGGTTTGGGATATGATTAAGCACTCCCAAACACTCTCACATGATCGGTTAATCTAAGGTGTTGAATAAAAGTCTTAATAGCCTCTTACTAGATTAAAGCTCTTAATAGTTAGAGCTTTTAAATGTTAAGTGTGTTTGTTTTTTAATTTTCGTTCAGAGGCAACAAGAGGTAGAAACATCAAGATGGACCAGATATAGAAAGAGGATCTTAATACCTCTGGTTGTTGTAATAAACTATTAAGACGTTTTTTTTTAAATCAAACAATTTTAATTTCATTCAGATTGAGACATTTTTCTCCACATATTCAGATTCAAATTGCGAATAAGATTCAAATCCAGATCCAGAGCCTCTTAATAAACAAACGACACCTAAGTTCTTAACTCCTTGTGCTATTTTATAAAAATGACTAATGCATATTATAGATTACTTTGAGAGGTTTTCAAAATGGCTAAGATAACACTATGTGACATTGACAACGAGAAGCCACATATAAGAAAAATCGTGGTCATGTGATTCATCAATGTTGCTTTCAAAGGTATGCCACTATTTGTTTCGGTTTAAGATCACTGAATAAAAGGCTTTTTATTTTAATATATCATGATTTTCTTTTTTAAACTACCCTGATAAGTTATTAATTTATCAAATATTACTAGGCTTAGCAAAATGCATAAGTACTAAAAAAAAGTAGAAGGCTTTTCTATATGTTTGAAAAAGACGAGATAAAAACTTGAAAAAGGTTATTATTTTGTACGAGGTGCACGACAAGCACTCATAGCCATCGTGTTGGAATATATCAGTTGGAGATATTCGGAATGTATAATCTTGTGTTTTCAAAGAGGTAAACATGATAAAAAAATATAAGCAATTTCTTTTGCATAAACACCACTAACGTATTTTTCTTCATCACCATTTTTCTAATAGAGTGATGAACGAGTACAAAATAAAGTAAGACATGTTAATCAACTTTTTAAAACGCATGTTGACCCACCGGTTAAATGTGTTGACCTTGAACGAGATTAAACAACCTAAAGCCAGTTTTAAAAAATGAATCGGTAAAATCTTGAACCGAAACTTGGGTCGCTCGACTAAAAGACAATTTGATTTATTGTAATACATATGTGTAAAGCTCATCTCATTTACTTTGGTGAAAGAAGAAATATGATGTCACTAAAGAATTTTTGGTTTTGCATGCACTTCCTATTTATTTGTTTCATTTAAATTGGTGCGTTGGTCAACAGATGAGATCTATGCTTTCTTTATGTTTTAGCAAGGGTCGTTTACTAATCTTTGGGCTCATAATTTTAATAAAGCTTATTCTATTTATATAAAACACATCAAATATTATAATCAAAAGCGCACTAAAACTGTTTGAGTAAATAGATTCTGCTGATGAATAAAGTATATAATTAATATGTTTAGATAAATATGAATGCCATTTCAATTGTTGTAATAAAAAAGATTAGCGGCTATTACAAAATATTTTGTATCCTTTTAACAAGTTATAATAGATTATTTGCAGTATTAGCTGAATTCTTTTGGATCTATTAATGTAGAAGAACTTGGCAAGACATTTAAAGCACTTCAGGGTGAACAACTCAAGCACTTAAGTTGCGGCAATGTTTGCAAGTCAGAAAAGGTACACGTATAAGCGAAGACGTCTTCTCTATAGAGTTCATTAGTCGTTTGAAATTCTCCATTGTACCCAACCATGAACTTAAATTGATAACGGGTATTTGTGGTAAACGATTTAATATCACCTTCTCATAAGTGTTAGCCAGTAAGGATGGTTAGGAATCTTTTCCTCGCCGTGTTCGTCTTTTTTGCAACGACATTTAACAAAAGTCAATGAAATCTCTTGGGAAAGTCGGCTTGTGTTTAGCATTACATACATGACCAACTATATATATATATATAAATTTCTCTCACGTTAAGAGCATAATGAAGATGGTTATTTGTGCTAAAGAACGAAAAATCAATAAATTCACCATATATTGTGTACCCACATAGGATTTTTTCTAACTTAAAACTTTCTTATACACAATTTAATTAACTATTTTTTTCAACCTCACTTAAGAATACCCGTAAATTTGACGGGTCTTTTAGCTACTTTTTTAATGCAGCGCAGAGACTTTCATAGAATAGAAAAACAATGATTAACAATAACAAATTGGATGCGCCAATGCTTATATTTCAGCTTTTATGAATATCACATACCTGGTTTAGCGCCATAACACCATCAAATTGATGACTCGTTATGGTGGTGAAAGTTGTTGTACATCTGCATGCTGGCTACTTCAACTGAAGAGGATGATACCTAATCATACGATAATTTCAAGATTAGTTGCCAGGTTAAATACCAAGATATAGAAATATAGTTTTGCTAATTTCGTAAAAATAGCCATGGAATCTTTTTACCAATGGTAGGAACTTATTTTGACGTCTAAACATTACTATTATAAATGTTCCTTCATGTATCCATAGTCAGCTATATCGCCTACAGGTAGAAAGTCATGTAGTGGAGGGTCTAAAAGGCGAATCGTCATTGGAAATCCGAATTTTTTTTGATAAAAAATAAACTGAGTGAGCAGCAGTTGCTCGGAAAATGCATGCCTTCAAAGTCTGGTCTTTGGTAAGGTAATAGGAAGTCCAGAGCTAATTTTCCCTCATCAATTGGGGATGGCCATGATCTATTTCCCCTCATCAGCAGCAATAAACTACAAATTATGAGAAATGTGTAAACGCGTTTAAATCATAGCAATACTAATGAGAAACAACTCGACTGTAAGTGGTAAAGAGATTTAATATATTGGTTGTAACTTGTAACTTAGTAATCAAATCATTCAACGTCGTCAACTAACAATCATATCCGCACAATGTGTCCTAACAGTGCTTTTAACGATTAAGCTCCCCCTACTAACCATACCCAAACACTATCTTAATAACTTATTTGACCAAATAAGTTGTTTTTAGAAGTCTATATAGATTTAAGGTGAAATAATAATTTATACCGGTGCGTTTGCTTTGTTGGTAGGTTTGGGAATGATTAAAATTTGGTTTAGATTAAAAAGAAAATATATAGTATTTATTGAATAATAGTATTAATAGTTGTTTGTTTTATGTTGGGTTAGGATTAGATTAAATATTTATATATTTTATATAGATTAAATGATAATAGAAAATAAAATAAAGAAATTAAAGCATATGCTATAAACAAAAAATAATGAGTGGTCACTTAAACTAAAAATCATACTATACAGGTCAAAACCTTAATTTCAAAAGTAAACAAAACAGCTCCTTAAGAGCATCTCCTATGCTTGATTCTTCAAAAGACTTTTTTTATTTATGGCAATAAGTTTTTCAATAAATTATGTGTTTTAAAAAGTAATTTAATAAACATGCTCCAATGCTAGGTTTTTGTAATAACTTTTTGCAAAGGAAAAATTACACTACAAACAAATAAAACCAATGAAGCATTAATTACAAAAAGTCTTTCTGGAACCACTTGAATAACTCTAAGTCTTTGAAGAAAGTTTTTGAAAAGGTATGTTTCACAATGGTAATAAATCATAAAAAAGTTTTCAAAATAATGAAAAACTATTGCAAAAATCTTACATTGCATAAGTAGCTTATGAAATAATCAAGCAAATTTGGCTATCCCACAATTATATAAAGGCTTACTTTAAGTATTCCGCTTTACTTTATTAATGGCATATCAAGTTCGCATATCTCTTTTAACTCTTATTTCTCTACCTATAATTATTGTACTTGTTTATAAATAGATGTAGGTACTTGAATAAGCTCAATATTTTTTTATAAAAGTCATAAATATTTGGCTTACTAAAACCCTATTTTATAGAAAATAACAGAGATCTAGTATGACTTCTCATTTTTTCTACCACATCACCTCTCTCGTCGGCGACCTACAGCGACCTATTTGCCCAACACAACGACCTAGTTCGATTTATTTATTATTTTTTAGTCAATACAAAACTTTTCATTTAATAAAAATACATTAGATTTAATAAAAAATATTACATTAAATATTAAAATAAGTTACAATAATATTTATACTAAATATCGTTAAAAAATATTTTAAAAAACCTTATTTAAAGATAAAAAGGGTCAAATATATTAACAAAAACTAACTCTAAAAATTATTAAGTTAATATATATTGTAAGAAATTCCATAAAACTTAATATATTAAAATTTAAAAATTTATTACAAATTTTATCTAATTAAAACTAATTAAATTTTAAAAAAACTTTTGAAAAAATAACAAAAATGAAATAAAGGAAAACAATGCCACTGTGCCACGTGATCTTCTTAAAAAACACATAGCCTAAACACAACACTTCTTCCATTTTTGTTTTCTTTTTGATTTTCCTCTTTTTCATTTAGATCGTGTGCTCAAGACCGAGTTCGTAAATTTGATTTAGTCGACCTGGTCGTTGCAATGGGTCGACCGAGTATGATGTCAGTCGACCACGCCCATCTGAGACTCCGTTGTGGTTAGCCTTACAAAACCAAGTATTTATTTTAATATTACATGTATTTTGAAATATTTGGGTTTTAATATGTTAAGAGTACGAGAAATGCATTGATATTTCACACGATTGTCGTGTTTTGATCGAGACTTTTAAAAAAATCAATTAAGATTACGCGACGTGTAATTTTTGATGTGGTAAGACATGAAAAATTAAAAGACAAACTAAATTTAATTCGTCACATTATAAATAATAAGTTTAGCTCATGATTTCAATGGGCTAGTTTTTTTCCCTTTATAAATACATTTTACTATCAATTCATTTCACACATTGTTAAAAGTAATCTTATTCTTTGTTTTCCGGGGTGATAGTGCACTTTAACAAAAAAAAAGCAGTAATCTTCTTCTTGGAATATACTACAGAGACTAATAGCATAAACGTCTCAATCTTATTTTTTGTTGTGTAGGAAGTTGGTGCTTTATATAGTAGTTTTGGATAGTTGAGGAACTCATTTGTCAACACACAATTGTTGTTGGTCTATAAAAGCTAGAGTTGACCTATTTGCTCATAACTTTCACCTACAATCTATTTTGTTCTCTATAATATCGTTTATCATATTGTTAAAGAGATTGAGATCCATTCTGTTTTTATTTGTAGGTTTTGATTGTATAAAGTATTATCATATACTTATATATATAACTAGACGATTACCCGCACATAGCAGCGGAATTACCTAAAGACATGTAATTAATGATATGCTAATTGATTCGATGGTCGAACGCGTGACCCAATAATTGCCTAGCGATAGATAGTTAATGATTTATTAATTGACCCGATGGTCGAATCGGTAACCCGGTGACTCGTCCGGGTTGAACTAGTAGGCGAGCCTGTTCCCACTCGATCGGGTTGACTCGGTAGTCGAACCCGTGTCCCGATGGTTGAACCCGTGACCCGGTGACTCGATAGGATTGACCCGGTGGTTGAAACCGGTGACCCGGTGGCTCGACAGGATTGACCCAGTTGTCGAACCCGTGACCCGGTGACTCGATCGGGTTAACCCGATGGTCGAACCCGTGACTCGAAAAGATTGGCTCGATGGCCGAACCCGTTACCCGGTGACTCAATCGGCTTGGTCCGATGGTCGATCCGTGACCTGATGACTCAACCGGGTTGACCCGTTGGTGGAACCCGTGACCAAGTTACTCAACCGAATTAATCCGGTCGTGGAACCCGTGACCCGGTAACTTATGCAATTGTTTATGGTTTAATTTTTCAACATTTCTTATTTTATCTAACTTATGTGCATTTAATTTTTCAACAATTTCATAATTAATATCCAACTCCTATGCATTAAATTTTTCAACAATTCCATAATTAAGTCATTTTTCAACATTCAAGGTTTTGGGGTTTTTCCTTTATAAGTAGTAGAGATAG
Source organism: Glebionis coronaria (assembly GCA_025667525.1). Lineage (NCBI taxonomy): Eukaryota > Viridiplantae > Streptophyta > Magnoliopsida > Asterales > Asteraceae > Glebionis > Glebionis coronaria. Next base: position 608,128,787 of record CM046880.1, read on the forward strand.
AGTTATCACATATTAGGTAAGGATAACTTTAGGGTTTGGATAATGTTTGATTAATAAAGGTTGATTAAAAGTACATTGAATTAAGATTTAAGTTAGATCGTTTGTTTATGTTAAAAAAAATTATGGTATCAAAGCAAAGCTTTCTTTTTGCTTTAAATCGATTATTATAAAAGGGGGTTTTCTCTAAAATTGTTTTCTTAACAATTAACTAGGATTTATTGCTTTTTGGAATTGAATCATATTAATATTGTTGATTTCTTGGAAATACTTACTTTCTAAAAAAAATAAGGTTTGATAATTTGTGCGTTTGTTCTTATAAGCTTTTCGTGATCAATTAACGTAGGTTAATTGATTTTGGTGGTGTTCTTGATTGGCTTGTGACTGAATATGTTTTTTCTCTAATTTTTGGAAATTAGGGTTTGGTATTCGATTAAGATTTTGGGTAAGCATTGCCTTTTGACTTGAATCAAAAGGTAATAAGGCTTCTTCTGATGATTCTTGATTTGTTGTAAGCATTAAACACCTATCTATCTCTTTTCTTTTTTATTTAGTATATCTAGTACAATCTCATCTCATTTAGCTCACAAAAACAAAACTCAAACACACATTCACTCTTTCTTTCTCTCTCGCGGTGAGCAATACCAAGGAGAAACACCATATCATCTTTATCTACATTTACATTTGGGTAAGAGGACACAAGGAAGGGTTAAGCAAACATTAGGGCGACGGGTTGATATAATCACAAGCTTCTCACATTCTTTACACACTTGGAACATAGCATCGTGCTAGGGACAAGTTGTAAGTAATCCATGTTCTAAATTCATCTATTTTCATACTAATAACTAGTAACAAACGAACTCTTTTCTTTGAGCATGTATATACGAACTATAATGTCATATAAGTTCATGTAACCTAAATTCTAACGTGTTAACATAAGTGTACTTACATGAAAATCGATGGATAGGTCTTACATGATTCTTAAACTCACGTGAACAAATTATAATATTAAATCAAACGTGAACACGTTGTAATAATGCGTGCATGAACAACTAGTAACCCTCGTTTACCTTTGAGCTACACGAATGCCATATGACTACACCTTAAACATTTGTGGGCTTATTAGCCCATTGAACAAGTCCACAAGAGCTATAAGCCTCAGCTTATTTTTGAGACTTCACAAAAATAAGCTATAAGCCCGCGTGACCTTATAGACGTGTTTAAAGGCTTAATAAATTAATGAACATGTATTTGGACCCTTAAAATATTTACGGGCATAGACTATATTAAACGAGGCCCAATAAGGCCCATACAGCCGATTTTGTAAAACGGAGACCAAGTTGTAGTAATATGTGGTTTGGTTGACTTGTTGACTCATTTAAAACATTAAGTTAACCAAATAATAAACATGGAATATATTTTCGTGCCTAAACTGAAAGTTAAGGAATCGGGGGACCATTGTTGTCAATAAAGGAACTTATAACAAGCCCTAATAAACTTAGACAGAAGCTTAGGGGTCAAAAGTGACATGTTACAAACTTAAACCGTGCGCTAAATAAGTGAAACGCGAGTTTCAAAACTATACAGACCACTTTTGACATTTTTGGAAAGATATTTGAGCCCTATGTTAAGTTTTAATTCAATTCGAGACTTTAAGGGACTGTTTTCGGATATATCGAAAAATAAGGATTGATTTTAAAATGTTACTCGGGCCATAGATGTATAATTATTAGTAAAAGGACTAAACTTGTAAATATCAGAACCTAAGGGGGGATTATGAAAACCTTTTCGTGCCTTAATGGGCATATTACCAAATTGGAGGACCTGAAGTGTAATTATTCACAATTAATGAAAGTATTTACTACTTGGGCCGAAAATGTAAATTTATGAAACTTTAGGGCTAAACCAATATAAGCCGAAAGTATTAAATAAAGGGGTGACTACTTGGGCAAATTGTGTAAATATCCAAAACCTTTGGATTTAATAAATAAACCGAATATTAGTGGATGATTATTCGGCCAAAACTACCATTTATGGAAACATTAGAATTTACCCAAAAATAAACCAAAACTTATTAAATGTGTTAGAAACCTTTGGGCTACTTTTGCAAATGTCCAAAACTTGTACATTTAATAAATACACAAAATATAAATGAGTGTTTTTCGGGCCAAATGTGTAAATTAGTGAAACCTATGGAATTATTTAATTAAATCGAATTCTACAAATGTACAAGGATCATTTTTGATACAATTCAAAAACCTTAGAGTCATTTTTGGAACTTAATAAATTATCTATTTTTAGAACTTAAATTTTTTTTAACAGCGAGTTAATAGTTAGTGATTTAAACTTACAGTGACATCCAATTGGGCAGTATGCAAGTTTCGAACCTTCTCCTTAGGGGATAAACCCCACTCATGCTTCTATTTATTTCGGGCCCCTGAAGGTCCTTAGTGAGACTCGAACTCGAGATCTCTCCAAGAATACCTCCCCAAAGTTACCCTTGGTGGCTAACTGAGCGCTTAGTTGGTCATTTTTAGAACTTAATAAACTATTTATTTTTAGAACATAAAAGTTATTTATTTTTATAACTTAATAAATTATTTATTTTTATAACTTAATAAATTATTAACTAAATAATTTATATATGAACTTAATATATTATTAATCAAATAATTTATTTATAACCTTAATAAATTATTAAATAAATTTAATAATTTATGTAGACTACAATTATGTACAATATTTTCCTAAAATAGCCATCAAGGGTACACGTAAAAATTAAATGAATCAAGTGCATATATTTGATCATAACAGTATATATAATTAAATACATATTGTGGCTTATTAAGAACAAGAGAAAACGTACAATTGATTGAATAGTATATACATTTATTATATTCATAGACTGAGACGTACTCATTTACTTAGGTATTTGACGTACTTTGTGCATTGTGACTTGGATACTTTGATCATTTTCCCGAGCAATATTCAGGTGAGCTCATGGCCCCACACTTTAAATATATTAAATGTTCAGTGCAAATATTGGGGGAGAAAACATGCAATACACTTTGATAAGACGTAAACAGAAAACATGCAGTACACTTTTATGGCCCCACACTTTGAATTTAAGAATGGGTCGCGGAACTCGCTAGGAACCACGACATTTTATTAATACTTGTAAGTTTTGGAATACATGACATCATAATAGACCAAGAAAAACAATACATGGTTTATTGGAGCTGAATGCTGCTAGGATTTCCTATGCTGAGGCCACAGCCTTAAAGATATCACTTCTCTAGGTGGAAAATGTCCCATGTCTGTAGTAGGTCGCGGCAATCCATGTCGCGCAGTCGATACTCGCCGTCCCCCAAAGCGCCCGTCACTATGTAGGGTCCTTTCCATTTTGGTCTGAGTTTTCATCTGTTCCCCGTGCGACTTGCTTTATTTACGCGATACACAAAGTCGCCTCGTACGAAAAAAGTTTTTCATAGTCTCATGTCGTATTACCCTTAATTTTTTATTTAGCTTTGGCTTCGTTTATCGCGGCTAGTTATCGCTTCTCTTGGAGTACATCCAAGTTTACCCGCAATTCTTCATCGTTCGTGACCACGTCCAGTTCTAGTGTGTGAAATGTTGGTAGCCCAATATCGGCTGGAACGACTGCCTCTGTCCTGTATGTTAGGGCAAAAGGAGTGTCTCCATTTGATGGTTTTTATCATGGTGCGGTGCGCCCATAGTACGTGTGATAACTCATCGACCCACTTTCTATTTTCATCCTCCAAATGTGCTTTAATCCCGTCGCCAAGACTTCTATTAGCTCTTTCCACGAGTCCATTGGATTGTGGATGAGCTACTGACGCGAACCGCTTTTTAATATTGTTCTTTGCACACCAATCTTTGAACGGATTTTCTGTGAGCTGTTTGCCTTTGTCAGAGACGATCTCTTCTTGCGGGCCAAACCGACATACGATATTATCCCAGACAAACTTTTTTACTTGATTTCCCGTGATTGTCGCGACTGCTATAGCTTCGATCCATCTAGTGAAGTAATCCTGTAGGACTTATACACGACTTATAGAACAAGAAATAGAGATGATGAAGAACAAGATTAAACCAAAAAGAAAGATTAGATTAAGAAGAATAAAAGAGAAGAACAAAAAGGGTTGTGAATTCCTAGTGAGAGAAAGACATAAGTTTCTCTCTCTACAAACTACGAAATGGAAAACACACCCACATAAATGAGGTGTTTAGTGCCTTCTATACTACAAGTGTAAGAGTAGAAGGCCTTCCTCAGTTGTGTGTTCGGGACTAATTCCTGTTACATACCAAACAGTATATTAGAACTGTCAACACCATTATGTAGCATTTTCCATGAGCTTCGCAACGGTATATTATATGACCATCACTTTAAATACGGCTAACAATCTCCCCCTAAGGGTTGGTCATGCCATATGTGACTTCACTTCATTGGTGTTGTTGACGTTGAAGCTCGTTGTCTTGATAGTTCTTTCATAGTTCCTTTCATGACTTGTGATCTTTGATCTTTGATCTTTGCCTTGACTTGTTCTTAAAACTTTGCCATCTTGTGTTCTTGTGTCTTTCCCCACATACTCAAACTTTGATTTGGCATGAAATCATGTTTACAATCTCCCTTGATCATCAGAGTAGCGGAAGTCTTTGTCTTTAGATGTTCTTGAGCTTTCTTCTTTTACATGAGCATGTGGTCTTGAATTACGACTCTTGAGGTTACGCCACCGTTTGCATTCCTCTGGTTTTCCGTTATACAGTACGAATACTGTACCTGTGATTAGGTAAGTTCAAATAACTTCCTTGACAGGGTTTCCGGCTATGTTGGCCGTTCTCAATACTCGAATATATCGAAAGATAATTCAAAGTAAGGAGTGAATCATGCAGTTCCATTCTGCTTATTAAGTCGTCAATTCAATTTCCTGGAACAAGTTTGAATCAATTAGGAATCAAACCATTGTTGCTTTCTAGTTGACACAAGTTTGATTCATATAAAATCGCACAAGTTACCTACCGTAATGCTGTTTGATGATGACACTGGAAGGATTTCCATTCTTCACTGTAAATACTGAAAAGTATTACTCTGAATGTTCTGGCAAGATCATAAAGATATTGCGTAGATACTTGGAACGAGTTTGAATAAAAATAGAATCAAACCATTGTTGCTTTCCAGTTATCATATGTTTAATTCAAGTGAATCTTACATATGACCTACCGCAGTGCTGTTTGATGTCGACACTGGAAGGATTTCCATTCATCACTGTGACTATTAGAGAGTATCACTCTGAATGTTCTAGGAATACCACAAGGATAGAGCGTAAGACTCTGTAAATTATCGCTTGTGTTCTAGTGATGAACAACAATTGATATATGGAATAAGTGTCCTAATGAGATTTTTTGATGAATCTCGTTGGCTCTAGACTCTATAAGTGCACGTTTATTTTGGTAATCGGAGGCTGGAGCAGACTGCCACCTATTCAATATCTACTATCTCGGAGTGAGAAAGTTGATAGAAATGAGTTGAACTCCGTGACAATAAAACAAACTTCTTTTGAGAGAAGCTTGAGTAGGCTAGGAAGGGTTGTGCATTGCATCACTGGGTCCATGATGCTTTGTCTTTAATACCAGAAATCATCAACTTGATTATGATAGTAGATGTATTGACCCGGTTTCTGCCTAAGTTGTATGGAGGGCTATTTTCTTTTCACCCTTTATCCTTACATTTCTTTTTCATTCTTCAACCCCTTCAATGCTTACCAAGACGTCATAACTGGCACCTTGTTGTGATTGTTCCAGTGCTAGCTTAAGTCATTAGTCGGCATTTTTCCCGTACACGCAACTACTCCATCTTTCCTAAGGACATCTAAATTTTAATGGATTGTCCCTGGGAAGATCCCTCCAGTTCTGGTTGGATCATAGGACGAATACCTAACCACCTTTTGACACCAATACCGTCGTGAATTAATGTGTTGAAAGGTATAGATATCGTAACCCGAAAAACCTGTTGAAAAAGCAATCAAGGTGTTGATGAAATCAGTCTTTACACCTTGAAAGTTTCTATATCACCAAAATGCTCCCCTTACATATGTGCATCATAAAAGGAAAAGTTTTTGCACATATTAGGAAGAGAAAACACTTATATCAAAGATCTTATCCAAGATGACACATTTTAATCACTATTCTCCCCCTCAAAAATTGCAATAGATTGAAATTTTTGTGAAACTAGTGATGAAACATGGAGAGAATAATGTTGCATGAAGTTTTGTACTCTCCCTCGAAAAGAAATTCTAATTAAAATAGGGGAGTATATGAGCACACAGTTTTGAAATACCTTGAAAAGTTGTGCTCAAACCCGAGAAAACTGAATTTCCCGTTGTTGAGTAAAAATGTACATAAATGAACATTTTCCTTGAGTTCATGAGCTTAAAACTTTGAATGTTTTAATATAAGCCCATGACCGAGAAAAATTAATTTCCCGTTGATGAGGATAAGTCATAGACTTTCCTTTCTTTGGGGACCGGGTTATAGTCTGACATGTGACTATAAGACATTATGAGAAGAAAGTAGAAAAGACATGTTTTAAGCACATTTGAACTCTCATTCGAACTTTATGTACGTACCCGTGTCGTTATTGAGCGAAATTTCAAAGTACGTTCATATTATCGATGCTGAGAGACATGTCGGAGAAGAATAGTTTTGGTATTTTTGAAAGAATTTCTCATTTTTTATTTTGTTTTTATATGTTTTATATTTTTTGTATTTTGATTTTCTGATAGTATATATACAAGATTACAGCGAATGTGCAAGACGTTCAAGTTCATCTGGAGTGAAACTACGCATACCAAGTCGACGAACCCAGAATTCAAATATGTCTTGAAAAAGAGCTTTGGTGAAGATGTCGGCTAGTTGGTAGTCCGTCTTGACAAAATACAGTTCGATCGTTCCTCTTTCAACATGCTCCTTTATGAAATGGAATCAGACAGCAATGTGCTTGTTCTTGGAGTGTTAGACCGGGTTGCATGATATGGCTATGGCTGATTGTGAATCACAATAAATAGGAACTTTATTAAAGTGAAAGCCATAATCCGTGAGTTGTGTTCTGATCCAAAGGACTTGAGCACTACACACGGATAGAGACACATATTCTGCTTCCGCGGTGGACAACGCCGTGCAATCTTGTTTTCTTGAGGACCAGCTCACTAGCTTTTCGCCTAAGAATTGTGCTCCACCGGAAGTGATCTTGAATTTATCATGACACCCTGCATGGTTGGCGTCTGAAAAACCAGTTAGATTAAAACCAGAATCCTTCGTATACCAGAGACCCATATGAATGGTTCCCCGGAGATAACGAAAGATCCTTTTAACCTCCTTGAGGTGCTTCTCGGTTGGCTTAGCCTGATACTGAGCACATAAACAAGTAGCATGCACAATGTCCGGTCTGCTTGAGGTTAAGTACATAAGGGACCCGATCATACTTTGGTATTTTGTAGCATCTAAAAATGTCCCTTTCTTATCCAAATCAAGCTTGTGTTTAGTGTCCATTGGAGTACCAATAGGATCACAGTTTTCCATTCCAAATTTTGTTAGAATCTCTAGCACATATTTGGACTGATTTATGAAAATACCACGGGGGGATTGGTGAACTTGGAGACCAAGAAAGAACGTCATTTCCCCCATCATGGACATTTCAAATCGGGTTTTCATAAGGTCGGCAAATAATATGGAATATTTTGGGTTTGTTAACCAAAAGGTCTATCATCTACATAGACCTGAGCCACCAAGATGTCGTTGCCGTAGTACTTTATAAACAACGTTTGATCTATGGTTCCTTTGCTGAAGTGATTTTGGAGAAGAAATGATGATCATTCATCGTACCATGCCCTCGGTGCTTGTTTCAAACCATAAATTTTCTTTTTCAACTTGTAGACATGGCTTGGATGTTCGGTGTTGATGAAACCTTCAGGTTGACATACGTGCACATCTTCTTTTAACGGCCCATGCAAGAAAGCGGTCTTCACGTCCATTTGATACAATGAACGATTTGTGAACAGCGTATGCCAAGAAAATCCTAATAGCTTCCATTCGAGTAACCGGGGCGAAGGATTCTACAAAATCAATTCCCTCCTTCTATTTATAACCTCTCACAACTAACGTAGTCTTGTTCCTGATGACCGTTTGCTCTTCATCCATCTTGTTTTTGAATTGATTGAGCTCTTCTTGCATAGACTCAATCTATGATTCGTCGGTCATTGCTTCTTTAACACTTGCTGGTTCCATTGTACTGACTGATAGTGCATAGATACACATATCACCATCAGTACGCACCTGATTTCGTGTTGAGACTGGTCGTGAGAGATTGCCAATCAGTTGAACCAAAGGATGATTCTTCGTCCATTTGTGTTCATGTGGAAGTGTATGAGAAACTTGATGCGAGCTCGGCGGATCCACATATGATGTTGAAGACTGAGTAGTACTTGTGGAAGCCGCAAATGGATTAACAAACTCATGTTCGTTGAGCATCGCATTGTTTGCATTTTCAGCAACTATTTCATTCTAAAAATGAACATGATTAGGAATTTGCTGAGAATGTTGTTGAGTTGCGTCAGCAGTCGGAGAAGTGGGTGGAATATTTGGAGGCAATATGGTTGAGGTTGACGTAGATGGTGCAGAAGTAGATGCCGTTGGTGTAGATGCAATCGGAGGTTCTTGAACTACCGTAGCAGGTGCAGCCAGGGCATTTTGAGGAATGCCAAATGACGAAGGACCCTCCATATATTCATCATAGATTGGCCCAAATAAAACTTCCAAGTCACGTTCCGAGGGTTGTAACGATGAGATTGAATCAAGTATAATACGTAGAGAAACTTTGTGTAATCAACAATCTAAGTCTTATGCGGAATTAACACTTAGAACAAAGAACAAAGCAAAACAAAGTATGTATACCAAACTTTCACTTTGATTAATGATACTAACTACGTACAAATGACTCATCAACAACTATTATAGGAACAGATAAATATAGAAAATACAATATTGATCACATCTTTTCTAAACACACAAAACGTGTCGACTAAGTATTTGTCTGTGACTGGAATTTCTTTTGTCAGCGCCTTGATATGTCTTGTCAGCGTTCAATCTGTCAACGCCTTATTTGCTCTTGTCAGCGTCCAAAATCCCTTTGTCAACGGCTGAGTGACTTAGCTAATTTTATTCCCAACACAAATTGCACGTTTGGTCCTTTTACAACATGGAATGATTAAAATACTCTCGTTTTCTTTCTATGTACTTTTACTATTATTTTAATTTTTTCCTTATGCACCCCAACCGGTTGGGGTAAACAAATCCGAAACAATCTGGTGTATTAATAACCAGTTGTAAAAAAATTCAATTTTTAAAAGAAACAAATCCTAAACAGTCCGTGTATAAACAATCTTCAATTATGAGTATTAATAACCAAAATTATGAGAGTATAAATAGCGTCAACCAAACGTACTAATTCATATGTTTATCTTTTTTCCGGATTTAAGGAACCAAAATCACACTCAGACACTATAAACGAGGAACAATAAACCAATTAGCTATTGAAATACTCTTTTTTCATAAAAAAATCAATGATTTTATTAAAAAGATGGTTGATTTAAACCATCATATCTTACACATCCATAAAAAAAACTTCCAAACATAATTTAAATGAGTTAGTTTAGGCCTTTATAGGTAAATAATTAAGCAAACATTCACATATAAACACCATAAATATGTGTAAAAAACACCCATATACACCTCAAACCATCAGTTTTACTGTAACAAATTTCTATTAAAAAAAACTATAAAATGTACAGCAAAAATGAAATGGGTCAAAATCAAAACCCTTTTTCTATCAAATGATTGAATATGAAAAAACCCTTCTAAGAAAAACAAAAAAGAAGATAAACCTATGAAATAGTGTGTTTGATTGAACGCTATTTATACACTCATAATTTTGGTTATTAATACTCATAATTGCAGATTGTTTATACTCGAGATTGTTTAGGATTTGTTTTTTAATGATTTTTTACGGCTGGTTATTAGTATACCAGATTGTTTCGGATTTGTTTTTTAATACACCATATTGTATCAGATTTTTTTACCCCAAACTGGTTGGGTTGCATAAGGACAAAAAAATTGAAAATATGGTCATGTTATGTAGTAAGTCCCTTATATAATCAAAACGTTTGGTCCTTTTACAAACTGGAATGATTAAAATACTCTCGTTTTCTTTCTATGTACTTTTAGTATTATTTTGATTTTTTTCTTATACACCGGTTGGGGTAAACAAATCTGAAATAATCTGGTTTATTAAAAAAACAAATCCGAAACAATCTGGTGTATTAATAACTAGTTGTAAAAAAAGTTCAATTTTTTTAAAAAAAACTAATCCTAAACAATCCGTGTATAAACAATCTTCAGTTATGAGTATTAATAACCAAAATTATGATTGTATAAATAGATTTCAATCAAACGTACTACTTCATATGTTTATCATTTTTTTCTCAAAAGCATTTTTTTTCATTTTCAACATTTGGTAGAAAAAGGGTTTTGATTTTGAATCATATGGATTTTGATTCAGATTATTATGTTTGTACTTATAAAAAGACGCAGTTTTTGGAAGAAATTTGTGGTGGTTTTTGTTTTGATAATCTGAATCATATGGATTTTGATTCAGATTATTATGCTTGAAGCTTTGGCATAGGACATATTGGTAAGTTTTAATTTTAAGCATTTCATTTTTGCTGTAAATTTATAGTTTTTTAATGAAAATTTGTTATAGTAAAACTGATGGTTTGAGGTTTATATCGGTGTTTTTTACACATATTATTGTGTTTATATATGAAAGTTTGCTTAATTATTTACCCTAAAGGCCTAAACCAACTCATTTAAATTATGTGGTAATGTTTTTTTTGGATGTGTAAGTTATATTGGTTCAAATCAACCATCTTTTTAGGGAAATCATTGATATTATACGAAAAAGAATATTTCGGTAGCGGATTGGTTTATTGTTACTTATTTATAGTGTGTGTGTGGTTTTGCTGATTTTTCTTCCTTAAATTCTTAACAGATTATGATATTGTGTGGAGTGGATCATGATGATCTAAAGAGGCTGTTTCATGTATCTAAACTGATCCGAGAAGCGGTAACTTGTTTACTATATAGTATGATAGTTATAAGAGTATGTTATGTTTACTAATATTGCGGCAAATTGCAGATTGTGATTGCAAAGAAATGTCGTAGTTCTTCTAAGTTTAATGAGGCAACGATCTTTTTCAGTGTAGTATAATCAAAATGTCATTTCTTTGCAATCACAACCTACAATTTGCCGTAATATTAGTAAAGATAATATAATCTTAGAACTATCATATTATATAGTAAACAATTTACATGAAAAAGCCTCTTTAGATCATCATGATCCATTTCACACAATATCTTAATCTGTTCAGGATTTAAGGAAACAAAATCAGCAAAACCACACTCACACACTATAAACGAGGAACAATAAACCAATCCGCTATTGAAATACTCTTTTTCATAAAAAATTTAATGATTCTATTAAAAAATGGTTGATTTAAATCATCATATCTTGCACATCCATAAAAAAAACTTAACAACATAATTTAAATGAGTTAGTTTAGAACTTTAGGGGTAAATAATTAAGCAAACTTTCACATATAAACACCATAAATATGTGTAAAAAACACCCATCAGTTTTACTGTAACAAATTTCAATTAAAAAAACTATAAATTTACAACAAAAATGAAATGGGTCAAAATCAGTTTTACTGTAACAAATTACCAATATGTCTTGTGCTAGAGGTTCAAGCAAAGATTTATCGCAACAAAAACCACCACAATTTTCTTCCAAAAACAGCCTCTTTTTAAGAGTACAAACATCACTCAAAATCCATATAATTCAAAATCAAAACCCTTTTTCTATCAAATGATTGAAAGTAAAAAAAACCCTTCTAAGAAAAACAAAAAAGAAGATAAACCTATGAAGTAAACCTATGAAGTAGCTAACATTTGATTCAACGCTATTTATACACTCATAATTTTTGTTATTAATACTCATAATTGCATATTGTTTATACTCGAGATTGTTTAGGATTTTCTTTTTTAATGATTTTTACGGCTGGTTATTAATATACCAGATTGTTTCGGATTTGTTTTTTTAATACACCATATTGTATCGGATTTGTTTACCCCAACCGGTTGGGGTGCATAAGGACAAGAAAAAAATGAAAATATGGTCATGTTATGTAGTAAGTCCCTTATATAATCAAAACGTTTGGTCCTTTTTCAATTATGAGTATTAATAACCAAAATTATGAGTGTATAAATATCGTTCAATCAAACGTACTACTTCATAGGACTTTTTTTCATTTTCAATCATTTGGTAGAAAAAGGGTTTTGATTTTGAATCATATGAATTTTAATTCAGATTATTATGTTTGTACTTATATAAAGAAGCAGTTTTTGGAAGAAAGTTGTGGTGGTTTTTGTTTTGATAATTTGAATCATATGGATTTTGATTCAGATTATTATGCTTGAAGCTCTAGCATAGGACATATTGGTATGTTTTAATTTTGACCATTTTATTTTTGATGTAAATTTACACTTTTTTAATAGAAATTTCTTATAGTAAAATTGATGGTTTGAGGTGTATATCGGTGTTTTTTACACATATTTATTGTGTTTATATTGAAAGTTTGCTTAGTTATGTGGTAAAGTTTTTTTTTGATGTGTAAGATATGACTGTTTAAATCAACCATCTTTTTAATGAAATCATTGGCATTATGCGAAAAAGAATATTTCGGTAGCGGATTGGTTTATTGTTACTCATTTATAGTGTCTGTGTGTGGTTTTGCTATTTTTGCTTCCTTAAATTCAGAACAGATTAGGATATTGTGTGGAGTGGATCATGATGATCTAAAGATGTTTTCTCGTGTATCTAAACCTATCTGAGAAGCGGTAGGTTGTTTACTATATAGTATGATAGTTATAAGATTATGTTATGTTTACTAATATTGCGGCAAATTGCACGTTGTGATTGTAAAGAAATGTCATTTTGATTATAGTACACTGGAAAAAGATCCATGCCTCATTAAACTTGGAAAAACTTCCACAAAGCAATTTTGAAGATATCAAAGCTATTTAGAAATTGGTTTGTCGTAGTTCGTCCATGTTTAATGAGGCAACGATCTTTTTCAGTGTACTATAATCAAAATGTCATTTCTTTGCAATCACAACCTGTAATTTGCCGCAATATTAGTAAACATAACATAATCTTAGAACTATCATACTATATAGTAAACAACTTACAGCTTGTCGGATCGGTTTAGATACATGAAAAAGCTTCTTTAAATCATCATGATCCATTCCACACAATATTTTAATTTGTTCAGGATTTAAGGAAGCAAAATCAGCAAAACCACGCTCAGAAACTATAAACGAGGAACAATAAACCAATCCGCTATTGAAATACTCTTTTTATTAATGATTTTATTAAAAAGATGGTTGATTTAAACCATCGTATCTTACACATCAATAAAAAACTTTACAACATAATTTAAATGAGTTAATTTAGGCCTTTAGGGGTAAATAATTAAGTAAACTTTCACATATAAACACCATAAATATGTGTAAAAAACACCCATATACACCTCAAACCATCAGTTTTACTGTAACAAATTTTCATTAAAAAACTGTAAATTTACAACAAAAAATGAAATGGGTCAAAATCAAAACATACCAGTCTTGTGCTATAGCTTCAAGCAAAGATTTATCGCAACAAAAACCACCACAAATTTCTTCCAAAAACTGCTTCTTTTTAAGAGTACAAACATCACTAAAAAATCCATATAATTCAAAATCCAAACCCTTTTTCTACCAAATGATTGAAAATGAAAAAAACCCTTCTAAGAAAAAGAAAAAAAGAAGATAAACCTATGAAGTAGTACATTTGATCAAACGCTATTTATACACTCATAATTTTGGTTATTAATACACATAATTGCAGATTGTTTATACTCGAGATTGTTTAGGATTTGCTTTTTTTAAATGATTTTTTTACGGCTGGTTATTAATATACCAGATTATTCCGGATTTGTTTTTTAATACACCATATAGTATCGGATTTGTTTACCCCAGCCGGTTGGGGTGCATAAGGACAAAAAAAATTGAAAATTTGGTCATGTTATGTAATCAAAACATTTGGTCCTTTTACAAACTGGAATGATAAAAATACTCTCGGTTGGGGTAAAAAAATCCGAAACAATCTGGTGTATTAAAAAAACAAATCCGAAATAATCTGGGGTATTAATAACCAGTTGTAAAAAAATTCAATTTTAAAAAAAAAACAAATCCTAAACAATGCGTGTATAAACAATCTTCCATTATGAGTGTATAAATAGCGTTCAATCAAACGTACTACTTCATAGGTAGAAAAAGGGTTTTGATTTTGAATAATATGGATTTTGATTCAGTTTTTGAAAGAAAGTTTTGGTGGTTTTTGTTTTGATAATCTGAATCATATGGATTTTGATTCAGATTATTATGCTTGAAACTCTAGCATAGGACATATTGGTAAGTTTTAATTTTGACCATTTCATTTTTGCTGTAGATTTACAGTTTTTTAATAGAAATTTCTTATAGTAAAACTGATGGTTTGAGGTGTATATCGGTGTTTTTTACACATATTTATTGTGTTTATATATGAAAGTTTGCTTAGTTATTTACCCCTAAAGGCCTAAACTCATTTAAATTATGTGGTAAAGTTTTTTTTTGGATGTGTAAGATATGATGGTTTAAATCAACCATCTTATTAATGAAATCATTGGTATTATACGAAAAAGAATATTTCGGTAGCGGACTGGTTTATTGTTACTCATTTATAGTGTCTGTGTGTGGTTTTGCTGATTTTGCTTCCTTAAATTCTGAACAGATTAGGATATTGTGTTGAGTGGATCATGATGAGCTAAAGAGGCTTTTTCATGTATCTAAACCGATCCGAGAAGCGGTAAGTTGTTTACTATATAGTATGATAGTTATAAGATTATGTTATGTTTACTAATATTGCGGCAAATTGCACATTATGATTGCAAAGAAATGTCATTTTGATTATAGTACACTGGAAAAAGATCCCTGCCTCATTAAACTTTGAAAAACTCCCACAAAGCAATTTTGAAGATTGGTTTGTCGTAGTTCTTCCAAGATTAATGAGGCAAGGATCTTTTTTAGTGTACTATAATCAAAATGTCATTTCTTTGCAATCACAACTTGCAATTTGACGCAATATTAGTAAACATAACATAATCTTAGAACTATCATATTATATAGTAAACAACTTACAGGTTCTCGGATCGGTTTAGATACATGAAAAAGCCTCTTTAGATCATCATGATCCATTTCACACAATATCTTAATATGTTCAGGATTTAAGGATACAAAATTAGCAAAACCACACTCAGACACTATAAACGAGGAACAATAAACCAATCCGCTATTGAAATACTCTTTTTCATAAAAAAAAATCAATGATTTTATTAAAAAGATGGTTGATTTAAACCATCATATCTTACACATCCATAAAAAAACTTTACAACATAATTTAAATGAGTTAGTTTAGGCCTTTAGGGGTAAATAATTAAGTAAACTTTCACATATAAACAACATAAATATTTGTAAAAAACACCCATATACACCTCAAACCATCAGTTTTACTGTAACAAATTTTCATTAAAAAACTGTAAATTTACAGCAAAAAATGAAATAGGTCAAAATCAAAACTTACCAGTCTTGTGCTAGAGCTTCAAGCAAAGATTTATTGCAACAAAAACCACCGCAAATTTCTTCCAAAAACTGCTTCTTTATAAGAGTACAAACATCACTAAAAAAAATCCATATAATTCAAAATCCAAACCCTTTTTCTACCAAATGATTGAAAATGAAAAAAACCCTTCTAAGAAAAAGACAAAAAGAAGATAAACCTATGAAGTAGTACATTTGATCGAACGCTATTTATACACTCATAATTTTGGTTATTAATACACATAATTGCAGATTGTTTATACTCGAGATTGTTTAGGATTTGTTTTTTTAAATGATTTTTTTACGGCTGGTTATTAATATACCAGATTATTACGGATTTGTTTTTTAATACACCATATAGTATCAGATTTGTTTACCCCAGCCGGTTGGGGTGCATAAGGACAAAAAAAATTGAAAATTTGGTCATGTTATGTAATCAAAACATTTGGTCCTTTTACAAAATGGAATGATAAAAATACTCTCGGTTGGGGTAAAAAATCCGAAACAATCTGGTGTATTAAAAAAACAAATATGAAATAATCTGGTGTATTAATAAACAGTTGTAAAAAAATTCAACTTTTTTTAAAAAACAAATCCTAAACAATGCGTGTATAAACAATCTTCCAGTATGAGTGTATAAATAGCGTTCAATCAAACGTACTACTTCATAGGTTTATCTTCTCTTTTTCTCAAAGCATTTTTTTCATTTTCAATCATTTGGTAGAAAAAGCGTTTTGATTTTGAATAATATGGATTTTGATTCAGTTTTTGAAAGAAAGTTTTGGTGGTTTTTGTTTTGATAATCTGAATCATATGGATTTTGATTCAGATTATTATGCTTGAAGCTCTAGCATAGGACATATTGGTAAGTTTTAATTTTGACCATTTCATTTTTGCTGTAAATTTACAGTTTTTTAATAGAAATTTCTTATAGTAAAGCAGACTAGTTTATTGTTACTCATTTATAGTGTCTGTGTGTGGTTTTGCTGATTTTGCTTCCTTAAATTCTGAACAAATTAGGATATTGTGTGGAGTGGATCATGATGAGCTAAAGAGGCTTTTTCATGTATCTAAACCGATCCGAGAAGCGGTAAGTTGTTTACTATATAGTATGATAATTATAAGATTATGTTATGTTTACTAATATTGCGGCAAATTGCACATTATGATTGCAAAGAAATGTCATTTTGATTATAGTACACTGGAAAAAGATCCCTGCCTCATTAAACTTGGAAAAACTCCCACAAAGCAATTTTGAAGATTGGTTTGTCGTAGTTCTTCCAAGATTAATGAGGCAAGGATCTTTTTCAGTGTACTATAATCAAAATGTCATTTCTTTGCAATCACAACCTGCAATTTGCCGCAATATTAGTAAACATAACATAATCTTAGAACTATCATATTATATAGTAAACAACTTACAGGTTCTCGGATCGGTTTAGATACATGAAAAAGACTCTTTAGATCATCATGATCCATTTCACACAATATCTTAATCTGTTCAGGATTTAAGGAAACAAAATTAGCAAAACCACACTCAGACACGATAAACGAGGAACAATAAACCAATTAGTTATTGAAATACTCTTTTTTCATAAAAAAAGCAATGATTTTATTAAAAAGATGGTTGATTTAAACCATCATATCTTACACATCCATAAAAAAACTTTACAACATAATTTAAATGAGTTAGTTTAGGCCTTTAGGGGTAAATAATTAAGTAAACTTTCACATATAAACACCATAAATATGTGTAAAAAACACCCATATACACCTCAAACCATTAGTTTTACTGTAACGAATTTTCATTAAAAAACTGTAAATTTACAGCAAAAAATGAAATGGGTCAAAATCAAAACTTACCAGTCTTGTGCTAGAGCTTCAAGCAAAGATTTATTGCAACAAAAACCACCACAAATTTCTTCCAAAAACTGCTTCTTTTTAAGAGTACAAACATCACTAAAAAAATCCATATAATTCAAAATCCAAACCCTTTTTCTACCAAATGATTGAAAATGAAAAAAACCCTTCTAAGAAAAACACAAAAAGAAGATAAACCTATGAAGTAGTACATTTGATCGAAAACTATTTATACACTCATAATTTTGGTTATTAATACACATAATTGCAGATTGTTTATAGTCGAGATTGTTTAGGATTTGTTTTTTTAAATGATTTTTTACGGCAACCAGATTATTACGGATTTGTTTTTTAATACACCATATAGTATCAGATTTGTTTACCCCAGCCGGTTGGGGTGCATAAGGACAAAAAAAATTGAAAATTTGGTCATGTTATGTAATCAAAACATTTGGTCCTTTTACAAACTGGAATGATAAAAATACTCTCGATTGGGGTAAAAAATCCGAAACAATCTGGTGTATTAAAAAAACAAATATGAAATAATCTGGTGTATTAATAACCAGTTGTAAAAAAATTCAACTTTTTTTTAAAAAACAAATCCTAAACAATGCGTGTATAAACAATCTTCCAGTATGAGTGTATAAATAGTGTTCAATCAAACGTACTACTTCATAGGTTTATCTTCTCTTTTTCTCAAAAGCATTTTTTTCATTTTCAATCATTTGGTAGAAAAAGCGTTTTGATTTTGAATAATATGGATTTTGATTCAGTTTTTGAAAGAAAGTTTTGGTGGTTTTTGTTTTGATAATCTGAATCATATGGATTTTGATTCAGATTATTATGCTTGAAGCTCTAGCATAGGACATATTGGTAAGTTTTAATTTTGACCATTTCATTTTTGCTGTAAATTTAAAGTTTTTTAATAGAAATTTCTTATAGTAAAGCGGACTGGTTTATTGTTACTCATTTATAGTGTCTGTGTGTGGTTTTGCTGATTTTGCTTCCTTCAATTCTGAACAAATTAGGATATTGTGTGGAGTGGATCATGATGAGCTAAAGAGGCTTTTTCATGTATCTAAACCGATCCGAGAAGCGGTAAGTTGTTTACTATATAGTATGATAGTTATAAGATTATGTTATGTTTACTAATATTGCGGAAAATTGCACATATGATTGCAAAGAAATGTCATTTTGATTATAGTACACTAGAAAAAGATCCCTGCCTCATTAAACTTGGAAAATCTCCCACAAAGCAATTTTGAAGATTGGTTTGTCGTAGTTCTTCCAAGATTAATGAGGCAAGGATCTTTTTCAGTGTACTATAATCAAAATGTCATTTCTTTGCAATCACAACCTGCAATTTGCCGCAATATTAGTAAACATAACATAATCTTAGAACTATCATATTATATAGTAAACAACTTACAGGTTCTCGGATCGGTTTAGATACATGAAAAAGCCTCTTTAGATCATCATGATCCATTTCACAAAATATCTTAATCTGTTCAGGATTTAAGGAAACAAAATTAGCAAAACCACACTCAGACACTATAAACGAGGAACAATAAACCAATTAGTTATTGAAATACTCTTTTTTCATAAAAAAATCAATGATTTTATTAAAAAGATGGTTGATTTAAACAATCATATCTTACACATCCATAAAAAATCTTTACAACATAATTTAAATGAGTTAGTTTAGGCCTTTAGGGGTAAATAATTAAGTAAACTTTCACATACAAACACCATAAATATGTGTAAAAAACACCCATATACACCTCAAACCATCAGTTTTACTATAACAAATTTTCATTAAAAAACTGTAAATTTACAGCAAAAAATGAAATGGGTCAAAATCAAAACTTACCATTCTTGTGTTAGAGCTTCAAGCAAAGATTTATTGCTACAAAAACCACCACAAATTTTTTCCAAAAACTGTTTCTTTTTAAGAGTACAAACATCACTAAAAAAATCCATATAATTCAAAATCCAAGCCCTTTTTCTACCAAATGATTGAAAATGAAAAAAACCTTTCTAAGAAAAAGAAAAAAAAGAAGATAAACCTATGAAGTAGTACATTTGATCGAATGCTATTTATACACTCATAATTTTGGTTATTAATACACATAATTGCAGATTTTTATACTCGAGATTATATAGGATTTGTTTTTTTTAAATGATTTTTTACGGCTGGTTATTAATATACCAGATTATTCCGGATTTGTTTTTTAATACACCATATAATATCAAATTTGTTTACCCCACCCGGTTGGGGTGCATAAGGACAAAAAAAATTGAAAATTTGGTCATGTTATGTAATCAAAACATTTGGTACTTTTACAAACTGGAATGATAAAAATACTCTGTGTTGGGGTAAAAAATTCTGAAACAATCTGGTGTATTAAAAAAACAAATCCAAAAGAATCTAGTGTATTAATAACCAGTTGTAAAAAAATTCAATTTTTTTTAAAAACAAATCCTAAACAATGCGTGTATAAACAATCTTCCATTAGGAGTGTATAAATAGCGTTCAATCAAACGTACAACTTCATAGGTTTATCTTCTCTTTTTCTCAAAAGCATTTTTTCATTTTCAATCATTTGGTAGAAAAAGGGTTTTGATTTTGAATAATATGGATTTTGATTCAGTTTTTGAAAGAAAGTTTTGGTGGTTTTTGTTTTGATAATCTGAATCCTATGGATTTTGATTCAGATTATTATGCTTGAAGCTCTATCATAGGACATATTTGTAAGTTTTAATTTTGACCATTTCATTTTTGCTGTAAATTTACATTTTTTTGATAGAAATTTCTTATAGTAAAACTGATGGTTTGAGGTGTATATCGGTGTTTTTTACACATATTTATTGTGTTTATATATGAAAGTTTGCTTAGTTATTTACCCCTAAAGGCCTAAACTCATTTAAATTATGTGGTAAAGTTTTTTTGGATGTGTAAGATACGATGGTTTAAATCAACCATTTATAGTGTCTGTGTGTGGTTTTGCTGATTTTGCTTCCTTAAATTCTGAACAAATTAGGATATTGTGTGGAGTGGATCATGATGAGCTAAAGAGGCTTTTTCATGTATCTAAACCGATCCGAGAAACGGTAAGTTGTTTACTATATAGTATGATAGTTATAAGATTATGTTATGTTTACTAATATTGCGACAAATTGCACATTATGATTGCAAAGAAATGTCATTTTGATTATAGTACACTGGAAAAAGATCCTTGCCTCATTAAACTTGGAAAAACTCCCACAAAGCATTTTTGAAGATTGGGTTGTCGTAGTTCTTCTAAGATTAATGAGGCAAGTATCTTTTTCAGTGTATTATAATCAAAATGTCATTTCTTTGCAATCACAACCTGCAATTTGCCGCAATATTAGTAAACATAACATAATCTTAGAATTATCATATTATATAGTAAACAACATACAGGTTCTCGGATCGGTTTAGATACATGAAAAAGCCTCTTTAGATCATCATGATCCATTTCACACAATATCTTAATCTGTTCAGGATTTAAGGAAACGAAATTAGCAAAACCACACTCAGACACTATAAACGAGGAACAATAAACCAATCCGCTAAAAAGAAGCAGTTTCTACCAAATGATTGAAAATGAAAAAAACCATATGATTCGAATCGAAACCCTTTTTCTACCAAATGATTGAAAATGAAAAAAACCCTATGAAGTAGTACATTGGATTGAACGCTATTTATACACTCATAATTTTGGTTATTAATACACATAATTGCAGATTGTTTATACTCGAGATTGTTTAGGATTTGTTTTTTTTAAATGATTTTTTATGGCTGGTTATTAATATACCAGATTGTTTCGGATTTGTTTTTTTATACACCATATTGTATCAGATTTGTTTACCCCAACCGGTTGGGGTGCATAATGACCAAAAAAAATTTAAATATGGTCATGTTATGTAGTAAGTCCCTTATATAATCAAAATGTTTTAAATACATAAAAATCCGTGATTCATTTGTAAAGCTTTACGAATTAGAAATAGATCTAGCTACTCTTCCACAAGTAGGCAAGTGTTAGTGTGTTACTACTTATTTTCCCCATGTATCTTTGTTTTCTTTTGCATTTTTTCTAAGAAAAATCAAGTCGTGTGTGAGAGTATGCACCTGCTTATGCGTGCTTTTAATAGGCGCGTATTTTCATAATGTCAATACATCCCTGACTGCCACACGTCTTAAAAAGTTTTTGCACACCTTCTTAGGACTTTTGAGAATCATTTATAGTGGGTGTGTGGCTTAGCTTATATGAATAGTTTATGGTTTTTTTAAAGAAACAACATTTTTTCGCTTATAATACTCACCGAAACTGATGACGTGAATTTATGGGACAGCATACGTTACTCACTTAAAGCTATGTGTATTGTGTCTCAGTTTCGTTAAATTGGTTGATATTCTCTTTGAATTCAAATTTATTCGTTAAATGGGCTCTCTGAATTTTTTATTTACTTTGGCAAGAAATTGCGTTTTGTAGGATAGTATCAGTTGTTGAAGATGTCAAGTTAGATAGATCAATAGAAATAAGATTTGTTTATGCAGTGGCTTTCAAAAGTTGATGGTTTGGGAACTCAGGATATAAATTTGGGCTGGAAGTTTCGGTGTAACTGAGGATAAAAACTGGGGAGTTGTGAAACATCTAGCCGACATAGACCTTGATATGATCATTAGTAGTTCATGGTCATTGGCTAATTCTTACCTACAACTCATGTCAAGAAGTATGTGGACCGGGTGGTACCATGAGAGATCTGATAATGTTATACATCTAGTGATTCTTAGAATTCAGTTTATCCTAGTGATATTAGGCATTGCATCAATCAGCTCCATTCAATAAAGAAGGTTCTTAGCAGTAAACACTAAAATTCGGGATAAGTTGGATTAATAGGTTGTTTTATGTATGCATAAGCTAGAACAAAAACATATAAAAGGATGTATACCAGATCAGCAATAACAGCCCTGCTCTACTTTTCCAACAAGATCAGCACCAACATCAGCAGATTGATTGAAAGAAGTCGAGACTCACAATCAATAACCTTGATGGATCCGGGTGAGAACAGCCATACCAACAACCACCAAAGCAGAAAATCCACCAGCACGAACAGCTATCAGAAAAAAAAAACAAAAAAAATGTAGTGTGTGTCATATAACACGAGTAATTAACTATGTAAAAGAAGAAAAAGAATGAATGAAACCTGTAAAGCATAGCGTCTAGCAACAGTAGAAATAATACGAACATACCCCGCAGCAAACAGAAACGAACCCCCTTGAGCCGCCTCCTTTTGTTCAGGCCAAAAAACATAAATCCCAATAACAAAACAAAAAAAGTAAAACGAATAATTACTCAAAACATTGGTTGAAGATTAAAACTCACCTAAAATTTACAGCAGCGTATTTGTGGATCGGTGCGACCTTTTCATTTTTTCAGCCAGATCCCCTTTCTTTCTCTCTCCTCCACCAACCCTATTCTCATAAGCAAGCAGATGTCGTTAATAACAGATGGATTGAAAGAAGTCGAGACTCACAATCAGTAACCTTGATGGATCCGGGTGAGAACAGCCATACCAACAACCACCAAAGCAGAAAATCCACCAGCACCGAACAGCTATCAGAAAAAAAAAACAAAAAAAAAATGTAGTGTGTGTCATATAACACGAGTAATTAACTATGTAAAAGAAGAAAAAGAATGAATGAAACCTGTAAAGCATAGCGTCTAGCAGCAGTAGAAATAATACGAACATACCCCGCCATAAGCGAACAGAAACGAACCACCCTAGAGCCGCCTCCTCTTGCTCAGGCCAAAAAAACATAAATCCCAAATATCATGACCGCGCGCAAGGAGAAATAGACCCATACTACGTCTGGAAAAACCGCTCCGCCACGTCACGTATCGCGTCGGAGATTTGGATCATTTCGGGAGGGCCTTCGTCCTTGGAGAGGACCCATAAAAGTGAGGATGCAGACGGAGAAAACGAATATGATGATGGGTGAAGTGGAGGCTCCCACGTAGAAGAGAGGCATACGAAGCGTAGGATATAAACACCTGTTAGAAAAATAATTCAATAAAACTAATTAAATTAAATTAAAAAAAAGGATCATATAGTTGAGGAGTACTACCAGTTGTTGTTCTGATGAAGGGTTTTGTTTGAGAATAGCCATATGATTGTGCAGAAACTAAACAAATCAAATACAAATACAAATAAAAATTATTTCATATGCGAAGGTAAACAATCCGTCTATAGACGTCGATGTTGTTAATGACCAAGAAACACCTGAAAGACTAGAAACCTTTTCAGAATCAGAAATGACGACACATGAAACGCAACCTAAAGTGGCTTTTATCAGACCACGGTTTTTAATCAACATCAGCATTTTAGCACCTCTACTACTTTAAAAGTTCAATTATACACCCAAACTTGAAAACTTTAGCACCTCGCTTTTTAATCAACATCAGCATTTTATTTAAAGCAAAGAAATAATACTAATGTTTGTATCGCAGAAACTTAGATGATATTATACAAGTTCTTACATTACGTTCTTCTTATATACTATTCATATTGCAGGTCAAGTATGTTCAAGGCCTTGTTCATGGCCCAACCTATAACGACTTAACAAGTCTCAGTCTACACCAGTCCCACTTACATTCATTTATACAAACATATATTTAACAAGTCTCAGCAATCACTCCGCCGTGGGGAAGTCATAACACTAGTGCCTCCAATGTTATAGTTATGGTACCTCCATAACTAGGTGACACTGGTCATGCATGTATATGGCTTAGGCATTTAATCTCACATAAGTATCAAACATATAAAACAATACTGGGAAAATAGTTGGCTAAAAACGAGGAATCCTAATAAGGAAAGAATGTTCATACTGAAGGACGGGATATTCGTACCTTGTGTCCAGTGAACGAGGAAAGACGAAAGGATGAAAGTCCTACTCCGACCTCACTAATGCTACATAAATATGGGACATGTATAAGTATTCTGATTACTGAGTACGTAACTGATTATAACATGTCTTAGCTTGTTTTATATGTTGTTTTACTGTTTTAGACGTTATACTGTGTTAATCATGTATTTCTGATTAAGTATTAACTTGTATTCTTGTATTATTATACTTGTTGTGTAATAATAAGTAACTTTCTAGAAATAGTAGGTTTTCGAAAATAGAAAGTTTCCAAAACTAGAAAGTTTCCAAAAATAGATCAGTTTCTAAAATAGATCAGTTTCTAAACATAGATCATTTTCTAAAAATTGAAAGTTTCCAAAAATAGTAAGTTTCCTGAAATAGAAAGTTTCCATATCTAGAAATAAGTTAGATTAATAAGCTAATACTATAAAACATTTAAAGCAGGATGTGCACAACGATTTAATTTTCTAGTCTATCTCTGGGAGCGGGTAGCAATCTTGAGGGCATGATTTGTTGAGGTCCGTGAATTCAACACACATACGCCAGCTACCGTCATACTTCTTAACCATTACTGGGTTGGAGAGCCAATCGTGATAATAGACTTCTCTCATGATTCTCGCGTTCACTATTTTTTCACCTCTTCAAGTATGTTAGCCTCAAAATATTGAGTCAAACAAGAATGCTCGGTCATATGTTAAAAAACATTTATATTTATGTTTTTTTAAATGTTGTTTTTAAATTTCCTATGTATCGTCTTATAATTTCGTACTGTGTTTTAAATTTTTATGTACCCGTATTTTAATAAAATGTATGAATAAAAAATATTTAATAAAAAAATGAGTTGTATTGAGTGTCATTACCTCCAAAAGTGAGTATCAGTGAGTTGTAATGAATTTGTTAAAAACCTGATGTGGCGCTGACATAGAGGTGAGTAACGTCCACTCCATTTAGCCTTGGGTTGTCCCAATTCATGACACTACAAATTACAAGTACATGGTATAGTTTTGTGTGAGCAAAGGGTAGAGTATGATATCAGTAACACTACAAAATTCAAGTACAAAGGATACCAAATTATTTTTCAATATGGCAAAAAAAAACTTTCACTTTTGCAAATTTGACACTCTATTGTTTGTGTCGTTGAAAAAAAAAACTGAAGCCATCTCTCTAACAATCATCTTGTTATGTAGCTCATATCTCACTTCACGTCAACATGAATTAACCTAACCTTTCAAACTTATGACGACTTTATTTAAAATATCAAATTTGCAACGCATTTTCACGTTTTATATTATTCATCTTCGTCTTACATCCAGATATTGTTCTACTTTAAGGACTAAATTTGAAACTTAGCCACCAACAATCTTATTGAACTAAACAACCACCGATCTTATTGCGTTTCGAGAATGAGATAATCTAAGTGTTAGTGTTTGGATACAAGGAGTGAATAACTATTATTTGCGCTTTTAATGTCAAAACTCTATTTTGAAAAAAACAGCAACATAGGTGCAGTTACTCACCCACTCTTGACGTATTTTTTATTTTGAATCATATTTAAGTATGTCTATTTTAGTAACAAGGATGAAGACCCGCGCTTCGCTGCGGGGTGTTTGCGTACGAAAATTTGTGAACCGTAGCACAACAGCAAGTTTCACATTCCATACACAACGCAAATAAAGTACATTTGAAAGGTTTTATGTGGAGTAGCATTTGCCTGGTCTTTATTGGATATACTGGTCTTTATTGGATATACATGTTGATTCCACATATTTCATAAGAATCGATTACATGTCATGTATATGTAAGGTCTAAACTGCAACAACTTGTAGTTCCAGGTCTTTGTAGTTTCTAAGAATATCAGTGTAACCATCATTCAGGCCAACAATTCTCCAACGACCCCTTACCTGTAGAAAATCCGTAAATTACTATCAATATTTCGACAGGTATGCACTTTCATATAAATTTAGACTATGTAGGAATCAGGATTATGTAATATCATACATAAAAAAAAGAATATTCACACAATCTAAGACAAAGAAAAAAGCTTTTTTACAACAAACAAATATATATCATTTGCTAAGATAAACAAATGGGGAAGATTATACTACGTAACAACATCCAAGAGAAATTTTATGGATACTCGGTTATTTCCTATCATTTGATTAGTATACTTGTTATGACAAAAGCTTGTAATGTTAAAAAAGCATTTCATGTTTTTTTTCTCTGTTCGCATCAAAGCATATACAAAAGTAAACATTGACAAAAAGAGAAGCGGAGATAGCATGTACCTTGCTTGGCTCACAATGCCACGTGAAAGACCGTATTTCTTTAGTCCACCCATTGTCACTTTACTACTTCTTTTGCCTTCTAAGCCACCTGCTACGTGACAAACCCGTATTCACGTTCACATTTTAGCCTTTGTAATCTTTTAGTGTGCCAACATCGTGTTTAGCTTTCTCGTACATTGCATAACGTGGCATATTTTGAGCTAAGATCGACAATTTTTAAAGCCGAAAAACTGAAGTTTAAACCGCCGATTTATGATTATAATTATACGACTGGTGTATCCATCAGGATATTTGAACTGTGCATCAAGGCCAGTAGGTTGTATGTCCCGTGGCATGGGGATCAGTAGTAAGACTATAGCTCTCTCTCTGTTGCATTATTCTCTACAACAACAACAATAGCAACATGTACCCAAGTGAAATCGTGTCTCAGCTAGACCATGAAAGCGTGAATATTTATGTAATTCGATACATGCCAAAAGCTATTGCAGACATTACGCGTACTTAGGTTAATGAAACTTATAATTGACAAATCGGACGGCTCTATTAACGGATAAAAATGGTTGATCATATTAAGTGTTGTGGCATGTTAAAAAATGTTGGGGTTGGTTTAGACACCAAAAGATACTCAGCAATGATGAATTCAATGAATAATATAGGTTGGTGACGACATAACAAAGTTATAAGCCTATTATTAAACTCCCTATGTAATAAAAGTCAAGCCAGATTTGCTCATAAGCCTATAAATAAACTCTAACAACCCCTACTCTAACAATCTCAAAACAACATAAATTCAAATCAGAAGCTCGCATTTTTGGCTTATTTTCATACTTTTCAGCTTATAGCTTCTATATGTACTTTCTTACCACATATCCAAGATACATAAAATGCCTACGGCAAACGTATTAAAATCACGTAGACGTAGATACACCTAATATAACCTTTTCCAAACACCTCGTGACACTCTAGTTTAAGAAAACAAAACTTTTTTAAGCAATAGGTTCGAAGGGACAACTTTTTTTTGGAGCATGTAACCTTATCAACAACATTAATCTACAACACTAATAAAATTTGAGTAAAACTTTCCTCGGGTGATATTAACTGAAAAAGATCTTCGCAACGCTTGGATCTGCTGAGGATTTTGCTCGTGTTGATCATTCGTTAGGCTTCATTTTGCGACGGTTTGCCGCCAAATAATAATAAAAATTTGCAAAAAGTATAATAATAATACGGTAGTGTTCAATATGTGAGAGCGTTGTATATGGTAAGCTTCGTTGTGGGGCCTGTTTTTTGGTTCAGTAGTTACGGCCGCACTCAGTTACAAAGCTGGTGTCAGTGTGTTTTTCCTGCAAAAAACACAAACACAGCTGGAGTAAAATTGAAGCATTCCTGCTTATATAAGTGGTATTATTTACACTTGCCACAAATATGCAACCGCGATAAATGTTTCATCACTTGCTTAGTCTCCGCCCATCCGCAATGACTCCTGCAGCTTCTTATTTCTATTTCATGAGAATCTCAAAATCGTCAGCCTACTCGATGCCAAACGCCAAAGCATATAAAATTGTATAGATATGATAACAAAGTTTTTCATACTGTAAGCCCCGTTTTCGGCCGTCCCCCTGTAGTGCTGCAATACAAAATCTTTCTACTTCATGGACCTAATCAAAAGTAATGAAATAATGAGACTGGTGTTATGTACGAACTCATAGTAAAGCGGATAGCGAGTTATTCATACCAAGGCAAGCAATGAATATTTAATTGCTTGTGAATAATTTTAATGTGACCATCTATGCTTTCAATCGCACTAACCTTATGGAAACATAAATCCCATATGCAACATATAATTACTCTTAAAATATTTTTTTTAAATGTTGTACTCAAGTAAAAGGAAAAATGATTTGTCGTATCCAAAATTAATAGCATTACCTATGTGAAATCAACAACAATTCCTATAATGCAAGTATCCTAGTTGTTGTCTAATGAGCTTTGTCTTTTAAAAGAAGTCTATTCAAGGATACATTAAAAAAATAAATATATAGAGCATAGTACATACAATTATCTAAGATATGCTACTGTGTTACAATTTAGGTTTTAAAAAACTACCAAAAGGCTTATTAGCAAAACATACAACTCTATATACATCTCTTAATAATTCTTTAAGCAATTGGAGGACGGGTGAAATAGATTACTGATAATGCTACAAGTAATGGAGTGGAAAATCGGTATGGGTGATTTTGATGATCATTTTATATCAAGGATTCAAATATTTTAATACTACAGCTAATGAATAAGGCATACTTGCAATATAAGCTTATACACAAATGATACCCAACTTATGCACACCCAATAACGATAGTTTATACACATTCTTACGTGTATACCTTCTTTATTAGTGTGAATGAGGTATTCCAAAAGCAGAAGCAATTGAAAAAATAGGGGATCAACCAATTTGATAAAATATCATCCGGGTTGCCCAACCAAGATACGGGTCGGATACCACCGAATGCCTAGCTATTAAAGATGGTCGGAAATGCCCTAACATTTTTCACATGAAACGACCATTTATGGGCAGACACAACAACCTTTTTCACTTCTCAATAGGATTAACTTACACTACTATACCTTAAAATACAACTGCAACTAAAGGACAACGACATTACTTTTAGCTACACATGAATCTTGAAAAAATCACACCCCATGACCATAACATGAAAACCATAAAAATACTGATAGCGTTTATAAACTCACAATTCGGAATATAGATCAACCTCCTACATGCAATTCTTCTTCAAGCAATCCCATAATCGGATGACACAGCACACCAACTAATTATCACCATGATCTATCAAAATTAAAAACTGACACCAAATTGCGTACATAAGGTTTCATCATATTTGTTTCAAGGTATCTCTAGATTGATGATATCATATGTATTTTTTTAAAATGGGTCGGGTTTTTTGTAGCCTGAAATTTCAGTGGGAGCCAGCGGACTAAAACGTGCCAATTGAGATGTACTAAAAACTCAAACCGCAAATTGTGTATGCAAGTTTGTTAGATTAGATTTGTTTTGGGGGTGAAGTTATCACGGCAGATCTATAATGATGAGGCCGGATGTTATGTTTTGAAGTTATCACGTCACATTTAGACTATTTGCGGTAATGAAGTGATAGAGAAAGGAAATAATACCTTTGTTTATGTTTGTCGATGATTCCAATGCAAACCAACACACAGACAATAACATCATCAGCCGTAAAGAATCAATTAGGACATGGATCGAGAATAAACATGGGTAGCAAAAACCCCCAATATCAAAACTGTAATTGTTGATCTGATGTGTTCTGGAAGAGGCTGGATGATAGTTGATTGACGGTTATCGCATGGTGGTTATTCCTGAAAAGATACGACTGTTAAACCATTGTACATGTTTGTTAATAAAAAGGCACCATCATCTAATGTCACAAATCATAAAAATTTAACTGTCGTGAAAAGGCTGTGAGAGGGGCGCTTTTTTATTTATTTATTTTTTAATTACGAAAATTCCTATCTATTATTATAGTTATAATTTACATATAAAGTTATATCTTATTTGTCAAATCTCATTATTTGATTATTGCGATATCAAATAGGATAATTAAATTCAAACACTAAATTAAAAAACGTTTGTTAACAGATGTTTATTTGATTATGTAATTTCAAAACCGATCATTTATTTTCAATAAGCAATCTCAAACACCCTTTAAATGCATTCACCCTAAATTATTCTTTGATATATACGATTTCAAACACCGAGTATGCCCTCCATGCGTTCGTGCAACAACCACCACAATGAGGCTTGGTTACAGTGATAATTGAGTTTTATTCATCATGGTAACAGACTAGTAACTGGGTTTCGTCATGATTAATCTTTGATTAAACTTAGACGTATAACCAATAACAATATAGTCGATCGCTCGAATATAACCTAACATTTTTTCAGACATACTAATTGGAGACAAATAAAGTATTATCAGTTGCTAATTAACGTTAGTTGATCCATGCGAGATACTGAAAGTCCCTATTTGATTATATGGAAAATCTTTTTCAAGCCAAACATCATAAACCAACACCAGTTGCCATTTAGCAAACACACAACATCTTTCGTATACTTTTATAATTTTGTGATTGTTTTGTATCACATTAATTTATTATTTAGTAAAGCAAAACGAAAAGTATGAACTTTTTAAAAAATATGTTTTCTTTAATAAAATCATATCTATATTCAATATCCAATTAAAATCATATCTATATCCAATATCCAAGGAGTTGCGATTTTTATTTATTTTCGTACTACAAAACTTTCTATTTATATTATTAACACACGATTACTTATTATTAAGATGTTAATTATGTTTAAGAAAATCATAATAGTTATAGTTTTTTTTCTCTTACTTTTTGCATAAAGAAAATTTTACCATTAATCAACTAATTTAAAACCTTTTAAAATTTATAATTATAACTTCCAAGTAATAATAATACAGTAATCTCGGTCTAAAATTCTTACCTATTTTTAGAAGTGGACAATTATTAGAAAAACCAAAAAAGAAAAACCAATAAAGAAGCAACGGTTCTAGTGACATTGTATACAATTTTTCAATAACACCTTTTTACTTAACACTCTTTATATGTGTCATTAAATGTCAATTATTTAGTTAGTTCACACATGAATCAAATCGTGTTCAAAATTGTAAATACATGTTAGGGGAGAATTGCACAAATCGTCTTTGTGGTTTCGTCAAATTGCCGGTTTAGTCTATCAAATTTAAAATTTTCAAAAATTGTTCATGTAGTCTGGTCAAATTCTTGATCCCATACTTAGATCGATTTAGCTCTGTATTATCGAGATTGAATCAAGTATAATACGTAGAGAAACTTTGTGTAATCAACAATCTAAGTCTTATGCGGAATTAACACTTAGAACAAAGAACAAAGAACAAAGCAAAACAAAGTATGTATACCAAACTTTCACTTTGATTAATGATACTAACTGCGTACAAATGACTCCTAATCAACAATTATAGGAACAGATAAATATAGAAAATACAATATTGATCATATCTTTTCTAAACACAAAAACGTGTCGACTAAGTATTTGTCTGTGACTGGAATTTCCTTTGTAAGCTCCTTGATGCGTCTTGTCAGCGTTCAATCTGTCAACGCCTTATTTGCTCTTGTCAGCGTCCAAAATCCCTTTGTCAACGGCTGAGTGACTTAGATAATTTTATTCCAAACACAAATCCCTTTTACAACATGGAATGATTAAAATACTCTCATTTTCTTTCTATGTACTTTTACTATTATTTTATTTTTTCCTTATACACACCAACCGGTTGGGGTAAACAAATCCGAAACAATCTGGTGTATTAAACAATTTTCAATTATAAGTATTAATAACCAAAATTCTGAGAGTATAAATAGCGTTCAATCAAACGTACTAATCCATAGGTTTATTTTTTTTTCTCAAAAGCGTTTTTTTTTCATTTTCAATCATTTGGTAGAAAAAGGGTTTTGATTTTAAATCATATAGGTTATTTTCCCTATAGTACACTGGAAAAAGATCCCTGCCTCATTAAACTTGGAAAAACTCCCACAAAGCAATTTCGAAGATATCAAAGCAATTTAGAAGATATCAACGCAATTTAGAAATTGGTTTGTCGTAGTTCTTCAAAGTTTAATGAGGCAAGGATCTTTTTCAATGTACTATAATCAAAATGCCATTTCTTTGCAATCACAACCTGCAATTTGTCGCAATATTAGTAAACAATTTACAGCTTCTCGGATCGGTTTTGATACATGAAAAAGCCTATTTAGATCATAATGATCCATTCCATACAATACCTTAATCTGTTCAGGATTTAAGGAAGCAAAATCTCACTTTGACACTATAAAAAAATCAATGATTTTATTAAAAAGATGGTTGATTTAAACCATCATATCTTATACATCCATAAAAAAACTTTACAACATAATTTAAATGAGTTAGTTTAGGCCTTTATAGGTAAATAACTAAGCAAACTTTCACATATAAACACCATAAATATGTGTAAAAAACACCCATATACACCTCAAACCATCAGTTTTACTGTAACAAATTTCCATTAAAAAAACTATAAGATGTATCGCAACAAAAACGATTTATCGCAACAAAAACGACCACAATTTTTTTTCAAAAACTGATTCTTTTTAAGAGTACAAACATCACTCAAAATGCATATGATTCAAAATCAAAACCCTTTTTCTATCAAAAGATAGAAGATAAACCTATGAAGTAGTATATTTGACTGAACGCTATTTATACACCCATAATTTTGGTTATTAATACTCATAATTGCAGATTGTTTATACTCGAGATTGTTTAGGATTTGTTTTTTAATACACCATATTGTATCAGATTTTTTTACCCCAACCGGTTGGGGTGCATAAGGACAAAAAAAATTGAAAATATGGTCATGTTATATAATCAAAACGTTTGGTCCTTTTACAAACTGGAATGATTAAAATACTCTCGTTTTCTTTCTAGGTACTTTTAGTATTATTTTATTTTTTTTCTTATACACCGGTTGGGGTAAACAAATCCGAAATAATCTGGTGTATTAAAAAAACAAATCCGAAACAATCTGGTGTATAAAACAAATCCTAAACAACCCGTGTATAAACAATCTTCAATTATGAGTATTAATAACCAAAATAATGTGTGTATAAATAGATTTCAATCAAACGTACTACTTCATAGGTTTATCTTTTTTTTTTCTCAAAAGCGTTTTTTTCATTTTCGATCATTTGGTAGAGAAAGGGTTTTGATTTTGAATCATATGGATTTTGATTCAGATTATTATGTTTGTACTTATAAAAAGAAGCAGTTTTTGGAAGAAAGTTGTTGTGTCTCAGTTTCGTTAAATTGGTTGATATTCTCTTTGAATTCAAATTTATTCGTTAAATGGGCTCTCTGAATTTTTTATTTACTTTGGCAAGAAATTGCGTTTTGTAGGATAGTATCAGTTGTTGAAGATGTCAAGTTAGATAGATCAATAGAAATAAGATTTGTTTATGCAGTGGCTTTCAAAAGTTGATGGTTTGGGAACTCAGGATATAAATTTGGGCTGGAAGTTTCGGTGTAACTGAGGATAAAAACTGGGGAGTTGTGAAACATCTAGCCGACATAGACCTTGATATGATCATTAGTAGTTCATGGTCATTGGCTAATTCTTACCTACAACTCATGTCAAGAAGTATGTGGACCGGGTGGTACCATGAGAGATCTGATAATGTTATACATCTAGTGATTCTTAGAATTCAGTTTATCCTAGTGATATTAGGCATTGCATCAATCAGCTCCATTCAATAAAGAAGGTTCTTAGCAGTAAACACTAAAATTCGGGATAAGTTGGATTAATAGGTTGTTTTATGTATGCATAAGCTAGAACAAAAACATATAAAAGGATGTATACCAGATCAGCAATAACAGCCCTGCTCTACTTTTCCAACAAGATCAGCACCAACATCAGCAGATTGATTGAAAGAAGTCGAGACTCACAATCAATAACCTTGATGGATCCGGGTGAGAACAGCCATACCAACAACCACCAAAGCAGAAAATCCACCAGCACGAACAGCTATCAGAAAAAAAAAAACAAAAAAAATGTAGTGTGTGTCATATAACACGAGTAATTAACTATGTAAAAGAAGAAAAAGAATGAATGAAACCTGTAAAGCATAGCGTCTAGCAGCAGTAGAAATAATACGAACATACCCCGCAGCAAACAGAAACGAACCCCCTTGAGCCGCCTCCTTTTGTTCAGGCCAAAAAACATAAATCCCAATAACAAAACAAAAAAAGTAAAACGAATAATTACTCAAAACATTGGTTGAAGATTAAAACTCACCTAAAATTTACAGCAGCGTATTTGTGGATCGGTGCGACCTTTTCATTTTTTCAGCCAGATCCCCTTTCTTTCTCTCTCCTCCACCAACCCTATTCTCATAAGCAAGCAGATGTCGTTAATAACAGATGGATTGAAAGAAGTCGAGACTCACAATCAGTAACCTTGATGGATCCGGGTGAGAACAGCCATACCAACAACCACCAAAGCAGAAAATCCACCAGCACCGAACAGCTATCAGAAAAAAAAACAAAAAAAAAATGTAGTGTGTGTCATATAACACGAGTAATTAACTATGTAAAAGAAGAAAAAGAATGAATGAAACCTGTAAAGCATAGCGTCTAGCAGCAGTAGAAATAATACGAACATACCCCGCCATAAGCGAACAGAAACGAACCACCCTAGAGCCGCCTCCTCTTGCTCAGGCCAAAAAAACATAAATCCCAAATATCATGACCGCGCGCAAGGAGAAATAGACCCATACTACGTCTGGAAAAACCGCTCCGCCACGTCACGTATCGCGTCGGAGATTTGGATCATTTCGGGAGGGCCTTCGTCCTTGGAGAGGACCCATAAAAGTGAGGATGCAGACGGAGAAAACGAATATGATGATGGGTGAAGTGGAGGCTCCCACGTAGAAGAGAGGCATACGAAGCGTAGGATATAAACACCTGTTAGAAAAATAATTCAATAAAACTAATTAAATTAAATTAAAAAAAAGGATCATATAGTTGAGGAGTACTACCAGTTGTTGTTCTGATGAAGGGTTTTGTTTGAGAATAGCCATATGATTGTGCAGAAACTAAACAAATCAAATACAAATACAAATAAAAATTATTTCATATGCGAAGGTAAACAATCCGTCTATAGACGTCGATGTTGTTAATGACCAGGAAACACCTGAAAGACTAGAAACCTTTTCAGAATCAGAAATGACGACACATGAAACGCAACCTAAAGTGGCTTTTATCAGACCACGGTTTTTAATCAACATCAGCATTTTAGCACCTCTACTACTTTAAAAGTTCAATTATACACCCAAACTTGAAAACTTTAGCACCTCGCTTTTTAATCAACATCAGCATTTTATTTAAAGCAAAGAAATAATACTAATGTTTGTATCGCAGAAACTTAGATGATATTATACAAGTTCTTACATTACGTTCTTCTTATATACTATTCATATTGCAGGTCAAGTATGTTCAAGGCCTTGTTCATGGCCCAACCTATAACGACTTAACAAGTCTCAGTCTACACCGGTCCCACTTACATTCATTTATACAAACATATATTGGACCCAAGAGGATCAGAATCAAGGACATAATTTAAGATATAAACGATTGCAGTTATACAAAACGTACCTCTTTGACTGCATTTCAAGACAAGTTATGCTATTTCCTAACTGGCCAATAAGACGATTGATAGTTGAAAAGCAAACCTGAAATTTAACAAGATATAAACAGTAATTAGTTGAAGTCGGTTCAAGGGGCAAAATAAGAAGTTTCAATAAACAAAGAGATAGAAGATGCTGCCTAATTTATTCCTCTGCCACACTATGATGAATTGTAATTATCTATAAATCACATAAAGTCCAACAAATAGAGTGGAATTTAAGTGATTGCTATATGAACATTGACATTTTAGATACTTACTTCTGATACAAACGAAGACCATGACAGTTACTCGTATATACAGGACTATCGTAACTTTTGGATTGTACAGCATTACCTAAACTATCCACTGAGCGAGCGGTAATTGCCTAAAAATACTCCAAAAGGCTTCACATTTATCAATCTAAATAATGTTGCATCAAACTATTCTCCTAAAAAAGGCTATGTTGCATTAAACTAACGTATTGTAAATTATGCCAACCTTTATCTCATTTCAGGAAAAGACTTAATGAGATTTCTGAGTGTATGCGTCTTCTCACTTACTTTAATGAAGTAGAAAACATGAGATTTTACTATCAATTGAAAAATAATCTGTGTGCAGCGTACATAACTTCAACGAGAAGTCTGTAAAGAAGAAAATCAAG
Organism: Glebionis coronaria; assembly: GCA_025667525.1. Lineage (NCBI taxonomy): Eukaryota > Viridiplantae > Streptophyta > Magnoliopsida > Asterales > Asteraceae > Glebionis > Glebionis coronaria. The sequence goes on from CM046880.1 coordinate 608,165,699, forward strand.
TACACGACAGCTTTTAGGTGGCAGTGTACATTTACCCGATAGGAGCCAGCATTAAATCAGTTCACAGGCCCAAAAATAGAATATACTCTAGATCTGGAGTCATAATACTAATAAAGATAAAAGAAGGAATAGATAAAATTGGCCTTTTAACTCATCACTGACCTCTGATATCATATAATTGCTCACGTCTGGAGGCAACATATCTTTTATATCATCTTCATGTGAAACTTCATAAACTCGATGCAGAAGGCTACCATCGAAGTCCCTGTTAACGTAAGAATACCTGTAAGTTTAAATATAATTCACGTCACTATCTATCATGAAAGATAACAAACGTGTCCAACTATATATGTAATCACTTCAAAGTTTACACAAATCAAAAAGGTGAAAATGACGGATCTCTTATTGTTAATATTCGGGTTTGAGGGTGACAATCCTCTGATTAGGTGACTGCAATAATCATCAAGTTAATATCACAATTGATACTAAAACTTGCACCCAACACGACTGACCCTATAACTCACAACTTTTTCATGTTTTCCATGACCAAACAAAGACGCTAGAAAGTGAGGATCTAACAAACTAACCGGATTTGCTCACTCTAGACACATATCCAAACACTCCTAAGTAGCAGCAACAAGAGACAATATTCACATATAGCGTATAAATTCTTTTCACTTCATATACAGATGCTCATATTCTGTTTTATGCTTTTGACAGAAATAAGAGATCAAGTTTTTGATGAGGACAAAAATAAGGTTACCATCACGGTTGTATGCTGCGACCCTGAGAGGTTTAGAGACAAGCTTTGCTGCAAGGGCGGCAGGGCCATTCAGAGTATTGAAATCATTGAAAACAAACCACCACAACCCAAACAACCAGCCCCAGCCCTAAACCTGTTATTGTTGAAAAGCCTAAAGACCCTCCTCCTAAACCTAAGCCTCCCATTACATTCTCCTTAATTTCTGATGAATCGATTCAATTATTTTAAGGGTTTTGTTTGAGACCCGATCTGATCAACTACACAGTCAAACAAATCAATTTTCTTTATTACTAATTAAAATAGAGTAACATGTGGAAACTTTACTAGATACAGTCAAACAAATCAATTTTCTTTATTACTAATTAACTAGCGTTGAAAGTGGAGGAATATAGTTTTTTATTTCAGTAGTATTCAAAACAAAATTCAAACTAAGCACTTTAATTGTCATTACGGTTTTTTTTTTTTTTTTTTTTTAAATTTTTACAATGCAAATTTATTTTTAATAAAATAATAAGAATGTATACAAATAAGGACATAACATGTATATAATTTCATGTTTATTTTTAAATTTTTTGAAGTTATTCATTATAATATATTCATTTATATGAGACATCCATATATTATATATATCATCGCTAATCTTATACTTGGCCGATGTTCGATCGTAACAATACCCCGCGCTACGAAGAGCCAACACTCACGTTGGTCACGACTATGTGGTCACGGTTGACACTGTTCTTTGAGTCCAATCCACCACTCCGTAGGCACTCGGAACTCATTGGTCACGTCTATGCAGCACCCTGGCAAAGACATATGTAATAGTGAAAAATGAGTTCGAGTTAAAATGAGCCGTGTCTTGCTGGTTTGACCTTGTCTTATAGTTTTATAAAGTGTTTTTTTTAATGCAGCAGAGACTTTCATAGAATAGAAAAACAATGATTAACAATAACAAATTGGATGCGCCAATGCATATATTTCAGCTTTTATGAATATCACATACCTGGTTTAGCACCATAACACCATCAAATTGATGACTCGTTATGGTGGTGAAAGTTGTTGTACATATGCATGCTGGCTACTTCAACTGAAGAGGATGATACCTAATCATACGATAATTTCAAGATTAGTTACCAGGTTAAATACCAAGATATAGAAATATAGTTTTGCTAATTTTGTAAAAATAGCCATGGAATCTTTTTACCAATGCTAGGAACTTATTTTGACGTCTAAACATTACTATTATAAATGTTCATTCATGTATCCATAGTCAGCTATATCGCCTACAGGTAGAAAGTCATGTAGTGGAGGGTCTAAAAGGCGAATCGTCATTGGAAATCCGAATTTTTTTTTATAAAAAATAAACTGAGTGAGCAGCAAATGCTCGGAAAATGCATGCCTTCAAAGTCTGGTCTTTGGTAAGGTAATAGGAAGTCCAGAGCTTATTTTCCCTCCTTAATTGGGGATGGCCATGATCTATTTCCCCTCATCAGAAGCAATAAACTAAAAATTATGACAAATGTATAAACGCGTTTAAATCATAGAATACTAATGAGAAACAACTCGACTGTAAGCGGCGCGGTAAAGAGATTTAATATATTGGTTGTAACTTGTAACTTAGTAATCACATCATTCAACGTCGTCAACTAACAATCATATCCACACAATGTGTCCCAACATTGTGCCTTGAACGATTAAGCTCCTCCTACTAAACGTACCCAAACACTCCCTTAATAACTTATTTGACAAAATAAGTTGTTTTTAGAAGTCTATACAGATTTAAGGTGAAATAATAATTTAGACCGGTGCGTTTGCTTTGTTGGTAGGTTTGGGATATGATTAAGCACTCCCAAACACTCTCACATGATCGGTTAATCTAAGGTGTTGAATAAAAGTCTTAATAGCCTCTTACTAGATTAAAGCTCTTAATAGTTAGAGCTTTTAAATGTTAAGTGTGTTTGTTTTTTAATTTTCGTTCAGAGGCAACAAGAGGTAGAAACATCAAGATGGACCAGATATAGAAAGAGGATCTTAATACCTCTGGTTGTTGTAATAAACTATTAAGACGTTTTTTTTTAAATCAAACAATTTTAATTTCATTCAGATTGAGACATTTTTCTCCACATATTCAGATTCAAATTGCGAATAAGATTCAAATCCAGATCCAGAGCCTCTTAATAAACAAACGACACCTAAGTTCTTAACTCCTTGTGCTATTTTATAAAAATGACTAATGCATATTATAGATTACTTTGAGAGGTTTTCAAAATGGCTAAGATAACACTATGTGACATTGACAACGAGAAGCCACATATAAGAAAAATCGTGGTCATGTGATTCATCAATGTTGCTTTCAAAGGTATGCCACTATTTGTTTCGGTTTAAGATCACTGAATAAAAGGCTTTTTATTTTAATATATCATGATTTTCTTTTTTAAACTACCCTGATAAGTTATTAATTTATCAAATATTACTAGGCTTAGCAAAATGCATAAGTACTAAAAAAAAGTAGAAGGCTTTTCTATATGTTTGAAAAAGACGAGATAAAAACTTGAAAAAGGTTATTATTTTGTACGAGGTGCACGACAAGCACTCATAGCCATCGTGTTGGAATATATCAGTTGGAGATATTCGGAATGTATAATCTTGTGTTTTCAAAGAGGTAAACATGATAAAAAAATATAAGCAATTTCTTTTGCATAAACACCACTAACGTATTTTTCTTCATCACCATTTTTCTAATAGAGTGATGAACGAGTACAAAATAAAGTAAGACATGTTAATCAACTTTTTAAAACGCATGTTGACCCACCGGTTAAATGTGTTGACCTTGAACGAGATTAAACAACCTAAAGCCAGTTTTAAAAAATGAATCGGTAAAATCTTGAACCGAAACTTGGGTCGCTCGACTAAAAGACAATTTGATTTATTGTAATACATATGTGTAAAGCTCATCTCATTTACTTTGGTGAAAGAAGAAATATGATGTCACTAAAGAATTTTTGGTTTTGCATGCACTTCCTATTTATTTGTTTCATTTAAATTGGTGCGTTGGTCAACAGATGAGATCTATGCTTTCTTTATGTTTTAGCAAGGGTCGTTTACTAATCTTTGGGCTCATAATTTTAATAAAGCTTATTCTATTTATATAAAACACATCAAATATTATAATCAAAAGCGCACTAAAACTGTTTGAGTAAATAGATTCTGCTGATGAATAAAGTATATAATTAATATGTTTAGATAAATATGAATGCCATTTCAATTGTTGTAATAAAAAAGATTAGCGGCTATTACAAAATATTTTGTATCCTTTTAACAAGTTATAATAGATTATTTGCAGTATTAGCTGAATTCTTTTGGATCTATTAATGTAGAAGAACTTGGCAAGACATTTAAAGCACTTCAGGGTGAACAACTCAAGCACTTAAGTTGCGGCAATGTTTGCAAGTCAGAAAAGGTACACGTATAAGCGAAGACGTCTTCTCTATAGAGTTCATTAGTCGTTTGAAATTCTCCATTGTACCCAACCATGAACTTAAATTGATAACGGGTATTTGTGGTAAACGATTTAATATCACCTTCTCATAAGTGTTAGCCAGTAAGGATGGTTAGGAATCTTTTCCTCGCCGTGTTCGTCTTTTTTGCAACGACATTTAACAAAAGTCAATGAAATCTCTTGGGAAAGTCGGCTTGTGTTTAGCATTACATACATGACCAACTATATATATATATATATAAATTTCTCTCACGTTAAGAGCATAATGAAGATGGTTATTTGTGCTAAAGAACGAAAAATCAATAAATTCACCATATATTGTGTACCCACATAGGATTTTTTCTAACTTAAAACTTTCTCATACACAATTTAATTAACTATTTTTTTCAACCTCACTTAAGAATACCCGTAAATTTGACGGGTCTTTTAGCTACTTTTTTAATGCAGCGCAGAGACTTTCATAGAATAGAAAAACAATGATTAACAATAACAAATTGGATGCGCCAATGCTTATATTTCAGCTTTTATGAATATCACATACCTGGTTTAGCGCCATAACACCATCAAATTGATGACTCGTTATGGTGGTGAAAGTTGTTGTACATCTGCATGCTGGCTACTTCAACTGAAGAGGATGATACCTAATCATACGATAATTTCAAGATTAGTTGCCAGGTTAAATACCAAGATATAGAAATATAGTTTTGCTAATTTCGTAAAAATAGCCATGGAATCTTTTTACCAATGGTAGGAACTTATTTTGACGTCTAAACATTACTATTATAAATGTTCCTTCATGTATCCATAGTCAGCTATATCGCCTACAGGTAGAAAGTCATGTAGTGGAGGGTCTAAAAGGCGAATCGTCATTGGAAATCCGAATTTTTTTTGATAAAAAATAAACTGAGTGAGCAGCAGTTGCTCGGAAAATGCATGCCTTCAAAGTCTGGTCTTTGGTAAGGTAATAGGAAGTCCAGAGCTAATTTTCCCTCATCAATTGGGGATGGCCATGATCTATTTCCCCTCATCAGCAGCAATAAACTACAAATTATGAGAAATGTGTAAACGCGTTTAAATCATAGCAATACTAATGAGAAACAACTCGACTGTAAGTGGTAAAGAGATTTAATATATTGGTTGTAACTTGTAACTTAGTAATCAAATCATTCAACGTCGTCAACTAACAATCATATCCGCACAATGTGTCCTAACAGTGCTTTTAACGATTAAGCTCCCCCTACTAACCATACCCAAACACTATCTTAATAACTTATTTGACCAAATAAGTTGTTTTTAGAAGTCTATATAGATTTAAGGTGAAATAATAATTTATACCGGTGCGTTTGCTTTGTTGGTAGGTTTGGGAATGATTAAAATTTGGTTTAGATTAAAAAAAAAATATATAGTATTTATTGAATAATAGTATTAATAGTTGTTTGTTTTATGTTGGGTTAGGATTAGATTAAATATTTATATATTTTATATAGATTAAATGATAATAGAAAATAAAATAAAGAAATTAAAGCATATGCTATAAACAAAAAATAATGAGTGGTCACTTAAACTAAAAATCATACTATACAGGTCAAAACCTTAATTTCAAAAGTAAACAAAACAGCTCCTTAAGAGCATCTCCTATGCTTGATTCTTCAAAATTTTTTTTTATTTATGGCAATAAGTTTTTCAATAAATTATGTGTTTTAAAAAGTAATTTAATAAACATGCTCCAATGCTAGGTTTTTGTAATAACTTTTTGCAAAGGAAAAATTACACTACAAACAAATAAAACCAATGAAGCATTAATTACAAAAAGTCTTTCTGGAACCACTTGAATAACTCTAAGTCTTTGAAGAAAGTTTTTGAAAAGGTATGTTTCACAATGGTAATAAATCATAAAAAAGTTTTCAAAATAATGAAAAACTATTGCAAAAATCTTACATTGCATAAGTAGCTTATGAAATAATCAAGCAAATTTGGCTATCCCACAATTATATAAAGGCTTACTTTAAGTATTCCGCTTTACTTTATTAATGGCATATCAAGTTCGCATATCTCTTTTAACTCTTATTTCTCTACCTATAATTATTGTACTTGTTTATAAATAGATGTAGGTACTTGAATAAGCTCAATATTTTTTTATAAAAGTCATAAATATTTGGCTTACTAAAACCCTATTTTATAGAAAATAACAGAGATCTAGTACGACTTCTCATTTTTTCTACCACATCACCTCTCTCGTCGGCGACCTACAGCGACCTATTTGCCCAACACAACGACCTAGTTCGATTTATTTATTATTTTTTAGTCAATACAAAACTTTTCATTTAATAAAAATACATTAGATTTAATAAAAAATATTACATTAAATATTAAAATAACTTACAATAATATTTATACTAAATATCGTTAAAAAATATTTTAAAAAACCTTATTTAAAGATAAAAAGGGTCAAATATATTAACAAAAACTAACTCTAAAAATTATTAAGTTAATATATATTGTAAGAAATTCCATAAAACTTAATATATTAAAATTTAAAAATTTATTACAAATTTTATCTAATTAAAACTAATTAAATTTTAAAAAAACTTTTGAAAAAATAACAAAAATGAAATAAAGGAAAACAATGCCACTGTGCCACGTGATCTTCTTAAAAAACACATAGCCTAAACACAACACTTCTTCCATTTTTGTTTTCTTTTTGATTTTCCTCTTTTTCATTTAGATCGTGTGCTCAAGACCGAGTTCGTAAATTTGATTTAGTCGACCTGGTCGTTGCAATGGGTCGACCGAGTATGATGTCAGTCGACCACGCCCATCTGAGACTCCGTTGTGGTTAGCCTTACAAAACCAAGTATTTATTTTAATATTACATGTATTTTGAAATATTTGGGTTTTAATATGTTAAGAGTACGAGAAATGCATTGATATTTCACACGATTGTCGTGTTTTGATCGAGACTTTTAAAAAAATCAATTAAGATTACGCGACGTGTAATTTTTGATGTGGTAAGACATGAAAAATTAAAAGACAAACTAAATTTAATTCGTCACATTATAAATAATAAGTTTAGCTCATGATTTCAATGGGCTAGTTTTTTTCCCTTTATAAATACATTTTACTATCAATTCATTTCACACAATGTTAAAAGTAATCTTATTCTTTGTTTTCCGGGGTGATAGTGCACTTTAACAAAAAAAAAGCAGTAATCTTCTTCTTGGAATATACTACAGAGACTAATAGCATAAACGTCTCAATCTTATTTTTTGTTGTGTAGGAAGTTGGTGCTTTATATAGTAGTTTTGGATAGTTGAGGAACTCATTTGTCAACACACAATTGTTGTTGGTCTATAAAAGCTAGAGTTGACCTATTTGCTCATAACTTTCACCTACAATCTATTTTGTTCTCTATAATATCGTTTATCATATTGTTAAAGAGATTGAGATCCATTCTGTTTTTATTTGTAGGTTTTGATTGTATAAAGTATTATCATATACTTATATATATAACTAGACGATTACCCGCACATAGCAGCGGAATTACCTAAAGACATGTAATTAATGATATGCTAATTGATTCGATGGTCGAACGCGTGACCCAATAATTGCCTAGCGATAGATAGTTAATGATTTATTAATTGACCCGATGGTCGAATCGGTAACCCGGTGACTCGTCCGGGTTGAACTAGTAGGCGAGCCTGTTCCCACTCGATCGGGTTGACTCGGTAGTCGAACCCGTGTCCCGATGGTTGAACCCGTGACCCGGTGACTCGATAGGATTGACCCGGTGGTTGAAACCGGTGACCCGGTGGCTCGACAGGATTGACCCAGTTGTCGAACCCGTGACCCGGTGACTCGATCGGGTTAACCCGATGGTCGAACCCGTGACTCGAAAAGATTGGCTCGATGGCCGAACCCGTTACCCGGTGACTCAATCGGCTTGGTCCGATGGTCGATCCGTGACCTGATGACTCAACCGGGTTGACCCGTTGGTGGAACCCGTGACCAAGTTACTCAACCGAATTAATCCGGTCGTGGAACCCGTGACCCGGTAACTTATGCAATTGTTTATGGTTTAATTTTTCAACATTTCTTATTTTATCTAACTTATGTGCATTTAATTTTTCAACAATTTCATAATTAATATCCAACTCGTATGCATTAAATTTTTCAACAATTCCATAATTAAGTCATTTTTCAACATTCAAGGTTTTGGGGTTTTTCCTTTATAAGTAGTAGAGATAGAGTTATCACATATTAGGTAAGGATAACTTTAGGGTTTGGATAATGTTTGATTAATAAAGGTTGATTAAAAGTACATTGAATTAAGATTCAAGTTAGATCGTTTGTTTATGTTAAAAAAAATTATGGTATCAAAGCAAAGCTTTCTTTTTGCTTTAAATCGATTATTATAAAAGGGGGTTTTCTCTAAAATTGTTTTCTTAACAATTAACTAGGATTTATTGCTTTTTGGAATTGAATCATATTAATATTGTTGATTTCTTGGAAATACTTACTTTCTAAAAAAAATAAGGTTTGATAATTTGTGCGTTTGTTCTTATAAGCTTTTCGTGATCAATTAACGTAGGTTAATTGATTTTGGTGGTGTTCTTGATTGGCTTGTGACTGAATATGTTTTTTCTCTAATTTTTGGAAATTAGGGTTTGGTATTCGATTAAGATTTTGGGTAAGCATTGCCTTTTGACTTGAATCAAAAGGTAATAAGGCTTCTTCTGATGATTCTTGATTTGTTGTAAGCATTAAACACCTATCTATCTCTTTTCTTTTTTATTTAGTATATCTAGTACAATCTCATCTCATTTAGCTCACAAAAACAAAACTCAAACACACATTCACTCTTTCTTTCTCTCTCGCGGTGAGCAATACCAAGGAGAAACACCATATCATCTTTATCTACATTTACATTTGGGTAAGAGGACACAAGGAAGGGTTAAGCAAACATTAGGGCGACGGGTTGATATAATCACAAGCTTCTCACATTCTTTACACACTTGGAACATAGCATCGTGCTAGGGACAAGTTGTAAGTAATCCATGTTCTAAATTCATCTATTTTCATACTAATAACTAGTAACAAACGAACTCTTTTCTTTGAGCATGTATATACGAACTATAATGTCATATAAGTTCATGTAACCTAAATTCTAACGTGTTAACATAAGTGTACTTACATGAAAATCGATGGATAGGTCTTACATGATTCTTAAACTCACGTGAACAAATTATAATATTAAATCAAACGTGAACACGTTGTAATAATGCGTGCATGAACAACTAGTAACCCTCGTTTACCTTTGAGCTACACGAATGCCATATGACTACACCTTAAACATTTGTGGGCTTATTAGCCCATTGAACAAGTCCACAAGAGCTATAAGCCTCAGCTTATTTTTGAGACTTCACAAAAATAAGCTATAAGCCCGCGTGACCTTATAGACGTGTTTAAAGGCTTAATAAATTAATGAACATGTATTTGGACCCTTAAAATATTTACGGGCATAGACTATATTAAACGAGGCCCAATAAGGCCCATACAGCCGATTTTGTAAAACGGAGACCAAGTTGTAGTAATATGTGGTTTGGTTGACTTGTTGACTCATTTAAAACATTAAGTTAACCAAATAATAAACATGGAATATATTTTCGTGCCTAAACTGAAAGTTAAGGAATCGGGGGACCATTGTTGTCAATAAAGGAACTTATAACAAGCCCTAATAAACTTAGACAGAAGCTTAGGGGTCAAAAGTGACATGTTACAAACTTAAACCGTGCGCTAAATAAGTGAAACGCGAGTTTCAAAACTATACAGACCACTTTTGACATTTTTGGAAAGATATTTGAGCCCTATGTTAAGTTTTAATTCAATTCGAGACTTTAAGGGACTGTTTTCGGATATATCGAAAAATAAGGATTGATTTTAAAATGTTACTCGGGCCATAGATGTATAATTATTAGTAAAAGGACTAAACTTGTAAATATCAGAACCTAAGGGGGGATTATGAAAACCTTTTCGTGCCTTAATGGGCATATTACCAAATTGGAGGACCTGAAGTGTAATTATTCACAATTAATGAAAGTATTTACTACTTGGGCCGAAAATGTAAATTTATGAAACTTTAGGGCTAAACCAATATAAGCCGAAAGTATTAAATAAAGGGGTGACTACTTGGGCAAATTGTGTAAATATCCAAAACCTTTGGATTTAATAAATAAACCGAATATTAGTGGATGATTATTCGGCCAAAACTACCATTTATGGAAACATTAGAATTTACCCAAAAATAAACCGAAACTTATTAAATGTGTTAGAAACCTTTGGGCTACTTTTGCAAATGTCCAAAACTTGTACATTTAATAAATACACAAAATATAAATGAGTGTTTTTTGGGCCAAATGTGTAAATTAGTGAAACCTATGGAATTATTTAATTAAATCGAATTCTACAAATGTACAAGGATCATTTTTGATACAATTCAAAAACCTTAGAGTCATTTTTGGAACTTAATAAATTATCTATTTTTAGAACTTAAATTTTTTTTAACAGCGAGTTAATAGTTAGTGATTTAAACTTACAGTGACATCCAATTGGGCAGTATGCAAGCTTCGAACCTTCTCCTTAGGGGATAAACCCCACTCATGCTTCTATTTATTTCGGGCCCCTGAAGGTCCTTAGTGAGACTCGAACTCGAGATCTCTCCAAGAATACCTCCCCAAAGTTACCCTTGGTGGCTAACTGAGCGCTTAGTTGGTCATTTTTAGAACTTAATAAACTATTTATTTTTAGAACATAAAAGTTATTTATTTTTATAACTTAATAAATTATTTATTTTTATAACTTAATAAATTATTAACTAAATAATTTATATATGAACTTAATATATTATTAATCAAATAATTTATTTATAACCTTAATAAATTATTAAATAAATTTAATAATTTATGTAGACTACAATTATGTACAATATTTTCCTAAAATAGCCATCAAGGGTACACGTAAAAATTAAATGAATCAAGTGCATATATTTGATCATAACAGTATATATAATTAAATACATATTGTGGCTTATTAAGAACAAGAGAAAACGTACAATTGATTGAATAGTATATACATTTATTATATTCATAGACTGAGACGTACTCATTTACTTAGGTATTTGACGTACTTTGTGCATTGTGACTTGGATACTTTGATCATTTTCCCGAGCAATATTCAGGTGAGCTCATGGCCCCACACTTTAAATATATTAAATGTTCAGTGCAAATATTGGGGGAGAAAACATGCAATACACTTTGATAAGACGTAAACAGAAAACATGCAGTACACTTTTATGGCCCCACACTTTGAATTTAAGAATGGGTCGCGGAACTCGCTAGGAACCACGACATTTTATTAATACTTGTAAGTTTTGGAATACATGACATCATAATAGACCAAGAAAAACAATACATGGTTTATTGGAGCTGAATGCTGCTAGGATTTCCTATGCTGAGGCCACAGCCTTAAAGATATCACTTCTCTAGGTGGAAAATGTCCCATGTCTGTAGTAGGTCGTGGCAATCCATGTCGCGCAGTCGATACTCGCCGTCCCCCAAAGCGCCCGTCACTATGTAGGGTCCTTTCCATTTTGGTCTGAGTTTTCATCTGTTCCCCGTGCGACTTGCTTTATTTACGCGATACACAAAGTCGCCTCGTACGAAAAAAGTTTTTCATAGTCTCATGTCGTATTACCCTTAATTTTTTATTTAGCTTTGGCTTCGTTTATCGCGGCTAGTTATCGCTTCTCTTGGAGTACATCCAAGTTTACCCGCAATTCTTCATCGTTCGTGACCACGTCCAGTTCTAGTGTGTGAAATGTTGGTAGCCCAATATCGGCTGGAACGACTGCCTCTGTCCTGTATGTTAGGGCAAAAGGAGTGTCTCCATTTGATGGTTTTTATCATGGTGCGGTGCGCCCATAGTACGTGTGATAACTCATCGACCCACTTTCTATTTTCATCCTCCAAATGTGCTTTAATCCCGTCGCCAAGACTTCTATTAGCTCTTTCCACGAGTCCATTGGATTGTGGATGAGCTACTGACGCGAACCGCTTTTTAATATTGTTCTTTGCACACCAATCTTTGAACGGATTTTCTGTGAGCTGTTTGCCTTTGTCAGAGACGATCTCTTCTTGCGGGCCAAACCGACATACGATATTATCCCAGACAAACTTTTTTACTTGATTTCCCGTGATTGTCGCGACTGCTATAGCTTCGATCCATCTAGTGAAGTAATCCTGTAGGACTTATACACGACTTATAGAACAAGAAATAGAGATGATGAAGAACAAGATTAAACCAAAAAGAAAGATTAGATTAAGAAGAATAAAAGAGAAGAACAAAAAGGGTTGTGAATTCCTAGTGAGAGAAAGACATAAGTTTCTCTCTCTACAAACTACAAAATGGAAAACACACCCACATAAATGAGGTGTTTAGTGCCTTCTATACTACAAGTGTAAGAGTAGAAGGCCTTCCTCAGTTGTGTGTTCGGGACTAATTCCTGTTACATACCAAACAGTATATTAGAACTGTCAACACCATTATGTAGCATTTTCCATGAGCTTCGCAACGGTATATTATATGACCATCACTTTAAATACGGCTAACAATCTCCCCCTAAGGGTTGGTCATGCCATATGTGACTTCACTTCATTGGTGTTGTTGACGTTGAAGCTCGTTGTCTTGATAGTTCTTTCATAGTTCCTTTCATGACTTGTGATCTTTGATCTTTGATCTTTGCCTTGACTTGTTCTTAAAACTTTGCCATCTTGTGTTCTTGTGTCTTTCCCCACATACTCAAACTTTGATTTGGCATGGAATCATGTTTACAATCTCCCTTGATCATCAGAGTAGCGGAAGTCTTTGTCTTTAGATGTTCTTGAGCTTTCTTCTTTTACATGAGCATGTGGTCTTGAATTACGACTCTTGAGGTTACGCCACCGTTTGCATTCCTCTGGTTTTCCGTTATACAGTACGAATACTGTACCTGTGATTAGGTAAGTTCAAATAACTTCCTTGACAGGGTTTCCGGCTATGTTGGCCGTTCTCAATACTCGAATATATCGAAAGATAATTCAAAGTAAGGAGTGAATCATGCAGTTCCATTCTGCTTATTAAGTCGTCAATTCAATTTCCTGGAACAAGTTTGAATCAATTAGGAATCAAACCATTGTTGCTTTCTAGTTGACACAAGTTTGATTCATATAAAATCGCACAAGTTACCTACCGTAATGCTGTTTGATGATGACACTGGAAGGATTTCCATTCTTCACTGTAAATACTGAAAAGTATTACTCTGAATGTTCTGGCAAGATCATAAAGATATTGCGTAGATACTTGGAACGAGTTTGAATAAAAATAGAATCAAACCATTGTTGCTTTCCAGTTATCATATGTTTAATTCAAGTGAATCTTACATATGACCTACCGCAGTGCTGTTTGATGTCGACACTGGAAGGATTTCCATTCATCACTGTGACTATTAGAGAGTATCACTCTGAATGTTCTAGGAATATCACAAGGATAGAGCGTAAGACTCTGTAAATTATCGCTTGTGTTCTAGTGATGAACAACAATTGATATATGGAATAAGTGTCCAAATGAGATTTTTTGATGAATCTCGTTGGCTCTAGACTCTATAAGTGCACGTTTATTTTGGTAATCGGAGGCTGGAGCAGACTGCCACCTATTCAATATCTACTATCTCGGAGTGAGAAAGTTGATAGAAATGAGTTGAACTCCGTGACAATGAAACAAACTTCTTTTGAGAGAAGCTTGAGTAGGCTAGGAAGGGTTGTGCATTGCATCACTGGGTCCATGATGCTTTGTCTTTAATACCAGAAATCATCAACTTGATTATGATAGTAGATGTATTGACCCGGTTTCTGCCTAAGTTGTATGGAGGGCTATTTTCTTTTCACCCTTTATCCTTACATTTCTTTTTCATTCTTCAACCCCTTCAATGCTTACCAAGACGTCATAACTGGCACCTTGTTGTGATTGTTCCAGTGCTAGCTTAAGTCATTAGTCGGCATTTTTCCCGTACACGCAACTACTCCATCTTTCCTAAGGACATCTAAATTTTAATGGATTGTCCCTGGGAAGATCCCTCCAGTTCTGGTTGGATCATAGGACGAATACCTAACCACCTTTTGACACCAATACCGTCGTGAATTAATGTGTTGAAGGGTATAGATATCGTAACCCGAAAAACCTGTTGAAAAAGCAATCAAGGTGTTGATGAAATCAGTCTTTACACCTTGAAAGTTTCTATATCACCAAAATGCTCCCCTTACATATGTGCATCATAAAAGGAAAATTTTTTGCACATATTAGGAAGAGAAAACACTTATATCAAAGATCTTATCCAAGATGACACATTTTAATCACTATTCTCCCCCTCAAAAATTGCAATAGATTGAAATTTTTGTGAAACTAGTGATGAAACATGGAGAGAATAATGTTGCATGAAGTTTTGTACTCTCCCTCGAAAAGAAATTCTAATTAAAATAGGGGAGTATATGAGCACACAGTTTTGAAATACCTTGAAAAGTTGTGCTCAAACCCGAGAAAACTGAATTTCCCGTTGTTGAGTAAAAATGTACATAAATGAACATTTTCCTTGAGTTCATGAGCTTAAAACTTTGAATGTTTTAATATAAGCCCATGACCGAGAAAAATTAATTTCCCGTTGATGAGGATAAGTCATAGACTTTCCTTTCTTTGGGGACCGGGTTATAGTCTGACATGTGACTATAAGACATTATGAGAAGAAAGTAGAAAAGACATGTTTTAAGCACATTTGAACTCTCATTCGAACTTTATGTACGTACCCGTGTCGTTATTGAGCGAAATTTCAAAGTACGTTCATATTATCGATGCTGAGAGACATGTCGGAGAAGAATAGTTTTGGTATTTTTGAAAGAATTTCTCATTTTTTATTTTGTTTTTATATGTTTTATATTTTTTGTATTTTGATTTTCTGATAGTATATATACAAGATTACAGCGAATGTGCAAGACGTTCAAGTTCATCTGGAGTGAAACTACGCATACCAAGTCGACGAACCCAGAATTCAAATATGTCTTGAAAAAGAGCTTTGGTGAAGATGTCGGCTAGTTGGTAGTCCGTCTTGACAAAATACAGTTCGATCGTTCCTCTTTCAACATGCTCCTTTATGAAATGGAATCAGACAGCAATGTGCTTGTTCTTGGAGTGTTAGACCGGGTTGCATGATATGGCTATGGCTGATTGTGAATCACAATAAATAGGAACTTTATTAAAGTGAAAGCCATAATCCGTGAGTTGTGTTCTGATCCAAAGGACTTGAGCACTACACACGGATAGAGACACATATTCTGCTTCCGCGGTGGACAACGCCGTGCAATCTTGTTTTCTTGAGGACCAGCTCACTAGCTTTTCGCCTAAGAATTGTGCTCCACCGGAAGTGATCTTGAATTTATCATGACACCCTGCATGGTTGGCGTCTGAAAAACCAGTTAGATTAAAACCAGAATCCTTCGTATACCAGAGACCCATATGAATGGTTCCCTGGAGATAACGAAAGATCCTTTTAACCTCCTTGAGGTGCTTCTCGGTTGGCTTAGCCTGATACTGAGCACATAAACAAGTAGCATGCACAATGTCCGGTCTGCTTGAGGTTAAGTACATAAGGGACCCGATCATACTTTGGTATTTTGTAGCATCTAAAAATGTCCCTTTCTTATCCAAATCAAGCTTGTGTTTAGTGTCCATTGGAGTACCAATAGGATCACAGTTTTCCATTCCAAATTTTGTTAGAATCTCTAGCACATATTTGGACTGATTTATGAAAATACCACGGGGGGATTGGTGAACTTGGAGACCAAGAAAGAACGTCATTTCCCCCATCATGGACATTTCAAATCGGGTTTTCATAAGG
Organism: Glebionis coronaria; assembly: GCA_025667525.1. Lineage (NCBI taxonomy): Eukaryota > Viridiplantae > Streptophyta > Magnoliopsida > Asterales > Asteraceae > Glebionis > Glebionis coronaria. Next base: position 608,181,935 of record CM046880.1, read on the forward strand.
TCGGCAAATAATATGGAATATTTTGGGTTTGTTAACCAAAAGGTCTATCATCTACATAGACCTGAGCCACCAAGATGTCGTTGCCGTAGTACTTTATAAACAACGTTTGATCTATGGTTCCTTTGCTGAAGTGATTTTGGAGAAGAAATGATGATCATTCATCGTACCATGCCCTCGGTGCTTGTTTCAAACCATAAATTTTCTTTTTCAACTTGTAGACATGGCTTGGATGTTCGGTGTTGATGAAACCTTCAGGTTGACATACGTGCACATCTTCTTTTAACGGCCCATGCAAGAAAGCGGTCTTCACGTCCATTTGATACAATGAACGATTTGTGAACAGCGTATGCCAAGAAAATCCTAATAGCTTCCATTCGAGTAACCGGGGCGAAGGATTCTACAAAATCAATTCCCTCCTTCTGTTTATAACCTCTCACAACTAACGTAGTCTTGTTCCTGATGACCGTTTGATCTTCATCCATATTGTTTTTGAATTGATTGAGCTCTTCTTGCATAGACTCAATCTATGATTCGTCGGTCATTGCTTCTTTAACACTTGCTGGTTCCATTGTACTGACTGATAGTGCATAGATACACATATCACCATCAGTACGCACCTGATTTCGTGTTGAGACTGGTCGTGAGAGATTGCCAATCAGTTGAACCAAAGGATGATTCTTCGTCCATTTGTGTTCATGTGGAAGTGTATGAGAAACTTGATGCGAGCTCGGCGGATCCACATATGATGTTGAAGACTGAGTAGTACTTGTGGAAGCCGCAAATGGATTAACAAACTCATGTTCGTTGAGCATCGCATTGTTTGCATTTTCAGCAACTATTTCATTCTAAAAATGAACATGATTAGGAATTTGCTGAGAATGTTGTTGAGTTGCGTCAGCAGTCGGAGAAGTGGGTGGAATATTTGGAGGCAATATGGTTGAGGTTGACGTAGATGGTGCAGAAGTAGATGCCGTTGGTGTAGATGCAATCGGAGGTTCTTGAACTACCGTAGCAGGTGCAGCCAGGGCATTTTGAGGAATGCCAAATGACGAAGGACCCTCCATATATTCATCATAGATTGGCCCAAATAAAACTTCCAAGTCACGTTCCGAGGGTTGTAACGATGAGATTGAATCAAGTATAATACGTAGAGAAACTTTGTGTAATCAACAATCTAAGTCTTATGCGGAATTAACACTTAGAACAAAGAACAAAGCAAAACAAAGTATGTATACCAAACTTTCACTTTGATTAATGATACTAACTACGTACAAATGACTCATCAACAACTATTATAGGAACAGATAAATATAGAAAATACAATATTGATCACATCTTTTCTAAACACACAAAACGTGTCGACTAAGTATTTGTCTGTGACTGGAATTTCTTTTGTCAGCGCCTTGATATGTCTTGTCAGCGTTCAATCTGTCAACGCCTTATTTGCTCTTGTCAGCGTCCAAAATCCCTTTGTCAACGGCTGAGTGACTTAGCTAATTTTATTCCCAACACAAATTGCACGTTTGGTCCTTTTACAACATGGAATGATTAAAATACTCTCGTTTTCTTTCTATGTACTTTTACTATTATTTTAATTTTTTCCTTATGCACCCCAACCGGTTGGGGTAAACAAATCCGAAACAATCTGGTGTATTAATAACCAGTTGTAAAAAAATTCAATTTTTAAAAGAAACAAATCCTAAACAGTCCGTGTATAAACAATCTTCAATTATGAGTATTAATAACCAAAATTATGAGAGTATAAATAGCGTCAACCAAACGTACTAATTCATATGTTTATCTTTTTTCCGGATTTAAGGAACCAAAATCACACTCAGACACTATAAACGAGGAACAATAAACCAATTAGCTATTGAAATACTCTTTTTTCATAAAAAAATCAATGATTTTATTAAAAAGATGGTTGATTTAAACCATCATATCTTACACATCCATAAAAAAAACTTCCAAACATAATTTAAATGAGTTAGTTTAGGCCTTTATAGGTAAATAATTAAGCAAACATTCACATATAAACACCATAAATATGTGTAAAAAACACCCATATACACCTCAAACCATCAGTTTTACTGTAACAAATTTCTATTAAAAAAAACTATAAAATGTACAGCAAAAATGAAATGGGTCAAAATCAAAACCCTTTTTCTATCAAATGATTGAATATGAAAAAACCCTTCTAAGAAAAACAAAAAAGAAGATAAACCTATGAAATAGTGTGTTTGATTGAACGCTATTTATACACTCATAATTTTGGTTATTAATACTCATAATTGCATATTGTTTATACTCGAGATTGTTTAGGATTTGTTTTTTAATGATTTTTTACGGCTGGTTATTAGTATACCAGATTGTTTCGGATTTGTTTTTTAATACACCATATTGTATCAGATTTTTTTACCCCAAACTGGTTGGGTTGCATAAGGACAAAAAAATTGAAAATATGGTCATGTTATGTAGTAAGTCCCTTATATAATCAAAACGTTTGGTCCTTTTACAAACTGGAATGATTAAAATACTCTCGTTTTCTTTCTATGTACTTTTAGTATTATTTTGATTTTTTTTCTTATACACCGGTTGGGGTAAACAAATCTGAAATAATCTGGTTTATTAAAAAAACAAATCCGAAACAATCTGGTGTATTAATAACTAGTTGTAGAAAAAGTTCAATTTTTTTAAAAAAAACTAATCCTAAACAATCCGTGTATAAACAATCTTCAGTTATGAGTATTAATAACCAAAATTATGATTGTATAAATAGATTTCAATCAAACGTACTACTTCATATGTTTATCATTTTTTTCTCAAAAGCATTTTTTTTCATTTTCAACATTTGGTAGAAAAAGGGTTTTGATTTTGAATCATATGGATTTTGATTCAGATTATTATGTTTGTACTTATAAAAAGACGCAGTTTTTGGAAGAAATTTGTGGTGGTTTTTGTTTTGATAATCTGAATCATATGGATTTTGATTCAGATTATTATGCTTGAAGCTTTGGCATAGGACATATTGGTAAGTTTTAATTTTAAGCATTTCATTTTTGCTGTAAATTTATAGTTTTTTAATGAAAATTTGTTATAGTAAAACTGATGGTTTGAGGTTTATATCGGTGTTTTTTACACATATTATTGTGTTTATATATGAAAGTTTGCTTAATTATTTACCCTAAAGGCCTAAACCAACTCATTTAAATTATGTGGTAATGTTTTTTTTGGATGTGTAAGTTATATTGGTTCAAATCAACCATCTTTTTAGGGAAATCATTGATATTATACGAAAAAGAATATTTCGGTAGCGGATTGGTTTATTGTTACTTATTTATAGTGTGTGTGTGGTTTTGCTGATTTTTCTTCCTTAAATTCTTAACAGATTATGATATTGTGTGGAGTGGATCATGATGATCTAAAGAGGCTGTTTCATGTATCTAAACTGATCCGAGAAGCGGTAACTTGTTTACTATATAGTATGATAGTTATAAGAGTATGTTATGTTTACTAATATTGCGGCAAATTGCAGATTGTGATTGCAAAGAAATGTCGTAGTTCTTCTAAGTTTAATGAGGCAACGATCTTTTTCAGTGTAGTATAATCAAAATGTCATTTCTTTGCAATCAAAACCTACAATTTGCCGTAATATTAGTAAAGATAATATAATCTTAGAACTATCATATTATATAGTAAACAATTTACATGAAAAAGCCTCTTTAGATCATCATGATCCATTTCACACAATATCTTAATCTGTTCAGGATTTAAGGAAACAAAATCAGCAAAACCACACTCACACACTATAAACGAGGAACAATAAACCAATCCGCTATTGAAATACTCTTTTTCAGAAAAAATTTAATGATTCTATTAAAAAATGGTTGATTTAAATCATCATATCTTGCACATCCATAAAAAAAACTTAACAACATAATTTAAATGAGTTAGTTTAGAACTTTAGGGGTAAATAATTAAGCAAACTTTCACATATAAACACCATAAATATGTGTAAAAAACACCCATCAGTTTTACTGTAACAAATTTCAATTAAAAAAACTATAAATTTACAACAAAAATGAAATGGGTCAAAATCAGTTTTACTGTAACAAATTACCAATATGTCTTGTGCTAGAGGTTCAAGCAAAGATTTATCGCAACAAAAACCACCACAATTTTCTTCCAAAAACAGCCTCTTTTTAAGAGTACAAACATCACTCAAAATCCATATAATTCAAAATCAAAATCCTTTTTCTATCAAATGATTGAAAGTAAAAAAAACCCTTCTAAGAAAAACAAAAAAGAAGATAAACCTATGAAGTAAACCTATGAAGTAGCTAACATTTGATTCAACGCTATTTATACACTCATAATTTTTGTTATTAATACTCATAATTGCATATTGTTTATACTCGAGATTGTTTAGGATTTTCTTTTTTAATGATTTTTACGGCTGGTTATTAATATACCAGATTGTTTCGGATTTGTTTTTTTAATACACCATATTGTATCGGATTTGTTTACCCCAACCGGTTGGGGTGCATAAGGACAAGAAAAAAATGAAAATATGGTCATGTTATGTAGTAAGTCCCTTATATAATCAAAATGTTTGGTCCTTTTTCAATTATGAGTATTAATAACCAAAATTATGAGTGTATAAATATCGTTCAATCAAACGTACTACTTCATAGGACTTTTTTTCATTTTCAATCATTTGGTAGAAAAAGGGTTTTGATTTTGAATCATATGAATTTTAATTCAGATTATTATGTTTGTACTTATATAAAGAAGCAGTTTTTGGAAGAAAGTTGTGGTGGTTTTTGTTTTGATAATTTGAATCATATGGATTTTGATTCAGATTATTATGCTTGAAGCTCTAGCATAGGACATATTGGTATGTTTTAATTTTGACCATTTTATTTTTGATGTAAATTTACACTTTTTTAATAGAAATTTCTTATAGTAAAATTGATGGTTTGAGGTGTATATCGGTGTTTTTTACACATATTTATTGTGTTTATATTGAAAGTTTGCTTAGTTATGTGGTAAAGTTTTTTTTTGATGTGTAAGATATGACTGTTTAAATCAACCATCTTTTTAATGAAATCATTGGCATTATGCGAAAAAGAATATTTCGGTAGCGGATTGGTTTATTGTTACTCATTTATAGTGTCTGTGTGTGGTTTTGCTATTTTTGCTTCCTTAAATTCAGAACAGATTAGGATATTGTGTGGAGTGGATCATGATGATCTAAAGATGTTTTCTCGTGTATCTAAACCTATCTGAGAAGCGGTAGGTTGTTTACTATATAGTATGATAGTTATAAGATTATGTTATGTTTACTAATATTGCGGCAAATTGCACGTTGTGATTGTAAAGAAATGTCATTTTGATTATAGTACACTGGAAAAAGATCCATGCCTCATTAAACTTGGAAAAACTTCCACAAAGCAATTTTGAAGATATCAAAGCTATTTAGAAATTGGTTTGTCGTAGTTCGTCCATGTTTAATGAGGCAACGATCTTTTTCAGTGTACTATAATCAAAATGTCATTTCTTTGCAATCACAACCTGTAATTTGCCGCAATATTAGTAAACATAACATAATCTTAGAACTATCATACTATATAGTAAACAACTTACAGCTTCTCGGATCGGTTTAGATACATGAAAAAGCTTCTTTAAATCATCATGATCCATTCCACACAATATTTTAATTTGTTCAGGATTTAAGGAAGCAAAATCAGCAAAACCACGCTCAGAAACTATAAACGAGGAACAATAAACCAATCCGCTATTGAAATACTCTTTTTATTAATGATTTTATTAAAAAGATGGTTGATTTAAACCATCGTATCTTACACATCAATAAAAAACTTTACAACATAATTTAAATGAGTTAATTTAGGCCTTTAGGGGTAAATAATTAAGTAAACTTTCACATATAAACACCATAAATATGTGTAAAAAACACCCATATACACCTCAAACCATCAGTTTTACTGTAACAAATTTTCATTAAAAAACTGTAAATTTACAACAAAAAATGAAATGGGTCAAAATCAAAACATACCAGTCTTGTGCTATAGCTTCAAGCAAAGATTTATCGCAACAAAAACCACCACAAATTTCTTCCAAAAACTGCTTCTTTTTAAGAGTACAAACATCACTAAAAAATCCATATAATTCAAAATCCAAACCCTTTTTCTACCAAATGATTGAAAATGAAAAAAACCCTTCTAAGAAAAAGAAAAAAAGAAGATAAACCTATGAAGTAGTACATTTGATCAAACGCTATTTATACACTCATAATTTTGGTTATTAATACACATAATTGCAGATTGTTTATACTCGAGATTGTTTAGGATTTGCTTTTTTTTAAATGATTTTTTTACGGCTGGTTATTAATATACCAGATTATTCCGGATTTGTTTTTTAATACACCATATAGTATCGGATTTGTTTACCCCAGCCGGTTGGGGTGCATAAGGACAAAAAAAATTGAAAATTTGGTCATGTTATGTAATCAAAACATTTGGTCCTTTTACAAACTGGAATGATAAAAATACTCTCGGTTGGGGTAAAAAAATCCGAAACAATCTGGTGTATTAAAAAAACAAATCCGAAATAATCTGGGGTATTAATAACCAGTTGTAAAAAAATTCAATTTTAAAAAAAAAACAAATCCTAAACAATGCGTGTATAAACAATCTTCCATTATGAGTGTATAAATAGCGTTCAATCAAACGTACTACTTCATAGGTAGAAAAAGGGTTTTGATTTTGAATAATATGGATTTTGATTCAGTTTTTGAAAGAAAGTTTTGGTGGTTTTTGTTTTGATAATCTGAATCATATGGATTTTGATTCAGATTATTATGCTTGAAACTCTAGCATAGGACATATTGGTAAGTTTTAATTTTGACCATTTCATTTTTGCTGTAGATTTACAGTTTTTTAATAGAAATTTCTTATAGTAAAACTGATGGTTTGAGGTGTATATCGGTGTTTTTTACACATATTTATTGTGTTTATATATGAAAGTTTGCTTAGTTATTTACCCCTAAAGGCCTAAACTCATTTAAATTATGTGGTAAAGTTTTTTTTTGGATGTGTAAGATATGATGGTTTAAATCAACCATCTTATTAATGAAATCATTGGTATTATACGAAAAAGAATATTTCGGTAGCGGACTGGTTTATTGTTACTCATTTATAGTGTCTGTGTGTGGTTTTGCTGATTTTGCTTCCTTAAATTCTGAACAGATTAGGATATTGTGTTGAGTGGATCATGATGAGCTAAAGAGGCTTTTTCATGTATCTAAACCGATCCGAGAAGCGGTAAGTTGTTTACTATATAGTATGATAGTTATAAGATTATGTTATGTTTACTAATATTGCGGCAAATTGCACATTATGATTGCAAAGAAATGTCATTTTGATTATAGTACACTGGAAAAAGATCCCTGCCTCATTAAACTTTGAAAAACTCCCACAAAGCAATTTTGAAGATTGGTTCGTCGTAGTTCTTCCAAGATTAATGAGGCAAGGATCTTTTTTAGTGTACTATAATCAAAATGTCATTTCTTTGCAATCACAACTTGCAATTTGACCAATATTAGTAAACATAACATAATCTTAGAACTATCATATTATATAGTAAACAACTTACAGGTTCTCGGATCGGTTTAGATACATGAAAAAGCCTCTTTAGATCATCATGATCCATTTCACACAATATCTTAATATGTTCAGGATTTAAGGATACAAAATTAGCAAAACCACACTCAGACACTATAAACGAGGAACAATAAACCAATCCGCTATTGAAATACTCTTTTTCATAAAAAAAAATCAATGATTTTATTAAAAAGATGGTTGATTTAAACCATCATATCTTACACATCCATAAAAAAACTTTACAACATAATTTAAATGAGTTAGTTTAGGCCTTTAGGGGTAAATAATTAAGTAAACTTTCACATATAAACAACATATATATTTGTAAAAAACACCCATATACACCTCAAACCATCAGTTTTACTGTAACAAATTTTCATTAAAAAACTGTAAATTTACAGCAAAAAATGAAATAGGTCAAAATCAAAACTTACCAGTCTTGTGCTAGAGCTTCAAGCAAAGATTTATTGCAACAAAAACCACCGCAAATTTCTTCCAAAAACTGCTTCTTTATAAGAGTACAAACATCACTAAAAAAAATCCATATAATTCAAAATCCAAACCCTTTTTCTACCAAATGATTGAAAATGAAAAAAACCCTTCTAAGAAAAAGACAAAAAGAAGATAAACCTATGAAGTAGTACATTTGATCGAACGCTATTTATACACTCATAATTTTGGTTATTAATACACATAATTGCAGATTGTTTATACTCGAGATTGTTTAGGATTTGTTTTTTTAAATGATTTTTTTACGGCTGGTTATTAATATACGAGATTATTACGGATTTGTTTTTTAATACACCATATAGTATCAGATTTGTTTACCCCAGCCGGTTGGGGTGCATAAGGACAAAAAAAATTGAAAATTTGGTCATGTTATGTAATCAAAACATTTGGTCCTTTTACAAAATGGAATGATAAAAATACTCTCGGTTGGGGTAAAAAATCCGAAACAATCTGGTGTATTAAAAAAACAAATATGAAATAATCTGGTGTATTAATAAACACTTGTAAAAAAATTCAACTTTTTTTAAAAAACAAATCCTAAACAATGCGTGTATAAACAATCTTCCAGTATGAGTGTATAAATAGCGTTCAATCAAACGTACTACTTCATAGGTTTATCTTCTCTTTTTCTCAAAGCATTTTTTTCATTTTCAATCATTTGGTAGAAAAAGCGTTTTGATTTTGAATAATATGGATTTTGATTCAGTTTTTGAAAGAAAGTTTTGGTGGTTTTTGTTTTGATAATCTGAATCATATGGATTTTGATTCAGATTATTATGCTTGAAGCTCTAGCATAGGACATATTGGTAAGTTTTAATTTTGACCATTTCATTTTTGCTGTAAATTTACAGTTTTTTAATAGAAATTTCTTATAGTAAAGCAGACTAGTTTATTGTTACTCATTTATAGTGTCTGTGTGTGGTTTTGCTGATTTTGCTTCCTTAAATTCTGAACAAATTAGGATATTGTGTGGAGTGGATCATGATGAGCTAAAGAGGCTTTTTCATGTATCTAAACCGATCCGAGAAGCGGTAAGTTGTTTACTATATAGTATGATAGTTATAAGATTATGTTATGTTTACTAATATTGCGGCAAATTGCACATTATGATTGCAAAGAAATGTCATTTTGATTATAGTACACTGGAAAAAGATCCCTGCCTCATTAAACTTGGAAAAACTCCCACAAAGCAATTTTGAAGATTGGTTTGTCGTAGTTCTTCCAAGATTAATGAGGCAAGGATCTTTTTCAGTGTACTATAATCAAAATGTCATTTCTTTGCAATCACAACCTGCAATTTGCCGCAATATTAGTAAACATAACATAATCTTAGAACTATCATATTATATAGTAAACAACTTACAGGTTCTCGGATCGGTTTAGATACATGAAAAAGACTCTTTAGATCATCATGATCCATTTCACACAATATCTTAATCTGTTCAGGATTTAAGGAAACAAAATTAGCAAAACCACACTCAGACACGATAAACGAGGAACAATAAACCAATTAGTTATTGAAATACTCTTTTTTCATAAAAAAATCAATGATTTTATTAAAAAGATGGTTGATTTAAACCATCATATCTTACACATCCATAAAAAAACTTTACAACATAATTTAAATGAGTTAGTTTAGGCCTTTAGGGGTAAATAATTAAGTAAACTTTCACATATAAACACCATAAATATGTGTAAAAAACACCCATACACACCTCAAACCATCAGTTTTACTGTAACGAATTTTCATTAAAAAACTGTAAATTTACAGCAAAAAATGAAATGGGTCAAAATCAAAACTTACCAGTCTTGTGCTAGAGCTTCAAGCAAAGATTTATTGCAACAAAAACCACCACAAATTTCTTCCAAAAACTGCTTCTTTTTAAGAGTACAAACATCACTAAAAAAAATCCATATAATTCAAAATCCAAACCCTTTTTCTACCAAATGATTGAAAATGAAAAAAACCCTTCTAAGAAAAAGACAAAAAGAAGATAAACCTATGAAGTAGTACATTTGATCGAAAACTATTTATACACTCATAATTTTGGTTATTAATACACATAATTGCAGATTGTTTATAGTCGAGATTGTTTAGGATTTGTTTTTTTAAATGATTTTTTACGGCAACCAGATTATTACGGATTTGTTTTTTAATACACCATATAGTATCAGATTTGTTTACCCCAGCCGGTTGGGGTGCATAAGGACAAAAAAAATTGAAAATTTGGTCATGTTATGTAATCAAAACATTTGGTCCTTTTACAAACTGGAATGATAAAAATACTCTCGATTGGGGTAAAAAATCCGAAACAATCTGGTGTATTAAAAAAACAAATATGAAATAATCTGGTGTATTAATAACCAGTTGTAAAAAAATTCAACTTTTTTTTAAAAAACAAATCCTAAACAATGCGTGTATAAACAATCTTCCAGTATGAGTGTATAAATAGTGTTCAATCAAACGTACTACTTCATAGGTTTATCTTCTCTTTTTCTCAAAAGCATTTTTTTCATTTTCAATCATTTGGTAGAAAAAGCGTTTTGATTTTGAATAATATGGATTTTGATTCAGTTTTTGAAAGAAAGTTTTGGTGGTTTTTGTTTTGATAATCTGAATCATATGGATTTTGATTCAGATTATTATGCTTGAAGCTCTAGCATAGGACATATTGGTAAGTTTTAATTTTGACCATTTCATTTTTGCTGTAAATTTAAAGTTTTTTAATAGAAATTTCTTATAGTAAAGCGGACTGGTTTATTGTTACTCATTTATAGTGTCTGTGTGTGGTTTTGCTGATTTTGCTTCCTTCAATTCTGAACAAATTAGGATATTGTGTGGAGTGGATCATGATGAGCTAAAGAGGCTTTTTCATGTATCTAAACCGATCCGAGAAGCGGTAAGTTGTTTACTATATAGTATGATAGTTATAAGATTATGTTATGTTTACTAATATTGCGGAAAATTGCACATATGATTGCAAAGAAATGTCATTTTGATTATAGTACACTAGAAAAAGATCCCTGCCTCATTAAACTTGGAAAATCTCCCACAAAGCAATTTTGAAGATTGGTTTGTCGTAGTTCTTCCAAGATTAATGAGGCAAGGATCTTTTTCAGTGTACTATAATCAAAATGTCATTTCTTTGCAATCACAACCTGCAATTTGCCGCAATATTAGTAAACATAACATAATCTTAGAACTATCATATTATATAGTAAACAACTTACAGGTTCTCGGATCGGTTTAGATACATGAAAAAGCCTCTTTAGATCATCATGATCCATTTCACACAATATCTTAATCTGTTCAGGATTTAAGGAAACAAAATTAGCAAAACCACACTCAGACACTATAAACGAGGAACAATAAACCAATTAGTTATTGAAATACTCTTTTTTCATAAAAAAATCAATGATTTTATTAAAAAGATGGTTGATTTAAACAATCATATCTTACACATCCATAAAAAATCTTTACAACATAATTTAAATGAGTTAGTTTAGGCCTTTAGGGGTAAATAATTAAGTAAACTTTCACATACAAACACCATAAATATGTGTAAAAAACACCCATATACACCTCAAACCATCAGTTTTACTGTAACAAATTTTCATTAAAAAACTGTAAATTTACAGCAAAAAATGAAATGGGTCAAAATCAAAACTTACCATTCTTGTGTTAGAGCTTCAAGCAAAGATTTATTGCTACAAAAACCACCACAAATTTTTTCCAAAAACTGCTTCTTTTTAAGAGTACAAACATCACTAAAAAAATCCATATAATTCAAAATCCAAGCCCTTTTTCTACCAAATGATTGAAAATGAAAAAAACCTTTCTAAGAAAAAGAAAAAAAAGAAGATAAACCTATGAAGTAGTACATTTGATCGAATGCTATTTATACACTCATAATTTTGGTTATTAATACACATAATTGCAGATTTTTATACTCGAGATTATATAGGATTTGTTTTTTTTAAATGATTTTTTACGGCTGGTTATTAATATACCAGATTATTCCGGATTTGTTTTTTAATACACCATATAATATCAAATTTGTTTACCCCACCCGGTTGGGGTGCATAAGGACAAAAAAAATTGAAAATTTGGTCATGTTATGTAATCAAAACATTTGGTACTTTTACAAACTGGAATGATAAAAATACTCTGTGTTGGGGTAAAAAATTCCGAAACAATCTGGTGTATTAAAAAAACAAATCCAAAAGAATCTAGTGTATTAATAACCAGTTGTAAAAAAATTCAATTTTTTTTAAAAACAAATCCTAAACAATGCGTGTATAAACAATCTTCCATTAGGAGTGTATAAATAGCGTTCAATCAAACGTACAACTTCATAGGTTTATCTTCTCTTTTTCTCAAAAGCATTTTTTCATTTTCAATCATTTGGTAGAAAAAGGGTTTTGATTTTGAATAATATGGATTTTGATTCAGTTTTTGAAAGAAAGTTTTGGTGGTTTTTGTTTTGATAATCTGAATCCTATGGATTTTGATTCAGATTATTATGCTTGAAGCTCTATCATAGGACATATTGGTAAGTTTTAATTTTGACCATTTCATTTTTGCTGTAAATTTACATTTTTTTGATAGAAATTTCTTATAGTAAAACTGATGGTTTGAGGTGTATATCGGTGTTTTTTACACATATTTATTGTGTTTATATATGAAAGTTTGCTTAGTTATTTACCCCTAAAGGCCTAAACTCATTTAAATTATGTGGTAAAGTTTTTTTGGATGTGTAAGATACGATGGTTTAAATCAACCATTTATAGTGTCTGTGTGTGGTTTTGCTGATTTTGCTTCCTTAAATTCTGAACAAATTAGGATATTGTGTGGAGTGGATCATGATGAGCTAAAGAGGCTTTTTCATGTATCTAAACCGATCCGAGAAACGGTAAGTTGTTTACTATATAGTATGATAGTTATAAGATTATGTTATGTTTACTAATATTGCGACAAATTGCACATTATGATTGCAAAGAAATGTCATTTTGATTATAGTACACTGGAAAAAGATCCCTGCCTCATTAAACTTGGAAAAACTCCCACAAAGCATTTTTGAAGATTGGGTTGTCGTAGTTCTTCTAAGATTAATGAGGCAAGTATCTTTTTCAGTGTATTATAATCAAAATGTCATTTCTTTGCAATCACAACCTGCAATTTGCCGCAATATTAGTAAACATAACATAATCTTAGAATTATCATATTATATAGTAAACAACATACAGGTTCTCGGATCGGTTTAGATACATGAAAAAGCCTCTTTAGATCATCATGATCCATTTCACACAATATCTTAATCTGTTCAGGATTTAAGGAAACGAAATTAGCAAAACCACACTCAGACACTATAAACGAGGAACAATAAACCAATCCGCTAAAAAGAAGCAGTTTCTACCAAATGATTGAAAATGAAAAAAACCATATGATTCGAATCGAAACCCTTTTTCTACCAAATGATTGAAAATGAAAAAAACCCTATGAAGTAGTACATTGGATTGAACGCTATTTATACACTCATAATTTTGGTTATTAATACACATAATTGCAGATTGTTTATACTCGAGATTGTTTAGGATTTGTTTTTTTTAAATGATTTTTTATGGCTGGTTATTAATATACCAGATTGTTTCGGATTTGTTTTTTTATACACCATATTGTATCAGATTTGTTTACCCCAACCGGTTGGGGTGCATAATGACCAAAATAAATTTAAATATGGTCATGTTATGTAGTAAGTCCCTTATATAATCAAAATGTTTTAAATACATAAAAATCCGTGATTCATTTGTAAAGCTTTACGAATTAGAAATAGATCTAGCTACTCTTCCACAAGTAGGCAAGTGTTAGTGTGTTACTACTTATTTTCCCATGTATCTTTGTTTTCTTTTGCATTTTTTCTAAGAAAAATCAAGTCGTGTGTGAGAGTATGCACCTGCTTATGCGTGCTTTTAATAGGCGCGTATTTTCATAATGTCAATACATCCCTGACTGCCACACGTCTTAAAAAGTTTTTGCACACCTTCTTAGGACTTTTGAGAATCATTTATAGTGGGTGTGTGGCTTAGCTTATATGAATAGTTTATGGTTTTTTTAAAGAAACAACATTTTTTCGCTTATAATACTCACCGAAACTGATGACGTGAATTTATGGGACAGCATACGTTACTCACTTAAAGCTAGGTGTATTGTGTCTCAGTTTCGTTAAATTGGTTGATATTCTCTTTGAATTCAAATTTATTCGTTAAATGGGCTCTCTGAATTTTTTATTTACTTTGGCAAGAAATTGCGTTTTGTAGGATAGTATCAGTTGTTGAAGATGTCAAGTTAGATAGATCAATAGAAATAAGATTTGTTTATGCAGTGGCTTTCAAAAGTTGATGGTTTGGGAACTCAGGATATAAATTTGGGCTGGAAGTTTCGGTGTAACTGAGGATAAAAACTGGGGAGTTGTGAAACATCTAGCCGACATAGACCTTGATATGATCATTAGTAGTTCATGGTCATTGGCTAATTCTTACCTACAACTCATGTCAAGAAGTATGTGGACCGGGTGGTACCATGAGAGATCTGATAATGTTATACATCTAGTGATTCTTAGAATTCAGTTTATCCTAGTGATATTAGGCATTGCATCAATCAGCTCCATTCAATAAAGAAGGTTCTTAGCAGTAAACACTAAAATTCGGGATAAGTTGGATTAATAGGTTGTTTTATGTATGCATAAGCTAGAACAAAAACATATAAAAGGATGTATACCAGATCAGCAATAACAGCCCTGCTCTACTTTTCCAACAAGATCAGCACCAACATCAGCAGATTGATTGAAAGAAGTCGAGACTCACAATCAATAACCTTGATGGATCCGGGTGAGAACAGCCATACCAACAACCACCAAAGCAGAAAATCCACCAGCACGAACAGCTATCAGAAAAAAAAAAACAAAAAAAATGTAGTGTGTGTCATATAACACGAGTAATTAACTATGTAAAAGAAGAAAAAGAATGAATGAAACCTGTAAAGCATAGCGTCTAGCAGCAGTAGAAATAATACGAACATACCCCGCAGCAAACAGAAACGAACCCCCTTGAGCCGCCTCCTTTTGTTCAGGCCAAAAAACATAAATCCCAATAACAAAACAAAAAAAGTAAAACGAATAATTACTCAAAACATTGGTTGAAGATTAAAACTCACCTAAAATTTACAGCAGCGTATTTGTGGATCGGTGCGACCTTTTCATTTTTTCAGCCAGATCCCCTTTCTTTCTCTCTCCTCCACCAACCCTATTCTCATAAGCAAGCAGATGTCGTTAATAACAGATGGATTGAAAGAAGTCGAGACTCACAATCAGTAACCTTGATGGATCCGGGTGAGAACAGCCATACCAACAACCACCAAAGCAGAAAATCCACCAGCACCGAACAGCTATCAGAAAAAAAAACAAAAAAAAAATGTAGTGTGTGTCATATAACACGAGTAATTAACTATGTAAAAGAAGAAAAAGAATGAATGAAACCTGTAAAGCATAGCGTCTAGCAGCAGTAGAAATAATACGAACATACCCCGCCATAAGCGAACAGAAACGAACCACCCTAGAGCCGCCTCCTCTTGCTCAGGCCAAAAAAACATAAATCCCAAATATCATGACCGCGCGCAAGGAGAAATAGACCCATACTACGTCTGGAAAAACCGCTCCGCCACGTCACGTATCGCGTCGGAGATTTGGATCATTTCGGGAGGGCCTTCGTCCTTGGAGAGGACCCATAAAAGTGAGGATGCAGACGGAGAAAACGAATATGATGATGGGTGAAGTGGAGGCTCCCACGTAGAAGAGAGGCATACGAAGCGTAGGATATAAACACCTGTTAGAAAAATAATTCAATAAAACTAATTAAATTAAATTAAAAAAAAGGATTATATAGTTGAGGAGTACTACCAGTTGTTGTTCTGATGAAGGGTTTTGTTTGAGAATAGCCATATGATTGTGCAGAAACTAAACAAATCAAATACAAATACAATTAAAAATTATTTCATATGCGAAGGTAAACAATCCGTCTATAGACGTCGATGTTGTTAATGACCAGGAAACACCTGAAAGACTAGAAACCTTTTCAGAATCAGAAATGACGACACATGAAACGCAACCTAAAGTGGCTTTTATCAGACCACGGTTTTTAATCAACATCAGCATTTTAGCACCTCTACTACTTTAAAAGTTCAATTATACACCCAAACTTGAAAACTTTAGCACCTCGCTTTTTAATCAACATCAGCATTTTATTTAGAGCAAAGAAATAATACTAATGTTTGTATCGCAGAAACTTAGATGATATTATACAAGTTCTTACATTACGTTCTTCTTATATACTATTCATATTGCAGGTCAAGTATGTTCAAGGCCTTGTTCATGGCCCAACCTATAACGACTTAACAAGTCTCAGTCTACACCGGTCCCACTTACATTCATTTATACAAACATATATTGGACCCAAGAGGATCAGAATCAAGGACATAATTTAAGATATAAACGATTGCAGTTATACAAAACGTACCTCTTTGACTGCATTTCAAGACAAGTTATGCTATTTCCTAACTGGCCAATAAGACGATTGATAGTTGAAAAGCAAACCTGAAATTTAACAAGATATAAACAGTAATTAGTTGAAGTCGGTTCAAGGGGCAAAATAAGAAGTTTCAATAAACAAAGAGATAGAAGATGCTGCCTAATTTATTCCTCTGCCACACTATGATGAATTGTAATTATCTATAAATCACATAAAGTCCAACAAATAGAGTGGAATTTAAGTGATTGCTATATGAACATTGACATTTTAGATACTTACTTCTGATACAAACGAAGACCATGACAGTTACTCGTATATACAGGACTATCGTAACTTTTGGATTGTACAGCATTACCTAAACTATCCACTGAGCGAGCGGTAATTGCCTAAAAATACTCCAAAAGGCTTCACATTTATCAATCTAAATAATGTTGCATCAAACTATTCTCCTAAAAAAGGCTATGTTGCATTAAACTAACGTATTGTAAATTATGCCAACCTTTATCTCATTTCAGGAAAAGACTTAATGAGATTTCTGAGTGTATGCGTCTTCTCACTTACTTTAATGAAGTAGAAAACATGAGATTTTACTATCAATTGAAAAATAATCTGTGTGCAGCGTACATAACTTCAACGAGAAGTCTGTAAAGAAGAAAATCAAGTACACGACAGCTTTTAGGTGGCAGTGTACATTTACCCGATAGGAGCCAGCATTAAATCAGTTCACAGGCCCAAAAATAGAATATACTCTAGATTTGGAGTCATAATACTAATAAAGATAAAAGAAGGAATAGATAAAATTGGCCTTTTAACTCATCACTGACCTCTGATATCATATAATTGCTCACGTCTGGAGGCAACATATCTTTTATATCATCTTCATGTGAAACTTCATAAACTCGATGCAGAAGGCTACCATCGAAGTCCCTGTTAACGTAAGAATACCTGTAAGTTTAAATATAATTCACGTCACTATCTATCATGAAAGATAACAAACGTGTCCAACTATATATGTAATCACTTCAAAGTTTACACAAATCAAAAAGGTGAAAATGACGGATCTCGTATTGTTAATATTCGGGTTTGATGGTGACAATCCTCTGATTAGGTGACTGCAATAATCATCAAGTTAATATCACAATTGATACTAAAACTTGCACCCAACACGACTCTGACCCTATAACTCACAACTTTTTCATGTTTTCCATGACCAAACAAAGACGCTAGAAAGTGAGGATCTAACAAACTAACCGGATTTGCTCACTCTAGACACATATCCAAACACTCCTAAGTAGCAGCAACAAGAGACAATATTCACATATAGCGTATAAATTCTTTTCACTTCATATACAGATGCTCATATTCTGTTTTATGCTTTTGACAGAAATAAGAGATCAAGTTTTTGATGAGGACAAAAATAAGGTTACCATCACGGTTGTATGCTGTGACCCTGAGAGGTTTAGAGACAAGCTTTGCTGCAAGGGCGGCAGGGCCATTCAGAGTATTGAAATCATTGAAAACAAACCACCACAACCCAAACAACCAGCCCCAGCCCTAAACCTGTTATTGTTGAAAAGCCTAAAGACCCTCCTCCTAAACCTAAGCCTCCCATTACATTCTCCTTAATTTCTGATGAATCGATTCAATTATTTTAAGGGTTTTGTTTGAGACCCGATCTGATCAACTACACAGATTAATTTGATTTATATATCAAACAAAATAGAGTAAAATGTGGAAACTTTACTAAATACAGTCAAACAAAATAGAGTAACATGTGGAAACTTTACTAGATACAGTCAAACAAATCAATTTTCTTTATTACTAATTAACTAGAGTTTAAAGTGGAGGAATTTAGTTTTTTATTTCAGTAGTATTCAAAACAAAATTCAAACTAAACACTTTAATTATCATTACAGTTTTTTTTTTTTTAATTTTTTGAAATTATTCATTATAATATATTCGTATAAACATTCACTCACAAATTCTACAATTCCTGCTTCGAAGATTCCAGTTCTCAAGGTCGACACCGCTCTTATACATCTCTATTACTTATAAAGAAAAACCCCAAAACTTTGAGTGTTAAAAAATAACTTAATTATGCAATTGTTGAAAAATTAAATAAATAGAAGTTAGATATTAATTATGGAATTGTTGAAAAATTAAAAAGAAATGTTGAAAAATTAAACCATAAACAATTATATAAGTTACCGGGTCACGGGTTCCACCACATGATTACTTCGGTCGAGTAACATGGTCACAGGTTCCACCAACGGGTCAACCCGGTCGAGTCATCGGGTCACGGATCGATCATCGGACCAACCCGATTGAGTCACCGGGTAACGGGTTGAGCCATCGGGCCAATCTTTTCAAGTTATGGGTTCGACCATGGGTTAACCCGATCGAGTCACCGGGTCACGGGTTCGACAACCGGGTCAATCCTGTCGAGCCACTGGGTCACTGGCTTCGACCACCGGGTCAATCCTATCGAGTCACGGGTTCAACCAGCGAGATACAGGTTCGACCACCGAGTTAACCCGATCGAGTCAACGGGAACGTGCTCGCCTACCGGTTCAACCCCGGACGAGTCATCGGGTTACCGATTCGACCATCGGATCAATTAATAAATCATTAACTATCTATCGCTAGACAATTATTGGGTCACGAGTTCGACCATCGAATCAATTAGCATATCATTATGTCTTTAAGTAATTCTGCTGCTATATGCGGATAATCATATAATTATTTTTAATCCGCATATTCGTGCGTAGTTCAACCATGACGGCTCAATAAGAGAATCGATACATCCAGCTTACATGATTGTATACGTGGTGACCACATCCAAAAACATGTCAATTTTTGTTAGTTTGTTTCTTAACTCAACCAAATTAGTCCCTTGAAGAAAAAATGAGGGGAAGGATATGTTGCATGGTCATGCAACGACCAATATGCAATAGGATTAAGATTATTAGTTTCATTTTGGAACTCAAATGGATAGAGTTTCTACCAATGTTCCCTCACTAACCTAAAGAGCTCTACGTACCGTAACTAGGGCCGGATCTAGGCATGTGCGTCATAGGCGACCGCACAGGACCTCTATTTTTCGAGAGCCTCCAAATTTTAAAACTTTGGTACAGGTATAAACTCATTTTGGAAGGACTAGCAGGGTACCCGCGCGATGCGGCGGCGGGTACCCTGTGACTAAATTTTCTTCGGTGTTATAATTAGTGTTTTTTTAATTATAATTTTTGAATCAAATGTTTTCATCTAAAAACATGTTCTATAACGATCTCGGCTTGCATGTCTAAACACGAATTGAATCTGAGATCTTTTACTTTTTTGAGTCTGGTCTGATGATAGGTTATAAAGTCGAGCCATTTCGTCTGGCCTTTTTTTTATTTAACTCGGTTGAGGCTAAACTCCGTTGAGTTAGTTGAGTTAACCAAGTCCTTACATTTTATATTCCCGGCATATTGATTTTAGCATATTCTCGGCACTCAAAAAATTGACATTATAGTTTGTATTAGTATAAGATAGATGCTTTTTAGTTTTGTACAATATGCATATGGTATTGTATATTTATGTAATGGGGTTTTTTATTAAGAGTATTAATTACAATTTTAAATTTAATTTTACCATATTGTACATTTAGCTTGTAAAATTGTATTCCTTACACAATGTTTTGGTTTGTGCATTAAAATGAAATACAACATGTAGATGTAGTAGTACCTCTTAATTTTTTTGCATTTAATAAGAAAGAGATACTAATCTCTTTTATAAAGGAGTTATATTTAGCATTGTTTAAAACTTTGGTACAGGTATAAACTTTGGTACTTGTGTTATCACTTCATATTTCAATTTATAAAGGAAATAATATTTCAATTCAAAAGCAATTAAGACTATATTTTTTTTTTTGGAATATGTGTAAACTACGGAGTATCACTTCATGATGATGATACCGTAAAAAATGTTGTAATATTGTAGCATTTGAAAGTCAGTAGTTTCATAACATCACTACCTCTCTTTGTACCTCTTTTTAGATAACTTGCGTATGGACTTTCAAACACTTTGTTATTTAATTTAATTAGCCCATTAAATTTGTGTTCATTATGTGATAAATTAATTAAAAATCTTTGTATGGACAGTGTGGATCAGGATTTGTGTGCATAAAATTCTTTCTTATGAATAGGGCAAATATCTTTTTCACAACAAATCAACTTCACGCTTGTTCAAACGATTATTACTGATTTTGAAACCATATTGTAGTTATATACTTTAAATCTAGGTAAGATTTTCTAACAAGCGCAGGCTTTATGACTTTTAAGGTAAAGATGAAGCCATGAAACGCTATAAAAATTGGATATGTTAGGTTGCCCACATGAGTGACCACATTCGAGTTTCGACTCAAAATTGCGTGTCATCTCGATTTTCTCTGTCTGATGAACTAAAATGATTTGTTTCTATATTAAAGCGACTTACATTATAAAAACATACTCAACAAAAATATTTTTTAATTTAGTTAATACACATAAACATGTATCCAACTTACTGACGATCGAATTCCCACATCAAAAGGAGACCTATTCCGACATTGTTTTGACTACTCGTGTTAGTATTAGTGTCAAGTCTAGTTAACGTATGCGATAAGTAGAAGGTACCTAAGTGCACTTTTCTTAATGTACTATGTTTTGAGTCGGATGTGGGTTGCAGCCCAATCCTAGGTCGGTTAGGATTACCCCTCATCTCTATAAATAGAGATGAGGAGTGAAGGACTCGTTACACCGTAGCTTTTATTCTTTCTATGTAATCGATCGATTGGTATAATAAAGTAAATCGTTTGGTTACCTCTTTGTGTGTCGTTCTTCTGGGTTTTGGTCGTTGCAACTCTGCGGTCTTCTTTAAGGGATCTAGGTTCCGCATATCGATCTTCGGGTTGTTGGTGTCGAGTCCAACAAGTGGTATCAGAGCTCACGGTTGTGTGGTCTTTGGAGATCGGTGCTAGATCGGAGAAGAGTCGTGAAGAAAAAGGGTTCGAGGTTTTATCGATTAGTTTTTCTTGAGTTGCAGGTGTTTGGAGGTAGAAGACGACTGTTGGTAAACAAGGAAAAGAACCATATTTTTTATTAGTTGGTTGGTTTACACTTGACTACTACCACTTTACAAATTGTATTAAGTCAACGTGGGTACAGTACAAAATTGTTTTATATTACTATTAGTTTTATTTATTTTTGTTTTTAAACAGAGGTAAGTAGAATTAATATTTAAGCAAAGGTTCTTGTTGCGGGTTTCTTGTGGTTCAAGTTTGATCGTGGTTTGCTTGGGTTTTCAAGTGTGCGATCGGGTTTGCTTGTACGTGATCGAGGTTTAGGTTCTTCTAATTAATTCGATCTGCAAGAAGGTATTTTTACGCAACAAGGGGAAAGAATATGTCGGCGATAGAGAAGTTTGACGTCGGAAAATTCGACGGGTCTAATGACTTCGTGTTGTGGCGTGTGAAGATGCGGTGTCTATTAATACAACATGGTTGGGAGACTGCCCTAGATCCATTCCCGGATACCATGACGGACGCTCAAAAGACTGCGGCGTTGAAGACGGATGTCTATAAAAAAGCACACAGTGCCTTACTCTTGTGCTTGGATAACAAGGTGTTGAGGGAAGTCAACAAAGAAAATTCTGCTGCGGGTGTTTGGTTAAAATTGGAAACTTTGTATATGACAAAGTCTTTAGCCAACAAGTTGTACTTGAAGAAGAAGCTGTTCACTTTCTACATGCATTCAGGTAAGAAATTATCTGAACATATAGATGAGTTTAATAAGTTGATCGGTGACTTGGCGAACATAGACGTTGATATTGATGACGAAGATCAGGCACTCATGTTACTTACATCATTACCATCTTCATATGATAACTTTGTGGAGACATTGCTTTATGGAAGGGAGTCGCTCACTTTGGAAGATGTCTTGTCTACCCTCAATTCACGAGAGTTGAAGAAGAGGACATATGCAAAGGATGATGGTGATGGGTTATTTGTAAGGGGAAGGCCGGAGCATCAGGGTAATCAAGGACGTGGTAGTTCGCGATCAAAGTCAAAGGGTAAAGGAACTTATAAACAGAAGTGTTACATATGCTATTCTGAGGATCACCTTAAGAATGACTGTCCAAAATGGAACAAGAAGAAATCAACTGGCTTTGTCAACAAGAATGCAAAACAGGATGTTGGGACGTATTCTAAGGGTTATGACAATGGTGATTTGATGGCGGTGAGTGAGGAAAGCTTCTTAGAGTGGATCATGGACTCTGGTGGTTCCTATCACATGACGCCTAGGAGGGACTTCTTGTTTGATTTTAAGGAGCTTGACGGAGGTATGGTTTTGCTCGGTGATAATAGAGCATGTGCCATCAAGGGGACAGGGAAGGTGAGAGTACAAATGAAAGATGGTTCAAGTTTTGTGCTTGAGAATGTGCGTTACATTCCCGAGTTGAAAAGAAATTTGTTATCTTTGGGCACTCTGGATCGAGAGGGCTATACCGTGAAGTTGCAGAATGGAAGAGTAAAGGTGATCAATGGTTCTTTGATGGTTTTGTCAGGAACTTTGAAGGAAAATTGTGTGTACTCCTTGGATGGTTGGGTTGAATCAAGTGAAGCTAGTGTTGGTATAGAAGAAAAGGAAAGTCTTGCGCAGGTGTGGCATAAACGCCTGGGGTCACATTAGTGAAGCAGGCTTAAATGAACTCAAAATAAGAGAGGTGTTGGGGAAGGAAGGTCTAGGTAAGCTCGAATTCTGTGAAAATTGTGTTCTTGGAAAATCGACCAGGGTGAGTTTTGGTCGAGGTCAGCACACAATAGAGGGAGTTATAGACTATGTCCATGCGGATCTCTGGGGTCCTTCTCGGGTGGAATCGATGAGTGGTTGCCGGTACTTCTTATCGATTGTTGATGATTATTCGAGGAGGGTTTGGGTTTATTTTCTTAGACACAAAAGCGAGGCGTTCAGCAAGTTCAAGGAGTGGAAGCAGTTGGTAGAAAACCAGACAGGTAGAAGACTGAAGAAACTTCGAACGGATAATGGTTTGGAGTTTTGTAATCAGGAGTTTAATAACTTGTGCAAGGAGAGCGGGGTAGCAAGACATTTGACGGTTGCTGGAACTCCGCAACAGAATGGTCTAGCTGAACGAATGAACATGACGCTCTTGGACAAGGTTAGGTGTTTACTGATTCAGTCTGGTTTGCCAGAATCATTCTGGGCTGAAGCAACGGTGACAGCAGCATATCTGATCAATAGGTCTCCATCTAAAGCATTGGAGAAGAAGACACCTATGGATTTATGGTCAGGACATCCGGCGAATTACGAGATGTTGAAGATATTTGGTTGTGTTGCTTATTCACACGTGAATCAGGGGAAGCTCAAGCCTAGAGCTATAAAATGCATATTCCTGGGGTATCTTGAGGGTGTGAAGGGATACAGATTATGGAGGTTGGATGATGTTAAACCGAAGATAATCATAAGCAGGGATGTGGTCTTTAATGAGAGCCTTATGTATAAGGATACTCTCAAGGGTGCTGGTGCTGCAGATTCTGGGAAGGAAATTGAGTTTGAGGTGGAACTTCAAGGCAGTTGGGTCGAACCAACTGTGGATCCTCATACTGGGGTAAATCCAGGGAATGAATATGAGGATCAAGTTGAAGATGCAGTAGATGCAATGCCTCAACAACAGAATCTGGACAACTATGTTCGGGTGCGTGATAGAGCTAAGAGAACAACTACTAAACCTGCAAGGTATAAGAATGAAGGTAATGTATCATTGTCTAGATCATCAGGGTCTAGGGAAGAAGATGATATTACGGCTTATCCGTTTGCTATTGCTGAGGAAGAAGATACACATGAACCAATCACATTCTAGGAGGCGATTAATTCATCTGAAAGGGATGAGTGGGTTCGTGCTATGGAGGAAGAGATGAGTTCTTTAAAAAAGAATCATACTTGGGAGCTGGTCGATCAACCACGTGGTCAGAAGCTGGTAAGCTGCAAGTGGTTGTATAAGATTAAAGAAGGGATTGAAGGCGTTCAGAAACCAAAGTATAAAGCAAGGCTGGTAGCTCGGGGTTTCACACAACGAGCAGGGATTGACTATAATGAGGTATTCTCACCCGTGGTTCGACATACATCTATTAGGGTGATTCTCTCATTAACTGCTTGTGAAGATTACGAGTTGGAACAACTTGATGTGAAGACGGCGTTTTTGCATGGTAATCTTGAAGAAACCATTTATATGAGGCAGCCGCTTGGTTTTGAAGAAGGAACGGGCAACAAGGTATGTTTGTTGAAGAAATCCCTTTATGGTCTTAAGCAGTCTCCAAGGCAGTGGTACAAACGGTTTGATGTGTATATGGTCAGCAATGGGTTTAGCCGTAGCAACTATGATAGTTGTGTTTACTTCAAGGAGTTTGCACCAGGTATGTACATATATCTACTGCTGTATGTAGATGATATGTTGATTGCTTGTAAAAGGAAGTCTGAGATCGAATATACCAAGGGACTGCTGCGGAAAGAGTTTGATATGAAGGAACTTGGTCCAGCTAGGAAGATACTTGGTATGGAGATTGTCAGGGATAGGGGTAACCGAACCCTGAAGGTGTCTCAGTCGGGATATGTGCGGAAAATTCTGAATAACTACAGAGTGGATAATGGCAGGTCGGTCTCTGTGCCATTGGGAGCACACTTCAAGGTATCTTTGAAGGATTGTCCGTCGAGTGACTGGGATGTGGAAAGAATGAGTAAGGTCCCATATGCGAATGCTGTAGGTAGTTTAATGTACTTGATGGTTTGCACTAGACCAGATATTGCGTACGCTGTTATCATTGTGAGCAGGTATTTGGCGAATCCATGTAAAAATCACTGGGAAGCGGTGAAGTGGATTTTGAAGTACTTGAAGGGCACTGCTGATGTAGGTCTAGTGTGTGGTAGAGATCAAGGGAAGCACGTGGATGTTGACGGTTTCGTGGATAGCGATTATGCTAAAGACCCTGACAAGGGTAGGTCGATAACCGGGTACGTGTTTATGGTACATGGCTGTGTTGTGAGTTGGAAAGCAACTCTGCAGCATGTTGTTGCATTGTCTACTACAGAGGCGGAGTATATGGCGCTTACGGAAGCTGTTAAGGAAAGCATTTGGCTTAAAGGTCTACTAATCGAGCTGGGAATAAACCTAAGGTCAGTGGTTGTGAATTGTGATAATCAAGGGGCGATTCATCTCTTAAGAAATGCAATGTTTCATGAGAGGACGAAGCATATCAACGTGAGGTATCACTTCATCAGGGAGATCGTAGAATCTAAAGAGATTGAAGTGGCAAAGATAGGCACGGAAGATAATGCAGCTGACGCTTTCACAAAGGTGGTTCCGGTCCGAAGTTCAAGTATTGCATGGAGATACTTGGAGTCGGGGCTAACTAGTCTTGTCACTAAGGTGGAAATTGTTAGTACTAGTGTCAAGTCTAGTTAACGTATGCGATAAGTAGGAGGTACCTAAGTGCACTTTTCTTAATGTACTATGTTTTGAGTCGGATGTGGGTTGCAGCCCAATCCTAGGTCGGTTAGGATTACCCCTCATCTCTATAAATAGAGATGAGGGGTGAAGGACTCGTTACACCGTAGCTTTTATTCTTTCTATGTAATCGATCGATTGGTATAATAAAGTAAATCGTTTGGTTACCTCTTTGTGTGTCGTTCTTCTTGGTTTTGGTCGTTGCAACTCTGCGATCTTCTTTAAGGGATCTAAGTTCTGCATATCGATCTTCGGGTTGTTGGTGTCGAGTCCAACAACTCGGTTGATCATCTCCATTGCGACCAACCTTATCCACTTAAATCGTAAGTTCACATGGAACAGTTTTTTGAACCCGTAGTAAAACCTTATAATTACATAACTATAGCTAGGCAACATTATTGTTTGTCGTTCACAATATGAACCCATAACTTGAAATTTCATTTCAAATGTTAAGTTGGACATGACAATATGTTAGTACATGTAACAAAGAGATACATAACTCCAATGCATGGTAGCTAGGTAGGTCTAATCTACAAAAGGTTGGACAATGTGTGTAGTACAGTACAATCAAAACCTGCACAGTCACGAGGGGTAAAGAGTGAAAGAAAGAAAGATTGATTGATGAGTGTAATCTATATATCCAAACACACGAGATGGATCTTCTAGGTTATAATATGCTATAAATGGATACTCAATTAAATAAACAAATAAAAGGCATTCAATGTTTTCTCAACTATTATTCTGTCATCCTACTAACCTACTACCCAGTCAAATACGTAAACTACTTACCAGAATATTTATGACTTTTGAGATTTGAAATGCAAACTTTTTATTGTATTTCTTTTTGTCGAATAATCAACACAAACTAGTGTGAATTGTTTCATGATGGATAATATTTGATTATTTGATTATGCTTTTTAATAGTAAAAGAAACAAGCCATTCAGGAAAGATAAAAAGAAAGAACATACACCATGCATGGTGTTTACATTTTGATCACTGATTATAGCTTTCAGAGTTTTACATTCTGATTTTGTTTATGCCTAACCTAAAACTACACTCAAAATCCAGTAAATTTGGGTTGTAGTGAAACATTCGGAATGGCCAAGAAGGTCGGAAAAGGGTCTCAGGACTAACCTAATGAGACCGCATATTTCTGAGTAAAAATAATGTCCCTTACCGGTTAACATGACCTCATACGTTTACCCTTAGAACAAAAACCATCCTAAATATACTTTTCTAACCATATACGATATTTTTCTTTTTTGTAAGCCTTAAATAAATCATCTTATTTTCAAGTAGTATATACCTAAATGAAAATTAAAGAAAATGGTGAGTTTGATATAACAGATGCCTTAAATCACGCATGAGAGTGGTCAACTTTGTCGACAGTCATGCGTGAAGCGACCGCTCCCTAATCGCGCTTGATGCGTATTCGATTTATAAAACAAACACAAGAAAACTGTTTAATCAACCAACCTCCCCTTTATTTTTCTATAACTGCATTAGGCTATCACTTCAAATGTGATACCTAGCTTTGTGATCGTACTTACAACTCAGAAAGAAAAGAAAACTAAAGGTATGATTGATCTTACAAACCAAGATCAATATACAAGTAAAAAATCAACAAGATCGCTCAAAACCAACAATGGAGGAACAATGTGTGTGAAAGATGAAAAACCAGATGCAAAACTGAATGACGGAATAAACAAGAAATGGGTATATAAGCTCGCTTGACTTGGGTTGACTCAAGTTGAGTCTTCTTGCCACATTTAGTCCCTCAGCTTCTCTAAACCTGTCAAACTCAAACCAAACATTGCAAAGCAAAAATATAACAGAAATATATCTACCTTTCTTACCTTTAACTTTCATCAGATGTCATATTAGGATTTAATACCCCCTCTTAAGTTGACTTCTGATAAAGATCAACAAGCTTCAACAGTTCACAAAAAGAATTGTGATCTTTAATAGACAACCCTTTTGTAAACAAGTCTGCAACATTATCTTCAGATTTGATCTTAACAGTTTTGATCAATCCTGCAGATACCTTTTCTCTTAAGAAATATAAGTCAATCTCAAAATGTTTAGTTCTTTAATGAAATACAGGATTGGCTGCAATTTGAATTGCAGAACTACTATCACAACTGATAGGAACAGGCAAATTGACTTTCACCTTAAGATCATTCATAATCTTAAGTATCCACATGATTTCACAAGTAACACTGTTCATAGCTCTATATTCAGCTTCAGCTGAAGATTTGGCTAAAACAGATTGTTTCTTGCTTTTCCAGGATACAAGATTATCACCCAGATATACTGTATATCCAGTAACAGATTTTCTAGTAATCTTACACTTAGCCCAATCTGAATCTACAAATGCATTAAGATTCAGATTATTATGATGTTTAAAAGATATGCCAGTTCCGGGTGACCTTTTCAGGTATCTAAGCACATGGAAAGCTAATTTCAGATGAGATTTATAAGGATTATGCATAAACTGACTTAAACAGTGAACAACATAAGCAATATCAGGTCTGGTTAAAGTCAGATATATCAATTTACCAACAATCTTTTGATAACAAGTTTTGTTATCAAGCATAGTATCAACCTCATCTTCAATAAGTTTTTTTCTTTTCTTAGAAGCATCTGGTATAGGAGCTTTAGCTGGCTTACAAGCCAACATTCCATACTCAGATAGTAACTCTAAACAATATTTCCTTTGATTAAGACACAATCCTGAGTCAGTATCAAGTACTTCAATTCCCAAGAAATATTTGAGTTTGCCAAGATCTTTAATTTAAATTTTGAACTCAAATATTCTTTAAAGTCATTGATAATACTTTCATTGTTCCCTGTTATGATAATATCATCAACATAAACAAGCAGGGCAACAAAAGACTCATTCTCAGTCTTAGTAAACAAAGAAACATCACTTTTACTTTGACAAAAACCATTTTCAGTTAACACACTTGTTAATTTTTCATTCCATTTTCTAGGTGCCTGTTTTAACCCATATAAAGACTTGGTTAGCTTGCACACCTTGTTTGAGTTAGAGCCATACCCTTCAGGAAGATTCATATAAATTTCTTCATCTAAATCTCCATATAGAAAGGCATTATTTACATCTAACTGATAAACATGCCAATTATTATGCACAGCAACAGAAAGAAGACACCTAACAGTCACAATTTTCACTACTGGTGAAAATGTTTCCTCATAGTCTATACCCTCTTTTTGACTAAATCCCTTTGCAACAACTCTAGCTTTATATCTCTCAACATCACCACTAGATTTATATTTCACCTTCCATAACCATTTACATGCAACAGGCTTCCTCCCTTGAGGTAAGTCAACTATAACCCAAGTATTGTTTCTATTAAGAGCTTCCATCTCCTCATTCATAGCCTCAACCCATCTAGGGTCTTTGGCTGCCTCATTATAAGACTTAGGTTCATGTATTTTGTTCAAGTTGTTAGTAAACACAAAATTATGCATAGACAAGTTATTATAGTTAACCACAATATTAATATCATATTTAACTCTATTGTCAAGTACATAATCACTAAGTTTACCAGGCAACTTATGTGGTCTACTAGACCTTCTTAGCTCAGTTTTCTCTGGACTATTATTTTGAAACTGCTGATTAAATTCTATAAACTCTTCACCCTCAGAATCATAATTTTCATCATCTAGGGCAACATTATTGTCTAAATCATTAGCATCATTACTGCCTAAGTCATACTGGTTTCCAAGACTATGACCTTTATCATTCATAGACTCTGACCCCTGAGTATCACTGGTAACAATGATAGGAGTATCAGTAGATACTTTCTCAGCTAAGACAGACTCTTTTAAAATGCTACCTCTATCTCCTAATTTTTCATCTCTCATATCATCATAGGGATCATCAGAGTTGTTTACTGCTAAATCAAAAATATTTAGACTATTTATACCCTGATCTTCAAAGATCAAATCACTCTTACAAACATCATTTTTAAATGGAAACACTGTTTCATAAAACTTGACATCCCTTGAGAAAAACACATTTTTTTAACTCAAGACCAAACAATTTATAACCCTTTTTAGTAAATGAATACCCAATGAACACACACTTTTCAGACCTAGCAGCAAACTTATCCACATTATTAAGCACAGTACTAAAACAAAGACACCCAAAACTTTTTAAATGAGAGATGTTAGGTTCAGTTTTATAAATCATTTCATAAGGACTTTTTCCAGAGAGGACTGAGCTAGGAATCCTGTTAATCAGATAAACAGCAGTAAGAATAGATTCAGGCCACATGTTCAAAGGTAATCCCCCCTGAAACATGAGGGCTCTAGCAACATTAAGTAAATGCCTATGTTTTCTCTCAGCTATACCATTCTGCTGTGGAGTATACACACAAGTAGTTTGATGAATAACACCATTTTCCTTAATAAAACCTTCAAATTTATGATTAATAAACTCTGTTCCATTATCACTTCTAAAAACTTTGATAGCAACATCAAACTGATTTTTAATTAGCTTATAAAATTCAACAAGTTTATCAAAAACCTCATCCTTTGCCTTTAAGCATGTATAACCACACAGCCCTGGTATAGTCATCAACAATAGTAAGAAAGAATCTAAATCCATCTCTACTTTTAACTCTATAAGGACCCCAAACATCCAAATGAATAATTTCACCCAAACATTTAGTCTTATGATCACTTATAGGAAAAGGATCTCTAGTTTGCTTAGCCATGTGACACACATCACAAGGCTGAACATTACTAGCAGAATCAAGATGAATTTTATCCTTAAGAATAGCCAAAACTTGGTCTGAGGGATGACCAAGTCTATTATGCCACACACACTTAGATAAATTACACTTAGTGATAGCACAATTAATAAACTTCCTACCTGAATCAAACAAGTAAAGCCCATTATTTTCACTACCAGTCCCCAAGAGGGACTTTTGATGAGAATCCTGAACAAAACACTTAGATTCAGTAAAGGACACAACAAACTTACTATCTTTTGCCAACTTGTGAACTGAAATAAGACTGACCTTATAACCTGGAACAACCAGCACATTTTTCAAAGTAATTTTATCTGATAGTTTAAAATTTCCTACATGCTTTACATGTTCAATAGTACCATTAGGATGTGAAACAGAAATATTCAATTTTGACACATCAATAATGTCAAACAAGTGCTCAGTAAAAAAGTCATATGTTGTGATGCTCCAGAATCAAAGATCCAACCAATATAAGTACTATAAGTACTTATATTAGTATTATAGTTAAAGAATCTACAAGTGACAAAACTAATAATATGATTAGAACCAAATTTTATACCTGCAGCACAAGACTGCACATCACCAATGTCAGGCTTAGAATTGATCAAAGCCATGAGTCTATTTATTTGATCAGCAGTAAAGGGAAGAGATTTCCCAGATCCCTGATCAACATTATTACCAAGAGAACTAGTGACATTATTAGAACCATTAGATCCTCCAGTATTTCTTTTCTTGAAACCTGGAGGGTATCCATTAAGCTCAAAACATCTATCAACAGTATGGCCATTCATATTACAATGAGTGCAAACAAACTTATTATTATTCTTATTAGGACCTATGTTTTGACCATTTTGATTGTTTTGAGTATTTTTATTACCATTCCAATTATTAGGTTTAGTAACAAAAGCAGTAGCAGTATTATTATCACTCATAACATGAACCAAATTGTTCTTATGAGACTCAACCCTAGAAAGAGTAGCAAAAGCAAATTTAACATCTGGCAAAGGGTCTGCAGTTAGTAATTGGCTCCTAACAACACTAAAAGTGTCATCAAGACCCATCAAAAACTGCATGAGTCTTATAAGAGCATTATGACTCTTCATTTGAGGAGCACCATCACATTTACATGAAGGAAGATTGACAAGAGAGTCAAACTGCCTCCAAAGACTGTTGTAATTGTGATAGTATTCAGACAAAGAAGAGCCAGACTGAGTGAGAGAGCAAATCTTATAATGTAAATTATAGATAACATATCCATCAATTTTATCATAAGTTTCTTTAAATTCATCCCACACATCTTTAGCATTTTTTGAGAAAATTTGTCCTTGATATAACTCAAAAGAGATACATCCAAGAATCCAAGATAAAACCACAGCATTACATCTATCCCATTGATCAGATAAAACAATATCATCAAAATTTTTCTCACAAGTACCATCAATAAACCCCAATTTGTTCTTAGTATGTAATGCAAGTTTAAATGCAGCAGCCCAAACCTTATAGTTTTCAGGACCAGTGAGTTTAACACTCACAATGGGCTGCCCATTTGTGTCAGTAGGGTGTAAATACAAAGGGTCATTAGTATGAATGACAGTTTCACTTTCAGTTTCAGTATCACTCACATGAGTATCATCCTGATCATCCTTCTTTGGATCAGTCATGATGAAAACACACAACAATCACACAAGATAAACAAAGAACCCCTTGTACCTCCTCTACAAACAACTACCAAATATCACAAAAGAAAACTGAATCAATCCACCAAGACTACCTAATCCCTTCGACACCTAAAACCCCTCTAAACAACAAATAAAAAGAGAGAGAGCGAGAGAGGTGTTACAACACGCGCAGCTACTAGCAAAACGCACCAAGAATCAATGAGATCAAGAAGATCTCACTACAACCAACAAGCACAGCGGAAAAACAACCTGAAAATGTTAGTTATAACAAATAACTAACACAAAATAACAAATGCCCAAAAATTGAACGAAACCCTAATTTCTGAAATTTAGGGTTTCTTCAATTATCCTTACCAGAGATACAATTAAGCTTGATTAAGCAATAAAGAACCCAATTAAACACCACAGATCACCAAGAATCAGAAAACCCCCAAAATTTTAAAACCCTAAAAAATTAATTGATCAAAAAACTTGTAATTAACCACAATTAGAACACGATTAACCACAAGATTAATCAAGATTATTAATAAAACCGGTTTAAAACTCAGATATCAAGAACCAAAGGCTCTGATACCATATTCGATTTATAAAACAAACACAAGAAAACTGTTTAATCAACCAACCTCCCCTTTATTTTTCTATAACTGCGTTAGGCTATCACTTCAAATGTACTTCAAATGTGATACCTAGCTTTGTGATCGTACTTACAACTCAGAAAGAAAAGAAAACTAAAGGTATGATTGATCTTATAAACCAAGATCAATATACAAGTACAAAATCAACAAGATCGCTCAAAACCAACAATGGAGGAACAATATGTGTGAAAGATGAAAAACCAGATGCAAAACTGAATGACGGAATAAACAAGAAATGGGTATATAAGCTCGCTTAACTTGGGTTGACTCAAGTTGAGTCTTCTTGCCACATTTAGTCCCTCAGCTTCTCTAAACCTGTCAAACTCAAACCAAACATTGCAAAGCAAAAATATAACAGAAATATATTTACCTTTCTTACCTTTAACTTTCATCAAATGTCAAATTAGGATTTAATAATGCGTCATTGTTGGAAGCAAATCACGAGTCAATTCTTTAAAATTGAAAAAGAAAGACAAGATGTGCTTATATGGATGTTAGAGAGACTCTATAGTGTGAATATGCTCGTTTAAGTTCTCAAACCTATTGTTCCTGCATGACCCAAACACCCTTGTAATGTAAACAGCGTTGTGCGAATCTCAAATGTAACAAAATGTATGCATTACATCGTGTTGGATAATGACTAGTACACATAGTCTCCTTTGAACAACAATCTGCTTTTAATCTATTACTTTACTGAATATTGATGGTATGATTTATATTACTTACTGTTAATGAACACGAATGTTCTATGACTTTATGCGTCATTGTTCTATGACTTTTTTTTCCCATGTGTTATCTCTTGACATGCACCTGAGGGTTAAGGGTTTAGGGCTTAGGGTTTAGGGTTTAGGGTTTAGGGTTTAGGGTTTAGGGTTTAGGGTTTAGGGTTTAGGGTTTGGCTATTCCTATGTTTGTTATTATGAGTTGGTTGCAAAACGTTAACTACACATGAACTTTAGTGTACTATCACCCAAAACCCATGGATAGCATGTACACACACCTACTATCAAACCTATCTTCGAATCTTTCTTGAGTGATACATCCACCCCACATGTTAAATCACACTCACATGTTATACATCTTTATATCCCATAACTACCATAACTTATGTCGACACAACTTTTAGAGAGTTTTTTTTTTGTTAAGGGTTAAGCTAGCTAAGTTTTTTAACTTTTGAGAAAATATACCCGTAGTTCCCTCATAAATCACAATTTGTAAAACAAGGAATGTAAAAAATTTGATGTTCTTTGATAGCTAAGGTTTAAGTAGAGGTGGCAAATCTTGCCCATTTTGATACATATAAGCATTTTTTGCCCATTTTCATAAAAGGATGGGGCACTTTTTGCCCATTCTTTATAATGAATGGGCTAAACGGGCGCATATGTAAGAAACTAAATGGGCTTAACGGGCGCACTTGTAAAATGCAAATTAGTATACTCGACGAATATTTTTTATTAAATTTTTTATCCCGGCTTTCAAACAAGTATTTTTTTTTTATTTGTAAGTTTTTATATGTTTTTTTCCTTTTTTAGCTTGCGCCCGTTTAGCCCGCCCGTTTAGCCCGCCCGTTTCGCCCGTGCCCGTTTAGCCCCGCCCGTTTAGCCCGCCGCCCGTTGCCCGTTTAGCCCACCGCCCGTGCCCGCCCGCCCGCCCATTTTGCCACCTCTAGGTTTAAGCTAGCTAAGTTAAGTTCTTTGATAGCTAAAAATGTTGATTTAAAAGTTCATGTTCAGAAAAAGGTTTTTGCAATAGCTAGGATGAAAAACGAACTGAGAAAGATTTGAGGAACTAGTGTGAATACTAAGTTTGAAAAACCATCAATCTTGGAGAAACCGCCCTCAAAATCGCTAATAATCCAGTTAGTTGTTAGACAACCGACTGCATTTAGATATGAACGACCAAAATTCTCAAAACCACGGTTTACCTCATAAGTTGATGTGAATCCTTTTTGAAAACCTGTCACTTCATAGACTAGGCCTCGCGTAGCTGAATCTGCTTTATAAAAACCTAGAAAGATGATCGCATCTAGCGAATATATGAATAATTTTAAGAATATGTTTAGACATCATTCTAATAAAACTCTAGAATCTGCTATGAAAAAGGCACAAGTAAGAGATAGAATTTATAAACTTAGTGAGATGCCTTCTAGATTAAACACTGCTAATGGTAGCATATCTAAACCTAGGAGCATTCATCAATCATCTAAGAATTCAAGATCTTACTCAAAATCTAAACATACTACTTGTACTACATGTAAGAAGTGTATCCTTAATATGAACCATGATTCTTGTGTAAAAAAATCCTAAATGAAGTAAAATCTCGTGCTAAAGCAAAATCCGAGAGGAAAACTCTTAGAAAAAGCCCCGTAGAACACTTAAATGGTTCAACGAAATCTAAAAGATGAGTCTCTAAAGGATATAGGTTTTCCCCCATAAGTCTTCCACTATTCATGAGAAATACTATGAACCGTAGATCTTGTCTTGGATGAAAACCAACGGGTAGAATCTTCAAAACAATTGGTCTTAGTTGGTTCCTACAAGGAATATTCTAGCCTCTTACACAAGCAAGGTCGATACTGAAGCCTGCATGGTTTAAATAGAGATGTCACTAACCCACATGAATGCAAACAAACTCTTGATGATAGTGCAGGTACACCACTCAGTGTTCAAAAAGAACAAAGTCGTACACTAATTGCAGGTACCTCATACAATGCCAAAAAGGGTAATCTCAGAGTTTGGTTGCTAAAAAGGCTGATGTCTCAAGGGTCTCACAAATGATCTATATTCAAATGGTTTATAGTCAAATAACAGACTGTAACCCTACCTAAAAGAAAGGAAAGTTTATGCCGTATGATAACATATTCTCAAAAATGAGAAATTAAATTTTTTCGGTCATGAGCTATTATTAAACATTCAAAGTTTTAAAGCTAATGAAAGCAACTTTTATGTAGATGTCATTTTAGAACTCAGACTTCAAACAAAGGGAAGTATATCTCGTACAATAAATTATCCTCGAAACGAGAACGTAAATTATCTCGGTCATGAGATTGCATTATTAAAACATTTTAAGTTTTAAGCTTATGAAACTCAGACCACATCAGCAGTTCCTACAACAGATATGACTATCACGACGTCAACAACAGAGTTGGAATGTCTACTTGATCCTATGATTGATGAAGATTTTGATGGAGAAAATCAAGTTGTTTCAAAGTCCTCCGGTGTGACTATGAGTAAATGTATTATTATTTTAAATATAACTCAAATTTCGTATGTGGCTAATCGATTAATTCCAATAAGTATTTTTATTAAAAATTGCTCGTAAATTTAAATATTACTTTCATATACACAATTAAGTTACAGCATAGGGCCTCCAAATTTAATGAGACGGCCCTGACCGTAACACCAAAAACATCAAATTACACACCGCCATATCAGCGCTACATTAGCAAAACATCTAAATAACACTAACTTCTCTAATCATAACCCCCACCAACACAACTTTTTCTTTTTTTTCCAACCCCCCCCCCCCCCCCCCCCCCCCCAACAATTATTTCATTTTCTAAACAAACTACTTATTTTCATCCATAAACTAAAAATACAAATTAAATTACAAAAAAATAAAAAAATATTACAAAATTAAAAAATTATATTACTAACATAAAACCATAAAAGAATAATGTATTTAAATTTTTGGTGTTAAAAAAATTTGGGCTTTTATATTATTGGGCTTTATTTGTATTTACTTGTTGGGCTTGAAAACAAATTATATACACCAAGCCTAGGTTTTTTTTATCTCTAGACCTGCAAAAAAGAAAACGAAAAACATGTCATCAAAGCAGATCCCATCAACAAGATTCAAGTATGTTATCGGTTTTTTTTATCTTTTTTAAACTGGGGGCTAAAAGGGAAACTAAAAAGAGACACTAGAGGAGGTAAAACGATTTTTTTAAAAAAAAAAACCCCTCTAACGAGCGTTGGCCAGCCAACGCCGAGCGCAACGGCGTTGGGAGTTTGGGTGCTGGGGTGTAGTAACATCCAAAAACGCGGGGCAACGCCCGTTGGTGCGTTATTACACATGAGGCTCTAAGAGTAAAATATTTACATTACGTTCTCTATCTTTTATATAATAAAAGAATTATATTATTTGAGAATTTTAATGAAAAGTGGAGATTGTAGAATAACAATTGGACCAATCAAATGTCTTGATTTTGACACATAAATCAAGCAATGTGATTGGTGGAAAAAAGTTAAAATTAAATTGAGTTTAGTCAAAATTAAATATTTTGGTGGAAGAATTTGATGAAAATATACAAAGATATAGCGTCAAATTTGTGAATATTAAATCTTAAAAAAGGAGGAGGAGATTAATTAAATTTTATTGGTTGAATTTTAAATAAATTAGATTGTCTTAAGTGTAAAATTATATCTTTCTATAGTTTTTAGTAACTTTATAAAATAAATAAAAAACCCCCTTAAACTTTATACCTTCTAAACTATATATTATAAAAATAAAACATATATGTCATATTAAAAAATCAACAAATCACATAATTATAAATATTCAAATAGAAACACAAATTATTGTCTATTATAAATATAAATGAATGCAAGACCTCAAAATCGGCATGAGATGAAAATAAATAGACGAGATTCTACATGTTTACAACATATATTGTTTCAAGGTTGTTATGTGATACTAAAAACATAATGTCTTGAAATGGATATCTAACATTTCAGTTAAACAAAGTCAAATCCTTTGTGCAACAAATATTTATACAAAGTATCAATTAGTATTATCAAATAATTAAAAAATCATGTAAAATTTGAAGGTCCATGAGCATCATAACTATTTAATTATTAAAAATTTAATATTGTTTTATAAAATAATATTAAACATTACAAAATCATGAATTTATAAATCGTGTACGTGTAAGGTTGATGTAATGGGTTGTTGATCAACATTTAAGATATAAATATTTAGAATAAAATATCAAAATTAAAAAGAGGATGAAATTCGAAAAATAAAATTTTAAGTGAGTTTATATTAATTTACACGGTGTAAAATATAATAACAATATAATCAAATATATAAACACTAGATATTTTTTAAAAATATAATATACATAAAATCATAATAACTAAATTATTACTTAATTTAACCTTTATTTTTAAGTCTCGTGCGTGCACGGGCATTAAAACTAGTTTTAACTAGAGGAACATCAATCAACCCTAATTTAGTGGTTGTGACTTGTGAGTCCATTAAATGGGTAAAAAAACCCATCCAACTGTATCAGTAAAGTAAATTAAATATTGCTCCCAACATAGAGTTATCTATTACTACCTCCGTCCCATATTAAGCGTCCACTATTTAATATTTAAATTCTTTGTTATTAAACTTTAACCATAAATATTTGTATTTATGTTATATAATACTTGACGAAAGTCATATGAACATATTCGGTTTTAAATAATATTTTCATTGGTATAATTTTCATCGAGTATTATATAACACAAATACAATTATTTATGGTCAAAGTTTAGTAACAAAGACTTAGAATATTCCATTATGGACACTTATTATGGGACGGGGGGAGTATATCTAAATATTCAGTCCCTATAATAAATGGGCAGTAATAATGGTTCTTTGCTTTCAGTATTTCTGATCTAATTCATACTTTTTACCAAATCGTACATATGAAGAGTTTATGGAGTTATATTGCATTAAGAGCAGTATATCATCAAATAGGTATTTGAAAGACCAAAGGTTCATGTAGTTACACTACAATGATAAATTAAGGGAGCAACTTTACTGAGAGTCTTTCCAATTTCTACTTTATTTTTAGTACTAATCGTTAATAGAAGAATTCAAAAAGACTACTACGTATAAGTTACGTTTATGGAGCCTATAAATTTTCTCCAAACCATACACCACCCCACAACAATCCCATTAGTTCAGTCTGAAACAAAAATGCAAACATACGATGGCAACCTCATATTCAGTCTGTAAAACAATAAAACTAAAGGAAAAAGATCTCAGTTCGTTTTTTATGTGTTGAAGATTATTCAAAACCCTCATCAATCAATTGCACAGAACAAACGATCTTCATTGATCTGTATTGAGCTTACCTCAAATAATATTCAAATCATAAAGATTTCAAACATAAACAATACTATTTTGATATTCTTTGATTCGTTTAAGTACCTACCAAAGACCATTTAATGATCTTGAAGCCTTTGTAGAAAAAGATTGCAAAAACACATATGTGTGGTTTTATTGCTTTCGAGAGAGATCTATTTTTTGAGATGTGTGCTTTGTTTTATGTTGGAGTTATTAGATTAAAAGGGTTTGATAGATGAGCGTTGAATTGGTTTTGGTTGTGCTTTTGGGAAGAAACAGAGACGGATGCGTAAGAGAAATAAGGAGGCGCGTGTTTTGTGATATTAGGAATTAGGGTTTAACGAGGGATTGGTTCTCGGGCTTCAGGTTATTAATACATACGTTATATTTATACAAATTTAATTTGTTTTGTCAACTTAAATACATGATTACACACATTCATTTCAAGGTTAATTAAGTTTAGTCCCACCAATCATATTGCAAGTCAAGCTTTACTACATACTTGGATAATGGTGTGATTACTATTCGAGTGGGTTTAGGAGCAAAAGTCGTTATGTTTCGTTCAAAAGAAAGGTGAACATATGTTAACGGTCATTAATGTAGAACTTTTGACCTTGAGTATAATTGAAACGTTATTAAAAGTTGATCTTTTTTGTCTAACAAAAGTGCAAAAATTTAGTGACAAGAGCAACTTGGTAACACTGTTTATGTAAATAATTGTTTTTTATTGATATGTCATTATTAATATTATGATTTAACTATTATAAGGCTTTTGACAAGCAAAAAAATATATGAATTAATTTCTCGACTAAGTAAGTCAAGTTCAACCAATATTACGCATAATAAGATATTGCTCATATTTTATTTCAATCCATTTAGAGAGAGAGAGAGAGAGAGAGAGAGAGAGAGAGAGAGAGAGAGAGAGAGAGAGAGAGAGAGAGAGAGAGAGAGAGAGAGAGAAAGAAGTAGTAAATATTATAATTTGTTCAATAACAACAAATATCATGCACCCAAGAATAGCAACCCATGCACCCTTAGTGCAATGCACAGGTTCCGGACGCCTCGTTGTAAATGTAAACCTCACTACTTTGTAGGCCTCCTCTCTTGAATCTCATCCTTTATGTCTCATCAGTAAAGAGGTTGAGCCAATATGTCTCATTGTTCGAATCACCTGTACTTATTTTTGAAAAATAAAGTAAAATATTAAATTACAATATCAAAATTTTCTTGTGTAGTACTAGGTATGAGAGTATCATGTATACTTTCACAAAGTTATCGGGATTTTGGATTGTTCTAAATTATAAGACTTAGTGGAATTCTATAAAAAGTGGGGGAAAGTCTTGGAAACATTTGGAAGACTTAGTGGAATTCTTTTATCGATTTGTCGTTATTCCAATGAAAGTTATATATGTATGCAGAGACGTAATGATGTCGTCTTTGACAAGGAAAAGAAAAGAAGACATATAACTTGCATTTTCTTTTTTCTACGTAAATCGAAACGCTACAACAAAAAAGGCTTCTAACGACTACATATGTGGTCGGTATAAGCCCGCATTTGTGGTCGCTAGAACCTCTTACGACCACAATTAGTCGTAACAAAGGAAGTCGTAAAATTTGGGTCGTTAGAAGTTCTTACGACCACATTCGAGCACTTCTAATGACCACTTCGTCATGTTGACTTTGACTTGTTGACTTCGTTGACCAACGACTGAAATTTCTTGAAGACTCTCTAGCGATTACATGTAGCCAAACTAGATTGGATTAAATGAATACCTATAGCGACCACATATAGCCACAATAGCTTGAGTTAAACGAAAACCTGAAATGACCACATGCGGTCATT
The DNA here is from genome assembly GCA_025667525.1 of Glebionis coronaria. Classification (NCBI taxonomy): domain Eukaryota; kingdom Viridiplantae; phylum Streptophyta; class Magnoliopsida; order Asterales; family Asteraceae; genus Glebionis; species Glebionis coronaria. The sequence goes on from CM046880.1 coordinate 608,223,303, forward strand.
ATAGACTCGGTCTTGATATTGGGTATAGGAAGTTGTAACGACCACATGTGGTCACTATATATTTAGAAAGTGGCTTGTTTCTGGAACCACTAATGACCACATGTTATTGTTAGAAGTGTCAGGATCGGATTTGCCACCGGATTGTATACAACCACATTCCCTGCTCATTCAGACCCATTTCCACACTAGTATTTTAACGCAAACCAATTAAAAGAAATAATTCCTTAATCATCACATTCACAACACGTTTCAAGTATACAAAAGTGTTCGAATACTAAATTGTTCAACTACACAAACAGAGCATAGCATGAATAGGTCAAAAGCATTTGATGTTCAACGATTTAACAAAGGACATAAACATAACACAATAATCCAAAAGGATTAGATGGTTAAGATACCAGCATAGCATACATCCTCCCCAACTCATCTTCGGACGCAACATCATCTTGGTGATATTCCTAAACAACATCATAAATTGAGACGGGTTGAGCAAGTAGAAATAAGGGACCGACATGTTATTGACTAAGATTTGGTGCATTTGAGACAATTGAGCTTGAATGAATGCAAATGCTCGAGACCACACCTCTAAGGCATCATTATTGTATCGGGTAGGTGTGAATATACACAATGTGAGGACGAAGCATATGTACTATTTGGCAACCTCTTGCATCATCCTAATAAAAATCCCCTCTCTCCCCCAAGACTTGGTTGGGTATCTCATTAACAGAAAAAGGAGTATCTCGCTTTTCTTGAGCTTCCCTTAGCTCGACCATCTTGTTCTGTAAATTCATAAAACAAGTTAATTCATTAAATAAAAAAATAAAACTGGGTTATTTAACCACTGTTTAGATAGTATAAAAAACATCACAACCGATTTATAAATTTTATCTTATACTATTTATTTACACACACCGGAGTGTTTGGATTTATAATTTCATAATTCTTTGGCATCACATTTTGAGCCTCCACGATTACCCTAAAAATGTAATGCTAAAGAGGTTGTGGTGGCAAAGCTCCAAAATCATACGTGGTGACTACACCACCTTTGAATCCCAAGTACTCCTAGCTCTTTTACCATGAACCATAATTAAAGAGTATTATGTATTTTACAAGTATTGCATAATAAAATAAGAGAAAAATGTTATGAGCTACTATATTAAATATAAAGTCTAAGGAAAAAATGTCCTAGTCTACATCATACATTTATTACTTTTTTAATAAACTCTTTGCCAATAGATGTACATATTTAAGGCTATCCGTAACAGTGACCTATTGCGATCTTTATTTTTTCTGTCACATAAACTTTCTCTCTCCGGCAACCTACAACGATCTATTTGCCACAACAGGGCGACCTAATTCAATTTTTTAATAATTTTTTTTCAAATAATTATTTAAATAAAATAAAAAATATTACAATAAAATTTATACTTAAATATTGTTAAAGAAATGATTAAAAACTTACTTAGTGGTCAAAGGGATAAAATACATTAGCTAAAACTAACTTTAAAAATAGTCAAATTAAAATTAATATATGTTATGAAGAATTAAACAAAGCTCAATATATTAAAATTTGTAAAATTTATTACAAATTTTATATAATTAAAACATAATTAAAACTAATCTAATTTAATTCAAAAAATAAAAATAAAACGAAGGAAAAGATCTTTTGACTTATCCCCTTTTCCCGTTCCTTCTTGTTTTCCTTCTTCATAAAAAACACAACTCACTTCCATTCACCATTATAGTCAAACACACCATGCTACGTCTCACTTTTTTTAATTTCATTTTGATTTAACATATAGGTCGTGGCTGCGTTCGAGACAGGACGATCGACTAAAGTGATTCGGTCGTTGCAATGGCATTGATCGAATGTGACCCGGTCGACCGATAATCCGTTGCACACGGCCTAAAAAGGTGAAATCAATGCTATTATCTCTATAAGGATTTAATCTTGTGAGCTTATTATTTATATAGCACACACTGATGTTCGTTTCGCAAGTCTTAAATTTATATTACCATGTTTAGACAAAACAAGAGACTAGAATACAAACACGGGTAAGTATACCCTTTCGTTCGTAATATAGCTTGTAGTGGTAAGTCAGGATCGTTCGCTGAGACTTAGTTTTGTTTTAGTAATCAATATAATAATTGAAGAAAGAAATGATTTGAAATAACAATATTAACAAGTATGACTAATAAAGGATAGTTCGTATGAGTTCGTGATGATGATAGTAATGACCGAGATATGTTTATGTAGGTAAAGAATGATAATCCTTTTTCGTTAAAATGACGTTTGCACAATTTACTTTAGGGTGATTCAAGACATATGTTTATTCGAGCAACTAAGCTCAAAACAAGTTCCCAATAAGTTCAATATTTTATCATGGTTTTTAAGCAGATCTCTCCAACCAAAGATTCAAAACCATAGATAAGTCTTTAAAAACTTATTATAACAATTTGCATTTTCAACGCCATACTATCGTAACAAATCAACTCTAGTTAAAATATGGTTTATAGAACTAAGTGGTAAAATGGTTATATAACATTAGCTTGAAATCAATTATAAAGGATCATATCATAGCATCATCACTAATCATAGTCACATACCCATATAGTCACAAATACCTTAGCCTAACATAGTAATCAAAGTAATAAATGGAAAAGAGTAAGAGAACATCATACTAAGATTGATTGAGTGCACGAGTGCACAAGTGTCACGATTGTATCGTTTCTCCAAAAATCAGAGAGTGGAATGCTCTCGTTACAAGTATTTACCAAAAGTGGATAATACTTAAATATCACTAAGGAAGCTAAGAATACTCGGATTTATAGAGTAGTAGTTGAGAGATATATGTAAAATGAGTAGAAGTGGCCTCATTTTATAGTGCTGACTGAGAGGAAATGTGTGTCGCACTTCTCCGAAAGTGCGCTGCACTTTGGAGACGGGAATGCGCGTCGCACTTCTGACATTGTGCGCCGCACTTTTGTGCGTTCTAGAATCCTCTTTCAATAGTTTTGCTTATTTTCACATTAAGGACCCTTCTTTATATTTCTTCACTTTGCATCTTCAAACTTTATACCTGCATATAAAACGCAATATATTAAGTATCGAAAACTCTTATTTATAATTCAAGGTGGCATTATAATAACGGGTTGAATAAGTATATTTAGGTCGTTATCAAATTCCTCGACACTTAGCCATTGCTTGCCCTCAAGCAATCAAAGCGAGAAAACAAATTAGATTTTTAAAACTTTTAAGTATTGTGAAGTATGATAGGAAAATGATTAAATTTTTATAAGTAGCAAAAGCAAATGACAAGATAATTTCAGCACCACACATGGATAGTGTTTGGATTTTAAGTTCACACAAATGTCACTCACAAAGTGTAAATGTAAGATAACACTCACGTAGCTCGGTCACAAAATAGATAGCTACCATAGGTTTGTACATGACACATAAACATAACCGTTGCGGCGTGAGCACCATATAATTTTTCAAAGAAGCAAAACGTGATAATAATGAGGGTTTGGGACAAAATATGCCTTGTCAAAGTCGTAGAACAACTATACTAGAATACTTTTTAATTTTTTTTAAGAGAACATCATATATACTTTTTCGACTTGACAAATGGATAGGCATATAATCGAGATAATAGAATAAAGGATAATATAGCACATAGTTACGAGTGCAACATATTTTAGCAAGCCAGTGTAGCTCAACTAAAATGATAAAATGGTGATTTATTTTGCCTCTTTTCGAAAATATCTATTAATTAACATCACTGCGGTTTAATAGATGATGATTAAGCACAAATTCTGAAGCACACTAGATTATCGGCTTTCACACAAAATAGAGAAATATAAGGCTAGGTTTTCTCACATATTTGGTGGATAGTTTTGTGCTTAGTTATAGTGTCAATCAATGAGATTTTCGCTTTGCTAAATCTTAACTGAATTTCAAAACATATCTATTTTTATTTTATTTTCAAAAAGATTTTCATGTGGAGAAACTTATTATTTATTATTATTTTTCCTATTTTTTCCTCCTCCACACTTAAGGTGAACATCGTCCTCGAGGTGATAACTGATAAAAACTATAAAAGGAAAAATACAAAGGGAAACGAGAACTTCCCGGGGCTAAGTAGAAAATTGCAGGACTTCAAGAAGTGAATCCAGCTTAGAGCTCCAAGTTTGCTATTTTCCTGCATGCTATCATAAAACAAAAAACACATGCAAAATATATACAAGGACGATTTTATTTATTTTACAAGTCCTCCTCCAAACTTAAGGTAAAAAGTGGGGGATAAAATACGAATTGCCTTCCGAGAAGCGCTAAGTTTAGAGTCTACTCGGTTTCATTTTGAAAAGAAGGGGCTTTCTTCTTCATTGACTTCATTACAGTTTTCTTCTTCATGGTAGAGCTTGAGTCTATGTCTATTGACAATAAAAGTGGTATTGTCTCTACCGTAGAGTTCAACATATCCATATGGATATTGGTGTTTCACTGTATAAGGTCCAGTCCATCTTGATGTAAGCTTAGGTTGCTTGAACTTATATTTCGAGATAAAGAGAAGTACTTTCTCTCCATGATTGAATTATTTTCTTTGTCGCAGATTGCGATCGTGCCACACTTTGGTTCGTTCTTTATATAACTGTGAACTTTCATAAGCTTGATGTCAAAATTCATCTAACTCATGAAGTTGAAATATATGTTTTTCTCCAGTTGCAATAAGATTAGGGTTGCAGTTCTTAATGCCCAATATGCACGGTATTCAAAATCTATTGCAGTGGCATGTTTTTCCATAGAAGAGCTTGTACAGTGTGGTTCCAGTTGGTGTTTTGAATGCGGTACGAAAGGTCCATAGAGCATCTTCTAATTTTTTTAGACCAACAAGCAGGGTTGTTTTGGACGGTCTTTTCAAGGATTCGCTTAAGAGCTCTATTAGTGTTTTCAACTTGGCCACTCGTTTGAGGGTGGTAAGATGTGGAAAATCGATGGTTGACTCCATATCTTTTCATGATTTTCTCCATGAGTTTGTTACAGAAATGAGTTCCTCTGTCGCTTATTAGTGCTTTTGGAATTCCAAAACGACAGAATAATTTCTTTAAGAATGGTATAAAAACTCTTGCATCGTTAGTTTGCAAGGCTTGAGCTTCAGCCCATTTCGATACATAGTCGACGACGACTAAAATGTATTCATATTCATAAGATTTAGGAAATGGTCCCATGAAGTCGATACCCCACAAGTCAAAGATTTTGCAGACTTAGATATTATTTAGAGGCATTTCATCTCTTTTTGTAAGATTTCCAGTCCCTTGACATTCTTCGCATAATCGTACTAAGGTATGAGCTTCACGAGTAATCGTTGGCCAGTAAAAGCCAGCGTTGAACACTATTTTAGCGGTGGTGTTCGCTGCATAATGTCCTCCAGTCGGTACGTAGTGACATTCATCGAGCATTTTTCGAGATTCAGATCCGGAAATACAATGTCTGATCATTCCATCGGAACAGATTCTAAACACGTGAGGATCGCCCAAAAAGTATTTTTTAGTTCAGAAAAGAATCTTTTCTTTTGTTGATATGTCATTCCCTTTCGTAAAATACCTACAGTCAAATAGTTTGCAAAGTGTGCGAACCATGGTGTAATGTTACTATTTATTTGCATTATGTGTTCATCAAGAAAATAATCGATTTCATCATCGCTAGAGTCATCATTCACTATGCGAGATAAATGATCGGCAACAACATTTTCAGCTCCTTTTTAATCTTTAATTTCTAAATCAAATTCTTGTAAATGAAATATCCATCGTATGAGACGAGGTTTGGCATCTTGCTTTTTAAACAAGTATTTTAAGGCTGAGTGATCGGTGTAAACTATTGTTCTTGACAATACGAGGTATGATCGAAATTTGTTGAACGTATAAACTACAACCATGAGTTCTTTTTCTGTGATGGTGTAATTTTGTTGGGATGCGTTTAGAGTTATACTAGCAAAGTAGATGGGGTGAAATTGTTTTCCATCTTTTTGTCCAAGGACGGCTCAAAGGGCATGTTTACTTGCATCGCACATAAGCACAAATGGAAGATTCCAATTGGGGCTTGCAATAATTGGTGTGCATGTTAGCTTTGCTTTAAGAGTTTCAAATGCTAAAAGGCATTCATCATTAAAATCTAATGTTCTCTCTTTTTTTAGAAGTTGAGTTAAAGGTCTTGCGATCTTCGCAAAGTCTTTTACAAATCGTCGGTAAAAACCAGGATGACCTAAAAAACTTCTAATGCCTTTCACATTAGTAGGTGGTGGGAGTTTTGAGATTAAGTTTATTTTTTATTTGTCAACTTCTAAGCCGGCGTCAGACACTTTGTGTCCAAGCACTATTCCTTCTTTAACCATAAAGTGACATTTTTCCAAGTTTAGCGCAAGATTTTCTTCTTTACATAGTGCTAACATTTTATCAAGATTGCTAAGACATGTGTCAAAAGAATCTCCAAAGACGGAAAAATCGTCCATGAAGACTTCGACTGATTCTTCAATCATATCGTGGAAAATTGCAATCATACACCTTTGAAAAGTAGCAGGTGCATTGCATAGGCCAAAAGGAATGCGCCTATACGCGTAAGTTCCAAATGGACAAGTAAATGTGGTCTTCTCTTGATACAGAGGGTTAATTGGGATTTGAAAATATCCAGAAAAACCATCGAGGAAACAAAAGTATTCATTCCCTGTGAGTCTTTCTAATATTTGATCCATAAATGGTTAAGGAAAATGATCTTTCGCGGCTGCGTCATTTATTTTTCGATAGTCAATACAAACTCTCCATCCGGTGATGGTTCGTGTTGGTACTAACTCATTATTTTCGTTAGTTACTACGGTGATACCTCCCTTTTTAGGTACACAATGAATAAGACTAACCCAGGGGCTATCTGCGATTGGGTAGATTATTCCAGAATCGAGGAGTTTAAGGATCTCTTTTTTAACAACGTCCTTCATCTTAGGATTTAATGTTCATTGTTTTTCAAAAATCGGTTTCTTGTTATCCAAAAGTTGGATTTTGTGTTTACAGAACGATGGACATATGCCAGGAATATCAGAAGTTTTCCAAGCAAAAGCTTGTTTATGCTTCTTGATAACTTCAATTAGATCAATTTTTTGTTCTTCCGAAAGTTGGGATGAAATAATTATAGGCAGTAATTTTTCTTCGTGAAGAAACGCATATTCCAGATGTTCAGGATGAGGTTTAAGTTTTAAATCTGTAGGAGGCTCTTCCACAGATTTCTTAACTTTGAAATTGGTTTCAAAATTTATGGTTTCAAATCGGGTTTCTTTTTCTTCTTCAGGTCTTTCTATAGGTTCGTCGGTATTAACGGCTATGAAGGCGTCAAATTCAGCAAAAAGTTCTCCTTCAAGGATGGTTCCTTCGATAGAATATAAAAATTCGCTTCCTTTATCAAGAAGAGCGTCGAAATCGGCTTCAACGACTACGTCAATGACATCTATACCAAAGCAAGTATCGTCATTAAAATAAGAGTGTTTCATTGCTTCATCGATAGAAAAGGAAATTCTATCTTCTCCAACTCCAAGATTGAGTTGTTTTTGTTTCACACGAATCACAGCGTCAGCTGTATGCAAGAAAGGTCTACCAAGGATAAGTGGTACCTTGCTATCTTCTTCCATCTCTAGGATTACAAAGTCGACAGGAAAAATGAATTTTCCAACTCCAGCGAGCATGTTTTTGGCTATTCCCAATGGGTATTGAAAAGAACGGTCCGCAAGGCGAACACTCATTTTTGTGGGTTTGAGAACATCTTTTGTGAGTTTAGCATACAAGGAGTATAGCATGAGGTTGATACTAGGGCCAAGATCGGCCAAGGCGTTACAAGAGTATGAGTGATGGAAAGTACATGGAATTAGAAAACTTCCAGTGTATAACCCACATGCTTTTACCATGAATAGTACCCTTATGATCGTACGTACATGATTAAAACTTTCCTTATTTAACACGTTTACGTTCACGAATAGGAATTACAAGTATTACGTACGTGTTATTACACGATAAGTATTTATTACGTATTAAGACACGATAATTATTATCCACAATAATTATAATCACGAACATGAAAATCATGAACGTAAATAATCACGAACCAAATATTATGTATTTACGTATATTTATTACGATTACGAATAAATATATTTTACGACACGAACGATTAATAATTAAATCACGTAAACACGACACGAGAACACGTAAAAGAATAGAACACGGAAAAATAACGGGTTTCCCTTGTGGGCCCCTCATAGCCGCGACATAGACAACAAGGTGGGCCAAGCCCACTTAAAAATTTAACTAAAAAGGAAAAAGAAGGAAATAGATTTTCATATTACAGAATAATTAGAAAATCACAAAACCCTGCTCCTCCTCCTTTTCTCCTTGTAGCCGCCACATAGTAACACCAAGAGGGAGGTGTTGATCGATTTTGGTAGATTCAATTTATTGCTAGATCGTTCGTGTTAGTATTTTCCTTTTGATCCACGAATAGGTAATTCTCTTAAACCTTTTCTTTTAATTGTTTAGTAGATCTAAGAACATGGGAATCATGGGTTTATTAAAAACCATTAATTAAACAAGTTAATTAATTAGATCTAATCACGGGATATTAAAAACATGGGTTTAAGTGGGTGTTTGGTTCGGCCGATGCTCACAAACCGAGAGCCCATGCTCTCGGTGTGGCTCGTGTGACCACAACCGAGACCAAGTGGTCTCGGTGTGGGTGTTGCGGCTCGATAGTAGGCAAGGACCAAGGGACCCCGACACATGTCGGGGTTGGACTTGGTGGTCTTTGGGGTCTCGGCTGAAAAACAAACCAACACCACCGGCTTAAGCCGGTGGCTAATATGGCCAAGCAGGGGGAACCAAGCCGCGGCAGCAGGGGGAACCACCGGCTAACTACCGGTGGGAACTTTTGCTAGCCGGCGGCTAGCCAAGACCAAGGGAACCACCGGCGTAGGCCGGTGGCTGTCTTGCGAAAACAGTGGCAACCGGCCAAGCCGGTTTGCCACTATTAAGGGGATAGTTTGATTGGCCGGTTCAAGGGTTAAACCGGTCCGGTTCATGACATGTTTAGGTTTAAAACACGGGTTCAGTTCATGGTTTAATTTACAAGTTAATTATTTATTTTTATAAGTTAAATAATTACAAGATATAATTAAATTAATTTAACATGTTATGTAATTAATTTAATTTGGGCATGACTTCGGTTATTTATTATTAATAGTAATACATAATTTTAACCTAAGTATTTTATGATTTAATTCTAGACTAAAGTAATTAATTAATTATTAAAACATGACTTATAATTAATTAATTTCCATGACTTAGGTTATATTAATAATAAATATTAATACATGTTTTAACCTAAGTATTATTTATCATTTTTATTTAATTAAATCATGCTATATTTAATTAAATCTTATAACCTATAGTTTATTTAATTTACATGTAATAATTAATAAACTATAATATTTAATCACATGACTTAGAATATTAATCAGTAAACACTTAAGCTTATATTATTAGCTTAATAATCCAACTTATTTCTAATTATGGAAACTTTCTATTTTTAGAAACTTATCTATTTTAAGCAGCTAATCTATTTATGGAAACTTTATATTTTTAGAAACTTTATTATTTTAAGTAGTAATTCTATTTTTGGAAACTTTATATTTTTAGAAACTTTCTATTTTAGGAAACCTGCTATTTTTAGAAAGTTACTTACTATTAAACAACAAGTATAATAATACAAGAAATACAAGTAATACTTAATCAGTATAGACAATTTACATGATAAACACAGCATAACGATAGAATCAGTAAAACATGACATGAACATATAAAACAAGCTAAGACATGATATAAAACCAGTTACGTATACAATAATCAGAATACTTATACACGTATATTATTTATGTAGCGTTAGTGAGATCAAAGTAGGACTCTATTCCGTTCATCTTCTTCTTTCACTGGACACAAGGTACGGATTCTCCGTCCTTCCAGTATGTATATTCTTTCCTTATTAGGATTCCCCGTATGCAGCCAACTATTTTCCCAGTATATATTTTATATGTTTTGATTGCTTATGTTTAATTAGATACCTAAAGCCATATACATACATGACCAGTTTCACCTATTTATGAAGGTACCATAACCATAACACTAGAGGCACCAGTGTTATGACTTCACCACGGCGGAGTGATAGCTCGTGGTGTCCCTTCAGTTTTGGCCATATCATTATTATCGTGTGGGGCGTATGGGTGCATCCTAGGTTACATGTTTTTACAGATTATTCAGATGAATGTGGTGTGTGCCTTGCATCCTTCACAAGGAGCTGATCCCTCCTAACCAAAAACTTATATTAATTAGAGGCAGCCCCTCTAATTGCATGACGAGGTCACCCCTCCAAGTATTCATGCACGTTGATATTTCATGACCTATATTGGCTAACGGTAAACATGTTAAACAGTTTTTATAAGATAAAAATAAGGCTTTTCAAACTATAAAACTAGTTTTACTAAGTTATGTCAGGTTATCCAGGACTTAGATATTTCCGCTGCTATATGTTTATATGCTTATGATTATTCATGCTATATTTGTATATCCGTGCACTGAGCGTTATGCTCAGCCGTTTTCCTTTCATGTTCCTAAAACGGTAGGTACTCAGGGACGCTCGTAGACTTTAAGCGTACGTGCATATGGATTGGAAGCTTCCTAGCCTTCATTACTTTATGCATTTCTTCATACTTTTGATAATTATTTCCATGGACATTGTTTAGTCCTTTTCATTTACAGTACTTATGTTTGTGTGTGATGAGCTTTACTTTGGGGTATCGATGTTTGTTTCTGGTATTTCCTTTATGGTCGTGTGATGTTTAATACATTTATCCTTGTATGCTTTGAAGACACACCATAATCACGCGTGACATTCCATTTTCCAAAATGGGGTGTTACAATTATGGTATCAGAGCCAAGGCTTCGACCTGTAGGCTCTCAAAACACGACCTGTGATTAGTGGGTAGTCACTATGGTCTTCCTAGAACTGACAGTCGGTTTTTATGCATTCATTGTTTTCATGCATACATACATGACTGGCCCTATTTAGTCACATGTGCTTTTATCGAAACTTTTAACTTTGGGACCGACCCATTGGCGTCCCCTCGCCATGTCTTTTGTTTTGAGTGAACTGACCATAGGCGTTCACTCTCGATCATATAAAAGTTTTCACAAAACTGCATCACGCATTCATGTACTAGTTTTTCTGCATAAATTTTTTCTCATGATTAATTGGTATAATTTTTTTCATGTATATAGTTTATGTTTTGATCAGTTAATCATGTATTTTTATGTTATACTGTTAGATGGTTCTCACACGCGAGCAGGAACAACTTAATGCAGCAGTCCAAGCTGCAATGCAAGCTATGCTTCCTTAGTTGAGGAACAAAATCAGGGCTGAGGTGCAGGCTGCCAACAATCAGCAACAGCACCTAGTACCTCCTCCTCCTCCAGCAACATTGGTCACATGGCTGGAGAGATTCAATAAGCTACGCCCTCGATGCTTCGAGAAGACAGATAGCCCAGTGAAGCTGAAAGCTGGTTGGCACACATTGAGAAGATCTTCGATGCCATGGGTTATGACCCCGTCTTCAAGTCGAGGTTGGCCTGTTACCGGTTCGAAGGTGAAGTTCTATCATGGTGGAAGGCACTGAAGCAGTCGGAGGGAGGTGATAATTGGGTGGCTGGTTTGACTTGGGCTCAGTTCAGGGATTTGGTGATGGGACAGTTCTTTCCCAAGGCTGAGAAAGACAAGCTAAAGAGAGAGTACCATAGAATTAGACAGAGAGCTGGAGAGAACAACAACGAGTTCATGCAGCGTTTTCTTCGTTTAGCTGGCTTTCTTGGTGCAGCAGCAGGTACTTCCGAAGAGCAAGCATACCACTTCCGGTGGGCTCTTCGTACATCGGTCGCAAACAACTTGGTGTGTGCTACGTTCAACACTGTGGCATAAGTGGCCGATGCATCACGTAAGCTGGAGATGCTGCATGAAAGAGAAGAGTTCAGGGAAGCAGAGAGACCCGAGAAGAGGTAAACATTCGTTATTCAGCGGTGACCAAACCGTATTCTTTTTAGCATATGTCAATATTTACATCTCTTTTAAACTGTATCTTCCAGGCAGAAGACTGGGGACCGGTCTCAGCCGGCTACTCAGCAAGAGCCTACTCAGCCCAAGGGAAACGGTCAGACTCACGACCGTTCTGCTTTCGATAGGCGTGGCGGTAATGATAATTACCGTAACAACGCTGGAAATTGCAACAGCAGCAGGTCCTTATACTTACACATTTTCTTATGATTACATGCAATAGTTCTTAATTTTGACACATTAGAGAATCTTCTACCAGGAATAATGGTAACGGGAAGGACCAGAACCAGAGAGGTTCACAGCCTAACCGTCCAGTTATCACTGGTATTCCATCTTACGAATTATCCGCATTGTCCTTTGCACCTATTATCATGTCTCATGTATATTGTTCTTATCAGGCTCTCAGCCAGCAAGGACACCTGCTGGAGGATATACTCATCCTCTTTGCACTACCTGCAATCGTAGGCACCCAGGGCCATGTCACCGTGACATCGACGCATGCTTCAAGTGTGGTTTTCTTGGCCATCGCATGAAGGACTGCCGCAAGGGCGAGATGGAGGGCACATCGGGACATGCTGATACCAAGCCGCCTCCCACTAGTGGACGCGTTTACACGACATCTCGCGATCAGGCCAACAAGTCTACATGTACCATCATTGGAATCTTGTATATGTATGGTCAAGCTGCATGTGTTCTATTTGACACGGGTGCTACTCACTCGGTCATTTCTTCTGCTTATGCTAAGAATTCTAGGATACTTCCCATGCCACTAGAGAATATACTAAATATCTCCACGCCTTTAAGAGACTCTGTACGCATAACCCATGTGTACAAGAGCCTTCCCCTAGAGTTTGATGACAAGATTCGTCCTGTTGACGCACTTCCGCTGGACATGAATGATTTTGACATGATATTGGGCATGGACTAGCTATCCAAGCATCATGCTACCATAGACTGCCATTCATATCAGGTCATCTTCGCTGATGTTAATGCACCAGAGTACATTCACAACGGGTTCGTACCCGGAAGGTCTCTACAAATCATATCAACCCTGCAAGCAAGTGTATTACTTTCACATGGTTGCGAGGGCTATCTAGCTACTGTTCATGACATGGATGCTGAATCTCCATCAATTCAGAATCAGCCGATAATGTTAGAATTTCTAGATGTATTTCCAGAAGAACTTTCGAGCATACCACCTGCACGTGAAGTAGAATTTAATATCGAGCTCATCCTAGGAGCTGAGCCGATTTCCAAGGCTCCTTATCACATGGCTCCCATAGAGTTGAAGGAGCTAAAGGATCAATTACAAGAACTTTTAGAACAAGGCTTCATTCGACTGAGTGCATCGCCACGGGGCATACCGGTCTTATTCGTTAAGATGAAGGACGGCAGTATGCGTCTTTGCATAGACTATCGCGAGCTCAACAAGATCACCATCAGGAATAGGTATCCTCTACCACGCATTGACGATCTGATTGACCAACTCCAAGGGGCCAAACATTTCTCCAAGATTGATCTGAGGTCGGGCTATCATCAACTACGGGTTAAAGAGCAGGACATCGCCAAGACTGCTTTCCGTACACGCTATGGCCACTACGAATTTGTAGTCATGCCATTTAGCCTTACTAATGCTCCAACAGCGTTCATGGATTTGATGAACAGAATCTTTCATGAATTTCTGGACAAGTTCGTCATTGTCTTCATTGACGACATCCTGATATTCTCTAAGTCCAAGGAGGAACACGAAGACCATCTTCATATAGTATTACAGATTCTTCGCCAGAAGCAGCTGTATGCTAAATTCTACAAGTGTGAGTTCTGGTTAGACAAGGTGGCATTCTTATGTCACATTGTATCAGCAGAAGGAATCACTATGGATCCAGAGAAGGTTGAGGCTATTACCAAGTGGCCATGGCCGACATCAGCAACTGAAGTTCGCAGTTTCCTAGGCTTAGTTGGTTACTACCGTAGGTTCGTGGAGAAATTTTCCCGTTTAGCACTACCATTGACCAAACTGATGCGGAAAGGGGAGAAATTCGTCTAGACTGAAGAAAGAGAGAAGAGCTTTGAAGACCTAAAGAAGAAGTTAGTACTTGCACCAATTCTTACTCTCCCATCTGGTACAAGTGGATTTTAGATCTATAGTGATGCATCGGGGAAGGGACTTGGCTGTGTTCTCATGCAACATGGGAAAGTGATCGCCTACGCTTCACGACAACTTAAGCCTTATGAGAAAAATTACCCCTCGCATGACTTGGAACTTGCAGCAGTCGTGTTTGCATTGGAGATATGGAGGCACTACTTGTATGGAGAATCATGTGACATTTTCACGGACTACTAGATCTTGAAGTACATCTTCACTCAACGTGAATTGAACATGAGACAGAGGAGATGGTTAGAGTCGTTAAAGGATTATGACATCAATCTACAGTATCATCCCGGCAAGGCGAATGTAGTGGCAGATGCACTTAGCAGAAAGTCCGGAATGATAAACGACATTAAAATTGAGGAGGAAATTATAAGAGACTTGGAGCGACTAGACATTGAGATCATGGTACGTGGACAACACGGTTAATGGCCTAATCTTAGAGTGGAACCCGAGTTACTCTCTAAGATCAAGGAAGCTCAGAAGGATGATGGTGAAATCTGGGCGATAATTCAGAATTTGGAGAAGCAGACAGAATTTCGAGTAGACGCATATGGTATCTTATGACAGGGCACGAGACTTTGTGTTCCTGATGATCAAGAACTCCAGGAAGCATTGTTTGCTGAGGCTCATAGCTCCCCATTCTCTATTCATCCTAGTTCGACCAAGATGTACCATGACATCAAGCAATACTTTTGGTGGAGTGGTATGAAACAGGATGTTGTGACTTACGTCTCCAAATGTCTTACCTGCCAGCAGGTTAAGATCGAGCATCAGCGATCTAGCGGTCTGCTACAACCGTTAGATATTACATAGTGGAAGTGGGACAAGATCACCATGCATTTTGTTACCGGTCTTCCGCAGACAAAGAGGAAGCACGATGTGATTTGGGTTATCGTTGATCGACTTATTAAGTCAGCTCATTTCTTACCGATCCGCAAGGAAGATTCGGTCAGTAAACTCACCCATACTTACAAGAAGGAGATAATGAGACTTCATGGTGCTCCATCCAGCATCGTCTCAGACAGAGATCCTCGTTTCACTTCGTGATTTTGGAGAAGTCTGCAGAAAGCTTGGGGTACAAAACTTAATCTTAGCACGACTTTTCATCCTCAAACAGACGGGCAATTGGAGCGAATGATTCAGACATTAGAAGAAATGATGAGGTCATGTGCGTTGGAATGGACGGGAGATTGGGACGATTACATCTGTTTGGTAGAGTGTGCATACAACAACAGTTGGCACGAAAGTATCAAGTGCGCTCTATTCGAGATGTTGTATGGCAGAAAGTGTCGCGCCCCAATCTGCTGGGATCAGGTTGGTGAGCGAACACTTGAAGGACCAGAAATGATTGAGTTGACCAACGAGAAGGTCGTAGTAGCTAAGCAGAAATTGCAAGAAGCACGGTCACGTCAGAAGAGTTATGCCGACAAGCATCGTAGGGACTTACATTTTAACGTAGGAGATCACGTCTTCATTAAGGTATCGCCGGCACGTGGTGTTAGACATTTTGGGATCAAAGGGAAGCTCAGTCCTCGATTCATCGGACCGTTTGATGTCATTGAGCTAGTCGGTGAAGTATCTTATCGTTTAGCATTACCTTCGCAGCTCTCTCATGTTCACGATGTTTTCCATGTGTCCTTACTCAGAGGGTACAAGTATCATCCCCTTCACATGGTTCAGTATCCACTGGAACAGATTCGTGAAGATCTCACTTTCATAGAAAAACCCGAACGAGTTCTTGACAGACAAGAACGAGTCATGAGAAGGAAGACGATTCCATTCGTCAAAATCCTTTGGAGGGATCATACCCAGCATGAAGCCACTTGGGAAACAGAGGAGTCTATCCGGGCTTCTTACCCTCATTTCATATTTTGAATTCCGGTATGTTCTTCTTTTCCAGTTTACATTATCTATAATTCGGGGACGAATTATTCTTTTTAGGGGGGCAGAGTTGTAAAACCCGCATGCTTTTACCATGAATAGTACCCTTATGATCGTACGTACATGATTAAAACTTTTCTTATTTAGCACGTTTACGTTCACGAATAGGAATTACAAGTATTACGTACGTGCTATTACACGATAAGTATTTATTACGTATTAAGACACGATAATTATTATCCACAATAATTATAATCACGAACATGAAAATCATGAACGTAAATAATCACGAACCAAATATGATGTATTTACGTATATTTATTACGATTACGAATAAATATATTTTACGACACGAACGATTAATAATTAAATCACGTAAACACGACACGAGAACACGTAAATGAATAGAACACGAAAAAACAACGGGTTTCCCTTGTTGGCCCCTCATAGCCGCAACATAGACAACTAGGTGGGCCAAGCCCACTTAAAAATTTAACTAAAAAGGAAAAAGAAGGAAATAGATTTTCATATTACAGAATATTTAGAAAATCACAAAACCCTGCTCCTCCTCCTTTTCTCCTTGTAGCCGCCGCATAGTAACACCAAGAGGGAGGTGTTGATCGATTTTGGTAGATCCAATATATTGCTAGATCGTTCGTGTTAGTATTTTCCTTTTGATCCACGAATCGGTAATTCTCTTAAACCTTTTCTTTTAATTGTTTATTAGATCTAAGAACATGGGAATCATGGGTTTATTAAAAACCATTAATTAAACAAGTTAATTAATTAGATCTAATCATGGGATATTAAAAACATGGGTTTAAGGGGGTGTTTGGTTCGGTCGGCGCACACAAACCGAGAGCCCATGCTCTCGGTGTGGCTCGTGTGACCACAACCGAGACCAAGTGGTCTCGGTGTGGGTGTTGCGGCTCGGCAGCAGGCAGGGACCAGGGACCCCGACGCATGTCGGGGTTGTCCTTGGTGGTCTTTGGGGTCTCGGCTGAAAAACAAACCAACACCACCGGCTTAAGCCGATGGCTAATATGACCAAGCAGGGGGAACCAAGCCGCGACAGCAGGGGGAACCACCGGCTAACTGCCGGTGGGAACTTTTGCTAGCCGGCGGCTAGCCAAGACCAAGGGAACCACCGACGTAGGCCGGTGGCTGTCTTGCGAAAACAGTGGCAACCGGCCAAGCCGATTTGCCACTATTAAGAGGATAGTTTGTTTGGCCGGTTCAAGGGTTAAACCGGTCCGGTTCATGACATGTTTAGGTCTAAAACACGGGTTCGGTTCATGGTTTATTTTACAAGTTAATTATTTATTTTTACAAGTTAAATAATTACAAGATTTAATTAAATTAATTTAACATGTTATGTAATTAATTTAATTTGGGCATGACTTAAGTTATTTATTATTAATAATGATACATGATTTTAACCTAAGTATTTTATGATTTAATTTTAGACTAAAGTAATTAATTAATTATTAAAACATGACTTATAATTAATTAATTTCCATGGCTTAGGTTATATTAATAATAAATATTAATACATGTTTTAACCTAAGTATTATTTATCCTTTTTATTTAATTAAATCATGCTATATTTAATTAAATCTTATAACCTATAGTTTATTTAATTTACATGTAATAATTAATAAACTATACTATTTAATCACATGACTTAGAATATTAATCAATAAACACTTAAGCTTATATTATTAGCTTAATAATCCAGCTTATTTCTAATTATGGAAACTTTCTATTTTTAGAAACTTATCTATTTTAAGAAGCTAATCTATTTATGGAAACTTTCTATTTTTAGAAACTTTATTATTTTAAGTAGTAAATCTATTTTTGTAAACTTTCTATTTTTGGAAACTTTCTATTTTTGGAAACTTTCTATTTTAGGAAACCTGCTATTTTTAGAAAGTTACTTATTATTAAACAACAAGTATAATAATACAAGAAATACAAGTAATACTTAATCAGTATAGACTGAATACATGATAAACACAGCATAACGCTAGAATCAGTAAAACATGACATGAACATATAAAACAAACTAAGACATGATATAAAACCAGTTACTTATACAATAATCAGAATACTTATACACGTATATTATTTATGTAGCGTTAGTGAGATCGAAGTAGGACTCTATTCCGTTCGTCTTCTTCGTTCACTGGACACAAGGTACGGATTCTCCGTTCTTTTAGTATGGACATTCTTTTCTTATTAGGATTCCCCATATGCAGCCAACTGTTTTCCCAGTATATGTTTTATATGTTTTTATTGATTATGTTTAATTAGATGCCTAAAGCCATATACCTGCATGACTAGTTTCACCTAGTTATGGAGGTACCATAAACATAACACTGGAGGCACCAGTGTTATGACTTCACCACGACGGAGTGATAGCTCGTGGCGTCCCTTCAGTTTTGGCCATATTATTATTAGCATGTGGGGCGTATGGGTGCATCCTAGGTTACATGTTTTTACAGATTATTCAGCTGAATGTGGTGTGTGCCTTGCATCATTCACAAGGAGCTGATCCCTCCTACCAAAAACTTATATTAATTAGAGGCAGCCCCTCTAATTGCATGACGAGGTCACCCCTCCAAGTATTCAAGCACGTTGATATTTCATGATCTATATTGGCTAACGGTAAACATGTTAAACAATTTTTATAAGATAAACATAAGGCTTTTCAAACTATAAAACCAGTTTTACTAAGTAATGTCAGGTTATCCAGGACTTAGATATTTCCACTGCTATATGTTTATATGCTTAGGATTATTCTTGCTATGTTTGTATATCCATGCACTGAGCGTTATGCTCAGCCGTTTTCCTTTCATGTTCCCAAAACGGCAGGTACTCAGGGACGCTCTTAGACTTTAAGCGTACGTGCATATGGATTGGAAGCTTCCTAGCCTTCATTACTTATGCATTTCTTCATACTTTTGATACTTATTTCCATGGACATTGTTTAGTCCTTTTCATTTACAGTACTTATGTTTGTGTGTGATGAGCTTTACTTTAGGGTACCGATGTTTGTTTACGGTATTTCCTTTATGGTCATGTGATGTTTAATACATTTATCCTTGTATGCTTTGATGACACGCCATAATCACGCGTGACATTCCATTTACCAAAATGGGGTGATACATCCAGGATCTCCAAGTTTTGGTGGTACTTTGTTTTGGATAATGGCAGAACATTCATCATTTAGAAAAGATGAAGATACATCTTCAAACTTATGTTTGCTTTTGATAAGTTCGTTGAGAAATTTTCCATAGTTTGGCATTCCAGCCAGAACATCGACTAAAGGCATTTTAATCCGAACTTCTTGGATTAAGTTGAGGAGTTTACCATACTTAGCTTGCGTAAGCGTTGGGGGTATGGTACTTTTGGTTTATATGGTTTCGGTGTTGGTTTTGAGTTTTCAGTGGGTTTGGTTTTGGTTTGTTGAGCTTCATTCTCATCGTCACTATCGAGTGGATTTTCGATTGGTGTATCTTGAGTAGGTTTGGTAGGTGATTTGTAAGATAAACCACTCCGCGTGAATACAACATTCACATGTTCATTACGAGCTTGCGGTGGTTGATATTTGTTGTTGTTTTTGGGGTTTGGGTTGGTGTTGCTTGGTAAAGAACCAGAAGCGTGATTCGATTGTTTATCGGTAAAATGATCAAACTTAGCTTCAAGGTTTTGAATGGAAGCTTGGTGGTTTTTGTTTGAAGTCTCGAACTTTATTTTGAGGTCAGTGAATGTATCTCGCACGAAAAGGTTTGTTTTTCTTTGAGATTCAATAAAATTGTCGAGCTTGGTTTCGAGGTTGGGTTTGTCTTCTGCTTGGTTGGGTTTCTTTTCGTCTCGATTGTAACTTGGTTTATCGTTAGATCTCTAATTATCGCGGTCACGATTACGATAATCGTTATAAAATCGAGTTCGACGAAAGGTGTTCATGAAATTGGCTTATTCTTCCATTTTCATAGGTGTGTCATCGTCATCACGTTCACTAGAAGGATGGTTTCCTCCACAGTGTTTGCATGTTTCATGACTTTTGTTTTTCATCTCTTAAATTGAGTGTCAATTTTGAGAGACATTGCGTCCATACGAATCATAATTTTTCAGTGCCGGTTGGGTTGTTTCTTTCTTCGATAAAAGCTACGGTTTTTGGTGGGTTTTGGTTTTGGTGATTTTTGGACCAATCAAGCTTGAGTAAGACTTTGTCATCTAATAATTGGTAGGCTTTGTTAGGGGCTTTGTAAAGGAAAATACTGCCCGCTGCGGCGTTTAATGCATCTTGGATAGCATCGTCGAGACCATGATAGAAAATCTTGATTATTCCTTCTTTTTAAGTCTATGACCATGGCAGTTTCTGAGTAATTCTTTCATTCTTAACCATGCGTCAGTGAGAGTTTCTCGATCTTTTTGAGAAAAGCCTCGGATTTCTCCGAGGAGTTTTTCAAATAGGACAGGAGGAAAGAATCGGCTAATGAAAGCGGTTCTAAGACCTTCCCATGTTCGAATGGTTCCTTTATTAAGTTTTTCGAGCCATGACTTGGCTTCTCCAGTGAGGGATGATGGAAACATCATGAGTTGAACGGCTTCGGCTTGTCCTTCTCCATAGTTAAACATTTTGCAAATTCCGCTAAATTCATGGATGTGTTTGTGAGGATCGGTTTTGATTCCACCATCAAATTGGTGGTTTTTCACAAGTTTCAAGTGGTTTCATTTGATTGCAAAATCGTTTGTAATTTCAGGTAAGACGATTGCGGAGCCAAGAGTTGGCGCTACAACTCTATCGGCTGACCACACTGGTTCATCATCAGTGTCCGACATTGGATCATAACGATTGATGAGTTTGGTGAGAAATAGGAATTGAGAAAGGTTGTCAAAAGGTTAGTTGATTTCGCGAGGTTGAGGTTGCTCGTGTCTCCTATCTAAAGGTACACGAAGGTGAAGTCTACGTAACCTTCGGTTAAGGGTACGTCCAGGTTTTGATAATGGTGATAATGGTAGAGTTTTGGATGAACAGGTGTGCATCCAACAATGGTTTTGGTGTTTACAGCAGGAAAATGTGAGTCACACTTTTTGAAATGTGCGACGTACTATGGTTAACTACAGGAAGTGCAACACACTTTTTGAAATGTGCGGCGTACTTTTCGTACTGTAGGAAAAATTTTGGTTTGTTTTGGTGGGAAACGGTTCAATTCTTCAAAGATTACGAAATTTTTTGTTACAAAACTAGATTATAAGTCCCCGGCAGCGGTGCCAAAAACTTGATGTTCGTTTTGCAAGTCTTAAATTTATATTACAAGGTTTAGAAAAACCTAGGGACCAGATACAAACACGGGCAAGTATACCCTTTCGTTCATAATATAGCTTGTAGTGGTAAGATAGGATCGTTCGCTGAGACTTAGTTTCGTTTTGGTAATCAATATAATAATTGGAAAAAGAAATCATTTGAAATAACAATAGTAACAAGTATGACTAATATGGGATAGTTCGTATGAGTTCGTGATGATGATAATAATGACCGAGATATGTTTATGTAGGTAAAGAGTGATAATCCTTTTTCGTCAAAATGGCGTTTGCACGATTTACTTTAGGGTGATTCAAGACTTATGTTTATTCAAGCGACTAACCTCAAAACAAGTTCCCAACGAGTTCAATATTTTATCAAGGTTTCTAAGCGGATTTCTCCAACCAAAGATTCAAAACCATAGACAAGTCTTTAATAACTTATTATAACAATTTGCGTTTCTCAACGCCAAACTATCGTAACAAATCAACTCTAGATAAAATATGGTTTATATAACTAGGTGGTAAAATGGTTCTACAACATTAGCTTGAAATCAATTATAAAGGATCATATAATAGCATCATCACTAATCATAGTCACATACCCATATAGTCACAAATATTTTAGCCTAACATAGTAATCAAAGTAACAAATGGAAAAGAGTAAGAGAACATCATACTTAGATTGATTGAGTGAACGAGTACACAAGTGTCACGATTGTATCGTTTCTCCAAGAATCAAAGAGTGGAATACTCTCGTTACAAGTATTTCCCAAAAGTGAATAATACTGAAATATCACTAAGGAAGCAAAGAATACTCGGATTTATAGAGTAGTAGTTGAGAGATATATGTAAAATGAGTAGAAGTGGCCTCTATTTATAGTGCTGACTGTGAGGAAATGTATGCCGTACTTCTCTGAAAGTGCGCCGCACTTCTCCGAAAGTGCGCCGCACTTTGGAGACGGGAATGTGCGCCGCACTTCTGACATTGTGCGCCGCACTTTTGTGCGTTCCAGAATCTTCGTTCAATAGTTTTGCTTATTTGCAAATTAAGGACCCTTCTTTGTAGTTCTTCACTTTGTTTCTTCAAACTTTATACTTGCATATAAAACAAAATATATCAAGTATCAAAAGCTCTTATTTATAATACAAAGTGGCATTATAATAACGGGTTGCATATGTATATTTAGGTCGTTATAACACACGTTCAATCCAAAACATTTGATGCAAAAATGGTTCACATATTTGGTGTGAAGATTTCTTCTAAAGCGGCTACTTTTGAAAACGTTGTTTCTCCTTTTTTTATAGGTGTCTTTCGAGGTGTAATAATTATTTTAGTTGGATTGGTTGGTGTAAAAGATCTTATTTTGTTATTTTGTAATTTTCTAACGCGTTTCTAGTACTTTCTAAATAAAATATGCCGTTAAAATAAAATCACTCATCATAAAAGCCAAGATGCATATGAACATTTTAGGCGCTTACTTATTGTACGACTACAAACTCACGATGTGAAATACATGATGACCTTTTCTATCTCCTTTTTATTCTCTATAACTTTTAATCTAGCACATATTTTAGATACTAATCTTGTATGTGACAATCCGTCAATTTATGGTTGATATTTTATTCTCAAGTATTATTTAAAAACATTATTTTAATGTTATATTATGAACTCACTTATTTTTGGGAAGAAATTTGGGTTTACATCTTGAAGTAGCATCGACTACGTCTAAACCGGAGGATTCTACGTTACGTGCTTACGTTTACATACACCGTTTTCGTGACAGTCCGACACTTCAGGAAATAAATTTATCCGCGAATATTATTTTGGGATTTAAAATTTGTGTTGGTTCATAAACTCACAAATTTACGAGAAGAGATTAGGACTTACGTGAATAATTTAACGTCCTTTACGACTAAACCGGAAACCCTAGGATTACGTATTTACGTTTTTGAACTCCGTTTTTGATGAGACAATTTTTATTAGATTCGTTTTGTGCCGTTGATTCATAATTTATAAAAACGTTTTTCGTAAAACGACCCGAGGGCACGCAAATCGAGAAAACTAGAATCGAAGAATACCCGTAAATTAGAGGGATGAGACAAAACAAGTTTTGTCCCACCCCACTCAAAAGGGACGGCCAAAACTTGACACCACACATTGTGATGTGTCAAAGTTTTAGCTAGAAAGCTAACACATGTTAGCATAAGCTTAACATGGAAGCTAACTTGACACAAAACCAACCAAACCACTTCATTCATACCATTTTCACTTCCAACACATGCAAACCACTCTCTCATCCTTCCTCTCTCTCTATATTTCTTCCCAAAATCACCAACAACAACCCTCATTTGATCTATTTTATCCATAAAATCATGTGTTATTCATATACATGATGACGCCCCTTTGAAGCCTTGAAGATTGGAGGTGATTATAACATCCAAGGAGGTGATTTGGTGATGTCCAAGGGCTTATTTCTACAAGAAGTTTACAAATATTGGTGGTCTTGAAGATTGGTGTTGATCTATCACAAGTTTTGCCATCAAAAATCCAAGCCTTGATCATAAACTACTCAATCTTGGTGGTATTGAGATTGTTCTTCCTATCCTCTTGTTATTTTGATTATGTAATCTTGTATTTTCTTTATTTATGTATATGTATATGATGATGAATGATGATTAAAAATATTATGTGGGGATTTGGTGTTGATAAATTTGTTAAACATGGTTAAAAAGATGGAAAACCATAGGTAAAATGGTTAAATTCTTGCTTATAAAATTGGCTGTATAAAAACAGTAACTAACCAAATGATAAACTGATAAAATGGCATAGTGGAATCAATTTACAGTAATTATTAGGTGTTATACACATGTGAGAGTTGGCCATGCAATGGAATCATCAAAATGAGTGAGATATGATCAAAACAAGATTGGAATGTAAATCTGCCTATACTGTTTGGACGAATTTAGTAAAATATTTAGAGGTTGATTTATCAGTAGCTATAAAGCAATAAAATGAAGCACATATCATGTAGTTTATGTCATAAAAATTTGAGGTCCTATCACATTACAGAACTCTAGATATGGACATTTAAGCGAACTTAAAATTTAGGACTGATTTTATGAAATTAAAGTTTAATACTATTATATAAGCACTCAAATAAATATAGTATAAAATGTGAATTAAAACCCACTAACTTATATATTACATTTATGTAAATATGTATAAGGATAAATAAATGGACATGTTATAAAAATGGTAGTTTGATAAGTTTTATAAGTTATAAAACTATAAACATGATTTTTACGTCTTTTCGGCTAATACCGTAAAATTAACGTTTTTCGTCAATTAAAACTTAGACGGTCGGACCCGTCTAATGTAAACTTTTTAAAAGTCATATACTGATATATAAGTACTTAATACAAGTAAAAACCGATAAAAACCAAGCTTTACAACATATAGACATTAACGGGCCAAAGTAGCCTTATTGGACTATAAACCCGACTAGTTGGTAAAACACTTATAAACTTACTTATTGGGTTTAACCCATTTGGGCCCAACATGTAAAGTATAATACTGATATTAAAAGTATAATTAGGCTAATGAAAAGTATTGGACTTGTAATAGGCTTATTGGGCCTAAAACATGTAAATAAGTAAAACTAGTAAACTAGTATAAAACTTACCAATACATAACACTAAAATGAGTGAATAAGAATGTATAAACCCACTTGATCATCATCATACATATAAAATCATCATATGTATACATAATTGTTATTTTTATAAAGTCATTGGACAAAAGTCTAAGACGAGTATTATTTGTCTAGGTTTCCGTGATTGAAGCACGTACCGTACATTCGAATTGCCGATAACCCGCTTTCCCACATCAACGTGAGTTCATAGCCTCGCACTCTTTAAATGTTTTTATGAAATGTTTTATAAACCCGAGAGGGAGATAACATGTTAGTTTTGATAAAATAGGACACCATTTGTCCTGATTGTTTGTTTATAGATTTGGACCCGAATGATTGTATGACCTGATGAATCAATATATGACCTGATAAATGAAATGAAATGGATTATTAAAGTTAGGTTATGTCACTAAAAGTCCCATTAGCATGAATTGTGAACTACCGGGATTTGGTAGACGCTTATGCATATAATAGTAATATTTGGGGACGATCACCCCAGTTCGCGCCTTGACGGTTGATCTCCGTCGTGCCACATTGATTGGTAAGCGAATTTATGTATGGGAAGATTTCCATAGCATGATTTTTGTGATGACACGCTAATTTAGATGGGAAAATTGAGTTTTGGGTTAGCTACCCGTTGTTTGTTGTAGTAAGGTAACAATGTCATGCGACTTATAATAATCCAATAACGAAAATACTGCTTTATGCATTGAATTACAATATATTGCCTGACTAGAAATACAGGGTCTTATTATTGATATTATGTTCGTGTTTTGGTTTTCCGACATTGGTTCGTATAATGGTTTTGAAGGCAACAACCTATATTATGATTTTGACAAGGATTTGTATAAAATGTTTTTGGCCTATTTTATGTCCTACTACAAGGATTTGTACAAAATGATTTTCGGTAATAATTATATACCGATGATATATTAATGGTTTTATTAAACTCTATAAATTCACTCGGTGTTATCGCTGACCTTTTCTTTTAACATGTTTTATCTCAGGTACTTGAAGGTAATTCTCGGGAAGACAACAAGATTCATGGCCCGCACTTAAATAACAATTTCCATTCAAATACTTTGTAAAACCTGTATGAAATACAATGACTTGGGACCTATGTAAATCTGATATTTATGAATGGAAATGCTTTATTATTTAAGGACGCGATTTTTAAGCATTGTCTATGATGTGAGTAATGTGCTATCCCGTAACACCAATGAGTCTTCCGCTATATTGAATTGTGTATATTTGGGGGTGTTACAGTTTGGTACCAGAGCTCTCGTTATAGAGAACGAAAGATATTTAAAACCAAGATTTTGAATAAAACATTTCAAATCTTTTAACTATAAACATTTTTCTAAAAATGTCTAAAAATCTTTTGACTATAACAGTGCCGAAGAATTCCCGAGTTACCGACAAGGCCAGACTGAGAAGTGTTATCTTAATATATATATATAACTTGGATTATATATATATATATATATGATGTAATTTGATTACATGATTGTTTGATGATTATTTAATACTTATACGAGGTATTTATACGACGTAGATTGTCACAAGAAACCCTAACTCCCCTAGCAAACCAATTGAAGCTATTCCCGTAGGAATTCTAGCTATTCTAGATCTAAACCAAGTTGTGGATATTTATGATCCCAACAAAATGGCTTATATTCGTAGGAATTTAGATATTAGTTGATTGTGATATTAAAGAAGAATTGGCGAGATTAAATCTGATATCGATGTCATGACGATCTTTCATTATAGAGTGGGGTTTGACAAAACCTTACCACCTAGAAAGATGTCATCTGATTCGTTGTCACCCAATTCTTAATTTGAAATCGAAAGGGTGAATGTTTCACTTGAGGCTGTCATTGGAACCGTTACCCAAAAGCCTCATGCCACTAGTACCTTTCCGAGAAGTCTAATCGAATGTGTGAGTCATTTCATACTAGTGACTCATTTGATAACTATTGTTGTAGGAGTTATAGGATTGGAAATTAAGTATTGTTCATATTGAACTTTTATTTCCCTATTAAGGTCTAAAAATAAGGTTGAAAGTATTGGAGAATAAGGTAGGATATTGCATTGAGTATGATTTGGTTGAAACTTGAATAAAGTAAAATTTAACTTGTATGGAATAAGAAATTGTTAAGAGGAAGTCGTTCAGTTCTGTGATTGAATTATAAGGTTTTAAATGATTGTTGGTTCGTGTTAAGGGTTGTTGCTAGGCCATTGTCCAATGACGAGGATGCCCAGTGTCCAATAAATAAATTGAAGAAATCTTCTTCTAAATTGGGACCGATGGATCTTCCGGGACATGTGGGACACCTAATGACTCTTGTAGATTATTATTCATTGTGGTATCTTTTAAAAATCTCTAACTTAACTGAGACATGAGTTGGTAGGATGAGTTGTTGGAATTGTATGACATAGTGACACGTAACGTGTTACAATACAATTTTTGGCTTGTTTGTGATTAATGAAAAGGATACATCTGATTGCTAAATCCTACATATATCGATGTTATCTATATTTTCTTGCTTCTTCCTAATGTTCGCATTAGTGATGCAACCATTGAACAAGTACTCATCTCGAACTGAGTTACGTTGTGAATTATTCTTTTTGAGCGCCATCGAGATCATGAACCTCATGATTATTTGGCTAAGCTCATCTCCTATTATATTGTAGTTAGTTCTTGGTGAACAACTTTTCATCACTCTTTTGCAGATCACTCATTGTTTTTATAAGATAAAATAGTATCCCTTGAGAAATTTTTTTTTGAATTTTCCTCACTATAAGGATTATTCAAAGTGAGATTTATAAGTGACCGTTATCGAAATGAAGTTGTTTATAAAACACCTTGGAAAACTTAATTGTTTTCATAACAAAGAAAATCTTTGTAAATTTATTTTTGATTCTTATTTAAGAATTAAGCATGCAAATATTTTTATTATAAACCTGATGATAAAATTTTGACGAACTGAGTATTGCATCGTTAATCTTGAAATTGTATATAGTTGCGCGCCTACATACAATTTAGAATGGACAATGCAAGGTTGATTAGTAGTCACCATGAAATTATTAATAAACACTAAATTTTCTGTGAAGATTGTGAAAGATTAAATTTTATAAGATCTGCAAGAAGTGCAAAAATAGGGACATATTGTTAAAGACACCTAAATATTTGCCCGTACCATTTATTCTTCTGAGTCGAATTTACTCATTTGTAGATATTGTCTTAATTGACAATTGATATTCCCTTCTTGTCCAATTCTCCCGTGGTGAGATTCTTAGGAAAAATATCTGATTACCGAGTGTTGATACCCGATTGGATGTATCAACGTTATCATTTCTTTTGATTAGATTTTATTTGAATGACCTGGGTAACGATCCGAGGAGCTTTCGAATGCGTACTCAAATTATGAAAACATGGGATATATTCATATTCGTTAAATGTTTTCGTCTGTATCTGATTTGAAATTCTCTCGCATAGATTATGCGTTGACCTTACTCTTTTAATGGTAGTTATGTCTCCGGATATCCTTGATTTAGTGAAGGATTATGAGTTATTATTAGTCTTTTGAGAAGTTCACATCTTATCGACGACAATAAAACTGAAAAGTTGGTAGTGCCATTAGAATGGATTGATTGATTATGACATGACGACATTGTCTTAATTGATGGGAACTCGAATAGAATTCCCCTAAATGATAAGATGTTGATCATCAAAAGTGATCTAAATAATTCTTGATGGATGACCATATACTACATTTAGACTTGAAATTTTACCATGAATGGATGTGAACTAGTCATAGATATTGTAATCTAGAAGAACTTAAAAGTGAATTTATTAAAAGATGTTTCTGTTATCTGAAACTTTAGGAGGTATTTGTTGGCGAATTACCTAGACTTTCGCCATTAAGGCAAGTTGAATTTGGTATTGATTGTATTCCCGGTGCTGCACGTGTGGCTTGTGCACTGTAAGTCAGCACCATCTGAATTAAAAGAATTACCGTACAACTTAGAGAGTTGTCGGAGAAAGCTTTTATTCTACCAAGCTCGTCATCATGAAGAGGTATGGTGTTATCATTCCTTATGTTTACTGATTACCGTGAACTAAGTAAATTGACGATCGAAATCGATATCCACTACCCAAGATGATAGATTTGTTCGATCATTTACAAGGTTCTAGCGTATATTCAGGAATTTGATCCACGGCATGGTTATCAACAATTTCGCGTCCGCGAAAAAGATTATCTATTCCAATTACTACATTCAGAACTTGTAATGAACATTATGAGTTTCATGTTATGTTGTTTGGATTGACCAATGCACATGTAGCATCCATAAATTTGGTGAATCACGTGTGTAGGATGTAATTTGATAAATTCATGCTCGTGATCATTAAGGACCATCTGTTTGTCTCTAAGAATAAGAAGGAGTTAATAATCACTTATAGACTGCCCCGAATTGTCCAAACAATGTAAACCTGTACCTTGAATAATTAACATGTAATTTAAGGCTTAGTTCTTTACATTATTTGACCGTGTAATTAATAGATAATGGAATATATATTGACTCTTCAAAAATTAAGAGCCCTTTTAAGACTTTGGGTTTTACCAAAAAGAAAGTGCAAATATGTTTTGAAAAATGTTTTATCAAAAGAACTTTTGAAGGATTATTCCCTTATACCCAGAACATTTAACTAAACTCCTGTTTAGGGGTAAATGTTTGTGTATACCTCAAGACAACCTAAGAGGGATTGAGGAAACCGTTTAAACCAAGACTTGGAAATTTGAAATGATAATTTTTGCTTTTCAATTAAGAAAATTTTGACCAAAGTATAACCAAAGATTTTTCGAACATTTACGAATCTTATTAATTATTTATTATTTTCGATAAATTAACAAAGATCATGTTAACTAAATTCAAATTTATTTTGAACATTTATCTATAATTGGACAAACTGAGAAATTTAAAATTTTTACGTTGACATTTCATAAAAAAATTAAATATTTATTATTTAATTACTTGTAATAATTATCGATGCTTTAAACGTCGGATTGAGTAAAACTGATAAAAATAATAGTTGAGACGAGAATAAAACTTAGAAAATATGAAGAAAGAATTTTTGAGTGAATTGTGGACATGATAAGTATTTCACCAGGAAAAGTGAATGTAGATACTGACACATTATATAGAAAAGATAAAGAACCAATTAGGATGTGTTCTTAATAATGACTGTGCAAAATAAATTGCCGAGCAATTTAAAATATAGCCGATGCTTGTAAAAAGGATAATATAGATAATAAAAGGGGTTCGCGGCTAATGTGAACCATTAGAATTGAGAAGCCGATGGAGCCTAAATGATTAAAAGGCCACTTGTGATTGTCTAAATATGGAGGATTGTGAGATATAGTTATGTTAGAATCTTGTAAGTATAAGTATTCTATTCCTGTCATTTCTGATTTAATGTATCATTATCAGAAGAAGTTGTACTGATGGCAAATTATGAAGGCAGACATCGCCTCATACATTAGTAACATCTAACTATTACAAAGGTCATCATCTGAATTTGATTCGATTTGGGTCATTGTCGACAGACTGACCAAATCTGCTAATATCATTCCTGTTAATGATAGATTCTCGATGAAGAAAATTGACTCTTTTGTATTTAAAGGAGTTGTGTAAACATAGTGTGCCTATATCGATCATCTCTATCAAGATCCTCACTTCGCATCGAATTTCTAGAGATTTGCTCAGAAGTCATTGGGAACGAACCTTGATGAGAGTACTGTTTTCTACCCCAATCGAAGGGATGAGGTAAAGTAATGATACAAAGCACTAGAAGTCTTGTTTTATGTTTGAATAATTGACCTTTGGTAATAGACCGTATAATCGATTTCCTTTGGAGAGATTATCTTTGATAATTATCTTATTAGGATCGAGATCGAATCTTGTGAGGATCTAAATATAAGAGCATCTTTAAGCAGGAGTTGGGATGAAGACACCCGACATACACCCATTGTGGGTTGGACATGTCTTTTAGGTTTTAAGGTTTTCTATGACGACAAACCTAACCTTACAAATTACCCGACCCGCGAGACCTGAAATGGTTGTTGAAAATAGGATCTGATTATTGACTGCCGGTAGTAGGCAGGAGGTTATGTGAATTGAAATGTAGATCTTGAAGTGCAGGATGGGTAGCGAAGTTATGCCAAAAATTTTAACCTTAGAAAAATGAATTGATGATCTGAAAGATCATGGGAAATAAGTCCCCGTTGTATGGGACCATTGAGATGATGTAAAAGTTGGTTTGAAAGGCATATAAGCTGGATCTACCCTAGAACTTCAAGGGCTGCGTGAATTATGATTCGTATATCTAACTTGATAAAATGTCTATCAAGTGAAAATCTGAATTCTTCTTGATAAAGTTTAGATCGGCGAAAAGTTGCATTCATCAAAAACCCGTGAACATCATGGATAGAGAAAGTAAGTCAACATTAGCCTGATCGTATTCCCGTAGTTATGTTTGATGAAACTCGCGTATTGTAATGGATTACACTTGTGAGAAAAGACCGAATGTGGAAGAATTACCCACATGGCTTTAACTCTATAAGAAGCGAGTAGTAAGATAAATTGATCTTTGAGGACAAAGATCCTGTTTAGGGGTAAATGCTGTGACAATCCGTCAATTTATGGTTGATATTTTATTCTCAAGTATTATTTAAAAACATTATTTTAATTTTATATTATGAACTCACTTATTTTTGGGAATAAATTTGGGTTTACATCTTGAAGTAGCATCGACTACGTCTAAACCGGAGGATTCTACGTTACGTGCTTACGTTTACATACACCGTTTTGGTGACAGTCCGACACTTCAGGAAATAAATTTATCCGCGAATATTATTTTGGGATTTTAAATTTGTGTTGGTTCATAAACTCACAAATTTACGAGAAGAGATTAGGACTTACGTGAATAATTTAACGTCCTTTACGACTAAACCGGAAACCCTAGGATTATGTATTTACATTTTTTAACTCCGTTTTTTATGAGACAATTTTTATTAGATTCGTTTTGTACCGTTGATTCATAATTTATAAAAACGTTTTTCGTAAAATGACCCGAGGGCACGCAAATCGAGGAAACTAGAAGCGAATAATACCCGAAAATTAGTGGGATGAGACAAAACAAGTTTTGTCCCACCCCACTCAAAAGGGACGGCCAAAACTTGACACCACACATTGTGATGAGTCAAAGTTTTAGCTAGAAAGCTAACACATGTTAGCATAAGCTTAACATGGAAGCTAACTTGACACAAAACCAACCAAACCACTTCATTCATACCATTTGCACTTCCAACCCATGCAAACCACTCTCTCGTCCTTCCTCTCTCTCTATATTTCGTCCCAAAATCACCAACAACAACCCTCATTTGATCTATTTTAGCCATAAAATCATGTGTTATTCATATACATGATGATGCCCCTTTGAAGCCTTGAAGATTGGAGGTGATTATAACATCCAAGGAGGTGATTTGGTGATGTTCAATGGCTTATTTCTACAAGAAGTTTACAAATATTGGTGGTCTTGAAGATTGGTGTTGATCTATCACAAGTTTTGCCATCAAAAATCCAAGCCTTGATCATAAACTACTCAATCTTGGTGGTATAGAGATTGTTCTTCCTATCCTCTTGTTATTTTGATTATGTAATATTGTATTTTCTTTATTTATGTATATGTATATGATGATAAATGATGATTAAAAATATTATGTGGGGATTTGGTGTTGATAAATTTGATAAACATGGTTAAAAAGATGGAAAACCATAGGTAAAATGGTTAAATTCTTGCTTATAAAGTTGGCTATATAAAAAAAGTAACTAACCGAATGATAAACTGATAAAATGGCATAGTGGATTCAATTTACAGTAAGTATTAGGTGTTATACACATGTGAGAGTTGGCCATGCATGGAATCATCAAAATGAGTGAGATATGATCAAAACAAGATTGGAGTGCAAATCTGCCTATACTGTTTTGGACGAATTTACTAAAATATTTAGAGGTTGATTAATCAGTAGCTAAGCAATAAAATGAAGCACATATCATGTAGTTTCTGTCATAAAAATTTGAGGTCCTATCTCATTATAAAACTCTAGATATGGACATTTAAGTGGACTTAAAATTTAGGACTGATTTTGTGAAATTAAAGTTTAATACTATCATATAAGCACTCAAATAAATATAGTATAAAATGTGAATTAAAACCCACTAACTTATATATTACATTTATGTAAATATGTATAAGGATAAATAAATAGACATTTTATAAAAATGGTAGTTTGATAAGTTTTATAAGTTATAAAACTATAAACATGATTTTTACGTCTTTTCGGCCAATACCGTAAAATTAACGTTTTTCATCAATTAAAACATAGACGGTCGGACCCGTCTAATGTAAACTTTTTAAAAGTCATATACTGATATATAAGTACTTAATACAAGTAAAAACCGATAAAACCCGAGCTTTACAACATATAGACATTAACGGGCCAAAGTAGCCTTATTGGACTATAAACCCGACTAGTTGGTAAAACACTTATAAACTTACTTATTGGGCTTAACCCATTTGGGCCCAACATGTAAAGTATAATACTGATATTAAAAGTATAATTAGGCTAATGAAAAGTATTGAGCTTTTAATAGGCTTATTGGGCCTAAAACATGTAAATAAGTAAAACTAGTAAACTAGTATAAAAGTTACCAATACATAACACTAAAATGAGTGAATAAGAATGTATAAACCCACTTGATCATCATCATATATATAAAATCATCATATGTATATATAATTGTTATTTTTATAAAGTCATTGGACAAAAGTCTAAGACGAGTATTATTTGTCTAGGTTTCCGTGATTGAAGCACGTACTGTACATTCGAATTACCGATAACCCGCTTTCCCACATCAACGTGAGTTCATAGCCTTGCACTCTTTTAAATTTTTTTATGAAATGTTTTATAAACCCGAGAGGGAGATAACATGTTAGTTTTGATAAAATAGGACACCATTTGTCCTGATTGTTTGTTTATTGATTTGGACCCGAATGATTGTATGACCCGATGAATGAATATATGACCCGATAAATGAAATGAAATATATTATTAAAGTTAGGTTATTTCACTAAAAGTCCCATTAGCATGAATTGTGAACTACCGGGATTTGGTAGACGCTTATGCATATAATAGTACTATTTGGGGACGATCACCCCAGTTCACGCCTTGACGGTTTATCCCCGTCGTGCCACATTGATTGGTAAGCGAATTTATGTATGAGAAGATTTCCATAGCGTGATTTTGGTGACGACACGCTAATTTAGATGGGAAAATTGAGTTTCGGGTTAGCTACCCGTTGTTTGTTGTAGTAAGGTAACAATGTCATGCGGCTTATAATAATCCAATAACGAAAATACTGCTTTATGCATTGAATTACAATATATTGCCTGACTAGCAATATAGGGTCTTATTATTGATATTATGTTCGTGTTTTGGTTTTATATAACCATATCCATATAACGGTTTTTATTTAACTTTATACAACGTTATAAAGCGTATTGTATGATGTTTTTACGACATTGGTTCGTATAATGGTTTTGAAGGCAAGAACCTATATTATGATTTTGACAAGGATTTGTATAAAATGTTTTTGGCCTATTTTATGGCCTACTACAAGGATTTGTACAAAATGATTTTCGGTAATAATTATATACCGATGATATATTAATGGTTTTATTAAACTCTATGAATTCACTCGGCGTTATCGCTGACCTTTTCTTTTAACATGTTTTATCTCAGGTACTTGAAGGTAATTCTCGGGAAGACAACAAGAATTCATGGCCCGCACTTAAATAACAATTTCCATTCAAATGCTTTGTAAAACCTGTATGAAATACAATGACTTGGGACCTATGTAAATCTGATATTTATGAATGGAAATGCTTTATTATTAAACGACGCGATTTTTAAGCATTGTCTATGATGTGAGTAATGTGCTATCCCGTAACACCAACGAGTCTTCCGCTGTATTGAATTGTGTCTATTTGGGGGTGTTACATTGTACGTAGTATATATAATAAAAACTTTTAACTATTAAGGACTTATTGTTCTTTTTCTCCTTGTTAGGCTGAACGGAGTGGGGCTTAACCCATGAGTGCGTGAGTATAAGTTGCGTGTGACTCTCACCCCTACCAAAGTCGCTCGCACACGAGTTACTTATTTTTTTAAAAAAATCAGTACCAAACTTACGAAACGCAAGTTATATAAACTTGGTCCCACATGTTTTGTAACCGTTACATTTAAAATAAAAAAAACTTTTTCAATACCCCCTTTTTACTTATAAAATACCTACTAAAACTTATATGTTCTAAACACACATTCTCCCTAAAACACTAAAACGAAAGATATCGACGAATACGAGTTATTTTTTGCCACTTAAAAAGTCGAAGTCGTAGCGAAACGCAAGTTGAGTTTTATTAGAAAAGCATTGGTGTTTATTAACAGAATATGTAATGCTAATCGATTACCAAAAAACGTCATAACTTGAGACCGAATAGGTGCTCATGATCGGTTAGTTACGTCTTTTTTCGGCGAACCCAAGATACGATAAGAGAGAGTTCAGAAAGGTTTTTTGAATGGGTCTTCCCTTTTTCAAGTTGATAATTAATGAAGTGACTATCCATTCTGCATACTTTCGTAATAATGTTGATTGTACCGGAAAATAAGGTATTTCGTCGTTGATAAAGTGCACCTCGGCAATTCGTCAATTGGCATACGGCGTTGTTCTTGGTTTTTTAGATGACTATCTACAAATGAGCCCAAGAACTTCTCGAGAATCACTTGATTATTTCTGTAGTGCTATAATGGAAATATTCGGGCCTGAGTATCTGAGGAAACCCACGTATACTGATGTTCAAAAACTTTATCCGCGTCATGAAGCAAAGCACGGGTTTCTAGGGATGCTAGGAAGTCTTGATTGTAGGACTGGGATTGGTTCGATTGTTGATATGAGTGTAATTACTCATATTATTTGTATCCGTAAATGGACTTAAAATGCATAAAATATATGAAAATGGTATTGTATATGCTTGTTTCTTGTTTCATGTGTGTAGGTACCCAAGATCACGAAAACCGGCAAAACTTACACAAGATTAAAGAAATATCAAGGCCAAAAATCGGGTTCGTCTTATTCACAGATTTATCAAGAGTTTGAAGTCATGTGGGTCCCACATTTGCTTAATGGGCTTGAAAAGCCAATTTATGGGTTATTTAAGTTATGCTATGAATAAAGCCCAAGTCAAGGCCCAAATCCAACAAAATATGGGATAGTTAGCTCAAATTTGTTCAAGGCCCAAATCAATACAATGAAACGAATGAAAGTGTTTAGTTGGTAAATTGGACCCAAGGCCCATCACACAACAATTGAGACAGTGGAGATTGATAAACTTGGAAGGTCCAAGTTTTTACCCAAAGCCCATCACAAAATACAAACGGTGGAAGAGTAATATAAACTTTTTACTTTTAGTCAAACGTCAAAAACAAAGTGTAAACAAGGAAAAGAAACGTGAAAGAGAGAGAAAGATATTTGGGGGAAACCACCAGGCAAGAACCCTAGAACAAATTGTGGGTTTCCTTTTCATCAACAATTGATCCATACGCGCCTTAAATAAATCCCCAAGAAAATAGGATGGAAGATGCTGCCAACAAAGCATCCACGTGGCTATGAGTTTCGTCATCCCTCAATTTTGATTGCTGGATTTGACTGCCACCAATCATTGTACCAATCATTACCTTCCACCTCAGCATACAACTAGCACAACTAGCACAACTTTGTGCCACCATGGCGATCCGTGTACACAAGGGCGTTTTTCAGCCAATGGATCGAAACAGAAAAGAAAGAGAAAGAGATGAGATGATCTAAGGGTCAAGAATCACTCTTTATCAACACCCTACCCCCTTGGTTCATCTATAAAAACCCCCAAAATTATTCATGTAATCATCCTTTTTTCTTTTCTTAGTGTTATAATGTCAATTTTAATATAGATGTAATTTTCTTTAGCATTGTAATAATTTTAATGATTTAATAAAAGTTTTGATTTTAGTCTTATATGTCTTTTTATTTGCCTTTGTTAATTTTCGGTGAAAGAAATTACTTTCTGTATCCATATAAAACTGATGTTATAATATAAAAAATATTACTCCCTCCGTCCCAAAATTATTGTCCACCGACAAAAAATACACAGTTTAAGAAAAGTACCACCTTTTCAGCTTTCTCTCTCTTACTTTTTGCAGAAAGACAGTTTTACCCTTAACCAATTAATTAAAAACCTTTGTAAAGTTTGTAATTATGATTTCACTTAAGGGTAAACTAGTAATCTCGATCTAAAATTTTTACCTATTTTTAGAAGTTTTAGAAGTGGACAATTAAATTGGGACAAACCAAAATGGAAAGGTGGACTATAATTTTGGGACGGAGGGAGTATTTAATTAAGCTTTGATCATAGCTTATTTTGAATAATTAAAGTTAGAGATTAGGGATATACTATTTATTCCTACTGTATAAATAAATAAAAAGATGCTGGTTCGATGAACGTGGATTCATGATGTTGATAAGGTTCGAGATTATATAATGATTCGTGAAGGGTTTAATGGTGGCGTTTCGGTGTCAAGTCGTTTATAAGGTGGCTCAGCGCCCTACCTTCGTCATCAAAGGATCGTCAATAAAAAAGGGTTAAGTTCGTTTTCATTTAATACACTATTAGAATAATTTTTGCTAGATAATTATTTGATGTGAGTTTATTTTTCTTTGATCCAAGGTTGAATTTTTTGGTTTAGATAAATCACTGTTTTAGATCTGTTATTATTCCCTTGTTTGGATTTCTATGAAACTGTTTACTTGAACTGTTTTGTTTGGATTTGTGATATTCTTGTTTTAGTTTAAATGATATTAGAATCTGTTAAATTTTAATGAGTTCAAATGGAATTTACTTAATAATAATCTGCTTTTCATTGGACTTGATTTAGTAATTAGTTTGAGTCTTTTTAATCCGCTTGTTTTTTGTCATTCGACTGAATCTGATTAATCATTAATGTATGTTTGAGATACCTATCTGTTGACTGATTGTATAATATTGCTATGTTTGAGGGTCTGCGTTTGGATAACTTTATAATGATATGCTGCGAGATTGAATAAGACCTGAATCCTAGACTTTTATTGATTTGGTTTTCTGTTAATTAAACATTTTATAGCTGTGATTTATTCTTCTTGAGTATTAATTTAGGTAACTATTGGGATTGTCTTTTGTTTGCTGCTACAAATTTCGTTTAAGGTTACTGAGTATTAGTTAGTCTGCCTGTTTATAAAGGATAACTGATTTGGATTTAAATACTTTTATTATGTGCTGATAATGCTCTTTATATCTACCTTCTTATTTTTTTGTTAACTAATATAGAAATTTGTTTACTGATATAGATGTCTGATGTAGACGTTTGATATTATTGTTTATTATAATTCGATTTAGCTGTATATCTGTTTTGATCGTGTTTTTGGTTTGGACAATTTTTGCTGTTTAAATTTGGTTGTGTATTGTATTTGTTTGTGACCTGCACCTCGAATTTGGGGGGGGGGGAAGGGGGGGGGGGGTGTTTGGTATCAAAATCTGATCCAAAAATAAATAATATCCAAAAATCTGCCATTCATGAGACTCGAACTCGAGACCTAACAGTTCACAGTCTAACGTGTTTACCATTCGTGCTCTACCCTCTTTTTAGTTTATATCTGGACTAAATAGTATATATTTACACGTTTCTTTTAGGTTTTACTTTTAATTAAACGTCTCCTTTTATTTTTGTTAGTTTTAAAAGTATATAAAAAGTATAGTTTTTTTATAAAGAAGTTTTTTATTATTTTGTCAACAAGTTAAAAGTTTTAATAAATAAATAGTATATTATCTTTATTTAAAAAGTTTAATTACATTTTTCCATTGATTATTAGTTTTAATAAATAAATAAAAAAATTTTAATTACTTTTA
Source organism: Glebionis coronaria (assembly GCA_025667525.1). Taxonomy (NCBI): domain Eukaryota; kingdom Viridiplantae; phylum Streptophyta; class Magnoliopsida; order Asterales; family Asteraceae; genus Glebionis; species Glebionis coronaria. Next base: position 608,262,629 of record CM046880.1, read on the forward strand.
GAATTAATTTTGTTAAAATATTTTGTTATAATTAATAGTTCAATTAAAAAAATAATATAGGTGTAATTTGTATTTTAGATTTAAATTTTCGGTAGACGATTCATGCACTTTAGGTTAAAAAAGTAGGAATTTAAATAAAAACCGATACCAATTCAAATCGATTGTCCTAATCAAAACGAAAGTTTCAAATTCACAATTTCCTTGTGTACAACGAACCGGAATCACTCTCGTGTTTAATTAATCCGTCTTTAGCTTATTTTTGTATTATTACTTTTCCTAAAGGTAATTTCCTAAATTTGCTCTATAACGTATTTAATATACACCGACACTTTCCCACACATCAAAAATTTTGGCGCCGCTGCCGGGGATCTTGTGTACGATTCTTTCGATTGCGATTTGTTGATCGTTGATTTGCAAACTCTTTCCGTCCTCGGAAAGTTTTGTTATTTTTCTATTATATAAAATAAATATCGATTTTTCGTGTTTTTTGTTATTAATATATTATATTATTTAGAACAATAAATTTACCTACTTCCTAAAAAAAGACCTAAGTTGGGATTTTGTCACCTAGTTATTGTATTCGAATCCAAAACAAAAAAATAAAGGCAAAATAGATAAATACTAATAAAAAGTTTGAACTCGATTTATGCAACCTATAAGGTGGGTATAAGGCGATGAGCTATAAAAGGCCGTCTAAGGAAAAAGGTTTTTAAGTGCTTTGTGCCACCCCGTTTCCCCGTTTGCTTGTGCGTATATTGAGAGGGACGACCGATTATTGGTTTGCCAACTCAAGTAGTAATAAATCTTATTTTTGTCGTTATTTACTTATTGAACCTCGAGACGTTTAGGTTTTCACATACGTTTCAAAGTCGATCGAGGGTACATTACTTGCATAGTAATTATCCTTATTCCTTTTTTTTATCAATTTTTGATTGAGCAATACCAAATAAAAATACCAAAAATAATCTTCTTCTAATCTAATTTCTTTTCTTCAACCCTCTAACTTCTCGTCATTTTGGTTTATGCAATTACGTTCTAATCGACTTTTGATTAATCACGATAGGCTTGAAAACATTCCTCGTAGAAATAGAAATCGTCAACAACGAATAGTGGAACCCGAGCTTCCACCAATTGTTGTTAATATGGCCGATAACCGAACAATGGAGGAATTGCTCCGTGCACCCACCGAAGGGTACAGGGAAGCAATCGTTGTGCCGGCCATTTTGGCGGATCATTATGAGATTAAGATGGGTCTTTTATCACTCATTTGTGCCGACCAATTTCGTGGCAATGAGACCGATAACCCACACTCTCACATTCGGAATTTTCTTCGTATCACCTCGACTCTCAAGTTTAGAGATGTGCTGAATGACGCGATTAAGCTCATGCTTTTTCCGTACTCGCTCGAGGGAAATGCTAAGCGTTGGTATGAAAAGGAACCACCGTGTTCGATTTTGACATGGGATGATTTAGTTTCTAAGTTCATGAATTATTTCTTTCCACCATCTAAAACAACTCACTTTAAGAACGAAATAACTAGATTTGAACAAAAAGTGCATGAATCGTTTGGGCATGCTTGAGAAAGGTTTAAGGATTTGTTGAGACAATGTCCACACCACGGTTTCACGAAGTTACACCAAATTAATACTTTTTATAATGGACTTAATATGGTTGCATAAGATTCTTTAAATGCCGCCCCGGGTGGTAATCTTTTAAGTAAAACTCCGAGAGACGCGTGGGGTATCATTGAGAATAAGTCTAGGGGTGCAGTATTCACAAAACACATCGGTTGTTTCCAATGTGAATTCATCTAATACCGAGATTGCTATATTGGACTTTAAGATTGACACGATTTTGAATGAGATTAGGAAGAATCCTCATGGATCGATTAATGCGATTGAGAATTTTTGTATATCATGTGGTGAAACACACCCGAAATATGCTTGTTCAACCACGGGGTTTGATCAAGCTAGTGCTTTTTCCGCGACGAGAACTTATGGCCCTAACGGTCAAGCTCCTCGTCGAAACCATGTTGCTCCACCGGGTTTTCCACCGGTTCAAAATAGATACAACAATGGAAACAATGGGGATAATTTTAACCAAGGGAATTATAATCAAGGAAATGGATTTCATGGCAATCAAAAGAATCAAGGTTTTCAAAACAATATTCAAAATGATTTGTCAAGCTACATCAAAACTAATGAGGCAAATTTGAAAGCTTTTCAAAACAATCTTCAAGGTCAAATGGCAACATTGAAAAATGATTTTCAAAATACGATCAAAGGGCAAAATAACAAGATTGAGCTTAACCAACAAAGATTAGAGCAAAACCAAAACCGTATATAAGGGAATCAAGCTAAGTTTGAGAATAAGATACTTTTGATGTTTGAAGCGATAATGTGCAAACCTTCCTCTTCTTCGGGTGGCTTACCTAGCAACACCATACCAAACCCGAAGGGAGAGATTAAGTCTATCACCGTTCATAATGATAATATCTTGGATTGGAATGTGGTTTCTCCGGTTACTCCCATCACTTCACCACAAGATGTGATCGAGTTTAATCCTCCACCTAAAGAAAACTTTCTTGATGTTACCAAGGCTACTTTGGATGTGACTTGTTCCGCGGTTTTCCTTGATTTCTATCCCTAGAAATACGGAGATCCGGGTCAATTCTTGATACCTTGTGTTTTCAAAGGGTTTTAGGAATGCAAAGCTCTAGCCGATCTATGAGCTAGCATCAACTTAATACCTTTATCCATATGGAAGACTCTAGACTATTTCCCAGTTACTCCCACTCAAATGACAATTGAGCTTGCTAATGGAGCCACCGCTCATCCGGTTGGTATATCAGAAGATGTCATTGTTAAAGTGGGGAAGTTTTTGTACCTTGCCGATTTTGCAATCGTTGATTATGAGACCAATCCTCGTGTGCCTTTAATTTTGGGAAGACCATTTTTGTCCACGGCTCAAGTTCTAGTTGATATGAGGAAAGATGAGATAAAATTATTTTACGGTTATAAAAATGTTTTTTTCAAGGCGGAAAAACTTCCAAAATATGTTTCTAAAAATGTGGAAAGTGTAAAACTTGTTGAAACTTTTGAAAGTAACACCAAAAAGGATTTTCCCATTTACAAGGGTGTAAGGGAAATCATAGATCCCTCATTTAGGGAAGGTGAAAAGTTAATTCTCGAGGATGATGTTAGTTCTAAGATCGATAAGGAAATTGATGATTACCTTAGTGCACCATTCGATGCTAGTGAGTTTGATAGTGAGAATTTTGATCCGGAGGGAGATATTGCTTTAATTGAAAGATCGTTGAATATGGACTCATTTTCACTCTCTCCAAAGGACCAAATAAATGATACTAAGGCACATTCTTCCATTGAAGAGCCTTTGATTCCTAACTTCACACCGAGTGAGGTTAGTGACTATTCATTAGATAAGTTCGTCGATGAACTTGTTGCTCTTGTTGATCCACTTCCACCGGGAAGTTTTGATCGTGACATTCATGATTTACCTTCCATTCTCGAGGAGTTCTCCGATGAACTACCCTCTAATGAGAATGATGATCTTGTATCCTAGTGTGACACACTCGATACTTTGTCGGACATTTCTTGTGATGACAAGATTGATACACTTATGTGACTTACTCGAATCCTCTTTTTGAAGTTTCAATGAACATTAATCCATTGTTTAAAGAGAATTTTGAGAGCATCGAACCTCCTTCATCTCACATCCTTTGTGATGATGAACTCTTCTTTAAGGAGGTTGATGAGTTTCTTTCCATATACATTTCTTCGGATTTTGAGGAAAAGTGTTATGAACCAAAGGAAGACACTCTCTATCTTAAGAATGTTTCTAATGACGGTTTTGAAAACCCTTGGTTTGATTACCCGATTTATGATGATGATAATGTTGACCCAGAGGGAGAAATTTTCTTTACTCCAAATCTCCTTCTCACTCGCTTTGATCTTAATGTGCGGGTTTTTCATGCGACTCATTTTGAGTATCATGACCCCTTTGTTTACATTCCAAAGAGTGACAAGGTCAACAAGGTTATGCGAGTTGATACCATTATTGATGAGACCTTTACCCCACCATTACCATGTGCTTTATATGATTATCGATTGGCATGGTGGAAGACACCGTGTTGTCTATTCCTTTCTCTCTCGAGGACGAGGTATTCGACCTCGGAATCATTGATTAGGGAAATCCCGGCCTTTCACCGATGCAATAATTGAAAGATTTTTCGATCATCTTGGTGCAAGTTTATCTCGGGGAGCATATTATATCTATTTCATGATTTGTGACTACCATCTCTTTTTGGAGATTTATTTCGGAGTTTCATCCTCTCGTTTGTCATCCGACAAAGAGGATGTGATCTTTGACCCCCTGGCATAGTGCTTTATGATGGATTTCATTCCAATATGCCAGTTTTCACAACTTTCCCTAAGGACCAATGAATGCGGGGATCGAGTCGAGCTCATGACTCGGTTAACAAAAACGAGGTGCCTTGTGGGGGAGTCCCATACATTCTATCTTCTTTCTATTTTCTAACACTAGTAAGGCTTGATCTTTTCAAGCTCGTGCTCGTGTTTTGTTGTGATGTGAATCTTAGGTATGACCATAATCATTTAAGACTCTCGTGTTCGGTGTTTACCCCGTCCACTCGAACTTCCATACTTTGATTATCAAAATGGGCACTCACTATCCTTTGATTTTTATCGACTAACGTTTTATCTTAAAGTATAATTAATAAACGGCTTATAGATTTGCGTACTCTTACCATGTTAGGACTTTTGCATTCGACTCTTCGTGTTTTAGCAAGGGTATCACTCTTGAGCTAGGAAACATTGAGGACAAATGTAATTGCTTTTGTCGTGTTCAAATGTAATATTTTTTCTCTTACCATGTTAATAAACGGCTTATATGTTTGGTTTTAGCATGGGAGAGTCAATCGATATGATCGCTTGCAATTGCTTTTGTCGTGTTCAAATGTAATATTTTTTCTCGTTTTTCATAAAAATTTTAAATTTTTAGTGTATTTTGTGTTTAATAATAAAGAAAATAAGTGTTTTTGACACAAATGTAGGCTTTCCGTTGGTGAAAATAAAAATATTTTTTGACTCGAATCGGTTTTTACCTTAGCTCATTCCTTAACGTGTTTAAATCAAGTTTTGCTAGACTTTTATATAGGGAACTTTAAAATGCGAAAGTCTTAACTCATACGGGTTTAAGAACAAGAACTTTTCACAAGTTCCTATAATTGATCCTAGAAAGTCATTTATTAAGAGAACTTTAAAATGCAAATTCTAAACTTGAAAAAGTCTAAGAAGATGCAAGATCCTATAGATGACTTGAAAACCCAAAACATTGATTTAATAGGCTAAGTGTCCATTAGTCTCACATTTTTGAGATTTAACAATATGGAGAACAAGAGATGATAAATTTGAATCATAAGTTTTGAGGTTAAGTCTTCCTTGTATAAGTATTTTTGTGTTTGATTTATTCTCCTCGTATTTACTATTCACGCTTGAATATTTAAATTGCTTAATAAATGAAGTTTTTATCGGTTTGGGTTCAATATCTTAACTCGTAACTCCTTCTTTTTCTTTCCTTGTAATTAAAGTAAGAACACATTGAGGGTGTCAGCGTCATGGACTTAAGGTGGAATGGTGAATGTCAATTCTGTTGTTTATGTCCAAGGAGCCTTAGGGTGTGGATCATAAATAAGGAGAACTTTTACATCTTAAAGATCCTCAAGGTGTATGATGTAAATGTTTCTAACTCTATTAAGAAAGTCAAAATCGACTTTGGAGGAATAATTGTTTCTTTATGTAGTCCTATTAGCCAAATTTCGGATCCGGGAATTTATTCCTAAAATCATGTTAAGTTATCCTTGATGTGGGTTTTCTTTAGTGACAACGGTTTTTGAAGTCGAGGTTAGGTTTTGAGTGTTGGGTTTACACCATTTTTGCCTTCATTTTTGGATTAATTAATAAATAAGTCAAATGAGCCTTTGGGTGAATGACATAATTTAAAATCTAGAGACACAACTAGGAATAAAGGAGATTGATTTTAGCACAAATTACTTGTATGAGGGTGGTCTTAACATTGAGACTTATGATTGACAATGATCTTGTTTTTAACTTGGCATGGAAAAGTTGAAAAGTCGGGGACTATGAATCTTTTCAAGTTTTATGATCCTAAAAGTTATTTTTCAAATAATGAAAGCAATACATTATGTCTTTTTAAAATAAAGTATCAAAAGTTGAATAAAAGTATAGTTAGTAGCTTTATTTTATCATTACGTGAGGACACGACAATTGCTTAGCAAGGGGAGTTTGATATGAGTGTAATTACTCATATCATTTGTATCCGTAAATGGACTTAAAATGCATAAAATATATGAAAATGGTATTGTATATGCTTTGTTTCTTGTTTCATGTGTGTAGGTACCCAAGATCACGAAAACTGACAAAACCGACACAAGATTGAAGAAATATCAAGGCCAAAAATCGAGTTCGTCTTATTCACGGATTTATTAAGATTTTGAGGTCAAGTGGGTCCCACATTTGCTTAATGGGCTTGAAAAGCCCATTTATGGGTTATTTAAGTTATGCTATGAATAAAGCCCAAGTCAAGGCCTAAATCTAACAAAATATGGGATGGTTAGCTCAAATTTGTTCAAGGCCCAAATCAATACAATGAAACGAATGAAAGTGTCTAGTTGGTAAATTAGACCCAAGGCCCATCACACAACAATTGAGACAGTGGAAAGATTGATAAACTTGGAAGGTCCAAGTTTTTACCCAAAGCCCATCACAAAATATAAATGGTGGAAGAGTAATATAAACTTTTTACATTTAGTCAAACATAAAAAACAAAGTGTAAACAAGGTAAAGAAACGTGAAAGAGAGAGAAAGATATTTGGGGTAAACCACCAGGCAAGAACCCTAGAACAAATTGGGGGTTTCCTTTTCATCAATAATTGATCCATACGCGCCTTAAATAAATCCCCAAGAAAATAGGATGGAAGATGCTGCCAACAAAGCATCCACGTGGCTATGAGTTTCGTTATTCCTAAATTTTGATTGGTGGATTTGACTGCCACCAATCATTATACCAATCATTACCTTCCACCTCAGCATACAACTAGCACAACTTTGTGCCACCCTGGCGATCTATGTGTACAAGGGCGTTTTTCAGCCAATGGATCGAAACAGAAAAGAAAGAGAACGAGATGAGATGATCTAAGGGCCAAGAATCACTCTTCATCAACACCCTACCCCCTTGGTTCATCTATAAAAACCCCCAAAATTATTCATGTAATCATCCTTTTTTTTTACTTAGTGTTATAATGTCAAATTTAATATAGATGTAATTTTCTTTTCAATAGCATTGTAATGATTTTAATGATTTAATAAGAGTTTTGATTTCAGTCTTATATGTCTTTTTATTGCCTTTGTTAATTTTCGGTGAAAGAAATTACTTTCTGTATCCATATAAAAGTGATGTTATAATATAAAAAATATTATCTAATTAAGCTTTTATCATAGCTTATTTTGAATAATTAAAGTTAGAGATTAGGGATATACTATTTATTCCCACTGAATGAATAAATAAAAAGATGCTGGTTCGATGAACGTGGATTCATGATGTTGATATGGTTCGAGATTATATAATGATTCGTGAAGGGTTTAATGGTGGCGTTTCGGTGTCAAGTCGTTTATAAGGTGGCTCACCGCCCTACCTTCGTCATCAAAGGATCGTCAATAAAAAAAGGGTTAAGTTCGTTTTCATTTACTACACTATTAGAATAATTTTTGCTAGATAATTATTTGATGTGAGTTTATTTTTCTTTGATTCAAGGTTGAATTTGTTGGTTTAGATAAATCACTGTTTTAGATCTGTTATTATTCCCTTGTTTGGATTTCTATGAAACTGTTTACTTGAACTGTTGATACAAAAGTTGGGTGATCCTTGCTAGACCCGAATTAGACTTAATTCAGGTTGGCTGGACTCCGGCTCCTGCACCAAGTGAATTATCTGGTTGGGATCATGCACACTAAACAACACGCGTTAGGCTTACCGTGGGAATATTTCCCACGATTAGACTCCAGCGTGAGAGTAAGTAATCGGTTAGGGTTATAGGAATCGGATGAGAGTTGAAAGTATGTAGAATGTAATACCTTTGTGGAACCCTTGGGGGTTCCTTATATAGGCAGTGAAACCCTAATGGGCTGTCACTGATGCTTCGGCCCCAAAGAAAGGATACTCACCCGATTTAGATTGATTGTTATCTTCTAATTATGGTGAGTGAATATCCTCCCCTTTAGGATAAATCCTAATCATAGTAGGAGTATGATTCTGTCTAACCCTGCACCGGGCATGCCAGGCCATGGGCCGCACACGTGCGTTCCAGGTCGCGGCCATCCATGTCACGTAACTTGTACGCGCCCCGTCCTAAGGCTTCCGTAACCTCATACGGTCCTTCCCACTTAGGGCCCAGCTTTCCTGTATTCTCCGCTCGACTTACCTCGTTAGCACGATAGACATAATCTTCCGGTCGAAAAGAAACACCTTTAACCTTGGCGTCATAATAAGCCTTCATCCGAGCCTTGGACTTGGCCTCATTGATAGCCGCTATCTCCCTTTTTTCCTCCAACAAATCCAGATTAATCCGGAGTTGCTCGTCGTTTGTGACGACATTAACCTCCACTGTGCGGATGGTAGGTATTCCTATTTCTGCTGGTATAACAACTTCAGTGTCGTAGGCCAATGCGAATGGGGTGTCCCTGTTGGCTGTTTTGATCATAGTCCTATGTGTCCATAGAACATGTGGCAGTTCTTCCACCCATTTGGCACTTCGTTCCTCCAGGCGTGCCTTGATGCCTTCACCCAAGCTTCTATTTGCTCGCTCCACAAGACCATTTGTCTGCGGGTGTTTAACAGATGTGAAGCGCCGTTTGATATTCAATGACGCGCACCAGTCCTTGAATGGATTATCCACAAACTGCTTCCCGTTGTCCGAGATGATTTCTCCTGGTAAGCCAAAATGGCACACGATGTTCTCCCAAACAAACTTTTTAACTTGTTTGCCTGTGATGGATTTGACTACCTTGGCCTCTATCCAGCGTGTAAAGTAGTCCATTGCAACAATCAAGAACTTAACTCCCCCCGCAGCTACGGGAAAAGGTCCTGCGATATCGATCCCCCACTTATTGAATGGCCATGGGGATGTAATGGGTGTAAGTTCCTGCTGCGGATGTCGTGGTACTGGTCTGTGCACTTGGAAATCACTGCACTTGCGAATCATGTCGCGTGCATCCCTATGCATAGTAGGCCAATAATATCCTGTGCGTAGAGTTCGAGCCACTACGGATCGGGGACCCGCGTGCATGCCGCATAACCCTTCATGTATCTCACTGATCACATAAGTAGCCTGGCGTGGCCCAACACACCGCAACCACGGCTGCAAGAAAGAGCGCTTGTAAAGAATACCTTCTCGAAGCTCGAAGTGCTGCGACTTCCTTCTGATGCGCCGTGCCGCTTTTTCCTCGTCTGGAAGGGTTTCATTAGTCAAATAGTTGACGATCGGGGACATCCATGTAGGTCTATCTTCCTCATCTATAGCTGCAACTTCCCCTTCTGTTATAGACTTTTCCTTGAGTATTTCCACCAAGAATTGCTTGGATAAGAGGGCGAAACTTGTAGACGCGATCTTGCTAAGAGCGTCCGCCTTCTTGTTTTCACCTCTTGGTACCTGCTTGATAGAAAACTTGTTGAAAGCCGCGATGAGTGACTTGACTTTCTCCAAGTATCGAACCATGTTATCCTCCTTAGCTACGTATCCTCCCAGAATGTGGTTCGCGACAAGCCGTGAGTCCACGTAGGCCTCAAGGTTGCGGACTCCCATTATAGCGGTGATTTTTAAACCCGCAATCAATGCTTCATATTCTGCCTCATTGTTGGTGGTTGTGAACTCAAAGCGCAGGGCGTACGTAAACTCCATCCCTTCCGGATTCGTAAGGATGAGACCAGCTCCTGATCCATACGTACACGAAGATCCGTCCGTAAATAATACCCATGGTTCTGCTGGAGTTTCGTCTTGTTGTACGATTGGTCGCTCTTCATCCGGCTTCTCTATCAAGAAATCCGCCAAGATTTGGCCTTTAACAGCCGTCCTTGGTCTATAGGATATGTTGTGTTCTCCCAATTGAATGCTCCACTTTTGTAGCCTACCAGCCACATCTGGTCTAGAGATGACTTGTTTTATTGGTTGATCAGTAATAACTACAATTGGGTGCGCCTGAAAGTACCGGCGCAACCGTTCGTAGCAAAAACTAATGCAAAAACCAATTTTTCCATGGAAGAGTAATTCAACTCCGGCCCTTGTAGTGTTCTACTTATGAAGTAGACCGGAGTTTGGACTGTGTCCCTATCCGTCATAAGTACCGCGCTTATTGCTCCATGTGTGGCTGATAGGTACATGATGAGCTCCTCCTTGGGTCGGGGAGCTACAAGAATAAAAAGAGATGCAAGGTGTTGCTTGAGTTGACCAAAGGCTTCCTCAGCTTCCTTTGTCCATCGGAAGTCTCCCTTCTTAATGCACTTCTTTAGTGTTTTGAATAGGGGGAGTGACTTCTCTGCGGACTTTGATAAGAACCTGTTTAGCCCGGCCAGCTTCCCATTTAAGGATTGCACCTCCTTCCGTGTCTGAGGGGATGGTAGCTGTATTACTGTGTCCGTCTTTTCCTGACAAGGCTTGATGTCATTTGGATCAATCATATACCCAAGGAACATTCCTTCCGTTGCCCCAAACGTGCATTTCTTTGGATTTAGCTTCATATTAATTCTCCTCAATGTGTCAAACGTCTCTTGGACGTCTCGGAGAAGTGTATACTCCGTATGAATTTTGATGACTAAATCATCAACATAGACCTCCAGGTTGCGGCATATCTGTGAGTCGAAGGCTTTGTTAACAAGCCGCTGATATGTTGCCCCGGCGTTCTTTAGTCCGAATGGGATTTTTGTATAACAGTATACGCCCTGACTAGTATGGAACGCCGTTTTCTCTACGTCCTCTTCCGCCATCTGGATCTGGTGGTATCCTTTATATGCATTTAAGAAGCACTTAAAGGGATATCCACATAGGGATTCCACCTTCCAGTCAATCTCCGGTAACGGGTAGCAGTCCCGTGGACAGGCTTTGTTCAGATGCGTGAAATCCACGCACATGTGCCAGCTTCCGTCATGCTTTTTGACCATGACTAGGTTGGACAACCACTCGTGGTAGTATACCTCGCGCATGATACCTGCGTCCACCAATTTCCGTACTTCATCCAATATTACTTGGCTGCGTTCGGGTGCTTGACCGCGCTTCTTTTGCATAACGGGAGGATATCCCTGGCGGATCTAGAGCTTATGTTCGGCTATCGCACGCGGTACGCCCGTCATATGATTGGGCTCCCATGCGAATAAATCTAAGTTTGCTTTCAGGAGAGAGCACATGTCCCTCTTGCCGTTATCCGAGAGTGTTCCTCCTATGGATACCTCTTGTTCCGGGTAATTAGGATGGATTGCCACCTTCCAATTGGGAGGTGGTGATCCGTCCTTGGGGGGAACAGGTGGAACCGGTGTTGTCACGACATGACACTCGGATGCTGGTATGATTGTGTTATAGATGGTGACAATTCCTCCTTCCACAGGGAATTTGATCATCCCGTGTGCCGTGGAGGGTACCGCTCGTATGGCCAGGATACCTGGTCTGCCTATGATCCCATTGTATGGAGAGTGTGAGCGTATCACCATAAATTTCATTCACGCCGTGGTGGAGTGCTCTTCATTCCCAATGGGTACAAGCAGGCGCAACTGTCCTATTGGCCAGATGGTGTCTCCACTAAAACTGATGAGCGGCGCCGTGGCCGGTACTAATTGGCTTCTTATTTCTGGTCGTAACTGTACGAAACAGTGTTCGTATAGTACTTCTGCGGATGACCCTCCATCCACATACATATGACGGACATTGTGTGTTCCAATGCTTATCTCAATAGTGAAAGGCGCATCAATCACATCGCTTGCCGTGATGGGAGGGAATGAGATTTCTCTGCCGCGTGAAATATTTTAACTAATTTTCTGCCTCGTGCGGCGCTGCCTGGATTAGATCATGTATATAGTTTAAGGTTTGTCCTTTTGGGGATCCTTCTTGTCATACTTCTTGTTGTCTTTTCCATCCTTTCAATCCTTGACCAAATGCTTGAGTTTGCCTGACTTGATCAGTGACTCAATATGCTTCTTGAGCTGGATACATTCCTCCGTGCCATGGCCCTTGCCGTTATGGAATTCGCAAAAGCGATTTCCTTGACGACGGTCCAGCGGAGTCGTCATTGGGGGAGGTCTCGGGAAATTGGCCCCTTCCGTCAGCAAGATCTCCCGGTAGGACATCTTTAGAGGGGTAAATTTGTCCTCCGACCGTCCTCCTTTGTTTTGACTCTTATAATCTGAGCCCCTCCCACTACTCTGGTTGTTTTGACCGCCCGACTGTCTCCTGGACTGGCCGTTCGATCGGTAACTGTTTCCTTTTGAAGGATAGCTCGCGGCTACCGTGGTTTCACCCTCTATGAAGTTTCTGACCCTTTCTATAAGGTCGTCATAGCTCTCCGGACGTTTGTCATTGAGACGTCTGATTAATTCCCTGTCTGTTATGACGTGCATATAATCGGAAATTTTCAGAAGTTCTGGCATTGTCTTTGTGCGTGTGCACTCGTCATTGAAGTGTTCAGTGAAGGCCTCCGTAGACTCCCCCGACCGTTGCATGACGGTTGCCAATGAGACCGGGTCCCTATTATACTTCTTTCGCTGAGTATAATTATTCTTGAACATAGTACGTAGTTCAGTGAAGCTATCAATGCTTCGCGGAGGAAGTCCCTCAAACCAATCACGAGCATTGCCGATCAAGGTTGAATTAAACATTTGGCACCATATAGGCATGGGCCATCACTCAATTTTCACCTGCGTGTAAAATTTCTTTAGGTGATCATCCGGATCACCGGTCGCATCGTAAGTCTTGACACACGTCGGCATGCCATGCTTTGTATCCTCAGAGTAATTCTGTATGCGGAGAGTGAAAGGATCTTCCCTGGGATCTGCCCATGGACGGGTGAGACTAGGGTCACACCACGGGTGGGAAAGATCTTCTGCTTCCGTATCTCGATAATAGGGGCCGCCATCGTACTCCTCATTGTCTGGTGGCGGTGGAGGAGTACGCCTAGGTCGGAGACGCTTGGGTGGATGGTCATCCGAGTCCTCTCCTGATGGACCGGGAGAAGGAGGTGGTGCCCCATCGTTTGGGTGAGGACCGCTCTTGTGAGAAGAGCCAGGAGCCTTCTTCCCGGTATTCATCCTATCCCACATGCTTGTGCGGCGATTAGTTCTGGTTAGTTTCAGATCTGGTCGTTCGGGTGAACCGTCAGACCTCTCTCCCTCTTCCATGGATTGTATTAGTTCCTGCACGAGACGATCCCATATGCGTTCGAACACATTCCTGGGTTGGGGAGTTTCCTCAAAGAAGTTCTGCTCCTAAGGTCGTGTCCTTCGCTTCCTTTGAGTTTGAGAAGAGGTGCCTGGTCCGGCGTAGCCAAAGTTGAGCCTAGATAGGAGGTCCCTCCCTAGGTTCAACCTTGATGCAAGTCCTGGGACGATCCTCTCAAAGTTCTGCGTGAGAACTCGAGTGAGATCTTCCTCGCTAAGTGGTTCGACCTCTACTTCTTCCTCAGTCGATGGTCTGCGCGTCTCCTTGTTAGGGGGGTTGGGCGCACTCCCTGGATCAGGATTATCCAAGGTCGAAGTAGGTGGTGGGGTGACAGAGAACGTGCTTGTCATACCCATGGACTGAAGACCACTTCGGTTGTTTAGTCTGCCAGCTTGGTGGCTAGGGGATCGATTGGGAATGAGTATCCCTTCCCATTGGGAATCCGATTTCTAGGATTTGTGTTTCTGGGGTTTCCCTGCGGATGCCCCTTCGTCATTGAGAATTCGAGATGATATTTTGCTCTAGCTTAGTGCAATGGTCCCACGGATGGCGCCAACTTGTTGATATAAAAGTTGGGTGATCCTTGCTAGACCCGAATTAGACTTAATTCGGGTTGGCTGGACTCCGGCTCCTGCACCAAGTGAATTATCTGGTTGGGATCCTGCACACTAAACAACACGCGTTAGGCTTACCGTGGGAATGTTTCCCACGATTAGACTTCGGCGTGAGAGTAAGTAATCGGTTAGGGTTATAGGAATCGGATGAGAGTTGAAAGTGTGTAGAATGTAATACCTTTGTGTAACCCTTGGGGGTTCCTTATATAGGCAGTGAAACCCTAATGGGCTGTCACTGATGCTTCGGCCCCAAGGAAAGGATAATCACCAGATTTAGATTGATTGTTATCTTCTAATTATGGTGAGTGAATATCCTCCCCTTTGGGATAAATCCTAATCATAGTAGGAGTATGATTCTGTCTAACCCTACACCGGGCATGCCGGGCCGTGGGCCGCACACGTGTGTGCGGTTACTGTTCATCCAAGCCCATAAGCTCAAATAACATTATCCCACCCATTCGTGATGGGCCGGATACGGGTAGTACCCGTGGGCCGGGTTCATGACCCGGCTGGGGACTATACGTCATCATGAACTGTTTTGTTTGGATTTGTGATATTTTTATTTTAGTTTAAATGTTATTAGAATCTGTTAAATTTTAATGAGTTCAAATGGAATTTACTTAATAATAATTTGCTTTTCATTGACTTGATTTAGTAGTTAGTTTGAGTCTTTGTAATCCGCTTGTTTTTTTTGTCATTCGACGAATCTAATTAATCATAAATGTATGTTTGAGATACCTATCTGTTGACTGATTGTATAGTATTGTTGTGTTTGAGGGTCTGCGTTTGGATAACTTTATAATGATATGCTGCGAGATTGAATAAGACCTGAATCCTAGACTTTTATTGATTTGGTTTTCTGTTAATTAAACATTTTATAGATGTGATTTATTCTTCTTGAGTATTAATTTAGGTAACTATTGGGATTGTCTTTTGTTTGCTGCTACAAATTTCGTTTAAGTTTACTGAGTATTAGTTAGTCTGCCTGTTTATAAAGGATAACTGATTTGGATTTAAATGCTTTTATTATTTGCTGATAATGTTCTTGATATCTACTTGCTTATTTTTTTGTTAACTAATATAGAAATTTGTTTACTGATATAGATGTCTGATGTAGACGTTTGATATTATTCTTTATTATAATTCGATTTAGCTGTATATCTGTTTTGATCGTGTTTTTGGTTTGGATAATTTTTGTTGTTTAAATTTGGTTGTGTATTGTATTTGTTTGTGACCTGCACCTCGAATTTGGGGGGTGTTTGGTATCAAAATCTTATCCAAAAATAAATAATATCCAAAAATCTGCCATTCATGGGACTCAAACTCGAGACCTAACAGTTCACAGTCAAGCGTGTTTACCATTCGTGCTCTACCCTCTTTCTAGTTTATTTCTGGACTAAGTAGTATATATTTAAACGTTTCTTTTAGTTTTTATTTTTAAATAAACGTCTCCTTTTATTTTTTTTAGTTTTAAAAGTATATAAAAAGTATAGTTTTTTTTATAAGAAGTTTTATTATTTTGTCAACAAGTTAAAAGTTTTAATAAATAAATAGTATATTATCTTTATTTAAAAATTTTAATTAAATTTTTCCATTGATTATTAGTTTTAATAAATAAAAAATAATAAGTTTTAATTACTTTTAGAATTAATTTTGTTAAAATATTTTGTTAAAATTAAGAGTTCAATTAAAAAAATAATATAGGTGTAATTTGTCTTTTAGATTTAATTTTGGGTAGACGATTCATGCACTTTAGGTTAAAAAAGTAGGAATTTAAATAAAAACCGATACCAATTCAAATATTGTCCTAATCAAAACGAAAGTCTCAAATTCACAATTTTCTTGTGTACAACGAACCGGGATCACTCTCGTGTTTAATTAATCCGTCTTTAGCTAATTTTTGGATTATTACTTTTTCCTTCAAACCCAAGAACTCGTGCTACAAATTATGCGGCATATTAGCTCCTCGCAAGAACGTCACAATCTTCGAGCAGATTTGGTCACACCATTTGTCTGCTAATGCTTCAATTATTATGTTTTTTTATATTTATGTTTTTTAAATGTTGTTTTTAAATTTCCTATGTATCGTCTTTTAATTTCGTACTATGTTTTAATTTTTTATGTACCCGTGTTTTAATAAAATGTATAAATAAAAAATATGTACAAACTTTCTAAAAAATCATTTATAAACGTATTATTTTTATAAAAACTTTATTTTTAAACAAATTTTATACATTAAAACTGCCATTAATAATATATCATAATTAGACGTGATGATCTATTTTTGTTAAGTCAAATAATAATGGATCGGTTTGTTTGTGTGCTTAGAACATCCGGAAATATACAACATATTTTCTACATTAAAACAGCCACTAATAATATACCATAATTAGGCATGTTGTACAAAAAAGTAATGCATATTTTTTTTGAAAACAAATGAATCAGTCAACTATGGAAAGTATGGAAAGTAAAAAAAGCTATGGAAAGTAAAAATTCAGTTTCAATATATTAAACAAAAGTCAAAAGAATTTTCAAGGAACAAGAGTAAAAAAAGAGTACCTCAAAATTATCAACTTTAAAATTAGGGTTTTGCTAACAGCAGCCCTATGGGTTGTTTTTAAAGTCACTATAATTAAAATCCAACATTTAATTAACAAAAAATTTCCATGTTTAAATAACATAATTATTAATTTAACAATTAATTAAATAAATCATTCTATATTTAACTACACTTACTATAATTGTGATATTTAAATATATATAAATATAGAAATAATGAATTCATTAAATGCTACTTTACATAAATAACATGTCTTAAAAACAACCCATAGGGCTGCTGTTAGCAAAACCCTTAAAATTATATCAAAAATGAATATGTACAAAATATCAAAGCATAATATTAAGCAAAAGTCAATCCATGGCTCTATTTCAAATGCAAATGCATTTAAAATGGTAAGTATGTAAATACAGGCTTGAAACTGTTACATGATAAGTATGTATTAAAACAGTTTCAACTCAAATCATTCAATCAGTTTCAATTCCATCTCCTCAACACTCGATTCAAATATCTCTCTTTAACGTTTAAACCTATCTCTCTCTAACCAATTTAATCTTACACCAATCAATTTGTATGTTGCTATTCTTTATTCTCTTTTTCATATGTTCTTCTGCTTTGAATTTAGGTTGAACTCATTTTATTCTTACTTTTTGTTTTGCTGGCTCCACTTGGCGATGTACAATGATTCAGAACTTTGATTCTATCCAATAATTATGGCTATGTCACATATATTTAGTTTTTAAAGGTTTGGATTCAAATCAAAAATTGTTTTTCTTTTCACGTTTTTGACTCAATTTAGTTTTGTTTCCATTCCATAAATCACAGATAAATCAGTCGAGAGATGAAGGTTTTTGTGAAGCGCTCACTTTTAGATTGACGTTAAACCACAAGACATGCTTCATGTTTGTTTCGATTCTCATTAATTTTAGGTTTTCTGATAAATAGGTTAGTTGAATTATGTGTTTCTTTGATTATCATGTGTTGATACTTGATTTCTTCTTACTAAATGATATGATTTTTGTTTTATTAGGTTGTAATAGAACTAGCTCTACAAATCTAAGGTTGAAAGATTGAGGTACAAAGTATTTCTTTTTACTGAATATCATTCGTTATTTGTGAGTATGCTAAACTTAAGTACATGTAAATAAGTGTCAATGTGTTTTTTCTTTAAAGTGATTATTGTGATTTGAGGGTTAAAGTGGTGTTTAGCATTGAGTTCTAATAATGATTTTTTACTATCATGCTTTTTAATCTGCTGATCGGTTCTCGGTATGTGCGTTATTTCAGGCCTTTCACTACAAGCATGGAAAGGCTTATCTCTTTAATAAAGTCTTGGATGGACATATGTAAGATCAGGAGGGTCAAACAGGTAATCACTAATCAAACCTTGCAACATGTTTCCTTTTAGCTTACTGTGCATTATGTGTTCCACTGCGATGATAGCTTTATCTTAATTCTACATGCTTTGGTTTCATACTTTAAAGGCAACATCATATTGTATTTGGTAGGTATCCTACCTTGCTTTATGCATTGCTGTCAGGGGAGAAGTGCTACAACCCTTTTGCCACCATTCTGCTGTCAAACACCCCACTTGGAAATGAACAGAAATGAAGATCATAAACAAAGAAACTTCATAAAATGAGGTATGCTTTTCAACTGTCTACTCATTAGTTTTTGTGCTAATTGTACCGCCTGGAGTTCAGCAACACTAACGAGTTATAAAAAATTCATGAAAAAAACCGCATTCACCTTGACTTTTCCCTTTTTCAGAACCTTAGGAAATTAGAGGTACCATAAAATCGATGGTCATACAATTCACTAGATAATAAAAAAGCAAAATGTGGGAAATAAATTTGGGTAATAGTCTGTAAGAGAGATGTATAATCCTATTTAAATGCAACAACATAAATAGAAATTGTTTCCCTATAAAACTATTTGTCCCGTATGTCAAAACCGTAACAACAGACCTTGGTTACTCTGTGAAACTATTTGGCCTATATTACAAAACAATATCAGCCTTCATGTGTAACCATGTCTATCTTTCAAAAAACATAAAACGTAGTCACTTCCATGTTGTAATGCCAAAACTTTATTTTAAAACGCAAATGATGTAATAAATGTAACTTTTTTTGAAAGCGCAACAACGAGACAACCTTTGCATAACTTCAAGTTAAAGTTACCATTTTTTATAGTCTTTATAGCAAAGTTATGTGACCTTCAGATCGTTTCCTCATATCTGTTGTTGTTTCTTTGGTAGAGTCTCACGGAAATGGCCACTTTTAGTAAGAACGAAACCGCATATAGAAGATACAACCTTTGTTGACACACTATAAGTATAGAAAACTATATATATAATAGTCTCGCGGATATGACCAGTTTCTTCAAGAACTAAACAACGTATTTAAGGGTTTTGTAACCTTACTAGCACCGACCCAATACTCCGATGGGGAGTAATAAAAAGAAATGATATTAGATAATTTTGTTACAAATATTTTTCTGTTATATCTCTACAACTATTGTTTTCTTTGTTGCGAGTGTCGAGACATATTATTTTTCCAGAATGAACTGGTCTTCTTAGATCATATATATGCAAACTTTATTTTAAATTTTAAGTACCTCATTTTGATGAAAATATGGTAAATTTTGTTTCAGTTGATAACGGGTGAAACAATGCAACACTCGACCATAATAAAAGGTAAATTATTGCATAACATTTACAATAAATTTTTACGTAATTTAGATTGAAGTGCGCGGTTGTGGGAGGTACATATTTTATTACGCTTAGTATTCTCAAATTATATACAAGTAATAGATTAAAGCTTTCAAAATGTGTTGTTTGAGATGGTTGTTAACGGGTCAATATGCTTCGAGTCAGAAAAACTTGCTAACAACGAATGTTATAAGCATGACGATAGACTATATCATTATGTGTTACATTTATTCTACCGTTAGAGTTTTCAATGGATAAGAAATGGCGTTGATGGTAAAACAAACTAAGTTTCACTTTTGAAATTCCTTTGGTTGTTTATAGTTTGGTTCTTGATTATCTTTCTTATTTATAGGAGAATTGAATGGAGATCCACGCTACTGTTTTTAGTTTGGTTGTTTTTAGTTTGGTTTTTGATTATCTTTATTATTTTTAGAATTATAAACTAATTTCATTATTAAATTATCTATTATATGTAATTAAAACTAACGATAGACTAAGGGAATTAAAAGTATGAAAACTGCTACAAAGAAGTGTTACACAGTTAATGGACAAGGTTTATATTTTTTAATTTATAAATACATCTAAATTATCGTTAACGTTTTTCTTTTAATTACTTTTTCTTTCAATTATTAGGTATTCATAATATGGGCTCTGACCGTCGACTTTATTCGCTCTCATATATATAAAGGTTGAGGAACAAAATGCATGAATTCATGTTATTATGATTGTTACAAAATTAAACGTTTATTGAATAACTCATATATTTTATTCGTCTAATACTAAAACCCGTTTGAAATCACTCAATAAACTATACCCGACGTTAGATGGGTTTTTAAGCTAGTTGTTTAATATTTTCAATAACACCTTTTTACTTGGTAACACTCTTTATATATGTCATTAAATGCCAATTATTTAGTTAGTTCACACATGAATCAAATCGTGTTCAAAATTGTAAATACATGTTAGGGAGAATTGCACAAATCGTCTTTGTGGTTTTGTCAAATTGCAGGTTTGGTCCATCAAATTTTAAAATTGCAAAAATTGTTCGTGTACTTTGGTCAAATTTCACGTTTGGTCCTTTTACAACCTGGAATGATTAAAATACCCTCGTTTTCTTTCTTTAGTTTTTTATATGGGCAAGGGTGTTACTGTAATATAAAAGCTTGACGAATCAAACGTGCAATTTAGCCAAATCACAAAGACATTATTATACAGTTAAAATATAAAAGCACAATATCAAATTTAAAAGCTACTATAAAATAAGTAATGTAGAAACATGTATTCACTCAAATATACAATTAATAAACGATATTATTAAAATAATGCAGTACTTGATATGGGTGTGTGAACATATTTCATCTTAACACCTTAAAATATTCATAGTTTTTGAAAGGGCAATATCATCGAATTTTCTAAAATGTACCGACTTTAAGCACTTACTAATTTATCGTGTGACTTTAGGATTGAACTATTCAATTTGTTCTGTCTTCACCAATATGGTGACTTGTTACCGAAACCCTGACACTGTATTATCCACGTATTCAATATTTTATTCCTTTTTAATAAAACTAATTGTGAGACCTAGAAATGGATTTATATTGAAATACTTACTTAATTTGATCATATGTATAGTGTAACAACCCCAAATTGGCCAACGGAAGCCCATGATTATTGGGGCATGTTACGTCATGATTATCCGAGTCTTGATCTGAGAGAACGACCTCTATGCCAAACATCACAACCCATACTTCAAATAATCATACAATCAAGTACCTGAGAATACATGCTTAAAAGTGTCAACATAATGGTTGGTGAGTTCATAAGTTTTATTAAAATATTTATGACACTTTAAAAGTTTACAAGGACCACTACCAAAAGTAGCATTGCAATAACTTTTAGAAATCAGGGTTTCGTAATAAAAGAATCATTGCCATAAAATTCAATCATAAATCAACGTTTATCAAAAGCATTATAGCTACCACAAATACATCAGTTCATAGAAGACGAGTTGTAGTTCACGCTCACAATTCATTTCAGTTCAATCTTACGTTCATCATTAATTTCATATCCAAGTTAAATTCAATAGTCACGGTAAACATACATAACAATATCATGTTCTAGGGTCATGTTAATGTCACAATCATACCAAAACCACATATACAAATCAGGTCAACCGACATATAAGAATCATATCAAACAAGCATACAAGCATCATATCAAACTAGCATACAAGCGTCATACCAATCTATCATACAAGCATCATATCGAGACCACATGCAAGAATCATGTCAATGCCACATATAAGAATTATATCAGAGCATATCAATACCACAGTTCATATCAATATCGCATTCAAGATTCATAATAGATTAATACATGAACAAAGTCAAGATTCATACCAACATCACAGTCAATGCTCATATCAAATCAATATGTGATTTCAGTCAAGATTCATACCAATATTGTAGTTAAGATTCATATCAGATCAACACGTGATTGTAGTCAATATTCATACCAATGTCACGTTCATTATTCATGTTCAAGAGCATAGCAAGATCATAATAAAGATTCACATTCAAGATTCATAGCAAGATCATAATCAAGATTCACATTAAAGATTCATAGCAAGATGGACCGCGAAAGTTCAGTTCAAGTACCCAAGGCAACTATAGGAGATATAGTTCCAAGTGTAGGATAAATCGGGTGTTTTAGTGTTTATGATAGCGCTAAGCTCATGATATCAAAGCTAATGATCTAGTACGTACACCAAAATGTACATATAAGTTGACCCAAGTGGGAGTCTAGCCAAGACTACCCGAGTTCATACAAATGATATACACCCGTCCGGCGTCAGAATGCCTGAGTGGAGGTTGTCAAGCCTCAATAGATCTATCCATAACATAAGAGCTTACTCCAACAGAGTAATTAACGATTCATGATAGTAGGGACTATGGCTAACGCTACTTAGGCTAATAATGAACGAAGTTCACTGAGCGTTCACATAAATCAGTTTTTGCGTCCACAAGAAAGTACAAGCAGTCATTTCACTTCACAGTATTAAACATACAATCAGTTTAACAAGAGCTATGGGATAGCTCAGATATTCACAAGTATAAAGCATTAACAATCCGAAAAGTGTAAACTCATATGTCACGTAAACAATCCTTAAAAGTACAAGCACTTACACAATATAAACAATCTTCGAAAAGATATCAACGCATATGCATCACAATAATACTTGTAAAGTATAGACATGTAAATCGCATCAATCATTGAAATGCACAAACACGTATTTGACATCGTCAAGCATGTATCTCCCCCAAAGAGATTCAAAACATTTATAAAGCGATATGAAAATAAAAAGAGGGGGTATGGACTCACATCGATGTTATAGATTAATTAGCCGAAATGCGAATACCAAGAGCAACATAACGTAAACCAGAACTACTCGATACCAGAAGTCACAGTTTATCTTATTGCTCATTTCCAAGCGTCCCTATCAATGTATCCAAGTTTTCCCGATGAGGGTTTTATCAATACCATCGGTTCATAAACCGTTTAAATCCCATGTCGTAGTCGTTTGGTAACCGGTTCAGTTATCTATTTGGTAATTGGTTCATTAATCGGTTTGGTGATCGGTTCGGTAAGGTAAAACGGAAGATACCACAATGTATGTAATATATATATACCTAATATATATTACACGCTAAAGAACGGAACATGTATATAATTCATAGCTTGAAGTATATAACAAGAATAACCAACGCATGAATAATTCGGATTGTACATATCACACGACATGTACTAGATTCAAGAAAGATAACAATTACAAGAAATAAATAGTCAAAGTATACAATACCTTGCAACTATTTTATAAACAAGAAAAATAAATAAAACCAAAATGATTCGACACATTTTCAAAATCACCTATTAATTAAATAAAGATCATTTAATAAAAGAAAATACACGTTTTAGAGTGTCAAAAGTATATACAATAATAATGATTTTATAAAATAATATTTTATAAATCGTTGTTTCGTTATTGTCATTTTAATATTTCTAAAAGGGGGTTTTAGTTTCTAAATAATATTTAAGAAAAGCAATTATATATATTAAATTTATAAAAATTTTGGCATGACCTATTCATTTATATAACGTTTCACATAATCACAAAATATCACATTTTCATTTTCACAATCAATCCGCGTTTCAATTATCCACATATTTTTATTATTTCAAATAAATCGTTGTCGATTCATATACAATAAATAAAAATAAATTTACCGATAATCAAGTAAATGACCAACACTGCAATAATAACGCTTCCGATTTTAATCACTTTCAAAAGACCTTAACGGCTGTTAACTTAACCAAACGACACTAACGATCGTTAATTCAAAAAATCAATATAATATCATTTTCGGACAATGAAATATTTTCAACAACAAATAAGTAACTATTTTAATAATCACGAGTTCAATATAACCACAAGCCGGCACTGCCACATGCATGGTGGCTGGTGGTGATGTTGGTAGTCGTGGGAGAACAGCAGCGAACAAATGGGACGGCGGTTGATGTCATGGTGGTGGTATAGATGAAGCTGCGACGGCTGAGAGGCGGGTCTCGGTGGTGGCTTAACATGGTGGTGTGTTGCGACAGGTGTTGATGTTGAGGGTCGTTGGTGGTTTGGTGACGTCAGAACGATAGCACAATGACACGGTGGTCGTTGGAGGAGGGTTTAAACAATGGCGGTGATATGTGGTGGAGCGGTGGAGGCGCGTGAAGGGGAGTGTTTGAAGGGATCGGGTAGATCGGCTTATGGGGAGCATTTTATATGTTGGCCGGAAAAAGTGACGGCGGCGGTTTCCGGTGCCGGATTAGCGTTCCGGTGGCCTAAAAGTAGGGAGGGAGAAAGATAAGTATATGTGTGTGTGTTTATTTATTTTTTTGTGTAGGTGATGAAAATAAGTAAAAAAAATATAAACTTCTTATTTATATTAAACAAAAATGTGAAGTTTTGATAGTTCAGGGTCAAAAATGTAATTTTTCTTTAATCTTTGTTAATTAATGTTTCGAGTCTCGTTTATGATAGTTAACGGATGATTCAAGACACGAAACTTTCGCCATTGCGTTCCAAATGATTTTTCCTATTAAAATGAGTATTCACTTGACCATTGTCTCATATTATTTTTTAAACTCTTTTAAAAAACTTGATTATCTATTAGGTGTCTCGGATGAACTTTGTTTTAAAGAAAAATGGATTTCAACTTGAATATTCACGTTTTAACCAACGTTATTAAAATAGAAATAGTATAAGTAAAGTTAATAGATCATTTTAATTAAATATCTCGTGACAATTAAATAAAGAATATAATTTTTAACGTGCTGTTACGCAGACTGTGCGATTTTTTAAACTTAGTCAAAATATGCCTCGTTTTTAAATCCAATAAGTTTGATAGCACTCAGAAATGAATTTCGAATAATAATTAATATAATTTATTATTATTTATAGTAAGGAAAATTCTCTGGTGTTACATCATCCACGTGTTAATTTGAGTTTTGTCCTCAAAACTCGTTCGTTGTTACCTGAGTTAAGAAGTGTCAATAAAAGAGGAAAATACGATATTGTGCTCAAAAGTTAAGTCGAATATACTTATAACCGGTCATTTTTAATCCTCCTCAAATTTTTTTTTTTGATTGGGTCATTCACATAAGGTTGTGTCGAAAAGCAGTGCGTAACGCTGGATTGTATCTGAATGGTTCAATATGTCCATTTGACAAAGCGACAAATGTCCATAAGACAGATAAGGACATCTAGAAGTGAAAAGTTCAACAAGTCACCAACATCTTAGATGTTGGTAAGAGTTCATAGAGTAAATAAAGGACAATTAGAAGTGAAGAATCTTAGCAAGTCGTCGACTCTGAAAAGTCGAGATAGGGTTCACTGCAGTCAGCTCGTTAGGCTCTCGTCGATCGGTGTTCATTCCGAAGAATTTATGCAACAATTTGCGAATCAAATGATGTTTATGTAATCTTTCGTCAAAATGCGAAAATGACAGCGGTAAGAAGACAAAACAATGATTAAAATCAAATGGACGAATCATATTCAAAAGAAACACATTCCATAAGTAGAATACTATAATAATAATATAAATACGTAGTTGCGTCAGATGCACTTAAACCTGCTTGTTTATAATTCACATTTACATACAGAGGCGTCCCAATTTATGTAAATATAAATAATAAACCTTTGGTTAAGCGATTTATAACTTCTTTATTCAAATGTAAGGGTGTCCCAATCCATTTCAATAAAGACCACATAACTCATCTTACTAAAATATTGTCGACAAGAGTTACCATCGAAATAGATAAAATATCTAAGAAAATAGATACTATCAAGAGAGTTTGTAGTAAGTTTATTTACACCTTCTGTATTCAAACGTCCCATACCATCTCAATACGGAACCATAAATAAGCTCATGGTCCATGGCTAATGATTTAACATTTGGATGTCCCATACCATCTAAATACGAAATCACAATTAACTTGTGGTCAAGAGACTCATGTTTCATATTCAAACGTCTCATTCCATGTAAATATGAAATCACAAGTACCTTGATTGGATCCCCACCGTCACCATCTAGACATGCAAACTATCCAAATGATACCACATAAAATTACATCAAATAATCAAAACGAGACGGCGTCCAGTTACACTCCAATAATAGGCATTTCCGATACCAAGAGTGTAAATGTGTATGGAGTGTAAGGTCATAAAACGAAATCAAGAGGATAATATATCATAATAGTTATCAGCGGCAAAATCTCATTCAGAATAGTTAAAATCTCGAAAACATTATTAGATGAAATTATCTAAAGCAAGCGCAGGAGTCGCCAATGAGTTGCTTTCCATAAATAGACGTTCAAGTTCATAAGCGGGAGGAAATTAATTTTAGTCACACCATAACGTGTGCAATAACACGTCCCAAACAAATAACCCATATGATGATATATTATAATAGTTATCAAATTGATGAAGGAACTATCCCTATTACACGAGTCTCGCTCGTCATCGAGTAAGATTCATAAATAAGTACGAATGTGTATATAAAACAATCGTAATTACGTAAAGCAAGTAGTCAGGTGGCAGCGTATAAAGCAATCATAAACAGATAAGGCAATGATCTCTATGGTGCATAAAGCAATCGCAAGAAGAAGTCATGTAGCAGTATATAAGATAATCGCAAACACGTAAATGAAACATTTATCGAATCCCAAAACATTAAACATATACAACAGTTTAATATGGACTATAGACTCTTCTCAAGCAAATAATTAATCCACACAAGTAAGGTCAAGTAATAACGAACAACACTAGCAGTAACCTAAACATAATACTATAGTTCAGGCGTGAACAAATAAAACACATAAGCATATCACGTATGTCACTTGCCAATCATGTGCTTGATTTTATAGATAAAATATGACTCATCGAAATCATATAGTTAATATCAGTATCTTATATTTAGGCAAGAATGTTTATTTTTGACTAGACGGAATTTCGAAAGCCTTTTGACGTAAATTTTAATTTACCCAAATTTAACTTTGTAAATTTCTCAGCACGCTTTATTTAGAAAATCCGAAAGCCTTTCGGCGTCATTTCAAAATTTACCATTTTTAGTAAGTACTCATATCACAATCTATATTCCTATATTTTCAACACTTTCTCAAATCACAATCAACCAATAAATATTTTTCCGCAAAATACTCCTTCAACACGTCCAAATAGTCACAATCATCAGATATTTCCAACACGCATTCTTACCCTTCTCAAAACATCTTCAATATTCATTTAAGTCATTTTAAACTCGTTTCGACATTTAGAATAACCCGGTTTGACTTAAAAACGTCATTTCGACCATTTTAAAATTATAGACAACAACAACAACTTTTAATGTTTTTGGCAAAAATTAAGTTTTCCGACAACAAAACTCATTCGATTATATCTTGCTCATTTTAAGTCCGTTTTTAGTTTATAATATATTAAAACGAAGATATTAACTTATATTTTCATAATCTTTCTAAGGTCTAACATTTCGCCCCCTACTGAAAAGGTACAAATCTAGTGTCAAAACAATTTTTATGAACCATTAAGCTCAATATAAAATTTGGACAGAATGTCACACTTTTATAAAAATATATTTTAACCACTTTTAAACACACCCACTTATTATAATAACACTACTAGTTTGTACCAAAACTCATAAACACTGATAATTTACCAAGAACATATTTATATCAATAGATTATATAAATACAATAGCTTATACTTTTATAAAGACTATATTAATGTTTTTAAAATATATAGATTTAGTAGATCCACATAAAAATGTATAAATTTAAAAGATACCATGTAGAAAAATAATATACTTCCTTCATTTTCAAGAAAACACATGACAAGTGACATACATGCATAGATCTAAACAATGCAAGAATAAAATTAAAGAAATATATAGTATTATTACTATATGAGCAACGCATAAGGTAATAACAAACATGCAGATCAATTATTCATATGGCATTGCATAAAGCAATCCAATGTCTAAGACATATATTCGTATAGCAGTGCATGAAGCAATCACAACATGTAAAGTAAACATTCTAATAACAGTAGAATGAGAGATCGCAAACATGCATGTCAAGTATTCATATAGCAGCGGATAAGCAATCGTCTTACGTAAAGCACATATTCATATATCAGAGGAATAAGCATAATGACATGCTAAAACACAAGAGAGCATCGGTTATAGTCTAGGCCTATACAATAATACCCAGTTTTCTATAACCAAGGCTTTGATACCAATCTGTAACACCCCCAAATTGGCCAGCGGAAGCCCATGATTATTGGGGCCTGTTACGTCGTGATTATCCGAGTCTTGATCCGAGAGAACGACCTCTATGCCAAACATCACAACACATACTTCAAATAATCATACAATCAAGTACCTGAGAATACATGCTTAAAAGTGTCAACACAATGGTTGGTGAGTTCATAAGTTTTATTAAAATATTTATGACACTTTAAAAGTTTACAAGGACCACTACTAAAATTAGCATTGCAAAAACGTTTAGAAATCCAGGGTTTCGTAATAAAAGAATCATTGCAACAAAATTTGGTCATAAATCAACGTTTAGAAAAAGCATTACAGCTACCATAAATACATCAGTTCATAGAAGGCGAGTTGTAGTTTACGCTCACAATTCATTTCAGTTCAATCTTACGTTCATCATTAAATTCATATCCAAGTTAAATTCAATAGTCACGGTAAACATACATAAGAGTATCATGTTCTAGGATCATGTTAATGTCACAATCATACCAAAACCGCATATACAAATCTGGTCAACCGGCATATAAGAATCATATCAAACAAGCATACAAGCATCATATCAAACTAGCATACAAGCGTCATACCAATCTATCATACAAGCATCATATCGAGACCACATGCAAGAATCATGTCAATGCCACATATAAGAATTATATCAGAGCATATCAATACCACAGTTCATATCAATATCGCATTCAAGATTCATAACAGATTAATACATGATTAGAGTCAAGATTCATACCAACATCACAGTCAATGCTCATATTAGATCAATACTTGATTTCAGTCAAGATTCATACCAAATTTGCAGTTAAGATTCATATCAGATCAACACGTGATTGTAGTCAATATTCATACCAATGTCACGTTCATTATTCATGTTCAAGAGCATAGCAAGATCATAATCAAGATTACATTCAAGATTCATAGTAAGATCATAGTCAAGATTCACATTCAAGATTCATAGCAAGATGGACCGCAAAAGTTCAGTTCAAGTACCCAAGGAAACTATAGGAGATATAGTTCCAAGTGTAGGATAAATTGGGTGTTTCAGTGTTTATGATAGCGCTAAGCTCATGATATCGAAGCTAATGATAGTACGTACACCACAATGTACATATAAGATGCCCCAAGTGGGAGTCTAGCCGAGACTACCCGATTTCACACAAATGATATACACCCGTTCGGCGTCAGAATGCCCGATTGGAGGTTGTCAAGCCTCAATAGATCTATCCACAACATAAGAGCTTACTCCAACAGAGTAATTAACGATTCATGATAGTGGTAACTATGGCTAACGCTACTTAGGCTAATCATAAATGAAGTTCACTGAGCGTCCACAGAAATCAGTTTTTGCGTCCACAACAAAGTACAAGCAGTCATTTCACTTCATAGTATTAAACATACAATCAGTTTAACAAGAACTATGGGATAGCTCAGATATTCACAAGTATAAAGCATTAACAATCCAAAAAGTGTAAACTCATATGTCACGTAAACAATCCTTAAAAGTACAAGCACGTACGCAATATAAACAATCTTCTAAAAGATATCAACGCATATGCATCACAATAATACTTGTAAAGTATAGACATGTAAATCGCATCAATCATTGAAATGCACAAACACGTATTTGACATCGACAAGCATGTCTCTCCCCCAAAGAGATTCAAAACATTTCTAAAGCGATATGAAAATAGAAAGAGGGGGTATGAACTCACATCGATGTTGCAGATCAATCAGCAGAAATGCGAATACCAAGAGCTGCGTAACGTAAACCGGAACTACTCGATACAGAAGTCACAGTTTATCTTATCGATCATTTCCCACGTCCCAATCAATGTATCCAAGTTTTCCCGATGAGTGTTTCATCAATACCATCGGTTCATAAACCGTTTAAATCCTAAATAATATTTTCCAAAAGAGACGTCTTGTTGTCTACAGACTGTTCGTCCCTTCCTATGGCTGGGTACCCTTTCATCCAGGCCAACCACTCATGAAGCCATTGAAAATTTGCACACACGTCTTGAGATCACGGGATATGCGTGTGTTTGAAAAATGGGAAAAAAAGAAAAATAGTAAACATTTACTACCTGAAGCCACCCATCCTCTTTTAATATCAAACTCTGCGAGTCATTTTCCAGAACACAAGCCGACAAAACCCTTTGTATTTCTGTGGAGCGAAAGAGCGATTTACACGTATATCAAATACCAAAGCAGTTCTACCACAAATTCATAACGCATGATTGAACCCGAAAAAGATAACAAAAAATCAATTTTCTAAATGAAAGAAAGCTAAAACAAAAATTGTTTGCACATCTTACATGCCATTTGAAGCCAAAATTGTGAGATGCTATTCTTCCCCGTATCCATCCGGTGACACTGGCTAAAAAATAGGATAAGCATTTCCTTTATTCACGCAACCTCAATTAAGCCAAATAGTTTGTCTTACAAACCTTAATTAAATAAAAAAAAATAAACTTAAGGCAAAGAAAGTAACCTTTATATGTTGCTCATATCAAGGCTTCCAATATCTTTGAATCCACCAAAAGCGTTGTTAAACCACCTGATGCCAACTAACGCCGCCTCTGCCACCCATCAGGCCTAATAAATCTCTATTTAAGCAAATTCTAAAAAAACCCCAATTGAATATTAGAAATTAAAAAATAACTAACCATTTCAATAATAATATAAGAGATCAGCGGCATTAAGAGGTTAGATCGAGATCTATACCTAAAATAGTAGATGTTGAATTTCTTCTATATAATAGGTGTGAGGCGAGATCAATCATAACACCATAACCCCTAAATTAGAAGACGAAAATCTTCTGGTAGTATTTTTTTATGAATATGATTTGGGATTGTGGGATAATAGATCTGATGATAATGGAGATATAGAACGTTTTTTAGACCACTTTTTTAAAGCATGGGTTACATGAATTTGAACGGTGGGATCTCTGTTTTGGTGAAGAGAAGGTATGGGTTTATATGAATTTGAAAGGCTGACATATTATTTGTCTCATGAACTTATATTACTTTGACCCTTATTTGACCATTCCACTGAATGAATAAAGGGTACAATTGGCCCTATCTCCAATTTATGAATGTTAATGGATCTACTGTGTGATTGTGTGATTAAATTGATTAAACAAATTTAAGGTTTTTACATTTTGGAAGTCGGGATTGAGAATCAGATGTAATATGAAGAACAATAATGGTAGATTTCACATTTTGGGTGTAAATGTTAGGGTTAAAAAAATTGGATTTATGATAAACTGATAAATAGGGATAGATATACGTGATTGATTATTTGTGGTAGAGAATGAGGTTAGATAAACTGATAAATAGGGATAGATATACGTGATGATAAACTTTCCAAAGTAATTTGAGTGAATTAACAAAAAAATTACACGTAAAGACATGAAATATCAAATTAAATGACTTTGTCATTAACCATTTCCGACATATATGATTCTTACATAAGCTCAATATATATGACTAATGAAGTAAGTTTCACACGTGCTACATAACACGTACTGTATTTCTTACGCCCTCATTTGCATGCGCACTTATTTATGTCTTCAAGGGACCTACAAACCTAGTGTTTTTGCTCCTCGTATATATAGCAGATAGATTGATAGAATCATGGTAGCAATGGTTTCTCACTTTCTCGTACGGGACGACATTTGCAACGTCATAATAAAGGGCCAACAAAACGTCAATGTTACAAAATCAACACCAATGCCTTCAGAATTAACACAAATGCCTTGGATTGTGATCAGTGCACAAATTAAAGAAAAGGCAAAGGCAAAGGAATGTTGTTTCTAAAAGCAGGAGGTTATTAAGAGAAGCCATGACAGATCCACTTCTCGAGAGGTATAAGAGCACATGGACTGGTCACACCACAACACCAAAAAACACCTGTCACCTCAGTTTTTTAACTTCCACATCCACACCAAAATATCATCACACCATTTCCACACCAATTTAACCATTTTTCACTTTTTTTCAAAACTACCTCAACAGTTAATTTATTCAAATCCTAATTTATTTTATTCATCTTATCATAACACTTGCACTCATTCAACTGGTACAATCGGGCCAAACTCTAAAGTAATCAAAGTGTTTTGGAAGAGGATGCGCCGTATAATTTTCAATATCATGGACAATTTTTAAATATAATGTTCGTCAATGTAATCCGCCCTCAAACGAGCTTCAGAAGTCTCATGATCACGTTCAATAACATTCGGGTAAGTCGGGGTTTGTTTTCTTGTTCTTGCAAGTAATTATAACAATTATACACGGTAACCAACATATCAACGTCGGTTTCATCATCAATGTCAAACGCGGAAGGTTGGTACGCCAATATTTTTGTGTGTGTGTAAATTTGATTTTTGTGTGTGTGTAAATTTGATTTTTGTGAGAAGTTAATAAAAAGTGAGGTTTGTATATATAGAGAGGTTTTCCAAAAAAAAAGACTCAAACGATCATATTGCCGTTGGGATAGTTTTTTAAAAAAAATTGAATTTTTTTAATCCCAACGGTAATATAACCGTTGGGGGTGGTATTTGCAAAAAACAAAACATAAAGGTTACTAGTATAAGTTCCAGCAGGAGGGTAAAACGAATTTTTTTAATACAC
Organism: Glebionis coronaria; assembly: GCA_025667525.1. NCBI lineage: Eukaryota > Viridiplantae > Streptophyta > Magnoliopsida > Asterales > Asteraceae > Glebionis > Glebionis coronaria. The sequence goes on from CM046880.1 coordinate 608,295,575, forward strand.
ATTTCCACGCCCGTCTTCCACGCTGCAACGGACAGTGTGGACACGCCGACCTACGCAGGGCAACGGCGAGCCACACCGTGGTCACTCCGTCCCCTCTAAGGTGATTATTTGTTATGTAGCTATTTTAGTTAGCAACTCTCCAAAAAAAGACAAAGGAAACAAGAGACTTGGGGCAATTTTTTGATATTCATTCATATGCAAAAGGTTACAATATATAGTGAGAACAATGCATAACTACTCCTAAACTTTGGGAACAAACTTGACTAGTAACTAACAAATAGTGGGAGACGTGCAAGCTAAAATCAAGGTGGCTCACCACTTATTCTCCTAATATCATGCATGCATATTATACCAATTCAACTAGTATGGGTAAGTGCTAGCTGGTTCATGTAGACTTGTTCTTCAATCATCAAAACGTGCAGACCTTTTCTTGATACGGGTTTAGACTGCTTCATGTATAACCCGATTGGTATCAATATCCCCTTCTTCGAAAGGGACCTTGTCCTCAAGGTCTGAAATCTCGGAATGTAGTGCTATCTCGTCAGCGGCTTCCCAGGTTGACTCCAATAAGTCACGCCCTTTCCATTTAACAAGTACTTGATGAACGGGTATTCCATGGTTCTGAATGGTTCGATGGTCTAGTATCTCTTCAGGTTGCAAGACTGGTATGTCGTCTATGAACTTGTCTGGAAAAGGAAAGGTATAAGAATTAGGCTCACCATGGCTTGGACGGAGTAGCGATAAACCGGATGAATACGAGATCTTGTTGGAAGCTCGAGTCGATATGCTACCTTCCTAATTACAATACAAAATCATGTTCTAATTTATATTGTTATTTTGTGCATAGAATGTTTAATAAGACCACCTTATTAATGTGTATACTTTATATGTGTTTGCTTGCAGATGAAACTTCATCATGGTATTCCGAGAACTTTGTGAATCAGAGGGTGCTCAAATCAGCAGATAATGTGAGAGAACGGCTAGCTCGTATAATGGCGAGGATCAACCTCAAGCTCGTCAGCACAGATTTTAACAGCCGTGACTACTATATCAACATCAGAAAAGTTATGTTAGTAGGGTACTTCATGCAAATTGCCCATTTGGAGCGTACCGGACACTATTTGACTGTGAGAGACAATCAGGTTCTTTGATTTTTCTTTACCTGTTGTATATAACATATGCATTATTTTATGTGTGGTAAAGCTTAAATGGATTTTGGATTTGGATGACGTATAGTCCCTAGTTGGGCTGGATAGTCCGATCCACGGGTACTACCCGCATCCATCAGGAATGGATTGAATGCTTATGCGTCGCGCGCGCAAGCCCAGGAGGCCCGGTAAGCCGCTGTCGCACATAAGGTTAATTACTTAGCCGAGTCCTTGTCGTAGTGCGACAGGATCAGACAAGAATATATTCTATCATATAGATATATTCGCCTAAAGGAGAGGGATATACACTTGCCTTGGTTATGTGATAAGGATCAAGCTATTTTAGGTCATTATCTCTTCCTTTGGCCGCAAGAGTATGAGACCCCAGCCAGGACTCTCTCGGATATAAAAGGAACCCCATAGGTTCCACAAAGGTACGATATACACAATACCCTAAACACTACATACTCAAATCGATTACTTACTCTCACATCGGAGTCTAATCATGGGTCACAAACCCACGGTAAGCCTAACGGTGTCTGTTTAGTGCGCAGGGTCCTCAAAGCAAGTTTCACTTGGTGCAAGAGCCGGAGTCCAAGAGACCCTAAATTAAGCCTAATTTGGGTCAAGCTCGGTCTATCTAACTTTTATATCAACAACTTGGCGCCATCTGTGGGACCCACACTAAGCTCTTGCTAATGACGAAAAGCAGTAAGAATGAAGGCCGTCAAGGATCCTCGATGGTAGATGGTCGTATCACATCTGTGAATGCTACTCCTGGATCGACCAGTGAAGCAAACACCCGGGATGTGAACAATCCTCCAATCATAAGAACAGGCAGACTGTTCTCAACTCCCCTACCCACCGTGGGGGGAAAAGGCGTCGAACGAGAATCAACTCAGCCTCCTCCCAATAAACAAAAAAGGAAGACGCTCCAAGAGGAGGGCGGGAAAGTCGTTGCTACGGAGGCACGCATGATGGAGGAGTACGTAGCGAATAACCTACAAGCCCTCATCCCTTTGGTTGCTAAACACGAGAAGATGGTAAAAGAAGCAAAGCGCACGAAGCACGCCGCATCCTCAGAAAGCAACCTGTCAGGATCAAGTGATAACCTCCCGGAAAAACACATACGCCAGTGTTGTCCCTCGGATGACCAAAGATTCTCTCAACCTTGGAGAAGAGCCAGAAAAAACGCCTTTACGAGGCGCATACAGTATTACGGAGATACAAGAAAGCGATGCATGCCATCAAACGTGAAAACTTATGATGGAACTTCGGATCCAGAAGACTACTTAAAAGTATTTGAATCCCTGGAAGGTATTGAACAATGGCCAGAACCCGTATGGTGCAACATGTTCAACTCTACACTCGTAGGTAACGCGCGGTTGTGGTTCGATAGGCTTCCGCCACGAACAATCAATGGGTATGAAGTGTTGTGGAAAGCATTCAAAAGAAACTATGTGCAACAGAAAAGACATGATAGGAGTGTTGTATCACTTTCCAGGGTAAAGCAGAACCAGGGTGAATACTTGGAAGACTTTCTGGAACGTTTCAAGAGCGTGTGTCTTCAGATAAAAGACTGCCCAGAAATTCTGAAAGTATCTTGCTTCATGGCGGCTATACGAAACAACGATCTAATAAAAAATCTTAATGAAAGAATGCCAGAAACCTTCGATGGAGTGCTAAGGTGGGTAAGGTCTTTCATACATGGAGAATCAGATGCGTCAGAAGTAGCACAGAACACTTATGACCACAGATCTGTACGTGCGCCCAGTAAAGGGCCCAACGAGCAAGGCAGACCTCTAGGCCTTGATTACTTAGGAAGGAGAAGAGAGGGGCGAACTTATAACTATAGATTTACTCCCCCTTAAGTTAACCCCAAGAGAAATCCTCGTATTAGAAGGTGCGAGTTTCCCAAGGCCGACACCAATGACCACCCCGGTCAAAAATCGCGTCGGTAATAGATGTTGCAAATACCATGATGAGAGGGGGCATGCTACGAAAGAATGTATTCAGCTGCAAAAATATATCGAAAATATGGTAAAGAAAGGCGAGCTGAAACACCTTGTCAAGGAAACCACGAAAGACGATAAACAAAAAGTCGCTAGCGCGAATATTTACATGTTGGAATCATGGCAACGAAGGACCAGACAGAAGGTGAGCCAGAAATTCTCAAAGGGAAAAGACATTTCCTTCCCCCCACTCAATGCGAGGAACGTCGCAGATGGCCCATTAGTTATAGAAATAAGCATTGGTCAGCACATCATACATCGCATGTATATCGATGGAGGTTCATCAGCTGAAATAATGTATGAGCACTGCTTCCTGAAACTTAGTGCAGAGGTACAGAGCCAAATGATACCTGCAACCTCCCCGCTCATCGGTTTTAATGGATAAGCGGTGTGGCCTTTGGGCCAACTAAAGCTAGTAGTGAAGGTAGGAGACGATGAGCACTCAACAAACGTCTCCATGAATTTCCTGATCATACGGTCGCCATCGCAATATAACGGGATTATAGGGCGACCAGCTATACTGGAAATGCGAGCGGTACCTTCCACAGCTCACGGCATGATTAAATTCCCAGTGGATGGAGGAAGCGTAATGATCTTCAAAACAACGATAACTCCCCCGGAGTATAACGCAATCACAGAACCTACACGGGTCACAATGGAGCCTAAGGTAAACTAACCGCCAAATCTAAAGGTAGCAGTGCATCCGCAGTAACCGGATCAAGAGATTACAACCGGAGGAACACTGTCTGAAAAAGGAAAGAAAGACTTGTGTCGCCTTTTAAAGGACAACTTAGAAATCTTCGCATGGGAACCCAAAGATATGACAGGGGTACCAAGGTCAATACCCGAGCACAAGCTCCAGATCCGCGAAGGGTATCCTCCGATTAGGCAAAAGAAAAGAGGGCAGGCTCCAGGACGCAACAAGGTGATACTTGAGGAAGTGAAAAAACTAGTAGACGCAGGAATCATGAGGGAAGTTTACTATCATGACTGGCTCGCTAACCCAGTAATGGTGAAGAAACATGATGGTAGCTGGCGCATGTGCGTTGATTTCAAAGACCTCAATAAACCTTATCCCCAAGATTGCTATCCACTCCCGGAGATAGATTGGATGGTGGAATCGTTGTTCGGATACCCCTTCAAATGCTTCTTGGACGCATACAAGGGATACCACCAAATACAAATGGCAGACGAGGACGAAGAAAAAACATCATTCCATACCAGCCAGGGTGTGTACTGCTACACAAAAATGCCATTTGGACTCAAGAATGCACGTGCCACGTATCAACGGCTGGTTGATGAGGCGTTTGAAAGCCAAATAGGGCGAAATTTGGAGGTGTGTGTCGACGATTTGGTAATCAAAAATTCACACAAAGAGCGAGCTTATCCGGGATATAGAGGAACCATTCTCGATACTAAGGAGAATAAACATGAAGTTAAATCCCAAGAAGTGCACTTTTGGGGCAACGAAAGGCATGTTCCTAGGATACATGATTGACCCTAACGGCATCAAACCATGTCAGGAAAAAACAGATGCGGTCATTCAACTCCAAAGCCCAAAGACAAAAAAGGAAGTACCGTCGCTGAATGGTAAACTCACAGGGCTAAATAGATTCCTGTAACGGAGAAGTCACTCCCTTTATTTAAAACGCTCAAAAGGTGCATTAAGAAAGGGAACTTCAATTGGACTAAGGAGGCGGAAAAAGCCTTCGAGGAATTGAAAACACATCTGGCTTCGCTCCCTATGTTAGTCGCACCACGACCAAACGAGGAACTGATAATGTATTTGTCTGCTACACACGGAGCGATCAGTGTAGTGCTAATGACGGATAGAGAAAATGTGCAAACCCCAATATACTTCATAAGTTGAGCGTTGCAAAGCTCGGAGCTAAATTACACCCCAATGGAAAAACTAGTACTCGCACTGGTGTTTGCGGCAAAGAGGTTGCGTCGATACTTCCAAGCACACCCAATAGTTGTGATAACTGACCAGCCCATAAAGCAGGTAATATCAAAACCGGAGGTCGCAGGTAGATTCCAGAAATGGAGTGTTCTACTAGGGGAACACAACATCACTTATAGACCGTGCAATGCCGTAAAGGGGCAAATTTTGGCAAATTTCATCATTGAAAAACCAGAAGAGGGCGTTCAAGGGCTAGATCCAAAGGAAGAAGACACAACCCCATGGGTCTTGTTCACTGATGGGTCCTCTTGTACCGACGGATCAGGCGCGGGTCTCATACTTACCAACCCTGAAGGAATGGAGTTCACGTACGCATTGCGTTTTGAGTTCACAGCTGATAGGTGTGAAAACACCCATCTTTTCTACCACTTAATTATATTAATAACCGGACCAAAACGTGTATTTTATGTGTTTTATGTCGGAATTATGTGTGGTTTGTGTTTTTGTTGTGATTTAGGACGAAAAGGTGAAAAGTGGAGAAAACACGGGAATTCACGGGCATTTACGGACTTTTATTGAAGAAAAAGATGAAAGACGAAGTCAAGAAGTCAAGAGTGCATAAAGAACGGAAGTCCAAGACCAATTCTGAAGATTTATCGAAGAACAAGTCAAAAGACGGAAGTTTACTTAAAGCCGAGGAACTCAAGTCTTATTTATCGAAGAATTAAAAGACGAGTCCAAGAAATCCCGAGCCTAAAGTCATCAAAGTACAAGATTAACAAAAAGATTAAGAAGGAAGGACTTAAGGGCGCAATTAAGAAGAAAGGAATGAGAGGAGGAAGCTTCCTCTAACCTCTCCCCTAATCACCTATATATACCTCTCATTTTCATTTCATTAAGTTTTGTTGGCTAGATTGACAAACTAGTTCTTCCACCTTTATTTTATTGCACTTTTAATTACTTGCACCTTTAATTACATGTCTTGCACTTTATTTACCATTTAATTTCAAGTAAGTTTTTCTTTTAATTCATGCACCTTTACTTTATCTTGTTGATCTCATTCTACCTTTCTTTAATCTTAGATTCATATGCTTTTTATCTTGTTTACTTGTTTAAAGATAACATTTTTATGCTTTTGATTGTTTTAAAATCTTTTATTTTCATATCTTATTTTGTTTATTTTCAAGTTTATATTGTTTTTATAGAAGTTATTTTCGTATAAAAGTTTGTTTTTCTTAAAAAGCTTATTCATTTCTTGTTTTAAAAGTTGTTAAATTTCAGTCTAGTAGCTTATTTTCATTCGGTTTACCTTAGGAAATTAGACTTGTGCTTATTAGAATCATAGCTTATTTGTTTAGCTTAATTTGTACTTTTCCCTTCGTATTCCGATTGGGTTCCGACCAACATTCCGATTGGAAAGTGTTTCATTATTCCGACTGGAGGCTTGGTATTCCGATCAGGAGAGGTTAGGATATTCCGATCAGTAAGTGACAGTTATTCCGATTGGTACTCTTTTCCACATTCCGATCGAGGTGCGTGTTTGGACATTCCGATCAGGTAAGGTGACATATTCCGATCAGTTGGTTCCGATCAGCATTCCGACCAGGTCCTCCCATATTCCGATCAAGGTAAGTTCGTCATTCCGATCAGAGGGTGTTGGTTATTCCGATTGGGTGAGTGACAGCATTCCGATTTGGGTCCGGCCATCATTCTGATCTGAGGTGATTGTGGACTGATCGGAATATATTCCGATTGGGCTATTTTCTTTATACTTTGTCTTGTTTAATTTTTAGCTATGTTTTATACTTCATCCATTTTTAATTCTCGTCACGCTTTAATTTTTGTCATTTAATCAATTTACTTTCCGTCACGTTTTAAATATCGCACAATTTAATTTTAATTAGATTTAGATTTATTTTCTCGCCTTTTACTTTAATGCCTTTTACTTTTACGTCATTTATATTTACGTCTTTGCACATTTAAATTTAAAAACAACCAAAAATATTTGTTTTACCAAATTCAACTGAGTCGTACTTTAAGCCAATAATCAATTCGTTAAGATATCGAGACTAGAACTTTAATTTTTATACGGGGTGTCAAAAGCCTTGTATCAAATGGCGCCGCTGCCGGCTCTTTTCGTAAAGATTAACGGTTTTCTGTGAGAGACGCGTTGCTTTTTGGGATCCGTTCACTTGTGAGCGTTATTTTCTTGCATAAAAAATTCAAAAAATCATAAAAATTAAAAATTGATAAAAAACCATAAAAATTAAAATTTTCAAAAATCCAAAAAGATTTTATCTTTATTGTGTATATATATTGTCTTTGTGTTTGGTTTTGTTTTCTTTTGCATTTTCAGGTGTATGCGTACTAGATCTTCTAATTATCAAGAGCCCGAGACTCAAGAAGATTTAGATATGTCAGGTGTTAACAACAACATTCCACCGCACCTCAATAATAATAATAATAACAACAATGTTCTTCCACAGCCCGATCTTAGGACAATGGAGGAGCTTTGTCAACCAACCATGTTTGGACGAGGAGGACCGATTGCGCCGATGCAAATCAACGCTCCTGAGTTTTCGTTGAAGCACCACATGATTCAACAAGTACAAACAAACCCATTCCGTGGATTGCCTGATGATGATGCCAACAAACACCTCGACAAGTTCATTACAATCACTCAAAGCATGAAGTTGGCTGGTGCCACAATGGATGAACTTCGCCTACAACTCTTTCCACATACTTTATTACATCATGCCGAGAAATGGTTTGATCGTCTCCCGAAGAATTCTATTCACACTTGGGATGACATGACTCAACGCTTTTTGTCGCGCTACTTTCCACCATCCATGGTCACAAGCCTTCGCAATCAAATCAGCAGTTTCATGCAAGACCCTGACGAATCTCTTTTTGATGCTTGGGAGCGATATAATGTCTTGATCGATAGATGTCCAAACCACAACATGCTCCCTGTGACATTAATTGATACTTTCTACAACTGATTGACTTTTCGAGATCGTGATACGATTAATGCAGCCGCCGGTGGCACATTCATGAAAAGGAGACCCGAGGAGTGTAGAGAGCTTATTGAGAACATGACTACTCACCACAAAAACTGGGATTCCTCTGCTTCTTCAAGGAACAACCCGAGAGTCAATGTTTCTTCCACCTCAGCAAACCCTGATATGACCGAACTCACCCGTGTGCTTACTGAAATGAGCAGAAGTATGCAACTCTTGGCTTCAAACCAACAACAACAACAACAAGTTAAAGCTGTTGTTACTCCTTGTGAAACATGCGGCGGTCCTCACCCATACACCGATTGTCCTTCGACACAAGGAAATCTGGAAAATGTGTATGCAGCTTATGGTAATTATTCACCGGAAAATTACCAAGCTCGACCTCAAGGGGATAGAAATCGGCTGAGCTACCGGTCCAACAATTACCTTTCACCCGGTTTTTCTCCTCAAAACCAAAACCCCGCCAACAACTACACTAGAAGCAACCAAATCCCACCAAGAGCTTCTAATCCTTATCACCCACCCGCCCAACAAACCCCACCCAGTAATCCGGATGTTGAGGCCATCATGAGAACCCAAGGTGAGCAAATCAAGAATTTGCAGAGCCAAATTATCAATCTTAAAGGAGATATTACCAAGCAAGGAAACGAGATAAGATCCGAGCTTCGAGATAATATTCAATCCTCCTTCAGCAATCAAACCAATGATTTGAAGAATATGCTTGCTAGTTTCTTGCCCGCCGCTCAACCTTCTATTTCAAGTTCTCTACCTTCAAACACCGTCACCAATCCGCGAGCAAATGTGAGTGCTATTACTACTCGTAGTGGAGCCACCATCATAGAACCACCAATCCCACCCCCATCATCTACACGTCCTCCACCACCATTTGTCCCTACTCCTCCTACAACTAATATTAGTGCACCATTTCCGTCTCTGCCTCGACGTGATGAAGTGCCCACGAATGACCCTTCAACTTCTCAACCTTTACCACCTACACCTGCACCTTCACCACCCAAACCCAATATCCCTTATCCCTCTCGTATAGGCAAGACCAAAATGCTAACCAAGGAGGACTATGACGTGACACGCTATGTGAAGATGATTTCTCAAATGAACTTCAACATTAGCTTTCTTGAAGCACTTGTCCACATGCCCAAATTTGTTAAAGCATTTAGGGAATTGCTTAACAAGAAGGAGAAGCTGATTGAACTCGCCAACACACGATTAAATGAAATCTGCTCTGTAGTTATTCTTAAAGAACTGCCGGAAAAGCTTGGAGATCCCGGTCGTTTTGTGTTGCCTTGCGTGTTCAACAAAACTGAAGAATTTACTGCCCTTGCTGATCTCGGGGCTAGTATTAATTTGATGCCATTGAGTGTTTGGAAAACACTATCATTGCCCGACCTCACTCCAACAAAGATGACTCTTGAACTTGCTAATCGCACTCTCGCTTACCCCGTTGGTATAGCCGAAGACGTGTTCATTAGAGTTGGCACATTTACTTTCCCGGTCGACTTTGTCGTTGTTGATTATGAAATGGACCCTCGTATTCCTTTAATACTTGGTCAGCCATTCTTGAGAACCGGACGAGCTTTAGTAGATGTGGCCGAAGGTGAGTTAATCTTAAGAGTCGGGGATGATGCACAAGTTTTTAAAATGGGGAAGCTTACAAGTACAACCTTTGGAGGCCGCGAATCAGTGAATATGATTAATGTGCTCGATGACTTTACCGTCTACGACAATCCTCTATTCGACTCTTGCATCGATAATCCACTTTTTCAAGATGATGTGGATGATTCTCGCTCCACTTTGGACGCTTCTCCCATTTATGATTCTCCACCGGTCTTTGATGCGTATGATGATGATTCTAGCTCAGACTCGGATGATTATGATGACCTTACTTCTGAGTATCCCGAGCTGCCCACATATGATGATTTCGATGAGGCTGATACTCTTTCGAGCGATTCTTCACACGATGAAGATCCTCCGCCATCACTCGATCCTACTTTGGACGATTACTCATTTGAGGAAGACTTTTCTATGTTTCTCAACACTTACTTCCCTCATGAGAGTGATGCTCCTCCTTATGAATTTGAAGATTATCGTCTTGATCCTACTTTGGATTTGAAGCACATTCTTTCTAAGGAGAAGAAACCGATCGACACCAATATCCGCAGCACGTATGAGTTAACACCTCTTTGTCCCCCTTCTGAGGAAGAGGTTGTGCTTCTTCGCGGATCTTCTTCCCACTCTGCTGAGCCTGAGTGCTATTTTCCCTTAAAGGAAAAGGTGTTCGACCCCGGTATTGATATTTTGCAGCCATCTCAGTATCCACCTGATGCAATAAAAGGAAATATCTTTGGAACTTATGGAAATCTGCTTGCACCACTTCATCCTTGCTTCCACCATGCTCCATCACTGCTTAAGGGAACCCTGCCTACTCTTCTTTGGCTTGCCTTGTTCGCCTTAAGCTTGTGCTTATTGATGGACGAAAAATACGTCTTTGATCCTGGTGGATATGTGTCATGCTTCGTCCGTTGATGATCAAGGTCGAGTCAGGCTAACGACTCGGTTAACAAAAACCAAGCGCTTCTTGGGAGGCAACCCATGCATCTATCTTTTCGCTTTCTTTATCATAAGTGTAGGGGAGACCCGTTGGTTTGCTCTCCTCTCCTCACTTCTTAATCAGGGATTCGAGATCAATGATCCACTCTTGATGATTCTTGACGACCCGTGATTTCGTGTTCACTTCTTCCTGGTTCTATCCTAAACTCTTTTCGATTCACTATTTTATATTTTCTCAATATTAAAATAGGAATCTCTTTAGTTGTCTTTTCCTTAGCGAGATTTAAACAACGTGCACAATGTCCTAAGTGTAAGGAAGTTTACTCTCACATGCTTAAACATTGAGGACAATGTTTATCTTAAGTGTAGGGGGGACTTCTATCGAAGTTAAGTGGCCTTTTCCTTGTATTTGTCCTCATTTTAACCGGAAAATCAATTTTTCAACATTTTTCAAATTTTTTGATCTATTTTGGCCTATTAGTTTTTCCTTTTATATAGTTTTTTCCTTCCTTATTAGAATAAATGCTTAAATAAGTGGTTTTAATTTTCAAACGTTGTGAATATTTTGACTCAACCCGAGTTTACTTATCTAAGTTACTCTAGCTAGTATCCTTAACGTGTTTAAGTCAAGTTTTGCTAGGCTTTTATATAGGAAGCTATAAAACGCGAAAGTCTTAACTCTCACGGGTTAAGAACAAGAACTTTTCGCAAGTTCCTATAATTGATCCTAGAGAGTCGTTTATCAAGGGAACTTTAAAATGCGATTTCTAAACTTGAAAAAGTCTAAGAATTTGCAGGATCCTATAGGCGACTCGAAAACCCAAAACATTGACTTAATAGGCTAAGCATCCACGAGTCTCATTACTTGAGATTTTAAACTGTGGAGAACGAGAGATGATAGAGCCAATTATAAGTTCGGTATTCTTTCGTGAATTTATGTGAGTTAATTATGAGCCTATTCTCCCATCGCTTGCTAATAATTTATCTGCTAATAAATAAGGTTGTACGATTTGAAAAGTTACTTAGCTTCTAGCCCAAGATCGTTTAAAAGTTGCTCGGTATGGATTAGAGTTCATAGCAAAGGCATAACTTATTGAAGCGGGACGCGAAGATTGGCGAGTCCGAAAAGGCCCTAACAAGGCATGAGGACTATATTTTGTTGCTAAAATCCAAAGTGATGTGAAGAATCATTTATCGAAAATCAATATGAAGGATCGAGACACACGACGAAAAGCAAATACTCCTCAAAAGTCATGGAGAAGTGTATCCGAAAAGACCCTAACAAGGTATGAGAATAAATAGATCCAAGTCATAAAAGGAGGCGGATCGTTGTATATCAAAGTCCAAAATAAAGATTGGAGAAAAAATGAAGAAGTCGTGGTCCAAGTATGAATCTCTCAAAACTTCAAGTGAAGAAATTCCTATTATGAAGAGAAGGCAATTATTTCATGAACGTCTCTCAAGGTTTGAAGTATGAAGTCGCTGCCAAATATCGGTCCGAGAAAGGTCTCAAATCGCGAAGCGAGTTATGCCAAGACATGAACTTTATGAGGTCCCGAGAAGCAGTTTTAAAAGATTTTGTCCTTTAGCTAACTATTGATTAAATCGTTCACTTTATTTTTGGACTAAATAACTATCGAAATAAGTCAACAATGCATCCTCGTGATCATTCAAGACAACAATAAAATATAAGAGATACACCTAGGAATAAGGGAGTCTTAGTGAATAATTGGCCCACATGAGTTCGTGTTAGTCTGTTAACTTATAATAACAATGATCTCGTTTTTAAGCTTGGTTTGGAGAAAGTGAAAACTTGAGGATGATGATTATTCATGACACTTCCAAAACCCAAGGTATGCTTTTTGATTTCTTTACTTTGAATATTTATAGTTTCTATCTCTTTAATAAAGGCCAACGTGGATTGAATATGAAGAAAAATGTAAACGTGCTTTGTAACTAATGCATTGCATGAGGACATTGCAATGGTCAAGTGTAGGGGATTTGATAGGTGTGAAAACACCCATCTTTTCTACCACTTAATTACAATAATAACCGGACCAAAACGTGTATTTTATGTCTTTTATGTCGGAATTATGCGTGGTTTGTGTTTTTGTTGTGATTTAGGACGAAAAGGTGAAAAGTGGAGAAAACACGGGAATTCACGGGCATTTACGGACTTTTATTGAAGAAAAAGATGAAAGACGAAGTCAAGAAGTCAAGAGTGCATAAAGAACGGAAGTCCAAGACCAATTATGAAGATTTATCGAAGAAGAAGTCAAAAGACGGAAGTTTACTTAAAGGCGAGGAACTCAAGTCTTATTTATCGAAGAATTAAAAGACGAGTCCAAAGAAATCCCGAGCCTAAAGTCATCAAAGTCCAAGATTAACAAAAAAGATTAAGAAGGAAGGACTTAAGGGCGCAATTAAGAAGAAAGGAATGAGAGGAGGAAGCTTCCTCTAACCTCTCCCCTAATCACCTATATATACCTCTCATTTTCATTTCATTAAGTTTTGTTGGCTAGATTGACAAACTAGTTCTTCCACCTTTATTTTATTGCACTTTTAATTACTTGCACCTTTAATTACATGTCTTGCACTTTATTTACCATTTAATTTCAAGTAAGTTTTTCTTTTAATTCACGCACCTTTACTTTATCTTGTTGATCTCATTCTACCTTTCTTTAATCTTTGATTCATATGCTTTTTATCTTGTTTACTTGTTTAAAGATTACATTTTTATGCTTTTGATTGTTTTAAAATCTTTTATTTTCATAGCTTATTTTGTTTACTTTCAAGTTTATATAGTTTTTATAGAAGTTATTTTCGTATAAAAGTTTGTTTTTCTTAAAAATCTTATTCATTTCTTGTTTTAAAAGTTGTTAAATTTCAGTCTAGTAGCTTATTTTCATTCGGTTTACCTTAGGAAATTAGACTTGTGCTTATTAGAATCATAGCTTATTTGTTTAGCTTAATTTGTACTTTTCCCTTCGTATTCCGATTGGGTTCCGACCAACATTCCGATTGGAAAGTGTTTCATTATTCCGACTGGATGCTTGGTATTCCGATCAGGAGAGGTTAGGATATTCCGATCAGTAAGTGACAGTTATTCCGATTGGTACTCTTTTCCACATTCCGATCGAGGTGCGTGTTTGGACATTCCGATCAGGTAAGGTGACATATTCCGATCAGTTGGTTCCGATCAGCATTCCGACCAGGTCCTCCCATATTCCGATCAAGGTAAGTTCGTCATTCCGATCAGAGGGTGTTGGTTATTCCGATTGGGTGAGTGACAGCATTCCGATTTGGGTCCGGCCATCATTCCGATCTGAGGTGATTGTGGACTGATCGGAATATATTCCGATTGGGCTATTTTCTTTATACTTTGTCTTGTTTAATTTTTAGCTATGTTTTTATACTTCGTCCATTTTTAATTCTCGTCACGCTTTAATTTTTGTCATTTAATCAATTTACTTTCCGTCACGTTTTAAATATCGCACCATTTAATTTTAATTAGATTCAGATTTATTTTCTCGCCTTTTACTTTAATGCCTTTTACTTTTACGTCATTTATATTTACGTCTTTGCACATTTAAATTTAAAAACAACCAAAAATATTTGTTTTACCAAATTCAACTGAGTCGTACTTTAAGCCAATAATCAATTCGTTAAGATATCGAGACTAGAACTTTAACTTTTATACGGGGTGTCAAAAGCCTTGTATCAACAACCACAAATAATGAGACAAAATATGAGGCGCTCATAGCAGTGCTAAGAATCGTAGTACGGATGGGTGTGCGCAATCTCGAAGCGAACGTAGATTCTTGACTGGTAGCAAACCATATACTTGGCGAATACGAGGCGAAAGAAGATAATATGGTGCAATAGTTACAAAAAGCCAAAGCATTGATTGACGGGTTCAATAAATTCCGAATACGCCAAGTACCTAGGGGGAGAACAAGAAAGTAGATGCACTTAGTAAAATAGCATCTACCAGCTTCGCAAACCTATCAAAACAAGTACTGGTGGAAATTCTTAAGGACAAGTCAATAAAAGAGCAAGAGGTCACATCGGTCGTAGATGAAGACGACCCTACAGAGATGACACCGATTGTGGATTATTTGACGAATGATACACTCCCGCATGACGAAACCGAGTCGCAACGAATACGGAGACGTTTGAGGCAATTTGAAGTCAGAGATGGGGTTCTTTACAAGCGATCATTTCTCTAGCCATGGCTAAGATGTGTAGGGTCGCGCCACGCGCAATACATTATTAGCGAGATCCACGAGGGGTCATGCGACATGCACGCAGGACCAAGGTCAGTGGTAGCTACAGCGTTGCGCAACGGGTACTACTGGCCAACCATGCATACAGACGCGCGAACGCTCATTTATAAATGCAATGACTGCCAGGTGCAAATGCCAATACCTCGACAGCCCTAGGAGGAGCTCACGCCGATCACCACCCCTGGGCCATTCTTCAAATGGGGAATAGATATTGCGGGACCCTTTCCCGTAGCCGCGGGTGGGATTAAGTTCCTCATAGTGGCGATGGATTACTTCACAAGATGGATTGAAGCGAAGGCAGTCGCAACAATCGCGGGGAATCAGGTGAAGAGGTTTGTATGGGACAACATAGTATGTCGTTTCGGACTGCTCGGTGAGATAGTCTCTGATAATGGAAAGCAGTTCACGGAGAACCCATTCAAGGATTGGTGCGCAAAGAATGGAATACACCAGCGGTTCGCATCAGTAGCCCATCCATAAACGAATGGACTCGTGGAAAGAGAAAACAGGATTTTGGGGGATGGCATAAAAGCACGACTGGGGGAACACAATAGGAAGTGGGTCGATGAGTTGTCGCATGTCTTATGGGCACATCGCACGATGATCAAGACAGCCACGGGTGATACCCTTTCGCCCTAACCTATGGTACAGAGGCAGTCATCCCAGCTGAGATCGGTTTTTCAAACACTCCGCATGGCGGAAGTAGACATGGTTACTAACGACGATGAGCTGCGATTGAACTTAGACATAATCGAGGAGTGGCGAGAGTTGGCAGCAATCCGCGAAGCTAAGTCAAAAGAAAAAATGAAAGGTTATTATGATGCTAGGGTGGCAAGACCTCCTTCAGGCCAGGTGACTTTGTGTATCGCTCAAACGCGGCTAGTCGCGCTGAGAATACAGGAAAACTTGGACCTAAGTGGGAGGGACCTTACATAGTGAAAGATGCACTAGGGAATGGCACGTATTGGCTGCGTGATATGGACGGCCGCGACCTACAAAGGCCTTGGAACATATGCCATCTAAAGAAGTGCTACCTTTAGCGGCGGATTTCTTGAATAAATGTATTGTTTTTTCTTTTATTTCATGTATTAAAACTTTCAAGTATTAATAAACATGTCGTTGTACCTAACTAGTTCCACGGCGCATTCTGAAAACATTTCTTTTTGTCATACATATTCTCTTTTTTATGTCTTATATATTGCCTCTTGGCGCACGCGTGCACAATGTTTCCAGGCAAAATAAGAGGAATAAGCCTACCCTACTAATTAGACTCGTCGAGTAAGTGGGATGCAACCCCATCGACCATGGATCGCGTATCCTTGTTAGGCCCCTTGCTATTTATGACGTCGTAGCAAGTTATGCATCCAGTAAACTCTGAGACTGTTAAGACACAAACGTGCGCACCTAACAATTGGTCAGCCTCACCTCGCCGTCCTTATGGTAGTAGCGGTATACCGCACGTAACGAGCTTCTCAAACCTATATGGACCATTTATGAGTTTACATTAACTCATTAGCCAAAGTCGTGTTACAAACATTAAGCACACTTATCATAAATAAAAAATATTGTTTGTTACAACCAAGAGCGAACATTTGGGCATCACAAAATAAACAACATATTTACAAGTCAGTAGCATGGTTGGTGAACAAACGGGTCTCGGATGATAACCTCTTCAATTCAAGCAGCGGTGGGCAGTAAGCGGTGGCACGATGGTCCCTTAAGCTCTTCTCCATTCGGTCCAGCGTGCGAGAGTCCCTCTCTAGCAATGGTAGTGGTAGCACAGGAATGAATGGCGCAAGATGGGCCGCGCCAACAGATGGTGCAGCCTCTATGTTCAACAGGGTCCTCTTGGCAGCAGCGTGGCTCTCATGGGCTGCGAGCACCTCGGATAATGGAACTTCCTTCTCAATCCTGAATGGATCAAGCACCTCTCTAGGATGCAAAAATATAGGTATTGTCAGTTGCTCCATAGACAGTTTAAGGTAGAAGTCCGGCAATGCTTCTGCGCCCTCTACTTTGTAGCGCGCCAGTGTAAGGCTCTCCATTACCACTTCAAGGGGTACCTCATGGTCCTTATCCTCTAAGACAAATGATGGCAGTGGACAGGCTTTCATATCCTGCAAACCTGTTGTCAAATTGGAGTCGGCCTTTGGGTCATAAAAGTACACCTCTACTAGATCTTTCTTCAGTAACTTGGCCTCGTGTGCTTTCACCAAACCCCTGGAAGTACCCTCGTTAATTGCAGCTATCACAGACTTGGAAAAGGAAGTTCGTAAGGTGGGGTCTTCCAGGGCACCCATCGCGGCTAGGCGCAAACCATGGCGCATTAACCACCGCTTCTCAGCCAATTCCTTCATTAAGCGGGGATACATGTCTTCATCAAGCTCTAGGCTCAGCCTCTTTAACTGACCACTGAGGTCGCTCACATCCTCCTTCACCTTCGCGCCCAATGCGTCAACATCAGCTACAAATTTATTTTTTCCTTCTTCGAAGCCCCCCATAGCAACTTGGTTGGACGCCTTTAGCTGGTTGAGCTGGGCGCGCTCTTCATCTAGAGCGCTGGATAGCCTGTTCCTTTCCTCTGTCAAAGAATGGAGTAGGGTTGCATCCTTTCTGCCTCTCTCGATCTCTTGGTCCACCTTTTCTTGCATATCCCCCAGCGCGATGGATTTTTCTTCAGTGATTTGCCTTAGTCTGTCCTCCGTAGTGCGGACTTAGTCAAACAGCTCTAGGAATCTTTTCTTAAGGTGTGACGTCAATGTCACATGTTACGCTGCTAAGTAGCTGGCTTCATCGGCTAGGACAGCATCACTCATTCCTTCCAAAATTTTGGCGCGGCTAGGGGGCACAATGTTATCTAAGAAGCTTGCGCAGTCAAAGGTGCTTGTCAGGTCAGAAGATGCAGGCAATTCCCAGCTAGGTGCAAAGACAGGGTCCTGGAGGAACGCACTTCCCCATGCTGATGAAGTCTCCTTGTGGGGAGGAGGCATGGTCTCAGCTTTCGTAGAATACTTCTCTGGATCGTCACTGATACATAGGAATGGTGGTGAGATAAAAGGAAAAGAAAACATCATGAGAACTTACACTACGTATGTGTGGGAAGAAAGTTACCTTAGGTTTATGGTGATTGGAGGAGTGCGAGGGGGAGTCTTCGCGAGGTTCTCCTCGAATTCTTCTTCGGTTGTGCGCACCTCTTTCTAGGAGGGACCGGCCCCGGTGCGCGCGGCTTTGCGAGAAGGCGATGGGGGGCTCCTTTGTCTCTTCCCCAAGGTAGATGTGTCTTCTTCGTCAAAATCTTCTTCACCTTTCTCAGTATCCGAAGACAGCGATGAGCTGAGGAAGGTCGGTGGTGGTTGTTGTACTATTGGTGGTTGTTGTGCTGCTAGCGGCTGTTGTGGCTGTTGTGCTGATGGTGAGGGTGGTGACTGATCCGTGCCTGTGTCATCATTTTCTTGGGCAGCGGATGCCTCTCCGAATTCCAAGTCCATTGTGTTATTGTGGGCACGGTCTTGGAGGGATTCTTCATTTTCTCTAACATGACGAGAGTATACCGTCAAGTCTTCCGGGAAAGTACCACGAACGAGTTCCAGAAGGTCCATAACTGCGTAGTAAGAAAACAGACAAACAAGAAGATAAACTTTAGTTTCTTGGCACAGGAAGGTACTTACAGAATGCTACGGTGGATGGGACAAAGAAACACTAACCCTGGCCGTCCTAGGAGCAGAAGACGGGTATCCTGTGCGCGCCACAAATTGGTACGCGGCTTAGTCCAAGGGTGACTAGCACACTCTCTGGATACGGCTGTACGGGGATACGATTGTTGTTTAAAGTCTCCTCGTCTTTAGGATTATAGGAATGACGGCCAGGTAAGGGGTCCTTCCTGCCATCTCAAGGGTTAAAAAAGGAAAGTGGAAAGGGAAGACAACGTCGTCAAGCCAGAAAAATCTGTCCTTCCAGTCTCTTTGGGATTCTACTTTTCCGTCATAACATTGCATTCTACCTTTTCGCTTAGCAAAAGACACCCATCCATTGGCTAATTTCCGTTGGTAGAATACACGAAAGAGGTCTACGGTGGGCTCTATGTCTAGGGTACGGCAGTTTATTTTGAAATTTAAAATTTTGGCCGCCCCTATGCAATGCGATTGAGAGACGTGGGTCTCATAATGCATCAACACGCTAAGAAGGAAGTGTGACATGGGTATACGCTGGTTTGCGTAGTCGAAGAACCGGGTGTACACCCCTATCTTTCCTGTTGGGGCCTGGCTTATATTATGTCGAGGGTTAGGAACTTCTAGGTGCAGATAGTTAGGTATGTAGAACTCTGGGGTGAATTGGTCTAGTTCCTCTATGGTCAAGGTTGACGTAATGGCGGATAATTGTTTCACCATGGTGCTATATGTATCGAACGGTGGTCGCGTAGATTACCTTTGCTAAAGTCTGGTGATGATGGCGTGTGTTGAAGGCGTTAATGGAGGTTTGAGAGTTTTTCTAAGTGGTAACCAGTCAAAAGGAGGCGTTGGGGGTATATATATATACCTACTGATTTATTATTCACGGGTAGATGTGTGCCACGTGTTTCCCACTTGCTTGATCCAAGGGTAGAAGTTGAAGGGGTAACTATGACGTGGCAGGCGCTTTTTCCGGTTTCGGAGGAGGTTAGGTAAAAGGGGGAATGAATGTCTTCTTGGCGGGAATGTTTCTAATCTTTGTTGATACCTGGACTATGCGGATGGTCTAGTTGATTTATAGTCTAGCAGCCGCGGTTGGAACCTGCGATCACTAGTCTGGGGGACATGATGACGTATAGTCCCTAGTTGGACTGGATAGTCCGATCCACGGCTACTACCTGCATCCATCAAGAATGGATTGAATGCTTATGCATCACGAGCGCAAGCCCAGGAGGCCCGGTAAGCCGATGTCACACATAAGGTTAATTACTTAGCCGAGTCCTTGTCGTAGTGCGACAGGATCAGATGAGAATATATTCTGTCATATACATATATATTCGCCTAAAGGAGAGGGATATATACTTTCCTTGGTTATGTGATAAGGATCAAGCTATTTTAGGTCATTATCTCTTCCTTTGGCCGCAATAGTAGGAGAGCCCAGCCAGGACTCTCTCGGGTATAAAAGGAACCCCATAGGTTCCACAAAGGTACGATACACACAATACCCTAAACACTACATACTCAAATCGATTACTTACTCTTACACCGGAGTCTAATCGTGGGTCACAAACCCACGGTAAGCCTAACGGTGTTTGCTTAGTGCGCAGGGTCCTCGAAGCAAGTATCACTTGGTGCAAGAGCCGGAGTCCACGAGACCCCAAAGTAAGCCTAATTTGGGTCAAGCTCGGTATACCCAACTTTTGAATCAACATATTTTCAGGTCGTTTATTTGCACCCATTGTTAGGACCATTGTAATAGTTATATGTAATAGGTAGACTAGGAGGTATGTAGTTCCTCCTGGTCCTAGTCGTAGTAGGAGCAAGTCCTGCTCCTGGTCCTAGTCGAAGTCAAACTTAATTATTTACTTAATATTCTGTTAGGATATGCATGAGATATGTTAGGAAAGGATATGCATATCAGTTTTACACGTTTTCATTAATGATGTATTAGGGTTTCCTTGTAGTATAAAAGGAACCTTAGGCAGAAGGGTTAGACACACCTTCACAAAACATAGTTCTAGCCATTATCAATATTAGAAATCCTTAGAAAGGATCAAGTCATTATAGTTATTCTGTTTCTCTTGTTTATATTTATATTCTACATTCATATTGTGTATAGAGTCTCTTTGTGATTTGACTTGTGATTACAGAAGTCATTCACCGGTCCTGACTGCTGGGAATAAATTTAGGCCAGAACACTTGAACGCTGACAAGAACAACTCAAGCGTTGATAGGAGCAAAGTGAGCGCTGACAGCAAAAGCGTTGACAAGTTAAAGTCAAGCGTTGACAGATTGAAGACAAGCACTGATGGAAGATGTGAGCTACACGTTTATTATATTCTAGAATACTTCTAGTAAGGATAGAGACGACAATGTATTTTCTATGTTTATCTTTACCTAGAATAGTTGATTCGTAGCTTATTGTACAAGACTTCTTGTTCTATAAAAGAAGATCTTTTAGGTTAAAGTTTAATATCAGTTTTCATAAGTATTCGCAAGTTAAACCCTTTCATTGTAACCAAGTACGATTATTCTAATACAAGTGAAAGTTTGTTTAACATCATTGTGTTTTAGATTAAGTGTTAATTCCGCATAACACTTTGTTACTTTATTCATAAGCAAAGGTTTCTCTACGTGTAGTACTTAATCTAATCTCGTATACACAAAGCTTAATCGATCTAAGTTTGGGATCAACAAGTGGTATCAGAGCTTGTTGAGAAACTTTTGATCTTTAAGTAACGCAAGAACCCTAAAACACCAAAAACCCTAAAAACCCTAAAATTCTCCAAACCCTAAAAACATCATGTCTGGCACAGATCAACCTGCTTCTTTGCTACAAAACAACTTCTCAAACCCTAGTATCAAAATTCCCATGTTTGATGCCAGGAACTTTGAGCTTTGGAAGTCCAATTTTGAGCAATACATAGCTATTCATGACTATACTCTTTGGGAGATTATCGAATATGGGAACACATTCGATAAAGAAGCAAAGATTACTGCTGCAATTGCCACAAGGACAGTTGTTCCTAATTGTCCTGAAGCTGATAAGGTTGAAAAGCCTGGAGATGGGAGAGCTGTAGCTGTTGAAGATATAGCCAAGAAGAGGGTGGACATGAAAATCTTGAACATCTTGAAACATGCCCTAGGTCATGAGAATCAGCACAAGTACAAACGCTTTGAGTCTGCAAAAGAGCTTTGGGAAGCTCTTGAAGTAGCACATGGTGGCAATGTTGACACAAAAGAAGAGAAGAAGAAGCAACTCTTGCATGAGTATGCTGTCTTTAAAGCTCAACCTAATGAGAATCTCAGCAGTGTGAGAAGTAGACTTCTTGATATCACAAGTCAACTTTCCTTCATGGGAAAACAGATTGATGATCCTGAATTGAATGCTACTTTTCTCAAAAGCCTTGGAGATGTATGGAAGATTGAGACAAGATCCATTCTTGTCAATAATACCCACAAGACCTCAAGGTTTGATGACATCTTCAACAAGCTAAGACTGTTGGAGAATGAATGGCAGTTGGAAAGTGATAATAAATCTTCCAGCAGCAACATGGCCTTCTTCTCACAAAGTGAAGGCCAATTTGATTCCATGAACTTCTATGGACATTCAGCCCCTGGATCTCAAGGTGTCAGCGCTGGATGTCAGTCTGTCAGCGCTGGATCATATCCTGTCAACGCTTTGTACTCAAGCGCTGACACACACAATCATGGCGCTGATAGAATTAAGCCTGCCGGTTTTGATCTAGATACTGTGTGTGCATTCATTGCTTCTTTGCCCAGTGATTCAAGGATTACATATGAAGATCTTGAGCAGATAAGTGATGAACAATTGGAAGATATGGACATCAAGTGGACTATGGCTCTTGTAAGTTTAAGAGCAAACAGGTTCAATAAAAGGTTCAAGAAGAAGATGACCTTTAATGCTAAGGATGTTGCTGGGTTTGACAAGTCCAAAGTTGAGTGCTACAACTGTCATAGGATGGGGCACTTTATGAGGGAATGTAGATCTCCAAGAAGATCTGATGCTGGGAAGCCTTCAAACCAAATGATTAAGAGCCCATATCCCAAGGCCATGGTTGTTGTTCAACAAATTGATGGTGTTGGTGAATGGGATTGGAGCTGGATGGCTAAGAATGAGGAAGAGGACAGAGCTTTGGTTGCTGAAGTTAAAGAAGAGCATGTTGAATATGCTCTCATGGCACACTCCTCCTCTTCATCAGATAATGAGGTATATGATGATGCTTTCTGTTCTAAGGGTTGTCGTTTAAATACTGAAAAACTAAAACAAGAGATAGTTAAATTATTAGATGAGGCAAGTACTGAAAGATGCAAAGTATCTAATTATCAAATTGCTCTTACCCAAACAGAAAAGACAGTAGCTGAGTATAAGAAAATGGAGTTTGATTTAAAGGATCAAATAAATATCTTAAAACATGAGTTATATCAGAGTAAGGATGTTCAAGATATAGTAAATAGGGTTAATCTTGATTTGATAGCTCAGTTAGAGGAGGCTAACAAAAATAAAGATAATGTGAGTCTTAAAATCCAGAGATTTGATAAGGCCACACAATCCTTAGGAGAGTGTGTTAGTAAACAAAGAGACTCTAAGGATATGAGTGGGATTGGGATGAATAACTATACTGGTGTTCCACCACCAGCTGGGGATTTCTATGGTGTCCAATCAAAGGACTTATCTTGGACTGGCTTGCCAGAATGCCAAGAGGAGGAATTCATTCCTCCACCTAGAGTGACTTCCCCAGTTGAGGAATACAAGCAAAAACTGACTGACCTAGATGAGTGGAAGAAAGCTAACCACACCTTGTTTGTTAAGGGAGGGTTGTTGTGTGAAAGTCCAAATGAGCCCACACCAAACATGATACCAATTGATGAGTCCATTGATCGTAAACCTATTAAGATCACACACCCTACCACTGGCAAAGTTGTTGACCTTGGCCCACAAACTGTTAGAAAACCTAGTGTTAAGTATGCTGAGATGTATAGAAATACTAGGTCACCAAAAAGCCAAGTTAGTAACCATGGAACAGGCTTCTTTACTTCTAGACCTAAGACTATGTCTAGAAAAGCTTGTTACACATGTGGTAGCTTCTCACATTTGGCATACAAATGTGTCAACGCTTCCAATGTCAACGCTGATAGGAACCATTTCAGCGCTGACAAAAGTCAACATAGGTCAAACACTGTCAGACCCAATACCTTTGTGAACAAAAGTTCACAAGTTGTTAGACCAGCCCCATTCTTTTCTAGAGGGTCTAACACACAAGGCCTAAGACCTTTTCAAAAGTCAAATACTTGGTCAAATAGGCAATGGGTTCCTGTAGCAAACCCTAGGTTCAACGCTGATAAGAGCAATCGGGGCGCTGACAAGAGAAATTTCAGCGCTGACAGACACACTGCTAAACCTAGGTATTTGCAACCACAGGGAAATAGGTCTAAAGCTTCTACAAGCTTAACTTGGAGACCAAAACAAGACCAAAACCCTAATTCTACTGGTATTTCTATGACATGCAACAGGTTTCATTATATTTCAAAGGCATTGTCAACACCAATTGGGGTTAACTGGGAATTTCATTCAAACAGGGATGAAAATGGGGTTGTTATGAGAACCAAGTCTGTTCTTGTTGAACAACCAAATGAATCCAAGTCTTCCAAGGCTTGGGTTCCCAAAGAAAACTAATGTGTTTTCTTTATGTGCAGGGCATTCAGAAGAAGAACAATGATCATGAACAAGGTGTTTAGGCACAAAAGACACGAATTAAAACAAATGGATTGCTAATTATATTAATAATCAACAATCACTAGACGTGTATACATTGAATCCCACGTCTAGTGCGACACACACTTTAGGTTTACATTGAGAATGAATGATATTATGTATATTGAAACCTACGTCCTATGTTTTCTTTATATACTAGAAAACATAGCTTACAAAGAAAGCTAAAGTAATAAAAAGACTCCAACGGCTTGTTCTTTTGCAACTTGTACTTTTTAGCCCTTGTCTTCTTATTTTGTTGTGTTTTGACTTATCAACTCAATAATTCGACCCAACAATCTTCCCCTAGTTGATGATGTCAAAACACTCCTCTTAAGCATGAATCCTTTGTATGTAGTACATGATCTCCAAGAAGCTTCCCCTTAAGTATAGCACATATTTAAGAAGATCAATGATTATGGATACTGGGATACTGGGATATGGATACTCAATAATTGCTCTGATACCAGATTGTTGGGTCGAATTATTGAGTTGATAAGTCAAAACACAACAAAATAAGAAGACAAGGGCTAAAAAGTACAAGTTGCAAAAGAACAAGCCGTTGGAGTCTTTTTATTACTTTAGCTTTCTTTGTAAGCTATGTTTTCTAGTATATAAAGAAAACATAGGACGTAGGTTTCAATATACATAATATCATTCATTCATAATGTAAACCTAAAGTGTGTGTCGCACTAGACGTGGGATTCAATGTATACACGTCTAGTGATTGTTGATTATTAATATAATTAGCAATCCATTTGTTTTAATTCGTGTCTTTTGTGCCTAAACACCTTGTTCATGATCATTGTTCTTTTCCGCTATGTTATCATATGAACGATGATCAACCTAGATATAATGGTTCATAACCATTGAGTCTAACGATCAATGGGATCCACAATTGGTATCAGAGCCTAAGGCTCGTGATATCTAGGTCTGACGAGGTGTTCGTGTATGGTGAAGAAGAAAAATTCGTATGGAGTTTTTCTGGACGTTTTTGTGTGCGCAGCAGTATTCAGAAGGTCATAACTTTTGATTGCACCGTTGGATCGTCACGAAATTTTAGATGTGTGTTCTACATACATAGATCTAAACATCCACCGGAGGGATTGTCGAGTTTTATCCCCAAGCAAAAGTTATTAAGCGTCGAAGTTGGCTGATGGAAGATTTTCAGTTTTCTGCTTTCACATGAAATCATGAACTAGGGTTTCTTCAAACCCTAGATCTACATAAAAAGCAGAATTTTGTGAGATTGGTGGCTGTTAATTCAGGATCTATGGTTAATCTACAAACCCTAAGATAGGGTTTCGATGTTTAACTTTCAAAACCCTAGATCGACTTTCTGTGTTATTACTGGGAAGAAGGAAAATCAAGCAGATTGTGATGTTCCTGATAGAAACGAATGCACGCAAAGATCAATGGCGTGAGTCTTTAATTCTCATTGGTTGAAGATCGTTGCATTCACACGGCCTAAATAAAGCCCTAATATTTGTTATCTATAATTCGAATCTTATACATGCTGGTATACGGTTACTCTCATGGGGCTAAGTCATGCGATTTCTTGATTGGTTATTCATGTCTGTTCACATAATCAAAGAGCAATGAGTGTGACGTAAGATAAATAGTTGTGTTCACATGGTCAGCCAAACAAGGAGTTTTCACACGGTTTAAGTGTTTTAACTTGTGTTCACACGGAGAGAGTTTTCTGATTGGATGACAAGTTGTGTTCACACGTTTGCATATACACGGTTCGAAGCAAGGATTTTCATTGGTGGAATATTCTATGTTCATACGATTTAAAGGAAGTTATGCTTTCTGTGTTCACACGGTTTGTGATCCCATGAGTGCTAGTGCACTGTATTACCGTAAGCCACTAGATCTCATTGGTTGAAATACATGCGTTCACACGGTTAAAAAGAAAATACATGTTTGTTAACATGTTACTGATTCTCTACATGGTTTTCAATATGACGTTTCTTATTGGAGGAAAACAAGTGCATTCACACGAATGTATTAAGAAAAGATTCAAAAGACGAGTGATGCATATATCCACGTGAAGCTTTCAACAAAGGATCAATGAGAGACCAGTTTACATGCGAAGTTAACAAAGTGGACGCTGACAAAGTATGGTATTGACGCTGACAAGAGTTATGGTTGGCGCTGATGTGTGTAATTCAAGCGCTGACAGGAAGGGTTTCGACGCTGACAAGGAATAAGTCAACACTGATAGGTTGACAGTGTCGTCCGATATATGAGCTTCAACGCTGATACGTATTGTCAGATATTGGACAATACATTTGACCAAGATATTGGACAGAAGAGATATTGGACAACACGCTGATTGCTGCTGTTTGAGAAAACTGGTACGTTTTAAGCACACAAAAAGGAGAATTATACACACAAAGGTACATGGAATCTCCGTTTTAATATAGAATATCATGTTGATATTTATGGCTCGGATATTTTTAAATGGATTAATGATTTTAAAGCGAGTTAGCAATTATTTGTGGGATTTGATGGATATTTTAAACTATGTAAGAGTTATCCATAACTGGCTTTTACATATGGTATGAAGATGTGATTCCATTAAAATCGTCATGAAGAAGTGTTAGCTTAAGGGGAAGAATTCTTATGTGAAGTTTGATGATTGAAGAAGATTTTCGTAAGTTTGTGTTCTATCATATCTTCAGATGTTGTGAGCGTTTGAAGGTAACTTGTTCATGCTTATATAATTGGTGACAACGGACTTGATAAAAAGATAGCAAAGGTATGGGATTTTTCTTAAGATGCTCTATGCTCATATTTGCTAGAGAACTCTTTTTGTCAAGAGACTACTCATTATAGCCGTGAGTTTTTAAGTCTGCTTATTATAACCGTGAGTTTTGAAGTCGCATGGATACAACAAGACATGGAACATAGGTTTGGGTTGTTTTACTTCAACATCAAGACTACTTTATTTATTTTTCTTCAGGATCATTACATAGAGCCTACTTTTGGAGAATCTACAAGATTGCATACTTTCACATATTCCCTATTGATGTGTCAAAAAGGGGAAGAATATGTGCTATACTTAAGGGGAAGCTTCTTGGAGATCATGTACTACATACAAAGGATTCATGCTTAAGAGGAGTGTTTTGACATCATCAACTAGGGGAAGATTGTTGGGTCGAATTATTGAGTTGATAAGTCAAAACACAACAAAATAAGAAGACAAGGGCTAAAAAGTACAAGTTGCAAAAGAACAAGCCGTTGGAGTCTTTTTATTACTTTAGCTTTCTTTGTAAGCTATGTTTTCTAGTATATAAAGAAAACATAGGACGTAGGTTTCAATATACATAATATCATTCATTCACAATGTAAACCTAAAGTGTGTGTCGCACTAGACGTGGGATTCAATGTATACACGTCTAGTGATTGTTGATTATTAATATAATTAGCAATCCATTTGTTTTAATTCGTGTCTTTTGTGCCTAAACACCTTGTTCATGATCATTGTTCTTTTCCGCTATGTTATCATATGAACGATGATCAACCTAGATATAATGGTTCATAACCATTGAGTCTAACGATCAATGGGATCCACAATGGGACCTACCCAGTTGTTACTTTTTGACATATTTTCAAGCCGTAATTTTAGGAGTTGTTACTTTCATTAAATGCATGAGATAACTTATAAACTTTTTCAATATTTTCATGATTGATTTTTGAAAATCTTTGCCTATTTTTGGGCCAATCACGTGCATTCATCCACTCCTATAAATTTGGCTCCTATTTTAAACAGGGTATCTATAATTCTTGTCTAACACTTTTCTCTTATCAACCTTCATCTTTTATACTTCAAATTAACAGCTTTCATCAATGGCACCAAGATTTAACTCAGCAGAATTGGATTTGGGGTTCAAGTCTCAACACAACATGATTGCTTATCTTGTTGCTGATAATACTTTGTTCCCTCAATACACACAGATGGTGGAGTATTTGAATGCATCCCCATTAAGGTATGCTCTTTCTCATGCACCACTCATTCCAGTCACACACATTAAACAGTTTTGGAACACTGTTAGTTCCTCAACGGTTAATGGAGTGACCACATTGACTTCTATTGTACATGGGAGACCTTGGGTGGTTACTGAGGCCTTGGTACGCCAGGCCTTGCATCTTAATGATGCTGATGGTATAACCATTCTTCCCATATCTGAAATAGAACAAGGGCTTAGGGCTTTGGGATACCCTATTCCTGATGAAGGTACTCTTAATAAGTACCATAAGCAGGAATTTCCCCCAGCCTGGAAGTACCTAATTCACATTCTCCTTCAATGTTTGAGTCCCAAATGTACTGCACACAATGAGATCAATAGATCCATTGCAACTGCTATTGTGTGTATTGCAACAGGGCAAAAATATAATTGGTCTAAAATGATTTTTGAAGGAATGTGTAAAAACAAGGGGACAAAAATGACTTTAGCTTATCCCCGTTTTCTGCAAATGATTTTTGATGCTCAAAGATATTGTTCAAGGGATCACAATGATTTTTATAAGATCCCTGAACAAAAGAAGGCTATTTTTACCAAGATGAATTCACCACCTCATAGAGACCTACCATTAACCCCAGCCATGCTTGCTGTTATTGCAGCAGCACAACCCCAACCAGACCCCCAACCTCATATTGACCCTCACCCACAACTTGAACCTATCCCTGCACCTTTACCCTCACCTGACCAAATGCAAATAGACCAAAATCCCTTTGACGCTGACACATCTAATGTGGGCGTTGATATGCCTATTTCCACCGGTGACACCCAACCATCACAATCCCAAACACCCCTTAACCAACCCACATCTACACCTTCTTCTACACCATCTTCCACACCACCTGAATATAGGTTGATTAAACGCCAAAGGACTGCTGGAGTGTTCTCCTCTGGTGGTCCTAGCCATGTAGCAGAGAGAACCACCACCACAAGCGTGGCTGGTGACCTGGATGAGGCTGGGACTATTGGTTCTGGCTTAGAAGCTGGCCAAGGCAGTCCCACCATAATTAAGTCCTCATCCATGCCCAATGAACCTGACTTGGGAGGACAAATCCCCATTTTGGATGAGGGCAGACTGGAACCAATGACGCTTTTAAAATTGACGGCTGTCTGCATTAGCTTGCAAAAGCAAAATGCAGACTTAGTACAAATTGTCAGTAACCAAGGCCTTGAACTCAAAGAATTGAGGGAGAGGATTGTTGTTTTGGAGAGTGCTCATTCAAGGGGAGGTATGGAGGAGTCTTCCAAAGGGGAGGAAGATCAAAGAAATCTGAGTGATAAGAGCAGTCAAGATGGACAATCATTGGATGTTGCTGAAGCTCTTACTACTTTGAAGGAACAAACATGTTTTGATACGTCCTTGATCTCTCCAACCAATTTAAATTTGTCATTTACAGATATGTTGAGAGAGGTTACACAAGGCGCTGAGGGAAAATATTTGAGCGTTGATAAGACAAGTTTGGACGCTGACAGAAGTATTTTGGGCGCTGATAGAGGAAATTTGGGCGTTGACAGATCTGCATATGGAGGTGATGTATTCCAGTCATCATCTATCATCAAAGATGTTCCTACTCAGGTATTATCATCTACCCTACCAACAATTGAACCAACAGATAAGGGTAAGGGTAAGTTGGTAGAAGAAATTGTTCCAAAGAATGCAGCTCAGGTTGAATTTGATAGAAGATTGGCTGAGCAAATGATGGAACAAAGTGAAAAGGAAAAGTCACCATTTGTTGTGACTTCTGAAGAAGAAAGTGATGGAGCTAGCTCAGATTCAAGTGTGATGATTGTTGAACCAGAAAGACTTGAGTATGGTGATGAGCTTGCTAGGGAAAAGCTGAGAGATTTGAAGTTGCAAATTGATTTTGATATGCCAGAGGTAGTTCAGATGTACAATTCTTGGGAAGAAAGCTGTATGGATAATCCAGACTTGACCATTTCAGATCAGATATGGGGTTTGGAAATTCTTCTTAGAGTTCAGAAGGATTGTAAGGTGATGTTGAAGTACAAGGCAAGCAACATTCTCTCTGAATTGAAAAGGGATAGAAGGAAGCTCTACTTTATGTTGCTCAAATGTCATGGAGTTGGATGGACACATCAGAAGCTGAAGGCTTTGACATTTGATGAGTTGGAACATAGGGCTTATCCTATTTGGGTGAAAGTGCAAGAAGAAAACACTTTCAGACTTCTTTCAGATGAAAGAAAGGAGCAACTTGCAGAAGAGATGGCAATCAAGAAAGCTATGATAGTTCCTAGACCAGTAAAGAAGGGATTTATTCTTGAGTTTCCAAAAGATATGAATCAACTATATCTAAGTGAAGCAATTATTAGAAAGAGCCTCAAGCTCTCCCCATTAGAAGCTTCAGATATGGTGCATGTGTTACCACTAGATTCCAGGAATCCAATTGTAAGTTATGAGGAAGATGAATGTGGATTCTGGAAAATTGGAAGATTTGGCAAGGAGGTACACACTTTTACCACTCTCATATCTTTATTTGCAAGTTGTGACAGAGAAGACTTGGTGGACCTTTGGAGGTTGCTAGAAACCAAGTATGAGGCTGAAGCACCAACTTCAGCCAATGGAATAAAACTTTGGACCACATTCAAAAGAATGTGTGGGACAAAAGAAGAAGATCCTGAAATATGGAAGGATCTTGAAGATGATCTCAGTGGTCTTCAATGGAGGTTATATTCAGCTGCAGGTGTATACCATTTGAGTTCTACAAAGTTTGCTGAATATTTACTTGTAGATGCTCAGTATTTCATATCCAAGGCTGTTTTGGAGAAGATGAAGGACACCCAGTTGGAGATAGACTATACAAGTGACGTGGCAAAGAATTTAATCAGATTTATTTATTACCAATATGATAAGGTTTGTCAGACTCCTCCAAGTCCTTAATGTTTATTCAGAAACTTGATCATAAGAGTGGATATCAAGTTTAGGGGAGGATTGTTGGGAATAAATTTAGGCCAGAACACTTGAACGCTGACAAGAACAACTCAAGCGTTGATAGGAGCAAAGTGAGCGCTGACAGCATAAGCGTTGACAAGTTAAAGTCAAGCGTTGACAGATTGAAGACAAGCACTGATGGAAGATGTGAGCTACACGTTTATTATATTCTATAATACTTCTAGTAAGGATAGAGACGACAATGTATTTTCTATGTTTATCTTTACCTAGAATAGTTGATTCGTAGCTTATTGTACAAGACTTCTTGTTCTATAAAAGAAGATCTTTTAGGTTAAAGTTTAATATCAGTTTTCATAAGTATTCGCAAGTTAAACCCTTTCATTGTAACCAAGTAAGATTATTCTAATACAAGTGAAAGTTTGTTTAACATCATTGTGTTTTAGATTAAGTGTTAATTCCGCATAACACTTTGTTACTTTATTCATAAGCAAAGGTTTCTCTACGTGTAGTACTTAATCTAATCTCGTATACACAAAGCTTAATCGATCTAAGTTTGGGATCAACACTGACAGCCTGCAAGATCTACATCTAGTAGACCCAACAAGTGGTATCAGAGCCTGGGAGGGTCTCTATACAAGCAGAATCAAGTTCTTTTATTACTAACAATCTGTTTACCATGTCTGCCTCAACTTCTACTCAAACAGGAGAAGAAAGCACTCCTAAAATTGTGCAACCACAGCAGATCCTGGCTACGGTCTCCAACACGAATGGAAAATTCCCTCTTCTGAAGAAAGGTGAATATGATAACTGGGCAATGAAGATGGAATGGTGGATCACCAACACTGATCAAGATCTTTGGAAGATCATTCTGAATGGAAACGGCAGAAAGCTTACTGGACGAGACAAGAACGGTAATATTACTCTTCTTGAACCTAAATCTCATGAGGATATCATCGCTATTCAGAAGGAGGTAAAAGCAAAAACAATTTTGCTTCAATCTCTTCCTAAAGATCACATGGGTGACTTCTACCATTTGGATGATGCCAGAGAGATCTGGAATGGCATAAAAGCAAGGTTCGGCGGGAATGAGGAGTCAAAGAAAATGCGAAGGTCCATGCTGAGAGATGAATTTACCGAATTCAAAATCTCAGAAACTGAAGGTCTAAATCAAGGGTATGATAGGTTCCAGAAGATCTTGAGCCAATTGAATCAACTACGGTCAAAACCTGATGATGGTGACATTAATGCAAGGTTTCTTAAAGCCTTACCCTACTCATGGAACCAGGTGGTGATCTCTCTCAAAGACAAAGGTGGGCTTGACTATCTCACCTTTGATGATTTGTTTCATAGGCTCAGAACATTCGAACCTCATGTGAGAGGATATCCGAGTGACTCTTTTCCCACCCCTGCTAATTCAGCCTTTGTGAGCTCTATGGAACCTAGTCCCATGTCATATGCAAGTAGCCCGAGCAATACTGTCTCTCCCCAGCATACTATTCAGCATACTGGTCCCATGTCATATGCATCTAGTCCCATGTCTTCTGCTCCTGATCCTGCTGCCAAGTCTGGAAGTATGGTAGAAGCTGTTCTTCATTCTTTTGTGGCTGATGTTACTGCTGAACAACAACTTGCTTTTGATGACTTCAAACAGATCGATAAACTTGATCTGGATGAGATAGATCTTAAATGGCAGATGGCCATGCTTACTCTTAGGGTTCACAAGTTTGAGAAGAAAGCAGGGAGGAAGTTTAATTACAACCCTCGGGAGCCAGCAAGATTCGATATAAGCAAGGTACGGTGCTATAACTGCCAGCAACAGGGTCACTTTGCAAGGGAGTGCCCTAGCAAGAATGATCAGGAGAAGAACAGGTACTCCGCTTTCAAGGTTCAGGAGGTTAAAGATGACAGGAAGGCATTGGTATCTGTTGACTCTATGGTCAACTAGAATGATCATCAAGCTTCTACTCTGGAATCAGCTGAATCCTCGACTGATGTGTTGGCAATGATTGCTGGGAATCTCTCTGATGCAGAAGAAGCAGAAGAGTTTGCTCTTATGGGCATCTCACCTCAGGTACAACATTGTCCTCTTGGTTGTCATGATAAATACACATAATTTTTGTCCCAATTTAATGAAGTAAATGATCAAAATGATAAGTATTTTTTAGAGGTTCAAGCATATAAGGCTTCATTAAACATATTGGAACAACAAAAGAAGTGGTTACAAGATACACAACGTGCGTATGAGGATAAAATCAGGATACTAAGCATTGATTTAGAAAACACTACAAATATGCTTAAATATACAGAAACTGAAAGAGATGCTAGTATCAAAGAAAAAGAGGAGATGCAAGCTAAATTAGATGCTACAATGTTAAGATTTGACAAATGGCAAAAAGCACCAAAAAATCTTTCCAAATTAATTGATAGTAGCATGTCTGGCAGAACTAAAAGAGGCTTAGGATTTGAAAAATATATTGATTCAGAAGATGTATTTGATTTATCTTTTTTGAGTGTCTTTGATGCCGACAAAGAGGATGAGGGCAAACCTAGTTACAATAGGTTTAAACCAGCAGCAGAAATGCATGCTGTCCCTCCTCCTCTTACTGGAACTTTTATGCCCACCTCATGGCATAATAACTCGGATGGATCACAGATGCTTGAGTCCCCAACAAGTTCTACTAATACTAATGACTTTGTCTCATGTACTTTCAGTGACAAAGCCGGTGACTCTGCATCTAATGGTTCAAGTGAAGAGTCGAGACCTACAAGTTCTAAGTCGAATGATCATGCTGCTACTGGTGCTAGGAAATGTGCAGAAAAAGTTGCTGTCAAGTCAAGGGTGTCTGGTCCTTGTTTATTGAGTCCTAGGAATAATGTTTTTCCTAGAAATGTGTGTAATAAAGTAGGCAGTATGAAACAATCTCATTCTAATAAAAGGTCTTTCAAAACATGTTTTGTTTGTGGCAGTCCCTTTCATTTAATTAAAGATTGTGATTATTATGACACACATGCATCTGTTAATCATGTTTTTCCTGCTCCTGGTTCACCAGGAGCTGCTTCATATGCTTCTAGTAGACTTAACCCTAGTGCTCCAATGTTTAATACTTCTAGAGTATCCTCTCTCTTCACGTCTGATTATTGGAGAGATAATGGATTCCAAACAACCAGTAATTATTTTCCAAATTTTAATCCAAACTATTCGCATCATTTTGACCACACGTATTTTGGTTTGGGAAATTTGGGAACTGCTGTTAAGCCCTCAGCAGGTTGTTCCTGGTCAAATAATAATACCCATATGATGAATAGGCAACCAAGGAACAATGGTGGATCTCATCAATCTTCTTGGCATTCTTCTAATGATCCACAAGGCAGGCTCAAACCTGAAAAGGTTTGGGTCCCCTTAAAACACTAACTTTTGCATTCTTTTACATTGTTGTTGTAGGTTACTCCATACCAGGATCCTAGTCTAGGCATTGTTGATAGTGGTTGCTCCAGGAGTATGACTGGCAATAAAAGTCTTCTTTCTAACTTTGTACCATTTTATGGAGGCAAGGTCTATTTTGGAGGAGGTGAAGGCAGAATCACTGGCAAAGGAACGATAAAGACTCCAAATCTAAATTTTGAGCAGGTCTACTATGTGGAAGCACTTCAACACTTCAACTTGATATCGGTCTCTCAGATTTGTGACAAGAAGCAGTTTGTACTCTTCACCGGTACTGATGCACTTGTGCTTTCCAAAGATTTTCAGCTTCCGGATGACTCACAAGTTCTACTCAGAATTCCTAGAAGACACAATCTATATAGTATCAAGTTGAATGAAGTCAACCCTACTGGTCAACTAGCATGTCTGGTTGCAAAAGCCTCAGAAGATGAAGCCACTAAATGGCACCGAAGGATGGGACATGTGAACTTCAAGACCATTCACAAACTTGCCAATATGAATCTGGTCTCTGGTTTACCTCCCAAGACGTTTCGAAATGATATAAATTGTATTGCCTGCAGCAAAGGCAAACAACACAAAGCATCCTTCAAGGCCATTACTGCTTTAAGTCTTATTACTGAACCATTGCAGCTTCTACACATGGACTTATTTGGTCCTACTTCCATCAGAAGCATTGACCACAAGCAATTTTGTTTGGTGGTGACTGATGGTTATAGCAGGTTTGCATGGGTGTTCTTCATGGCTGCCAAAGTGAGACCTACTCAATTCTTCGAGATTTTCTTACCCTGATAGAGAATCAGTTGTCCAAGAAAGTTAAAGGTATTCGATGCGACAATGGAACCGAATTTAAAAATAGAGACCTCATCGCACTTTGCAATGTGAAGGGCATCAAAAGAGATTATAGTGCTGCTCGGACTCCTCAACAGAATGGTGTAGCAGAAAGAAAGAACCGGACTCTAATAGAAGCAGCAAGAACTATGCTTGCCGATTCCAAGCTTCCGACCATGTTCTGGACAGAAGCTGTTAATACTGCAAGTTATGTTTTGACTAGGGTGTCTATTACCAATCCACACAAGAAAACACCTTATGAGCTGCTCACGGGCAGAGTTCCAAATATTGCTCATTTGAAGCCTTTTGGGTGTCCAGTCACCATTCTGAATACTAGTGACTATTTGGGGAAGTTTGATGGCAAGGCTGATGAAGGATATATTGTGGGATATTCAGCTCATTCTCGGGCATATCGTGTCTACACTCTTCAAGCCAAACGGATAATTGAAACTATTAATCTCAGGTATTTTGAGGAAAAGACAAACATACAAGGAACAGGTCCAGAATGGTATTTTGATCTTGATTATCTTAGTGATTCGTTAGGATATTTTCGTTTCAAAACTAACCATGATGCAGGACCACAAGTGTTTGCAACTTCTAGTACTGGTGTTCCTTCTAGTCTTTCTGATTCAGATGATGAGGATGACATTTTTGTGGTTCCATCCTATTCCACCACGGTCTCTCCCACTCCTCCTAGTGATGCAACTCCATTGGATGTACAGGATTCCCAAGCAGCTCTTGACACTCTTCTCAAGCAATAACAAGAAGCTACTAAAGCAGCTGCTCAAGGTAGTTTTGAGTTTCCCTTGGTTGAGCCTTTTGATAAAGTTGCTCCTGGTACTCCAGCTTCTGCTCCTAGTGCTAGTCACTCAACTACTGGTACTCCGGCTAGTGAGTCTGCTTCCAATACACGTTTCTCCAGTCCTTCTGATTTAGGGAACCATGAAAAGAAGTCTTCTACCAAGCTGGATGATATACATAAACAACCGGTAGACGGGATTTTCCAAAATGCTTCATATGATGCTGATTTCGTTGGTGATCTCAATAACATGGCACCAGAAGTGGAGGTTTCTTCCAATCCAGTCTTGCAATCCCATAAAGACCATCCTACCACTCAAATTATTGGCGATCCTGGTTCTACCGTCAAGACACGCAGAATGCAGCAGAAGGCCTCGTCTGATCATCATGCTCTTGTGGGCTATATTGAGGATCAACAGCGTAATAATCATACGGACTTTCAACACTGTTTGTTTGCTTGTTTTCTTTCACAGGTGGAACCTAGGTCTGTTTCTCATGCACTTGAGGATCAAAGTTGGGTGGAGGCTATGCAAGAGGAAATGCAGCAATTCTTGTTTCAAAATGTTTGGGTTCTGGTTGACTTACCAGATGGGAAGACAGCTATCAATACCAAATGGATTCTCAAAAAAAAGAAGGATGCACGGGGAATTGTTGTCAGGAATAAAGCTAGGCTTGTCGCACAAGGACACACTCAAATTGAGGGCATTGACTACACTGAAGTCTTTGCGCCTGTTGCCAGGATCGAGGCCATTCGTCTGTTTTTGGCCTTTGCTTCGTATGTTGGCTTTACGGTGTTCCAGATGGATGTCAAGAGTGCATTTCTCTATGGAAAAATTGACGAGGAAGTGTATGTTACTCAACCTAAGGGGTTTGTTGATCCACTTCATCCCAAGAAAGTCTACAAGGTGGTCAAGGCTCTTTATGGGTTACATCAGGCTCCTAGAGCTTGGTATGAGCGACTCTCCACTTTCTTGTTAAAGAATGGCTATAGAAGAGGTACTATTGACAAAACACTATTTCTTCAACGGAATTCCAAGGATATTATCCTTGTTCAGGTCTATGTGGACGACATTATCTTTGGTTCTACAAGGAAGGAGTGGTGTGATGAGTTTGAACACTTGATGAAAGGCGAATTTCAGATGAGTGCCAGGGGAGAACTGTCATTTTTCCTTGGTCTTCAGGTCAAGCAACAATCGGATGGGATTTTCATCAGTCAAGACAAATATGTTCATGAGATTCTTCAGAAGTTTGACATGGATCCTCTTAGACCAGCAGCAACTCCTTATGAAGTTGCTAAAATCAAACTTAAGAATGAGCCAGATCCACCGGTAAATGTTCATATGTACAGGTCTATGATTGGCTCTCTCATGTATTTGACTGCATCACGTCCGGACATTATGTTTGCAGTAAGTGCTTGTTCTAGACACCAGGTGACTCCAACGGTTTCGAACTTAAATGCAGTGAAGAAGATTTTCAAGTATATCAAGGCTCAACCTAAATTGGGTCTATGGTATCCTAGAGAATCTCCCTTTGTTCTTGAAGCATACAGTGATAGTGATTATGCTGGTGCTAATAATGATAGGAAGTCTACTACTGGTGGTTGTCAATTTTTGGGTCGTCGGCTTATTTCATGGCAATGTAAGAAACAGACAATCGTAGCTACTTCTTCAACAGAAGCTGAATATGTAGCTGCTGCTAGTTGCTGTGGTCAAGTTTTATGGATCCAAAATCAGATGTTGGACTATGGGTTCAATTTTCTGAATACCAAAATTTTTATTGACAATCAAAGCACTATTTGCATTGTGAAGAATCCTGTATTTCATCAGCGGACAAAGCATATTGAGATTCGGCATCATTTTATACGCGATGCAAATGAGAAGAAGTTGATACAGGTTCTTAAAGTTCATACGGATGACAATGTTGCTGATTTGCTGACTAAAGCTTTTGATGGTCCTCGGTTTAACCACTTGGTGGTCCATATTGGGATGGTCAATCCGTGAGGTCTAGGATTGAGGGGAGGCAAAGCCTAAGGGGAGGCTTTGTGTACATATTAGGTCAGTCTAACGTATTCATAGTATTTAACAACATAATTTCTTGGTTATGGTGGTGTGTGGTGCTTCTGAAGGAGGATTTTTGCTCTCTTCTGGTGGATATAGCCTTATATGACTGGCTTCTGGTCCACCTTGTTCAGCTTCTAGTTATGCTTGGTTGTCTTCTGGTGGTTTGAAATCTTTCCATGTCTAGTGGTGTTTGGCTATTGGTACTGGTTCTGGTCTGGCTACTGTTCATTCCTTTTGTCCTTTGTTAATCACGTTTTGCTCCTGGTCTGACTATTGTGTACTTTGACTTTTGGTCAACGCTCCCAATACTGGTATTTACAAGTTTGAATTCCGCAAATAAATTGGGGGTAAGTTATTATGTTAAAAAGGGCAAGTGGTTAGTATGCCATTATGGCTTAATTTGAAAGGGCAACCCCCTATTAATAGGGGTCAATGAACAATTACTACTTTCTTCCTATATGGTCAACATACACCCTTGACTCACTCATTACAATTAAAACACACACAAAAACCGCTTCTACTCTTTCCATCCCAATCCAAAACCTTCTTCCATTCATTCATCAAGATCCATGGCTGCTCTTGCTTACCAACCTGCTCATAATCGTGTTGCTTATCTGGGTGATGGTCCAAATCGTGAACATTTTGCTGATATCTTGGAGTTTATTGAAGCTTCAAACTTAAGGTTTGCATTTACTGTTTGTCCTACCATATATGATAGTGTGGTACGTCAATTTTGGGCGTCTGCTGAGCTTGTGAATGTGGCTGGACGTCCACGAGCACTCCATGCTACCATAGATGGACGTGCTTATGTGGTAACTGAAGCGTCTATTCGTTCTTCTCTTCATCTTTAGGATGAGGGGGGTGTTGTATCACTTCCCAATTCGGAAGTATTAGAGGGTATGGCTGCCATAGGTTATGAACATGGGGGGAAGTTTAACTTCCAAAAGAATAGGTTTTCCCCCCAGTGGAAGCTTCTGGTTCACTATTTAATCCATTGTATGAGTCCCAAGTCGGGGAGTTGGGATGCGTTCCCTACTCCTTTGGCTACTGGTCTTATTTGTTTAGCCCAGGGTAGAGTGTTTAATTTTTCTCATTATCTATTTGAGGGGATGGCTAGTAATTTGTCGACTGCTGGTTCGAGGAAGAAATTTCTTATGTACCCTAGGTTTCTTCAACAAATACTTGTTTGCATTCCACGTGATAGGGCTGAGCATGTGCCATCTAAACTTACAGCGAAAGTGTATTACAATATGATGAATGGGTTTCCTGGGGATTGGAGGCCCCTGACTGAAGCCATGATGGGGTTGGCTCAGGGTCCTATGGGTCAGGAGGAGGAGGCTCCTGAGTTGGTTGTGTTAGATGATGATCCCATGGAGGAGGAGTAGGCTCCTACTGGTGGTGCCACTCCTGTGGTAGAGGAGGAGCTAGTTGAGGAAGTGGTGGTTGAAAAACCATCCCCTTCCAAGGCTGGTCCTTCCTCCGTTCCACATCAGTCTCCATTTGTGGAGACTCCACCTCCTAGCCCTGCCCCACACTCGACTGATATCCCGTTTGATGCTAGTTCTCCACAGGTTGACCCACATGTTGCTTCGGGCTCCCGTGATGCTTTCCCTGATCCAAGTTCTCTTGGTGGGCAGGCGGAGGAGCCTACTACACTGACATCTTTGCTAGATCTTATGCACAGGTACCATGAGAGGATAATTTGTTTGGAAGCTGACTTGAACCAACATCGGAAGCTCACAAGGGAGTTTGTTCTTCCTCTGGCCGATCGTATAAAGGTATTGGAGAATCAACAATGTCGTCGCAAGAAGCATGTGGTTCTTTCAGATTCTGAGGATGAGGGTGCGGAGGATGTTGAGGATGGCTTGACGTTGCTGGCAAAGGCTGCCTTTGCTGATAAAGTTTATGATGATCTGCCCGGTCCTCCAATGTCCTCCAATGCTCCTTCTTCTAGTGCTATTCCCCCTTCTATGGGTGGTGATTCTGCTGCTGCTGCTGGTTCTCATGCTGGTCCCTCTCATGATCCGAAGGGAAAAGCTCCAATGACTGATTCTCCATCTCCCACTCGCAAGCGCACTCGTCGACAGATTGAAGAAGAAAGACTTGGTGAAGAGGCTGCTCGTCGGGTTCAGGCTGAGATTGATGAGGAGGATAGGGCTGCTGAGGAAGAGCTCCGAGAGCGAAGGCGTGCGCAAATTCAGCATGATGCCATGCACTGGACTGATGGTGAATGGATGCAAGTGTTGACTGTTCTCACTCGGGATTATGCTCAGTTTAAAGATCTGTTGGGTGATGATGTTGATGAACACAATTGTATTCCGCGTGCTATGGTGATGATGCGTAAGCACCAGTTGGCTCTTGCTGAAGAACTAAAGAAACAGCGAAGGAACAGACCTCTATCTCGGAATGAGCAGCGCCAGCAGATGCAACGTTATGTAAAATATCAATCTGCTGCTCATTTCAATGCTCCGTGGTCTTGGGCTCGGGTGAGAGCTCTGACATTTGATGAGCTTAAGGTCCTTTATGAGAAGATGGTGAAGCGTCAGAGCCAACCCATTCCGGAAAGATTTATTTACCATCCTCGTGGTGTGACTGCTTCTATGCCTGCTGATTCTACTGGTCCTTCGTCTGTACCCACTCCTGGTTCTGATGGTAGTCCTTCTGGTTCTATTGCTACTTCTGTTGGTCCTTCTACTACACCCTTGGTTGCTCCTATTGGTTCGACTGCTGGTCCTGCTACTACCATCTCTGTTACTACCACCACCACTCATGCTTCCACCACCACACCTGTTACTACTACCACCACCCATGTTTCTGCAAGCACTTTTGTTGATCCCACCATACCTACTGCTGCTACATCTGATGTGCCATCTTCATCACCACAAGTTCCTGCAACACAACCTAATCCTACTTCTGATGCAGCTCCTAGTGGTTCTTTGGGTGGACATGTTCATGAGTCTACTTCTACTGCTTCCCCTGCTGGTGCTGAAGTTAAGGTGAAGGTTGAATCAACTCCTTCGGCTCCCACGCCTCGACGTTCCACTCGCCAGAAACTTGCTCGTCGTGTTCGCCGTGGTAAATCAGTTCCTTTTGAGAAGCGTGATCCTGAGAACTTAATTGATGCAGCTTCGGATAGCGATTCTGACTTACCTTTGGGCAATGGAAGCATTACGGATTACATGGTTGAGAGGTCTACAACACTTCCTGGTGGCGTCTCCCATCGGATTACTTTGAGTGATGGGACTGTGCGATTGGTCACGGGTTTGCAGGGTGTGTTATCGTGGGCTGACCGTATGGATCTTATGGCGTTGTTTGGGCATGTTGATTCTAGTATGCCGTTTAACCCCATGGCGGTGTCTTCCTGGCCTGGTATCCGTCTTTGGGCCAATCTCAAGCTGATGTTGGATCCTCCTCCATCTGCTACTGCTTTGGGCGTATGGAAGGATCAAATGCAATGGGAGATTATTCGCTGGAAGCTATATGCTGGATGTGGAGTTCATGTGTTGGAATTAGAATCTGGTCATGTGGTGTTTATGCTGACGGATGTTGAGTATCCTTTGACTATTTCTTCCATGGAAGCAATGTTGGCAAGTCACTTGCAGATTTCTACTGCTCCTTCTGGGAATGAGTCGAGTATGGCCACATCGTTGGTAGAGGGTATTCAAGCACGGTTGCTAGCGGATAAGAAGGCAGCTTCTGGTATGTAAGGTGACTGGGTTGTAAGTGTTTATACTTTGAATTTTTGTTCTTATTTTGATTCTTTTCACCAATATGTACAGTGATTGGTGCATTTTATTCTTTATAGTTAAAAAAAAAAAAAAAAAAAAAACACCAAACAAACTAAAAAAATAAATAAAAATATATACTTTTTATATAATATCTGCTTATACTTTAACACAGTTTAGCTTTTATACTTGTACATAATATCCCTTGGCTGTTTCAAGATGTGGTTCCTGGTTTGAGTTTGTTCTGGTACTTGGTTTCACTTGGTGTTGGACGTGGTCCACACAACAAATGGTTCTCAGCTTACCATGTCTCATCGACAAGAAAAAGTTGATTCACCTTGAGGGTACGGCTCCTGGTGCGATTCTCAAATCCGTTGATGGTTGCCAGGTTACCCATAACTGGATGGTTTTCACTTGCCATAGTCTTGGACTGAAAAGTGGCTAATCCAAGGGGGTACGGCTCTTGGTAAAGATCTTATCAAATCCGTAGATAGCTGTAATAGCTTGCTTAAAGCTATAGGGTGTTCAACTCACTGATGCTTCATTGCTAAGAGTTGGCGAGTCCAGAGGGGTACGGCTTCTGGTAAAGACGCATCAAATCCGTTGACGGCTGTGATGGTTTGCCTAAAATCATCAGGGTACTCCCACTCACCATTGATTCACATTCTAAGAGTTGGGCTGGGTTCTAGTCTCCCAGGGTGATGCTTATTCCACCAGAATGCCTAGCTAGCCCAAGAGCGAGCAGCTACTTGGTAAAGGCTCATCCAATCTGCTCATGTTGCTGAAAAGATTCAACCTGATGCTGATTTGTTACAAGCTTTGGAGAAGCTTCTAGTGTTTCATGCGGCTGTTCTTCTGATTCTTATCTTGTTGATGCTGCAATTTGTTTTGCTGATACAATCCTCGGGCTTTCTTTGCACGTTTTCCGGGAAACTTGAACTCAACAGGTCAAATTCAAGTTTAGGGGAGGATTGTTAGGACCATTGTAATAGTTATATGTAATAGGTAGACTAGGAGGTATGTAGTTCCTCCTGGTCCTAGTCGTAGTAGGAGCAAGTCCTGCTCCTGGTCCTAGTCGAAGTCAAACTTAATTATTTACTTAATATTCTGTTAGGATATGCATGAGATATGTTAGGAAAGGATATGCATATCAGTTTTACACGTTTTCATTAATGATGTATTAGGGTTTCCTTGTAGTATAAAAGGAACCTTAGGCAGAAGGGTTAGACACACCTTCACAAAACATAGTTCTAGCCATTATCAATATTAGAAATCCTTAGAAAGGATCAAGTCATTATAGTTATTCTGTTTCTCTTGTTTATATTTATATTCTACATTCATATTATGTATAGAGTCTCTTTGTGATTTGACTTGTGATTACAGAAGTCATTCACCGGTCCTGACAGGCTGCAAGATCTACATCTAGTAGACCCAACACCCATCAAACCGTTTGGATCACAAGCCGGAATCGGTTGTTTATATCGAATATGTGTTAACAAGCAGGAATTTTATACGCACTGTTACACATGTCCGTGGTGAATGGTTAGTCATTTTTCACTTTCAACTTTCTTTTTTTGTTTGTATACCTCCTGTTTATTCCATTCTCATGAAGAGAAGATCATGATTAGTAATGGGTCAAAATGTGTGTTTTATGAATAATGGAACTGGTCCAAATGGGCCATTATTTTATTCAGCTAGTAATTGAAGTTTCATTCTAGGAACGGATTATAAGGGTTTCAACAGTTGAAAACATTGTATGTTGTTGATATGTTTGGCGATTTACCATTTTAGTTAAGTTTCTCGGGTTTCCAAGTTCTACTTGTTTGAGATATAAAGGATCCTGATCAAACCATATGCATATTAATCAATAGAAAATTATAATCATTTTGTCGATTATAAAATCTATTTTCTGTTTTTGTTTTCAGGATTGTTGATATTGCTCCACACTGTTATGATCTTGAAAACTTTCCCCAATGTGAATCGAATCGTGTTCTGGAGAAGTTATATAAGAAACGCGAAAAAGACAGAGAGGAGAGCAAAAAAAAGCAAAAGATAGAAGAAACCGCTCTCTGTGCACTCACCCGGGTTTCATTTTTATTTATTATTCTCTTCGAAGAAGCTCACATTTTATATATTAGGAACCACCTCCTGAACAAACCTAACTTAAAGAGGCTAATTGTAAATGTGTGTGAAATTTTACGTCTTTGTTTCCTACCAGATTATAGAAGTGGTAGTTTAAAAAAGCCACAAATCCATAACAAAACTGCGTAAGTTTAAACCAAACCACCATTACTGTGTGATCTCAAACCTCTGATCAAATACCTAAAACACACACTAAAAATGATACCGACTCGACTCAATCAAACAAGCAGGGAGAGAACATCTAACCGGCTGACAACCCAGTGCCTTAGTTGTAACCGGCGCCTTTAACAACAGTGGTGGTAGTAAAATAGAGGGTAAATTTCAAATTATGTC
This sequence comes from Glebionis coronaria, assembly GCA_025667525.1. Lineage (NCBI taxonomy): Eukaryota > Viridiplantae > Streptophyta > Magnoliopsida > Asterales > Asteraceae > Glebionis > Glebionis coronaria. The sequence continues at coordinate 608,340,217 of CM046880.1, forward strand.
ATTTGTTAGTATTTAGTAGGGTTACCTCTTTTTCGTCATCATCCGAGATGACATTACTACCAGGGGCGTACCAATGCTTTGGGTTCGGGGGACGGTGCCCTCCAGGGCTAGAAATACCCAATGTTAAGCCTCCCTTAATCAAACTATTTCACTTATTAATTGTGTGTATTACAAACCGTTTTTCTATTAGTTTCTACATAAAGCCCTTTTATATCTGTAACTTTTTGCCTTAGTCAGACTCTCTTAATAAAAATTCCTAACTCCACCCCTGATTCTTTCTAAGACGGACCTTCATAGCCGGAGGGGTTGTGGATCTCCCAAACTTCTAGATTGATAATGCATAGACATACCAAAACAATAATAAGGGTACTTCTTATAAAAAAATTGTTTGGCCCTCTCAAGAAATTTTGATCGACCCACACAACTACTAAACAAGCTAGTACAACATGTTATTCAAAGTTTCCATACTTAATCAAAAATCAAACTAAGGTATGAACTTACTGATAATTTATTATGTTTTATATATGTCATTTGATTCCAATGTTGTTGATTAACTGATTAACCAAACTCATTTGAAAACACTCATTTAATATTTTCTATGTTCTATTGTCAATTTTTAGTGATGTTTGTAGCTTTTTTCAGAGCTTATATCATTTGTAATGCATATTTATTATAATCGGTTAATGTCGATGTTGATAGCAAAATTAATCGGTTAATGTCTATGTTAATAGCAAGATTAATCATGAAAAACTATAAAACACTTGAATGGCATTTTAAAAGAAAGCCAGAGGATGCATCTGGCTTGGCAAATCAAGAGAATAAATGTTCTAAAGTGTCCATTGACCAACAGGAACAACATAAGAATCAACTCCTATATATTTAAATCAACCACTCGCCAAGCCTCCTCAACATCGAACGATGGTGTTTTATGAGAAACGTGAGTTAAAACACAACTTGAATACAATAAAAATTGCAAAAACAACAACCATATTGAAGCTTTGGAAATCAACAGCAAAAACAATTCAGATTGACTAAATTAAAAGCAACATAATCCGGTTATCAAAGTTTTAACCAAAATAACATAAACATCCTGAGTAACCATAACAAACATCTAATTATTTAATAAGATCAAATAAGCCTGCACTTAAACTCATCAAAGTCAGCAAACTTCTTCAATGTATTCATTTTTTTACACTTTCAGCTTTCTGCGTTATAAGCTGCAAACGAAGATAAAAAAACCGAGATGAAAATCAATACTAATGTCTGTTTTTGTGTAATTGAATGAAAAACAATGACAGTATAGGGGCAAAAGCTTTGGACTAGTTTTTAGTTCGCATGGATGCCCACTACTGTTTTCTTGTAAGTTACTAAAATTTCTTTTGTATAACCAATTAATTATACTTCTGAATATTAAGAAACTAATCCCATGCTATATCAGCTTAGTTTTCGGAAAACTATTCAACTCCACCACTGTTTTACGTTTAAACTTGTAGCTGCAATATTTAAGAGTCGGATACTAGCATAGAGTGGGAGGACTATAGTATTGTGCTTACTTAAGGGCGAAGGAGAAAGTGTTGTTACATTATTTGTGAACTAATGTTTCAAGTTTCTGCCAAGTATAGATAATTGATATATATTGGCTTTGCCTATCATCATTAATATGTGAGAGGTCAGAGGTCTCACGTTTAAGTCACTGGCCACGCCAACCTTCCAAAAAATCTGGTTTGGTCAAAATGTCGGAAAGGATGGTTACAAAAAAACTAAAAGGGACTTTGGCAAATATACAAGACAGAAAGGAAATAGGGAGATGCTACCTAAATAAGACACTCGACGGACAAAAATTAAAGAATTATAAACGCCTAACGGGTTAAGGCTGCGCCTATTAAGGCCTAACAGTTACTACTCAAAATCTGTGGACCTGCTCACAACACATATGGAATTATTAACGCCTAACAAGTTAGAAGTTAGACGTTAGACGGGTAAGTCTATAAAATCGTCCGATTTCTAAACGTCTAATATACAAGAAGTTTGTAATCTTATAAAGTCTCAAACGCTCGTTATACAAAAATCGAAAACATTCCCAAACACCCTTTTAATCGATAATATAAACGAGCCTTAAAAATTAAGACACTTAAAAACCCTTTTAATGAGTAATATCAACATTCCCAAACACCTTTTCCGGCATGACAAAACATAATTAACAATTGGCTATATTATTAAAAGTATAAAAAAAACTAACAAAATAACAAATGAATGATTGAATTAAAAAAACATAATTAACAATTGAATATACTAATAGTGTCATACCTTGATGAGAAATTGAGAAAATAATCAAAGATCGAAGACCACCGATGGAGGGTAAGTGGGTATATGAGTACCCATGGTGATCTATGGTTTGGTAAAAATACCCGTTCGTTTTTTTTTCTTTTTATCTTTTCAATAGTCCATATAAAGAAAGGGCCTATTTAACCCAAATTTTGATATCTGGGTATTTTTGCCACCACTAATTACAACAAGAACAATACCCGTGCTTTGCACGGGTAGACGATCATCTATAAGTTATGAATGGTTATAACATCTAAATTTAAATCTCATTTAAATAAATATATAATCATGGAACATTGAACATAAGAAAATAAGATGGCATAAAACCATTAATTTGATAATGCACTGGATGATGAAAGTGAACATTTATAGGAATTTAGATTAACCGCTTATTAAGTTCAATCATGTTTGATTATTTGCAGCCTCATCAACACTCATCCTCATGTTATTCACATCATTGTTGGCACTTAATTTGATTCTATTGCAGGACTTCAAGAAGGACACACAACTTTGTTGACATCTTATGCAAGTTCAAGCAAATGTAAGATTCATCATTATGTGTAAAATCACTAACATGAGTTTCGATAATATCAATTTGTACATATATGAATTCTAGCAGGCTTTTATCTAGATACATTATGACCCCAATCAAGCTGATCCATCAGCTTTTCTTCATACTCGGCTATAACAGTGAAACCCGACCATTTCGCAATAATCTGAGTACGTACACCAGCTTTGGCACTGATCCTGAACTTGACGTACTCCCAACGTATTTCTTCAAGGCATTTACAGCATTTAGTAGGATTATATCTTCTTACATATCTAGGTGTAAAATTAGTCTTTGTCAATCTTGATTTGAAGAACAACCCATTTATCAACTATTCAATTGGGGTCATCTGCACCCTGAAACAACGATGGCATTTGAAAGTTATCATGATATACGTACTAAATAGGATGCGTAAAATTACATCCATAACAATCTTTATGGTGCAAGAGAAGATTTACAAAAATTAAAAATAATGTATGGTAGAAGAGGTTAATGTTTATCATCACTTGAACATACATTATATGACCAACTCAATGATTCATTCTAGGTTATTTGCCACATTATTTCATTAAATTTTTCCCATTTTATGATATAATGATAAGATGTGTGTGGCTATAATATATCGAATATAAAAAGCTATTTATAAGTTTCAAATGATTTACACTAAGACAGTATAACATAACTTCTTATAAAATAATGATGTCAATATCAGTTTATACAACTACATTACATTTGTGAGGCTTTTGCATGCATGGAAAAGGCTAATTATGAAGTAAAAGATCAGCTTATGCATTTAACTTGCAACATCGGCCATTTTACTTGCATCATATTTTACTGCCAGGAAAAGGAAGATGACACAGGGCATCCAACCTTACACATACTGATGTAAAAGATCAGCTTATAAAACATCAGTTAAATAAGGCATGCCTGAGTGGTCACTGATCAAAATAAAGCTTTCACTAATATGGTATTATAATAGAACACATTGAGTGGATCAAGTGTTCACTCATACCCAAATAAGGATCTCTAGTGTTGCAATTTGAACTTACCATAGATAACTACATATTCAGTCATGACTCAAATCAAGTACCGTACTACATATAATCTGTTTTATATTTTATCATACTTACAAGATCACTATATGTTACTAAATCATGAAAGATCACAGAACTAAACATCGATAAAAAAATTTAAAATAAACCAAAAACATTACTACATCTGGTCATTGTGTTGTATTAAAGCTATGATACCATCACATGAGACATTACTAAATAATCAAGAGACTACCTGTTAAAGAGAAACCAAATACTCAATGAGAAAAATGTGTGCACAGTTTTGAAAAAAAGTCGTTTTAATTAGCTATTCATTATTTTTCTTAAACATCATGGCCTTGGTGACGAATGTATGGTACAATGCTGCTGATGTTGACGATTTGCCGCAATGAATGGTTCTACCCAAAACAACACCCACTGCATATATACGAACAAATAGAAATTAAAGTCAAATATTTTATAACAACTATAATAATATTATCTAAACAAACATGTATATGAAATAGGTATTTGCTTTCATATGTTTTAATCAAGTAAAAAGATTACCTGATCATTATCTGCTCCTAAACACCTTGCAGATTTTCGATTTATATTGGTTGTTTATATAATGAATTGCGAGAAAGCGTCAAGTTCTAATGTCCTATCCACATTTTTTGGAAGTTAGTTACAGTTGATGTCACCAGTACTTATCTACACATTTGTTTATAAAACGTGGGAATTATGCAAAGAATAAGTCCATATGGAAACCGCCAGATTTTTTGGCTGAATTTGTGTGGCTTAGATTAGTTTAAGTGTTGATCCTATGGTGTATCGGGCATGTCAGGTCACAATTCTTTCTCTTGGTAGCGCCAACAATAGATAAGTTAAATACAAAATCATCTTCTCAACTAAATTTTATATGTTAAGCCTATATAAATCTCTATAGTTCACGACATTAATAGACTTACATCAGGATGTGCCATGGTTGATGTAGAATGGGCTGCAAATTTTCTTCTTTCAGTCCTGATTTTGCAGGTAACAGAAATTATGTTAGATTAGAGAATATATGAGGCAGCCTAAACTAAACAATTTGAAGTGACAGAGTGATAACTTAAAACGCAAATTAAACATACAGAGGTCAAAATTAATTACCAGATGACTGGCGGATGAGTTTGAGGCTGGAGGATAGATAGGCAAGGAAGGGAATTTTGTTTGTTCAAATGGCAGCTTCCAGTTCACTTTCAGTTTTAGGGAGAAATCCTCGCATGTAATAGACCCAAAAGAGAGGCTACCATCAAGTGGCACAGAGAATTCGTAAGTGCCCGACATTTGAAACGAAGATGCGCAGTCCGTCATGTCTGCCTCAATTATGAGGGAGAACTTGGCTGGTACAGCCAAGACAGATCGTGTCAGGTTTACTTTGCCAGGCCTAAGATAAGCAGGATAACCGAGATCCAAGAGCACTGCATGGTAATCATCCGCAGGTTTGTCATAACCAAAGTTTTTCCCATAATAAGCCCGGACCATACCACAAACTCTTGATTTCCTAAGAGGTGGACCAACAAATTCTACTTCCAAATGTGCGTCTACTGCATACTTTAATGCAACGTAATACAGCTCTAGATAGCCATCTCTACCTTTGAAAGTATTCTTTCCGGAACCGCCGTTGGGTTTTTCTGACAAGTTTATAATCGCATAATCATCGCAAACTTGAAACACCTCATTGTCATTGTATTCCCTGTCCTGCGGCTCCGGCTCCGGCTCCGTACAATCAGCTTCTAAGTAACCCCCCAAGTCTGTGGCTACATCATAAGAATTAGCATCCCCCGACTCTATGGGTACATCATAAGAAGTAGCAGCCCCCGACTCTATGGGTACATCATCAGATATACCACACAGCTTCATGATGCGTTTTGCACACTCTTTACTTTCACGTACAACATCTTCATCATAAAAAAAGGGGTCGTCGACTTCATTTTTATCTACCTTGACAGAGAGTTTGGCAAGGATCAGAACGACGGATGTAGTAGATGAGAGTGGAAGTGAGCAGTAAGGTAACTTGTGTAGAACATGAGAGCCAGAGGATGAGACGCGCACGAGGTTATCGGAATCGCGGTTGAATAAGACAGAAAAAGCATTATGGAGCGGATCTGGTGAGAAATGAGTAACTGCAGCCTGAATAGTCCCAAAGAGCCCAATGTTATCAAATATATCATCAATATAGTCAAGAAAACCGGTACAAAACTCCAACCGGATGGGGGGGACTGTAGAGAATATTCTAGACCTGTATATGAAGAGCAAAACGCAACGAAATATAAGCAAACAAAAAACAGTGTGTGTGTGTGTGTTGGGAGAGTAGAAAACTCACAGTTCCTCCTCGGTTAGATCCGAAAAGTAAACAACCTTAGCAGCAGGTTGTGTCTCTTCCTTCCTGTAAATGATGAAGAAAAACAAATGAGTGGGTGGGTGGGTCTACATTTAGAGACTAGTTAGGAAAAAGGAATTTAAAAACTCATACTTGACAGGAAGTAAAGAGTAGAATTGTGTTAATTGCGGTTGAATAGCAGCATGTAGACCCAACCACGGTTTTGGAGGTTGGCGCGTTATAGCAGTCTTGTGCTGCTTTGCTTTCAGCACCGGGTTTGGGTTTGGGTCTTGGAATACTCTCCTGCATCATGGTTATAAAAGTAAATAATAATACTAGTAATATTAAACATAAAGAATTACTCGGGGGTGTTTGTTTAAAGTTTATTATGTGGCATATGAGCTTATTTGTGTTTCAGCTAATGGGTAATTTGGTTTTGGGTGTGGCTTATTATGGATAGTTTTTGTCAGAATAAACTTATGTAAGCAAAAAAGTTTCAAAATAAGCTGTTGAAAAACGTGAGCTTATGATTTTATGAATCGTAAACCAAATACTAATCCATAAGCCGGCTATATAGTGATTCGAAAACACGCGAAAAGAGTAATGATAAAAGCATATATACCTATGATGAGCATTCAACCTGAGAGTTTTAGGCATATGGCAAAACTCATCATCTCCTTGCAATCTTACAACAGACCCCTAAAACAAAAAAAAAAAAAAAAAAAAACCTCAGTAAGTGTGTGTGTTTTACTGTGTGAGAGAGAAAAAAAACATGTTATTGTACAGACCTTGGAAGAAGGAAAGGTGTTTGTTTTCCGGCATGACGGGATTATTGTGAAATGAGGGAGGATTTGCATTTTGAGGTTCAGGGGTTTCACTTGACGTTTTATATACCACATCGGATTAGTGTGTTTGTTTCGACGGCTTATATAACACACTAGTTTAAGTGATGAGTACAGTACCGGTCCGGTCCTCTACCGATCTCGCATCGGATTAGTGGTACCGATATCGTATCGAACGAGATTTGTATATCGGTACCGGTATCGATAAATAAGGGTTTTTACGTTTTTTTTTTCTTTTTCCGATTTGGTACGGGTCTCGTACCAAATTATAGTGGTCTTGATTTTTTTATCACCTTATTTTGTAGTACCGATACAGTACCGAATGGGATTCGGGTATCGAGAATCGGTCTGGCTCCGGTACGGTTCCGTTTCGGTTTCGCGATTCGGGTGAAAATGTTCATCCCTACCCGAGTTATAACTTCGGTGGAAATTACAAATAAATCAAATTTAATTTAATATTTTATTTTAACATAATGATATATAAAAAAGATTTTGTTTAATATTTTGTGATTGTGATATTATTAGATTATAAAGTGTGAAAAGTATTTGTTATTTTTTTAATTTATTAAAAATATAAGGAAATTTATAATTTTCACTTAACACAATCTAATTTATTTAAAATTTAACCACTAAGGTTTTATTTATTACTTCGTTTTTTGAAGTTTTTTCACAAATTTGACACCTGTAATTTTATGTTTGTTTTTCTCCATCAAATTTCACCATCAATTTTTTAAATTTTTTTACCAAATAAGAAAGTTTTAAGATTTTTTTCCAAAAAAAACCATAAAAATATAAAGGAATAAACTAAAAAGCTATTTCTTATTAATAAAATATTCATTTAAAAAAATACTAACTTTAGGTTTTGCTTTTACAAAAAAAAACATATTATATAAAATGACTTTATACACTCATTTAATAATTACTCCGTATATTTTTAAATGAAAATGATGTCAAAGACTAACGGTTAAAGTCCACACAAAAAGTTAATGAAACTTTTTAAGTGAAAACGGGTCAGATAAGTCACATATCAATCAACATTACGTACATTGTACAAAATTTAATAATATTTTAGAAATACTAGTAAAAAATAAAGTTAATTACTTATGTTTATCTTCTTTTTGAAATATTTTACATATTTATAACTTTCAACCTTTACTTTTCATATAGTGTTATCAACAACTTATGTGTTTAATTATTTTTAAACTTAGGTTTTTTTGATAAACGACTTAATAGGAAAAAAAATAATTTATTATGTCTTAAGAAATTTATTTGTTTGTGACTTAATAGAATAATATGATTGTAGATATTAAATAATAAAACTAAAGTTGTGTGCATTAAATTATCTGTTAATTAAACATGCCTTAAATTAAAAATAAAATAAACATGCCCTAAGTTGTTTACGGTTTAGTTACGAAGTTACTACTACTTTTTTACTAAGGATTCATGCATGGGTCGTCGCCTGCTAGTAGGCACAAAACCACCCAGACATGAAAGGAAAAAAAACATAAGTTATGGAAAAAACATATTAAAAGATTCATGCATGGGTAAGACGGGTATGGGCGATGAGTCACATGGACGTTGATCCATAGACGCGGACTAAATGGACAATTTTTAATATTTTGACCAAATGGACTTGGGCCAAATGGACATTGGATCAAATGGACTTAATAAACAATATTATTAAAGGAGAAATAAAAAGACTCAAGATTAATTAATTCGAAAAAAATACCCATCACATATTGTCCATAATACCCATTTGTTTTCACCCAATATTTTTATGTTGTCCAAATAGTCCAACTAAAATAAAAGTAAATACCCATTTAATCCATTAGTTAAAAAAAGTCCAAATAGCTCAAATTTATACATTTGAACATAATTTGCCACCTCTAAACATAAATATTCTTAAGAACGAGAATGAACAAAACAACGATCAAATGTAATGGCTTATTTTTTTCCGACAGCTAAAGTCAATAAGCACCAAGAATGAGAAAAGTTAGCCCAAATTATTTATGTGTTCACCTAATGAATTTGGAGTGGTTTCGTGTATTGTGAATCTTTTCGGTTTTAAATTACGCGATTAGCATATTATTTTGGAGGTGTAAAATATTTTGGTATGGTAAGTTATGGCTTGAGCTACCCGTCATAACGTTAGCTTTATAGTGCAAGACATTACATTGGAGGTTGTGTTTTCTCCTCTCATGTCATACTTATGAGCCTAAAATAATTATCATAACACAAGGTTCCGGCGCGAAAGACTACACCGTAGCTGGCATTATGGTCTCGTATTGTGTTTTTTTCTTTTTCTTTTATAAAGTACTAAAAATGAGGTCATTATAACATCATAATATTAGTAATAAACACAATGATACTTTTCTCATGTTATGATAATTCATTTATTCTAGTATTATGAATAAGTTGGCTGACTTTACATTTATTTTTCATGATACGAGTTCATTATAACTTAACATCATACCTAATCCTAATGATATTTTAAAAACATGAATAGAAATCTGAGTTATAAAGAGAAATGAAAGATTGACCAAATGTGGAGGGTATAAACGTTTTTACGAAACAATTTTTCGTGTACAAATAAGAACTTCCGTGTACATGATATCATGAGAAATGGAAGTAATATGGTAAAGTTTTAATTTGTTCCAAACTAGAGAAATAAAGTTTTTTATTATGTCTTAAAATTTTCATATGAGTTCATTAAAAAAATTCAAAGAAAAAAAAACTAATTTTTTCAAAAAAAAAACAATGGACTTGAAGGGTAATAAAAAGTATTACACATTTTTCTTCATTTACTAGTTTCTCTTCCATTCACTACCAAGCAAAAAAAATTATTATTTATAAATTCTTGTGCACGATGTATTTTTTATTTTAAAATTACACATCTTTCTTCATTTTCTACTAATTCTCTTCAATTCTCTACCAAACAAAAGAAAATATTATTTGTGAATTTCTGTTTACTTTTCTTTTAATTCCGATGTACTTTTTTATTTTAGTATACACAACTTTTTCATTTCTTCACCGATTTTTCTCCAAATTCTCTACCAAATAAAAGAAAATTATTATTTACAAACTTTTGTGTACTTTTATGTGAGTCGCAATGTACATTCTGGGCAGACCTATGTATCGGGTTTGCGGTGGCGGCGCCCTCGATTGCTAGACCAAAAAACAAGATTACAATGTAGCTTTTTCTTCAGTTTTGATACTTTTCTAAAATGACCCTCACTTAAAATGTAAATTCGTCCACTCACACATTAAAGTCAAACATTTAACACTTTAAAACGTAAATTTTTTTGTATGAGAACTATTTTATAGTGCATTTTATAAAAATTTCAAACTTTGCCTCCGACTCAAATTTTCTAGCTCCACCTCTTTCTATAGGTTATGAATCTTGCATATTTTTCATTTAGAGGCATGGTTTTTTTACTTTTTTTTTCTTCCTGAAATGACGAAAGATGCAAGACTTGTCAACGCGTCTGTATCGTTGATAAATTCGAAATGAACTCTTGTCTATGAATTATACAATTGTATTTTTTTATACAAATTTTATTAGAGGTCGAATTTTAGTCGTTTTGCCCGGGGCATCATATAGGTCATAACCGACTCATCTGAGCAAACACTATTATGGGAAGCCCTATAAACATAACCAACATTAACATATGTTTTTTAGCTGGATTATGGATGAAAAGCTCAAAAAGAACATATGATGCAAGTAAAAGATCAAACATAAAGCAAAAAACCGAAATTAACACTTTTATCAGATCTAACCATTGACAAACCATTGTACGTGAGTTTACCTTAGAATCCTCGTAATAATTTAAATTTCGTCGCTATGGTATAGCAATACGTACGCATAATGATTCACGGTTTGTAAGTTTGAAAAAAGAGGGTATCTGTGAAACTAGGTATTTCTTTTTAATCAGAATATAACGTATGGTGTAGATCTTATTTTTAGAGATTTTTGTGAAACTCTAACTTAAGTAACGACTCAGATTGTTATTAACATCAATCAATCTATGTCGACGTTGTTTCTTTTGGTCTATTTAGCTATCTATACGCCTGTGTGTTTGCTTATAGTTGTTGGTTTGCTTTTGTTCATGATATATAGGATGGAAAATTTTGGTGAAGGCCCCGGACGCTTGCGTTTGAGTTGTGTAAAGTTCATGTTATGTATGGAACGCTTAATAAGGACTATTTTATAAAAGATTCAATCACAAAATAAGATTTATTCAACCAACCTCCCCTTTTATTTTAATAACAGCTTCAGGAAATCACTTCATATGTGAATCATGGGTTTGTGATCAGTACTTACAAACAGAAAGAAAAGCAAACTATGAATCGGTGTTCTTAACACCAAGATCAAAGTTCATAAAAACCATAATCAACAATCTCAATATGATCAACAATGACGGCTAAGGAGACAAACAGAAAGCAACAGAATGAATAATACAACTATGTGAAAAGATCCCTGCTTCTACTTGCGCAATAGAGCAACGCAACACTTCCTACAATTGTCACAATCAGTCCCTCAAGAATGTAAAACCTGCAAAATAAAAACAAACTCCAAACATACTAAATATATATAATGATAATTTACCTTTCTTACCCCTCAAGATTGAAAGACTTGGCAAAGTCAACTTATCTCAATACCCCCTCTTAAGTTGACTTGTGATACAGATCCACAAGCCACAACATTTCACAAAACCTTTTGTGATCTTTAATAGATTGACCCTTGGTAGATAAATCAGCCACATTATCTTCTGATTTGATCTTAAAAGTTTTAACCACACTAGAAGACACTTTTTCCCTTAAAAATACAAATCAATCTCAAAATGCTTTGTCCTTTCATGAAAGACAAGATTTTCAGCAATTTTAATTACAAAACTACTATCACAATTGATAGGAACAGACAAACTAATATCAACCTTAAGATCCTTCATGATCTTAAGTATCCACATCACTTCACAAGACACACTGTTCATAGCTCTATACTGAGCTTCAGCTGAAGACTGAGCTAAAACATATTGCTTTTTTTTCTTCCAAGAAACAAGATTATTTCCCAAGTAAATAGTATACCCAATCACAGACTTTCAAGTGACCTTGCATTTTACCCAGTAAGAATCAACACAAGCAAAAAGACCCAAACTATAACTCTTCATTAAAGAAATACTAGTTCCAGGTGAAATTTTAAGGTATCTAAGAACATGAAATGCAAGCTTAAAATGAGACTTATATGGAGCATGCATGAATTGACTAAGACAATGAAAAACATAAGCAATGTTAAGTCTAGTCAATGTGAGATATATCAACTTCCCAACAATGTTTTGATAAAAAGTTTTATTATCAAGAGGAACATCATGATCCATAGCAACCTCGTCTTTCTTTTTCTTTGAAGGATCAAGTGTAGGAGCTTTAGCAGGCTTGCAAGCTAACATACCATATGCAGACAATAAGTCTAAACAATATTTCCTTTGATTAAGAACTAAACCATTTTTAGTGTCAAGAACTTCAATGCCTAAGAAATATTTAAGTTTGCCAAGATCTTTAATTTTAAATTTAGAACATAAGTATTTCTTAAAGTCAATGATAATATGTTCATTGTTCCATGTAATGATAATATGATCAACATATATCAATAGAGCAACAAATGAATTATTTTCAGTTTTGGTGAAAAGAGATACATCACTTTTACTTTATATAAACCCATTCTCAACAAGCACACTAGTTAACTTTTCATTCCATTCCTTGGTGCTTATTTAAGACCATATAAAGATTTGATCAATCTACAAAATTTATTATCATTATCTAAACCATATCGTTCAGGAAGAGTCATATAAATCTCTTCATCTAATCCTCCATAAAGAAAAGCATTATTAACATCTAACTGATAAACAAACCAGTCATAATGAACAGCAACAGAAAGAAGACATCTAATGGTAACAATTTTCACCACTGGTGAAAAAGTTTCCTCATAATATATACCTTCTTTCTGACTAACCCTTTAGCTACAACTCTATCTTTGTATCTTTCAACTTCACCACTAGATTTGTACTTAATTTTCCACAACCACTTACAAGCAACAGGTTTTCTACCTGAAGATAAGTCAACAATAACCCATGTATTATTTTTGTTAAGAGAATCTATTTCTTCATTCATAACCTCAACCCACCTAGGGTCCAGCCTTAGTATAAGACTTAGGCTCATGAATTTTATTTAAATTATTAGCAAACATAAAATTATGCACAAATAAATTGTTGTAAATAGCCACATAATTAATATCATATTTGTATGTTTTATCCATCTCATAATTGTGATATTTAGTAGGTAGCTTAACTGGTCTACTAGACCTCCTCAACTTTGTTTTTCCTGGATCATTGTTGTCATCAGACTCAAACATTTGATTAAACTCAAAAAAGTCATCACCCTTAGACTCATAATCACTATCATCAAAGATAACATCATCTCCCTTAGGTAGCACCCTATTGAGTTGAAGGTAACTAGTTCGTGCTTTAATGGTTGGTGACGAAGACTTGTCAAATCTAGCAGTTGATGATGCTATCACTTGAAGGAGTTACGTTATTTGTGCTCAGTGTCTCACAAAGGATGAGGATTTTGACAATAGGATCGAGGTCTACTTATATTTTCCTATCAGTATAAGTTCAATGTCACGTGGATAATACAAGACATGGAACATAGGTTTGGGTTATTCTACTTCTACATCAAAATTATTATAGTTATTTTTCTTCAACATCATTACATAAAGCCTACATTTGGAGAATCTTCGATTGCATACATTGTTTCCTTCCCTATTTGATGTGACAAAAAGGGGAAGATATAGATGCTACACTTGAGGGGAAGCAATTTGAGGATGATGTACCACTTACAAGAGATACACAAAGAGTTTTGCCGACATCAACTAGGGGAAGATTGTTGGGTCTAAAAAGTTGATGTGGCAGAAACTCAAAACGAAGAAAACATGAAGGTGTTTGTTTCAACACTGACATATTGTGTCTAGGCGCTGACAAATGTAAACGGGACGCTGACAGCTTTCAAACGCTGTTGGAAATCTATTTAGGATAAATATTCAGAATATTATCAATGAATATTCTGTATTAGTTTATTTAAATAGAAGATATGCATGTTTATTTGATATTATCTAAACCCTAATCCTTACTCTATAAAAGGAACAAGGGTCTTAGGTTTTAATCATATCATTCATACAAGATGTAAACCTAAAGCGTGTGTCGACTAGGTGTGCGATTAAATGTATACACACCTAGTGATTGTTTATTATTAATATAATGAGCAATTCAATTAGGTAATGTTTGTGTTCTTGTGCCCTAAACACCTTGTTTCATGATTATTGTTCTTTTCCGCTATGATTTATATCATATGAACAATGATTATGCCTAGTTTCTTCAAGTTCCAAGGAAAACAAGGTTTCCAACACAGTCTTCAACTTCCAAGGATTGTCAAGATAAGCCCCTGAACTCTTCTCAATATCACAGCTTTGGCCCAACATAATTGCAAAAAGTCCAATTATGAACAAAAAACTTGCTAGAATATAAATAATACTTCCAACATCCTCCCTCAAGCTTATGATTTAAATAATTTTTTAAGTTTAAGCTTGGAACATAAGTGTTGATGTTGAACAGTACCCAAACCTTTAGTAAAAATATTTGCAATTTCAGCATCAGAATCAACCTTCACAGTCTTAATCAATCCAGAAGCAACTTTATCTCTCACTAAATGCACATCTAAATCAAAATGTTTGGTCTTTTCATGCATAACAAGATTAACAACAATTTGTATTGCAAAACTGTTATCACAAAACAAATAAACTGGAAGAACATTTTTGATGTTTAAATTTGTCAAAACTTTGACTAACCACATCACTTCACAAACAACAAAAGTCATAGACCTGTACTCAGCTTCTGCTGATGACCTGGACAAAGAAGCTTGTTTCTTACTTTTCCAGGACACCAACCCTCCAAACATGTATGCACAATATCCAGTAACAGACCTCCTAGTAAGTTTACATTTAGCCTAGTCTGAATCAGCATAAGCACTCAAGGTTCTACAACTCATATACAATTCCCTCACTAGGAGCACTTTTAAGATATCTAAGAACCCTTAATTCTGCTTCTAAATGAGATTGTAATGGAGCATGAATATACTGACTCAAACAATGCACAAAATATGAAATATTAGGTCTAGTATTAAAAATATATATAAGTTTCCCAACAAGTTTTTTATAAGAATTAACATTTTTAAGAAACTTATCACCTTCAGACTCTTTATGTACAAGAATACCTTTTCTATCATAGGTGTGGTAACATGTTTACAAGCTAATAATCCATATTCATGTAATAACTCAATGTAATACTTCCTTTGATTCAAACATAGACCATTTTTAGTTTTCAAGACTTCAATTCCCAAAAAGAACTTCAGTTCTCCAATATCCTTAGCTTTGAACTTATTAAGCAGAAAAGTTTTAATCTTGTCAATTTCGGAAACATTATTACCAGTGACAACTATATCATCAACATAAACTAATAAAGGAATAAACACATCATTCACATTTTTAATAAACAAAGAATGATCATTTTACTTTGTTCAAAACCAGCTTCAAGTAATGTTTCAACCAATTTTTTATTCCATTGTCTTAGAGCTTGTTTTAAACCATATATGGACTTAACCAATTTACACACTCTAGAATCATTAACATCACTATAACCATGAGGTGGTAACATATAAACCTCTCCATCTAAGTCACAATACAAGAAAGCATTATTAACATCCATTTGAAATAAACACCAACTATTTTGAACTACGATATTAATAAAACATCTAAGAGTACTCATTTTCACAGTGGGACTAAAAATTTCATCATAATCAACCCTTTCTTTCTGACCACAACCTTTGGCAACTAGTCTAGCTTTATATTTCTCTATTTCTCCATCAGATTTATATTTAATCTTATAAACCCATTTACATGGAGTAGCTTTCCTATTACTAGGAAAATCTATTAATATCCAAGTATTATTCAAATATAAAGCTTCCATTTCATTGTTCATAGCTTGAACCCAATTAATACTTTTAAAATCCTTATTAAAATTATTAGGTTTAGCAGTTTTATTCAAATTACTAATAAAATAACAATTATCATGAGACAAAACACACTACAACAATTTTGCATCCTAGGGACGACTTATTCGTCCCTAGGGTGTCACTTTTTCGACCCTAAACCCCTAGGGACAACTTAGTCGACCCAACGGGGTTGTGCCCAAAAATTCGTCTCTAGATTTCTAGGGTCGACTTCCCCTTTGAAACCTAGGGACGACCAAGTGGGTCCCGCAACCTTTCCGTTGAAAATATTGACTAACCTAGGGACGACTACCCTTTGAAACTTAGGGTCGAAAAAGTCGTCCCTAGGTTTTTAATAAAAATAAAAAAATTTAATTTTTAATAAAAATTCTTTTTTTAATAATTTTTAATAAAATCTTTTTTTTACTAATTTATAATCATTTTTAAGTCAGTAACAACCCATTTCTAAATCAGCAGCAAGCAATTTTTTCTTGCATCGACCCATTCCATTATGCAGCCACCCATAACCCATTTTGTTCCATAACCATTTCAACCAACACAAAAAACTTATAAACAACATCAAATTTAAGCAAGAAACCACAACAAAAAATTCATCCATTACAAGTAAACTATGTCCCAAATCTGATTAACCAAATTCATCCATTACAATAAAACATTTTCAATAGACTAATTAACTAAGAGATACATCATTGTTCAAAACGCAAAAACAACACCGGTACAAAGTATATATATACCAAATGCTTACAGATCCTAATGTTGCCTTATTCCCAACCACATTTGATACACACCTTGTTCGCCAAGAATGCTTAGATCTGAAACAGCTTATGAGTGGATCATTTCCTGCTACAAAACAAGCACCATCCGCTTTCATTTCGTCTTTGTTTACAGATCCTACATATTGTGCTTTGAATGCCTATGCTCCAGCTTAGTTAACTTTGATTTCGGTACCGCCTCTCTAAATCTTGCATAAGTGTCGTTAAATTGCGGCTTATAAAATATAAGCTGAAATCAAATAAGCTAATAAGCCCACATATAAGCTGAAACAACACCCAAAAAAATATATATAATCACATTATACATATGTCGTCTATCACTACTTCGCAATCACTCAAAATAACATCAAAGAAAGTAATACCTTGCGAGTGCAACATCTACTCGACTATAATCCCAGATCTGCAACTCTACATGAAGTCTCCATTATTTACCTTTTTTCTGTAAATTATTGAAAAGATGCCCAACAGTAATAACAAAAAATAAACTTACAAACATATTAAAAATTTGCTAATATATTATATCTTTAATAACTAAAACAATACAAAATCAAGAACTTTAAGATGTAAAAAAAGCAGTTTGACATAAATCTATCCCTTATTCCGGAATACTATTTATAAAAAAGAAGCCATTCGAATCAATTTGAAGCTTAAAAAGACACTAGACATGAAATCAATAGCAATAAGTTATAGGTGATAATATTAATGTTAAAAAACGTTCACATGCCTTACCACCGGGTTAATTAAGAACAACTCAATAAGGAGATATTCATACAATAAAAGAGAAAGAGATGCGTATTTTGGTGAACCTTTGTTTAGATCTGCAAGTGAAAAAGAGAAAGAGAGGCGTATTTTGGAGGGATGTGAAAGTGGTTGCCTATTAGGTTTTAATTTTGGGAAAAAGAGAGGCGGGAAAAAAACTATGGGGAAACATAAAGCGGGGATATTAGAATTTCATGAAATTTTAAAAAATTTGAAATAATTTTAACTAATAAAATGTGATAAAAAAAGGGACAATTTTTTTTTATTCTAGGGACGACTTAGTCGTCCCTAGATTTAGTGGGCCCCATTGTCCCCACAGGCTCCCTTTTACTAGTTTTTTCTTGGAAAAGTGGTGGACCCCACTTAACCTAGAGACGACTAAGTCGACCCTAAAAAAAGGGCGACCCTAAACACTTGTTTTGTTGTAGTGACACTATGATTAGCATTTTTTTTATTTAATGCATATCTTACTTTATTGTCTAACACATAATCATTTAATTTTTAGGTAATTTAGACATTCTATCTGACTTCCTAACATTAACATCATAACTCTCTCCTGCATGTTATATGAAGTTACATATTTTCCCCTTTTTATTAGAGTCTAAATTCGCATCAATGATTTAACGACTATCTATTTGTCACATACACACTGATATACATACATCCTTAAGTACTGCGGCACTAAAGATGTTATTTTTTGCAGTTAAAACTCTAGGAATAGCATTTTTTTCAATCCATTTCTAGCAAGAATATACATTCAAAAGTATGAATTGTCTTATCAGTTGTCAAATGGGTCTTGTGTAAACATATTCATGTCTTATACAAATTTCGGGGACTAACTGTCACTACAACAATAATGAGTTTAGGGTCGCCCTTTTTCTAGGGTCGACTTAGTTGTCCCTAAATTAAGGGCGGACCCACCACTTTTACAACAAAATCTTGGTCAAAAGGGCTGAGGGGACAAAGTGGGGACCACAAAACCTAGGGACGACTAAGTCGTCCCTAGGTTAAATAAACTTATTTTTCCCGTTTTTAAATCTTTTTTATATATTTAAAATTAATATAAATATTTTTTATTTAAAAAGTTTAAAATGAAAGTAGACCCACTTAACTTAGGGACGACTAAGTCGTCCCTAGGTTAAGTAAATATATTTTACCAGTTTTTTTTATCTTTTTTATTTATTTAAAATTATTTAAAATTAATATAAATATTTTTTAAAAAACGTTTAAAACAAAAGGGGGCCCTTGTAACCTAGGGACGACTAAGTCGTCCCTAGGTGAAACAAAATTTATTTTTTCCTTTTTTGTCACTTGTATTTATTTAAAATTATTTAAAATTATTTAAAATTACTTTATACATATTTAAAAAAATATATATATTTAGTTAAAAATAACTTTGTACATAATTAAAAAAAACATTATATATATTTAAAAAAAATTTATATATTTAGAAAAAAAATTATACATATTTAAAAATAACTTTATACATATTAAAAAAACTTTATACATATTTAAAAAAAATTTACACATATTTAGAAAAAAATTATACATATTTAAAAATAACTTTATACATATTGACTCATCGGTTGAACCTATAAGGTATAACCGTAACATATCGATTCATCGGTTGAACCTATAACGTATAACCCTAACATATGGAATCATCGGTTGAACCTATGACGTATAACCGTAACATATGGAATCATCGGTTGAACCTATCGTATAACCGTAACATATGGACTCATCGGTTGAACCTATAACGTATAACCGTAACATATCGACTCATCGGTTGAACCTATAACGTATAACCGTAACATATGGAATCATCGGTTGAACCTATAATGAAAGTACCTAATCAATGCAAGAAACCCTAATCTTAACTTAATCAACACAAGGTATTACTTTTCAAACGTAATCTTATTATTGTATAATAAAGAATTACAAGTGTTATGGATAACACCGTTTGATGACAATGTGTTGTGCACACTTTGAACAACAATAAACCTTAACTTATGAATACAGTCGTAGCTGTTTGATTCACTAAGTTATACGCACTAATGTTCTTAATATCTCAATGTGTTAAACATTAATGCATGGATACACATCCTATTTATAGTGTTACGAGTTTGACTTAAACAGTACTCGATGTCGACTACACAAGCTTTTACAAGTTCCCACATCAGTCACATGATGTCCTTCTATTCTTGGTAGTCTTCCATTATGCTTTAAGGAACAGTTGTCAAAAACAGTTTCCTTATTCTTCATATTCTCGAACACACAAATGGCATGTCCAAAGTGTGCTGAGAGTTATCAGGGTATTGCCACCCCTGTTAACTCTCAACCCCTCAGAGTCCCTAATACATCTTGGCTATTATCCATCACAGCCAAGGAGTATGTCTTCAGGTAATCTTCGACTTCCCTGACAATGTCTCTGACATGGACTCCTCTGAGGTTGCTCACAGAGACTTGGATCTCTGTGAGTCTTGCGAAACTTGCCTGCCTCCTAGGCACAGGCAAGGGACTATCTATCAGCCTAATTATGTTTAAATCAATGATCAGGGAATCTAACAAGTTTAGATTCCCAACAATCTCCCCCTATTTAAACATAAATAATGATAGATCTAACTAAGTTAAGGTAAGTGAGTTTAACAGCTTCTTCTTACACATAACAGATCTAAACAAACATACCTCATGATTTTATTAAGACTTAAAGAAAATTACAAGTTCATTACATAAGTAAAATAAAAGATGAAGGTAAAAAGGGCTGACACCATCTTCAATAGTCATCATTTTTGATTCTTTCTTCAGCTTCGGCCACATCTAATCTGTTATCAATTTCATCCTGCAAAGTCTTTGCAAACTTCTTGGAATACTCTGTGTTGATCTTGAGACACTTCTTGTGACAGAGTAGCTGAATAGTTGAAGCCAGGCACAGCTCATCTTCCCTCTGAAAAGCATACTGGCAAGCCTTGTTCATAAATGCCATTCCTCTTTCAAGCACTGAGTATGTCTGACCATCAACAGGGCCAACAATACCATTTGGAAGGATCAAATCCCTGTGCATACCATCCACACGAACATCTTCAGTAACAAAAGTTTCATCAACAATTTGTGAAATTCTTCTTCTTTTGTTGCCTGTCTTTGGGGGTTCTTGTTCGAAAAGCTGTGGTGGGGGATCAATCTTGAGTTTGGCAGCTGTTTCCTTGATCTAGTTAAACTTAGCCTTAAGAGTTTTAAGCAGAAGGAAATTTGCCTGTCCAGACTTTTTGGCAGCTAAGGCTTCGAGTTCAAACCATTCTGATAACCCAAGTGTCTTTAACCTGAAGTTGTCAAACACATCCATATTCCTCTGTTGGTTTTCCCTCCATAAGATCATCTGTGGGGTGTTTGTGGATTTGTGAATGGTGTATTTAAACTTGGTTATCTTGCCAGCAGCATACCTGTTGTTTACGCAGGCATCATAGTCAGCTTTGACTTTCTTTAAGGCCTCAGCACGTTTTAGTTCCATTTCCCTCAACCTTTGTTTTTGTTTTTCCCTTTCAGGTGGTGTCATCTTCCTCAGAGTAGCTTCATTTAATTCTTTGGCTGTCTTGAGCTCATTTAGTCTTTTGAATTCTTCAGCCTGTTGCTCTATTTCTTCAGGAGTTAAAGGACTCTCATCGGAAGGTGTAAAGGTTGAAAAGTGGGAAAGGTCTGTGGTGGATCCTCCTGTCTCTAGCATCGCAGCTATCTTCTTAAGTTTGGTGTCAGTATCAACCAAAACTATCTCCTTTCCTTTCTTTGAGACAGAGGACTCCACACTTATGTTTTTCAAATCATCAGCTCTTTTGAGAAACGCTGTCTGAGCCTGAGTTTGAATAGATTTTGGAAGAGAGCTCACAGTGAATTTTAGTTTCTTGGCCGCTGGCTCATCATCATCCTCAGGCTTGCTGATGTTAACTAAGATCATGGATTTAGATGAGTCAGCTCCATCTTGTGTTTGTTGCTCCCCCTGAGTATCATCCTCATCATCAGGTACTATAACTAGTGTGATGACTTGTAGAGGAACAGGTGTAGTTGAGGGATTGGCTGATGATGAGCCTTGTTCAGCAGATGCAAGGCTGAGTGTAGTATTCTTCTCCCCCTCACATTCATCCTTACTTCCCTGATGCTTGGATGAACGTGCCTGAAAACGTCTTGCAATCTGCTCCACAGAGGCAGCCATGGCACGTTGTCTTTTTCTTGAAGCCCTGGCAATCTTCAGCAAGAGGTTGGCATTGGCATTAGTATTTGCCTGAACACGCCTGACAATAAAGGTAGCATGGTTGTATTGCCTGTTGCGAACCGCATTGAAGTGCCTGTTCAAGGTGTTTTCTTGTGCATGGAACATAGCAGGGACAACTGAGTCAATGGCATCCTTGATTCGTGTTGAGAGATGACTGAGTCCCTGGGCCACACCTTTTCTTGCACCCTCCTGAATTGGCTCAGTCACAGCCTCAGTCACAGCCTTCTTTATGATGCCTGGAAATATGACAGTAAAATTATGCATCTCTAACTTGATCACATCCAGCTTCCTTGATAAGCGCTCAATATCAGATTGATGATGTACGGGCTGAAGATTCTTGATATTGAGGCTTTGCTGAGCAAAATCATCCCCCCTTGGAATTAAGTCAAAGTTGGTCTGGGCTGGATGATCAAACATGAGGAATTCGGCTGTTAGATCATATGTGGTTGTTTGGAAGACTGTTGTTGCAGATGTAGCAGAGTTTAGAGTGTCAACAGCTTCCTTGAGAGGAGAAGTCTTGTCATCAGCTGGTGTGGACACAGCTATATCTTTAGGAGGAGAGACTGACAGCTGGTCATCCTCATCTTCTTCATCCTCTTCATCAAACATTCCCTCAGGGAATTCATCTTTAGGCATGGGCTCAAACTCAGAGACATAATCTTCTACTGAGAGCATTTCTTCATCAGCATTGAGCACAGGTTCTTCTTCATTTGGATTGTCCGGAGTCATTGTTTCAGCCTCCTTTTCGTATACCTGAGATTCTTTGACTGGCTGTACAATTTCAGCCTGCAAGTTTGTTGTAATTAGTAACAGGGAAAAATATAAGGGGAATGGTCGCCATTTCGCTGTCCCAGAGAGGCTGAGGGTAATTACTCAGCCACTCCAAAGGATAAATCCTTGGGATTCTTTTAAGTGTGAATGAAGTGTGGTTAATGGTCGCCATTCGCTGCCCCTAGGAAAGCTGAGTGTGATTATTCAGCCCCCCCAAAAGGTAAAAAACCTTTGGGACTCTTTTGATTATGAAACATATGTTGTTTAATGATCGCTAGTCGCTGCCCCTAGGAAAGCTGAGTGTGATTATTCAGCCCCCCCAAAAGGTATAACCTTTGGGACTCTTTTAAGAGTGAAACATATGTTGTTGTAGGACGCCTGTTACGCTGCCCCTAGGAAAGCTGAGGGTGATGATTCAGCTCCCCCTGAAAGGAGAAATCCTTTGGGACTCTTTTAAGGAGGGAACCAAGAGGCTGTGTGAAGTACAGCTGATCAAGGTTGAGACAGTAATGTATTCAGGTTGTTGTTAGCCTGAATACTGTCTAGAGGGTTCAGGGTCATCGGGGTGCTTTATAAACACAAATGAATCACTCCCTGGTACAAAGACAGGGTGTACAGAAGTCTTAAAGTATTCTAAGTGTAATGACAGACTTCTATGGGTCGAGGATTACCCTAACTTCACCACTCTCTCCTACAGACAAATGAGAGTGGTTGCTTGTGAACCTCTAAAAATGTACACTGATTACCTGTGAGATATCAGCTTGGTTTGGCTGGTTTCCTGTTGTCTCTGCTGACCTAGAGACACTAGACGCTTGTTGTTTGTCAGCCAAAGATTCTGAATCCACAAGAGTATCTGGACCAGAGGCTGTGTCAATCTTCTTTTCCTTGGCCTTACTAACAGCTTTGGAGTGGGAAGAAGAGGGGATTTTCTTCTTCTTTGGTTGTTGGCCAGATGAAGCCTTGGACTTAGTAGTGTGCTGCCCAGAGGTCAAAGACATAGACTTGCCAACGACACTAGAAGTATTCACCTTCTCAGAGGAAGGGAGCAAGGGCTTCTCAGCGTTAGGTACCTGGTTGGCCACGTTCAGCATGTGTGCGGTGACAGGGATATCCTCATCTCCTATTTCCTTGTAGATGGCGCCAGTGGTGCGATAGGGCTTAAGGGTAGTCAAAGCCTTGTTGTAGTAATTTTCTCCCAGCAAACTCTCAAAGATCAGGGACAGGAAGCGCACATAACAGATGTTCTTTTCCCTGACCTGATTCCTTCCCTTCAGTTGTTCTACCAGGTTTGAGAATAGGATGCTTCCAACGTCAACATCAGCTCCCCAGATTAATCCATACGCAATAGCCTGATGATTAGACGACATCTGATCCTGTGATCCCTGCATTCCTCCCAGGGACTTCACAATGTGGGTGAAGAGGACACGCCACATAGGGGTGAAATACTTAATCTTCAGAGGGGATTTGGCGAGGACTTCAGCTGGTGTAAGGGCAGGATTAACATCATGGCAAGGGTTTAGTGTGGCCAGGGCTTCCTTGACAGCCTTTTTGTCAACAGTCTTCAAGCATTCATCTCCATGTTTTAGTCCGGCCACACTAGAAAAGTCTTTAAGGGAAAAGGCAAAAGGATGTTCATTGCATGAGAGACTAAATGTAATGGTGTCTTCTACTACTTCAGCAGAATACCAGAATTCCCTAAGGTATTCTTGGTAAAAAGTGGATGGAGATTTGGTGAAGGCTTCATTTAGGTCACAATTCTGCATGAAATTTACCAGATCTGAATAAGTGCTGTTTGGTGCCTTAATCCATCCAATGGCGTTGTTGGAGGCGATGATGCTCTCGTTGATCTCGAAGTTCACATTGGAGGCTTTTGGAACGGGAAACGCCATTGATTTGAGGTTGAAGGTGAATGAAAATGGCGGATGGTTGAGAGAGATAAGAATTTAGAGAGAGAAGTTGATTTTAGAATGGTGGTGGGTGAGAAGAGAAAGAAGACAATATATATTCAAACTTAAGTGAACAGTTATTCAACCGTATTAAATGCAATGGCGAAAATGACTGCTCAAGTGGGTCCCCTTGACCTTTCAAAAAGTTTGTCTCTTCGTTATCCGAAAAATAAATGATTAAATATTTGAGAATGTTTTTTGCATTTACTTGGAAAGTAACTACCTAGTTTCATGTGAAAAACATTTAATAAACATTTAATATAGAATCAATCATTTAATGAACACATTTAATATCAAGCCACAGGCTTTGAGATATTGAGCATCCCTAGCTCAGCAACTAGCCTGTTGAACGAAGGTTCAGCCAAAGGCTTTGTAAAGATATCAGCTAGTTGCAGCTCTGTGGGAACAAAATGCAGCTCAATATCTCCCTTCATTATATGATCCCTGATAAAATGATACCTTATATCAATGTGTTTGGTACGAGAGTGAAGAACAGGGTTGTTGGATATGGCAATGGCGCTGGTGTTGTCACAAAAGATTGGAACTTTGTCATACAAGATTTCATAGTCAGCCAATTAACTTTTCATCCAGAGCACCTGAGCACAACAGCTGGCTGCAGCGACATATTCTGCTTCAGCTGAAGACATAGCCACATAGTTTTTCTTCTTAGCACTCCATCCAACCAATTTTCCTCCTAGGATTTGACAGCTGCCAGAAGTACTTTTCCTGTCAATACAGCATCCAGCATAATCTGAATCTAAATAGGCCTTGAGATCAAAGCCTGATTCCTTTGGATACCATAGACCTAGGGATGGTGTTCCTTTGAGATACCTGAAAATTCTCTTAACAGCCACTAGATGGGATTCTTTTGGGTTAGCTTGGTACCTTGCACAGAGACATGTGGAGAATTGGATATCTGGACGACTGGCTGTTAGATACATCAGTGACCCAATCATGCCTCTATATAAAGTCTCATTGACAGAGACCCGTGACTCATCAGGGCCCAAGTTGTTGGGTGGAAGCATGGGGCATTTCACTGATGCACAATCAGCTAAGTCATATTTTTTAAGTAAATCCTTAACATACTTTTCTTGACAAATAGAAATTCCCTTAGGACATTATTTAATTTGAAAGCCCAAAAAGTAAGTTAATTCACCCATCATACTCATCTAATATTTCTTGGTCATTAATTTAGCAAAACGTTTACTAAGATTGACATTTGTTGACCCAAAGATGATATCATCCACATAAATCTGCACAATGATGAAATCACTGTTGTCCTTGAAGGTAAAGAGTGTTTTATCAATAGAACCCCTGATAAATTTATTTTCAGATAAGAAATTTGAAAGAGTTTCATACCATGCTCTTGGAGCTTGTTTCAGACCATACATTGCCTTGTGAAGTCTGTACACATGGTTGGGAAACTCGCTGTTCTCAAATCCTTCAGGTTGTGCAACATAGACTTCCTCAGCCAAATCGTCATTGAGGAAGGCACTCTTTACATCCATCTGATACACAGTGATGTTCATATAGGCAGCATAAGCAAGAAAGATTCTGATGGCCTCAAGTCTAGCAACAGGTGCAAAAGTTTCATCATAATCAATTCCTTCAGTCTGAGAGAACCCCTGTGCTACCAGTCTTGCCTTGTTCCTGATGATGTTCCCAATTTCATCCATCTTATTTCTATAGATCCATCTAGTGCCTGTGATATTCTTTCCAGGTGGAGCTGGCACTAGTGTCCATACTTTGTTCCTTTTGAACTGATTGATTTCTTCTTGCATAGCAGCTACCCATCCTTTTTCTACCAGAGCCTCAGCAACTCTTTTAGGTTCAATTTGAGAAAGAAATTCAGCAAATAGACATTCATTGGTTGAGGCTGACTCTGAGTCTTGGATTCGCTGTCTGGTTGTGACCCCTGTATTTGGTTCCCCAATAATGTTGACAAGAAGAATGTGTTGATCTCTTGACCACTTATTTTGAGGAGCTGGGGATTCAAGAACAGGGGTACTTGAGGGCATAGCTGGTACAATTTGAGTCTCATCCTGCTGACTAGGAGGGCTTTCTTCAAAGACTACTTCAGTGTCAGAGTCTTCTTCAGCCATATCAAGGGAAGCTATTTCATTATCAGCAGGAGAATCTTCAGAGATTTGAAGAATTGGTGAGTCATCAATATCATGAGAAGGACCATCAGAGATTTGAGGTTCTTCTTCATCAAGTTCCTGAGAGGTAGGAACTTCTATGTTGTGAGTAGACAGAGGGTCAAAAGCAGGAACATAAGGAGTGAGAGTGTTGGAGTGGTGATGACAGGTAGGTCTGGGTTCTGTGAACTCATCACTTGGGAAAGAAATATTTTCATTAAAATCTACTTCATCACCCTCTGTTCCTGTCCTTTGTATGACTTCATCATCTTCATTGAATCTGACATGGAAAGTTTCTTCTACTTCTTGTCTTCTGATGTTGAATACTCTGAAGGCTTTGGCTGTTGGAGAGTATCCCAAAAAGAATCCATCATCAGCTTTTTCATCAAACTTTCCAAGTTTATCCCTGTAGTTATAAATAAACACAGGGCATCCAAACACATGAAAATAGCTGACGTCTGGAGATCTTTTTCTGAAAACTTCATAGGAGGTTTTGCCATGTCTTTTGACAATGATTGATCTGTTTTGAGTGTAGCAGGCAGTGTGTACAGCTTCTCCCCAAAATTGCTTTGGTAAGGCTGCACCATTTAACATAGTTCTTGCTGCTTCAATCAGAGTCCTGTTTCTTCTTTCAGCCACACCATTTTGTTCAGGAGTGCCAGCTGAAGAGAAGCTCTGAGAAATCCCTTTTTCATCACAAAATGATTCAAGTTGATGATTCTTGAATTCTGTACCATTATCACTTCTTAGAGCTTTGACTCTAACATCATTCATATTTTCAACCTGTCTGATGAAGGACATGATGGTATCAGCTGCATCACTTTTCCTTCTGAGGAAGAACACCCATGTATATCTTGAAAATTCATCAACTATGACCAAGGTGTATTTGTTGTGATTAATGGTTTGAGGTTTGACAGGCCCAAACAAGTCCATGTGAAGGAGATGTAAGCATTTGTCAATAGAGAATGATTGCCTAGTCTTGAATGAAGACCTGTGATGTTTTCCTTTGACACAGGCAGAACAAGTTTTGTCTTTGGAAAACATTACTGAAGGTAGACCAGCAACCAAGTTTTGAGTGGCTATCTTATTGATGTTCTTGAAGTTGAGATGAGACAGTCTTTTGTGCCACAGCCAGTTGACACTTTCAGAGGCTTTGGCAAGAAAACAATTTGAACTGTCTTCAGAACACACAGCCATGTTGATGACATAAACATCTCTCCTTCTAGGTGCAACCAGCACAACATCATTATTTTTGTTGAATATGGTTCCCTGAGTCTTAGTAAACAAAACCTTATAGTCAGCATCACATAATTGGCTGATGCTAATAAGATTGTGTTTAAGACCATTCACATATGCAACCCTGGTAAATGTGATCCCATTGCAATTCACTGAGCCATATCCTTCTGTGTCACCTGAAGAGTTATCTCCAAACACCACTTTGGGACCTGGCTCCTTTGAGTATCTGTGCAGGTATTGTTGAATCCCTGTCATGTGTCTAGAACAGCCACTATCTAGATACCATACCGATTCCTTGAGATATTTCTGCACAGATACATAGAAACAGATTAGTTCCTATGGTGAACCCACTTTCCAGTGGGTTCCCTGAATTGCTTGTTAGCAACTCTTGTGTTCCTGAAAAACTTTTGGCGTTGGGATGGACAGTTCATTGTTTCATGGTTATAACTCCCACAGATATCACACCCAGGGAAGTCACCACACTCGTCTGAGTGATGGTCTGTGAACCCACAGAATTTACAGGGAGGATAAGATTTGTAATTTCCCTGTTGTCTTTTGGAACTCTGTGGTCTGTCCCTAGAGGGTGTCTGAGCTCTTTTAGCTGCCATGTGTCTGTCATGATCTAAGGTCGAATGGTGAGAATTTTTACAAACATTGCAATAAGGTTTGATTAACCTTTCCCCTTTGGGTTCACCTAGGACAGACTTAGGTTCATGAGAAGTAGAGCATTCAGCGGAAGGCTTAATGTGTTGTTTCAAGAGTTCTACTTCTTTCATAAGAGACAACAGGCGATCTTCAGTGGTGGGGTCAACCTTATTCACAGCTTTAGTAGTAACAGGCTTAAAAGCTACTTGTTTACCAGTTTGTTTAGCAGGCACACGAAAAACTTTGGCTGGAGGATTCTCAATATCTGTCCTAAGTTCGTCCTTAGCAGATCTAGAAGAACGGCTAGGTTCAACTCTAGAGAGTTTGGGCAAAGGTGGTAGCTCAGCCACATCTTCAGAGACAGGGTCATTAGTCAAAGAGGTATCTGACATATGAATAGTCTCTGTATATTTAAAGACAATGTCTTTGGGTTTGGTGAGAATCCTCAGCTTTTTATTCTTAGCAGTTATATCCATGTTTAAGTCAGCAGGCACTTCATCCCTAAGCAATTCATCAATAGTAAACCTAGCACACAGCCATTTTTCAATAATCTTGTTCAATTCAGTGACTTGATCATTTAAAGCTATGTTTTTCAAGGTTAATCTAGCTACTTCATTTTGCAGGGATATTTTCTCTAAGTTAACCCGCCTGAGAGTTTCACATTCAGCCTTAGCATTTATCATTTCAGATTTAACAGAGTGAAACTTATCAAGTAGGTTCTTCCTTTGTTCCTCAACAAAGTGCAAATCAACAATGGTGTAATCAAGGACATGCTTACGTTCATCACTATCAGACATAGATAAAAGCCTGTGTACCTTTTTCATTGTGATGTCAACCCATTGTCCTGATCTTGCATCACCTTTTCCAACAGCTGGTTCATCCTCAGCTATCGCCATAAAAGCCCTGACTCTTGTGGTGTCTTCTTCATCTGAGGTTAGTGGTTCATCATTCCAATCATAAGTTTCAGCAACCAACCCTTTCTCTGTCTTTTTCTCACCACCTTTCTTTTTGGACATGGCTTCAATCTTCAAGTTCATTTGTTCTAACTCAGCTTTAAGTGCCTTGTACTTATTTTTGTAATCTTTCTTCTCAGTGTCTGAAGAATTGGATTGAGATGAGTTGTTATGTTGTTTGAACTTGTATGCTTTGGATGAAGATGATGGATAGGAGGGTGAGGATGTCTTGGTGGAAGGACACTCTTTTTTATAATGTCCAAGCTTTCCACAGGCAAACATGTTTCTTTTGACCTGTCAGTTGGTTTGCTAGCTGATCCTACTCTTCTAGATCTTTTATAGTATCTTCTTTGGTTGGCTAGCAATGCTCTTTCATGGAATTCTGCATTGAGGTCTGACAAGAAATCTTGGCTGCTACGGGTATCTTCTTCAATATCAGAATCGCTGTCATGAGGATGTGTTGCAGAGATCAAAGCTTTGGAAGATGCTCCTTAGACTACAAATCTTTCAGTCTCTGATTTGTAGATAGTATCGATCAGCCCTTCTTCATAATTGTACTTACCATAGAGCTGAGCAAGGGTATCATTTTTGATTGAGTTGTTAGCTCTCTGAGTCTGATTCATGCTCAGCCACTTTCTTGGAAGGCTGTTGACAAAAGTAGCATTGATCTCAGCTTGACTAATAGTGACATCATTCATAGCAAGGTCATTTAGAAGAATCTTCAGCCTAGTATAGGTTTGCTGAACTTTTTCACCTTCAAGTGACTTAAAGGCATTAAACTGAAGTCTGAGTGCCTGAATCTTTGTCTCTCTTGTTTTAGAGGGTCCTTCATGGCCAAGAATGAGGTCTGTCCACATTTGTTTAGCTGTGGGACACTGAATGACAGACTTCATGATATGCTTGGGAAGACAGGAAATTATGATGCTTTTGAGACGTTTATCTTGGTTTGCTAATTTCCTATCAGCTGAGGTCCATTGTTTGACATGTTTGGGAAGAGGGTTTTCTTCAGTAGATGTAAGCGCCATGGGAATATATGGACCATTTTCTAAAATTTCTAAGAGAAAAGGTTCAAGTCCATCAAGGTATACAAGAAATTGACTCTTCCAACTGGCAAAGTCTTCTTCATCAAAGACTGGTACACTGGTTACGTGTGATCCACCTCTTGAGTCAAGAAGTTGGGGTAGATCATCGTCATTTGCTGGAGGGTTAAGTCTTGGTGAAGATGGGTTTGTGGAAGGTGAATGTGGGCTAGAAGTTTCCGGCATGGTGGATCTTGATTATAAAACTGAGAACGATGTTTCTTAAAGGTTTTAATATCAAACACCGCTCTGATACCAATTGAAAGTCCCTAATCAATGCAAGAAACCCTAATCTTAACTTAATCAACACAAGGTATTACTTTTCAAACGTAATCTTATTATTGTATAATAAAGAATTACAAGTGTTATGGATAACACCGTTTGATGACAATGTGTTGTGCACACTTTGAACAACAATAAACCTTAACTTATGAATACAGTCGTAGCTGTTTGATTCACTAAGTTATACGCACTAATGTTCTTAATATCTCAAAGTGTTAAACATTAATGCATGGATACACATCCTATTTATAGTGTTACGAGTTTGACTTAAACAGTACTTGATGTCGACTACACAAGCTTTTACAAGTTCCCACATCAGTCACATGATGTCCTTCTATTCTTGGTAGTCTTCCATTATGCTTTAAGGAACAGTTGTCAAAAACAGTTTCCTTATTCTTCATATTCTCGAACACACAAATGGCATGTCCAAAGTGTGCTGAGAGTTATCAGGGTATTGCCACCCCTGTTAACTCTCAACCCCTCAGAGTCCCTAATACATCTTGGCTGTTATCCATCACAGCCAAGGAGTATGTCTTCAGGTAATCTTCGACTTCCCTGACAATGTCTCTGACATGGACTCCTCTGAGGTTGCTCACAGAGACTTGGATCTCTGTGAGTCTTGCGAAACTTGCCTGCCTCCTAGGCACAGGCAAGGGACTATCTATCAGCCTAATTATGTTTAAATCAATGATCAGGGAATCTAACAAGTTTAGATTCCCAACATATAACGTATAACCGTAACATATCGACTCATCGGTTGAACCTATGACGTATAACCGTAACATATGGAATCATCGGTTGAACCTATAACGTATAACCGTAACATATGGACTCATCGGTTGAACCTATAACGTATAACCGTAACATATCGACTCATCGGTTGAACCTATAACGTATAACCGTAACATATGGAATCATCGGTTGAACCTATGACGTATAACCGTAACATATGGAATCATCGGTTGAACCTATGACGTATAACCGTAACATATGGAATCATCGGTTGAACCTATAACGTATAACCGTAACATATGGAATCATCGGTTGAACCTATGACGTATAACCGTAACATATGGAATCATCGGTTGAACCTATAACGTATAACCGTAACATATGGACTCATCGGTTGAACCTATAACGTATAACCGTAACATATGGACTCATCGGTTGAACCTATAACGTATAACCGTAACATATCGACTCATCGGTTGATCAACCTATGACGTATAACCGTAACATATGGAATCATCGGTTGAACCTATAACGTATAACCGTAACATATCGACTCATCGGTTGATCAACCTATGACGTATAACCGTAACATATGGAATCATCGGTTGAACCTATAACGTATAACCGTAACATATCGACTCATCGGTTGAACCTATAACGTATAACCGTAACATATGGAATCATCGGTTGAACCTATGACGTATAACCGTAACATATGGAATCATCGGTTGAACCTATGAAGTATAACCGAAACATATGGAATCATCGGTTGAACCTATAACGTATAACCGTAACATATGGAATCATCGGTTGAACCTATGACGTATAACCGTAACATATGGAATCATCGGTTGAACCTATGACGTATAACCGTAACATATGGAATCATCGGTTGAACCTATAACGTATAACCGTAACATATCGACTCATCGGTTGAACCTATAACGTATAACCGTAACATATCGACTCATCGGTTGAACCTATAACGTATAACCGTAACATATGGAATCATCGGTTGAACCTATGACGTATAACCGTAACATATGGAATCATTGGTTGAACCTATGACGTATAACCGTAACATATGGAATCATCGGTTGAACCTATAACGTATAACCGTAACATATCGACTCATCGGTTGAACCTATAACGTATAACCGTAACATATCGACTCATTGGTTGAACCTATAACGTATAACCGTAACATATCGACTCATCGGTTGAACCTATAACGTATAACCCTAACATATGGAATCATCGGTTGAACCTATGACGTATAACCGTAACATATGGAATCATCGGTTGAACCTATAACATATAACCGTAACATATGGACTCATCGGTTGAACCTATAACGTATAACCGTAACATATCGACTCATCGGTTGAACCTATAACTTATAACCGTAACATATGGAATCATCGGTTGAACCTATAACGTATAACCGTAACATATCGACTCATCGGTTGAACCTATGACGTATAACCGTAACATATGGAATCATCGGTTGAACCTATAACGTATAACCGTAACATATGGAATCATCGGTTGAACCTATAACGTATAACCGTAACATATGGACTCATCGGTTGAACCTATAACGTATAACCGTAACATATTGACTCATCGGTTGAACCTATAACGTATAACCGTAACATATGGAATCATCGGTTGAACCTATAACGTATAACCGTAACATATCGACTCATCGGTTGAACCTATGACGTATAACCGTAACATATGGAATCATCGGTTGAACCTATAACGTATAACCGTAACATATCGACTCATCGGTTGAACCTATAACGTATAACCGTAACATATGGACTCATCGGTTGAACCTATAACGTATAACCGTAACATATCGACTCATCGGTTGAACCTATAACGTATAACCCTAACATATGGACTCATCGGTTGAACCTATAACGTATAACCGTAACATATCGACTCATCGGTTGAACCTATAACGTATAACCGTAACATATGGAATCATCGGTTGAACCTATAACGTATAACCGTAACATATCGACTCATCAGTTGAACCTATGACGTATAACTGTAACATATGGAATCATCGGTTGAACCTATAACGTATAACCGTAACATATCGACTCATCGGTTGAACCTATAACGTATAACCGTAACATATGGACTCATCGGTTGAACCTATAACGTATAACCGTAACATATCGACTCATCGGTTGAACCTATAACGTATAACCCTAACATATGGACTCATCGTTGAACCTATAACGTATAACCGTAACACCTAGGTAAAATGTATAAAATGTATTTTAAATGTATAAAAACACCTAGGTAAAATGTATTTTAATTTATATTACTAATTTTATTAAATGTATAAATACACCTAGGTAAAATGTATTTTAAATGTATAAAAACACCTAGGGACGACTAAGTCGTCCCTAAGTTACAAAGAAAGTCGTCCCTAAATAACCCTCCAACACTTAGCAATTTTTTGGGAAAATTGAAATTTTTTGGTGAAAATTTGAATAACCCGCTTAGGGTTTTAGGTTTCCCGGTTTACACCTAGGGACGACTTAGTCGTCCCTAGGTTACAATGAGTCGTCCCTAAGTTTATATAATAAACGAAAAAAAATAATTTATAATTAACCTAGGGACGACTAAGTCGTCCCTAGGTTACAAAGTAAGAGTCGTCCCTAGGAAGCATTTCCAGTAAGTTACCTTATCTATCTTCCTTCATCTCTCATTCACAAAAAAAAAAAAAAAAACCGGGACAAGCACCATCTTCATCTCACACCACCACCACTTTGTTACCACCATCTTCATCTACACCACCACATTTGTTACCACCATCTTCATCTCCACCACCACCACTTCACCTCCATCCGTCTCATCCCACCATCCAAACATCCACCGCACCACCACTTCACCTCCACCGCTACCACTTCACCTCCACCGCACACTTGCACACGAGCACGAATTGTTTTAATTCGGGATATTGAAGGTAATTGTTTAATTGATTTATATTGGTTTAATTTTATTAAATGTTAATTGTTTGTTTAATTTTAATTTTATTAAATGGTAATTTGTTTAATTGAAGGTAATTTGCACACTAGGATAATGATATAAAATACATTATATCAACGACCTCATCCCATCCCCGACCCCATCCCATCCGACGGTAGTCGGAACCACCACCACCACAACCAACGGTGTGTTTTCAGCCACCATTTTCCTATATTTTTTCAGCTTATATAGTAGGTTAATTCTGTTTATCTATTTTCAGCCACCATTTTCCGCCGTGATAACATTGGCTTTTAGCCAGGTAAAAATTAAAAGTTCGTTGTGTTGGACTAATCGAATTGATCTTAGCTCTCTATGTGTGACACTGTTTTAATTTGGTGGAATCAAAGATGTGTCGTTGTAGTATTAAATGTAAAATGTGCAAAACAATTAAAGTAAAAGTGCTCTTAAAGTAAATCTAAGTCTAATTAAAGTAAAGTGCAAGTATTTAAAAAACGTGACTGAAATTCAAAGGCACTAAAGTAAATAACGTAAACTTAAATCTATCTAAGGCAAACTTAAAGTGCGACTAAAACTAAGGCAAATCTAAAAATAAAACTAAGGCAAATAATCTTAAAGTGCAATTAAAATAAAGGCAGGAAAAATAAAGCTTGAAAATAAAAATCAAAGACAAAAGCTAATAAGAACCTGAATACAGCTCATTCGGAATAAACCTTCGTTTGGAACAATCACTCTTCCTAAATGTCACCTTTGGTTGAAATGATTCTTCTTTACTTGGAATATTACCAAAATCCTTGATCAGGAACAAATTGATCTGAATATGTCACTTATCCAAAACAATGCTTCGTTCGGAACTTACTGATTCGGAACTCTCACTTGTTGCCTTGATTCAGAAGTTTCCGAATGAACCTCCTTGATTCGGAAGTTTAAAACTTCCGAATGAACAAACACTGACCCGGAACTAGCCCCTTGATTCGGAAGTTTATTCAGAACTTTTAAGTTCCGAATGAACAACCTTGGTTCGGAACTATGGTGACTTCCGAATGAAGCCCCTTGATTCGGAACTTTTGAAGTTCCGAATGAGTTTCCTTGATCCGGAACTTTTTAGGTTCCGAATGAAGTAAGTTGATCCGGAACTTTTTAGTTCCGAATGAGCAGAACTTGACTCGGAAGTTTTCCTTCGTCCGGAACTTTGAATGTTCCGGATGAACAGCTTGACTCGGAACTTTTGCTGATCCCAAATCTTCCGAGTGAACACTTGATTCGGAACTTTGGAAGTTCCGAATGAACAAACTCCCTTTCTGGGTTCGGAAGTTTTCAGCCTGAAAGATCAGAAACACAAACAACTTTCTCGAAGAACAAGGGAAACAGTAACAACAGAAATAATCAAAAATTAACCAAAATCAAACACACGGATAAATATAAACAGTAACGAATCAACAAATAAACATCAACAAACAATTAAAAACATGAAATTAAACAACTTTAACCACAAAAATCAAACACCACTTGGATCAAAATAAAGGCATGAACATGAACATAACATAAACACATGAATCAAAGAATAAGAAGGGTAGATAAGAGATTGACAAGATAAAATAAAGATTTGACAAGAATTAAAAGAAAAACTTACTTGGAATTAAATGGTAATTAAGGTGCATAACATGAATTTAAATTGACAAGTAATGTAAATGACAAGATAAGTAAATGGTGGAAGGTCTAATTGTCACTATTAGCCAACAAGAAAGAAATGACTATCCTAATGACTATTTATAGGGGAGGATTAAGGAAGCTTCCTCCCCTCTTTCATTTCTTCTTAATTACAAGCTTAAGTCCCTCCTTTTATTAATCTTCATTAATTGCGTCATTAGTCCTTTTCTTCCAATCTTCTTTAAACTTGGACTTAAGGGACTTTTGGCTTCGGGATTTCTTCGAACTCGTCTTTAAATTCTTCAATAGAATAGACTTGAATTCTTCGGCTTTTGACAAACTTCCGTATTTTGACTTTTTGACTTCGTCTTTCATCCTTTTCTTCAATAAAAGTCCGTAAATGCCCGTGAATGTCCGTGTTTTCTCCACTTTTCACCTTTTCGTCCTAAATCACAACAAAAACACAAACCACGCATAATTCCGACATAAAAGACATAATATACACATTTTGGCTCGGTTATTATTGTACTTAAGTGGTAGAAAAGATGGGTGTTTACACACCTATCAAATCCCCTACACGTGACCATTGCAATGTCCTCATGCAATCCATTAGTTACAAAGCAAGATTTCACTTTTCATCATAATTAATCCACGTTGGCCTTTATTAAAGAGATAGAAAATTAAAGACATACAAAATAAAGAAATCAAAAGCATACCTTGGGTTTTGAAAATGTTATGAATAATCATCATCCTCAAGTTTTCACTTTCTCCAAACCAAGCTTAAAAACGAGATCATTGTTATTATAAGTTAGTAGACTATCACGAACTCATGTGGACCAATTACTCACTTAAACTCCCTTATTCCTAGGTGTATCTCTTATATTTTATTATTGTCTTGAATGATCACGAGGATGCATTTTTGACTTATTTCGATAGTTATTTAGTCTGAAAATAAAGTGAACGATTTAATCAATAGTTAGCTAAAGGACCAAATATTTTAAAACTGCTTCTCGGGACCTCATAAAGTTCATATCTTGGCATAACTCGCTTCGCGATTTGAGACCTTTCTCGGACCGATATTTGGCAGCGACTTCATACTTCAAATCTTGAGAGACGTTCATGAAATAATGGTCTTCTCTTCATAATAGGAATTCTTCACTTTGAAGTTTTTGAGAGATTCATACTTGGACCACGACTTCTTCATTTTTCTCCAATCTTTATTTTGGATTTTGATATACAACGATCCGCCTCCTTTTATGACTTGGATCTATTTATCCTCATACCTTGTTAGGGTCTTTTCGGATACACTTCTCCATGACTTTTGGGGAGTTTTGCTTTACGTCGTGTGTCTCGATCCTTCATATTGATTTTCGATAAATGATTCTTCACATCACTTTGGATCTTTAGCAACAAAACATAGCCCTCATGCCTTGTTAGGGCCTTTTCGGACTCGCCAATGTTCGCGTCCCGCTTCAATAAGTTATTCCTTGGCTATGAACTCTAATCCATACCGAGCAACTTTTAAACGATCTGGGGCTAGAAGCTAAGTAACTTTTCAAATCGTACAACCTTATTTATTAGCAGATAAATTATTAGCAAGCGATGGGAGAATAGGCTCATAATTAACTCACATAAATTCACGAAAGAATACCGAGCTTATAATTGGCTCTATCATCTCTCGTTCTCCACAGTTTAAAATCTCAAGTAATGAGACTCGTGGATACTTAGCCTATTAAATCAAAGTTTTGGGTTTTCGAGTCGCCTATAGGATCTTGCAAATTCTTGGACTTTTTCAAGTTTTAGAAATCGTATTTTAAAGTTCCCTTGATAAACGACTCTCTAGGATCAATTATAGGAACTTGCGTAAAGTTCTTGTTCTTAACCCGTGAGAGTTAAGACTTTCGCGTTTTATAGCTCCCTATATAAAAGCCTAGCAAAACTTGACTTAAACACGTTAAGGATACTAGCTAGAGTAAACTCGGATTGAGTCAAAAGATTCACAACGTTTGAAAATTAAAACCACTTATTAACATTTATTCTAATAAAGAAAGAAAATAACTATACAAAAGTAAAAACTAATAGGCCAAAATAGATCAAAAATTTTGAAAAATGTCGAAAAATTGATTTTCCGGTTAAAATGAGGACAAATACAAGGAAAAGACCACTTAACTTCAATAGAAGTCCCCCTAGACTTAAGATAAACATTGTCCTCAATGTTTAAGCATGTGGGAGTAAACTCCCCTACACTTAGGACATTGTGCATGTTGTTTAAATCTCTCTAAGGAAAAGACAACTAAAGAGGTTCCTATTTTAATATTGAGAAAATATAAAATAGTGAATCGAAAAGAGTTTAGGATAGAACCGGGATAAAGTAGAACACGGAATCACGGGTCGTCAAGAATCATTAAGAGTGGATCATTGAAGCTCGAATCCCTGATTAAGAAGTGAGGAGAGGAAAGCAAACCAAAGGGTCCCCCCTACACTTATGGTAAAGAAAGCGAAAAGATAGATGCATGGGTTGCCTCCCAAGAAGCGCTTGGTTTTTGTTAACCGAGTCGTGAGCCTGACTCGACCTTGATCATCAACGGAAAAAGCATAAAACATATCCACCAGGATCGAAGACATAGTTTTCATCCATCAAATAACAAGAGCTTAAGGCGAACAAGGCAAGCCAAAAGAGAAGTGGCAAGGTTCCCTTAAGCAGTGATGGAGCACGGTAGAAGCAAGTAGGAAGCGGTGTAAGCATGTCTTCAAAATTTCCAAAGATTTTTCCTTTTATTTCATCAGGTGGATACTGAGATGGCTTAAAGACTTCAATACCGGGGTCGAACACTTTTTCCTTCAAGGGAAAATAGCACTCAGGCTCAGCCGAGTGTGAAGAAGATCCGCAAAAAAGCACAACCTCGTCCTCAGAAGGAAGACAAAGAGGTGTCAAATCATAAGTGCAACGGATTTCGGTGTCGACCGGTTTCTTCTCCTTGGACAAAATGCTCTTCAAATCCAAAGTAGGATCAAGACGATAATCTTCAAAGTCCAAAGGAGGAGCATCACTCTCATGAGGGAAGTAAGTGTTGAGAAATTCAGAGAAATCTTCCTCAAATGAATAATCGTCCAAAGTAGGATCGAGTGATGGCAGAGGATCTTCAGCATGTGAAGAATCGCTCGAGAGAGTATCAGCCTCATCGAAATCATCGAAAGTGGGCAGCTCGGGATACTCAGAAGTACAATCATCAAAATCATCCGAGTCTGAGCTAGAATCATAATCATCATAAGCATCAAAGACCGGTTGAGAATCATAAATGGGAGAAGCGTCCAAAGTAGAGTGAGAATCATCCACATTATCTTCAAAGAGTGGATTATCAGTGGAAGAATCGAATAGAGGATTGTCATAGACTGTAAAATCATCGAGCACATTTATCATATTCACTGATTCTCGGCCTCCAAAGGATTTGCCTGTAAGCTTCCCCATTTTAAAAACTTTTGAATCATCCCCGACTCGTAAGATTAACTCACCTTCGGCCACATCTACTAAAGCTCGTCCGGTTCTCAAAAATGGCCGACCAAGTATTAAAGGAATACGAGGGTCCATTTCATAATCAACTACGACAAAATCGACCGGGAAAGTAAATGTGCCAACTTTGATAAACACATCTTCGGCTATACCAACGAGGTAAGCGAGAGTGCGGTTTGCAAGTTCGAGAGTCATCTTTGTTGGAATTAGATCGGGCAATGATAGTGTTTTCCAAACACTCAGTGGCATCAAATTAATACTAGCCCCGAGATCAGCAAGGGCAGTAAATTCTTCAGTTTTGTTGAACATGCAAGGCAACACAAAACGACCGGGATCTCTAAGCTTTTCCGGAAGTTCTCTAAGAAGGACTGCAGAGCAGTTTTCATTTAAGCGTGTGTTGGCGAGTTCAATCAGCTTCTCCTTCTTGCTAAGCAATTCCTTGAATGCTTTGACAAATTTCGGCATGTGGCAAAGTGCTTCAAAAAGGCTAATGTTGATGGTCATTTTAGATAGCATATCCACATATTTCGATACTTGACAGTCATTCTTGGTTAGCTCGTTGGTTTTGCCTATGCGAGAAGGGTATGGGATTCTGGGTTGATAAGGGTTAGGTGAAGGTGCAGTTGGTGAAGGTTGTGATGTTGAAGGGTCCTTCCGAGATACATCGTCAGGACGAGGCGGAGACGGTAATGGTGTACTACTACTAGGTGTAGGTGGAGTAGGGATACATGGTGGTGGACGAGGTGTAGATGATGGTGGTGGGATCGGTGGATCGACAATGGTAATTCCACTACGCGTAGTTATAGCACTCACATTAGCTCGGGGATTAGTGACGGTGTTTGAAGGTAGAGAACCCGAAGAAGAAGAAGGTTGAGCTTCGGGCAAGAAACTAGCCAACAGATTCTTTAATTCAGTTGTTTGAGTGATGAAGGAGGATTGAAGATTTTCACGAACCTCGGTTCTGATGTCATTACCTTGCTTCAAGATATCTCCTTTCAAATTGATTATTTGGCTCTATAGATTCTTGATTTGCTCACCTTGAGTTCTCATGATTGTGTCAACATCGGGATTAATGGGTGGGTGTTGTTGGGTGGGTGGTTGATAAGAGTTAGAAGCACGAGGTGGGATTTGGTTGCTTCTATTGTAGTTGTTGGCGGGATTTTGGTTTTGAGGAGAAAAACCGGGTGAAAGGTAGTTGTTGGAATGGTAGCTCAGCAGATTTCTATCCCCTTGTTGTCTAGCTTGGTAATTTTCCGGTGAATAATTACCGTAAGCAGCATACACATTTTCCGGATTTCCTTGTGTCGAAGGAAAATCGGTGTATGAGTGAGGACCGCCACATGTTTCACAAGGATTAGCAACCGCTTTAACTTGTTGTTGTTGTTGATTTGAAGCGAGAAGCGTAATACTTTTGCTCATTTCGGCCATCATGCGGGTGAGTTCGGTCATCTCAGGGTTTGCTGAGGTTGAGGAAACATTGACTCTCGGGTTGTTCCTTGAAGATGCAGAGGAATCCCAGTTCTTGTGGTGAGTAGTCATGTTCTCAATTAACTCTCTACACTCCTCGGGTCTCCTTTTCATGAATGTGCCAACGGCGGCTGCATTGATCGTATCACGATCTCGAAAAGTCAATCCGTTGTAGAAAGTATCAATCAATGTGACGGGAAGCATGTTGTGGTTTGGACAACGGTCGATCAAGACATTATATCTCTCCCAAGCATCAAAAAGAGATTCATCAGGGTCTTGCATGAAACCGCTGATCTGATTGCGAAGGCTAGTGACCATGGATGGTGGAAAGTAGCGCGATAGAAAGCGTTGAGTCATATCATCCCAAGTGTGAATAGAATTCTTCGGGAGACGATAAAACCATTTCTCGGCATGATGCGATAAAGTATGTGGGAAGAGTTGTAGGCGGAGAACATCCATTGTGGCCCCAGGCAACTTCATGCTTTGAGTGATTGTAATGAACTTGTCGAGGTGTTTATTGGCATCATCATCAGGCAATCCTCTAAATGGGTTTGTTTGTACTTGCTGAATCATGTGGTGCTTCAACGAAAACTCAGGAGCGTTGATTTGCATCGGCGCAATCGGTCCTCCTCGTCCAAACATTGTTGGTTGACAAAGTTCCTCCATGGTCCGAAGATCGGGCTGTGGAAGAGCATTGTTGTTATTATTATTATTGAGGTTCGGTGGAATGTTGTTGTTAACACCTGCCATATCTAAATCTTCTTGAGGCTCGGGCTCTTGATAATTAGAAGATCTAGTACGCATACACCTGAAAATGCAAAAGAAAACAAAACCAAACACAAATACAATATATATACACAATAAAGGTAAAATCTTTTTGGATTTTTGAAATTTTTAATTTTTATGGTTTTTTGAATTTTTTTAATTTTTTATGATTTTTTGAATTTTTTATGCAAGAAAAATAACGTTCACAAGTGAACGGATCCCAAAAAGCAACGTGTCTAGCACAGAAAACTGTTGATCTTTACGAAAAGAGCCGGCAGCGGCGCCATTTGATAACTTTGGCTTTTAGCCAGGTAAAAATTAAAAGTTCGTTGTGTTGGACTAATCGAATTGATCTTAGCTCTCTATGTGTGACACTGTTTTAATTTGGTGGAATCAAAGATGTGTCGTTGTAGTATTAAATGTAAAATGTGCAATTAAAGTAAAAGTGCTCTTAAAGTAAATCTAAGTCTAATTAAAGTAAAGTGCAAGTATTTAAAAAACGTGACTGAAATTAAAAGGCACTAAAGTAAATAACGTAAACTTAAATCTATCTAAGGCAAACTTAAAGTGCGACTAAAACTAAGGCAAATCTAAAAATAAAACTAAGGCAAATAATCTTAAAGTGCAATTAAAATAAAGGCAGGAAAAATAAAGCTTGAAAATAAAAATCAAAGACAAAAACTAATAAGAACCTGAATACAGCTCATTCGGAATAAACCTTCGTTTGGAACAATCACTCTTCCTAAATGTCACCTTTGGTTGAAATGATTCTTCTTTACTTGGAATATTACCAAAATCCTTGATCCGGAACAAATTGATCTGAATATGTCACTTATCCAAAACAATGATTCGTTCAGAACTTACTGATTCGGAACTCTCACTTGTTGCCTTGATTCGGAAGTTTCCGAATGAACCTCCTTGATTCGGAAGTTTAAAACTTCCGAATGAACAAACACTGACCCGGAACTAGCCCCTTGATTCGGAAGTTTATTCGGAACTTTTAAGTTCCGAATGAACAACCTTGGTTCGGAACTATGGTGACTTCCGAATGAAGCCCCTTGATTCGGAACTTTTGAAGTTCCGAATGAGTTTCCTTGATCCGGAACTTTTTAGGTTCCGAATGAAGTAAGTTGATCCGGAACTTTTTAGTTCCGAATGAGCAGAACTTGACTCGGAAGTTTTCCTTCGTCCGGAACTTTGAATGTTCCGGATGAACAGCTTGACTCGGAACTTTTGCTGATCCCAAATCTTCCGAGTGAACACTTGATTCGGAACTTTGGAAGTTCCGAATGAACAAACTCCCTTTCTGGGTTCGGAAGTTTTCAGCCTGAAAGATCAGAAACACAAACAACTTTCTCGAAGAACAAGGGAAACAGTAACAACAGAAATAATCACAAATTAACCAAAATCAAACACACGGATAAATATAAACAGTAACGAATCAACAAATAAACATCAACAAACAATTAAAAACATGAAATTAAACAACTTTAACCACAAAAATCAAACACCACTTGGATCAAAATAAAGGCATGAACATGAACATAACATAAACACATGAATCAAAGAATAAGAAGGGTAGATAAGAGATTGACAAGATAAAATAAAGATTTGACAAGAATTAAAAGAAAAACTTACTTGGAATTAAATGGTAATTAAGGTGCATAACATGAATTTAAATTGACAAGTAATGTAAATGACAAGATAAGTAAATGGTGGAAGGTCTAATTGTCACTATTAGCCAACAAGAAAGAAATGACTATCCTAATGACTATTTATAGGGGAGGATTAAGGAAGCTTCCTCCCCTCTTTCATTTCTTCTTAATTACAAGCTTAAGTCCCTCCTTTTATTAATCTTCATTAATTGCGTCATTAGTCCTTTTCTTCTAATCTTCTTTAAACTTGGACTTAAGGGACTTTTGGCTTCGGGATTTCTTCGAACTCGTCTTTAAATTCTTCAATAGAATAGACTTGAATTCTTCAGCTTTTGACAAACTTCCGTATTTTGACTTTTTGACTTCGTCTTTCATCCTTTTCTTCAATAAAAGTCCGTAAATGCCCGTGAATGTTCGTGTTTTCTCCACTTTTCACCTTTTCGTCCTAAATCACAACAAAAACACAAACCACGCATAATTCCGACATAAAAGACATAAAATACATGTTTTGGCTCGGTTATTATTGTACTTAAGTGGTAGAAAAGATGGGTGTTTACACACCTATCAAATCCCCTACACTTGACCATTGCAATGTCCTCATGCAATGCATTAGTTACAAAGCAAGATTTCACTTTTCATCATAATTAATCCACGTTGGCCTTTATTAAAGAGATAGAAAATTAAAGACATACAAAATAAAGAAATCAAAAGCAT
This sequence comes from Glebionis coronaria, assembly GCA_025667525.1. Classification (NCBI taxonomy): domain Eukaryota; kingdom Viridiplantae; phylum Streptophyta; class Magnoliopsida; order Asterales; family Asteraceae; genus Glebionis; species Glebionis coronaria. The sequence continues at coordinate 608,384,793 of CM046880.1, forward strand.
ACCTTGGGTTTTGAAAATGTTATGAATAATCATCATCCTCAAGTTTTCACTTTCTCCAAACCAAGCTTAAAAACGAGATCATTGTTATTATAAGTTAGTAGACTATCACGAACTCATGTGGACCAATTACTCACTTAAACTCCCTTATTCCTAGGTGTATCTCTTATATTTTATTATTGTCTTGAATGATCACGAGGATGCATTTTTGACTTATTTCGATAGTTATTTAATCTGAAAATAAAGTGAACGATTTAATCAATAGTTAGCTAAAGGACCAAATCTTTTAAAACTGCTTCTCGGGACCTCATAAAGTTCATATCTTGGCATAACTCGCTTCGCGATTTGAGACCTTTCTCGGACCGATATTTGGCAGCGACTTCATACTTCAAATCTTGAGAGACGTTCATGAAATAATGGTCTTCTCTTCATAATAGGAATTCTTCACTTTGAAGTTTTTGAGAGATTCATACTTGGACCACGACTTCTTCATTTTTCTCCAATCTTTATTTTGGATTTTGATATACAACGATCCGCCTCCTTTTATGACTTGGATCTATTTATCCTCATACCTTGTTAGGGTCTTTTCGGATACACTTCTCCATGACTTTTGGGGAGTTTTGCTTTACGTCGTGTGTCTCGATCCTTCATATTGATTTTCGATAAATGATTCTTCACATCACTTTGGATCTTTAGCAACAAAACATAGCCCTCATGCCTTGTTAGGGCCTTTTCGGACTCGCCAATCTTCGCGTCCCGCTTCAATAAGTTATGCCTTGGCTATGAACTCTAATCCATACCGAGCAACTTTTAAACGATCTGGGGCTAGAAGCTAAGTAACTTTTCAAATCGTACAACCTTATTTATTAACAGATAAATTATTAGCAAGCGATGGGAGAATAGGCTCATAATTAAATCACATAAATTCACGAAAGAATACCGAGCTTATAATTGGCTCTATCATCTCTCGTTCTCCACAGTTTAAAATCTCAAGTAATGAGACTCGTGGATACTTAGCCTATTAAATCAAAGTTTTGGGTTTTCGAGTCGCCTATAGGATCTTGCAAATTCTTAGACTTTTTCAAGTTTTAGAAATCGTATTTTAAAGTTCCCTTGATAAACGACTCTCTAGGATCAATTATAGGAACTTGCGAAAAGTTCTTGTTCTTAACCCGTGAGAGTTAAGACTTTCGCGTTTTATAGCTCCCTATATAAAAGCCTAGCAAAACTTGACTTAAACACGTTAAGGATACTAGCTAGAGTAAACTCGGATTGAGTCAAAAGATTCACAACGTTTGAAAATTAAACCACTTATTAAACATTAATTCTAATAAAGAAAGAAAATAACTATACAAAAGTAAAAACTAATAGGCCAAAATAGATCAAAAATTTTGAAAAATGTCGAAAAATTGATTTTCCGGTTAAAATGAGGACAAATACAAGGAAAAGACCACTTAACTTCGATAGAAGTCCCCCCTAGACTTAAGATAAACATTGTCCTCAATGTTTAAGCATGTGGGAGTAAACTCCCCTACACTTAGGACATTGTGCACGTTGTTTAAATCTCGCTAAGGAAAAGACAACTAAAGAGGTTCCTATTTTAATATTGAGAAAATATAAAATAGTGAATCGAAAAGAGTTTAGGATAGAACCGGGATAAAGTAGAACACGGAATCACGGGTCGTCAAGAATCATTAAGAGTGGATCATTGAAGCTCGAATCCCTGATTAAGAAGTGAGGAGAGGAAAGCAAACCAAAGGGTCCCCTCTACACTTATGGTAAAGAAAGCGAAAAGATAGATGCATGGGTTGCCTCCCAAGAAGCGCTTGGTTTTTGTTAACCGAGTCGTGAGCCTGACTCGACCTTGATCATCAACGGAAAAAGCATAAAACATATCCACCAGGATCGAAGACATAGTTTTCATCCATCAAATAACAAGAGCTTAAGGCGAACAAGGCAAGCCAAAAGAGAAGTGGCAAGGTTCCCTTAAGCAGTGATGGAGCACGGTAGAAGCAAGTAGGAAGCGGTGTAAGCATGTCTTCAAAATTTCCAAAGATTTTTCCTTGTATTTCATCAGGTGGATACTGAGATGGCTTAAAGACTTCAATACCGGGGTCGAACACTTTTTCCTTCAAGGGAAAATAGCACTCAGGCTTAGTCGAGTGTGAAGAAGATCCGCAAAGAAGCACAACCTCGTCCTCAGAAGGAAGACAAAGAGGTGTCAAATCATAAGTGCAATGGATTTCGGTGTCGACCGGTTTCTTCTCCTTGGACAAAATGCTCTTCAAATCCAAAGTAGGATCAAGACGATAATTTTCAAAGTCCAAAGGAGGAGCATCACTCTCATGAGGGAAGTAAGTGTTGAGAAATTCAGAGAAATCTTCCTCAAATGAATAATCGTCCAAAGTAGGATCGAGTGATGGCGGAGGATCTTCAGCATGTGAAGAATCACTCGAGAGAGTATCAGCCTCATCGAAATCATCGAAAGTGGGCAGCTCGGGATACTCAGAAGTACAATCATCAAAATCATCCGAGTCTGAGCTAGAATCGTCATCATCATAAGCATCAAAGACCGGTTGAGAATCATAAATGGGAGAAGCGTCCAAAGTAGAGTGAGAATCATCCACATTATCTTTAAAGAGTGGATTATCAGTGGAAGACTCGAATAGAGGATTGTCATAGACGGTAAAATCATCGAGCACATTTATCATATTCACTGATTCTCGGCCTCCAAAGGATTTGCCTGTAAGCTTCCCCATTTTAAAAACTTTTGAATCATCCCCGACTCGTAAGATTAACTCACCTTCGGCCACATCTACTAAAGCTCGTCCGGTTCTCAAAAATGGCCGACCAAGTATTAAAGGAATACGAGGGTCCATTTCATAATCAACTACGACAAAATCGACCGGGAAAGTAAATGTGCCAACTTTGATAAACACATCTTCGGCTATACCAACGGGGTAAGTGAAAGTGCGGTTTGCAAGTTCGAGAGTCATCTTTGTTGGAATGAGATCGGGCAATGATAGTGTTTTCCAAACACTCAGTGGCATCAAATTAATACTAGCCCCGAGATCAGCAAGGGCAGTAAATTCTTCAGTTTTGTTGAACACGCAAGGCAACACAAAACGACCGGGATCTCCAAGCTTTTCCGGAAGTTCTCTAAGAAGGACTGCAGAGCAGTTTTCATTTAAGCGTGTGTTGGCGAGTTCAATCAGCTTCTCCTTCTTGCTAAGCAATTCCTTGAATGCTTTGACAAATTTCGGCATGTGGCAAAGTGCTTCAACAAGGATAATGTTGATGGTCATTTTAGATAGCATATCCACATATTTCGATACTTGACAGTCATTCTTGGTTAGCTCGTTGGTTTTGCCTATGCGAGAAGGGTATGGGATTCTGGGTTGATAAGGGTTAGGTGAAGGTACAGTTGGTGAAGGTTGTGATGTTGAAGGGTCCTTCCGAGATACATCGTCAGGACGAGGCGGAGACGGTAATGGTGTACTACTACTAGGTGTAGGTGGAGTAGGGATACATGGTGGTGGAGGAGGTGTAGATGATGGTGGTGGGATCGGTGGATCGACAATGGTAATTCCACTACGTGTAGTTATAGCACTCACATTAGCTCGCGGATTAGTGACGGTGTTTGAAGGTAGAGAACCTGAAGAAGAAGAAGGTTGAGCTTCGGGCAAGAAACTAGCCAACAGATTCTTTAATTCAGTTGTTTGAGTGATGAAGGAGGATTGAAGATTTTCACGAACCTCGGTTCTGATGTCATTACCTTGCTTCAAGATATCTCCTTTCAAATTGATTATTTGGCTCTGTAGATTCTTGATTTGCTCACCTTGAGTTCTCATGATTGTGTCAACATCAGGATTAATGGGTGGGTGTTGTTGGGTGGGTGGTTGATAAGGGTTAGAAGCACGAGGTGGGATTTGGTTGCTTCTATTGTAGTTGTTGGCGGGATTTTGGTTTTGAGGAGAAAAACCGGGTGAAAGGTAGTTGTTGGAACGGTAGCTCAGCAGATTTCTATCCCCTTGTTGTCTAGCTTGGTAATTTTCCGGTGAATAATTACCGTAAGCAGCATACACATTTTTCGGATTTCCTTGTGTCGAAGGACAATCGGTGTATGATTGAGGACCGCCACATGTTTCACAAGGATTAGCAACCGCTTTAACTTGTTGTTGTTGTTGATTTGAAGCGAGAAGCGTAATACTTTTGCTCATTTCGGCCATCATGCGGGTGAGTTCGGTCATCTCGGGGTTTGCTGAGGTTGAGGAAACATTGACTCTCGGGTTGTTCCTTGAAGATGCAGAGGAATCCCAGTTCTTGTGGTGAGTAGTCATGTTCTCAATTAACTCTCTACACTCCTCGAGTCTCCTTTTCATGAATGTGCCACCGGCGGCTGCATTGATCGTATCACGATCTCGAAAAGTCAATCCGTTGTAGAAAGTATCAATCAATGTGACGGGAAGCATGTTGTGGTTTGGACAACGGTCGATCAAGACATTATATCTCTCCCAAGCATCAAAAAGAGATTCATCAGGGTCTTGCATGAAACCGCTGATCTGATTGCGAAGGCTAGTGACCACGGATGGTGGAAAGTAGCGCGATAGAAAGCGTTGAGTCATATCATCCCAAGTGTGAATAGAATTCTTCGGGAGACGATCAAACCATTTCTCGGCATGATGCGATAAAGTATGTGGGAAGAGTTGTAGGCGGAGAACATCCATTGTGGCCCCAGGCAACTTCATGCTTTGAGTGATTGTAATGAACTTGTCGAGGTGTTTGTTGGCATCATCATCAGGCAATCCTCTAAATGGGTTTGTTTGTACTTGCTGAATCATGTGGTGCTTCAACGAAAACTCAGGAGCGTTGATTTGCATCGGCGCAATCGGTCCTCCTCGTCCAAACATTGTTGGTTGACAAAGTTCCTCCATGGTTCGAAGATCGGGCTGTGGAAGAGCATTGTTGTTATTATTATTATTGAGGTTCGGTGGAATGTTGTTGTTAACACCTGCCATATCTAAATCTTCTTGAGGCTCGGGCTCTTGATAATTAGAAGATCTAGTACGCATACACCTGAAAATGCAAAAGAAAACAAAACCAAACACAAATACAATATATATACACAATAAAGGTAAAATCTTTTTGGATTTTTGAAATTTTTAATTTTTATGGTTTTTTGAACTTTTTTAATTTTTTATGATTTTTTGAATTTTTTATGCAAGAAAAATAACGTTCACAAGTGAACGGATCCCAAAAAGCAACGTGTCTAGCACAAAAAACTGTTGATCTTTACGAAAAGAGCCGGCAGCGGCGCCATTTGATAACTTTGGCTTTTAGCCAGGTAAAAATCAAAAGTTCGTTGTGTTGGACTAATCGAATTGATCTTAGCTCTCTATGTGTGACACTGTTTTAATTTGGTGGAATCAAAGATGTGTCGTTGTAGTATTAAATATAAAATGTGCAAAACAATTAAAGTAAAAGTGCTCTTAAAGTAAATCTAAGTCTAATTAAAGTAAAGTGCAAGTATTTAAAAAACGTGACTGAAATTAAAAGGCACTAATGTAAATAACGTAAACTTAAATCTATCTAAGGCAAACTTAAAGTGCGACTAAAACTAAGGCAAATCTAAAAATAAAACTAAGGCAAATAATCTTAAAGTGCAATTAAAATAAAGGCAGGAAAAATAAAGCTTGAAAATAAAAATCAAAGACAAAAGCTAATAAGAACCTGAATACAGCTCATTCGGAATAAACCTTCGTTTGGAACAATCACTCTTCCTAAATGTCACCTTTGGTTGAAATGATTCTTCTTAATTGGAATATTACCAAAATCCTTGATCCGGAACAAATTGATCTGAATATGTCACTTATCCAAAACAATGCTTTGTTCAGAACTTACTGATTCGGAACTCTCACTTGTTTCCTTGATTCGGAAGTTTCCGAATGAACCTCCTTGATTCGGAAGTTTAAAACTTCCGAATGAACAAACACTGACCCGGAACTAGCCCCTTGATTCGGAAGTTTATTCGGAACTTTTAAGTTCCGAATGAACAACCTTGGTTCGGAACTATGGTGACTTCCGAATGAAGCCCCTTGATTCGGAACTTTTGAAGTTCCGAATGAGTTTCCTTGATCCGGAACTTTTTAGGTTCCGAATGAAGTAAGTTGATCCGGAACTTTTTAGTTCCGAATGAGCAGAACTTGACTCGGAAGTTTTCCTTCGTCCGAAACTTTGAATGTTCCGGATGAACAGCTTGACTCGGAACTTTTGCTGATCCCAAATCTTCCGAGTGAACACTTGATTCGGAACTTTGGAAGTTCCGAATGAACAAACTCCCTTTCTTGGTTCGGAAGTTTTCACCCTGAAAGATCAGAAACACAAACAACTTTCCCGAAGAACAAGGGAAACAGTAACAGCAGAAATAATCACAAATTAACCAAAATCAAACACACGGATAAATATAAACAGTAACGAATCAACAAATAAACATCAACAAACAATTAAAAACATGAAATTAAACAACTTTAACCATAAAAATCAAACACCACTTGGATCAAAATAAAGGCATGAACATGAACATAACATAAACACATGAATCAAAGAATAAGAAGGGTAGATAAGAGATTGACAAGATAAAATAAAGATTTGACAAGAATTAAAAGAAAAACTTACTTGGAATTAAATGGTAATTAAGGTGCATAACATGAATTTAAATTGACAAGTAATGTAAATGACAAGATAAGTAAATGGTGGAAGGTCTAATTGTCACTATTAGCCAACAAGAAAGAAATGACTATCCTAATGACTATTTATAGGGGAGGATTAAGGAAGCTTCCTCCCCTCTTTCATTTCTTCTTAATTACAAGCTTAAGTCCCTCCTTTTATTAATCTTCATTAATTGCGTCATTAGTCCTTTTCTTCTAATCTTCTTTAAACTTGGACTTAAGGGACTTTTGGCTTCGGGATTTCTTCGAACTCGTCTTTAAATTCTTCAATAGAATAGACTTGAATTCTTCGGCTTTTGACAAACTTCCGTCTTTTGACTTTTTGACTTCGTCTTTCATCCTTTTCTTCAATAAAGGTCCGTAAATGCCCGTGAATGTCCGTGTTTTCTCCACTTTTCACCTTTTCGTCCTAAATCACAACAAAAACACAAACCACGCATAATTCCGACATAAAAGACATAAAATACACGTTTTGGCTCGGTTATTATTGTACTTAAGTGGTAGAAAAGATGGGTGTTTACACACCTATCACGCCGCGGCAGCAGCAGCACCACCACAACCAGCGGTATGGGTGTTTGTTTTTGCTTATATGTTTCCAGCTTATATAGTAGTTTAATTTCGTTTTTTTGCTAGGTTAATTCGGCTTATCTGTTTTCAGCCACCACCACCGCCGCGGAAGCAGCAGAAGCGCCACGACAGGTGGGTGTTTGTTTTTGCTTATATTAAGACTTATGACCTTATTTGATTTTGGCATAACTGATTTCGGCTTAGTTGATTTCGGCTTAATATGGATGTTTGTTTTGGAATATACTAAGACTTATGAGCTTATTTGATGTTTGTCGTAGCCGAGACCCGAGTCACAGTCACAGGGAACCGAGTCACAGCCGAGAACTGAAACCCGTGTCACAGCCGAAAAAATGTAATGTTTTTTTTTAAATCGTTGTGTTGGTGTTTGTTTCAAATTAGAAATTTTTTTCGAAACCAACTAATTTAGGTTTTTTTTATGTTTCTGTTTGGTTAGCACCAGGACAGTCGGGACAACTTCCTCATCCGGACCTCTTTTTCTTTATATCTTTGCTTATTCCAGTCGTGACCGAGGTGTGTAATTAATATTATGCATATGTTTATTATATTATATATATATGATATATGATTGTTAGTCTTTGTAGTAAATAATTTTAGGAATATTTTAGGATTTTATCGATTAATTTCAGAAAATTCTCGTCCGAAGTTAATCAACCTATAGAAAACCCGTCCGAAATTAATTTATTAGGAATTAATTTCGGAAAGTCCCCTGTTTGGGACTGCTTTTTGATGTTTCGTCTCATTTAGGATATGAATGCGTATAACTGGTTTATTATTTGAGATGATTTCGACAGTGTTTCTCCTTTACTCCTACGAATATGTCTTTAAACACATATTTGGGGAGTAGAGGGGAAATGCTGCCGAAATTTTCTCAAATAGTAAACTGGTTATACGCATTCATATATGGGACGAAACATTCAAAAGGTGGGTTAGGATTGCCTTCCATAGTTGCACTAGGAAGAAAAAAAAGAGTTCATATTCATTTTGTTAGTATGACATTTTACGTATAAAAAAATAATTTATCTGAGTATGTTTATTTGCAACGCAGTTATGACAATTGATAAGAGTTGGACCACTGTAAACAATCGTAATTCCAATGAGTTTTTAGATGGTCTTTTTGGATTCATCCAGGATTGTGAGAAATTTTTGCACCCCATCTCACAAAAGCTCCGTTGCCCATGTAGTCATTGTTGTAACCGTGAAACGTTGGTTACCCTCGGCCAACTTGAGGCACACATATCCAAATTCGGGTTTGACAAACATTACACCACTTGGATATATCACGGTGAACCAATTCTTCCGTTACCTCCACTATTACCACATTCACCTGATCGAATTCACATGGATGCGTTCTTCGAAGATATTTCTGCAAATAATATTCCAAATCCACCATCTGAAACTCCACCCTCTCAAACTCCACCAACTCAAACAACCGGTCCTCAACCAACCCAAACATCGGGTCCTAGTAACGAGTTTGAAGAGTTACTCGCTAGGTCTGCCCAAAAGTTGTACCCGGGTTGTGATATGACCACATTGGAATTTACATCAGAGATTTCACACATCAAGGTTTTACACAAAATAACTGATGCCGGGTTTAACAAAAATCTAGCTCTTCTCCAAAAGGCATGTTCCCCTAGTAAAGGATACAATTTCCCGTCTTCATACTATGAAATAAAAAAGACATACAAAAAGATCGGGTTAGGATACGAATCGATCCATGCTTGTATAAATGATTGTTTTTTATATTGGGGATCACCGGAAAACAAGGCGAGGCACACTTGTCCAATCTATAACGCGAGCAGATGGAAAAACCCAAAGAAGAAAAAGGGGACGCAATTAGTTGCCAACAAGGTGGTGCGTTACTTTCCGATAACACCTAGACTACAACGGATGTTCAACACAATAGACATAGCAAAGTGGATGACTTGGCATGCGACCGGACAGTCTAAGGAAGACGGTAAAATGAATCACCCCTGTGCCGGCAAAGCATGGAAATATTTTGACATGATGAAACCTGAGTTCTCTTGTGACCCTAGAAACGTTCGATTAGGGTTGGTTGCTGATGGTTTTAATCCTTATGGCATGATGAGCCAAACTTACAGCATGTGGCCGGTTATATTGACAACATACAACACACCACCGTGGATGTGTTTGAAAGAAACTTCTTTAATGTTGACGATGTTAATTCCCGGCCCTAAATCAGCTGCAAAGGACATTGATGTTTACTAGCAGCCTCTAATTAAAAAACTCAAAGATTTATGGGAGGGAGTCTAGACGAAAGACGCTGCTACGGGTACTCATTTCAAAATGAAAGCGGCGGTTTTATGGACCATCGGTGATTTTCCAGCTCGAGGTAGTTTGTCTGGGTGGACTGGGCAAGGGTACCTCGCATGCCCTACTTGTAATGTTGACACTCCATCGATGCGTATCAACAGCAAAATCGTTTATGTTGGTTACAGAAGATGGTTAAGAACAAATCATCCAGATCGGAAAAAATCCAAGGAATTCTACGGTTTTCCCGAAAATAAGCCTAAACCAAGAAAGTTTTCAGAACTTGATATTCAATTGCAGATTAGTAAAGTCTTTAAACGTAAACCGGGGAAACATAAACCAATTCTCAAAGACAACCGCCCCCATAATCGAGATGTTGAATTGAACTGGAGTAAGCGTTCTATCTTTTGGGATCTTGAGTATTGGCCCTTTCTTCTACTAAAACACTGTTACGATGTCATGCACATCGAAAAGAATTTCCTTGAGGCTTTACTGAATACCCTGTTACAGAACGACAAATCCAAAGACACGCCAAAGGCAAGGCTAGACTTAGAAAAAATGGGAGTTCGAAAGGAGTTGTGGTTAGTTAAAAAAGATAACGGGAAGTTCGATAAGCCTCATCCAAAGTTCTCTTTCACTCCAGAAAAAAGAAAACTTTTTTGTAAATTCATTAAAGGAGTCAGACTACCTGATGGCTTTGGATCCAACTTCAAGAAAAAAGTGACCGCTGATGATGACAATATAACGAACTTGAAATCTCATGACTGTCATATAATGATGCATCGGTTACTTCCTTATGGAGTGCAACAATACTTGCCCAAAGACGTTGCAAAACCTATAATCGACATTTGCTTATTCTTTAAGCAGCTTTGTGCTCGAAGTTTGACTGTGCAGGACATGAAAGAAGCTAAAAACAAATTGATCATTATGATGGTTAATTTAGAGCAAATCTTTCCTCCTGCTTTTTTCGACATAATGACTCATTTGGTTATACATCTACCCGATGAGGCTATTCTAGGTTCCGTTACTCGCGGCAGGTGGATGTATCGATTTGAAAGATACATGAAAAAGCTAAAGAATTATGTACGAAATAAAGCTAAGCCTGAAGGTTCCATTGCTGAGGGTTATGTTGCAGAAGAGGCATTAACTTTTTGTTCGCGTTACCTTAAGGATGTCGAGACGAGATTTAACCGCCTTGGCAGAAATGAAGACGATTTGCCTAGACAACCAGATAAATTTGAGGTGTTCCGGACCGTATGCACACCGACGGGTGGAATCAAACCAACTCGTATGACTAATGACGACATGAAGGCAGTTACGTGGTTTATACTTAACAACAGTCGTGAAGTCGAAGCCGACATCTCAGCTTACAGCGAGTATGTTTCTTCCTATTTTTTTATAATTTTGAAAATTCTTATTTCTCGATGACTTCTGCTAATATCATGAACCTTTGCAGAGAGGCGCCTGATAATGTGGAAACGAGTTTTCCTGCATGGTTTAATAACATGGTAAATACATTAGATATATTACCTTGGAGTTATTCCTCATCTAATAAACCTTTTTGTATCTCATTTTTGTAGACTCGTGAAAAAAAAGTGAGTGTGGGCTGTAGTGACGAGTTATTCTCTTTGGCATGTGGACCTATTAGTTCATGTACATACCCCTCTTGCATAGTGAACGGTGTGAAGTTTGTGGTACGTGAACGCGATATACTTCATACCACTCAATGCAGCGGAGTTTCAACACCCGGGGTTGATGGAGAGATGTATTATGGTCAAATCGAAGAAATTCTGGAGCTCACTTATATCGGCAACCGCAAGGTTTTGTTGTTTCGATGTAAATGGTTTGACACAATTAACCCTACCAATTGCACCAAACGCAACAAACGTTCTTACACTGAGCAAGGCATACATCATATTTTGACCGATAGGCTATTTCACCAAAATAACCCATACATTTTCCCGACACAAGCAACACAAGTATTCTACCTTGAAGACCTTGCTAGACGACCGCTTCATTGGAAGGTCGTCGAACAGGTTTATCATCGAGATGTGGTAGAGTCCGATGAAGATGTTATACATGGTAGCAGTTCATCAGATGTTACACTGTCTGTTGCTTTGCCTAATTTGGGTATTACGGATTTGAGTGTAAATACTCAACCAACGGAAGTGGACGCCCCACCGGTTGATGATGATATTATTAATATTGAAGATGATGAGGTAGTTGCACACATCATTGGTGATGTTGATGATGATGATTTAGTGTCGGATGATGATGAAGTGAACCCTAATAATGATGTTCAAGAAGTTTTATCTAGCGATGATTCTGAAGATGATGACAATTGATATTAAGTTGTATTTTGAATGAAACAGTTGTTATATGCTTTAATGTGTAATTTTTTATTTGTAAACGATTGTTATATGCTTAAGTTGTAGTTTGAATGAAACAATTGTTATACGCTTAAATGATGATGAGTTGTTTTTATTTGTTTAAATGTGTAATTTTGTATTTTAATGAAAATGTTTTTATATGTTAAAATGTGTATATTGATATGAATTTGTATATTAGTATTAATTGGTTAATTAAATTGTGTAATTTTGTTTTTTAATGAAAATGTTTTTATATGTTAAAATGTGTATATTGATAAAATGTGTATATTGATATGAACGTGTTATTTTACAGATGGCATGTGTAGCTCCTAGGTCACACGGTGGGGATGCTGGTGGTAGTCCACCCAGACGGCCCACACGTCCTGTACCGGCCGAGTGTCAGCGTAAGAAATCATTATATTTTTTTATAACACTGATATTTATAATTTATGTCACTTGAATTTTTACGAGTAAATACCATATCATTTGTAGGTTCAAATCAACGCTTTGAGACCAACCTAGGAAAATTAAGGAAGGCGTTCAGAGATAATCACGAAAGACCTTTGACAATTGGCTTTGAATTTCAAGATCTGAAAACCTTCCATTTTCTGGGCAATTATGCATCATTGTTGTCTCATCTTATGGGGGAATTAATCCGGTCACTTCCCCTGAACTGCGAATGGGACGAAATTCCAGAGTGTGATATAGCTCATATTTATCCTACAATTGAGGTCAAAATTGTTTATTTTACTTATATTGTTATTGTTATCGACATTTAGATATGTGTGTTATGTTTAATTTGTTTGTTTATTTAAATTCATATGTTTTTATGTAGACATATTTCGACCTCGAGCCATGGTACAATGATCGTACTGAGGTGGTGTGTGGCAGTGGTGTGTATGAGGTGTGTACTCGGGTTAGGCTTGCGTTGGAACTCCAACTGAGGTTGCTGTATAGAAAATACAAGAACAGGATCAAGACAGATTTTTATTCGAAATATCAGACGCCCGCACTGGCACAAGAACATGTACCGTTGCCGAGTGTGTGGGACAGTAGAACCGAAGGTGATTGGGCTGAATTGGTTCAGTGGTGGTCAGACCCAAAGAGGGTGGCAAGAAGTCAGGTTAATACTGTTAATCGTTCCAAAAACACGGTACCGACCACTCAAGGCAAAGAACCATTCGCCCAAGGAAGTAATGAATATGTAAGACTCTTTATAATTTTTGTGATTTATTTAAAAGCGTTTATATTGTTTATTTATTATATCTCGTTATTAATTTATTTGAGATTTTATAGAAAGTCAAGGAAGGGGTTTACGAGGACCTGGTTGAAACATGGAGGAAGGGGCACTCAAGTGGTGGCACGTTTAAAAGTAAAGAAAACGAGGAAAGATATGTAAGTAATATATAACTCTTTACATGCCTTAGTAACTAATTTCATTTGTTTTAAATCGTTTTTTTTTCCCAGCAAAAGATGAAAGCCCTCAGTGACCAAGTGAGAGCCAAGGTCATCCCGCCCATGTCTGATAAAGAAATAGTGGCTCAAATCATGCCAAGTCAAAATAAGCAAAATGTGTCGGGACAAGGTAGAAAGTTACCGTGTGGTGCCAATAACACAACTCGCAGGTTATATATCCTCAATAAAACAAAATGTAAATTAATTGTTCATATTTATGTCTTGTTGTATATAATGAAACATTGTTGTTGTAACTTATCGCAGGCGGGGTGCTCCACATCGACCAGATGTTCCCTCTCGTAGTGAACTTCAGGAATTGATAGAACGAAATGAGCGACAGATGGAGCTGCTGAGGAAAGAGAATCAGGAGGCGCAACATCGGGCTTACTTGGCAGCGTTAAAGGCGGATGCGGCGCAACAATATACTCAGACGTCGTACCAGCATATGGCGCAATATCAGAGTCAATTGGGTGAGTTTTTCCAGAACTACAACTCAAATACTGATCACCCAATTAGACCTCCTACTTTTGTACCCCCGCCCCGACCCTTTGTTATGCCCACCCTAGCTCCTGATTGGGCTCATTTAGTCCAACCCCCCTATCCTTGGGCACAACCAGTGCAACCTCCTTCCATCGACCCATACCGACCATCTTTTCCCGACAATCTCCAACCACTCCAACCTCCCTATACCGACACTTATCCTATTTCTCCCGTCACCAACAATAACACATTTAACCATTGTTATCGTCCCACCACACACTCGACTCATGAGATCGGCTCTACTTCACAATCCATACCCGGAGGTTCTCGTGTAATCATAAATCCACATGAGCACGATTACCGGTCCGTTGACGAGTTGGGTCGAGATAGGAATGTACAAAACAGTGGTGACGACTTATCAGGCGATGACGAGGGGAATGACGAGGGGAGTGACGAGGGGGGTGACGAGGAGGGTGACGAGGAGGGTGACGATGGGGAAGGTGACTTTTCACCTAACGAGGATGCGGAGTAGAGGTTGTGGTAGTATTTTTCTTATTATGCATGTTTAATAAAGTTTGAGACTTGTAGCGTTTGAAACATTTGATTTAGGATTGAATAAGTGTATTTGATGAATATTGTATCGTGACGTTGGATAATTTATCGTAATATGGTACTGTAACGTTTATTGATTTGTTATTATTCTGTATTTGTCGAATTCTGCCATTTTGAATTGTGGATTTTGTCCGGAAAAAGTTCTGGAAAAAATCTGGAAACTGCAAAACAGCCCAGTTTTTTTTTTAGCCCCCAGGTACACCTAGGGACGACTTAGTCGTCCCTAGGTTATTAAAGTTCCTCCAGGTTATAAACCTAGGGACGACTTAGTCGTCCCTAGGTTTCAAAAATGCCCAGGTGTCAAAACCTGGGGACGACTTAGTCGTCCCTAGGTTTTGAAAACCTGAGCATTTTTGAAACCTAGGGACGACTAAGTCGTCCCTAGGTAAATAAATAATTTTTTTTTTATTTTCTGAAAATGTTTTTATTAATATTTATAAATAAGATTTTATTAAAAATAATAAAAAAAAGAATTTTTAAGAAAAAATTTAAAAGATTATTTTTATTAATAACCTATGGACGACTTTGTCGACCCTAGGTTTCAAAGCAAGTCGTCCCTAGGTTAGTCAATTTTTTCAACGTAGTGGGTTGTGGGACCCACATAGTCGTCCCTAGGTTACAAAGGAGAGTTCGTCCCTAGGATTCTAGAGACGATTTTTTAGGCACAACCTCCTAGGGTCGACTTAGTCGTCCCTAGAAGTTTAGGGTCGAATTATGGCGTACCTAGGGACGAATAAGTCGTCCCTAGGGTTGAAAATTGTTGTAGTGTGTTGGGTTTAATCTTGATGGGTCACATGTCTGCTGGTATGGGTCAGTTTGTGGGCCCAAATAGTATGAAGATAAGAGTTGATAAGTACCAAAATACATGAAAAATGACCAGGACTTCTACATGTTTGTTTACAGTTCTTGGTTACCTATTATTTAGGAGATCATGAGAGTATTACCACGTTCCATCTTTTTTAATGTTTTGTCTAGTTAGTTTGCTAGTATTCAGTATATAAATAGGTGCAAGTTTCACGTATTATAAGTTTTATCAGTTTCTTTATATTAATATTAAGCATTGAAACCGAATTACCGTTTTGATTGGTGTTCGCGTGTTGTGAGTCTGGGTCCAAGGAGGTTGATATCCTACACTAACAAGCATAGTTTATCTACTATCGTCCTTCATATATAGTTGTTTGAAAAATACACATATCAAGATCTTCAAACATCAAACGTAACCGGTCACTCTATGAAAAATATAAGTTTGGTTTGAGTAAAGCAAGAACACAAGATTATATCAAAAAATTTACTACGAATAGTCCCAAAACGGATGTTATTCAACAAATACAATTATAAGGTGTAGTCCCCAACTGGATGCTACACAGGAAATACAGACACAATACAGACTCAAACTAACCAAACTATGAACCAAATCAATCACAAGATGTGATTGATATAACAAGGTCAAGAACTGCCAGATAACAAACCCTAACCGAATGAGAGAACTGTGTGTGAAACGTAGTAGAAAGAATGAATGAAGATAAGCCCCCGAATGCTTCTCAGTATCACAGCTTTGGCCCAACATATTGCAAAAAGGCCCTTCATGAATAAAAAACTTGCTTGAATATAAATAACACTTCCAGCAAACTCTAATAGTTTAATATGATTATGTAAAGTATATTATTCCATCAATTGTTCGAATTTCCTTTTTGGTTCTCAAAGAGGTTTGCACATTTACTACGCCACATATCCTGTGTAAATACGTTTATGATTTATGCATGAAGATTGACAATTTAGAGACTTTTGTGCACCAACCACCAAGTTTTCTCAACTTCACTTTGAAACTTTTGGGCAGATTGTTGGGTCTAGTGAGGAGATGAGCGGCTTATTGTTGTGTAAGGCAACAGAAGTGGTAACGAGGAAATTCTTTGATCTTTTGGGGATCACTCCTATCTGCAGAACCTGATCATCAATATTACTTTCTTTCTTGATTATGGAGTGATCATCTGCACGTCGACCGGAAGCTGCCTTTTAGAAATCGAGCTTAAAGCATCACACACATACAATCTTGTAAAAGAGTGATCATAACGTCAATCTATTTCCATTAACTTACAACATTTAGCACTTAACCTGACACCTTTACACTACAACAAATCAGGCCTTTAGCGACAGCAATTTCCGTCGGAAATCTGTCACTAATATGTCGGAATTTGGTCGGTAATTTGCGACGGAAATATATCAGTCGGAAATTCCGTCGCTGTTGCTCCATTTTCTAGTAGTGTTAGTACTAGTTGCTCCTTCACAACTAACGGAAACATATGTCCTTCGTAATATCAATCGTTCACTGCTTTTAAAACACCATGTATCCATTTCCTCGTTGACTATTCCATGCACTCCTGCCGATCCTCTATCGATTCTCTTAGCGCGACTTCTTTCATGGTTTCATCGCATTCCCAATCTTCTGTTGGAAACAACATTCCTTTGCCTTTTGTTTGTGCACAGGTCTACATCCAACTACTTGACGTTGTTGGCCTTTATTTAAACTTTGCAAATGTCGTCTTGTACGAGAAACCATTGATACAATGATTCTATCTATCTATCTGCTATATATACGTGCATGCAAATGACGGCTTAGGAAATACCTGTTATGTAGCAATTTTACAGAAAAAATTAGAATGACTTCTTTAAAATTTAAACAATTTTACGGGAAAAAAAAGATAACTTTTTTTGAGTAAATTAAAATGAAAAAAAAAATCCTTTTGAAAATAAAAAGAAAAAAAATACTTTTCCTTTTAGACTATAGTGAGTAACTAACGAGAAAAATATTAGCAACACTTGTTCTCTCGTGTATCAGTTTTGTAACGGTTGAATATAATTCACACATTGTATTCTCGAGATTCATTAATGAAGAAAAGTAAACTATTTAGAAGTAAAGAGTTTCATTCCAATTTTAGAAAGAAACACATTTTACTTTCAAAATCAACAAAAATAACATCAATTTTTATTTCTTTTTATTTTCTTTATTCATGAAATGTAAGAAGATTAACACGTTGTTTTTTAGATTATACAGAACATGACCTGTATATATGTAGTTTTTTAGTCTGTGGTTCGAGAAAAGTAGAATTGGATCGTAATAAATTGTAAGATTTTGTGGTTAAGATCGAGATCCTATAAAATCTTAATAATGCAAAGTTCTATGTAGGATTGGATTGTTTTTACTTTGCAATATCGTAAATTATAGTATTTTAAGATTACAATCGAGACCCTAACAATCACGATACTATCGTTCAACCCCTCGTATTTTATTATTATTTTATTGTTATTATTATTTTATTTTATTTGTTATTTTATTTTGAGGTGTATGTGTATCTTTAGTATTCGTTTACCTAGTATAATCATGAGTCTAATTGGCATGATTGGCTAAACTTATAGTCCGTTTGTTATAAGTCCTACTTATTGATTTATGAAAGGGTTAAGTCCATATATTAGCAATGTACTCTCCATCTTTTACACATTTAGGTAATAATGTCAATATATTACTATTATGGTGATTCAAATCGGCTACTTATTTCACATATAGGTATTATCACCTACTGATTATGACAACTAGATAAATAATTTCCATATGGTACTTTTTACCAAATCTCCATGTGTATTTTGTTATGTTTGTATATTTTATTTTATTAAATAATTAAAAACCAAAATTCAGTTTTCATAAAACTACAAAATCTGAACTTTTCTCTCTTTCTACCCATTACCCAACACTCTTTCTCTCTTATATCTTCATCTTCAACCACACCCATATCTTCATCTTCAACATCACGTGCCTCCCTACCAACCACCACCATACCAACACCCCAGCCACCCATCTCATCACAACCAATTCCCGCCACCACTCGTGACCACCACTTCCATCAACCATGACGTGACTACCACTACGAGACACCACGTCGTTACCACCACTCGTGACCACTACTTCCAGCCACCACGTCGTCACCACCCACGTCGGCGCCACCATGTCTAGTCACCATGTTCAGCCACCATCCCGCCAACAATATCACATATCTGGTTTTGAATTTTGTGTTATTTTTGTTCTTATAGTGCATAAATTTTCTATAGAAAGAGTTTGTACTATTGAGAAAGAAAAGAAAAAAAGTGTTTGGATTTAAGATCAGTGTTGTTTGAATTAGGAAGAAAGAATGATGATAAATTTTTTATTGTATTTTTTTATAATGTTGTTTTTTCTCATTTTGTTGTTGTTTGTTTATAAAAGGTGGCAATTGAATAAAGATATTGTATTCGTGTATGGTTCTGGTTAAGATTTGATGATTCTCACCGGAGAAAAAAGTTTTTATTTTATTTTAAGGGAATAAGATAAAGAGTATATTAGTCTTTTAACATGACAAAGTTTGACCGAACTAGACACATAAACATAAAGTTAAAAGGAAAACAATTAAAAATGACGTGTATTATTTTTTACCTGCTGAACAGGTAACAAGTGACAAAGTTGCAAATATCCAAATAAACTAAAAAGTAAATTACTTATATTGATAATATATTGACATTATTACCTAGATGTGTAAAAGATGAAAAATACATTGCTAATATATGGACTTAACCCTTCATGAAATAATGTCATACCTTTTATTAAGGGCATGCTTGGTTGAATGTTATAGAGGGTAAGGAACGTTAAAGGTAATAAATAGAGGGTAAAGGGTAGTAATGGTTGGTGCAACTTTATGTAGTGTGTGTTTGGTATGACAATTTCATAATCAAACAATGGGTATGATATTCATTGATGTTGTTTGGTTAGTCTCAATGGAATCAAAAAATTGATACCGACACTCTAGTCACATTCTTGGGCAAAGGGCCTAGTATGGATGGTAATGACGAAGTGGGTCATGTTTTATTTTTGTTTGTTACTTTTTTGTTGCATTTCGCCAAAAACAAAAAACAAATGTGTTCTATTTAAAAAAAAAGATTACATCGAATGAAGCAAAAGCTTTAATTATTTTAAAAAAGATTTAAAGAAATGAAAAAATACATTTAATTTTGATTGCATGAAACATATCATTAGGGGTGACAATCGAGTCCTATTTGTGTCGATCTGTTCGAGTTTACAGGTTGATGTGTTATTATAACCTTAACCCAAACACGACCTATTTATTAATCGTGTCAAGAAACTCAACCCTAAAACACACACCTACATAACACATGTACTCATTTTTTACCCGTTTAACCTGATTAAGTAAATATGTCAAGCGGTTAAAAAGGTTGATATTTTGTCAATCTGACTAATTTATAAGCAAAGAAAATGATATAAAGATGTAAAAAAGGATAAACATAACATAAAAATAGTTATGCAACAAGTTCAATGATATGTGAATTATAATGGCATTTCATTACTATTAACTACATAACAAACTATATTAAATCTAAATTTCACATAAAATTAAAGTTATATATTTATTTTTAGAGGTTTATATATATACTTAAACGGGTTCACGTGTCGATCTGTTTAATACTTACTCTACCCAAACACGACCATTTATTAAACGGGTTATACGGGTTGACTTGTTTTTGACCCAAATTTGTTTATCCTCAACCCATACATGTTTAACTTCGTGTCGGGTTCGTGTCGTTTATTGTGTCGTGTCAAAAATTGCCACCCCTACATACCATACATATATAATTCAAATACTTTAAAGTATAATCTTTTTCTTTGTAAAGCAAAACCAAAAGTAGGGACTTTTTTAAGAGATTCTTTCCTTAATAGGAAATAATTATTTTATTTATTCCTTTAAAAAATGTTTGTGTTCTTTAATTTAGTAACAATTGTCTAATTTTCGTACTTATGTTTACTGAAAGTTAAAATTCGGGTTAAAAGTATTCGTGTCAAAAACATAAAGAAAAAAACTTACATAAAAAGAGGGTTGAAAATTTTAAAACATTAACGTTAAAACTATCAATTCTAAAACTTTAGGGGGGTATCCCACCTTTTTAATTCTTTTATCCCAAAAATAAACAAAGTCAAACATCAAACACCATCTCACAATGGAACTAAACCAACATTCGTCTGAACATTATTTTAGGTCATCGAAACCACAAAGTAACCACGGCTTATATAAATGGGTAAAATGTAGTATATTTTTAAAGGTGTTAAATTAACACTCTTTCATTAAATTTACATGTTATTTATTGTCGACAGAATATCATATGTTGATTTGAATTATTAGGTGTTTATATGTTATGATAAAGGTTGTTGCTTTATGATCAAATAAATTTTGACATGTATTTGATTATTTTGGCTTGGTAAAAACTGGTTTGTAAAAAAATGAATATAGTGTTTTTTTTATTAAAGTGGATTTTATGCTTTGTGAACAATCAACTATGTTAAGAACTATCTTGCAACCTCTTTATCTACACTTTAATATATAGTGTTTTATCTATTACAGTGGTTTGGAGATCATGTATGAAAGGGTGCTAGGAATAGGCGGAAAGGTGGAGTTTGGATTGGTGCTTACTGTTGGGATATAAGGCGAGTATGTTGAATGCAAAAATATGTGATTATGTATTTTTCATATAAATTACTAAATGGGGAACGATGATTGAGTTGAGTTGCCCGGTATATAGGTCAAAACGGGTTATCATTATGTGGTTATATAATGGATGGTGTTGGATTGGCCCGTAAGCAACTTTCCTTGCTTTTTCTATAGGTAATGATAATGTTAATTGTTGATGATGAAACTTATAGTTGATGAATATGCTGATCGGTAGTATGTAAACAACACCTTTAATAAGCTTTTGTAGTCCCTTAATAAGCAGAATTAGTAAGCTCCGAAGAACCCATTTATGTACTGTTAATAAGCAATACCAAACAGCCTAAAGAAAATAATGATATTTATTGTGCGTAGGAAAAAGAAGAAAAAATTGTAGCTTCTCAGGTGACGCGGAGGGAGCTGTGAAAACATACTACGGATATAGTGATATCTAATATGATTTGTGGTTGAGTAATCATTATGGCAATTGAAATAATATTTGGGGGAATTGTACATGTGTTTGTGCCACTCAAGATTGAATCTTTAAATAAATTTGTGATCAATCCGAAGAACCGTTAACATTTCGAGTTAACAATAATGCCAAAGTGTCTATTGTGCCAAAATCACCACATTATATGTCATACGTATTTGTTTAGTGATATAACTATTAATTATTATTTGTTAATACGTCCCCGCTTTCATATACTTTTTTTCTATTTTTATTGATATTAATTATGACACGTTCAAGATCTTAAGGAAGCAATGGAAATCAAAGTTTGAGAAAACTGTATAGAAATCAAAGTTTGAGGTATCCTGGAATACTGTATATCAAATTCAAAGTTTGAGAAAACTGTATAGAAACATTATTTCACAGTTATGAATGGTCTGTAACCACGTAACAATCTGCTATTTGTTCACGTGTCGTTGGAAAAATTAGCTATGGGTATTAGTTTCATACTGATTAAGTTATGTTGTCATATGTTTTTTATATTTCGGTCTCATGTTTCACTAAAGTTCTTATTTGATCATTTTACGCAGGTAAACTGTCATTTAACTTTTGTTGGGTTGAGGTGCTACCATTACAATTGGAAACAACTGATATTGCATCCACAAAAGCGGCCTATGATAAACTTGACTAAAGATCAGAAGGACAAGATGTTATATTTCGCCCACGAGTTAAGGATGATGATCCAGAAAGATTATAGAGCTTCCTCCATACGCCAATTTTATGGAAGTTTATGTGGCCAAGGTTCAGGCACCAAGTGTAGAGATCAAAGGCACTTGACCGAAGCAGGTAAATATTAGTATATTATACTTATTGTTGATTAGTTACACCTTATGTGTCTAAAAAGCTTTCTTCCTTTAATATATTCTGCAACCTGTGTCGCATAATGACATATCACTCGACATAGGTATTGGGCAATCGCCTTATACCATGAAGTTTCTTTACAAAATTATGACTACTTTTGGTTGAAGTTGTTTTTGGGACTTCAAGAGTGCTATAACGGAGCACCGAACCCAGAGGTCAGTTCAATTTATCAATTACAAATCTTAATTCAGAGTAACTAAAACTTAGTTTTTATTGAGGGTTTTTGTTGGGATGTACCCTTTTGTTAGTTTATTATTCATCTGATTGTAAGGGTGTCTTTTTCGATTGTGGTTAATAATCAAGATATGTGTTTTACATTAGAGTTTTTAATTTTTGATTAAGGTCATTAAACCATATAATGAATTACTTATCTTGTGATACCACCTTTTGAACCTACTTAGTGTTTTTTTTCATAGGTTTTATGCAGCTCCATGATTGGTGCACCGAACAAGGTGAGATGCTTCTGGTGGTCTAGAACTATTCAGTTAACCGTGTCTTGGGTCAGCTTTTTTTGCATCACAAAATGGACTCACCGATACAACTTAGTGAACTCACTAGCTGGTGCGATTCAACATCTTCATAACGAATAGGAAGAACAAGATGGTTGGTGCACCGAACAAGGTGAGATGCTTGTGGTAGTCTAGAACTATTCGGCTAACCGTGTCTTGGGTCATCTTTTTTGGCATCGCAACCATCTAAAATCACAGCCCATCCTTAAATGGACTCACCGATACAGCATAATGAAGTGAGTAGCTTCAGCATCTTCACAACGAATGGGAAAAACAAGATGGTTGGTGCACCCGACATGAATCCTAGATTAGGCTCATTCACTTTAGCAGAATTTGTAACACGGAATGAACATGAACATGTCAACGAGGAAAGTGGATATATGGCATCGGAATATTTGGGGTCGCGGGTAGCTACCTCAATGGCAGATGTTTACAGCTTCGGTGTGGTGATGCTTGAAGTTGTGAGTGAACAAATGTCAGCTGATTCTAGAAGACCTCTTTTATTAGAAGACCTGAAGTCTTACTTCTGCACTTTTAGCGAGGAAAGTGGATATATGGCACCGGAATATTTGGGGTCGGGGGTAGGTACCTTAATGGCATAGGTTTACAGCTTCGGTGTGGTGGTGTTTCAAGTTGTCGACAATTGTTTGTTCAGTTTTTGAATAATTGTTGATTTTGTGTAGGCGGATAGGAATCAAGAAGACCAACAAACCCCAAAAGGCAGCTTTCTTCACCTGAAGGTATGGAAAAGTATATCATTGTTGCTGATAGCTTAAATGTACTGTTTTAAGGAGAAAGTGTGTATAAAACAGCTAGCAACAGCGAAACCTGCGAATATGGGTATATCCTAATAAGAACACTTCAATCCCATTCGATCAATTACTTTAACCAAAAAATTCCCATTAGTTCAATTAAAGATATTTTAGGGATTTCGAAGTTTACTGGTAAAATAATACATAGAAGAGGCACCCTTTGATTATTTCGGTTCCAGTCGTCACACATCTTAAACCAATATATAACATTGCATTAACTCAAACTCAAAGAACAATATATGAAAGACTAAAGAAAAATACGATGGCATTGTCCTTGCAATCAAATAAATAAGTAGCTTTTAAATTAAGAGATGTATTATTATTAGTGTTTTAGAACATTAAAAAAAAAGTAAGGCAAGTGACTCACAATACACTGCACAATATAATCAGTTGTAGTTTATGTATCAAACCAATCACACTGCACAAACAATCAACATATTAACTATATATAATATTTATACTTAAAATTTAATGGAAAATATTAAGTTGTAAGATAAAACCTAACATGATTTGTTTTATACAAAAGCCGTACGTGATTCACAAAAAAACGGATGCTAATAGCAAAAAAAAAAACGCTATTATAAAACTTAGAAAAAAACCCGTGTGTGCACGGGTATTATATCTAGTTATATTTTATATAAAAATGAGAATTTGACTATTAAAAAATAAAATAAAAATGATTTGCGTTAAGTTATTCTCTAAAATAAGAAGAATAGTAACTTTATTTTTCAAAAAAAGAAAGTTTTGGAGTAGTAATTACGTGAGACCGAGCATAATTGCTAAACTTGATGCCGTGTTCCACAATATATATACAAACAAAAACAATGGAGTTATAACTTCTCATTCCATTCCACCACTTTTCACGATCATATCGATAATGATTCTTGTTAACAAACCAAACACACCCTTAATCATTATCCAATAATGGGTAATACCTCATTACTCAACATTTTAGGGGAATGAAAAAGTTACGCATCTATGATCCTCCAACCGTCCACATATAATTTAACTTCTCTCATTAATTATATTTTTATTTTATTTTTTCACGACCCACCTGATTGGACACCTTCATTATTAGTTATCGCAAGTTATTATATATTACTATATTGATATCAATTTCAGTCAAATGGTTTGCTTACTTTTAAATATTTTCTACGTCGACATTATGATTTGTATTTCACTTTTTTGTGTTTAAAGATTATTATGGTATAATTTGTGTTAAGTTTTGTTAATGTATATTTTTGGATTTTTCTCTGCTTATTGATGTTCTTTTAGATTATTATTCAAAACCATTTTAATGTTGTTATGTCACAGATTTAAAATTTCATTCCCATTTCTTTAAAGTTTTTGTCAAACGATTTCAATGCAATAAAAATAAATCCATTGCATTATATAGTATTCTCATTCTTATTCTTTTTCCCTTTCCCTTATTTCAACCAAGCACCTCCTAAATTTTGGTAAAAAGTGAACGACGATAAGAGGTAGGTCAACGTTAAAAAATCAAATTCAGATAAACACATGGGATTATCTTTATTAATAATCTATCACAACCATTGTTTAGTAAAATATTATTTTCTTTTTCCTTCACTTACATAGCCAATATAAATATTTTTATTATTATTTATTAACAACTAATCTTTTTTTTTTGATAAAATTAACAACTAATCTTAACACTATAAACTAATAATATTATAAAAAACTAAAACAAAACGAGAAATAGCCATTAGTGAAGTGACAGATGACAGTAGTAAATTAGAAATATGAGTTGCCACGCAATTTTATTTATAAAGTATTATTTTAATGTGTATAGTATTAAAGATTGAGTAACCAATCTAATTGATAAAGTATGGCAAATTACAAATATATTTTTTATTATTTCATTTTTGAATTTTTTTTATCTAATTATTAAAATATATATTTTTAATATAATATTTATATTTTCTCTTTGCTTCATTATCTTTCATTATATACCAAACTTTGTTTTGATTCTAACCTCTTTTAATCAAACGAGCTTTTATTGTAATTGCTTGGATAATGATCGTATAATAAAGAAATGTTTGGTTATGATTTTTCTTATTTTAATTTCATGTATGCTAATAATTTTTTTATGCATTTAGTGATTTAAACTTGTAGTGACGATTAATATGTAATTTTTGAACATTTTGTTTAGAGGGATAAAGCCGACTCTGGCTTCTATTTTATGCAACCTTCGAACTTTCTAGCTCGGTCTTTACCGGAAGATACATAATAAAACTCGACCTATTTAATAAATAGGGCAGATAAGTCAACCCAAAACCAATCCAAAAATTATTTATACTCACTCGAGCTTGTGTAACAAAAAAGAAGTTTGAGGGACTGTAGATGCATTTTTGGTACTTATAATTAGGCGTCTTTATAAAAAGCTGAGAAATAATCCCAAATTAAAAAAAATAAGCTCCCCTAAAAAATAAGCTCCATTAATAAAGAAAGATGACGACAACAACAATCGATGAAGATATGCGGTATCAATCAATCATTCTTTTAATTGTGTCTTTTCATTTTGTTTGTCTTAGCTTATATAGAGGGCTTATCAGCTTATTTTTTGCTTAATTAGCTTATATACCGAGCTTATCAGCTTATTTCATAACCTCACTATTTTTCAAACTTTTTGGCTTACATATAAGTTTATATGTGGCTTATCAGTTTATTTCTAGATGCAATTTTTGCTTAAGCTTATATACCGGGCTTATCAGCTTATTTCGTTTTCAGCTCATGCTTTATAACCTCACCTTTTCCATCTTTTTTATAAGCCCAAAAGTTCCAAAATAAGCTTATAAAGGGCTTATCAGCTTATTTCTAGATGCAATTTTTGCTTAAGCTTATATACCAGGCTTATCAGCTTATTTTGTTTTCGGCTTATGTTTTATAATCTCGCTTTTTGTAGCTTATTTTCAAACTTTTCGGCTTACATAAGTTTATTATTATGACATAATAATGAATTTTTACAAGCCCAAAAGTTTTAAAATAAGCCACAAAAAGTCAGCTTATAAAACATAAGCCGAATATGAAATAAGCTCATGAGCCTGGTGTATAAGCTGAAACAAACACCCTCCATAAGCCCCACTTTTCCGGCTTTTTTTATGTGTCAAGGTTAGCTTTGATTTTTGTTTATGTAAGCTTAAGAAGATACAGTACTTTTTTAAGCTTATATGTGGGCTTAGGAGCTTATTTCGTTTTCGGCTTATGTTTTATAACCTCACTTTTTGTAGCCTTTTTTCAAACTTTTCGGCTTACGTAACTTTATTATTATGAACCCAAAAGTTTCAAAATAAGGTGCAGAAAGTGAGGTTATAAAACATAAGCCAATATACAATAAGCTCATAAGCCAACTATATAAGCAGAAAGTGAGATTATTATATGTGGGCTTGTGAGTTTATTTCGGTTTTGGCTTATGTTTTATAACCTCAGTTTCTGTAGTTTTTTTTTCAAACTTTGTTGTTTACATAAGTTTATTATTATGACCCCAAAAGTTTAAAAATGAGCTACAGAGAGTGAGCTTATAAAACATAAGCCAAATACGAAATAAGCTCATAAGCCCGGTATATAAGCTGAAACAAACCCCCCCCCATATGCCCTACTTTTCCGGCTTTTTTATGTGTCAGGGTTAGCTTTGATTTTGTTTATGTATGCTTAAGAAGATACACTACTTGTTTAAGCTTATATGTGGTCTTATGCGCTTGTTTCGTTTTCCACTTATATTGCTTATATGAGTTTATCATATCATAATAATAGGCAAGTCCAAAATAAGACCAACAATTATGGCTTATGAAATATAAGTCGAAACACAAATAAGCTCGTAAGCTACATATAAGCTTGATCAAACAGGGTGTTTGTTTTGGCTTATATGATATTATTTGTTTTTTGGGCTTATATTTCATAAGCCTCAATTTTTAAGCTTATTTTGAGAGTTATGGGCTTATATATCTTTATTATGATATAATAAGCTCATAAGTGTCAAGATAAGCTAAAAAATCAGGCTTATGAAATATAAGCTGAAACACAAATAAGCTCATAAGAAAAACCCGGTGACTGCTGTAATGCTGCAGCCTTGGAAACCGTTGCATCCGATATATAATAAAGGAAATAAAAAACTGAAATTAACACAATTCTACTCTTTAGTTCCTTTTAAGTGGTTTTACTTTAAAATCCTTGTCCTAAGTTTCGGCTTATATAGTCGGCTCAGCGTTTATTTGGTTTTGGGCTTATGTTTTATAAGCTCACTTTTGTAGTTTGTTACTTTATTTAAAAACTTTTCGGCAATTTATTATGACATAGTAATAAATGGCTTGTATAAGCCGAAAGTTTTATTATGAGCCACAAATAATGAGCTTACTAAAAATAAGCCCATAGCCAAATAGCCACAAGCCAACCATATAAGCCGAATTAAAAACCCCCTAGTTTGTAAATATAGAGCTTTTAATTTGTTTGTTTTTGTTCATGATATATATAGGAAGGAAGCGACATAACCCACTAAAAATTTGCAAACTGTTTCAAAGGCATCGAAATGTTAATCAACAAAACAACAAAGTTTGTCAAATCAAGTTTTAGATTAATCGACAAAACTTGTCCTTCTCGATTTTTCCTTTTCTATAGGAATTTTTGAACTTGTGTGTGACTGTTATTGTTCACATGCTATAGACCAAAACACTATGTTCTTCTTGAAGTGTTTGTTCAAAATATCCAAGACCAAGTGAACATACATTTGGACATTTGGTTATATTTTCGGCCACCATTCTAATGACTCTAGGAATAGTCTTTTTTTATAAAAAAAGTTCAATGTTCGGACAATACTAGACATGAAAGAGAAGATTAATCGAAATGTAATGCTCTTCTAGGATTCTACTCTGATGTATTTGATTATCTGTGAAAATAAAATATTTTAAATCATGACAATTGTATATGATTATATTATTCTTTTAATAATCCAACTTTCATTTTTGGGTACTCGGGGAGGCTTGCGCAATTCTTGCACCACATATCCTGTGTGAATGCATGTATCAATTATGCAAGGGGTTTAACGGTCTACACTCTTCTGCGTGGCAGGTATATTTACTTACATAAATGATTGTTCTCACACAATATTAAATACAATCCCCGGTAATCTTGAACCAAAGTTTGATTTATAGAAAGGCAAATCTGATGATTTTTTTCATGGATTTAACGCATCTTTAAATGTTTTGGCAGGTTGTCGCGTCCAGTGAGAAGATAAGCAAATTACTGCTGTGTGAGGCAACTGAAATGGTTATGAGGAAATGTTTTGATCTTTTGGGGATCACTCCTATCTGTAGAATCTGATCGTTAGTTATGGTAGTCAAGGTTCCATTAAGTGGTTTCATTGGGGGAGGTTTCTTGGAGGTTCAAGACCTGTCAAGAGCCTTTCAGGCGAAACGGATAAGGAGTCTAACATAACTAGGCGAGGGTTCGAAGAAGACATTCTTCCGCGTAGATGTCATTGCACGACTCGACCCACGAACTACTAACATTTTCCGTTCTAAAAAAAAAGTTATGGAAGTATGTTGCCCTTTGTATATACAGTATATGGTTACGATGTGTCATGATGATCTTGGAAATGTATCCAAGTGTTTTGGAAAAGTTTCTCTTCCCAATTGGCAGGCTTGATTAAACATGGGCCGGTTTTTAACTAGATTGGATTTTAAATCGGTTCGGTTTGAGGTAACCGGTTTGGTTTGAACCGGTTTTTGTTTAGATTTTAACTGGTTTTCTAACAAGAGCAGATCGGGTTTTAACCGGATCGGTTCGAATTTAACTGGTTTACACTATTTTTTAAACAAGTTACAGATCACCGGATAGTTTTGAGAAAATACGGTTTTTCAACAGATTTCGAATATATTTTTTTATGATCAAATCATGAACCGGTTTTTTTGCCCACCCCTAGGGTTGATTATGTCTTTTAGAAACTTTTAAAAACCATTTTAATAGTAAAACAGTTCGGTATGAATTGGCCACGAGGTTCATTTGTGATAACTCTGGACTATTAAAAAAATAGATGTTTTGCGATTAGACTTTTAATGTCAAGTTGGAATCTAAGTAAATAAAAGAAACAACGAATCAAACAAAGAGCACAAAACCAAACCCTGATTAAGACAATTAAATACATCATAATAACACAACTGAATGACTCAATTGAATAAAACTTAAAGAATTTAGGCTTATTTGATGGTTAATTATTGATTTGGAAATTAGGGCAGAGTGATTTGGATGTGTGGGCTATTCTTTTATCTATTTGGGCCAAGAGTTGTTATACTTAACAAATGGGTCATAAAGTAGTTTTATGAATTGGTTATTGATCTGGGCTAAAACATGACATTTTACAAATACAAACTCTATTTTTAATTCCGTTTTATTTTAAGATTTCTAGAATTCGGTCAATTTTGAAGAAATGACCAGAATATGCTTAGAGTATGTTTGGTAGAGAGAATTTTAAAAATTAACTAGGGAAGTGAATTTTAAAGAAATGAAATTGATTGAGAAATTTACTGAATCCATATCTGTATAACACAATCATCCAGTTGTAAAAATTTTGGTTCATATATAGTACTAAAAAAACTAATAATTTCTAACCTTGAAAGCCTAAGCAAAGCCGTATAAATTATATAGAAGATTGTAACATGGGTTTTGCTTCCTCTTGGATATATGAGTATCAACATGATTACAACCAACATTTATAGTCCTTGTATAAAATCCATCCCACATTTACTCAACCTAGGGAAAAGAATTCCAGGCTTCAAAATCATCCACCATAGTCACTAAATGGTTTTCTATGCAATTCCTATCCTCTTTGCCCATAAATACCAACTCGGCAACACTTAAAAGACACACCCTAACAGCATCCACATAAGATAATCCTAACCACTTATCTAGATTTCTAATAATTTGCAAAAGTTCAAACCCATGAATTTTTCTAAAACCTTTTTTTTCCTGGGAAAACACGAATGCAAAAAGAACTCTTCAAACCAGCACTAGTTGAAACATTACCAAATCGAAATCCAGTAATTAAACAAAATTCCTTCCTACCACATTATAGAGAATGATCGTCAATTTTGAATATCATAGGGGGTGCATGACTAGGAATTTGTTCAACATATACCTGGTGTTGCAAAACATAATTCATCAAATGGCAATCATTATTCACGGAAGGGATATCCAACCATGGGCCAAAAACAGTACTTCTAAACTAATTGTTCCTGACGATATATGTTTGCAATAACCCTTTGATTTCTTGAAGCAATCTCACTGTTGACCTAACAACAACTCTGACATCGTAAAAAACATTAAACTCGCGCATGATATTATAATTGGATTTTATATTTTGATATGATGGTTTCGTTCATTAAAGAACAGAGAGGGTTGGTTTTGATTTATTGAAGAACCGAGAGGATGTGTGGGCTTTTTTAATCTATTTGGGCCAAGAGTTGTTAAACTTAACAAATGGGCCATAAAGTAGTTTTATGAATTGGTTATTGATCTGGGCTAAAACATGACATTTTACAAATACAAACTCTATTTTTAATTCCGTTTTGTTTTAAGATTTCTAGAATTCAGTCAATTTTGAAGAAATGACCAGAATATGTATAGAGTATGTTTGGTAGAGAGAATTTTAAAAATTAAGTAGGGAAGTGAATTTTAAAGAAATGAAATTGATTTAGAATTTTAATGAATTTCACTGTTTAGTTGTGCCAAAAAATTGAAATAAAATAATCACGAAAATCAACTTTTTTTTAAAACATATAAAATATGAAATATCTTTACTTAAATAATAAATACATTTTTCATCTCAAATTAATAGTCAATGTTTTTGACCAATTTTACCATATTACCATTTCTTAGAAATTAATCAATTATTATTAAAAATGAAAAAAAATTAATTTATTAGCTAAAAATAAAATTGTTATTATGCTAAAAAGTAAGAGAGGAAAAACACTCATAATTGCATATTTTTTTTGTCAAGAACAATAATTTTGGAACATACGAGAAAAAAGATACATGCAAGAATAATTTGGTCATTTCACTTTTATTTAACAACTAAATTTAGGCAAATTAGGTTAAATACGAAACATGGTAAAACCTAATCATACTATCATACTATCTTATAAAAGAGATTAGATCCTCTCTCTTCATTTAATACTAAAAAATTAAGTAGTACAACAAATATAACATAATGTACAACATATTAGTGCAGCCAGAAAAATGAAATTTAAGTAATACAAGATTTTAATGCATATGTGATGTGCTCGTACGCTATGTATTTTTTAAAAGAATTGCAAATACAAATCCTAGACAAGAAGCCAAAAACTTGATATGCGATCCTTCCACACATTGAGTTTTAAATTTATAAACAAGAATTACCGATATTAATTAGGAACACAAATTCGAGCAAGTATACTCTAGTCATGTTGCAATTAGGTTGGTAAGTCAAGGTTGTCCCATGGGACTTGGTTATACTCAAGTGTAGTTGTTTGTAACAATGGTACGTATGATTGTCACGATCACACCACCATGAGAATCGTTAAAGGCACACACAAAAGACATACATGTATGGTTAAATGATCACATGGACATATGGATGATTAGTTTGGAAAAACATATTAAAGGTAATCCTTTCGACCTGTAGAACCAATAATAAGACACTAGTGCTTTATCAATAATACATAAGTCTCAATCAAGTGGTCACTCATGAGCCTTATGCCTAAACCAATAACAACAAGAATCCTTTTGGCCCATAGACTTGGTTATCGATTTGATAAGTTCCATTTACTTGAAAGATGATTAGAACAATATATTCAAAAGACTCCTTTCGACCTATAATCTAGATTAAACCTTTACTTGTTATTTTTATTAAGTCTCTTGCGCAATCTTCACAAGCATAAGACCAAATCATTTGTCGATTAATGAATTGACATCAACCATGTTGAGGATAATTTCGACATATAGACTCAACAATGATTAACCAAATTGACAAACAAGAACAAGTTCTAATTCAACCAAATATAATGTTATCACCATAATCCAATACAAACACCAATAGAATCCAAACATCCATATATCACAAGTTTTCATATAAACAATACAAGTATCAACACATTCACAATATCACATAAGAATCACCATGAACTTGAACATAAACTATATTGAATAAAGAAGAAGTTACCAAACATTAGAATCCATAGCTACAAAGTATCCAAATGATTCTAACCAATAGAACAACCAAAGTACAATGCATTCTACCCATAACCTTCATGGACATCAACCTCTTGGTGCGAGCATAGAGCCTTTTGGAGTCTTTACGAATTAGGATTGGTGGAGATTGAATTGTTTATGGTGTATGGTTTTCTTCTCTACGTCACCAATGGTTTATTACATTTACATGGCTACCAAATCCACCACTCACCACTTGGGTGAGGGGTGATATCAAAATCACATAATTATGATGGATATGAGGATGGGTTTGATAATAAAGAAGATGAGAGATGATTATAAACACTACCCCATGGGTTTTATTTATACTTGAATTAGCCTTGGCCATCAAGCACTTTTCTTGGAGAAAAAGATGTGTAATAATGAGTGTAATGAAGCTTGGAGGAGTTACAATGGAGTTATGGCTGAACTTGGTGAGCAAGGTGAAGTAATGGAAGGGTCTAAGTTTTCTTGGAAAAGTGGCTGCAGGAGAAATGTTGGTGGCAAATGAAGGTTGGTTTGATGGAGGAAAGGACTTGCTTGCTGGTGGCAACTGAATGCTACTTTGATGTTGGTGGCAAATGAAGGTTGATTTGATGGAGGCAAGCTAAGTGTTGCTGGTGGCAACTTAGCCAACTTTCCCACTTTTCCCTTCTAGTCCTTCTTCTTTGTTTCTTCCACCTTTCTTTCTTCCAAACTTTCCAAGACTCTTTATTATTGTATTATTTATCATACGAGAGCTACACTTTCATGTCTCATTCATCTTTTCACCTTCAATTCACGTCTTTTCTTCATTTATCGTGATGTAACCATTGATGAACCTACAATAGCAAATAAGCTTCATTATCATATGTTCATAATAACCACATAAATATATGCATAAACACCACGAATACGCTCATATAAATATGTTAGATTTGAGCGTTATCAATATGTACAACTTTATATCTCTAATATATACAAAACATTTAATCATACTTAATAAAAAATAATTAATAATACAATTAAAACACCCATCACCATAATTTACAAGCAAAACAACACATTATACAAATATCCTCTATTATATTTTCTCCCTTTTTCCTTGCAATCATATGTACAAACCACTTTTAGGTTGATCTTCTCATTCAAATGTTCAAAAGAGGTTATGTCAATTCTCGCGCTTAATTAAGTTCTGAAAATAAATTTTCTCATTCAATTCTTGTTCCCGCGGTACAAGAACACTGTTAGGGTGTTATTTCCTTTTCTTGTTTGTTAAATAATGGATTCGTTCACACGATTGATAATAATGGAATTTCTATTTGGAAAAATGGCATTTTCTATTTTAATGTTTGAAATAGACATGCATGATAATGAATCCAAGAACAATAAATATGTATTTAGCATGAGTAAGAAGAAAATGTTTGACAATAACTCTTCTTATCTTTCGCATTGTAGACTTGCCCATATTGGGAAGACTCGTATACAAAAACTTCAACGTGAAGGTCTTTTGGGAAATATCAATGATGAATCATTTGATAAATGTGAGTCTTGTATCTCTGGAAAGATGACCAAGAAACCTTTTAATAGCAATATTGAAAGAGCTACTGATCTACTTATACTTATACATACTGATGTGTGTGGACCACTTAGACATACGTCAAGGAAAGGTGCTAGATACTTCTTAACATTTACGGATGATTATAGCCGTAGAACTTCATTTTTGTAGTAGCTGTCATTTTTCTCAGCTTAATATCAATTCTGGAAGGCTTCAGCTTATTTGGTTAAGGTTTTGCTAGAAAACCAACTTATTTGGCTTTTTCAGCCAGCTTATTGGCTTCTATAGCTTATTTCACTTGACTTTTTGGGATTTTTCTTGTTGATTATTCTTAGTTAAGCTATTTGTGAACTTTTTGTTGGGAATTATTTGTTAAGTGTCAAGTACAGTTAGTGTTATTCAAGTACTGTTAGTTATCTTTCAAGTACCGTTAGTGTTAACGCGATACATCGTAAGTACTGCTACTTATAAAGTAAGTACTGCTATTTTGATTAGGACGAATATATCTTTGTATAAGATATGTCATAGTTATAGTTAGAGTATATCTTATGTGATATACTTAAATAGTTAGAATATAGATAATATATCGTCTGTGATATAGTTATCTTTATAGAATATTCTAAGGTTTCTTGCGTTCCTTACTCTATAAAAGGAACATAGGTACAATGTCATTCATGTACCTCATTCAAGTCGATTAATAAGAGAATCGAATAGTTAAAAGTAATTCTGTTCTTTTGTGCTTTATAAGTTAGATTCCGCATAACTTATTTAGTTTGAGTAAGAGTTCTCAAAGTGTTTTAGTTTGATTACAAACTACTATACTAGTTCTTAACAGAATATAGATCCAATCAAAGGGATCAACAAGTGGTATCAGAGCTTGTTGAGAAACTCTGAAAAAGAAGAACACAACCCCATACACTCCACTCACAAAAAAAACTCAATGTCTCAACATGGTGATGACGATCACTTGGATGATGTTCAAAATCGTGATCCAATACCACAGAGACAACCAAAAGTTGTGCATCCTGTACCAGCACAAGGTGTTCAAGCCTTGAATGCTGTAGCTACCTCTACAACTACAACACCTTCTTATACACTTTCTGCTGTCAAACTCCCAGTGCTCAAAGGTGACAATTATGAGACATGGGCTATGCAGATGGAACATTACTTGAATCACACAGATCACACTGTGTGGCAAGTTATCAAGAATGGGAATACACCTAAGAAGCTACACTGGTTGCCTGATTGTACATGCTATGCTCTACCTACTGTGACTGCTGAGGAGGTACAAGCAGAGATCAGAGAGAGAAAAGCCAGAACTGCTTTGGCTATGGCTCTTTCAGAAGACATCTTACCTAACTTTCATCATTATAAGGATGCTAAAGCTATGTGGGATGCCATAAAACTTAGATTTGGAGGTAATGACAAATCTAAGAAGATGAAGAAGATTGTTCTTAAGCAAGAATTTGATAACTTCTCAATTTATAGTATAGAGGGAATACATAGTGGCTATGGAAGATTCAGTAAGCTGCTTATTCAATTGGCATTTTGTGGACAAGTAATTCCTAATGAAGAAGCTAATCTAAAATTCTTAAGAAGTGTTCCACAAGAGTGGAAAGCAATGGCTATGCACTTCATCACAAGAGATGATCTGGAAACAATTCCTTTTGATCATCTCCATAACAATCTTAGAGAATATGAGATGGATGTTAAAGGCATTGAGGTAACCAAGGCATCAACTACAACAAATTCTAACTTGGCTTTTGGGTCAGAAGGAAATAGAGGTACTTATTTTCATAATATCGCTAGTGGATCAAGCAGCAGTACATACTTCACAAATACTGCTGGGGGACTTACAAGTGGTACTTACCCACAAAGTACTGAAGGCGGCCCCATAGTCTCTCAAAATCCACATGGAAGATCTTCATCATTGTTTAGTGATAACGATGCCTTCTCATTCTTTGCTGGACAAGACAACAGGCCAAGATTAACACTCAATGAATTGTTTCAAATGGATGATGCTGATGTTGAAGTGATGGATCTTAAATGGCAAGCTGCTATGGTGTCAGACAGATCTAACAGGTTCTTCAAGAAGACTGGAAGAAAGATGACTATTGATCCTAATGAGCCATTAGGATATGACAAGTCCAAAGTTGAATGCTATAACTGTGGAAGGAATGGACACATTGCAAGAGAATGCACTAGAGACAAAGCTGAGAGTAGCAGTCAAAAGTCTAAGAACAGCTATAGAACCAGTCCTAGAATAACTGAAAGTTTTCCAAAAGGAAACAACAGAAGTCCTAAATGAACCAAAGCATTGGTGACTATAGATGGAGTGGTGAACTGGGTTGAAGATGAAGAAGAAGAAGACCTTGGTTTAATGGCTCTCTCACATGAAGATACTGAGGTACATCCTTGTTCTAAAGACTGTGTTCTTAAATATAATAGCTTAAAAGTAGAACTAGAGGAACAGTATCAAAAAGTCAACACATGCACTATAGAACTAAATGCTTTTAAACAGGGTGTTGCTAAGTTAGAAGAAAATATAGTTTTGTATAAAAAGGGTCAACAAAACTACGAAGATAAAATAAGAAATTTAACTCTTCAAATGAGGGAAAAAGATGTGGAAATTAAAGCCTTTGAAAGACAACTTTTGAAAGTGTCAGTAGAAAATGAAGCTTTAAAAGCCAATCTTTATAATGAAAGGGAAGTGATTAATCATTGGCAAAAGTCCTCTAAAGGATTGGGAAAACTGGTTAATTCAAAAATGGGGTATTATGATAAGTCAGGCCTAGGATATATTGAGGACCAACCTTGGCTAACTTTAACTGACAAGGACTTATCAAAGGGAATTTTTGATAGTTCTAGTGAGTCAGATAGTACACCCGAGAATGATAGATATGCTAAAGGAATGAAAGCAGTTCCTCCACCACTATCAGGAATTTTCATGCCCCCTAGTAATGATACAAGTAAAGAGTTAGAAGAACCAAAGGTTACAAATACCTCAAACTCTAGTACTTTGTCCCAAGATAAGACTGTTGTGACCAAGAACATTGTTTATCCACCTTTAATGAACAATTTTGTTTCTGAAGAATCTAAGACTAGTTCTGCTCCCAAGCAGGTAAAAACTCCTAGCAAGATATTGGAAAATGATGAAAAACATAATAAAACCAAGAGGGGTGGGTTAGGTTTTGAGAAAGTTAAGTCAAAATAACCTTTTGGGTCTTCTTTGAGAAGAAAAGGATGTTATGTTTGTGGTAGTCTAAGTCATTTTATCAAAGATTGTACTTTGCATGAAGATAAAATTGTGAAACAAAAGGCTGCACAAAAGGTCATGAAAAACAGTAATGGGAAAAATGCACAGGTTAATAGGAATCAGAAACTTAAGAATGATAAACCTAAGTTTGATCACTCAAAAGGGGTAGCTAAACAGGTTAAAATAACTCTACCAAAAGTTTTGTTCCTAGAGCAGTACTTTTGAAACAAGGGCTAGTACCTTTGAAGTCTGGTAAACCATGTACCGGTAAGTCTAGACCTGCAAGTACTGCTAGACCAAACTTAAGTACTGTTGGTTCAAAGTTTGTCAAACCAAAGTTCTCTAAGACTTCTAAGAATGTTGTTGAAAAAGCCAAAACATCTAGAAGTAAGTTTAATAACAAACCAGTGCAAATGTGGGTTCCTAAAAGAGAAAAATCATGTGTTAAAGCAAGTACTGCTAAAGGAGTACTTAAGGCAAAGAAGTCTAAGCATATAGAGTCACCCTATGTCTTTGACTACATAACTGAAAGCATGAAGTATAAGAGTAAAAGCAGCATTACTGGGAATGTTTTTGAACAGACTCTTAACTGTGTAGGTCCCACAAGATCCGAGACAAATGTGGCATGGGTCCCTGTTAAAAACTAATAAGTTTTGTTTATGTGCAGGGGCATCTAATTGATGAATTGAAAGACAAAGGTATAGTACATAGGGATGCTCAAGACACATGACATGGAATAAAGATTTTCTTGCTGAATTTGAAGAATTCAGAGGAGGACCAGTAGCCTTTGGAGGTAGCAAAGGTAGAATTACTGGCAAAGGGAAAATCAATACAGGGAAGTTGGAATTTGAAGATGTGTTCTTTGTGAAAGAATTGAATGAATTCAATCTCTTTTTTGTATCACAAATGTGTGTTAAGAAGAACAAGGTGTTGTTCACAGACAAAGACTGCTTAGTGCTGTCTAAACACTTTGAGATGCCTAAAGAATCTCAAGTACTGCTTAAAGTACCTAGGCAAGAAAATATGTACACCTTTAATCTTCATACTATTACTCCAACGGGTGGTATTACATGTTTGCTAGCTAATGCTTCTTATGATGAGTATAATTTATGGCATAGAAGGTTAGGTCATGTGAATTTCAAGAATCTTAACAGATTAGTGAATAGGAATTTGGTTAGAGGGTTACCTAACAAATCTTTTCAAAATGACTTCACATGTGCTGCTTGTCAAAAAGGTAAAAAACATAGAGCCTCTTGTAAGACCAAGACTGTCAATACTGTGACAAAGCCTTTGCAACTTTTGCATATGGATTTGTTTGGTCCAGTTTCTATAAGAAGCATTAGTCATAAGACCTTTTGTCTAGTCATAACTGATGATTATAGCAGATTCAGTTGGGTTTTATTTTTAGCTCTTAAGAGTGAAACCAATGAATTACTTAAGGATTTTATCACTTTAGTTGAAAAGCAGTTCATTAAACAAGTTTTAGTCATTAGGACAGATTATGGGACAGAATTCAAGAATGCTGAATTTGATGAATTCTATAGGTCTAAAGGCATTAAGAGACAATTTAGTAATCCTAGGAATCCACAACAAAATCGAGTAGCTGAAAGGAAGAATAGGACACTAATTGAGGTTGCTAGAACTATGCTGGACGATTCTCTTTTTCCAAATACCTTTTAGGCAGAAGCAATCAACACTGCATGTTATGTGTTAAATAGAGTCTTAGTGACCAAGCTTCAAAACAAAACACCTTATGAACTTTTGACTTGTGTTAAGCCTACCATAAGTCATTTAAGACCTTTTGGGTGTCATGTGTCTATACTAAATACTCTTGATCATTTGGGAAAGTTTGATGGAAAGTCTAATCCAGGATATATTGTACGATATTCATTGCAAAGTAAAGCATATAGGGTTTATAATTTGGCATCTAAAAAGGTTGAAGAAAATGCCCATGTTAATTTCTTAGAAAATAAACCCAATGTCCCAGGAATAGGTTATGCTTGGATGTTTGATTTAGATTATCTAACTAACTCCATGGATTACTACTGTGCAAAAGGATTGTCAAACTAACAATGCATGTGAGGAGTCTAGTACAACTAATGCAGGTACTCAAGAAGAAGTTTCTTCATCAGATGATGATTTTCATATCTATGTACCCAATATGCCTACTGTTACTCCCATGTCTGCTACTCCGAAGAAGCAAACCATGCCATCAACAGATGATCAAGCCTCCCAATAGCTTCAGAGGCTTCAAGATCAAGAAAAGAATGCTACATCTGCTAATAAGCATTCAGGAGAAGAATCTTTTGAGTCACAACACTCAGTAGTACATACTACACCTAGCGGTACTTTATCTTCAAGTACTGCTAAGTCAAAATCTGCTATTCATTAGAAGATACTTTACAAGCTATGGACGATGAAGACGTGTATGCTAGTCCAGCTGAGGGAATCTTCTCCAAATCTTCCTATGATGAGCAGTGTGCAGTAACTGATTTCAACAATTTATAAACTGAAATTCCAGTCAGTTCAATTCCCACTCATAGAGTCAACAACAACCATCCTACTACATAAATCATTGGAGATCCCAAGTCTGTTGTACAAACCAGAAGACAACTTCAAACCAATACTGAAACTCATGCACTTGTGAGTTATGTCAAATAACAGCAGAGAACTAATCATAAAGATACTCAGCATTGTTTGTTTGCCTGTTTCTTATCACAAATAGAGCCCAAAAACATTTCTCAGGCTCTTGATGAAGAAATTTGGGTAGATGCCATGTAAGAAGAATTAACATAATTTGAGCTACAAAAGGTTTGGATTCTTGTGGATCTTCCCTCAGGTAAGAGAGTAATTGGTACTAGATGGGTTTTCATGAACAAGAAGGATAAAAGAGGAGTTGTTGTGAG
Source organism: Glebionis coronaria (assembly GCA_025667525.1). Taxonomy (NCBI): domain Eukaryota; kingdom Viridiplantae; phylum Streptophyta; class Magnoliopsida; order Asterales; family Asteraceae; genus Glebionis; species Glebionis coronaria. Next base: position 608,425,434 of record CM046880.1, read on the forward strand.
GAACAAAGCAAGACTTGTTGCTCAAGTATATAGACAGAAAGAAGGGATAGACTATGATGAGGTTTTTGCACCAGTGGCAAGGATAGAAGCCATTAGGCTATTTTTGGCCTTTGCATCATATATGGGTTTTATAGTCTATCAAATGGATGTGAAAAGTGCCTCTCCTTATCGTACTATTTCAGAGGAGGTATATGTCTTACAACCTCCAGGTTTTGTAGATCCTAAATTCCCCAACAGAGTCTACAAGGTTATCAAAGCACTTTATGGTCTGCATCAAGCTCCAAGAGCTTGGTATGCAACTTTATCCAATTTTATGTTAGAGAATGGATATAGGAGAGGGACCATTGACAAAACTCTGTTCATCAAGAAGAATGCTAAGGATATTATTCTAGTTCAAGTCTATGTTGATGACATCATTTTTGGTTCTACCAAGAAGTCATGGTGTGAAGAGTTTGAGGCTTCGATGAAAGGAATATTTCAGATGAGTTCTATGGGAGAACTAACTTTCTTTTTGGGACTATAATTCAAACAAAGGAAAGATGGAATATTTATCAGCCAAGATAAGTATGTTGCTGAAATCTTGAAGAAATTTTCATGTATGGATACAAGGAGTACAAGCACGCCTTTTAAAGCTAAGAAGTCTTTATCAAAAGATGAACATGGAGAAAGTGTTGATATTCATCTATACAAATCAATGATTGGTTCATTGATGTATCTTACTGCTTCAAGGCCAGATATTATGTTTGCTGTGTGTGCCTGTTCAAGGTTCCAAGTCAATCCAAAGGTGTCACATCTACATGTTGTGAAGAAGATTTTTAAGTATCTTAAAAGTCAACCCAATTTAGGATTATGCTATCCTAGATATTCCACCTTTGAATTGGAAGCTTACTCAGATAGTAATTATGCTGGAGCTAATCATGATAAGAAATCCACAACAGGAGGTTGTCAATTCCTAGGCAGAAGACTCATATCATGGCAATGTAAGAAGCAAACTAATAAGTGTGAAAACACTTATCCTTTTACCACTTATTTCCAATATTAACAAGACCAAAACGTGTATTTTATGTCGTAAAAGTCGGAATTATGCGTGATTTGTGTTTTTATTGTGTTTTAGGACCAAAAGATGAAAAAGGAAGAAAACACGGGCTTTCACGGGCTTTTATCGAAGAAAACGAGAAAAGACGAAGTCAAAAGATCAAGAGTGCTTAAAGAACGGATGTCCAAGACCTATTCGGAAGATTTATCGAAGAAAAAGTCTAAAGACGGATGTTTAATGATGTCGAAGAACTCAAGTCTAAATTAAAGAAGAAAATTATTAAGACAAGTTCAAATCCCGAGACGACGTCGAGAAAAGACAAAGAATTAAATCGAGTCGAGAAGTAAAGAAAGAAGGAAGCACACCACACATGCACTTCCCATTTTTCCCTATAAATACCCTCCTAATCACATTAGGAGGGGAGTTAGCTAGTTTCATTTTTAATTTTTCCTTTCTAGTTTTTTAGAGAGAGAAAGTTCAAAAATTTCTCTCACTAGGTTTTCATCTTTTCTTTCTTTTAATCTTTCAAGTTTAAACTTCTTTGTATTTTGGATTCCATTAATCTAGTTCAAGTTATGTTTTAAGTTCTTTAATCTCCTTCTACATTTCTTGATTTTGATTCACCTTTTGATCCGAATTATTAACAATCCGTGATTGATCTTCTTGTTTATGTGAATAAAAAGTTCATCTTTTTGTTCATCTATAAGCTTTCATACGGTTTAGGCTTTAAGATCTTTGTGCTTATTGGCTTATTTGTATGTTTAGCTTATTTACTTTTTGAAAAAGTTTTCTTAAAGTTTTAATCCTTTCAAAGTTTGATTTAAAAAGGTTGCTTAATTAAAGTTTAAAAATCCTTATCTCATGCTTATTAGTTTTGCTTATTATCGAATTAGTTAAGTCTTAGAATGAGCTTATCGAAAATAGCTTATTTCCTAGCTTATTTCGGATTAACTTTTGTCGCAAAGTAAAACCCCATTGCGACGGGGTATTTAGACACATATTGCGATCATCCAATCGCAAAAGGGTTTGATATTGCGATGCACATTGCGGTTGGTGCATCGCATTAGGGTTTATTATTCCGATTCGTATTGCGACAAGTTTACTTTTGGTGACATTGCGACAGCATTACTTTTGGTTACATTGCGATTGGATTTAAGTTTAATATTGCGATTGGACATTGCGACAGGATTGTGACAGGATTACTTTTTGGGTGTATTGTGACATCATTCCTTCAACATTGCGATAAAATGTGTTTTGATATTCCGATGGTTATTCACTTGTATTATTCCGATGATTTGTTTTAATCACATTCCGATAGATCATGTTTTTAAGTTTTAAAATTTTACAAGTTTTACAAAGTTTTATGTTTTAAGTGTTTCTCTTAATAAATTTTAGTTTAAATTTTTAAAGCTTTCACTTTACTCAACCGACAATTTCAATTATTTGCTCTAAGTTTAAAATAGATAATCAACCAACCCATTTATTATTCCACCAAGAACAAATGAGTCACACTTTCTACCAATAATCAATTCGAAGAGATCAGACGATAAATATTTTATACTTAGCTAAAAGCTTCGTATTACAAACCATTGTTGCTACTTCTACAACTGAAGCTGAATATGTAGTTGCTGCTCATTACTGTGGACAAGTACTTTGGATTCAAAATCAATTGTTTGATTATGGGTTTAACTTCATGAACACCAAGATTTACATTGATAATGAAAGTACTATATGCATTGTCAAGAATCCAGTATTTCACTCCAAGACCAAGCATATTGAAATAAGACATCACTTTATAAGAGATGCCTAAGACAAGAAGCTTATTCAAGTCTTGAAGATTGATACAGACAACAATGTAGCTGATTTGTTGACCAAGGCATTTGATGCAAAGAGGTTTGAATTCTTGGTGACACATATTGGTATGCTCAACCAATAGACTGCTGCATATGTTGAGGGGAGGTAATAGCTGTACAATTTGTATACTAATTTTTATTGTATAGTCTATGTTTTGTGTTTTTGATGTGATTGCAGGTTGATAGAGAAAGATAAAAGAGGATATTATGATAGTGGAATGCATGAACTGGTCAAAATTGTGATGTACCGTTAAAACTCCAAGTATCTCTAGCACAAGTTCAAGTACCGCGTATGTTCCATGTACCGCTACATGTCCGTTGTACCGTTAAGGGTCTATTTTGTAAATTTGGTGGTTTCTTCGCGCTTGGGTTTGTTATTTACTTAAATACTTACTCAATTACACAATTGATTCACTTAATCTTTTATTCTTATCTCTTGATTCTTTAACCTTCTCTCTAATTTTTTGATCATCAAAAATACTAATGGCTGCTTTACAAGTGATCTCTAAGCATAATTTGGTTGTGAATCTTGCTGTGAATGATGACTCTCTTGGATTCCATGAGATTCTTGGTTTCTTATCTCGAAGTCATGTTCGTTTTGCACTCACTGTAAGTCCCATTGTCTCTGTTTCCATTGTTGAAGAATTTTGGAACATTGTTGTGTTAGGTACTCGGTTTGATCAACCTTGCATTAGGGCTAGAGTGAATCATAGAAATATATATGTAACTGAGGTACTGCTAAGGGTAAGTTTGAGACTAAATGATGAAAATGGACTTAGTATGCTTAATAACACAGAGATTTATGATGGCCTTGCAGCCATGGGCTATGAGGGTGGTAGGGAAAGTCTTACTTTCTTTAAAGCTTTATTTTCACCTCAATGGAAATTGCTTTTTCATGCTATTATTCACTGTTTAAGCTCTAAAAGTACATCTTTTGATCAAATTCCTGCTGCATTGGCATCATCTGGTATTTGTCTAACAAATAACAGGGTTTTTAATTTTTCAAGATTAATTTTTGAAGGCATGACTAGGAATTTGGAAGGAACTAAAAAGTTTTTGACGTATCCTAGATTCATTCAGACTTTAGTTAGTGACCAAATACCTAACCTACCAGAGCTAACTGATACATGGTATGTTCCTACATTCACAAAGAGAACTTTCACTTTCTTGACCAAACAAGGCAATGCCTTTACAGGAATAGTTACACCATTGTTTGCTCATATGTTAGCCCAACCTGCCAACCAAGAAGGTGAGGAACCTAGCAATATTAGTGCTTCTCAGCAAACTCCCTCTCACCAGAGTTCCCATTCCCTAGAAGATTCACAATCTTCTTCTCACAATGTTGGTGCTCCACCCAAATACTAATGAGATGATCCATACACCTGCTGCTTCTATTGTTGCTAGTGGTTCACCACCAGCACAAGCACCAGAGGTGGTGGATGTTGCAAATTTGACTGCTTTGTGTACTATTTTGTCCCAACAGGTACAAGTGTTGCAAAAAGAAAAACTTGTTCAAGACAAGAAAATTGCTGAATTGGAAACTAACCTAATCAAGTTGAGGAACAAAGTATCACCTTGGATGAGGCAACATAGATCTATTCAGAAGGCTGCACTCAAAAAGCAAAGATTCAGAAACCATAAGAAAAGGCAACTGAATGCAACCAAACAAGGGTGGAATTATGAAGAACAACCACTTTCTTCTGATAATGAAGCAAGGATCTTTGGAAATTGTTGGGAATAAAATTGACCAAGTCCCTAGACGCTGGCAAGAGGAACTTGGACGCTGACAAGAGTAGACGAGGCGCTGACAGGTGAGATGCTGATAAGAATTATCAAGGCGCTGACAAGAAGACTCTTAACACAAAGACAAGGGCTAAATCTGCCAATAATGAATTCTTCAAGCTGGTGGACAAAATATGAAGATAAGAATTCAGAATATATTCTTAAATGTTTAAAAGATTTAGTCAATAAGTTATTTGAGTATGTAGAAACTAGAAGGGGGGGGGGTTGAATATGTTGTCCCTAATATGTGATGATTATATAATACGAATTAAGGTAGAAAGAAAGGAAGAAATGAGATGAATTGTAGAGAGAGAAACTAGAGAGATAAAAGAGAGAGAAGGAGAGGATTAACTTGGTGAGATTAGATTAAGAAAAGAAGTTTTTACAAAATGACCATCCACCCTCCTAACATGCTAGGAGGGTAATATATATAGTCCACCCACATGCGAGCTTTAATGGACTATATATTGGGCCGGGCTTGTCTTTTGGACTTTAATTAGTTTAAATCCAAGCCCGTGAACCACGACTAAATAACTACTTATTACAACGTTCTAATAAATATTACAATAGAAACCTATGACCGAACATTCTTGTTTGACTCAATATTTTGAGGCTAACAATCTCCCCCAATGTGAGGTCATTCCTCTTTGATATTTGGATTCCAATAGAGATTTATGAATTTCGTCATAAATGAGTCTTGAACATGTAACAGTAGTTTTGTTCCTTCATGTTGTGATCTTTGAGCCTTTGTCGTTGTCTTTCGACTTTGTCTTTAAGTCTTGAGATCTTCAAATCATTCTTGACTTGTCTTTGCCATCTTGTGATCTTGTGTCTTTATCCACATGCTCACACTATCAATTGTTGGATAAGTATTTGGGCATGAATATGTGGTTGTGAATCTTTGACTTTGCTGAGTACACCGTGACGCCACCTTCTCGAGACAAAACATAGACACGGACCGAATGGCTTTGACATTCGTCCTAAATCGGTAGCGTTTTACCTCCGGTCGATGAAGACCGTTATACGATATTAAATATCGTACCTGTGATCAGGTAGATTCAATTAAGAATCTCCTTGACAGGGTTTCGCGGCTGTACTAGCCGTTCTCTTTACTCGACCGTCTCAAAGCAAGACTACGAACATAAAGAGTGAATCAATTGGATAGATATCCGCTTGATTAAAGTCGTCAATTCAAATTCCTGGAACAAGTTTGACTCATTAAGAATCTTACCATTGTTGCTTTCCAGTTGACACAAGTTTGATTCATAAGAATCTCACAAGTCACCTACCGTAGCGCTGTTTGATGTTGACGCTAGAAGGATTTCCATTCGTCACTGTGAATATTAATAAATATCACTCTGAATGTTCTGGCAAGACCATAAAGATATTGCGTAGAAACCTGAAACGAGTTTGAATCAATTCAGAATCAAACCACTGTTGCTTTTCAGTTTTACATATGTTCAATTCATAAAGAATCTTGCATATGACCTACCGCAGTGCTGTTTGATGTTAACACTGGAAGGATTTCCACTCATCATTGTGAATACTAAGTAGTATCACTCTGAGTGTTCTAGCAATATCGCAAGGATATAGCGTAGGACTCTCTTGATCTTCATCCGTGTGTCCTAACGAGATTTGATTGATCTCTTGGCTCTAGACTCGATTTGTGAACTTTTAGTGGTCGGAGGCTGGAGCAGATGCCACCTATTCAATATCAAATATCTCGGAGTGAGAAAGTCAATAGAAGTCGTGTTGATCTCCGTGACAATAAAACAAACTTCTTTTGAGAGAAGCCTGAGTAGCTAGGAAAGGGTTGTGCTTCACATCACTGGGTCCATGATGAGTTTGTCTTCATGATGAGTTGACCCGGTTTCTGCCTAAGTTGTATGGAGGGCTTCTTTCTTTAGACCCTTTATCCTTACATTTCTTTTTCATTCTTCAACCCCTTCAATGCTTACCAAGACATCATTACTAGCACCTTGTTGTGATTGTTCCAGTGCTAGCATCAGTACTTAGTCGGCATTCTGCTACGTTCACATTCTACTCCATCTTTCCTAAGGACTTCTAATAATCTATTGGATTGTCCCTGGGAATATCCCTCCGGTTCTGGTTGGATCATAGGACTTAAACCTAACCACCCTTTTGACACCAATAACGTCGTGAATTAAAGATGTTCTGGGTATTTGATCGTAACCATGAAAACCACTTTAAATTCTAACAAAGTGTTTGAAAAACATTTAACACCTTGCTAGTTTTGTCGTTTCAGAAAAACTACCCCTTCACATGTGCATTAATAATCGAAAGTGTTTCGCACATGTGGGTAAGAGTTAAAGTGCTTGAGTCTTATAGATCACATTTTAATCACATTTTCTCCCCTATCTCTAATATATAAAATCTTTTGATATTAGAGATACCAAATTTGATTAAAATATATTTTGAAAAATAGTCTTGAAAATCTTCGGGAGAAAGATGTGTTAATCTTTTGCATGAAGTTGAATTGCTCCCCCTCAAAAATTGATCCAATGGAATTGTCATTACGAGGATTTGATCCACATTAAACTTTTGAGGATAGGAGTTGTTGAACACACAATTTTTGAAAGATTTTGAATATCATTGAGAAATTCTTGAAAAAATTGTGTTCAACGCTTTTTGAAAAATCAATTCTTTTTGACGAAAAGGTTTTTCTAAAGCATAACCTTGAGTTCATAGACTTTGAATGTCTTGACGAATCCACTCAAGTGTAAGAAGATTTAACTTCTTTTGCTAAGGGTAACAGTACAAAAGCGTACACTCCCCCGTGAATTTAGATCCGGGTTGCAATCTGAAAGTGATTACAAGCCATTGTGTTGAGCTCAAAACGTTGAATGTTTTGTGACAAGCTCAACCCGTGATAGATTGCTCTACCCGTTTGTTAGGATATGGTATCTTTAAAGATACACTTTCCTTTATTTGAGGTCCGAGTTACAGTCTGACATTCAACTAAGTCGTTTACATGAGCTTAAAAACTTTGAATGTTTTTAATGAGAGCTCATGACCGAGAAAATTTATTTTCCCGTTGTTAAGGATAAGTTATCATTCGTGATCAACTTTCCTTTCTTGGAAGTACGAGTCACAATCTGAGGTAATTGTAAATCATTGAAATGACATGTTTTGAAAAATATTTACAACTTTCATTCGAGCTTTATGTACACACCCGTGTCGTTATTGAGCGACATTTCTAGGTACATCCATATTATCGATACTGAAAGACATGTCGAGAGGAATATTTTTGGTATTTTGAAAGTTTTTCCATTTTTTTAATTTGTTTTTCTATGGATATTTACGTTTTATTATATTTTTTTTTCTCAAGTTTTTCGAAAATAATCCAAAATAGACTTTTGTACATCAAAAGAAGGTGATATAGAATGTACATAATTGGAACCCTTTGAAGAAGGAGAAGTGGGTTCAGAATCCGCTGTTGTACCTGCAATCACAGAAGAAGAATTTGCACAAATACTAGAATTAGGAGTAACAAATTCCTTTTCAGCGTGTAGAACAGTAGCATTAGTGCTGGTGCAGGTGTCATCACTCTTCTCTATTGGAATCCACTTAAGACCAACTTCTGTGAAAATCCGACCCGTTGGTTTCCACTGAAGACTAGATTTAGGAGTAGCTTTCTCTTGCATAGCGGAAGACTTCTTTGGAGAGAAACTATGTCCTTTTTGAATCCACGTCTCAGATTTGGTGTGGTTGTTTTTCTTTACGACGGGTTTGTATCTCCTTGTTGTCTTATGGGATTCTGTATTCGATCTCCGTTCAAAGGAACGAGATTTGACCTCATAGAGGTATTGCAAAATGCAATGGTCATGATTTCCATTGTGAATGCCCTTTTTGGAAGTGGGACATACAGGGAATTTTGGATTCACGAAAGTACTTGTATTCCTTTGTTTTCCAAATCGGTCAGGCGTAGTGTTTGAAACACGACTATTCATGGATGGTTTCCAATTCCTAGATTGCTGAAGAGGGATCCTAGGTTTTGGTTGACTACCATTAGGAGTGTGTAGAACTCTAGCGGGATTTGGTGAACTAGGTTTTTCATACACTGGTTTGTCTTTCTGAATCTTCCCTTTTTGTTTCGCATCCTCTAGGTTGTGGGTATGAACGAGGTCATTTGAACCTATAGATTCCTTTGTGGACGTGAATGTCACACGTTTTGGAGGAGTCCTAGAAGTGCTAGGTGCATTCACATGGTTGGGTTTAGCAGTAGTGTGCTTTCTAAATGGAGGAACATAGGGTGATATGGATGGTTTTGGAACACTTGGTTGCATATCAGTCTTAGGGGGTAACCTAGATTTCATATGAGAAGAATTGGAGAACGGAGTCGGTTTTCCTAAGATAGACGGCTTTGGATCCTTGTAGGCATTGGGTTGTCGAACAACAGGTTTCTTAATGCTAGGTTCCACGATTTTCCCACCCATTTTAGCAACGAGTTTCTGCAACTCTGCTATTGCTCTGTCCCTGTCTTGTAATTGAGCTTTCAACCCTTTAATTTCCAAATTCTGTTCATTCATTTCTTGAAATGTTTGGGAAAGTTTTTCTTGCAATTTATTATCATGTGGAAAACTACCAACTTCTTTTTGCAGAGCAAGTTCAAGTGAATGACAATGTTTTTGAAGGAAATCAGTTTTGTGTTGAAGTAACTCAAAAGCCTTTTTGTCAACATTTTCTTTACGTTTCGAAAGCTCAATTTCAAGACGTTCACATTCTTTGATCTTATCAAGATATTGGCATGCAACTTCAGAATATTCATCAATATCAGCACAAGATGTAAAATAAGCACACATAACATCTTTAGAAACGCATTCTTGCAAGAGTAAATCATATTCATCTGAAAAATCAGACTTCTCCATTTGAAGATCATCAATGTGTTTCTCAAGAGATTCAACGTATTTTAAATCATCAAACATTTCAGTCCGAATGAACTCCTCAAGTTGAAGAACAGTTTCTTTAATCAACGCCGTGTTAGGAATTAAGAGTTCTTTCACAAGCAAGGTAATATCTTGAGGAATTGGACGTGTCCACTCAGCATTTTCACGTTTGGCCCAGTCTCTTTCAACAATAGATTTAACATTATCTATGTGGTGTTTAAGAATACCTAATGTTTTCCTACTCTTGCTTTTAGATTCATCTAGAGGGAGGTAGTTTATGTATTTGTAAACATTAGATTTCTTAGGGGCAAATGCTTTCTTCCATTGAATTCTCTTTTGTTTGCATTCTAGAAACACTTCCTCACGAGTTTTCTGAGTTTGTTTGTTAAAAAGACCATAAAGACTATTCTCATAAGCATAATTATATGGTTTCACAAACTCCTTATTGACAAGTGGTTGACTATCATCATCCCAAAGGGCAGTCTCTTCAATATTGGCACTAACAGGCATGCAATCAAGATCTGTCCTTTCAGTCTCATCAAGATAAAGACACGGGTTCGCAGCTTGAGCTTTGGCAAGGTACTCAGGACTTGCAAAGCTAGCTTGACCCTTAAACATCGATGGAGGTGCTAGCATTCTTACGGATTGAATAGAATCATGCGTTTTATAAACAACGTTCTTCAAAAATTCGACTTGTTCTTCTAATTTTGTTACTTTTTCAGTTTCTTTCTCGTATCTAATTTTGAAGTCTTGTTTTAACGCATCTACCTCTTGTTTCTTATCCTCAAGAATTTTAGCAGAATCAGTAGTGGTCATAGAGAGCTTTTGTTCAAGTTCGTTAACTTTGGTATTTGCAAGGTACGTTTTTTGACGTTCATCCATTAAGAAAACATTATATTGACGCTTCTCTTTGGCTAATAACTCAAGAGTTGTATTATATTTGTTTTCAAAATCGTCCTTTTGACTTTTTAACGCACTACCCTTGTACCCCTCAAGCTCTTTGGTCTTTTGAAGAAGCTCAGTCCTATTACTTTCAAGGGTCTCATTAGATTTAATTAGAGCGGCTTTGCATTCTTCAAAGTTTTGAGTGAGCGCTGTGTTTGCCTTCTTTAATTGCTTTTGACTCTTTCTAGTTTCATTGACATCTTTTTGTAAACTAGCAATTAAATTAGCAAGTGCGACACGCTCCTCATCATCATACTCATTTGCATGTTGATCATCCTCAAACTCATTATTGCACATGTCTGATGAATTTGGTGTGGTATTGCTATCAGCCTTTTCCGTCATACATGTTTCAATAAGGTTTGTTGTTTGATCACTATGCTCATGCGTATTGGCATTGGCAAACACATTAAATTCAGCATTGTGTACCTCTTCCAATGGCTCAGAATCGTAAACAGGACCATTATCATAGGAAGGTGTATTGCTGATGACATTCTCATTCTCAGAGTCGATGTGTTGTTTGTCAGAGCTGCTGTTGTCTTTCCCAGAGCTGTTATGATCATTCTGCTCACCATGCGTTGTTTTCCCTGTTCTGCAGCTGTCAGTTGCATTACTCGATATTGTCTCGTTACTTACAGTTGAAACTGGACTCGTATCCACTACATGAATCTTTGCAACCGTGCACTCTTGCATTTTCAGCCTTTTGTCATTCATCTTCTTGATCATGTCTTTTGTATGAAGTAGGCGTTCATCCAAAAGCCTTTCAATTGATTCCATGTTTCCAAAAATCAAGTCTCTGAATGATTTTGCTTCCATTGTAGTGTAGTCTTTGAAGTGTTGATTTGCATCTCGAACTTCGGACTCAAAATTGGGATTCTCGAATAGCTTTGAAGCAAAAAATGGTTGAAACGGTGTTCTGAGTGTTTTGAAGGCTTTTTTGGAATTTGTCTCATGGAGGTTTTTGTTGAGTAATTCATTCTCAAGATTCTTCAAGTGGTCTCTTAAGTCATAAGTGAACGTGCGATGATCATTTTCGAAGAAGGAATGAAATGCACGCATATACAAAGGATTGTACGAGAAGGTCTCTCTTTCCAGACGTTTTAGATTAAGATCACTGAAAGCTTGCATACAACGTTGTTTAAGGACTTGTTCTTGTAGTTGCATCTCTCGTTCTTCTCTGTCTGCACACGCATTGCTCGTTTCCATGATGATGGTGTCTCAGTTGATAAAGTAACTTCGGATCTTAAGTAGATATGGTGTGATTGTGTTGTAGTTGAAATTCCGAAAATTTGAAATTTTTTCTCAGTCCGACAATAAATTCCTCAGTCCGACTAAAACGGTAAACCAAAAAAGTTTTTAATAACCAAATTTTGAAAACGAGTTAGAAATAGCCAATAACTAGTAGGGAAAAAAATTGAAAAATGAAAAATTTAAAGAAAAATAAAACCTAAAAATGGCCTAAAAATTTGAATTTTGGTCCGAAAATTTGAATTTTTGGTCGAAAATTTTTTCGCATCACCAAAATTTGAAATTGAAGCTTAAATGGCCTAAAAATGGTCTAGATAGTGGCTAAGTCTAAAAAATACTCAAACAAAAATTTAGCAAAAACACATCATCGGAATGTCCCCTAATCGGAATGTCTAATCGGTATCCCAATCGGAATGACTAATCGGAATCCCAATCGGAATGTCTAATTGGAATATCTTCGTCGGAATACCCAATCGGAATGATGCTAATCGGAATACACCAATCGGAATGTGCTATCTGAAAACACCAATCGGAATGTGCTATCGGAAAACACCAATCGGAATGCAAATCGGAATGCCAATCGGAATATTGTTGTCCAGTCGGAATGATGGTCGGAATGTTGAAACCCTTTTCCGATTGCACAGATCGGAATAACTGATCGGAATATATCCCCCTTTTCTCGGACAAAACTCAACCAATACGTGATTTTAAGCCAAAAAATGATCAAAAAACCCAAAAAATTTGTGTTTTTAGCCAAAGTAAATATACCAAATCACTACTACAACTATGTAGAAGATGTAGATGAAGAAGTAGAGCACAAAAAACACAAAAAAAATTTAAACCCGAGATGATTTATTGATTAAATCATTCGAATCATATATAATAACAACAATGAATCACAAATCTACCCCATGGCGATTGATACCAAATGTTGTCCCTAATATGTGATGATTATATAATACGAATTAAGGTAGAAAGAAAGGAAGAAATGAGATGAATTGTAGAGAGAGAAACTAGAGAGAGAAAAGAGAGAGAAGGAGAGGATTAACTTGGTGAGATTAGATTAAGAAAAGAAGTTGTTACAAAATGACCATCCACCCTCCTAACATGCTAGGAGGGTAATATATATAGTCCACCCACATGCGGGCTTTAATGGACTATATATTGGGTCGGGCTTGTCTTTTGGACTTTAATTAGTTTAAATCCAAGCCCGTGAACCACGACTAAATAACTACTTATTACAACGTTCTAATAAATATTACAATAGAAACCTATGACCGAACATTCTTGTTTGACTCAATATTTTGAGGCTAACAGAATAGTTTCTAGTTCATTTTTCAAAACATTTCGTTTATTCCACTGGCCGCGGTTCCTTAAATATCACCGCGGGTCCTTATCAATAAATAACCGCGGGTTCAATAAAGAACCGCCTATAGTGGATGCCAAATATTGATACGTTGAAAACCTTGACAATCGTTTGTATCAAGTTCTCGATTAAGCTTGACTAGATATGAGATGTGTTTGTAATAAATAATAACTATAAGTAAGGAAACACACAAACACATTAAATCAAGTGTACATCAAGCAATAGTCTAAACACAAAGCACACACATACTAAGCCTTAGCTTTTCCGTAACTAAGATGTTTAGACTAAAGGATGCACACTTGAACATAATCTAAACACGAAGCACACACGTACTAAGCCTTAGCTTTTCCGCAACTTAGATGTTTAGATTATGAGATGCACACAACACATAACATATAAATACATCTATAATAGTAAAGACATAAATGTAAAGGAAAGTACCGACACGATGATTTATAGTGGTTCGGTCACGAAGCTCCTCTTCGCCCTACTCCACTCCTCGAGTACACCTTACTCGAGAGTTACTTCATTAGTCAACAAAACTCCTTTCAAGGCGGAGAAAACCATACACGTCGCTTACACAATTTCCGACACTAAGCTAGATGTCGAGTCCTAATCTTAGGTAGGACCAATCTACACAACGTTGCCCACTTCACTATTTAAAGACACAAGGCTAGATGTCGATTTCTAATCGAAAGGTAGAACCAATCTTCACAACGTTGCCCACTTCACCATTTTACGACACAAGGATAGATTTCGAGTTCTAATCAAAAGGTAGAACCAATCTTCACGAATCTTCAATTTGAAGATAAGTGAGAACTTCACTAGACACAACTACATCACTTTATAGTTTAGTGAGAACTCACAAGACACAACCACATCACTTTATAGTTTAGTGAGAACTCACAACTCTTACCTATTACAACTCAATAAAACACATATCCAAGTGCACACATGTAACTTGGATCTACATAACATAAATCCAAGTATACACATATACAATGGATTTACACAAGACTTAATCTAAGTATTCGCAAATACAATGGATTAACACAACTAATCCAAGTATTAACAAATACATTGGATCTACACAATATTGATCCAAGTATACCCATATACATTGGATCTACACAATATTGATCCAAGTATACACATATACATTAGATCTACACAAGACACAAATAAAAATGATGAACATGATGATCTTCATCAAGACTTCATCTTTAATCACATCACAAATGTGTGAGTGATATTCTCTTTGCACTTAATAGGATGAGGAGATTGAAGGAGAGAATCACATCTTAAACAAGATTAATCTAAACTAACTAATCAAGGGTTTAAAGATGTTTTTGAAGAAACTGTGCAAAAAGGGTTAAAAGAAAACCTGGAAATGATCCACTATTTATAGGACAACATTGAAACGGTCAAAAACACCCGCGGTTCCTTATCTATACCCGTGGTACCTTATCAATAAGGAACCGCGGGTTCCTTTAAGGAACCTCCGCGTTGGAGTCCATGAAAATTTGTCCTTTAGTGGCGATATGCCATCTGGGGTAGTTTATACCCTCAAAGGATATTCCTTTGGTATGTGGAATATGCCAAATTCAAATTAAAGAATATTCTTTGGAATATACCTTAGGGAATATTCTTTGGAATATTCCAAATTCAAATTTCCATTTTTCTTTTTAATAAAACATTCTCTTAAAAATAAAGTTAATTAAAAATTACTTTGTCACTTTGTATAAAAGCGAGTTTTAAGAAAATATTAATCCTTTATCACTTAGTTAGGTTAATGACATGTTTGTACATACCTTGAGTGATTCATGCCGAATGCGATATTAGAGGTGTCAAGAGAAGTATACAAATGTATTCTTGAGTGATTATGAGTACCTTAACATTTTACATAATGTATTGTGAATTATACGTTTGTCATCAACAAAACATAAAGAGATTATATCGACAAAGCATTGTAATGTTTGCACTAACAATCTCCCCCTTTTTGATGATGACAAACAAGTAAACCGCAACACATATTAAAATGCATAAGTTACTCGTTTACACTTACTTCTCCCCCTTTTGTCGAATCAAAAAGGTAGTCTTCATTTGTAGAAGAGGAGGATTGACTTCGAGAAAACATGCATCCAAAAATCTAATCATCCATAGTGGTTGTCGTTTGAGAGGCGAGAATCCAAACCATAAAACCATCATACAAAAATATTGAGCTTGCGTCATCCTAATGAAGTCTTCAATCACCATAGGTTAACCAACTCCGAGCATAATCATATGCTTATCTACGAGTGTCCAAAATGCATTACTTGCAAGATGTTCGATGAATGCAATTTTAGTGAGTCAACGATCGCAAATGTAATGACTTGAAATCTTGCAAATGCTCCCCCTTGCTTGAGGCACCAACAAAGCAAGAATAGTGACGAGCTACAAAAATGGGTTAGAAGTGTCCTACAAAACAAGGTTAGTAGACAAGAGCATATATAAAAAGAGATGTCACCCAAACGGGGATGATAAACAAGTCATTTGCACAAACAATGACAAGCAAAGAAGTGTGCATGCGATGCTATCAATCCAAAAACAAATCAAATGAGAGGATCTTGACAAGATCAATTCACAATTGTTGGAATAGAGATAGAGAAGAAACATCCATACCAATTGTAATGATAATATGTCAAAGGGTAAAAAGCTTAGAATTTTTGGAATCACCCAAGAAAATTCAATATTTAACCATCAACTCTCAAAAAAAAAGGAAAATAAAAAGCGGATAAATCGACGGTTTAAGAAATATTCGGGATATAGGACATTATAGGCAAAAATGCCTATGAATGTCGACACCAAATGGTGTTTATCATACGATAAACTACATGCTCAAAGTTTCGTAGCTCTTCTCAATCATTATGGATGTTCAAAGAACAATTACATGATAAGGAAAGGGTAAGGCTCGACTCAACTTAGTTTAGAAAGACGAGAAGAAAGAGACTCGACTTAGAAGAGCATGATTAAAATGAATTGAGAGAGACTCAACAAAGAAGTTAAGGATAACTTCACAAATTGATTCATGAATACTATACCTTGAAAGGTGATAGTGAAATCTCGAAAGAAAATGAGAGAAGAAACTCAAAAGAAGCTCAAGAAGACATGAAGAGTTAGTACAAAATCTAACACATAATCAAGTAAGCACATAGGATAATTCATGCAATGCCTAATGAAGTCTATTATAAACCGATGTAGAGAAGGTGCGCAATTAACACATATGGCATACAAGAACCATGATTACTTAAAAAGATAAGACTAAGTAAAACATGTTAGCACGTAGGATTTAAGGACATGCATGAGTTAGACACATCTAAGAGATATTATATCGGAATTGCTTGACAAAGACAAAACCTTTATAATAAGCATGCATTCATTAACTAATCAATTAAGCATATAGCATACGGATAAGACAGAAGATATATAAGCAAGTAGAATACAAGCAAGTCATCTATCTAGATATCACAAATCAAGCTATAAGTAAATTAAATCTTCAAGAAGATTTATAATTCTTATTAGTTTAAGAAAAGGACTCAAAATAAGAGAAAAGAAAGAAACATAATAGCAACAAGATCCAAGACTCAAAGAAAAATCATGTTGAGAAACATGAAAGGAAATACAAGAGAATAAAGATCATACAAAGATGTATATAAAAAAAAGCCTAAAACTTAAGCATAATTCTAATCTTAGTTACACTAGAATCCTAAGATTTGCTTAAATTAGATGTCTTTGCAATAAGCAATCCACATGCTTAAATGAAAGACAAGGGTGGTGGCGGAATTTGGTGGGGTGAAAGGTGAAGTCACCAAGGGTTCAACAAAGTCACTCACAATAGGAATGCTTTGGATGGGTTGAGGTTGGGTAGTCACATCCAAGAGAGTACTTGGAGTGAAGGGTTAGCTCATTCATTCTAGATTAGAATGAAGAGAAGGTAGAACTATGAGAATGGTTAGTACCATGGGTTGAGGTAGTCTTGCATGGAGCAAGAGGTGGTGAGGGTATGATCCAAACTAGTAAATGGTTAAAAAGGGAAAGCCCAAGATATTTTGGGAGTGATAAAAGGTTTGAAACAAAGATTCCAAAGGGTGTTGGAACAATTGGGAAGTTTCAGAAAACTCGAATTTGAGAGCTTCTGCCAGCGGTTCTTTATCTCCACCGGCGGTTCCATATTGATATGGAGTCGCGGTCTATTTAAAGAACCGCCTACAGAGACTTGGTTTAGGTGGTGACGGAGGATTTTCCAATTAAGCAAATCCTAATGTTCTAGTCTAACTTATCATAAAGTCATGCTTAAGAGCAATAAAAACTATAACACACACAAAGGAAAGACACATAGGTTTAATTAGCATGTAAGAAGAAAGCTAAGAGAAACCTAATGGCTACAAAAGAAAAAGACTCCTAATGACATACAAAGTTCATCAAAGTAAACTATCATTAGTCATATATATAGGAAGAGCCATTTATCCAATTTAGAGAATGAGTATGAGACTGTCACTAGAGGTGCTCAATTAAGGCAAAACACGATCATTTTTACGAGTTATACACCAACTCAACTTCCCACATGGAAGTAATTCAACCGTTAGGTCAAATTAAGATCCTAGTGCATAAATTCTCTAGTAGTCATTCCCAAGTTAGACAAAATGTAATTCCAACATTTGCCTAATAAAGTTTAGCAAGGATGAAACTTGCAGGGCGACACAATGCATGACCTAATGAGGGTTAAGAATGCACCATTGCATATCTTGTCAAACAAGTCTAGTTAAGGTTTTTACCTTAATAGAACTTGAGGCCAATAACTTTGAAGTGTATAAATAAAGTTTACACAAACCAAAGGAACACTCTTGATTGGTCTTTCGGAAATGACACATTTATAAATTGCATAACAATGTAAATTACTTGAGTATTTCGGATGAAACATCCAAGTTATCAAACCGACTCTATTGTGCATTATAAGTAATTATTAAAAAAAATATGTCTAACAATTTGAACAAGTAGATTCAATATAACACCATCAACACAAGTGTGAGTTATGATCCGATGTATATTATTAATAAACCACATTCATGTCTACACTAAAAAACATGTCAATTAGATTCGATAATGATTCCAATCATAGTTTGAATAATGCATTGATATTTAATCGAAATCTTTCTTGATTCCCACAAACACTCTTTTAAGAGAAAATAGCTAAGATTTTCAAAGGGTGTTTCATGCTTTATAGTGAGACATTTATCTACTTGAACTAATAACACCATGATCGAGTAATACGACCCAAATCAATAGATTTGACAAGCTCCCAAAGCTTTCAAACCTAAAAGTGTTAAAGAACATGCCAAGGTGTACAAAATGTTTATGTAACATTTGTAAACCAAGAGATGTTAATCCTATATGCAATGCACACATAATTTTGCAACTAAGTTGTAAGAAATCTAGCATACATCCTAATTAGGAAAAACTAAATACTAACAAATACCAAGCAAGGCACAAGAGACTAGAATATAAGCAATACTACTACAAATAGCAAGGAACACTTAATAATGTCTACATATAATAATAACACACAAGAAAACACACACAAACAATTAGCTTAACACATAAAAGCATTCGTCCATGTTTTGAGTGTTAGATACAACAAAGTATTCATAGCTTGATTTTATTTGAAAATAGTCTTTGACCCATTTAAAATTTAATTAAGTTTAACACTTTGTAAATATATCAATTTTCAAAGATATATCACCAAGAGATGTCCAACTTAATAGAAAAGAGTAAAACACAAGTTTTACGACAAACCGACGCTCAATACTTTGGACAAAGTATGGAACTTAGAAACCATCCAAATTTTAAAGTTCGAATAAAGTTTTGGAAGCATTTTTAATTGAAAGAAAATTCAATTACGTTCGAAATGACGGGTGGCACGACTTCTACGGACATTCGGTTGATTTTATATGATTTTTCAAAGTTTTCAAAAATTTGTGTCGGACTGACCGCGGTTCCTTATTGATAAGGAACCGTGGGGAATAGATAAAGAACCGCGTCCAGAGGACAAAAATGGGGTTTTTGGCCAAAATCATTTGGTAACTTTTTGGAAGGACTTAGGACTCTAAAAAATCATTTTAGACACATAGAACTCGTATTTTAGAGTTAATTATGACACAAAAGATTTTTATACTTCCAAACATGAAAAGATTTAATTCAAGCTATTATACAAAGTTTATTTAACACCAAAACTTGTACGAATGAAGCAACAAAACACATTTCATAAGTAATCACTCTTCATGAGCAATTTGATACAAAGATCGTCTCTATTTTTAAAAACCGTTTTCATTTTAAAAACCATTTGTTATGAAAAAGAGAGAAAAGAT
The DNA here is from genome assembly GCA_025667525.1 of Glebionis coronaria. NCBI lineage: Eukaryota > Viridiplantae > Streptophyta > Magnoliopsida > Asterales > Asteraceae > Glebionis > Glebionis coronaria. Next base: position 608,444,972 of record CM046880.1, read on the forward strand.
CGATCCAAGCTTTAAATACAATATACTTCAAAGATCTTGAATAACCTCGCTCTGATACCAATTGTAGAAACTAGAAGCAGGAGTTGAATAGTTTCTAGTTCATTTTTCAAAACATTTCATTTATTCCACTGGTCGCGGTTCCTTAAATATCACCGCGGGTCCTTATCAATAAAGAACCGCGGGTTCAATAAATAACCGCCTACAGTGGATGCCAAATATTGATACGTTGTAAACCTTGACAATCGTTTGTATCAAGTTCTCGATTAAGCTTGACTAGATATGAGATTTGTTTGTAATAAATAATAACTATAAGTAAGGAAACACACAAACACATCAAATCAAGTGTACATCAAGCAATAGTCTAAACACTAAGCACACACGTACTAAGCCTTAGCTTTTCCGTAACTAAGATGTTTAGACTAAAGGATGCAAACTTGAACATAATCTAAACACGAAGCACACACGTACTAAGCCTTAGCTTTTCCGCAACTTTGATGTTTAGATTATGAGATGCACACAACACACAACATATAAATACATCTATAATAGTAAAGACATAAATGTAAAGGAAAGTACCGACACGATGATTTATAGTGGTTCGGTCACGAAGCTCCTCTTCGCCCTACTCCACTCCTCGAGTACACCTTACTCGAGAGTTACTTCACTAGTCAACAAAAATCCTTTCAAGGCGGAGAAAACCATACACGTCGCTTACACAATTTCCGACACTAAGCTAGATGTCGAGTCCTAATCTTAGGTAGGACCAATCTACACAACGTTGCCCACTTCACCATTTAACGACACAAGACTAGATGTTATAAGATGTATTGCATAGGTAACTCAAGAAGATGTTATAAAGAAGGCTCCAAAAGACTATATAGGTAACTTAAGAAGCTTGCTGTTATAAGATGTATTGCAGAAGATGATTAAGATCAAGGTTGAGTGTTGAATTTTTGAGGTTTATTCATACTCAAATTGAAGGATAGAGCATGTTTGTAAGAATACTCTCTGTATGTTTTGTTTTATTCAGAAACTTGATTACTAGAGTAGTTATCAAGTTTAGGGGAGGAATTTTGGGAATAAAATTGACCAAGTCCCTAGACGCTGACAAGAGAAACTTGGACGCTGACAAGAGTAGACGAGGCGCTGACAGGTGAGACGCTGATAAGAATTATCAAGACGCTGACAAGAAGACTCTTAACACAAAGACAAGAACTAAATCTGTCAATAATGAATTCTTCAAGTTGGTGGACAAAATATGAAGATAAGAATTCAGAATATATTCTTAAATGTTTAAACGATTTAGTCAATAAGTTATTTGAGTATGTTTATATTATGTATCTTCCTAAAATAGTTGATCTTAGCTTTTTGTACAAGGCTCCTTAAACCTATAAAAGGAGGCCTTAGGGTTAGACATAATACACATCCCTTTCACACACCTCTTCCACATATCTCATAACACTTTCATTGTAATCATTCACTGATATTATTAATCAAAGTGAAAGTTTGGTTTACTTTGTTTTGTTATTTGTTCTAAGTGTTAAATTCCGCATAACACTTAGTTTGTTCAATACAACAAAGTTTCTCTACGTGTTAAACTTGATTTAATCTCGTTAACACAAAGCTAAATCGATCTAAGTTTGGGATCAATAGAAATGAAATCAATTTTGAGTTGGATGAAGATGTCAATGGGACTTATGAAGATGGAACTGGTTTAGAGACTGGTGTGGATGAACCTACAAACATGGAGTTTCAATAGGAATAACCACAATCTACTCATGAGGAGCCACAAGTTGAAGAAATGATGGTAACTCAACCAGCACCAACACCTCAATCACCACTTCAAGTGAATTGGAGTACTTTCTATGAGAAGTTGGAGGAAATTAATATTCAATTTCCTGTATTTTCAACTCCACCACCACAAAGACAAATATGGTTTCATAGGAAACAGTCTTTGCAAGTACTGTCCAAATCAAGAATAAGCAATGGATCAGACAAGACTGAACATGTGCAAGTTGAAAGGATAGCTTCAGTGGAAGAAAGGGTATCTGGAGATACACAAGTGATTGAAGAAACAAGTGTGTCTAATATTGGTGAAGTCAACATTGTTGAAGATCCAAGTACTGAAGCCAAATAAGCCGACTGCAAGTACTGCTGACATTGTTGAAGACCCAAGTACTGCTAAGCCAACTAAGCCGATTGCAAGTACCGTTGGTGATCATTTTTCACTAGAAAGTCAAACTCCTTTTGGAGAGGATGAGACTTTAGACCAAGTACTTCTTGACTTAAGATAGAAGAATTCAGCTGAGAAAGCAAAACAAGCAGAGGCAGAGAGGAAGACACAACAAGAAGTTCTTGCAAAAAAGGATCAAACTAAAGGTAAGAAAGTTCTAGCTTCACACCCTACTAAAGGTATAGTTATTCAACAACAAGCTGATGAGGAAAGACCTTCCAAGATGAAGAAGAAGCTACCTAAGCTTAATCCAAAGGATAAGGGGAAGAAGCAAATACTATCAGAATCTGAAAATGAAAGTGATTCAGATGATGACATAAGCAAAGTCATGTATAGATTTAATAAACTCAACCATGATGAGGAATATGCTCTCAGAATGCAAGCACAAATTCGTGAAGATGAATTACAAGAGGAACTTGCAGCAAAGCAACATTTGCTATAAGCTAAGAGAATACAGCAAGAATGGAACATACAAGAGTATGATAGGATTCAAGCTGAATTACATGCAAGTCAGCTTCTTGTAGACTCATTGATAGCTGAAGAAAGAGATGCTAATGATGAAGAAGAGAAATCAAAGTTGATTGATGATCTGGTAAGGGAGCAACGAAGATTCTTTGTTGAAAAGAGAAGAAGAGAAAAGATTAAGCCTCCTACTACCATACAGATTAGGAATCAAATGATGAACTTTCTCAAGAAAGTTAAAGGTTTCACTCATTTTCAGCTGGTCAAGAAGAATTTTGAAGAAATCGGGACTTTGTATGAGCAAAATAACAGAACGAATTGAATTTTGTTGAGATTGGATTTGAAGCAGAAAGAATGGTTGTTGAAAGACATGGAAGACATCTGCAACAACAAAGACAATTTGGAAGCACTCCTAGATTGAGCCAAGTACTGCTGAACCTACAAATACATCTCCAACTATCAATACCACTTATGTGAGGAAGAGTAGAAAGTAGAAGGTAAGTTCAAAGGAGGAAGAGACTCCTCAAAGAATGAATGAAGGATATAAAGCTCAAGATATTGCTCAGACTGAAAATGTACAAGCAGTACATACACAGTCAACAGTACATACTGAAGAAACAGTACATACAAACTTGGAAGAGGGTTCAACAGAATTTGAGGGAACCTCCAAGGGTGTTAAAAGGAAAAGATCAAAAAAAAGAAAGCAGAAAGCCAAGAGGGCTAAGTCAACATCAGAAGATAGTGATGATGATGAGAGCTTAAAGAAGTACTTGAAGATAGTAAAATTTGAAGATCAATGTATTGATACAGAGATTTTTGGAAAGAGATCATCCATTGCTAGATGGATATACTCTATGGATCAAGGACTGGAAGCTCATGGAATTCAAAGAACTGATGGCACAACAAGAATATTCAGACTTTTGGAAGATATTCTTCACATTCTTGACAGACAAGATATTCAGGATCTTTTCAGGTTAGTTCAAGAAGCCAGTGCAGGTAAAACTGAAGTATCACTATAGGGAAATGCTCTTCATGTATGAACCACACAACTATAATCAAGAAATGTTAAAAGAATTAGAGAATCAGGTTCCTAGTTACTGGAGATATTATAGGTCATGTGGATTGCATATTTTGGATATAGATGATGTTACCTACTATATTCTACAAGAGAAGAGTTATCCATTCAAAAGAAGATTGTTGGAAAGAATGTTGGAACAACAATTAGAAGTTACAGAATAATCTGTTGATGCTTTGGAGTTGATCAGAATGGTTAAACAACAAATCAAGGATTTGAAAGATGAGGAAGAAGTTGAGAAAGAGCCTTATGTGTTTGACTTTCAGTCACACTTCACAAACGGTTCTCATTTCACCATGTCTAACACACATTAGAACTGGCTAGTCCATAAGCAAACAGTTTATGGTGAAGACTTCTCAAATCCGTTAAAAGCTGGTAGTTTGCTAAAAACTATATGGTTCTAACTCACCTTGTTTCGAAACAAAGAGTTGGCTAGTCCTAGACAAATGGTACTAGGTAAAGACTTCATCAAATCCGTTGATGGTTGACAATTAACCAAAAATTATAGGGTTATCAGTACACCTTATTCTTCATGAATAAAGTATTGGCTATTCCAGAGTGTACGGCTAACTGGTAAAGAACATATCAAATCCGTTGATAGCTGGTGACTTGCTAAAAGTCATGAAGACAATACAGATTTGTTGTTTTTGTTAACTCTTTTATTTCAGGTATGAAGATTGCAAGCAAAGAAGTATTCAACAAGAAAATACTTAGAAGGTTTTGTCTCATCAAATCCAGACTGAAGTTCATGATTTAGAGTTCATAGATTTAACTCAAGAAGACAATTACTGATGCTGCAAAGAGAATTGAATGTTTACAAGACACAAGAAGATTGTAGTTTGAAGACAAAGATGATGTTCATGTTGTTTGAAGATTATCTTATCAGAAGAAGATCTACATTGAAGTGTTTGGCTACATTCAGTTGGATACAAATACAAATTACCAAGTTCAATCCAAGGATGAAGGAAAGACTGGAGACATGTATTCTAAATACATCCAGTACAAGAGAAACAAGTTATCATTCTTGTTTAGGGAGGATTGTTGGGAATTATTTGTTAAGTGTCAAGTACCGTTAGTGTTATTCAAGTACTGGTAGTTATCTTTCAAGTACCGTTAGTGTTAACGTAGTACATAGTAAGTACTGCTACTTATAAAGTAAGTACTGCTATATTGATTAGGACGAATATATCTTTGTATAAGATATGTCATAGTTATAGTTAGAGTATATCTTATGTGATATACTTATATAGTTAGAATATTGATAATATATCGTCTGTGATATAGTTATCTTTATAGAATATTCTAAGGTTTCTAGGGTTCCTTACTCTATAAAAGGAACATAGGTACAATGTCATTCATGTACCTCATTCAATTCGATTAACAAGAGAATCGAATAGTTTAAACCAATTATGTTCTTCTGTGCTTTATAAGTTAGATTCCGCATAACTTATTTAGTTTGAGTAAGAGTTCTCAAAGTGTTTTAGTTTGATTACAAACTACTATACTAGTTCTTAACATAATATAGATCCAATCAAAGGGATCAACACTTTTGCAAAAAGAATCAGCTTTTGAAACACCCTAGAACTCAAACCTGTCTATTTTGTCGTTTTGTGAAAAAAGTTATTTTCAAAGTTCTGGCTTATTTCTTGGGATTTTTCAAAATTTCTTTTTGCAGATAAACTTAAAAACTCATAAAAAGATTGTGTGTTTAAGCAGAGATTATGGCATTGGCTTATAGCTTAATGGGCTTATTTGCCCATTAAGGATTAACTTATTGACTTATAAGCTGTGATAAGCTCACTTTCAGCTTTTGGGCCTTTAGACATTTGTGCTTAAAATCAAAATTTGAGTTAGACTGGGCATTTTCAGAGCTTTTTATTGACTTTTTGGTTTTTGGTTGAAAAGCCCATTAATATTGGAGTGCTTTTGTTTTTAGCCCATTTGGGGGCCAAATAGGGGTATTTTGGTAATTTCAAATTCATTTCTGTTTTATTAATATAAAAATACACTAGTTTGTAAGTTTTTAGAATTTTTTATAAATTGTAGATTTTTAATATTATTTTAATATTTTATTTTAATTAAAAATTGTTTTTAATATGTTTTAATAGGTTTTAAAATTTTGAAAAATACATTTTAGCTTTATTTTTTTTTGAGGTTTACAAGTTGAAAAATCTTAGTTTGGGCTTTTTGTTAATTTATATGATTTTTAGGGCATTAATTAGCATTTAAAACATAAATATTAATTAATTTAAAAAGTTTCAAGAAGTTTTGATCATTTATAAACCTTAGTTATATTTTAAGAATTTTTTGTGATTTTTTTGGAATTTTTAGAATAAGTTTTAATTTTTGCCTCGTTTTGCGTGAAAACGCGTTTTTCGTCTTACTTTAAATTTATCATAATCCGTCATCTTCTTTTCTCCTTTCTCAATATTACTCCAAAGCTTATCAAGTTTATCACACACAATTAACCTCCTTGGGAAACGAACTATTTACCTTAAGGGTCATAAGTGTGTTGATTTTAATAAATCAAATCATTTAATACTTACCGCTTTTACGCTTTGTTTTCCTAAACAAGTGTAATAATACCACAATATTTTAGCGTCGTTGCTGGGGAGGTGTGTTGTGATTAAATTTGGAAATTTTAGTTTTTAATATAACCAAAAATAGTGTTTGTGTGATTAGAACTCTAATCATACGTATTATTGTTTTTCGTTTTCTTTGTGAATATTATTACTATATTGTATACGTATCATAATAAATACAAAGTATCTCCAAATACGCGAGAAATCGCACCTCATTAGCAAGCGTTCCGGTTGTTTGTGAGTGTATCGAATTCAAACAACAAAAAGGGTAAAATAGATAAATATTTTAAGAAGCTTAAACTCGATAAGTGCAAACTATAAGGTGGGTATAAGGCGGTTGTATTTCACGACCTAAAGGAAAAAGGCTCTTAAGTGCTTCGCGCCGCCTCGTTTCCTCCGCTTGCTTGTGCGTACTTAGAAAGTGAGGGCTAATTAAGGGTTTGCCAACCAAAGTATTATCTACGTATCATATATATTTGCTTGGTTTTGAATTATTGAATCCTCTTAAACATTTTGGTGTTCCACCAACGTTTTAAAGTTATCGAAAGCTTTCACTTCACGTGGTCGATTTTCATTCCTTGAGGCTTATCTAATCATAAGGTTTGATTCGATGAGAGATTTTTTAGATTGTTGTCTACGAATACGCAAGAAAATCCAAAAAAATAAAAAACAATAAAAAACACAAAAAAAATTGAAAATACACAAAAATCCCAAAAAGAATCTTCTTTGCTCACCCCACGTTTATGCTAACTCGTTCTCAAGCAAAACGTGCACGCAAAAGTCAAAACTAAAACGAAGGAAACCAAGATCCTCCTATTGAAGAAGAACCTCCAATTGTCGAACCCGTTATAGAACCAATAGTCACCATGGCTAATCGTACTATGATGGAGTTGCTTCAAGCACCCACCAACGGTTTTGGAAAAGTGATTGTGATTCGCGCTATCCTTGCGGAGAATTTTGAGATAAAGACGGGTTTAATTTCGATGCTTCAAGCTAACAAGTTTCGCGGATACAAAAAGACAACCCTCATTATCACATACGGGAATTTTAATTGTCTCATCGCCACTAGCAAGTTTAAGGATGTTCCACACGACGCCATTAAGATGATGTTGTTTCCATCCGCCCTCTAACGTTTGATCACACAACACGTCCAATGAACAATCACTACGATGCTAGTAGTAACTTCACTTCAATAGATCTTGTAACTAAAAACCCTAGATCCAAAACCCTAATAGGGAATTGCGTAAGGATCGGTTTTGTAGACGTTACACGAAACTTGGAAAGATTCACCCGAAACCCTAATTAGGGTTTATATTCGGACGAGCCAACAAGGGGACCAAAACAAAACCAAAACCTTGATACGAGGATCAAGTGTTTAGTATAGGCTAAGAAACTTCACAAGTAAGTACCAAAAGGTAGTTGATCTTGAAAAGGTTTACACTTTATGTGAATTTAGGGTTAATGGGAAAATTTGTATGGTTTGGGTGTTGTGAGTGGGTAGATCGGACGCAAGACACAACAGAGGGTGTCGACGTACAGTCGGTAATGGGCTCGGCCCGCCAGGCCCACGGCCCATACACACCTTACTTATCCTACAAGAAACCCTAAGCCTATATAAACAGGGGTAGGGGTCTCATTATAATCAGGTTCTCTCTCTCAACCACACCTCATATACAGTATATCGATCGGATACTAACTTGACCGTCGGAGGTGGACCCCGGGGCTCCGGCCTCGGGTCTACGTCTAACTGGTTTACCTTTGTTTGCAGCATTACTCAGGACCCGGGAAGACGATGAACGGCCCAGGAGAGTCGTCAGACCGACCTAGCCAAACTATGCTCCAACAAGTTGGCGCCATCCGTGGGACCATGACTAAATCATGTTCTCATACCATCGAAAAGGAAAGATCAATACGAAAATTTGGTAATTCTAAACTCTTTCCGTGTTTTGTTTTTCACAGCATCCTTATACACGACAAAAAAAGTTGTACAATATTATGTACATCAATTCGTACGTACGTTAACAATTCTTTTAAAAGGGATTTTTGTTAGAAAAACAAAGATTCTATATCCATGATAGCAGTTTATTGTGTATTTGCTTATTTTTTAATAGAAGACAAAATCAATTTCGCCAATTAAAGGCTAGGAGTTTTCTAAGATAATTAGAGTAAAATAACCAGAAAACAATTTCCAGTCATATGACTCGAGGGTGGCACTTAGCACTTTATGTATTCTTGACTTATGGCAAAAAATTGCATGTTTCATATTGCTATACTTTTGCTAGTAAAACCTGGACGAAAAGTAGCGTGCGGATATATTTATGAATACCGAATGTCCCAACATATGTGATACGTGAATAACATGAGTAGATAATGTTTGTGGTGATCTACGCCAAGAATTTGTTAATATTGCTATTATTTTATTTAATGCAAATATCTTGATAGAGTTTTGATACATATTTCCAAGTACTATTCAAAAGATTTGCATGCTTATCATTAGTATATATCACGTAGATATATTTGTCAAGCTGTTATCACATCCTTTGACTAGACAAAAAGAAAAAAAAAGGATGCATTGATTAATGTCATTACGGGATATTTGAATATATTTGCCATTTGAATAGTTTATACGTCATACGCACGCGTTTATTTTGATATGGTACAAAACATATTTTGATTTGGTACAATATATTTTATATATCTTTTGATTCAGTAAAAATATATATTATATATATATATTTTTTTAAATAGGTAATACGATATTACCTACATCTTTTTATTAAGATATTATATATCTTTTAAATCGGTAAGTTATATTACATATATATTTTAATATAATATATTTATCATTCGCGGTCATGGTACGTCCATCCGTGCTAGTCCGTACACTCGGATATCTTCTGCCTACGGGCGTACATGTACACATCGTTCCCAGGCGGAATAAGAGGATTGAGTGAACCTAATAACTCAACTTGTCGTGTAAGAGGGATGCAACCCCAACGACCATGGATCATGTATCCTTGTTAGACACCTTACTATCAAGACGTTGTAGTAAGTTACGCAAACCACATGACTTATGATGGACTTACAAAAGACACACTGTGCACGTCTAACAAAATTTTGTCAGTCCTTATGGTAGTAACGGTACGCCGCACGTAATAGCATAGCTCATCCCATAAGTTAGATAAGATACGTCTTATACTATGTGACAATTCGCGGTTATGGCACGACCCATCCGCGTTGGTTCGCACGTTCGAACCCAATTTCTATCTTTAGTACGCGGCTATGGTACGTCCATTCGCGCTGGTCTACGTGATGGTAATTTTTTGAATACTTGATTAAGTTTAATATTACTTATCGAGTTTAGCACCATAAAACTTGGGGGCTACCAGGGTATAATACCACTATTTCCGTGCATGACACGCAAATATCTTTGGATATATTTCTTTGCCGCAGAATTCCGCCTTCTGCCGGGTTATTCCTTTGCCATGGAAGTATCACTTCCATTGGCTTATTCCTTCGCTGCGGAAGTACTCCTTCCGTGTGCTTGTTTCTGCGTCATGGAAGTATCTCTTCCATTGGCTTATTCCATCGCCGCGGAAGTACTCCTTCCGCGCGCTTCTTCCTTTGCCATGGAAGTATCTCTTCCATTGGCTTATTCCTTCGCCGCGGAAGTACTCCTTCCGCGTGCTTGTTTCTGCGCCATGGAAGTATCTCTTCCATTGGCTTATTCCATCGCCGCGGAATTACTCCTTCCTCGCGCTTCTTCCTTTGCCATGGAAGTATCTCTTCCATTGGCTTATTCCTTCGCCGCAGAAGTACTCATTCCGCGTGCTTATTTCTGCGCCATGGAAGTATTTATTCCATGGGCTTATGCTTTCGCCACGGAAGTATCTCTTCCGTTGGCTTATTCATGCGCCGTGGGAGTATTCTTCCACGTGCTCGTTATCGTTCGTCGTGGAAGTATTCTTCCACGTGCTCATTACATTTACCGTGGAAGTATTCTTCCACGTACTCATTATCGTCGCCGTGGAAGTATCTCTTCCACGTGCTTATTATCTTCGTCGTGGAAGTATCTCTTCCACGTACTCATTATTTTCGCCGTGGAAGTATCTCTTCCACGTGCTTGTTATGTTCGCCGTGGAGGTATCTCTTCCACGTGCTTATTATTCTCGCCGTGGAAGTATCTCTTCCACGTGCTTGTTATCTTCGCCGTGGAAGTATCTCTTCCACGTGCTCTTTATTTTCGCCGTGGAAGTATCTCTTCCACGTGCTTATTATCTTCGCCGTGGAAGTATCTCTTCCACGGGCTCATTATTCTCGCCGTAGAAGTATCTCTTCCACGTGCTTATTATCTTCGCCGTGGAGGTATCTCTTCCACGTGCTTATTATCTTCGCCGTGGATGTATCTCTTCTACGGGCTCATTATTCTCGCCATAGAAGTATCTCTTCCACGTGCTTATTATTCTCGCCGTGGAAGTATCTCTTCCACGTGCTTGTTATCTTCGCCGTGGAAGTATCTCTTCCACGTGCTCTTTATTTTCGCCGTGGAAGTATCTCTTCCACGTGCTTATTATCTTCGCCGTGGAAGTATCTTTTCCACGTGCTCATTATTTTCGCCGTGGAAGTATCTCTTCCACGTGCTTCTTATCTTCGCTGTGGAAGTATCTCTTCCACGTGCTTCTTATCTTCGTCGTGGAAGTATCTCTTCCACGTGCTTATTATCTTCGCCGTGGAAGTATCTCTTCCACGTGCTTATTATCTTCGCCGTGGAAGTATCTCTTCCACGGGCTCATTATTCTCGCCGTAGAAGTATCTCTTCCACGTGCTTATTATTCTCGCCGTGGAAGTATCTCTTCCAAGTGCTTGTTATCTTCGCCGTGGAAGTATCTCTTCCACGTGCTCTTTATTTTCGCCGTGGAAGTATCTCTTCCACGTGCTTATTATCTTCACCGTGGAAGTATCTTTTCCACGTGCTAATTATTTTCGTCGTGGAAGTATCTCTTCCGCGTGCTTCTTATCTTCGCCGTGGAAGTATCTCTTCCACGTGCTTATTATCTTCGCCGTGGAAGTATCTCTTCCACGTGCTTATTATCTTCTCCGTGGAAGTATCTCTTCCACGGGCTCATTATTTTCGCCGTAGAAGTACCTCTTCCACGTGCTTATTATTCTCGCCGTAGAAGTATCTCTTCCACGTGCTTCTTATCTTCGCCGTGGAAGTATCTCTTCCACGTGCTTATTATCTTCGCCGTGGAAGTATCTCTTCCACGTGCTTATTATCTTCGCCGTGGAAGTATCTCTTCCACGGGCTCATTATTCTTGCCGTAGAAGTATCTCTTCCACGTGCTTATTATTCTCGTCGTGGAAGTATCTCTTCCACGTGCTTGTTATCTTCGCCGTGGAAGTATCTCTTCCACGTGCTCTTTATTTTCGCCGTGGAAGTATCTCTTCCACGTGCTTATTATCTTCGCCGTGGAAGTATCTTTTCCACGTGCTCATTATTTTTGCCGTGGAAGTATCTCTTCCACGTGCTTCTTATCTTCGTCGTGGAAGTATCTCTTCCACGTGCTTATTATCTTCGCCGTGGAAGTATCTCTTCCACGTGCTTATTATCTTCGCTGTGGAAGTATCTCTTCCACGGGCTCATTATTCTCGCCGTAGAAGTATCTCTTCCACGTGCTTATTATTCTCGTCGTGGAAGTATCTCTTCCACGTGTTTGTTATCTTCGCCGTGGAAGTATCTCTTTCACGTGCTTGTTATCTTCGCCGTGGAAGTATCTCTTCCACGTACTCATTATTTTCGCCACGGAAGTACGTCTTCCGTTGGCACATTTCTTTGTTGTAGAAGTACGTCTTCCGTGACGAATTACTTGGCCCGGCTCAGAGTGAATTTCCAAAATTTATATCGTTTACACTTACTTAGACGGAGTCTGATCAACTACGTTTTAGTTCGGGAAAAGACGTAAAGAATTTTGGAAAATCATTGTCAAATGTTGTGGCCGCAAGACGGATATAATATCCGCATAGACATGCCACAGAAGTACGTCTTCTGTTGGCCTCAAGACTAATGAAATATTCGCACTATGCTGCATCATTAGTGGGTATTAGAAGTACGTCTTCAAATGTTCACGATGCAGCATACGGGTTCCACCTTTACCTTCACAAAACCTTCTTGTCATCCTCACGTTAGTGATGAATAAGAATGATACCTTGCTAATGCCAGTGTTACCCCAGCTATAGAACAAGTTTTCTTCTTATGGGGTCCTTACCGTCTAATCACGGGAAACCAAGCATTCGAGCACAACCACCCGTCTTACGTATACGTGTTTTCCCATTTCTTTTGACGTGGATATGCTTACAGGTAGCAGATATGGTGTAAAGTCTAGTAACCTCGGTAATAACCTCGCATACTAGACTGGGGGGACATGATGACGTATAGTGGCTATGCTCACTATTCGTAACCCCAATCATCATCTTTTTGCTAAAGGTGGCCCATTTACGAGTGGAGCCATATGTTACGGACGACCCACGAGGATGTCCTAAGCAACAAGCCACACGCGGTTGTTAGTGAGCGTGATACACAAATGAGTCTAGCATAACATGATCATGGACCATATCATACTAGACTGGGGGACATGTCGACGTACAGTCGGTAATGGGCTCGGCCCGCCAGGACCACGGCCCATACACACCTTACTTATCCTACAAGAAACCCTAAGCCTATATAAACAGGGGTAGGGGTCTCATTATAATCAGGTTCTCTCTCTCAACCACACCTCATATACAGTATATCGATCGGATACTAACTTGACCGTCGGAGGTGGACCCCGGGGCTCCGGCCTCGGGTCCACGTCTAACCGGTTTACCTTTGCTTGCAGCATTACTCAGGACCGGGAAGACGACGAACGGCCCAGGAGAGTCGTCAGACCGACCTAGCCAAACTATGCTCCAACAGAGGGAGAGACAAAAATTATGAGGTGTACGGATGTGTATTTATACTAATCCTCCACCTCCTTAATTTCTTGTTCCCTACTCCAAGAAACCTAATTAAGGAAAAATATTCCTTAATCAAATAACATAGAATATTTACTTACCAAAGCAAAACCAAAAAATCTTTTAGAACCCCCTTGTGGGAATAATTGGCTGCAAGGCCTTAGGGGTGTTCTAGAATTGATTTTCTTCCTAAATTTAAATAACGTACTCACGATAAATTAATTAAATCCCGTTAGTTAATTTAACTATCGCTAATTAAATAATACATGAAGTTTTTATTAAACATTTAATTATAAATAATAAAACGTAACAATAAAAGTGTGTTCTTCGTGTTGAGTGTGTGCCGCCGATAGGCTCACGCATTTACCGATGGCTAAACGATCGCATATCTCAACAATGACCGTGAAGGGTGCTTCTATTACCGAAGTGTAGTATTCAAAACCCAAACCCAGAACCGTCACCCTAAGAAACCGAAGGAGATGAGTACTTCACCCACCGAAAGAAAACCAAGCGGAAAATGGTCGAAGGAGAGCTCGAGATGTTAGTTTAGATGTTCAAAATTTGATAGATTGCTTATGAGAAATTCGAGTTCAAATTTTCGTCACTTATTTTGTTTTAATGTTTCTACATGTTGTAATTCTTTTAAATGAACCTCAACCAAAACGAATCATAACATGTACTGACTTTTTATCTCTAAGATTAACGAGAAAGAATCTTGCCCGCCCTCGAACTATTTTTATTTGATAATCGATGATAAACAAGAGTTGAATCATCGAATTTTAGTAAATGAAAGTGTACGTATATTAAACGCGTGCTTTCATTGATTTTTTTAAAATAAACTTTAGTATATAAAGATGTGTTTTTTTTAATTTGTGATATGATAAGATTCACATTCTTTAATAATATCAACTGCACGTCTAAATCGTATTAATATTTGGTTCATTTTGTTCGTAGTTCAAAGTCTCTCATGTTGGTAATATTTTTTCTCCAAAAAATCGTTACATATTTACTAAATATTTAATAAATAGTAAAGGTCAACAATTTTCATTAAATAGTATGGATGATATATCCGAAGGATATCAATATTGGGTTCGTTTTCTTGTGATTCAAAAACCTTTATGTTAGTATATTTTTTAGTTAGAATATCGCTACGTGTTTATTAAATACTTGATAACAATCAAATCTTGTTTCAAAAGGTCATAGAACTAGGGATGATCATGGGTAGAGGTGTCAAATGGGTTGACTCGACCCAACCCGAATGCGACCCGAACTCGATAAGAGCTTATAGGGTCAGGTTGATTCGGGTCACACTTAGCTTAACGGATTTATCGGGTCAACCCGATAGACCCGATAAACTAATATGGTCGGGTAAGGGTCTTTGTTAATTTCTTATCGGATTATCGGGTCAACCCGATAAACCCGATAAGCTATATTGACATGTTAAAAAATCTCTAATTTTTGAACATAATTTTTTGTTTTACATACTGTACTTCTTTTATCTAGCATAAAGCATTTTAAGTTACTTGTTTCACTTTGTTTGATATATATATGAAGCAGCAAAGTATAAACTGTGTTGATGGTATTTGTTAAAAGTACCACCATAATCTGATATCTAACTTTTAGGGACTAATTGTGTGTTTTTTATTATTGCAGGGACTTAAGTTGGTACTCTTGGAAAGTGCTGCTGGACATGGACATTGGGCTTTTTGGACTTGGGCTCAAGTTATATGAAGGCCCATGTTTCTGTGGTTTTATGACCGTTGGTCACATCTTTGTATAAGTTACCCTAACGCATTATGAGTTAGGGTTGTGAGAGTGTGATGTGTGTTTTTAGCCGTCAATGGTGTATCATACTGTCTCTCTCCACCATTGTTGATTCATCTTGTTGTTCTTATTTAATCTCTGTAAAACTATTATCAATTAGATAATAGATCCACACCAGATTATATCTGTGGTGGATTTTATTGTTTTAAACTCTCTCTTAAGTTTCTATTGGTTTTGAGATTTATATAAACTGTTTTGAATCATCATATCTTGTTTTTCTACATGGTATCAGAGACTGGTTTATGAATCTGACTCTGTTATTGTGAAAAGTTTTTTATAAATCCTTTTTGTTTTAATAGTTTTTTATACTGTTTCTAAAATTGATTTTTCCTTTGAATCTGCTATTGAAATAGCTTTATATTTCTTCGATTTACAAAAGCCCAATTTTTTGAAAAAAATTAGGGTTTGAATTTTTTGGGGATCTTTAGATTTAAAGATTCTGGTGGCTAATTGGTATTATTATTGGGTTACTTGTGGCATTCTCACTATCATACGTAGTGAATCCCTAATTTTTTACAAAAATTAGGGTTTACTATTTGTGATATGTTCTTGAAGGTTCTTTGGCTTTATAATGGTATCTTGGTGACGGATCTGTTAGCGTTGTTGATTTTCCCTAATTTTTCCCGAGAAGAAAAATTAGGGTTTGTCATCTTGGAGGTTCTAATACCTTCTAGACTAAGTGAATCTAGAAGTATCAGTTCGATTGTGCATGTTTTTGGGCTCACTGTAACACCTCTTGACTCTCCTTTTTTAATTGATATTTGGTTATCTGTTTATTTGTCTGCCTTCTGTTGGGTTGGTTGTATTTATTTTTTGGATCCTCACTCATTGCTTGCCTTTGACCTACCACCCTTGAGTGGTTTGGAAGCCTGGGAAATTTGTTGGTACTGTAGTGAGTTTTTTTTTACCCTTTTGACTTTTCACCATGTCTGGCCATGAAGAGTCTGCACATGGTGATGATGATACTTAGAATATGACTGATCCAGTCACGCTCAATAGTAAACTTGATTTGAGTGATCTATTACATTTACACCCTAATGATACTACTGTATAAACTGTTGTTTCTATTAAATTAAAAGGGACTGAAAATTATCAAGTTTGGACTAATGCAATTTTACTTGCTTTAGAAGGAAAGAAAAAGATTCGTTTTATTGATGGTACTTGCAAAAGGTCCTTAACTGATGAGATTTTGTGAAAAAAGTGGGATAGGGTGAATGCTATTGTTCTTGGTTGGATTTTGAACTCTATTTTTGAGGAATTGTTCCTTGGGAAATTTTTTTCTAAAAAGGATAAACATGTATGGAATGAACTAAAGGAAACTTACCATAAAGTTGATGGGTCTATTATATTTAATCTTCATCATAAGATTAATACTCTTAAGCAGAATGGGTCTAATTTATCTGATTATTACCATAAACTAAATGCTTATTGGAAACAATATGATGCTATGATTGAGTTGCCTAATTGTGTGTGTTCTACTTCTAGTGAATTTAAGAAACATAATCAGTTGTTAAAGCTTATGCAATTTTTGATGGGACTGGATGACTCTTACATGAGCATTAGAAGTTCTATTCTCTATAGAGAAAGTCTTCCAGATCATAAGGGTGCCCATGTAATAATTTCTAGTGAGGAGTCTCACTGGTTAGCATCTGGGACTCTTGCTGGGTCCTCCCAAAGGACTCAGACATCTGCATTCTTGTCTAATGGGCATGCTAGAAACAATATTAAAGAAATCAGAACACTAACAGTGGTAATTACATACCAAACAATGGAAACAATGGCATGTTTAGACCTAACTCTGTCACCACTAGATTTATATCTAATGCTCCTACCAATACTATGCTTAGACCTTATAGTAATTCTAATGTTGAGATTGCTTGTGAAATTTGTGGTTATAATGGTCACACCATTGATAGATGTTTCAAGATTATTGGTTACCCAAATGATTTTGGCAAAAAAAAGGGGGGGAAAAGTTTCAAAGGCAAGAATGTCTCCAACAGTTCTGTTACGACATCCTCTTCATCTGGATTCAGTGATGAAAAACTTGCCACTTTGCTCTCCATGTTTAAGGATAACAAGGGTAGCACTAGTGGATCTGTAAAAACTATTCATGCCAACATGGCAGGTACATACTTGAACAACAGTAAGATTTTTAATGACAACTTTGAGAAGTTAATATGTTCTAACACTAACATCAAATCAAAACTTAGGTATAATGGGAAGGTTGTTGATTCTAGGGCAAATCAACATATGACCAACAATGATACAGAATTGGAAAATGTGTTTGATATTTCTCACCTTAATATTAAGGTGGCTCATCCAAATGGGACTGAGGCCATCATCTCTAAAATTGGGAATCTAAAACTTTCAAATGGTTTGGTTTTGTTTGATGTTCTTGTAATACCTGATTACTGTGTCACTTTAATCTCTGTTGACAAACTTGATAAGGATACTAAGATATTAGTTGTCTTTGATGAAGATAAGTGTTTTTTTGTGAATCAGGATTTGAATCTCCAAAAGATTTTGGGGACTGGTAGGCAATGTGGTGGTCTGTACTATTTAGATATAGAAGGTACTAAATGTGTGAATGGCTCCAATGTGCTTACTTTCTCTCTGTCTAAACATGATTGGTATTGTAGGTTAGGTCACCCTGTTGACCCTGCTCTAAATTTGCTCAAAACTTCCTTAAAAATTACATATGTTGATCAAACTGCTTTTTGTGAAATATGTCAAAGAGCTAAACAAACTAGAGAAACTTTTCCTTTAAGTGATCATAAAACTAAATTGCTCGGTGAACTTGTTCATTTAGATCTGTGGGGTCCTTGACCAGTCACTCTGGTCATAGATATATTTTGACTATTGTGGATGATTTCACAAGTTGTTTGGGTGTACTTGATTAAAAGCAAAGATGAAGTTGGAACTTCATTTGAGATTTTTTATAATCTTTTAAAAAATCAATTCAAGAAAAATGTTAAAATTTTCAGAAGTGACAATGGGACTGAGTTTATGAATAAGTTTTTTCAAAAATTTTGTCATGAAAAGGGAATAGTACACCAGACCTCTTGTGCTTATACCTCACAGCAAAATAGTGTGGTTGAAAGGAAACATAGGCATCTGCTTAATGTTACTAGATGCCTTATGTTTCATGGGGAATACCTTTGAGATTTTGGACTGAATGCATTCTAACTGCTACTTATCTTAACAACAGATTACCCTCTTCTGTGCTAAATGGTATATCTCCTAATGAGTTGATTTCTAATTCATCCCCTAATCTCTCTCATATTAGAACTTTTGTTTGTCTTTTTTTCCACTATTTTAAATAGTCATGATAAACTCACCAGTAGGTCTGAAAAATGTGTTATGATGAGATTTTCTAATTCTCAAAAGGGTTACAAACTTTATAGTCTTGACAGGCTTTAGTTTTTTGTATCTAGAGATGTTAAGTTTTTTGAATCCATATTTCCTTTCAAAGATTATGTTTCAAATAAATTAAAGAATAACAACAAAGATTTTGATGTCTCTTAATATGATAAAGCTTTAACCTTTTTAGACTTAGAAAACCCTGAACTTCCCAATGATGAAGAGAGAGTAGTAGACAACCATAATGGTGACCTTGTGTCACCAAGTGCTAGTAACCCACCCTCAGGTCTAGGTGATGCTGGAAATATTATGTCAAACAATGATACCAGTGATGCCAGCCTGAATGAGACTGAGGCTGCCACACTTGATGAGAATAACAGTTCTGAGGGAAATATAGTCTTTAATCCAAATCTTCCTCTCCATGGTCAAAACATGGGATAAAATTTGGGTGATAACTCTACTACTAATGTTCAGGGTGATCAAGTCTTAAGGAGGTCTTCAAGACCTTTCCTAAAAATTATAATGATTTTGTTGTAAATTTAGAAGTGAAGTATGGGATTGAAAAATTTGTTGGGTACTCTAAACTCAATGTGGATGTTTTATATTTTGTGACCCAATTGAACAAAACTAGTAATCCTAGGAATTTCTTTGAAGCATCTCAAAGCCCTCATTGGGTTGATGCTATAAATCTTGAGTTTGTTGCCTTGCTTGAGAATGATACTTGGGATTTAGTTGAATTGCCTGTTGGTAGGACTGCTTTAAATTCTAAATAGGTTTGGAAACATAAATTTATGTTCAGTGGTGAAATAGAAAGCTATAAATCTAGAATTGTTGCTGGGATTGTGGTCATAAAGAGGTTATTGATTATGAGGAAACCTTTTCTCCTATTGTGAAAATGGTCACTGTTAGGTGTCTTATTAATTTAGCAGTTAATCAGTCTTGGTCTATTTATCAGCTTGACATTAACAATGCTTTTCTGTATGGTGAGTTGGATGAAACTGTTTACATGAAACCCCCTCAAGGTTTTTACTTTAATAATCCTAAACTTGTTTACAAACTGAAAAATTCCATTTATGGACTTAAACAGTCTCCTAGACAGTGGAATGCTAAACTTACTTATGTGCTTGTTAAAAATGGTTTTACTCAAAGTAAATTAGACTACTCTCTTTATACTAAGTCTTGTGACAAGTCTTTTATTACTGTGCTTGTTTATGTGGATGACATTATTGTTACTAGAAATAATGGGAAAGAAATTGACAGCTTTAAAAAAATTTGAAAGGAAATTTCAAAATTAAAGATTTGGGAAAATTGCAATTTTTTTAGGGATTGAGGTTGTTGACACCAATTCTGGTGTTTGCTTAAACCAGAGAAAGTATGTTCTTGATCTTTTGTCTGAATATGGGATGCTTGCCTGCAAACCATCTAAGACCCCCTTAATTGCAAAGCTGTCAATATCTAATGAGGCTTCTGAGAATGATCCTTTGTCGGAAAACATTGTTGATTATCAGAAACTTATGGGAATTTTATCTACTTGACCAATACCAGATAAGATATTTCATATTTTGTTCATTATCTTAGTCAATTTATGCATTCTCCCTTACGGTCTCATTTGAAAATTGCTTTTAGAGTTCTGAGATATTTGAAGGGCTCTCCAGGCCTTGGTGTTACTGTTGAGAAGAATTCTGGTATGTTTCTTAAAGCTTTTTCTGATGCAGACTAGGCTAAGTGTATTGTGACAAGAAGGTCTATGACTAGTTATTGTGTGCTTGTAAATGATAATCTTGTCTCTTGGAAGAGTAAGAAAAAAATACTCTCTCTAAGTCATCGGCAGAAGCAGAGTATAGGGTTCTTGCTTCTCTGACCAGTGAAGTCATTTGGATCCTAAAAATTTTAAAAGATTTGAATTCTCACAATCTTTTACCTATGGATCTGTTTTGTGATAGCAATTCAGCAATTAAGATTGCTGCCAATCCTGTGTTCCATGAGAGCACAAATCATCTTGAGATTGACCTTTATTTTTTAAGGGAAAAGATCTTAAGTGGCATTATTAAGACTAGAAGAGTGGAATCTGCAAATCAAGTTGCAGATATCCTTACCAAAGGATTGGATATAATTCAACATGAAAACCTGGTTAAAAAACTTGGGTTGATTGACTTGTTTAGCATATCAGATTAAGGGGATGTTAAAAGTACAACCATAATCCGATATCTAACTTTTAGGGAATAATTGTTTTGTTTTTGAGTATTGCAGGGACTTACGTTGGTACTCTTGGAAAGTTCTGCTGGACTTGGACATTGGGCTTTTTGGACTTGGGCTCAAGTTATATGAAGGCCCATGTTTGTGTGGGTTTATGACTGTTGGTCACATCTTTGTATAAGTTACCCTAACTCATTCTGAGTTAGGGTTGTGAGAGTGTGGTGTGTGTTTTCAGCCGTCAATGGTGTTTTATACTATCTCTCCACCATTGTTGATTCATCTTGTTGTTTTTGTTTAATCTTTGTAAAACTATTATCAATTAGATAATAGATCCACACCAGATTATATCTGTGGTGGATTTTATTGTTTTAAACTCTCTATTAAGTTTCTGTTGGTTTTGAGATTTATAT
This sequence comes from Glebionis coronaria, assembly GCA_025667525.1. NCBI lineage: Eukaryota > Viridiplantae > Streptophyta > Magnoliopsida > Asterales > Asteraceae > Glebionis > Glebionis coronaria. Next base: position 608,466,104 of record CM046880.1, read on the forward strand.
GAATTGTTTTGAATCATCGTATCTTGTTTTTTTACAGTATTAATTGTTAGTTTGTGGACGTAATTTAAATAGTCGTGTGTTAGGATCGAACTCGGGACTATGGGAATGCACACAAAAGTTTAGAGCTATTTTATTATTTAATTATGTTTTTATTAAACGTAGTTAAATAGTTAACGAGGGTTAATAACCGTGAATAACGACCGTTAAGTATTTAATGGAAAATGAGTAACGGGCATTAACTAGTAAAAGTGGAAACAAAATATTGTGTCCCAAAACTATTTTGGGAGCACAATAGGCTGCCCCTTTTGAGGGAACATTTATGTGTTTGTGGTGTATGTTTTAGTTTTAAGACAAACAATATATTCTCTATATTTAGTTTTTTCTCCTAACCCTAGGCTTACATCCACTATAAATACAAAGGGTTTTTCATTGTTCTCTTTGCTCATTCAAGTAAAAGAAATCATACCCAAACACTTGCTAGCCATGCTCGGCCGAATCCCTTCTCTTAGGCTGATTCGGTTTTGAGTTTTCCACTTCTACGACACGGTTCTGATCGTGTGACCTAGCTTGTCAAGTAGCTTGTTCGAGATGTGTGTACAGGAACATAGATTCAACCTTTGTTAGGTTGATCTTGGATTGGTGTTTTGCATTCTATTTATTTGAAGCATTGCAAGGTACATTCCCGTTTAATTTTATGTTCAATTAATTATATGCATGTTATGATTATATGATCCGTAATCGCTTCCGTATGTGCTATGATGTTTATATGTTTTTTTATCAAAATAAATGTTATGTTAGATCTAACAAATTAAAAGTGGCATCAAGAGCCGTTTTAACATTGCAATAAATATTGAACACCGATCTTAATAATTGTATTGTTAAAACATGAGTTTTAGGGTTTACCATTTTTTTATAAAAATCAGACCATAATGCTAGGATCACACGAAATTTTTTGTGTTATTGCTAAATAAAGAAAAGATTTTCTTGTAAACCCTATAATACATGTTAGATCTTTAGGTTTTAATTACTTGATTAACTTGTTAGTTCTTGTAATTAAATTAATCGGGTAAAGATCCTAAAACAATATAATCTTTACGTGTTTTAAGTGATTATATGCATCTACAATATAATCTTTACTTGTTTTAAGTCATTATATGCCTACAATATAATCTTTACTTGTTTTAAGTGATTATATGGATCTATTAATAATCTTTACTTGTTTTAAGTGATTATTTGAATAGACAATAAAATCTTTACCTGTTTTAAGAGATTATGTGGATCCATGATAAACGTGCATGTTTTCATGGATCAAAACTTGCCATGTAGTAAATGTTACGAATATTTGGCATATCTTCTTAATCAGATCATAAAATTTTTAATTAGGGAAGACTTAATATCCTATTAAAAACCTTAGGTTTAAAAAGATTTTATTACCTAAATAAATGCATGTGGCTATGTGATTTATTTTTAGCGCATATATTTTGTAAATTTGTGCTTACAAGTTATTTTTGTCTTAGATATTTTTTGATATATGCCTATGTGTTTAACTAATTTTGTTTGAAATGTTGTAAACAATGGGTATATTTTCCAAAAACAAATATATTAATTTGACTAAATAACTATATAAACACAATTGATTTGTTAAGAAGTTTAAATGAGGCCTATTATTGAATGTATCTAATGCTTTAAATTATAATTAGTATCCTTATCCGCTATAGTGTTCCATCTTGATATTTCATCTTGCCTGAGCGTGTTGGGTTTAAGAATTAAAGTGCCCTCGCTCCCCAAATGATTATAGAATGGCGTCTACGAATAATGGCTACTGAATACATAATTCTAGCACTCTATAATTCTTTAATGTGGTCATTTAATCTTCAAAAAAATGAACAATAAAAGTTTTTTTAATAAAACTTATGCTATGGAGTTGTATGCATGCTTCTCCATACATAATCTTTGATTTGACACATCAAATAATACCCACAATTTAAGTTTGAATGCCATCTAATTGAGAACACTTGAAGTTGCAATTTTAGTCAAGTGAGAGCCTTGGATTAAGATTGTGATGGAAAGAAAACTATTCATATGAGTGAGATCTCGATTGAAAGTTTTTAGTTCATCAGATTAGAAGACTTAATTGAGTTAGTTAGTGAGATCTAGAAACTCAAGGCATTAGAAAGGGACTAAACATATTTACAAGTAATTTTTTAAGTTGTAATGTAAGTCCTTTAAATATACTAAAATTGCAAAAGAGTTTGTCAATTAAATTGTTCGACAAGTTGCCATGCTGAATACATTTATTACTAGCAGATCAACTGATGTAGTAAATTTATGTCACCATGGGTACTAGTTATTCAAGGAAAATACTATGGTTAATTTGTTAACTTGGGTAATTTTATTTTCTTGAAAGTGTTTATTATCGAAAATACTAAGATAGAATTTTGTACATTCTTTTAAATGTATTAATGCAACATTAAACCATAAACATGGTTTATTCAAATAATTGTAAATTGATCTACAACCGTAAAGGTGTAAGGATAGAGTCAATCTTTACAATAAATGATAAACCTAATTTCTTTTCCAAGGAAGAATAATTCAAATCAATCCTAGTCCTTTTCCATAGTTGAAGAAGGAATAATAGGAATATTAGAAAAGTCTAATTCTAAATGCATAACTCATAGCAAACTTTAATAGTTAAGAAATTTACATATTTTTGAGTTATTAAATTAGAGATAAGACTTTTTACCCTAAAATGGTAAAAGACAAACTAGCAATCCTTGTCTAGTAGTTGTGTTTTAACCATAGATATGCGTCACATACCATTATGCGATGGTAGACCTATTAAGGAAGAAATTGCATGCCAAAATTTCTTTTCAAGTTTAAAAGCATTTGATGGATAAGTCATCATTTACGAAGTAGTATACACTCTTTAACACTATAGTAATTGTTACAAAGGTGTTGTTAAAAAGTGTAAGAAACTAAACAACACATAAATATATCTCACATGATTTGAAACCCTTACATTTGTCAAATTCAGTGGGAGTATTATGTTGTTATATAATTCTAGACTATTATAACGTTCTCTGATTTTATGGGATTTGCAAGACCTTTAATCTTGGATATTATCCATATTATTATAACGTTTTCTAGCTTAGTGGGAGTTACAAGTTTATTCGCTTGGTAATTACCCATATGATCCCTAGAGTGTATCTAGAATTAATTTCGCATGTTTTACACTTATATTTCCAAGGATAGTCATAAACCGATTCTTGATAATTAAGGTGGTTCTGCATCTACTCGAAATGATAAATATATAATGACACAATCATATTTATAACAGACAAACGTTAGACGTGATGTTTATCTACTATATGAGATCGTTCCATGCACAAGTGGGAGAATTATACATTGTGTACAAGAAACAACTCATAAAGATATGATAATTTTCTTGACATCAAAGTAAGAGACTAACAATCTGATATATATATATATATATATATATATATATATATATATATATATATATATATATATATATATATATATATATATATATATATATATATATATATATATATATATATATATATATATATATATATATATATATATATATATATATATATATATATATATTAGACGAAAGTTAGAACTTGTGTCATTGTAATAATAAAGATTATGATAACGTATACATATCATTCAAATTAAGAAACACTTGTAGTTTGGATTTAGTCATGTGAGAGCTTGAACTAAATTGCAATCACAAGGGTAAAATATCCACATGTCGTGAGATCGGGCGTGGATTATATTGTTGTTTCTTAAGTTAGATAATTCCCTTGAATGATATTAAATACATAAAATGATCTTATACTACTAAGAGAAATATTTATGTAGCATCGGAATTACATAAATAGACTAGTAGTTAATTAACTTAAAAAGACTAATGAAACCTTGAGGTGTTCATGATTACTTAGATTATACATGTTTATGTTTTCTATGTAAAGTCACAAACATAAAGTCTTGAAAAATGTATAATATAAAGTAAGACGCTAAAGTATTATGTCTTATTCATTAAGACATATACATGGAGTCATTTTTCAAATGACTTAAAACGTTTGATGGAATTATAACAAATTTATGTCTCATCTTAAAGACATAGATATGAAGTGATTATGCATGTAAAATGGTTTGGAAACTATTATACCATTAACTTGTATTAGTTGGTAAATAGGAAAACCTAAAGATATATATTTATCTTAAATATTGTTAGATTGATCTACAATATTAATCCTAATAAAATACTTCAAATGCATTTTGGAAGTTTAAAGTTAAGTAAATCAAACTTTCAATATATTGATTCGAGATAAATATATCTTCTTTCTTCCAAAAGTTTTCAAGGTTAGAAAATTGAGTAGGACTCGGATTAAGAAGATTAATTAAGATATCATTATATATGGAATGTGATGAATCACATTATATCTTAAATTGAAATTTAGAATTTGATTAAACTACTTAAGAAGTGGATTATTAACAAACTAAATGAATTATCGTTGTACTTGTAGTATCCCAAAAGATAACTTTGAAACGTTGATTTATTTTTGCTAAGTAGTTAAAGGTTAACTTTTAATTACTAAAAGCAAGTGGGAGTTTTGATATTGGAAAGATAAAATTACAAGGTACATGATCTTCTAAGATACACTAGTAATTATCATGAGGTAGGCATGTAAATGCTACAACTCTTGATGAAGGAATTTTAGTCATAGATCCGCAAGAATATCACAGATATGCTATTAATATGCTGAGAATTATGAGTTACATAATATAATTATGTTTTGTTACCAAATGAAGAATTGGGTAAAATTACTCACACTATGAATGACATAGATGTTGTCTAAATAAGATAATCAATCTTGATGATTTGGTTTATCTTGATAGTTTGACTAGAAAGTAAAGATGAGTTTCTACAAAGAGAAAGTAACCTTAAAGGTTTTAATCTTTGTGTTTGAAATCTTATGGATAAAGTTGTACACAAATTTAATGTATGTAATTTTGGCTAGATAATAAATCACGCTTAAGCAATTAAATGTGATTGAATATTCTTTCCTAAAACACATTAAATATATAAATATTATGATTGTCATACTATTTGACAATTGAATTTATATGAACTCTTTCTTGAATGACTACTTAAGCGAGGACGATAAGTAATCAAAATAAGTTAATTAATTCAAATAAATATTTGGAGTGTACTAAGTGCAATTATCCATGAGTGGATAAATGTGTGCATCTAAGAGATTATTCTTATGTTTTAATTTGAAAATCAATGTTAAGATTTGAAATTAAAGTAAGGTAATTCCTAATTATTCCTGGAAGCTAGTGGGAGTATTATGATTATTTTCTTAAATTGTATATGATACGAAAGTAAGTTTCATTCAAAATAAATGCCAATTTTGGTTTAGCTTTGGGATGAAATTTCACTTTAAAGGTTTAGAAAATAAGATATACATAAACTTGAACATAAATGTTTGTTTGTGTGGTAAAAGAATCTAACACGACATGATATGCCATGAGGTAGACCCTAATATGGATATGTAGGACTTGATGAAGTCTAAATCTGGTTCCTAGATTATATGTACTTCAAGTTCATGTTGTATTTAGTCATGCCTTAATTGCATGATGATTTGACTACATTAATATCTATTTGAAAGTTATTAAATAACTTGAGTAATATGAAAGAATATGTTTGGATATATAATGACATCCTCAATCTTGGATAGGCTTCCACATTCTATAAATGAATAATTTGTCAATGGTTGTCCAAATTATCATAGCCAACAAACTTGGTAGTTTGGGTGGTGTCAAACATTACATAATAGATATTATAGTTTACGAACTATATCTTTGTTGACAAGTTATCAAACTTGAAAAGATATAATTGAGGTAACACTCAATATTAATCATGGTATTCTTAAAGATGACGTATTGATTAAAGTTGCATTATACAATAAAAAATTAGAATACTTTAAACTTCAAAGGTATTTTGGAAGTTTTAAATTGGTGATCTGGGATGTCTCGCAATTTATGAATATTATGTGGCAATATCAAATCTATTTGAATGCACATAAACAAGAACTTCAAATTATTGAATTCTTGAAATAAGTATTCTCAAAAATTCCATAGGTCAAGTTAGTTTTTAAGCTTTGTCAAACAAGTATGAAGGTCATTACATAAAGGCATTATGCATCAACTAAATTTTCATGCATTGATCTATTTAGTATTTGGATAAGGGATGTAAAACGATTATTATAATGAATTAAATTACTGGGTATGTTTGTTTTCATTTATAATATATTGTGTCCTGTATTTACATGTTTAGTCCATGAATATTAATTTATTCTAAATTGTCCGTTCTCGATTAATAATATGGGTGATAGGTGTGTAAACACCCATCCTTTCTACCACTTAATTACAATAATAACCGAGCCAAAACGTGTATTTTATGTCTTTTATGTCGGAATTATGCGTGGTTTGTGTTTTTGTTGTGATTTAGGACGAAAAGGTGAAAAGTGGAGAAAACACGGGCATTCACGGGCTTTTATTGAAGAAAAAGATGAAAGACGAAGTCAAGAAGTCAAGAGTACAAAAAGAACGGAAGTCCAAGACCAATTCTGAAGATTTATCGAAGAAAAAGTCGAAAGACGGAAGTTTACTTAAAGCCGAAGAACTCAAGTCTATTTTATTGAAGAATTAAAAGAAGATTAAAGAAGGAAGGACTTAATCTTGTAATTAAGAGAAAATGAAGGAGGGGAGGAAGCTTCCTAATCCTCCCCAATAAATAGATTATGCTAGTTAATTATTTTCTTTGTTGGCTAAGTGTGACAATTAGTCTTCCACCATTTATTTACCTTGCACCTTTAAATTCATGTCATTTAAATACTTGTCAAATTTAAATACCTTGTCTTGCACCTTAAATTCCTTTAATTTCAAGTAAGTTTCCATTTAATTCTTGTCAATCTTTATTTTATCTTGTTAATCTCCTATCTACCTTTCTTAATCTTTGATTTTTATGTTTATGTTTGTGTTCATGTTCATGTTCTTATTTTGATCAAGTGGGTTTTTGATTATTGTGGTTAGATTTGTTAGTTTTATTGATATAGATTGTTTGTTGTTTTGTTATTAGTTTGGTTAAATCTTTTGTTTGATTTTGATTAATTTGTGGTTAGATTCGTTGTTACTGTAATCCCTTGTTCTTCGGGGGTGTTTGTTTCTGTTACTGAGATTCCCAGGAAGTTCCGAATCAAGAGAAGAAATTCTTTCATTCGGAACTTTAGAAGTTCCGAACGAGCAACAACTTCCGAACCAAGCCGTTTCACTCGGAAAAGTTCCGAACGAGCAACAACTTCCGAACCAAGCCGTTTCACTCGGAAAAGTTCTGAATCAAGCCATCTTGTTCACTCGGAAGAAGTTCCGAATAAAGACTTACGGATCAACAAGTTCCGAATCAAGGGGTTCTACTCAGAAACTTCCGAATCAAGCAACTCATTCGGAAGAGTTCCGAATCAACATCTTCCGAACAAAACTTCCGAATCAACAAGAATTTCCGAATCAGGAAACTTCCGAACCAAAAGTTCCGGATCAAGAAGTGTTGATTCGGAAGAGTTCCGAGTCAAGGATTTCTTTCAGAAAGTTCCAAATCAGGAAACTTCCGAATCAAGAAGTTCCGAGTCAAGGAAGGTTCATTCGGAAGAGTTCTGAATCAAGGGCTAACCAGAAACTTCCCAATCAAGCCAACTAATTCGGAAGAGTTCCGAATCAAGGGGTTGAATCATCATAAGTTCCGAACGAATGATTGTTTTGGATAAGTGACATATTCACAATAATTTGTTCAGGATCAAGGATTTTGGCAATAATCCGAGCAAAGAAGAATCATTCTGAACGAAGGTGACATTCCGGATGAGTGATTGTTCCGAACGAAGGATTGTTCCAAATGAGCTGTATTCAGGTTCTTCTTAGTTTTTGTTTTTAAGTTTCTGTTTTTAATTTTTAATTTCAAGCTTTATTTTTCCCGCCTTTTTCCTTACTCCCACTTTAAGTTTAATTGCCTTAGCTTTATTTTAGCCTTGCCTTAGGTTAAGTTTTAGTTGCGTTTTAAGTTTGCCTTAGATAGATTTAAGTTTGCGTTATTTACGTTTAGTTCCCTTAATTTTCAGTCACGTTTTAAATATTTTCCCTTTACTTTTAAATTAGTTTTAGATTTACTTTAATTGCACTTTTACTTTAAAGTTTCGAACTTTTATTTTAAATACTACAACGACACATTTTTGTTTCACCAAAGAAAAATAGAGTCACGTAGAGAACCTAGATCAATTCGATTAGACCACGAGAACGATAATTTTTATACGGGGTGTCAAAGCCGTGTATCAAATGGCGCCGCTGCCGGCTCTTTTCGTAAAGATTAACGGTTTTCTGTGAGAGACGCGTTGCTTTTTGGGATCCGTTCACTTGTGAGCGTTATTTTCTTGCACAAAAATTTTCAAGAAACCATAAAATTAAAAATTGATAAAAATCCATAAAAATTAAAAATTTCAAAAATCCAAAAAGATTTTATTTTCATTGTGTATATATATTGTCTGTGTTTGGTTTCTTTTTCTTTTGCATTTTCAGGTGTATGCGTACTAGATCTTCTAATTATCAAGAGCCCGAGACTCAAGAAGATTTAAGTATGTCAGGTGTTAACAACAACAATCATCCACCGCACCTCAATAATAACAACAATGTTCTTCCACAGCCCGATCTTCGGACCATGGAGGAGCTTTGTCAACCGACCATGTTTGGACGAGGAGGACCGATTGCGCCGATGCAAATCAACGCTCCTGAGTTTCGTTGAAGCACCACATGATTCAGCACGTGCAAACTAACCCATTCCGTGGATTGCCTGATGATGATGCCAACAAACACCTCGACAAGTTCATTACAATCACCCAAAGCATGAAGTTGCCTGGTGCCACAATGGATGTTCTTCGCCTACAAGTCTTCCCACATACTTTATCACATCATGCCGAGAAATAGTTTGATCGTCTCCCAAAGAATTCTATTCACACTTGGGATGACATGACTCAACGTTTTTTGTCGCGCTAATTTCCACCATCCATGGGCACGAGCCTTCGCAATCAAATCAGCGGTTTCATGCAAGATCCTGATGAATCTCTTTTTGATTCTTGGGAAAGATATAATGTCTTGATTGATCGTTGTCCAAACCACAACATGCTCCCTGTGACATTAATTGATACTTTCTACAACGGTTTGACTTTTCGTGATCGTGATACGATTAATGCAGCCGCCGGTGGCACATTCATGAAAAAGGAGACACGAGGAGTGTAGAGAGCTTATTGAGAACATGACTACTCACCACAAAAACTGGGATTCCTCTGCTTCTTCAAGGAACAACCCGAGAGTCAATGTTTCTTCCACTTCAGCAAACCCTGATATGACCGAACTCACCCGCATGATGACTAAAATGAGCAAAAGTATCACGCTTCTCGCTTCAAACCAACAACAACAACAAGTTGAAGCGGTTGCTAATCCTTGTGAAACATGCGGCGGTCCTCACTCATACACCGATTGTCCTTCTACTCAAGGAAATCCGGAAAATGTGTATGCAGCTTATGGTAATTATTCACCGGAAAATTACCAAGCTCGACCACAAGGCGATAGAAATCTGCTGAGTTACCGATCCAACAACTACCTTTAATCCGGTTTTTCTCCTCAAAACCAAAACCCCGCCAACAACTACAATAGAAGCAACCAAATCCCACCAAGAGCTTCTAATCCTTATCACCCACCCGCCCAACAAACCCCACCCGTTAACCACGATGTTGAAGCCATCATGAGAACCCAAGGTGAGCAAATCAAGAATCTGCAGAGCCAAATTATAAACCTTAAAGGAGATATCATAAAGCAAGGAAATGAGATTAGATCCGAGCTTCGAGATAATATTCAATCCTCCTTCAGCAATCAAACAAATGATTTGAAGAATATGCTTGCTAGTTTCTTGCCCGCAGCTCAACCTTCTACTTCAAGTTCTCTACCTTCTAACACCGTCACCAGGAATTACCATTGTCGATCCACCTATCCCACCACCATCATCTACACCTCCTCCACCACCATTTATCCCTACTCCTCCTACACCTAGTATTAGTGCACCATTACCGTCTCCGCCTCGTCATGACGATGTTCCTAGGAAGGACCATTCAACATCTCAACCTTTACCTGCTACACCTGCACCTTCACCACCCAAACCCAATATCCCTTATCCCTCTCGTTTAGGCAAGACCAAAATGCTAACCAAGGAGGACTCCGACTTGACACGCTATGTGAAGATGATCTCTCAGATGAACTTCAACATTAGCTTTCTTGAAGCACTTGTCCACATGCCCAAATTTGTTAAAGCATTTAAGGAATTGCTTAACAAGAAGGAGAAGCTGATTGAACTCGCCAACACACGCTTAAATGAAAACTGCTCTGCAGTTATTCTTAAAGAACTTCCGGAAAAGCTTGGAGATCCCGGTCGTTTTGTGTTGCCTTGCGTGTTCAACAAAACTGAAGAATTTACTGCCCTTGCTGATCTCGGGGCTAGTATAAATCTTATGCCTTTTAGTGTTTGGAAAACACTATCATTGCCCGATCTCACTCCAACAAAGATGACTCTTGAACTTGCTAATCGCACTCTCGCTTACCCCGTTGGTATAGCCGAAGATGTGTTCATTAAAGTTGGCACATTTACTTTCCCGGTCGACTTTGTCGTTGTTGATTATGAAATGGACCCTCGCATTCCTTTAATACTTGGTCGGCCATTCTTGAGAACCGGACGAGCTTTAGTTGATGTGGCCGAAGGTGAGTTAATCTTAAGATTCGGGGATGATGCACAAGTTTTTAAAATGGGAAAGCTTACAGGCAAATCCTTTGGAGGCCGAGAATCAGTTAATATGATTAATGTGCTTGATAATTTTGCTGTCTACAACAATCCTCTATTCGATTCTTCCAGTGATAATCCACTTTTTGAAGATGATGTGGATGATTCTCTCTCCAATTTGGAACCTTCACCCATTTATGATTCTCCACCGATCTTTGATGCTTATGATGATGATTCTAGCTCAGATTCGGATGATTATGATGACTTTACTTCTGAGTATCCCGAGATGCCCACTTTCGATGATTTTGATGAGGCCGATACTCTTTCGAGCGATTCTTCACATGATGAAGATCCTCCGCCATCACTCGATCCTACTTTGGACGATTACTCATTTGAGGAAGATTTCTCTACGTTTCTCAACACTTACTTCCCTCATGAGAGTGATGCTCCTCCTTTGGACTTTGAAGATTATCGTCTTGATCCTACTTTGGATTTGAAGCACATTCTTTCAAAGGAGAAGAAACCGGTCGACACCAATATCCGCAGCACGTATGAGTTAACACCTCTTTGTCCCCCTTCTGAGGACGAGGTTGTGCTTCTTCGCGGATCTTCTTCACACTCTGCTGAGCCTAAGTGCTATTTTCCTCTAAAGGAAAAGGTGTTCGACCCCGGTATTGATATTCTACAGCCATCTCAGTATCCCCCCTGATGAAATAAAAGGAAAAATCTTTGGAATTATTGAAGACATGCTTGCACCACTTCACCCTTGCTTCCACCGTGCTCCATCGCTGCTTAAGGGAACCTTGCCTACTCTTCTTTGGCTTGCCTTGTTCGCCTTAAGCTTGTGTTATTTGATGGACGAAAACTATGTCTTTGATCCTGGTGGATATGTTTCATGCTTCTTCCTATGATGATCAAGGTCAAGTCAGGCTCACGACTCGGTAATCAAAAACCAAGCGCTTCTTGGGAGGCAACCCATGCATCTATCTTTTCTCTTTCTTTATCATAAGTGTAGGGGAGACCCGTTGGTTTGCTATTCCTTTTCCTCACTTCTTAATCAGGGATTCGAGCTTCAATGATCCACTCTTGATGATTCTTGACGACCCGTGATTCTGTGTCCACTTCTTCCCGGTTCTATCCTAAACTCTTTTCGATTCACTATTTTATATTTTCTCAATATTAAAATAGGAATCTCTTTAGTTGTCCTTTCCTTAGCAAGATTTAACAAAGTGCACAATGTCCTAAGTGTAGGGGAGTTTACTCCCACATGCTTAAACATTGAGGACAATGTTTATCTTAAGTGTAGGGGGGACTTCTATCGAAGTTAAGTGGTCTTTTCCTTATATTTGTCCTTATTTTAACCGGAAAATCAATTTTTCGACATTTTTCAAAATTTTTGATCTATTTTGGCCTATTAGTTTTTCCCTTTGTATAGTTATTTTCTTTCTTTACTAGAATAAATCTTTAATAAAGTGGTTTTAATTTTCAAACGTTGTGAATCTTTTGACTCAACCCGAGTTTACTTATCTAAGTTACTCTAGCTAGTATCCTTAACATGTTTAAGTCAAGTTTTGCTAGGCTTTTATATAGGGAGCTATAAAACGTGAAATTCTTAACTCTCACGGGTTAAGAACAAGAACTTTTCGCAAGTTCCTATAATTGATCCTAGAGAGTCGTTTATCAAGGGAACTTTAAAATGCAATTTCTAAACTTGAAAGAGTCTAAGAATTTGCAAGATCCTATAGGCGACTCGAAAACCCAAAACTTTGATTTAATATGCTAAGCATCCACGAGTCTCATTACTTGAGATTTTAAACTGTGGAGAACGAGAGATGATAGAGCCAATTATAAGTTTGGTATTCTTTCGTGAATTTATGTGAGTTAATTATAAGCCTATTCTCCAATCGCTTGCTAATAAATTTATCTACAATAAATAAGGTTGTACGATTTGAAAAGTTACTTAGCTTCTAGCCCAAGATCGTTTAAAGTTGCTCGGTATGGATTAGAGTTCATAGCCAAGGCATAACTTATTGAAGCAGGATGCGAAGATTGGCGAGTCCAAAAAGGTCCTAACAAGACATGAGGGGTATATTTTGTTGCTAAAGATCCAAAGTGATATGAAGAATCATTTATCGAAAATCAATATGAAGGATCGAGACACACGACAAAAAGCAAAAACTCCCCAAAAGTCATGGAGAAGTGTATCCGAAAAGACCCTAACAAGGTATGAGGATAAATATATCCAAGTCATAAAAGGAGGCGGATCGTTGTATATCAAAGTCCAAAATAAAGATTGGAGAAAAATGAAGAAGTCGTGGTCCAAGTATGAATCTCTCAAATTTCAAGTGAAGAAATTCCATTATGAAGAGAAGACCATAATTTCATGAACGTCTCTCAAGGTTTGAAGTACGAAGTCGCTGCCAAATATCGGTCCGAGAAAGGTCTCAAATCGCGAAGCGAGTTATGCCAAGATATGAACTTTATGAGGTCCCGAGAAGCAGTTTTAAAAGATTTTGTCCTTTAGATAACTATTGATTAAATCGTTCACTTTATTTTCGGACTAAATAGCTATTTAAATAAGTCAACAATGCATCCTCGTGATCATTCAAGACAAAAATAAAATATAAGAGATACACCTAGGAATAAGGGAGTCTAAGTGAGTAATTGGCCCACATGAGTTCGTGTTAGTTTACTAACTTATAATAACAATGATCTCGTTTTTAAGCTTGGTTTGGAGAAAGTGAAGACTTGAGGATGATGATTATTCATGACATTTTCAAAACCCAGGGTATGCTTTTGATTTCTTTACTTTGTATGTTTGTAATTCTCTATCTCTTTAATAAAGGCCACTATGGATTGATTATGATGAAAAATGTAAACGTGCTTTGTAACTAATGCATTGCATGAGGACATTGCAATGGTCAAGTGTAGGGGATTTGATAGGTGTGTAAACACCCATCCTTTCTACCACTTAATTACAATAATAACCGAGCCAAAACGTGTATTTTATGTCTTTTATGTCGGAATAATGCGTGGTTTGTGTTTTTGTTGTGATTTAGGACGAAAAGGTGAAAAGTGGAGAAAACACGGGCATTCACGGGCTTTTATTGAAGAAAAAGATGAAAGACGAAGTCAAGAAGTCAAGAGTGCAAAAAGAACGGAAGTCCAAGACCAATTCTGAAGATTTATCAAAGAAAAAGTCGAAAGACGGAAGTTTACTTAAAGCCGAAGAACTCAAGTCTATTTTATTGAAGAATTAAAAGACGAGTTCAAAGAAATCCCGAGCCAAAAGTCATTAAAAGTCCAAGATTAAAGAAGATAAGAAGAAAAGGACTAAGCATGCAATTAAAAGAAGATTAAAGAAGGAAGGACTTAATCTTGTAATTAAGAGAAAATGAAGGAGGGGAGGAAGCTTCCTAATCCTCCCCTATATATAGATTAGGCTAGTTAATTATTTTCTTTGTTGGCTAAGTGTGACAATTAGTCTTCCACCATTTATTTACCTTGCACCTTTAAATTCATGTCATTTAAATACTTGTCAAATTTAAATACCTTGTCTTGCACCTTAAATTCCTTTAATTTCAAGTAAGTTTCCATTTAATTCTTGTCAATCTTTATTTTATCTTGTTAATCTCCTATCTACCTTTCTTAATCTTTGATTTTTATGTTTATGTTTGTGTTCATGTTCATGTTCTTATTTTGATCAAGTGGGTTTTTGATTATTGTGGTTAGATTTGTTAGTTTTATTGATATAGATTGTTTGTTTATGATTATTTGTTGTTTTGTTATTAGTTTGGTTAAATCTTTTGTTTGATTTTGATTAATTTGTGGTTAGATTCGTTGTTACTGTAATCCCTTGTTCTTCGGGGTGTTTGTTTCTGTTACTGAGATTCCCAGGAAGTTCCGTATCAAGAGAAGAAAGTCTTTCATTCGGAACTTTAGAAGTTCCGAACGAGCAACAACTTCCGAACCAAGCCGTTTCACTCGGAAAAGTTCCGAACGAACAACAACTTCCGAACCAAGCCGTTTCACTCGGAAAAGTTCCGAATCAAGCCATCTTGTTCACTCGGAAGAAGTTCCGAATAAAGACTTACGGATCAACAAGTTCCGAATCAAGGGGTTCTACTCACAAACTTC
Source organism: Glebionis coronaria (assembly GCA_025667525.1). NCBI lineage: Eukaryota > Viridiplantae > Streptophyta > Magnoliopsida > Asterales > Asteraceae > Glebionis > Glebionis coronaria. Next base: position 608,481,150 of record CM046880.1, read on the forward strand.
CGAATCAAGCAACTCATTCGGAAGAGTTCCGAATCAACATCTTCCGAACAAAACTTCCGACTCAACAAGAATTTCCGAATCAGGAAACTTCCGAACCAAAAGTTCAGGATCAAGAAGTGTTCATTCGGAAGAGTTCCGAGTCAAGGATTTCTTTCAGAAAGTTCCGAATCAGGAAACTTCCGAATCAAGAAGTTCCGAGTCAAGGAAGGTTCATTCGGAAGAGTTCCGAATCAAGGGCTAACCAGAAACTTCCGAATCAAGCCAACTCATTCGGAAGAGTTCTGAATCAAGGGGTTGAATCATCATAAGTTCCGAACGAAGGATTGTTTTGGATAAGTGACATATTCAGAATAATTTGTTCAGGATCAAGGATTTTGGCAATATTCCGAGCAAAGAAGAATCATTCCGAACGAAGGTGACATTCTGGATGAGTGATTGTTCCGAACGAAGGATTGTTCCAAATGAGTTGTATTCAGGTTCTTCTTAGTTTTTGTTTTTAAGTTTCTGTTTTTAATTTTTAATTTCAAGCTTTATTTTTCCCGCCTTTTTCCTTACTCGCACTTTAAGTTTAATTGCCTTAGCTTTATTTTAGCCTTGCCTTAGGTTAAGTTTTAGTTGCGTTTTAAGTTTGCCTTAGATAGATTTAAGTTTGCGTTATTTACGTTTAGTTCCCTTTAATTTTCAGTCACGTTTTAAATATTTTCCCTTTACTTTTAAATTAGTTTTAGATTTACTTTAATTGCACTTTTACTTTAAAGTTTCGCACTTTTATTTTAAAAACAACCAAAATATTCTTTTTCACCAAAAACAATAGAGTCATACTTTAAGCCGGAAATCAATTCGTTAAGATACCGAGAACAACAATTGAACCTAGCAAAATCTCTTCATTAATGGGAACATTACTAAATTAAGACAAATCTAAAGTTTGGTGGGAGTATGACTTGAAAGTATACTTGATGTGATTACATACCAACTTTAGATGATATTCGATGAATCGAGGTATAGGACTGATCCAACTTATATGATATTACTTTATGGATCTTTGTCATTAAGTCTATCATAAATAGTTTTCCTTCAACCTGAGATGCCAAGAACATTGTGGATCTAGTGCATTTTTATGAATCAATCTAACGCTATTTCGTAACCGGTAGCTATACGGATTTGATTTCAGAAGTATTGCAAAATTCATGATTTTCGCTTGTAGTCAATATGGGATTTGTTTCCTTCAATATTTTGTTGGAGTATTAATACAGCTGGGCCCATCGTGGGATTAATTAAAGATGTATGTGTGGCCGCACTCAAATTGATATTTGGTAATCTTTATTAATCAATGAACGAAAAGCAATTGTTAATTAAGGAATGACTGAGATCCATATCCTTGTTAACAAGAAACGAAAGGATAATAATAATAATAATGTTTAATCATTAAAAGGTTTTTTCCAAGAGACCTTACTCGAGATCGTACTAGAGGCATCGGCGTGTAGCTAGACGCTAATCGATGTGATCACGATATTTGAAATAGTCCATGTGGGAGCTGTTAGTTTGTGGACGTAATTTAAATAGTCGTGTGTTAGGATCGAACTCGAGACTATGGGATTGCACACAAACTTTTAGAGCTATTTTATTATTTAATTATGTTTTTATTAAACATAGTTAAATAGTTAACGAGTGTTAATAACCGTGAATAACGACCGTTAAGTATTTAATGGAAAATGACCAAAGGGCATTAACTAGTAAAAGTGGAAACAAAATATTGTGTCCCAAAACTATTTTGGGAGCACAATAGGCCGCCCCTTTTGAGGGAACATTTATGTGTTTGTGGTGTAAGTTTTGGTTTTAAAGACAAACAATATATTCTCTATATTTAGTTTTGTCTCCTAACCCTAGGCTTACATCCATTATAAATACAAAGGATTTTTCATTGTTTTCTTTGCTCATTCAAGTAAAAGAAATCATACCCAAACCCTTGCTAGCCATGCTCGGTCGAATCCCTTCTCTAGGGCTTATTCGGTTTTGAGTTTTCCACTTCTACGACACGGTTCTGATCGTGTGACCTAGTTTGTCAAGTAGCTTGTTCGAGACGTGTGTACAGGACCATAGATTCAACCTTTGTTAGGTTGATCTTGGATTGGTGTTTTGCATTCTATTTATTGGAAGCATTGCAAGGTACATTCCCGTTTAATTTTATGTTCAATTTATTATATGTATGTTATGATTATATGATCCGTAATCGCTTCCGCATGTGCTATGATGTTTATATGTTTTGTTTATCAAAATAAATGTTATGTTAGATCTAACAAATTAACATTAATTTCTGAGCATTACGATAATGAAACATTGATTAATTACTACTTAATAATTACAAAACATTAGCTTATGAAGCGCTTGCATGCGTTAAATATTCACATGAAAAGTTATTTCTAGTCTGACTTTTAAGTTTCAACATCTAAATACTTGTCAATCTAATCAAAACGTCAACCCTAATCGTTTAGTAGTGGTATGCATATCTTATCAAAACTGTTTCAAAATCATAATATAGAAACATTTTGTTTAAGGGCTAAGTACAAAATTAGACACCAAGTACATGGTGTTGTCCCAAGTAGGACACTTTTTTTCATTCCCAAAAGAGACATGCACTTTTGATCAACTAATCTACTAAGTTAATTTAGTGACACGTGTCCAATTGATCAACCAACTTTATTATATTTTATTAATATTTTATCCCAATGTTTCACCTATACTTGTCTCCACCTACTGATCAACCGACGGTTGATCATCTGATCAACCAACTTTTTCACCTTGGAAATTGAAAAAGTAACAAAAAAAATATTTTTTTGTACTATTATATTTTATAAATGTGAATATTTCCTGAGGCAAAATAATAGTACAAAAAAAATGAAATTTTTTTTTTCATATATTTAAATGTGAATATTGCTATAATGGTTAAATATTTTTTTCGTATAAGGATAGTTAAACATTTTTCGTATAAGGATATTTAAATATGATTGCGGAAACAAGTGGACTTCGACTCATGGTGGCTGCAAACCGTCGATTAGTTGAATCATAAGCGTTTTTACAGCATGAGCTAGTTGACGAATAAAGCAGGTTTACATCAGTGTCCTTTCACGTGTAGAGTACTAGTATTTTCTTGTAACGTATGTAGCAGAGGCATCTTTTATAGGATACCGTATGGTGTAGTCTACGGATCATACTCTTTCTCTTATCAATAAATCAGTAGACCCTTCCACTTTTCGTTACTTTTTTCATATTCCTTACTTGGCTCTCACTTATCCTTATAAGCTCTGGACTATTTTAGGCGTCTTTTGTTTAACAGTTTCAGCTCACCACCTAAGTGGGGACGGATTGATAAATCGGATGTCTTGTCTAAATATCAGTACCATCATTTACTGAATTAACCTTCTCCTGTTCTCCCATTTGAATCATTGGTTCGCCAATAAGATTACTACCAATCAGGTTCTCAATATTTGAGAGATGGACAGAAGATGAGGTTGTGCCATCATCATTAGAAACATCCTCTACCTGACCTCTTATCTCGATGTCAGTTGCAGAACTGAGTGTAGCGTCATAATTACCTTTCTCAATATCTGGTTCAAAGCTGGGATTTTTCCTTGTGTTCTTCGTATCTGAGAGTCGGGATGGAGAAGAGTATGTGCTGTTGTAAGCATTGTTATAAGCGGACATATCATCTTCTTGACTATGTATATCAATATCCTTTGCAGAATTCAGTACAACATCGTAATCACCTTTTTCTGGTCTTCTTTTTTAATATTTGGTTCATGAGTGAAAGTTTTGCTCGAGTTCCCTGAATATGAGAACTGGGTTGGAGAAGAGACTGTGCTGTCATAGGCACTGTTATAGGCAGACATATCATCATTTTGACTTCTTATCTCCATATCATTTGCAGAATCCTCCGTTTCAGCATCCATAATGTCGAGCAAATTTGCAGCCAAACCATTTAAAAGATTGCACTATAGTAATGCCAAACTACTCAGCTGCTACAATGACAGTTCGCCACTTAATATGCACATCCAAACACCCGATAGATTATTGATTGCAGAGTCAGTACAAATCAGTGGAAAATAAGAAACCATCAACAATTATACAATCTAGTATAATGGGAGGTTCCACCAATTTTACAACCAATTTGAAGAACACTTTTGGCCATTCATTCCATTTAACTTGGTCCATAATGATGGGGTAAAAGGAAATCACACAAACAAATTTTCAAACCAAACACACAATTACCTTTTACCCATCGCACAAACACATATATATACTCTTTTGATTCAAGCTTCACTCCACACCATCAAATTATTCATATGTTACACAAACCTAAGCACAAAATTTTTAATTTTCTAATCACTGCATTATTTGGCGATTATGCACAGGTACACACCTAGTAATAACAACATATGCATATCTTAACCTTATAATTATAAACATAGTTAACCCTCCAATATAGACATTGTACTTTCTTTCCGGTGGTGCAACAACCTTGATCTTCATGCTGCTTGGGGCTCCTTGCTCATCCTATCAGAAATACCTGGGAACATAGTTGTACCTCCACTGAGCAAAATTTTTTCGTACAAGTCTTTCCTGATATACACGTCACACTTCATGATGGAGTTGTATGTGGTTTCATGAATACCTGTTGCTTCCATTCCGATCATGGATGGCTGGAACAAGACCTCTGGGCAACGGAAACGCTCAGCACCGATGGTGATGACCTGTCCATCAGGGAGCTCAAAGCTCTTCTTGACAGAAGAGCTAGTTTTGGAAGCCTCGAGCTCCTTCTCATAATCTAGAGCAATGTAAGCCAACTTCTCCTTCATGTCTCTTACAGTTTCCCGCTCTAAAGTACGAATGAACCTGATGTTCTGGCTGATTCTGATAACCCATGTTCCTCCACTAAGCTATTTTCATACCATGGAATATAACTACTCTGAAGTACGAATCTAATAAAAGGATTCTATCAGCTGAAATGGATGCTACATCGAGTAATGCAGGTGAAGGCAATGAAGTAAACGAATATGATATTAATGAAGGTTGAATCATGACAGCCGCATTTGTGATGCTCTCCCGGTTAAGCTTTATACGGAAATAAGCAATTTCGTAAGGACTATTGTTAAATACCTGTCATGGAAGTAAAATAAAAATTGAAAAGAACACATATTATCAGAAGATAAACTAAGATTAATTGTTTGATACAGGTCGTGGTTTACATCTAAGAGGTAAAATAGGTAAATACAATTTTTTTCAAGGAAACAAGTCAAATAAGAAAGTCGCTCAAGTGGTCAAATGAGTAATACAGTAACAAAACCTCCAAAACCATTTTATTCAAAAAAATAAGATTATTGCTCGATTTCAATCAATTTTATGATAAACTTTGACAGATTACATTTCTAAATTTTTAACCATTATAGCAATATTCACATTTAGTATTTACGTTGTTTATATAAATATGTATAACAAGAATTCTTATGTATATGAAAGTTCGAAAAGATCGATAAGTTCGATAAAAGCTCGAGCTCGAGCTATTGAAAGCTCGAGCTCGAGCTATTGAAACTCGAGCTCAGCCTATTATGCTTTTCGAGCTTGTTTATTGGGATCGGGTCGAGTTCAAGCTCGATAAAAGCTTTGTTTGTTTGATCGAGTCAAACTCAAACCCTCAAGTTAGCTTAGCTTCATTGCAATCTTACTTGTAGGAAATTTGATATCTCTAATTAGCAAAAACTTATGGGAAATAAATCTGACGTTGACAAAACCATGCATATCATATGTTGTTCATTTCGTAGGTCGGAGATGATCTTGTTTCTAGAAAATGTAAAAAACAAGCTGTGTTAGCTAGATCTTCGGTTGAGGCTCAATACACGGTAATGTGTAATGTTTTTTTCTTTTTGGGGAAAAAATGACCATCATAGGAATGTTTGTTGTGAAACTATGTGGATACTTGAGGTTGTTAGTAGATTTGCAAGTAACTGTAAATTACCTGCACAAATGAATTATGATAATAGGTTATTTATATGTGAAAACTCTCTCATCTTTGTGTCTTGAGTGAGAAAAGTTTTCGTTTTACTTATAGATTATTTCTTCGTATCACTTATGTATAGGGTGATCACTTTACCCGCAGCATAAGTATCTACACTATATTAGAATGAAACAACAAAGAACCTCGCAATCAATCAAATGACAAGAAATGAAAATAAACCTTACAGTCAAATAAAGAGGCAATTACAGTAAAACTTGTAAAATAGAACCAAAATGAAAAAGAAGAAAGCTTGATGACCAACCGAAATAGTCTTGATCTCCTCCATGGCTGTGAGAGTTCTAGACGGCGGGTTGTACATAAAGGCCATTGAAATGTGATAATCTCCTCCATCTTTCGAGACTGGCCTCCCCATTAAATGCTTAAATTTCCCGTCACTTCATTTCTGCAGTATATAACATTTGATTACTACAGAGTAAACAGCAAAAACCGTCCACTCGTCCATGTGGTCTGCACAGATCCACGCACAATCCCTACAATCTAGAAAGTACAGACACAATCCACACGGAGAACTTTTATTTGCAATTATCGTCCATGTCAGGGACTTCTAATTGTACACCAAAGTTTCTCACATAGACTGCGCCTGCAATCTGGCAGACCACAAGGACGATATTTTCAATTTACTCCATCTGTTTCTCACAGACTGCGCCTGCAATTTTGTAGATTTTTGTTTGAAGAAAAAGTGACTAAATTTAATAATTTTTACCTGCAATTGATCACCAATGGTGATAACCAAGGCATCTTTCTCAGGGAAAAATGACACCCTACCTTTCTTCGAGTAAACATGAAAGTCTGATAATCCATCGCATATATGAAGGCATAGCGTATGAGAATGCCCGGACCCTCTAATCAGCATCCGAATCATGTCATATCTCAACGAGCTTGTATACTCACTATCTTTTGGATTAGCATTCAGATCCTTATGATGCCTATATAAGTAGCAAACTGATCCAGCAATGTGTTTCACATTCCCTTCATCATCGTCTAATCCTGATTTTATACTAACGTTCTTAAGCAGAAATTTCAGGATCGTTCCACAAATACTTTCAACTTTGGACGAAAGGATGTCAAGGCTTTCACTGCAGGAAGTTGTGTTTAAGCAAATATTCAATATCTGAATCAGAATACAAATATAGCCCTTTCCTCAAGTACTAACAGATTTGTGCTACTCGGCAATAGTATGCAATTTGGTAAGCATACTATTACTAACTAGCACAAAATCCGTTACCTATAACCGAGTGAAATGGTTGCAAGAAAAGATTATCACCTGAAATTTGAATATTGAAGAGGCTAAAATGCCTCCATTTTCGCCCTCAACTCATCGTCTCTACACCAAACAAACTCTTCATTTGTTTCCTTTTTGATACCTACATATGTGCAACTAGCCATATCCCGGTCACTTGCAGAAAAGACTAACCATAACAGTATCGCAACAACAATCCATTTAGTAGTAACACTATAGCTGGCCTTATTTTAAGGCCAACGATTAAAATAATTAACCAATAATCAATTAATCTTTCCAAATAAAATTACACTAGGGTACTGTACTAGTTTAAGGTCAATTAATCAATAATCAACTAATCAATAATCAATTAATCTCATTCATATGATAAGCAAAAAAATTATTAAAATTAAATTATATAAATTAACAAGCTTACTTTAATTAGGGAATCTATAGATTAAAACAGTGTGATTTATCAGGTTCGGAGATTGAGTGTAGTGTGTGTGATCAGTAAAACAATGTGATTGATTAGGTTGATTGGAATAGTGTGTGTTACTGGAATGTGCGATTGATTAGATTGTGTGTTAGTGTGTGACGTGTGTGTGTTTTAGTGTGTGTTAGTGTGTGTCGTGTGTGTGTTTTAGTGTGTGTTAGTGTGTGCATATCTTGTTCTTTTCCCATAAAGATTTATAAAATCTAATAGTACAAAATAATAGTAAAAAAATATTTTTTTATTTGTTACTTTTTCAATTTTCTAGAAAAAAAGTATTTGTTGTTGATCAAAAGTGGTTGATCAGCCGTCGGTTGATCAGTAGGTGGGGACATGTGTAGGTCAAACATCGAGAAAAAATATTAATAAAAAAGTACTGTGGTTGATCAAAAGTGGTTGATCAGCCGTCGGTTGATCAGTAAGTGGGGACATGTATAGGTCAAACCTTGGAAGAAGATATTAATAAAATATAAAAAAGTTGGTTGATCAGATGCACACGTGTCACACAATAAACCCAGTTGATCAGATTATCAAAAGTACATGTCTCATTTTGGAAGAAAAAAAAACTGTCCTACTTGGGATAACACATGTACCTTTTTGTCCTGTTTTGTACTTAGCCCTTTGTTTAAAATGGATGCTCACATTACCGCTATAAAACAAAAGGTACTTCAACAGTTCAATGAATTTTAGATTATTAGTATTTTTTTTTCTTAACAACTAACCCGATAGGCCCGATACGATAACCCACAACCCGATAGACCCGATTTTTTATAAGGTCAGATTGCGAGTTAGTTTTTATATTTTAAAACCCGATAAAACCCGACCCCATAACCCGATTAACACCCTTAATCATGGGTACCCAAAAAACTGTACGTTAAACCCGTATCGGTATCGATTCTCTTTACCCGGTACGTACCGATACTCAAAACTTATTTTAAAAAGTTCGATACCACTAAAAACGGTACGATGCCAAAACGAGAGTTCTCGAGTTTGGTACCGAAATATAGTACTAGATAGTCAAGTAATTAATGTGTCATTGTAAAGAATTTGTTATATCTTAAGATTATATAGTATTACCATGAAACGAAGTATTTTTTAAATTGTTCAAATTTTATTTTTTTAATGAAATACATTCTGAGTCACAACTTCTCTGTTCCATTTTACTACCAAAGACTAGGGCCGAGCACAACAGACCTAAAACCGACTCGGATCGGAAAACCAGACCGGACCGGACCGAACCGAACCGGACCGAGCAATTTCGGTCCGGTCCTCGGTCCATGGTTTTGAACGAATTCGGTCCTCGGTCCGGTCGGTCCGGTCCGGTCCGGTTCGGTCTTACTAAAATTACGTCAAATATGTCTAATAGGACCGGACCGGACCGAGGACAGAACCGGACCGGACCAACCCAGACCGGACCGAACTATTTCGGTCCGGTCTCGGTCCGGGGTTTCGGACCATTTCGGTCCTCGGTCCGGTCCGGTCTTGACCGGTCCGGTCCGGTCCCGGGCCGATACTCAGCCCTACCAAAGACCATTAAAGTGAATGCTATCTATTTTCTTTTGAACTGAGTCTAGCTGCTGCCTAAGCTTTGTAATAGCTGCATCTCTTATAATTTCAAATTTTAAGCCCATTTGTCTTTAGTTTGGTTAGTCATTTTAGCAAAAAAAGTTGCCTATATGATGCGATCTTCATTTTTAATATTGATTATCGATAATCATCGACCGAATAAATAAACGACATAATCACTCCCTTATCATTATACTTCATTTGGTTCTCCTTACCATTTTACCTGCAATGCGTCCTTAAACACACACCTTTTTAGCTTCACAAAACACTCAAAATAGGCAAATTGCAAACGAATATGTGTGATTATATTGCAAATATGTCTCTTGTGTGTTATCTGTAAACGAAGCAAAAACGTGATTTTTTTACTCGATCAAGTTTGCACATTTTCGAGATTAAGACAAAGCCAGAAAAATACCCCAGTCAAATTTGTTCGAAAACACATCGTAGAAAACACTTTTTATGAAACCTAAACCTAAAAAGCACAGCCCCCATCTTACTACACATTTCATCTCATCTCATCTCAGATCTGTCTTTTTGGTACAATATTATCCTCAAATCAAGCTGCAAAGAAAGAAACAAAGAATGGTGGTTGATGAAAACCCTCTGCTTTTGTTTTACTATATGAACTAAACTAATTTCATAATAACCGGGGGTAAGTCTTTAGATCTATCTCATATTTACTTTCTTCAGTTATCATCATTCTTCTTTTATTTTTTTAATAAGTATGTTTTTTAAACCTGTTTATGCAACCATATCTGTTTTCTCAAGCCTATTGATCGACTTAGATAGATGTAGATGCTTCTTGGTTGAAGCATTAATGTGTCTTCAGCGATGGGCATTTATTTTCAGAAGCCGAAAACTATGATTACAAGGATGCCATGCATATCACGCGGGTAGATATCATCCTTGAGCATTAATCATAGAACTTGCGGTTTGCCGTCTTTGAAGCTTTTATGCCATCTAGATCCGGTTACACCTGCCTTGTCGACACAACAAGATCCTCATTGCCTGAAAAGAAACTAGAATTCCAATTGAATTGCTTTATCAAATTTCCGGGTTTTTTTGTCGGTTTATGAAGAGGTGGAAAGGTATATTAAGGTTCTTCCAAGAGTTTTACAGAAGTATTACTTTATGGTTCAAATGAGTACTTGTAATTTGTTTCATATATTTAAACAAGTTTATAGTGGTAGTACTAAATTTGAAGTAAGCTGCATGACTTGTTAAAACATAGCATTGATGTATTTTAGATGATAGTGTAGGTTATATAAGCTGTTATATGTTGTTGGTTAAGAATCATTACAACAAAAACGTCTCACGGAATAGCTCACATGATTCTTATCAAGTCATTTCTTGCTTGCTGTGAGTTGAATGTCAGTAGGTGTACCATTGGTAGTGCCCGGGATTGGCTCTCGTGATCGTACGATGATTGATTTTGGAGCTTTAACCTCTTTGAACCAGTTCCTTAGGATGTTTGCATCATTTAACTTGGGAGGATGATGAACGACTCCATCTCTATCTTGTGCATCAGCTAACTTTTTTACGCATCAAACACATATATAGAACTCTATCTATTTTTGCGTTTAATAATTCGGACTTGTCAATGTTTGCTTTGAGCAAGTTTTTTGTTACCCGTTGATTTATGTGGGAGAGTTTATCATGGCAAAGGTTCGGAGAATGAGAACTTTGAAAAGTAAATTAGACGACAAATCAAAATATTATCATAAAATCCTTTATCCATCTTCATTGTAACAGTTTGCTTCTTAGCCCGACGCCCAAAAAAAAAACTATCGACCCAACAAAGCACTAGAACAAACGTGTTAAACATTTCACACTTATTGTTGTATCTTAGATGTGCATGCTTTATTCATTTAACCTAAATTTGAATAAAATAAAGTCCTAACTCCAAACCATGTTTGGAAACTCGGTTTGTAGTCAATTTGGCAAAGTTATCGTGTCCAAAGGAAGCATTTGTCCGAGACCAGATCGAACCGACCAAACCTGATTTGGACCGAGCACGTTGAAGACCATATCGTAAGGTTGGAGACCGAACCAAAATGCTCCGTGTCTGTCTGGCTCGGTCTGAACTAAAGTGTACCGTTGAATTTTGAGGTCAAACTAAAGTGCATAAAATGTGAACCGTTGAATCCAACTACTCATTTTATGTCTAAACTTGTCAATCATGTTCTTTCAATCAAATGATAGCAGAATTAAAATGTAAATAATAAAATTTTACACAATATAAATACTCTACTAGAAATATGAATAAATACCGGTGTCTTTGCTTTTTTTTTATCTATTTTGTCGTTAATTCTATGAAAGTTAGATACGTAATGATGTTGTCTTTTTTTTTTTTAGTAAAAATTGTTGTATATTGAAAATGAATCAATAAATGATTCAAAAAGATGATGCATACTTGAAGTATGCAAGATGACATCAATAAATGATTCAAAAAGATGATGCATACTTGAAGTATGCAAGATGACATCCTAGATCCAATGATTGAATAACAAAGAACCAAGTGAGAATTCCTAGCTAAAATGAAATATCGAGCAATTGAGCAAATTGAACTCTTGTGCACCACACATGAACTTGACAATTATACTATATTCTTGGATGATAGATAGATGTTGTTCTTGATATAAAGTATTTCCGTTCACAGCGGGTGAGGTGGTTTGTCATTGTTGCCCACCTCGAAAAAAAGTCACTAAATACGTCATGTTTAGAACGGGCAGGTTTTCCATCAAGAGTGATGCTTAATGAGGCGCCGAGATACTATACACAGAAACATGTTCTTCGTCTCCCGAATCACCTTGAGACAATGAACATAATTCATCAACATCCCCAGCATACACGATGTTGTCTTTTAACAAAATTCTAATGAACAAAATTCTAATGAACATGATGTCTTTTAACAAGGAAAAAAAAAGAAGACATGTAACTTGCATTTTCTTTCTTTACGTAAATCCAAAAGATAACACGTAAGAAACCATAAATATCTCTAAAGAAATGTAACTATTTACAACAAATTGATAAATATATATTACAATTGGAATTTTGCAAATAAACATCTACATATTACAATTCTACTTCTTTATAAATTATTAAATCCAAGGGCTTGAAAGATTGAATGAAGAACTCCCCCGTATCCAAACTCCGATCTTATATTAGGGACTCCATTTTTCAAGAAAACGCGAGATAATGTGGATGCTATCATTAAGAAGGGCAGAAGTCGGGGCTTAAGATAGAGGATAGAGTGAAGAAGCTTATGTCCTATCCGCACTCTCCAAATATCTTAACTTTTCTTGATTGGGAGACGATTGATGACGAATATGTATACTTTACTCATATCACATTGTTCATAAACAAAGTATATATATTGGCCATCAATCTCCCAACCAAAAACATTTAAGATATTTGGATGGTGCGGATAGGACTTAAGCTTCTTAACAATTATTTCTACTTAAACCCCGAATTTAGCCCTCTCGATGATAGCATCAACATTGTCACACGTTCTTTTAAAAGAATTAAGTCCCTAATATACGATGGCACTTCGAAACCAACTTGACAACGAAGAAATGAGATGCTTGTCCACTTGAACACACACGCCGTCCAAAGAAAAAAACCAACAAGAACTATCTAGGGTTTTAGGGTTCTTTTATTTATGTGAATTAGGGTTTGTTGTATTTTTACTTGTGTGTGAGCGAGGATGGCTTTTATAACAAGAGGTTGAGTTGAGGAGATGGGCTTTACACATTGGGTGTTAGAGGGGACGGAGTGACCACGCAATGGCTAGCCGTTGTCCGGTGTGGGTCTGCGTGACCACACCGTGGTTTACGGCGTGGATTACGGCATTGGCACAACCACGTGGAAGGTGGCTTCTCATTTTTTCAAAACGGCCCTTTTCAACTTTACATTAGACCCCCTTCTAAAAATGAAAATGGTGATTGATGATGATGATGGTTTTAAACGCGACGAAGGTGGCGAATATTGATAAAGATTGACTTTTTTTTAGACGAAGAAGATGGTATTGGTAGGCTGGGGCTTGGTGGAGGCTAGTTTATGAAAGTGGTGTTATGGTTTAATGTTTTTTGGCCCATTTATTTGGGTTTTATTTTCGCCCATTGATCGGCGTCGAAGTACCGGTCAAAAATAAACCTAATTACCTTATATTAGATAGGGTAAATGGGTATCGATCCACGAGGATTATGTGGTTTTAGTTTAAGTTTTGAGGTGATCACTGATCAATAAAGGTTTTGGTTTTGAAATCTGACAACTAAAATACTTTTGATAATAAAAATGCTGATTAAAAATTAAAATAATTATTAAACTAATAGTAAAGCTAGAAAAATAGAATAAGATGTAAACAATTAAAAGAAAAATGTAATCCCTTCCAGCTCTTAATATTTATGGTTGATCACACTAGTGGATTATTGAAACTTTTTAGAACCGTTACAAAGATTATTGACTTAATATGAATGAATTAATGTCAGCATTTATTATGTTTATCAATGACTCGCAATAATAAATCTTATATTAATCCAACCAATGATTATGTTTTAACAATTTATTTAGGCACAACTTATGTTTATTATACAACCATCTTTTTTTTTTTACTAAATAAAATAAGTATGAATCGTTAACTAACAATAAATTGTCTAACATAAATAATTAAACATAATATCAAATCGATAAAAATAATTTATAAATAAATTATAAATCAATGTAATAAAAATATGATAATCCAAAAGTAATGATCAAACCATAAATAAAGTTACCAGAAGGAATTACAACAAAATTAGCCGGACATTGCGGTACACTCGACCCACTTTCCACTGTTCATTGTTAAACTTGCCGCAACACTTTGATCTTCCTTTTTTTATTTACTATCTTGTGTCTCCAATAAGATTCCCCACAACTATTCTCTTTTTTTTTTCTTTCTTTGTTATCTACGGAAAAAAACAAATAAATCCCTATTGTTAACAATGAATTGTATATTGCAATGCCCAATTGCAATCTTCTTTTTTTTTTTCCTTCCAATTACGCCTGTAGCCACCAACCAATTTTCAATGTGTTTTTTTCTTTTGCGGTCGAGTGAACTTTTAATCGACTGTTTTTGTTTCTTGCGGCAAAAAAACTCTCCCTTTACTTGTCTTTTTTTTTTCTTTTTATAGGACTTGGTGTTGGTTAGGCTTTTGGGCTATTGGGTCCAAGTGGGTCAAAAACTATATATATTTTTTTTTTATTCTTTTAACATATAATAACTTTGGCCCAATAAAATATAACCCAACGCCAACAATTGCTCAAACGAAGCCCAGACAAATAAAAGATGACCGAAAATATTGCGACGCGCTCAAATCTTTTTCTTCAATATTTTTCTTCATTCATCGGCGCTCACAATGTCTTTTCTCCAAAAAATTAATTAAAGCGGCCATTTTATTCCATTTCGCTCGTAGCCTACATAATCACAAAACACACTCAAAGTACATATATAACGGAAAATAAATATATAAATATACTAAATTAACATGCTATGAGGTGTATGCAACATACACCGATTAACTCCTCTCAACTTAAACTTTTACTGTCTCGAGTAAAAATAAAATAAAAATATACAAGCATGTTAATTTCATAATTTTTAATCATACTATTGAAATTTAATCAAAAAGATCACATTCAACCTAATACACTAATAACCATCCTACATGACAAATAATCCAAAATGATTACCAATATTTTTGTCCTTCTTAAACACTTAGCATAACCATTCCCATTGATTCCATTTACTTTATATTTCATATAATTAACCATGTAGCCAACGTACCTATTACACACCTATAATCAATATAAACATTAATCTAAAACAAGAGGTGAGAATATCGTACACCTTTTATAACGTTGGAGTTTTTATAGCATAAGAGCACATCATAAACCATCATACTTTAGCTTACATACTTCCACTTTTTTTTCATCATTTTTTTTTCACACATTTTTTTTCTCTACTTTTTTTTTTTCACATCACACATAAGCTCTATCTTTTTTAGCCATTCAGGACCGTTTCTTATACAAGTCATCCCGAACGCTTTATACACTCCTTTTAAGGTTGATATAAAAACCAATTATTCAGAAAAATGAATATCTATCCTATAGGTGCATACTAAGATACATTGGCACATGAGAACCGGTTAATTAAGTCTGTTTATTTAAATGGGAACAGTTATACTTCGTGCCTACTGGTACATCACATGATGGAATTATCTACCACATAGTATAATTATACAATGCACTAAATTAAACTAATCTTCCTAATTTCATTACAACAATACAATGGTTGGGTTATTTCACATAAAATTGTCTCAGCTAAGTGCAATGCTATCCATCATAAAAATTGGCGTCTGACCCATGCTAACAACTAAAGTATCACCTTGCGCGGGTGACGAATCAGATAGGCAAGCCCAGCATATGACTACCACCAATAATTATGACAGTTCTCCAACTCTTTTCTAAGGCCACCGTGCGCGGGTGGCGAGCCGAATAAGATCAATTTCAAATGTCCTAACCCAACTATTACATTATTATATTTCATATTATTTATTCAAACTTTCTACTCAATCTAAGCAAAGGTAAGTAGAGGGAATTCAACCGGCGTGGTTTGATCATCTAAATTACACCTATGCCTAACTACATGCAAACAATGAAATCAATTTAATAACCAAATTATACAATGAAATCAGGTGCACCTGATAATTATGGCCAAATCTTCTAGCTTGCTCCAATAAATCATCCACAAGCTAATCTTTAGAATCTGCAAACACTCAACAAACATATATGTAGAAGAACTTCCACATCTAATTAGCACAAGACTCTTATAATGTGATTTAAAATTTAAAAATTTTCAATTTTTCCCAAAAATCACATTTTAACTCATTTTGACCAAAATTTCACACAAAAACCTGTAACACATGTGCCACCCCCCTCAACTTAAAGCATTGCATTGTCCCTAATGCAAAAACTTTAAATTGAAATTTTGGTTAAAAATCAATTTGACAAACTCACACAAAAAAACAAAAACCTAACTCACTTTCGTAGGAATCACGGTTGCATTTAGCGTATGCAACAAGCCTTTAAACCACTCGGTAGCCCGAGTGGACGAGTTTTGTCTCGTGAGGGTTTGTAGTGAACACACCCACAAAGTTCCACAAACCACGGGTTGCCTCCCGCGAAGCGCTAAGTTTACCGTCTTCAGCCAGACATAACTCATATGAGCTATTGAGACGGTTGGAGTGGTTCCAAGTAAACCACATCCACCGTTTCCATCTGATCACTTTCTAACTCAACATACGGCTTCAAACGGTGTCCATTAACTTTAAAAGGCTCTCCACCCACCATATTTTTTATTTCAATGGCTCCGTATGGAGAGACTTGAGTCACAACGTATGGACCCGTCCATTTACTTCTCAACTTTCCAGGAAAAAGCTTAAGTCTAGCATTGAATAACCAAACTTTTTGACCAACCAAGAAGGACTTCTTGGTGATGTGTCGATCATGAAAAGCTTTGGTTTTCTCCTTATAAATCCTAGAACTCTCATAAGCATCTCGTCTAATCTCATCTAGTTCAGATAATTGAAGTTTCCTAGAACTACCCGCTTTCTCCAAATCCAAATTAACAGTCTTAATCGCCCATTCAGCCCTATGCTCTATCTCAACCGGTAAATGACACGCCTTGCCATATACCAACTTGTACGGTGACATACCAATAGGAGTCTTAAAAGCCGTCCTATATGCCCACAATGCATCATCTAACCTCAAGGACCAATCTTTGCTATCACTACGAACGGTCTTTTCCAAAATTCGCTTAATCTCCCTATTAGATACTTCAACCTGTCCACTAGTCTGTGGGTGATAAGGGGTAGCTATCCTATGATTAACTCCATAGTGTTTCAATAATTTCCCAAATCGAAAGTTCTTAAAGTGGGAACCCCCATCACTAATTATAGCCTTAGGAATTCCATGTCTAGCAAAGATATTTTTCTTAACAAACTTAAGAACTACACTATGGTCATTTGTTCTAGTCGCCTCAGCCTCGACCCACTTAGACACATAATCAACTGCCACTAAAATGTACACATTACCATGGGAAGTGGGGAATGGTCCCATAAAATCAATACCCCACACGTCAAAGATCTCAACAACCAATATGAGATTCATAGGCATTTGATCACGCCTTGAAATCCCTCCAACTTGTTGGCAACGAATACACGCTTTCACAAAAGACTGGGCATCCTTAAATATAGTCGGCCAAAAGAAACCGCTTTGTAGGATCTTATGCCCAGTTTTCGTAGCACCAAAGTGACCACCACATGCATAAGAATGGAAATGAGCCAATATGTCCATATGCTCATGGTCGGGAACACATCTCCTAACAACTTGGTCAGCACATACCTTATATAGCTCCGGATCCTCCCAAAAATAATGCTTCACCTGAGAGAAGAAGTATTTTCTTTGTTGTTTGGACCAAAAATCCGGGAGCTTTTTAACTGCTAGGTAATTAACTATATTTGCGTACCAAGGAACCTTAGAAACCTCAAATAAAGTTTCATCCGGAAAGCTTTCCTTAATCACATCAGAAGGGTTGAACGGCGGAGGGATAATTCTAGACAAATGGTCGGCAACTACAT
This sequence comes from Glebionis coronaria, assembly GCA_025667525.1. NCBI lineage: Eukaryota > Viridiplantae > Streptophyta > Magnoliopsida > Asterales > Asteraceae > Glebionis > Glebionis coronaria. Next base: position 608,499,170 of record CM046880.1, read on the forward strand.
TTTCTGACCCCTTTTTATCCCGAATTTCTAGATTAAATTCCTGTAAAAGCAAAATCCACCTAAGCAACCTCGGTTTTGTCTCTTTCTTAGTCAACAAATGTCTTAAGGCACTATGATCTGAAAATACTATCACCTTAGAATGCCCCCAAATATAGGACCTAAACTTATCAAGAGCAAAAACCACGGCTAACAATTCTTTTTCAGTAGTGGTGTAATTCATTTGAGCTTCTGAAAAAGTCTTACTAGCATAAAAGATCACAACGGGTTTCTTATCGACCCGCTGTCCTAGAACCGCCCCAGCGGCATAATCACTCGCATCACACATGATCTCGAAAGGCTTCGACCAATCAGGTGATTGCAGAATAGGGGCTTCCACAAGCTTTTGCTTAAGCATGTTGAATGCTTTAAGACATGATTCATTAAAGTCAAAGCGTGCATCTTTTAAGAGTAGATTACAAAGAGGCTTTGATATAGCACTAAAATCTTTAATAAATCGCCTATAGAACCCGGCATGACCAAGAAAAGAACGTACACCTTTGACGGTAGTGGGAGGAGGAAGGGTCGAAATTACTTGAACTTTGGCACGGTCAACCTCAAATCCTTTTTCAGACACAACATGCCCTAATACTATTCCCTCACGAACCATGAAATGGCTCTTCTCCCAACTAAGCACCAAATTAGTTTCGGTGCATCTTTTTAACACACTTTCAAGCTGATCAAGGCAGCTTTCAAAAGATTGACCAAAGATGGAGAAATCATCCATAAATATCTCTACAGATTCTCCAACCATGTCAGAAAAGATACTCATCATACACCGCTGAAAGGTAGCGGGTGCATTACACAGGCCAAAAGGCATTCTTCGAAATGCAAACGTCCCATATGGACACGTAAACGTAGTTTTGGCCTGGTCATCAGGATGGATGGGTATTTGATTATAACCGGAGTACCCATCCAAGAAGCAATAGAATTTCTTACCAGAAAGCTTCTCAACTATTTGATCAATGAAAGGTAGTGGGAAGTGATCTTTAGATGTTGCATTATTCAGCTTACGGTAATCTATACAAACTCTCCACCCAGTAACTGGTCGGGTTGTGAGCTTTTCCCCATTCTCGGTTTCTACAACGGTGATTCCGGCCTTTTTAGGCACCGTTTGAGTAGGACTTACCCATTTACTATCCGAGATGGGATAGATGATACCGGCATCTAACCATTTAAGAACTTCCGTCTTGACTACCTCTTTCATATTAGGATTCAGTCGCCTTTGCGCATCTCTTGCTGGCTTAATATCTGGGTCCGTAACAATTCGATGCATACATAATGAAGGGCTGATCCCTTTCAAGTCTACAATCATCCATCCTACTGCTGCTTTGTACTTGGAAAGCACTTTTAGAAGTGCTTCCTCTTGTGATTCAGAAAGATCAGAAGCAACAATAACGGGTAAAGTATTGTTAGGACCTAGAAAAGCATATTTGAGATTAGATGGCAAAGGTTTTAGTTCAAGAGTTGGAGGCACCTCTAGAGACGGTTTCGTGGCCGTAACAAAAGTAGAAGGCAAGGGCTCCACTTTATAAGACCAAGGTGGTTTTTGATGGTCCAAAGAACTGACCAAACACTCTTGAATCTCTAGAACTTCAGCAACATCGAGAATCTCCTCATTATCACCAGTTAGATATAATTCCAAAGGATCATTCTTAAGCATACGGGATGCATACTTTTGAACTTCCTCATCAATCACATCTACTTGGTAACATTCATTCATCGTAGGAGAATTCATAGAATTAAACACATTCAATCTTATCTTCTTATTACCGAAGGCAATATCCATGGCGCCAGTCCGACAATTAATCCTAGCATCTATCGTGGCTAAAAATGGGCGCCCAAGGATAATAGTTGGTTGAACATCTTTGTATTGTGACTCGGTGTCCATAACAAAGAAGTCAACTGGGTAATAGAAATCATCAACTTTCACAATAACATCCTCTAAGATACCTCTAGGAATCTTGGTAGATCGATCGGCTAAGGAAATAATGGTGTCTGTCTTACGAAGAGTTCCTAAGTCATACTTATCAACCAAACTAGCAGGAAGGATATTAATACTGGCACCAAGATCAAGGAGCGCCTTCTTAATGGCAATATTTCCGACCACCACTGAAATCAACGGTGCTCCAGGATCTTTGAATTTAGGAGGAAGGGAGCTAGATAAGACTGCACTAACATGCTCAGTTAGGTCAATCTTTTTAGGCAAAGACGCCTTCAGCTTCCTCTTCTGGGTACACAAATCCTTTAAAAACTTGGCATATGCAGGAATTTGCTTGATAGCATCAATAAGGGGGAGATTGATCTTAACTTGCTTGAAAGTCTCCCACATATCCTCAGCATGAGGACCCTTTTTAGCTAACTTTGCAGATGTCGATTTCTCCAAAGCCGTAGGGTAAGGTGTGCTGGACACACCACCCTCCTTAACTTCAGGGGTTTCAGTAGCTTTAGGATTCGGTGTTGTTGGTTTAGGAAAATCATTTAACAAATCATTCACCAACTCAGAACCGGACTTAACATTGTCAGAATTTTTACCTTCAACAATAATTTCGTCATCGGTAACGAAATCCTCGACATCAGGAGAATTTGGAATTCCTTTGTCATTGTTGTAGATTTTACCGTTTCGAAGAGATGTCACCATATTCACATGCTCATTTCCATTTTTCTTGTGTGCGGGATTCATGGTGGGGTAGCTCGGTAGCCTTCCCTCATCTCTTTTGCTTAATTGATCCGCCAATTGACCAACTTGTCTTTCAAGAGCTGCAATAGATTTAGTAGTGGTCTCGTGTCATTGATTAGTGACCTCAAATTTTCTATTGATCTCTTGATTGTTGGTAGATAATGAATCCATAAGCCTATCAAACTTTCGGTCAAGGTTCAAGAGACGGTTGTCTTCATGGCCTTGGCCCTGATTTGGATATTGCTGTTGTGGCCTATGATTGTAAGAATTTGGTTGGAAATTAGATGAATCGCCACCCTCATACCTTGGTTTGTAACCATAGTGTTGTTGTTGGGCATTATTAGGGCGAGTGTCTTCATCTTTCCAACGGAAATTGGGGTGATTGCGCCATCCAGGATTGTAACTTTCGGAGAATGGGTCATTTCGTGGACGACCACCGTAGACTCCATTTACCTCCTCATTCGGTGGCGCCCCCCAACTTTGACAATTATCGACAGAGTGACTTGGATCACCACACATTGAACACCCACTATGCGACACATTAGACACATTTGGAACACCTTTTCCTATATTTTTCAACAAAAGATCAACTTTCTTACTTAACTCGCTAATTTCAGAATTTGTGCCACGATGGTTAGACACATAATTGGCGGACGATGTGTGGTTGTTTCGATCCACTGAAGCTTGGGTCTTAGAACCTTTGCTTAGTTTTTCAAAAAACTCCCATTCTTCCTCCATAGGTCGCGAGAAAAACATACCCCCACTAGTGGCCATCACAAATTGTTGGTTGTTATAATCCAACCCATCATAGAAGACTTTGACAAGCTCCCATTTTGGAACATCGTGATGAGGGCATGTTCTTAATAACCCTAATACAAGGCTTTTGACACCCTATATGAAAGTTCGTTATAGTTCCGAATCTTTTCGAATTGAAAACCGGTCTTAAGTGCGACTCAATCGTCTTTTGGTGGATCAAAGGTTTGGTTGATTTGTTTGTTTTAATCTATCAGCAAGAAATTAAGATGTCGTTGAGTAAATGGAAGTTAAAAGATTAAAATTGAAATGAAAAGTAAAATAATGCATAAAACTTAAAAGGTGATAATGGAAAAATGCTAACTCACTAGATTAAACTAACACTTGGAAAATTTTCAGAAAAATAAAAGGTACTATATGAAAGTTATATCGAAAGAAACCAAAAACAGCCAAAAGGGAACCCGATCGGAATGTATTCCGATCGGATGGTCGGAATGGGGGAAGAAGTAACACAATCGGAATATTAGATAAAAGGGGTCAATCGGAAAACAATTAACAATCTCAATCGGAATACAAGGCAAAGGAACGATCGGAATACGAGCGAAACACCCCAATCGGAATACGCAGGGAGGTTCAGATCGGAAAGGGAAGTTGGGTGCCGTCGGAATGCAGGAGTTGGGTCCCTGTCGGAATATGCACCAATCGGAAAGGGTAAAGGGGCCCGGTCGGAATGGTCAATCGGAAAAGGAGGTTGAACCGCCTCCTAAAAATGGGGGAATCGGTTAGAAGAGCCGATCGGAAAAACCAATCGGAAAGGGGATTAAAACCCTTTCCGAAATCTAAGGGGTTCGAGCTAAAAGCTAGAAAATAAGCTATTAAGTTGAGCTTATTCCCAAAACTAAATCGAATCAATAAAACCGAATCAAATAAGCACTTTAATCAACTTATCTAACTCGAAATCAAGCAACTTTTTAGATCAAACAATAAAAACATAAACTTTTTAATAAAACTTTTTAATGATAAAAATAAGCTAATCATAAAAGTAAGCCAATAAGCACAAAAGTCTTAAAGCTTAATCAAATGAAAACTTATAAAATGATCAAAAGATTAACTTTTTAGCATGAAATCAATTAGAACAACACGGATCACATGATAATCACACCAAAATCAATCTTAAATCAAAGAAAAGTAGAATGAGATTAAGAAATAAAAGCTTAAAATAGAACTTTGATTAATGAAAAATAAGCATACAAAAGTGTTAATCTTGAAAGATTAAAAGTAAAAGATGAACTAGTGAGAGAAAGTTTAAGACTTTCTCTCTCTAAAAATTAAAAAGTGAAAATTAACTAAAAACTCTAACCACCCTCCTAATGACTATTAGGAGGGTATTTATAGGGAAGGTGGAAGGAGTGCATGTGTTGCATCTTCTTTCTTGCTTTCTTCACGTTTTCTTTACTCGACTTAAATTCTTCGTCTTTGTCGTCTCGGGATTTGAACTTGTCTTTTAATTTTCTTCTCTATTAGACTTAAGTTCTTCGACTTCGTTAAACTTCCGTCTTTTGACTTTTTCTTCGATAAATCTTCAGAATAGGTCTTGGACTTCCGTTCTTTTTGCACTCTTGATCTTTTGACTTCGTCTTTTCCCGTTTTCTTCAATAAAAGCCCGTGTTTTCTTCCTTTTTCATATTTTGGTCCTAAAACACAATAAAAACACAAACCACGCATAATTCCGACTTTTACGACATAAATCACACGTTTTGGTCTTGTTATTATTGGAAATAAGTGGTAAAAGGATAAGTGTTTTCACACTTATTAAATCCCCTACACTTGACCATTGCAATGCCCTCATGCAATGCATTAATTTTAAAGCACGGTTTACATTCTCCATCATAAATAATCCACCTTGGCCTTTATTAAATACTAAACATAAAAGATAGAAATAAGTAAAGAAATTAGAAACTTACATTGGGTTTTGGCGGCCATGAACGTTTATCATCCTCAAGTTTCACGTTCCCCATACCAAGCTTAGAAACGAGATCATTGTTATTATAAGTTAGCAAACTAACACGAACTCATGTGGGCCAATTATTCACTTAGACTCCCTTATTCCTAGGTGTATCTCTTATATTTTATTTTTGTCTTGAATGATCACGAGGATGCATTGTTTGACTTATTTCGATAGTTATTTAGTCCGAAAATAAGGTGAACGATTTAATCGATAGTTAGCTAAAGGACCAAATCTTTTAAAACTGCTTCTCGGGATATCAGAAAGTTCATATCTTGGCATAACTTGGTTCGCGATTTGAGACCTTTCTCGGGCCGATATTTGGCAGCGACTTCATACTTCGAATCTTTGAGAGACGATCTTGAAATTATGGTCTTCTCTTCATAATAGGAATTTCTTCACTTGAAGTTTTGAGAGATTCTTCATCTTTGGACCACGACTTCTTCATTTTTCTCCAATCTTTATTTTGGACTTTGATATACAACGATCCGCCTCCTTTTAGGACTTGGATCTATTTATCCTCATACCTTGTTAGGGTCTTTTCGGATAGACTTCTCCATGACTTTTGGGGAGTTCTTGCTTTTCGTCGTGTGTCTCGATCCTTCATATTGATTTTTGATAAATGATTCTTCACATCACTTTTGGATCTTTAGCAACAAAATGTAGCCCTCATGCCTTGTTAGGGCCTTTTTGGACTCGCCAATCTTCGCGCCCCGCTTCATAAGTTATGCATTGGCTATGAACTCTCGTCATTACCGAGCAACTTTTAAACGATCTGGGGCTAAAAGCTAAGTAACTTTTCAAATCGTACAACCCTACTTATTAGCAGATAATTTATTAAGCAAGTGGAGGGAGAATAGGCTCATAATTAACTCACATAAATTCACGAAAGAATACCGAACTTATAATTGACTCTATCATCTCTCGTTCTCCACAGTTTAAAATCTCAAGGAATGAGACTCGTGGATGCTTAGCCTATTAAATCAAAGTTTTGGGTTTTCGAGTCGCCTATAGGATCTTGCAAATTCTTGGACTTTTTCAAGTTTAGAAATCGCATTTTAAAGTTCCTTTGATAAACGACTCTCTAGGATCAATTATAGGAACTTATGAAAAGTTCTTGTACTTAACCCGTGAGAGTTAAGACTTTCGCGTTTTATAGCTCCCTATATAAAAGCCTAGCAAAACTCGACTTAAACACGTTAAGGATACTAGCTAGAGTAAACTTAGGCAAGTAAACTCGGGTTGAGTCAAAATGTTCACAACTAAGAAAAATCTAAAACCACTTTATTAAAAATTTATTCTAGCAAAGGAAACATAACAAAGGCAAATACAACTATACAACTAGGCCAAAATAGATTAAAAATTTTAAAAAATGTCGAAAAATCAAATTTTCCGGTTAAAATGAGGGCAAATTCATGGAAAAGACCACTTACTTCGATAGAAGTCCCCCCTACACTTGAGATAAACATTGTCCTCAATGTTTAAGCATGTGGGAGTAAACTCCCCTACACTTAGGACATTGTGCACTTTGTTTAAATCTTGCTAAGGAAAAGACAACTAAAGTGAATTCAATGTGAACATATAGAATATGAAATATTGAATCACAAGAGTTTGAGATAGAACCGGGAAGATGGGAAACACGGTATCACGGTTCGTCAAGAGTCATCAAGATGCTCTCTGAAGCTTTAATCCCTGCACAGCACAAGAAACAAGACAACAAACATATGCGGGGCTCCCCCTACACTTATTATGAAAGCAGTAATGGATAGAACACGGGTTGCCTCCCGAGAAGCGCTTGTTTTTGTTCACCGAGTCATGAGCCTGACTCGACCCAATTTTAGTTCATGGGGAACGTGGTGAGGGATGGAATCATCTCTTGAGAGATGTCCTCACCAAAGTACAGCTTCAGACGCTGGCCATTCACCTTGAAATTGGGCCCATTCGGCTGAGAAAGCTCAATGGTCCCATACGGAAAGACTTTGGCGACGGTGAATGGACCAGTCCAGCGGCTCTTCAACTTGCCAGAGAAGATCTTCAACCGAGAGTTAAAGAGTAAGACTTGATCACCAACGTTGAACTCTCGGTTCTTGATTTTAGCATCGTGGATCATCTTCGTCTTCTCCTTGTAGATCAGCGAGTTCTCATAAGCTTCATTCCTCAGTTCATTTAGCTCGTTGAGTTGAACCTTGCGATGATCACCGGCTTTGATTATGTCGAAGTTCGCCCATTTCAAGGCCCAGTGTGCCTTATGTTCCAGCTCGATGGGTAGGTGGCAGGCTTTTCCGTACACAAGACGACAGGGTGTACAACCGATCGGGGTCTTGTAGGCAGTACGAAAAGCCCACAGAGCATCATCTAACTTATCGGCCCACGCGGCACGATGCTCTCCCACAGTACGCTCCAATATTCTCTTCAAGCCACGATTGGAAATTTCGGCTTGCCCATTGGTTTGGGGATGATAGGCGGTGGAAAGACGGTGAGTGACACCATACTTTGCCATGACTCTTGCAAATTGATCGTTGCAAAAATGAGTCCCGCGGTCACTGATGATAGCACGAGGAACGCCAAATCGAGCGAAAAGCTGCTTCAAAAAGTTCACAACCACCCTCGCATCATTCGTAGGAAGAGCCTTAGCTTCAACCCATTTAGAGACGTAGTCGACGGCGACGAGGATGTACTTGTTCCCTTTGGAAGATGGAAATGGCCCCATAAAGTCGATGCCCCATACATCAAAGATTTCACATTCCTGTATGAAATTTTGAGGCATCTCATCCTTATGTGTGATCTTGCCTTGACGTTGGCAAGCATCACAATGCTTAACCATTTCGTGAGCGTCACGATAAATGGTGGGCCAGTAGAATCCAGAATCAAACACTTTCTTAGCGGTGTAGTTGGGACCAAAGTGACCACCGGTGGGTCCTTTGTGGCAAGCTTGGAGGATGTCAAAAGCTGCCGGTCCGTCAACACATCGTCGAATAATCAGATCAGCACACTGTTTGAATAGATAAGGGTCATCCCAAAAGTAAGTCTTAACATCGTTCAAGAACTTCTTCTTTTGTTGGGATGTTAACCCTTGGATGAGAATACCACCCGCTAAGTAGTTTGCAATGTCCGCAAACCACGGGGTGCCATCAAGATTGAGATTTATAGACATTAGAGTCTCCAGGGGGAAAGAGTCATTGATCTCTTTGTTCGGATGATCCCCCTGATATGGATCCTCAAGTCGACTCAAATGATCCGCGGCCAGGTTTTCGGCTCCCTTCTTATCACGAATTTCAATGTTGAATTCTTGAAGGAGCAAAACCCAGCGAAGAAGTCTTGGCTTAGAATCGTTCTTAGTCATCAAGTATTTCAACGCGGAATGGTCCGTGTATACGATGGTGGTGGATAAAACAAGATAGGGGCGAAATTTCTCAAAAGCATAGACAACAGCTAAAAGCTCTTTTTCGGTTGTCGTATAATGCAATTGAGCCCCCGTCATTGTTTTGCTAGCGTAGTGGATTGGTTGGAAGTGTTTATTCACACGTTGGCCCAAAACCGCACCAATAGCAAAGTCGCTAGCATCGCACATCAATTCAAAAGGCAGCTCCCAATTAGGGGTAACCAAGACCGGTGCCTTAGTTAGCTTATCCTTGAGAAGATTGAAGGCTTCGAGACACTCTTTAGAAAAGATAAAAGGAGTATCTTTTTCCAAGAGGTGGGTCATCGGGCGAGCGATTTTAGAGAAATCTTGAATGAATCTACGATAGAAGCCCGCATGACCCAAAAAACTTCTCACACCCTTCACGGTGGAAGGTGGAGGTAATTTGGCTATGACATCAACTTTAGCACGGTCAACTTCAAGACCGGCTTTAGAGATTTTGTGTCCTAGCACAATGCCTTCTTTTACCATAAAATGGCATTTTTCCCAATTCAGAACAAGGCGAGTGTCTTCGCACCGCTTAAGCATACGTTCCAAATTGGCAAGGCAAGCAGAGAAGGAATCCCCGAAGACCGAGAAATCATCCATGAAGACTTCCATGGTTTGCTCAACCATGTCATGGAAGATCGCCAACATGCACCTTTGGAAAGTCCCGGGGGCATTGCATAAGCCAAAAGGCATTCGTTTATAAGCAAAGGTGCCATAGGGACAAGTGAATGTTGTCTTCTCTTGATCTTGGGGATCGATGGGTATTTGAAAATAACCCGAGAAACCATCCAGAAAGCAGTAATATTCATTACCAGCTAGACGTTCAAGCATTTGGTCCATAAAAGGTAGAGGGAAATGATCCTTTCTCGTGGCATCATTGAGTTTGCGGTAGTCTATACAAACTCTCCACCCAGTAACGAGACGGGTAGGAATTAACTCGTTGTTTGCATTGGGCACAACGGTGATTCCGCCTTTCTTAGGCACACAATGGACTGGACTAACCCACGGTGAATCCGAAATAGGGTAAATCATACCCGCATCAAGAAGTTTGATAACCTCCTTTTTGATGACTTCATGGATTTTAGGATTCACCCTTCGTTGACTTTGAATTGTGGGCTTAAAGTCGTCCTCCATGAGAATTTTATGTGTGCAGAAATGAGGATCAATTCCACGGATGTCCGAGATTTTCCAAGCGATAGCTTGTTTATGCTTCTTCAACACAGCGACAAGTCGGGCTTTTTCGTCTTCTTTCAGATCCTTTGCGATGATGACCGTTAGCTTCTCGTCGTCTTCCAGAAAAACGTACTCAAGATGAGGCGGTAGGTCCTTAAGCTCGAGAGTAGGAGGATCCTCAGTAGATGGTGAAACTAACGATGGATCATCATTAGTCACCTCTTTAGGAGCAGGAGGAGAGAACGGGTCCTCATTGAGAAGTCTCTCAATAGTACGAATATCTTCATCCCAATTGGTGGACAAATTATCATACTTAATATCGAGAGGACCCAAGCTAGCTTCGAAGTCATCCAAGTCACTTTCTCCAAAAGGAGTCAATGCTGGAGCAATAGAGGCAACGGTCTCAACATTGGGTAGAGAAGGAGTACTTTTGCAAGCATTATGAAAATGTTCTTCACAAGCCTCATCGAGAACATCAATAGCATTAACACTCTCATACGAATAAGGTTGCTGAGAGATCTTACCCATGTTGAAGACAATTTTATCGTCACCAACTCTCATGATTATTTCGCCCGCGGCTACATCAATGAGAGTGCGACCGGTCCTCAGGAATGGACGTCCGACGATTAATGGAACACGAGGATCCATCTCGTAGTCAACGACGACAAAATCCGCCGGAAAGGTGAATTTATCAACGCCAACAAAGACATCTTCGGCTATCCCCACTGGATAAGCAACCGTACGGTTGGCTAATTCCAAAGTCATTCGTGTGGGGACTAGCTCGGGGAGAGATAATTGCTTCCAAACACTTAAAGGCATTAAGTTTATACTGGCACCTAGATCGGCTAGAGCCATGCAATTCTCTACTCCCGGGAAGTTGCAAGGAATCAAGAAGCGACCCGGATCACCAAGTTTGGTGGGCAATTGCCTTAAGAGCACTGCGGAGCAATTCTCATTAAGGTGGGTCTGAGCAATGTCAAGAAGCTTTTCTTTATCACTTAAAAGATCTTTAAACATCTTAGCATATTTGGGCATGTGAGCGAGAGCCTCGGCAAAGGAGATGTTAAAATTCAATTGTTTGAACATTTTAAGGAAGTTCGAAACCTGAATATCATCCTTGCTCTTTTGCTTCTCTTTCCTCAACCTAGAAGGATAAGGTATATTGGATGAAGAAGAAGGCTTTAAAGGAATAGGATCACTCACAACCACGGGTGGTGGGGAAATGGGGATAGAAGGTGAAGGAGGTGGGGAAAGTTGCTCTTTTTCCTTGTTCACAATCACCGGTGGAGGTGTAGGAAGCTCGGGTTCCATATAACCTTTTCCACTTCTAGTGGTGATTGCTTTCATCTCCCCCCTTGGATTCGCAACGGTATTACTCGGAAGAGTACCCGAAGAAGAGGGTTGATTACTTTGGATGAGCGAACCAATCATATCACGAAGGTGAAGAGCTTGATTGTTAAAAGAGTTTTGCATGTTGGCATTAATATCATTGCTGTGTTTTGCCATATCATTCCTTAGCTCGGCTCGAATATCGCTCCCTTGTTTCACCATGTCATTCTTCAAGTTGACAAATTGACTCTGAAGATTCGTCACCATCTCACGATTAGTCTTCATGAACGTCTCGACGTCTTGACTTACTGCCATTGGTTGATTGAGAGGTGGAGCTTGGTAAGCTTGAGAATTTCCTTGAGTTGGGTATGGGTTTCTTTGGGATTGATACTGATTTTGAGCACGAGGTTGGGATTGGTTGTTTCGGTTAAAGCTTTGTTGTTGGTTTTGGTTTGCAGGAGGGAAACCGGGAGGAGCAAGATAATTGTTGGAGCGATAACTTAGCAAGTTACGGTCTCCTTGAGGGCGAGCTTGATAGCCTCCCGTGGGATAAGTACCATATGCTGCGTTAACGTCTTCAGAATAATTGCCATGAGTAGAAGGACACTCATTGTAGGAATGAGGACCACCACATGTGTCACAAGAGATAACAACGGCTTTAGCTTGTTGAGTTTGGTTAGAAGTTAAAATTTGGAGACTTTTGTTAATGTCAAGAATAGCACGTTCCAAAATAGACGGGTTGGTGGTGGAAGAAGTAGATGAAACATTGACTCTCTGATTAGATCTTGAGGATGCGGAAGAATCCCAATTCTTGTGGTGAGTAGTCATGTTTTCAATCAACTCTCGACACTCCTCCGGTCTCCTTTTCATAAAAGTACCACCGGCGGCGGCATTGATCGTGTCACGATCACGAAAGGTGAGACCATTGTAGAAGGTGTCAATGAGAGTGACGGGGAGCATATTGTGATTAGGACAGCGATCGATCAAATCATTGTAACGTTCCCAAGCATCGAAGAGCGATTCATCATTCTCTTGCATAAATCCACTGATTTGGTTACGAAGGCTAGTGACCATGGATGGTGGGAAGTAGCGCAATAAAAAGCGTTGAGTCATGTCGTTCCATGTATGAATAGAATTCTTAGGAAGACGGTCAAACCATTTTTCGGCATGGTGAGAAAGCGAGTGTGGAAAAAGTTGGAGGCGAAGGTCATCCATAGAAACACCGGGGGACTTCATGCTTTGAGTGATAGTAATGAATTTGTCGAGGTGTTTGTTGGCATCATCGTCCGGAATTCCACGAAACGGATTCGTTTGCACTTGTTGTATCATATGATGCTTCAACGAAAACTCCTGAGCCGTGACGTGCATTGGCGCAATCGGGCCTCCGCGTCCGTTCATGGTGGGTTGGCACAATTCCTCCATGGTTCGTAAATCAGGTTGAAGGACATTGTTGTTGTTGTTATTGTTGTGGTTGTTATTCAAATTATTTTGAGGTGGGTGATTATTGTTGTTGTTAACACCAGCCATATCTAAATCTTCAAGAGTCTCGGGCTCAGAATAGTTTGTAGATCTAGTACGCATGCACCTGCAGAAGAAAAATATACACAAGGAATATAATATTTTTGGTTTTTATAGGTTTTTTAATGTTTTTGTATTTTTGAAAAGTTTTATATTTTTTTATGGATTTTTGGAAATTTTTATAGCAATGAAAATAACGTTCAAAGAACGGATCCCAAAATTCAATGCGTCTCTCACTAGAAACCGTTTATCTTAACGAAAAGAGCCGGCAGCGGCGCCATTTAATACAAGGCTTTTGACACCCTATATGAAAGTTCGTTATAGTTCCGAATCTTTTCGAATTGAAAACCGGTCTTAAGTGCGACTCAATCGTCTTTTGGTGGATCAAAGGTTTGGTTGATTTGTTTGTTTTAATCTATCAGCAAGAAATTAAGATGTCGTTGAGTAAATGGAAGTTAAAAGATTAAAATTGAAATGAAAAGTAAAATAATGCATAAAACTTAAAAGGTGATAATGGAAAAATGCTAACTCACTAGATTAAACTAACACTTGGAAAATTTTCAGAAAAATAAAAGGTACTATATGAAAGTTATATCGAAAGAAACCAAAAACAGCCAAAAGGGAACCCGATCGGAATGTATTCCGATCGGATGGTCGGAATGGGGGAAGAAGTAACACAATCGGAATATTAGATAAAAGGGGTCAATCGGAAAACAATTAACAATCTCAATCGGAATACAAGGCAAAGGAACGATCGGAATACGAGCGAAACACCCCAATCGGAATACGCAGGGAGGTTCAGATCGGAAAGGGAAGTTGGGTGCCGTCGGAATGCAGGAGTTGGGTCCCTGTCGGAATATGCACCAATCGGAAAGGGTAAAGGGGCCCGGTCGGAATGGTCAATCGGAAAAGGAGGTTGAACCGCCTCCTAAAAATGGGGGAATCGGTTAGAAGAGCCGATCGGAAAAACCAATCGGAAAGGGGATTAAAACCCTTTCCGAAATCTAAGGGGTTCGAGCTAAAAGCTAGAAAATAAGCTATTAAGTTGAGCTTATTCCCAAAACTAAATCGAATCAATAAAACCGAATCAAATAAGCACTTTAATCAACTTATCTAACTCGAAATCAAGCAACTTTTTAGATCAAACAATAAAAACATAAACTTTTTAATAAAACTTTTTAATGATAAAAATAAGCTAATCATAAAAGTAAGCCAATAAGCACAAAAGTCTTAAAGCTTAATCAAATGAAAACTTATAAAATGATCAAAAGATTAACTTTTTAGCATGAAATCAATTAGAACAACACGGATCACATGATAATCACACCAAAATCAATCTTAAATCAAAGAAAAGTAGAATGAGATTAAGAAATAAAAGCTTAAAATAGAACTTTGATTAATGAAAAATAAGCATACAAAAGTGTTAATCTTGAAAGATTAAAATTAAAAGATGAACTAGTGAGAGAAAGTTTAAGACTTTCTCTCTCTAAAAATTAAAAAGTGAAAATTAACTAAAAACTCTAACCACCCTCCTAATGACTATTAGGAGGGTATTTATAGGGAAGGTGGAAGGAGTGCATGTGTTGCATCTTCTTTCTTGCTTTCTTCACGTTTTCTCGACTCGACTTAAATTCTTCGTCTTTGTCGTCTCGGGATTTGAACTTGTCTTTTAATTTTCTTCTCTATTAGACTTAAGTTCTTCGACTTCGTTAAACTTCCGTCTTTTGACTTTTTCTTCGATAAATCTTCAGAATAGGTCTTGGACTTCCGTTCTTTTTGCACTCTTGATCTTTTGACTTCGTCTTTTCCCGTTTTCTTCAATAAAAGCCCGTGTTTTCTTCCTTTTTCATATTTTGGTCCTAAAACACAATAAAAACACAAACCACGCATAATTCCGACTTTTACGACATAAATCACACGTTTTGGTCTTGTTATTATTGGAAATAAGTGGTAAAAGGATAAGTGTTTTCACACTTATTAAACCCCTTAAGTCTATTAAATGCTTCATGAAACTGCTCGCCTGGGATTTGACGAAAGGGTTTAATCTTATTTCTAATGGCAGCAGTTTTACTTATAGAATAAAATTCCTCAAGAAAAGCAGATTGCATTTCAGACCATGAGTTAATACTACCTGGCTCAAGAGATGAGAACCAGTCCTTAGCTTGATCTTTAAGAGAAAAAGGAAAAAGGCGAAGTCTTACCTCATCCTTAGTAATGTTATTAACCTGATGTGTGTCAGCAATTGAGAAGAATTCTCGCAGATGTGCATATGGCTCCTCACGACCTCTAAACACTGGCAAAATTGCTATGAGGTTCGGCTGGATCTTGAAGTTACTTGTAACCCCTTTAACCGGATCCGGATAAACGATAGGCGAGGGATCCTCGAAGATCCCCGGCCTGTAATAAGAATCAACACCCCGTGGTGGAGATTCTCCTCCGCTACTACTGCCGCTAGCAGTTCCGCCAGCATCTTCGTCACCTGGCATTTCAGCGAAAAGCTCTGCTAAACCTGAAAAATCAAGATTAGTAGAAAACTGTCGAAACGCCTTCCTTCTCAACCTCGCACTTTTCTCAACCTCAGGATCGTAAGCTAACGGTGATGTACGTCCCGATCTACGTGTGCGCATACACTAACCTGCACACTCACAAGAAACAAAACAAACAAACAAAACAAAACAAAACAAAACAAAACAAGAAAAATAAAATCTTTTTGTATTTTTGTATTTTATTAAATATTAACAAAAACTTAAACGAAAAGCTCACTGAGTCCCCGGCAGCGGCGCCAAAATTTGATCGGCGTCGAAGTACCGGTCAAAAATAAACCTAATTACCTTATATTAGATAGGGTAAATGGGTATCGATCCACGAGGACTATGTGGTTTTAGTTTAAGTTTTGAGGTGATCACTGATCAATAAAGGTTTTGGTTTTGAAATCTGACAACTAAAATACTTTTGATAATAAAAATGCTGATTAAAAATTAAAATAATTATTAAACTAATAGTAAAGCTAGAAAAATAGAATAAGATAACAATTAAAAGAAAAATGTAATCCCTTCCAGCTCCTAATATTTATGGTTGATCACACTAGTGGATTATTGAAACTTTTTAGAACCGGTTACAAAGATTATTGACTTAATATGAATGAATTAATGTCAGCATTTATTATGTTTATCAATGACTCGCAATAATAAATCTTATATTAATCCAACCAATGATTATGTTTTAACAATTTATTTATGCACAACTTATGTTTATTATACAACCATCTTTTTTTTTTTACTAAATAAAATAAGTATGAATCGTTAACTAACAATAAATTGTCTAACACAAATAATTAAACATAATATCAAATCGATAAAAATAAGTTATAAATAAATTATAAATCAATGTAATAAAAATATGATAATCCAAAAGTAATGATCAAACCATAAATAAAGTTACCAGAAGGAATTACAACAAAATTAGCCGGACATTGCGGTACACTCGACCCACTTTCCACTGTTCATTGTTAAACTTGCCGCAACACTTTGATCTTCCTTTTTTTATTTACTATCTTGTGTCTCCAATAAGATTCCCCACAACTATTCTCTTTTTTTTTCTTTCTTTGTTATCTACGGAAAAAAACAAATAAATCCCTATTGTTAACAATGAATTGTATATTGCAATGCCCAATTGCAATCTTCTTTTTTTTTTCCTTCCAATTACGCCTGTAGCCACCAACCAATTTTCAATGTGTTTTTTTCTTTTGCGATCGAGTGAACTTTTAATCGACTGTTTTTGTTTCTTGCGGCAGAAAAACTCTCCCTTTACTTGTCTTTTTTTTTTTCTTTTTATAGGACTTGGTGTTGGTTAGGCTTTTGGGCTATTGGGTCCAAGTGGGCCAAAAACTATATATATATTTTTTTTATTCTTTTAACATATAATAACTTTGGCCCAATAAAATATAACCCAACGCCAACAATTGCTCAAACGAAGCCCAGACAAATAAAAGATGACCGAAAATATTGCGACGCGCTCAAATCTTTTTCTTCAATATTTTTCTTCATTCATCGGCGCTCACAATGTCTTTTCTCCAAAAAATTAATTAAAGCGGCTATTTTATTCCATTTCGCTCGTAGCCTACATAATCACAAAACACACTCAAAGTACATATATAACGGAAAATAAATATATAAATATACTAAATTAACATGCTATGAGGTGTATGCAACATACACCGATTACCCATATAATCTAATTGCAATTATATGTACTTTTTGGTCTATTTATTTCGGGGTTTTTTTATTCCGACGTTAAGATTTAATTTATGATGGAATGTTTTTTACGTGAATAAATAAAATAAGTTAGGTTTTAAATAAATTAATTTTGAATGGTAGTTTATGAAAATAAGTGGAAAAATTGGTGTGGTGGTGTGAAAATGGTGTGATGATAAGATGTGTTTTTTTTTTAATATAGAAGTGAAAAAACTGACGTGACAGGATGTTTTTTAGTGTGAGAGTGTGATTACTCCATGCCCTATTAAGGCTGTGTTTGGTAGCAAGCTTTTTCAAGCATTTTGGAGCGGTAAGCGACAAGCGGTTAATAGTTTGACTTAAAAGCTTGTTTGGTAAGGAGTGACTAGAGTTTAGATATCATACAAATGCTCATATTTGAAATGCTTGATAGGAGAAGCATTTCAAAGATTCCGCTAGCAGTTTACTTTAAAATTACAAATTTATCCTCCTTTAATTTCTTAATAAGTTTGTTATTCCTTTAATCATTGCATGCCCTTTTTCGTAATTTTATAGTTAATATTTACTGCTACTGCTCTGTTTACCAAACACTTTTTTTAATAAACAGCTACTGCTTACCGCTCCTACTAACTACTACTGCTTACTGCTTACTGCTTCTGCTTCTACAACTGGTTACTGCTACATGTCGCCAAACATACCCTTATTAATATGCATTGAAGTCTTGAGATTTTTTTTTTAATAGTCACGTCACTGGTTTCATCAAGTTTTAGGAGGGACGTTCCATAAATATACGAGTCTTACAAATTCAATTCCTTTCATCACGTTATAAACCATTTTAACACAATGAGATTACAAAATGTTTTACCATTCCATAATAATATTTTAAAACTCTTCTATTACATTTATTTACTATAAAATCATAAACCCAATATATATACTTTACTAAGTTGCCCATCTTTGAATAAACTTATGCCTCGTTTGATTCACTGCAATTCGATGTAATTGAACGTAATTATAAATTAAATCACACATTACATGTGTATGTATTTGTGACAATTATACATTTACCTTTTCTCAGATATCGAAAGAATAGATTGTTAGAGGTGAAGTATAGTTTTGAGTGGGTAAAAATGGGTTAAGCCCGCAACCCGCAACGCACACCTTAGTAACTAACATAAACTCTAGTTCATGCACTATAAATTTAGTTGTCTTTATTTCATATAAATTTTAAATATTTTTTTACATAATAAAATCTCACAACTACCACACTCTTCTTATGCAATTTCTTCATTATGTCTCCCATCAAATTTCGTAGTACTTACTCTATTACTGTACTAGTGTATTGATTACGTAAATATTTAATGTGAGAAGTGACAAATCATACAACTTATTACATGTATATAGTAGGTGATACAATTTCTTAAAGGCTGTAGTTGCCTATATTCCCTTTTCTACAAGTAATACCTCTTCTAAAATTTTTATTTTTCTCTATTTTTTTTAATTTTATTTATATCATAAAAGTATGAAATAAAAAAAAACTGGACGAAAATTATGAAATTTGATAAATCAAAAGCAGTAAAACAAAAAAAATGCGGAGCCGTAAGCTGTCTTATCCTGTTAAAAAAGTGAGTAAAACTGCTGAAAAAAGTACGGAACATAAATTATAAAGTTTTACAGTTCAAAATTATAAAATGTGAAAAAATACGGAAAAAAAAACACAAAAAAAAAAATTCATATCAGTATATCAGGTATTAGGGGGATATTAGTGGTAGAAAAAGATTAGGGGGTATGAATAGTATGACCCCTTAAAGTCTTACATAATAGATTTATCACCGTAGGGTGAGGTTATTTTCAGAACCAAATAAATGTACATAATTGCGAGAACCATCTTTTTACTCTTAAATGCACATGTATATTCATCGGGTTAGTTCATTATGTAGAAATACATGAATTTCCATTGTCGTAGGTCGCTAGGAACATGCATCCTAGGACCATGCACGTGTATTTGTTTTGTATGTATTATAACTATCTTTTTGTTAAATAATATGAAAACACGTGTGTCCTCTTCATATCGCTCATCATACACGGATTTATAACCAATAAAACAACTATTAAATGTTAATTTAAACATAATAATGAATATACATATGCATTCTTAAGAGTATAAAAGTGGATCCCAGTTTTATACATTTATTTGTTTTTATAAATAACCTTACACTGTCACCATATATTAGTAGGTGGTAGTATTAAATATCCCCTAACCATTATGTACTAGGACTACCCTTCTCATGCATGGTTTATTGATGAGATAATATAATATTTCATTTTTCTTCCCTATCTTTTTTTCTTTTACAAATTTTGACATATAAAACATTAAATTTTTTATTTCATACTTTTTTTTACAGTTTTACCTACTTTTTAACCAAAAAGTAAGCATTTTGCTTTACGTTTTTCATTTTTTACTAATACTGCATCTGAATCAAAATCATAATACATGTTATTATTTTCGAATGTCCTAAACTAATAATCTATTTTTTAAAATAGATAAAGAATATATATTAAATTTATCATATTACCCTCACTTTACAAACATTAAAGAAGTTATAAATTACCTGATTAAAGGTAAAATTGAATTGTGTAATAAGTAAAAAAGAAAAAACTGAAAAAATAATGTTTTAATTAAAATATTTCTTTTTTGTCGATGAACTATAATTATAAAACAAAATGAGAACTACTTTTTCTTTTGACCTACTTTTGACCTATCAAAAATAATCTTTTGTGTTTCTTTCCTTTTATTTCATAATTTTAAAATACGAACAAAAAAAAAAAAAAAAAAGAGTATTACCTTGATTAAAGGGTACAAATAACCAAACCCATTCTATTTTGTCACATTATGTTTAGCGTATCTGTATAGTAATGACTCAATAGTTTTTTATACTAATTTATAAAGCCTTTTGAATATACTAAACATTTTTTTAAAAGCTTTTCTATAAAAACTTATTTAGTGCATGTTTGTCGAGGGCTTTTTAAAGAGTTTTTAGAGTTGAAGAAGATTTTTTTTTAAATTGTTAGTTTTTTATTTTAAAATTAATCTCTTTCAAAACAAGTAATTTTGTTTGAACATATGAGGTTTAAACTCTTATTTTAAACAAATAACTTTTAAACAAATAACTTTTAAACAAAAAACTAATTTATAAAGCTTTTCAAATTGTTAAGAACTGTTAAAATTATAAGTTATTGATATACCATAATCAGATTATAATTTATTTAAATATATTCTTTTAAATTATTTTACAACTCATTATTATATTAAATAAATTTATCAAACAATTTTATTAAAAAAATTTACAATTTGTAGCTCATGTTAAAAGTTTATTCTCAGCTTTATATTTTACAACTTTATAGTTTACAACTGAGAACTAATAATTTACGGCATATAACTTACAGCTAATTTTATCAGCATAGTCAATTTTAAAGCTATTTATCATCGATATACAAATGATTCATGTGGTTGAGAAAGGAAGCAGTGTGAATTATTGCTTTTAGTACAGTAAATAAATATAAACGTGAATGCATGTATACCATACAAAACAACACAATTCTCAAAATGTGTCATTTTTTTTTCTTGACATATTTTAAAGGTAAATCTTGTTAATTTTTTTTAACATAAATTTTTATTAAAAAAAACTAGCAATGAGTTAGAACAATTACATAACAATTAAATAAGGGTGTTGAAATCAACTATCCCAACTAAACTTACATCTACTTCTAGATATACTCTAAGTAAAAGAACGAGAAACAACCCATCATCGAACAAAACCTCTTTATGAAGCTTAAGCAAAGCAAAAAGGAGCTGATTACGGAAATTCCATACGCACCACTAAGACACATAAAAAACACCTTTAAGAATCCCTTTAAGACTAGAACTCAGTCGAATAGACTTAAACCACTCCAACCAATCTGAGTATGAAGCAACTGGACTCCAAGAAATGTTCCACCAACGATAAATAAGCCGAGAAATAGCAATGGCCACATCACAAACAAAGAAGAGGTGAGATGTATCTTCCTGTGAACCATTACATACTGAATATAAAGTAGAATGCACCTGAATACCTCATCTGATAAGATTAGTATTTATTTGTTGAACAAACACAGTAAGCCTATGAAGCGCTAGCAATCCTAAAATAATTCTAACTGTTAGTTTACATTAACCACAAAGACAACTAAGCACTTTTAATAAGCAATCTGACTATTCACAAGACCCATTATTCACAAGACCCAGACGATAGTAATTTCTTTGAAGAAGAATTATCGAATAAAGAAGGGGACTTATCGGATAATGATAAGTATAGTGATTTGCACGAACCGAACGCTGTTGAAGAAAGAGTATATGAAAAATCAGGAGATAACGGACCAGTGAATTTTGCTGACCTATTTGATATTTAAGGGTTGTTTGAGAAAAAGAAGGTTCAAGAGCTACATATGGGGTCACCCAGCGATAGTCGTCCTCACCCTCCAGGGTTCACTCCAGTTACAGGGGATCAAACACACAATCATGTGGAAAAGGAATCATCGTTGGGGCATGATTCTAATCATGAAAATAACATTAATTTGCACGAACCAATTGTCAGGGAGCAAACATCTGATCTAATTGAGGTACATTCACCATCAGTACAGGAAGTTAATCAGGAGGACACGAATACTATGGAAGATCATAACTTTCGCCTACCCAATAGCTGTAACTCAGGTAATGCTGGTCACTTCAAAACATCTAGTATTCCTAAGACATGTGGTTCTATTTTGCATTGTATGGATGAGTTAGTGAAAGTTGGGCAAACAATGGGGTATAATATGGAGGGTTGTGAAAACGGTATCATGAAAATCATTGAATCACAAAGAGTGGACATGGTTAATCGATGAATTGTTTGTCTATCAATATTCAAGGCCTCGCCCAAAAGGCCAAGAGAGATTAGGTTCGGGAGTTATGTATCAAGCATAGAGTAAATTTTTTTGCTATTCAAGAAACAAAAATGGAGAGGATGGAAGCTTTTTCTGTCAAGTCTTGTTGGGGTAATTTCACCTTCGATTATGTTCATAGTGATGCAGTTGGTTATTCGGGGGGTACTTTATGCGCATGGGACCCTAATTGCTTTCAAAAAATAGTCATACGATTTCTTATTCTTTTACTATTGTTTGCGGGATCTGGAAAATTACCAACGCAAAGATTTTGTTTGTGGCTTTTTATGCCCATAATGAGAAGAAAGAAAGACTTTTACTGTGGGAATATTTATCTTCTGTTATTAATAGTTGGGAAGGCGAAGTGATCGTGACGGGTGATTTCAATGAGGTTTGATTCCCCTCTGAAAGTTTTGGATCTACTTTTCAGGCAAGGGATGCAAAGGTCTCCAATTCATTCATTTTCAATGCAGGTTTAGTGGAGGTTCCGCTAAAGGGGTTGCTCATTTACTTGGTGTCACAAATCTGCAAAAAAAAATAAGTAAACTTGATTGATTTTTAGTTTCCGAGAATATGAATAACATTCACCCTCGATTATGTGTTACCACTTTGGAAATGAATCTGCCTGATCACCGTCCAATCTTAATGCGTGAAGTTGTGGTAGATTATGGTCCTTGTCCATTCAAGTTTTATAATCATTGTTTCGAAATAGAGGATTTCGTTCTTTCGTTGGAGATGTATGGCAGTCTGTTCAAGGTGTGGGTATAAATGATATGCTTAATCTGATGACCAAACTTCGTACACTTAAACTAAGTATTCGAGATTGGTATAATGATTATCTACATAATAAAATGGTAGATCTTAACCAACTTCAGTCTCAATTAGTAGCTATTGATTCAGAAATAGATAAGGGGAACAATGCGGAGACAACCATTGCGAGGCGAATTGAGCTAGTGAAAGACATTGACATCGTGAGGAAAAAACAAAATATGGAGTATCTTCAAATGGCTAATATAAAATGGCCGTTAAAGGGGACAAGAATTCTAGATTTTTTCATGGTCTATTCAATGAAAAAAGAAAGCAGATAAGTATTAGGGGGATAACGAAAGATTGCCAGTGGATGGATGACCCACTTAAGGTCAAAGTGGAATTCCTTAATCACTTCCGAAATAGATTTAAAAACCCGGTGACTAGTCGTCTCTTTTTCGATATGGAGTTCCCTACTCATATAACTGTGGAGCAACAGATGCATCTCGAATCCGAAGTTACTTCACAAGAAATTAAACGTGCTGTGTGGGAGTGTGGTGTCGATAAATCTCCGTGACCGGACGGTTTCACTTTCAGATTTTTTAGACAATTTTGGACATTGGTAGAAGGGGACGTCACTGCTACGGTTAAACATTTTTCTACCACGGTGAAGTCGCTCCAGGTTGTAATTCATCTTTCATTACATTGATCCCTAAAATCCCTAATGCTAATCAAGTGAAAGATTTTAGGCCCATTTGTCTTATTGGTAGTCTTATAAGATTATCACTAAGATTTTAGCTAGCAGGCTTGTTCTGGTTCTGGGAGGCATCATTCATGAAGTTCAACCAGCTTTTGTTCCAGGGAGACAAATTATGGAGGGCCCCTTCATTCTCAACGAGATTATCCAATGGCGTTTGTACAAGAATAAACAAGCCATGATCTTTAAGGTGGATTTTGAGAAAGCCTATGATTCAGTTAGATGGGAAATTTTGGATGATGTTCTTCGCAAATTCCGTTTTGGGTCTAAAGGGTGTCGGTGGATTCTAAGATGCTTGAGATCGTCCGAAGGTTCTATTCTCGTTAATGGTAGTCCGACAGAGGAATTTCATTTCTACAAAGGTCTTAAGCAAGGTGATTCTTTATCTCCTTTTTTATTTATCCTTATTATGGAATCTTTACATATTTCGTTCCAAAGTGAGTAAGGGCATGTTCACGGGCATCGAGATTAATAGCACGGTTGATATCTCCCGTATGTTCTTTGCTACGATGCAGTTTTTATTGGGGAATGGTGTGATAAAAATATTGGTACACTTATAAACGTCTTGGAACGTTTTCGTCGAGCATCGGGTCTTAGTATCAATATGTGTAAGAGCAAAATTATGGGTGTTCATGTTCATCGGGATAAGATTAGTCAAGCTGCCAATAAACTCGGTTGCATGACCCTTCGAACTCCTTTCTTGTATTTGGGCACCAAATTTGGAGATAATATGCATCGTGTAAACGCTTGGAAAGAAGTTTTAAATAAGGTTGAATCAAGGTTATCAAAATGGAAGATGAAAGCCCTTTCAATTGGTGGAAGATTAACTTTGATCAAAGTTGTTTTAGGGTCGATTAAAATATTCCACATGTCCATATACAAAGTGCCAATTCAAGTTTTGAAGGAACTAGAAGCTACTCGACGTCGGTTCTTTCATGGCCACGAGAAAGGATTCAATAGTGCGAATTGGGTGAAGTGGGATACAGTTCTTACAAGGAAGGATTCAATAGTGCACACGATACGTATAGAGTTAGTTTATTTAATAAATATATTTATATGTTTATTAAATTAAATAGAGCTATAAGTTTAACGGTCATTTAATATCAAGAGTTAATATTAACGAGCGTTGTGGAATAAAATGGAAGAGGAAAAGAAAGATCCGGAACACCCCATGGGGTGTGCCGACCGTCGGCTAGACAAGGGAAGGGGAGAAGGAAAACTTTCCTTATATATGTTTAACTTGGGCTACAAGGTTTTTAGGCCTATATAAACACCCCTTAAGCCTTCATAAATCTTCTATTTTATTTGTTGCGATCGGCAAGCTAAGCACCCCTAAGAGTTTCGTTTGGTTTAGCAATAATCAAGTCCTAGCCCTTGTTAAGAATTGACAGGCGCCATGCGTCCAGGATCGTATAATGATCAAACGAGCATCATGAGGATCATATGAATAAACAGGAACAAGGAAACATGGGGGTGAACCCTAAATAAAACTGATATTGATAAAGTGAGGGTTACATTACAAATACATGATCCTATCTATATATATATATAAATCTAATCGGTATGATAGGGAAGGATGCGATGGTTACTTTTCACCAACAGGCATAACCATTTATTCATAACTGTTCTAATTCTAACTGCTAACTAACGGGTCAGTTATGGGCTTTTGACCCATACTACAATTGTACAGACTAAAACTAAAATTAATTGGATTAAATTATCCAACATATTCCCCCTAATCTAATTTCCTTGGTGTCTTCAGAAAATAATTCTGATTCGTCTGGTGTTGATTTCTTCATGACTTTTCGGTTTCTTGTTGCACCGAATTCTAGCAGGGGTTAGTGCCGCCATCTTCGTTTCAAATTTTCGGTCCTGACTTCTCATGATTCTTTATTGATCATGATTTCAAGCGGGTTAACGCCGTCATGGTGGGGTTAGCACAATCAAAAACTGAAACTTGATGCCTTCAGAAAAAGTTCAATCTTCATAGCGTTTGTTGCATATGATTTCTTTTGATGTCTACTTCATCTTCCATGGTATGTAGTTTGTTATTGATCGCTTAAAAATGCTCTGGACATACGTTTCTTGACCAGCAGATGGTGCACCCTTCTTATCGTTCATTGATAAGTTTCAAGGCTTCGTGCCTTCTTCCACGTTAGTGGGAATCCTTGGTGCCATGGCTGTCTCAAAGTAATATAGAATTTTTCTGATTCTTTCCTTGGTTCAAGGTCATCTGCAATCACACCAAAATTTTGGCCAAACTGTATACCTTTTCTTTTCTTAATTTCTTGTGAACACAGGAGTGTTCTTCTTTCTTTTCTTTCTTTTCTTTCTTTTCTGATAGGCTTCGTCATTATGATCTTGATCATGAATTATTGTGTCGTTTGATCCCTTCGCTCTGATACCATGTTGAGAATTCACAGGCTCCATACGTCCAGGATCTTATAATGATCAAACGAGCATCATGAGGATCATATGAATAAACAGGAACAAGGAAACATGGGGGTGAACCCTAAATAAAACTGATATTGATAATGTGAGGGTTACATTACAAATACAAGATCCTATCTATATATATATAAATCTAATCGGTATGATAGGGAGGGATGCGATGGTTACTTTTCACCAACAGGCATAACCCTTTATTCATAACCGTTCTAATTCTAACTGCTAACTAACGGGTCAGTTATGGGCTTTTGACCCATACTACAATTGTACAGACTAAAACTAAAATTAATTGGATTAAATTATCCAACAGCCCTCTCTAGCGTTGTTGGGTTGATTTTCCACTAGACGTTGAAGCTCGGTTTACACGTACTAGCATTACGGTTAACTCGTCTTAATACGTGGGTACAAGAACGTAATATAGTCTTACTTTAGCCTATATCTTGGTGATTCGATATAAACCCTAATTCGGTGAATTTGTTCTTGTTCGTGGGAATTGTTTTACAAAAGGTATATAACCCTAATTCGATTAATTATAATTGTGTTATTATGATCTTATTAAATCGCTTCCGTTATATGCGCTTTAATATTTGTTAGGGTTATAATAATTGTTATGAGGTATATAAACCTTCATTTGTGTCACTGCTTTAGGATTTTGGTGATAAAAACGATTAAACTAGTTTGTTTTAGGTATAAATGGATTTACAGCTTGTGTATGTATGATTTTTGGTTTGTCAAATGAGTTAGAACAAGTGTGGTTTATCTAAATGACTCGTCTCGGTTTTTATATGAGTTATTGTAATATTTTTAAAGTTAATACTTTGTAGAATTTTTTTAGGTTTGTTTTAGAAGTGGTAAAACTGTAAACGTAAAGGCTATTGTCAGGAAAAACGTATAATCAAACGACATTCGCTCGCCACAAAAAATAGTCACACGTATATCCGTTGCCTCATTCCGAAGATACCTTGCTAGTTTTATTCAACAGATTAATGGCCAAGGTAACACTTAACTACCAAAGTGAGATCAAGAATCGTTGTTTGCCTGATGATGTATTTATCTAAACGATAAATGTGCGGATGGCACACAACGAACATTCGAAGGACACTATCACGACTACGAGTCAAAGTTAAGCACTCTATTACCCACAAATCCTTTGATTCATCGGTCCATACAAATGATTAGACATGGCATTTAGAACATATGCTAGGCGTAATTACTTCTTCCTATGCGGCAATTACTTCTTCCTCTAGCATATGAAGAAGTAATTGCGCCTAGCATATGTTCTAAATATCATGTCTAATCCTTGGTATGGACCGATGGATCAAAGGTGCATTAGTTGGGTATGTTTAATTTCAACTAACTCATCTACTACACATCTACTACACGTCTACTCCAAATAGCATTTTTCCATTGTAGTTTATACATACTTGGGTTATTCAAAGGGCATTCAAAAAAATGCATATTTATGCATACTGTCACGTTTAACAAATAGCATATTTGTAGTTTTAATAGTACTGCTCTAAGATTTAGTCATCTTGTGTAATTTCTATGTTCGTTGTAGTAAGTTATCATAAATAACATTGTTATCTGGACTCTGGTCACCTGAGATAATATATTGTCGTTACATCAAAACTAGAATCACATTTAGACATTAGTACTACCATACAGATGTGTGAATCCAACCAATTTTTCTATGTTAATTCACTTAATAGCATGGAACTGAGGTGAATTATGTGAAAATTAATATACATGTGCTCTTAGAAGCATAATATAAAAGAAGTAATTCGTTTAAGGTGAATATTGATTACCTCCCATGCATGGAGTTAATAGAAGTATACATATGTTTTTAGTAGAGTAGGAATTATCTTACAACTCGACAACTCGAATCATCTGACCCCGACTTAATTTGACCCGAGAAATACTCAAACCTGATCATTCGATTTCTTGTCAGGTCAGGTTGTGAGTCACTTTTCAAAAACTCAAATCCGACATAACCTTGACCCGATAAGACCTTTGTCTATGGAGATCGTACACATTTCAATATTCAACTTTTTAATTACGTCTACAGTAACACTCGTGAAACTTGGTCACATGTGACGTCAAACCTCCTGTCTTACTCTATTACTCCACTAGTTTTACTTACATAAATATGAAGTGATAAATCATAACTTACTACAGTATGAATTACAGTAGTAGTGACAAGATATAGACTCTAGTAACTTTTTTTAATATACAATAGATTTATTATGTACATGTTATATTGGGTAGTAGTATTAATATTAGGAATGTCCTCCTTAGAGCGTCGGGTATCATGGCGCCAACCCCACGCCATTCCTAGGTGACAGCTCGTCACCACACCCATTTGTCTTTTTTTTGGGTAAAAGGGAACAAGGTTCCCCGGTAAAATATATTAATCACCCAAAACATTAAGTACACTGGAATACGGCTGAAATACCGTATTAACCTCAAGACATTGCTTGAAACTACAAGATTATATGACAGACCATATAATCAAAACTACAAACACAAGTACACCTATGGGAAAGAACCACCTAAAGGTACACAAGCACATCAAAAAAACCATCAACTTCTCCTGAGTAACGAATTGGTAAGATTCCATCTCTGAAAAAGGTTAATAACATTGGGAGACTGCTTCCACCGACATGACATTAACTTCAGCCGAACATTCCACTTGATCAGATTAGCAACTTGACTTGCCCGTCTCTTTTCCTTCTTAAATATGCGATAATTCCTTTCCTGCCAAATGGTATACATGGCTGCTGCAACCATCAGCTTAGCAACCACACTCCTAGATGATTTAAGGCTAGCAAAAGGTAAAATATCGTTTAATATAACATCAATAGACGGTAACGAACCAGAAAGACGCAAGATCCTTCACTTCATTCCAAACCTGCGTAGAGAAGCCGGATTCAAAAAGCAAGTGTTCATGGCTAATAGGTAGCCCTCACAAAGAGGGTATTTGACATTCACATCCACATGATCCCAAGCACGTAACTTGTCCTGAGTCTTAAGCCTGCGTCTTATAATCAACCAAAATAAAAACGCATGACTTGGAATACAACCCGGGAACCACACAACAAAGTACCATGGAACTGGAGTATTCCGAGGCCGAAGCACTTCCCATACAGCTTGAGTAGAGAAAGGCTTAATATTACCGTCAATATCACGCCATTCCAGCTTATCCGGTCTGTTGGACAGAATAGGGGCCGCAATAGAATCTTACATAGGATATTTAGATAACCAAGGATCCGGCCAATGCACACTATTATTCACTAGAATCTCCCTAACCTTGGTATCTTTAGTAAAACCAGCATTAAATATGTCTCGAGTTGTTATAATACTAGACAACGGGCTAAGTGTACACCATTTATCATACCAAACCAAAGTAGACATACCATCACCAATATTATGCCATATAAATTCACGTAAGAAAGGTCGAAAAAGAAGAATCTTACGCCGGCCCCAAGTGATATTGCGACGAACAGGGACATCCCAAAAACTCCTCCCGTGAAGTTTGTAAGCATGAATTCATTGGACCCACAGCGATTCCTTATTCGTGAGTAGCTTCCACACATGAGAAATGATAAGGGCTTGATTAAAGGGCTCAAGTCTACGAATACCTAAACCACCTTCCTTTTTGGGAAGACAAACATCATCCCATGCCACTTTGGATTTCCCCCGACTCGACTTTCCTTGACACCACAGAAAAGCTCTCAGCTTTTGCTCAATATCAAGTAAAACACGATCCGGTAATATGAAGACTGATGCCCAAAAGACATGAAGCGATCCAAGCACATAATTAATAAGTTGCACACGGCCAGCCTTCGAAAGAGCTTTGTGACCCCACCCATCAATCCTTACTTGGATTTTATCGATCAATTCCCTACAATCCCTGTAAATCAGCCTCGACGATATTAACGGGACACCCAAATATTTCACCGGCAGCTTACCTTCTTCAAATGGAAGTATATGAAGAATAGCAAGCTTAACATGATTTAATACATTACAGAAATAAGCGGTACTCTTGGAAATACTAGGCAGAATACCCGAGGATTGTTTGAACTCATCAAGAGATTCATGATCAACGTAGCAGAACTGATGTCTCCATGCGCAAATAGGAATAAGTCATCAGCAAAACACAGATTCACCAATTCTAATTTGGAATAGTAGCGATGGTAAGTAAATACTTCAGTTTGCTGAATTCTTCTCTTAATCATAAGTGTAAGAATCTCCATTACCAGCGTGAAGAGATAAGGTGACAACGGGTCCCCCTTGTCTAAGACCACGTTTGCCTTGAAAATGACCATGAAGAGAGCCATTGATACTGATAGAGAAAGATGTAGTCGTGACACACTCCATAATCCATCCAGTGAATCGCGGATGAAAAACAAACCCCACCAAAATCTCTTGAAGAAAGTTCCAATTGACCGTGTCATAAGCCTTCTGAATATCCACTTTAAAAGCGCATCAAGACGGGCCACGATCAAGGTGATAGTTATGCATGAGCTCCTGCGTTAACAAGATATTATCCGATATATTGCGACCCGGAATAAAAGCTGACTGATTAATTCCAACCAAGTCTTTCAAACAGTGCTTCATTCTATTAGCAATAATTTTGGTGATGCCCTTAAAGATAACATTACAGCAAGATATGGGGCGAAAATCTGTGACCTTTGTGGGATCAGTCACCTTAGGAATGAGCGCCAAGATAGTATGATTCACTTCTCTAAGCAATTTCCCATTACAAAGAATTACTTAATAGCATTAACAACATCCGTCCCAACGGTATCCCAACCTTCTTTAAAAAATAAAAAAGTGTAACCATCAGGGCCTGGGGATTTATCATTGCCCATGGAGAAAATAACATCTTTAATCTCTGATGGAGGAGCATAAGAATAAACTTCTTATTTAGTTTTATTTTGTGGCATCTTTTGTTTAATTTTCTTATTTTGTGGTATCTTTTATTTAATATTTTTATTTTGTGTTTTCTGGAAAGAATATTGCTTTCTTTTTCCCTAAGTTTAGTTTTCCTATAAAATTAGGACTTTGGTTTATTGTAAGGGATATAATGAAGCTATGAATAAAAAAAATACAGACTTTTAGTCTTTTGTTAATCAACTTAAATCCAGGTTAGGATTTATTGTTTGATTTTCAACCTAATAATCGGGTATTCGTTGAATCAACGATTGTTGGAGTTACCTGATTATCGGTATTCTTTTTGAATCAACGATAGTTGGAAGGATTGTTTCTAGCATTCTTTGGAATCAACAGATTCAATTACTTATCTTTGTTACTTGTTATTTTTCGCTACATCAGTTGGTATCAAGAGCCAAAGTTCCTGATTAAGATGTTAGAATATCCATTTTTTGACAATGATGGTTCATCTTCTGATGAATGGGAAGATTATGGTGCGGCTAGTGATGATTATGATGGACCTCCCATATTTGATGAATATGAAGAAGAACCGATGCTAGTTTATGATACAGATATTGAAGATGTCATTGAGAAAAAAGAAGGATTTACGGGAAAAAAAGAATTTGGTGGGGAAGAAGACAACATTGAAGACACTGTAGTTGTGGCTAATAATCTTTGTTCTGCAACGATCCAAACTATCATGGTCGACAAGTCGAGTTTTAAGACGATCAAGGTTCGAGGTCGATTCATTTTAAAGAAAGGAAATTTGATGCAAGGGATACAAATTTGGATGCTACGAGTACAAGGGACGAATGAGATAAACTCGAGGACGAGTTTTTTGAAGTGAGGGAGAATGATGGAGGAGCATAAGAATAAACTTCTTATTTAGTTTTATTTTGTGGCATCTTTTGTTTAATTTTCTTATTTTGTGGTATCTTTTATTTAATATTTTTATTTTGTGTTTTCTGGAAAGAATATTGCTTTCTTTTTCCCTAAGTTTAGTTTTCCTATAAAATTAGGACTTTGGTTTATTGTAAGGGATATAATGAAGCTATGAATAAAAAAAATACAGACTTTTAGTCTTTTGTTAATCAACTTAAATTCAGGTTAGGATTTATTGTTCGATTTTCAACCTAATAATCGGGTATTTGTTGAATCAACGATTGTTGGAGTTACCTCATTATCGGTATTCTTTTTGAATCAACGATAGTTGGAAGGATTGTTTCTGGCATTCTTTGGAATCAACAGATTCAATTACTTATCTTTGTTAGTTGTTATTTTTCGCTACATCAATCTCCTTGCTACTAATATCTTGGATCATAGCAGCTGCAACCGCCTCATTTAACTGAGTGGGAATTGAATCTTCGGTGACCAAAGGAACAACAGCATCATTATGGCCATGAAAATTCTCATAGTGTGCTACGAACACACCCGGTACCTATTCATTTTCAAAGATCTCACCTGTAGTACTAGTGATGACCTCAATGCGATTACGGCTCAAAAGTTTCTTAACAGCACGATGGAATAATTTCGAGTTTGAATCACCATCACGAAGCCAATCAATCTTAGCCTTTTGACGAAGAAACCGATCTTCCATAACTGACGCATCATTGAACGCTTGTAAATAAAGCGCCTCCTCCTCACGAAGCACAACATTAAAAGGATCCTGGTCAAGGTCAAATTGAATAGTATCCAATTCATGACGAAGCCGCCGGACGTTATCATGTAAATTCCCATGATTATACAGCAACTTGTGTAACGGCTTCTTCAGACTTTTTAGCTTATGAACGAGCTTAAACATATGGAAACCACTCCGTGTCTGCTGCCATCCATTCTTGACAATATCCTGAAAATCAGCATGAGATACAAGAATATTGGCAAATTTAAAGGGCCTAGGTTTTACTTTAACACTAGACGGGACATGAAGAATAGATGGAGAATTATCCAAATTGCGATATGGCTAAAATATAGCATGACAACCCTTAAACAAATCCAGGAATTCCCCATTCGCCATAATCCTATCTATTTTCTTTAAGATACCATCACCACCCTTGGGTTTTTGAGACCATGTGAATCTCAAACCAGCCCGTGTAACATCAATCATTTCAATATCATGAACACACTCACGGAATTCACGCATAGGGATATCCACCAAGAAGAACCAGCAGCAAAATCCTCCAACGTAAGAGCCACATTAAAGTCACCTAAGATGCACCATGGCCGTTGTCGGATATAGACATTATGCATCCCAAGATTGTGCCATAAGGCATGCCGACGAGTGTAAATGTTATGAGCATATACAAACGAACAGAACATCTCTTTTTTATCCGACTTTAGCCATGTTGATCCCAAACTTAGATCGATTAGCTTTGTGTATACGAGATTAGATCAAGTATAACACGTAGAGAAACCTTTGCTTATGAATAAAGTAACAAAGTGTTATGCGGAATTAACACTTGATCTAAAACACAATGATGTTAAACAAACTTTCACTTGTATTAGAATAATCGTGTTGATTACAATGAAAGGTTTAACTTGCGAATACTATGAAAACTGATATTAAACATTAACCTAAAAGATCTTCTTTTATAGAACAAGAAGTCTTGTACAATAAGCTACGAATCAACTATTCTAGGTAAAGATAAACATAGAAAATACATTGTCGTTTCTATCCTTACTAGAAGTAATCTAGAATATAATATACGTGTAGCTCACAACTTCCATCAGTGCTTGTCTTCAATCTGTCAACGCTTGACTTTATCTTGTCAACGCTTATGCTGTCAGCGCTCACTTTGCTCTTGTCAACGCTTGAGTTGTTCCTGTCAGCGTTCAAGTGTTCTGGCCTAAATTTATTCCCAACAATCCTCCCCTAAACTTGATATCCACTCTTATGATCAAGTTTCTGAATAAACATTAAGAACTTGGAGGAGTCTGACAAACCTTATCATATTGGTAATAAATAAATCTGATCAAATTCTTTGCCACGTCACTTGTATAGTCTATCTCCAACTGGGTGTCCTTCATCTTCTCCAAAACAGCCTTGGATATGAAATACTGAGCATCTACAAGCAAATACTCAGCAAACTTTGTAGAACTCAAATGGTATACACCAGCAGCTGAATATAACCTCCATTGAAGACCACTGAGGTCATCTTCAAGATCCTTCCATAATTCAGGATCTTCTTCATTTGTCCCACACATTCTTTTGAATGTGGTCCAAAGTTTTATTCCATTGGCTGAAGTTGGTGCTTCAGCCTCATACTTGGTCTCTAGCAACCTCCAAAGGTCTACCAAGTCTTCTCTGTCACAACTTGCAAATAAAGATATGAGAGTGGTAAAAGTGTGTACCTCCTTGCCAAATCTTCCAATTTTCCAGAATCCACATTCATCTTCCTCATAACTTATAATTGGATTCCTGGAATCTAGTGGTAACACATGAACCATATCTGAAGCTTCTAATGGGGAGAGCTTGAGGCTCTTTCTAATGATTGCTTCACTTGGATACAGTTGAGACATATCTTTTGGAAACTCAAGAACAAATCCCTTCTTCACTGGTCTAGGGACTATCATAGCTTTCTTGATTGCCATCTCTTCTGCAAGTTGTTCCTTTCTTTCATCTGAAAGAAGTCTGAAAGTGTTCTCTTCCTGCACTTTCACCCAAATAGGATAAGCCCTATGTTCCAACTCATCAAATGTCAAAGCCTTCAGCTTCTGATGTGTCCATCCAACTCCATGACATTTGAGCAACATAAAATAGAGCTTCCTTCTATCCCTTTTCAATTCAGAAAGAATGTTGCTTGCCCTGTACTTCAACATCACCTTACAATCCTGCTGAACTCTAAGAAGAATTTCCAAACCCCATATCTGATCAGAAATGGTCAAGTCTGGATTATCCATGCAGCTTTCTTCCCAAGAAT
Organism: Glebionis coronaria; assembly: GCA_025667525.1. NCBI lineage: Eukaryota > Viridiplantae > Streptophyta > Magnoliopsida > Asterales > Asteraceae > Glebionis > Glebionis coronaria. The sequence continues at coordinate 608,534,062 of CM046880.1, forward strand.
TGTACATCTGAACTACCTCTGGCATATCAAAATCAATTTGCAACTTCAAATCTCTCAGCCTTTCCTTAGCAAGCTCATCACCATACTCAAGTCTTTCTGGTTCAACAATCATCACACTTGAGTCTGAGCTGCCTCCATCACTTTCTTCCTCAGAAGTCACAACAAATGGTGACTTTTCCTTCTCACCTTGTTCCATCATTTGCTCAGCCAGTCTTCTATCAAATTCAACCTGAGCCGCATTCTTTGGAACATTTTCTTCTACCAACTTACCCTTACCCTTATCTGTTGGTTCAATTGTTGGTAAGGTAGATGATAATACCTGAGTAGGAACATCTTTGATGATAGATGATGACTGGAATACATCACCTCCATATGCAGATCTGTCAACGCCCAAATTTCCTCTATCAGCGCCCAAAATACTTCTGTCAGCGTCCAAACTTGTCTTATCAACGCTTAAATATTTTCCCTCAGCGCCTTGTGTAACCTCTCTCAGCATATCTGTAAATGATAAATTTAAATTTGTTGGAGAGATTAAGGACGTATCAAAACCTTTTTGTTCCTTCAAACTAGTAAGAGCTTCAGCAATATCCAATGATTGACCATCTTGACTGCTCTTATCACTCAGATTTCTTGCTTCCTCCCCTTTAGAAGACTCCTCCATACCTCTCCTTGAATGAGCACTCTCCAAAACAACAATCCTCTCCCTCAATTCTTTGAGTTCAAGGCCTTGGTTACTGACAATTTGTACTAAGTCTGCATTTTGCTTTTGCAAGCTAATGCAGACAGCCGTCAATTCTAAAAGCGTCATTGGTTCCAGTCTGCCCTCTTCCAAAATGGGGATTTGACCTCCCAAGTCAGGTTCATTGGGCATGGATGAGGACTTAATTATGGTGGGACTGTCTTGGCCAGCTTCTAAGCCAGAACCAATAGTCCCAGCCTCACCCAGGTCACCAGCCACACTTGTGGTGGTGGTTCTCTCTGCTTCATGGCTAGGACCACCAGAGGAGAACACTCCAGCAGTCCTTTGGCGTTTAATCAACCTATATTCTGGTGGTGTGGAAGATGGTGTAGAAGATGGTGTAGATGTAGGTTGATTAAGGGGTGTTTGGGATTGTGATGGTTGAGTGTCAACGTTGGGAATAGGCACATCAACGCCCACATTAGATGTGTCAGCGTCAAAGGGACTTTGGTCGATTTGCATTTGGTCAGGTGAGGGTAAAGGTTCAGGGATAGGTTCAAGTTGTGGTTGAGGGTCAATATGAGGTTGGGGGTCTGGTTGGGGTTGTGCTGCTGCAATAACAGCAAGCATGGCTTGGGTTAAGGGTAGGTCTCTATGAGGTGGTGAATTCATCTTGGTGAAAATAGCCTTCTTTTGTTCAGGGATCTTATAAAAGTCATTGTGATCCCTTGAACAATATCTTTGAGCATCAAAAACCATTTGCAGAAAACGGGGATAAGCTAAAGTCATTTTTGTCCCCTTGTTTTTACACATTCCTTCAAAAATCATTTTAGACCAATTATAATTTTGCCCTGTTGCAATACACACAATAGCAGATGCAATGGATCTATTGATCTCATTGTGTGCAGTACATTTGGGACTCAAACATTGAAGGAGAATGTGAATTAGGTACTTCCAGGCTGGGGGAAATTCCTGCTTATGGTACTTATTTAGAGTACCTTCATCAGGAATAGGGTATCCCAAAGCCCTAAGCCCTTGTTCTATTTCAGATATGGGAAGCATGGTTATACCATCAGCATCATTAAGATGCAAGGCCTGGCGTACCAAGGCCTCAGTAACCACCCAAGGTCTCCCATGTACAATAGAATTCAATGTTGTCACTCCATTAACTGTTGAGGAACTGACAGTATTCCAAAACTGTTTAATGTGTGTGACTGGAATGAGTGGGGCATGAGAAAGAGCATACCTTAATGGGGATGCATTCAAATACTCCACCATCTGTGTGTATTCAGGGAACAAAGTATTATCAGCAACAAGATATGCAATCATGTTGTGTTGAGACTTGAACCCCAAATCCAATTCTGCTGAGTTAAATCTTGGTGCCATTGATGAAAGCTGTTAAGTTGATGTATAAAAGATGAAGGTTGATAAGAGAAAAGTGTTAGACAAGAATTATAGATACCCTGTTTAAAATAGGAGCCAAATTTATAGGAGTGGATGAATGCACGTGATTGGCCCAAAAATAGGCAAAGATTTTCAAAAATCAATCATGAAAATATTGAAAAAGTGTATAAGTTATCTCATGCATTTAATGAAAGTAACAACTCCTAAAATTACGGCTTGAAAATATGTCAAAAAGTTACAACTGGGTAGGTCCCATTGTTTGTCAACGGTCAAATATAACCCATCAACGCCCAACGGCTATAATCCTGTCAACGTTCGCCTAAAGCCATGTCAGCGTCCATTTTGGTCACAACAACGCTTGGAAAAATCTTGTCAGCGTCCAAAAATAAAATTGTTTTAAAAAGTGAACAATGACCTTAACAAGTAATTTATCCTAGAGAAGATAACCAAAAGCTGATAATTATCATAGGGCGGCAAGCACTGTCCAGTTATGCACACTTGCATAAGCAAGATAGACATAACAGTCCTCTAGTGTCCCTTGCTAACCAAAATTCTTAACAACCAAGTTACCTCATAAAATCCTTGTTACTCCCAGGTAAAACCCATATCAAAAGGATTCCCAAGCCTCCCAACAGACCACAACCAATTCTAGGCCAAAAATGTCTTGGCAGCATGCAAAGTTGATATACTATGCATGCTACAGTGCCTCATGGTTTAGTAAAACTAACCCATACTCACCAGTGGACACAATCTAGAATTGTGATGAGAGTATTCTAAGAATACCCAAGAGTCCTAAAGGTTCCTTAAACCTCCCCTCAAACTATGATACATGAGTTCTCAAAAATATATATATGAACATTAAAAATTTATGTCAAGATAGGAATATAAATATTCCAACCATCATCCATAAACAAAACATGTCCAAATAGTTCTTCAAAGATCCATAAGCAACTCTGTATCCAATGGCATAAAGCTACCATTACCTGCACATTTAGATGAAAACCACAAAACTAACATTTGTTGCTAACAGCGTCCCGACAACACTTAACAGCGCTGAAGGAACTCTTGTCAGCGTTAGACCATAATATCTCCAACAACGGCAAAATAACACTTGACAGCGTTACATTTACCTTTGTCAGTGTTAGAAAAATAATGTGGAAAATCTAAATCATCATAAAGACCAATAACAATGCATTATCCTGTACATACTTTTACAAAAATTGTTCCAAAACACATATTAAGTGAGATTTACCATTCCAATATTTGTTACCAAATATTGAAATCTTCCAGCATCAAAAGGTTTAGTTAATAAATCAGCTACATTATCGTCAGTATCTACCCTATCTGGTTGTATTAAACCTTTCTCAAAGCAATCTCTTATAAAATGATGTCTAATTTCTATGTGTTTGGTTTTAGAGTGATGTACAGGATTTTTAATAATGCATAAAGTACTGTTATTGTCCACAAAAATCTTGGTATGCATAAAATTATACCCATAATCCAACAGCTGGTTCTGAATCCATAAGACTTGTCCACAACAAGCAGCTGCAGCAACATATTCTGCTTCAGTTGTAGAGTTGGCCACCACTGTTTGTTTCTTGCATTGCCAAGATATTAATCTGCTCCCAAGAAATTGGCATCCACCAGTTGTGGATTTCCTATCAAACTTGTCACCACCATAATCACTGTCTGAATATGCAATAAGGTCCAAAGGAGAATCTTTTGGGTACCATAATCCAAGATCTGGATAACATCTTAAGTACCTAAAAATCCTCTTCACAGCAAAAAGGTGACATTCTTTGGGAGTCACTTGATGGCGTGCACATGCACACACAGCAAACATGATGTCAGGTCTTGAGGCTGTAAGATACATCAATGATCCAATCATTGATCTATAGTGCCTAACATCCACATCCTTCCCAGCTCCAATTTTTCCCCAAGGGTATTGTCTATCCATAGGAGTAGAAGCCTCCTTCTCATGTGGAGAAAAACCATATTTCTTCAAGATTTCAGCTACATACTTGTCCTGGGAGATGAAGATACCATCTTCTTTCTGCTGAACTTGTAAACCTAGAAAGAAGTTCATCTCACCCATTGCACTCATCTTGAATTTATCTGTCATGAGCTTGGAAAATTCCTCACTCATTTTTGGATCAGTAGATCCAAAAATGATGTCATCTACATAGACCTGCACAAGTAACACATGTTTTCCTTTCTTCTTTGTAAACAGTGTCTGGTCTATGGTGCCCCTCTTGAAACCATTTTCCACCAAGTAGGTGGATAATGTACCATACCATGCTCTTGGGGCTTGATGAAGGCCATACATTGCCTTCTTTACTCTATAAACCTTGTCTGGATTCTCAGGATCTTCAAAACCAGGAGGCTGCATTACATAAACCTCCTCAACAATTGTGCCATAGAGGAAAGCACTCTTCACATCCATTTGATAAACAGTAAAATTCATGCAAGAAGCATAAGCTAAGAAAATTCTGATAGCTTCAATTCTTGCAACTGGAGCAAAGACTTCTTCATAATCTATGCCTTCCTCTTGTGTATAACCCTGAGCTACCAAACGTGCCTTGTTTCTGACCACAATGCCTCTTTCATCTTTCTTGTTCCTTAGAACCCATCTTGTCCCAATTGGTCTCACATATCTAGGACAATCAACCAGCTCCCAAACATCCTGTATAGCAAATTGGTGAAGCTCATCCTGCATTGCTTCCACCCAACTTGGTTCTTTGAGAGCATCAAAAATCTTCTTGGGTTCTTCCTGTGACAGAAAACAGGCAAACAAACATGCTTGTACAAGAGGGGTATCAACCTTCTTGTGTATATTGGCAATAAATCCACCAAGACCTTGATGGGATCTTCTTGTCTGAACTGGAGCCATAACATCACCAATGATTTGAGATGTGGGGTGATCCTTTGCTGTGGAAGTGAGAACTCCTCCTTCAAAAAGTCTGGTGTCCTCAATTTCACGCTCCATGTTGCCAATATCTTCTTCAGTTTCTTCTTCATCAACAGGAATCTCTTCATGGATATTGGAAGGTCCACCCTGTTCAAAATGAGAAGAGAAAAGCTGTGTAAAGGTATCTCCAAAGTCTGATCCTTGTGTGTCAGTGTTTGGGCTAACAACGCCTGAACTGGTGTTGTCAGCGTTGGAGCCATCAGCGTCTGAATTGGTCGTGTCAGCGCTTGATTTCCCTTTGTCAGCGCCTGAAGAATCATGCATGTTTGTATTTGGTGGTATTTGAACACCACCATTATCTTTCCTTGCAGTAGTAGCAGCAGTAGCAGCAGCATAATACTCATCTGTCCATATAGGAAGTGTAACAAATTCTTGTATGGGAGATGATATAACTGCTGGTGGTCCATCCTCCTTAGCAACCTGTATACCTGAAACATTACCAATTCTCTTTTCCAAAACACTTGAAGTTACCTTCACAATGTCTGGATCAGTAACAGGCATATAATTTAAAGCTCTAGACAAAGGTTCTAAGTCAAACAACCAATTTGGACCACTCTCAGGATCACTAGGTTTACTTTCTAAAAACCTAACATCTACCTTTTCAAGTATACGTTTTTCCTTTTTAATGTAAACCCTATATCCTTTACTCTGCACTGAATAACCCATGAAGTAGCCTTCATCACCTTTTGAATCAAATTTACCTAGGGCATCACTAGTTTCTAACACAACTACATGACAACCAAATGGCTTAAGAAAGCCAATATTGGGCTTCCTTCCCCAAAGTAATTCATAAGGTGTCTTATTATGTATCTTGTTGACCAATGCCCTATTTTGAACATAACAAGCTGTGTTAACAGCTTCAGCCCAAAAAGCTATAGGAAAGTGGGCATCAGCCAACATGGTTCTGGCTGCTTCAATAAGGGTCCTATTCTTTCTTTCAGCAACTCCATTTTGCTGAGGAGTTCTAGCTATACTAAACTGCCTAGTAATCCCTTTCTTGGCACAAAAATCATCTAATAACTGATTTCTAAACTCACCCCCATTGTCACTTCTAATAATTTTGACCTCATTACCATTTTTCTTTTCAATCTGGGTAATGAAATTAATCAGACTTAGGGCAGTTTCACTTTTCTTGGCTAAAAAGAAAGTCCATGTGAACCTGGAGTAATCATCAGTAATGACAAAACAGTATGATTTACCCTTCAAACTTTCTATATTAGTTGGACCAAAGAGGTCCATATGCAATAAGTGAAGGGGCTTAGAACTAGAGTGCACCTGTTTAGACCTGAATGAGACCTTGTGCTGCTTGCCCTTAAGGCATGCAACACAAGAGTGGTCATTGTGGAAAGCCTTTTCAGGCAAACCATCAACTAAACCAAGCCTCACAAGCCTATTAATATTCTTAAAGTTTATGTGCCCTAGTCTCCTGTGCCAAAGATTACTTTCATCTACTGAGGCTTTAGCATACAGACATGACATTTTATTATTTACCTTAATTCCATTAAGATTCACATTATATATGTCTTTATGCCTTGGTGTTCTAAAATCTATGTATTTCTCCTCTGGAAGCTTATAATCTTTGCTTAACACCAAGCACTCAGTATCTGTGAAAAGAACCTTATTTTTGTTATCACACACTTGTGATACACTAAACAAGTTATAATCCAGGTCTTTCACCAAGAAGACATTATCAAACCTTAGATTGTTGGTGACAAGGGTTCCTTTTCCTGTGATTGTGCCATAGCCACCTCCAAAGTATACCTTATCACCATCTTGAATAGGAGAGAAATTGGTCAGATAGTCTTCCTTTCCAGTCATGTGCCTTGAGCATCCACTATCCCAGTATCCATAGTCATTGATCTTCTTCTGAATGCCCTGCACATAAAGAAAACACATTAGTTTTCTTTGGGAACCCAAGCCTTGGAAGACTTGGATTCATTTGGTTGTTCAACAAGAACAGGCTTGGTTCTCATAACAACCCCATTTTCGTCCCTGTTTGAATGAAATTCCCAGTTAACCCCAATTGGTGTTGACAATGCCTTTGAAATATAATGAAACCTGTTGCATGTCATAGAAATACCAGTATTATTAGGGTTCTGGTCTTGTTTTGGTCTCCATGTTAAGCTAGTAGAAGCTTTAGACCTATTTCCCTGTGGCTGCAAATACCTAGGTTTGTCAGCGCTGAAATTTCTCTTGTCAGCGCCCCGATTGCTCCTATCAGCGTTGTACCTAGGGTTTGCTACAGGAACCCATTGCCTATTTGACCAAGTATTTGACTTTTGAAAAGGTCTTAGGCCTTGTGTGTTAGACCCTCTAGAAAAGAATGGGGCTGGTCTAACAACTTGTGAATTTTTGTTCACAAAAGTATTGGGTCTGACAGTGTTTGACCTATGTTGACTTTTGTCAGCGCTGAAATGGTTCCTGTCAGCGTTGACATTGGAAGCGTTGACACATTTGTAGGCCAAATGTGAGAAGCTCCCACATGTGTAACAAGCTTTTCTAGACATAGTCTTAGGTCTAGAAGCAAAGAAGCCTGTTCCATGGTTACTAACTTGGCTTTTTGGTGACCTAGAATTTCTATACATCTCTGCATATTTAACACTAGGTTTTCTAACATTTTGTGGGCCAAGGTCAACAGGTTTGCCAGTGGTAGGGTGTGTGATCTTAATAGATTTAGGATCATCAATTGGTTTTGTGATAGGTGTGAGCTCATTTGGACTTTCACACAATAACCCTCCCTTAACAAACAAAGTGTGGTTTGCTTTCTTCCACTCTTCTAGGTCAGTCAGCTTTTGCTGATATTCCTCAACTGGGGAAGTCACTCTAGGTGGAGGAATAAACTCCTCCTCTTGGCATTCTGGCAAGCCAGTCCAAGATAAGTCCTTTGATTGGACACCATAGAAATCCCCAGCTGGTGGTGGAACAACAGTATAGTTATTCATCCCAATCCCACTCATATCCTTAGAGTCTCTTTGTTTACTAACACACTCTCCTAGGGTTTGTGTGGCCTTATCAAATCTCTGGATTTTAAGACTCACATTATCTTTGTTTTTGTTAGCCTCCTCTAACTGAGCTATCAAATCAAGATTAACCCTATTCACTATATCTTGAACATCCTTACTCTGATGTAACTCATGTTTTAAGATATTTATTTGATCCTTTAAATCAAACTCCATTTTCTTATACTCAGCTACTGTCTTTTCTGTTTGGGTAAGAGCAATTTGATAGTTAGATACTTTGCATCTTAGAGTACTTGCATCATCTAATAATTTAACTATCTCTTGTTTTAATTTTTCAGTATTTAAACGACAACCCTTAGAACAGAAAGCATCATCATATACCTCATTATCTGATGAAGAGGAGGAGTGTGCCATGAGAGCATATTCAGCATACTCTTCTTTAACTTCAGCAACCAAAGCTCTGTCCTCTTCCTCATTCTTAGCCATCCAGCTCCAATCCCATTCTCCAACGCCATCAATTTGTTGAACAGCAACCATGGCCTTGGGATCTGGGTTCTTAATCATTTGGCTAGAAGGCTTCCCAGCATCAGATCTCCTTGGAGATCTACATTCCCTCATAAAGTGCCCCATCCTATGACAGTTGTAGCACTCTACCTTGGACTTGTCAAAGCCAGCAACATCCTTAGCATTAAAGGTCATTTTCTTCTTGAACCTTTTATTGAACCTGTTTGCTCTTAAACTTACAAGAGCCATAGTCCACTTGATGTCCATCTCTTCCAATTGTTCATCACTTATCTGCTCAAGATCTTCATAAGTAATTCTTGAATCACTAGGCAAAGAAGCAATGAATGCACACACAGTATCAAGATCAAAACCAGCAGGTTTAATTCTATCAGCGCCATGATTGTGTGTGTCAGCGCTTGAATACAAAGCGTTGACAGGGTATAATCCAGCGCTGACAGATTGACATCCAGCGCTGACACCTTGAGATCCAGTTGCTGAATGTCCATAGAAGTTCATGGAATCAAATTGGCCTTCACTTTGTGAAAAGAAGGCCATGTTGCTGCTGGAAGATTTGTTATCACTCTCCAATTGCCATTCATTCTCCAACAGCCTTAACTTGTTGAAGATGTCATCAAACCTGGACGTCTTGTGAGTGTTATTGACAAGAATAGATCTTGTCTCAATCTTCCATACATCACCAAGGCTTTTGAGAAAAGTAGCATTCAATTCAGGGTCATCAATCTGTTTTCCCATGAAGGAAAGTTGACTTGTGATGTCAAGAAGTCTACTTCTCACACTGCTGAGATTCTCATTAGGTTGAGCTTTAAAGACAGCATACTCATGCAAGAGTTGCTTCTTCTTTTCTTCTTTTGTGTCAGCATTGCCACCATGTGCCACTTCAAGAGCTTCCCAAAGCTCTTTTGCAGACTCAAATCGTTTGTACTTGTGCTGATTCTCATGACCTAGGGCATGTTTCAAGATGTTCAGGATTTTCATGTCCACCCTCTTCTTGGCTATATCTTCAACAGCAACAGCTCTCCCATCTTCAGGTTTTTCCACCTTATCAGATTCAGGACAATTAGGAACAGCTGTCCTTGTAGCAATAGCAGCAGTAATCTTTGCTGCTTTATCGAATGTGTTCCCATATTCGATAATTTCCCAAAGAGTGTAGTCATGAATAGCTATGTATTGCTCAAAATTGGATTTCCAAAGCTCAAAGTTCCTGGCATCAAACATGGGAATTTTGATACTAGGGTTTGAGAAGTTGTTTTGCAGCAAAGCAGGAGGTTGATTTGTGCCAGACATGGTGTTTTTAGGGTTTTGAGAATTTAGGGTTTTTAGGGTTTGGTGTTTTAGGATTCTGCGTTACTTAAAGATCAAAAGTTTCTCAACAAGCTCTGATACCACTTGTTGATCCCAAACTTAGATCGATTAGCTTTGTGTATACGAGATTAGATCAAGTATAACACGTAGAGAAACCTTTGCTTATGAATAAAGTAACAAAGTGTTATGCGGAATTAACACTTGATCTAAAACACAATGATGTTAAACAAACTTTCACTTGTATTAGAATAATCGTGTTGATTACAATGAAAGGTTTAACTTGCGAATACTATGAAAACTGATATTAAACATTAACCTAAAAGATCTTCTTTTATAGAACAAGAAGTCTTGTACAATAAGCTACGAATCAACTATTCTAGGTAAAGATAAACATAGAAAATACATTGTCGTTTCTATCCTTACTAGAAGTAATCTAGAATATAATATACGTGTAGCTCACAACTTCCATCAGTGCTTGTCTTCAATCTGTCAACGCTTGACTTTATCTTGTCAACGCTTATGCTGTCAGCGCTCACTTTGCTCTTGTCAACGCTTGAGTTGTTCCTGTCAGCGTTCAAGTGTTCTGGCCTAAATTTATTCCCAACAAGCCATACTCGTGTATGCATAACCCGATCATCCTGCGTAATAACCGAGATATCCACATCATCACGGTTCCACCCCAAGATAATACGAGAGCCCTTATTATAATGTATAGCATTCGACGTCCATTCCCAGTTCCGAAAGATATAAGAACAAACCTTATCCAACTTAGAATTACTCGTATGAGACTCTAAAATGGCACAGACATATATCTTATTATCATGAATAATCTGGCGAACCTCCTTCTGTTTAGGGGAGAGATTCAGGCCCCAGATATTCATGGAGGCAATGCTAAACATTTGGAACCACTTCAATAGGAGTGCTTGCTCCTTCCGTAGACGTCACCGAGTCCTTCATAATAAGATGTTCATCAACATCATCATCACTATCATCATTGACACATTCATCCAACCTCGTCCCTTCCTCCTTGTCCATAAGGCTACTAAATGAATTTTTTAAAGTAGGATTATGGTCCTTTACCACAGGAGGAGTAGGTGTCTGACTAGGTTCCTTAGGAATCTGCTTGGAGTCTCACCATGTTCCCCCTTCCTATTTGGATTATTCGCCGGTTTTTTATTACCAAAGGTAAATTTAGACTTTGGTTTATTAAGTTTCAAACCCACAACTTGCCATTCATGGTTTCCAGATTGCTTCGTACCTTTATGCTTCTTATTATTAACCACTGTAAACCCATCTTCATCAACCGCCTTGCTCTTGCTCTCTTTGGCCATTGCAACAACACGTTTAGGGCACGTCTCCAAAGAATACCCAAATACTTTACAGTATAAACAATGTAGTGGTTTCCACTCATATTCAACCCTAATACACTCTTTAGTATACCCACCTGAATTATCAGTAGGAACAACCATAACAACCTCACGTTTCAGAGGTTTGTCTGAGCTAACTTCAATCAACGTACGCGCATAACCAATTGTTCCCCAAGATTCATCACACATCTCATCTAGCATCATCGACTTCCCAATCTTAGTAGCAATTATGCTTAGGCATCCTCCGAGTAAGCCACTATGGGCACCTTATGTAACTTAACCCACACAGGCACATGCGTGACTTTATCCTTAGACAATGAAATAGCAGCAGACCACTTCGTTAGCATAATAGGCGTATTACGAATCATCCAGGGACCATTATCCAAAACATGTTCTAAACCATCGGCTGTAGCAAATTTGAAGAAAAATAAACCATCCTCATCCCGCATAATCTTTTGAAACCCATACTTTCCCCATGTATTAGCAACATAATTCTTAACCAGGGGAAATGCCAAACTTTTTCCTATGAAAAAACCCACTAGAGAGTTCTCCAATCGATGTCTCATCTTCTCCATAGCTGGATAACGAAGCGAACAGTCCGTATCCTCAACACCCTCACTCACTAAGGTTCGAAAGTTCTTCTTAACCCTAGCCGGCGCAGAATTAACGACTTTCACAATTTACCTAGGGGCCCCTCCATCATCACCAGCATTCGATACATTTCCATTCCCCCCGTTTGGGTCGCTATTACGTAACGACTCAATGAGTTTATTAAAATTATTAGCCAGATCTTGAGTAACCGCTACCGGATCCTCCACCTCCATCTCTCTCGCAAACAACATTAACAGCCATAAAAAAACCCTAACCCAAGATCTTATAGGATTCTAGTCGTCACAAAATCCCAGCCTTGGCCAACCTCCATTTATGAAATAAATATTATAATAATATTATCCCACACGACAAACCAAAACAAACCCTAATACTATGAACAATTACCAAACCCTAAAAACAGCAATAATCAAATACTTATAGATCACATCGAATCAAATAGCAAAAAGTTACACACCCTAGAAACACACAACACCCCACGAGCCAACTGATCACAAAGAAGATAGGGACGATTAGATCGAAGCCTATCCCTTTCACAAGTTATTTGATGAGATGAAGCAATATCCAATAGGGATGATAACCAAGCTCTATTCAATGATTGGTGAAGTATCAAGATTGATCAAAGCTGCAAGAAAAAAGAGGGTAGAAAATTGTCCATAGTAGAAAGAGAATTAGGGTAGAAAATCGCTTCGTTAAACTTCACCACACCTATTTGTCTAGCCATAGCTTCGCTAAAGAAAGTTTCGCCAGCCAAGTGAGGAAGAAAAAAACAAAACTTGGTGGGCCCCACTATTTTCTAAACGTTGCAAATGTTATCGTGGGTGTTTTCATATATATAAAATGGGTAATGGTGGGGCCAAAGTTAGGAGATGGGGTATGTCATGGTAACATGTATATTGAGTGTCAAATGACGTGACACCCCGTGGGGACAAAGTGAGGAGCATTTGGTGGTTCACCACACCTAGCACTCTTACCCACAGTTTATTGACGAGAAAAACGGTTTTTTACATATATTTTTTGATTTCGTATCTTTTCCTTGTACAAATTTTGATATGTAAACATTTATAATTTCTGTTTTGCACTTTTTTTGTTAGGTTTAGCTATTTTTAACTCGAAAAGTAACCACTTTGCTTCGTGTTTTTCATTTTTACTAATACTACTTTTGACCTATCAACATATCTTTTATATTTCATTTATTTTATTTCACAATTTTTAAATACGAAGATTATTATAATAAAAATGAAGGCAAAAGGAGAAGAAGTCTAAGGCAGCTTCTATCCTATGCACGTCCTCCAAAGGCTCGAGTCTATCCATGAGTTCCTGTCGTTTTGTTACATGGAAAGGAAAGTAACAGCTGAGCAAAACTCTTAGTGAACGGATATATTACATAATATGAATGACTGAAACATAATAAGACTTAATAGCAGCGGAAATATATAAGTCCTGAAAAACCTGATATAAACTTGTAAAACTGGTTTTATAGTTTGAAAAGCCTTATGTTTATCATATGAAAACTGTAATTACATGTAACCAAAAGCCAGTATAGGTCATGAAGTATCAACATGCATGAATACTTAGAGGGTTGACCTCATCATACAATTAGAGGGGTTGCCTCTAATTCATTAAATTTGGGTAGGAGGGATCAACTCCTTGTGAAGGATGCAAGGCACACACCACATTCACTCTGAAAATACTGTAAAACATGTAACCTAGGATGCACCCATACGCCCCACATGATAATATAATAATATGGCCAAAACCTGAAAAGGTACGCCACGATCTATCACTCCGCCGTGGTGAAGTCATAACACTGGTGCCTCTGGTGTTATGGTTATGGTACCTCCATAACTAGGTGGAACTGGTCATGCATGTATATGGCTTAGGAATTTAAAACTAAACAAAAGCAGATAAAAACATATAAAACATATACTTAGGAAAACAGTTGGCTGCATACGGGGAATCCTAATAAGGAAAGAATGTCCATACTAAAGGACGGGAAATCCGTACCTTGTGTCCAGTGAACGAGAAAAGACGAAAGGATGAAAGTCCTACTCCGACCTCACTAATGCTATATAAATAGGGGACATGTATAAGTATTCTGATTACCGAGTAGATAACTGATTATAACATGTCTTGGCTTGTTTTATATGTTCTTGTCTTGTTTTACTGATTTAAACATTTTACTGTGTTTATCATGTATTTCATGTATTCTGATTTAGAATTAACTTGTATTCTTGTATTATTATACTTGTTGTTTAATAATAAGTAACTTTCTAAAAATAGCAGGTTTCCTAAAATAGAAATTTTCCAAAAGTAGAAAGTTTCTAAAAATAGAAAGTTTCCAAAAATAGATTAGTTTCCAAAAAATAAATCAGTTTCTAAAAATAGAAAGTTTCCAAAAATAGTAAGTTTTCAGAAATAGAAAGTTTCCATATTTAGAAATAAGTTGAATTAATAAGCTAATAATATAAGCTTAAGTTAACTAGTTAAATATCATAAGTCATGTAATCAATAGTATATTTTATTAATTATATCATGTTATTTTAAATAAACTATAGGTTATACTATTTAATTAAATATAAGCATGATTTGATTAAATTATGACATATAAAATACTTAGGTTAAATATGTACTAATCGTTTATTAATTATAACCTAAGTTATGATTTATTAATTAATTATAGTCCATGTTTTTAATAATTAATTAATATTATAGTCTAAATTAAATAGTAAAATACTTAGGTTAAAAACATGTACTATTTCTAAAATAATTATAGCCTAAGTCCATGTTAAATTAAATTAATTACTAGTCACGGCTTTAATTAATTTAATTTTCTTGAAAAAAATAACATAACTTGTAAAAATTAATCATGTGACCGAACCAGGGTTTTAATTTAGACGGTACCATGAACTGGACCGGACTCCTTGAACCGGACCGAACCAAACACTAGACTAAACACCAAACTGCCACAACCTGATTAGCGACAGAAAACTCTGTCGATCTACCGTCGCTAAATCCTACTCAGATTTGTAACTAAACTATCAATGGACAATTTGCGACAGAAGTTTGTCGCATAATATGTCGCTAATTTGAAAACAAACAGCCCCTACCTTGCTGTTCTCGGTTTCCCACTGGATTCCTAGTAGTCCCCACCGTGGGGCTGTTGGTGCTTGCAGCTGCCAAGGAAAACACACCACCGCCCCTTAAAGGGTTGCGGCTGGTGGAGTAAACGACCACCAAGAGTCTTCAGACTCTCGGTTTTGCATGCACAGCCGAGCCAAACATCACTCAACCTAATCCTATCTTAATATCTTACTAATATACATGCTTTTATTTCTTGTTTGTAATGATCTAAGACATAGAACGTAATAAAATAGACAAGATTTAAGGAATTGATGATACCGTATGCTTGTGATTAAAGGAATTGAAACACAAACACAATACTTGTACCAAGTCAAGATCAAAAGAACCAATCACTCCTTCTTGTTTCTAGTATGGCCGGCGGCCACATAAGGCGGCTAGGGTTTCACTAACTTTTCTTAAATTTGACAAATGAAGGGAATAACAGTCTTTTGTTAGTTTAGTTATTAACGGGTCGGGCCTTGGCCCATTCCTTGCTTTCTCCTTTCCTTTACACGCCATCCCAACACAACACCTACATGTGTTTTTGTTTCTTTTCATGTTATAATATTTATCACATGATCGTGTTTTAATTCTTGTCGTGTTTTAAATGCTTAATTACACGTAATACTTGTAGTAATTAATTATATACGTAGTTCTTGGATTTAATGTTCGTGACACGTGTCGTATATTTAATTAATACTAAGTTTTAATTACTCGTGATTTCATGTGTTTACAGTTCATAGTTACCGTTCATGGCATTTATATGCGGGTTTTACAACTCTTCCCCCTAAAAAGAATAATTCGTCCCCGAATTATAAATAACGTAAACTGAAAGAGGAACATACCAGAATCAAAACTGGAAAGGCATGCAAGATAAATAACAGGACATGAAGGTGACATGCTAGAAAGGAACGTGGAACGTGACATGGCTAAAGAGGACCTGGAACGTGACATGACTGAAGGAACGTATTTAATCGATGAGAGAAAACGGATAAGAAGTCCAGATGGACTCCTCCGCTCCAAGTGGCTTCCCGCCGAGAACGGTCCTCTAAAAGGTCTTGGCGGAAATAACAATATTAGTCTTCATGAATTTGTCTTGATGATATAGAAAGTTTATGGTTCATCGATGTAAGATAGATCATCATGCATCTAAAAACGTAATGATGTAAAATAACCCGAAATATCTGACATTAATAACGTTTGAGCAATGATGCGTGAGGCATACTGAAACATAATATGTGAACAATTGTGAACGTGATACGTGAACAATTGTGAACGTGATACGTGGAGGCATGGTGAATGTAATATAAGAACCTATGGTGGATGATGATATGTGCAACTTATTGTGAACGTGATATGAGGAACGTTGAATGAACATGAGATGTGAAACATATCGTGAACGTGGGATAACTGAGGAGATAACGCCCACCGCTATAAGGTGAGACGTGGAATGTGATGTGAAGTGTCTGTCTGAGGATAGAAGGTTATACTAAACTTGAGTTTGGTCTCTCAAGTTTCTGCAAAACTTTTTAGAACGAAAAGAACGTAAAATCGTAAGCCAGAATACGGTCATGAATGTGAACTATGTCATGTACGTGGAAGTGAAAAGCAAGTCATCAATGAAAATAAGGACATAAACGTAGTAAAGACCACGAACGTGAAGCTTTACTTGGTCTGATAGTTGAAGGAGTGCCAAGTGATCGTATGATCTTTGGCTGAAAAGATGTCTGAAATCTGATAACTATGCAATCCTTGTGGATGAAAGGATTTTGCAGTCTTGGTCAAACGGTTGCAAAAAACCTAGATAGCCTCATGCTCCCTATGAGCCTGCGGTAGTCCGGTGAACAAATCCATGGAGATCTTGTCCCATTTCCATTTGGGAAGTCTTTCCGGTGGAAATAGCTATTAGCATGTTGGTGTTCTATCTTAACCTATTGGTTTGTCAGACAGTTAGATATGAACATAATTGTATCTTGTTTCATAGAAACTGGATACATAGAAGTTTGGAAAACCATGAGTCTCTGAAATTAGGCTTCTCTTAGCATAGGATTTTCTATAACACCTAATATAGTGTAGGGTGCTAGGTGCAAACAACCTTGAAGTGGCCACGCCAACCTCCTGAAAAGGGAGGGCTTTACCTGGTTTGAGTCTGTGTGGCGGTGGGCTCAAACCCCGTGGATTAGTCGACCAATGTGTCAGAAATCACGGTTACCAAAAAAAATATAGCGTAGGGTTCTCTCCTTTACGCATAAGCGGAGTCATGGTAAGATTAACCTTGAGAATCCATGTGATTCAGCGTACTGTAATCAACCAAAATTTATATTGGAAAAGGGTGAAATTTCTTCTTGTGTAACATAGATTGAATATGGTCTTTGTGCTCTTCTCTAGACTTAGGGAAGATTAGATTGTCATAGTAAAAAATGATAACGAATTTGTTTATGAGTCCCCTAGGAACTCGATCTATCAAGTCTATAATACTGCTAGAGCATCCATAAGGTTAAAACAAAATCATGAATTTAGCATAACCAAATCGTATATGAATATCAGTCATGGAATGTCCTGCTATTTCTCTCGTCACTGTTGGCAGCATGATCATGAATCCGGTCTTGGAAAAGTACTTAACACTTAAAATTCGAATGACACATCGTCAATACGTGGAGGAGGATAACGGTTATGAAGGGTGATTTGTTTAAATCGACGGTAATCGACACATAATCTCATGTTACCGTCCTTCTCTTTAATAAGCAGAACCGATGCACACCATGGTGGTACACCTGGAGAATGAGTTTCTTCAACCATTTCGTATTGCTGATCCTTCAACATGCTCGATGTTAAGTTCCACCTTGCGGATAGAAAGTATCCTCGGAGGTCTTCTAGAATATATTAGGGAAACCCTAAAATGATAGGTTAATTATGAATGAAAGAAACTTTCAGAATTTGTGTTATAACTGATAGCTAGAAAATCTTCGCAGCCATGGGATAACAAACACGTGCTTGTAAAGGATAAATAATTTGTACAAATTTTCCTGATGGAAAACCATGTTGCGTGTATTCAGGAGCCTAAACATCGTTGTACATAATCTGATATGAGTGGCGACCAATCGTAGCATGGTGTGTTGTTTATAGTCCATAATCAGAATCATATTTAACTTGCATCTGTCCAAGGTAAGTGTGTTAGCAGAGTGAATCTTATCATTAGACTGAAGGAAAACCTTCGTATACATGGATGATACGAACGACGTGCTTTATGGTCATGGATATATGAATTTTGAAATCAAGAAATGAATGTGACATGAATTAAACGTGACAGATCTTACTGAATGTGTTTTGCCTGTCCCATGTAGAACGAGTCCTGCGTGTCCAACCGCGAATAATACATCGATGATGGTACTGATATTCTTGTGGCTAGATTAGTACATGGCCCAACAAATGAATATACCCCTTAGAGGGTACCCTAAATTTCTTAGGGTTGTTTTAGAAGATAGACGTGAGTCATGTGTCTTGGCTCGTGTCTTGAGAAAATGTGCTTATGACATGTGTCTTGACGGATGTCTTGACATGTGTCTTCAAAAAATATACGTGAAACATGTGTCTTGACTGATGTCTTGACATGTGTCTCGAGGTGTGAAACGAGTAAAATATAAAATCTTAGGTTATCCTCCCAGAATTGGCGGATTGGTTAGACTGTTGAACCTTTGTATTTCTGATCACGTTCGTGATCGGTGTTCTGTTGTGATTGCTTGAATAGCTACTGTCACAGTAGTGGTTAATGTCGTCTTGTCTGTCAGTTCCATGACGGTCATTCTCATGACGGTGACTTATGTAATCATTTAGCTGAGTGGCCGGCTGGTACCGATTCCCACTCAAATGACTCAAAAGACAACTGAACGACGTGTGACATATGACAAAATAAGGACATGGATTGTGATGGAAATCGTCTGGTGGTGAAGCATCATCTCGTCTAATCGCTTCGATCTAACGCCTTTGTCTTCGTCTTGTAGGATCTCCAGGTCGTGAACAACATCAGCAATGCGCATCATGATAGCCTAGCACTCTCATTATAGACATCATCCTAGTTACATAGAAAAAACACCCAAAAGGTGGTGAAACTAAATTCAACAATGATTAGCATGAAAGCATGATTAATTAAAACCAACCATGACTATCATAAAAGCAGGATTTAATGAAATCCTTTAATGTCTAGCATGAGGGCATGATCAACATGATGACAACATAATCAACATAAGAGACTTAAGACATAATCAGCATGAAGACGAAATCAACATGAAGAATCATGGAACAAAATTAACATGAAGGAGCATCAGCTATAATCAGCATGAAAATGAAGTTAACCATGACAGTATGAAAACATAATCGACATAAAAATCATGAAATTTTTTAATGAGGGGGCATGAAATAGATATGACTGTCACGAAATGAAATCTAAGAATCACTGATGTGAACGACCATGGGTCGGTTCACAAAACAAAATTAATATGATTAATCTGCTTAGAGCATAATATATATAAACACGAAAACAAAATTTTATGCATATAAACATGAAAAAAAATTATGCAGAAAAACAGTGTATGAATGCATGATAATGAAAATGACATGGGTTTGGGTGAACGCCTATGGGTCGGTTCACCTAAACAAAACCACATGACTAGGATGAATGCCTATGGGTCGGTTCATCAAAACAAAATGATTTGATTAAATGCACATGCGACTAAATATGGCCAGTCGTGTACCAACCATTAATTAGTCAAAATACCTACAACAATGATACATGAAAAATAAATAAGTGAGAATCAAATGTCAAAGCTTAACAGAACACGTGTAACCAAGTATGAACTATTGGGGTTCCGTCAGTATCAGTCAAAGTTTACTAGGTAACATCATGCATAAAACAATGACACATAACTAAGTATGGATGACGGTTGTTCAATCCATATTAGTAAAAGTAACACTGATGAAAACATCATGGTTAAAACAACAAGGTACTAAAAACATCAATACGTGGAATAACTAGTGTTGGCTTAGGAAGCTCCTGGTGACTACCCACTAGTCACAGGTCAAGTTTTAGAGCCTACAGGTCGAAACCTTGGGCTATGATACCATAATTGTAACATCCCACTTTAACAAGTAGACCGTTACGTGTATTTATGGCGTGTCATCAAAGCATGCAAGGTAATATGTACTAAAACATACATGACCAAAGGGAAAACCAGAATCAAACATCGGTTCCCAAACATAAGCCCAAAACATAAGTAAAGTAAATGAAATGAGAATAATGACTAAACAAGCATCAGTAAATGAAGGCAAAAGGAGAAGAAGTCTAAGGCAGCTTCCATCCTATGCACGCCCTCAAAACGCTCGAGTCTACCTATGAGTACCTGCCGTTTTGGGACATGGAAAGGAAAGTAACGGCTGAGCAAAATGCTCAGTGAATGGATATATTACATAATATGAATGCTTAAAACATAATAAGACTTAATAGCAGCGGAAATGTATAAGTCCTGAAAAACCTGGTATAAACTAGTAAAACTAGTTTTATAGTTTGAAAAGCCTTATGTTTATCATATGAAAACTATAATTACAAGTAACCAAAAGCTAGTATAGGTCATGAAGTATCAACATGCATGAATACTTAGAGGGGTGACCTCATCATGCAATTAGAGGGGTTGGCTCTAATTAATTAAGTCTTGGTAGGAGGGATCAACTCCTTGTGAAAGATGCAAGGCACACACCACATTCACTCTGAAAATACTGTAAAACATGTAACCTAGGATGCACCCATACGCCCCACATGATAATATAATAATATGGCCAAAAACTAAAAAGGGATGTCACGAGCTATCACTCTGTCGTGGTGAAGTCATAACACTAGTGCCTCTAGTGTTATGGTTATGGTACCTCCATAACTAGGTGGAACTGGTCATGCATGTATATGGCTTAGGCATTTAAAACTAAACATAAGCATATCAAAACATATAAAACATATACTTGGGAAAACAGTTAGTTGCATACGGGGAATCCTAATAAGGAAAAATGTCCATACTGAAGGACGGGAAATCCGTAGCTTGTGTCCAGTGAACGAGGAAAGACGAAAGGATGAAAGTCCTACTCTGACCTCACTAATGCTACATAAATAGGGGACATGTATAAGTATTCTGATTACCGAGTACGTAAATGATTATAACATGTCTTAGCTTGTT
This sequence comes from Glebionis coronaria, assembly GCA_025667525.1. Lineage (NCBI taxonomy): Eukaryota > Viridiplantae > Streptophyta > Magnoliopsida > Asterales > Asteraceae > Glebionis > Glebionis coronaria. The sequence goes on from CM046880.1 coordinate 608,555,217, forward strand.
TATATGTTCTTCTCTTGTTTTACTGATTTAAACGTTTTATTGTGTTTATCATGTATTTCATGTATTCTAATTTAGTATTAACTTGTATTCTTGAATTATTATACTTGTTGTGTAATAATAAGTAACTTTCTAAAAATAGCAGGTTTCCTAAAATAGAAAGTTTCCAAAAATAGAAAGTTTCCGAAAATAGAAAGTTTCCAAAAATAGATTTGTTTCCAAAAAAATAAATCAGTTTCTAAAAATAGAAATTTTCCAAAAATAGTACGTTTCCTGAAATCGAAAGTTTCCATATTTTGAAATAAGCTGGATTAGTAAGCTAATAATATAAGGTTAAGTTTACTGGTAAAATATCATAAGTCATGTAATCAATAGTATAGTTTATTAATAATATCATGTTAATTAAATAAACTATTGGTTATACGATTTAATCAAATATAAGCATGATTTGATTAAATTAAGGCATATAAAATACTTAGGTTAAACATGTACTAATCGTTTATTAATTATAACCTAAGTCATGATTTATTAATTAATTATAGTCCATGTTTTTAATAATTAATTAATACTATAGTCTAATTTAAAAGGGAAAATACTTAGGTTAAAACATGTATTATTTCTAAAATAATTATAACCTAAGTCCATGCTAAATTAAATTAATTACTAGTCATGGCTTTAATTAATTTAATTTTCTTGAAAAAAATAACATAACTTGTAAAAATTAATCATGTGACCGAACCCGTGTTTTAATTTAGACCATACCATGAACCGGACCGAACCCCTTGAACCGGACCGAACCAAACATTAGACTAAACACCAAACTGCCACAACCTGATTAGCGACAGAAAACTCTGTCGCTGTAGCGTCGCTAAATCCTACTCAGATTTGTAACTAAATTGTCAATGGACAATCTGCGACATAAATTATATCGTAGAATCTGTCGCTAATTTGAAAACAAACAGCCCGTACCTTGTTGTGTTCCAAGATCCCACCGAGAACCTTGTGGTCTTGGTTTCCCACTGGTTGCCCAGCAGTCCCCACCGTGGGGCTATTGGTGCTTGCGGCTGCTAAGGAAAACACACCACCGCCCCTTAAAGGGTTGCGGCTGGTGGAGTAAACGACCACCGAGAGTCTTAAGACTCTCGGTTTCGGTTTTGCATGCATAGCCGAGCCAAACATCACCCAACCCGATCCCATGTTAATATCTTATTAATACACATGCTTTTATTTCTTGTTTGTAATGATCTAAAACATAGAACGTAATAAAATAGACAAGATTTAAGGAATTGATGATACCGTATGCTTGTGATTAAAGGAATTGAAACACGAACACAATACTTGTACCATATCAAGATCAAAATAACCAATAACTCCTTCTTGTTCTTAGTAAGGCCGGCGACCACATAAGGTGGCTAGGGTTTCACTAACTTTTCATAAATTTGACAAATGAAGGGAATAATAGTCTTTTGTTAGTTTAATTATTAACGGGCCGGGCCTTGGCCCATTCCTTGCTTTCTCCTTTCCTTTACACGCCAGCCCAATACAACACCTACATGTGTTTTCGTTTCTTTTCGTGTTAAATATTTATCACATGATCGTGTTTTAATTCTTGTCGTGTTTTAAATGCTTAATTACACGTAATACTTGTAGTAATTAATCATATACGTAGTTCTTGGATTTGATGTTCGTGACACGTGCCGTATATTTAATTAATACTAAGTTTTAATTAACTCGTGATTTCATGTGTTTACAGTTCGTAGTTACTGTTCATGGCATTTATATACGGGTTTTACATATATTGTTAATAAATAATCAAGAACGGTTTTAATCGGTTTGTAGTCTCTTATGCATTTTTTACTAATCATTCGTGGTTGGGATAAGTACGTCTTAAGATTCTAAGTTAGAACATTTTATGTGTACTAGACTTTTGTCATGCTTAATAGTTAATACTTAGCGGATGTTTTTCTTTTTAATTATTTTTCGTTTATTTGTAAGGAATAAAGAAAAATAAGAGCGACATAAAAATGAGTGGCTAGAAAAAAAAGAGAAAAAAAATAATTATTCAAGACTCCCAAGAGGGGCAGTATGGTGTTAACTATAGTAGCTATTGAATTCTAATATTACTCTCACAAGGGTTGCAGGAATTTAATAGTTGCTCCAATCCAATATTACTCTCACAAGGGTTGCGGGATTGAAGATCCAAGGTCTCAAAAAGGCGGCGAATATAAATTATTGCGTGAGTTTTATGTTTCTTTTCTTAGCGAGTGACTGGCTACTTATTAAAGCATGACATAAGTTTCTTACATATAAGGTGAATGACTTATTATTTTAGATTGTACTTATATCAGTCGTGGGCGGTTTTTTGAGTAATAGATAAGATGATTATCTATCATTAAAACCGTGCTTCCTTATTTTCAGATTTTATATTCTTATATTTCATGCCAAATAAAGATAAATTTGTTCACAAGCAATTTGATCAATTAAAATTACATAAGGCAAAATAAGTGGGGGTATGTAGTAACACGATTAATTTTTATGAATAAGTCGATGCAACTTTTACTTATGAATGACAATGATCTCGTTTTTAAGCTTGATATAGGGAATGTGAAACTTGAGGGTGATAAATATTCGTGGTACAAAAGCCCTAATAAAATTCATTGATTTCTTTATTAGTTATTTCCATCAAACTATTTCAAGAAAAGCCAAAAATAAATAAATAGAATTGTTTTCCTTGCATTGCATTGTAAAAATTAAAAATCGTGTATCATGTAGCATAACATAGTGTAGTAGCATATCATCTTGGCCAAGGTGGATTAATTATGAGTAAAGTGTACCATAGAGCTCTTAAATATATCATTGCATGAGGGCGTGACAATGGTCAAGTGGAGAGGAATTTGATAAGTGTTGAAACACTTATCTACTATCACTTAAAAACCACTAAAACGAGCCTAGAATACTTAATTTTATCTTGTAAAAGTCGGAATTATGCGGGTTTTTGTATTCTTTGTGCTTTTGTAGGTAAACAGGTACATTTGGAAGAAACACGAGCTTTAACAGGTTTTAATTAAAGAAAATGACAAAACAAGTTCAAAAGGACCAAACTTGAGCAACCAATGAAATTTCGGGGGCATAAAGAAGCTTATTCCGAAGTTATAAGGGCTGAGATTGCATTTGTTCTAAAGTCATAAAGTGGAGGACTGAATCTGCCAAAGCAACAAAGTTATATTAAAGCTTTACGTCTGGGCCAATCAGAATTAAAAGAGAATAGATTTTGGATTGCCATGTCAGCCTATATCCACCACCCAATTTGGATATATATTCAATGGTTTATATCTAAGGCATTACATTCCAGCCAATATTCAAGCGCTACGTCGTCGTCAGTCTTTTTGGATATCATGGAGTGAGGGAGAGGACTTACTGATGGTGTCACTGTCCTGCTCACCCCTTGAGGATGAGACAGTAGTGGCAGCCAAACCCTCAGGTTGCTCCAAACCCTTGGAGACTCTCCTCTCTGGTGCTTGTGAAGATTCACCAGGCAAGGGAGACCTGGCAAACCTGGATTTAGATCGCCTTTCATGTTGTGGATCAGCAGGGGGTAAAGGACTAGCAGGGTGTAGGTTCTTGGCAGGGGAATCAGAAGGTTGGTGTTTAGCTGTTTGATTCTTGGCTTCTTCCCGTCTGATTTGGTTCATCATAATTCAAGTGAGTGGAATGGACCTGCCAGAAAACTGTGGTGATGGTGCAAGAAGTGTGGTGAATAGTTTGGTTGCTGAAAAATAGTTTTTGTGTTTAACTGGACCATGATCAGTCATATTCAGCAGAAGTTCTATAAACCTTGGGTACATACAAAACTTTGAGTTGCTTGAAACATTTTTAACCATTCCTTTAAAAATCATTTGAGAAAAACAATACTTCCTCCCTGTTGCAAAGCAGATCAGGGCAGAAGCCATCTCACTACCAAATTCATTAAAAGCAGTGGTTTTTGGTGACAAACATTGCAAAACTGTATGAATCAAATACTTCCAATGAGGGGCAAACTGACCTTTAGCAAACTTACATTTTTGGTTTTTAGAAAGTTTGTACCCCAATTTAACAAGACCCGCAAAGATTTCAGCCTCAGAAAAGTTGGTTATCCCATCCTCATCATCAAGAAGAAGATTCTCCCTGATGGAGGCAAGTGTAATCACTTTGGGATGACCATCTACAGTGCTTTGAATTGTAACCTCTCCATTCACTGTTTTGGTCATGGATTTAGACCAGAACTGCTGAATGTGTGAGGTATAGATTCGAGGGTTGATGAGAAGGGCCACTCTAAAGTACGAGGACTTTAGAAAGGCCACAGCATCAGCAAACTCTGCTGGTTCATCATGTAACAAGGCGATTTGGTTATGATTAGCAGCAATTTTGAGAGTCATGATAAAGTTTTGAAAATAGTTTGAAGGTTTATAAAGGTGAGAAGTAGGTGGGATTAAGTCGAGAGAGAGAGATGGACCTGCTGGTGAAGGGAATTAAGTTTTTATAGGCGAATTGAAGAGCTGTGATTGGACCAAAATTTTCAAATTGCAAAATATCACAGATAAATCTTGATAAAAAAGTAATTTATTTGAAATAATAAAGAAAAGATTACCAATCAGCGAAGAAAGCGCCTTAAATATCTTTTAAAAACAATAAAATATTCCCTAACCAAATTTTGTGCAAGCAGGCCCAACGGCTATGAACAGGGTAACGGTATTGTCGGTCAACGGTCAAACAGGGGAATGTTATGAAAGCAGGGGAAGCAAAAGATGAAAGCAGGGGAAACTTTCCTAGGGGTATTGGAATAGTCATGGAGAGACCAAGGCTAACTAGCTCTGCTCTAATGCACACACTTGTATACACAAGATAGATACATAGAAACTCAAGAGTCCTCTATTCAGCAAATGTCTCAATACAAAAAGTCAACACATAAGTCACCCTGCACCAGGTTAACCCAAGAAAACATGCATACCCTAGTCACCATCCTTACCTTTTCCCTTACTTATGGGCAGTTAGTCTTGGCAATGTGTGCCACACATCTGTATTTGAACAGCAAGCTGTTTTATAGAGAAATGTAAGCACCCATTACAGTGCCTCAAGGTTTCAGAGTTCTGACAAGCTTTGTAGCAAGTCCTCATCACCCTGAACCCTCACTCACCAATGGATATGATCTAAGATCATATATGAGTATCCTAAGAATACCCTGAGTCCTAAAGGTGTGACCTAACCTCCCCTGAAACATAGAGTATATACCTGATTCACCAATGAGAATAGTATGCACCACATGAAACTCTGCATTGTTAGTCTAAAACCACATATAAACACTTTGTAAAAAGAACAAACCCAACTTAAAGAGAAAAATTCTCTTAGCAGGGGAATGAACCCCCAGCAGGGGAATCTGTGTTAAAAAGCAGTGGAATAAAAAGTGATGGAAAAATGGACTAACAGTTATACAACAACAGCAGTAAAGCAACCCTGAATATACATGACAAAATAGACATCAGTTTTAGGGGGTAACCATTCTAATACCTGCAACCAGGTACTGAAACCTCCCTACTTCAAAAGCTTTTGTTAAAAGATCAGAAACATTAAGTTCTGTATCAATTTTCTCAGGGACAATCAGTTCTTTTTCAAAACAATCTCTGATAAAGTGATGTCTAATTTCAATATGTTTAGTCTTGCTATAAAAAACAGGGTTCTTAATGATGCAAATGGTGCTGTTGTTGTCAATGAATATCTTGGTTTTAAGAAAGTTATACCCATAATAAAGCAGTTGATTTTGCACCCAAAGTACTTGTCCACAACATGCAGCAGTTGCTACATACTCAGCTTCAGTTGTGGATGTGGCCATAATAGTCTGCTTCTTACATTGCCAAGATATAAGTCTGCTTCCCTTTCAGACAGGCAGCACAAGTATGTTCATTGACAAAATACTTGGAAGGAAGACCATGAACCAGATTATATTTTACTAGTTTGTTTATGTTCTTAAAATTAAGATGACCAAGTCTTCTATGCCATTTCTTACACTCATCTACTGAGGCTTTGGCAATGAAACAGGTTTCATTGTCTTGAAGAGATATGTCCTTGAGATCAATGGTGTACATGTTCTTCTGTCTTGGTGTTCTGAGAACAATAGGAGTGTCTGGTGGTAAGACAAACTCCTTTCCTAACACCAAGCATTCAGTGTCAGTAAACAAGACAAAATTCTTGTTATCAGTCATCTGTGACACACTGAAGAGATTGTACTTGAGTTCTTTCACCAAGTAGACATTGTCAAAGGTCATCCCATTGGTGACAATAGTTCCTTTTCCTTTTATTGTTCCATGCCCATCTCCAAAAGAAACACCATCATTGTCATGCAGGGGCACAAAGTTAGACAGATAAGATTTTGTCCAGTCATACTTCTTGAGCATCCACTGTCCCAATATGCTCTATCATCCTTTATCTTCTTTGTCACCTGCAAAAAGAAAAACAAATTAGTTTTTCTTGGGGACCCAAGCCATTATAGACTTGGATCTACCTCGTGTATCAATGTAGGATAGCTTGTCAAAAACTAGAGATACACCATTAGATTGAGTACCCCTTTTGGTTACCCAAACCCAACGAGCTGAGGCTTTCACAGCTTTTCCCCATTTACCCATGCTCCTAGAGGGAAAAACTTTGTTAGCAGGGGATACCCCAGTTTTAGTAGGGGAATCCCTATGCTTAGCAGAGGGAACCCATTTTTTGTTTTGGCCTCTATTCATGTGTTGGTAAGGTCTAGGGCCAGATCTATATGCATTGTAAGGTGTTGGGGTGGTCACAGAGGTGCTTGGCTTGGTGTGAACATCATTCTCTTTTCTAAGGGCAGGAACAACATATTTATCAGTCACCCTGTTTCTCAAGGCAGGGGCAACATACTTAGCAGTGGAAAAGGATTTTGCCTCTGCATTTAGAAGAATGGTTTTAGGTTGCATATCCTTTAAAGGATTTGCAGCCACCACCTCCATTGGTGCCTTACACTCTTGATAAGTGTGCTCAAAACTGCCACATGTGAAGCAGGGCTTGGTGTTAATCACAAAGTCTTCTCCTAATTGATGAGACTTTTGGTCATTCCAATTTCTTTGATTACCTCTGACATTCCTGTACATACCAGCATATTTAATGGTGGACTTAGGGGACTGTGATCTACTCTTAGATTTGGGAGAGCTACTCTTAGAACTGGAATCACTACCAAAAAGTCCTTCTCTTGAAAATAGAACAGGGTTATCAATTTTCCATTGTTTTAAAGCAACTTGTTCCTTTTCAAAATCCCTAATAACACTAGTTTTCACAAGAGGCTCTTCAGTTTCAAGATTATTAGGTATGTAAGCACTCAAGTCAAACTCAATATCATCCTGTTTTTTAAAACAAGGGAGACCAGTCCAAGACAGGTCTTTTCTAGGAAAAGGTGCATGGATGTTGGCAGGGGGTGGTGGTATGGTAGCATGCTCATTTTTAATCCCAAACCCTGTTTTGTCCCTAGGAGATTGACCAAGTTCAACTGCTTTGGTTAAATCTTTTGAAGCTTTTCCAAACTTTTCAACTGTTTCCTCATCTATCTTTTTGTTAGATTTAAAAATTTCAAGTTCAGCAGTCAACTCCTTAATGGATTGGTTATTCTCCTTGGCATCTCTTTCTAGAATCACAATGTGATCCCTATAATCGCTTTCTCTTTGCTTAAACTCTCTTATGGTGGACTCTAACTGTTCTAAAGCACGTCTATATTTATCAAGGTCATTATCACAATTGATATAGTCAGCTTTTACCTTTCTGATTTGATCATTCAAAGACTCAGTGTTTTTCCTACAAGCTTTAGTACAATATGAATCGTCATATACCTCATTGTCAGAGCTGGAACTTGACATGGCCATAAGTGCAAAGTCTTCTTCTTTTTCCTCAGCAATCAAAGCTTGATTTCTTTCCACATTCTCTGTCATAGCACTCCAGTCCCATCCACCTGCTCCATCTATCCCCTGCATGGCTACCATGGCTTTAGCACCATAATCATCATCTCTTGTTACCTTTCTATAGCTGTTCTCAGTCTTAGGTCCTATGCATTCCCTAGCAAAATGACCCTTCTTGCCACAGTTGTAGCATTCAACTTTTGTTTTATCAAACCCAGATCTTCTTCCCATACTTCTTATAGAACCTATTGGCTCTCATGCTAAGCAGAGCCATATTCCACTTGATATCCATCTCTTCTAGCCCTTGCTTACTGATTTGACTTAGATCTTCATGTAACACAGTAGATCCTTGTGGCCCTTGAGATGCTATAAAAGCACAAGCAGTATCAAGGCTGAATGTAGCTGGTCTTTCTTCATCATAAGATGATCCAGACCTGGTAGCAGGGGAATAAGCAGCAGGGGCTACTTCAATTCCACTGTTTTTGGAGATTCCACTGCTTTGTGATATGAATGCCATGTTAGCAGGGGAATCAGTGGATCCATTTGAGTTGGTGGGAATCGTTCCTTTTGACTTCATCTCATTGACAACAGGTTCAAAAACTTTTAAGTTACTGTATATGTCATCAATGTTCTTGTTGTCCAAGTCATCCTTATTCTGCCAAATTGCCTTATAGACAAACCATTCTTTCTGGAGGCTGTTAAGAAACCTGGTATTCACCTGCTCTTTTGACACCTCGATATCAAAGAATTCCAACTGGGCCACCATATCTTGAAGCCTATTGTAAATAGCTCCAATTGATTCATCACCAATTGCTTTGAAAGAAGCAAAATCATCCAGCATTTGATTCTTCTTCTTCTTCTTTGTGGCTTCATTTCCTCCAAAGGTTGTGCCTATGGCTTCCCATAGTTCCTTAGCTGTTTTGTATTTTCTGAATCTGAGTTGATGTCTATCAGGTAGAGCCAACAGCAATGAGCTGTGAGCCCTGACATCATGCCTTCTAGCCAGTATTTCCTTTTCACAAAGAGCAGCAGATTTCTTCTTGTCCTTTCCTTTGGAACTTTCACCTTTTTCATCTTCCTTGCCCTCTTCAACTGCTAACATTTTGTTGAATTGATCACCAAATTCTATGATTTCCCAGAGAACATAGTGTTCCATTTTCAGGTATTGTTGGATTCTGAATTCCCATAATTCAAAGTTTTCAGGATCCAACATAGGTAACTTGAGGTTATTGTGGTTGTTGCTGTTTGAGGAAGAGTCTGAAGACATGGTTACTATGAGGGTTTTGTTCTTGATTTAGACAAAGTTTCTCAACAAGCTCTGATACCACTTGTTGATCCCAAAGTCAGATCTTAAACCTTAATAGCTTGTTTAAGGGTTGTGATAGAAAGAAAGAATTCAATCTAACACTAGAGAAACTTTGCAAAGCAAAGTAACTAAACAAGATGCGGAATATAATGTTTAGCACAAGAACAATATGATTGAAACGTTGAACTTTAATATATCAATGATATACGAATACCCTAAAATGGTATTAGGGTTTACAAAACCTTAAAGTATGACAATGAAAGACAAATGAGAAAGACACACATTGCATGCTAACCTAGTGAGTCATTTTATAGCCACAAGGACTCACGTACAAGATCACTACTAACAAACTTGGAAAGTATTAAGGAATAATAACTGAAACGCGTAAAAATCTATTCCATGTTTATCTTTGACAGCAGGGCCTTTGACTTCAGCAGGGGAACCAATCCCCCTGCCTTTGTTATTTAGCAGGGGGAACTTACTCTAGCAGGGGTATGGATAATCAACTAGCAGGGGTAACAAGTAAGCATAGATTTATTCCCAACAATTCTTGCCATTTCCAAACCCACACTCAATATATTACCCGACCAACCCAGCTTAAACCCACCTAAAAGCCCATCTACACACCTTAAACCAACCACTAGCCCAAAACCAGTTTTATCTGACCTGTTTTTATTAATTAATCAATTTTTAAAATTGTGTTTAATAATATATAACGGGGGCGGTAAACATACACTATTCAACATCACCAAATCAAATCTACCCATATAACCACATGAACCATAATCTTTATCCTAATCCCAAATCAAAAGGGGATGGATCCGAACTCTCTAGAACACTTATTTAGGTGGTTATCAAGCCCTTCACGCGCTCAACTATAGTACCTCACCCCTGTGGACCCTTCCCCCATGTGTCCCCTGCCTAAAAAAGAGGAACAAGACAACATTTGCTAGAAGATCCACGACTCTTGTACTTATCTTGCTTCCAAAGAAAGTTTCAACAACCTAGATCATTTCAGAACAGCTAGCTACATCTCATCAATCACATGGGCATGAATGAAGACCAAATTCAAATTTATGTCAAAGGGCATACTTGGAAGTTCTTGTATTAGGGTTTAGTCTTTTTCTTTTTTCTAGACTCTTCTTATAGTTAGTATATATAGGGCATTCAGATTGTGAATGACCCTTTGTTCCAGCTTGTATTGTTTTTTTAGAAAGTAATGAAAATATAACCTTTATAATTATACAAGTTGAGTTCCATTTTACTGTTTTCATTAGTTCATCATTTACTTTATTTGCACTGTTAGTTTTAAATTTTATCGAAGTAATTTTTGGTTCAAAGATTATGGTCAAGAGTTATATGAGAGCCTTTGATTTAAGTTCGATCACAGCCTTGAGGATTTGACAAATCCTAAGATTTTTCATAAAAATCTTGTTTTTTTTCTTTGTTAACTTATAAGGTCACTGTTCCAAAAGCTCCAATCAAAAGGTCTAGACAAAGCTTTTGACTAAGCTTTTGAGGTTGTTGGTCTTCCTTGCTTTGGTTTGTTAATCTTAGTAGGTACCAAAAAGGAAGAAATAGGCTTGATTGTTGTAGTCATAGCCTCCCTTTGGACTGTTGTAGTCCAAAAGGGTCTTATCTGACCATTCACAAGCTTCCAAACAACTCCTACAACCCTTGAGGATATCTTGGTGGTGTGTGTTTAGACTGAACAAGTCTAAACGTGGTAACCCTAAACTTTCTTTTGATTTTATGAGATTTTGTGGAAAATGTGGATGTTTGCCATATGTGTTACCTAATGTGTTTGGTCTGTCTCCTCTACATGATCTATTTTGGTTTCATAGGTTTAAAGCAACTTTTGTTTGATTTCTGAAAAATTTTCTTTGAAAATTTTCAGAAAAGTGAAATTAAGGGGTGTTTGAATCTATAGTTATGGTGAATTTGGAGTGACACCTAGTTCATTCTATAGGTTTGGATACTCTTGGTTTGGCTTGTTAGTTAAATTTTAGGTTTTGGTTAAGTAGGTTATGAGTAAAAATCAAAGTTTGCATGTTTTCTAAAAATATGCTCAAACTAGGCAGTAGGGTATTTGAGGCTTTAATTTTTTGTTTAATGTAATGAATTTTGCAAATTATTAGGTGTTAGGTTACTTGATTTTGGTTTTTCATTTGTAGCTTTAGAATTGGTTTGAAACTCACTGGTTTGTCACAATTGACAACAAATGCACCCTCTGCTAGAACAGTAGGTCATCTAGGGTATATCTTTGGTGTTATGTGACTTGAAGTTTGCTCATTGTTAGTCTTAGGTTAGATTTAGGTTTGCTCTATTAGAATTGATGTTTGGTTAGTTGCTTTCAAAAAGATTTGCTACCTAAAAGTCCACTTTGGTGTCCAGTGTATCAGCACACAAACATTTTATGCAATTTTCTTGGTAGATCTAATCTAGGCTTAACCTGTTGGTGTTTAATTGTGTTGGTGTGTTTGATTTTAGTGGTTCTCTTGACTCCCCAAAACCCACTGGTTGTGGGATGCCCATTGTACCAAGAAAAACACCACCAAACAAATAAATCCGTCACTTTTTTGTTTGTCAGCTAGCATCTTCAGTGGGAACCAAAGTTCCCACTGAAAACACCCAGTTTTCCCATTGGTAGCACAATTTGGGCAGTGGGCTTATTTGGCTTATTATAGCTTATTCTTCAACTTTTTTAGCAGTTATTATTTTGCCCCAGTAGATTTTAGTGTTTTAAATTTTTCACAAGAAGTTTTAGATTTTTCTCATTATTATTTAATTTTTATGATTATTTTAAGTTTAAATAGTTTTTAGTCATAAAAAATAGAAAAAAGTTTTGAAAAAGTCATGAAAAATAGTTTTTAGTTTTTGAATAATATTTTTGAGGTGTACAAACTTTGAGATCTTTGACTCGACTTTTTCTTTGTTGTTTTTAATTTTTAGGTCTTTAATTAGATTTAAAAATTAATTAAAGATTAAATAAAAAGTTACAAACCTTATTTATATTATTTAGAATTTATTTTTGATTTTTAATAATTTTTTAGTTAAACTTTATTTTTCGTCGCATTTTACGATTTTTCGTCTTTTTACGTCTTAGTTTAATTTTAGCGTAACTCGTCTTATTTTTTACTCTCTTTTCTCAATCAAAAACGTTATTAATCCAAACTTGGTTTTTAATATTTGGCTTACACATAATACATCCGCCGAGAACGAACTCGATTATCCGATTTTGGATTTTAATATTTGGCTTACACATAATACATCCGCCGAGAACGAACTCGATTATCCGATTTCGCGATTTTCCTAAATCGTGGAATTTAATACTTACCGTTGTTATTTATTTTTTTCCTAAAATAAGTGACTAAAATACATCAATCATTTTGGCGCCACTGTCGGGGAGGCGTTTTAGCCATATTATTTTATCGTGTTTGTGTGAGTAGTGCATTTTTGTCTTTCCATTTTTGGAAAGCGTATATATCGTACATACTCGTTTTTTATTTTCTCTATTATAGTATAATAAAAATAAATAAAGTGTTAACTTGAACTCAACTAACACAAAATCATTTTTTGTTTTCTTGTGAATAATATTGTATTGCGTATCACAATTAATAAAAAATAGTTATCCAAAAGCGTGAAACGCACTTCAATAGTGGGCGTTCCGGTCACTATTGTTGTATCGAATTCACACAAAAGTCAAAGAAAAAAAATAGATAAATACTCTTAGTTGATTTAATCTCAATTGATACAAATTATAAGTTAGTTTTAAACCAAATTCGCGTTGGAATTCGTCAAAGTAGGCATTCAACTTCGTATTACGACACTCATACGACCTATGACTTGGTAGACTACACCTGAAACAGTGAAACATTAAGTGGCATAGGTTTCAAATACATGTTGGAGTTTGTCATCTTAGTAACAACCGAATGTTAAATTATGAAACTACAAATTTCGGCTCGTATGCTCAACACTTGATCGATCAGAGATAATGAGATCATATAACGATGGTTAGGATTTTGGACTATTAGTTTGCAAAGTTCCACACGTTGGGTGGTATGCAGTAATTTTTATGTAGTAAGGACTAACCATAAAGTCCAACTAAACCACGGGGACTAACTATGTAACTTGCTATAAAAGAATCGTCATCTCAACTTAAATTTATGCCGACTAAATTATACTATACTGCAATTATTCTCTTTCATTTATATAACATCATCTGACTATTGAGTAGCAAATTTTGGATGAGAATGACACAAAATTATTTTTATAAAACATGATTAGTCTAATAACTATTATCAAATGAAGCAATGGTAAGGTCATTTAAGTCTAAAATGGGTTAAAGATTCAAACATGTGTATATCTGGAGGTATGCATGGAAATGCACTTCGAGTTGATATAAATATTTACAAATATGTTGAGATACCTAAATTAAAATAAGAAGAGAGAAGTAATACACAATTAGCGTGTATGAGTAATATTAACATTATGAGTTGTAATAAACAATGATCTTGTTTTTTAAGCTTGGCATGGGGCGGGTGAAAATCGTGATCGATGAGTGAACCTTATTAGTTTAAATTATTGTCTTGTCTTTTTTATTTTCTAATAAGAGTCAAAACGAGATATATTCTTTTGATACTTTCGTTACTTTACATAATTGGATTGTTGGGGACTAGCAATCGATAGCGTGGGGAGTAATTAGTGCTTAATTATTCATCATGTTAGCTAGTTGAAACACAAAAAATGACTAAAAACACTTAATTATATCATATTATATTACAAATATCCTTGTTTTGTGTTTTATGTCTAATAGGTACAAAATGATTTAAAACGACGCACAAACGGGCCTTTTTGGGTCGACTCGTCGCCGCGTAGCATAGAAACATGCATAGAAAAAACGATCTAATTTTATTTTACGGGCCAACTCATACTCGTTTATCACGCCGGGTCAAACCCGTGTTATAAAATCATCAAGACAATATACATTGTTTGCTTAAATATATTCGGCCCATTTCTTTTGTTAATAAAACTCATTGGGCCACAACTTAAATCACAAGCCCAACACAAACAATAGACCAGGAGGCCCTTCGATAAAACATTTAGGGTTCCTCCCCTCAAACACAAAACGCAGCCACCATCTCAAACACAAACCCTAAATCTATCTAGCACAAACACTCACACACTAATTCCAATTCCAATTTTAAATATGAGAAAAAACAAAAGGAAGCTCCATCCGGATCCAAAACGTAAACTCTCATTTTTATTTTCGTTGTATTTTTAATTATCAAATTCTGAACCATGATTTGTTTTGTTTATTCAGGCATCGTCATACATCATGATATAAAGAGTTTGGAGAAGATGATGATAATCAAGGCTAGTATTCAATTAAAGGATCTTGGACGTTTCAATGCGCCAAGATCGAAGCTCAGTTTTCCGCTCCCAAGGGCAAAACTCATGAACCTTGGGCCGATGTTGCTGATCTTATGATTAAGAGGGTTAGAAAAGTGCGTAAAACCAATGTAGCGGCTATTGTTGGTAAACTTACGTCACGTCCAGTCCATTCAAATGTATTAACTTTTCTGGATTGGGAAACTCGCGGCAGGTTCGTATACTTCACTTATGAAAAATGTCACATATTCATCTCTTCTTCTAAGGAGCGTCTTGAATATTTCAAAGAGTTAGGATGCTACTTGGAAGATGCTAGACCTTCCGAATTAATAGATGCTCTAAATGGTCTTCAAATTACTAATAAATTAGATACAGTCTATGTTTTCTGGAGTACCATACCCACTGGCCAGATATCTGCACAAGATCTAGGACATATGGTTGATGACTATGTATACGTCCAAGAAGGAGAAGACTTTAAAAGTAAAGTGTACCACTCGAGTGTTTTGTTTTTTGTCACCCGCTGAACTTGACGATCCTACCTCATCGAAGCAAAATGACGACGATGAGGCAGGATCGTCAAGTTAAACGGCCAACAAAAAACAAGACATACAGGTCTCGGCCACGGTGAAGTACTACCCACACATTGAATCCTTCCCAATAAGAGAGACCTATGAAGGAAGAACATTGGCGATGGATTTGGGGAAGAACGCGACTTGAGCAATCTCCTGGACCCTTGTTTTGGTCTATGCAGCGCGGTGGAGAGATATCTTGAGGACATTAAGATCAACTCAAACAGTATTATTGCGAACATATTAGGCGAATGCTATATCCCATGAGTTTAAATGACGTGATTACTAGATTGCAAGACATATCATGAGTTCAAATGATTCATGTTGTTGCATCTTTATATATCTCAATGTAAAATACTGTATATAACTCAGTAACTTTACTATCTACTATATCATTCTCTAGTCATAGAAGTGTTTATTTATCATACCGTGCGTCTGTTTTCGACCCTTTTCGTACTCATGGAAAATGTGTATCTACTAGAGTCCGAAATGACAATGTTACATATAACTTACCACCAAGTCACAAGTCATTTGGTGATTTGACATGTTTGAATTAGCTTAGGGGCTTCTCAGCTTGAGACAAGCTCACAAGCATTATCATCTTGGAGCTAGCTTCTGGAAGTAACAAACCATAACCCAAAGTTGCATTATTACTAGCATTCGAATAAAACAAATTATTTCAACAACTTCGAATTCATACACGAGACATACATTGTATTAAACAACGCCTAAGCAAAATATGACCGGGGGTTGTTATGGAAA
The DNA here is from genome assembly GCA_025667525.1 of Glebionis coronaria. NCBI lineage: Eukaryota > Viridiplantae > Streptophyta > Magnoliopsida > Asterales > Asteraceae > Glebionis > Glebionis coronaria. The sequence continues at coordinate 608,571,182 of CM046880.1, forward strand.
GGGGAAAGTGGGTTGTCGAATTCAAATTGTTCCTCTTCAGTCATGGTAAAATGTTGTTGCAATTCAGTCGGGGATGGCACGCACAACAAACATTCGAAGGACACTATCACGACTACGTTTCAAAGTCAAGCACTCTATTACCCACAAATCCTTTGATCCATCGGTCCATACCAGGGATTAAGATTTCCCTACATAGACATGGCATTTAGAACATATGTTAGGTGCAACTACTCCTTCCTATGGTGTCAGGTGTACATTATTTCTATTGTAGTTTATACATGTTGGGTTATTCAAAGCACATTCAATAAAATGCATATTTATGCATACTGTCACGTTTAACAAATTGCATATTTGTAGTTTTAATAGTACTGCTTTAGGATTTAGTCATCTTGTGTAATTTCTATGTAGTTCCTCGTTAGTTATCATAAATAAGATTAAGTTATGTGGACTCTGGTTACATGATATCATATATTTATTAGACGGTTATTGTATGGCCCAAACCCGATTGTAGGTTTGGGTCACGAGGATCCCTCCGGATCACCGGCATGTAGGCCGATGACCGGAGGATGAGAAATTTTTTTTGATGGATCTAACCTGCTCTCATACCATGAAAGATGTGATATATTGATTGAATGTTTTGTGTCATTACATAATGAAGATTGTCAATGTATTTATAACACATACATGGCTTATTGAACAAGCAAACCTAACCCTAATAGACCCAAACCCACAATCGAGTTTAGGTCATACAATAACCGTCTAACAATATCGTTGTTACTACATCAAAACTAGAATCACATTTAGATATTGGTATCATACATATGTGTGAATCCAACCAATTTTTTATGTTAATAATTCACTTAAGAGTATGAAACTGTTAGCAAATCGTTTAAGGTGAATTATGTGGAAACCAACTGGCTTACCTCAGTTGCTAACCAAAGTTCTACTATGTGGTTTCTTTGGGGGAGGTTTCCTGGAGGTCTTAGGTTCAAAACCTGTCAATGGCCCTTTCAAGCGAAGCGGATAAGGAGTCTAACATAACTAAACGAGGGTTCGAAGAAGGCATTCTACCGCTTGGATGTCATTGCACGACTCGACCCACTAACCGCTAACATTTGCCGTTCTATTAAAAAAAGGTGAATTATGTGGAAAGTGATATACATGTATTCTTAGGCTGGTGCGAGTGGGGTGAAACCCACTCGTGAGTTACCCAAACTCACTCACAACCCCCATTCCCCCACCCAAAGTTGGCGCGAGTTACTAGCTGTGACAAAAAAAACAGGGGTAAACTCAACTTGGGTGAGTTAAACTTATGTGGGCCTAAATGTTTTTATTTTTTGGGTTAGGTTTATTTGTGGGTGTTTTTTGTGAGTAGGGTGTATTTAAATAATAAAAAAATAGGTATGAAATGTGAGTTGTAGTGAGTATGGGCGAGTGTCATTACCTCTTGTGGGGAGTTTATGTGAGTTATTAAAAAGCTGAGGTGGCGCTGACATGACATTGAGTAGGTTTGCTACCACTCCCACCAACCTTAGAAGCACAAGAGATTCACGTAAGTTTATGTAAGGTTTTTTTCTAAAAGCTCTTTATCATCAAACCCAATATACATAAATTAAACATATCATCTCGATTCTTAGTTACAAGAGCTTCCATAAATATCATCACAACAATCGTCATTGTTCAAATTATGTACCAGAAATAAATGATCAACTCTGTTACCACAAATGCTTTGATCCATACCAAAGATTAAGCATGGCATTTAAAACATATGTTGGGTGCATCAATCGGAGTGATATAAATACCATACGTCATTTAATCGGAGTGATATAATTTTTTCTTTCGAAAAGCATTAATCTTTTCATAAAGTTTATTTTCAAAAGGTCATTTTTAGAAATAAATTATAATGCATAAAAGCTTTTGTAAAAGCTTTTTAAATCTTTATTAGATGAGAATCACGTGTTTCATATGTCGTCAAACACTTAGTAAACACGAAGCTATCTTACTCAAAGTCATTAATCAAGCTTTTATCACAATAAAAAAAGTCTTACAAATGACTTGATGAAAATATAAAAAGTCTTTTGTAAAGTTATCATTGCATATACTCTTAAGAGGAGAAGGCCGAGCAGTAGCGTCGTAGCTCGCGTCGTGACCTATGGCGTCAATTTTTTCATAGCGTACCGCTCCGATGCTTGCACTGTGTCTTCTCGCGCCGTCACCAACACGGCACAATTGTTGGCGTTTTTTTTTCTTTTAAATATAGCCATTAGCTTTTTTTTTTTTAGAATTTTTTTCGAAATTTAACCCCTTCTCTTATCATCTCATTTTATTTAAGCTTATTGATAAAGACGTTATTGATGTGATGTGCGGATATGACAATTACATAGCTTTAGTAGCAATGGGGTGCAAGGCCTCATTAGGGTTATATGAAGGTAGACCGGTTATTATATTTATGGGAGAATCCTTCCAGAAAACTAGATTTTAACAAGCTATGCAATAAGATTTACGTTTTTTTGCGGTTTTCTTGGGTTTTTTTGTTTTAACCGTACTACACCATTACTTATAATTTACTAGAAACAGCGTCGAGCTGACAAAATATATAGCATCTAAATGTTTATTCATTCTATCACGTAGGTGTCTCATGTTAACTTCTAATAATTTATTTTTTAAAAATTGCAAATTTTCATTAACTATTTTTTAAGAAAAAAAGAATGTAGATCACGAAAACATCATGATCTTAGACATCACATTACCAAAATAGATCAAGACATCGGTTTTAGACGTGAAATGAGGTATGAAAAGGCAGGCAAAGTCGGGTGAAGATGAAAATTCATGACGAGTTTTTTTGAAACATTCCAGGAATTCGTTAATATTTCCAATTTTGGGTTCGATTTACTTATATTTTTGATTAGACTTCGATTTACTAATGTTTACGACTCATATAATTAGGAAATACCGAAACGGATTATGCATATAAATGATGATCAATTATCCAAGCAGTTAGCTTAATCTATACTATCTAATATAACACAATTTTCTTTAGCTTTATAATTAATTTTTTCTAAAAATAACTCTAAACCTCCTATTGACGCGTGGCATCTTAATCATCATTTTAATAAATTGTCTCTTGAAAATAACTTAAAAGCTCTTTGAAAGTTATTTTTGTAAACTCATTAACAGGCTAATTCACATACCTCCACTATTTAAAAGCCTGGGCAGCCTCGATGCACAAAAACATTTTACTTTGACCAATTCGTTTATATGTTTGAAAAGCAATTAAAATATTATTCGTTTCAAAGTAATTTATTCACACAATTTTGAACATCAAACGCATCATAATTATACACCAAGATTTTTGCAAGACTATAGATGTAGTCCTTTATTTTACACTATAAACGAATTATCAAACCAGTTTATAGTGATCTATTTTTTAGTTTTCATTTTTATTGCTTCGTCCAAATTTTAATTTTGCATTCAAACGATCTTAAAATGTTATCATAAGACTTTGGCCATTGATTGATTTGCTTTTTTTTCTTTGTAGGCATTTCGAGTGTGCGCGAAATTAAATTGAGTTAAAGCCTTAAATATCAGGTGATTTTTACAGTTGGTTTATATATCATACTTTGTTTACCGATTGATTTGCTTTTATGCTTATTTGTGGTGAAATTAGTACATTGATTCATAATCGATTTCAAGATGAGATATTTTGTCAAAGTGTTTGATGAATTGTCTTTGAGGTTAAGTTTGTAAATAACTTATGTGTGGGTTTAATTGCTAATAAATATATCAATTGCAACATCCAATTATGTGGTTGTATAATATTTATGACTATGCAAGCTAAGTTAGTGTGCATCATGTTGGCAAGAATAACTTATATCCTATAGTTTGCACATTCTGTATTGGACCATCTTGCTTCACATTGCATCAAACAATAAGGCGATTACAAAATAGATGGATTAAGTATAAGTATGTCATGGTCTGTTGAAGGCCTTATTTAACTAAATTGTCTTGGTTAGTGGTTTTTTTTTGACGATATAGGTTTTTGTTTTTAGGTATAATCAATTCAATGATTAATATTGTTATTTAATTAAAATCACAAATAAACCCTCAATCGGTTTTTTCATAAATTATCAATCGTGTAATAATTTGTTTTATTTTGATTATAAGGCAATAGTAAATAAATGAAAGATATGTGGCAAAGTTTAATTATTTTTTGCAAGATTGTTTTGTGTAAAGTGTTAAATTCATGTCTTTGGAATTTTGTGACAAATTTGTTATTTTTCTTGTGAAATGCTACTTTGAAAAATTGCATTAAAATGTAGAAGGGTTAGGAAAATCTGACCATATACTATTACATTTGACATGTTGTCTACAAAATTTTTATTTTTCAAGATTTAACGAAGACATGAACATAACACACATAGTTCAAAACGATTAGATGTTCAAGATACCAGCATACATCATGTCCAACTCATCTCCGGATGCAACAACGTCTTGGGGATCTTCCTGAACAACGTCAGAGTTTGAGTCGGGTTGAGCACGGCGAAACCGGTAACCAACGTGTTGTTATTGACATATTTATAGGAATTAGGCACTTCAACAGCCTTTGATGGTTATACGGGTATCCAAAAGATTTGGTGCATTTGAGACAACTGGATGTAAAATTACAATAAATATCAACACTTTTAAAAACGAAAATGTATAAAATTATACAATCCATGTGAAAATGATCCACAACATATGTAGTCTTTAGATATATAAGTAAGAAAAAAAGGAATGGTCATCTTTTAAAACAATTTATATTTGAGTACACTTCTTAATAGACGGAGACTTGTTTTTTTTTACAATATACAAGTACTCTTTTTTGTTAAAAAAATACTAGCACTCCATTATATACTCTCTATAATCTATTATCTTCCTCCTAAGTTCATTCTCCATTAAAGCATCCAAGATCTAAACTTTCTTATGTGTTTCTTTTGTATATAGTCAAACGGAGTAAACACAACAGCTATATTGATTAGATTCACAACGATTTACACAACAATCCGAACCCGCTACCAATATCATCATTTTCCCCGATTTCGGTTTGGTACCGTGCTCAGTCTTGATACTTATACTAAGATTGATAATACTTTTGTAAGTACTTGCGAAGACTCGCCAAATACTTTTCAACCTCTTCATATACTGAATCATAAAAACAAGGAAATATGCTATAAATTTTTTGTTCTATCACAATCGATCAACCCCCAACTCGTCCACCAATGTCTCACTTCCAAGTGTGATTCTGGACGGGAATGAGTGTATACGAGTGTACCCATTTTTCATAAAATGTATAGGAGAAACGGGTTTTATGGGGCTGTATGTCACTTTTCTTGTATGTGATGGCTGTGATTTTTTTGGCACATGCTCAATTGCTGCAATGACATGGCTTGAACTTATGGCTCTAATAAGGCACATGTTTACCATCTATATCAGTAATTTTAAAAATATTCCACATTTATTTATTTGTCCATTTTATGCGCAATTTTCCAAACTGTTCACCTTGCACCAAAAGTGTTTTAGCATCTTGGGTAGGCTTGTTTAATCAATTAGAAAGATATATCAAGATAGCTTATTTCACATCATAAAGATAGATGATTCAGTCATTTAAATGAAAATAAAATAAGTAAGTATAATTGTCGACTTAAAAAAACACTTAATTGAATACTAGGCTTCGTCATTCTTTTTGGGCTTATTTTTTTCTAAACTGCCAATCTTTATAATTTCCTTGTTACTTAACCATATGTTCAGTAGAGAAAGGTTTGTGTGGAGTAATCGGCTAATGTGTAAATAACATATTCCACGGACTAACCATTGCATTGTACAATTAGATTTAAAGTTATAACTGAGCTTTGCCATCTTATAAAGTAGAAGGAGATAGACTCGAACTAGTGTTGCAAGTAAAAGTTCACCTAATGATTTTTGTTGATTCATCGTCCATGCTAAATACGAAGAGGTGGGTGAGGAATCAACAAAAAAGGTATAATTTTTACTTGCACCACTAGTTCGATCCATCACCCTCTCCTTTATGAGAGGTCAAACTTAGTTATAACTTTTAATCTAATTCTACATTGCACTGTTTAGTTCATGGAATATGCTATTTAAACACTAAACGATTGTTCCACACAAACCATTTTGCATAAAACATATGGTTAAGTGACGTGGAAAATATAAAGATTGAGAGTTTAAAAAAAGCAAGTCCATAAAGGATGACGAAGGCTAGTATTCAATTAAGTGTTTTTTTAAGTCGACAATTATACTTAACTATTTTGTTTCATTTAACATATCGAATCGATGAGCTATATGACGTGGGACAAGCTATCTTGATGTATCTTTCTAATGGATTGCATAATCCTTTCCAAGATGCTAAAACACTAGTGGTGCAAGGTGAACAGTTTGAAAAATTGGGCATAAAAAGGGATAAATGAAGAACCTTGGTATCTTCTAAAGAAACTTAAAGTTTCCTGATTAGAGCAAGAAGTTCAAGCTAGATGTCATTGTAGCAATGGAAGATGTGTCAGACAAATCAGATTAGTCACATACAAGAAAAGTGACCTACAACCACGTAACACTCGTTATTTCATATGTTTTATGAGAAATGGGTACACTCATATATTCCCGTCCAGAATCACACTTCGAGGTGAGACATTGGTGGACGAGTTGGGGGTGATGCGATTGAGATGGAACAGAAATTTCGTAGAAAATTTCCTTGTTTTTATGTTTCGATATATGAAAAGGTTGAAACGCATCTGGCAAGCCTTCCCAAGAGCATACAAAAGTACCATCAATATTAGTAAGAGTATCCTAATTGAGCATGGTACCAAACCAAAACCAGAAAAAATGATAATACTAGTCGCAGGTTGAGATGGTTTTGTAAATCACTGTGAATCTTTTCAATGTAGTTGTTATGTTTACTACTTTTGATATATTTATTTTATAGGTTGATGGTATTATATTTTCAGCGACTAACATTGTCTATATGGATGCAAGTTGAGTATATTAAAATTTCAACTACTCACTCCACTTGATTGATGGATTAGAAAAAGCTAGCAAAGTGGTGATTAATTTATGTAAATAACACACTTGTCACGTTCTTAATTATTTTATCACAGTTTATTATCAAATTTATGTAAATTTCAACCACACCCATACCAAAGGGCCCTAAATCTTTTTACCAAGACTTGAAGTTTACCAAGTCTTATAAATTGTTTTACAAAAATCATTGATGCAATACAAAATACCTCTTTCAAACACTTTTTAAAATAAAGAAAAGTTTTTTTCATTTCATCCATTGTGAATGCTCTAAGTTCATTCTCCTCCAAAGTTCATTCTTCATAAAGCATCCAAAGTCTAAACTTTGGCCTATATTTCTTTTGTACATAATCATTAAAAACACATAGTATAATGAACTTGTATTTAGAAATAAAAATGAAAAAAAATCCACCTGTGGGTTGGGCGGTCGATCTTAAAATAGTAAAGTTCACTACTCAATCACGTATTTCCTTGATGTGATACGTGTAACAAGCCATTGGTTAGAACTTTTCCTCAACAACATCAAGATCCCTTGAATCACCACCATATAAACTAGCTTTAAACTCATCCATAGCCGCATCAAGTTGACTACTACTAAATGAGTCAAACCCTTGAATACTAAGAGCATCCTTTATGCAAAAAGCTTTGAATAGCTTTTTACATTTATTACTTTAAATGATAATGTCATTTAACAGCTAAAACTTTTATCAATGACATGGAGCTCACCAAGTCTTTCTAAAAATCTTTTTATAAAATTTTTGATTCAATGCTAAAAAATCATGTATACAAAAAATCATGTACACAAGCTTTTTGAAATAATAAGTCATCTTTGGTTTTTGCATTGCATATGCTCTAATATTTAAAACAGAAGGGGAAACCTTAAGAAGATGAGTTAGGTTAAAGAGTTTGCCCATATTATATTGTAAGGAAATAGAAATAAGGTTTGTTATATTCTTACTTGTTTGTGAACTCAAAGATTTTATAACCGAATACTGTAAGTGGTCTTAAATGAAATAATCGCTACCTAGGATTATAAATAATGAAGAGATAAGCTTTACACATTGGATATCTTTATTCATACTTGGGTATTAATGACTTTTTTTTAGAGACCATACACGAATGCATTAGAGATATAATCAGATCTCATAATCCTTCAAGAAAACTAGATTTTAACAAGATAGAGTACAAGATTTGAGATATTGTATGCTCCATCCATCATGCATCTCTCACTATCAATTATCTTCTATGATCTAAGACCTTTTAGTCTAGTGGTATGGAGGTTTTACCTCCTAGGCAAGGTTTCAAGTTCGAATCTTGCTTAGGGCAATAAGATTTTTTTTTGCGTGTATAAAGGGAAGGGTGCCATTGCCTTCTGGGCTGGACCCAATCTGATTGTGTGGGCTCGCTACGCCTTCTAGGCTAGGGCCATGTAACCACAATTGTCGTTAAATAAATAAATAAATTATCTTCTATATAGCTCAAAACAATAATCCTCCAAGTCGTTTTTAGCAATGTTTTAAAACCTGGTTTGATCTGACATGTTCAGTCGGTTGAACTAGTTTAGCTAAAAAAAACGAGGCAAATTAAATCAGGTTTTGTATTTAGAAATCCGTTAGATGCGCGTTTGAAGTGACCCGGATTAACTCGGTTCTCGAGACTCAGACTGGTTTTTTTTTTGTGTCTTTTACAAGTAAAGCATGTTAATTATATATATATATTTGTGACGTAATTTTACTTTTACATGTATATATTTGTTAGCAAATGATTTCTTATTTTTTGTTTAAAGACCGGGTTGACTTAATGGTCGAACTAATGATCTGATAACTTGACAAGGTCGTTTAGTGACCCAGGTTCGTACATGAGCGACCACTATCATGGTCTCGTTCGAATGCAAGCATGAAGGGTTCAACAAACGAAACCCCAAACAATGTTTACTTCTAACTAAACGGTCTAACTAACAACAACGCATTGTTTCGAAATTTTGGAGTATTACATTTATACATTGACAATGAAAGTTAGAAAGCGCATTGGTGAAAGAATTAATGGTTCCAAACTTCCAATAAATGATTATCAACACTAGCCAACCAATATTCAATAAAAACTTCAACTACCTCAACTGTTTTCAAGATGTTTATCAAGCTAACTACATCCACATCACAACTCTAGAGTCTAGACCGAGTGTAAGATCTCGAATAAACATCAATTAGTATGCAATTTAATAAAACATAGTAATTATTTATACGTATACAAAGAGTTAGTGTTTTATCATAAACTTGGATTGGATCAACCTAGTGATAAATTGCTTATCATTTACAAACTTTTGTACATAGAAATACTAGGAAATCGAACACAAAGAGGCATGTCCAAAATCCACATATCTAACCAGAATCTAGAATTTGGTCCATCCCTTTTCGAATCTTACAAAGAGAGATAAAGTCGAAGACTTTTGGAAGCCAAAACCTGGACCTCACCTCACGTAAGATGTAACACCAAATCGAAGAAATATTAATCGAGTTTGAATCTAAAGAGCACCCGTACATAGCACTAATAACACGCGACCACAAGAAAACCGTCATGGAAAGATACTTTATTTGAGGATATCACATTGTGATTGCATTCGTGAATAATGCATAGAAGTATACGTCCCATATGATCCGACTTGACTTAAAATTAAATGTTATTTGTAATGTATTGCATCCTAAACTTGTCAAGCATTGCATCCTATTTCCCTTCGCATAACGTGTCCTTTCAATCAATGTTGTAACAATTGGTTTTTTAATTAACCCGGTCAAGTCACCGGGGTCATGATTCAACCAGTTTAATCGACGGTTCAATCAGGTTTTTTAGTCAAAACCGTTGTCCAGTCATTCGAACGGGTCAATCAAATGATGCAAAACTAAATAGTAAATATAAAACTTCACAAAATATAAGTACTTATTTACATTGTTTTGGTGTCTTTCTTGTTCATGTACTTATTTACATGAACAAAATTTTATGTTCGTTTAGTTAAATAAACGAACATGACCAAAAGTCACGTCCATTTATTTATGTTTATGAACGTCCGATTATACGTTCGTATATCATTTTTTTTAACTGTATACTTTTAAAACTGATTCAATTAAACAAAATAACACTTATGAAACAAGATCTTATGCATATTTTGATAAATTTTATGATTTTTTCTTCGTTCAATTATTTTGATCGTTTATGTTTGTTTAAGGTTCGTTTAGTTACTTAATGAACGAACATAAACGAACATGAACAACTTTTTTTTTTTAATAAACGAACATGAACAAGAAAATCCGTCCGTTTAAATATTCGTTTTCGTTTATTTGACCGGTTAAAATTAAATGAACGAACATGAACAAGGCTCCGTCCATGTTCGTTCGATTCATTTACAACCCTTAGGTACCTTGTTACATGAAGTGGTGCTATTCATTTTCACAATAATACAATATTAATCTTCACAAACCTTTATAAATTTTGAATCCTAGTATCAACGTATCACATGTCCGTATAACCACACCTATATACTTGCAACATTGCATTATATGGAGTAGTTCTTTTGACTGATAACAAGCAGAATATAAGATAATGGACCTCTAAAACATAAATGTGAATCAACGTGTAACAAATTGGGGCTTTTAAAACAATTCAGCCCATCTTATAACCGAATACTAAGCCCTTCATTCTTATTATTGCAAATAAATTTCGGCCATGGGCCTTTATTTAACTTCAGCCCACTAGAAAATCTTATACATAGAGGATGGGAAACCCTAGAAAACCAAAGAGGAATTAGGGTTGTTGAATAGTATATCATACGCAGCCAACAAATCTCACACCACCCACAAACCCTAAATCCATTTTTCCTAAATTATAGTACTAATATATTTTCTCTCTTTTGTGATGGTTGTTCGTGAAAGATCTAGTCTGATTTCGACTAGACATGTTCAAATATGCTTCCTTTCATACTTCCAAAACAACAAACGTCATACATCATGGTATAAAGAGTTTCAACACCATATCATTTTAAGCCGAACATCCACAACCCAAACGTTAGTCTTCTTTTACTATTTTAATTTCTGTTTTTCTTTTTTATGGTTATGTACTTAATATGTTTATTTTTGTATTCTGTTTTTTGAGCTTTTATTATTCATTTTCTTATTCTGGAAAACCAAGTTTCCAAACATTGAGAGCTTGCTTATTTTTAGCTCCTATACTTATTGTCTTTGCTTGTTTTTAGTGTAGTATTGCTTATTTACCTATGTGCTTATTCTGTTCTGGGTTAACTATATTTAAGAATGCTTGTTGAAACTTAAGTTATATAGCTGTCCTATTCCAAAGTCATGTTTTCAAAAAGTATTTTACTTACTGATTCTTATCTCGGTCCTTATTTTTGCTTATTTGCTTTGTGGTATTGCTTATCTCTAAACATGATCTAGTATATTATTCGTGCTTGTGCAGCTTCTTTAACACCAGACTCTTGTTTAAAGAAGAGTTTGAAACACATTACGGTGACAAAGACACACATATATGTGTTTGTGAAGACGATTGCTCCCAAGGACAAAAGTCATGGATTATGTGTGGTCTTTCATGCACCAACCGCCGAGGCATATGTTCTCGCCTGCAAGAGATTTAAGATGACTGACCGCTTGCCAGTTGAGTGTCCGGTCAACGAAACGTGAATTACGCGAGTCTACGGCTAGTTTAACTTTAAAACTCAGCGAGAGCGAGAGCTAAAGTTGCAATGAAATCCAAAGTCACAATTATTGAAAAAGTTAAAATCGGGCCTTTTGTGGATATAAAAGAGGTTGTTAAGAAGCGTAGGTCGTCTCCTAATCATATTCTAAAATGAAGAGGGAATGGTAAAGATTGTGTGTAGAAGAACTCGTGTCCCTAGTGAATGATCCAGAAGGCTAGTATTCATTTGAGTGTATTTGCTTATTGTAAAAGAGAATTCTAAGAAGCGTAGGTCGTCTCCTAATCATATTCTAAAATGAAGAGTGAATGGTAAAGATTGTGTGTGTAGAGGAACTCGTGTTCCTAGTGAATGATCAAGAAGGCTAGTATTCATTTGAGTGTATTTGCTTATTGTACTCGATTTTGTTTATGTGATCTTACTTATTTATTCTATTTACTTCTCTAATTAAACAAGCCGAGCTTAAGCTCGGAGGCTCAGCTTGTTTTCACTTGTAACCATATGAGACTTCACGCAAATTCTGCAAAGTAATACAAGCGGGAATTCGACAAATGCTTTGTTACATATTGTTACCAGAATCACACGTGAAAAATCTAGTCTGATTTCGACTAGACATATTTTCCCCCACAAACCCTAAATCCATTTTCCCTAAATTATAGTACTAATATATTTTCGATGTTTGTTTGTGAAATATCTAGTCTCTCGACTAGACATATTTCAAATATGCTTTCATACTTCTAAAACAAAAAACGTCATACATCATGGCATAGAGAGTCTCGACATAGACATGACACACCTGTTAAACTCATATGGTTTATAAAAAATGGGTACACCAGGTGTTTTTGTGTCGGTATATGAAGAGGTGGAAAGGGATATTGCGGATCTTCCAAAGAGCATAAAGAATTATTATGTGATAAGTATTATTGTACTTATAAATGATGTAGTCTAAAGGTATAAAAGTATGGTCATTGGTGCGTTATAAGGCAAAGACGATCTGGCTTAAGTTCATCTCTCAGATTTGGTTTTGATATAGTATTACTTTTCGTATTTTGTGGTTCAAAGGATGTCTATTACCTTTTGAGTACTTGTAATTTGTTTCATATATTTATACAAGTTTACCGTTGTAGTGATTAACTGAATTTGAAGTAAACAATTCTTTCTTGCGGAAACTTGTTAAAAAAATTCTTTATACAAGTTTACTGTTGTAGTGATTAACTGAATTCGATGTTTGTTTGTGAAAATTATAGTCTGATTTCGACTAGACATATTTCAAATATGCTTTCATACTTCCAAAACAACAAACGTCATACATCATGGCATAAAGAGTCTCGACATAGACATGACACACCTGTTAAACTCATACGGTTTATGAGAAATGGGTACACCCGATGCTGATTTGACGGAATAGTTTTTTCGTAACAAATTTCGTGGTTTTTTGTGTCGGTATATGAAGAGGTGGAAAAGCATATGGCGGATCTTCCCTAGATCCCAAGGACTTTGAAGTCTAAAGTTATGGTCATTGCATTATAAGGTTATCTAGCTTAAGTTCCAACTATTACTTTTGATATACTGGTACTAGGATTATTTTTTGCATTCTATGGTTCAAAGGATGACAGGCATGTCTTGTAATTTGTTTCATATATTTATACAAGTAAACAATTGATGTATCTGAGAGGAAGGTGTTGGCTGTGATATGTTTGTTAAGTATAATTACAACATGAAACGTCTCATGGAATAGCTAAATAGCTCACACGATTCTTGTCAAGCCTTTAAAACAGATGGATGATGCTCAGCTCGCGCATCAACCAAATATGACTCACTCAATAAAATCACTTTAAATGTGCGTATACGAGAAGCTCACCTACGTCGGCAACATATATGTTGAATAGGGGCATTGATCAATGTAAATCAAACACATGTCCATAAACCATAAACCAAAACTGGATTGAGTAACAGTAGAGTTAAATAAAACACCCCGAACATAAGACTGTATGGGACAACCAATATGGGTATTCGAACGAAAAATTACTTCCAAAACAATGCCATTCCTTATGATGTTTGCATCATAACTTGGCTCTCTCATATTATAGGTGTACCACTGGTAGTGCGTGTGATTGGCTCTCTCGTCATACAAGCATTGACTTGATCGTACGATGGTTGATTTTGGAACTTTCACCTCTTTGAACCAGTTCCTTATGAGGTTTGCGTCATAACTTGGGGGGATGATGAACGACTGCATCTCTATCTTGTACATCAGCTAACTTTTTTACGCATCAAACACATATATAGTACTCTATCCATTTTTGCGTTTAATAATTCAAACTTGTCAATGTTTGCTTCGAGCAAGTTTTTTGTTACCCGTCGATTGCTGCGGAAGAGTATATCATGGCAAAGGTTTGGAGAATTAGAACTTTGACACCTATTTTAATTATTTTAACATCCACGATGCAAATTAAAGTTAGAACATCTCCTGTGACTGAAACTACAAACTACATTCTGTTTACTTGGACATCAGCTTTCTTCTGGTTCCAATCATGTGGGTGAGCAAGCCAAAGAGTACCAAGTGCCCGAAACTGAGAGAAGTAATCATATGATTGCAAGCAGAGCAAGTTCTGATTGGTGGGTTGTAAGTGCATTTGCTGTAAGGTATTTTCTTGCAAGTGAGATTTGTCAAAAACATAAAGTAAATGGTGACGTACAGATTAACTTTGATTCTAATCTTATAAAATAAGCAGATAAACACTGAAATAAGCAATGCCAAACATCCTCTAGATATGTTAAGCTTTAATAAAGGGTCGAGCGTCTTATTTTCTGTAGGAAACAAGACAGGTAGATGTTTTGGGGACTGACAATGAGGGCAGGATATCACATAGTATAACTTATCGACCGCGGAGATAATCCATGGTTTGTCAATACTAGTCCATTTGTCCTAGTCCGTTTGTCCTAAAATATCTCGTTTAAGGCTCTTCACCTGATAATTTGGTCAAAGCAGCATTCAGATTAATTGGAAAGATCGGTAACTAGTTTATGCTAATTGATCTCTGTAGCGAGGTGAGCTTCAGAATGACAGTGACTAAAATGGGGTATTCACACGGGATTCTGCCATGTTACTTGCATACAGACGGGTGTAAGTACAAATTATAACATTCTCATTATTACGCACTTTCCCATTAGCGCTATTTGATAATGAGCTTAAGATTCTGGAAATTTATTACAGAGAAAAACATACATATTCCTAATTCCTAATAGACCAACACGCTCAAAAGCTTACAGATCGAGAGTTTACAATCATTACTAGTATGTAAACTCTTTGAAAAATCTAGATCCGCCATTGTTTATCACTCTAGTATTAAGTGGTACACCCTCCTCATGCATGCATGGTTGGTGATATAATATCTTTCGAATCTTTTCTCTTTTACCAATTTTGACATCTAAAACATTACAGTATATTTTTTATTTCATAATATACTTTGTTTTGACAATTTTGTCTATTTTTCTAACCAGGTAAGCATTTTGCTTCGTGTTTTTCATTTTTTACTAATCTTCATTCGTTTCATATTAATAGGCTATGTTACTATTTTTAAACGTTCTAAATTAATAATCGAGTTTAAAAATAGATAAGAAATATACATTAAATTTACCATATGACTCTCATTTGAGTGTATTATTACAAACAGTAAAGAAGTTGTAAATTAATTAATAAAGGGTAAAATTGTGATTGTGTAAAAAATAAGAGAAAGAAAGTTGAAAAGTAGATGTTTTTATTACACTGCGTGTTTTTTTCGATGGACTATTATTATGAGACGGAAGGAGTACTATTTTTGGCCTATTAAACATAATCTTTTGTGTTTCATTTTAGGCCCCAAGCAATGGTATCGGTAGCCAAGTCTATGACCAATGTCGTAGTTGGTCGATTTCGTTGCGAGGACCGATTATATTCGGTCGTCGAATGCGAATCGATCCTAACTAGGGTAAACGAGCCGAGCTTATAACGAGCTACTCGAACTCGATTAACTCGGTCTCGAGCTTACATATTTTCAAACTCGAGTCGAGCTCGAACAAAAAAAGATGCTCGTTTAGTTAATTTTCATGGAAAAAACTCTATATAAGCAAACTCTCATCCTAGTTTTGAACTTAATTAAGCTTTATATGTAATTAAACATTAATTTTGTATACATAAACAAGTGTCTTTGAGCTTATAGTTTTAGTTTGAACATTATAATTTTTTTATAATTGTAAACGAGCTTTCAAGTTCGAGCTTGAGTTAACAAACGAGCCTATCAAGTTCGAGCATGAAAATTAGTTTATGATAGGAGTACAAAAATATTAAAATTCTTAAACGAGCTTCGAAATCGAGCTCGAACAACAACAAAAATGTTCGATTCGAGCTCGATCCTATTTGTAAAAGTTTATTCGAGCCGAGCTCGAGCCAGACAGAAAGATAGCTAATAAACAAGCCTGGCTCGTTTAAGCCAAAACTCGACTCGCCTCGGATCGTTTACACCCCTAGTCCCAACTGCGATCTTTAAAAAAAATCTTCTTTAATTTTTTTTGACATTTAAATGTATAAAGAAACATTTAAAATTTAAACTCGATATCTTTATGAATATTCAATACATTATATCAATTTTCTCACAAACTCAAATTTCTAAACCAAAAATTTAATCATCCAACTTGTCTAGCAAGAGAACCCAAAAAATAAAACCCTTAAAAAGTAAAAGAAAAAAATACTATGTTTTATGACACTGATAATCAACCTCAATTTGTTCGCGGCACAACAACATGCCTTGCAGGAGATGAAAAACGAAATCGATGCAACATACAATTTAAATTATCAGTATTAGCTTTTAATTGTTATTGTAATATTTTTATTTTATTTGAATTATTATATAATGTTTTTATGTAATAAGTTATAAAAAAATGAACTTGATCGTTTTGTTGTGAAAACAAATCAACTTTAGATTGTCGGAAGAAAAAATCTGATGTGACAAAAAAATATAAATCGCAAATAATCGCTCTTATATGTTGCCTTAATAAAAGAAATACATATAAAGATAAATGCATATAATTATCAAAATCCTCTCAAGTTGAATACAACTTAATATGTCATGTTGACCAATAAGAATGATAAATGTTTAAAATTTTTTTTAGTGAAATTCAGAGGGCCCATTTGTATTTTTTTTCATTATGATGACTAACTTTACCTATCAAGTTAGCTATAACTTGAGAGGATCATCCTCTTTTCTTTCTTGACATATTTTAAAAGTGAATCCCTATATTTTAGATGCATAATTCTCAAAATCTTAAAATGTATCGTTTCTTTCAATATTTGGGTAGGTAAAATGACCCTCTCCCTTTATGTCTCATCTGTAGGAAGGTAGGTTTGAGACTTTGAGTCGACTATTCTCTGCATTTTTATTTTTTTTTAAATGTAAAACAAAGTATTTAATTACAATATCTGAATTTTCATATATACTATGTAGTTGGGTAGGTATGATCGTCGGGAGTTGATTTACACACTCGTAAAATTGCTTGATACACTTAAATTCAAGGCCGTCTCTTGAATTTTGGTGACCCTGTATCACGACTATACGGAGGCCCTCATAAATACTAAAAGTAAAGGTGATAAAAAAAAATTATCGGTTGATAACGCGTAAAAAATATTACTAAAATGCAAAAAAAACGTTAAACAACCATACTAATAAGATCTACCGAGTTACAAAAATCACAATTAACTTTTTAAATAGTGTGTTTTTTTCAAAATTCTTAGAAGCAAAGTTATTGGTTAGATCATGAAATGCTGCAAAACAAGAATTATATTAAAAATCAAGAAGTTAAAAATATACCTGATCAATAAATAATACAGATCAATTGTTAAAAGATGTTGGCCAAAAGATTCTTCAGTTAAGTTTGAATGTTTGCATATAATAGTACTAGCTTTTAATTGGGCCCTAATTTGGTGGTACTATTTTTTAGCCATTTTCTTTTAAAATAACTGCAAAGTAAATAGTTCGTACATGATGATACTGTACATATATACGAATATACACAGTGGACTTTGGACTTTTAGAATTTGGAGGCCCTGCTTTTTAGGAGGCCATGTGCCAGTGTACCGGTTGCACCCCCATAGAGCCGGCCTGCTTAAATTTAATGTGTTTTAACATTTATACCTTTATAAAAGTAAAGATGATTAAAAGTGATCTAAAGGTATATGTGTCAAGATACACTAAATTTAAGTGTGCTAATCAATTTTAAAAGTGTGCAAATCATCTCCCATTTATTAATTCAAGTGATACAAAGTACAGTACAAAGATAGCGGGCATATTAGGTAAAAGTACAGTGGCTAGTTGAAAACTTGACCATGATAAAGTTTTTAAGTGATCAAAATGACCAAATTGATTTTTTTTCCTTAGGTAAAAGTATAGTGGCTACCTTATATTAATATCGATAGTACAAGCTTTAAATGCAAGACCATACTTTTCATAGTCCCCTTTTAACTCTTTAAGTCAACTGAAAAAAAATATACTAATACATAATTTTTGGTGTTTTTTATTTAATATCTTTGTATTTTATAAGTTGAGTTTTTAAATTTTATATTTTTGCTTTGTATTTTTTCTGACAGTTTCAAACATTTTATTAGTCGGATAAGATTTTATGATTTCGTAATTTTCATTTTTATTATTTTTGACTTATCAAATTTGATATTTTTTTTATTTTATAATTTTATGATACAAACAAAATTATAAAATGAGAAAAAAAGTTAGAAAATATTACTTGTAGAACTTACTAATCAAACCCATTTCAATATAAGATTCGTCCTTATTTGGGTGAAAAATATACTTCACTATTTCTGAATAAATACATTCATATAAATACTTTGCATAAATTATACTCTAATACGATAAAATAAAAATAAGGGTAATACGATTTACTAAAACTCTCAAAAAGAAAATTTTAAACTTTCTATGAAACACTTAAATGGTGTGTTTATAAAAGCTTATGGTATGGCAAACCATGGCTTAACTATGCCAAAACGCCAAACATCATGGTGCCAAAATCGACACGAAGGGTGGCGTTTTTTCTTTCGCGACATATTTGCCAACGCAGAATAATGGGATAACGCGAGTCCACGACGCGAACTGTAACGTGTCTCGCGTTGTGGTCTCACACCGTGAGATTTTTTGATTATTTTTTTGTGTGCAGACGTGGACTTTGTGTTGTTGACAAGTGTTTATTTGTGTTTTGATGAGAGGAAGAAGACCAATTAAGGTATAAATGAAATTTAATGGTCGATGCTATGGGTTAGACAATTGGGCCTAGTTGTCTTGAGAGTTTTAATCTCTAATTAATAAAAATGTATTGTAGATATGTAATATTTACTTATTTTGTTGATAGTTTTAATGTTCATGCACGCACGAGATTTGGATATAAAACAATAAATTAAATAATAATTTTGTTATTGTAATTTTATCTATATTATTGATCTTTTAAAAAGAACATATAATCCCGTCTATTTATTTCATCTCACACCATGTCTAAAGTACTGCATTTATTTTGATATTTATTTTCATGTTAATAATAATATAGGTAGATTGTATTGTTTGACTTTGTTAAATGTTAAAATTGAAATAGACAATAATTTATTTTATACTTGAATATTGATAAACATGTGATTTGTTGATTTGTTTTTGGGGTAAAAGGGAAAAATTTCCCTAGTAAAATATATTAATCCGCCAAATCTTTAAGTACACTGGAACACGGCTGAAGTGCCGTGTTAACCTCAAGAAAACCTTGAACTACAAGATTATATGACATGCCATATAATCAACTATTACAAACGATAAAACACCTATTGGAAAAACCACCTATAAGTACACAGACAAAAAACTCGCTCCATAAACTAATTAAGCAAGTTTGCTGAAAGCCTCCATTGTTGAACCAATGAAGCAACATTACTTGTCTTTTTCCAACGACAACACGAGTTTAATCCGAACCACATTCTTAATAGCCACAACCACCTAACTAACCGATCTCTTAACATTCTTAAAAGTTCGATTATTACTTTCTTGCCATATAGTATAAGTAGTAGCAGCCACAACTAGCTTGGTGACAACACCTTTAGTAGACTTTTGACTAGCAAACGAAAGGATATCGTGTAGAATAGCATTTATATAACTTGTTTCTATTAAGGGTTGTTCATGTGCTTTTTTGTAGTAGTGTACCTAGGGGATTTAATTGATCCACTAAGTTGTTGTGCATGAAATAAATAGAGAAACCTCGATACACTGGCTTACATTGGATATATGAACTTTGGGCATGGTCAGATCAGTGGCGGAATTAGTAAACTCGATTGGGGTGGGGTGGGGGGAATTTTTTTTTTTTTTGTAATAGCAAGCTGAAAAAACAACCCTTGGTGCGGATACAAGAAACAGGGTTCAATTGGTCGTTTATCACAACACACCTTGATCAATTCTTATTTAACCCTAACATACACATAACGTGTGAATGACCACTTTGGGTAGTCACTACCCACAAAGCCACATGACTATTGCTGAACCACTTTTTAGAAAAGGGAAAACCATACTCACTTCCGCAAAATACACATAAAACTGTCTTTTTTACCGCCACTACACAAAGGTACCTTGCTACGTGAACTCAAGGTTGTCTCGAACAGAAGCACATAATTTAAATTGTTTAATATTATACGTTGTTATATACAAAACTAATAAAAATGTGGTTTTTTTAAATTGGAGTCCTCCGAGACCCCTCTACATAAACCGTACATGAACCAGTGCTATTCATTTTCACAATAATACATAATTTATCTTCACAAACATTTTAAATTTTGAATCCTAGTATTAACGTATCGCATGTCCGTATAACCCCACCTATTTACTTGGAATCCTAGTATTAACGTATCGCATGTCCGTATAACCCCACCTATTTACTTGGAACACATTGCATTGTATTAGTAGTTCTTTTAGCTATTTACTTGGAACATTGCATTATTACGAAATTCGGCCATGGGCCTTTATTTAACCTCAACCCACTAGAGAATCTTAAACGTTATACACCCCACAAACCCTCAATCTATTTTCCCTAAATTATAGTACTAATATATTTTCTCTCTTTTGTGATGGTTGTTTGTGAAAGATCTAGTCTGATTTCGAATGTTCAGATATACTAATATACTTCCAAAACAATAAACGTCATACATCATGGCATAAAGAAGTTTTGACATAGACACAACACACCAGGTACACCAGTGTGTTTTTGTTTTTGTGTCGGTATATGAAGAGGTGGAAAGGGATATCTTCCCAAGAGCCTAAAGAAGGATTACTTGTATTTATGAATGATGTAGTCTAAAGGTATAAAAGTATGGTCATTGGTGCATTATAAGGCTAAGGCGATCTGGTTTAGTTCCGTATCTCAGATTTGCTTCTGATATAGTATTACTTTTGGTATTCTGTGGTTCAATGGATGTCTATTACCTTTGAGTACTTGTGACTTTTTTTTTCATATATTTATACAAGTTTACTGGTGTAGTACTGATTCTAATGAATTTGAAGTAAACAATTGTTTGTTGTATGATATGTTGGTTAAGAGTAATAAACGTCTCATGGAATAGCTCACATGGTTCTTGTCAAGTCTTTTAAAAACAGATGGATGATGCACACAACCAAATACGACTAGCTCAATCAACTCACTTAAAATGTGCAAGTATGCGCATACGAGAAGCTCACCTAGGTTGGCAACATATATATTGAATAGGGGCATTGATCAATGTAAATCAAACACATGTCCATAAACCAAAACTAGATTGAGTAACAGTAGAGTTAAATAACACCCCAAACATAAGAGTTGATAGGTGTGTAAACACCCATCCTTTTTACCACTTAATTACAATAATAACCAAGCCAAAACGTGTATTTTATGTCTTTTTATGTCAGAATTATGCGTGGTTTGTGTTTTTGTTGTGATTTAGGACGAAATTGTGAAAAGTGGAGAAAACACGGCATTTACGGGCTTTTATTGAAGAAAAAGATGAAAGATGAAGTCAAGAAGTCAAGAGTGCAAAAAGAACGGAAGTCCAAGATCAATTCTGAAGATTTATCGAAGGAAAAGTCAAAAGACGGAAGTTTACCAAAAGCCGAAGAACTCGAGTCTTATTTATTGAAGAATTAAAAGACGAGTTTAAAGAAATCCCGAGCCAAAAGTCCTTAAAGTCCAAGATTAACAAAAGACTAAGAAAGAAGGACTAGGAGAGGAGGAAGCTTCCTCTAACCACTCTCCTAATCTCCTATAAATAGACCATTAGTATCTCATTTTCATTTTGTTGGCTAAGGTGACAATTAGTCTTCCACCTTTACTTTTATGCACATTTAATTACTTGCACATTTATTTTACCTTGTCTTGCACCTTAATTTTCAAGTAAGTTACTTTTATCTTTATTGCACCTTTACTTTACTTGTTTGATCTCTCATTCTACCTTTCTTTTTTGCTTGATCTTGTTATTTACATGCTTATTGTGTTTCTTATTTGATTAAAGATTGTGTTTTTATGCTTGTGATTGTTTTAGATCATTGATTTTTTATTGTGTTCATCTTTAAGTTTTTAAAGTTTTTATAAAAGTTATTTTTATATAAAAGTTGTTTTTCGTAATGCTTATTCATTTCGTGTTTTAAAAGTCTTTAAATTTTAGTTAAGTAGCTTATTTTTATACGGTTTGCCTTAGAATTTTCGTCTTGTGCTTATTAGAGTTATAGCTTATTTTTCTAGCTTATTTTCATTCTTCTTTGTTGTATTCTGATTGGGTAGATCGGAAAAGGGTTTATATATTCCGACCAGCTTTTTGGCTTGGTCGGAAAAGGGTTTTGAATATTCCTATTGGTATTCCGATTGAGGATTGGTTTAGGTATTCCGATCTGGGTTGAGTGACAGCATTCCGATCTGAGGCTATTCCATATTCCGATTGAGGTGTTCGATTGGTTATTCCGATTTGGGAAATGTGACATTATTCCGATCAGAGTTTCCGATCTACATTCCGACCAGGAGCAATTCTTATTCCGATAAGGCAGGTAAGCCATATTCCGATCATTGTTGGGTTTACAACATTCCGATCTGGGTGTCTTGAGGTATTCAGATCTGGGCAAGTGACGTTATTCTGATCATAGTTTTCCGATTGTCATTCCGACTGGTTGGGGATATTCCGACGAGTTAAGATCGGAATATATTCCGATTGGGTGGTTATTTTTCATGTTTTGTTTTGTTTAATTTTTACATTCTCATTTTAATACTTTGTCTATTTTTAATTCCCGTCACGCTTTAATTTTTGTCATCTAATTATTTTACTTTTCAAAGTTTTAAATATTGCACCCTTTCGTTTAATTAGATTTAGATTTATTTTAACGCCTTTTATTTCAACGCCATTGTACTTTAACGACATTTACTTTTAAGTCTTTGCACATTTAAATTTAAAATCAACCAAAAATATTTGTTTCACCAAAAACAATAGAGTCACACATAGAACCTAGATCAATTCGATTAGACACACATCAAAGAACGATTTAACTGAGTAAAATCTAGTTATTAAAATGGCGCCGCTGCCGGCTCTTTTCGTAAAGATTAACGGTTTTCTGTGAAAGACGCGTTGCTTTTTGGGATCCGTTCACTTGTGAGCGTTATTTTTCTTGCATAAAAAATTCAAAAAATCATAAAATTAAAAATTGACAAAAATCCATAAAAATTAAAAATTTCAAAAATCCAAAAAGATTTTATCTTTATTGTGTATATATATTGTCTTTGTGTTTGGTTTCTTTTTCTTTTGTATTTTCAGGTGTATGCGTACTAGATCTTCTAATTATCAAGAGCCCGAGACTCAAGAAGATTTAGCTATGTCAGGTGTTAACAACAATAATAATCCACCGCACCTCAAGAATAACAACAATGTTCTTCCACAACCCGATCTTCGGACAATGGAGGAGCTTTGTCAACCTACTATGTTTGGACGAGGAGGACCGATTGCGCCGATGCAAATCAACGCTCCTGAGTTTTCGTTGAAGCACCACATGATTCAGCAAGTGCAAACTAACCCATTCCGTGGATTGCCTGATGATGATGCCAACAAACACCTCGACAAGTTCATTACAATCACCCAAAGCATGAAGTTGCCTGGTGCCACAATGGATGTTCTTCGCCTACAACTCTTCCCACATACTTTATCACATCATGCCGAGAAATGGTTTGATCGTCTCCCGAAGAATTCTATTCATACTTGGGATGACATGACTCAACGCTTTTTGTCGCGCTACTTTCCACCATCCATGGTCACGAGCCTTCGCAATCAAATCAGCGGTTTCATGCAAGAACCCGATGAATCTCTCTTTGATGCTTGGGAACGATATAATGTCTTGATTGATCGTTGTCCAAACCACAACATGCTCCCTGTGACCCTAATTGATACTTTCTACAACGGTTTGACTTTTCGTGATCGTGATACGATTAATGCAGCCGTCGGTGGCACATTCATGAAAAGGAGACCCGAGGAGTGTAGAGAGCTAATTGAGAACATGACTACTCACCACAAAAACTGGGATTCCTCTGCTTCTTCAAGGAACAACCCGAGAGTCAATGTTTCTTCTACTTCAGCAAACCCTGAGATGACCGAACTCACCCGCATGATGACTGAAATGAGCAAAACTATCACGCTTCTCGCTTCAAACCAACAACAACAACAAGTTAAAGCGGTTGCTAATCCTTGTGAAACATACGGAGGTCCTCACTCATACACCGATTGCCCTTCTACTCAAGGAAATCCGGAAAATGTGTATGCAGCTTATGGTAATTATTCACCGGAAAATTACCAAGCTCGACAACAAGGGGATAGAAATCTGCTGAGTTACCGGTCCAACAATTATCTTTCACCCGGTTTTTCTCCTCAAAACCAAAACCCCGTCAACAACTACAATAGAAGCAACCAAATCCCACCAAGAGCTTCTAATCCTTATCACCCACCCGCCCAACAAACCCCACCCATTAATCCCGATGTTGAAGCCATAATGAGAACCCACGGTGAGCAAATCAAGAATCTGCAGAGCCAAATTATTAATCTGAAAGGAGATATCACAAAGCAAGGAAATGAGATAAGATCTGAGCTTCGAGATAACATTCAATCCTCCTTCAGCAATCAAACCAATGATTTGAAAAATATGCTTGCTAGTTTCTTGCCCGCAGCTCAACCTTCTACTTCGAGTTCTCTACCTTCAAACACCGTCACCAATCCGCGAGCAAATGTGAGTGCTATTAATACTCGTAGTAGAATTACCATTGTCGATCCACCAATTCCACCCCCATCATCTACACCTCCTCCACCACCATTTATCCCTACTCCTCCTACACCTAGTATTAGTGCACCATTACCATCTCCGCCTCGTCATGACGATGTACCTAGGAAGGAACCTTCAACATCTCAACCTTTACCTACTACACCTGCACCTTCCCCACCCAAACCCAATATCCCTTATCCTTCTCGTTTAGGCAAGACCAAGATGCTAACCAAGGATGACTCTGAAGTGACACGCTATGTGAAGATGATCTCTCAGAT
The DNA here is from genome assembly GCA_025667525.1 of Glebionis coronaria. NCBI lineage: Eukaryota > Viridiplantae > Streptophyta > Magnoliopsida > Asterales > Asteraceae > Glebionis > Glebionis coronaria. Next base: position 608,596,552 of record CM046880.1, read on the forward strand.
GAACTTCAACATTAGCTTTCTTAAAGCACTTGTCCACATGCCGAAATTTGTTAAAGCATTTAAGGAATTGCTTAACAAGAAGGAGAAGCTTATTGAACTCGCCAACACACGCTTAAATGAAAACTGCTCTGCAGTTATTCTTAAAGAACTTCCGGAAAAGCTTGGAGATCCCGGTCGTTTTGTGTTGCCTTACGTGTTCAACAAAACTGAAGAATTTACTGCCCTTGCTGATCTCGGGGCCAGTATTAATTTGATGCCATTGAGTGTTTGGAAAACACTATCATTGCCCGACCTCACTCCAACAAAGATGACTCTTGAACTTGCTAATCGCAATCTCGCTTACCCCGTTGGTATAGCCGAAGACGTGTTCATCAAAGTTGGCACATTTACTTTCCCGGTCGATTTTGTCGTCGTTGATTATGAAATGGACCCTCGTATTCCTTTAATACTTGGTCGGCCATTCTTGAGAACCGGACGAGCTCTAGTTGATGTTGCCGAAGGTGAGTTAATCTTAAGAGTCGGGGATGATGCACAAGTGTTTAAAATGGGAAAGCTTACAAGTAAATCCTTTGGAGGCCGAGAATCAGTGAATATGATTAATGTGCATGATCACTTTGTTGTCTACAACAATCCTCTATTCGACTCTTGCATCGATAATCCACCTTTTCAAGATGATGTGGATGATTCTCGCTCCAATTTGGAACCTTCTCCTATTTATGATTCTCCACCGGTCTTTGATGCTTATGATGATGATGATTCTAGCTCAGATTCGGAAGATTATGATGACCTTACTTCTGAGTATCCCGATCTGCCCACGTATGATGATTTCGATGAGGCTGATACTCTTTCGAGCGATTCTTCACATGATGAAGATCCTCCACCATCACCTCGATCCTACTTTGGACGATTACTCATTTGAGGAAGACTTCTCTGCATTTCTTAATACTTACTTCCCTCATGAGAGTGATGCTCCTCCTTTGGACTTTGAAGATTATCGTCTTGATCCTACTTTGGATTTGAAGAACATTCTTTCAAAGGAGAAGAAACCGGTCGACACCGATATCCGTAGCACATATGATTTAACACCTCTTTTTCCATCATCTGAGGACGAGGTTCTGCTTCTTCGCGAATCTTCTTCCCATTCTGCTAAGCCTGAGTGCTATTTTCCCTTAAAGGAAAAGGTGTTCGACCCCGGTATTGAAATCTTTAAGCCATCTTAGTTTCCACCTGATGAAATAAAAGGAAAAATCTTTGGAAATTTTGAAGACATGCTTACACCACTTCACCCTTGCTTCCACCATACTCCATCCCTGCTTAAGGGAACCTTGCCTACTCTTCTTTGGCTTGCCTTGTTCTCCTTAAGCTTGTGCTATTTGATGGACGAAAACTATGTCTTTGATCCTGGTGGATGTGTTTCATGTTTCTTCCTCTGCTAATCAAGGTCGAGTCAGGCTCACGACTCGGTAATCAAAAATCAAGCGCTTCTTGGGAGGCAACCCATGCATCTATCTTTTAGCTTTCTTTATCATAAGTTTAGGGGAGACCCGTTGGTTTGCTATTTCCTCTCCTCTCTTAATCAGGGATTCGAGCGCTCAATGATCCACTCTTGATGATTCTTGACGACCCGTGATTCCGTGTCCGCTTCTTCCCGGTTCTATCCTAAACTCTTTTCGATTCACTATTTTATATTTTCACAATATTAAAATAGGAATCTCTTTAGTTGTCCTTTCCTTAGCAAGATTTAAACAACGTGCACAATGTCCTAAGTGTAGGGGAGTTTACTCCCACATGCTTAAACATTGAGGACAATGTTTATCTTAAGTGTAGGGGGGACTTCTATCGAAGTTATGTGGTCTTTTCCTTGTATTTGTCCTCATTTTAACCGGAAATCAATTTTTCGACATTTTTCAAAATTTTTGATCTATTTTGGCCCATTAGTTTTTACCTTTGTATAGTTATTTTTCTTTCTTTGTTAGAATAAATGCTTAATAAAGTGGTTTTAATTTTCAAACGTTGTGAATCTTTTGACTCAACCCGAGTTTACTTATCTAAGTTTGCTCTAGCTAGTATCCTTAACATGTTTAAGTCAAGTTTTGCTAGGCTTTTATATAGGGAGCTATAAAACGCGAAAGTCTTAACTCTCACGGGTTAAGAACAAGAACTTTTCGCAAGTTCCTATAATTGATCCTAGAGAGTCGTTTATTAAGGGAACTTTAAAATGCGATTTCTAAAACTTGAAAAAGTCTAAGAGTTTGCAAGATCCTATAGGCGACTCGAAAACCGAAAACTTTGATTTAATAGGCTAAGCATCCACGAGTCTCATTACTTGAGATTTTAAACTGTGGAGAACGAGAGATGATAGAGTCAATTATAAGTTTGGTATTCTTTCGTGAATTTATGTGAGTTAATTATAAGCCTATTCTCCCATCGCTTGCTAATAAATTTATCTGCAATAAATAAGGTTGTACGATTTAAAAAGGTTACTTAGCTTCTAGCCCAAGATCGTTTAAAACTTGCTCGGTATGGATTAGAGTTCATAGCCAAGACATAACTTATTGAAGCGGGATGCGAAGATTGGCGAGTCCGAAAAGGCCCTAACAAGGCATGAGGGATATATTTCGTTGCTAAAGATCCAAAGTGATGAGAAGAATCATTTATCAAAAATCAATATGACGGATCGAGACACACGACGAAAAGCAAAAACTCCCCAAAAGTCATGGAGAATTGTATCCGAAAAGACCCTAACAAGGTATGAGGATAAATAGATCCAAGTCATAAAAGGAGGCGGATCATTGTATATCAAAGTCCAAAATAAAGATTGGAGAAAAATGAAGAAGTCGTGGTCCAAGTATGAATCTCTCAAAACTTCAAGTGAAGAAATTCCTATTATGAAGAGAAGACCATAATTTCATGAACGTCTCTCAAGGTTTGAAGAATGAAGTCGCTGCCAAATATCGGTCCGAGAAAGGTCTCAAATCGTGAAGCGAGTTATGCCAAGATATGAACTTTATGAGGTCCCGAGAAGCAGTTTTAAAAGATTTTGTCCTTTAGCTAACTATTGATTAAATTGTTCACTTTATTTTCGGACTAAATAACTATCGAAATAAGTCAACAATGCATCCTCGTGATCATTCAAGACAACAATAAAATATAAGAGATACCCATAGGAATAAGGGGGTCTAAGTGAATAATTGGCCCACATGGGTTCGTGTTGGTTTACTAACTTATAATAACAATGATCTCGTTTTTAAGCTTGGTCTGGAGAAGGTGAAAACTTGAGGATGATGATTGTTCATGACATTTCCAAAACCCAAGGTATGTTTTTTTATTTCTTTATTTTAAATGTTTATAATTTTCTATCTCTTTAATAAAGGCCAACGTGGATTGATTATGATGAAAAATGTAAACGTGCTTTGTAACTAATGCATTGCATGAGGACATTGCAATGGTCAAGTGTAGGGGATTTGATAGGTGTGTAAACACCCATCCTTTTTACCACTTAATTACAATAATAACCAAGCCAAAACGTGTATTTTATGTCTTTTTATGTCAGAATTATGCGTGGTTTGTGTTTTTGTTGTGATTTAGGAAGAAATTGTGAAAAGTGGAGAAAACACGGAATTTACGGGCTTTTATTGAAGAAAAAGATGAAAGATGAAGTCAAGAAGTCAAGAGTGCAAAAAGAACGGAAGTCCAAGACCAATTCTGAAGATTTATCGAAGGAAAAGTCAAAAGACGGAAGTTTACCAAAAGCCGAAGAACTCGAGTCTTATTTATTGAAGAATTAAAAGACGAGTTTAAAGAAATTCCGAGCCAAAAGTCCTTAAAGTCCAAGATTAACAAAAGACTAAGAAAGAAGGACTTAATGGTGCAATTAACAAGAAAGGAAGGAGAGGAGGAAGCTTCCTCTAACCACTCTCCTAATTTCCTATAAATAGACCATTAGTATCTCATTTTCATTTTGTTGGCTAAGGTGACAATTAGTCTTCCACCTTTACATTTATGCATATTTAATTACTTGCACATTTATTTTACCTTGTCTTGCACCTTAATTTTCAAGTAAGTTACTTTTATCTTTATTGCACCTTTACTTTACTTGTTTGATCTCTCATTCTACCTTTCTTTCTTGCTTGATCTTGTTGTTTACATGCTTATTGTGTTTCTTATTTGATTAAAGATTGTGTTTTTATGCTTGTGATTGTTTTAGATCATTGATTTTTATAGCTTATTGTGTTCATCTTTAAGTTTTTAAAGTTTTTATAAAAGTTATTTTTATATAAAAGTTGTTTTTCGTAAAGCGTATTCATTTCGTGTTTTAAAAGTCTTTAAATTTCAGTTAAGTAGCTTATTTTTATACGATTTGCCTTAGAATTTTCGTCTTGTGCTTATTAGAGTTATAGCTTATTTTTCTAGCTTATTTTCATTCTTCTTTGCTGTATTCCGATTGGGTAGATCAGAAAAGGGTTTATATATTCCGACCAGCTTTTTGGCTTGGTCGGAAAAGGGTTTTGAATATTCCTATTGGTATTCCGATTGAGGATTGGTTTAGGTATTCCGATCTGGGTTGAGTGACAGCATTCCGATCTGAGGCTATTCCATATTCCGATTGAGGTGTTCGATTGGTTATTCCAATTTTGGAAAGGTGACATTATTCCGATCAGATTTTCCGATCTACATTCCGACCAGGAGCAATTCTTATTCCGATAAGGCAGGTAAGCCATATTCCGATCATTGTTGGGTTTACAACATTCCGATCTGGGTGTCTTGAGGTATTCCGATCTGGGTAAGTGACGTTATTTTGATCAGAGTTTTCCGATTGTCATTCCGACTGGTTGGGGATATTCCGACGAAGTAAGATCGGAATATATTCCGATTGGGTGGTTATTTTTCATGTTTTGTTTTGTTTAATTTTTACATTCTCATTTTAATACTTTGTCCATTTTTAATTCCCGTCACGCTTTAATTTTTGTCATCTAATTATTTTACTTTTCAAAGTTTTAAATATTGCACCCTTTCGTTTAATTAGATTTAGATTTATTTTAACGCCTTTTATTTCAACGCCATTGTACTTTAACGACATTTACTTTTAAGTCTTTGCACAATTAAATTTAAAATCAACCAAAAATATTTGTTTCACCAAAAACAATAGAGTCACACATAGAACCTAGATCAATTCGATTAGACACACATCAAAGAAGATTTAACTGAGTAAAATCTAGTTACTAAGAGTGTATGGGACAACCAATTGCATCATAACTTGGCTCTCTCGTATCGTAGTTGTACCATTGGTAGTGCCTGTGATTGGCTCTCTCGTCATAGAAGTGTTGACTTGATCGTACGATGATTGATTTTGGAGCTTTCACCTCTGTGAACCGGATCCTTGGGATGTTTGCATCATATAACTTGGGAGGATGATGAACGACTGCATCTCTATCTTGTACATCAGCTAACTTTTTTGCGCATCAAGCACATATATAGAACTCTATATATTTTTGCATTAATAATTCGAACTTGTTTTTTGTTACCCGTCGGTTGTTGTGGGAAAGTATATATATCATGGCAAAGGTTCGGAGAATGAGAAATTTGAAAAGTAAGTTAGACCATAGTTAGCAATACCTTTATACATGTTACTGTGGTGACACCTATTTTTAACATCCACAATGCAAATTGGAGTTAGAACATATACTGCGACTGAAATTACATTCTATTTACTTAGACATCAGCTTTATTCTAGTTCCAAACACGCTACGGAAAGATGCATATTTCTATCTCATGTGGGTGAGCAAGCCAAAGAGTACCAAGTGCCCGAAGCCGAGAGAAGTGATCATTTGATTGCAAGTAGAGCAAGTGCTGATTGGCAGGTTGTAAGTGCATTTGCTGTAAGGTCTTTTCTCGCAAGTGATCAGCCTGTGATTTGTCAAAAACATAAAGTAAATGGTGACGTACAAATTAACTTCGATTCTAATATTATTTGAGTAAACTATTCAAGTGTGGGTCTCAATAGATTATACTAATTATCTGATACATTGAGTATCTTGGCCTACCAAAATAAGGGAAACTATGTGCATGATACCAAGTTCTAGAATATAGTCAATTTGGACAGAATATATGATCATGTAGTGCGGAGAGAGACGAACAAAAGGAAGGAAATATCACTTGTGAATGGGAAGCTCAAAACGCTCGTCGTACTATATTTCTAAATGTAGCAAATCACGGGCTCATGTAAGATTCGTGGTACAAATTCTATTTTATAAGGAACGTTTGGGATTGCTTATCTATATAAGAAATTCCAAACACTCAGTTGAAAATCTGCTTATATTAAAAGAAATGAGCTTAATTATTGTCATATCAAACCTGCCTGTTGTCACATGCTTATTTTTAGACCAGATAAGTAATATTGTCAATTGTGCTTAATTATTGTCATATCAAACCAGGTACATCGAAGAGAGTGATCCTTTGTGTTTCATGGACATAGATGATGTCAAGAACGTGCTTCCATTGTTCGAAAGAGATTTTGAAACTAAAAAGATAAAAAAAAAAGAATTCGTTTAATAATTGGATGGGGAATGTGTACAAGGATCGAGCGTATGTGTTTGGCGCTATTTTTGAATGACATACAAACAAAGATAGAGGAGCTGAACAAGCTTGTTTTTGGCTTGGCAGTATTTGTACTCTTAATAGTTTGGTTATTTCTCATGGGGATTGCGTCAATCAAAGTATTACTTTTCTTCTCATCACATCTTTTACTCGGGGTCTTCATGTTTGGGACATCTGCTAAGATAGAATTTGAATCCATAATCTTCGTGTTTATAATATTGTAGTTGTTTGATGTAGGTGATCGTTGTGTCGTTGATGGTGTTCATGTAACTTAATACTGGACCTAATCTACTTGCAACATTTTGTTCTTAACTAATTGGTCATACTTATTCTTATTCTTATGAAACAATAGCTTGTCGTAAAAGAAGTGAACATATTGACTACTGTCTTTCTGAGATATGACAACGAGAAGATTTTTTACCCAAATGCAAACCATTATAAACAAAATTTATTGCAATCCTCATACCGTTAATATGTGATGAGGTGAAAATTATAACTAATGTGGATTTGATCATATGAAGACCTGCTATTTTATGAATGTTTTCGAAATTACAAAAAAACTAAGTTCATGTTCACAAGATCAATAATAAAATAAAAGGTTTAAATTCCAAGATGTCTAAGAACTCCTCTCTTCTGGGGCCTTCACCTAGGTAGGCGACCTTGTTGTGACCAGGTTTGTGCTGAAGAGCAGCCATTGATAATGATTGATGATTGGAATGTGATTGCTTGAAGATGGTTAAGGGTAAGAGCGTGTGTGTGTGTGTTTAAGTTGTGATAATTGAGTCAAATGATCCCATTGACCATAAATAATGGTGAGGGAAAACTGTTCATTGACCCATAATTATGGAGGTTGCTTCCAAGTTAAGGCATTTATGGTGAGTAACCACTTGCCCTTTAATCCATTATTAGATAATCCCAGTTACCAAAGATAAACAAATATGGGTACCATCAGTAACTTGCGTTGACTAAAAGTCAAAACGGTTAGAAGTCAACGCTAAGAGCAGCGAGTGGTCAACAAAATTCAACATAATGAACAAAGACCCGAAGTGATACTAGAAGCCAAACCAAGTGGATAATAGGGGTTTTGACCCACTAGGAGCAGAAGAGTGTCACTAGGAGTAACCAAATTCTTCTACCAGAAGTTGCACACACAGCAAATACCTATGTAAAATGTCGTAAGAAGCTACCAGAAGTAAGAATGTACAAGTATATATGTACAAGAAGCCTCCCATTAGTCTTTGCCTCCCCTCAATCCTAGACCTTAAGTATTGACCATACCAATGTGAACCACCAAGTGGTTAAACCTTGGACCATCAAACGCTTTAGTCAACAAATCAGCAACATTATCATCCGTATGTACCTTGAGCACCTGTATCAGCTTCTTTTCATTGGCATCACGTATAAAATGGTGCCGAATCTCTATATGCTTGGTTCATGATTTTGTGTGTGACATGTCGTCGTCATGGAAAGCATTCACTTATGAATAAGCTCCAAAACCACTGTTTGAAAAATGTATTCATCCCCTGTTGTGATCAGGTATGTACTAAAGAGCAACCATTGATGATGATTGATGATTGGAAGGTGATTGCTTGAAGATGGTTAAGGTTAGGAGCGTGTGTGTGTATTTATGTTGTGATAATTGAGTCAAATGATCCCATTAACCATAAATAATGGTGAGGGAAAACTGTTCATTGACCCCAAATTATGGGGGTTGCCCTTTCCAAGTTAAGGCATTTATGACGAGTAACCACTTGCTCTTTATTCCATTATTAGATAATCCCAGTTACCAAAGATGTTCCCAAAGAAAACCAATTTGTTTTCTTTATGTGCAGGACATTCAAAAACAGGTCAATGATCATGGATATTGGGACAGTGGATGCTCTAGGCACATGACGGGGAAGGAAGATTATTTGACAGATTTTATCCCCATTAAAGATGGTGACAAAGTGTACTTTGGTGGAGGCTATGGAAATATCTCTGGCAAAGGCACTCTTATCACCAACAACTTGCGTTTTGAAGACGTTTTTCTATATATATATATCGTGTATTGAAATATTTTTTAAAATAAATTTGTAGTCATCTTACTCTTTTAACTAACTTGATCCAGAACGTGTTCTTAGCCAATAAACTATAAAATTTACAACTTTCAAAATGCTTTAATAAACAATGCTCCAAGAACATGTCAAGCCACCATGGCCACCATGGCGAACCTTTATATAGTCGAAACAAAACCACTTATAGCAACTCTAACAGGGGATAGAACATCCAATCTAACTAATATTATTAATGAAGGTAAACAAAAAACCTAAAAACTGGCAAATTACTTGTATCTGATCGGGGAAATGATGTCATATTTGTAAATTGGGAAAGTGTAGAATTGACCATGCTCCTTAAAATTGAAATCTTTATAACTAATTTGATGATGCGCATCAAACCATCATATTTTAATAACTAATTTGATGATGCACCTCAACATGTTCAACTACATCAATTATAGTTACATATCTTACCTTCTTTTCCTTTCATGTAAAAAAAGAATCGAAGATCAAGATTATTCAACCAACCACCTTTTTTTCTTTTATTAACTGCCTCAAGCTATTAGTTCAAATGTAATACCTGGGTTTGGGATCGTACATACCAGGATAGAAACTAAACTATGATCAAAACAGATTGATCAAGAATGATGAACAACATAATCGATTACAAGTTTTGTGAGAGAGAATAATGAAAACGGTTGAAGAAAAATAAGCTATAAACAAGCTTATATACTAACAGCTATAACAACCCTAAAAACTATCAACTCTTCACAACAATCACCCTTAAACTTCTAGCTACTTGTAAAAAAAACCCTACACTTAAAACCAAATAATAATAATAAAAATAATTATAAACAAGTACCTGAACTTTACCTTTAGTACATTTCAGTCCCTGAGAGTTGAGTTTTCACTTCTTTCATTCTTCTTAACACTCCCCTTAAACCAACTCTGTAAAGGTCATACAAACCAAGACCTTCACAAAACTTATTATGCTCAATCACACTCAAACCATTTATAAAAATGTCTGCTATGTTATCAGCAGACTTAACTTTTATAGTACTCACAACACCAGCAGCAACTTTTTCTCTTAAGAAAAAGAGCTCAATCTCAAAGTGTTTAGTCCTTTCATGAAATATAGGATTAGCAGCAATTTGTATTGCAGAACTATTATCACATCTAAAAGGAACTAGCAACACAGGATTAATGTTAAGTTCATCAAGAACTTTCAAAATCCATATGACCTCACAAGTAACACTACTCATTGCTCTAAATTTTGCCTCAATAGAAGATTTAGAAAACATTGACTGTTTCTTGCTTTTCCAAGATACCAAACTATTACCCAGAAATACACAATATCTAGTCACTGATTTTCTAGTAAGCTTGCATTTAGCCCAGTCAGAATCAACATATACACCAAGATTAAGATTATCACTCTTATTAAAAGTGAGTCCTTTTCTAGGTGAACCCTTTAAATATCTTATGACTCTAAATGCAAGTTTTAGATGTGACTGCATAGGTGGATGCATGTATTGACTTAGGACATGAACTACATAAATAATATCAGGCTTGGTGTGAGTCAAATAAATCAATTTACCAACAAGCTTCTGATAGTTATTAATTCCTGTCAAAGGCTTATCACTTTTAGAATCTTTATTCTTAGTGTTCGCACCTTCTTTAGCATCAATAGGTGTTCTACATGGCTTACAAGCCAACATTCCAAACTTAGTAAAAAGTTCTAAACAATACTTTCTTTGAGTTAAGTAAAGAGAAGTATTAGATTCAAGAAATTCAATACCCAGAAAGTATTTAAGTTTACCAAGATCTTTAATCAAGAACTTGGTACTTAAGAACTCCTTAAACTTATCAATTTCGTTCATATTATTACCAGTCACAATAATATCATCAACATACACCAAAAGTACAATAAAAACTTCATCTTTATTTTTAATAAACATTGAAAATACATTTCTGCTTAGCACAACGTCATTTTTAATCAAAACAGATGTAAGTTTTTCATTCCACTTTCTTGGTGCATGTTTTAAACCATCTAATGATTTCACCAACTTACAAACTCCTCTATCATTCTTATCAAAATAACCATCAAGTGAGGTCATATAAACATCTTCAACTAAATCTCCATAAGAAAATGCATTATTTATATCTAACTGATATATAGGCCAACTGTTATAAACATCTAAAGTTAAAATGCATCTTATTGTGACAATTTTAACTACAGGTGAAAAAGTTTCATCAAAGTCTATACCCTCCCTTTGGTTATACCCTTTAGCTACTATCTAGCCTTGAACATTTCAATTTCTCCATTAGATTTGTATTTAACCTTGTATACCCACTTACAGCCAATAGGTTTTCTTCCACCAGGAAGATCAACAAGAATCCAAGTACCAATTCTGTTTAAAGCCCCCATTTCTAAATTCATGGCCATAAGCCATCTGATATTTTTAGAGGTTTCAGAAAAGGTTTTTTGTTCAACAACTTTATTCAAACTAGTAGAAAAATTATAATTATCTTCACTTAGATAAGAGTTATTAACATATTTTTCTATACCATACTTAACACTAGTATTCATTTTATAATCACTAAACTTTTTAGGCATGACAACTTTTCTAGATGACTTTCTAGGATTAAACAAATCATGTATGTCTGGGGAATTTATTGGACTTTGAAAAAGATTACTAAAATCTTGATATTGACTGTCATCACCCTCAGGTTCACTATTATTATCAAGAAGTGTTGCATTTTCATCTACGTTATTGGTGGATTTTGCTAGTTTACTATCATCAAGATTACCACCACTCTCTCTAGTTTCACTAGCTTTTTAGTACCTCCTAGTACTGGATTGTCTATGCCCTCGCTACTATTCTAGCCACTATCTCTCTTATCATCACTGGGATTATATGACATTGAGTCATTATCATCTAAGTTAAAAAAAGTTTAAACTGTCTTTATTTTCGAAACTCATAACATACTCACTGTTCTCAGACCCATTCTTAAATGAAAACACTGTTTCATAGAATTTGACATCTCTTGAATAGAAAACTTTTCTACTCTCAAGGCTATACAGTTTATAACCCTTCTTATCATTAGAATATCTAATAAAGACAGATTTTTCTGACCTAGATGAAAATTTGTTAGTGTCATTTAAAACATTTTCAAAATAGAGACAACCAAAAGTTTTTAACAAAGAGAGATTTGGTTCATTTTTATAGACTAATTCATAAGGAGACTTTCCAGACAAGACAGAACTTGGAATCCTGTTAATCAAATAAACAACAGTTAAAACACAATAAGTTCACATGTTCAAAGGTAATTCCCCCTAAAACATGAGGGCTCTAGCAACATTTAGTAAATGCCTATGTTTCCTCTCAGCAATACCATTTTGCTGAGGGGTGTAAGGAAAAGAGATCTGATGAAGTATCCCATTATCTTTACAAAATTTGTCCATATTATTATTAACAAATTCAGTACCATTATCACTTCTAAAATTTTTAACCATTTTTCCATTGTGATTTGTAATCATATTAACAAAAATAGTTATATTAGAAAACACTTCATCTTTTCCTCTTAACAAAAACAACCATACATCCCTACTATAGTCATCAATAAAAGTAAGAAAGTATCTAAAACCTTCTCTACTTTGAACTCTATAAGGACCCCACACATCCAAGTGAACCAACTTACCAATACTCTTGGTTTGATGATCACTTAGTGGAAAAAATTTCTCTAGTTTGTTTAGCTTTATGACAAACATCACATATATCACTATTAATTTTATCAATTTTAAGTTTATCTTTTAACACATGTAAAACTTTATTAGAAGGATGACAAAGCCTATTGTGCCAAACATATTTAGATAAACAACATTGAGAGATATTATTATTAAATTATTTTTTACATGTATTAAGAAAATACAGCCTATTTATTTCATTACGAGTCCCCACAAGAGTCTTTAGAACAGAGTCCTGAATATGACAAGAGTTTTCATCAAAAATGACTCTGAATTTACTATCTTTGTTCAACTTATGCATGGATAGAAGACTAACTTCATAATCTAGCACAACTAAGACATCATGAATAACAATTTTATCATTTAAATTCAAACTTCCTATATATGTCACAACAGCCTTAGTTCCATTAGGATGACCAACAGTCATATTTAGATGAGACACATAAATCACATTAAACATATTAATCACAGTATAAGTCATATGCTGACTGGCTCGTGAATCTATGATCCAACCAACATACAACTTATAAGTCTTAACATTTGTATTATGATTAAAAACTCTTGAAGTACAAAAACTAAAAACACAATTTATACCTGCAACATTTGTAGGTATGCTACTAGATCTAGGTTTATCACCAATCAAATCCATGATTCTTTTAGATTGTTCATCGGTAAAAGAGTTAGATGAACAATTATTAGATTGATCCTTAGAACCTGAAGCCACATGATTACTACTAACACCTTTGTTAGAAACACCATTTCTTTTGAAATTGGGATGATATCCCACAAGTTCAAAACACCTATCCACTGTATGACCATTCATATTACAGTGAGTACATACCAAGTTAGGTATAGTAACTTTTCTAGCCTGATTATTATTAGTATTCCAGTTATTGTTAAATATATTATTAGGTTTTGAAAATGCAGAATTCCCAAGCTTTGATACACTCTGTGATTGTGAACCTCTATGAGATTCATCTTTTGAAAGAGTAGCAAAATCCCCCTTAACATCAGGAAGGGGTTCAGTATTGAGTATAATACTCCTTATAGGAGCATACACATCATCTAACCCCATGAGAAACTGCATAAGCTTAAGCAATTAATTATGTTGTTTAAATTGGGAAGAATTAGCACAAACACATTCAGACAAATTAACCAAAGAAACATATTGTCTCTAAAGAGCATTAAACTTGTGATAATACTCAGAAAGGGTAGAACTAGACTGAGTAGGTGAGTGAATTTTATAGTGCATGTTAAAAATAACAGAACCATCTTGTTTACTATATGTTTCCTCTAATTCATCCCACACAGTCTTAGCATCATTAGAAAACACTTGCCCCATAAAAACATCTTGTGAAAGACAACCAAGAATCCCGTTCAAAACAACATAATTACATCTTTCCCATTGATCTTGAAAGAAACCAGCCGCTTCAGGCTTAGTAACATTACCATCAATAAAAGCAAGTTTATTTTTAGTATGAATAGCAATAGACATAGCAGCTTTCTAAATTTTATAGTTTTCTGTTCCTTTGAATTTAAACTCAATTAGAGGAACACTAGTTGTATCATTAATATGTAAGTAAAAAGGATCAAACATTTCAATTTCATTATTATTACTAGATCCCGCCATTTTACGTTTACTTTCCTTATTTTCAGGAGCCATGATAACAAATCAAGAAACCAAAATAGATAATCACACAAAACAAGAATAAGGAACTAAAACCACCTTTTATCACCATAAAACCACAACTCAACAAAAGCAAATCCCTTCGACACCTAATCCCACTAAACAAAACAAAATAAAAATAAGAAGGTGTGAGAGGTGTTACAATCACGCGCAACAACAACCAAGCAATAATAGAGATCAAGATGTAAGACCAAGATACGCAGCGGAAACAAACACCAAGATCTTTAGGATTAGCACAAAAAACATATAACAATACAAACTTACCAAAGATTGAAGAACCCCAACTTCTGATTTTGGGGTTTCCAATACAAAACCTCTTAATCACACAATTAATCAAAGATTAATGTGATTAAGATCCTCAAGAATCAAGAAAATAGAAAACCCCCAAAAAATAAAACCCTAATTTTTGGGAAAACAAATTAACCACCAAATCGATCAATTAATCTCAAGAATCACACGATTCAACACTTGAATTAATAAAAAACACATTAATTTCTAAAAAACCCAAAAAAATGATCAAACCCTAACTTTTCAAAATCTTTAAATCTTTGATATCAAAGCAACCTGTCTCTAATACCATGTAGAAAAAGTATCAAAGATCAAAATTATTCAACCAACTACCCCTTTTTCTTTTATTAACTACCTCATGCTATTACTTCAAATGTAATACCCTGGTTTGTGATCGTACATACAAGAGAAAGAAACTAAACTATGATCAAAACAGAGAATGATGAACAACAGAAGAGATTACAAGTTTTGTGAGAGAGAATAATGAAAATAGCTGAAGAAAAATAAGCTATAAACAAGCTTATATATTAACAGCTATAACAACCCTAACAACTATCAACTCTTCACACCAGTCACCCTTGAACTTCTAGCTACTTGTTAAAATAAACCCAACACTTAAAACCAAATAATAATAATAAAAATAATTATAAGCAAGTACCTGAACATTACCTTTAGTACATTTCAGTCCCTGAGAGTTGGGTTTACACTTATTTCATTCTTCTTAACAAGATTTTTATTTTGTTTTTTTATTAATTATCAAATTCTGAACCATGATTTCTTTTGTTTATTCAGGCATCGTCATACATCATGACATAAAGAGTTTCGAGAAGACTAGGCTATGTTCTTTACTTGGTTGGCAAACTGATGATGGTTATGAGAAATGTGAAAAGAGCTTCAGGATTAATACAAGGAATTGAGCGAGCAGTCAACGAAAATTATGAGGTAAGCTCTAATTCTTATTTTGCACTTTCAGATTTGTTTTGTTTATTCAAATTTATCAACCTTAATTCTATGATTTCTTTTCTTTAATCAGGCATAAGATGTTTTGGATGCCGCTCATGATGGGTCAAGCTATTTGGTTAACAAAGACACGGGCTATGTTTTCTGGAGTACCATACTCACTGGCCAGTTAGCTGCACACCATCTAGGACATATGGTAGATGACTATATATACGTCCAAGAAGGCAGTTACAAACCAGGGGAAGACTTAAAAGTAAAGTGTACACACAACAGACATTCGAAGGACACTATCACGACTACATTTCAAAGTCAAGCACTCTATTACCCACAAATCCTTTGATCCATCGGTCCATACCAGGGATTAAGATTTAGGCATGCGTCGCCATTCCCAGATTTCACGGGATTTCCCTACATAGACATGGCATTTAGAACATATGTTAGGTGCAACTACTCCTTCCTATGGTGTCAGGTGCATTAGTTAGGGTAATATATACCTCATTTAATTTCAGCTAACTTATCTACTACTACACAAGTTCCATGTTGTACGCTATGTTGTACAGTACTACGTTATTTCCATTGTAGTTTCATGTTGGGTTATTTAAAGTACATCCAATAAAATGCATATTTATGCATACTGTCACGTTTAACAAATTGCATATTAGTAGTTTTAATAGTATGGGGTTGATAGTGAGATGATTCGAACTCGGGTTGAGAGACTTGGTGTCTCGGTGGCACGCAAGATACTCCGCTGCACCAAACTGCCTTTAAAAAAAGTAGTTTTAATAGTACTGCTCTAGGATTTAGTCATCTTGTGTAATTTCTATGTAGTTCCTCGTTAGTTATCATAAATAAGATTAAGTTATGTGGAAAGTGATATACATGTGTTCTTAGAAGCACAAGAGATTTACGTAAGTTATGTAAGTTTTTTTCTAAAAGCTCTTTATCATCAAACCCAATATATATAAATTAAACATATCATCTCGACTCTTAGTTACAAGAGCTTCCATAAATATCATCACATCAATAGTCACTGTTCAAATTATGTACCAGAAATGAATGATCAACTCTATTACCCACAGATGCTTTGATCCATACCAAAAATTAAGCATGGCATTTAAAACATATGTTGGGTGCATCAATCGGAGTGATATAAATACCATACGTACATTTACTGTTCAACTAACTCGTCTACTCCACATCTACTCTCATGAAAGTATTATGCTACTCTCTAAGCTATTATAATTTTTTCTTTCGAAAAGCATTAATCTTTTCATAAAGTTTATTTTCAAAAGGTCATTTTTAGAAATAAATTATAATGCATAAAAGCTTTTGTAAAAGCTTTTTAAATCTTCATTAAATGAGAATCACGTGTTTTATATGTTGTCAAACACTTAGGGGGTGTTTGGGAATGCGGTATGCAACAAATTATGTGATTATTGAGGTTATAAAAACGTAATAATCAGTTTATAGTGTTTGGCATATACACATTCATAATCAATTAACTGCGTTTTAGCACCTCCAAATCGTGGTTTGGGAAAAGCATGTAGGGACATGCTTTTTGCAAAACGCAATTGTACTTGTGTGCTGTTTTACGAAATTGACCTTTGAATAATTTTGGTAGTACAATATAAATGTCTATTTTGGTAATTTTACCTAATAATTTATTTTTTCAAACATTTGAAAAATTATTAAACCGCAAAATCAAATCCAAACACTCTATTTCAAAATCACGTTTTGTAATAATTGATTATATGATTATCCATTTACAAAACGGATAATCTATTTTCAATAATCAATCCCAAACACCCTCTTAGTAAACACCAAGCTATTTACGAAGAAACTTGACTTAAGAGACATGATTATGGTTACGGAAGACATAAGAGACATGATTATGGTTACGGTCCGATTGAAGCTTGTTACGTTTCGGTTTAAAAATACGGTGAACGTTAAGTCGTTGTTAGCAAAGTGGAATATGCCATCGGGGTTTAGGGTTTATGGTAGTAACTTGACTTAGGTCCTCTTAGGTCATATTTCGGGTTTTGTTATGGTTCTTGTATTTCAATTGTGGCATGTCGCAATTGTTGTTTTTTCAAGCTTAGCTTGAGGTTAATGTGACTCTCTGTCACATTCCATCGTACTGAATTTTTATCTGTGATTAATATATTTACCGGGGTAACCCTTTACCCAAAAAAAAAACACCAAGCTATTTTACTCAAAGTCATTAATCAAACTTTTATCACAATAAAAAAGTCTTACAAATGACTTGATGAAAATGTAAAAAGTCTTTTGTAAAGTTAGCATTACATATGCTCTTAAGAGGAGAAGGCCGAGCAGTAACGTCGTAGCTCGCGTCGTGACCTATGGCGTCAATTTTTCCATAGCGCACCGCTCCGATGCTCGTACTGTGTCTTCTCGCGCCGTCACCAACACGGCACAATTGTTCGCGTTTTTTTTTCTTTTAAATATAGCCATTAGCTTTTTTTTTTTAAGAATTTTTTTTCGAAATCTAACCCTTCTCTTATCATCTCATTTTACTTAAGCTTCTCTTATCATCTCATTTTACTTAAGCTTATTGATAAAGATGTTATTGATGTGATGTGCGGATATGACAATTACATAGCTTTAGTAGCAATGGTGCAAGGCCTCATTACACATCAACTATATTTGAAAAACGTGCAGATATCTTTCTATTGACTTGAAACAACATCGAGCTGACAAAATATATAACATCTCAATGTTTATTCATTCTATCAGGTAGGTGTCTCACGTTACCTTCTAATAACTGATTTTTTTTAAATTGCAAATTTTCATTAACTATTTTCTTAAGAAAAAAAGAATGTAGATCACGAAAACATCATGATCTTAGACATCACATTACCAAAATAGATCAAGACATCGGTTTTAGACGTGAAATGAGGTATGAAAAGGCAGGCAAAGTCGGGTAAAGACGAAAATTCATGACGAGTTTTTCTGAAACATTCCAGGAATTCGTTAATATTTCCAATTTTGGGTTCGATTTACTTATATTTTGGATTTAGACTTCGATTTAGTAATGTTTACGACTCATATAATTATGAAATACCGAAACGGATTATGCATATAAATGATGATCAATTATCCAAGCAGTTAGCTTAATCTATACTATCTAATATAACACAGTTTTCTTTAGCTTTATAATTAATATTTTCTAAAAATAACTCTAAACCTCCTATTGACACGTGACATCTTAATCATCATTTTAATAAATTTTCCCTTGAAAATAACTTAAAAGCTCTTTGAAAGATATTTTTGTAAACTCATTAACATGCTAATTCACATACCTCCATAATTTAAAAGCCTGGACAGCCTCGATGCACAAAAATATTTTACTTTGACCAATTCGTTTATATGTTTGAAAAACAATTAAAATATTATTCGTTTCAAAGTAATTTATTCACACAATTTTGAACATCAAACGCATCATAATTATACACCAATATTTTTGCAAGACTATAGATGTAGTCCTTTATAAACGAATTATCAAACCAGTTTTTAGTGATCTTTTAGTTTTCATTTTTATTGCTTCGTCCAAATTTTAATTTTGCATTCAAACGATCTTAAAATGTTATCATAAGACTTTGGCCATTGATTGATGTGGTTTTTTTTGCAGGTATTTCGAGTGTGCGCGGAATTAAATTGAGTTAAACCCTTGAATATCATGTGATTTTTACAATTGGTTTATATATCATACTTTGTTTACCGATTGATTTGCTTTTATGCTTATTTGTGGTGAAATTAGTATTTTGATTCATAATCGATTTCAAGATGAGATATTTTGTCAAAGTGTTTGATGAATTGTCTTTAAAGTTAAGTTCGTAAATAACTTATGTGTGGGTTTTATTGCTAATAAATATATCAATTGCAACATCCATGTGGTTGTATAATATTTATGACTATGCAACCTAAGTTAGTGTGCATCATGTTGGCAAAAATAACTTATATCCTATAGTTTGCACATTCTATATTGGACCATCTTGCTTCACATTGCATCAAACAATAAGGCGATTACAAAATAGATGGATTAAGTATAAGTATGTCATGGTCTATTGAAGACCTTATTTAACTAAATTGTCTTGGTTAGTGGTTTTTTTTTGACCATATAGGTTTTTGTTTTTAGGTATAATCAATTCAATGATTAATATTGTTATTTAATTAAAATCACAAATAAACCCTCAATCGTTTTTTCATAAATTATCAATCGTGTAATAATTTGTTTTATTTTGATTATAAGGCAATAGTAAATAAATGAAAGATATGTGGCAAAGTTTAATTCTTTTTTGCAAGATTGTTTTGTGTAAAGTGTTAGATTCATGTCTTTGGAATTTTGTGACAAATTTGTTATTTTTCTTGTGAAATGCTACTTTGAAAAATTGCATTAAAATATAGAAGGGTTAGAAAAATCTGACCATATACTATTACACTTGACATGTTGTCTACAAATTTGTTATTTTTAAAGATTTAACGAAGACATAAACATAACACACATAGTTCAAAACGATTAGATGTTCAAGATACCAGCATACATCATGTCCAACTCATCTCCGGATGCAACAACATCTTAGGGATCTTCCTGAACAACGTCAGAGTTTGAGTCGGGTTGAGCACGACAAAACCGGTAACCGACGTGTTGTTATTGACATATTTATAGGAATTAGGCACTTCAACAGCCTTTGATGGTTATACGGGTATCCAAAATATTTGGTGCATTTGAGATAACTGGATGTAAAATTACAATAAATATCAACACATTTAAAAACGAAAATGTATAAAATTATACAATCCATGTGAAAATGCTCCACAACATATGTAGTCTTTAGATATATAAGTAAGAAAAAAAGGAATGGTCATCTTTTAAAACAATTTTTATTTGAGTACACTTCTTAATAGACGGAGATTTGTTTTTTTTAACAATATACAAGTACTCTTTTTTTGTTAAAAGAAATACTAGCACTCCATTATATACTCTCTATAATCTATTATCTTCCTCTTAAGTTCATTCTCCATTAAAGTATCCAAGATCTAAACTTTCTTCTGTGTTTCTTTTGTATATAGTCAAATGGAGTAAACACAACAGCTATATTGATTAGATTCACAACGATTTACACAACAATCCGAACCCGCTACCAATATCATCATTTTTCGCCGATTTCGATTTGGTACCATGCTCAGTTATGATACTTGTACTAAGATTGATAATACTTTTGAAAGTACTTGCGAAGACTCGCCAAATACTTTTCAACCTCTTCATATACTGAATCATAAAAACAAGGAAATATGCTATAAATTTTTTGTTCTATCACAATCGATCAACCCCCAACTCGTCCACCAATGTCTCACTTCCAAGTGTGATTCTGGACGGGAATGAGTGTATACGAGTGTACCCATTTTTCATAAAATGTATAGGAGAAACGGGTTTTATGGGGTTGTATGTCACTTTTCTTGTATGTGATGGCTGTGATTTTTTGGCACATGCTCAATTGCTGCAATGACATGGCTTGAACTTATGGCTCCAGTAAGGCACATGTTTACCATCTATATCAGTAATTTTAAAAATATTCCACATTTCTTTATTTGTCCTTTTATGCGCAATTTTCCAAACTATTCACCTTGCACCAAAAGTGTTTTAGCATCTTGGGTAGGCTTGTTTAATCCATTAGAAAGATATATCAAGATAGCTTATTTCACATCATAAAGATAGATGATTCAGTCATTTAAATGAAAATAAAACAAGTAAGTATAATTGTCGACTTAAAAAAACACTTAATTGAATACTAGGCTTCGTCATTCTTTTTGGGCTTATTTTTTTCTAAACTGCCAATCTTTATAATTTCCTCATTACTTAACCATATGTTTAGCAGAGAAAGGTTTGTGTGGAGTAATCGGCTAATGTGTAAATAACATATTCCACGGACTAAACCATTGCATTGTACAATTAGATTTAAAGTTATAACCGAGCTTTGCCATCTTATAAAGTAGAATGAGATAGACTCGAACTAGTGTTGCAAGTAAAAGTTACACCTAATGATTTTTGTTGATTCATCGTCCATGCTAAATACGAAGAGGTGGGTGAGGAATCAACAAAAATAGTAAGGTATAACTGTTACTTGCACCACTAGTTCGATCCATATCCCTCTCCTTTATGAGAGGTCAAACTCAGTTATAACTTTTAATCTAATTCTACATTGAACTGTTTAGTTCATGGAATATGCTATTTAAACACTAAACGATTGTTCCACACAAACCATTCTGCATAAAACATATGGTTAAGTGACGTGGCAAATAAAAGATTGATAGTTTAAAAAAAGCAAGTCCATAAAGGATGACGAAGACTAGTATCCAATTAAGTGGTTTTTTTAAGTCGACAATTATACTTAACTATTTTGTTTCATTTAACATATCGAATCGATGAGCTATATGATGTGGGACAAGCTATCTTGATGTATCTTTCTAATGGATTGCACAATCTTTTCCAAGATGCTAAAACACTAGTGGTGCAAGGTGAACAGTTTGAAAAATAAGGCATAAAAAGGGATAAATGAAGAACCTTTGTATCTTCTAAAGAAACTTAAAGTTTCTTGATTAGAGCAAGAAGTTCAAGCCAGATGTCATTGTAGCAATGGAAGATGTGTCAGACAGTCACATACAAGAAAAGTGACCTACAACCACTTAACACCCGTTCTTTCATATGTTTTATGAGAAATGGGTACACTCATATATTCCCGTCCAGAATCACACTTCGAGGTGAGACATTGATGGACGAGTTGGGGGTGATGCGATTGAGATGGAACAGAAATTTCGTAGAATATTTCCTTGTTTTTATGTTTCGATATATGAAAATGTTGAAACGCATCTGGCAAGCCTTCCAAAGAGCATACAAAAGTACCATCAATATTAGTAAGAGTATCCTAATTGAGCATGGTACCAAACCAAAACCAGAAAAAATGATAATACTAGTCGCGGGTTGAGATTGTTGTGTAAATCACTGTGAATCTTTTTAATGTAGTTGTTATGTTTACTCCTTTTGATATATTTATTTTACAGGTTGATGGTATTACATTTTCAGCGACTAACATTAAGTCTATATGGATGCAAGTTGAGTATATTAAATTTTCAACTACTCACTCCATTTGATTGATGGATTAAAAAAAGCTAGCAAAGTGGTGATTAATTTATGTAAATAACACACTTGTCACGTTCTTAATTATTTTATCAGAGTTTAATATCAAATTTATGTAAATTTCGACCACACCCATACCAAACGGGCCCTAAAGCTTTTTACAAAGACTTGAAGTTTACCAAGTCTTTTAAAAAGTTTTACAAAAATCATTGATGCAATGCAAAATACCTCTTTCAAACACTTTTTAAAATAAAGAAAAGTTTTTTTCATTTCATCCATTGTGAATGCTCTAAGTTCATTCTCCTCCGAAGTTCATTCTTCATAAAGCATCCAAAGTCTAAACTTTCGCCTATATTTCTTTTGTACATAATCATTAAAAACACATAGTATGATGAACTTGTATTTAGAAATAAAAATGAAAGAAAATCGACCTGTGGGTTGGGAGGTCGATCTTAAAATAGTAAAGTTCACTAGTCAATCATGTATTTCCTTGATGTGATACGTGTAACAAACCATTGGTTAGAACTTTTCCTCAACAACATCAAGATCCTTGAATCACCACCAGATAACCTAGCTTTAAACTCATCCATAGCCGCATCAAGTTGACTACTACTAAATGAGTCAAACCCTTGAATACTAAGAGCATCCTTTATGCAAAAAGATTTGAATAGCTTTTTACATTTATTACCTTAAATGCTAATGTCATTTAACAGCTAAAACTTCTATCAATGACATGGAGCTCACCAAGTCTTTCTAAAAATCTTTTTATAAAGTTTTTGATTCAATGTTAAAAAATCATGTACACAAAAAATCATGTACACTAGCTTTTTGAAATAATACCAAGTCATCTTTGGTTTTTGCAATGCATATGCTCTAATATTAAAAACATAAAGGGAAACCTTAAGAAGATGAGTTGGGTTAAAGAGTTTGCCCATATTATATTGTAAGAAAATAGAAATAAGGTTTGTTATATTCTTACTTGTTTGTGAACTCAAAGATTTTATAACCAAATACTGTAAGTGGTCTTAAATGAAATAATCGCTACCTAGGATTATAAATAATGAAGAGATAAGCTTTACACATTGGATATCTTTATACATACTTGGGTATTAATGACTTTTTTTGAGACCATACACAAATGCATTAAAGATATAATCAGATCTCATAATCCTTCAAGAAAACTAGATTTTAACAAGATAGAGTACAAGATTTGAGATATTGTATGCTCCATCAATCATGCATCTCTCACTATCAATTATCTTCTATGATCAAAGACCTTTTGTTCTAGCGGTATGGAGGTTTTACCTCCTAGGCAAGGTCTCAAGTTCGAGTCTTGCTTAGGGCAATAGGGTTTTCTCTTGCGTGTGTAAAGGGAAGGGTGCCTTTGCCTTCTGGGCTGAACCCAATCTGATTGTGTGGACTCGCTACGCCTTCTAGGTTAGGGCCATGTAACCACAATTGTCGTTAAAAAAATAAATAAATTATCTTCTATGTAGCTCAAAACAATAATCCCCCAAGTCGTTTTTAGCAATGTTTTAAAACCTGGTTTAATCTGACGTGTTCAATCGGTTGAACTAGTTTAGGTAAAAAAACGAGGCAAATTAAATCAGGTTTTGTATTTTAGAAACCCAGTTAGATGCGCGTTTGAAGTGACCCGGATTAACTCGATTCTCGAGACTCAGACTGGTTTTTTTTGTGTCTTTTACAAGTAAAGCATGTTAATTATATATATTTGTGACGTAATTTTACTTTTACATGTATATATTTGTTAGCAAATGATTTCTTATTTTTTGTTTAAAGACCGGGTTGACTTAATGGTCGAACTAATGATCTGATAACTTGACAAGGTCGTTTAGTGACCCAGGTTCGTACATGAGCGACCACTATCATGGTCTCGTTCGAATGCAAGCATGAAGGGTTCAACAAACGAAACCCCAAACAATGTTTACTTCTAACTAAACGGTCTAACTAACAACAACGCATTGTTTCGAAATTTTGGAGTATTACATTTATACATTGACAATGAAAGTTAGAAAGCGCATTGGTGAAAGAATTAATGGTTCCAAACTTCCAATAAATGATTATCAACACTAGCCAACCAATATTCAATAAAAACTTCAACTACCTCAACTGTTTTCAAGATGTTTATCAAGCTAACTACATCCACATCACAACTCTAGAGTCTAGACCGAGTGTAAGATCTCGAATAAACATCAATTAGTATGCAATTTAATAAAACATAGTAATTATTTATACGTATACAAAGAGTTAGTGTTTTATCATAAACTTGGATTGGATCAACCTAGTGATAAATTGCTTATCATTTACAAACTTTTGTACATAGAAATACTAGGAAATCGAACACAAAGAGGCATGTCCAAAATCCACATATCTAACCAGAATCTAGAATTTGGTCCATCCCTTTTCGAATCTTACAAAGAGAGATAAAGTCGAAGACTTTTGGAAGCCAAAACCTGGACCTCACCTCACGTAAGATGTAACACCAAATCGAAGAAATATTAATCGAGTTTGAATCTAAAGAGCACCCGTACATAGCACTAATAACACGCGACCACAAGAAAACCGTCATGGAAAGATACTTTATTTGAGGATATCACATTGTGATTGCATTCGTGAATAATGCATAGAAGTATACGTCCCATATGATCCGACTTGACTTAAAATTAAATGTTATTTGTAATGTATTGCATCCTAAACTTGTCAAGCATTGCATCCTATTTCCCTTCGCATAACGTGTCCTTTCAATCAATGTTGTAACAATTGGTTTTTTAATTAACCCGGTCAAGTCACCGGGGTCATGATTCAACCAGTTTAATCGACGGTTCAATCAGGTTTTTTAGTCAAAACCGTTGTCCAGTCATTCGAACGGGTCAATCAAATGATGCAAAACTAAATAGTAAATATAAAACTTCACAGAATATAAGTACTTATTTACATTGTTTTGGTGTCTTTCTTGTTCATGTACTTATTTACATGAACAAAATTTTATGTTCGTTTAGTTAAATAAACGAACATGACCAAAAGTCACGTCCATTTATTTATGTTTATGAACGTCCGAATATACGTTCGTATATCATTTTTTTAACTGTATACTTTTAAAACTGATTCAATTAAACAAAATAACACTTATGAAACAAGATCTTATGCATATTTTGATAAATTTTATGATTTTTTCTTCGTTCAATTATTTTGATCGTTTATGTTTGTTTAAGGTTTGTTTAGTTACTTACTGAACGAACATAAATGAACATGAACAACTTATTTCTTTTAATAAACGAACATGAGCAAGAAAATCCCTCCGTTTAGATATTTGTTTTCCTTTATTTGACCGGTTAAAATTAAATAAACGAACATGAACAAGGCTTCGTTCATGTTCGTTCGATTCATTTACAACCCTTAGGTACCTTGTTACATGAACTAGTGCTATTCATTTTCACAATAATACAATATTAATCTTCACAAACCTTTTTAAATTTTGAATACTTGTAACATTGCATTATATTAGTAGTTCTTTTGACTGATAACTAGCAGAACATAAGATATTGGACCTCTAAAACATAATTGTGAATCAACGTGTAACAAATGGGGCTTTTAAAACAATTCAGCCCATTTCAGCCATGGGCCTTTATTTAACCTCAGCCTACTAGAAAATCTTATACATAGAGGATGGGATATCTTTAACCCTAGAAAACCAAAGAGGAATTAGGGTTGTATATCATACGCAGCCAACAAATATCTCACACCACCCACAAACCCTAAATCCATTTTTCCTAAATTATAGTACTAACTCTTTTGAGATGGTTGTTCGTGAAAGATCTAGTCTGATTTCGACTAGACATGTTCAAATATGCTTCCTTCCAAACTTCCAAAACAACAAACGTCATACATCATGGCATAAAGAAGTTTCAACACCGTATCATTTTAAGCCGAACATCCACAACCCAAACGTTAGTCTTCTTTTACTAGTTTAATTTCTGTTTTTCTTTTCCATGGTTATGTACTTTATATGTTTATTGTTGTATTCTATTTTTTGAGCTTTTATTAGTCATTTTCTTATTCTGGAAAACCAAGTTTCCAAACACTGAGAGCTTGCTTAATTTTAGCTCCTATACTTTTTGTCTTTGCTTGTTTTTATTGTAGTATTACTTATTTACCTATGTGCTTATTTTGTTCTGGATTAACGCTATTTAAGAATGCTTGTTGAAACTTAAGTTATATAGCTTTCCTATTCCAAAGTCATGTTTTCAAAAAGTGTTTTACTTACTGATTCTTATCTTGGTCCTTATTTATGCTTATTTGCTTTGTGGTACTGCTTATATCTAAACATGACCTAGTATATTATTCGTGCTTGTGCAGCTTCTTTAACACCAGACTCTTGTTTAAAGAAGAGTTTGAAACACATTACGGTGACAAAGACACACATATATGTGTTTGTGAAGACGATTGCTCCCAAGGACAAAAGTCATGGAGTATGTGTGGTCTTTCACGCACCAACCGTCGAGGCATATGTTCTCGCCTGCACGAGATTTAAGATGACTGACCGCTTGCCAGTTGAGTGTCCGGTAAAGATTGTTAAGAAGCATAGGTCGTCTCCTAATCATATTTTATAATGAAGAGGGAATGGTAAAGATTTTGTGTACAGGAACTCGCGTCCCGTGAATGATCCAGAAGGCTAGTATTCATTTGAGTGTATTTGCTTATTGTAAAAGAGATTCCTAAGAAGCGTAGGTCGTCTCCTAATCATATTCTAAAATGAAGAGTGAATCGTAAAGATTGTGTGTAGAGGAACTCGTGTTCCTAGTGAATGATCCAGAAGGCTAGTATTCATTTGAGTGTATTTGCTTATTGTAAAAGAGATTCCTAAGAAGCGTAGGTCGTCTCCTAATCATATTCTAAAATGAAGAGTGAATGGTAAAGATTGTGTAGAGGAACTCGTGTTCCTAGCGAATGATCCAGAAGGCTAGTATTCATTTGAGTGTATTTCCTTATTGTACTCGATTTTGTTTATGTGATCTTACTTATTGATTCTATTTCCTTCTCTAATTAAACAAGCCGAGCTTAAGCTTGGAGGCTCAGCTTGTTTTCACTTGTAACCATATGAGACTTCATGCAAATTCTGCAAAGTAATATAAGCTCGAAATATTTGGTAACCGGAATTCGACAAATGCCTTGTTACATATAAGTGTTAACTGGATAATAGGGATGATTGATTTTGGAGCTCTCACCTTTTTGAACCGGTTCCTTAGAATGTTTGCATCATGATGAACGACTGCATCTCTATCTTGTACATCAACTAACTTTTTTACGCATCAAACACATATATAGAACTCTATCCATTTTTGCGTTTAATAATTCAAACTTGTCAATGTTTGCTTTGAGCAAGTTTTTTGTTACCCTCGGTTGTTGCGGGAGAGTATATCATGGCAAAGGTTCGGAGAATGAGAACTTTGAAAAGTAAATTCGACCATAGTTGGCACCTATTTTTATACATGTTACTCTGGTGACACCTATTTTTAACTTCCACAATGCAAATTAAAGTTAGAACATCTCGATCCTGTTACTGAACTACATTAATCATGCTACGGAAAGATGTACAGATTAACTTCGATTCTAATCATATTTGAGTAAATTCAGAACAGTTATATTCAAGTGTGGCTCTCAACAGATTATACTAATTATCTGATACATTGAGTATCTCGGCCTACCAAAATAAGGGAAACTATGTGAATGGTACCAAGTTCTAGAATATCGTGAATTTGGACAGAATATATGATCATGTAGTGCGGAGAGAGGCGAACAAAAGGAAGGAAATATCACTTGTGAATGGGAGGCTCAAAACGCTCGTCGTGCTATTTGGTAAATGTAGCAAATCACGAGCACAAGTAAGATTCGTGGTACGAATTTCTATTTTATAAGGAGCGTTTGGGATTGTTTATATATGTTTATATAAGAAATTCCAAACACTCAGTTGAAAAACTGCTTATAGTAAAAGAAATGAGCACTAGCAAATAAGCCTGTTGTCACATGCTTATTTTTAGACCAGATAAGTAATATAGTCGATTGTGCTTAATTATTGTCATATCAAACCAGGTACATCGAAGAGAGTGATCTTTTGCGTTTCATGGACAGAGATGATGTCAAGAACGTGCTTCTATTGTTCGAAGGAGGAGTTAAAACTAGAAAGATAAAAAAGAATTCGTTTAATAATCGGGCGGTGAATGTTTATAAGGAGCGTAAATATTTGGCGCTATGTTTGAACGACTCAAAAGCAGCGATAGAGGAGCTGAACAAGCTTGTTTCTGGCTTGGCAGTATTTGTACTCTTGATAGTTTGGTTATTTCATGAGGATTGCGTCAATCGAAGTATTAGTTTTCATCTCATCACATCTATTACTCGGGGTCTTCATGTTTGGGACATCTGCTAAGACAACATTTGAAGCCATAATCTTCGTGTTTATAATGCATCTGTTTGATGTAGTTGATTGTTGTGTTGTTGATGGTGTTCAGGTAACTTACTACATTTTGTTCTTAACTTATTGGTTATACTTATTCTTATGAATATGAACCTACACCTTGTCATAGAAGAAGTGAACATATTGACTACTGTCTTTCTGAGATATGACAACGAGAATATTTTTTACCCAAATGCAATATTGGCTACAAAAGCCATTAGAAATTTCAACCGAATCCCAAAAATGGGTGATTCCATAGAGTTCGACCCTGATGTTTCCACTTCAATCGAGAAGGTCTTAGCTCTAAAAGATAAGATTAAAGCGTAAGTCAACTCTACTTCTTGATCTCTTATATTGCATTTAACCGAGTTTGGTTCATATTTTACTTAAACACACTTAGAATTATTTCAGTTAGGGGTGTTTGGAATTGCTTCTTTTTACTCATTGTTAATGTTTAAGTCCATACTTGCTCCAAAATAAGCATATAAGCAGTTTCATATATACACGCAAACTCACTAGTTTCCTATAAAATAAGCAATGCCAAACATCCTCTAGATATGTTAAGCTTTAATAAAGGATAGAGTGTCTTATTTTGTGTAGGAAACAAGGAATGCAGGTAGATGTTTTGGGGACTAAAAATGAGGGCACGATATCACATATTATAACTTATCGACCGCGGACATAATCCATGGTTTGTCAATACTAGTCCATTTGTCCTAGTCCGTTTGTCCTAAAATATCTCGTTTCCAGTTCACCTGATAATTTGGTCAAAGCAGCATTCTGATTAATTGGCAAGATCCGTAACTAGTTTATGCTAATTGATCTCTGTAGCGAGGTGAGCTTCAGAATGACAGTGACTAAACTTGCTCAAATGGGTTATTCACACGGGATTTTGCGATGTTAAATGCATACAGACGGGTGTATGTACAAATTATAACATTCTCATTATTACGCACTTTCCCATTAGCGCTATTTGATAATGAGCTTAAGATTCTGCAAATTAATTACAGAGAAACATACATATTTTATCAAATGCAAGACCATATTGTAGCATCAATGAAATGTTAATTAGGAGACTGAGTACAAACATCTATAAAATAATGATTCTACATACAGTATGTACCATTAAGAATGGTTGATATCACCATTCTCGCTACTTAGTATCTCAGGGCTCGTTCGCTTAGCAAATCTCTAATTAGTCTTCTCGGGTGTCGGCCAGATTCCAATTCAAATGGAATCTTTCACAGTTAATCGTGCCCATTTTGATCACTTATAGAAAGGCCTACTTCATCAATCTCTTTGACATCATCCTTTTAAGAATGGATGATCTACCAACGTATCAGCGGTAATCCACGCACAAGCTTCTTACAGAATCAACCCTTTAAGAAAATTTTCCATTTTTTCGATAAGCTACTAGAACTAATAACCGACTCAATTTCATTCTCATAGCCCACACGTCTAAAAACTCATTCTTACCCAAATCTTTTTATGCAAGCCAAAACATCTAAAACACAATACAGCCAAACGCCCGAATATCAGCCAACGGGTTTTGATTTTTGAACACCAATAAACACAGCTTCCGGTGAGAAATACAACGGGTTACCTCTCCAATAACGACCCGCAACCTTCTTCTTCTTCTAAATGTGACTGCAGACAAGTTCCAGTATTTGTAATTGGCAAGTCTCTGGGTTCTCGTTTTCATACTATTGAATGTTACTAATCTGAAGAGGAGCAAGTTCTTCTAGGAATTCTTAATTAATTATCATGTACATGTCATGTAATGCAGTTGGTGGTATTAGTGTAGATACGTTTTTGGTGCCTTTGAATTCATTCCCTTACTTTGCCATTCATTATTCATAAACTCAAAATGCTGCAGCTAGAGTTTTAACACTATATCTTTTATCTATTGTAATTAAGCTTTGTTCAGCCAGTATTCAGGAATGGAATTAAAAAGCATAACACACGGGTCAACCCGTGTTATAAAATCATCAAGACAATATATACATTATTTGCTAAACATATATTCGGGCCCTTTCTTTTGTTAATAAAACTCATTGGCCAACAACTTAAACCACAAGCCCAAGAATCAAACAATAGACCCTAAATCTATCTAGCACAAACACACACACACACATCCAAACTAATTCCAATTCCAATTTTGAATATGAGAAAAAACCATCCGGATCCAAAGTACCAATACCAGCATATGCACAGAGGAATGGAATGGAGAATCTAAAACGTGAACTCTAATTTTTATTTTTGTTTTTTCTTTGATTATCAAATTCTGAACCATAATTCTTTTGTTTATTCAGGCATCGTCATACATCATGACATAAAGAGAGTTGAATCCAGGTGTCATGCACGCAATGCAAACTGTGACAGTCAAATCAAAGCCAGACACATCTGAGCCAGAAACAAGATCTGTGTTCTACGAATACACAGAACCCGTTGGGCTCATACGGTTTATGAAAAACGTGTACCTTCATAAACACTTACTTGCATGACTCCAGATACACAGATGGATACACGACATTGGCGGACGAGTTAGGGAAGGATGTGGTTACCATGGAAGACAAATTTCGGAGCATGTTTCCTTCTTTTTATGTTTTGGTATATGAAGAGGTTAGAAACCATCTGGCGAACCTTCCCGAGTCCATACAGAATTATTATGTGTATCAAACCGATTAGTATGTGTATCAAATCGACACCACACTGTTTTGGTGGTGCCGGTAATTTTACCTGGTCAAATAGCTGGTTCAGATTGTTTTGTAAATCTCAGTGAAACTATTCAACGTAGTTGTTGTGTACATGTGTTTACTCCTCTTTTGATATAAGAAAGCTTATTATTACAGTATTTATAATTTGTTTAAAACAGATCTGGCAGTCGCACGCCAACCAAATACGACAGACACACTCAAACAAATCGCCTAAAATGTGCAAGTACCGAACATGTAACAGTCACTTGACTATGGATATACACCAACAAAATGACAGTGTTTGCTTTGAGCAAGTTTTTTGTTACCCAAGCGGAGAATGAAAGTCCTTGCAGGCCAGAGCTAATAGTCCAAACGGTCTAGTGTTGTCTTTGCTTGTGCATCCTTTTCACTGCAAATAAGTTGTGGGTCAATCCAACTTCGTTTTAGTTATTCGGCCACCTCTTTTCATGTAACCATTAGTACAGTCTAAAATGATTTAAGGGCTCTAGCAAAGAAAAAATCTGACTGAACCAAACATAAGGTTGCAGCAGCATACATGATATAATTACATAAAAAGAGTGTGAACTTGTAAATGGGAAATTTTGTATCAACAATAAGAACCCATTACTTCATATACATTACTAACTCTTGTCTGCTATATCTGAAGCTTTGGTCGCAAGTTCCTAACACCTGGTCCAAATAACGTTTATCAGATATGATCTCTTCATGTTGAGTCCGCATTTTTCCATTACTTACATATTCGACATACCAATATCAGATACCTGACATTTTTCCATTACTTAGCACTTTATTATACCAAGTCACACTTCCATTGAAGAACCAAGGAGGCATTTCTCGACTGTAACTAAGCTGGCTAGCAACAAAGATGCTACCAACCCTGATCATCCCAAAGTGGTTAGCCTCTACATTGGATTTCGACACCCCGTTCAAGATGGCAATTGCACTAAATATTAAACATGAACCATAGTATGAGGATGTTCGTTGGGAAATAAAGTTGGTTAGGTCTTTATTTAGTGACCCAATTAGTCACTGCTTATGACACTCTTAGGTCAATACAATTTTGAAAAGCAAGCTTGGGGAGGATGCTCACTCTTGAAAGCCACAAAGCAAGCTGACATTAGTGGAATGTAGTGTCTTGATGCCTACATTTTGGAGCCTCTTTGTTTACATACTGATTGTGGTATACTTTATCGTGAAAGTGCTTCGATGAGTTGACTGTTAGAAGAAGACGACCATGGAGGTAGGGGTGCAAACGAGCCGAGCCGAGCCCGAGCTCAAGAGGGATCGGGCTCGGCTCAAAACATAAATAGTGGGCTCAAGCTCGGCTCGATAGCTCGTCGAGCTTTTATCTTTAAGGCTTGAGCTCGGCTCGATGAGGATTCGAGCAAAGCTCGAGCTTATATTGAAAAGCTCGAAATCAAAAAAATATATCACTAAATTATTTAATTTTTTATATAGTTACTTTATAATAAGGCTAATACTCAAATCAACGTTTGCTTACTTATAAGCTATCAAAAGCTTGAGCTCGGCTCATTATATGTTTCGAGCCATACTATTGGGCTTGAGCTCGGGCTTGGGCTCGATAAAAGCTCGGCTCGATCTAAACTCGAGCTCGAATAGCTTGATAAAAGCTTGGCTCGTTTGCACCCCTACATGGAGGTACATATATGAGCCGTGGACGTGATTAAGCAACACCAGAATC
Source organism: Glebionis coronaria (assembly GCA_025667525.1). Lineage (NCBI taxonomy): Eukaryota > Viridiplantae > Streptophyta > Magnoliopsida > Asterales > Asteraceae > Glebionis > Glebionis coronaria. The sequence continues at coordinate 608,629,912 of CM046880.1, forward strand.
ATTAAATATAACATGGAATACAACTATAAGGATGTCTTTGTTATTGTTGGAACTGAATAGGTGTCGGCTTTATAAACACGCTTGGGTAGTATATTTACTTAACTCAGCTATCCTTGAAGTCTGATGTTGGAAAACAACATGATAAGGTAGTCATTTTTTTGTTAAAAACTAATTTCAGATAGTTTCAGCAAATCGCAACGGGTTTCAAAAGTTTGAAAAGGGGATCTGGGCTAATTCCTCCATCTATATATGTCCTTATACCCATTTGCAGTAACTTTTTCCTTAGGCACCAATATCCCAATCAACCGGCATACAAATGCATTTTTTTTCCTCCCGTGTCGAATGATCCCTCCCGTTACTGGTTAAGACTGAGTCACGACTATTACAGACCGGGTTGCCTTGAAGATCCACTTGATTGCCATATATGAGAACTCGATAACTGTATACAGAAAGAAACTCCTAATGCTTCCACATGCAACTACCAGAATTAAAGGATGTTTGCGGTATTTCATTTTATTAGTGCTTACAGGCTATACTGTGTTTTTTAAAAGACAAAAGGACTTATGGAAGTGGGTGGATTATTAAACAAAACATATCTTAGTGTTTTTTAAAAGACAAAAGGACTTATGGAAGTGGGTGGATTAGAGGGAAAGGTATCATGGCTAAGGTAAACCCTCTTCACTGCGCCACATCAGCGCCACGTCATACCAACTAATCTCTCTCCTCTTCTCCAAAAACACCCCATTTATCACAACTAGTCTCTCTCCTCTTCACTTGGGTCCCACCACTCACCATTTTATTTAATTTTTCAATTTTCACACAAAATAAAAATTCATTTCATAAAATTAAAAATTACAATACGAAAAAAAAAACACGGAAAAAAAAAAACAATACAAAAAAAAAACAATATAAAAATACGGAAAAAAAAGACAATACGAAAAAAAAACAATACAAAAAAAAACATCCTAGATTTGATATTTTGCCGCGATTTGTAGTTGTTTCCTCATGATAACCGACTTTTGAGGTTCTGGCAAATCGTCGGTCCGAATGGAGAGAAACTCCAGCTCTTTAAACTCCATATCGGCATCCACTTTAGCCTTCTCGGCATCGGCTTTAGCTTTCCTCGAATCGTACAGCTCTTTACCCGCGTTTAATTTGCGGAGTAAAGCATCGTTGATGTCTTCCTTCGAAGTGGTCGATCCACTACCCGTGCTGCTCTCAGTTGTTTCTGATCGTGTCTTCTTGGCGGGTCTCTGTTTGCCGGGTGGTCGACGCTTAGCATCTGGAGCAAATACGTTGCTATGATCAATTTGGTCAAGACCCTCGGGTGCGTTCCATTTTGAGTAGTTTCTAAGCACCCTCCACATATGTTCAAGCGTAAATTTTCGGCGTTCGTTACAAGCCGCGAATTCACGTCGTGCAGCTTCAAGCACGTCGTCGTCGTTTTCACCGCTAGCCTTTTTAAGGCTTTTGAAGAGAGCGTGAAACTTCTGAACATCGGGGTGCGAACGACTCCATTTCCCGGTCAGCATATTCTTCGTACGCTTGATTGAGTTACGCCGGTTGAAATCTTCCAAAATCGTGTTCCAAAAAAACTCTTCAGTTTGATCATTCCCGCGTTCTTTGTCTTCGGAAGCGGCGACCCAAACCTCGGCCAGTATTTTTTCCTCATCAGGTGACCACCGTAGGGGTGCCGAAAATTCAACTTCATCTACATCATCGATGTCGTCCTCGTCTGCGGACAAATCAACCGCAACATTTTTTTTTGCCGGCCGTTTCCCTCTGCCACGACCGGTATTTTTTGGCTTTCGTTGTGGCGGTTGAGATTGTGGTACTTTGAATTGAGTTTCGGGGACATTTTGAGATGGTGGATATTGAGATGGTGGATATGGATATTGAGATGGTGGATATGGATATTGAGGTGGTGAATATTGATTTTGGTGAAACGCTAGTTGTTGTTGATAAATTTGGTGGGGTGTTAATGGTGGAAAGTATTGTTGCGAATAGTTTTGACCGGAACCTTGGCCGGATCCTTGGCCGGATCCTTGGCCGGATCCTTGGCCGGTTTGTGTCACGGGAGAAGAAGACGACGATTGATTCGGATCCGTGCCGTGGTTGAGGATGTTAGCGTAGTTGAGGTAATCGTTTTGGAGGTTTGACATTTTTTTTGTGATTTTTGGAGTGTTTTTTTGATTGTAGAATGTATTTTGTGTGTTTAAAAATGTATAAGGTAATGAGTTTATATAGGGTTTAAAAATAATTAAAATTTTTTTTTTTTTTTTAAAAATATAGCCGTTTATAGCCGTTTGTAACGGTTAGAAAATATTGTGGGCCCCACCTACTGCATCCAACGAGCAATGTCACTTTGTGACATTTGACAACCGGCGAGGGGGGGGGGGGGGTGGGTGTAACGGCGAGGTCCGGCGAGAGGCGGCGAGCGTGCCACCTAGGCACGGCGAGGCACCCTCGCCACCACACCGTTGCCTCTTATTAAACAAAACATATCTTAGTGTTTTTTAAAAGACAAAAGGACTTATGGAACTATAAAGGTTGTCTTCTCTTCTTGGTTGGCAAACTGATGATTTTTTTTGGGTAAAGGGTTACCCCGGTATATATGTATTAATCACGAGAACTAAATAAGTACAAAGAATGTGGCTGAAATACCACATTAACCTCAAGCCACAGTTTGAACACCCACTAGAGTATGTGACATGCCACAAAACTCTAGACAACTAAACAAATAAACAAAACAACAGAGTTACATTCCATACGAACGGAAATGAGTCGGCATACTCCAGCCAAATAATAGCTTTTTGACCCCATCCGTATTTTTATATCTAAACGACATCAGCTTCAACCGAAGAGTAACCATTATAGTATCACGAATATCCTCCGGTGTTCTTTTAGTCCCTTTGAAGAGACGCGTGTTTCGTTCCAACCAAACAGAATACGCAACAGCCGCAACAAGCAAGCGACCAACAATACTCTTAATCGAACGTTTCGTAGCTATAGGCTTCAAGTACGCTAAAATATCATTCATATTAGGGCCAACCTGCTCCATATCAGCCAAATGACGGAGGTAATTCCAGATTTTAGTAGCAAAAGGGCACTCAAAAAATAAGTGGGAATGAGAGTCCGGCTGCAGATCACATAACGAACAATTAGTCATCAAAGCCGCATCAATACCCACATCCCACGCCCGAAGCTTATCCTGCGTCTTCAAGCTTTGTCTCATAACTAACCACATATGAAAGCTGTGGCGGGGGATGGCGTGTGCGAACCAAACAACACGAAACCAGTCAACCTCAACACCACGAGGTCTAAACTCTTCCCACGTACGATGAACCGAAAACGTGTGAAACAACCCATTCCTATCCCTCCACACCGTCATATCATTGCTCGATGGGACCAATTGCGGTACAGGTAACAGCCCCAAGTTGTGGCCACAACCAGCCTTCATTAGCGACCATATCCGAGACCGAATCATTAAGTGAAAACCCACTCCTATTAATATCACGAGGCGAGAGATATCTATAAAGGGGACTTTGATCATGCCACAAATCATACCAAACTGAGGTCCCATTGCCATTACCAAGTTTCACCCAAATATATGGCCGAACCAAATCACGAATGTGGAGAAGTTTCCTCCAACCCCAACTCATATCCGCCGTGATCGGGACATCCCAAAACGACCGGCCTTTCAATTTATACATATGAATCCAACGAACCCACAACGATTCCTTGTTAGAGACAATATTCCAAACTGATGATGGTTATGAGAAATGTGAAAAGAGCTTCTGGATTCTCTTAGTCATAAGGCGTTTGAATACAAGGAATTGAGCGAGCAGTCAACAAAAATTATGAGGTAAGCTCTAATTCTTATTTTGCACTTTCAGATTTGTTTTGTTTATTCAAATTTATCAACCTTAATTCTATGCTTTCTTTTCTTTAATCAGGCATAAGATGTTTTGGTTGTCGCTCATGATGGGTCATGCTATTTGGTTAACAAAGATACGGGCTATGTTTTCTGGAGTACCATACTCACTGGCCAGTTTGCTGCACACCATATAGGACATGATATGTCCAAGAAGGCAGTTACAAGCAGGAGAAGACTTTAAAAGTAAAGTATACCACTCATTATTTATTTTGGTATTTACAGCAAAAGAACGAGGTTCATTGTGTTCTTTGGTTCTTTCATTATTTTGTGAAGAACGGGAAGAAAATTCTTTATAACAGCTAGTGAGGGAAAAATGCACCTTTTTTTTGTAACCGTGATTTCCGACTCATTGGCCGACTAATTCACGGGGTTTGAGCCCACCACCACACAGAATCAAACCAGGTAAAGCCTTCCCTTTTCAGGAGGTTGGCGTGACCACTTCAAGGTTGTTTGCACCTAGTGGAAATTGAACTTGAGACCTCACACACATTGGAGTGATAGCCACAAATCTTTTTGCCACTAGGCCTTGAGTGGTTGGAAAAATGTACTTGCGCAAGTCCAAATTGCGGATTTAACTTCTGTTTGATTATAGTGTAGTTTATTTTTTTAATAAAACTCCAAATTTTGACGGGCTACAAATCTTTGGTTATCTGGATACAATGCATGATTTAACTTCTGATTGATTATAGTGTAGTTTATTTTTTTCTTTCATGAATGATACTTGTCTAATGCCGAAAACTTTGTGATGAAATTTGAATCAAGATAGTATACTCTCTTTTGTTTTGCTCAAGTCCAAATTGCGAAATTTGACTGGGGTTTCTCCTCTTGTGGGGATGAGTAGCCGGGGTTTTACAGCGGGTCAGGCTGCTTTGAAAGCCGCCTCATGCAAAGTGACAAAACACGAAAAAGCATGCATTGAAAATCAACACGTGTTTATTCCTTTTGCATTTGATACCTTCGGTTTTCTTGCACCTGAAGCGGTGGAGTTTCTGAATAGAGTTCAGCGCGTTATGAATAGCAACGTTATGACACCTAAATCCACAAATGTGGTTTTTACTAGAATTAGCTTTGCAATTCAAAAAGGGCTTGCGGCGCAGCTTGTTGCTCGCTTGCCTTCTACAGTTATGTAATTAAACTTTTAATTGATAGTAAATTTTTTAAAAAAACATTACTGTACCAAATTGGTGTTCCATTTTCAAGGAATCTTCTTCAGCCATTACAAAACAAAACACACTGATTTCTAGCACTAATAAGAAAAAGCTATAATAAGTTAAAAACAACAAAATTAAGTAAATCCCTACATCAACTTAGGGTTAAAAATGTGAATGATATGTCAAAAGGGTGGTAACTAGACCACAAAGCAAAAGACCACCAGAACTAATGATGTTTCTTTCCGCCCAACTACCAAATAAAAGTTCTTCGGTCTTCTCGAGTTCCAAATTCTTGTCCATGTCGAATTGTGCCACTTTGGTTTCTTCTCGAGTTCCAAATTCTTGTCCATGTCGAATCAGAGGTAATTATTGGGACCCATTTGCTTATGAATGGGTTGGTTTGGTTGTGTTTCATCTTTATACGGGTCAAGTAAGGAATTCAGCTAATGGAGAGATGGGTCAAACTTTCTTAACTCGTTTTCCTTGAAGATTTAAATTGTTATTGCAACAAGGAACATTTTTCTGTAGTCATAATTAACATATTAATAATTTAACAGAACGAAAATGCGGGGTCCATAAACAGATATAGCAAAGGGGAGATACACCTAACTATCAGTAATTATGCAGTAACTAAACTTTATGAACAAGTATTATATTTGCAGACAAGAGCATTCACATCCATTATGCATTTATAAGATGCCTTTAAGTTAGAAATGTCTTAAAATAAGTCCATGAGTACAGCAGCGTTGGAACCCTCAAAATTACAACCGCCAATTCGACACATGCAAGAGGAAGCAAATTCAAAGAAACCAAAATGTCACAATTCAACATGGACAAGTATTTGGAACTCGAGAAAACCAAAGTGACACTAGTTCACTTTATTTGGAACTACCAAACAAGGTGGTAGTCCTGCAGGATGCAACTCTGTACGTGTTGAAATGGAATGCATTAATCTACCTTGGTTGAAATGGGACGGCAATGAAGACTTTTCTCCTGTAAGCCAGAATACAATGCCGCCTCCTACGACTCCGAAGTCCAAACTGTGTGATCCATCTCGGGTATTATATATACATCTTTTATTTCTACTCTTAATTTTGTGTATTTTTAAAAACAAAAAACTGTTTAAAGAAATGTTTGAAAACATTTTAAAATTTAAATTCTTTTATGGAACAAATTCAATTAATTTTTAAAAAATAGTTAAAAAAAAATTTAAAAATCTTTTTTGGGAAGGAACAAGTTCAGTTAAATAATGAAAACATTTTAAAATTAAATTATTTAAAAAATAAATAAAATAATGTTTGAAGACTTTTTTTTTAAAAAATTGGAAGAAAAATATAAATATATTATTTTTTTTAAAATATTTCAAATAAAAAAAGTAAATTTTTACCGCAAAAAAATTAAAACTTTTATTTTTGGAAAAAAAAATTTAAGATACACAAAATTAAGAGTAGAAATAAAAGATGTATATAGAATACCTGAGATGGATCCCATAGTTTGGATTTCGGAGTCACATGAGGCGGCATTGTATTTTGGCTTACAGGAGAAACGTCTTCATTGCCGTCCCAATACAACCAAGGTAGATTAATGCCTTCCATTTCATTAGGTACAGAGTTGCAGCCTGCAGGACTACTACCACCTTATTTGGTAGTTCCAAGTAAAGTTGAACTAGTGTCACTTTAATTTTCTCGAGTTCCAAATAAACTGGACTTTCAAATGCTTTTCTTTGCTCCTCTTTTCTTTGCTCCTCTTTTTCCAAAGCATGTTGCCTCTTCAAATCTTCTAATTATTCCCGAGTACAGTAACGTGGGTCCGGTTGAGACCTCCCAGAATCTAAATTTCCCATACCCGCTAAGTTCCTGCCTAGGCCCGCTATATGTGCACGATTTCAACTCTGAGTGACTTCAGCCAAGATTTCTCTATCCGTCTTGGGCGGGATGGTTCTAGCGGTGATTCCATCTTGAATCGCCTTCATTTGTGCCTATGTAGTTAAAAAAAGTTAAATATAAATGTCGGAAGGCTGTTTGGTAATTGGTGCAGCAGTTACCAAACCCATTTGACATTCCTACTTTTCTATATCAGGTTATTGCATACATATATATCTGTTCAAAGCAAAGGCAAATTCGAACACTATTTTCTGAGTGCTTATTTTCTTCTGCTTACCAGCACAAGGGAAATCACCAATCTAACACGCCCTCACAATCAGATTTCACCAAATACATTCATATCATTACACCTAACTATTCGACTACCCTTTTGATCATGGATACCCTTTTGGGGCTCCACATTTCCATAGCAAACAAGACAATACTCTACATTTGGGGGTGGCCACGGACGTTACTCTGGATTATCCTAATTACAAGTTAAGATCAATTTTTAAATAATAGGAAAAGTAATACCTTATAAGTATCGGCTAAATCTTCTAACATAAACAAGTTTTTAACTTAAAAAAAATGTGTAACCATATCGCCCTACGACTATTTAAACTTAACTGTTTGAACCACTACAACAAATTCAAATACAAATCAAATCCAAATTTGATTTAAACAAGTAAATACTCTATATAACTATATATCATTTCAAACAGCTCTACTTTGCTCCACAACACCAAATTTTCATACAAACGTACAAATCAAACGCAACACGAACACCTATACGTACCATCTCGATGTACAAAATTAATAAGCAAATAAACTAAATAACCTCTATCGTAACCAAAAAGAAGACCACATATGCCAGCAAGGCAGCAACGAGTGTAGATGCATTTCACTCACATAAATTTAAAGTGTACAAAAATTACTTACATAGAGCGTTTCGTTTTCCCGAATACGAAAATTGCCGTCTTTATTTGTATGGCGACGCCTCCAATGATCTATCAAGCCCTCATAACGCTGGTTTTCTTTGAACTATATATGTATATATGAACAATATAAAACAAATTAATAATGAACTATATATAAACAATTTAAATACCTTTTAAATATTACATACGAATTCGTGTCTTTTTTGTGTGAAAGATTTTGATCCTTCGTGGGTTGTCACTTTGTTCTTCGCTCTATTTGTGGCATTCCTCTCCGATTGTTCCATCCGATACGGTTTGGACCAGAAGTTAACAAGTTATTGCCACTTAGCATCTCCAACTTTCCACTTCGGCGGCTTCTCCGCCTTGCCTGCTCAACTGTCTTCTTATTAAACCACTTATCCTTGAACTTTCATTTGTTGTCGCTATATCGACGTGCAAAATCCCTCTGAAGCCAAGCCCTCACCAAGCTCCCCACTGTCTTATCTTCGCCATTAATTTTTAATACACTCTTGTCATCTAAGTGTGGCTGCAAGTCAAAATAGGTCTGCCAATAAGTACACATTTAAATGAACACACACTTTCAAATAAGAGGATTGATATACACACGCAACAGCTATTCAGCATATAGCCAAATTAAAGTCAAAGAACATGAATTAGTTATATGATTAGGATACATTATTCACAATCTGTGCTGTTGATCGACGTTGACTAGCGATTTATATTTTTGTAAGTTTTAGTCTTTCACATGTTCGTCTACGTTTAAAGAAAGTCGAAATACACTTATCCTATTAGCAGTGAGTTAAGTTTGAAACCACTTGCTGAACACGCTTTGTTGAAAGAAGTAAACAAGACCTGGAGTCGTGGGATTAACGGAACCTTATCCGCTAGAGGGACTTTCTCCCAAGAATCATAATACTGGGGAATTTCCCTGATTAGTACCCCAGGATAGCTAGAGAAGTGTGCACCATACGGGCCTACTGGTTTGAAGGTCTTTTGATCCTACTCCTCGAACACTATCTCCAGATTGCGGTTGCCATTTTTTTTAAAGGCCTTTTTTGACGCCTTATGTTTGCTTCCCCACGTTTCCCTGAACATAAAAATATAAGTACTGAGTAACAAGTAATCAAAAGTTCATAGACATTTTGCTTAAAAAGTGGCAATAGAAAAAAATAATATTAAGGCAAAATGCATTCCTTCGTGGTTCGGGCATCACTTGCAAATGTAAATGAAGTTCATTACAAGACATTAAGAGTACAAAACCTTCTTCTTTTTAAATGACAGCAGCATATTATAACACTAGTAGCCGTAGTAAAACTATAGGATATTAATAGGATAGAAGAGTGACTAATAACAGTTCATAGGATATTAGAAGTAAGAATCTTATAACACTAGTAGTATTAAAACTATTAAATATTAGAAGTGGGATACAAAACAAGCAAATTTCATTATTGAAGATTAAAAGTAAGATATAACAGTAGAAGTTTAATTATAGAATATTAACAAGTTTACTTATAGAATATTAACAATTTTTTTATTCTTATAGTAGTTGTGTTTTAACATTTTTACTTTTATTTGAGCTCAATTAAAATATATTAGGCCGCTGTAAATTAGTATACATGTCCACGTTATTTATGGCAGGAGTGATTGAACATATTGAGGTTGCTTTCCACATATTTACTTCTGAGTGGGTTGATTTAGGTTATTAGCTAAGGGTCTGCGGGGATGTGTGCAGAAAAACTGGTTAGGACCTGAGGTATCATTCAGACCGTTTTCATTAGCTTATTGAGCATATAACTTATTTAAGTTCAGAAACTTCATTATCATAAGATCATAAGCAAATAAAAAGTGAGCTTCCTAGATTTGTAAATGTTCACTGTGTACACTCTTTACTGTTAATGGTCAATTCAAAATTCGTATTACATCAAACATAATTAACAAAATTTCTTTATCTTGTTATCTCTGAGGGGTAAACATTCTAAACTAATCATTAAGATCTCTCATTAATTGGTGCATGAATTGTGAGCAAAAGTTACAAATGGCTAATGCATTTTTGTAAAAGCTTGGTGCTCGCCAAGTTTTTGGTAAACACCTTTTGAAACATGCTCCAATGTAAAAAAGCTATTTTGAAATATTTCTAGAATAATAAAAATATTTTCATGATTTATGCATTTTGTATGCTCTATATCAAGCAAAAGAATTTTTTTTTTTATCAAAAATGCTTTATTTTTAACTTACACTTTAGGCCTCGACAAGGCTCGAGTCGCCTTGAGGTTAGGCACACAAGTCTCAAGGTTCACTTTTTTTTTATTACTTTATGATCGTTTAGTAGTTAAAAAAAGTAAACTGGGTTCATCTTAACAAAGATATATGATAAGAAAAAACAATAAAAATAACAAACTCAAGATGCAGACCAAGCACAAGCATGAAAACCAGATAATATGCACCTCCTGACTTAATTATAGCATATGCACCAATCCATTATTGTTCAATTACCTTCGTTTTCTTTCACTCTAGTACATTATAATTATTTACAGCTTTTTATGACAGTTTCTCGAAATCAACTTTTCTGATTTTCGAGTGTCAAGGGAATATATTCAATACAGATTCTTCTTCCTTATGTACGTGTCTGATCTTAATGTAACATTTTCCAAATCAATTATGTCAATGAGCTTCAAGTCTAAAGCCATAGAGTTCCACAAACATCATATGTCAGTCACAAAAACACACAAATGAAAAAAGTATTTCATGTGACATAACCAGAACGCTAACATAGAACCAGATTATACCGTACGATTCATATGGCATCTTCAGGGAATAAATCTCAAGTCAATAAAATGGGGGGTGTTTGTTTCGGCTTATATAGTCGGCTTATAGCTTATTTGGTTTTGGGCTTATATTTCATAAGCTCACTGTTTGTGGCTTATTTGAAAACTTTGTGGCTTATATAAGCTTATTATAACATAAGAAACTTATGTAAGCCGAAAAGTGTCAAAATAAGTCATGAAAATCGAGCATATGAAACATAATCCAAACACCAAAAACGCCATAAGACGACTATATAAGCCGAAACAAACACCCTCATAACATCACATAAAAAAAAGCTAATTATACATAAATATAAAGAAACCTTCAATTTGTGGTCTGGCTGTGATGGTGGTGGCAGACAGCAACGTAGGTGAAAAGTCTTCATTGCCGTCCCATTTCAACCAAGGTAGTTTAATGCTTTCCACCATTTCAACAGGTACAGAGTTGCATCCTGCAGGACTACCACCTTGTTTGGTAGTTCCAAGTAAATATGTTTCCGCTTCTTCAGTTAATCTTTTGGACACTCTGTTCCTATCATTGCTCCTCTGAAATAAATTCAAAACATGAGTATAAAAAGAACATGTATCCAACGTGAAGGTCTTAAAACCATCACCAGTAATGAGTAAGAGCATTTAAAGGTTACAATTATTATTGTCGGCCGCAAAGGTGTCAATTTGGGTTCTCTATTTATCTCAAATGGGTTGATTGGAAAAATAGCTAAAAAGTAATCTAGCCAAATTCGAACTTGTGTTTTGTTAATGCATATAGCCTATAAATTTGATTTTAGATATTGTTGTAAACTTGTAATCATAACACAAAAATTCTGAATCATTAATTAGAAGTTTTTTTTAGGTTAATCTAACCCAAAAAACTACCAATTGTGACAATAACCCGCGACATCCTGACCAAAGAATTTTGCCACCTTAGTCGCTTGCCAATAGCAACACTAGATAGAGAAGTCAGGGAACTAAACCTTTCGAGGGTATGAGACTCTTTGTGCTTTAGCATTCCTCTTGGGCTCTGGAAGCACCTCCCTAACAATCTTGTACCGATCTTGACCTCTTGGCTCCGGCTATAATAAAAAAAAAATCAAGCCATCGGCTATTTCAGATAAACTAGAACACGAAGCATAAAGTGGTAAAGATATAAAATAATGACTTCAAATTGCATAAAGGTTCAACTTTTAAACATGAACCCAACTATCAAAGGCATGCTAACTAATACCCATCCTCAAAAATTAAACCCATGCAGGTTATTACCTGTTTGTTCTTTCTTGGTGCATTATCAGATTTGTTTGAGTACAAGCGATCATGGACGGATAATGCAGAAGGCTTTCTTCCCATGGTCTGGATGATTTAAGTCAAACTGATGTAGTCAGAAAAACAATGGACCAGACAGATATTACTGAAAAAGTTGGCATCCCATTTTTAACAATTACGAGAAACTTGTTGTAAACTTGTAATCATAACACAAAAATTCTGAATCATCAATTAAAAGTTTTTTCAGGTTAATCTAACCCAAGAAACTACCAATTTTGACAATCACCCGACAACCCGACCAAAGAATTTTGCCACCTTAGTCGCCTGCCAATAGCAACACTAGATAGAGAAGTCAGGGAACTAAACCTTTCGAGGGTATGAGACTCTTAGTGCTTTAGCATTCCTCTTGGGCTCTGGAAGCACCTCCCTAACAATCTTGTACCCATCTTGACCTCGTGGCTCCGGCTATAATAAAAAAAATCAAGCCATCAGCTACTTCAGATAAACTAGAACATGAACCATAAAGTGGTAAAGATGTAAAATAATGACCTCAAATTGCATAAAGGTTCAACTTTTAAACATGAACCCAACTATCAAAGGCATGCTAACTAATACCCATCCTCAAAAATTAAACCCATGCAGGTTATTACCTGTTTGTTCTTTCTTGGTGCATTATCAGATCTGTTTGAGTACAAGCGATCATGGACGGATAATGCAGAAGGCTTTCTTCCCATGGTCTGGATGATTTAAGTCAAACTAATGTAGTCAGAAAAACATGACCAGACAGATATATTACGGAAAAACTTGGCATCCCATTTTTAACAATTACGAGAAACTTAAACTTGAGGAAGTATCATTTACCGAGTAGCCATCGCGTGACCTTAAGGCAGGTGCTTGGCTCATAGACCTGGTAATTCTTCGATGACTTGAAGCAGTTGGTCTTTGGAATGAAGCAATTCGACTATTGCCATTATTAATGCTCCAAGACTTAAGTTGACTGGCAGAGCTCTGAGAAACATCAATATCGCCGTGTCAATTAAATCAACAATTTGATAAGCGCTAAACCAGAATCAAGCAACAATTCCCAGAATTACAGTACAAAATATAAATCCAACATCATGAGAGATTATGAAAAAACCTAGGCTTTATAATAAAAATTTGTGCACCACAACATACTTACACACATAAAAATCATGGCGCGTTTACAGCTTATTATGTAGCTTATAATTTAAGAGATTGTTTCTTTAAAAGCTCTCATAAGCTCTGTCATCCAAATAATTGACTGGTGCATATTCCTATAAGCTAATCGCAAACATACCATCCAAAACATCCACATAAACTTTTACCCTTCTAATCACGTTTCCTTTATTAACATGCCAAAAACAAGTTAAGAGATTAAATTTCATTTTAGATTCTTACTATATCATATAAGAGCAGATGAGAAAAAAAAATTAACCACGAGAAGGAAGAGAAATAACTATAACCACACATTATGAATGCATTGACTTCAATTAGGCTACCTGCAATGGTCACCGATCGCGCTGTCGGTCGGCCAGTTCCCTACCCGTATAAACAAATAACACCAAAAGCATTAAACAACAATCTGAAAAACAAAAATATACCTCTGAGTCACAAATCTGATGCATGGCAACCGAAACCGACCTCCTCTTACTACTATTCACACCACCGTTATTCAAATTATAGCTACTACTACTAATATCCCCATTCCCATTCCCGTTCCCGTTCCCTTTACCATCATTCCTTGGCGCATCAGACCACCTACGCCTACGCCTCGACAATCCAACACTACTCCCACCACTCGTAACAACAACCTTATTATCATCTTCATCATTTGTAACAACAACCTTAACATTATCGTCATTTCTGAACAGTTTTAATCCAACACGTCCGCTATCCCTAGCAATTCTACTAACACCACAAGTCGTAACAACATTAACATTATCGTCATTTCTGAACAGTTTTAATCCAACACGTCCGCTATCCCTAGCAATTCTACTAACACAGCTAACATCACCACTAACATCACCGCTACCTCTAACTGTATTATTAGTACGTGTAGCAGTAGGTAGGACGACGTCCACGTCAGGAGATGACGTCATGACGGGGTTTGATTTTGATGATGGTGAGTCGTCGGAGGTGGTGGTGGGTGGTTGGGTGATGCATTTGAATACTGACGTGGCCATTATCAGGCCGCTAATTAGTAGGGTTAGCATAATTGAGTTAAGAAAAATAATTTAAATTTCTATGAAGAAGAGACAGACGATGGTTTGAAGAAGATGAGTTGAGGAATAAATAAGGGCAAAGGGAAATAATTAATGGAAAAGAGTTTCAACTTTCAAATGGAAATGATTATGTAATTAATGTCATGAGTTGACTTACTCACTTGACATCTATGTTTGCTTTTTTTTATGTTCTATTTTTAGCAAATTTAACGTAAATTGATTCTGCATGTCATCAGTTGACTTACTCACTTGACATCTATGTTTGCTTTTTTTTATGTTCTATTTTTAGTGATTTGGGAGCAAAGAAGAAAGACAATAATATTTGTATTCTGTAATAACAATATTATTAGCAAGTTTATAGAATCATTAGATTGTAACGTAAATTGATTCTGCATGTCATTTGTAGACATACTCTCAGATGTTATCTGTACATCTGCAATTGAAATTGATGAGTAAAAAGTATAATATTTGTTCGTCTCATAAATCGTCACTGGGCACCGGCCGTCACATTGCGCGGGTGTCATGCTAGTATAATAGTATAGATATAAAGCAAATTGTTAGATATCTTTCTCAAATTAAATATAATTACATTTTGTAACAACTTATTGTAACAAACTTTTTTATCAACCTTTGAAAATAATATTTTTTAGTTTTAAATTGAAATATCTTTTTATCTATTTATTATTCTCATAATCTAAATTTACAATAATTTTTAAAATTTTGTGTTCTTTAATTCAATATATATTTCTAGGAATTTTATTAACTTTATTTTTTTTATTTTTGACGAGTTTATTTTAATTTAATTTTTTTACATTTTAAATTAATATTAATACAATTTTGATTGATAAAATAGCAATATTTGTTCATTTTAAAAATCATCATCAAGTATTCGTCGTAGCATTACACGAATCATGCTAGTTATATCTAATATACTAAACTACCCTACTTGAATTGGATCGCTAGCATTCGTATGGGTTCTAAATTGAAAAAGATGTTTGAAGGTGTTAACCATGTGGCTTGGTGGCTTCTTTGGATGTTCGAAAATAAGAAGCTCTTTGAGAATAAGGGTCCTTCTAAGACGACTATTTTTGATGATATAGTTAGTAGATCGTTTTATTGGTGTAATAGTAGGAATAGAGTCAACTTCACTTAGAACGATTGGCTTAAGAATCCGTATTTAATTGTTTTGTAATTCTAGTTAATAATAAAATCGCCGTTCAAAAAAATATTTGTTTAATCACACCTACAAGTTAGCTTGAAAAACAACTAGCATGGTTCGTGTTTGACTAGCATCGATTATCAATAACCATTTAAACTAAGTGATAATTGATCATCATTTACATGCATACCTCGTATCTCATGTATTTCATAATTATATGAGTTGTAAACATTAATAAATCGAAGTTTAAATCTACAATATAAGTAAATGGAAGCCCAAATCTAAAATTATTAGTAAATTCATTGAATGTATAAAAAAACTCGTCATGATTTGTCAAAATCATAAAGTAAAAAACATAAAGTAAGATACTGTAGAGCCCCTGCAAGACTACGAAAAAGTGTTGGATTAGAAACGGGAATACCATCTGCACCTAGTTTAGATTCTGTATCGACCGGTGTACGAGAAGGCTGGCAGTTAAGCATGACAGCTCGTTCAAAAATATCTAAAGCATAGTGCTGTTGAGATAGAAACATCCCTGAAGAATTACAAGTAACAAAGATGCCAAAAAAATAATTATGAGGGCCAAGATAGACATAGAAAACTCCCTATGTAATGATGAAATTATCTGCTGCAAGAATGTAGTAGAAGAGACAGTAAGCAAAATGTCATCAACATATAACAACAAATAAGCGGTATGTGAACCCTAACAAAGAATAAACAGGGAAGAATCACATGGACTGTGGTAGAACCCAACCCGTGTAGCATAACTGGAAAATATCTGAAATCAGGCCCTTGAGGCCCGCTTAAGGCCATAAAGAGACCGTTGTAGGAGACAAACATAATCTCGATGTTGCGGATCCCGAAAACCGGGAGGCTTATGCATATAGACCGTCTCTGATAAGTTATCATGTAAAAAGGCATTCTTGACATCGAGTTGATGAACGAGCCAATTTCTCGATGTTGCTAAGCTAAGCACGGTGCGAATGGTAGTGGGTTTAACAACCGGACTAAATGTCTCATCACAATCGACACCAACCTGTTGACTTCGTCCATTAGCAACAAGGCGAGCCTTGTATCTACTCAGGGATCCATCTGTAGAGTACTTGTGCTTAAACAACCACATGAAACGAACAATGTTCGTGTCAGGTGGTCGTGGCACAAGAATCCAAGATTCACTTTTAATAAGCGCATTATATTCATCTAACATGGCACGTTGCCAATTTGGCTCAGAAAAGGCGATGTTGTAGGATTTAGGTATGGGTGAAATGGTGGACACATTGAGAGTGAGAGGCTTGGTGGGTTTATTTGTACCGAGCTGAAAGCGTGTGACCATGGGATAGGTTGAATTAGGGTTAGGGCAAGGTGTGGTGGGCATAGTAGTGGCATTTTAGGTTTAGGTCAACGGTGGTGCTGTGGGAACGGGCGTGGATTGCCTTGGTTGTTGTACTGTAGATTGTGCCGAGGCTTGTTGGTTTTGTGGAGGTGTTTGCTGTAAATGTTGCGGTGGGGAAGCTGGTTCTATATGGGCCATGGGCGTATGAGCCGAGTTGGGAGGTTCATGTGGTGGTTTAGGTGCAATGGACGGTGTAGGTTTAATGGTGGATGTAATAATAGACGTATCAGAATCGTCCTCGAGGAACATATAAGAGGGTGGATTTGTCGGGGTTACTGAGCCACAAGGGAAAATGGTTTCGTCAAAGGTGACATTGCGGGATATGATTACGTATTGAATGTAATCCCCTAATCTCGAGTTCGATCCTATTACACGACTATTAAATATAAGTCCATAAACTTTCAGCTCCCACTTGAACATATTTCGAATATCGTGATTACATTGACTAGCGTCTAGTTACACTAGCAATGTCTCTAGTACAACTCGAGTAAGATCTCTCGGATAAAACCTTTTAATGATTCATCATTATTATTATCCTTTTATTTCTAATACAACGTTAATAAGGATATGGATCTTAGTCATTCTTTTCATTAACCATTCTGTTTCTCATTCACAGATTCAGAAAGATTACCAAAACAAATTTGGGTGTGGCCACACCAACATCTTACTAATCCAACGATGGGCCCAGCTGTATTAAACTCCAAAACGAAATTGAAGGAAATAAATTCCATATTGACTACAAGCAAAACTCATGAATTTTGCAACACTTCCGAAAATAATCCTTATAGCTACCAGTTACGTTTAGCGTTAGATTATTCCACAGATATGCACTAGATTCATAACAGTTTCCTGGTATCTCAAGTCTAAGGATAAATATTTATGATTTACTTGATGCAAAGATCCACAAAGTAAAATCATATAGTTGGGATAAGTCCAATATTCGACTCATCGAATATCATCCAAAATCGATCAATATACTTTCAAGTATACTCTATCGCAATTTTGATTTGTCTTTATATAATAATATTCCCGTATTATTAATCGACAATGGACATTTAGCATAACAATTTATTCATGGATTAAGTAAAACATGTAAAATAGGATACAAAGTTAAGTAATAAGAATAAACAAAACCTAATCTTTATTTTATTAAATAATAATGTCTTAACATCCTTTATCCAAATACTAATCACATATTTATTGCATGAGTTTGCTAGCTAGTTGCAACCCAATAGCCTTGGCATGCTTAACTACCTTTGGTCTAGGCAAAGCCTTAGTTAAAGGATCAGCTACGTTATCATCTGTGTGAACTTTTATTAATTTGATTTCACGAGCTTCAACTTGTTCTCGGACGTAGTTATGTCTACATTTAAAGTGTCTGGCTCCTTTCATGAATCCAGAATCATTGGCGAATATTATTGCAACACAATTGTCGCAATATATATCAATAGGTTCTTTAATTGAAGGCATCACTCCAAGATCTCCAATAAACTTCCTAATCCAAACAGCTTCCATTGCAGCTTCTGAAGCAACCATGTACTCAGATTGAGTAGCATGCATTGTAATCGTTTTCTGCTTCTTGCTCTTCCAGTCAACTGCTCCTCCATTGATAACAAAAATGTAACCCATCTGAGACTTCGTATCGTCTTTATCACATTGCCAGGACGCATCACAGAAACCTGTCACATTCATTTAAAACATATCTTCTCCTCAAATAATTTAGAATATGTTTAACAACAGTCTAGTGGAGCTTCCCTGGATTCTGTTGGTATCTACTGACCAAGTTCTGAGCAAATGCCACATCAGGCCTAGTGCATCTTACAACATACATAATAGATCCTACAGCCGGAGCATAACTCACCTTCTACATGTATGCCTCCTCTTCAGGAGTTGATGCATCCATCTCATGACTCAGATTATGCTTAATTTACATAGGTTGAAAACCTTTCTTTGAATTATGCATATTATACTTCTTCAATATCTTATCTATATAAGCATCTTGACTTACACCAATTAACCGTCTTCTCCTATCCTGATAGATCTTAATTCCCAGAATGTATGCAACTTCTCCTAAATCCTTCATAGAAAAACATTTACCAAGATAATCATTAACATCTTTAAGTCTTGGAATGTTACTTCTCATGATTAATATGTCATCAACATATAGGACTAGAAATACTACATCACTCCCACTAGCTTTGCGATATACACATGGCTCATCACGATTTTGAATAAATCCGAACTTTTTTTATTTCTTCATCAATTCGTTTATTCCATTAACGTGATGCTTCCTTCAAACCATAAATAGATCTTTGAAGTTTTCACATGTGTCTTGGATTCTTAGGACAACATACCCTTCCGGTTGTTGCATATAGATGTCTTCATCTAAGCGAACGCTCAAGAAGGCAGTTTTAACATCCATTTGCCATATCTCATAGTCATAGTATGATGCTATAGCTATGAGAATCCTAATAGCTCTTAAGTCTGCTACAGGAGAAAATGTCTCCTCGTAGTCTATGCCAAAAGTTTGAGTAAAACCTTTAGCTACTAAACGAGCTTTATAGGATTGTACTTTTCCATCCATGTTGGTTTTCTTCTTGCATATCCACTTATGTCTTACTACTTTAGCATTTTGAGGTGGATCTACAAGAATCCAAACATCATTAACTTTCATGGATTTCATTTCCTCATCCATAGCAACCATCCATCTATCCTTATCAGGATAAAGCATGGCGGACATATAATTAGCAGGTTCACCAAGATCCCCTACTTCATCATCATCCTCTATGTTAAGACATATATTTCTATTTGCATTTTTAATCCTTTCAGATCTACGTAGAGAAACTAATTCCGGTGCAACAGCCAGACTTTCTGGTTCTATAGGAATTATTTCGCTAGTGTTTTCAGAAGGTAATGTATCTATCTGAATCTTTTCAAGATCATAATTTCTCCCACTGAATTCTTGATTTACAAGATCACTTTTAAGGAAGTCTCCATACCTAGCAACAATTACTTTGTTCAGGTGGATAGTAAAAGTAGTAACCCATAGTTTCCTTAGGGTATCCTACAAAGATACGTTTCACATATCATTCTTAGAGTTTGTCTCCCGTGTCACGTTTCACATATGCCTCGCAACCCAGACCTTTAAATAAGACAAATATGGCTTCTTGCCATGCCATAGTTCATATGGTGTCTTATCGACCTTTTTTGTGGGAACCATATTTAAAATGCGAATAGTAGATTCTAAAGCATAATCCCAAAAGGAAAAGGTAAAGTTGTAAGATTAAACATAGATCGCACCATATCTAATAATGTATGATTTCTACTTTCGAATACACCATTTTGTTGTGGATTATAGATAGAAATAAGATGCCGAACAATTCCATTCTCACTTAGATAATCTATAAACTCTTGACTTAAATATTCACCACCTCTATCAGAACGAAGACCTTTAATCTTCTTTCCTTGTTGCAGTTCTGCTTCTGCTTTAAACACTTTAAATGTTTCAAATACCTCATGTTTATGTTTAAGTAAATAAACATAACCATAACGACTATAATCATCCGTAAATATTAAGAAGTAGCTAGGACCTTTCCTTGACACATGTCTAAGTGGTCCACACACATCAGTATGTATTAATCCAAGTATATCAGTAGCTCTTTTAATATTGCTATTAAAAGGTTTCTTGGTCATCTTCCCAGAGATACAAGACTCCCATTTATCAAATGATTCATCGTTGATATTTTCCACAATACCATCACGTTGAAGCTTTTGTATACGAGTCTTGCCAATATGGGCAAGTCTACAATGCCAAAGATAAGAAGAGTTCTTGTCAAACTTTCTCTTCTTATTCATGCTAAAAACAGAATTATTATTATTCTTGGATTCATTATCATGCATGTCTATTTCAGACACACCATTCACAGAAATTGCATTAAAATAGATAATGCCATCCTTCCAAACATAAATTCAATTATTATCAATAGTGTGAACGAATCCATTATTCAATAAACAAGAAAAGGATATAACACCCCTAACAATTGTAGCATTTGTAGGTGCATAATGACAATCATTTAAAATCAGTACTAAACCCGAAGGTAAAACTAAATTAAATGTACCTATAGCTTCAACTGTTGCTTGTGCACCATTGCCCACTTGAAGAAATTGTTCCACATAGGATAGCTTCCTTTCTAGATTAAATCCGTGCAGCGTATTACAAATGTTAATACCAAATCCCGTATCATATACCTAGGAATTTAATTTGTATGTTAAACTGAATAATTCAATCATAAATAAAGTACCTAAAACTGCAGCGCTCTGCTTAGACTTCTTCTTTATTTCTCGCAACTCTTCGAGGAAAAGAGGGCAATTCCTCTTTTAGTGACCACTTGCCTTGTAATGGTGACAAGTCTCATCCTTCTGAGATTTATTCTTCTTGACAAAGTTCTGCTTAGGTTCCGAATAAGTTGCAACTTGTTTGCCTTTATCACCCTTGCCTTTGCCTTTCTTCTTATTCACTTGCGGTTTTGGCTTACTCGCTCTACCCTTTTGTATGGTTAGTACGGGAGGAGTAGAAGTGATGCTTTGTCCTTTAACCCCTTTTCGTAGTCATTAAGTATTGCATGCAAATCATTAACTGTCTTCCCCGTGCAATGCATATTATAGTTTCGAACAAAACCATTGTAGTCCTTGTTAAGGGACCTATTGATCAAGTTGATAGCCATAATATAATCATAGGGATGTCCTAGTGTAATGAGTTTTTCCATATAACCCCTTATCTCCAAGTAATGGACACTGACAGACTTTCTAGGAGTTTTCTTGCAGCTATGCAAAGCATCTAATAAGTCATAGATCTCCACAGATTGCGGCTTCTTGAACATAGTGTTGAGCTCGTCAAGCATTCTCTTAGGTGAAAATAGCTCATACTTCTGTTGAAGTGGAGGAGCCATTTTTCCTAAACATAGCATCGTGTTTAAGCCTTTGCGCTTTAGAAGCTCCTTTAGCAAGACCCTCTGGATAAGGAGTGGTCAAGATATCAATAGTACCCGCTACTCTCATGACAATTCTTAGTGAACGGTACCAATCATTGAAGTTTGGGCCAGTAAGTTCAGGATGATCAAAAAACGCTTTGAACGAATAACTTATAGTGTTATTGTCAGTTTGAGCCATTTCTACACAAATAAGTTCAAATATTAGTATTTTCGATAATAAAATACTTTCAAAAAAAAATAAAATTACCTCGGTATATAAACCACAGTATTTTCCTTGAATCCTAGAACTATATTGACATAGATCTATTACATCAGTTGATCTGCTAGTAATGAATGTACTCAACATAGCGACTTGTCAAACAATTCAATTGACAAACAGTTTTCAATTTCTAGATTTTTAAGGGATTTACATTTTCAAAAGAACGTTTTGCATTGTAAACATGTTTCATCCCTTCTGAATGCCTTAAGTTTCCAGATCTCACTGGGTAACTTAATTAAGTCGTCTAATCTGAATAACGTAAAACCATCGTACGAATTCTCATTCTATGAAAGTTTTCTCTCCATTACAATATCCTCCAAAAATCTCATTTGACGACGTAGTAATTTCAAGTGTTCGTCAATTAGATAGCATTCGACTTAAATATTAAGGGTATAAATTTGATGTCGAAATCAATGTACGGAGAAGCATGCATACAACTCCATAGCATAAGTTTAATAAAACATTTAGTAAAAATTTTCACAAGACTAAATCTCTACATAAATTATGTTGAGGTATTAATTAAACCGATCAAACAATTTACCCACAATTATTCACAACGTACTTTTTCTAGAACTCACCTAAAGCACAAAGCAATAACCTTATTTATTGTGTTTCGGATGTGAATTTGCGGTAAATCAACGTTAAGGTATAATTCAAATAATAATCATAGGTAATTTCATTTGACGCACAGGCGAGCCGGGAATTTTGTCAGCGACTAATGTCATAACACCTCCTTCCTTCACCGGGTACATGACCAGCGGTGCGTTATACCCACTTTATAGTTTGTCAAAAGGAGTAGGCCGTTAGATTATAATTGCAATTCACCAATCAACGTAGTGTTATGTAATTTAGATCTTAAACAAATCTTAATTTTCATATGATTTAGTCCATATTATTTCTTTTCTAAAAAAGACCCTTGTTTACAACAATTCAAACAATTTTAATTTAAACAAGTAAAAAAACTAAATCATAAACACATAATAACGTTTTATATGTGCAATAAATAAATCAAATAGCCACATGCATACGATTTATTTAATAATCATTAAATCTAGATTTTTATATTCATATAAAATTCTTCCCTAATTCAAGATTTATTGGATCAAATAAACAAGTAGCACATAAAATCATATAAACATATAATTTTACGATCCATGAAAACATGCACGTTATCATGGATCCTCCCTCAAATCTTAACAATTCAATATCTACGGATCGTAACCATACATGACATAACAATTAATCATGCAATTTAATATAAAATTATTACACATGTAATTTAGGGTTTAAAAAACAATTCACTTTTTTTTATAAAAATCGTAAAAAAACCCTAATTTTTAAAAAACATAAACCTAATTTTTAAGAAACCCTAAAAAACATGTTGTTTTAACTCAAAACAAATTATTAGTTAAAAAAACTTTAGATTTTAGATAATTATAACATGTTAAAACGGCTCTCTGATACCACTGAGGGATTATTAACATCATAACAATTATATAAAACCCTAAACGAAATCAAAGCATACATATAGCAGAAGCGATTTAACAAGATCATAATTAACACAATTATAATTAATCGAATTAGGC
Source organism: Glebionis coronaria (assembly GCA_025667525.1). Taxonomy (NCBI): domain Eukaryota; kingdom Viridiplantae; phylum Streptophyta; class Magnoliopsida; order Asterales; family Asteraceae; genus Glebionis; species Glebionis coronaria. The sequence continues at coordinate 608,653,495 of CM046880.1, forward strand.
TACATACCTTTATGCTAAAGCAAATCCACAAGATAAAGGACGAATCACCAATTAGAGTTTATAACGAACACCACCAAGATATAGTCTAAAGTAAGACTATATTACGATCTTGTACACATGTAATACAACGAGATAACCGTGATTCTCGCACGTGTAATCCGAGCTTCAACGCTTGTGGAAAATCTACCAAACGACCGTAGAGAGGGGCTAGGACTAGATTATAAGCAAAATCGAGCAAACAAGAAAACCAACCAAAACCCCTTTTGTGGGTTTGTCTTGCGATCGCAAGAAAGATATGAGATGGAGATATTTGTGTGTCTTGAATTATGAGGTGGGGTATTGTTTATATAGACCTAATTCCTGTAGTCTAAAACAAATAAAAGGAAAGTTTATCCCCCTCCCTTTGCCTCCATAACTGACGGCCCCAAACACCCCTTATGGGTGTTCCGGAATCTTCCATCCTTCTTTCTATTTATTCTACTTACTATTTATTCCATAACGCTCGTTAATACTTATCTCTTAATTTATCAACGATCATTAAAGTTATAGATAAGTTTAATTTAACAAACACATTAATATATATTTATTAAATAAATTAGTAAATACAATAAATATATTTATTAAATAAATTAACTCTTTACGTATTGAGTGCAATCCCGTAATATCGAGTTCGATCCTATTACACGACTATTAAATATAAGTCCATAAACTTTCAACGTGTAGTTTGGTTGGGTATGGTAGAGGCGAGTATTAGGGATTTCATTTTTTATCGCGGTGGATGGTAGTATATTAAGCAAGTAGGTAGCCATATAAAGAGCCTCAACCTAAAAGTGAGGGGGTAGGTGAGCTTGGAATAGAAGGGTTGGGATTAGGTTGTTTATAGTATGGATCATTCACTCGAATTTTCCATTTTGTTGAGATGTCCGAGGGCAAGAGAAGCGCATGTAAATGCCATTTTCTTCAAAAAGGCGATGAAGGTTGTGGTTATCAAAATCACCATCATGGTCACACTATTATGATTATTTTTAATTATGCTTAGATATAGATGATGGTAAATTGTTTTAATTATGCTTATTTTTATGATTTTTTTAATTTTGATTATGCTTATAAAATTTCATATATGAGTCACGGTGACTCATATATGAGTCATGGTGACTAATATATGAGTCATGGTGACTAATATATGAGTCACTATGACTCATATATGAGTCACTATGACTCATATATGAGTCACTATGACTCATATATGAGTCACTATGACTCATATGAGTCACGATGACTCATATATGAAATTGTACATATATAAGTCTTTTTTGTAATACGGGTAATAAAATAGCCTCTTTTGTAACAAAATCATGGTGACCCATATATGAGTCATTATGATGACTCATATATGAAACTGAAACATATAGATTTTATATTAAAACTTGTAGTAATTTACTAATTGTTTTTTGTTTGTAGTTCCTAAAAGGGCCACCAACTCTTATAAAACCAACCCTTATCCGCCTCCATTGTGAGGTGGAGGAGTCTGATGTTAGAAATTTAGTGCAATTGTGGGAACTAGTTATACTTGTAAATGGGTTTGGAGGTATGGAGTGTACACCAATTAAGTCCCTGACCTCCCTGGGCTCAATATAGTGGTTGTGCTGATGGTTGTATCATCAGTAGGATGAGCAGGAGGAAAGTGTTCATCAACAAGAAGAAAAGTTCATCAGTAGGAAGTTGCTCTTGTAGTTCCTACGGATGAACTGCTAATGAACCACATGCTGATAAACACTTGACTTAGCTAAAAGTCTTTGTAACTTCTTTGACCAAATTATGAGGGGTTTAATATTAACTTGATGACCAGGTTTATGGTCATGTAACCACAATGCTTTCATGTAGGCAGTTATAAGATTAATTGGCCGATTAATGCTCATAACTCCTTTGACCTTGAGTTACATTCTTAAGAATGGTATCCTTATATAAAGGGATAACACTTTCATGAGGAAAATACAAAAACATAAACACTTACATGCACAGAGTTCTTGATTTGTGCCTAAAACAAGAACTAACACTTGGTTTTATCCCAATGAGGTATTCGTGTTAACCCAGGTATAGGATCGAATAATCTTCTTTGGAAAATGATTACACGACTTCAAGTGATATCCGATAACCAATCATTGGTACGTAGTTAGGCTATTTATTATCTTCACCCTGTTGGAATGAAGTAAACCCCAACATTCAAAGGAGATTATTTTTTAATAATTAAATAATAATAATAATAATAATAATAATAAATTAAATAATAATAGTAATAATAATAAAATAATAATAATAATAATAATAATTCACTATTTTTTGTTGTTATCATTACTGGTTTCTCTATCTCGGTGTGGGCGATCCACCATCCCCATCTTTTTAAGTCCATTGTTGGTCCACTAACAAATCTCATTCCAATATTCCATTGCAATTTATATCTTCACTTATTAGGATCCATCTTCTATTAATAATAATTCCACTATTATCGCTACCTTTTTTTTAACACCATATCACGATCTATCTTTTCCTCGATCCATCATTTCTTGATCCATTTTTTCCATATTATCTCGATTCACCATTTCTAGTCTTTGTTTCGTTTCTTTCTTTTGTTGCAACCATCATCATCTCGGGTTGCCGCTTATTACAGAGGTGGTGTTGGGTTCTGTTTCCGTTTCCGTCTTCGACTCGTGAGTGGGTTGTGTGGGTTCATAGGCCGGGGTTGCTGTGTTGCAGGTTAGTTTTTTGCCGGTGGGCTTCGTTACAGGTGAGTTTGGAGTTGGTTCGTTGTAGTGGGCTTTGTTACTGGTGGGTTCGCTGTAGTAGATTTTGTTGTGGGTTTAGATTTGGTTCGTTGTGGGTCGGTAGTGGTTCGCTGGATTTGTTGTAGGTTGTGCTGATTACTGTTTGTGTGGGGGTTTAGGTGTGATTGGTTTGGTGTATGGTCTGGTAGGGGTTTGGTTATTGTTCGGTTGTGCTCTATTGTTCACGGCTGATGTGTTTTGGTTTGCTGCTGTGGAGGTTGGTTCTGGTTGCTGCCGTGGGTCTGTTTGTTTAGGGGCTCGGTTACTGTTTGTTTAGGGGCTCGGTTTCTGTTTGTGGAGGTTGGTTTTGGTCGCTGCCGTGTTTTGGTTTCCGGTTACTGTTTGTTTAGGGGCTCGGTTGTGGGTGGTTTGTTTTATAGGTCGGTAGTGGTTTAGTTATTGTTCGGTAGTGCTCTTTTGTTCGTGGTTGTATTGTTTTGTTCGCTGTTGTGGGGGTTGGTTGTGTTCGCGGAGGGTGTGTTTTGTTGTGGCTGTATTTTGTTGTGGTTGGTTGTGGTTGTTTTTTGTTGGTTGGGTTCGCTGTATTGTTGTGGGTTTTGATGTTTGGGGCTGCTGTGGGGGTTTTCGTTGCTGTGGGTGGTCTTTTGGTTGTGTGCTTCGAGGTTTATGGCTGCTGTGAAGTTTTTTTGCGCTGTGGGTGGTTTTTGGGTTATGTGTTCTGAGTAGTATTCAGGTTTTGGAGCAGCTTGTAGGGTCGCTTAGTGTTCGGTATTGGTTTTGGGCTTGTTTTTTGGTTGCGTGATTTGTGCAGTGTTCCGATTTCGGAGTAGCTTACAGGGTTTTGTCGGGTTGTCTTTTGGGTTTTATATGGCTTCCTGTGCTGCGAGCTTTATTCCGTGTCCGTTGCTTGGGTGTGATGGTTGTAGTGGTGGTCGAGATGCTAGGGGTCTATGCAGGACTTATTTTATCTCTTATTTTAGAACTCAGCACTTTAAGACGGATGCTTTAAAGGCATCTCACAAAGCACGTATTGCTAGTGACTATTTTGTTTTCTCAGTGTTGGACCATGCTCTCCATCAGGCGGGCATCTGGTTGTGTGGTGATTGTTTTTGTACTCTCACGTTCTCGAAGAACTGTAGGCATGATGATAGTGGTATTGTTTATGCGTTGGCTTTTGAGGAGGTTGCTATCTTAGGTGTTCCTATACCTAGTATTGTGGACTGTTCACGTTCGAGTGGTACTTCTAGCACGGTAGGTGGTGATTTGATTTCGTTTGGGTCGTCTCGGGTTGTTGATGGTGACGTGAGATATCTTCATTTAGATGTTGACCTTCTTGATCGGGTTTTTTTATGCGTTTGTGTACGGTCAAGTGTATTCCGCCTAAGTTGTGGCTTGGTTTTGCCAGAATCTTTCTCAGTGCTCTTGATAGGGTCATATCTTGCCCGGGTGATATTGATGCGTGGGTTGAGCTTCTTATTTTGCCGTGTTGTACCTTAGCTGTGTTTATGCCTTCTAGTAAAGCTCAGCGTCGGTCCGGTGAGAGGGAACGATGTCAGTTTGTTAGTATTTCTGGTGATATTGCTCGATGGAAGGATCCTGGGGAGAGGCTTGGTTTGATTAGGAATTGTTTAGCTGCCTCTTCCTCTTCAGGGCACGGGTTTTTGATTCCTAAGGATTCTATGGAGGCTAATATTTCCCATTGCAAGAGGAAATTGGGAGATGGTCATTTTTCTGCTGCTATTAAGGTCCTCACTTCTCACTATTACAAAAAATGATATCCGTCACACTAAAAAAGAGTGACCGTAGGCATACAGTTACACGCGGTATTTTTTTGTCTTTGTGACCAAAGGTCCCGCGACCGTAGGTACACTATGGTCATGATCTGATCTTTGTGACGATAACCAGGAAAAGAATGTGACCAATACTCGAAAATGTGTGACGAACTAGGTACAATATTTCGTGTTTTAGTGAATATGTGTGACGGTTAACACTCTATAGTTACACGAGTTTTGTTTAAGAGTGACTATTGTTTATAAATTTGTCACATGAATATACAATATCTGTGACATTTACTATGTGATTAGTGTATTCTGTGTGACTATGTGCATCAAATAGTCACATCAAGGGTATGTTTGTGTGACCTTTTATGACATGTAGTCACACAAATTATGCTAATGGCTCTGAGTTTGTCACATACAATTAAACAAATAGTTACCAATAGTAGTAATAAGTGTGACTGTATGCTTTGTCAAGTCAAGCCAATTGTATTTTATGTGACTATATGCATCTAATAGTCACATGAATTGTATGTTTGTGTTACCTTTTATGACATGTAGTCACACAAATCATGCTAATGGTACTGAGTTTGTCACATACAATTAACCAAAGAGTTACCAATAGTAGTAATAAGTGTGACTGTATGCTTTGTCAAGTCAAGCAAATTGTATTTTGTGTGACTATATGCATCCAATAGTCACATGAATTGTATGTTTGTGTTACCTTTATGACATGTAGTCACACAAATCATGCTAATGGTACAGAGTTTGTCACATACAATTAACCAAAGAATTACCAATAGTAGAAATAAGTGTGACTGTATGCTTTGTCAAGTCAAGCAAATTGTATTTTGTGTGACTATATGCATCAAATAGTCACATGAAGGGTATGTTTGTGTGACCTTTTATGACATGTAGTCACACAAATTATGATAATGGCTCTGAGTTTGTCACATGCGATTAACCAAAGAGTTACCAATAGTATTAATAAGTGTGAGTGTATGCTTTGCCAAGTCAAGCCAATTGTATTTTGTGTGACTATATGCATCTAATAGTCACATGAATTGTATGTTTGTGTTACCTTTTATGAGATGTAGTCACACAAATCATGCTAATGGTACTTAGTTTGTCACATACAATTAACCAAACAGTTACCAATAGTAGTAATAAGTGTGACTGTATGCTTTGCCAAGTCAAGCAAATTGTATTTTGTGTGACTATATTCATCCAATAGTCACATGAATTGTATGTTTGTGTGACCTTTTATGACATGTAGTCACACAAATCATGCTAATGACACTAAGTTTGTCACATACAATTAACCAAAGAGTTACCAATAGTTGTAATAAGTGTGACTGTATGCTTTGTGAAGTCAAGCAAATTGTATTTTGTGTGACTATATGCATCTAATAGTCACATAGAATTGTATGTTTGTGTGACTTTTTATGATATGTAGTCACACATTGGAATGTGAATAAGTGTGACTATGTTTCATCTTCTTGTAACCTTTCAGAATTCAATAAAAACAAATAACAAAATTCTGGAAATCAAATTTCAATTGCATTAATATATAAAATTGAATGTACATAATCAAATCAACAAATGTAATGTCGTATTATTCTCAAGTAACATACTTTTCACACAGAATCACATTTGTAAAGACTTTGAATCACCGTATTGTAAAGTCTTTTGAGCCTTGTTATTCCTAGCTTGTTTATGCATATGAGGAATAGTCATAAATGTACTTCCTGCTGGAACGTTTATCGAGCGCTTAGATCCTATCTTTGGTGCACTTTCAACAACAGCTTTCATGGTATTTGGTGGTGTTGTTTCCTGTATGGAAACAAAAGCCGTGGATTAAACATTGAACTAAATATGAAAAGATATGTATATGTAGGATGATAAATCAAGTGTATGTACCTCTTCCAAAAAAAACAACCTTTTCCTTTGGCCATGCCACGAAAATACCTTTTCATCCTTAACAGTTTTTAAACTATTATTTCCGTCATCAGGTATGAATGCTGCATCCACTATGGATTCATCAACTGAAACTTTGTAGCAATTTTTTGGTAGTGGTTGGTTATGAATCATTACATTGTCTCCATCCTTAGACTTGTATACCCTACCGTTACCAATGATAATTATCCTAGATATGTTCCACATTTTGCACTTAAATGTCTGAAGAAAAAATATTTACATGCATTAATGACAAATAAATTAAGCAAGTAATTATATGAAAAATGATGAAATACTTACATCTGGTAGTGATGGTGGAGACTGATTTACTTTTGATTTAGAAGGTGTACGCTCCTTTCGTAATGATGCAATAGGTACGTCTTGTTGTGTCAAGGGAGACAGATTTTGTTGTGATCCGGAAGCTGGATAAATATCTTCTTGAGATTGGGAATTTTGAAGTGGAGACTTCTTTTCCAACGATCTAGTCTTATTTTTTGCTACCCTAGTTCTAGTAGGTACCTGCATATATACATAACACAGTAAATAAGTCATGTATAGTACAATTTAGAAACCAAACATGATTTTTTATAACTTAACTTCTTCACAGTTGCAGTTGCAGCTACAGTTGCAGTGCCCAAATCCTTGTTCGAAGTTGAAGTTGTCTTAGATATTGGAAATAACACACCCTTCTGAAGTCCACCATCACTGATCGACGTCCTTTGCTCTTCATTAGGTATTTTTCTTAATGCATTATGTTCTAGTTGTAATACCTGCAATATATAAGTATGTTAATTGTTAATGGTATTACAGACTGAAAATCATCAAATCAAAATTAGAAAACTAGTCTTACATTTGACTGACTTGGCATTAACTCAGCTATATTAACCCCTTATGAAGACATAACTTTCAACATTTTTTCAATAGTTTCTTGTGTTTGTGACATCTTGGTGTTTAATTCAGCGACTATATCCTCTTTTTCTTTACACGCTTATCTCTCCTTCTCAAGTTCATTTTCAAGCAACGCATTCCTTACATCAGTTCCTTGTTTCCTTCTAGGTAGATCAAAGAACTTCCTGCACGTAACTCTGCCTCCTACTCCTCGTGCACACCCTCCCTTTTCCTTTCCTAATACATGTGATAATGAATCTGAGCCACTATCAACCGTCAAGGTTCCATCTCTGATCTGTTCCTCTGCTTCCAACTGCACATAAAAATGGTAAATAATTTATTATACGAATATAAACATTATAAAAAAAAGTTTGCAATAACACTTACAATCTTAGTGCCAACTTTGATTGTTTCATCATCTGTCTCTTTTCCTTCTTTTCTAACCCTTCAATTAAACCACAATACACCATGGGGGGGGGGGGGGGGTTCTTGATCTGGTGTAATTTCTTTTTTTATGATCTTCCAAACATCAAATACATACAGATGAAAAGTTAAACCAACATGCATGGACAACAGTGTTAGGATATTACACCAATATAACCTTACCATTTGCTCTTTTATATATACTTAACCACCACGTCCTATTGTATGCTGATAAAGAGACTTGGAACGCGCAAATTTATTAGCAGCTGGTTTCACTTAACAAAAAAGATTACTGGATGAGAAGTTGCTAGTATGTAACAGACTGTGTTTGTCATACGGAGTATCCAAACAATGCATACATACGGTGTTTATAAATGTAAAGCGAAATAGAAATTAACAACCTTAAATTCTTCTGTCGTCGTGTGGTTTACAAAAGCAACCCAGTGTTCGGCTTTGACGATTGCTTTGTAATTCTTTGGAACTACATTTAGTTTTTCAGGATTATCTAGGTTGGGAACTATGTGCTTTGTTGTGAATTTGCTTCTGAAATTTCTTAGCATTCCACAAAACTTATTCATAACCAACTTTTTGTAGGACACATCAAATTTAAAGCATTGCTGCACATATTAACATAATGTTAAACTAAATGTAGGAATACGACTAATAGTTGGGTAAAAAATTTAGTATTTGTACCGTGGTTTCAGTCCAAAGTTTTTCTCTTGCTTCCTCCTTCACATCTTTCCACGATAGAATCTTCAATCCTATCTGCTCCCAAACCGTGTCTCCTAAAAAACTTATAAACAATGATCTGTTTGGCCCAGATATTCTATTCAGTGCATCAAAGTTCACATTTATCTTCATGACATCTGGTTTTCCATATTTTATCCGAAACTTGGCTAACCTCGTTATACCCCTCTTATTAACAACCTTCTGTTTACTGATGTCTTTATCCTCATCCGATTGATCACCATAATCCTCTGATTTATAACCTCCTTCATTATCGTGATTTACATCATCATTATTAGCCAAATAATCATCATCATTAACAATATAATCTTGATCATTGTTTTCAGTGTTCATGATTATTGACATGTGTACAAGAACAATAAGTGGAAATGGTATGAAACTAGTGATGGCAGTAATTGAGATGGAGATGGAGTTAGAAAATTATGGTATATTTTGTGATTTTGGAGAAAAATCAGGTTTTGAGATGGAGATGGAATTAGAATATTATGGTAACTACATATGCATTAACTTAGCATGGACATTCAAAATTTTCGTGAAAAATTTGACTCCAAATACAAAAATTAAACAACCAAATATTTTGAACTCCAATTGCCTCCAAATTAAACATTCAACTTTTCCCTTTGAGTTTCCTGGTAAAAATAAAGTTTGAACAAAATGTTATACTATTTTTCACATTTTAACATTCAACCAAAAACCTTTAGTTTACACTGCATAAAAACTTGAATTCATATATTATAAGAAAATAGATATAACATATAGTGAATTGTACATGGCCTTAAAATACTTATATTACGTAATTAACCACCTCGTATTGTTAATTACAGATAACTGATAATTGTTTCATAATGATAGTAATGGATACAAATATATTAAATTGTTGCGACCTGTAGGTTAAAAATGCAACAGGTGCCTAGCAATAACAGACCAACAAAACATAAAAAATTTGTTCATATTACACAGGGAGAACTGACATCATCCAACCTTACATTCCTTTTGCCTTTGTTGTTGCTCCCCTCTGCAACATTCCTTGACCGAACCTTCTTACATTATGTATGCCTACAATAGGAGTTTGAAACAGTGGAGGGCGAATACATGGAGTACTTGAAGAACTTGTGGTTAAACTCCGAATCGGACTTATATTGCTAACTTCAGCAAACATGTACATATTAATGTTAGTTATATGTCAACGAAGGTAGTGTTTGGCAGTATGTGTAGCATGGTTGTTGTTTCCCTAACAACATTTAGATTTATTTGGTTATGCATATGTTTGTACAGGGGACCATATCCAACTGTTTACAAAAGACCTAAAACAATATCATACCAAAAAACCTGTAACTATAATATACCATGGGACCATATCCGGACAGATTAACAAAAACCATAACCAAGATTGAAACATAGACCATATAAACACGTTAATTAAAAATGACATGGATTAAGAAGGGCTAGTCCTATAAATCGAATCACGTTAATGAAAAATGAAATAGGTCCACATACATGCATTACAATTTAGTGTAAACCCTAATACCATAACAAACTTACACTATTCGTATGAACCATAATATTTAAATTGATCAATACTGATTGTTGCATTACCTTTTTTCCTGATTCTTCATGTCGTTAATGATTGTGTAGATTGGCGACTATTGTGTATGAGGGTTTTATTTTTTTTATTGTGTATTAGATGAAGATTTAGGGTTTGTTCTTCCTGTGTGTGATTCTGAAGATGGTGGCGGTTACAATTTAGATGGTTGCTGGATATTATTTGTGTTTAATGAAAATGTAAATATTATTTAAAATTACTTAATAATAAAATTATAGTAATTAACATTTAATTATTAAAAGTTAATAATAAATAAACAATAGTAAGTAAATAAAAAAACATATACGTTGTATTTTTATTAAAAACATTTTTATCAAAATTAACTAACTTTAAAAATGTTATAATTTTAAACATAACATAAAAATATTAATTTAATTAATTTTACACATAAAATTATAGTTAAATAACTTAAATATGAATAAGGTCAATTTTGAATGGTCGGTTTAATAAGGTTAGGGTGACAAAATTATAGTTTAGTAATGGGTTAGGGTTTATGGTTTAGGGTTGGGGTTTAGGGTTTATGGTTTAAGGTATAGCGTTGAGGGTTAAGGTTTAGGATTTATGATTTAGGGTTTATGGTTTAGGGTTAATGAAGTGGTTTATGTTTAATTAGGGTTTATAGTTTAATTTAAGTTCATGTTTTAGGGTTAATTAATGTTGTTTAAAGTTTATGATTTAGGGTTTATATAGGGTATAATGCTTTATGTTTAGGTTTTATGGTTTAGACTTTAGGGTTATGGTTTAAGGTTTAGGATTTATGGTTTAATTATCTAGTGTGGTTTATTAAGGTTTAATTAGGATTTATGGTTTAATTAGCTAGGGTTTGTGGTTTAAGGATTAATTATGATTTATGGTTTATACGGTTTAGGGCTTATAGGGTTTAGGGCTTATTGGGTTTAGGGTTTAAGGTTCATTGGTTTATGGTTTAGGATTTATGGTTTAATTAGCTAGGGTTTGTGGTTTTAAGGGTTAAATAGGATTTAAGGTTAAATGATTTAAGGTATATGATATAGTGTTTAGGGTGTATTGGTTTAAGGTTTAGGGCGTAGGGTTTAGGGTTTAAGGTTCATTGGTTTATGGTTTATTAGCTAGGGTTTGTGGTTTAAGGGTTAAATAGTATTTAAGGTTAAATGGTTTAATGTGTATGATTTAGTGTATATGGTGAATTGGTTTAAGGTTTAGGGCTTAGGGTTTAAGGTTCATTGGTTTATGGTTTCAGGTTTAAGGTTTAAGATTTATGGTTTAATTAGTTAGGGTTTGTGGTTTAAGGGTTAAATAGGATATAAGGTTTATAGGTTTAAGGTGTATGATATAGTGTTTTGAGTGCATTGGTTTAAGGTTTAGGGCTTAGGGTTTAAGGTTTATTGGTGTATGGTTTAAGGTTTATGATTTATGGTTTAATTAGCTAGGGTTTGTGGTTTAAGGGTTAAATAGAATTTAAGGTTTATAGGTTTAAGTTGTATGATATAGTGTTTAATTAGAGTGCATTACTTTAAGGTTTAGGGGTTAATTAGGGTTTAAGGTTTATTGGTTTATGGTTTAAGGTTTATGATTTATGGTTTAATTAGCTAGGGGTTGTGGTTTAAGGGTTAAATAGGATTTAAGGTTTATAGGTTTAAGGTGTATGATATAGTGTTTAGGGTGCATTACTTTAAGGTTTAGGGCTTAATTAGGGTTTAAGGTTTATTGGTTTATGTTTTAAGGTTTATGATTTATGGTTTAGTTAGCAAAGGTTTGTGGTTTAAGGGTTAAATATGATTTAAGGTTTATATGTACCAGTTTATGATTTAGTGTTTAGGGTTCATTGGTTTAAGGTTTAGTGTTTATTGAGGTTTAATGTTTAGGGTTTAATGTTTAAGGATTAGGGATTATGGTATGTAGGATTATGAATTATGGTTTAATTAAGGTTTATGGTTTAAGGGTTATATGGTTTAGGGTTAAATTGTTTAAGGTTTAGGTTTTAAATTAAGTAAGATAACAAATTACTCATCATTTATGTTACGTTCAGACGTGGTCTTGGTGAAATAAGTCATAAAACCTTTTAAGCACCGACCTTTTAAAAGGGGTATAAAACATTTGCATATATTATATATTAATTATTTAAAACATAATTAATGTATTTTCATTAATATAGTTTTTATCAAGTTTTATATACTTAGTCTTTCATAATAATTGTCTGTTGTTGACTTTTTTTGTCTTAATATTGATACTTTCAATTTTAACATATTTGTTTATATTATATGATTACCTGATAATACGACTCCACCGCATTGGCCCGTTTAAAATAATATTTCCTTAAATATATTTCATGCATTATATTAATTTTGTAATAGATATAAACCACAAAATGTATGTTTATGACACATAAGCCCATCTCGACTTATGTTTAATAAATCATAAATAACATATTTATATAAGGGTATAAGTAATAAATACACAAATACTTATGATGGTCCATTGTACCCAATGGACTTTTTTATGTCCGATATTCCTATTTGAACAAAAATATAAAGTTAGGACTTTTTATTAGGATAAATAACCTACATTTTCGGGTCAAATTTTAACACCTTTTACTTCAAACTTTTATTCAGTGAAATTTAAAACATGCCTCCAAAATTTTATTTTGTTGAAAATTGAAAATTTGCCTCCAAAATGTTATTTAGTGAACATTGAAAATAACTCCCAAAAATTTTAAACTCATCCCACAATTTTTTTCCATCCCTCATTCTCCAGCCATCAATAACATCAACAACTATTCTGTTCGGCCATCTATACCAGTTTTAATTTCATTACTTTATAAATCAGGTAATGTTTTTATTAGGATTAAAATATGTAGTGTTCATATGCATTTGTTTAGATGATTAGTATATATGTGATTGGATTTTGGGGTTTTATATTATGCGTTATTGATTCATGCTACGTGCCTTAAACCTTTAAGAATGTTTTATCTTGGATATGATATATTGGTTTGTTTTGTGATTTGTAGGATATATACGGTATGATTTATCCTCAACACTATGATGGACAAGTCTTGGATACGAAGTAATAGGACTAAAAAAGAATATTTTGACGGAGTAGAAGCGTTTATTGAATATGCAAAAAAAAGCGCAAGAGGAGATTAACCGCCACCCAGAAAGTCATAATGGACCACTTAAAATTCTATGTCCCTGTAACAGCTGCTTAAACCACATAGAGGGTACAGTAGAATTAGTAGGATTCCATTTATTCAGACATGGGTTTAATCTAAAGTACACAAATTGGAAAAAACACGGAGAAAAGGACGAGCAATCATCAAATGCCCAAATATTAGTTGATGATACAACAGAGTATGTTGACAACACGGATGTCGACACGGATGCTGGTTCAGAAATTCCAACAGATGGCCCAGCAACAGTAGAGATGGTTAACGCTACAAAAGATGATTTTGATGAGGATGACATGGCCAAGTTTCAACAACTAGTAGTAGACGCGGAGAAGCCACTTTATGAAGGATGTCCCGACTTCACAAAGTTGTCTGCAATAGTTAAACTTCTCAACTTGAAGGGTAAGTATGGAGCTTGTGATAATTTCTTTACTGAATTACTTGGTTTGATTAAAAAGATGCTACCTGCTGGTAACGAACTAGTTGAAAGAACTTACCATGCCAAAAAAATGATGCGAATGATGGGATCAGGATACAAAAAAATACATGTATGTATCAACAACTACATGATTTACTGGAAAACTAACTCAAAATTTACTGCTTACTCAACATGTGGGACAACAAGATGGAAGGTCGATAATAAGACAAAGAAAGTTTACGAAAACATTCCAGCCAAAGTGATGTGGTACTTCCCAATTATACCAAGATTAAAACGATTGTTTAAGATACCAAGTATTGCAGAAAACATGAGATGGCACGCAACAAGGAGGATAACAGATGGTGTTTTACGTCACCCTACAAATTCACAGGCATGGCGTACCATTGATGAAAAATTCCCCAAAATTGCAAAAGATCCAAGAAATATACGGATGGGAATATCGGCTGATGGGGTTGAAGTCAACTTAGGTAATAGGCATCACAATGTATGGCCAGTTTTATGTGTCATATACAACTTTCCTCCATGGTTGTGTATGAAACGAAAGTTTATCATGCTTTCGACCCTTATATCGGGATACCCGGGGAATGATATTGATGTTTTCTTAGAACAGTTAGTTGATGATCTGTATACCTTATTTGAACTTGGTGTTGATACATATGATGTGTCAACGAAACAGAACTTTAAGCATCATTTCGTTGTGTCATGGACGATAAATGATTACCCAGCACTGGGTACATTATGCGGCTGCCCATACAGTGGATTCAATGGTTGCATGGTATGTGGGAAAGATACACATTGTGTAAGACTTTCAGCCTCTGCCAAGCAAAGTTATGTTGGTCACAGACGATATCTACCATACACACATCCATTCAGAAAGCAAAGGAAATCGTTTAATGGACAACAAGAACTTGAACGTGCTCTAGTACCAAAGGCATGGGAAGAAATATACGACGAAGTTCGACATATTCAAAATAAGTGGGGAAAAGTAAAGAAAACTAACAATAACGCATCAGGAAACCAGGAAGATACAAGAGGCAGAGGTGGGAAAATTCAAAATAACAAAAGAAAAGCAACAGAAGACGAGGGTAGTTCAAGCCAACCTACTGAATCGTATTGGAAGAAATTCAACATTTGGTATCAAAGGCTAAGGTATTGGAGGCATAATCCTGTTCCACATTGTATTGACTTTATCCGTGTAGAAAACAATTGTGGGGAGAGTTTTGTTGGAACTTTTCTAAATGTTCCTGGTAAGAAGAAAGATGGATTGAAGGCACGAATGGATCTGGCAGCTTTGGGTATAAAACCTGAGCTTTTTGCTAGGCTAGAACAAGACAAAACAACACTACCTCCAGCAGGCTACACGTTAACTAATGCTGAAAAAGACAAATTTTATGAAACGTTAGCCAACCTCAGAGTACCATTGGGATATTGTTCAAATTTTGCTAGTTTGGTCAACGTAAAGGAAAGGAAGCTCATTGGCCTTAAGTCACATGACTATCATATGTTGATGCAAGAGTTTTTACCAATTTCAATACGTTCAATCATGGATCCACCCACACGATATGCTATTATCAATTTTTTCTTTTTCTTTAAATCTATATGTAGAAAAGAAATCAAATTGGAAGAACTAGATGCGATGCAACAAGAACTAGTTGTGACACTGTGCCTACTTGAGAAGTTCTTTCCTCCTTCATTTTTTGATATTATGATACACTTGACTGTGCACCTAACTAGAGAGGTAAGATTATGTGGTCCCATATGCTTTCGGTGGATGTACCCATTTGAAAGATGTATGAAGGTTATTAAAAACCATGTTAGAAACAGAAACAGACCAGAGGGATGCATTGCTGAGGAGACCATTGCGGAAGAAACAATAGAGTTTTTTAGCGAGTATCATAAAACAATGAAATCTGTTGGTTTGCCACCTGATAAAGATGTAACCAATTAAAATGAGGACGGAATGCCATTGTCGGTCGGCACACCATTCGAAATGAATGGGGAACTATTTGCAAAAGCTCATTTGTATGTACTACAAATATAGATGAACTTTTACCCTAGATCGAGTAATTATTACTAACACATGTCTATTTCATTGATATAAATATTCTAAAAAAAAATTAATCAAATACATTGTTTAGTTTCAGGCGACACAAGAATTATTTGAAAAAAAATAACCCGGGGAAATGAATAGCATTGCTGGAGGCTGAGCATTGTAAAACTTTTGCTAAGTGGTTACATGATGAGGTAATTACTTGTATGATGTTTATAATTGTTTGTTTGTTGCTAAATATTGGTTAACTTAACATCTCAAAAACTAATACTAAGCTAGTAGTAGAGTATAATAAATAAGCACTTACAACATAATGAGGCAATCTCCAACTCTCAGTAGCAGTTAGAAGCGTTGTCATTAGCTAGGTAGAGGTCTACCGACACACCATTTCTTTATCTGAAACACTATTCTTTAACTGTTGAAATTCAGGTTTTGAGAGAGTTAGCAATATCAAAAGATAGCGTATCGGATAC
This sequence comes from Glebionis coronaria, assembly GCA_025667525.1. Taxonomy (NCBI): domain Eukaryota; kingdom Viridiplantae; phylum Streptophyta; class Magnoliopsida; order Asterales; family Asteraceae; genus Glebionis; species Glebionis coronaria. The sequence continues at coordinate 608,669,774 of CM046880.1, forward strand.
TGTTAGGTGGATATCATTTGGACCACGCGCCACGGTAGTGAAATACGATGCATATAACATCAATGGGTATACATTTCGTACGAAAATAAATGATGGCTAAGTTCACCAGAACAGTGGGGTTTGTGTTGAGGTAGAAGATACTCATATATCCAAAGAAATTGAAACAAAAAAACTATTTTATTATGGGGTTTTACAAGAGATATGGGTACTAGATTACCGTTTCAGGAGAATAACTCTTTTCAAGTGCGATTGGGTTAATCAAAAGAAACATGCGGTCAAAAAGATAAGCTTCTTAGATATACATTGGTAGACCTGAATAACTTAGGCCACAAGGATGATCCGTTCATATTTGGCTCACAAGCAGGACAAGTGTTTTATGTCCAAGACCAGGTACAAAAAAATATGTCTATTGTCTTCAGGACCCCTAGCAAAAATTACAAAGATACATATGACGAAGTCGATGAGGAATTTAGTACAGTCATTCACCAGAACAATGATAACACTTTGCCAGATGCACATGTAGGTGATGATTCACACAGTGACTACTATCGAGCAGACGGTGAAGGAGTTGTCATACGAAAAAACAAGTGAAGCCAATCATGCTCAAGTTGGCACAATCGGCCTTTTTATCGTATTTAACTTGTTATTTTAGAGGATAGGTTCTAGTACTTGTTTAAGGATTTATGTTTGTGTGCATATCACATATTTAATCTTTCATTTTTTTCTACAAAAACACTTGTAATCTCTTTTATTTGAATGTAAAATTTCTTTAACATTCAGTGGTTCTTTTAATTATGTTTTTATGAAAATTAGATTTCAATTGTGTCTTGCTGATATAGCTAATTACATGTAAGTTTTCATAATCTGTCATATTTAATTCTATCATACTAGTGAAACTTTGTGTTTAAAAAGAATGTTCAGATTGGTGCGTTGAGTTGCATATCTGTTTATATAGCTAGTGACACACTACATAGTGTTAAATTTGGTGATTTGAGTTGCAATTTTTGGGTATACCTAGGTTTCCAACTCGACATTGCGAGCCGACTAATCCCAGGGCGACTACCCTTTTGGATAGCCCGGAGTCGTTGCAGGTGAACCTCCGTGTCCACCCCCAAGTGTACACACCTAGTGAGGTTTGAACCCTTGACCTCTTGTTTGAGAGTCAAGGACCTTACCACTAGGCCACTTGGTGGTGGATGATTTGAGTTGCAATTACTGAACTGCATAATGTAAATATAGCTATTGCGTCAGTTTGTATCAGTTTCAACTACACTAGTGGTTTGGCTTGTGAATGCTTATTTTATTGATTATCCACCTTATTTAAATCTTTTGTTGCTCACTTTTATATTTCATATTGGTTGCATGCCCTGAAATTGCTTAAATTTCATTATTCCTTTGTAAATTTGATATACTGCTCAACATAAGGGGTGTTTGGGACTGTATGTTTAAGCTTATTGACAACATGATTTAAACCTCCTGTTTCCTACACACCTAGTGTTTAGTTACAATAGGTTATAGTTGGTTTTTATTTCAGTCTGTATTCACAAATTTTGTGATTAGCATGTATTGCAAAAATCTGCTCATTACTGAAGTGCACTAGCTATTGACATAATGAGTATAAATTTGTGTCTGCAAGAAGTTTGAATAATCTATAATACAGAATTTGTCATACTTGTCCAGTTTGTGCTCAAATTCATACTTAAATCAGTTCATGTACCTTATTTAATTTCATACACACAGCACATTTTGCTATCTTAACCCCCAAAAATTACAACAGATACTGATATTAAGCATAACTATAAGTTAAAGAACAATTAATTAGATGTAATAAAAAATTAAGATAAACACAATAGCAGGCATTAAACATTAAACCAAATTAAACATAAATGTCATTACCATTACCATTAGACATTATATACATATTAGATATGCAGTTAAACAAAACATGGGTACAAAGTACTTTAACTTAAACAAAAGAACTGGTTTAGACACGACATACCAAAACTGCATATTGATGGGCTAAAACAACAAAAAGATATGTGCCCATGCACAACAATTATCAAACATTTTCTTCTGCTGGTGGAACCATTTCCATTTCAACGAACCAAGCTTTCAACTCATCGACACCTTCAACTTGTTCCTGAACAATAATGTTCAAACGATAAAGCTTCGTCTCCAACCTCTTCTTTAAATCACTAAAAGATTTAATAGACTCCTCCCAATCAGCAGCTGGATGCTTGGTCTTCATTTCAGAAAGTGCAGTACGCACCCTTTTTAGGCTTACCATAACCGGTTCAATCAAATCTCGGATATCATTAGTAAAAGCCTTCTCTTCAATAATCTGTTGCTCGAAGTATACCCTCATGGCATACGAAATATTTGCACCACCAGTGAGTTGCATAATCTCGTCCAATACGGGGGTGGCATTTGCATCAGAAGTACTTCCTTGAGAATCTGCCATGGATTGATCTGTTAATAGAAAGTAAAAAGGTGTTTTTGATTTGGGGAAGATGATCTGTTAGTTGGTGATGTTATAGATTATATAACCATAGGCAGGGTATTTATACAACCCATAACAACCATAGTTTTTTATTGGGGCAAATGAAGAGTTGCAAACCATAATGGCAAATAGTCCGCACTCAATGCATGCAGGGAGGAGTATCAAGGAAGCTTCGACACACACTTATAAATGTGTATGACAAATTTTTTTTATGGGCTTAGTTAGTCACATAAAAAATACTTGTTGAGACAAACTATTATTTTATGGGCTTAGTTAGTCACATAGAAAAATACTTGTTGTGACTAGGTGTAGTGACTTTAGTCATACAAACACTAAAAATGTGACTCATATCAACATTAGTGAAAATTGAGATTACATTTGCTTCTAAACATTTGTCACATGAATATTTTACTTTGTGACTTTTTCAATATGTTGGTCACATATAATCCCATTATAATGTGACTATAAATATAATTTAGTTTCACATTTCTCAAATGTTGTGACTATTGGAAAACATATAGTCACATAATTGTTTGGTTATTGAGTATGATCATGTATTATATTTGATCATAGTCATCAAGTAATTGTAAAATATTTATCACATGTAAATTAATATAGTGGAAAATGTTTCAATACCTACTTTCTACTTGCAACACATACAAAATTCATGTGTGGTTGAAATTTAACAAAATATACTAGTCATATTAAAATAATGTGTGTGACAACCTTGTTTATCAATTTGTCACTTGTAAAATAAGTCTTTGTGACCATATATGATTTTGGTCACATTCGATGTGTGTATGACAAATATTTGTCACTCATGTATAGGTATAATGTGAGAACTACTTGAACCAGACTTTGATTCGGTAACACTCTCAAATTATTAAGTGACTAACGACTCATCCAAAAAACATTTGTTAGCCCTAGTCACGTAAATATTCATATGCGTGACAAACAAAATACGTAATGGTCATACAAACTGACTTCAAGTGTGACTGTTTATTTATCACTGGCGAATTTGGTCACACAAAAAATTTATTTGTGACTACACGAAATTTGGTATGTGTGACCGAAACCAATTTTTGTACTAGTGTCTTCGGGTGTTGCTCCTGATACTCTTGATACTCAAGATGAGTTAGAGTCCATGCATCCTTTTGCACCACCTCCGGTTATGCCTTCTTCATCACTCACAAGTGATGCGCTGGTGGTTCATAAGAATTTGGTGCTGAACCGGATTCGGAGTTTCCCCAAAGGAATTTCTTGTGGTCGAGATGCGCTTCGAGCTCAGCATTTTGTGGATGTTTTGGGGGGAGCTGCTTCGGCTGTGGCTGATGACCTGATTGTTTCTATCACTGGGTTTGTTAATCTTTTTCTTTCAGGAAAATGTCCAGGGCAGCTTGGGGATTTTATTGCTAGTGCTTATTTGACTCCACTTGTTAAGCCTGGTGATGGTATTAGGTCCATTACTATTGGTACCGTGTGGAGGAGGCTTGTCTCTAAGGTGGCTTCTTCTTCTATTGGGGACTCGATGTCTTCTTATTTACATGACTTTTAGTTTGGTGTAGGTGTGCATGGTGGTTGTGAGGCCGTTCTTCATTATGTTAGTAGGTTTGTGGAAGCTAGGGGGAATGAGGTTGGGCTTCCTATGCTTTTAGTGGACTTTAAGAATGCTTTTAACCTGGTTGATAGGGGTTCCATCCTTCAGGTGACTCGGTTGAGGTGTCCGACCATCTCTCACTGGTTTGAGTTCTGTTATTCTCGGCCCGCGCGTCTTTATTATGGAGATTCGGTTCTCTGGTCTTCTCAGGGGGTTCAGCAGGGGGATCCTTTAGGTCCTTTGTTATTTTCCCTTGCTTGGCATCCGCTTATTCATACTATTCATCATGCATGTGAGCTCTCCCTTCAAGCGTGGTACCTTGATGATGGTTCTATTATTGGTGAAACTCTTATGGTTGCCAAGGCTTTAGATATCATTCGCGCTGATGGGCCAGCTCATGGGTTGCAATTTAACGTTGATAAGACTGAGATTTTTTGGCTGGTGGTGGATCCTCACAGTCTGGAGGTTGGTCTTTTTCCTGCTTCGTTATCTCGCCCGGATCGTGGTGTTAGGCTTCTTGGGGGTCGGTAAGCAGGGATTATGAGTTTTCTTGTGATTTTGTTGCACGACGAGTTTCCAAATAAATTTATTTTCTGGATGTTATTCGTAGGCTTAATGACCCCCAGTGTGAGCTTCTTCTTCTTCGCAATTGTGCAGGGGTTGCGAAGTTGGTTTTTGCTTTGAGGACTTGTCCTCCTGTATTTCTTGGTGGCGTTAAAGTTGAGTTTGATCAAGCTTTGTGCACTTCGTTGGAGGGGATTGTTACTGGTTCAGGTCCTGGGTTTGGAGATTGGCAGTGGAGGCTTGCCACTCTGCCCATTAGACTTGGTGGTCTTGGGGTTTCGTGTGTTGAGGATGTCGGGTATTTTGCGTTAATCGCCTCTCGTTTGCAGTCTAGTTCTTTGCAAGATTGCATTTTGGTTAGGTATGGGATTGGTTCGTCGGGTTCTATCTTTCTGTCTGTCCTGGATGCTTTCTCGACTTTTTGTGGTGTTGATTATCCCTTTGTTACCTCTTGTTCTCCTGCCCCCCAGTTTATGAAGTCTTTGGCAATGAGATATTTTGGTTTCATTGATGGACTTCTTTCGTCACGATATAGTTTGAGTAGTCGCCAGGGAGCTCTTCTTAGCTATGTGCGTGCTCCTCATGCACAAGATTATCTCTTTACTATTCCTATTGATGGGTTGGGGCAGCAGATGAACCCACATCAGTTTAGAGCTGTCCTATGTTATCGTTTGGCGGTTCCTTTGTTTCCTGATGGATCTTCTTGTCCGAGTTGTCACGTGCATCGGATGGACAAGTGGGGTGACCATGCATTTCACTGCTCTAGTGAGGTGGGTGTGAAGTTTTGGTATAATCTGGTGCGTGATATGTTGGTTGATATCTGTTCTAGAGTTGGTGTTTCTGTGCCGAAAGAGTCTCCTATGGGATATCTTCCAACTGATGGTCGAGACCTTCGTCCAGTAGATTTATTGTTGCATAATTGGTCCCAAGGTAAAGATGCTTGCTTGGATGTCACGGGCGTCTCACCGATTGCTGGTGCTGGTTCGGATTTGTTGGGCCCCGGGATTGCTTTGCGGACTGCTGCTCAGAAGAAAAGGAGGAATTATTCTTCTATTTGTGCAGAGTACGATTATTCGTTCATCCCTTTTGCCTTCTCTACTTTTGGGGAGCTTGACGAGGAAGCCTTGGTTACTCTTTCGCGTCTCCAGCGCTTATCTGTTTGTCATTCTAATGATGCTAGGAGTGGCTCTTTTCTATTTTCTAGACTTGGTTTAATTCAAAAGGGAGTGGGAGTGCATCTTGTTTCGCGGCTCCCTTCCAATTTTGTGTGATTAATAAATAAAATATTTCATAAAAAGTAATAATAATAATAATAATAATTCAACATACTTTGTTGTTGTGTGCCGTTAATTTTTTTGTTGGTACTTGTTATCATTTGAAACATTGATTTGCTTCAACGTTTGGATTGTTAGTTGTTGTGGTCACTTGTTTCTACCATACATTTTACAAGTTTTTTTAGCTTCATCATAATTGTTTTGGGGTTTCTACTGCTGCTGCTCTCGATCAGTGTAGGGCACTCGTTTCGAACGAGGTTTGTTGGATAGATTGTGTATTAATAAAAGGTTGTGAGGGATTCAGTTTGTCAGTTTGAAGCGCCTTCGTAACTGGTTTATTGGTGTTCGTAACAGGCTGTGGGCTTTGCCTGGTCGCGGGGTCGTAATAGATTCGAAACTCATTTTGGTGGTCGGTTGTTGTGGCTTTGACATAGGTTCTGTGTTTTCTTCTTGGTAACATGTGTTAAGGTCTCTTTTGCTACAGCGGGGTTTAATTCTTGGTCAGTTAGTTTGTTCCAGTTGGTCGTGGGTTTCTGAGTTTAAGGGCAATCTTGTTTGGTTGCATTTCATCCTCGCCATGGTTAGTCAAGCTACTGGTCGGATTCCTTGTCCTCTACAAGGGTGTGAGGGCTGTAGTGGTGGGATCGACAAGGGACTTACCAAGAAGTATTTTATCGACCACCTGGGAACTCGTCATTTTAAAACTAATGAATTAAAGTTCTCTTACAAAGATCGTGTCGCGAGTGACTTTTCTTTAATTTCTGCACTAAATGGCGCACTTCATTAGGCTGGTATTTGGCTTTGTGGGGAGTGTTTTTGCACCCACACCTTTAGTAAGAATTGCAAGCATGCTGATGGTACTGTGATTCTCGCACCTAGTTTTGATGAAGTAGCGATCCACGGTATCTCCATTCCTCCTAGGTCGGATTCAAGTGTGGTTGATGGAACTGTGACTAAGACTCCTGCTATTGGTGTCTCTGTTAATGAGGGCGATTGTGAGGTGCCATCAGTTGAGTCCAATAATTTTGACATCAACCTCCTTAGTCGCGTTTTCTCGAAGAAGTTGCGGAACATCAAATGCATTCACCCTAAATTGCGGATTGGGTTTGCTAAGATATTTCGTAGTGCTCTCGAGAATGTCCTCGGGTGCCCAAGGGATTTATCGGCCTGGGTACAACTCCTTATCTTGCCAGGTTGTGTTTTGTACACTTTTATGGATACTAACAGAGCTCAACGATGCTATGGGGAGCGAGCGATGCCAGTTTGATTGCATATCTCGTGCTATTCTTAGGTGGAGGAATCCGGCAGAAAGGCTTGGTTTGGTATTGGAGCGTTTGGCTGAAGCAACCCCGTCCTTAAGTCCGATGAAGAAATCTAAGAACCATAACGATGTGAACTTGTTACAATGTAAACGTAAGCTGGGTGATGGGCATTTTACTGCTGATATTAAGGTTCTTACATCTTCTGGCATCGCTCCTTCTACTATCGACACTTTACATCATCTAGAAGCCAAACACCCTTATGTCCCACCCCCGACTTTGTGTTCTTCTTAACCAAATGGTGATGCTCTTTTTGTCCATAAAGACTTGGTGTTGAATAGGATACATAGTTTTCCCAAAGGGACGTCTTGTGGTCGTGATGGGCTTAGAGCACAACATTTAGTTGATATTTTGGGAGGGGCGGCATCCACAGTTTCCGATGATGTGCTTGGATCTATTACTAGGGTTGTAAATTTGTTCCTTAGTGTTAAGTGCCCTAGCGAGCATGGGGAATTTATTGCGAGTGCCTATTTAACACCTTTGTTGAAGCCTGGTGGTGGCTTACGCCCTATTGTTGTTGGTACTGTGTGGAGGAGGCTTGTATCTAAGGTTGCTTCATCTTTGATCGGTAATTCTCTGAATACGTATTTGCAAGACTTCCAATTCGGCGTCGGCGTCCCTGGGGGGTGTGAGGATGTGTTGCATTCTGTAAATAGGCTCATTGAGTCTAAGGGTAACGAGGTTGAGATATCTATGCTTTTGTGGTAGAGGAGCATAAGAATAAACTTCTTATTTTGTTTTATTTTGTGACATCTTTTGTTTAGTTTTCTTATTTTGTGTATCTTTTATTTAATGTTTTTATTTTGTGTTTCCTGGGAAGAATATTGTTTTCTTTTTCCCTAAGTTTAGTTTTCCTATAAAATTAGGATTTTGATTCATTGTAAGGAATATGGAAGTTATGAATAAAAAAATACAGACTTTTAGTCTTTTGTTAATCAACTTAAATCCAAGTTAGGGTTTATTGTTCGATTTCATCCAAATAATCGGGTATTCGTTGAATCAACGATTGTTGGAGTTTACCTGATTATCGGTTTTCTTTTTGAATCAACGATAGTTCGAAGGTTTGTGTCAGGCATTCTTTGGAATCAACAGATTCAATTATTTATCCTTGTTTTCCGCTACATCAGTTGGTATCAGAGCCGAAGTTCCTGATTAAGATGTTAGAATATCCGTTTTTTGAGAGTGATGGTTTATATTTTGATGAATGGAATGATTATGGTGAGGCTAGTGATGATTATGAAGGACCTCCAATATTTGATGATGATCAATATGAAGAAGAATTTATGCTAGTTTATGATATTGATGTTGAAGATGTCATTGGGGAAGAAGAAGGATTTATCGGGAAAGAAGAATTTAGTGGGGAAGAAGACAACATTGAAGACACTGTAGTTGTTGCTAATAATATTTATTCTTCAATGATCCAAACTACCATGGTTGACAAGTTGGGTTTTAAGACGATCAAGGTTAGAGGTGGGATTCATTTTAAAACAAGGTAATTTGATGCAAGGGATACAAATTTGGATGCTACGAGTACAAGAGACGAGTGAGACAAACTCGAGGACGAGTTTTTTGAAGTGAGGGAGAATGATAGAGGAGCATAAGAATAAACTTCTTATTTTGTTTTATTTTGTGACATCTTTTGTTTAGTTTTCTTATTTTGTGTATCTTTTATTTAATGTTTTTATTTTGTGTTTCCTAGGAAGAATATTGTTTTCTTTTTCCCTAAGTTTAGTTTTCCTATAAAATTAGGACTTTGATTCATTGTAAGGAATATGGAAGTTATGAATAAAAAATACAGACTTTTAGTCTTTTGTTAATCAACTTAAATCCAAGTTAGGGTTTATTCTTCGATTTCATCCAAATAATCGGGTATTCGTTGAATCAACGATTGTTGGAGTTTACCTGATTATCGGTTTTCTTTTTGAATCAACGATAGTTGGAAGGATTGTGTCTGGCATTCTTTGGAATCAACAGATTCAATTATTTATCCTTGTTTTCCGCTACATCAATTGAGGAGCTGGTTTATTCTTTGGAATCAACAGATTCAATTATTCTTTGGTCACAGTTGCCTAACAGGCCACATTATAGGATGAGCCCGGGAGAACATGAGGAGTTACGCAGGCAGGTTAAGGAGCTGGTTTCCAAGGGTCATGTTCGTGAGAGTATGAGCCCGTGTGCTGTTCCTGCCCTATTGACTCCAAAGAAGGATGGTACATGGCGTATGTGTGTTGATAGTCGAGCCATCAATAAGATTACTGTGAGGTACAGGTTTCCTATTCCTCGCCTTGATGATTTGCTTGACCAGATTAGTGGTGCTACCATTTTCACGAAGCTGGATTTGAAGAGTGGGTATTACCAGATTCGTCTTAGACCTGGTGACGAGTGGAAGATCGCTTTTAAGACCCGTGAAGGGTTGTATGAGTGGTTGGTCATGCCTTTTGGTTTATCAAACGCACCAAGCACATTTATGCGTGTGATGAATCAACTGCTCAGGCCTTTTATTGGCAAGTTTGTGGTTGTTTATTTTGATGACATTCTTATTTATAGTGCTTCTTATGATGAACATGTCAATCATGTGAGGCAGGTCTTGACCTTGCTTCGGAAGGATAATTTTTATGCAGCCACGAAGAAGTGTGTGTTCATGACCCCTAAAGTTTTGTTTTTAGGGTATGTTGTTTCTGGTGATGGCATACAGGTGGATGAATCTAAGGTAGCAGCTGTTCAGGAGTGGCCAACTCCAACTACCATTACTGAAGTTCGGAGTTTCCATGGGCTTGCTTCTTTCTATAGGCGGTTTATCCCTAATTTCAGTTCCATTATGGCCCCTTTGACAGACTGTATGAATGGTAGGTCATTTGTGTGGACGGAGGAAGCAGAGATGGCTTTTCAGGTTGTCAAGAAAAAGCTTACTACAGCGCCAATCCTGGTATTGCCTGACTTTTCCAATGTTTTTGAGCTTCATACTGATGCTTCTAAGGTTGCAATTGGTGGAGTTCTTAGTCAGGGTGGGCGGCCTGTTGCCTATTTTAGCGAGAAGTTGACAGGGCCGAAATCGAGGTACTCTACTTATGACTTGGAGTTTTATGCAGTGGTCCAAGCTGTGAAGCCTTGGCGCCATTATTTGTTTCATAAGGAGTTTGTTTTGTTCATTGACCATGATTCCTTAACGCATATTCGTACTCAAGATAAGGTTTCACATAAACATGGGCGTTGGTTGGCTTTTCTTGAGAAATTTACTTTTGTGGTGAAACACAAAACGGGTGCTTCCAATCGTGCTGCTGATGCCTTAAGCAGGAGAAGTAGTTTACTTGTAACCATGCAGGTTGATGTTCCTGGACTGGATGTCATTCGTGACATGGTGACTGTGGATCCATACTTTTCAATTGTTCTGCAGGATTTGCAATCCAGAGAGAAAACATATTTTGTTATGCATGATGGGTTCCTATTTAAAGGGAATCAACTTTGTATTCCTGATTCAAGTCTTCGCTTGCAAATTATTAAGCAGTTGCATGGTGAAGGACGTGTTGGTCGTGATCGCACTTTACAGTTGGTTCAAGCTTCTTATTTTTGGCCTACTATGAGGAAGGAAGTGGATCGTTACGTCAAGAGGTATCGTATTTGTCAAGTTTCAAAGGGGACGGCTACTAATGCAGGTCTTTATATGCCTTTGCCAGTTCCTTTGCAGCCCTGGGTTGATATTAGCATGGATTTTGTGTTGGGGCTACCTTGTACTCAAAGGGGTAATGATTCGATATTTGTTGTTGTTGATCGTTTTTCTAAGATGGTTCAATTTATTCCTTGCAAGAAGACAACAGATGCAGTTAATGTAGCCCAACTTTTCTTTAGGGATGTTTACCGTTTACATGGTTTACTTCCTCCATTGTTTTTGATCGGGACACCAGGTTTTTGAGTCATTTTTGGCGTAGTTTGTGGAAGATGGTAAATACTCAACTCAATTTTAGTAGTGCTTATCATCCTCAAACTGATGGGCAAACCGAAGTTGTTAACAGGTCCCTTGGTAACCTGTTAAGGTGTTTGGTGGGTGATCATGTGAAGGCATGGGATCAGAAGTTGTATCAAGCTGAGTTTGCTCATAACCATGCTGTTAATCGGAGCACTGGGTTTAGTCCTTTCCAGGTGGTTTATTCTGCTCAGCCAGGTGGTCCTCTTGATCTTATGACTCCTCAGATTTCTAGGTCTGTTCCGAAGAAAGTGCAGGATTTTGTTGAGGGGTTGCATGATGTTCATAAATTTGTTCGTGACAACTTGGTTCGCGCTAATTCGAAGTACAAGCAGGATGCAGATCAAAAGAGAAGACATGTTGACTTTGAAGTAGGAGACTTTGTGTGGGCTGTTTTGACTAAGGATCGTTTTCTAGTTGGTGAATATAATAAATTGTCTGCTAAGAAGATTGGTCCAGTGGAAATTGTGGATAAGATGAACTCAAATGCTTATCGTTTGAAGTTGCCAAGTCATATTCGGTGTTCTGATGTTTTTAATGTGAAGCACTTGTTGCCTTACCATGGTGATTCGTCAGATGATGATACCGTTGGGAATTCGAGGGCAAATTTTTCTTATCCAGGGGGGAATGATGGAGGCCCAAGTATTGAAGAACGGGCTGACTTGTTTCTGGAGGCCCGAGATCGCGTGACGAAAAGGGGTTTAGTAAAATGGGCATAACTTTTGCATCCTAAGTCCGTTTTCAGCCCGTGACCTGTCAAAACGTGCGTAAAAAGGAGTCCGACGACGCTGTAAACACCTTTTAGCTGGTTGCGGATTTTCCAAGGCCCGAAAAGCCTTTTTACTATCAGTTTTTTTGCATTTTTATGTTTTTTTCACTTTCAGTTGGACTTTGTCATTGGGCTACGGTCCAGCCCGTTGGATTTTTAGGGTTTTTCTTTGTTTGTAATCATTATTTAATGAATCTGTTGTAACCCTAGCAAGACTATGAGTTTAATAAAAGTTAAACCACTGGCCGTTGTGTTGCCGTGTTTTACCCTAATTTTCGGGCATTCTTCAGAATCAACGATTATTAGAAGAATTGTTTCTGGCATTCTTATTGAATCAACAGATCCAATTACTTATCTTTGTTACTTTGTTTTTTAGTCTACATCATTTTGGTAGATTTTAAAAACGCTTTCAATCTTGTCGACAGGAGTGTCTTACTTCAAGAAACTAGGGCGCGGTGTACATCCATTGCTCCATGGGTTGAGTTTTATTATTCTCGACGTGCTAGGCTTTATTATGAGGTTCATATTCTTTGGTCTTGCCAAGGGGTTCAACAAGGCGACCCGTTGGGCCCTTTATTATTTGCACTAGCCTTACATCCTTTGGTCCAAGCGATTAATCAATCTTGTGAGCTTACTCTTCACGCTTGGTATCTCGATGACGGGACCATTGTTGGAGACACCTTTATGGTTGCCAAGGCGCTTGACATTATCATGACCGATGGCCCGTCTCGCTGTTTGTTTCTGAATGTTAATAAGACAGAACTTTTTTGGCCTGTTGAGGACCCTAGAGGCAGGGTGGAGGGTGTTTTTCCAATGAATATCTCTCGCCCCCTCAATGGGGTCAAACTTTTGGGTGGTTCAGTCATCTTGGATGTAGGTTTCTATGGAGATTTGGCTTTAAAAAGGGTCTCTAAAACCATTTCCTTAATGGAGGCAATAAACAAACTTCATGATCCCCAATGTGAGCTCCTTCTTCTGCGCAATTATGTTGGGGTTGCGAAACTATCTTATGCTTTGAGGACTTGTTCTCCGTTGTCTTTATTAGAGGCCCAAGAAGAATTTGATCAGGCCTTACGTGCTTCCTTAGAGAAGATTGTCACCGCTTCGGGGCCGGGATTTGGTGATTGGCAGTGGCGGCTTGCCACTCTCCCAATTAAGTTGGGTGGTCTTGGCATACTATCAGTATGAGACACAATTAGGTACGCTTTCCTTGCTTCTCGGCTACAATCGAGCACTCTCCAGACCAAGATATTGTCAAAGACGGGTATTGTCTCGCATGGTTCTTCTTTTCAGGATGCCCTTGACGTATTCAATGCTACATGCAACATCGATGCACTATCTGTCACCACTAACACTTTTTCCCCCATATGATGAAAACCCTGGCAAAGTGTTATTATGGTGTCATTAAGAAAGAACTTGTTTCAAAATACTCGCTAAGTCCAAGGCATGTGGATATTCTTAGTTGCATACGAACTCTACATGCTCATGATTTCTTTTTCACCATCCCCATTGACGGTTTGGGGCAAAGGATGAACCACCGCCAGTTCCGCTCAGTGTTGTGCTATAGGCTTGACATACCTTTGTTCTCTGAAGGTAGCCTTTTCCCGAGTTGTAATGTGCATCGGATGGACCAATGGGGAGACCACGCGGTCCACTGTTCTAGTGAAGTGGGGGTGAAGTTCAGACATAATCTGGTGCGTGATATTATATTCGATATATGTTCTAAGGTTGGGATTGTGGTGCGTAAGGAGGCTCCATTGGGTTTCCTTTCAGACGATGGTAAAGATCTACGTCTAGCTGACCTTTTACTATTTAACTGGATTCAAGGTAAAGACGCGTGTTTAGATGTCACTTGCATATCTCCCTTTACTGGTATAGGGGTGAATTCGTGGGGCCCTGGGGTAGCCTTGCATAATGTCGTGGAAAAGAAAAGGAGGAAGTATGCTACTGTATGTGCGGACAACGGATACACGTTCATTCCTTTTGCTTTTTCTACATTTGGGGAATTTGATAAGGATGCTTTGGACACACTTTCACGTATTAAGTCTCTTTCTATTAGTCACACTAACAATGCTAATAGTGGTCCATTTATTTTCCAAAGGTTAAGTTTTTGTATTTAGAAAGGAGTGGTCAAATTTGAGATTTTTGAGCTTTGTGTAGGTCCACCCAATCTGAGGACACCTTAACATCATGTAATATAATTATCTCCTTATTGTCTTGTTTTGGTGAAGAATGTTGCTAGCTCTGTTTTGCTTAAACACCTTAAGATCCTTCTACAGCCTTAATAATCCTTCTAAACACCAAATCTTCTCTGACAAAGAAGTATTTGGATCATTCAAGGCTTCCTCTTCATACCTAAAATAGAGCTCAACAATCTTGGGCATTTCAAGATCAAACTAAGACTTTAACTTCCTAATCTTCTCCCTAGCCAATTCATCCTCCCCATACTCTAACCTTTCTGGCTCTTCAAGTATCATAACACTAGAACTAGAGCCCTCATCTTTAGATTCTGAAGAAGTCACAATCTATGAATCAATAGTAGTCTTAGCAGACTTTATTCCCTCCTGCTCTTGAAGTTGTGTAGCCAAAACAGAATTAAATTTTACCTGAGCTGCATCCTTAGGTACATGTTCTTACCATAACTTCTTTACCCTCATCTAAAGCTCTAATTGTTGGTAAAGTTGTTGATAGTTCCTGTGTAGAAGCATCTTTGATAATAGCTGATGGTTGGGATACACCAGCTAAACCTGCAAGTATGTCAACGTCTGATTTGTTCATGTCCGCGTTCAAAGTCTGAGTGTCAGCGGCTGACTCTGTGACATGCTTCATCATCTTTACAAATGACAACTGCCTAGGAGTAACCAAAGAAATATCAAAACTTGGCTTCTCTTTCAAACCTGTTAGTACTTCAGCTACCTACACATCTTTGTTCCCATAAGAGACACCCTCTTGTGAGCCCTTGTCACTCAGATTGACAGGCTCTATAACTGCATCCTCCCCTTTGTAAGAATCCTCCCCTGAAGAAAGGACTCTAAACTAGAATGGTCAGACTCCAAAGTAACCAACCTTTCCCTCAACGAAGTGAGTTCAAGGCCTTGAGTTGTGACAATCTGTACAAGATCTACATTTTGCTTTTGCAAGCGCATGCAGATCGTCGTCAATTCCATTGCTGATAAAGGTTCCATTCTTCCCTCCTCCAACATGGGGATTTGACCCCCCCAAGATAGATTCATTGGGCATGAGTGTGGTCTTAATGGTGTTGGGATTATCTTGACCTGCTTCTAAGCTAGTGTCAATAGTCCCAGCTCCACCCATGGCACCAACCACACTTGTGGTGGTGGTTCTCTCTGCAACATGGATAGGACCACTAGAGGAGAACCCTCGAGTAGTCCTTTGTCTCTTCTCAAACCTATAATCGTGTTGTTCAGAGGAAGAATTTAAATGTGGGTCATTTTGGTTGTGAGGGGAAATGGTGTTAGCGCCTGGGTTGGCTATGTCAGCGCCTAAGGGTTGAGGGTCAATATTCATGTGTTGTGGTGATTGAGGTTGTTCTGGGATGGGGTCTGGTTGTGATTCAAGGTTTGCAGCTTCCTGAATGACAGCTAGCATGGCTGGAGTGAGTGGAAGGTCTCTAAAGGGAGGGGTATTCATGTTTCCAGAAATAGTTTTCTTTTGAGTAGGCACCTCATAAAAGTGGTCATGATCCCTACGGCATTATTGTTGTGCATCAAAGACCATTTGTAAAAACCTTGGGTAAGCAAGAGTCATCTTGTTACCCTTGTTGTGACACATGACATCAAAAATCAGTTTAGAAAAATTATATTTTTACCTATTTGTAAGGAAAACAAGAGCACAACCGATTGACCGGTTGATTTCATTGAAAGACGAGCACTTGGGACTCAAACATTGTAAGATCACATGTATCAGGTACTTCGAGGCTAGGGGAAACTGTTGTTTAGAATATTTGTTTATATGCCCAACTGGGGGAATTCAAATCCCAAGCCTCGAAGCCCTATGATGTTGAGTAAAATACGCCTTTTAGGAAAAATAGCGTAATTCGGGTAAGTACACAAGTGATTTAGGAAAACCACGAGTTATGACCCAAAGTGGGGATCGTTCTCAAGGAGGCTTGGTGTTTGTGTAATTAAATGATTAACTTTGTGATTATATTGTTATGAGAAAGAAAATAGAAATGGGATAAGAAGAGAATGACAGTTACGATGACGATTTACACTAAGACGAAAAGGTCGTACACGTAAAACCGTAAAAGCACCAAAATTAAAAATTTACTCTAAAAATTCCTAAAAAATTGCAATAAATCCTAAATAATGTATTAAGGGTTTACAAAAAAATCAAAAATCACCCAAACCTTTTATTTAATTAAATAATGATTTTTTAATGCTAATTAAAGCCCTAAAAATCAATTTAATTAACAAAAAGCCCAAAATGAGTTTTATCACTTTTTAAACCTCTAAAATACCCTAACTTAATTAAAAACTATTTTTGAAAATTTTAAAATTAATTAAAACTATTTAAAAACTATTAAAAATTAAAATAATTTTAGAAAATAATTGAAAGACCCTAAAAATATTTGGAAAGTTGTAAAATTCCCAATTAAGTGTCTAGAGTCTAGGAAAAATATAAAAACTTACAAAATCAGACTTTTAATTTTTAATAATAATATAAAATTAAAATATTAATAAAAATCCAAAAATCCTAAAAAATTCTAAAAAGTTGCAAACTAGCGAATTTTAACCTAAATAGCACATAAATGAAGTTGAAATTACCTAAATACCCTTATTGGGACTAGAAAATGGGCTAAAGTCCAAACAGTCCCTTAATGGGCTTGGTATAGGCCCAATAAGAAAAAGTGGCCGAAATTAGCCCAAAAACCACTCCTTGACTCAAAATTTGATTCTGAAAAACTTTTTCCAAAGGCCCAAAAGCTAAAAATGTGATATAAGCAAGCTTATACCAAACAACTTATTCTTAATGGGCTTTTTGGCCCATTAAGCTATAAGCTAATGTCATAAGCTCAAATAGATCAAGTTAGACACACAAGCTTCTTTTGAGCTAACTAAGACTTCTGTAAAAAGAAATTTCGAAAAAGCCAAAGGAATAAGCCTGAAAATGCAAAAAGCAATCTATAGAAAACGACAAAATAGTCGTTTTTTTAGTTCTAGGCTATCCCAAGAGCTGATTCAAATTACAAAAGCTTTTAAATGACTTAAATAAGCTAATTCAACAAAAAAATTTCAAATAAGCTGACTCAATAAGCTGGAAAAAGAAAATAAGCACTTATGAAAAAGTCAAATAAGTTGGTTTTCTAGCAAAAAGTCAAAGTCAAAGTCCAATAAGCTCCAGTTCAATCAAATGGGTCAAATAATGAAGATCTATCACAAAAATAAGTTGTTGCAGGTCTGGATAAGCAAATATAGCTTATTGATAAGCAAACTGAAAAATTGCACTAGCAGGGGCTAGTTTTGGGTGTTGAGTAGTGGAAACTTTTTCCACTGCTTGACTTGTTGACTTTTTTGTCTTTAGTGAGTTTTTTGGAGATTCAAGTTACACAAAGGTACCCAAATGATTAGTGGATCATAAGAAGTCAAATACAACAAAGAAATCAAAATCACAATCACCCAATTCGTACTGTTTAATCAATTAAGCACCAGATCTGACATAGACATGAACACATAAGTAGTTATGAACTTATAAGCTGTTTTAGCAATATTCAGCCAACCAACTTGCACCAAAAGCATACACAAGCTATTATAAACTCAAATGAACAAGTTCAAACAGTTTTCATGCAATGGCTCAAAGCCTAAATCAAGATTCAAGCAGATGAAGGTTACTGATGAACACTTAAACATGCAGTTTTCACTTTTGCTGATGCAATTGACCAACAAGCCAAATTCAATCACTCAGATCTATCACTTGTGTTATATTAATGATGTTTTAACAACTTTTAACCCTAAGCATGCATAAACTCTAGGTTTTCCCAAAATCTTAGGTCAAAAACAGTTAAATTCACTTGAATATAGCACAATGTATGATTCAAGGTTTCAAACCCAAAAACTTGCAGCAAATAGCTCTTAAACAAGCATAAACAACACCTTCCACAAACACAATAACCACTTATGATCTTAAACAGGTAATCTCAAACACCCCTTTTAATTTTCAAAACCAAAATTTTCAAATCAAATGTGTATTTCAAGACCACCCAAGCCCAAATTAACACAATAACAGTTAAGATAAGCAGATTCAAGCAAGATTAAGCCACAAAATTCACAAGAACACAAGTCATACTAAAATATCACAAATATCCAAAACTTTATCAGATTTTGAGATTAAGGGTGTGTACCTCATGGATGTACATCCACACCAATGAATTTTGAGCTTATATACTAG
Organism: Glebionis coronaria; assembly: GCA_025667525.1. Taxonomy (NCBI): domain Eukaryota; kingdom Viridiplantae; phylum Streptophyta; class Magnoliopsida; order Asterales; family Asteraceae; genus Glebionis; species Glebionis coronaria. The sequence continues at coordinate 608,688,166 of CM046880.1, forward strand.
CAAGAACAAGTACAAGCTTCCACAACAAAGCCTGCTAAGAATCAACAAAGTTAGAAGCACAATTATCAAAACAGAAACATGAAAACTTCTTGATTAATGCAACTCTTGTCCTCCACACTTGATTATCCCTAAGTTATAAGCTTCACCACACCTTGATAACACAATATCAGGATGTTATGATCAGCCTTATAGCCCAAGAATTCCAAGATAGACCAAGAACTTAGCAAAATATCAAGGAAAATGGAAAATGTGCAAACTTTTGCACACTCCTTTTGAAAACAGTTTTTTTATTCAAAAACAAGTAAATATTAACAATAATAAGCAGATTATAACAATGGCACTTGAGCTTTCTTCACAAAATTCATACACATTTCATTCAACTGAAAATGAGCTTTACAAATTTGTGAACAAGGAAGATTCAAGAGCAAAGTGCAATTGTTGCACCCTAAGGCTTTATATAGGCTACAAGTTATCTAGGAAAGTTGTAAAAAACGTAAACCCTAGCTAAGGAAGTCCTCAAATTGCCCTTGTGAAGTTTGAACTTTTGGAGAATCATGTGACTCTTTCTTGGCAGTTTGTTGTAGCTGACATGTGTGAGTGTATCCAATGGCTTGTAAGAAGCATAAAAAGTAAGCTTTAATCTCTAACGCTGGATTGCTGCCACAATTTTGGCAATTAGCTCACAGGTGTAGCAGGGGAATCTCATGTTGGACAAGGGAGTGATGTGGCATGTGGTTTTAAGGTTGGGTTGTGTTTATATGATCATCAATCACTAATCTGCACAATATTAAGGTTTAATTATAAGTAATTCAAAACCCTAAATTGCGTTCTTGGTGAACAGTTAGGTGTTTGATCCGGATTAGTGTTTAAATAAGTGTTAGGCGCCACTTTTATTAAACTAATAAGATTAGTTTAAATCAGTTTATGGTGGGAAATGATGTGGCGCCATAGAGAAAGCTGATTGGTGGGATGGAGTAAGTGGGGCACGTGTCAAGTGCTGGTAGGTTAAGGTAAGTTTCTTGTCTGGCCATGTTTAATCCCCTATCTTTATTATTTCTTTCATTTGCAAATAAACAGCCCAAAAATACGAATCCTTTGTTAATGAAGTTTCATTTTTCACACTTTTGCCCTAAAATATTTTGTAAAGTAAATTCAGGGGTATTTCTTGCCATGTTGTGATTCTTGAAGGACTGATTTGGTATTTTCTTCAAGGATTATGGTCTTGAATTGTGTGATTGGAATTTTGGAGGACTAAAATTGCCAAGTCTTAATTTATGAGGGACCATTCTTGCCAAATGTTGAAAGTCAAGGGTCCTTTTTGCAAATTAACATATTTCAAGGACCAAACTTGTCTTTTCTTGTACTTTGAAGAGCTTCATGATATATTTGACTTTGTGGAGGACAATGGTTGACAATTTAGTTTTGTTGAGGGACTAAAATTGCCAATTCTTCAAAATGGAGGGCCCTTTTTTGCAATTTTGACAAACTTTAGGGACCAAACTTGTAATTATGAGGATACAAGGGTATAAAGTGTCAATTCTTCCATATTGGAGGACCCTTCTTCATAATTCTTCAAATCTTGAAGGGTTTTTTGGGAAAATTCTTCATTAGGGCTTGGTTTATTGTACGGCTTCGTTTCCCGTGTTCGTTTTTGCATGATTCTTGTGATCTTTTGTCATTTTCTCAATATCTGTACCTAAAATATACAAGCAACAAACACAAGCATATAAATGGGTATTTTGATGATATTTAATGCATTTTAAGCCCTTTTTGGATGATGAGACTATGTATAAAAGTAGTCTCATCACTCCCCCATACTAAACCATTGTCGTGCCCTCACGCAATGCTAGAATAAAGTATCGTAGCACCTCCAAAATTCATTTTTATTCACTTTATTAAAGGATAAACTAGCCACACCACTACTACTTGTGTTATAGACATAATGTATGATTTTCATCGCAAAATGTGACGTTTAGGTTCATAGAACAAGAACACGTGAATGCTTCGTTAGAAATAATTTCATCGTCCTCGATTTTCACCCCAATTCCATGCCAAGCGTGCAACGAGATCATTGTCATTATAAGTTAGTAATGCTAACACTAGTCATATGCCCTAATCACGTACTTATCCTCCCATTTTCCTAAGTTGTATCTTTTAGATTTTATTTTGTCTTGAATGTTTCACGAGGATACATTGTTTGACTTATGCGATAATAGAGATTTAGGTCTAAAAATAGATTCCTAACGGTGTAACCAAGACCATCAAATCAATAACCCCTCCTAATAGACAACGATGTCAAAAAATTAAGTCAACAAGAAGGATCAATAAACACGGTTTTATAACGGTTTTGAACATGAGACTTATTACCAAGACTTTTATACGCCCCCTAACGGAAGGGCCTTATTATCTTTGGTTTACCTCCATCTTTTATTCAACTTCGCCATGAAGCTTTTATTATGACTTTGGTCTTGCCTTACCTTTTATTATCCACCTCATCGGTAGTTTTATTAGCCAAAGACGTATATCCTCACGCTAAGGCGAATTTTGGATCTATAAAGCTTCAAAGATTAAGGCTTGATTCACTTTCAATTTTGCATAGATTTTTCGGCCTTGTGGAGCTTCAAATTGTTTGCTTGATTTAGGTGAGCACTTGAAATCTTATTATTGGGTGAAGCTTTTGATTATTCTGGTGCCAATACTTCAAAACCGTGATGCTGGCGATACCTTAATGTCTTCCCAGTTTAATCACACGGAAGCTACTAGAAAAGACTAGAAACCCAACAATCAAGACTAAATCGCTAAGTCAATATTTATTAAGAAAAAAATATTTACATGTGAAGGGAGAATAAGCAAACAACGAGAACACATGAGTTTTTGAAAGAATACGAGTACTCTACGTTTAGCATAGTAACTTATAATTAACCCTATCATTTCTCGTCCTCATTTAAGAGACTTAGCCTAATGTGAAGTTAAGGAATCAAAGCTAAGTGCTCAACACGCACGGTCGAGTCAAAAATTACTCTTATTCTCGCCATCAGAAAACCTACATTCGTTTCTTCAAACACTTAGAACATGAGAAATTTTTTAAATTTTGGCCATTTTTAGCCTTATTTTGCAACAAAACGATAAACAAAAAGATAAACTTTGGAAAGCGTGAAGGTTTGGCAAGGAAAGTATCTATTCACCCCCCATACTAAAGTTAAACATTGTCCTCAATGTTTCGAGTCTAGGGGTGCAAACACCCCTATACTAGAGACGTAGTCGAATGCTTAATCTAGCATAGAAAAGGTGTAACCGTTAAATTTAAAGCCGTTTATGAAGTGTGCTAAAAACCTAAGGTTAGAACATCAAAGGATATATCATGGATATTGAGAAAGTCTTCAAAGCAAACGATCGAGTGCTCCCATAAAACGAACACGAGAGGCTCCAATCGTGAAGATAATGATCATCTAAAATCCACAATTCACAAACAACCACGAAACAAACGTTGGAAGGGCACAAATCCCCACACGTTACTACATTACAAAGCGATAAAATGTACATAGGATAAGCATGGGACTCCCCCACGAGGCAACTCGTTTTTGATTACCGAGTCATGAGCTCAACTCGATCCCCTCAATACTTATTATCATTGGGGAAGGTGATTTGGTCGAGGTAGTTCAAGGATGGAACTTCCCCGCCAAAGTAGTGCTTCAACCTATGTCCATTCACCTTGAAATTTGGGCCATCATTTTGAGCTAGCTCGATGGTCTCATATGGAAAAACTTGAGTCATGGTGAATGGACCGGACCAACGGGATTTCAACTTACCGGAAAAGATTTTCAATCGAGAATTAAAAATCAAAACTTTATCCCCAATGTTAAAAACCCGGTTTTTAATTTTAGAATCATGCAACTTTTTAGTCTTTTCTTTATAAAATAATGAATTTTCATAAGCAATATCCCTCAATTCATCCAATTCATTTAATTGCATTTTCCGGTGTTTTCCCGCGGTCTCCATGTCGTCATTACAATGCTTTAGGGCCCAATAAGCCTTGTGTACCAATTTAATTGGCAAATGACAATTTTTCCAATACACAAGCTTATAGGGAGTGCACCCAATGGGCGTCTTATGAGCGGTCCTAAAGGCCCATAAAGCATCGTCCAACTTATCCGACCAAGATTGTCGGTTTTCCCCTACGGATCTCTCCAAGATCCTCTTCAACGCTCGGTTTGAAACCTCGACTTCTCCACTCGTTTGTTGGTGATAAGCCTTAGAAAGCCGATGTGTAACCCCATATTTCCTTAGGACCCTTTCGAATTGGTCGTTACAAAAATGGGTTCCACGATCGCTTATGATCACACGAGGGGTTCCAAACCGAGAAAACAATCTTTTCAAAAACTTGACTACCACACGAGCATCATTGGTGGGCAAAGCCTTAGCCTCCACCCACTTAGATAGGTAGTCAACCGCGACAAGGATGTACTTATTACCACGAGATGATGGGAACGGCCCCATAAAGTCTATGCCCCAAATGTCAAAGATCTCACACACTTGGATGATGTTTTGTGGCATCTCATCTTTTTGTGAGGCTTTTCCTTGTCGTTGGCATGAGTCACACGACTTCAAAAGCTCATGTGCATCTCGGTAAATAGTAGGCCAAAAGAAGTCGGCATCAAACACTTTTTTAGCCGTGAGATTAGCACCATGGTGACCACCCGTGGGTCCCTCATGACAAGCTCTAAGGATATTAGAAGCTTCGGTGCCAAATACACAATGTCGGATGATTTGATCCGCACAAGTTCGAAACAAGTAAGGATCGTTCCAAAAGTAGCACTTGACGTCACGAAAGAATTTTCGTTTTTCTTGAGTCGTCAAACCCTTGATGATGAAGTTACCTGCATGGTAATTTTCAAAGTCCGCAAACCATGGGGTGGAAGAATCAAGCTTAGAATTCACTACACCAAGTGTCTCTAGTGGAAATGTTTCAGTGATCTCCTTAGGCTCGTAAACACTTTGGTGAGGATCTTCCAAACGAGAAAGATGATCGGCCGCTAGATTCTCGGCTCCTTTTTTTGTCAACAATTTTGTGATCAAATTCTTGAAGGAGGAGAATCCAACAAAGTAATCTTGGCTTTGCATCTTGTTTAGCCATAAGATACTTGATAGCCGAATGATCCGTATACACTATGCATTTCGTCAAGACGAGATAAGGTCGAAATTTCTCAAATGCATACACCACGGCAAGGAACTCCTTCTCCGTTGTAGTGTATTTAAGTTGAGCCTCGGTCATCGTCTTGCTAGGATAGTGAATAGGCAAGAAGTGCTTTTCATGACGTTGCCCCAATACGGCCCCAATAGCGTAGTCAATAGCATCACACATGAGCTCAAAGGGGAGGTTCCAATTGGGAGCAACAAGAATGGGAGCTTCGGTAAGTTTCCTCTTAAGGATTTCAAAGGCTCGTACACAATCTTCGTCAAAGACAAAACGTGCCTCTTTTTCAAGGAGATGTGTAATAGGTCGAGAGATCTTTGAAAAATCCTTGATGAATCAACGATAAAAGCCAGCGTGGCCTAGGAAACTCCTAACTCCCTTAACGGTTTTGGGATGAGGTAATTTGGCGATGACGTCTACCTTAGCTTGATCTACCTCAATCCCCGCTTTCGAGACCTTGTGCCCTAAGACGATTCCACTCTTAACCATAAAATGACACTTTTCCCAATTGAGCACAAGGTTGGTTTCCTCACAACGTTTCAACATTCTCTCGAGATTCGACAAACACGAAGTGAACGAATTACCAAACACGGAAAAGTCATCCATGAAGACTTCCATCGTCTTCTCGATCATATCATGAAAAATAGCCATCATGCACCTTTGAAAGGTTCCCGGTGCATTACAAAGTCCGAATGGCATTCTACGATAGGGAAACGTTCCATATGGACACGTAAACGTAGTTTTTTCTTGATCACGAGGATCGATGGGGATTTGGAAGTAACCGGAAAAACCATCTAAAAAGCAATAGAAATCGTTTTCCGCAAGACGCTCCAACATTTGGTCCATGAAGGGCAAGGGATAATGGTCTTTACGAGTGGCTTCATTCAACTTACGATAGTCAATGTACACTCTCCATCCGGTCACGAGTCTAGTGGGAATTAACTCGTTGGCATCGTTTGGCACAACGGTCATTCCTCCCTTTTTAGGGACACAATGGATAGGACTCACCCAAGGGCTATCGGAAATAGGGTAAATCATTCCCGCGTCAAGGGGTTTAAGGACTTCCTTTTTGATGACGTCGTGAATTTTGGGGTTCACCTTCCTTTGACATTGGATTGCGGGCTTGTAATCCTCCTCCATTAAGATTTTGTGGGTACAAAATTTGGGATCGATCCCCTTAATGTCAGATAACTTCCACGCAATTGCCCCTTTGTCATGCTTTAGAACATCGAAAAGTGCGGTTTTTTCATCATCCGAAAGTTCTTTCGCAATAATAACCGGCAACTTGTCGCCCTCCTCCAAATAGACATATTCGAGATGAGGAGGTAAATCTTTCAACTCGAGGATAGGTGGTTCCTCAATTGAGGATTTGGGCTCGATACTCATAACCTCCTCGGGTGGAGGAAATGGGAAACCGTTAAGGAAATCCTTGATAATCGAGAAGTCCTCATTGTTGTTGAGGTCTTCGTTACAAGTACGTGGAACATCGAATTCTTCCAACGTAAAACCACCACCTTCAAATGGAGTGAAGGTTGGTGTCGAGTTATTAAGGATGGGATCTAACATAGTGGGATTGCCACTATTTTCATCATCACCAAAACCTAGAACTTCTTGTAAAAATTCCTCACAAACCATGTCAATCATATCAACGAGGTTTATGGTCGCAACGGAATAAACATGAGAAATTTGAGAGTTTTGAGTTGCGTTTATAACAAGCTCCTCGTCGTTGAAACGTAAGGTGATCTTTCTAGCATGAACATCGATCAAAGCCATAGAGGTATCTAAAAACGAACGACCTAAAATGAGAGGAACTTGAGGATCCGTGGGAATATCGACAACGATAAAGTCTACCGGATAGTAGAACTTTCCCACTTTCACAAAAACGTCTTCCGCCAATCCACATGCGGGAATCGTGGAATGGTCGGCCAACTCGATAGACATTAGTGAAGGAGTAAGATTAGGAAGATTGAGCGACTTGAAGATTGCAAGTGGCATCAAGTTAATGCTAGCACCAAGATCGGCCAAGGCAAAGCATTCTTCCATATCTTGGATTTCACAAGGTATCAAAAATTTACCAGGATCACCGACTTTTTGAGGTATGCGATTAAGATAAACCGATGAACAACTAGACAAATGGTGCAATTTCTCCTTGTTGTTCAACATACTCTTAAACTTAGGGGCAAATCGAGGCATCATGATCAAAGCATCGGCGAAACTCACATTAAAGTGCAAATCACGAAACATTTTCATAAAAAGCTCAAATTGGTAATTGTCGCGCTCTTGACGTTTCTCCTTTCTAAGTCTCGATGGATAGGGCAAAGGTGGTGTGGGTTGAGGCATAGGCATATCCTTTGGAATCTCGGGTTCCAAGGTTGGGAATGGGTCAACCGTAGGTGTGGCATGAGCGGTACTTCATGGGATTGGAACATGCTCCTTTTGGACCACCACCTCGGGTTCTTCCTCAATTGCTTCCTCCGTAGGAGCAATTGGTTGAGGAGTCGGTTCCTTAAGTGTCTTACCACTACGTGTGGTAATCACTTTCATCTCACCCTTAGGGTTTGATACGGTGTTGCTAGGAAGACTACTCGAAGACGGTTTACACATAATTGCCTCAAACATAGATGAAATTTTATCTTCAAACATTGATTGCCTCTTCTCGGCCTTAATCATTTCTTGTTTAATCTCATGTTGCCCTTGTTCCTTTTTTTGTTGGTTTTGTTGTAACCTTATTACATTCCCTTCCATCTTGTTGGTATGGATTTTAAGCTCATTTGATAACTCATTTTTCAACTCTTTCTTCAAGTCGTTTTTAAACTCGGATCTTAGGCTAATGATTTCTCTTTGAATGTTTTCAAACCTAGCATCGTTCCCATTAGCGTATTCAACAAATTCATTAGGAAGATCTTTCAAAGTTTGCAAACTTTTGTTGTTGTTTTGAAAATCATTTTGATTTTTGTTTGAAACTTGATTATTAGCCCCTTGATTACCATAGTTTCCCTTGTTGTAATTGTTTTTGAAACCAACTTGATTGTTTCGATAGTTGTTGTTAGCATTTTGATTTGGAGCAAAACCCGGTGGAGTCAATTGATTAGAGCGGGTAACTTGACCGCTTTAGTTGTAAGTCCCCGTGGCCGCGTAGGCACTCGAAGTGTTACCACCGTTGGCAATGCACTCGTAGAAATCATGACCTCCACCACAATACATGCATGAAACCTCAACCGCTTTAGTCGTAGCGGGAGCACTTGGTACTCCAACTTTGAACTCTTTCAAAAGACCCTTAAGCTTATCAAAGATTTTGGTTTCCAAGTTCGCCTCAATTTGGCAAGCATCGATGGTAGTAGACAAAGAAGGTGAAGCCGAAGACGAAGCCTTACGAACACTAGACGTGCTACGAGGAGTATACACCTTAGATCTATTCTCAATTATCAACAAAGTTTCCTCAACCGTTTTACACAAAAAATTACCACCCGCGGCGGCATTAAGATAATCCCTTTCATGATCATTAAGTCCATTGTAAAACGTGTCAATTTGATGCAAATCGGAAAACCGTGATGAGGACATTCATGTAACATTTCCTTAAACCTATTCCAAGCCGTTGAAAAACTTTCATTAAACTCTTGTGAAAATTTTCAAATCTCGTTTTTCAAATGTGTAGTCTTAGAGGGTGAAAAACTGGTTCACAAACTTAGACACGAGATCCTTCCACGTCAATATAGAATTGGGTGACTCTTTCTCTAACCAAATTTTAGCGGGCCCCGCTAGGGAATACGGAAAAAACATCATCTTAATCGAGTCATTAGAGATGTCCTTAAACTTGAAAGTGGCGGTAACACGATTGAATTGGCGGATATGGTTGTGTGGATTGTCCTTCTCATCACCACGGAATTTGTTGTTTTGGATCATCGACAACAAACCCGTTTTAACCTCAAAATTCTTCGCAAGGATAGCGGGAATCACAATAGCCTCTCCATAACCCTCGGTGGGTGCTTGAAGCAACTCCATCATAGTACGATTCGCCATGGTTGGTTCTTTCTCTACAATGGGTTCAACAATGGGAGATTCTTCACTAGAAGATGTTTGGTTTCCTTCCTTTTGACGATGTTTACGTGCACGTCTTGCTTTGGAGCGAGTTTTCATAAACGTCACGTACAACGAGGGGATGAGCAAAGAAGATTCTTTTTGGTGTTTTGTATTTTTCCAATTTTTTTGTGGTTTTTGATTGTTTTTACTTTTTTTTTGGATTTTTTGTGATTGTATTAGGTAGACCAAAATCTACAAATCTCCTCCTTAATCAAATCTCTTGATTAAAGAAGCCTCGAGGAATGAAAACGATCACGTGAAATGAACGCCTTCGATGACTTTAGAACATTGGTGGAACACCAAAACGTTCAAGAGGGTTTAATCAATGAAACCAAGAAAGTATATATGATACTTAATAATACTTTGGGCGGCAAAACCCTCGATTAGCTCTCAAAATCAAATACTCACAAGCAAGCGGAGAAACGAGGCGCCGCGAAGCACTTAAGAGCCTTTTTCCTTAGGATATATTTTATAATGTCCGCCTTATACCCACCTTTATAGTTTGTATTTTTCAAAATTGAGCTTCACGAAAGTATTTATCTATTTTTTCCTTTTTGTTTGGTTTGAGATTCGAATACAATGATTGGGTAATTACCTCCCTAGTCAAGGTTGTGATTTCTCACTTTTGGAATACTTGTGTATTTATTGTTCTACGTATATAATATAGTAATAGTATTCACAAAAAAAAACGAAAAACCGATAATACGTATTAGTAGAGTGCTACTAATACAATAGATATTATGGCTATATATAAAAACAACAATTTCCAAATCAAAACACAACACGCCTCCCCGGCAGCAGCGCCAAAATGATGTTGGGTAAAATACGCCTTTTAGGAAAAAGAGCGTAATTAGGGTAAGTACATAAGTGATTTAGGAAAACCACGAGTTATGACCCAAAGTGGGGATCGTTCTGAAGGAGGCTCGGTGTGTGTGTAATGAAATGATTAAATTTGTGATTATATTGTTATGAGAAAGAAAATAGAAATGGGATGAGAAGAGAATGATGGTTACGATGACGATTTACACTAAGACGAAAAGGTCGTACACGTAAAACCGTAAAAGCACCAAAATTAAAAATCTACTCTAAAAATTCCTAAAAAATTGCAATAAATCCAAAATAATGTATTAAGGGTTTACAAAAAATCAAAAATCACCTAAACCTTTTATTTAATTAAATAATGATTTTTTAATGCTAATTAAAGCCCTAAAAATCAATTTAATTAACAAAAAGCCCAAAATGAGTTTTATCACTTTGTAAACCTCTAAAATACCCTAACTTAATTTAAAACTATTTTTGAAAATTTTAAAATTAATTAAAACTATTTAAAAACAATTAAAAACTATTAAAACTTAAAATAATTCTAGAAAATAATTGAAAGACCCTAAAAATATTTGGAAAGATGTAAAATTCCCAATTAAGTGTCTAGAGTCTAGGAAAAATATAAAACTTAGAAAATCAGACTTTTAATTTTTAATAATAAAATAATATTAAAATATTAATAAAAACCCAAAAATCCTAAAAAATTCTAAAAAGTTGCGAACTAGCTAATTTTAACCTAAATAACACAGAAATGAAGTTGAAATTACCTAAATACCCTTATTGGGCCTAGAAAATGGGCTAAAGTCCAAACAGTCCCTTAATGGGCTTGGTATAGGCCCAATAAGAAAAAGTGGCCCATATTAGCCCAAAAACCACTACTTGACTCAAAATATGATTCTGAACAACTTTTTCCAAAGGCCCAAAAGCTGAAAATGTGAAATAAGCAAGCTTATACCAAACAACTTAGACTTAATGGGCTTTTTGGCCCATTAAGCTATAAGCTAATGCCATAAGCTCAAATTAGACACACAAGCTTCTTTTGAGCTAACTAAGACTTCTGTAAAAAGAAATTTGAAATAAGCCAAACGAATAAGCCTGAAAATGCAAAAAGCAATCTACAGAAAACGACAAAATAGTCATTTTTGAGTTCTAGGCTATCCCAAGAGCTGATTGAAATTACAAAAGCTTTTAAATGACTTAAATAAGCTAATTCAACAAAATGTTTTCAAATAAGCTGAATCAATAAGCTGGAAAAAGCAAATAAGCACTTATGAAAAAGTCAAATAAGTTGGTTTTCTAGCAAAAAGTCAAAGTCAAAGTCCAATAAGCTCTAGTTCAATCAAATGGGTCAAATAATGAAGATCTATCACAAAAAATAAGTTGTTGCGGGTCTGGATAAGCAAATATAGCTTATTGATAAGCAAACTGAAAAATTGCACTAGCAGGGGCTAGTTTTGGGTGTTGAGCAGTGGAAACTTTTTCCACTGCTTGACTTGTTGACTTTTTTGTCTTTAGTGACTTTTTTGTAGATTCAAGTTACACAAAGGCACCCAAATGATCAGTGGATCATAAGGAGTCAAATACAACAAAGAAATCACAATCACAGTCACCCAATTAGTACAGTTTAATCAATTAAGCACCAGATCTGACACAAACATGAACACATAAGCAGTTATGAACTTATAAGCTGTTTTAGCAATATTCAGCCAACCAACTTACACCAAAAGCATACACAAGCTATTATAAACTCAAATGAACAAGTTCAAATAGTTTTCATGCAATGGCTCAATGCCTAAATCAAGATTCAAGAAGATGAAGGTTACTGATGAACACTAAAACATGCAGTTTTCACTTTTGCTGATGCAATTGACCAACAAGCCAGATTCAATCACTCAGATCTATCACTTGTGTTATATTAATGATGTTTTAACAACTTTTAACCCTAAGCATGCATAAACTCTAGGTTTTCCCAAAATCTTAGGTCAAAAACAGTTAAATTCACTTAGATATAGCACAATGTATGATTCAAGGTTTCAAACCCAAAAACTTGCAGCAAATGGCTCTCAAACAAGTGTATAGCTGATAACAAGCATAAACAACACCTTCCACAAACACAATAACCACTTATGATCTTAAACAGGTAATCCCAAACACCCCTTTAAATTTTCAAAACAAAAATTTTCAAATCAAAAGTGTATTTCAAGACCACCCAAGCCCAAATTAACACAATAACAGTTAAGATAAGCAGATTCAAGCAAGATTAAGCCACAAAATTCACAAGAACACAAGTCACACTCAAATATCACAAATATCCAAAACTTTATCAGATTTTGAGATTAAGGTTGTGTACCTCATGGATGTACATCCACACCCACGAATTTCGAGCTTATGTACTAGCAAGAACAAGTACAAGCTTCCACAACAAAGCCTGCTAAGAATCAACAAAGTTAGAAGCACAATTATCAAAACAGAAACATGAAAACTTCTTGATTAATGCAACTCTTGTCCTCCACACTTGATTATCCCCAAGTTATAAGCTTCACCACACCTTGATAACACAATATCAGGATGCTATGATCAACCTTATAGCCCAAGAATTCCAAGATAGACCAAGAACTTAGCAAAATATCAAGAAAAATGGAAAATGTGCAAACTTTTGCACACTCCTTTTGAAAACACGTTTTTTGATTCAAGAACAAGTAAACATTAACAATAATAAGCAGATTATAACAATGGCACTTGAGCTTTCTTCACAAAATTCATACACATTTCATTCAACTGAAAATGAGCTTTACAGATTTGTGAACAAGGAAAATTCAAGAGCAAAGTGCAAATGTTGCACCCTAAGGCCTTTATATAGGCTACAAGTTATCTAGGAAAGCTGAAAAAATGTAAACCCTAGCTAAGGAAGTCCCCAAATTGCCCTTGTGAAGTTTGAACTTTTGGAGAATCATGTGACTCTTTCTTCGCAGTTTGTTGTAGCTGGCATGTGTGAGTGCATCCAATGGCTTGTAAGAAGCTTAAAAGTAAGCTTTAATCTCTAACGTTAGATTGCTGCCACAATTTTGGCAGTTAGCTCAAAGGTGTAGCAGGGGAATCTCATGTGGGACAAGGAAGTGATGTGGCGCCATGGAGAAAGCTGATTGGTGGGATGGAGTAAGTGGGGCACGTGTCAAGTGCTGGTAACTTATGGTAAGTTTCTTGTCTAGCCATGTTTAATCCCCTATCTTTCTTCTTTCTTTCATTTGCAAATAAAAAGCCCAAAATTATGAATCCTTTGTTAATGAAGTTTGCTTTTTCACACTTTTGCCGCAAAATATTTTGTAAAGTAAATTCAGGGGTATTTCTTGCCATGTTGTGATTCTTGAAGGACTGATTTGGTATTTTCTTCAAGGATTATGGTATTGACTTGTGTGATTGGCATTTTGGAGGACTAAAATTGCCAAGTCTTCATTTATGAGGGACCATTCTTACCAAATGTTGAAAGTCAAGGGTCGTTTTTGCAAATTAACATATTTCAAGGACCAAACTTGTCTTTTCTTGTACTTTGAAGGGCTTCATGATATATTTGACTTTGTGGACGACAATGGTTGAAAATTTAGTTTTGTTGAGGGACTAAAATTGCCAATTCTTCAAAGTGGAGGGCCCTTTTTTGCAATTTTGATAAACTTTAGGGCTCAAACTTGTAAATATGAGGATACAAGGGTATAAAGTGTCAAGTCTTCCATATTGGAGGACCCTTATTCATAATTCTTCAAATCTTCAAGGGTTTTCTTGGGAAAATTCTTCATTAGGGCTTGGTTCATTGTGCGGCTTCGTTTCCCGTGTTCGTTTTTGCATGATTCTTGTGATCTTTTGTCATTTTCTCAATATCCGTACCTAAAATATACAAGCAACCAACACAAGCATATATATGGGTATTTTGATGATATCTAATGCATTTTAAGCCCTTTTTGGACGATGAGACTATGTATAAAACTAGTCTCATCACCCTAACTCTAGCTCTGCTAAGGGAAGAGTAGTTATACCATCAGCGTCGTCAAGATGTAAAGCTTCAGTAACTACCCATCGAGCCCCATGAACAGTACCAATTAATGTAATCACTCCATCAATTGTTTCAGAATGTACAATGTTCCAAAACTGCTTGATGTGTGTGATAGGGACAAGTGGAGTATGAGAAAGAGCATATCTTAAAGGAGACGCCATCAAATACCTAATCATATCGGTGCATTGGGGGTGCAACACATTATCTTCAACCAAATAAGCCACCATTTTGTGTTGACTTCTGAACCCCAACTCTACACTAGCAGGTTTAAACTTTGGTGTCGTTTGAATGCTTTGTGAAAACTTTAGAATGTTTAACAATGGATATTTGAAAGTTTAAGAATTTAGAAGACAAGAATAGTAGTTACCTTGTGTAAAGAAGTGAGCTTTATTTATAGGATTGGTACAAGCACACGATTTGTTGAAAAAGAAGGTGGTTATATTCAAAAAGTAATGATTACAATCGTGAAAATATATAACTTATCTCTTTCATTAATTAAAAGATACCAACTCTCTAAAATTACGACCCAAATTTTAGTCAAAAATAACAACTAGGTAGGACCCAGTATCTTTCAACGGTCAAAAATTAAATATCAGCGTGTAACGGCTATATTTTGTCAGCGTGTAAATTTTTCCATGTCAGCGTTTAAATTGGTCTTATCAGCATTGGAAGGAAAGTATGTCAGCGGTCAAAAATAAAAACAAATAAAAATAAAAAGACCTTAACAAAGAAGTTTACCCTAATGAAGATAACTCTTATTCTGAAAATGACAGAAGGTTGGCAAAAACTGTCCAATCATACACACATGCAAGCAAGATAGACATAATTGTCCTCAAGTGTCCCTTGCTAACCAAAGTTCTTAACAGTGAAGAAATCTCATATAAACCCTTTAACTTCCCAGGTAAGCCCAATTAAAATCTAAACCAAGTCTCCCAACTAACCAATCCTAATTCTAAGTCAAAAGTCTTGGCAACATGCACAGTATATCAACTTTGCATGCTACAGTGCCTCGAGGTTAAGAAATTCCAACAATTTCATAAAGAAAGAGCCTTCATTATTTCTAATCCCCACTCACTTGTGGACACAATCTAGAATTATGATAAGAGCATTCTAATAATACACAAGATCCTAAAGGTTTCCTAAACCTCCCCTTAAACCATGATGTACACACTTGCAAGATATGTATATGTCAAATTTTTATTTCAAGATAGGAATGTAAACATTCCAACCATCATAAATAAACTTTTGACACGTGCCCGGTAAGCTCAACAAATCCATAAGCAACTCTGTATCCAATTTTACAATGCTCATAATGCCTACATGATTAGATGAAAACCCACAAAAACTAACATGTTGCTGTCAGCAGCCATTTTTACCTGGTCATCATCAAAATAACCTCTGTCAGCGTTAGAAAATAAAGTGGAAAATCTAATTGTTGGGAATAAAATGAGCCAAGACACTTAGACGCTGACAAGAGGAAATTGGACGTTGATAAGAAGAAATCAAGCGTTGACAGATCAAGCATTGACAAGAAGAAATTAAGCGTTGATGAGAAGAAGTCCAAGCACTAATATAATACTTAGTCTACACGTTTTGTATTTCTAGTAAAGATATGTTTGACATTGTATTTTCTATATTTATCTTTACCTAGAATAGTTGATAGTTAGACTCTTGTGCAAGAATCCTTAATCTATAAAAGGAGGCCTTTAGGTTTTAGTTTGATATACGTTTTACACTTTCATTGTACACAAGTTTGATCATCAATCAATGTGAAAGTTTGTTTATTCTGTTTTGTGTGTTCTTGTTCTAAGTATTAATTTCACATAATACTTAGATTGTTTCATATACAACAAAGTTTCTCTAAGTGTTTAACTTGATTCAATCTCGTTTACACAAAGTTAAATCGATCTAAGTTTGGGATCAACAAGTGGTATTAGATCTTGTTGAGGAACTTTGATTTAGAAGAATACAAAACCCTAAAAACCCTAATTTTTCAAGAAACCCTAAAAACCAGACAAGATGTCTACACCAGAGATGGCTTCCTCCTCTAGTCACAATCTAAAAATCCCCATGCTAAACCATGTAAACTTTGAGCTATGGAAGTTCAATTTTGAGTAGTATCTTCAAATTCATGATCACACTCTATGGGAAATTATTGAATATGGAAACACATTCGATAAGGCTTAGGATTACTGCTGCTATTGTTGCAAGATCAACTCAGGGCAGCACATAAGAGGATTGAAAAGAAAGACCTTCAGATGGAAGAGCTGCCTCAACTAAGGACATTGCAAAGAGAAGGAATGACATGAAAACTCTAAGCATTATCAAACATTCTCTAGGACCAGCAAATCAGCACAAGTATAGAGGTTTTGAGTCTACCAAAGATCTTTGGGCAGCCCTTCAAGTCAACTATGGTGGTGATGATGATATTGCCTCAGAAAAGAAGAAGCAACTCTTGCATGAGTATGTTGTGTTCAAAGCTCTTCCCAATGAAAAGCTAAGTGGGGTGAGAAGAAGACTTCTTGACATCACAAGCAAATTGTCTTTTATGGGAACAGTGTATGATGATGCTGATATCATTACCACTTTCCTTAAAAGTCTTAGTGATGCATGGAAGATTGAAGCAAGGTCTATTATTGCTACCAATGCTTACAAAAGTTCCACTTTTGATGACGTCTACAATAAACTAAAGATTGTAGAAAATGAAATCCTTTTGGATCAAGGAAGCAAATCTACCTTTGGAAACATGGCTTTCTTCTCACATAGTGAAGGTCAATTTGATCAAAGGGAGTCATACGTGCCCCCTGTTACTGGATCACATTTAATGCTAAAGACACTGTTGGATTTGATAAATCCAAGGTTGAGTGTTACAGTTGTCATAGAATGGGTCATTTTATGAGAGAATGCAGATCTCCAAGAAGATCTGATGCTGGAAAACCTTCAAGCCAAATCATCAAGGTTGAAGACACAAAGGCTATGGTTGTCATGCAAGAAACTGATGGTGTTGGCTGGGATTGGAGCTTTATGGCCAAGGAGGTAAAAGAGAACACGGCTTTGATTGCAGAAAAGGAGGAAGAGGAGCATGTTCACTATGCTCTCATGGCACATTCTTCATCTTCATCAGATTATGAGGTATATGATGATGCTTTTTGTAGTAAAGGTTGCCGTTTAAACACTAAAAACTTAACAAATAATATTTAAAGTTAAAATCAGATGTTTTTGATGAAAAATGCAAGTTATCTAATTATCAACTTGCACTTGCTCAAACTGAAAAGACTGTGGCTGAATATAAGAAAATGGAGCTTGACCTAAAAGATCAAATCAACGTTTTGTCTCATGACCTTAAATTTTTTGTTGACCTTAGGGATATTTTGGAGAGATCCAAAGGTGTCATACAAGCTGAGTTAGATGAGGCCATTAAAAACAAAGATAATGTAGGGCTTAAAATTCAAAGATTTGATAAAGCTTCTCAAACCCTAGAAAAATGTGTCAGTGAACAAAGAGACTCTAGGGATATGACTAGGATTGGGATGAAAGAGTATGCTGATGTTCCACCACCTGCTGGGAACTTTTATGGTATCCTTAGAAAGGATTTATTTTGGACTGGTATACCAGAACTCCAAGAAAAGGAATTCATTCCTTCACCAAGAGTTCTTACTCCAGTAGAGAAATATAAGCAGAATTTGACTGATTTAGAACAATGGAAGAAAGAAAATCCTACTTTGTTTGTCAAAGGTGGCATGCTTAGTGAAAGCCAAAACGAGTCTACAACCATAATTGTGACTAACCCTTCTACTAGAAAGACTGTTGACGTTGGTTCATCTAGTGATATAAAACCTAGTATTAAATATGCAGAAATATATAGAAAACCTAGGTCACCAAAAAGTCTAGTTAGTAATAATGGGACAGGTTTCTTTTCATCTAGACCTAGAGTTATGTCTAGAAAAGCTTGTTATAGTTGTGGGAGTTTTTCTCATTTGGCTTATAAGTGTTGTTGATCCCAAACTCAGATCTTAAACCTTTGCTTGTTTAAGGGTTGTGATAGATAGAATAGATTCAATCTAACACTAGAGAAACTTTGCAATACAAAGTAACTAAACAATATGCGGAATGTAGTGTTTAGCACAAGAACAAATGATTAAAGCAAACGTTAAGCTTTAGTATATCAAAGATATACGAATACCCAATAATGGTATTAGGGTTACAAAAACCTTAAAGTATGAAATGAAAGACAATAGAGAAAGACACACTTTGCATGATAACCTAGTGGGTCCTTTTATAGTACAAGGACTCACGTACAAGATTACTACTAACAAACTTGGAAAGTATCTCAGAGTAGTAACTGAAACGCGTTATAATCTATTCCAAGTTTATCTCTAACGGCAGGGTCTTTGACTTCAGCAGGGGAACCAATCCCACTGCCTTTGTTATATAGCAGGGGGGAACATACTCTAGCAAGGGAACCATTAACCAGCTAGAAGGGGTAACTAATATACTTATATTTATTCCCAACAATCCTCCCCTAAACTTGTGCTTTCCCTAAAGACAAGTTTCTGAATAAATACTAGCTGGTGAAGGTGCTTACAAAGTTCCTGGCCAAAGCTGACTGTATATCATCCTTATCAGATCATAAGCAATAGGTGCTTTAGCATCTACAATCAAGTCTTCCTGTGCTAATTTCTTTAAGGTCTCCTGATTGAAAGGATATTAACGATGATTAATCAAGTAAACACTTACCCCTTCTATAACTATCTCATAGACCCCAGAATTGGTAAATAGCTTCCAATACAACAAATTTCCTCCATTTACTACATCAAATAAGGGATCAAACAACTCATGCTCATACATCCTATGCATGCACTCCCATATCACCCAATCCTTCTCTACACCATCTATAGTAGGAGGATTTGCAGCAAAGGTCTTCTTCAACATTTTCCACAGATCACCTAAGTCCTCAATATCTAAGGTTTGAAACGTAACATCTAGACTTAGGAATGGCTGTGCTGTATTGTCAGCTCTTGTAAGCTTCCACCAAGTCATCCCCTTGTGTTCATAAACAACATACTCCACTATGGCAAATTTCTTCCCAAGCTCACTAGGTGAGATTTCATCATTTTCTTGCACAATTAGCTGTTTATCAATTTCTTCATTTGAGGGACGCTGAGTCTCCTTAGTAACTATACCAACTTTTTCCATCCTCTTGAGTCTTTTAGCTGCCCTTTGTGCATTGAGTACAGATCTCTCACTTGCTGGGAAACTTGCACCTGCTTGTGATGATGCACCTGCCTGTGTCGTTTCCACTGTTGTTCCTTCAGCCTTTCTTTTTCTGGATTCCCTAGCTCTCTTTAACATTTCACTTTGCCTCCTGAGAAACTCAGCTTCCTCGGGAGAGTTGATAGCTATGAAGTCTTCCACATTTAGTTCTCTTAACACTGGCTTGACTGCCTTCTCTATATCCCCAAAATTCATGTCTGTGAAATTACCATCAGTCCACTTCTTATGTCTTTTGAGCAAAACTTTGTAGTGTGCAAGCCTCCCCTTCTCAGACTTCAAATATCTTTCCTTTTGAATCTGATTTGCCCTTCTTTCCAGATATTCATTTTGATACTTGTAAACTAGACAAATCAATTCATACGTGTCTTCCAAAGGATCATTTACCAACTCCTTTTCCCATTGATTTAGAAACTCTTGAACATGAGGCACCCTGTCATCAAACTCTCTATGCATAATTTCAATCTGCTTAAGCATCTCTTTGGGCCTCATCTTTTGCATTCTCTGATCCTGCATATCAATCTCCTCTTGTTGCATTCTGAGAGCTATCTGTTCATCATATTCTTCTTGAGCCCTTTATTGTTCAGGTGTTCTATGCTTGTACTTTTTCTTGGGCTGTTCAACCATGATCCTTTTTCCCTTGTCTTTAGGATCTAATGCTGGTGCTGGTTTAGCTTTAGGTGCAGGTTCTCCAATTGTAATTCCTTTCTGAGCTGGTTGCCTTTTCTTCCTAACAAATGTTTGAATGATAGGTTTAGCAGGGGAAATGCTTACAGCAGTGGGATCAGTTATAGCAGGGGAAATTTTTGAAGCAGGGGCTTCTTCTTGATTGCCCATAGTCAACAGTGTTTGAGCAATCTCTTTTGTGGCACTCCCCTTATCACTTCCTTTCTCAGCACTTCCTTTCTTAGTCCCCTTCTTAGAACTTGCTACCTTTCCTTGCTTAAGATCATGTTCACCAGGATATGCATACCATTGAGTAGATTCATCAGTGTTAGGAACTTCCTCCCCTTTGGAAGCATCCTCATCTGTAGATATGATAAGCCTGGGGTTTCTCCTCCCCTTAAGTGTAGCAAGTCTGGTTACCAAATTAGTGATAACCAGACCTTGCTTTTTGACAGTTTGTACAAGTTGTGCATTTTGCTTTTTCAAGCTCATGCACATATTCGTCAATTCCAATATGGTCCTTGGTTGCATTCTGCTCTCAACCCTAGAAGAGAATTTCTCCCCTTTTGGGTATCACTAAGTGAGGGAGAGGACTTACTGATGGTCTCACTATCATGCTCATCCCTTGAGGATGAGACAGTAGTGGCAGCCAAACCCTCAATGTGCTCCAACCTTTTGGAGGCTCTCCTCTCTACTACTTGTGAAGATTCACCAGGCAAGGGAGACCTGGCAAACCTGGATTTGGTTCTCCTTTCATGTTTTGGATCAGCAGGGGGTACAGTACTAGCAGGGGGTAGTTTCTTGGCAGGGGAATCAGAGGGTTTGTGTGTGGCTGTTTTTGTCTTAGCTTTTTCTTGTCTGATTTGTTTCATCATGATGGAAGTGAGTGGAATAGCCCTACCAGAAAATTGTGCAGATGGTGCAAGAAGTGTGGTGAACAGTTTAGTAGTGTGTTTGGTTGCTGAAAAATAGTTTTTGTGTGTGATAGGACCATGTTCACTCATATTCAGCAAAAGTTGTGTAAATGTATTGCTTGTAACATTTTTAACCATTCCGTTGAAAATCATTTGAGAAAAACTGTACTTCCTCCCTGTTGCTATGAAAATCAGGGCAGAGGCAACTTCACTACCAAATTCATTAAAAGTAGTGGTTTTAGGTGACAAACATTGTAAAATTGTATGAATCAAATATTTCCAATGTGGGGCAAACTAACCTTTAGCAAACTTACATATTTGATCATCAGAAAGAGTGTACCCCAATTTAACAAGACCCTCAAAGATTTCAGCCTTAGGTAGGTTGGTTATCCCATCCTCATCATCTAGAACAAGCTTATCTCTGATGGAGGCAAGTGCAATCACCTTGGGATGACCATCTACTGTGCTTTGAATTATTACCTCTCCATCCACTGTTTTGGTCATGGATTTAGACCAAAACTGCTAGATGTGTGAGGTGTAAATCCTAGGATTGATGAGAAGAGCCACTCTAAAATACGAAGATTTTAGAAAAGCCACTGCATCAACGAATTATGCTGGTTCATCATGTAATAAAGTAATTTGATTATGATTAGCAGCAATTTTGAGAGGCATGATAAAGGTTGAAAATGTTTGAAGGTTTATAATGGTGAGAATTAGGTGGGATTTGATCGAAGGAGAGAGATAGACCTGCTGGTGAAGGGAATTAATTTTTTTTAGGCAAATTGAAGAGCTGTGATTGGACCAAATTTTCAAATTGCAAAAATATCAAAGATAAATCTTGATAAAAAAGTAATTTGTTTGAAATAATAAAGAAAAGATTATCAATCAGCAAAGAAAGCGCCTTAAATATCTTTTGAAAAGAATAAAATATTCCCTAACCAAAATTTTAGCAAGCAGGCCCAACGGCTATAAGCAGGGTAACGGTATTGTCGGTCAACGGTCAAACAGGGGAATGTTGATCAAGCAGGGGAATCAAAAGGTGAAAGCAGGGGAAACTTTCCTATGGGTATTAGCCTAATCATGAAGAGACCATTGCTAAATGGCTCTGCTCTAATGCACACCCTTATAAAGTAAATTCAGGGGTATTTCTTGCCATGTTGTGATTCTTAAAGGACTGATTTGGTATTTTCTTCAAGGATTATGGTCTTGACTTGTGTGATTGGCATTTTGGTGGACTAAAATTTCCAAGTCTTCATTTATGAGGGACCATTCTTGCCAAATGTTGAAAGTCAAGGGTCCTTTTTGCAAATTAACATATTTCAAGGACCAAACTTGTCTTTTCTTATACTTTGAAGGGCTTCATGATATATTTGACTTTGTGGAGGACAATGGTTGACAATTTAGTTTTGTTGAGGGACTAAAATTTCCAATTCTTCAAAGTGGAGGGCCCTTTTTTGCAATTTTGACAAACTTTAGGGACCAAACTTGTAAATATGAGGATACAAGGATATAAAGTGTCAAGTCTTCCATATTGGAGGACCCTTCTTCATAATTCTTCAAATCTTCAAGGGTTTTCGTGGGAAAATTCTTCATTAGGGCTTGGTTTATTGTGCGGCTTCATTTCCCGTGTTCGTTTTTGCATGATTCTTGTGATCTTTTGTCATTTTCTCAATATCCGTACCTAAAATATACAAGCAACAAACACAAGCATATATATGGGTAGTTTGATGATATCTAATGCATTTGAAGCCCTTTTTGGACGATGAGACTATGTATAAAAGTAGTCTCATCACCCTAACTCTAGCTCTGCTAAGGGAAGAGTAGTTATACCATCAGCGTCGTCAAGATGTAAAGCTTCAGTAAATACCCATCGAGCCCCATGAACAGTACCAATTTATGTAATCACTCCATCAATTGTTTCTGAATGTACAGTGTTCCAAAACTGCTTGATGTGTGTGATAGGGACAAGTGGAGTATGAGAAAGAGCATATCTTAAAGGAGACGCCATCAAATACCTAATCATCTCGGTGCATTGGGGGTGCAACACATTATCTTCAACCAAATAAGCCACCATTTTGTGTTGACTTCTGAACCCCAACTCTACACTAGCAGGTTTAAACTTTGGTGTCGTTTGAATGCTTTGTGAAAACTTTAGAATGTTTAACAATGGATATTTGAAAGTTTGAGAATTTAGAAGACAAGAATAGCAGTTACCTTGTGTAAAGAAGTGAGCTTTATTTATAGGATTGGTACAAGCACACGATTTGTTGAAAAAGAAGGTGGTTATATTCAAAAAGTAATGATTACAATCGTGAAAATATATAACTTATCTCTTTCATTAATTAAAAGATACCAACTTTCTAAAATTATGACCCAAATTTTCGTCAAAAATAACAACTAGGTAGGACCCAGTATCTTTCAACAGTCAAAAATTAAATATCAACGTGTAACGGCTATATTTTGTCAGCGTGTAAATTTTTCCATGTCAGCGTTTAAATTGGTCTTATCAGCGTTGGAAGAAAAGTATGTCAACGGTCTAAAATAAAAACAAATAAAAATAAAAAGACCTTAACAAAGAAGTTTACCCTAATGAAGATAACTCTTATTCTGAAAATGACAGAAGGTTGGCAAGCACTGTCCAATCATACACACATGCAAGCAAGATAGACATAATTGTCCTCAAGTGTCCCTTGCTAACCAAAGTTCTTAACAGTGAAGAAATCTCATATAAACCCTTTAACTTCCCAGGTAAGCCCAATTAAAATTTAAACCAAGTCTCCCAACTAACCAATCCTAATTTTAAGTCAAAAGTCTTTGCAACATGCACAGTAAATCAACTTTGCATGCTACAGTGCCTCGAGGTTAAGAAATTCCAACAATTTCATATAGAAAGAGCCTTCATTA
This sequence comes from Glebionis coronaria, assembly GCA_025667525.1. NCBI lineage: Eukaryota > Viridiplantae > Streptophyta > Magnoliopsida > Asterales > Asteraceae > Glebionis > Glebionis coronaria. The sequence continues at coordinate 608,712,062 of CM046880.1, forward strand.
TTTCTAATCCCCACTCACTTGTGGACACAATCTAGAATTATGATAAGAGCATTCTAATAATACACAAGATCCTAAAGGTTTCCTAAACCTCCCCTTAAACCATGATGTACACACTTGCAAGATATGTATATGTCAAATTTTTATTTCAAGATAGGAATGTAAACATTCCAACCATCATAAATAAACTTTTGACACGTGCCCGGTAAGCTCAAAAAAATCCATAAGCAACTCTGTATCCAATTTTACAAGGCTCATAATGCCTACATGATTAGATGAAAACCCACAAAAACTAACATGTTGCTGTCAGCGGCCATTTTTACCTGGTCATCATCAAAATAACCTCTGTCAGCGTTAGAAAATAAAGTGGAAAATCTAATTGTTGGGAATAAAATGAGCCAAGACACTTAGACGCTGACAAGAGGAAATTGGACGTTGATAAGAAGAAATCAAGCGTTGACAGATCAAGCGTTGACAAGAAGAAATTAAGCGTTGATGAGAAGAAGTCCAAGCACTAATATAATACTTAGTCTACACGTTTTGTATTTCTAGTAAAGATATGTTTGACATTGTATTTTCTATATTTATCTTTACCTAGAATAGCTGATAGTTAGACTCTTGTGCAAGACTCCTTAATCTATAAAAGGAGGCCTTTAGGTTTTAGTTTGATATACGTTTTACACTTTCATTGTACACAAGTTTGATCATCAATCAATGTGAAAGTTTGTTTATTCTGTTTTGTGTGTTCTTGTTCTAAGTATTAATTTCACATAATACTTAGATTGTTTCATATACAACAAAGTTTCTCTAAGTGTTTAACTTGATTCAATCTCGTTTACACAAAGCTAAATCGATCTAAGTTTGGGATCAACAAGTGGTATTAGATCTTGTTGAGGAACTTTGATTTAGAAGAACACAAATCCCTAAAAACCCTAATTTTTCAAGAAACCCTAAAAACCAGACAAGATGTCTACACCAGAGATGGCTTCCTCCTCTAGTCACAATCTAAAAATCCCCATGCTAAACCATGTAAACTTTGAGCTATGGAAGTTCAATTTTGAGTAGTATCTTCAAATTCATGATCACACTCTATGGGAAATTATTGAATATGGAAACACATTCGATAAGGCTTAGGATTACTGCTGCTATTGTTGCAAGATCAACTCAGGGCTCCACATAAGAGGATTGAAAAGAAAGACCTTCAGATGGAAGAGCTGCCTCAACTAAGGACATTGCAAAGAGAAGGAATGACATGAAAACTCTAAGCATTATCAAACATTCTCTGGGACCAGCAAATCAGCACAAGTATAGAGGTTTTGAGTCTACCAAAGATCTTTGGGCAGCCCTTCAAGTCAACTATGGTGGTGATGATGATACTGCCTCAGAAAAGAAGAAGCAACTCTTGCATGAGTATGTTGTGTTCAAAGCTCTTCCCAATGAAAAGCTAAGTGGGGTGAGAAGAAGACTTCTTGACATCACAAGCAAATTATCTTTTATGGGAACAGTGTATGATGATGCTGATATCATTACCACTTTCCTTAAAAGTCTTAGTGATGCATGGAAGATTGAAGCAAGGTCTATTATTGCTACCAATGCTCCCAAAAGTTCCACTTTTGATGACGTCTACAATAAACTAAAGATTGTAGAAAATGAAATCCTTTTGGATCAAGGAAGCAAATCTACCTTTGGAAACATGGCTTTCTTCTCACATAGTGAAGGTCAATTTGATCAAAGGGAGTCATACGTGCCCCCTATTACTGGATCACCTTGTGTCAACGTTGGATCAAGCTTTGTCAGCGCCCCACATTCTGACGTTGACACATACAATATTGACTCACCAAGGATTAGACCTGCTGGTATTGATCTAGATACAGTGTGTACATACATTGCTGCATTGCTCAATGGTTCAGTGATTACATATGAGGATCTTGAGCAAATCACTGATGAGAATTTGTAGGAGATGGACATAAAGTGGAATATGGCACTTGCAAGCATAATGTCCAATAGATGGAATAGGAGATTCAAGAAGAAGATGACATTTAATGCTAAAGACACTGTTGGATTTGATAAATCCAAGGTTGAGTGTTACAGTTGTCATAGAATGGGTCATTTTATGAGAGAATGCAGATCTCCAAGAAGATCTGATGCTGGAAAACCTTCAAGCCAAATCATCAAGGTTGAAGACACAAAGGATATGGTTGTCATGCAAGAAACTGATGGTGTTGGTTGGGATTGGAGCTTTATGGCCAAGGAGGTAGAAGAGAACATGGCTTTGATTGCAGAAAAGGAGGAAGAGGAGCATGTTCACTATGCTCTCATGGCACATTCTTCATCTTCATCAGATAATGAGGTATATGATGATGCTTTTTGTAGTAATAGTTGTCGTTTAAACACTAAAAACTTAATAAATAATCTTTAAAGTTAAAATCAGATGTTTTTGATGAAAAATGCAAGTTATCTAATTATCAACTTGCACTTGCTCAAACTGAAAAGACTGTGGCTGAATATAAGAAAATGGAGCTTGGCCTAAAAGATCAAATCAACGTTTTGTCTCAGGACCTTAAATTTTTTGTTGACCTTAGGGATATTTTGGAGAGATCCAAAGGTGTCATACAAGCTGAGTTAGATGAGGCCATTAAAAACAAAGATAATGTAGGGCTTAAAATTCAAAGATTTGATAAAGCTTCTCAAACCCTAGAAAAATGTGTCAGTGAACAAAGAGACTCTAGGGATATGACTAGGATTGGGATGAAAGAGTATGCTGATGTTCCACCACCTGCTGGGAACTTTTATGGTATCCTTAGAAAGGATTTATTTTGGACTTGTATACCAGAACTCCAAGAAAAGGAATTCATTCCTTCACCAAGAGTTCTTACTCCAGTAGAGAAATATAAGCAGAATTTGACTGATTTAGAACAATGGAAGAAAGCAAATCCTACTTTGTTTGTCAAAGGTGGCATGCTTAGTGAAAGCCCAAACGAGTCTGCAACCATAATTGTGACTAACCCTTCTACTAGAAAGACTGTTGACCTTGGTTCATCTAGTGATATAAAACCTAGTATTAAATATGCAGAAATATATAGAAAACCTAGGTCACCAAAAAGTCTAGTTAGTAATAATGGGACAGGTTTCTTTTCATCTAGACCTAGAGTTATGTCTAGAAAAGCTTGTTATAGTTGTGGGCGTTTTTCTCATTTGGCTTATAAGTGTTGTTGATCCCAAACTCGGATCTTAAACCTTAGCTTGTTTAAGGGTTGTGATAGATAGAATAGATTCAATCTAACACTAGAGAAACTTTGCAATACAAAGTAACTAAACAAGATGCGGAATGTAGTGTTTAGCACAAGAACAAATGATTAAAGCAAACGTTAAACTTTAGTATATCAAAGATATACGAATACCCAATAATGGTATTAGGGTTACAAAAACCTCAAAGTATGAAATGAAAGACAATAGAGAAAGATACACTTTGCATGATAACCTAGTGGGTCCTTTTATAGTACAAGGACTTACGTACAAGATTACTACTAACAAACTTGGAAAGTATCTCAGAGTAGTAACTGAAACGCGTTATAATCTATTCCAAGTTTATCTATAACGGCAGGGTCTTTGACTTCAGCAGGGGAACCAATCCCACTGCCTTTGTTATATAGCAGGGGGAACATACTCTAGCAAGGGAACCATTAACCAACTAGAAGGGGTAACTAATATACTTATATTTATTCCCAACAATCCTCCCCTAAACTTGTGCTTTCCCTAAAGACAAGTTTCTGAATAAATACTAGCTGGTGAGGGTGCTTACAAAGTTCCTGGCCAAAGTTGACTCTATATCATCCTTATCAGATCATAAGCAACAGGTGCTTTAGCATCTACAATCAAGTCTGCCTGTGCTAATTTCTTTAAGGTCTCCTGATTGAAAGGATAGTAACGATGATTAATCAAGTAAAGACTTACCCCTTCTATAACTATCTCATAGACCCCAGAATTGGTAAATAGCTTCCAATACAAAAAATTTCCTCCATTTACTACATCAAATAAGGGATCAAACAACTCATGCTCATACATCCTATGCATGCAATCCCATATCACCCAATCCTTCTCTACACCATCTATAGTAGGAGGATTTACAGCAAAGGTCTTCTTCAACATTTTCCACAGATCACCTAAGTCCTCACTATCTAAGGTTTGAAACGTAACATCTAGACTTAGGAATGTCTGTGCTGTATTATCAGCTCTTGTAAGCTTCCACCAAGTCATCCCCTTGTGTTCATAAACCGCATACTCCACTATGGCAAATTTCTTCCCAAGCTCACTAGGTGAGATTTCATCATTTTCTTGCATAATTAGCTGTTTATCAATTTCTTCATTTGAGGGACGCTGAGTCTCCTTAGTAACTATTCCAACTTTTTCCATCCCCTTGAGTCTTTTAGCTGACCTTTGTGCATTGAGTACAGATCTCTCACTTGCTAGGAAACTTGCACCTGCTTGTGATGATGCACCTGCCTGTGTCGTTTCCACTGTTGTTCCTTCAGCCTTTCCTTTTCTGGATTCCCTAGCTCTCTGTAACATTTCACTTTGCCTCCTGAGAAACTCAGCTTCCTCAGGAGAGTTGATAGCTATGAAGTCTTCCACATTTAGTTCTCTTAACACTGGCTTGACTGCCTTCTCTATATCCCCAAAATTCATGTCTTTGAAATTACCATCAGTCCACTTCTTATGTCTTTTGAGCAAAACTTTGTAGTGTGCAAGCCTCCCCTTCTCAGACTTCAAATATCTTTCCTTCTGAATCTGATTTGCCCTTCTTTCCAGATATTCATTTTGATACTTGTAAACTAGACAAATCAATTCATACCTGTCTTCCAAAGGATCATTTACCAACTCCTTCTCCCATTGATTTAGAAACTCTTGAACATGAGGCACCCTGTCATCAAACTCTCTATGCATAATTTCAATCTGCTTAAGCATCTCTTTGGGCCTCATCTTTTGCATTCTCTGATCATGCATATCAATCTCCTCTTGTTGCATTCTGAGAGCTACCTGTTCATCATATTCTTCTTGAGCCCTTTGTTGTTCAGGTGTTCTATGCTTGTACTTTTTCTTGGGCTGTTCAACCATGATCCCTTTTCCCTTGTCTTTAGGATCCACTGCTGGTGCTGGTTTAGCTTTAGGTGCAGGTTCTCCAATTGTAATTCCTTTCTGAGCTGGTTGCCTTTTCTTCCTAACAAATGTTTGAGTGATAGGTTTAGCAGGGGAAATGCTTACAGCAGTGGGATCAGTTATAGCAGGGGAAATTTTTGAAGCAGGGGCTTCTTCTTGATTGCCCATAGTCAACAGTGTTTGAGCAATCTCTTTTGTGGCACTCCCCTTATCACTTCCTTTCTCAGCACTTCCTTTCTTAGTCCCCTTCTTAGAACTTGCTACCTTTCCTTGCTTAAGATCATGTTCACCAGGATATGCATACCATTGAGTAGATTCATCAGTGTTAGGAACTTCCTCCCCTTTGGAAGCATCCTCATCTGTAGATATGATAAGCCTGGGGTTTCTCCTCCCCTTAAGTGTAGCAAGTCTGGTTACCAAATTAGTGATAACTAGACCTTGCTTTTTGACAGTTTGTACAAGTTGTGCATTTTGCTTTTTCAAGCTCATGCACATATTCGTCAATTCCAATATGGTCCTTGGTTGCATTCTGCTCTCAACCCTAGAAGAGAATTTCTCCCCTTTTGGGTATCACTAAGTGAGGGAGAGGACTTACTGATGGTCTCACTATCATGCTCATCCCTTGAGGATGAGACAGTAGTGGCAGCCAAACCCTCAATGTGCTCCAACCTTTTGGAGGCTCTCCTCTCTACTACTTGTGAAGATTCACCAGGCAAGGGAGACCTGGCAAACCTGGATTTGGTTCTCCTTTCATGTTTTGGATCAGCAGGGGGTACAGTACTAGCAGTGGGTAGTTTCTTGGCAGGGGAATCAGAGGGTTTGTGTGTGGCTGTTTTTGTCTTAGCTTTTTCTTGTCTGATTTGTTTCATCATGATGGAAGTGAGTGGAATAGCCCTACTAGAAAATTGTACAGATGGTGCAAGAAGTTTGGTGAACAGTTTAGTAGTGTGTTTGGTTGCTGAAAAATAGTTTTTGTGTGTGATAGGACCATGTTCACTCATATTCAGCAAAAGTTGTGTAAATGTATTGCTTGTAACATTTTTAACCATTCCTTTGAAAATCATTTAAGAAAAACTGTACTTCCTCCCTGTTGCTAAGAAAATCAGGGCAGAGGCAACTTCACTACCAAATTCATTAAAAGTAGTGGTTTTAGGTGACAAACATTGTAAAATTGTATGAATCAAATATTTCCAATGTGGGGCAAACTGACCTTTAGCAAACTTACATATTTGATCATCAGAAAGAGTGTACCCTAATTTAACAAGACCCTCAAAGATTTCAGCCTTAGGTAGGTTGGTTATCCCATCCTCATCATCTAGAACAAGCTTATCTCTGATGGAGGCAAGTGCAATCACCTTGGGATGACCATCTACTGTGCTTTGAATTATTACCTCTCCATCCACTGTTTTGGTCATGGATTTAGACCAAAACTGCTAGATGTGTGAGGTGTAAATCCTAGGATTGATGAGAAGAGCCACTCTAAAATACAAAGATTTTAGAAAAGCCACTGCATCAACGAATTATGCTGGTTCATCATGTAATAAAGTAATTTGATTATGATTAGCAGCAATTTTGAGAGGCATGATAAAGGTTGAAAATGTTTGAAGGTTTATAATGGTGAGAGTTAGGTGGGATTTGATCGAAGCAGAGAGATAGACCTGCTGGTGAAGGGAATTAATTTTTTATAGGCAAATTGAAGAGCTGTGATTGGACCAAATTTTCAAATTGCAAAAATATCAAAGATAAATCTTGATAAAAAAGTAATTTGTTTGAAATAATAAAGAAAAGATTATCAATCAGCAAAGAAAGTGCCTTAAATATCTTTTGAAAAGAATAAAATATTCCCTAACCAAAATTTTAGCAAGCAGGCCCAACGGCTATAAGCAGGGTAACGGTATTGTCGGTCAACGGTCAAACAGGGGAATGTTGATCAAGCAGGGGAATCAAAAGGTGAAAGCAGGGGAAACTTTCCTATGGGTATTAGCCTAATCATGAAGAGACCATTGCTAAATGGCTCTGCTCTAATGCACACCCTTGTATACACAAGGTAGATATACAGAGACTCAAGTGTCCTCCATTCAGCAATGTTCTAGACACAAAAAGTTAACATATAAGCCACCCTGCACCTGGTCAACCCAAGAAAATAATCATACCCTAGTCATCATCCCTACCTTTCCCTTACCTATGGTCAGTTAGTCTTGGCAATGTGTACCAAACATCTGAATCTAGACAGCAAGCTGTTTAATAAAGAAGTATAAGTACACATTACAGTGCCTCAAGGCTTCAGAATTCTGACAAGCTTTGCAGCAAGTCTTCATCATTCTGAACCCTTACTCACCAATAGATATGATCTAGAATCATATTTGAGTATCCTAAGGATACGCTAAATCCTAAAGGTGTGACCTAACCTCCCCTAAAACATAGAGAATATACCTGATTCTCCCATGAGTGTAGCATGCACCATTTGAATCTCTGCATTGTTAGTCTAAAACCACATATAACCACTTTTAAAAAGAAAAACCCCAGCTTAAGAGAAGGACTCTTAGCAGGGGAAAGAACCCCAGCAGGGGAATCTTTGTTCAAAAGCAGTGGAATGAAAAGTGATGGAAAAATTGACTAACATATATACAACAACAACAATAAAGCAACCCTGGATATAGAAGACAAAATAGACATCAATCTTTAGGGATAAACCATCCCAATACCTGCAACCAAGTACTGAAACCTCCCCACTTCAAAAGCTTTTGTCAAAATATCAGCAACATTAAGTTTTGTATCAATTTTCTCTGGGACAATTAACCCTTTTTCAAAACAATCTCTAATAAAATGATGTCTAATTTCAATATGTTTAGTCTTGCTATGAAAAACAGGATTCTTAATAATGCAAATGGTGATGTTGTTGTTAATAAATATCTTGGTTTTAAGAAAATTATACCCATAATCAAGCAGCTGGTTCTAAACCCAAAGAACTTGACCACAACATGCAGCAGCTGCTACATACTCATCTTCAGTTGTTGATGTGGCCATAATAGTCTGCTTCTTACACTGCCAAGATATAAGCCTGCTTCCTAAAAATTGGCATCCACCTGTTGTAGACTTCCTATCATTGTTGTCACCAGCATAATCACTATCTGAGTAGGATATGAGCTCAAATGGTGACTCCTTGGGATACCAAAGTCCTAAAGTTGGATGACAATTTAGATACCTAAAAAATCTCTTCACATCAAATAGATGACACTCTGTAGGTGCCACTTGGTATCTTGCACATAAACAGACTGCAAACATGATGTCAGGTCTTGAAGCTATAAGTACATGAGAGATCCAATCATAGACTTGTAATTCCTGACATCAATAAGATCTCCAGGACCATCTTTGCCCCATGGATGATCATTGTCCATTGGTGTGGAAACTTTCTTTCCCTCACACATGCCAAACTTCTTTACAATTTCAGCCACATATTTGTCTTGTGAGATAAATATCCCATCTTTCCTCTGCTGAACTTGTAACCCTAAGAAGAAGTTGAGTTCACCCATGGCACTCATTTGAAATTTATCTTGCATCAACTTGGCAAACTCTTTGCTAAGCATAGAGTTTGTGGATCCAAAAATGATGTCATCAACATAGACTTGTACCAAAAGAAGGTCACCTTTTTGTTTCTTGATAAATAGGGTCTGGTCAATTTTCCCCCTGTTGAAGCCATTATCCAACAGATATTTAGAAAGACTTTGATACCAGGCCCTGGGAGCTTGGTGAAGTCCATACATAGCCTTCTTCACCTTGTATACTTTGTCTGGGTGTTCTGCGTCTTCAAACCCTGGAGGTTGCATAACATAGACTTCTTCATCAATGGTGCCATATAAAAAGGCACTCTTAACATCCATTTGGAACACTGTGAAGTCCTTGAATGAAGCATAAGCAAAAAACAATCTAATGGCTTCAATCCTGGCTACTGGAGCAAAGACTTCCTCATAATCAATGCCTTCTTCCTGTGTATATCCATGTGCCACCAGTCTTGCTTTGTTTCTGACTACTATACCCCTCTCATCCTTTTTGTTCCTGAGCACCCACTTTGTCCCAATAGGCCTTGCCCATTTTGGACAATCTACCAAAATCCAAACTTCTTGAATGTCAAACTGTAAGAGTTCCTCTTGTATAGCTTCAACTAAACTTGGATCATTTAAAGCCTAAAAAATCTTCTTTGGCTCTTCTTGTGACAGAAATGTAGTAAACAGACAGCATTGCATTTTGTCATGATTAAACTTCATGATGATGTTAGCAATGAAGTTGTGTTCCTTTGCTGTATACCTTGTATGTCTAGGAGCTTCAGGATCACCAATGATTTGTGATAGAGGGTGATCCTTATTGACTCTGTAGGTAGGCTGCATACTCATGATTACTTCTGTTTCATCCTCTTCCAAATCAGAATTTATGGGGCTATCTTGATTGGGAAAGAACTCCTCAAAAGAGCTTCCAAATGATACAGCATGACCTAGAGATGGATGCTGATGGCTGAATGCAGCTCTGAATAACTTGGACCTCCACTCCTAATTATTCTGCTTCCACTGCTGGACATGAGAGGACCATCAGATGTAGGTGAAGATGAGGAAATGAGTGGGGATTCTCTTTCTTCATCATTAATGTCATTGACAGTTGGATCCTTGGTAGCAGAGGAAGCAATTGATCTAGCAGGGGAATCCTGGATTCCACTGCTTTCAGCCATTCCACTGCTTTCAGAAGTTGACTTAGCAGGGGAAGAGATTGGCTGTTCTTTCCTTTGAGATGTATCATCTTCTTCACCTGTTTTTGGAGCAGCTTCAATGGGAAATAGTGAGGGTACATTCATATACATCAATGGTGGCTTCTCCACACCAGTTGGTTCTTTAGTACCTGAACTGTTAGTATTCTGCAAAGCAACAGGTACATAATTCATAGATTTTGAAAGAACCTCAATGTCAAAGAACTAGTGAGGACCTGTTTTTACATCTTTAGGATTGTCTTCATGAAAATCCACATGAAGATTTTATGTCACTTTGCTTGTCTTCTTGTTGAAGACCCTATATCCCTTATTGTTTAATGAATAACCAACAAAGTACCCATCAACCCCCTTTTCACTGAACTTGCCTAGATTGTCAATTGTGTCCAAAATGATCACATGACATCCAAATGGTCTAAAGAAATCAATTAAAGGAGGTCTTCCATTGAACAGCTGATAAGGGGTCTTGTTGTGTGCCTTAACCACCAAGGCCCTGTGTTGAACATAACAAGCAGTGGATATAGCCTCAGCCCAAAAGATAACTAGAAGCTTGAAATCAGATAGCATAGTCCTTGCAGCTTCAATGGGTGTCTTATTCCTTCTTTCTACAACTCCATTTTGTTAAGGTGTTCTTGCAATACTGAATTCCCTCTTTATTCCTTTGTTTATGCAGAAAGTGTCCAGTTTCTTGTTTCTGAATTCACCACCATTGTCTGATCTCATGGTCACTACCCTCATACTTTTGGAAAGTTGAATCTTATTGATGAACCCAATGAGAACATTAGCTGTGTCACTCTTTTCAAACAGAACGAATGTCCATGTGAACCTTGAAAATCATCAGTAATCACTAGGCAGTACCATTTCTTCATTATGCTTGCCATAGAAGTAGGACCAAAAAGATCCATGTGCAGTAATTCCAATGGCTTGGTAGTGGACATACTTGTTTTTGATTTGCAAGATGCTCCATTTTGCTTCCCTTTCAAACAAGCAGCACAAGTATGATCGTTGGCAAAGGACTTGGAAGGAAGACCATGAACCAGATTATATTTTACCAATTTGTTCATGTTCTTAAATTAAGATGACCAAGTCTTCTATGCCATTTCTTACACTCATCAACTGAGGCTTGGGCAATGAAACAGGTTTCATTGTCTTGAAGAGAGATGTCCTTGAGATCAATTGTGTACATGTTCTTTTGTCTTGGTGTTCTGAGTACAATAGGAGTGTTGGGTGGTAAGACAAACTCCTTCCCTAACACCATACATTCAGTATCTGTAAACAAGACAAAATTCTTGTTATCAGTCATCTGTGACACACTGAAGAGATTGTACTTGAGCTCTTTCACCAAGTAAACATTGTCAAAGGTCATCCTGTTGGTGACAATAGTTCCTTTTCCTGTGATTGTTCCATGCCCATCTCCAAAAGAAACACCATCATTGTCATGCAGGGGAACAAAGTTAGACAGATAAGATTTATGTCCAGTCATGCTCCTTGAGCATCCACTATCCCAATATGCTGTATCATCCCTGGTCTTCGTTGTCACCTGCAAAAAGAAAAGCAAATTATTTTTTCTTGGGGACCCAAGCCATTACAAACATGGATCTACCTCGTGTATCAATATAGGATAGCTTATCAAAAACTAGAGATACACAATTAGACTGAGCACCCCTTTTGGGTACCCAAACCCAACGAGCTTAGGCTTTCACAGCTTTTCCCCATCTGCCCATGTTCCTAGAGGGCAAAACTTTGCTAGCAGGGGATACCCTAGATTTAGCAAGGGAATCCCTATACTTAGCAGAGGGAACCCATCTTTTGTTTTGGCCTCTATTAATGTGTTAGTAAGGTCTAGAGACAGATTTATATGCATTATGAGTTGTTGGGTTGGTCATGGAAGAGCTGGTCTTGGGATATGCATCATTCACCTTCCTTAGAGCAGGAACAACATACTTGTTAGAAACCTTGTTTCTCATGGCAGGGGAAACATACTTGGCAGGGGAAAAGGATTTTGCCCCTGCATTCAGAAGAATGGCTTTAGGTTGCATGTCCTTTAAAGGATTTGAAGCCACTTCTTCCATTGGTGCCTGACAATCTTGATAAGTGTGATCAAAACTGCCACAAGTGAAACAAGGTTTGGTATTTATCACAAAGTCCTCTCCTAATTGATGAGACTTTTGGTCATTCCAATTTCTCTGATTACCTCTAGCAGACCTATACATACCATCATATTTAACAGTGGACTTAGAGGACTTTGATCCTATTTTAGATCTGGGTGAACTACTCTTAGAACTAGAATCACTACCAAAAAGTCCTTCTCTTGAAAAGAGAACAGGATTATCAATTTTCCATTGTTTTAAAGCAATTTGTTCCTTTTCAAAGTCCCTAACTATACTAGTTTTCACTAGTGGCTCTCCTATTTCAAGACTATTAGGTATGTAAGCACTCAAGTCAAATTCAATATCTTCCTGCTTTTTGAAGCAAGAGAGACCAGTCTAAGACAAGTCTTTTCTAGGAAAAGGTGCATGAATGTTAGAATGAGGTGGTGGTATGGTAGCATGCTCATTTTTAACACCAAAACCTGTTTTGTCCCTAGGAGATTGTCCAATTTCAACTACTTTAGTTAAATCTTTAGAAGCTTTTCCAAATTTTTTAATAGTTTCTTCATTTATCTTTTTATTAGATCTAAAAACTTCTAGTTCATCAGTCAATTCCTTAATGGAAGCATTATTTTCTTTAGCATCTCTCTCTAAAATCACAATGTGATCTCTATAATCACATTCTCTTTGTTTATACTCTCTTATGGTGGACTCTAGTTGTTCTAAAGCACGTTTGTAGTTATCAAGGTCATTGTCACAATTAATATAATCAACTTTTATCTTTCTTATTTGATCATTCAATGACTCAATATTTTTTCTACAAGCTATAGTACAATATGAATCGTCATATACCTCATTGTCTGAGCTAGAGCTTGACATGACCATAAGAGCAAAATCTTCCTCTTTTTCCTTAGCAACCAAGGCTTGATTTCTTTCAACACTCTCTGTCATGGCACTCTAATCCCCTCCACCTACTCCATCTATCCCTTGCATGGCTACCATAGCCTTAGCACCAGAATCATCATCCCTGCTTTCCTTCCTATAGCTGTTCCCAGTCTTAGGTCCTCTACATTCCCTAGCAAAATGACCTTTCTTGCCACAGTTGTAGCATTCAACTTTTGTTTTGTCAAATCCAGCTACATTAGAAGGATTGATGGAGATATTCTTTCCATACTTCTTGTAAAACCTGTTGGCTCTCATACTGAGTAGAGCCATGTTCCACTTGATGTCCATTTCCTCTAGTCCTTGCTTACTGATTTGACTCAGATCTTCATGTAACACATTAGATCCTTATGGCCCTTGGGATGCTATGAAAGCACAAGCAGTGTCAAGGCTGAAAATTGCAGGCCTTTCTTCATCATAAGATGATCCAGATCTGGTAGCAGGGGAATGAGTAGCAGGGCCAACTTCGATTCCACTGCCTTTGGAGATTCCACTGCTTTGAGATATGAAAACCATGTTAGCAGGGGAATCAGTAGATCCACTTGAATTGGTGGGGATTGTTCCTAATGACTTCATCTCATTGACAACAGGCTCAAAAACTTTCAGGTTATTGTATATGTCATCAATATTCTTGTCGTCTATGTCATCCCTATTCTGCCAAATAGCTTTGTAGACGAACCATTCTTTCTGAAGACTGTTAAGAAACCTGGTATTCACCTGTTCTCTTGTCACTTCTATTTCAAAGAACTCCAACTGAGCCACCATATCTTGAAGCCTATTGTAAATAGCAGCAATTGCTTCATCACCAATTGCTTTGAAAGAAGCAAATTGATCAAGCATTTTATTCTTCTTCTTCTTCTCTGTGGCTTCATTTCCTCCAAAGGTTTTGCCTATTGCTTCCCAGAGTTCCTTAGCTGTTTTGTACTTTCTGAATCTTAGCTGATGTCTATCAGGTAGGGCCAACAGCAAGGAACTATGGGCCCTGACATCATGCCTTCTTGCCAGTATTTCCTTGTCAGCAAGAGCATCAGACTTCTTCTTGGATTCACCTTTGGAGCTTTCGCCTTTATCTTCTCCCTTACCATTATCTTCAACCTGCGCAGTCTTTGGGAATTGATCACCAAATTCTATGATTTCCCATAGAACATAGTGTTCCATTTTGAGGTATTGTTGGATCTTGAATTCCCATAGTTCAAAGTTTTCAGGATCCAGAATGGGTAGTTTGAGAGCATTGTTGTTGGTTGAGGATGAATTAGAATCTGAAGACACGGTTGATGTTGATTGTGTGAGATGTTTTGTTCTTGGTTTAATCAAAGTTTCTCAACAAGCTCTGATACAACTTGTTAAATCCAAGATCTTTAGACTCAATCAGTCGAAACCGTTTTATCTAGGTTGATCATCATTCATATGATAACATAGAGGAATAAGAACAATGATCATGAATAAGATGTTTAAAAAAGATGAATAATTCCCAAAGGGTTTGTATTATATATGATTAACACAAACCACTCTAGGTGTGTGTACATTGAATCCCACACCTAGAGATCATAATAGCAGTAGGTTACATTTTGTGTGTTGGAACTGATGAATAAAACCTATGCCTGGTGGTTCCTTTTATAACTTAAAAAGCCCTAGGATACATGGAAACTAAATAAAGTAATAATGACTAAATCAAAACTGACTTATTCATTCTTATACTGTGTTGACCAAATCTTCATACTTATCACTAGCAGTGGGAAGTACTCTAGCAGGGGCAAGTACTCCAACAGGGGAAACTTACTCTAGCAGGGGAAAGTACTCCGATAGGGGGAACTCCAGCCGGGGGATCTCCAGCAGTGGGAACTCTAGCAGTGATAATGTCCTATTTGGTCTTTCTTATTTCCATAGTGTTTGACTCATCAACTCTTGACCCAACACTTATTTTATTTATAATAACTCTAGATCATAACATAAAAATAAAATAAGAAAAAGGATTTAGGGATACCAATGCGTGAATTAAAAAAGAGAATGAACACAAACTCGTTACCGAATTAATAACAAAAATCAAACGGGTCCCCTTGGTGTTCTATGTGTGCCACGGCAAGAGGGAGAGAAAAGGAGAAGCTAGGGTTTAATTTTCTTTTAGAAGTGTTTATGATAACATCCTATAGTTTTTATTAAACAAGTATTGGGTAATGGGTATGGGCCAAGCCCCATTTCCCCTCCCCTTTCTCTTTAAACCGACGCCACAAACACCCCTTACACTTTTGTGTTTTGTTTTTCTTATTCAATTATTTATCGTGTACATACGTATTTAATTAACGTGCTTTCGTTACTTGAACGTTTTCTTAATATCGTACGTACATACTTATCGTATATTAATATTCATGTTTACGTACATAATACTTATGATAATTAGTTAATATACATATTGTTCGTATTAAATGTTCATGATACATGGTGTATATTAATTAATTATAAATTTTAAATTTAATGGTAACGTGCATTAAATGATCGTAGGATTTTTAGAGTGGGTTTTACAACTCTTCCCCTCTAAAAGAACAATTCGTCCTCGAATTAGAGATACGATAAGCTGACAATATACTAAATCTGAAATGACATATAAACTAGAAAGACGTGTAAGCTGAAATGACATACCCGAGTCAAAACTGGAAATGAGGGTAAGAGGTCCTGATAGACTCCTCCGTTTCCCAAGTCGCTTCCCGCTCGTTATGATCCCTCCAAAGGATTTTAATGAATGGAATCGTCTTTCTCCTCATGACTCGTTCTTGGCGGTTGAGAACTTTCTCAGGTTCCTCGATATATGATTAGATCCTCTCGAATCTGCTCGAATGGATACGTAACTTTATGCAATGGATGGTAGTTGTAACCTGTGAGTAAGGATACATGGAATAAATTGTGCACATGAGATAACTGAGGAGGTAAAGCTAGACGATATGATACTTCACTGTTAAGGATTAACATTCACCGACACGTTCAAGAATCTCAAACGGTCCAATGAAACGAGGACTGAGCTTGCCCTTGAGTCCAAAACGCTTGACACCACGTGCTGGTGATACTTTAAGGAAAACATGGTCACCTATATTAAACGATATATCTCTATGATGTTTATCGGCATAACTCTTCTGTCAAGCACGAGCTTCCTGTAGCTTCGCCTTGGCGATAGCAACCTTTTCATTGGTCACCTCTATCATTTATGGTCCTTCTAGTATTCGTTCTCCAACTTGATCCCAACAGATTGGAGCACGACACTTTCTGCCATAAAGCATCTCAAATGGTGCACAATTAACACTTGCATGCCAACTGTTGTTGTAGGCAAACTCTACCAAACATATGTAGTCGTCCCAACTTCCTGACCATTCCAGTGCACAAGCCCGAAACATGTCTTCTAAGGTTTGAATTGTACGCTCCGATTGACCATCGGTCTGAGGATGAAAGGAAATGCTAAGCTTAAGTTTAGTGCCCCAAGCTTTCTGCATACCCTTCCAGAATTTTGACGTGTAACAAGGGTGGCGATCTGATATGATGTCTAAAGGAGTTCCATGTAGTCGTATGATATCCTTAAGGAATATATTTGCCAATTTTTTGACTGAGAAGTCCTTGCGAATTGGAAGAAAACGAGCTGACTTGGTTAAACGATCAACTATGACCCATATAGCATCATGTATGCTCTGAGTAAGCGGAATTCCGGTGACGAAATCCATGGAGATTTTGTCCCACTTCCATGCGGGAATTTCTAACGGTTGCAGTAAACCACTAGCTCGTTGATGCTCGATCTTAACTTGCTGGCAAGTTAGACACTTGGATACGAAAGTAGCAACATCCTGTTTCATGCCACTCCACCAGAAATGTTGTTTAATATCATGGTACATTTTGGTGGATCCGGGATGAATAGGGAATGTAGAGCTGTGAGCTTCTATTAATAGAGCTTCCCGGAGTGTAGGATCATCCGGAACACATAACTTAGTTCCCTGCCATAAAATGCCTTCTTCGTCTAGACAAAATTTTGTCTGCCGATCAAGATTCTGAATGATAGCCCATATCTCACCATCGTCCTTCTGGGCTTCCTTAATCCGAGAAATTAAGTCTGGCTCAATTCTCAGATTAGCCCAATATCCATGTTGTCCACGTACTAGGAATCCAATGACTAATCGCTCGAATTCACGTATGATTTCTTCTTGTACTTTCATGCCATTTATAATGCCCGACTTCCTATTAAGGGCATCTGCCACTACATTCGCCTTACCAGGGTGATACTGAAGATTGATGTCATAGTCCTTGAGTAGTTCCAACCATCTTCTTTGCCTCATGTTCAATTCCCTCTGAGTGAAAATATACTTGAGACACTTGTGATCAGTGAAGATATCACATGATTCACCATAAAGATAGTGTCTCCAGATTTTAAGTGCAAAGACTACTGCTCCTAGCTCCAAGTCATGTGTAGGATAGTTTTCCTCATAAGGCTTTAGCTGACATGATGCGTATGCATTAATTTAACCTAAGTTCATGTTTTAAATAAATTAATTAATTAGGCATGAAATTAATTTAATTAACTTGTAAAAAATAATTTAGCAAAAATATCCCGAGCACGACACCTGAGACAAAAACAACCCGAACACTAACCACCACCAACAGTCGCGACTGTGGTGGCGGCCAATGGCTGCGCATCCAACGACGGCAACCATGGTTGCTGTTGCGCCGTGGCTTCCCCCTGCCGAGACACAAGTTCCCATCGGCTTAAGCCGGTGGTTCCTCCTTCCTGCCTTGTGTTCCCACCGTTAGACCAAGGTACCCGCTGGGGTGCCTTGGTTCCCTGCTGTTCGAACAACACACACACCGAGCCCCTTTGAGGGTCTCGGCTGTGATCAAAGAGGGAACACTGAGAGTCGTAAGACTCTCGGTTGGGGCTGTCGAACCACAAACAAACCAAACGAACCCTTACTCTTGCTTTATTCAATTCCATAACATGTTTTATTAATTTTTTAAGATCAAACCCATATGTTCCTAATTAAATGAAAAGAACTAATAAAATGAAGGTTTATGAATTTACCGAATGTGTGATTAAACAAAGATTAGGATCACGAACACGAACACGTTGTTATTCAAGATCAAAACTCAAACACGATCTCTCTTGTCTCATTGGGGATGCCGCCGCCAAGAACAACCAAAAGGAGGCTAGGGTTTTATTTTTCTATAAAAATGTGTTATGAAAACTCTATGCTTTTGATTTCCTTTAGTAAAATTAAAAAAGGGCCTGGGCCCCCTTGTCCTCCCTTGCCACGGCTACAACAAGCCTAAAAGGTAAACCCGAACTTTTTCTAAGTTAAAGTATTACTCGTGTACGCTCGTGTTTATTATTCGTGTTAGTTCGTGCTTTAATATTTTTGTTATAATTATTATACGGGGTGAAAGCTAAAGATACGCAATATAGTTTTTCAGAAAAAACGAAATACGTAACCAACTTTATTTTGTACTAGTAGTCCCATTATACTTTCAAATTTTGTTCAATATACGTAATATGACCGGCTAGATGACTTGTTCGACAGGTTTCACTTTCAAATTTTATAATTATGATCCTTGACTTTTGGGGGACTTCCACTTTTAGTACCTTTACTTTTTCAGCATATATTTCGGATAATTTTGTGTGTAAACTTATACACGTAGAAGTAAAAATACTATTTTTTAAAAAAATCATAATATTTATTTTTTCGAAATTTTGAGAAAAAAAAAATTTTTGAAAAAAAATATAATATTTATTATTTTAGATTTACAAATATTTTTTTGAAAAAAACCGAAATTTTATTTTTTCGAAATTTTATCAAAAACAATTAGACATTTTTTTTAAAAAAAGCAGATTTCTATTATATAATTTAAAAATATAAATTTTTTTGACAAAAAAAATATTTTCGAAATATTCATTTTTTAATCAAAAAAAATTTCTAAAAAAGTATTAATTTTTTAGAAGACTTTTTTTTAATTTGTTTTTTTAAATAATTTTTTCGAAAAAAACTACATTTCTAAAAAAGTCTTTTCAAAATAAAAACCTTTTCATAGAAATTTTGCTTTTCTTAAAAAATAATTTTTCAGAAATCTTTTTTTTTCAAAAATTTATGTTTTTATTTTTTTATAGAAATCTGCGTTATTTTAAAAAAAATTAATTAATTTTTCCAAAAAAAATTTCACAAAATTTTGAAAAAAAAGAAGTTATATTTTGAAAGTGAAAGTCCCCATTTTTTAGGGACTAAAAGTGGAAGTCCCCCAAAGGTCAAAGGACCATAATTATAAAATTTGAAAGTGAAACCTGTTAAACAAGTCACCTAACCGGTCATATTAGGTATATTGAACAAAATTTGAAAGTATACTGGGACTACTGGTACAAAATAAAGTTAGTTACGTATTTCGGTTTTTCTGAAAAACTATATTGCGTATCTTTAGCTTTCACCCTTATTATACGTAATAATTATCGTGTGTTTAAATGTTCGTGATTATAATTATTATACTTAATAATTATAGTGTGTTATTTTATACGCAGTTCCTCGTAGTTATTGTTCATGACACGTGTACATAACATAAATGGAAACTTTTAATTAGTTCGTATGTTTACGTGGTGTACTGTTCATGTTATTTATATGCGGGTTTTACAACTCTTCCCCTCTAAAAAGAATAATTTGTCCCCGAATTATAGATAACGTAAGCTGAAAGAGAAACATACCCGAATCAAAGCTTGAAATGAGGGTAAGAATCCAGATAGACTCCTCTTTTTCCCAAGTGGCTTCCCGCTCGAAATGGTCCCTCCAAAGGATTTTGACCAGTGGAATCGTCTTCTTCCTCATGACCCGCTCTTGACGATCAAGAACTCGTTCGGGCTCCTCAATGGAAGTAAGATCCTCACGAATCTGTTCGAGTGGATACTGAACCCTATGAAGGGGATGATAATTGTACCCTATGAGTAAGGACACATGAAATATGTTGTGAACGTGAGAAAGGTGCAGAGGTAATGCTAAACGATACGATACTTCACCGACTCGTTCGAGGAAATCAAACGGTCAGATGAATCGAGGACTGAGTTTTCCCTTAATTCCAAAACGCCTAACTCCACGCGTCGGTGATACCTAGAGAAAGACATGTGTTGGGAATAAAATTAACTAAGTTACTGTGACGCTAATAAGAAGAACTTGAACGCTGACAAGAGTAAAAGAGGCACTGACAGGTGAATGTTGACAAAGGATAATTGAGCGCTGACAAAGGGAAGTTCAACCACTGATGGAATACTTAGTCTACACGTTTTGTAATTCTAGTAAAGATATGTTCAATATTGTATTTTATATATGTATCTTTACCTAGAATAGTTGATAGGTAGACTAATGTACACGACTCCTTGTGCTATAAAAGGAGGTCGTGGGGTTCTTAGTTTAATAACAAGTTTTACACTTTCATTGTACACAAGTTTGATTATTAATCAAAGTGAAAGTTTGGTTTACATTGTTCTTTGTTCTAAGTGTTAATTCCGCATAACACTTAGATTGTTGAATACACAAATTTTCTCTACGTGTTAAACTTAATTTAATTTTGTTAACAAAAAGCTAAATCGATATAAGTTTGGGATCAACAAGTGGTATCAGAGCTTGTTGAGGAACTTTGATCTAAAAAACACCAGACCCTAAAAACCTTAAATCGCCAGAAACCGTATATCATTGAAAAACCTTAAAAACCAAACAAGATGACTACCACAGAATCTTCATCCTCATCAAACCACAACCTCAAAATTCCTATGCTCGACCCTGACAACTTTTAACAATGGAAGTTCAATTTTGAACAGTATCTTCAAGTCAATGACTATGCTCTTTGGGAAGTCATTGAATATGGCAATCAATTCGATAAAGCAGCTAAGATTCAGGCTGCTATTAGAGTACGAAGAACTGCTGGACAAACTAGTGTTGATCTTAATGAAAGACCTCAATATGGAAGAGTTGTCTCAGCCGTAGAGATAGCTTTGAGAAAGAATGACATGAAGACTTTAAACATTCTTAAACTCTCCTTGGGTTCAAAAAACCATCACAAATACAGAAGCTATGAATCTGCTAAAGATCTTTGGGCAGACCTTCAAGTTACCTGTGGTGGTAATGAAGATACGACCAAAGAAAGGAAGAAGAAACTATTGAGTGAATATGTTGTGTTTAAGGCTCATCCCAATGAGAAGCTAAGTGAGGTAAGAAGTCGGCTTCAAGACATCACTAGCAAGTTGTATTTTATGGGATCAGAATTTGAAGATGCTGATATCATTGCTACATTCCTTGGAGGTCTTGGTGATGCATGGAAAATTAAAACCAGATCAATTATTACTACCAATGCCATAAGAGTGCTTCTGTTGATGATATCTACAATAAGCTAAAGATTAGAGAATGAGACCTTACTTGAATAAGGGAAGAAGTCAACATCTGAAAAAATGGCCTTCATCTCACATAGTGAATCTCAAACCATTGACAAAGATTCATATGTTAATGGAGTGAGCGTACATCCTGTTACTGGATCAACTCTTGTCAGTGGGTTGACTTTTGACGCTGACACATACAATGTTGGCTCACCAAGTCTTAGACCTGCTGGTATTGATTTTGATATAGTAAGTGCATACATTGCTGCATTAACCAATGGTTCCTTAGTTAACCATGAGGATCTTGAGCAAATCAGTGATGCTTATCTAGAAGAGATGGATATCAAGTAGAATATGGCACTTGCAAGTATAAGAGCTAATAGATGGAACATGAGGTTTGGTAGAAAGATGAATTTTAATGGTAAAGACATAGCTGGATTTGACAAATCTAAGGTTGAATGCTATAATTTTCATAGAATGGGACACTTCATGAGTGAGTGTAGATCTCCACAGAGTGATGATGCTAGAAAGAAATCAAGACAAACTATCACTGTTGGGGATGCTGAGACAAAGGCTATGGTTGCCATGCAAGGTATTGATGACATTGGATGGGACTAGATCTTTATGGTAGAAGATATGGTAGAGAATCAAGCTTTGGTTGCTGAAAAGGAAGAAGATAAGCATGTTCACTTTGCTCTCATGGCCAACTCCTCGTCTTCATCAGATAATGAGGTATATAATGATGCCTTTTGTAGTAAAGGTTGTAGGTTAAACACTAAAAAACTTAATAAAGAAATTTTAATGTTAAAAATCAGATGTTTTTGATGTAGAAATTAGACTTGCAAACTATCAAAGGGGACTTGCATAATCTGATGGAATGGTAGAGGAATATAAGAAAATGGAGTTTGACATAAAAGATCAAATTAATGTTTTAACTAGAGATTTGAGAGTCAGTAATGAAGCTAGAGAATATTTAATGAAATGTAGAGCTGACTTGCAACTTCAGTTAAGTGAAGCCATTAAGGATAAAGAAAATATGGGGCTTAAAATTGAAAAGTTTGATAAAGCCAGTCAAACCCTAGAAAAGTGTGTTAGTGAACAAAGAAACCCTAGGGACATGTCGGGGGATTGGGATGAAAGAGTATGCTGCCATTCCACCACCTGCTGAGGACTTCTATAGTGTCCTGAAAAAGGATCTCTCTTGGACTGGTATTCCAGAACTCCAAGAAAAGGAATTTATTCCTCCACCTAGAGTGTTTACCCTAGTATAAGAGCATAAGTAGAAGGTGACTGATCTTGAATAGTGGAAGAAATCCAACCCTATGTTGTTTGTTAAGGGGGGGGGGGGGGGTTCTTAGTGATGAAGAAACTAAAGTTAAACCCATTGTCATCACTAACCCTACCACTAGAAAAACTATTGACCTTGGCTCTACAACTAAAAGAAAATCTAGTGTTAAATATGCTAAAATGTATAGGAAACCTAGATCACCTCAAAGTCAAGCAAGTGTTAATGGGACAGGGTTCTTTCAATCTAGAGCTAAGGTTATGTCTAGAAAGGATTTTTTCACATGTGGGAGTTTTTCTCACTTGGCTTATAAGTGTGTCAGCGGCTCTAAATCCACTGCTAACAATAGGTCAACCATGGTCAAACCTAGACCTTTTATCCAAACAAGTCCCCATGCCACTAGACCAGCTACTTTCTTTTCTAGAGGGACTAATACTTAGGGAGAAAGACCCTTTAAAAAGACCAATACTTGGACTAACAGACAATGGGTTCCTGTAGCAAACCCTAATTTGGGCGCTGACAGGAACAAGATGTCCGCTAACAAGACAAAATCAGCCGCTGACAGATCTAGGTTTGGTATGAAAAAGCCACAACTGGCTTCTGTTAGACCATATGTTAAACCAAGTAATAGGTACTTAAAACCTAAAGGACCAGGGTCTAAAGTTTCATCCAGTTTGACATGGAGAACTAAACAAGACCAAAATTTTAATTCAAATGGAGTTTCTATGACCTGCAACAGATTTAATTTTCTTGCAAAGGTCATCACTAAACCTATTGGGGTAAATTGGGTGTTTAGGGCACACAGGGGTGAACAGGAGTTGTTACAAGGAATAAGTCAATTCTTGTTAAACAACTAGATGAATCCAAGTCTGTAAAGGATTGGATTCCCAAAGAAAACTAATTTGTTTTCTTCATGTGCAGGGTATTCACAAGCATGTCAATGATTTTGGATATTGGGACAGTGGATGCTCAAGGCACATGACGGGGAAGGAAGATTACCATACTGATTTCACTCCTATTAAAGGTGGTGATAAGGTGTACTTTGGTGGCAGATATCGAAACATTTCTGGCAAAAGCACACTCATCACCAACAACTTAAGGTTTGAGGAAGTCTTCCTGGTAAAAGAACTTGATTATAATCTATTTAGTGTGACACAAGTATGTGACAACAAGAATAAGGTTCTTTTCACTGATACTGAGTGCTTAGTTTTAAGCAAAGACTTTGAGATTCCTGCTGACAAGTTCATAGAATTTAGAACACCTAGACATAAAGATGTTTATAATGTGAATCTATATGGTATTAAAATGAATAACAACTTGTCTTATCTTTATGCTAAGGCCTTTGTAGATGAAAGCAACTTATACCACAAAAGGTTAGGGCAAATTAACTTCAAAAAAATGAACATACTTGTGAGACATGATCTTGTAAGAGGATTGCCTTCAAAAGCATTCCATAATGATCATAATTGTGTTGGATGCCTTAAAGGCAAGCAGCATAAGGGCTTATTTAAGTCTAAGCTTATTAATATTAGTCCTAAGCCACTTCACATATTACACATGGACAAGGAATACCCATGGGGAAAGATTGGAGAAGGAAAAGAGGTTGATGTCAGGCACTATAAATCAATGATTAGATCATTGATGTATCTTACAACTTCAAGACCTGATATTATGTTTGCAGTATGTGCATGTGTACGTCATCAAGTAACACCCAAGGAGTGTCACCTTCATGCAGTTAAAAGGATCTTTAGATACCTTAGATGCTTTCCCACATTGGGATTGTGGCATCCTAGAGTGTCTCCTTTGGATCTTATTGGCTATTTAGATAGTGATTATGGAGGTGATAATCATGATAGAATATACACAACTGGTGGATACCAATTTCTTGGGAGTAGGCTTATATCTTGGAAATGCAAGAAACAAACAGTGGTGGAAAATTCTACAACTGAAGCTGAGTATGTGGCTGCAACTGCATGTTGTGGACAAATTCTATGGATTCAAAACCAATTGTTGGATTATGGGTATAATTTTATGCATACCAAGATTTTTGTAGATAATAATAGTACATTGTGCATCATTAAGAATCATGTACATCACTCTAAAACTAAACACATAGAAATTAGGCATCATTTTATAAGAGATTGTTTAGAAAAAAGTTTAATACATCTAGATAGGGTTGACACAGCGGAGAATGTGGCTGATCTTTTAACTAAACCTTTTGATGCTGGGAGGTTCCAGTACTTGGTAAAAAGTATTGGAATGATCAATCTCACCTAAATTTGTTTTTGAAATCATTATATAGTATGTACAGGATGTGCACTGTTATTTGTCTTTATAAAGTATTAGTGTTGAGCCCCAAACATAGATCGATTTAGATTTGTGTAAACGAGATTGAATCAAGTTAAACACTTAGAGAAACGTTGTTGTATATGAAACAATCTAAGTATTATGCGGAATTAATACTTAGAACAAGAACACACAAAACAAAATAAACCAAACTTTCACTTTGAATGATGATCAAACTTGTGTACAATGAAAGTGTAAAACGTATATCAAACTAAAACCTAAAGGCCTCCTTTTATAGATTAAGGAGCCTTCACAAGAGTCTAACTATCAGCTATTCTCGGTAAAGATAAATATAGAAAGTACAATGTCAAACATATCTCTACTAGAAATACAAAACGTGTAGACTAAGTATTCTATCAGTGCTTGGACTTATTCTCATCAACGCTTGATTTCTTCTTGTCAATGCTTGATTTCTTCTTATCAACGTCCAATTTCCTCTCGTTAGCGTCTAAGTGTCTTGGCTCATTTTATTCCCAACAATCCTCCCCTAAACTTGATATTTATTCTAGCAATCAAGTTTCTGAATAAAAACTAAGTACAAGGAGGATTCTTACAAATACAAATCACTTTTTAATTAGGAAATAAATAAACCTAATTAGATCTTTTCCAACATCACTTGTGTAATCCATCTCCAACTGTGTTGACACCATTTTCTTCAAAACTTTCTTGGACATGGGATATTCAACATCCACAAGAAGATATTCAGAAAACTTTGTAGTACTCAAATGATAAACACCAGCTGCTGAATGTAGACCCCATTGTAGTCCACTAATACCATCAAGATCCAACCATATTGGAACTTCATCATTTGGCTCACACATTCTCTTGAATGTGGACCAAATCTATATTCCATTGACTGAAGTAGGAGCTTTAGTCTCATACTTGGTCTTCATCAATCCCCAAAGATCTGCCTAGTCTTCCCTATCCAATCTTGCAAACAAAGAGATAAGAGTAGTAAAAGTATGTACCTCTTTTCCATATCTACCAATCATCCAAAACCCACTTGCATCTTCCTCATAATGAACTATTGGGTTTCTGGAATCATAAGATAATACCTCTACCATATGTGAAGCTTCCAAAGGTGAGAGCTTAATACTCCTTCTAATAACTGCTTCACTGGGATTCACTCTATCCAAATTCTTTGGGAACTCAATTGGAATTCCCTTATTCAAAGGCCTTGGTGCAATTAAAGCCTGTTGGATCTGCATCTCTTCTGCAAGTTCTTCCTTTCTTTCATATGAAAGAAGTATGATAGTATTCTGCTCTTGAACACTTGCCCATATGGGATAAGCACGAAATTCCAACTCATCAAAGGACAAACCCTGCAACTTCTAGAAAATCCAACCCCCTTGATTACATCTGAGAAGCATGTAGTAGAGCTCCCTTCTGTCCTTCTTAGACTGTGAAAGAACCTTGCTAGCCTTATACTTCAAGATTACCTTGCAATCCCTTTGAACTCTTAAGAGAATCTCCAAACCCCAAATTTGATCTGAAATGGTCATATCTGGATGCTCCATAACCTTATTCTCCCATGCAAAGTACATCTGAGCTACTTCAGGCATCTCATAATCTACCTGATTTTTCAACTCCTCAAGCCTCTCCTTAGCCAACTCATCACCATATTTAAGCCTTTCTGGATCTTCAATGATCATTACACTCGAATCAGTACTCTCATCATCACTACCTCCCTTATTACTTTTAGAAGTAGCCACAAATGGTGACTCAATAGCAGCCTTCTTCTCCTTTTCCTCAAGTTATGCAGCCAAAATAGAATCAAAATGCACTTGGGCTGCATCCGTGGAAACTATTGCTTCTACCATAATCCCTTTACCTTTGTCTAATACATCAATAGTGGGTAAAGAAATTGATGATACCTGTGTAGACACATCCTTGATGATAGCTGATGACTGGGATACATCAACCACACCTGAAGGTTTATTAGCGTCCAAAACCTTAATGTCAACGCCTAACTTACTCCTATTAGCACTTGGCTTTGTGAACTGCTCCAACATCTCAGTAAAAGACACATTTAAATTTGTAGGGGTAACCAATGAAGCATCAAAACTTGGTTGCCTCTTTAAATATGTTAGAGCCTCAGCTATACCCAAAGATTCACCTTTATGTGAGCCTTTATCACTCACATGTACCTGTTCATCCCCCCCTTTGGAAAAATCCTCCTCTCTACGCCTAGGGTTAGCACCTTCCAAAATATCTATCCTCTCCCTCAATTGATTGAGTTCAAGGCCTTGTGTGTTGAAAGTATGTACAAGGTCTGCATTTTGCTTTTGCAAGCTAATGCAGACAACCGTCAAATCCAACAATGTGTAAGGTTCCAATCTGCCCTCCTCTAGAATGGGAATTTGACCTCCCATAGTAGATTCATGGGGCATGGATGGGGTCTTAATGATGTTAGGACGGACTTGGCATGCATCTAAGCTAGAACCAATAGTCTCAGCCCCACCGACGTCACCAACCACACTTGTGGTGGTGGTTCTCTCTGCAACATGGCTAGGACCACTAGAGGAGAACACTCCAACAGTCCTTTGGCATTTTACCAACCTAAATTCAAGGGGTGTAGAAGATGGTGTAGATTGGGTGTCTGTTTGAAGGTTAAGGGTGTTTGGGTTTGTGGTAAAAGGGTGTCAGCGTTTGGATTTGGAGTGTGAACGCCAACATTTAAAGTGTCAGCGTTGAAAGGTTCTTGGTCAACTTTCATATGCTGGGGTGATGGTGGTTGTGCAGGCAATGGGTCTGGTTGTGGTTGTGGGTCTGGTTGTGGTTGTACTGCTGCAATAACAACAAGCATGGCTTGGGTAAGGGGTAAGTCTCTATAAGATGCAGAATTCATCTTCCCAAAAATTGCTTTCTTTTGAACAGGGATCGTATAAAAATCATTGTGATACCTATTGCAGTATCTTTGTAAATCAAACACCATTTGTAAAAACCTTGGGTAAGCAAGAGTCATCTTGCTACCCTTGTTATGACACATGCCATCAAAAATCATTTTTGAAAAATTATACTTTTGCCCAGTAGCAATACACACAATGGCACTCCCAATAGATCGGTTGATTTCATTGGGTGTAGTACACTTAGGACTCAAACATTGAAGAATGAAATGTATCAAGTACTTCCAAGCTGGGGTAAATTCCTGTTTTGTATATTTGTTTAAATGGCCATCTTCTGGCAAAGGAACCCAAAGCTTGGAGTCCCTGTTCTAGCTCTGCAATGGGTAGGGTGGTTATACCATCTGCATCATTAAGATGCAAAGCTTGGCGAAACAGAGCTTCAGTAACCACCCATAGAACCCCATGGATAATAGCAGTCAATGTAGGCACATTATTAACTGTTGAGGAAGTGAGATTATCCCAAAACTGTTTAATATGTGTGACAGAGATAAGAGGAGCATGAGAAAGTGCATACCTTAAAGGGGATGCATTCAAATACTCAACCATCCGAGTATATTGGGGAAACAGAGCATTATCGGCTTCTAAATAAGCAACCATGTTATGCTGACTTCTGAACCCCAATTCCAAATCTCTAGGTTTAAACTTAGGCGCCATTGATGTAGAAAGATGTGATAAAAGTTATGAAAAATGAAGGTTTGAGAAAATTTAGTTAGATAAGAATAATCAGTTACCCTGTTTAAAAGAAACGAGCCAAATATATAGGAGAGGTGAAAACATGTGATTGCTCAAAACATGAGGCAGTTATATTCAAAATATAATGATGAAAATATTGAAAAAGATATAACTTATCTCAAGCATTAATAAAAAGGTTACCAACTCCTAAAATTACGGCCCATATTTTCGCTGAAAATAACAACTGGTAGGACCCAATGTCTATCAACGGTAAAAAATAACTTATTAGTACCCAACGGCTATATTCTTGTCAACGTTGGATTTTGTCATGCCAACGTCAAAATTGGTCTTAACAACGCTTGGAAAGAAATCTGTCAGCGTCCAAAACTAAAAAAAATTTAAAAGAAAAAGGACCTTAACAAACTAATTTATCCTAGTGAAGATAACTTATAGACTGAAAATCACTATAGGGTGGCAAGCACTGTCTAATCATGCACACTTGCTTAAGCAAGATAGACATAATTATCCTCAAGTGTCCCTTGCTAACCAAAGTTCTTAACAATGAAGTTATCTCATAAAAACCTTTGTAACTTCCTAGGTAAGCCCAATAAAAATCATACCCAAGTCTCCCAACCGGCCACATCAAATTCTAGGTCAAAAAGTCTTGGCAGCGTGCAAAGTATATCAACTTTGCATGCTATAGTGCCTCACGATTTAGTAAACTAACTCGTACTCACCAGTGGACACAATCTAGAATTGTGATAAGAGTATTATATGAATACCCAAAAAGTCCTAAAGGTTTCCTAAACCTCCCCTTAAAATATGATATACAAGTTTCCAAACATAAATTATGCAATAAAAATTTATGCAAGATAGGAATGTAAACATTCCAACCATCATCCATAAACTTGAACACACTCCAAGTAAGCTCCAAAGATCCATAAGCAACTTTATATCCATTTGTACAATGCTCATAATGCTTGCATAATTAGATCAAAAACCACAAAACTAACATGTTGCTGTCAACGTCCATTTTAACACTTATCAGCGTTAAAATAACCTTTGTCAGCGTTAGTCAAATAAAGTGGAAAACCTAATTTTGTACAAAGACCAATAACAGTGCCTATCCTGTACATACTTTTACAATAAGTTCCAAAAACACATATTAGGTAAGATTGATCATTCCAATACTTGTTACCAAGTATTGAAATCAAAAGGTTTAGTTAATAAATCTGCCACATTTTCTTATGTGTCTACCCAATCTGGTTGTATTAAACCTTTTTCAAAACAATCTATTATAAAATGATGTCTATTTTCTATGTGTTTTGTTTTAGAATAAGGTACAGGATTCCTAATAATGCATAAAGTACTATTATTGTCTACAAAAATCTTGGTATGCATAAAATTATACCCATAATCCAACAGTTGGTTCTGAATCCATAAGACTTGTCCACAACAAACAGCTGCAGCTACATATTCTACCTCAGTTGTAGAGTTGGCCACCACTGTTTGTTTCTTGCATTGCCAAGACATCAACCTGCTCCCAAGAAATTGGCATCCACCAGGTGTGGATTTTCTATCAAACTTGACACCTCCATATTCACTGTCTGTATAACCAATAAGCTCCAATGGAGAATCTTTTGGATACCATAATCCCAAGGTGGGATAGCACCTAAGGTATCTAAAGATCCTCTTGACAGCATGAAGATGACACTCTTTGGGAGTCACTTGATGGCGTGCACATGCACACACATCAAACATAATGTCAGGTCTAGAGGCTGTAAGATACATCAATGATCCCATCATTGACCTATAATGCTTGACATCCACCTCTTTTCCATCTCCAACCTTTCCCCAAAGGTGTTCCCTATCCATGGGTGTGCTAGCCCGTTTTTCATGTGGAGAAAAGCCAAACTTCTTTAAGATTTCTGCTACATATTTGTCTTGAGAGATGAAGATACCATCTTCTTTCTATTGAACTTGTAAGCCTAGAAAGAAGTTCATTTCTCCCATTGCACTCATCTTGAATTTGTCTGTCATGAGCTTAGAAAAGTCTTCACCCATCTTTGGACTTGATGAGCCAAATATGATATCATCCACATAGACCTGAACAAGTAAAAAATCCTTACCAATCTTTTTGGTAAATAAATTCTGATCTATGGTGCCCCTCTTGAATCTATTTTCCACCAGATTAGTGGACAATGTGACATACCATGCTCTTGGGTCTTGATGAAGTCCATACATTGCTTTCTTCACCCTATACACCTTGTTTGGATGTTCTGAGTCCTCAAAACCATGAGGCTGCATTACATAAAACTCCTCTGCAATTGTGCCATAAAGATAAGCACTCTTCACATCCATTTGATATTGTGAAGCCCATGCAAGAAGCATAGTCTAGGAAAATCCTTATTGCTTCAATCCTTACAACAGGTGCAAAAACCTCTTCATAGTCTATCCCTTCCTCTTGTGTATAGCCTTGAGCAACTAAACGTGCCTTGTTTCTGACCATAATTCCTCTTTCATCCTTCTTGTTTCAAAGAACCCATCTTGTCCCAATAGGTCTGACATATCTAGGACAATCCACTAACTCCCGAACATCTTGAATAGTAAATTGGTGAAGCTCATCCTTCATTGCTTCCACCCTACTTGGTTCTTTGAGAGCATCAAAAATATTCTTAGGTTCCTGTTGTGACAGAAAACAAGCAAACAAACATGCTTGTACAAGAGGGGTATCAACCTTCTTGTGGATATTGGCAATAAAACCTCCTTGATTCTGATGAGTCCTTCTTGTTTGAACAGGGGACATCACATCACCAATGATTAGAGAAGGAGGATGATTTTTGATAGTAGATGTAAGTATTCCTCTTCAAGAATTGTGTTGTCTTCAATTTCAGTCTCCATGTTGCGAATATCATCTTCAAATTCTCCTCCATCATTACCTTAATGAACCTCTTTATGTACTGTGGAAGGTTCACCTTGTTCAAAAACATTGGAAGAGAATAAGTGGTCAAAAGGGTTGTCAACGCCTGAACTAGGTCTGTCAACGTTTAAGCCATCAACGCCTGAATTTGGTCTGTCAGCGCCAGATTTTCCTTTGTCATCGCTTGAAGATTCATGCATGTTTTCATCAATTGGTTTTTCTTGTGGACCATCTTTTTCCTTTCCAGCAGCAGCAGCAAATCTATTTGTCCAAATAGGAATGGTGACATACTCAAGTATGGGAGCTGATTTTGACTGCCTGTGTTTCTACTTCCTTGTCAACCTGTTTACCTAAAATGCCAACAACTGGTTCTTCCACAACATTTGAATCCACTTTCACAATCTTTGGATTAGTAACAGGCATATAATTCAAGGTTCTAGATAAAGGTTCTAAATCAAAGAACCAATTTGGTCCACTATCAGGATCACTAGGTTTACTTTCTAAAAACCTAACATGTACCTTTTCAAGTATACGTTTTTCTTTCTTAATGTAAACCCTATATCCTCTACTCTGCACTGAATAACCCATAAAATAGCCTTCATCACCTTTAGCACTAAACTTTCCTAAGGCATCACTAGTATCAAGTACAACTACATGACATCCAAAGGGTTTAAGAAAACCAATATTAGGTTTCCTATTCAGAAATATCTCATAAGGTGTCTTATTGTGGATTTTGTTGATCAATGCTCTATTCTGAACAGAGCAGGCTGTATTCACAGCCTCAGCCCAAAAATCAATGGGAAAATGAGCATCAACCAACATTGTCCTAGCTGCTTCTATGAGTATTCTATTCTTCCTTTCAGCCACCCTATTTTGTTGTGGGGTTCTAGCTACACTAAACTGCCTAGTAATCCCTTTATTGACACAGAAGTCATCTAACAACTTATTTCTAAACTCACCACCATTATCACTTCTAAGTATTTTTAACCTCATTCCCTATTTTCTTTTCAAGTTGGGTAATAAAGTTAATCAAAACAGTGGCAGTTTCATTTTTCAAAGCCAAAAAGAAAGTCTAAGTAGATCTAGAGAAATCATCAGTTATGACAAAACAAAAAGATTTACCATTTAGTCTTTCTATATTAGTTGGACCAAACAAGTCCATATGCCGCAAGTGAAGTGGTTTAGAACTAGAGTGCACAAGTTTAGACTTAAAGGAGACTATGTGATGTTTGCCTTTAAGGAATGCAACACAAGAATGATCTTTGTGGAAAGCCTTTTCAGGAAAACCATCAACTAAACCATGTCTCACAAGTCTGTTTATGTTCTTAAAATTTATGTGCCCTAACCTTCTGTGCCATAGATTACTTTCATCAACTGAAGCCTTAGCATATAGACATGACAAATTATTATTCATCCTAATTCCATTAAGATTCACATTATAAATGTCCTTATGCCTAGGTGTTCTATAATCAATAAACTTCTCATCAGGTATTTTAAAGTCTTTGCTTAACACCAAGCATTTAGTATCAGTGAAAAGAACTTTATTTTTTTATCACAAACTGTGATACACTAAACAAATTATAATCAAGTTCTTTTACCAGAAATACGTTTTCAAAACGCAAATTGTTGGTGATAAGAGTGCCTTTGCCAGTAATAGTTCCATAGCCTCCTCCAAATTACACTTTGTCACCATCTTTAATGGAGGTAAAACTGGTCAAATAATCTTCCTTCCCCGTCATGTGCCTAGAGCATCCACTATCCCAATAGCCATAATCATTTACCTGCTTTTGAATGCCCTACACATAAAGAAAACAAATTAGTTTTCTTTAGGAACCCAAGCCTGAGCATACTTGGATTCATTTGGTTGTTCAACAAGAACAGATTTAGTCCTTATAACAACCCCTTGTTCATCCCTTTTAGGATTGAACACCCGGTTAACCCTAATTGGTTTAGTTATGACCTTTGAAATATAATGAAATCTGTTACAGGTCATAGAAATCCCATCTGAATTAGGGTTTTGGTCTTGTTTGGGTCTCCATGTTAAGCTAGAAGAAGCTTTAGACCCCTTTCCCTTTGGCTACAAGTATTTGTTATTACTAGGTCTAACAGCGTTGGAAACATTCTTGTCAACGTTAAAATTGTTCTTGATAGCGCTGAAATTACCCTTATCAGCGTCAAAACTAGGGTTTGCTACAGCAACCCATTGTATGTTAGACCATGTATTAGTCTTTTGAAAAGGCCTTTGTCCATAAGTATTAGACCCTTTAGTAAAGAATGGAACTGGTCTAATGCCTTGTGGACTTTGTTGGACAAAAGGTGTGGGTTTGACCATAGTTGACTTTGTATCAGCGTTGACTTTTGAAGCATTGACACACTTGTTAAATCCAAGATCTTTAGACTCAAACAGTCGAAACCGTTTTATCTAGGTTGATCATCATTCATGGTTGATCATCATTCATATGATAACATAGCGGAATAAGAACAATGATCATGAATAAGATGTTTAACAAAGATGAATAATTCCCAAAGGGTTTGTATTATATATGATTAACACAAACCACTCTAGGTGTGTGTACATTGAATCCCACACCTAGAGATCATAATAGCAGTAGGTTACATTTTGTATGTTGGAACTGATGAATAAAACCTATGCCTGATGGTTCCTTTTATAACTTATGAAACCCTGGGATACATGGAAACTAAATAAAGTAATAATGACTAAATCAAAACTGACTTATTCATTCTTATCCTGTGTTGACCAAATCTTCATACTTATCACTAGCAGTGGGAAGTACTCTAGCAGGGGCAAGTACTCCAGTAGGGGAAACTTACTCTAGCAGGGGAAAGTACTCCGACAGGGGGAACTCCAGCAGGGGGATCTCCAGCAGTGGGAACTCTAGCAGTGATAATGTCCTATTTGGTCTTTCTTATTTCCATAGTGTTTGACTCATCAACTCTTGACCCAACAATCTTCCCCTAGTTAATGATGTCAAAACACTCCCCTTAAGCATACAACATCAAAGATCAACGGGTTGAACATTCTCTGTAGACAACTTCCTCTTTTTGACATGATCAAATAGGGGTCTTCTATATGAACAACCTTGATTTTCAACTACTACCAACCAATACCATACTTCTAACCCAAGTATTCCACCTTTCAAAATACCCTCCATGACGCACATAGGCTCATGATCCTAATAAAAAATGATTTTGAGCAATAGATACTCACACTAGTTGTAGTAATACCAATAAGCAGCAGCAAAAACCTTCACCTCATTGTTGTATGTGAATGACTAGCACTTTTTAACACTATAGCTTCCCCTTAAACTGTGCTAATCATTTATGAATCTTCAATTCTGTAGGCTTTGAAAGTGATAATCATAAGTGAAGAAAATTCAGTATCACCTATTTGATGTAGTAGTAGAAAAACCTGAATCTGTGTATTATACCATGTAATATCCACATAACAACGAACGTATATATCTCAAAATGCATAGGGAGTGGAATAGGCTCTTGACAAAAACCAAAGCTTAGCAAATATGAGCATAGAGCAACCCAAGAAAGATCTCATACCTTTGCGTATTTTTGTCAATGCATCATTACAGAATAAAGCATGAATAAAACACATACTCAGCCAATTCTACTTCATCTTCAAATAGCTAATAGTCAATTACCTTCATGATCATGTAAACAATCAATATGAAAACCTTTTATACCTTTAAGACTAGTTGCTGTGAATAACCAACTCCAAAACATTGCTGTCCCAAACATTAGTAAGAAAGCAGGGGGAACTTTCTAAAACAGTGGGATTTATCAAAGGCAGGGGGATCTTATTCAAAAGCAAGGGATCTTTAATGCCACTGTTTTTATTACTAAACTACTGCTACAAACCCAAACAGAAGAGTGAATTTGCAACAGAGGAAAAATAAAATCACCTGCTGTGTACTATTTTGTCTCCTTTTATCTGCTCTTGGAACCCATCGTAGACAATAGTATAACATTAGCCATTATATCAAAACAAAACAACGAATATTAATTCATTACTTGTTATGATAAAAAAAACTGAACAGTACCAATACTACTTATCCCAAACTCCTCTGTCGAACCATACTTTGTCTATTCGTAAATAACACCTTTTCTGCCTGGGCCCACGAAGGAACACAAGTATACACGAATAACTTACCCATTATCCAATACTTGAACTAATAAACAGTAATGTTCACCTTTTGTATATCCCATGTGAGCAATAATACACGACATAAATGACACCCCACATGAGTTGCATCTTTCTTGATGATACTTACTTCAAATCCACATGTCACCACTAATTTAAATGTACGCCATATCAATCAGTGTTTGGGACCATAGAGAAATATGCAATCAATATTATATGGCCCACGAGAAGACCTTTGTTGACCAGCAAATAAATAAGAGCAATTGTACTAAGAATTGCCGAATAAAACGTCTGTTGTAGGCTTCCATTTTGCTTTTAATCAGCAATTCAGATCCTTCAATTTATTCACTAATATTTATAGGGATTTGAGGAATTAACCTCTCAATAAACCCTAACCACCATAATCATTATAGCAACAAAAAAAACTCCACAATAATCATTATAGCAACAAAAAAAACTCCAATCAAGAGTTCTTTAATGAAACCCTAAAAACAAAAAAATCAAAGATCCACTTCTTCTTTTTACCTCTTCTTTTTCTGAATTTATGCCTACAATACAACGAATTGTATTTCAACTAGGGTTCACCATTGATCCCGGACCAACTCACCCTAGCCAGTCGAAACAAGAATAACAATCGATTGGTCCCGGACCAATACTCATCATTATTATCAAATGCAATCAACAGCTTGTAAACAAATATTAAACTAAGAAGAAATAAGAACAAGAATCAAACCTCATCTTTTTTATAATTAGAAGTTTCTTGCAAAACCCTAAATCAGAACCTTTAGCGACACTTTTTCTGTCACAGAATTGTCACAAACTGTCACAGAACTGGCACACCGTCGCTAATCTGTCGCTAAAACCGTCGCGAATTCTGGATAGCAACTTCACAGCAACATGAACACGAAAAACATCTTATTCTCGTAGATATCAAGAGCCACCCGCTCTGATACCACTTGTTGATCCCAAACTCAAATCTTAAACCTTAGTTTGTTTAAGGGTTGTGATAGATAGAATAGATTCAATTTAACACTAGAGAAACTTTGCAATACAAAGTAACTAAACAAGATGCGGAATATAGTGTTTAGCACAAGAACAAATGATTAAAGCAAAGTTTAAACTTTAATATATCAAAGATATACGAATACCCAATAATGGTATTAGGGTTACAAAAACCTTAAAGTATGAAATGAAAGACAATAGAGAAAGTCACACTTTGCATGATAACCTAGTGGGTCCTTTTATAGTACAACGACTCACGTACAAGATTAATACTAACAAACTTGGAAAATATCTCAGAGTAGTAACAAAAACGCGTTATAATCTATTCCAAGTTTATCTCTAACGGCAGAGTCTTTGACTTCAGCAGGGGAATCAATCCCCCTGCCTTTGTTATATAGTAGGGGGAACTTACTCTAGCAGGGGAACCATTGACCAACTAGCAGGGGTAACTAATATACTTATATTTATTCCCAACAATAAGAACACATATAAACATGTTAGATCTATCAAGAATTAAAACAAAAAGGGTTTTGTGGGGTGTTTGTTTCGATCGCACGCCAACCGAAACCATGGATGTCTCGCTAGTGCCAAACCAACAACAGCTGCAACCCCTTTGTGGGGGTCGGCGTGGACATGTAACCACCAGCTGCAGCCTTAGGCTGGCGGTGGTGGTGTTGTTATGGGCAGCCGCAAGGACCAAGACCTTGCAGTGGGAATCTTGGCCTAACGGTGGGAACCGCGGCCCTTGTGGGTGCTCGGTGGGATCATTGAACGCAGCAGGGGGGGACCCCAGCTTCGGTTGGGGGCTGTTTGGCTTGGTATAGGCTCTTAGTGAGCTGTTGTGGCTCGACGGTCAGGTCTCGGGTCTGGGGGCTCGGGAACTTGAACTTTTTTAGAAAGACGTAATTAAACCAACATGTAAATTAAGTTAGGTTATGTTTAACTAATTAGCAGTAATTAATTAATTTTAGTTTAATTAAAATATAAGACTTATGTTATGTTTATTTAATTAAAACTAGGTTAAAACATGTATGTACATTTAATTAAATAAATTTAAGCTATAATAATTAATTAATTTAATTATTTATGAACATGGATTTAATTAATTAAAACATAGGTTAAATTAATTAAATATCTTTTATGATAAAGTTTAATAATATGCATTATGTAATATTATTAATTAATAATAAACTTATAATAAACATGACATGATATTATTAATTAATAATAAGGTAAGTATTTATTAAATATTAAAATTTTATATTATAATAATACATGATATAAGATAAACATATAATTAATTATGGAAATATATTAATTATGGAAGTATATTATTTATGGCAACATGATAAATATGGTAACATGCTATTTATGGTAATACTTTAATTATGGTAACATACTATTTATAGAAACATGCTGAATATGGAAATTTTCTATTTTTGGAAACTTACTAATTATGGAAACTTTCTATTTTTAGAAACTTACTATTTAAAGAAACTTACTATTTTTGAAAAGTTGCTATATATGAAAACCTGCTATTTTTGGAAAGTTACTATATATAGAAACCTGCTATTTTTAGAAAGTTACTCATTATGTTATAATACATATAACAACACTTAATACATGAAACACATGAATCTAAAACACATGAAACTATAAGTTAAAACATGAAATAACAAGACAAGACAAGAACAAGTATAATAAGTATGAACACGTCAAGTAAACCAAATAACAAGTATGTATAAGTAAGATCGACTCTTATTCATGTCCCTTCATTATGTAGCTATTGTGAAGTCAGGGTGATCGTCTACGTCTGTTTCTATCTTCATTTACTAGACATAAGGTACGGATATTTTGTCCTTCAGTAAGGACATCTTTCTTCCTATATTAGAATTTCCCCGTTTGCAGCCATCTATTTTCCCCAGTAGTTTAAGTGTCTTAAACACATTAGTATGTGTATGATTATTTTAGATTGCCTGAGCTATATACATGCATGCCAGTTTCACCTAGTTATGGGGTTCCATAACCATAGCACTAGAGGCACCGGTGTTATGACTCTTCTGCGGCGAGAGTGATTGCTCGCAGCGTCCCTTTATAGTTTTGGTCAGTATTATTATATCATGTGGGGAGAATGGGTGCATCCTAGGACAAGTAGTATGATTTCATGGTAATTGCGGTGTGTGCCTTGCATCCGTTACAGGAGCTGATCCTTCCACTTATTTTATATATATTAATTAGAGGCAGCCCCTCTAATTGCATGACGAGGTCACCCCTCCAAGTATTCAAGCACATGGATATAACATGACCTATATGGGCTCTCGGCATATTTAAAATACAGATTTCCAAGATAAACTAAACATAAGTGTTTTCAGAAATATAAACCAGTCTTATGAACTTAAACCAGGTTTTCAGGACATACATTATTTCGCTGCTATGTTATTCATTCCATTCATTACTTTCTTGTGTTTATGCTTTACATTCTATGTTATATATCCGCACACTGAGCGATTGCTCAGCCGTATTTCTCTTTCCATGTCCCAATACGGCAGGTACTAAAGGGCAAAGCTAGGAATCCAAGAGTACGTGCATGGAATGAGGCGCCAGGTTTTTTCATTCTTTAATGCATTTACATAATTTTGCTTTGCTGGACATTGTTTATTTCTTTCCATACATTCTATACTTATGCATTTCGTGTGTGGAGCTTATGTGGATCTAATGTTTATTTTCGGATTCTTTTATGGTCATTTAATGTTTTAGACATTACCTTGTATGCTTTGATGATATGCCATAATTATCGTGTGATATTCCATTTATCAAAATAGGGTGTTACATTGAGCATGGCATACATCATATTTTGATTGATAGGCTATTTCACGAAAATAACCCATACATTTTTGTGACGCAAGCAACACAAGTATTCTACCTTGAAGAACTTTCTAGAAGAATACTTCATTGGAAGGTCGTCGAACAGGTTTATCATCGAGATGTGGCAAAGTCCGATCAAGATGTTATACATAGTAACAGTTCATCAGATGTTATAGTGTCTGTTGGTTCAACTATTTTGGAGCATACGGATTTGAGTTTAAATACTCAATCGACAGAAGTGGACACCACACCAGTTGATGATGATTTTATTAATAATGAAGATGAGGTCGTTGCACATGTCCTTGATGATGATGATGTTTTAGTGTGGGATGATGATGAAGTGAACCCTAGTAATGATGTTAAAGAAGTTTTATCTAGCGTTGATTCTAAAGACGATAATTGATCTTAAGTTGTATTTTGGATGAAACAATTGTTATATGCTTAAATTTGTAATTTTTTATTTGTAACAATTGTTATATGCTTAAGTTGTAATTTGAATAAAACCATTGTTATATGCTTAAATGATGATGAATTGTTTTTATTTGTTTAAATGTGTAATTTTGTATTTTAATGAAATTGTTTTTATATGTTAAAATGTGTATATTGATATGAATTTGTGTATTAGTATTAATTGGTCAACTAAATTGTGTGTTCTTGTACTTGTTATTTTACAGATGGCGTGTGTAGTTCCTAGATCACACGGTGAGGATGCTGGTGGTAGTCCACCCAGACGGCCCACAGGTCCCGTACCAGCCCATTGCCAAAGGAAGAAATCGTTATTATTTATTTTAACAAAACTGATTCTTTATAACTTATGTTACTAATTTTCACGACTAAATAACATATATTTATAGGTTCAAATATACGTATTGAGACAGGAAGTCATCATTAAGGAGGGCGTTTAGAAATAATGATCAACGACCTTTTCCAGTTCGCTTTGATATTGATGATATGCAAACCTTCCATCCTCTAGGCGACTCGGGAAGAACTCCAGCAACTCATGGCCCAACATGCGCAAGAGATGGAGTTGATGAGGAAGCAAACTGAGGAAGCGCAACAACGGGCTTACTTGGCAGCATTAAAAGCTGACACGACACAACAATGAGGTCAGACATCGTACCAAAATTTGGCGCAACAACATGCTGCAATGGGTGAATTTTTTCAGAACTTCAACTCATCAAATACTGCTCACCCAATTAATCCTCCTAGTTTTAACCGGGTACCCCCGCCACAACCCAGTTTTATGCCCCCAATGCCTCCTAATTGGGCTCACTTAGTCCAACCCCCCTTTCCCTTTAATCAACCATCCCAACCTCCTTTCACCGACCCATCCCGACCACCTTTTTCCGGCCATCTCCAACCACTCCAACCTCCCTATGCTGGCACATTTCCTATGCCTCTCGTCACCAACAATAAGTTTAACAATTGTTATCGTCCTGTCCTAAATTAAAATCATTGTATCGGCTCTACTTCAAATTCTCAACCCGAAGGTTCCCGCTTAATCATGAATCCCCATATGAACGATTTTTGGAACATTGACGAATTGGGTCGAGATAGGGATCTCCAAAGCAGTGGCGACGACTTATCAGGGGATAATGAGCAAAATGAGAATAACCGTAACTTTTCAGATGATGACGAGTAGACGTTGGAGTTAGTTTTTCTGATTATGTGTAATAAAGTTTGAGACTTGTAGCGTGTGTGAAACATTTGATTTAGGATGTATAAGTGGATTTGATAAATATTGTATCGTAACGTTTGATAATTTATTGTATTGTCGTATTGTATCGTTTAATGATTTGTTATTATACCGATTTGCCGAAATCTGCCATTTTGAATTTTATATTTTTCCGGAAAAAAAATCTAGAAACTACAAAATTCCTAGTTTTTTTTACCCCCGGGCAATTCTAGGGACGACTTAATTGGCCATAAACCTCATAATCTGGAAACATAAGCATATTTATGGTCGACTTATTTAGGGTCGACTTAATCGACCATAAATATGCTTATGTTTCCAGATTATGAGGTTTAGGGTCGACTAGTTGATCCTAGATTTTTATATAATTTTTTTGAAGTATGTTTAAAAGAAAATATTTTTATTTAATCTAGGGTCAACTTGGACTTTGATATTTAGTGTCGAAAAAGTCGAGCCTGTATTTTTATTTACTTATTTTGTTTAACTTAAAAAACTATTTTTACTTATATAAAAAGTTTATAATTTATAAATACTTAGGGTCGATTATGTGGACCCTAAATTACAAAATGGATGTCGACACTAACTTTTTCAAACGAGAATTTTGAAAATCCGTGGGGCCCATTCGTCGACCTTAAATTACAAAGGCACGGTCGACCCTAAATTTCTAGGGTCAAAATTCTTGGATCGACCGTTTAGGGTCGACTACCCTAGTTGTTTAGGATCCAAAAGTGTGTAATTTAAGGTCGACAAAGTCGATCCCTCAGGTGACATTTTGTTGTAGTGTAACTAAAGATTCTTCCTATATCCTGTAACTAATTACTACTAATTAGCAAAACAGTATTGTTGGGTTAATGTGACATTTTACTCCAAAACCTCTACCCCAAACAGTTATCATTACATGTTTCTATTTTACAATTAAGGTTGGTATAGTTGGTCGAGGCACTGGGCTCCTTAACTAAATGTCTTTGGTTTAAGGCTTGGGAATGGAAAAAATCTCAATTGGGAGGGATACTACCCATCGAGGTACCGAGCAAACTCTCGCGGGAGATTAGTCCACTCGTCCTAAAGGCGGTGGAAACTCCTAGTAGTAGATTAAAAAAAAACAAGGCTTCTAGCAATCAAGGATGGCTGAGCGGCGGACCCAGACCGGACCGGCTAAAACCGAACTGGACCGAGCACCGAATTAGTCTAAAACCCCAG
This sequence comes from Glebionis coronaria, assembly GCA_025667525.1. Taxonomy (NCBI): domain Eukaryota; kingdom Viridiplantae; phylum Streptophyta; class Magnoliopsida; order Asterales; family Asteraceae; genus Glebionis; species Glebionis coronaria. The sequence continues at coordinate 608,754,435 of CM046880.1, forward strand.
ACCGAAACTGGAGCATCCGGTCCAGTCCGGGTCGGTCCCGGTCCCAATTAAGAAAAATAAATGAATTTATGGTAAGACTGAACTGGACCAACCGGAGGTTCGGTTTGGTTTTCCAGTCCTTTCCGGTTCGGTTTTGGTCAGACCGATCCGGTCTGGATGCTCAGCCCTATTCAACCATGTATAACATAAAAAAACCTATGACGCTCCATCAAATCAGTCTGTGTGCATATCTTTATAAATAATCTCGTGCATATATGGTATTACAACAATCTCGTGCGTATACGGTATTATAACTAGTTTTAATAGAAACCAATGCTCACCCATTACAAAATCCCGCCCTACCCAATCACGTTGACACCTCAACGCGAGAGTAAAACAGTTTTGTTTAGCCATTATAATATCTGCTAATAATCTTTCACGTTTATCTCTCATAATAACAACCCAATAATCCAACAGTTGGTTCAAATGTGAATTAAGTTTCATGTACCAACATTTGAAATATTGGCAATGGCTACAGAGGTTAATTTCGTGTACCATAATGAACCTTCATTTCTTTAAGTTCATTTCTTTAAGTTCAAAGGCTATAGACTTATATCCAACAGTTGTATATGACCATTTAGGATACAAAATAAGTTAATGCATCTTTATTAAACCAAAGAAAAGATAAGAGAACATTTAACTGACACTAATAAACAGACAATGAAATCCAACCAGTACGATAGCAGATTATATCATTTAACACACATTTAGATATAGCAAGTAAGACCTAGATCCACATAGTATTAGTGGATCTAATTTTTACTAGAACCACTTGCTGATGAATCTGCAACAGAAGGGTTCAGATCATGGTAAGCGCTTTTGGGAACAGCTTCAGCCTGACCTTCAGTACCTACATTTTGACCAACAAAAACATACCATGGTATTACTATAAAGGAATATTACAATTCATACCCTATGTGAAATATCTTGACCGGACAGCACATGTAGGCTGTGGTCCTATTTTTTCAGGGGTCAATTGATACAAGGTTGTTTGGCTCTCTCGGTGCAATCCAAGATATGGTTTTATCTTGTGGATGGCTATCCAAGCACAAAACGATGCAAATTTGGAGTAGCAATCCAAATTTGTAACAGTCATATGGATTCAGAGTCGCCTTTTCTTTAGCTGTGAGGTCACAAAAATGGTGTGGCTGAAATGTTTCTTTAGCCGGCGAGCGCATCACGGATGTGATGACGCTCGCTAATAAAAAAATCAAAAAGTATTTTAATTAATTTATTCTACAAATAGATGCTCGAACATCAAACAAGTCTCATATATGTTTATAATAAAAGTACGCTAAAAGATCAAATAAGTCACTTACATATTCCTAAGTCCTAACCATTACCGACAATGTCAAAAGTCAATTGCCAAGGATATAAAAGAGTTTGGGTGAATATATAATAAGAGAATCTTCTATAATATTAGAGAAAGGGAGAGCACTCACGAGCTGCAGCTGATCTTGCAGCTGATCTTGCAGCTGATCTTGCTGCTGATCTTTCTTTTATCTCTGCTTTCGCAGCTGCTAGGCTTGCCCGTATACTTGCTGCTTTTGCTCTTGATTGTTCCAAAGTCAACGGAGGGGGAAAAGCTATAATAAATATCAAAAGGTTAAAAGTAAGTATATACTAGAAAAAAAGTGGATTGAATTGTTTAAAGAAAGGATTTATAAAAACACGTAGAGTGGTTACTAGAATCAACAGATACAGGACTAGGCACCAACTCTGGGTCGACATCTCTGCCTGAACAGACCACAAAAAAAATAAAAAATAAATATTCAAAAACAAACTAAGCTGCTGCACGTTTAGAATCATATATATCAGGATGATAATAATAAATAATAAAAGATTGGTATCAATACCAGTTTCTGGTGCAAGGTAAAGTCGTCTGAAAAAAATACCTAAAAAAACAAGGTATTAAAGTCAATTAGTAGCAAGAAAATCGAATTAAATAAAAAAAAGAAAAAAAAAAGTACCAGCAGACGATTTGGTTATTGGATCATGGTAAGCGCTTTTGGGAATAGCTTCAGCCTGACCTTCAGTACCTACATTTTGACCAACAAAAACATACCATGGTATTACTATAAAGGAATATTACAATTCATACCCTATGTTAAATATCTTGACCGGACAGCACATGTAGGCTGTGGTCCTATTTTTTCAGGGGTCAATTGATACAAGGTTGTTTGGCTCTCTCGGTGCAATCCAAGATATGGTTTTATCTTGTGGATGGCTATCCAAGCACAAAACGATGCAAATTTGGAGTAGCAATCCAAATTTGTAACAGTCATATGGATTCAGAGTCGCCTTTTCTTTAGCTGTGAGGTCACAAAAATGGTGTGGCTGAAATGTTTCTTTAGCCGGCGAGCGCATCACGGATGTGATGACGCTCGCTAATAAAAAAATCAAAAAGTATTTTAATTAATTTATTCTACAAATAGATGCTCGAACATCAAACAAGTCTCATATATGTTTATAATAAAAGTACGCTAAAAGATCAAATAAGTCACTTACATATTCCTAAGTCCTAACCATTACCGACAATGTCAAAAGTCAATTGCCAAGGATATAAAAGAGTTTGGGTGAATATATAATAAGAGAATCTTCTATAATATTAGAGAAAGGGAGAGCACTCACGAGCTGCAGCTGATCTTGCAGCTGATCTTGCTGCTGATCTTTCTTTTATCTCTGCTTTCGCAGCTGCTAGGCTTGCCCGTATACTTGCTGCTCTTGCTCTTGATTGTTCCAAAGTCAACGGAGGGGGAAAAGCTATAATAAATATCAAAAGGTTAAAAGTAAGTATATACTAGAAAAAAAGTGGATTGAATTGTTTAAAGAAAGGATTTAGAAAAACACTAGAGTGGTTACTAGAATCAACAGATACAGGACTAGGCACCAACTCTGGTTCGAGATCTCTGCCTGAACAGACCACAAAAAAATAAAAAATAAATATTCAAAAACAAACTAAGCTGCTGCACGTTTAGAATCATATATATATCAGGATGATAATAATAAATAATACAGTAAAAGATTGGTATTAATACCAGTTTCTGGTGCAAGGTAAAGTCGTTTGAAAAAAATACCTAAAAAAAACAAGGTATTAAAGTCAATTAGTAGCAAGAAAATCGAATTAAATAAAAAAAAAAAAAAAAAAAAAAAAAGTACCAGACGATTTGGATGAAGGCTTCCTGGCAAGGGAATCATTCATTTTAATTTCTAACAATGTTTCGATCACCGATTGTTTACTTTTCGCTTGATCAATCTAAATCTAGGGTTTTAGTTCAAAAAAAAAAAATATCTAAATCTAGGGTTGTTTGTTTTTATACCAGATGGGTAAAGTCGGTTTTCCCAATACCTTTCACTTTCTCCCCCTCTTTTATCTATCATTAGACATTGATAGCTATCAAATATTATTGGTTTTAAATATTGTGTAATGTGTTATTTTTTCTTTCACATACAAATGATTGAAAACAATTGCTTATTTGATGTAAAATCTCCTTCTTCATATCATTAACATCGTGTAAAATTCATCCCGATCTTTTGTTTTTTTGCTTATTTTGATTTGAATAAGCTTATAATTCAACTTTATTTCTTTTTGCCTTATTTGATGTGAATTTATCTTGCGAGTTTATCATTTTTTTATTTTTTTTGCTTATTTGATATGATTAACTGTATGAATTTGTCATCATCTAAATTTTAAGCTTATAATTTAGCCTATTTTTATTCACTAGACGATTACCCGCGCATAGTTGCGGAATTACCGGACGGCAGACCATTAACGATACAATATCTTGAGGTAAGACAAAAATGTGAAATTTTCGTATCATACGATAATTCAAAATTAGATAAAATCTAACAAGATGTTCGGTGCGTGCGCGTTGTGGAGCATGTGAAAAGAAATATAACTTGTGTTTGGATCATACATTTTAATGGGTTAGACAAATTAAATTCGGGTTTAAAATTACAGGCTTACAGCATAAACCTAAACCACGTATTTAATAGTTTGATGTGTCGACCACTAGTTTCGTTCAGTTTTACTAGAGGTGACAAAATGGGCGGGAACGGGAGGCAGACTAAACGGGCAACGGGCTAAACGGGCGGCGGGCTAAACGGGCGCGGGCTAAACGGGCACGGGCAAAACGGGCGGGCTAAGCGGGAGCAAGCTAAAAAGAAAAAAAACATATAAAAACCTACAAATAAAAAATAAAAATACTTGTTTGAAAGCCGGGATAAAAATTTTAATAAAAAATATTCGTCGAGTATACTAATTTGTATTTTACAAGTGCGCCCGTTAAGCCCATTTAGTTTCTTACATATGCGCCCGTTTAGCCCATTCATTATAAAGAATGGGCAAAAGGGGCCCCATCCTTTTTTGAAAATGGGCAAAAAGTGCCCATATGATCAAAATGGGCAAGATTTGCCACCTCTAAGTTTTACACATATAAAAAAATGCAGTTTTATAGCAACTGAATTCCAACAGTTTTTCTAGGGCAGAAACACACAAATTCTCTTAAATTTTTTACATAGATTTGTTAAGTCAAACATCACAACTTACTATTTCGATTGTTGTATCTTGAAAAATAGACGACGAATATGTTTTAAGGAAAGCGTGTCAAACACGCGTCTCGGCTCTTTTGTCTTAAGCGTGTTTAACATGTGTCTCGACTTGATGATTATCTAGTAACTCTTTTTATTATTTTATTGTGTTATTTAATCATCGTTTATAATTATGTTTGTATTTATTTTTTATTATTTATTTTTTGTTATTTATTTTCTATTTATTTAATTATTATTATTTATTTAAGTCAAAAGTTCAATGTGCACCATCAAAATAGCGTATAGTCAATCAACCAATCACAGTCACCCATTTTTTATCTAAAAAACTCATTTATTTAAAAAAATATTAAATATCTCACAAACTGTTAATCGTTACGCAAAATAAAACATACTATCGCGCCATTACTATTGCTTTCTTCCATAATCATCAAATTCATCGAATTCAATTCAAAGATTTGATTTTTATAATAAAAACCCAAAACCCTCTTTCATTTTCTTGTAAGGGGGTGTTTGGGATTTTGTTCTTATTTTTTTCAATTTACACCATTAGTCCTTATGGTTTGCGTTGACAGCAATAGTTAGTTTCTTGAATGAAAGAAAATGCATTATTTGTCTCTAACTAATGAATGTTATCCATCGTTAATCCTTTCTTCTAACGCTCGTTAATACCCCTCGTGTGTTTCTCGTTTTAGTACTCCTTCCGTCTAGTAAAAATTGTTCATAATTTTATTTTTGTTTGAGTTACCTACATAAATGGTTCATGTGGTTTGTTAAATTTTACGAATTTGAATATTTTATATTTTGTGATAAATTTGGTTCCTGTGGTTTTGACGTGTATCGAATTCAGTCTATTTTGTTTAGAAAAGGTATGTAAAATGATCAAAATGCCCTTACTTTCTACTTTATGTTTATTTTTGTGGTGAGGATATTTTGGTTATTTAATGTCCAAATGGACTGAATCCGATACATGTTAAAACCACAAGGACCGAATATGTTACAATATTAAAAAAAGGACTAAATTTGTAATTTCGAGCAACCACAGGGTCCGATTTATTAGTTAACTCTTTTTATTTTTTGTGGTTTGCTGGATCCTATACTTTTGGTCCATGTGTTTTTTAAAAGGGGTCATGTCCTTGTGGTTTTGACCTATTAGAGTGGTCCTTGTGGTTTGTTCGTAAAAAGACTAAATTTTTAACGAGTTAAAATCACAAGGACATATGACACGCATAAGAAAGTACGGGGACTCAAAGTGTAAGATTCGACAAAGCGCAAGAAAGATTTGAAATGATAAGAGTTAACTGCATAAATCGTTCATGTGGTTTTTTGGGTTTAATGGTTTCGTGCTTTTGGAAAATATAACAAATAATCTTCTTGTGGTGTTTACCCGTAACGGGTTTGGTTCATCGACCACTCCACTAGTCCCGTCAATGACTAAATCCAATACGGTACTAGTGTGAAGGGATCAAAACCGATATGAACTTAGTGGTAAATGGATCAAACCCGATATGAGTCAAAAATTATGAAAAAATGATCCATCAAACTTTTTTTGAAAAATCAAAATTCGTTAAACCCGATAAATCACAAAAACGATTCATGCAATTAAATTTAACGATAAAAATGACTATTTTTATTATTAATTAGACGAATCATAACTTTTTCAATTTTTGTTTGTAAACAAGTTTTTTTAACGGATATAAATTCATTACCTTGCTGCTAATATAATTAAAAGATACGCAATAAACATTGAGATCACAATATTTTTAATACACTTATAAATTTAATAGAATGCTTAAATGGCATAATAGTTTTACATATAAATATAAAACACGAATTTCTAAGTTAGAACTAGTACATAATTTGTGTTTGGAATGTACATTTGAATGGGTTGACGAGTTAAATTCGGGTTTAAATATTTTTCAATGCAAAGCGACACATGATTTTTTTTTAAGAAATAAGAAGTGACATGTACTTTTTGCCATTTAAGAAACTCATCTTTAACTCACCCCTTACTCCCACCCACTTAAATGGACGGAGTAAATTGTATGTAGAGCAAGTAATCTATCACATGCATTTATTGTCATGTTTATTATCTAGGTGGGAGTAGATTTATTCAATGCATCAATTATAGATTGTTGCTTATGATTTTCAATTTTCATTTACTTATTACCAGCTAAGGTTAGAGGTGTAATCAAGCCAAGCTTTTATCAAGCAACTCGAGCTCGAGCTTGGCTCGATCAAGCCAAGCTTTATCAAGCTCAAGCTCAAGCCCAAGCTCAAGCCTAAAAAATAGCTTGAAACAATATCAAGCTCAAGCTCAAGCTTTTGATAGCTCGGCTCGAGTTCTTATCAACCTCTATCAAAAATATGTTTTATGATGAATTTATATAAGCAACTATTTGTTAATTTGAGTATTAACCTAATTTTAAGGGCTGATTTCATAAATAAATAATATATTTTAGAAGGACTTTTAACTCTGATTACATTTATATTTTAGTTCTTTGTATTTTAAATGATTCTTTATTTTTGTAAATTTAATTATTTCATTTACTCGGTACTTGGTGAAATGCAATATGTGTATAAATATTTTTGTAAATTTAATTATTTCATTTACTCGGTACTTAATTATTTCATTTACTCTTCACATCATGCAATGGCCTTTGGGACCTTAATCGTATTGGAGTGCAAAACACATTTTGAAACCAAGATTGTACGATAATTTTGTTATTGATTTTATTAATGTTAAATAAATCAAATTTGTTTTAAGTAATGATTTTTTATTTTTTTTATTTTTATACATATGTTTATTGATGAGTTTATTATAAAAAAATTAAATTTATATACATTCAAGTTTTTCAAGCCAAGCTCAAGCTTTTATCAAGCCTTATCAAGCCAAGCTCAAGCCTGAATTGGTAAAGCTTTGACAAGCTATCAAGCCAAGCTCAAGCCTATAATTTTAGTATCAAGCCAATCTCAAGACCTACTAAGCTTGAGCTCGACTCGGCTCGATTACACCCGTAGCTAAGGTGTAAGCAAATTTAATTTTGGTAGGTTTCAAATTTATAGTGTCTACTCTATTTTACTCCTTTATATTCTCCACTTAGTACTCCCCATTCTTACCACCTATCAAAGATGTTACTTTCTTTTCTTCATTTATTTTTCTCCATGTTTTTCACCTACCATACTTCACACTCATTTCTCTCTTGACCCATCTTATCTTGCCACCTTAAGCTACGAGGGGTATGCACTTTGCAACTGATGATACATCGTTATCAACTATTTCAACATGCCTTTTTTTGTCTTGACAGTGGTGTTATTTGTGGGCTAATCAATCTTCATACAAAAGGTTTGTTAATGGAGTATTTGTTTTGTTTGGTATGATCAAGTTTGTTTTTTAATTAATGTAACTATGATAAAAGACTAGGATTTGTTGACTCTTGGTTTAAGGCTTGTTTTTTTTGTCTTGACTATATTATTATTTTTAGCTTTTTGTAACTATTTTAAATGTGCTTGTGTCTGATCTGTTTAATACTTTTAAATATGACTTTATTTTGAGAACCCATTTAAGTGCGAGAATTGACAAACCATCACGAACATACATGCACGTCTTTAATAATCGTTTTATTTAGCATATATTATAAAAAGAACAAATATTTCTCAAAAAAAAACATATTTGTTCTGATCAATTTGAATACAAACTGAAAATGCAAATATGTTCAAGAACATAAATGCGTTTCAAGAAAAGACTTGACAAGAATCATGTGAGCTATTCCATGAGACGTTTCATGTTGTAATTATTCTTAACCAACATATCACAACCAACACTTTTCTCTCAAATACATCAATGGTCCTGTATCAAAACCATAAACAATAGAATAACAAGTTTCAACAAGTCATAAAACTTAAATGCAACAAATAATTGTTTACTTCAAATTTAGTTAATCACTACAACAAAATATTACTACAAGGTAAACTTGTATAAATATAAGAAACAAATTACAAGTACTCAAAGGTAATAGACATGCATGTCATCCTTTGAACCACATAATACCAAATGTATATTAAAACCAAATACAGAGTATATAAGACAGTGAGAGTTGGAACTTAATCCAGACTTGTGCTTTACAGAACCAATCACATTGCTAATTGTACTAGTCGCCTTATAATGCACCAAAGACTATATCTTTACACTACATCATTCATAAGAAATACTTTTATAGGCACAAGACACTCATTTGTAAAAATCTTTTAGGCTCTTGGGAAGATCCGCAATATGCCTTTCCATCTCTTCATAAATCGAAACAAAAAAACCTAAAAAATTGTTACCAAAAAACTTTTCCATCATATCAGTATCATCATCCCCCAACTAGTCCTTCAGTGTCTTGGTTCCATCTGTAATTCTAGGCGGGAAGGCGAATCTATAGGTTTACCAATTTCTCATAAAACAAATGAGTTAGACAGGTGTATCGTGTCTTGGAGTGGTTTGATTTGTGGGTGTATCGTGTGCTTGGTTTGTTGGAGTGGTTTGATTTGTTTGATGGGCTGCCACGTCTTCTATGGTTGCAATGACACCTGCGTCGAACTTACTACCCCAATCAGTCACATGCTTACCATCAACATTACGAATTACGATGGAACGATTTAGATAATTTATTATGTCATGGTGCATGGGTTTAGTATCGTACAAGAAGTTTCCAAGGTCTTCAATATATCTAAGACGATCAATATGCGAGGAGAAGCAAATGTGGTTGCACAGTCTCCAGTGATTGTGTTGACACGTTCAACACGTTTGAAAAACATATTTAATGCAAGACATTCAACTAATAAGTAACTTTATAAAAATTGGGTCGTAGCCAATAACATCATGTTGTAAATAATAAGTATATTGATACATATGCTATTGGCGAGACCACACGAAGCTTCTTTAGAAGATTCCAAAGTTCTTCATTTTCCTCTATCTTTCATATGTCTTTAGACTGACTACCTTTCGACAAAACTCCTCTACTACCATATTCGGGAAGCTTATGCACTCCATAGGAAATATACATCACTATATCTTGACCCACATCAGTATTATGTTGTTTCGAGCTCTAAAAAGAAAACAAAATATATAAGTACGTTCACATAAAAAATTGGGTACAATAATCAAATACACTCAAATGAATACTAACCTTATGGATCATCAACAAGGGACACAAGTTCCTTTATACACACAATCTTTACCATTCTATCTCCATTTAACAATATGGTATACGGACTAAGGTTTTCGTGGCCTAATTATCTGGTGTGTAAGTGACTTATTCCAGAAACCAAACCCCTGCATGAAAAGAAACAACAAAAATTAAGTATAATGATAGTTTTAAACTATCATGTCACTATATCGATTTAAAGTTATAATCAAGCTTATAAAGAATGGGGAGTATAATGATAGTTTTTAAGTTATACCTTATGAACGTTTCTGACGTCTCATTCATCTTTGTGAATTTGGTGTCCCTAGTACAATTATAGATACGATCATACAATGTCGTTTTAAATTGTTAAGGTTTCTTGATTGGGAGATGGATGACGAGTGTCTATACTTTTCTTATGAACATTGTAAAACGACATTGTATGATCATATATGTAATAGTATCCGAGACACAAAATTCACAAAGATGATGAATCGTCCGAAAAGGTCATAAGGTATAACTTTAAAACTATCATTTACTTCCATTCGTTATAAGCTCGGTTATAACTTTAAATCGGTACACTTACATGATAGTTTAAAACTATCATTATACTTAATTTTTGTTGTTTCCTTTCATTAGGGGTTTGGTTTCTAGAATAAGTCACTTTCACACCAGACAATTAGGCCACAAAAACCTTAGTCACGGACCATATTGTTAAATGAAAAAACGAATGGTAAAGATTGTGTGTGTAGAGGAACTCGTGTCCCTAGTGGATGATCCAGAAGGCTAGTATTCATTTGAATGTATTTGCTTATTGTACTCAATTTTTTATGTCTTACTTATATATTTTATTTACTTTTTACAGCTCGAAACAACGATCTTTATGATGTGGGACATGTGATAGTGATGTATATTTCCAATGGAGTGTAAAAGTCTCCCAAGATGGTAGTAGAGGAGTTTTGTCGAAAGGTAGTCAGTTTAAAGACATATGGAAGATAGAGGAAAACGAAGAACTTTGGAATCTTTTAAAGAATCTTCGTGTGGTCTTGCTAGAAGCGTGTGTATCTATATACTTATTATTTACAACATGAATGTTATTGGTTACATCCCAATTTTTTAAAGTTACTTATTAGTTAAATGTCTTGAATTAAATATGCTTTTTAAACGTGTTAAATAGGTCAACAGAATCACTAGAGAGATTGTGCAACCACATTTTCTTCTCATCGCCTATTAATCGTCTTAGATATTTTGAAGACCTTGGAAACTTCTTGTACAATACTAAACCATGCCCATGACATAATAAATTATCTAAATCGGTAAATTGTAATTTGTGATGCTGATGGTAAGCCTATGACTTATTGGGTCAGTAAGTTCGACGTAGATGTCATTGCAGCCATAAAAGATGTGGCGGCCCATCAAACATATCAAGCCACTCCAACAAACCAAACACAAACTACTCCAACAAAACAAGCACATGACACACCCACAAATCTAACCACTGCAAGACGTGATACACTTGTTAAACTCATACGTTTTATGAGAAATGGGTACACCCATAGGTTTGCCTTCCCGCCCAGAATTACAGATGGAACCAAGACATTGAAGGGCGAGTTGAGGGATGATGCTGATATGATGGGAGAGTTTTTTCCATTAACAAATTTTCAGGGTTTTTTTTGTGTCGGTTTATGGGTATCTTGTGCCTGCAAAAGTATTACTTATGAATGATGTAGTCTAAACATATTGTCTTTGGTGCATTATAAGGAGACTAGTACAATTAGCAGTGAGATTGACTATGTAAAGCAAAAAACGTTCAAGTGTACATTCAGTTGCATGTAGTGTATTTCTAGAAATTTTGGGTAAGCATTATTTGGCTTAGATTGGCAAAAAACAAACAATTTTTACGTAAAAAAGCTTGCTAATTAAATTGGTCGTACTTAAATATAAAGTGTTTTTAAGATCGGAAAAACCGACTAGAAACCGAACCATCCAAAAACCAAGGGTTTTGGTTTTTTGTTCTATAAAAACGGAATATTTTGATTTTAGCTAAAAATCGACTCAAACCGAACCGTGCGTATGGAAGAGAAAAACAAATTATATGTTATAGGGATGATAAGATGAAAAATAAGAGATTGTACACTCATTTTAATGATGATGGATAAAAAGAGAAATAGTATACCCTATTTTTAACAGTCAATATAAGTCAAACTGATAGTGTAATGAAAATGGACCAAAAGTGTTACATTATCACACACTCAAATTTTGCAGATGGTTATTTATCGAAGAAAATTAAACATAAATTTTAAGTCAAAGGAATCTGAATAAAAAAACAGACACCCAAAATCTTACAATTAGTAAATATGAAAATTTTTGATCTTGTTATAACAAACTTTTATTTATGTTTTGTTGTTTGCATACAGCAAATCAATTTTTGTCTCGTGGGATTCCCTTCCTTTTCAATTCATGGATTGTTCGTCATTTATCCCAACTAGATTATTTTTTACTTTTTTTTACTATATGCTTATTTTTAACCAGAATGATTTGAAGATCTAACTAACTAACTAACTAACTAACACATCCATTTCATTAACAACATTCTTCCAATCATTGGGTATCTGTAGCTCACCATTGATCCTTACGTCTGAAACTTTTGCTGAGTTAGAGTATCCTGCACTAAAATTTTGCCTTCTAGTTGCAATATTTGTGAGAGGACCAATTTCACTCCAGTTATCATCCCATGCCATTGTAAACTCTCCATTTCCCAAACAACATTAACTATGAGGTTTTTCTTACCTTGTTAACTGAGATTTGCTTGCTCTATAGAAAAAAATGCTACTTGATATGTAACTAGAAATAGCTTTTAGGGTGATATATGTTGTTATCGGTTAGTACTTTCCATAACAGAGTTTACCAACTAATCAATTTGTCAATTACGAGGATGGAAATTCTTTTAATTCGTATGCACGGATTTTAGTAGTTTTTCTCTTTTATTAGAATCAAGGCAAAAAGAAAAGAGTTTAACCAATTTTGTTATATTTGCGGGGTTTGTGTTTTGAAATGTTTCTCATGTTGTTTTTCTTTGAACAATGCAGTTGTATGCTGTGCAGTTTCATCCAATGTTTTGAAACCCGGTTCGACCTGGCCGGGTCAACCGGTTCGACCGGTTCCGGTCTAAAAAACGGGCCAAAAGTAACCGGTTCTCTAATATTTGTAGCCCAGCTTGACCCGCCGGTTTCTTAGAAACCCGGTTCGACCCGGGTAAACAAAACCCACCGGGTTCTCGTTTCTTAGCTATTTTAAAAAGTCAAAGAAAAAAATACAAGAATATCTAGTACTTATTACTGTCTTACCTACTCTCCTTATCTTTTCTCATCTTGTTTTCATTTGACAGCCAGTCAACAACCATGATAACTTGGGCATCCCACCATCAAATTCGAGTAAATGACATTCATATCCAATAAAACGAGTGGAGCAATCCATGTAAATCATACAAACAAACATGATTGTCAGTATTATTTATGGATCTAAAGATTAATCACCAACTAATGAAGGTAATTTTGAATATTTATTTATTTTTCTAATTTAGATGTTATTTATGCATAAATTAAAGATATCATGGACTCATGGTATTTACTTTATTTTGTTTTTGGATTTTGTTTTTTTCAGAGTATGGACCTAAAGATAAATCACCATGTGGTTCTGAATCTCATCGCATGACTTCGATCCCTCATAAGATTGAAGTTAAATAAAACTTGGAATCAAGTAACACAACAAGATAAGCAGTGTTGGAACAACAGAACAGAAATATGTTGGGAAACCGAAAGTAGATGTTGGGCATGTGTATAAAACCGGGTCGACCCGGCGGTCGAACCGGTTGACCCGGCGACCCGGTGAGTTTGTCGGGTCGATTACAAACCCGAGTTTCAAAACATTTGTTTCATCTATTCGTCACTTGTGTTTTGTTTCTTAGTCGAGAAGGTTTCCGTGAAGCATGCATGAGGGCAGATATTAGTGAAAGTTTATGGAAATAAATTTAATAGTCGTGTGTTAGGATCGAACTCGGGATTACAGGATTGCACACAATACGTAAAGGGTTAATGTATTTAATAAATGTATTTATTATATTTATTGAATTAAACCAAGCTTTAACTTAACGGTCGTTTAAATAATTAATAGTTAATTATTGACGAGCGTTTGTGGAATAAAAGGAGGGTTGGAAAGTTCCGGAAACACCCTTGGGGTGTGTTTCGAACGTCGGCCAAACAAGGGGGGAAGGAAAATATTTTATTTCCTTATTTGTTTATTCGAAAACAAGTTTGCCTAGCCTATACAAACACCCCTTGGCCTCATTATTTTTTCAATCCCTTCTCTTTTCTCTCCTTTAGTCGATCGCAAGAATCGAACCCCTTAGGGTGTCAATTGGTTTTGTTTGGTTTTAGGTTTTGCTATTATCTAGTCCTAGCCCCTCTCTAGGGTTGTTGGGTAGATTTTACACAAGCGTAGAAGCCTGTTTTACACGTGCTAGAATCACGATTAGCTCGTTGCATTACGTTTGTACAAGAGCGTAATATAGTCTCATTTTACACTATATCTTGGTAGTATTCGTTATAAACCCTAATTGGTGGTTCGCTGGTGTTCTTGTTGATTTGCTCTAGTTAAAAGGTATGTAACCCTAACTCAATTAATTATGAATGAGTTATTAATTATGATCTTGTTAAATCGCTTCCGCTATGTTATATAAGGTAAAACAAACAGACCCTAAACTTATATAAGCCCGTAAGTCTCCAAATAAGGCACAAAATTAAGGCTTATGTTAAATAAAGAAGATAAAGTAAGATTTACTCGAAGAAAGGCTGAAGATGGGCATGATTAGATTGTCGAATGAAACCAACAATTATTAAAAATATAAGCTTCAATTTTGTGGTTTATTTGGAGACTTATGGGGGTATATTAGTTTATTAAGCCCATATTTCTCCAAATAAGCTTAAAAATTAAGGTTTGTGAAATATAAGCCAAAATATGGTTTATTTTCGGCTTATATAACATAAAGCCCCAATTTTGTGACTAATTTGGAGACGTAAGGGCTTATATAAGTTTATCATGATATAATAAACTCATATAAGCCCATAAGTCTCGAAATAAGCCACAAAATTGAGGCTTATGTAACGTAAGCCGAAAAACATATACTAAGGGGATGTTTTTTTAGCTTATAGAATGTAAGCCCATTCAATTTTGTGGCTTATTTAGAGACATATGGGCTTTATAAGATTATTATCCATAAGTCTGCAAATAAGCTTAAAAAATTAAGGTTTATGAAATACAATCAGGAAATATGGTTTACTTTCGGCTTATATAACATAAGCCTCAATTTTATGGCTTATTTTGAGCGTTAAGGTCTTATATAAAGTTTATCATGATATAATAAACTTATAATGTAAGCCATTTCGACTTATGTAACATAAGCCTAAATTTTGTAGTTTATTTGAAGGTTTATGGGCTTATATAAGTTTACTATATCATGATAAACTTATATAAACCCCTAAGTCTCAAAATAAGTCACAAAATTGGGGCTTTATGTTATATAAGCCGAAAATAAGCCATATTTTCGGCTTATATTCCATAAACCCTAATTTTTTAAGCTTATTTGGAGACTTATGGGCTTATATAAGTTTATTATATCATAACAAACTTAAATTATCCCATAAGTCTCCAAATAAGCCACAAAATTGGAGGTTTATGTTATATAAGCTAAAACAAACAGCCCCTAAACTTATATAAGCCCCTAAGTCTCGAAATAAGGCACAAAATTGAAGCTTATGTTATATAAGCCTAAATATGGTTTATTTTCGGCTTATATAACATAAAGCCCCAATTTTTTTGGCTTATTTGGAGACTAGGGGATATAATAAACTTATATAAGCCCGTAAGTCTCGAAATAAGCCACAAAATTGAGGCTTATGTAACGTAAGCCGGAATGAGGTTACGTTATATATATAAAGAAGATAAAGTAAGACTTATTCGAAGAAAGGCTGAAAATGGGCAAGATTAGATTGTCGAATGAAACCAACAAGATTGTTAAAAACATCATCTTGATTTTGATTCTGATTATGATTAAGGTTTGGATTTTGAAGTAAGTGTAACAGTTCCAAGTAGTAACCTTTCAATTCAGAGAACAAAACCCCATAATTATTGCTTTCTTCCATAATCATCAAATCCATCATCGAATTCAAAGATTTAATCAAAACCCTATTTCATTTTCTGCTTATTTTTTTCCTTGTAAGGGGGTGTTCAGGATTGTTCTTTTTTTTTGAAGTTACACTATTGGTCCTTATGGTTTGCGTTGACCGTAAGGGTTAGTTTCTTGAATGAACGAAAATGCATCATTTCTCCCTAATTGATGAATTGTATTTATCGTTGGTCCTTTCTTCTAACGCTCGTTAATACCCCTTGTAGATCCTACTAATGTGTTTGGGATTGTTCTTTTTTTTCTCAATTTACATTATCGGTCCTTATGGTTTGTGTCGACAACAATAGTTAGTTTCTTGAATGAAAGAAAATACAATAGTTTTCCCTAACTGATGAATGTTATCCATCGTTAATCCTTTCTTCTAACGCTCGTTAATACCCCTCGCGAATCACAGTTTTATTTTTGTTTGAGTTAACTACGTAAATGATTCATGTGGTTTATTAGAAATTACGAGTTTAGTTCGTTTTTAATTTTGTGACATATTTGGTCCTTGTGGGTTTGACCTGTTATAATGGTCCTTGTGGTTCGTTCATAAAAATATAAAATTCGTAACGAGTCAAAATCACAAAGACATATTAGAGGCATAAAAAGTACGGGGACTCTAAGTGTAAGATTTGAAAAACCACAAGAAAGATTTGAGATGATAAGAGTTAATCGCATAAATCGTTCACGTGGTTTGTTAGGTTTAATGGATTTCGTTTTCGAAGTTTTTACTCGTAACGGGTTTGGTCCCATTGACCACTAGTCCCGTCAAGGACTATACACGATAGGATGTAGTGTTAATGTACAAAAACCTATACGGACTTAGTGGTTAAGGGACCAAACCTGATATGGGTCAAAAACCATAAAGAGATGATTCGTTAAACTTTTTTAGAAGGACGGAATTCATTAAACCCGACAAATCACAAAAACCATTTATACAATTATATCTAACGATATGACTTTTTTATCATTCATTAGACGTATCATAACTTTTTTATTTTTGGTTTGTAAACAAGTTTTTTTAACGAATAAAATATTCATTACCTGCTAATATATTTAAAAGATACGCAATAAACATTACCAGGTGAATATCACAAAATTTCTAATACAAGCATAAATTTAGTGGAATGCTTAAATTCGTTACAGGCTTTTCTAAGTTAGAACTTGGGATCAGTTTGGTTTGTGGGTTTTCTACTGTTCGCAAGGCATGAACAACAAAATAAAACGTTTGATTGTATTTCTCGCTTTCTAATTTAAGTTTGATGCCTTCTAACACTCCACTTTTCTAAAGAAGAAATTTTGGTGGGTTTCTAACTTTTCAGTATGCCCCAATACCTTACCACTTTTTTCAATTTAAACATTCACTTTTATTTATTAATTTTTTATTATATTTATTAATTTATTTTAATTATAATAAATTAATATATTTTCTCTCTCCTACGTCAAACCCAAATTCTTAACTAATCCTAAACCCTTACTTTATAAACCCAAACTCAAAGTGAAACCCAACTTCAAACCAAGCAGACCCTTAGTACATAACTTGTGTTTGGAGTGTACATTTCAATGGGTTGACGAGTTAAATTCGGGTTTTAAATTACAGGCTTACAGCATAAACCTAGACCATTTACTCCGTATTAAACAGTTTGATGTGTCGACAACGAGTTTCACCTAAACTTTAACAAATTTATTCAATTTTATACACAGAAAAATACAGCTCTATAGCAACTGAATTCTAGCAGTCTTTTTGGTCAGAAACACACAAATCTTAAAATTTTCAGGCAGTTTTAGTTTTGTTAAGTTCGACAGTACAACTTACTGTTTCGGTTGTTGTATCCTGAAAAATAGACGACGAATATGTTTTAAGGATAGTGTGTCAAACACGTGCCTCAGCTCTTTTGTGTTAAGCGTGTTTAACAGGAAAAAAGATCCCTATAGACCCTCCTTAGTTTAGCATAGACTCAATCAACCAATCACAACCACCCATTTTTATCATGTAACAAAAAAACTCATTTTTTTAAAAATTAAATATATCACAAACCGTTCATCGTTACGTAAAACAAAACATACTATCGCGACGAGAATTAGGTCATCTATCTATCGAGGGGCACATGTATATACTTTCGACGAACTTTTTTTCGACTTTTTTTCTTAAATCACGTCTGAGAGGAATCATGTATGATTCGTCGCGAAACATATATGATTTTCAGAAAATCATATATCATTCATATCACGAATCATATATGATTTTCTAAAAATCATATATGATTCGTGACGAATCATACATGATTCCTCTCAGACGTGACTTAAGAAAAAAAGTCGAAAAAAAAGTTCGGCGAAAGTATATACATGTGCCCCTCGATAGATAGATGATTTAATTCTCGGTGCAATGGTGTATTTTTTTTTCGTTTGACGATTTACCGTTTGTGAGATATTTAATTTTTAAAAAAGTGGTGGAAAGTAGGTTTTTAAAAAAATGGATGATTATGATTATTTGAATAGATATATGCTAATTTAAGTATCTAATAGATCTTAACTAATGTTTAACATATGTCTTAACTTGCTGGTTATTTAGTGAGTCTTTTTTACTGTTTTATTATTTATTTTTATATTTATTTATTGTTTGTTATTTCTTTTCGGTAAATTTAATTATTATTATTTATTAATAAAATTATTTAAGTTTGTCATTTGATTCAGAAAGATACGATGATATTAAGAGATAAAATGGTTTAACACAATCACATTTGGTTTACTTATTTCCTCATAGTTTCCATAAAAATTAAGTAGTCTATTTTAGAAAACTAAAGATGAAAAATTGAATATAGCGTAGCTAGAACTATCTTTCAAACTAGAAGCATCAACCAAAGTATGACGCATGTTGAACACTCGCCTCTTTTTAATGACCCAAAACTGAAACAATCTCGAGCTTGGATCAGGATCGACTTTTTTCTATGTTGCACCAATAAAAAATTAAAGCTTGGATGGTATATTTGTTTCGAGCTTGTTATTGAGCTCGTCAACAAACTCGCACAAACTCGCTTATAATACAAATACATGGTGCACATTATGTATTAATATTTGAAGTGTCCTAATATTCGTGCACGTTTTTAGGCTTGTGAGCCTAATTGAGCTTTGTATAAAAAACTTGAGCTCAAGCTTGATTAATAGGCGAGCCGCAATTTAAGCCCAAGTCGGAATCAAGTTCGTTTAATATTAGTTTGTTCGTGTTTTAACCAACTCAGTCCTGAGTTTTTTTCGAACGACGCGACTCGTTTTTGCTAATACTAATAAGAATATCTTACAATGTTAAAACAGGAAATCGATCATAAATTTTTATTAAGCCGGTGAGAGTAAGGGTGGGAAACTCACTTTCACCTCAGCGTCACATCAACTTTTTATCTTCTTCTTATAACTCGTCAAAAACTCATTTTTCAACTGTTGTAAAGACAAAAAAACTCACCTTTAGTAAATACTCATTTTATATAAAAAAATAAATATATACCTTATTAAATACCCCACACTAACAATACAATTAAAAAATAAAAGAAAAACACAAACACAAACTCACCAACGATGGGTTACTCACCACTTGGTATTTTCAATGCAAAGCGACACATGATTTTTTTAGAGAAATAAGAAGTCACATGTACTTTTTGCCATTTAAGAGACTCATCTTTAAGGCTGTGTTTGGTAACAGCATTCTCAAGAGCATTTTTAACAATTAGCTTTAACATTTAGCATAATTGTTAGAAAAGCTTGTTTGGTAAGAGGAATGAGCATTAGCATTTATCATCAAAATGCTAGTTTTTAATATGCTCTTTCAAATAGTATTTTTAGACGAGCATTATTAATGAAAGAGTATTAGACATAATAAATTACTAATATACCCTCATTAACATAACACATTAAATTTAAAAGAATATATATATATATATATATATATATATATATATATATATATATATATATATATATATATATATATATATATATATATATATATATATATATATATATATATATATATAGATTTCGGTTCAAATGAGAACTTTTAAAGTTGAAAAAATAAGAACCAGCTAAAATCTCACAAATGACACTCTACTTCAAATAATTTTTAAACGAGATTAACTAAAACTAAGTTTTTTAATAATTTGATGGGATTTCTTTTGAAAATTGACGAATTCTAGGTGATACATCTTGATTTAAGGTGTGATTTGTATCATGTCTTGGTATCGTGTATCATGTTATTTAGTGGTGGTTGTGTATCAAATGTACCATTTTATGTATAAGATATTATCTTGTTGAGATTTTGATGTATGTGTATCACATTTTTAATTGTGTATTAGTAATACGTTACACACTAAGTCGTCGTTTATTAGTCAATAGAATGTTAAGTTGTATAAATAATGTATATTTTGGTGTATTATTGGTAATATGATTAGGTATCAATGTTTTATTGGTGTTTTAGATTAGTTCTCATTTTTACAACTTTAAAAAGCTCTCACATTAACCTTCCTCTATATATATATATATATATATATATATATATATATATATATATATATATATATATATATATATATATATATATATATATATATATATATCTTTACATTATATATAAGAGGAGGGATTTGCCACGTCATCTATCAGGGAACTAATCCCGGTCAGCAAAATTACTATATATAATCTCACGTTTTGGGCTTACTTATGTCCCGGGCTTAAATTGATATTGTGAAACATAAACTCTGTATATGCAGACTCATTGCAAATCACCGAAACCATAAAACCTTAATCGACCCCTAGAAAACCACATATAAAACTTCAAATCGAACACTCATATAAACCGATTGATAAACCAAACACCATTATCGCAAAATTAGGAATTGATATTTGTTTCTGTGCTAACTTTTGTTCTTTTGATTATTAGGGATTGGTGGTATGATTGCTTTGAAGCTTATTCGTCGTCATGGCTCGATAGACACTGATTCATTCGTTTTTTTAACAACAAGAACAAGATACTTCTTGGCTAGTAAAGCTCTTTTTTACCTTAAGGATAATCTAGATGGTATTTTCTTTATATATGGTGCAAGTCCAGCGGTTCTCTTTTTTATGCACTTATTGTTTGCTCAATAGAATAGATTGAATTCGTGAAACATGTTGTATTGATTACTGATACCACTCCGCTTCAACCACCCTACACGGAGGCACTATTGTATGTGCTTATCTATTGATTACTGATTCTCATGAGTTGTTCTTTGAAATCGCTCAATTTAACCTGCTACTCGACATGATTGAAGCACACCTCAAAAGCGCCTAGATCAGAAGCTAATTTTGAGTGTGGTTGGACATGTAAATTTGTGAATCTGGTGCCCTGTACTTGATGTTAATCTTCGGGCTATTAAAGCCTTATCTGTTATAGACATTTGTTCCGAAGAACTTAGTTTCAGTAAGAAGATTATATAACTTGAATTTACGACTTTCGAGAGCCTTTTACTTATTTGGATTGTAGTTGATGTTATATAATAATGATGTTGCACAGGGTTGTGGCTCAATATATAAAATAAAATCATCAGCGACCCCTTCCTCTCCAGACCAAGTAGAAAACCCAAATTATTGATGTACAGTTTCTCAATATGTTGTAGTTCTCAATATGTTGCAGTTGCACTTTTTGAAGCACAATTTATTTTTTTCAGGCTGTGAGAATTGGAGATCTAGATCTGCTCAAAACCATTGCAGGTAAATTCTCCACCACTTTCACATCACATCGAACAAACAACCTAATTGTGAACCACAATATGATAAGGTAATTCTTATTATTTTAATATATTTTTATCTGTCGTCAGGGAATTCAAAACTTATGCATGTTGTCGGTAATGATTGTAGATCATCATTCTTTACTTCATAACACATATGTATTCTTCCCATTTTTAAGGTATGATTTATTTGAAATATTTAAATACATTCAAGTTTTGTAACGGGTCAAACGGGTAAATATGAAAGTAGATGTAAAGAGGGCGGTTGGTAGTAAAGATTAGTATGCTTAAATCAATACTTATTTGTGAGCATCTGCAGCGTTCCTTATTTAGGATGTGATAAAAATTAAGCATACAGAAGAAAAAAAGATAATTTAACATCATTGCAAATCACCGAAACCATAAAACCTTAATCGACCCCTAGAAAACCACATATAAAACTTCAAATCGAACACTCATATAAACCGATTGATAAACCAAACACCATTATCGCAAAATTAGGAATTGATATTTGTTTCTGTGCTAACTTTTGTTCTTTTGATTATTAGGGATTGGTGGTATGATTGCTTTGAAGCTTATTCGTCGTCATGGCTCGATAGACACTGATTCATTCGTTTTTTTAACAACAAGATACTTCTTGACTGGTAAAGCTCTTTTTTACCTTAAGGATAATCTAGATGTTATTTTCTTATATATGGTGCAAGTCCAGCGGTTCTCTTTTTTATGCACTTATTGTTTGCTCAATAGAATAGATTGAATTCGTGAAACATGTTGTATTGATTACTGATACCACTCCGCTTCAACCACCCTACACGGAGGCACTATTGTATGTGCTTATCTATTGATTACTGATTCTCATGAGTTGTTCTTTGAAATCGCTCAATTTAACCTGCTACTCGACATGATTGAAGCACACCTCAAAAGCGCCTAGATCAGAAGCTAATTTTGAGTGTGATTGGACATGTAAATTTGTGAATCTGGTGCCCTGTACTTGATGTTAATCTTCGGGCTATTAAAGCCTTATCTGTTATAGACATTTGTTCCGAAGAACTTAGTTTCAGTAAGAAGATTATATAACTTGAATTTACGACTTTTGAGAGCCTTTTACTTATTTGGATTGTAGTTGATGTTAATATAATAATGATGTTGCACAGGGTTGTTGCCCAATATATAAAATAAAATCATCAGCGACCCCTTCCTCTCCAGACCAAGTAGAAAACCCAAATTATTGATGTACAGTTTCTCAATATGTTGTAGTTCTCAATATGTTGCAGTTGCACTTTTTGAAGCACAATTTGTTTTTTTCAGGCTGTGAGAATTGGAGATCTAGAGCTGCTCAAAACCATTGCAGTTAAATTCTCCACCACTTTCACATCACATCGAACAAACAACCTAATTGTGAACCACAATATGATAAGGTAATTCTTATTATTTTAATATATTTTTATCTGTCGTCAGGGAATTCAAAACTTATGCATGTTGTCGGTAATGATTGTAGATCATCATTCTTTACTTCATAACACATATGTATTCTTCCCATTCTTAAGGTATGATTTATTTGAAATATTTAAATACATTCAAGTTTTGTAACGGGTCAAACGGGTAAATATGAAAGTAGATGTAAAGAGGACGGTTGGTAGTAAAGATTAGTATGCTTAAATCAATACTTATTTGTGAGCATCTGCAGCGTTCCTTATTTAGGATGTGATAAAAATTAAGCATATACAAGAAAAAAAGATAATTTAACAGCTATTGATAATCCAAACCTAATTATTTTTCCCCTTCGTATTCAGGTAACTAGAAATAGTGAACTAAAGAATGTTGCAACATGCACAAATAAAATGCAATGATAAGCTCTTATGTACGAAATGCAGGTTTTGGAAGAACGACGTCGTGTTTCGCATAATCGTGTTGGCTCTTTCGGTTATGATTAGGGAAGTCAGAGATGTATCTGTTGACAAAAGGGTTGGTGGATATGTTGGTGGATATTCGAATGATGTACTCTTTAATGATTTGAATCGTATTCAAGAAGACATTAAGTTAAAATTTTGATCTCCTGCTATACGATGGACGTTTTCCTATTAAGATTTAGAAAAGCTTGACATGTTTGGTGATCCATACGATTGTTTGTTTCGCCAGTCAGAAAGCATTCCAAGTCAAGGTATGCAAAATGATGGCTACTTTTTTCGTCTGTCGTGTTTGTATCATTCTGAATTTTGAATGTATATTATTTTTTGTACAAGTGGATCTTCTGCTGCGGACAGCGTTAAGTAAGAGAGCTACCTGATTTTGGTTGCACACCTCATGGCGTTGTCAGACCTGCAGATATTGGTTCTTTTGTACCGGATCATGGCCGAGAACCGATCATGTTAGATTCCGAAAACTCCATTGTTTGGTTTCCTCCAATAAGATAAAATTTGAAAAGAGTGCCTCCCTCTAATGAACTATCTCAGGATGTTTCACATATAAAATATCTAGGCTTGTCCGGAAGGATGGATGTAAGTTATAGTAATGAGGGTGATGAAAAATTAATGTGTTTTTTATGTTGTCAATTTTCTTTCATTAGTATTTTCCCTTTTGCAGATTAATGTGTATTTTTCCTGGTCATCCAGATTCTGATGTAGAGTCCCAACGTTGTCATTGAAGGTGAGAATTTATTTTAAAAGTCTATTGTTGTTGCTGATATCAATTCAAATAAACTGTCAAAAACTTCCTGAGTTTGATTTCTTTTTTTCTTTTTCTGTGAGTTGCTACAACATGGGCTAATGGCAAACGAAAAGGCTCCTTTGATGGACTTATATGTGATATTACAACATCTAGCAATAACTGATGTTTCCCCCATGAAAGACTATTGTAAATGTGGCATTCGGTATGGGCCTTGATATTCTTTATTTACTTTCTTTAAATTGTTGGACAGGGCATTGTAAAATTTGATCTTTTCTGTTATGTATTATTTTTTGTGCAGGTGGATTATATGCTATACCACAACTGATGGACCGCTATACGCTGGCTTTGTCCATGGGCCACAATGGGATGGTAAATTTGAAATCGGCATATCATGTGGGTTTTATCAATGATCCTCCAATGGCCCCATTGTAAATTAGACACAAGGTTTGTGTTACTTCGTGTTGCTTGGAGTACTTTTATTGTTAATATTTTTTAGGCTTTCCGAGAATAAACATTCATGAACAGGTGCTTGGAGTACCTTTTTCTTATGTGTTGTTATATCTGTTAGGAAATGGATCATCTAAATATGGCGGTGGCCAAGATAGATGCACACTAGCCTGATGTCCTTCTGGTAGAAAATTCAGTTTCACGATATGAACAGGAATACCTTCTGGCGAAAGACATATCATTTGTCTTAAAAATTAAAATGCCACTTTTGGAACGAATAGCCCAATGTAATGGTGATCAGATAGCTCATTAGTTGATCATCTTTCGTCTCAGACATTGGGATGTTGTGATACATTCAGCGTTGAAAAGTTTCTATAAGAGCATGGAACTCTAGGCCAGGATGGCAAGAATTAATTGGTCAAGACATTGATGTACATTGAAGGGTATTCAAAGCCACTTGATTCAGTATGGAATGTTTGATGCCTATCACCGGGCTTTGGAGACATATTTTCTTGCTGATGAAGGAGCCTCACTTCCTGGTCTTCCTTTGAATTCTCCGTTAACTATGGCACATCCTGATAAGGCATCAGGTATTGGGGTCAGGTACCAAACAACCACCATTAGGGTCAGTTAGTGTTCCTATGTTAGAAGTATTCTAATCTATAATGAACCAGAAGTTAGATGCAATGTAGCCAGCCCGATCCATGCTCCCAAACTTGGGTGTTCTAGATGCTACTGGTGGTGGGTCACCTATCAATGCAACTACAGAAACAAAGGTTTCCAAAGGTTTCTTCTGAAGCTGTAACTTCAGCTGATATTACTGCTAATAATGGGGTCGAGCACCCACATGCACTAGGTGGTTTGGGCACAAGTCTAAAAATTGGCAACCATGGTAAGTCATTGCCATTCAATAACAACAGAAAACCTAATAAACTGTTCTCTAACAATTAGAACTTTTGATTCTGATAGATATTACTGTGAGGTGCATTTAAATTAGACAGGGCGACTTTGGACCATTTGTCCTAGCTTCGTTTATCTACCTTTGTTTTTCCTGTTAGAAATAAAACTTACTCGGAATCTTGTCGTTAATAACTAGGTGGAAGTTGGCACCTTTATTTTTAACTGTTTCTTAGTTCTTAATTGATGCTGAACTTTCTTTATAAAACTTTCATGTGGATGATCTGGAAAAAAGAAATTATGATGTTTGAGGCAAGAGATGATATTTACAAGGATGTTAGTGGGAGGAAGGATGAAAGGCAGATTCGAGATATATATATTTTAGGTACTTTATGTCAAGCTTTATTGGTATTTTTTTAGTATGTCGTGCATGTTTGAATTTATTGTTGGCTTATTTATTTTAGCTAACTTTCAAACTATATAAGGTTTTTTACTTGGATGTAAAATATACATGAAATGTTAGGTTGCGGAGAGTGTAAAACTACATAAGTCAGGATGCATTTAAGTAATTAATTTTTTGCAAATTGAATATTTTCATTTTCAAAGTATTAATATTTTTACGTGTCTCATTAAATTCTATCTTTAAGCATCTCTCAGTTATCGTTATTTGTCGAGAATGAGTTTACCTATTCTAAATTATCATTAGCTGATGTGATGTATAAGTTTTTGTTTATGATAGCTGAGCTTAACGCACTAGGTTTCCTAGACTTAACTGGTGCTTATTTACTTCTTTAGTTGTGTATAGGTTACTTATGATTTACATAAGTTTGGAGCTATTTAATTTTGTACATGAATGATTATATAAAGTTGAAGTTATTAATGACATTTCTCTATTTGAAATTTGTAGGAGTTCAATACACTCCAAGAAGCATAGTCGAAGGCTTGCACTTCCAATGTTTGATTCAAGGATGCAGTTTCTCATCGTGTTGTGTAGATGAGCACTTACAGAAATATATTTGAAGATCACAATCCAGGTTAGTGAACTTTTTTAAAAGAGCAATTCAATCATATTCTCCGTTATGTGTAAACCTGCACCGACAACACCATATATAATTTAACATCTAATCCACACACACACACAATATAAACAATAAAGTGCATCTAGAAAAAAATGAAAATACCAGGAACAGCGAACCAAAAGCTGGAATTTGCATTATGATCTTCTGATCAGCGGATGCAGTTGCTCCTAGGCTTGTATTTGGATTCTCAGTATCTTCTCCTTTGGCTAATAACCTGTTTTTTCATCTACACTTTTTTCGCCTTTTCTGTCTCTATAGTTCAGTTAGCTTAGCATCACTTTCAACTTTATTAACTTCCATATCTAAACTCTCATGGGTCAAAAGGGTCACTTCAGAACCAATTACATATATTCAGACAGTAGTACATATTTTGACTTTTAAAGTCAAAGTAGGTAAAAATGACTAATTGTTTTATATCTGATAAAAATGCAGCCATTTGGAATTAATCTTTACTTTTACCACATTGAGTTTGATGAAAAAGGCTAAGTGCAAAAAAGTTGTTTGCGATCTTTCCTGTTTGCCCAACAAGGTAAGCATTCAGTGGTAGTTGGTTATATGCTTCTGTTAGAAGATATAGAAAGCAAAATATATGTCTGTAAAGAAAGAAAGAGATTGATTAATCGTGAACTCTAAATAACCTATTAACATTAGTAGTCATAACCGGTGTATAACTGTCTATCGTGTATATAAGGACTTTGGCAGGATGTTAGTGGTAGCAAAGTCTTATTACATGGATCTTTGATTGTTGATTATCTTAATATAGTTATGCTTTTGCATATCCTAGGACAACAAGATACGACATGTACTGTAATTTCTTGCGGTGGTGTTGAGATGTATTTTTTGATTGATTTCATATATTTTGGATATATGAACACCACTTATATACACTACCTTCTTTAGAACCTCACTCAATTAATAAAAGTATCTATGATAATAGCATAATCATAAATTGTTTAATTACTTGCTAAATAGTTTTACTGATACATGGTTAACCAAAAAATAGTTCTTACTCATACATGTTTCTATTGTTTGGTAATGTTCTGTTAGGTATTTTTCAATTATATTTTTGTCCAATGGAGCTACATTACAATTACTAAGGGCGTGAAAGAAGTAGAGGATCTGGAGTAATCTTCTATACAATTATTGATGGGTTCAATTTTTAGTGCGATGGAGGAGAAGGTTAACAAGGATGAAGTCTGGGGTACTTTAGGAAAAAGTAACAGGTCTGGTTCAAAGTAAAAAAATGAAAATGCTACTGATGAGGATGAAGCAGATTGTAGCTTACAAGTTACATTGCAACTTTGACCCTTCCATTAATCTTCTTTACATGGATGTATAGGATAAAGGACTAAAGGTATTTATATGTTTTATATCTTTGGAAACCTTAAAACTAAACAAATGTTTTAATCTGGATGGTTAAAAAGTGAATTATTCTGCAACATTATAAATCAATCCTAGAGTGATAGAATGCATAAATAGATTTATGTGTCCATACATTGTGATGTCTGGTACAATTTCTTTTGGTCGGTGAGCATCAGGACGAAACCGACCCGTCCCGACCCGGTCCCGACTCATCCTGAAACCGACATCGTAGAAAACTCAAACCGAATCCCGACCTGAGTAAGGTCGTTTTGTGTCGGTTCTCCGTCTTCGCTTGGTTTTGCTCACCCCTAAAATCAATCTATCAGTAACCAGATTCTTTAGAAGATAAAGCAGAACAAGTATTATCCGTCTTGACTCTTCACTGCCAAGTGCCAACTAATTTGATATCCTGATATTTAAATCCTGATGCAAACTAAGAAATGAGTAGAGGCCGATTGCACTCCAGTATTATCCCGTTGCTTAGGGTTGTTTTTCGGTTCGGTTCTCAGGTTGTTCGGTTTATTCGGTTTGAGTTACTCGGATAATGTTTTTTTGGTCAACTCAGAAATCGAACTGAAATATCCATAAAAAAATATAATTATATAAATATTTAGCAAAAAAACCTTATTTCAAAGTATAAAAATTGTTTTATATATTGGGATTAAGTTTAATAATTAAATATAGATATATAAACATATGGAAAAAATATATGTGTATAACCTCGGTATTCGGGTCTGATTGCCAAAATCCATACCAACTCGAAAACCGTATTCGTAGTTTGGTTCGGTTATGACCCACTACCCGAACTCTATTTTTGGTTCGGTTTTAATTCTGTTTCGATTCAGTACGATTTTTGGTTTTCATAGGTCAAACCAAAACAATAGACATCCACCCTACGGCATTGCTGCTTTTGTTGGGGTTCGTTAAATCTTCACAACTTTTGTACAAGTAACTAAATCGCGCTCTCACTATCAAAGACACCTATCAAACATACGACAAAACAGCCAATCTATATGGGAACAAAACCGAATTCACTCAACGAAAAAGATGACTGCAAAAACAAACTCTATAAGGGAACGATGGTGTAAATTAGTTACGCCTGCATTTGGAAACTACATTGATGTTTTATTTTAATACATTATGTAGTAGAGATTTTTAAGAATTCGTATTAAGAAAAGACAAATCACAAATTCTTCCATTATAAAAAAAATATTTGCAAGGTGATTTTTTAAGACTATTAAATATAAAAATAGTGTAAATGCTTTAAAGTAGTATAAAGATTTTCACATGATGTATCAAAGTTTAAAATTTTCACATATGTTATTTTACCTATGATTTTTATATTATATTCTAGGCATATAAATTAAAGTTGAAGGTTACATTACTTGACGCATCCAAATTGTAAGATAAAAAATATTTAAAATGTATATGTGATTTATTTGAATATAACATAATCCACGTATCAAAATCACTATCTCCGTCTTAAAATAGATGTCCAAGTTTTATTTTTTCTAAAATGTTGACCGTAAATATGTTTACTGGTATTATATAATAGTAATTGATAAAAATTATATCAATGAAAATATATTTAAAATTCTATAATTCATATATCTTGCATCAAATATAACACACCCGCAAATGACCTCCAGCCCAGCTGGCGTGATGCACTGGGTTTACATCCACTGTGGGCTGCAGGTTGTGGGTTCGATCCTTGTGATCGTCGCATTATGCATAAATTTAACTCATACCTCACACGGGCACACGTGGGCAATTCTCCCTGGAAACCCCTTTGGGGGCTGGGTTTGCCCGCTATGCGGAGCTCGAACTCGGGGTGCTCGTTGAAATATTGCGAGTAGGCTTCCGTTTAATTATTTGCCGTTTCCAAAAAAAAACACACCTAAAGATAACTATAGTCAAAGTTACAAAAAAGAAATTTTGAAAATAAAACATGAACACTCATTTTGAAACGAAAGTAATAGCTTTTAGATATCTTTTGACTTACTTTTCTTATCTAAACTTTGTTTAAAACAAACAATTAACAAGGTACATGTGCGTCAAATCAAGATGAATACAAAGAAATGATAAAAGGTTTAGTGCTACAACAAATACTAAAATTGCAAGCTAATAAAGTGGTTTACGAAAAGTGTATATAGGCTCTATATGTACAATGTTTAATTTATTTTATATTTATCCTCTTATTTGTCACTTTATATTCGAGCTTAGATTCATTAAGCTATTGTTGTAAGAATGTGTATGTTAGAATCAATTAAAACATGAAGCTCGATTGTTCATCAAACACGTATTAGCTGAACAAAAAAATTAAACAATAGTTACAACTAATGTCTGTCTTGTGAATATTTCAATAATTTTTAGTAGTTCATTAAATACTTATTTAATTTTTTTTAATGTAATTGACAAATAATATTGAAAAATTATAACTAAAATACATTTAGTTTAGTTAAGTATTTGTAATTGGTATTAAAAAAAATATTTTACAAATACTTAAAAGTTAAACGACAATCATAAGTCACACCCGTCCATCGAACGGGTTTTGCCACTAGTATATATATATATATATATATATATATATATATATATATATATATATATATATATATATATATATATATATATATATATATATATATATATATATATATATATATATATATATATATATATATATATATATATATATATAGAATTTAGATAAAAT
This sequence comes from Glebionis coronaria, assembly GCA_025667525.1. Taxonomy (NCBI): domain Eukaryota; kingdom Viridiplantae; phylum Streptophyta; class Magnoliopsida; order Asterales; family Asteraceae; genus Glebionis; species Glebionis coronaria. Next base: position 608,785,337 of record CM046880.1, read on the forward strand.
GGTGTAGGTGCTTAAATTTGTTAAAATAAGAAGCAATAAAAAATGGCTAAATGTTACATTATTGATTAGTTTTGGTTCGTTTATGAGTTCTTGGTTCGTGTACGAGTATTCTTGGAACTTTTAGTTCGTGTACGAGTAGTCGGTTCACGATTTTTAATATTACTAGTTTCTCGTGTATCAGTTGTGTCTCATAGTTTAACAATTTATTGTCAACTCTAATGTAATTTTTGATAATGTATCACTTAATTTTCGAATAAAATGATTATTTATATTAATAATATTTTGTGAAGCAAAACTATGTATCATATGTATCAGTTGTAAATTTTCACGTATAAAATTTTTAGTGGTTTTATATTAAATTTTTATGTATTATATTTATTATTTTGTGTCTAATCTTAAATAAATCACATGTTAATTGATAAAATCAATGGTTATTATGACTTTTTATTTTAACAACTTTAAGGTACTACACTACAATAACCCAACTCTATATATATATATATATATATATATATATATATATATATATATATATATATATATATATATATATATATCAAGAACTCTTATATAGGAAGGATGGTGAAACAATTCCTTAAATACAAAATTCTATAAAAATGACACATGTAATTCATTAAAGGGTTTCCATAAATGCTTCAAAAAGAAAATAGGAATTACAAATGATGCCTTAAATACAAAATTCTATACAAATATATAATGAAGGATGGTGAAACAATGCCTTAAATACAAATTTCTATAAAAATGATTCCATAAAATGCATCAAAAATAAAATAGAAATTACACATGATGCCTTAAATACAAAATTCTATATAAATATGTATAGGAATTACAAATGATGCCTTAAATACAAAATTATATAAAAATATATAAGGAAAGATGGTGAAACAATGTCTTAAATACAAAATTGTATAAAAATGTTTCTATAAAATGCTTCAAAAATAAAATAGGAGTTACAAATGATGTCTTAAATACAAAATTCTATCAAAATATATATAGGAATTACAAATGATGCCTTAAAAATAAAATTTTATAAAAATATATAAGGAAGGATGGTGAAACAATGTCTTAAATACAAAATTTTATAAAAATGATTCCATAAAATGCTTCAAAAATAAAATAGGAATTACAAATGATGCCTTAAATACAAAATTCTATAAAAAAATATATATATGAATTACAAATGATGCCTTAAATACAAAATTCTATAAAAATATATAAGGAAGGATGGTGAAACAATGCCTTAAATACAAAATCTATAAAAATAATTTCATAAAATGCTTAAAAAATAAAATAGGAATTACAAATGATGCTTTAAATACAAAATTCTATAAATATATATTCAGGAATTACAAATGATGCCTTAAATAAAAAATTCTATAAAAATATATTAGGAAGGATGGTGAAACAATGACTTAAATACAAAATTCTATAAAAATGATTCCAAAAAATGCTTCAAAAATAAAATAGGAATTACAAATGATGCCTTAAATACAAAATTCTATAAAAATATATATAGGAATTACAAATGATGCCTTAAATACAAAATTCTATAAAAATATATAAGGAAGTATGGTGAAACAATGCCTTAAATACAAAATTATATAAAAATAATTCCATAGAATGCTTCAAAAATAAAATAGGAATTACAAATGATGCCTTAAATACAACATTATATAACAATATATGTTGGAATTATAAATGATGCCTTAAATACATAACTCTATAAAAATATATAAGGAAGAATGATGAAATAATTCCTTAAATACAAAATTTTATAAAAATAATTCCATAAAATGCTTTAAAAATTAAATAGGAATTACAAATGATGCCTTAAATACAAAATTATATAAAAATATATATATGAATTACAAATGATGCCTTAAATACAAAATTATATAAAATATATAAGGAAGGATGGTGAAACAATGCCTTAAATATAAAATTCTATAAAAATGATTCCAAAAAATGCTTCAAAAATAAAATAGGAATTACAAATGATGCCTTAAATACAAAATTCTATAAACTATATATAGGAATTACAAATGATGCCTTAAATACAAAATTTTATAAAAATGATTCCATAAAATGCTTCAAAAATAAAATAGGAATTACAAATGATGCCTTAAATACGAAATTCTATAAAAAAATATATATGAATTACAAACGATGCCTTAAATACAAAATTCTATAAAAATATATAAGGAAGGATGGTGAAACAATGCCTTAAATACAAAATTCTATGAAAATGATTCCATAAAATGCTTCAAAAATAAAATAGGAATTACAAATAATGCCTTAAATAAAAAATTCAATAAAAATATATTAGGAAGGATGGTGAAAGAATGACTTAAATATAAAATTCTATAAAAATGATTCCATAAAATGCTTCAAAAATAAAATAAGAATTACAAATAATGCCTTAAATACAAAATTCTATAAAAAAATATATAGGAATTACATGATGCCTTAAATACAAAATTCAATAAAAATATATAAGGAAGTATGGTGAAACAATGCCTTAAATACAAAATTATATAAAAATGATTCCATAAAATGCTTCAAAAATAAAATAGGAATTACAAATGATTCCTTAAATACAAAATTTTATAAAAATATATATAGGAATTATAAATGATGCCTTAAATACAAAATTCTATAAAATATATAAGGAAGGATGATGAAATAATGCCTTAAATACAAAATTTTATAAAAATGATTCCATAAAATGTTTCAAAAATAAAATAGGAATTACAAATGATGCCTTAAATACAAAATTCTATAAAAATATATATAGGAATTACAAATGATGACTTAAATACAAATTTATATAAAAATATATAAGGAAGGATGGTGAAATAATGCCTTAAATATAAAATTCTATAAAAATGATTCCATAAAATGCTTCAAAAATAAAATAAGAATTACAAATTATGCCTTAAATACAAAATTCTATAAAATATATGTAGGAATTACAAATGATGCCTTAAATACAATATTCTATAAAAAATATATAAGGAAGGATGGTGAAACAATGCCTTAAATAATTTTTTTTATAAAAATGCACAACAATAATATTAATTTTAAAAAAATTAATGTAAAAACGTTATTCATAATATTAACATATACAAAATTTATCTCATAAAATTCAAAAATACATAAAATATTTATACAATATTATTGAAATTCTAAAAAAAATTATGTAACAAAATTATTCATACCGTTAACGTATGCAAATTCAATTAACTCATAATAAATAAATAAAATATCTTAAACTACGTTATTTTTGTTTATTTTATGCTATATTATTAAATATCAATGCCATAACTAACACTATATATACTAAACTTCTAATACAAACACACATAAATTTAATTTTCATAAAAGATATATACACTTAAAGCTAGCCCGTCCACCGGACGGGTCTAAAGCCTAGTATATATATATATATATATATATATATATATATATATATATATATATATATATATATATATATATATATATATATATATATATATATATATATATATATATATATATATATATATATATATATATATATATATATGTATATATATATATATATATATATATATATATGTGTGTGTATGTGTGTGTGTTCTTTTATGTCTTTTCACACATTTCAATTACAGTTATTGCTAATTTACCAAACACTTTTATAAATTAACTGCTACTGCTAACTGCTTACTGCTACTGCTAACTGTTATTTTAACCAAACACACCCTAACTTACCCCTTACTCCTACCCATTTAACTGGACGGACTAAATTGCAAGTAAAGTAGGTAATCTATCACATGCATTTATTGTCATGTTTTTTATTTAGGTGAGAGTAGATTTATTAAGGTGTGGCAAATTTAATTTTGGTAGGTTTCAAATCCATAGTGTTTGCTTGAATTTACTCCTTTATATTTCCTAGTTGGTACTCTCTATTCTCACCACCCACCAAAGGTGTTACTTTTACTTCTCCATTTATTTCTCTCCATCTTTTTCACCTACCATACTTCACACTCACTTCTCTCTTGACCCATCTTATCTTGCCACCTTAAGCTACGAGGGTTATGCACGCAAACTGATGATACGCCGTTGTCAACTATTCCAACATGCCTTTTTTTATCATGACAATGGTGTTATTTGTGCGCTAATCTATCTTCATAAAAAAGGTTAGTTATTGGAGTATTTGTTTGGTTTGGTATGATCAAGTTTGTTTTTAACAAATGTAACTATGATACAAGACTAGGATTTGTTGACTCTTGGTTTGAGGCATGTTTTTTTTGTCTTGACTATATTAGTGTTTTTAGCTTTTTTTAACTATTTTGAATGTTTTTATGTTTGATCTATTTAATACGTTTAAATATGACTTTATTTTCAGAACCCATTTTAGTGCGAGAACTGACAGAACCATCACGAACATACATGCATGCCTTTACTAATCGTTTTATTTAGCATATATAATAAAAAGAACAAATATTTTTCAAAAAACATATTTGTTCCGAACAATTTAAATACAAACTAAAAGTACAAATATGTTCAAGAACATAAATGCGTTTCAAAAAAAGACTTAATAAGAATCATGTGAGCTATTTCACGAGACGTTTCATGTTGTAATTATTATTCCACGAGACGTTTCATGTTGTAATTATTCTTAACCAACATATCACAACCAATACTTTTCTCTCAAATACATCAATGGTCTGTTTTAAAACCGTAAACCAATAAAATAACAAGTTTCAACAAGTCATACATAATGCAACAAATAATTGTTTAATTCATATTCAGAGAATCACTACAACAAAATATTACAAGGTAAACTTATATAAATATATGAAACAAATTACAAGTACTAAAAGATAATAGACATGCATGTCATCCTTTGAACCACATAATACCAAATGTATATCGAAACCAAATACATAGTATATCAGACAGTGGGAGTTAAAACTTAAGCAAGACTTGTTCTTTACAAAGCCAATCCTATTCCTAAATGTACTAGTCGCCTTATAATGCACCAAAGACTATACATTTAGACTACATCATTCATAAGTAATACTTTTGTAGGCACATGATACTCATTCGTAAAACTCATTTAGGCTCTTGGGAAGATCCGCAATATGCCTTTCCACCTCTTCATAAACCGGCACAAAAAAACCCGATTTTTTTTACCGAAATACTCTTCCATCATATCAACATCGTCATCCTCAACTCTTCCTTCAATATCTTGGTTCCATATGTAATTCTAGACAGGAAGGCGAATATATGGGTGTACCCATTTCTCATAAAATGAATGAGTTAAACAGGTGTATCGTGTCTTGGAGTGGTTTTGTAGGTGTATCGTGTGCTTAGTTTGTTGGAGTGGTTTGATTTGTTTGATGGGCTGCCACATCTTTCATGGCTGCAATGACACCTGCGTCGAACTTACTACCCCAATCAATCATAGGCTTACCATCAACATCACGAATTACAATGGAACGATTTAGATCATTTATTATGTCATGGAGCCTAGGTTTAGTATCGTACAAGAAGTTTCCACGGTCTTCGAAATATCTAGGACGATCAATAGGGGAGGAGAAGAAAATGTGGTTGCACAATCTCTCTGGTGATTGTGTTGACGTGTTCAACACGTTTGAAAAGCATATTTAATTTAAGACATTCAACTAATAAGTAACTTTATAAAAATTGGGTCGTGGCCAATAACATTCATGTTGTAAATAATAAGTATATAGATACATATGCTTCTGGCGAGACCACACGAAGCTTCTTTAGAAGATTCTAAAGTTCTTCATTTTCCTCTATCTTTCATATGTCTTTAGACTGACTACCTTTCGATAAAACTCCTCTACTACCATATTCGGGAGGCTTATGCACTCCATTGGAAATATACGTCACTATATCTTGCCCCGAATCATCAAGATCGTTGTTCCGAGTTGTAAAAAGAAAACAAAATATATAAGTAAGATCACATAAAAAATTGAGTACAATAATCAAATACACTCAAATGAATACTAACATTATGGATCATCAACAAGGGACACGAGTTCATTTACACACACAATCTTTACCATTCCCTTTTCATTTAACAATATGGTTCGCGAACTAAGGTTTTTGTGGCCTAATTGTCTGGTGTGTAAGTGACTTATTCCAAAAACTAAACCCCTGCATGAAAAGAAACAACAAAATTAAGTATAATGATAGTTTTAAACTATCATGTCACTATATCGATTTAAAGTTATAATCAAGCTTATAAATAATGGGGAGTCTAATGATAGTTTTGAAGTTATATCTTATGATATTTTCTGACGTTTCATTCATCTTTGTGAATTTGGTGTCCCTGGTACAATTATAGATATGACTCCACAATGTCGTTTGACAATGTTCATAAGCTAAGTATAGATACTCGTCATCCATCTACTAGTTAAGAAACCTTCACACATTGGGTTAAAATCAGGCCTCTTGTAGATGTAGAATAGATTCCTAAGAAGTGTAGGTCGACTCCTTATCATCCCAATATGTTAAGGTTTCTTGATTGGGAGATGGATGACGAGTATCTATACTTTGCTTATGAACATTGTAAACGCCATTGTATGATCATATCTACAATAGTATCCGAGACACTAAATTCACAAAGATGAATGAAACATCAGAAAAGATCATAAGGTATAACTTTAAAACTATCATTATACTCCCATTAGTTATAAGCTTGGTTATTACTTTAAATCGATACAATTACATGATAGTTTAAAACTATCATTATACTTAATTCTTGTTGTTTCCTTTCATGTAGGGGTTTGGTTTCTAGAATAAGTCACTTACAAACTAGACAATTAGGCTACAAAAACCTTAGCCGCGGACCATATTGTTAAAAGAAAAGGGAATGGTAAAGATTGTGTGTGTAGAGGAACTCGTGTCCCTAGTGGATGATCTAGAAGGATAGTATTCATTTGAGTGTATTTGCTTATTGTATTCAATTTTTTTTGTCTTACTTATATATTTTGTTTTCTTTTTAGAGGTCAAAACAACGATCTTTATGATGTGGGGCATGCGATAGTGATGTATATTTCTAATGGATTGTAGAAGCCTCCCGATGATGGTAGTAGAGGAGTTTTGTCGAAAGGTAGTCAGTTTATATACATATGGAAGATAGAGAAAAACGAAGAACTTTGCAATCTTCTAAAGAATCTTCGTATGGTCTTGCCAGAAGCGTTTGTATCTATACACTTATTATTTACAACATGAATGTTATTGGTTACAACCCAATTTTTTTAAGTTACTTATTAGTTGAATGTCTTGAATTAGATATGCTTTTTTAAACGTGTTAAACAGTTCAACACACTAGAGAGATTGTGCAATCACATTTGCTTCTCCTCGCCTATTAATCATCTTAGATATTTTGAAGACCTTGGAAACTTCTTGTACGATACTAAACCAAGGCCCATGAAATAATAAATGATCTAAATCGGTCCATTGTAATTCATGATTCTGAGGTAAGCCTGTGACTGATTGGGAAAGTAAGTTCGATGCAGGTGTCATTGCAGCCATGAAAGATGTGGCGGCCCATCAAAAATATCAAACCACTCCAACAAACCAAGCATACGAACACCCACAAATGTAACCACTCCAAGATAAGATACACCTGTCAAACTCATACGTTTTATGAGAAATGGGTACACCCGTAGATTCGCCTTCCCGCCCAAACTTACAGATGGAACCAAGACCTTGAAGAGCGAGTTGAGGGATGATGTTGATATGATGAGAGAGTTTTTCCATAACAAATTTTCAGGTTTTTTTTTGTCGGTTTATGAGGAGGTGGAAAGGCATATTGCGTATCTTCCCAAGAGCCTAAAAGATTTTTACAAAATGGGTATCTTATGCCTGCAAAAGTATTACTTATGAATGATGTAGCCTAAAGATATTGTCTTTCGTGCATTATAAGGCGACTAGTACAATTAGCAGTGAGATTGACTATGTAAAGCACAAATCGTTCAAATGTACATTCATTTGCATGTAGTTTATTTATAGAAATTTTGGGTAAGCATTATTTGGTTTAGATTGACAAAAAACAAACAATTTTTACCTAAAAAAGCTTGTTAATTAAATATAAAGTGTTTTTAAGATCGGAAAACCGAACCATCCAAAACCCAAGGGTTTCGGTTTTTGGTTTTATAAAAACCGAGTATTTTGATTTTAGCCAAAAATCGACTCAAACCGAACCGTGTGTATGGAAGAGAAAAACAAATTATATGTTTTAGGGATGATAAGATGAAAAAAAGAGATTGTACATTCATTTTAATGATGATGGATAAAAAGAGAAATAGTATACCCTATTTTTAATAGTCAATGTAAGTCAAACTGACAATGTAATGAGAATGGACCAAAAGTGTTACATGAACTTTTGTAACAATCACACACTCAAATTTTGCATATGGTTATTTATTGAAGAAAAATGAACATAAATTTTAAGTCAAAGGAATCTGAAAGAAAAACAGACACCCAAAATCTTACAATTAGTAAATATGACCGTTTCTAATCTTATTATAACAAACTTTTATTTATGTTTTGTTGTTTGCATGCAGCAAATCAATTTTTGTCTCGTGGGATTCCCTTCCTTTTCAATTCATGGATTGTTCGTCATTTATCCCAACTAGATTATTTTTAACTTTTTTTTTACTATATGCTTATTTTAACTAGATATAACCTGTTTGGAGTAATTGGATTATTTGAGATACAAAACAACCTTCAAACTAGCTATCAAACTAATTTGATTAGAACTTAAGTATGAGTAAACCTTGTGATTGTAAAATGTACTTGTAATTCTAAAATCTAATTCAACAACAACCTAACAGATATAACAGAATCAGTTGACGATCTAACTAACTAGCAAACAACTAATTCGATTAAATAAAACGGATGCATTCAAAATGTACGTAACAAACTAACTAATTCAATTAGAACACATGCATTCCAAATGTATGTCATTAGCTTAAAAAAACATCTCATTGAACAACCGAATCAGTTGAGGATCTGAATAACTAGCAAACAAGTAATTCGATTAGAATCTCGGTGTACCTAATGAGCTCAAATTCTAAATAAATAACGGAATGAGTTGAAGATCTAACTAAGTAACACATGCATTCAAAATGTAGCTAAAAATCAGGTGAATAAAGAAGCTAATTCGATTAGAACCTCGGTATGAGTAAACACCTAACCAGCTCAATTAACAACACCCAATTCAATAACCTTAACTGAAATAGCAGAATCAGTTGAGGATCTAACTAATTAAGTAATTCCATTAGAACGAGTAAACGAATCACATGCATAAAAAATGTAGCTAATCAGCTGAATCCAACTAACTAGCAAACTAATTTGATTAGAATCTCGGTACAAGTAAACACCTAATCAGGTCAATTAACAACATCTAACTTGACTAATTTGATTAGAACGAGTAAACAAAACACATTCATTTATAATGTACCTAATTAGCTCAAAAACATCTTATTAAATAACAAAATTATTAAGGACCTAACTAACAAACTAATTCAGTTAGAACCTCGGCCCGATTAAACAACGAAATGAGTTGAAGATCTAACTAACTAACTAACTAACACATCCATTTCATTAACAACATTCTTCCAATCATTGGGTATCTGTAGCTCACCATTGATCATTAAGTCTGAAACTTTTGCTGAGTTAGAGTATCCTACACTAAAAATTTGCCTTCTAGTTGCAATATTTTACAAAGGACCAATTTCACTCCAGTTATCATCCCATGCCATTGTATCCTCTCCATTTCCCAAACAACACCAACTATGAGGTCGAACTTCATCTCTAGGCTCAAGCAGTTTCCTCCATTTCGCAACTAGCTTTATCATCAATTGGAATTTCCCATATACATCTATCTTTCAGTCTACAAGATGAATGCTAGATTACCCAACACGATATATATACGAAAAGCCTTTTGAATATTGCATTTTATTTCTTACATTAGCAGTTCATACTCTGTTCTGGCGGGATTGGGTATGTTGATATATATACGAAAAAGCATAGAAACTTCTCAAGTCAATGATATGAAGTATAATATATTTTTTTGGGGTAAAGGTTTACCCCGGTAAATTTGTATCAATCACATAAACAGTAAGTACAATGGAATGTGGTTGGGTACCACATTAACCTCTAGCTAAAATTGAACTATCATTATAGCAAGCTCGTAATATTTAATAATTTAACTATATCTATAAACGGATTGGATGCTTGGAATTGGGTTGAGAATTTTACCTAAACCTAATCTGTTTATTAAACGGGTAGTTGTGTCGACCCATTTACAACCCACACCCGTGAATCCTCAACCATAACCTGTATATTCTTGTGTTGGCCTTGTCTCGATCTCATATGTTATATGAGATTTTCTTATGTCATCCACTCATATGCACAAATTTTAGTTCACATATGAGATTCACCATGTGGTGTATACATTGACATAATTCTCTGATTATGTAACTCGGAGAGAGTCTTTATTTTATATCCGCGAATTTTACTAGTCTTGTCATTTTACTAGAATTAAGGCGAAAGTGAGACTATAACGTAATTTTTAGTTTACCTTGTTAACTGAGATTTGCTTGCTCTATAGAAAAAATGCTACTTGATATGTAACTAGAAAGAGATTTTAGGGTGATATATGTTGCTATCGGTTAGTACTTTCCGATAACAGAGTTTACCGACTAATCAATTTTGCAATTACGAGGTTGGGAATTCTTATAATTCGTATGCATGGATTTTAGTAGTTTTTCTCTTTTATTAGAATCAAGGCAAAAAGAAAAGAGTTTAGCCGATTAACCAATTTTGTTATATTTGCGGGGTTTGTGTTTTGAAATGTTTCTCATGTTGTTTTTCTTTTAACAATGCAGCTGTATGCTGTGCAGTTTCATCTATTCGTCACTTGTGTTTTGTTTCTTAGTCGAGAAGGTTTCCGTAAAGCATGCATGAGGGCAGATATTAGTGAAAGTTTATGGAAATAAATTTAATAGTCGCGTGTTAGAATCGAACTCGGGATTACGGGATTGCACACAATACGTAAAGGGTTAATGTATTTAATAAATGTATTTATTATATCTATTGAATTAAACCAAGCTTTAACTTAACGGTCGTTTAAATATTTAATAGTTAAGTATTGACGAGCGTTTGTGGAATAAAAGGAGGGTTGGAAAGTTCCGAAAACACCCTTGGGGTGTGTTTCGACCGTCGGCCAAACAACGGGGAAAAGGGAAAGATTTTATTTCCTTATTCGTTTATGACTTAGAAAACAAGTTTGCCTAGCCTATATAAATACCCCTTGGCCTCATTATTTTTCCATCCCTTCTCTTTTCTCTCCTCTAGCCGATCGCAAGAATCGAACCCCTTAGGGTGTCGATTGGTTTTGTTTGTTTTAGATTATATAATGTAAGCCCATTCAATTTTGTGGCTTATTTGGAGACATATGGGCTTTATAAGTTTATTATCCATAAGTCTCTGAATAAGCTTAAAAAATTAAGGATTATGAAATATAGTTTATTTTCGGCTTATATAACATAAAGCTCCAAATTTGTGGGGTATTTGGATACTTAAGGGCTTATATAAGTTAATAAACTTATATAAGCCGATAAGTCTCGAAATAAGCCACAAAATTTCGGCTTATGGTTTATATAACATAAGCCCCAATTTTGTGGCTTGCTTTGCAACTTAAGGGCTTATATAAGTTTATGATGATATAATAAACTTATATAAAGCCCACAAGTCTCCAAAAAAGCTTAAAAATTTGAGGCTTATGTTATATAAGCCGAAATATGGTTTGTTTTCGGCTTATATAACATAAAGCCCCAACTTTGTGGCTTATTTGGAGGCATATGGCCGTATATGATATAATTAAAAACTTATATAATATAATAAACTTATATAAGGCCATAAGTCTCGAAATAAGCTTAAAAAATTAAGGATTATGAAATATAAGCCGAAATATGGTTTATTTCGGCTTATATAACATAAAGCCCCAGTTTTGTGACTTGGGGGTGTTTGTTTTAGCTTATATAATGGTCTTATAAGCTTATAAGCCCAAACTAATTGTTTGGCTAAGCTTATATAAGTAGGCTTATAAGCTTATATATGGGTGTTTTGATAAGCCACAAAAATATGGCTTTTTTATGAAGGTTTGGGCTTATACAACATATTTACCATTTTACCCTCATGTTAACTTCATCTTATATAAGCCATGGGCTTATAAGCTTATTAAACATAGGCTTATATAAGCCCATTATATAAGTTTATTAAACATAGCTTTATATAAGCCATAAAGAAGATAGAGGAAGACTTACACGAAGAAAGGCTGAAGATGGTCAGGATTAGATTGTCGAATGAAACCAACAAGATTATTAAAAACATCTTGATTTTGATTCTGATAATTGTTAAGGTTCGGGTTTTGAAGTAAGTGTAACAGCTGCAAGCAGTAGCCTTTCAATTCAGAGAACAAAACCTCGTCATTATTACTTTCTTCCATAATCATATAATCTATCAAATTCATCTAATTCAATTTAAAGATTTGATTTTTATAATCAAAACCCAAAACGCTCTTTCATTTTTTGCTAGTTTCTTGTAAGGGGGTGTTTGGGATTGTTCTTTTTTTTGAAGTTACACTATTGGTCCTTATGGTTTGCGTTGACTGTAAGAGTTAGTTTCTTGAATGAAGGAAATTTCTCCCTAAATGATGAATGTTATCCATCGTTGATCCTTTCTACTAACGCTTGTTATTTTTTGTTATTATGCTTAATAAAATACTACCTCGGAGAGATAATCATTTCAAGTTGTATCTTTTAAAGAAACATTCATTGAATTAACTAATCTCCTAGGGGTACAATTAAGTAAGTAGGTAGGAAGTACATGAATAAAGTATCATCTTTAGGGCTACCACAACATTGCGTGATTTTGAGTTTCATAGAATGACACATCATTGATACGTCAACATCTCATAATTAATACAAAAGTACCCACAATCAATGTTCTATAAAGCTCGAAAAGGACTCGTAAAGGTTTCACAAAGGCGTGAATCTTGACCTCTACGCCACACAATAAACCATGGCTTAAGCTTAAGGCTTGAGTAAGACGATAAGTAAAAAACGTAATAAGTTGCGATAAAACGAGATACGGGGATGCTTTTTAAATTCAATGTTGATAAACATTGTATTTTTTATATAAAAATGGTAAAGATTATGTTCGAAAATAGTTTGCTAACTTTATTTCTTACACTTTTTGTGACCTTAATAAATTTATAATGATATAAAAAAAACATAATTTTTAATATTATGTGACGCTTTAATTCAAGTCTTAAAAACGCCATGACACGCCATGGCTCGCAATTACACAAGTACTTTAATGCGTTCTTGATATTCTAATGCGTTTTTTTGAACATGGTCTCATTATGGATTATAATCAACAACTTGCGCTCATTATTGTCATGTACACATATCTTCACTACGTTCCGGCAAGGAAAGGGAAAAGAAAAACAGATAATACTTCATCAACGTCGAGCCATAATTCACATTGGAGTTATTGCAAGGAAATGAGAGACAACTCCTTCAGATTCGTCCGTTGGTTAGACCTTTCATTTGGGTTATTTTGGGTGATGGTAAGTCTACTTCGACCTGGTTTGACTGTTGGGCTGAGTAGTGCCCATTATCTCAAAACTTGACTAATCGCGACATCACAAGGGAAGGATTTTGTTTAACTTCTAAAGTGGCAGATCTTATTCTAAATAATTCGTAGAGGTGGCCACAAGCATGGTTAAGAAAGGCTCCTATTTTAGTTACCATGGTGACCCCAACCCTAGAAGCTTCATGAAAGGATGTTGTTTGTTGGAAAGATAGGCATGGCAACATGCAATTATTTTCGATGAATAGAGCGTCGAAAGAGTTTCGACCGCGAGGGAATGATATTGAGTGGGAGAAGATTGTTTTGTTTTTTCATTCAATCCCTCAGCATAGTTTTCATATGTGGTTGACTCTGAGACAAGCGTTGAAAACGCAAGACAAGTTAGCAGCGTCGGATCTTAATGTTGCTGCTTTAATTAATAATTTGACATGTATACTGTGCGAGGTCCAACCAGATTCACACACACATTTGTTCTTTGAATGCCTTTTTTCTGCTAAAGTATGGTGTGACATTCGATCTTATGCTTGAATGGACCTGGTGCAACCAAAGATGGTGGATATCGTTCGTTTCAATAGGCCTTTGGCGAGTAATAGGACAACTAAGAGTATTACCGGTTGTATGATCGTGGCTGCGTGTGTGTATAATGTTTGGAGGGAATGTAATCTTTGGCTCTTGTAGTTTACAAGAACAATAAATATTTGATTGTACTTACAAGAAGAGAATCGAAATAGTATAACCTCATGTTATGTATTAAAAAAATATGAATTTCATGTTCTACTGTGATTCCTTGTGGGAGGAAAGAATCAAAATTTATCATAGCCTCATGTTGTGATTACAAGTATTTACTATATAACTTCAAGTTATACTATGATGAATATAATTAAAATACAATAACCTCAAGTTATTGTTTTAATCATGATTCTTGCAAAAGGATAAAATATAACATTAAAATTTATATTTATTAAGGACTTAGTCTCTTATGAGTCTTTTAAAGTCGAAACATCATAACCTCGTGTTATGATTGAATTTTTTAAAGAACCTTGTGTTCTATACGATTCGATGGAATCAAAAATAAAATAATCTATAAAAATGTAGATCTCCAATTTTGTTTACAATTTTTTTACACAATTAATATACATAACCTCATGTTATGTTTATGTTATTTTTTTCCTAATATGATCTTTTTAGTGTGATCTAAGTTTCAAGTCTTATTTTTTGAAAGAAAAAATAATAACTATTTAGAACCTCAAGTTCTAAGGTATTGTAATATTTTGTAAGTAACCTCAAGTTTTATGACGATTTCTTTAAGTGAATCGTGATAACATAACCTCATTTTTTATTGTTATTATATTATGAACCTTAAGTTCAATTAGGATTTTATCAACAACATCACAATAATATAACATCAAGTTGTGATTAACGATTTTAAAGAACCAAAAACTCTATTATGATCCTTCAAAATAATTAGTAACATCGACTCAATTCTTTTCTTAAAGTATACCAATTTTGGCAATATTAATTTAAAAGAAAGCATTATTGTGTGATGCGTACTTCTTGAAATATTTTTTAAGAATTATAATATATATATGACTATGGTGTATTGTCATATCATGTTTTATAAACTACTCTAATTTAGACATATGATAATAATTTTTTCATGATTGTATATAAAACTATTTCCAACTATAGAGTAAATGATATGAATTACATTTGTCTTCAATATACGAGTCATTTAAGTAAATAAATCCTACAATATTATTGTCATGTTGAAAAAAAGCAATGCGTCATTACTTGTTTATTACTGTTTTTTCCTAATATTCTACATGTGTTATTATGTATTTGCATTTTCAAATCATGTAGTTTTTTTAAGTGATGGTATGATTTTATCAAAATCATGTTTAATTGGATTACAATTTTTTTACAACTTGCTCATATAATAGCAATAGCCCAAATATTTTTTTGTCTTGTTCATGTCTCTTTATTCATGTTCATCTCTTTTTAACAGGCAAGAAAATAATGAGTTCAAAAATGTATCCATCTTCTCATGTGAATATGATAGTATAATAATCGATGTATAAATCTTCATTCCCTTTAGTGAATGTGGTAAAATAATCAAAATATAGATCTTCATTCTCTCAAGTGAATGTGATTAATTGATCAACATAAAGATTTCATTCCTTCAAGTGAATGTGATGAAATGATCAACTTAAAGATCTTTATTCTCTTATGAGAATGTGATAATTAAAAAAATTATCAAGATATTCGTTCCCTCAAGTGAATGAGATAATAAGATAATAAAATTTTTAAAGACCATTTATCATGGTAAAGGATATGGTCGAAGTAATATGGAAATGACAAACCACTAATAGTGGCAAAATAAAAAAGAGCAGACGAAAATATGATTTATGCAAATGAAATATGATGTATGAAAAATACAAGTGTGTCAAAAATATTACACACTATATTCATAGATGTTGGGATTTATGCTAACACATTATTTCTCCTAAAACAAAAATATAAAATTTTCACGAGGAATGAAATTTCATATTAATTATACATTACATTGCATTTTTCTTGACATACATTATAAATAAATTAGTGAAATATTATCACTAGCCATAACTTAAGTTTATGGCCTATAATTATGATCTTTTTGGCATGACTGGTTATACCATCACGAGTCATTAATGATGTAAAAACTATAAATTGATTAGATTCTTCAATCTAATGTTTTATCTCTCAAAGAAAGTTGATTATCCATCTACCAACTAGATTGGCGACTCAATCTCTCAATTTTCTAGAAAGAAAACAAGTGGATATACTTTTGCGTACATCCCTTGTATGAACCATTTAGAATTCTATAAATCGATGCATCATCTAAATGGTAATAAAAATTGCAACTTCATGTTTGCATGATTAATAGCCCGACATATTAAAATGCGAGCATAACATTCCAGAGTAAGTAATTCGTTATGAATATGAGATGAATTACTTCTACATTATTTAATGATAATGAGAGAATATATTTTGTTATTGTATGGGGTCATACGATCATATACATAAAAAAATTAGCATCATGCCAATATATTATTATATTCCTCCATTTCACAATTTGTTTTGGTTATAAACCAAACCTATTCCATTTTTTAACCATTACTCCACATAAATGAAAATATACAAGATATTGACGAAGGGGTAATTCCTTCAATCGGAGATAAGTAGCTACAAATTCAGAATGAATTACCATATTTTATTGATTTATTATTCAGTGATAATCTAATATCCATACATATACATTGGCTAATAACGACGTTTCAGCTACTCATGCTCCTACTTTGTCCCTCAAGGACATTACTTAATTATGACATGCTTCAAGAACGATAAACTAATCGATTTCAAATAAAATCCTCGATGTAAACTATGGAGCATAAAAACAAGTTGGTTCTTCGAGGTATAAAAGACCCCATTATAGTCTCACAAAGAGACACTAGACATAACGGTTCTTAAAAGAACGTTAAAATAACCAATGAGATCTCAATAAATTTTATCTTGTTTAGAATCATATGAAATCGAAAGAAAATGACGTCGATAATTTGTTTACATACAATATAGCGCTTATTATTATGCATAGTGAGGATCATGAATTAATTACTATTCAAAAGTGAGCTCAACAAAATGATTGACCATCATTGTAACACCCCCACAAATGCTATGCGCAGCGGAACTACAACATTTGGGTGCTACACAGTTATCATCGCACACAAGATATATCAAACGACTCAAAAGACGTAAAAGTCTTGACAAAATTTAAACATAGTTAAAATGTACATGTCTGCTGTTTTCCAAACCCCAAAAGAATACAATACAGAGTTTGCGTTTAGGTCCCCACTGAATCTCAACCCAAAAATACATTTTCATTCACATGACATAGTATAAAATTTTTAAGTGCAAAAAGGGAGGAAAACAAAGTAGACCGCCAAGCCACCACAACTTCCATCCTCGCATGCTCCGCTGCTAACAATCTTGGTTACCTGAAACACATGCTTAAAATCGTCAACACAAAGGTTGAGCGAATCTATAGGTTTATCAAAACATCAGTTGAACATAAGTGTTAAAAACCAATCATGATCATTTAATAGCATTGTCGTACTCACAATCTATTTTCAAGGTTATGACAATTGTGTTTAAGCTCATGACACTAATCCGTTAACTCAATCACCCGCGTAATAATTACCGGCGTGATTCAGATGAAACCAGTGCCCCTTCTAAAGGCATCAGTTGCAATTATACCTTATCTCTCATACAAGATAATCTACCGCAGAACTTACTCAACGTACAGCTTCTCGGCTAGCATTGGGTCGTTAGCCCCGTAGTACTACAAATTGTATAAGCGGCTATTTCCCCCTACTCGAGGGCAGGACAATAGTTAATAGTTCATGAATTTAGGGACTTTTGCAACTAGGTACTCAACACAATTTTGAGGCAACATTCGGGTCCAACAATCAATCAAGACTTATGTTCATTTTCATTTAAATTAGCATGTATCCCCCTCGCGGGTAAAATCATTTGAAATAAGTAAAGAGCGAGGCTATAGACTCACCTGGCGTAGTAGTAGTAGTTCTAGCGAAGACGTAACGAGAAATGTCACCGACGATGTGGATGCCCGGGAAAATCAAACACAACACCTAACGAGTAAACACGTAATGAATCAACACATTCAAGTACCTTCAAGTACTGTATGTACACAATTAAGAACACTCAAGGTTCATATAAACTCACGCCAAAAATCCATACAAGCGATATTTACTAGACACGAACCATTTTATACTTTATTAGAATTATTGCGCATTTTACAACTCTGCCGGTACATACCGAATGTACGGGCTGTTTTACCCCACTTAGACCACTCCTAAAAATCTGAGAAAATTTGTAAAAAATCACTTATAATCTGTAGAAACCCCTCACCAAGTTTCATAAAAAGTTTTCACTCCTAAGACCTTCTGCCCGACACATCTTTGAAGTACAAAATTCGGACAGTTTTGCACACTCGACTCGTAAGATCGTTTTGACCATCTTAACCAATGCCATTTGAAAATCCGACTCTTGATTATGAAAATAGACTCGAAACGCTAAGTTTAGGGCCTGAGAATAACTCCCAAACATTTTTAGAACTCTAGTTACAATCCTAGACATTCGACCTATATTTTGACAAAAACCCGTAACTTGTGATTTTCATCACCCGGTACGTCTCAAACTTTAAAATATCATAACTTTTGACTCGTTTTGAGTTAGAAGCTCTACCTTATATCGAATCGAAGCTAAAAAGAAGCTCTACAACATTATCCTATCTTCTCAACCTGGACTTAGACTTAAACCCACGAAAATAACCCTTAAACAATCTGATCTAAATTGACTCTTTCAAAATCATATTAAAACATCATTTTGACCAATTTCATCAACTCCTATACTCCTAACATCATCTACTAACCATCCTAATCAAACCAAAACACCCTAAATCACTTGTATGTTCATCCTTATTCAAAACCCATATCAAAAACTAAACATGCAATATAATTAAATATATATAAAATATTAATAACAAAGAAATGGAACCATACCATGAACAAAATGGATCAAAGCTTCAAGAACACCAAAACCCCCATGTGTGCCGTGGGGTTTGGGGCTGAAATCACCATGGGAAAACATCTCCAATGCTCCAATATTTTAGTAGTGTGTTCCTAAACACATTTAAACATAACCCCACGAGATTAATTAAATCAAATCATAGTTTTTATCAAGATTAATCAAAAATTAGATCTAAAAAAAATGTTGTTGCATGTGAAATTTTATTGGTGGGATTTACTTAACTTGATGTTATAAAAATGGGACTTTGATTGGATTTGTCAAAAACCAAGTTTTGATGGTGGTTTAAGGTGGTGGTGGTGTTGCCGTGAGATAGAGAGAAGAAGGAGGGAGGGAGTGAAATTTTTGAGGTGAATTTTTGTGAAGTGTGTGTTTGGTTGGTTATTTTGTAAAGTTAGGAGGGACCAAAGTACAATTTTGGTTTTCTTTTTGCCTTAAATGGCAAACAAGTATATAAAGAGCGGGATTATGACTAGTAGTCGATTTTAAAATTTTACGGGAGTCGGGTTTCGCCCCGAACACTTGAAAATACTTTTAAATGGTTCAAACGCACACAAAACGAATATACACATGGTTCCGACTCGACTTAACACGTAATAAAAATAAAATCTCGAAAAATTCAAATATCGATCAATCGATAATAAAATGTAAGTTTTGGGCATCCGTCGGTATCGTAGTCGTTATCGGTTCTTCTTAAATCGTCAAACGTTAAATTACGACCGTAAATGTTGGTTTCAACTTAAACCGTCAAATAATTCCACGATAAAAATTCTTAAAATTTCAAAAATATACGTAAAATAGGATTAAATAAATGACGTTGGGCTCGGGATATCACATCCACAAGTGAGCCACAACTTAAGAGAGATGCTCATACTGAACAGCTCTTGAGACAATAACTTAGCATCATACGGCACTTTCACGGGTGTTACATCCTCCCCTCCTTAAGGGAGCGACGTCCCGGCGCTCTCCGGTTCTTATACTCGCATTTTGTACTACTAGGAAGATAAAGGTACTTCTTCCTAAAGAGGTCTTCATGTTCTGTTTCGAGCTCCGGTTCACGTTTCGGGTTCTATCACAGTTTCACCATGGGTATTACACCTTGCTTCAGTCTCTTACCATCTTGATCCATGATCTCCACTTCAATTTCCAAAATTCTTCCCACGGGTATCAACACATCTCTTTCCACAGCTTCTCGCAGTTAGCAAATAATTCTTAATCTACACCATCTCTTCCGTAGCCTCTCGAATTAATTCAAGTCCATTCAACTGACTTTTTCCTACTTCATTCCACTCAACTGGTGATCCACCTTTTCGTCAACATAATTCTTCAAATGTTGCAGCTTCACGGTTAACATGATAAATGTCATTGTACAAGGATACCTCCACGGCAAGTTTCGGTCTCAACAGCTATCAAAATCAATCACACACGCTCGGAGCACATCCTTCAACGTTCGAATCGTCCTTTCACTTGGTTCATCATCTCATAAAAACAACTACTCACAAAATAAAATCGCACGGGCCACACATAACCCCATCGAAAACGTTCAGAATATACAAGACGAAGTAATTATTACTAGTCGTACAAAATCACCTTGTCGCAATATTAGGTACATACAAACCTATTCCGTCAAAACGAATTCATCGATACGAAATCATTCGGCGTATACATAACTCTCTCGAAGACATCACAATCCAAGCAAACACAAAATCCATTATGAAACACATACAATCACATTACGACATGTTTGCAACATAGCCAAACCATGCCAAGTCAATCCGCTCAATCAAGTTAATCCACGCTTGCTAATCGGCCAAGCTATGATAAAATAAGAAATGTTGACACATTTCTCGAATGAGTCTAGTCAAAAGAAAATTGCAATATTACGAAGATTCACGAGCTTGCTAGCTATGGATGCATATCCAAAAAGAAATAAAATACATACATATGTCATCGCAGGGTGCTCACACACGGATCCATACCCAAAAGATATTACAAGAACACCATCTCACTTCCGTCCCAAACGTGGTCAAAATCTCAACAAGCATCACCGTTCACAGTTAAATATAAAAATAAATATATTACATGGCACGTGTTCTCCATGATCGGACTTCATTGGACAATGTCGTCTCAAGTTCTCACAACTTACGATCACTCGACCAGATCTCTTAACACATAAATACATAAAAAGCAGTGGTTTACCACACAAACATCAACTATGGCTATCTATCGTTTAACCATCGATAATCAAGGATGGTTGAGTCAAGCAAAGAGGATTCCTCACTTAAATAAACGAAGACGACAATTGGAATGGTCTTCCAATTACCGATGCACAGTTGGTAAACTTCAACAATTTATCGCGTGTCGTTAAACATATCGAAAGAATAAGAAAAGAAAATATATAAGGTACGATACATTCGACGTAGGAGAAGTCTTCGTCATTTCCCTTAGAGTTATTCGAACTCTGATTTCCTTTACTTTGGCATTTTTCCATCTTTATTAAAAACTCTTCTCCCAGTGACGATACGAGCCCCTTTGGTATTTCATCAACACCCTCGTGATTCCGATGAAATTTGCACGTTACACACAACTCATAAAAAAAACATTTTCCAAAATTACTCGGTCACAGTGACTTACTAAGTCAACGCCAAACAAAAAGAAAAGATTTCAAAGAACACAAGAAAATTCAAAAATTTTCTTTAGGAATCACGAAGAATACGATTACTTGCATAAGGATCCACCATTTTTAAAAAGAAACGTTCTCATCCGAACGTCTATCAAAACACTACAAGTTTCAAGATGACCAATTTGTTTGACACGATAGTGCCCTTCCTAAACTATGCATAATTAGCTAGATCATGCATACTTGAGGATCAAGCAACAACAACCAACAAAACAGGACTTTTCCCGAATTATGCATAGTTAGCTAAGCTGTGCATAATTGAGGATCGAGTGACAACACAAACATTATTATTACATACCAAACACGACTATGGAAGTTTTCGACCTAGCCTTCAAAATAATTAAATCATTTGAAATGAAATTTGAAATGGGAAAATATTGCTACCGTCGTTTTAAGAAACACATCAAACATTTTTCGTCCACTTTGGAAACATACTTTTACTTTGCCTTTTTGTGAGGAAAATAAATAAATAATTAAATAAAGAAATCGACACCATTTGCATTTGGTTCACCAAAACATTTGACACACTCATACCTATTTTCCCAATAGACTATTCACAAAATAACGGTAAGGTGGTTCATGATTAAAGATCATTGCAAGCACAACAAGTAATAAAATTAAGATCAATGAGATCGAACGAGGTAAACGAGCAATATAATTGCCAACAGAAATTAACTACATTAGAAATGAAAATACTTCAAATATATGACAAAAGTCTCAGGATAACAACAGCGATCTACGAATACATGGAGTGAAAGTTGAATATCAACACAAGCGTCAAAAATAAAAATAAAAATAAAACAACGATCACACTTCCCATCGTCTCGAGTTGCACACCCATTCCACCAAGGGTATACGGGGAGAGAAGAATAACCACTTGGTAAAATAGAAACAATTTCACCAGAAAGATCGAGTTCTTTCACCTCTACAATTTGGTAAAGCGGCTTCGCCTCCTCACTGTTGTTCAATATAAATAAATAGCCAATTTAATGAAGATTTATAGCATCATTCAAGTAAATACAGAATTTTAGGTTCCATTAACCGAAAGAAGAAAAGTTACGGCGTCCATGAACATGACAAAATACACCGGGTGACATACCCTCATTATCAAGTACTAGCGAAATAGTAGCTTTAAAATAAATATAATAATAATGGTTTCATACCATAGACAATATTAAAATAAACAATTACATGACTACTCGAGCTCAGATATAGACTCGCAAAATCAAAGATCTGATGTCGGACGATCGAACCATCGTGACTCAAAACATTATATATACATCTTTATTAAATAATATACAAGTAGGCGTGTGTTGTATAATCCAGTTGCGTATAATAATTAGTGTTACCTTGTACATTGTAAAACCGAACATTTACACATTTTTAATCTGTGTTACACTATTAAAGAATTTATACCTTTCATCTTTCAATCTTTGCAAAGTTTTTATTTCTGGAAGTTAAAATCTCAAGAAAATTATCAACATTAGTAAAGGCGGTGACTCGGTTACCATATTTGATAAAATCATTAGGTTTGAAAATCTCCATACTTGTGTCAAAATCCCATTAATATCCATATTTTAAGTACCAAAAACATACGTAGTAAGAATTTCCTAAGTTTTACGTTTTTATTATTATGACTTATATTATCACATATACACGTATCCAGCATGACTCAAACTAGTCCAATTAACTCTTAAAATCAACCTTTGACTTTTATTACACACATGTTTTTCCCCAAAACTGTTTTGTTAAATCATATTCGCGTAATTCGACTCAAATGATAAAGAGGTTTCACGTGGTATTATCTCGGATACGTACTGATTTTAGTTGAGACTTAAATCTCAATAATAATAATATAATAAACAATCAAAATGCTTATCTCAATAATTTTAAAATATATAAAATTCAACTTTTAATCCTTAGCCCATTATAAAATGATTTTAAAATTAACACATCTCGCCGCGGAATACAACAAAAGATTTTTCAAACGATTTTAAACAAGTATCATCAAATTACACATATTGATTCTCTATAACGACAATTAAACAAACAAATGATTTCCAATGACGTTCCATCAATGTTTAAAATTTTATTTCAAGCATTATAATTTCATACTTAAAGTATATATTCCGATTTTATCCCAGTTTATTTACTACAACGAGTGACGAGTTCTAGTTTACACCAATGCATACGTAAACATAACCTTATGTTTAAAATAAACCAATTTTTACAAAGTTTCTACCTCCAAAATATATGACCAATTTTTCTACTCTATATTACAAATTATGCCAAAAGTTTGCTACATTGACCCGAAAATTAATTCATACTAAATCCGAAGCTACATATACTTAATGGTCATCTCGCAAATTTTATTATAACTCCTTTCTCGAACTAATTTAAACAAATTCTTAACAAGTCCATCACAATCTTTTAGTATCAAATTTTAATATATGAAAACAAGAATTTCACGAGTAATAATAATTACTTATTACGATTTACCAACCAAGGTTGAAGGAAAATAATTTCACAATGTCCGTTTATTCTCTACACGAATTTTACTTGTTACAAAACACATCATACGTCATTTTTATCCGAAAGTTTCATTCACCAAATATTAAATATGTAAAACACTTTATGTTTAAATCATTCAATCAACAAAGTTCGATGCTTACTTAACTTGCACAAATGCCGGACCTCGTCATGTAAAATATTAATTTCAAAATAATGAAACAACAAAACAAAATGAAATAAATGGAACGAGAATACGTATGTCAACTAAATGTTGTTATCGGCCTCGGATGAGTCTCGAAATCGTACTTCACAAAATTAACACAAAAACCAACCAAATTCCAAGTTATCGCGCTTGATCACAACGCCAGTCTATTTTAAAACACATCTTTAAAATTCAAGTAGAATAGTAAACAACGATTAAATGGCAACACGCCTCAACCACGTTTCATAATATACACACATGATTCGCCGCCCCAATGTACGCATCGTCGATTATACTTCGTCTATGTTATAGTTACGTGAACTAACATATCAAACCCATTAGGAATAAAGGAAATAAAGTAATACGTAAGTAAATTACGTTTCAAAAGAAAATGTCCAAAATGACACATCACGGTGCGATAACGACAATCGAGATCGACCTAGTCGATATAAAATATGTTACGAAGCATCATTTACGTATCTAGAGTATCAAACGAGGTTCACACTCGGTTATCCGAACAATAAATTAATTATCAAGATTGATAATTTGCGGTGAGGCTGAATTCTCAACAAAACCACATTATAACATGTACGATAATTACTCAAGGACCATTGCTTTACGTGCAACGCCTTTAAATACCATAGTATATACATACTCATACATAAAATCATTCCTACATACACGTAGGATTACAACGTGGTGTTGCCATGTAATGCAATGTAGCCCGTTATGCCAATTACATGCAACATATAAGATAATCTTACAAGAATTTGCAAATTACGATGATAAGTACTCAACGTACAAAACAACATATCTCAATATATATCTCAAAGTATTTACTTACTAAATACTTAGGGAATTCATATTAGTTTGAGGGATACATCTAAAATATAATGCAATGCTAAAGAAATCTTACCGGAGCCATGCAGGATAGTTGTGTGCTTGGACAATTTCTTACGACACCAAAAGTTATAGTTTAGGATTTTTCAAAATGACCTAATTCTCTATAACTCATGGCTCTGATTACCAATCTGTAACACCCCCACAAATGCTATGCGCAGCGGAACTACAACATTTGGGTGCTACACAGTTATCATCGCACACAAGATATATCAAACGACTCAAAAGACGTAAAAGTCTTGACAAAATTTAAACATAGTTAAAATGTACATGTCTGCTGTTTTCCAAACCCCAAAAGAATACAATACAGAGTTTGAGTTTAGGTCCCCACTGAATCTCAACCCAAAAATACATTTTCATTCACATGACATAGTATAAAATTTTTAAGTGCAAAAAGGGAGGAAAACAAAGTAGACCGCCAAGCCACCACAACTTCCATCCTCGCATGCTCCGCTGCTAACAATCTTGGTTACCTGAAACACATGCTTAAAATCGTCAACACAAAGGTTGAGCGAATCTATAGGTTTATCAAAACATCAGTTGAACATAAGTGTTAAAAACCAATCATGATCATTTAATAGCATTGTCGTACTCACAATCTATTTTCAAGGTTATGACAATTGTGTTTAAGCTCATGACACTAATCCGTTAACTCAATCACCCGCGTAATAATTACCGGCGTGATTCAGATGAAACCAGTGCCCCTTCTAAAGGCATCAGTTGCAATTATACCTTATCTCTCATACAAGATAATCTACCGCAGAACTTACTCAACGTACAGCTTCTCGGCTAGCATTGGGTCGTTAGCCCCGTAGTACTACAAATTGTATAAGCGGCTATTTCCCCCTACTCGAGGGCAGGACAATAGTTAATAGTTCATGAATTTAGGGACTTTTGCAACTAGGTACTCAACACAATTTTGAGGCAACATTCGGGTCCAACAATCAATCAAGACTTATGTTCATTTTCATTTAAATTAGCATGTATCCCCCTCGCGGGTAAAATCATTTGAAATAAGTAAAGAGCGAGGCTATAGACTCACCTGGCGTAGTAGTAGTAGTTCTAGCGAAGACGTAACGAGAAATGTCACCGACGACGTGGATGCCCGGGAAAATCAAACACAACACCTAACGAGTAAACACGTAATGAATCAACACATTCAAGTACCTTCAAGTACTGTATGTACACAATTAAGAACACTCAAGGTTCATATAAACTCACGCCAAAAATCCATACAAGCGATATTTACTAGACACGAACCATTTTATACTTTATTAGAATTATTGCGCATTTTACAACTCTGCCGGTACATACCGAATGTACGGGCTGTTTTACCCCACTTAGACCACTCCTAAAAATCTGAGAAAATTTGTAAAAAAATCACTTATAATCTGTAGAAACCCCTCACCAAGTTTCATAAAAAGTTTTCACTCCTAAGACCTTCTGCCTGACACATCTTTGAAGTACAAAATTCGGACAGTTTTGCACACTCGACTCGTAAGATCGTTTTGACCATCTTAACCAATGCCATTTGAAAATCCGACTCTTGATTATGAAAATAGACTCGAAACGCTAAGTTTAGGGCCTGAGAACAACTCCCAAACATTTTTAGAACTCTAGTTACAATCCTAGACATTCGACCTATATTTTGACAAAAACCCGTTGTGATTTTCATCACCCGGTACGCCTCAAACTTTAAAATATTATAACTTTTGACTCGTTTTGAGTTAGAAGCTCTACCTTATACCGAATCGAAGCTAAAAAGAAGCTCTAAAACATTATCCTATCTTCTCAACCTGGACTTAGACTTATACCCACGAAAATAACCCTTAAACAATCTGATCTAAATTGACTCTTTCAAAATCATATTAAAACATCATTTTGACCAATTTCATCAACTCCTATACTCCTAACATCATTTACTAACCATCCTAATCAAACCAAAACACCCTAAATCACTTGTATGTTCATCCTTATTCAAAACCCACATCAAAAACTAAACATGCAATATAATTAAATATATATAAAATATTAATAACAAAGAAATAGAACCATACCATGAACAAAATGGATCAAAGCTTCAAGAACACCAAAACCCCCATGTGTGCCGTGGGGTTTGGGGCTGAAATCACCATGGGAAAACATCTCCCATGCTCCAATATTTTAGTAGTGTGTTCCTAAACACATTTAAACATAACCCCACGAGATTAATTAAATCAAATCATAGTTTTTATCAAGATTAATCAAAAATTAGATCTAAAAAAAATGTTGTTGCATGTGAAATTTTATTGGTGGGATTTACTTAACTTGATGTTATAAACATGGGACTTTGATTGGATTTGTCAAAAACCAAGTTTTGATGGTGGTTTAAGGTGGTGGTGGTGTTGCCGTGAGATAGAGAGAAGAAGGAGGGAGGGAGTGAAATTTTTGAGGTGAATTTTTGTGAAGTGTGTGTTTGGTTGGTTATTTTGTAAAGTTAGGAGGGACCAAAGTGCAATTTTGGTTTTCTTTTGGCCTTAAATGGCAAACAAGTATATAAAGAGCGGGATTATGACTAGTAGTCGATTTTAAAATTTTACGGGAGTCGGGTTTCGCCCCGAACACTTGAAAATACTTTTAAATGGTTCAAACGCACACAAAACGAATATACACATGGTTCCGACTTGACTTAACACGTAATAAAAATAAAATCTCGAAAAATTCAAATATCGATCAATCGATAATAAAATGTAAGTTTTGGGCATCCGTCGGTATCGTAGTCGTTATCGGTTCTTCTTAAATCGTCAAACGTTAAATTACGACCGTAAATGTTGGTTTCAACTTAAACCGTCAAATAATTCCACGATAAAAATTCTTAAAATTTCAAAAATATACGTAAAATAGGATTAAATAAATGACGTTGGGCTCGGGATATCACATCCACAAGTGAGCCACAACTTAAGAGAGATGCTCATACTAAACAGCTCTTGAGACAATAACTTAGCATCATACGGCACTTTCACGGGTGTTACAATCATGGAAAGATGCAGTCACTTGAAAATAAGAGAAGTATTAGGAGAAGAAGTCCATACACATGAATGTGTAAAAGCTATTGGATATACACGGGTTATGTGCGCTGCTAAATTAAGAGATCTAAAGCTACATGGTTTAAGACATATATTGTGGAATAAATAAATTCACAAAAGCATGAAACTACGTATTAAGAGTCGTATTATCTAGAGGTAGATGTATATATATTATTGATATTCTATGAGAAAGTCAATCTAAAAAGAATTTAGTTTGTCTTATAAAATTTAATTAGAGCTCCAATATTCCATAAAGGATCCATAATGCCTAACGCATGTCTAGCAATTTCAACTTATGGAAGCAATTGAAAACGTTATAAATAACTTATTTGATCAAGCAGAATGAACTCATATATGGATCAAAATTTATTTGGATGCATATCATCTTGTTTTTGCACATGTTTCAAAGAAAATTTCGGTCTTCAAGTACCAGAAGTGCAACTAAAGTTTTGATGTCAATTTTGCAATCAATATGCGTAATGAGATTGTATATTTCTCTTCTAATATATGTATTAACAATGTTTATTTTCTAACCAATGGCTTTGACATTAGATTGGAAGCTACACATATATTGTCATCTTTGTATTACATAATCCGAAGCATCAATAATTCAGACGACTTCATTACAAAATCTTTGCTGACAAAAGTTTTTGAGCAACAGACCGGGCTTTGACGCTTGAAAGATATACGTTAATTTGAGGAGGAGCATTATGCACACTGCACTCTTTTTCCCTTCTCAAGTTTTTATCCCACGAGGTTTTTAATGAGGCAAATTATGGAGTATAAAAAACGGTGAATATCCAAGGACACTACAAGAAAACTGGAAACAGGTGACCGGAGTTTCCCCGGCGACAAGGATAACCACTTTTTCCCTGGCGACAACGCTGACGTGGCAAAAAAGCAGCTATACTTTTTGGTCAAAGTTTGACCAAAGTATCCCTGGCGACATGTGGCCGGGGATAGACCGTCCAAAATTAGATGCCAAAGGAAAGAGCGGCAATTTTTCCCTCCCACTTATCCCTGACGACATGTCGCCAGGAAAACTTCGTCCAAAATTATCCCTTGCGACATGTCGCCAGGGAAACTTCGTCCATCGTAATTACCATTAATTTTTTTTGATAATAACCTGCCAAATTTCCTTGCGATGCGGACCGAGTTATGTATGTAAGTATTTTTATTTTTTTTTAAATTAATTAATTAATTTTTATTTTTTTGATATACCTTGGTTTTTTACTATTCCCTGCCGATAAATAATGTATCAACCCGACTAATAAATAATATACTAACTGTCGTTTGTTTTTGTCACTTCATTAGGAGGAGATGCTTGCGATGAAGGCTGTAGGCAAACATACGGACGACGGGATCAACCGTATCGTCAGAGGCGGAAAGCAGCGAGGCCACAAGCCCGGTGTCGGTCAGATAGTGCCGAGAAGGACTACTCGATATATTCCTCCCCCTGCCATCGACCCACAATTGGAACAAGCGTCTCAAGTGTTTGAATTTATGAGATGTGACTTTAGGTTCGCCGATGCGTTCTCAGCATTCCTATCGGGTGGTGCTAGCGGGAGTGGCACGGGAGGCAGCGGTAGTGGCGCTGGCGGGAGTGGCACGGGAGGCAGCGGTAGTGGCGTCGGTGGGAGTGGCACGGGAGGCAGCGGTAGTGGCGCCGGTGGGAGTGGCGGTAGTGGTAATGATAATGCCGACGGGTAGAATGGCAATAATGGTTAGTATGTCTTGTTTTTCCTACCTTAGCATGTATGTTTAATAATTGTAAACCCCGAATTGCAAGTTTAATAAGTGTAACTAAGAACTTTGTACTCAAGTTGTGACATATGTATTTGTATTGATCGAGTTAATCGATCGAGAGGTTACATGTTATTGTGTTTTGGTACTAGATTCGTGGTAGATTTTTAGTATTTGTATCCCAGGTTTTGTATTTGTATTCCCAGGTTTTGGTAGATTTTTTCCGGAAAAATTCCGGAAAACATCTGTAAATAGCCTGCTGTGCAGGCTGCACCAAAAAAAAATAACAAAGTTTCCCTGGCGACATGTCGCCATGGAAAACTGAGGCTCGCTTGACTTTCTGAAAAGTCAGGAAAGTTTCTCTAGCGACATGTCGCCAGGGGAACCTGAGGCTCGCTTGACTTTCTGAAAAGTCAGCAAAGTTTCCCTGGCGACATGTCCCAGGGAAACTTTGGCACAACGTTGACTTGTCAACGCGAGGCTTTGACTTGTCAACGTAACAAATATTTTTCCTTTGTCAGGGAAAAGTGAGGTTTAATTAGCATGATTACTTAAGTTTGTTAATCACCCAAATTTTCCCCAGCGACATGTGTCGCCAGGGAAACTTTTCCGCACCAAATCCAGCGTGGCACCAATTTTTGAACCCAAGAGCTGCGGGGCCCACTTAGTCGCCAGGGAAATCTAAATAAGTCGCCAGGGAAACTTTCCCGCACCAGCTTTCTTTGGCGAAGTTTCCCTGGCGACATGTCGCCAGGGATACACTTTCCCTGGCGACATGTCGCCAGGGAAACGCTCGAAATTTCGCCAGGGAATGGCTCGAATTTTGTAGTGGGAGGAGTGTTATAAATATATTCATTATGTATATTCACCATGAATGTATAGTTTATTAGCTTTTAATTAGTGTTTAATTTGCTAAGAGGTTACACTCCCTAAAGACTTGTAATTCATTAGAAAATACTACCTAATAACTATCATCTCCTTTCTCCTCAATCTTTCATTCTCTATATTTTAGAACATTTTTTACATTTGTTAACACTAGGCGAGTACCCGCGCATAGCGGCGGAAATGCCTAGCGGTTGATAATTAATGATATGAAAATGCTCAGCAGCATATAATTCACGATGTTGCACGAAAATATCATCTTATTCTGCCTTTTACTTATACTGATAATAAACCGACAGGAATCAAACGAAGCATATAATTTTGTGACACAATTTTTCTCGCCAAACTACACATCTCCTTTTGGCTTAACATGTAGGTTACCAAACCTTTATATTATGGGTGTGCTTTGCCTGTTTCAATTGCTGCTTTAGGAAGGCGTTGGTTCAATAGCATTTGCACATGAACCTTCAGTGACGTCGCGTTTTTTAAAAGCACGATAAAGTTCTGGTAGCCTTACCGCCTTTGACTCGGATTGGTTAACCAAGTGGTGTCTCATCCCTGAGGTTGGAAAAAGAGGGCTCAACAGCAGTTGCGTACACATCAATACTTTTCAACCGAAACAAAACCTTCCTCTTGAACTACTCCCAAACAACCTTTCATTTCCCTCCATCATATCACCCCCCGCAACATAACCCCATTCTTTTCCTCTGTGGCTGCCAAGTCAGCACGTAGCCCTTTTCCCCTGTCACTACAGCACTGCTATTTTAAATATAACGTTGTAGTAAGAAATCGACAATTAGGTTATTTTAAATCAAGTGAATATAGTTACAAAAAAGCCTCTCCCAGGACAATGTCATAGTGAAACATTAAGTCGTGGAGTACTTCATTTTTCAAATTGATCATTCAGTAGCAGTCCATGAAGAGACGTGAATTTTTTAAACACTGTTTGACCAATTATTGATAGTACTTTAAGATTATATATTGTTTGCCTGTAACCATGTTGGTTTAGTAGACGATGGTTATGCATACTTTAATGAGGCTAGACTAAAAAATTCTAGTTTATTAGAGCCAGCACATTACGCGTGCATGGTTGATTTGTTGGTTCGGCCCTGGCTGTTTATTCAACCCTTTAATGGTTATGCATACTTGAATGAGGCTAGCCAAAATCTTTGTTGGGTGGTTGTCAGATAACATTTGAATACTGAGTTGGGTGAGTTTGCAGCTAAAAAGATTTTGGTTTTGGATTCAAGGTACGTGTCATCTTATGTGATGGTGTCGAATGCTCATTCAGCTGCGGGTGTCATCTTATGTGATGGTGTCGAATGCTCTTCAGCTGCGGAAAGATGAGTGTTTTGACGATCAGACAGGAGATGCAAGAGAAGAAAATGAAGATGGTACCGGGATGTAGTTGGATAGAAGTTGGATGTAATATTCATGTGTTTGTTAATGGAGATAGGAGATCTGGTCAGCCGATGAAATACGAGCAGTTCTGAGGTATTTATATGATCACGTAGCCAGAGTATGCATCAAGTTCAAGATTTCGACTATCTTGAAAAAGTGTCGATATAGTTTAATCCTCAAAACTTTCACTAATTTATCGGTTTAACCTTTTCCTTTTTCTTTTACAGTGTTTTATCTTTTTCATATTGTTTCCATTACTTAAAGTAATTTCCTGATTTAACAATGGTAAAGTGTAAAACCACTAAACTTTCACTGCGATTATGGAATCAGAGAACAGAAAGTGATCAAATTCATCATTATTTCTACAATATCCATGATTTAAGGTAGAAATGCTTTATAACAGATGGGTTGACCTGAATACACTCTCTTCTCTATCGTACTTTTATACGCTTTTGAATAAAATTGGAAGTTTCTCCAAAAACAATTACACATCGAGCTATTTAAACAACGTTTGGTCCATTTGACCCGTCTTAGCTATTTTGTTATTCCGTTTGAAATATTAAATTAAACATACTGACCCGTTCATAATTAATTTAATTCACCTTTAATCAAGGGTGTTTTTATTCACAAGAAAGATAAACATGAGCAAGCTATAACATGGTAAACTCTGTGGGGTTGCCTAGATTAAATGGTCCAATATGCTCACCTTCCATCAGGGCCATCAATCCATCATCAACCTAACATAATTAAAGAAGAACAAAGAAGAAATTTGCTAATTCTTTGGGCATACTTCTTGAATGATATAAACATTTAGAAGTATTCTTATATTGCTTATACAACGAGCAAATACCATACCAAGTCAGAGACATACTGAAAACTTTGTGTTTGTTTACGTATGAGATACATATAATTATGTAGAGCATAAAAGGTAACCCACTGACCCTGTATATACTCTAATATCCTATCGGATATTGTTAGTTTAGAACACACTGCACCTGGTTGTAATCTCACAAAACTAACATACTCCGATTGCTTTCTCTATTGTCTCAAACTATTAGAAGATGATTCACCTGAATCTATACATTTAAAAAAAAACATTTTAAAGATTGAGAAAATCAAACACACAATGTTTTTTACCTTTGGCTTCAACAATCTTAGGTTATTATATAAAGCCGACCTGTAGGAACAAATCTCAAATTTCCACGAATGTAAGGCGGTGCAAGGATATAGTTTCGAGCTGAAGGGTTCTCAAAAGCTTGAATGTGAATATCGACCCACGCGAGACTGCCGTTTGGATATGTTTCTGACCCTACAAAATAAAAGAAAATATCATTTGCAAGATAATTTACTAAAAAAAAATTCACAGTTTTGCAAGATCATATCATATCATTTAAAAGATGTGCGGATTTTTTAGCACTGTGTTAAGAGTCGATTGTGGTAGAGGACCGATAACTATTGTTAGATTTATGGTCATTGGCCATTCTGTTTTCTTATGCGAATTTCCAAGCATCATCTTTGGCCAATGTTTTTGACAGCGCATATAGTCTCCAAATAATTCAGACACTTTGAGAGCATACTCGTTTCTGTGTGCAGAAACAATCAAGTCATTTTCACAAAGATCATTCCAGACAAAAGCAGTTTTGTAGTTTCTGCAACATCATAAAGAACGACATAAGCTTGCTAACATACCATCTAATGTGATTCTAAGAAATTTGCTAAGCGTGGTTTAGGATTGCTACTAAGATTTCATACGACATATTAACATTTTCTAAAGAGGAAAATCTAAACAGTATCTAGAATTCTACATTAATATTCGTTACACCTGATTGATATTCACTCTCAGCTTATTTCAGAAGGCACAATGAGATTTAGGTTTAGACAGAGAATAAGATTTTTGTGTGTGTCCGTGGAATATGTTATTGGTATTAATTAATGGGTTTTGATTTCTGAAACAGTTAACATAAATAGAGAGATTGATACACGGTTTTACAGCTTTTCAACAATTAGCAATTAAAATTTTAACATTGCCAAAATTAGTTTCAACATTTCTATATGTATAATTTCAACATTGTGATACGTGTGATGCATATTTAATATAATTTAAAACATAAATCTATATGTATAGTTTATATAGTACTCCGTCCGTTTTTAAATAAATATCTATTTTTATTTGTTTCGATTTTTTTTTGAAATTTTCATCTTAAATATATGTTTGTGTCATACAATATTTGATACAAGATATATCGATGAATTGAGCTTTAAATTTATTTTCATTCATGTAAATTTTATCAAATATTATATAACACAAAAATTAATATTTAAAATCAAAATTGACCGCAATAAGTCAAAATAGACATTTATTTAGAGACGGAAAAAGTAAGATTTTTCAATAACTTTTTACGGTTTATGAGGGTCAGTTTTACTATATTATTTTCTGATATGATTTGTGTTGTCAACGGACAACAACCAAATAAAAGTAAAAAAAAACAATCCTAGTACGACCGATTATATAAACAAACCAAATCCGATCCTTTACCAAAAACAATCATCAAATCGATCGATTCATACTTTGTTTGTGGTGGATAAGTGCAACTGAAACTGAAAAGGTAGTTAGGTATTTATTCTATTCCCAGTATTTTCATGTTTCTAATCTATCTATGTAGGAGGAACTGCAACTGTACTTACGAGTAATTAAGTTTATGTCAGCCAACCTCGATTGCCTGTTTCTTTCATCCTTGATTTAGGCACCCCTTGTCATATTCTTTTTCAGTATATAGATTAACTTTTATTTTCATTCGAAGGGAACAAGGATGATGGACACTTTCTATCTCACAACTGATGACATACTTCTCGGGACCCAACAACAACAACAAGAAGAAGAAGATAGATTCAGTTTGTTACCCGACTGCTTATTACTCGAAATCATCTCTCGTTTAAACTTGTCCACAAAAGAGGTTATTAAAACAACATCACTTATCTGCAAACGATGGCAACATCTTTGGACTCAACTTCCTACCCTCACTTTTGTAATTCGAGATGACTACCCAAATTATCCTGGTCCCGCCGATTACTGCCGCATTTACAAAAATGATACTTTTCTCGCCAATTACTATACTCATCTCGCCCATTACTTCTCCTTTATTGACAATACCCTAACTCAATGTCCTACCGATATGAACCTCACCAAATTTAAACTTAGGATTGTATACGACAGCCAGGTTTGTGCTCACTCTAAGTCACGGTTATTTACTTGGATTCGACATGCTATTACTCGTAACGTTCAAGAGGTTGATTTATTTATTTATGATGAGAGTTTTAGATACCCTGAAAGTTTTAGCTATGACGACGAGTTGTTTTTCAACAATTCATGTCTTGTCAGTATGTCACTTTCATCTTGTGTATTAAGTCCACCCAATGGCGTTATTCGTTGGGATAAACTTAAGTATCTCCGTATAGACAATGGGAGGTTAGATGAAGATGTAATGGGTAAAATATCGTCCGGAAGTCCTTGTTTGGAAACTCTGGAGTTGAACTTTTGTAAATTTGATGGGTTTTCGAGGAAGTCCTTGTTTGGAAACTTTGGAGTTGAACGATTGAACTGTGAAATGAAAACTTACGAATTGTTTGCCAATGGCGATGAGCGGTTTTGCGATAAGCAGTTTGGTATGAAACTTTCACGTTGTGTTTTTAATCCTCGTAACGCTAATGGTAATGCTTGGGGTAATCTTAGCTTTTTGTGTATTCTTTGTTATAAGAAATTAGATGAAGGTTCAATAGGAAAAATACTATCAGGAATTCCTTGCTTGGAAAGTTTGGAGTTGAAACATTGTTACGGTGTTAGACGGATTTATGTTGCTTCAACTAGTGTTAAAAACTTGGTGATCATTGATTATGTAGACGATCCGGGTTATATAGATACTCTAGAAATCGATGCTCCTAATATCTTGTCACTAACAATCAAAGGATCAATTGATTTGGAGAAGATCGTGTTGCTAAACATCTCTTCTTTAGTCAAAGCTGTCTTTGATTACAAGAGCAGCTTTCTTTATGACAGAAACCATGGACGAATAAAAGAAGAAAAAGATATGGAAGAAAAATTGCTTAAAGGACTTTTAGCAAACCTTGGTCATGTCAACGAGATTACACTAGAGAATGCTTGTTTAGAGGTAATATTTTCCTCATGAATGTCTTTTTTTTTCTTTCTTTTTTCTTCTTCCATTCGGGTTTGTTTGGTTATTAATAAGGGGCGTGATTGCCATTTCTAATAACTGTTTGCCCTGATTATACTTGGTTTATTTTCATTGCTTTAACAATGGTCTCGTTCAATTTGTAGGCTTTCTCTCGTCTGAAGAAAAAAAGTTTCTCTGAGGCTCGTTCCACTTCACGTAAAGAAAATATATTAAACTCCAGCCACAGCCACAGATTTTACTTGTTGATTATTATTTTATTATTTAGTTTCTGGGTAGCTATGGTTTCTAACCTTTTTGGTCGATTCATCTATTTGGGGTTGAACCGACCGCCACACATGCTCAAGCCGTGCAAGGCCCTCCCTTTTAAGTTTTAATCAAGTTTAGCGAGAGGAAGTTGGTAGAAGATGTTTCTGTGTGTTTATTCTTCCCTCCTGAAACTTAATTTTTCAACATCATCTGAAGTATTCCCGGTACCAATGTAGCAGGAGAACGTGTGAAACATATAATGTAGAACATTATCGTTAGTTAATGTCTCTTGATGTTTACATGTTTTAATGTACTGTTTCCTACTTCACTTGCGAGTGTTTTGCCTTGTTTTTGTTAGCTGGTGTGATGCTGAATTATCGTCTTCGACATGTTTTAATGTTGAGTACTTGTGCAAAACCCGAAATTTTATGTTAGCTGGTGCTGAATTATCGTCTTTGGCATGTTTTTAAAAGCTGGGTTCGTCTTTCACGAGTCATCTATTACAGCTACAAATCTTGAAACTGAACGGCTGAACTCGGTTTTAAAACTATATGTTATGCTTAAGACATCCATTCCAATGGTTGCTGTATGATTAAAACTGATGTTGTGCATATCTGATTCATGGTCTAATGAAATCATGCAAATGGTGTGAATGGATCCACGAACTGGACGATTACATATTACTAGTGAGTCAGGCCTTTTACATATTACTAGTTGTTGTCTGCTTGGATCTTCTCTACGCCCTAATCGAGTTTTGTTGATATGCGTTGCAAAATTAAAGAGCACTGCAAGTATGTAACAGAGTAATCGAAACTAGGTACCCATAAGAAACAAATGATTAGAGAATAAGCTATATTACATGTTAAGTTTTACAAGACAAAATGAGCTATCGACTGAAAGACCGCAAAATACAAGCAATGGATCTCGATGCACGTCAAAAGATGTTGTACAATTTCTTTAATGCATCTTCTACAGCACAAAAATCTATTTCAAAACCATAGCTTTGACCGCCATATTGAACATAAAGGTAGGACTTGGGAGATGAAGGCGGCGGCACAAGTTGAAAAAGTGGTGGTAAATCCTCCACGGGTAGCGGTGATAAGATGGCTTCCTTATTTTTGGAGTAATAAACATCAGCAAGGAGGAGCCAAATGAGATCAGGATCAATGGATGCAAGTCCTCTAAGGGCGTTCTCACAGATGCATCTCTGAGTCCACCGACACCACTGCACGCTATCCCCACAACAATCCCACTCACCTTCTTAACAACACTTTCAAAAGCCGAAGCACTCTTCTTGTCCCCTGATATCTCAGCTATTATCTCCAGCACCGCCACCTGGACCTTCAAATCTGAAATCTCAGCCGTTAGCTCATCCTCTGAAGGCATTGAACCACTTCTGTATGGAAGTTGCAAGACTCTTCTTTCTTTAGAATTCAAGGGCTTTTTCTGGAACGGGGATGCGCCTACAAGTTTCGAAAGGTGTGACCCGTCAGTGTGGAAACGCAGAGAAAAAGTCACCTCCACATATTTGCACTGATCTACTAATCACGGCAGCACATCGCCTAGTCGTCTGCATTATTAGTTTCACATTATGCAACTTCATATCAAATAAATGGGTCAACTCGGGCTAAAATTTATCTCTAACGAGTAAACAAAAAAAATTTGAAAAACGAAATGCGTCAAAAATGAGCCACGATGTACTTAGATGCATAAAACCAACATATATCATTAAAATCCAATAGATCAGACTACTGTTAGAATTAATAGTTAGTAATTATATTTGACACATTAATTATTTATCTGTAAAAAAACAAGAACTTTGAATAAAAAGGTGCTTTGGGTGAACCTGCTTCCACCCGTACCATAATATGACCCCATTTTGACCAGAATACCCATTTTGACCCATTACGCAATCCAACCAACCTGCGATTTTGCTACCTCTAAATACCAAAGACGAGATATATTAGAACGTGTTCTTACCAGTGGTTTACCATTTCGGATACAGGCAATCAAGAAGGGCCAAATTTTATTCATGGCCGGGAGTAGCCGGTTTTCATCAGTTCCATCATTCTCAGCATCAAGAGTATCTGCAAGATCGTGAAGTGAATATGATTGTAAAGTTTCTATAAGGACCTCCCTGGTTCTTGTCTCCTGTTTATAGGATTTTTCCACTTCCACAAGTGCTACGATTCCATCC
Organism: Glebionis coronaria; assembly: GCA_025667525.1. Lineage (NCBI taxonomy): Eukaryota > Viridiplantae > Streptophyta > Magnoliopsida > Asterales > Asteraceae > Glebionis > Glebionis coronaria. Next base: position 608,824,704 of record CM046880.1, read on the forward strand.
TGGAAACGTATACATTTATGAAGAAGATAAACACATAAAACACAGTCATAGCAAATGTTTGAAAAACAAATAGTATTACTACCTCAACTATATCCAAGGCTATCAAGCATGCTGTTTGCTTCAAGGAACTAAGTAGAGGAGTAGCTGCCGTGATACAAGAAATAGATATAGATCCAACCATGCATCTGTAGCTCTTGGATTCCTTCAGCTTAAAAAAGACAGCATCCAATTGCTCCGTATACTTATCAGCATCTTCTTCAAGACTCGAGTGATCACCATCATCAACTCCGTTCACTGTTTTCCTTTCCAAGTTAGACAATTCAGACTTCACGTGTTTATGGTATGCCTCTGCTTGAAAGGGGAGTGAACAAGCCTCGAGTTTTGAAGCCTTTGCAATTTCTGCCACTGCCTAAGAAAAAATTTAGTTACAACATAATCGAGAATAACTTCAACCTACAAATATAGATAACAAGGTCTTTGACAACCAAAGTCGAGGTAAAACATTAAGAAAATGGAAACTGTAAAAAGATGAGTCGTTTGTGAGCATCTAAATGCTAAACTAACAATTATAAAACCTTATACATTACACGAAACCAAGTTTACTAAACATTTACCTTCAAAAAGGAAGTGGTCAGCTCAGGGTGTTGATGCCGGCCAAGAATCTCAAGTTCCTGTGAGATAGAGCGCATCTGTGCAAATTTTTCATGTTAAGTTTAGATGTTTTTTTAAACATGAAACACAACACATGTGGTAAAACATACAGGCTCCTCCATCAATGGTAATATTTTGTGTGCCACGCCAATGTAGGATAAAATAGCTGCAAGAACACTTGGAACATGAGGATTTAGATCCAAATGGCGCAGCTGCCGACAAATCGAATCAATTACATAGTCTGAATTTGCCAAAACTAAGTGGCCAACCTGTAAAGAATGTTAGGGGTTATGTGAGGATTAGTCATAAATAGTGATGCTGAATTTGTACAGAGACTGCAAGTTCACCGTTGGATAATTGGATGTAGCTGAAATCACATGTAAAACAGTATCTGATGCACGTTTGATTTGGAAGCTTGAGCAAATAAGATTTTCTAATAGCACATAAAGAGACGAATGAAGAAACCCGCTTGACACAAAATCACTCTTGAGGAAAATATTAAAGATCCCAATCCCGTCAATCAGTACCTGTTTCAAGCAAAAGAATCAATAGATATAATGACAAATAGTCCAGTTTAAGATCAAATAAATTGAATATATTTACCTGATGCAGCATTGCATTATCATGGAAAAAATGTACATTAATATCTCCAGCTACAACATTGGATTGTTCTAACGGTAAATTCCAGATTTCGGGTGATAAATACTCATGCAATATACTACCGATGCTATCAATTAACTGACTTCGTTGATCCTTCTTTGAGGAAACATCCCAACCAGATATGTTATTACGAAACATTATCTTCAAATTATCAACAGCTTGATCCGATAAACCAAATACCATCTCGTTCAAGATGCATACAGCAGTACTAGCTTGTCTGACAAGCTTCCCTGAATTAGTCCTCTTGTACCAAGACTGCCAGCTCTCATTCATGTAATCCTTATTTCGGACATCGCCAATTAATTTACGCAAGTAGCTAAGTAGAATATCTTTGATAATTGAAAAATTCCCCTCACTTCGAGAACCTGCTATGGTACATACTTTTTTAAGCACAGGATAGAAATATACAATCAGCCAAAGGATAAAGTTACAAGGGGTGTATGGAATTGTGATGTGAGCCTGAATATCTCAGTATAGTGTTTTCAAGTAGCATATCATCGGTTTCTAGTGTTTGGGTAGGATGACTTCGATTCTAATGATAGGGTCGGATAACAGTTTTGGAAATTATGTTATGTTTACACGTAGCTGCAATTGATGATTATCCACTGTTTATGATCATCTCATGTAGTCCTGGTGCCATTGTTGGCTTATTTACCTATTCAGTTATTTTGGAGCGGCTAACTTCTTAAAAGAAGAAACAAGCTTAGTGTCTATGAGTATTGGAACACTTTCTTTTGTAAAATCTACCCAACACGATTTATAGCTGAATTTAGTTACTAGACGTATCAAGCTAAAATATCAAGCAAGATCAAAGTCACTACATATGATGTGATGATAGTTCAGATGTGAATATGTGATTGGCTTTGATGTTTTCAAGAACGTACTTCTTTCTCAGAACACATTCACATATAGTTTAACATGTCCTACACTTGATGATAACATCTAAATACCCCCAAATAGAAAACAGAACAAGTACCGGTTAAATATATCAGCAAAATCACGTTAACGTTGTAGGTGATGCCTCCCACTTGATGAGAATAAACTTTCGAGAAACATCTGAGCTGCTTCCGACACATCTTCATCATCATCACAAACTAGAGCACATAAACATTCCTGAAAAGACGGATCAATTACCAGCTTACAAATATTTGTGCGAACTACAAATCCAAATAATGCAATTAAGGATAACTTAATCTTACCAGAAGCATTAGTCTGCTTTCCTTCAGTGTGCGACTGCATGTGGTCAAGAGTCCTTGTATAGCAGCCATGGTCCCCTGTCTCACCCTCTTAACTGGATCAACGCAAAGCTAAAAATAAAACACAATGCATTTAGCAGCAAATTGAACATGGTAATTGCCAAATAATTGAATCACGCGGACTTACATGTGGAAAAGTTGCCGACAAAAATTTGTTTACATGAGTAGAAGCTGTTGTAATCCAATCTTTTGTACGTTCCACGTGCATGGACTTTTTAACATCAGATTGTGAAGACTCTTGGATTGCCTTTTTCTCTACAAGTTGCCCATGATCTTGCTTTTTCAAGTGCCGTAACTCCTCTAGAAATGAGAGCGGGGACTTGTCCACATTCAAATCAATATTACTGTCGTCGAGACTGGATATATTAGCCTCGTCTGGAAGAACTATCATGAGAAACTCGGTCAAAGCTCTAAGTGCTTGGTCCATAGCTACCGTACTTCCAGCAGCCCCACTAATCATTGTTTTCGACACGTGCAACACTTTTCCAATCTGACTAACGACCCGAGGTAAAAAGAACGCTAGTTGATCTGCTGTACCAACCTGCAACAACATATACTAGAATGTAAGTATACTGTAAACCTATTCTAACCCTACACAATGTTGTTTATGCTTATAAGTTACCTTTCCGACAAGCACACGAAGAGTGACGAACGCCTCTACACGAATCTTAGAACTGCCTTTATGTCCCCGTGCTGCCTCAACATCAGCAACCTACGCAAAACAATCCAAAATAAAGGTTCTATCTTTATATATAATATTGGCACATAGCCATAGTAAATATTACTTCAAACGAACACATACTTTTAACAGAAGTGACAGCCAGTGTCCGACAGCAACAGCCGCAGACTCAGATCGAAGGAACGCAAGTAAACACTCCTCAACGTCTATCTCATTTACCGGGAACGACGGGGAATATCTAGTGTCTACAAGCCTAGGCAGCGATTTCAGCTGCTTGCATTCACAAGACGGGTCAGAGCAGAAACATAGACCGTTAAGCAGGGCCTTAAAACACCTGATAACACCTTCACGAAACTCCTCTGAAGCTTGGGATGGAGTTAGCAAGGCTGCGTTTGTCAGTTTTTTCAAAAGTACAACCATCTGCATTTATAATATTTTCAACCCGTTAATAAAAAGATCCACATTTAACGAACGTGTGTGATTGAAATAGTAGCTACCTGGTCAAGGGACGGCACATGACACTTCGTTAAAAGATGTTCCAAACAACGAAGTGCACCTTCTGCCACAGCATCGCTTATTTTACGAGGTTGGTTATTTCTACATTCGACTGCGGCTTCTAACAGAAGCACCAAGGGAAACAAAGTATAGCTAATGAAAAGACAAAATAAAAAAAAACATAAAAATTTGGAACGCCCAAAAAACATATACCAAGGGGATGTTTGTTTTAGCTTATATAACGTAAGCCCATTTCGGCTTATATAACATACGCTTCAATTTTGTGGCTTATATGGAGACATATGGGATTATATACATAATAAACTTATATAAGCCCATAAGTCTCCAAATAAGCTAAGCTGAAATATGATTTATTTTCGGCTTATATAACATAAAGCCCCAATTTTGTAGCTTATTTGGAGACATGTGGGCTTATATAAGTTTCTCATGATATAAAAACTTATATGAGCCCACAAGTCTCCAAATAAGCTTTAAAATCTAAGGTTTATAAAATATACGCCAAAATCTGGTTTAATTTCGGCTTATATAACATAAAGCCCCAATTTTGTAAGCTTGTTTGGAGACTTGTAGGCTTATATAAAGTTTATTATGATATAATAAACTTGTATAAGCCCATAAGTCTCCAAATAAGTTTAAAAAATTAGGGTTTATGAGATAAAAGCCGAAATATGGCTTATTTTCGGCTTATAACTTATATAACATAAAGCCCCAATTTTGTTTGGAGACTTAAGAGCTTATATAAGTTAATAAACTTATATAAGCCGATAAGTCTCCAAATAAGCCACAAAATTGGGGCTTACGTTATATAAGCCAAAAATATGCCATATTTCGGGTTATATTTCATAAACCCTAATTTTTTTAAGCTTATTGGAGACTTAAGAGCTTATATAAGTTTACGATATGATAACAAAGTTAGATTATCCCATAAGTCTCCAAATAAGCCATCAAATTGAGGCTTACATTATATAAGCTAAAACAAACAGCCCCGAAATGGGGTTACGTTATATAAAGTAAGACTTACTCGAAGAAAGGCTGAAGATGGTCAGGATTAGATTGTCGAATGAAACCAACAAGATTATTAAAAACATCATCTTGATTATTATTATGATTCTGATTATTATTAAGGTTTGGGTTTTGAAGTAAGTGTAAGAGCTGCAAGCAGTAAACTTTTAATTCAGAGAACAAAACCCCATTATTATTGCTTTCTTCCATAATCATTAAATACATCAAATCCATCAAATTCAATTCAAATATTTGATTTTTATAATCAAAACCCAAAACCCTGTTTCATTTTCTTGTAAGGGGGTGTTTGGGATTGTTCTTTTTTTTTGGATTTACAGTATTGGTCCTTATGGTTTGCGTTGACAGCAATAGTTTATTCCTTGAATGAAAGAAAATGCATTATTTGGCTCTATTTAATGAATGTTATCCATCGTTAATCCTTTATTCTAACGCTCGTTAATACTCCTCGTGTGTTTCTCGTTTTAGTACTCCTTCCGTCTAGTAAAAAATTCTTCATAATTTTATTTTTGTTTGAGTTACCTACATAAATGGTTCATGTGGTTTGTTAAATTTTACGAATTTGAATATTTTTTATTTTGTGATAAATTTGGTTCCTGTGGTTTTGTTTTGACGTGTATCGAATTCAGTCTATTTTGTTTAGAAAAGGTATGTAAAATGATCAAAATGCCCTTACTTTCTACTTTATGTTTATTTTTTTGGTGAGGATATTTTGGTTATTTAATGTCAAAATGGACTGAATCCGATACATGTTAAAACCACAAGGACCGAATCTATTACAATATTAAAAAATGGACTAAATTCGTAATTTCGAGCAAACCACATGGTCCGATTTTGTAGTTAACTCTTTTTATTTTTTGTGTTTTGCTGGATCCTATACTTTTGGTCCATGTGTTTTTTAAAAGGGGTCATGTCCTTGTGGTTTTGACCTATTACAGTGGTCCTTGTGGTTTGTTCGTAAAAAGACTAATTTGTAACGAGTTAAAATCACAAGGACATATGACACGCATAAGAAAGTACGGGGACTCAAAGTGTAAGATTCGACAAAGCGCAAGAAAGATTTGAAATGATAAGAGTTAACTGCATAAATCGTTCATGTGGTTTTTTGGGTTTAATGGTTTCGTGCTTTTGGAAAATATTTAACAGATAATCTTCTTTTGGTTTTTACCCTTAACGGGTTTGGTTCATTGACCGCTCCACTAGTCCCGTCAATGACTAAATCCAATACGATACTAGTGTGAAGGGATCAAAACCGATATGAACTTAGTGATAAAGGGATCAAACCTGATATGAGTCAAAACTTATGAAAAAATGATCCATCAAATTTTTTTTGAAAAATCGAAATTCGTCAAACCCGATAAATCACAAAAACGATTCATGCAATTAAATTTAACGATAAAAATGACTTTTTTATTATTAATCAGACGTATCATAACTTTTTCAATTTTTGTTTGTAAACAAGTTTTTTTAACGGATATAAATTCATCACCTTGCTGCTAATATAATTAAAAGATACGCAATAAACATTTGAGATCACAATATTTTTAATACACGTATAAATTTAATAGAATGCTTAAAAGGCATAATAGTTTTACGTATAAATATAAAACATGAATTTCTAAGTTAGAACCTAGTACATAATTTGTGTTTGGAATGTACATTTGAATGGGTTGACGAGTTAAATTCGGGTTTAAATATTTTTAATGCAAAGCGACACATGATTTTTTTTTAAGAAATAAGAAGTGACATGTATTTTTTGTCATTTAAGAAACTCATCTTTAACTCACCCCTTACTCCCACCCACTTAAATCGACGTAGTAAATTGTAAGTAGAGCAAGTAATCTATCACATGCATTTATTGTCAAGTTTATTATTTAGGTAGGAGTAGATTTATTCAATGCATCAATTATAGATTGTTGCTTATGATTTTCAATTTTCTTTTACTTCTTACCAACTAAGGTGTTAATTTTGGTAGGTTTCAAATTTATAGTGTCTACTCTATTTTACTCCTTTATATTCTCGACAAAGTACTCCCCATTCTTACCACCTATCAAAGATGTTACTTTCTTTTCTTCATTTATTTCTCTCCATCTTTTCACCTACCATACTTCACACTCATTTCTCTCTTGACCCATCTTATCTTGCCACCTTAAGCTACGAGGGGTATGCACTTTGCAACTGAGACACGTCGTTATCAACTATTTCAACATGCCTTTTTTGTCTTGACAGTGGTGTTATTTGTGGGCTAATCTATCTTCATACAAAAGGTTAGTTATTGTAGTATTTGTTTTGTTTGGTATGATCAAGTTTGTTTTTTAATTAATGTAAGTATGATACAAGACTAGGATTTGTTGACTCTTGGTTTAAAGCTTGTTTTTTTGTCTTAACTATATTAATAGTTTTAGCTTTTTGTAACTATTTTAAATGTGTTTGTGTCTGATCTGTTTAATACTTTTAAATATGACTTTATTTTGAGAACCCATTTAAGTGCGAGAATTAACAAACCATCACAAACATACATGCACGCCATTAATAATCGTTTTATTTAGCATATATTATAAAAAGAATAAATATTTCTTAAAAAACATATTTGTTCTGATCAATTGAATACAAATTGAAAATGCAAATATGTTCAAGAACTTAAATGTGTTTCAACTTAAGCCAGACTTGTGCTTTACAGAGCCAATCCTATTGCTAATTGTACGAGTCGCCTTATAATGCACCAAAGACTATATCTTTAGACTACATCATTCATAAGTAATACTTTTATAGGCACAAGACACTCATTTGTAAAAATCTTTAAGGCTCTTGGGAAGATCCGCAATATGCCTTTCCACCTCTTCGTAATCGAAACAAAAAAACCTAAAAAATTGTTACCAATAAACTTTTCCATCATCATCCCCCAACTCGTCCTTCAGTGTCTTGGTTCCATCTATAATTCTAGGCGGGAAGGCGAATATATAGGTTTACCAATTTCTCATAAAACAAATAAGTTAGACAGGTGTATCGTGTCTTGGAGTGGTTTGATTTGTGGGTGTATCGTGTGCTTGGTTTGTTGGAGTGGTTTGATTTGTTTGATGGGCTGCCACGTCTTCTACGGCTGCAATGACACATGCGTCGAACTTACTGCCCCAATCAGTCACATGCTTACCATCAACATTACGAATTATGATGGAACGATTTAGATAATTTATTATGTCATGGGGCATGGGTTTAGTATCGTACAAGAAGTTTCCAAGGTCTTCGATATATCTAAGACGATCAATAGGCGAGGAGAAGCAAATGTGGTTGCACAATCTCCAGTTATCGTGTTGACTCGTTCAACATGTTTGAAAAACGTATTTAATGTAAGACATTCAACTAATAAGTAACTTTATAAAAATTGGGTCGTAGCCAATAACATCATGTTGTAAATAATAAGTATATAGATACATATGCTTTTGGCGAGACCACACGAAGCTTCTTTAGAAGATTCCAAAGTTCTTCATTTTCCTCTATCTTCCATATGTCTTTAGACTGACTACCTTTGGAAATATACATCACTATATCTAGACCCGCATCAGTATTATGTTGTTTCGAGCTCTAAAAAGAAAGCAAAATATATAAGTACATTCACATAAAATTTTGGGTACAATAATCTATTACACTCAAATGAATACTAACATTATGGATCATCAAAAAGGGACACAAATTCCTTTATACACACAATCTTTACCATTCCATCTCCATTTAACGATATGGTATACGGACTAAGGTTTTTGTGGCCTAATTGTCTGGTGTGTAAGTGACTTATTCCAGAAACCAAACCCCTGCACGAAAAGAAACAACAAAAATTAAGTATAATGATAGTTTTAAACTATCATGTCACTATATCGATTTAAAGTTATAATCAAGCTTATAAAGAATGGGGAGTATAATGATAGTTTTGAAGTTATACCTTATGAACGTTTCTTACGTTTCATTCATCTTTGTGAATTTGGTGTCCCTGGTACAATTATAGATACGATCATACAATGTCGTTTTAAATAGTTAAGGTTTCTTGATTGGGAGATGGATGACGAGTGTGTATACTTTTCTTATGAACATTGTAAAACGACATTGTATGATCATATATGTAATAGTATCCGAGACACAAAATTCACAAAGATGAATGAACCGTCCGAAAAGGTCATAAGGTATAACTTTAAAACTATCATTTACTTCCGTTCGTTATAAGCGCGGTTATAACTTTAAATCGGTACAATTACATGATAGTTTAAAACTATCATTATACTTAATTTTTGTTGTTTCCTTTCATTAGGGGTTTGGTTTCTAGAATAAGTCACTTACACACCAGACAATTTGGCCACAAAAACCTTAGTCGCGGACCATATTGTTAAATGAAAAGGGAATGGTAAAGATTGTGTGCGTAGAGAAACTCGTGTCCCTAGTGGATGATCCAGAAGGCTAGTATTCATTTGAGTGTATTTGCTTATTATACTCAATTTTTTATGTCTTACTTATATATTTTGTTTACTTTTTACAGCTCGAAATAACGATCTTTATTATGTGGGGCAGGCGATAGTGATGTATATTTCCAATGGAGTGTAAAAGTCTCCCAAGATGGTAGTAGAGGAGTTTTATCGAAAGGTAGTCAGTTTAAAGACATATGGAAGATATAGGAAAACGGAGAACTTTGGAATCTTCGTGTGGTCTTGCTAGAAGCGTTTGTATCTATATACTTATTATTTACAACATGAATGTTATTGGTTACATCCCAATTTTTTAAAGTTACTTATTAGTTAAATGTCTTGAATTAAATATGCTTTTTAAACGTGTTAAATAGGTCAACAGAATCACTAGAGAGATTGTGCAACCACATTTTCTTCTCATCGCCTATTAATCGTCTTAGATATTTTGAAGACCTTGGAAACTTCTTGTACAATACTAAACCATGCCCATGACATAATAAATTATCTAAATCGATAAATTGTAAATTGTGATGCTGATGGTAAGCCTATGACTTATTGGGCTAGTAAGTTCGACGTAGATGTCATTGCAGCCATAAAAGATGTGGCGGCCCATCAAACATATAAAGCCACTCCAACAAACCAAACACAAACTACTCCAACAAAACAAGCACATGATACACCCACAAGACGCGATACACTTGTTAAACTCATACGTTTTATGAGAAATGGGTACACCCATAGGTTCACCTTCCCGCCCAGAATTACAGATGGAACCAAGACATTGAAGGGCGAGTTGAGGGATGATGCTGATATGATGGGAGAGTTTTTTCCGTAACAAATTTTCAGGTTTTTTTTGTGTCGGTTTATGGGTATCTTGTGCCTGCAAAAGTATTACTTATGAATGATGTAGTCTAAAGATATTGTCTTTGGTACATTATAAGGCGACTAGTACAATTACCAGTGAGATTTACTATGTAAAGCACAAATCGTTCAAGTGTACATTCAGTTGCATGTAGTGTATTTCTAGAAATGTTGGTAAGCATTATTTGGCTTAGATTGACAAAAAACAAATAACTTTTACGTAAAAAAAGCTTGTTAATTAAATTGGTCGTACTTAAATATAAAGTGTTTTTAAGATCGGAAAAACCGACTAGAAACCGAACCATCCAAAAATCAAGGGTTTCGGTTTTTGGTTTTATAAAAACCGAATATTTTGATTTTAACCAAAAATTGACTCAAACCGAACCATGCGTATGGAAGAGAAAAACAAATTATATGTTTTAGGGATGATAAGATGAAAAAAAGAGATTGTACATTCATTTTAATGATGATGGATAAAAAGAGAAATAGTATACCCTATTTTTAACAGTCAATATAATTCAAACTGACAGTGTAATGAAAATAGACCAAAAGTGTTACATTAACTTTTGTAAAAATGACACACTCAAATTTTGCAGATGGTTATTTATTGAAGAAAATTGAACATAAATTTTAAGTCAAAGGAATCTGAAAGTAAAACAGACACCCAAAATCTTACAGTTAGTAAATATGACAGTTTTTGATCTTATTATAACAAACTTTTATTTATGTTTTGTTGTTTGCATGCAGCAAATCAATTTTTGTCTCGTAGGATTCCCTTCCTTTTCAATTCATGGATTGTTCGTCATTTATCCCAACTAGATTATTTTTAACTTTTTTTTACTATATGCTTATTTGAGATACAAAACAACCTTCAAACTAGCTATCAAACTAATTTGATTAGAACTTCAGTATGAGTAAACCTTGTGATCGCAAAATGTACTTGTAATTCTAAAATCTAATTCAACAACAACCTAACAGATATAACAGAGACAGTTGACGATCTAAATAACTACAAAACAACTAATTCGATTAAATAAAAAGGGATGCATTCAAAATGTACGTAACAAACTAACTAATTCAATTAGAACACATGCATTCCAAATGTATGTCATTAGCTCAAAAAAACATCTCATTGAACAACCGAATCAGTTGAGGATCTGAATAACTAGCAAACGCGTAATTCGATTAGAATCTAGGTACCTAATGAGCTCAAATTTTTCAATATATAACGGAATGAGTTGAAGATCTAACTAAGTAACACATGCATTCAAAATTTAGCTAAAAATCAGGTGAATTAAGAAGCTAATTCGATTAGAACCTCGGTATGAGTAAACACCTAATCAGCTCAATTAACAACACCTAATTCAACAACCTTAACTGAAAATAGCATAATCAGTTGAGGATCTAACTAATTAAGTAATTCCATTAGAACGAGTAAACAAATCACATGCATAAAAAATGTAGCTAATCAGTTGAATCTAACTAACTAGCAAACTAATTTGATTAGAATCTCGGTACAAGTAAACACCTAATCAGGTCGATTAACAACATCTAACTTGACTAATGTGATTAGAATGAGTAAACAAAACACATTCATTTATAATGTACCTAATTAGCTCAAAAACATCTTATTAAATAACAGAATTAGTTAAGGATCTAACAAACTAATTCAGTTAGAACCTCAGTCCGATTAAACAACGAAATGAGTTGAAGATCTAACTAACTAACTAAGTAACACATCCATTTCATTAACAACATTCATCCAATCATTGGGTATCTGTAGCTCACCATTGATCATTAAGTCTGAAACTTTTGCTGAGTTAGAGCATCCTGCACTAAAAATTTTCCTTCTAGTTGCAATATTTGCCAGAGGACCAATTTCACTCCAGTTCTCATCCCATGCCATTGTATCCTCTCCATTTCCCAAACAACACAAACTATGAGGTCGAACTTCATCTCTAAGCTCAAACAATTTCCTCCATTTCGCAACTAATTGGAATTTCCCATATACTTGTATCTTTCAATTCTAGAAGATGAATGTTAGAAAACCCAAGGCGATATATTTACGAAAAACCTTTTGTTTCTTGCATTTTATTTTTTACATCAGCGGTTCATACTCTGTTCTGGCGGGATTGGGTATGTTGTTGTTGTTGATATATATATATATGAAAAAGCATAGAAACTTCTCAAGTCAATGATATGAAGTATAATATATTTTTTTGGGTAAAGGTTTACCCCGGTAAATTTGTATCAATCACAGAAACAGTAAGTAAAATGGAATGTGGTTGAGTACCACATTAACCTCTAGCTAAGCTTGAACTATCATTATAGCAAGCTCTAATATTTAATAATTTAACTATATCTATAAACAGGTTGGATGCTTGGAATTGGGTTGAGAATTTTACCTAAACCTAATCTGTTTATTAAACGGGTAGTTGTGTCGACCCATTTACAACCCAAACCCGTGAATCCTCAACCCTAACCTGTATATTCTTGTGTTGGCCTTGTCTCGATCTCGTATGTTATATGAGATTTGCTTATGTCATCCACTCATCTGCATAAATTTTAGTTGACGTATAAGTTTCACCATGTGGTGTATACATTGACATAATTATCTGATTATGTAACTCGGAGAGAGTCTTTATTTTATATCCGTGAATTTTACTAGTCTTGTCATTTTACTAGAATTAAGGCGAAAGTGAGACTATAACGTAATTTTTAGGTTTTTATTACCTTGTTAACTGATATTTGCTTGCTCTATGGAAAAAAATGCTACTTGATAAGTAACTAGAAAGAGCTTTTAGGGTGATATATGTTGCTATCGGTTAGTACTTTCCCATAACAGAGTTTACCGACTAATCAATTTTGCAATTACGAGGTTGGAAATTCTTATAATTCGTATGCACGGATTTTAGTAGTTTTCTCTTTTATAAGAATCAAGGCAAAAAGAAAAGAGTTTAACCGATTAACCAATTTTGTTATATTTGCAGGGTTTGTGTTTTGAAATGTTTCTCATGTTGTTTTTCTTTGAACAATGCAGTTGTATGTTGTGCAGTTTCATCTATTCCTCACTTGTGTTTTGTTTCTTAGTCGAGAAGGTTTCCGTAAAGCATGCATGAGGGCAGATATTAGTGAAAGTTTATGGAAATAAATTTAATAGTCGTGTGTTAGGATCGAACTCGGGATTATGGGATTACACACAATACGTAAAGGGTTAATGTATTTATTATATTTATTGAATTAAACCAAGCTTTAACTTAACGGTTGTTTAAATAATTAATAGTTAAGTATTGACAAGCGTTTGTGGAATAAAAGGAGGGTTGGAAAGTTCTGCAAACACCCTTGGGGTGTGTTTCGACCGTCGGCCAAACAAGGGGGAAAAGGGAAAGATTTTATTTCCTTATTCGTCTATGACTTGGAAAAAAAGTTTGTCTAACCTATATAAACACCCCTTGACCTCATTATTTTTTCCATCCCTTGTCTTTTCTCTCCTCTAGCCGATCGCAAGAATCGAACCCCTTAGTGTGTCGGTTGGTTTTGTTTGGTTTTAGGCTTTGCTATTATCTAGTCCTAGCCCTTCTCTAGGGTTGTTGGATAGATTTTACACAAGCGTAGAAGCCCGGTTTACACATGCTAGAATCATGATTAGCTCATTGCATTATGTATGTACAAGAGCGTAATATAGTCTCTCTTTAGACTATCTTGGTAGTATTCGTTATAAACCCTAATTGGTGGTTCGTTGGTGTTCTTGTGGATTTGCTCTAGTTAAAAGGTATGTAACCCTAAATCAATTAATTATGAATGTGTTATTAATTATGATCTTGTTAAATCGCCTCCGCTATGTTATATAAGGTAAAACAAACAGACCCTATACTTATATATATAAGCCCGTAAGTCTCCAAATAAGGCACAAAATTAAGGCTTAGGTTAAATAAAGAAGATAAAGTTAGACTTACTCGAAGAAAGGCTGAAGATGGGCAGGATTAGATTGTCGAACGAAACCAACAAGATTATTAAAAACATAAGCTTCAATTTTGTGGCTTATTTGGAGACTTATAGGGGTATATAAGTTTATTAAGCCCATAAGTCTCCAAATAAGCATAAAAATTAAGGTTTCTGAAATATAAGCCAAAATATGGTTTATTTTCGGCTTATATAACATAAAGCCCCAATTTTGTGACTAATTTGGAGACTTACGGGCTTATATAAGTTTATCATGATATAATAAACTCATATAAGCCCATAAGTCTCGAAATAAGCCATAAAATTGAGGCTTAGGTAACGTAAGCGGGAAAAACATATACTAAGGGGATGTTTGTTTTAGGTTATAGAATGTAAGCCCATTCAATTTTTGTGGCTTATTTAGAGACATATGGGCTTTATAAGTTTATTATCCATAAGTCTCCAAATAAGCTTAAAAATTAAGTTTTATGAAATCCAATCCAGAAATATGGTTTAATTTCGGCTTATATAATATAAGCGTCAATTTTATGGCTTATTTTGAGCCTTAAGGTCTTATATAAAGTTTATCATGATATAATAAACTTATAATGTAAGCCCATTTCAGCTTATATAACATAAGCCTCAATTTTGTAGTTTATTTGGAGGTTTATGGGCTTATATAAGTTTATTATATCATGATAAACTTACATAAACCCGTAAGTCTCAAAATAAGTCACAAAATTGGGGCTTTATGTTATATAAGTAAAAAATAAGCCATATTTTCGGCTTATATTCCATAAACCCTAATTTTTTAAGCTTATTTGGAGACTTATGGGCTTATATAAGTTTATTATATCATAACAAACTTAGATTATCCCATAAGTCTCCAAATAAGCCACAAAATTGGAGGTTTATGTTATATAAGCTAAAACAAACAGCCTCTAAACTTATATAACCCCGTAAGTCTCGAAATAAGGCACAAAATTGAAGCTTATGTTATATAAGCCGAAATATGGTTTATTTTCGGCTTATATAACATAAAGCCCCAATTTTTTGGCTTATTTGGAGACTAGGGGATATAATAAACTTATATAAGCCCGTAAGTATCGAAATAAGCCACAAAATTGAGGCTTATGTAACGTAAGCCGGAATGGGGTTACGTTATATAAATAAAGAAGATAAAGTAAGACTTACTCGAAGAAAGGCTAAAGATGGGCAGGATTAGATTGTCGAATGAAACCAACAAGATTATTAAAAACATCATCTTGATTTTAATTCTGATTATTAAGGTTTGGGTTTTGAAGTAAGTGTAACAATTCCAAGCAGTAAACTTTTAATTCATAGAACAAAACCCCATGATTATTGCTTTCTTCCATAATCATCAAATCCATCAAATTTAAAGATTTAATCAAAACCCAAAACCCTGTTCCATTTTCTTGTAAGGGGGTGTTTGGGATTGTTCTTATGTTTTTTGGATTTACATTACTGGTCCTTATGGTTTATGTTGAAAGCAATAGTTAGGGCGCGTTTAGTTGGAAAATATTTTTTATCAATTTTTATTTTTTGTTTTGTAGAAAAAGAAAAAAGATTTTCTTTTTCACAAAACAATTAAAAATTTAGAAATCGCGTTGGAGAAATATGTGTTTGTGTTTTCCATTTTCCAAAACTATAAACGTTTGGTACGACTGAATCGTTGAGAATGGAAATACACTAAAGAATGGAATGAGAGAGAAAGAGAATGAGTTTAATATTACAGAATGGATTACATTGTTTGATCACAATAGAGAGAGAAGAATGAAAAAATCTATCCAAACATATATCCATGTCATATTACATTTATGTAATCTTAAATTATCATTTAAACTAATATTTATCATCAGATAGTAATCATTCAAGTCATTTGATAATTTTTTATTATTGTAGACATCGTAAGAAGAATTCAACAAAATATAACACTATCATGAATTTAGGAACAAAGTGATCAAACATATGATATGTAACAATTAGAAAACTTGTTAATTAGTACCGAAGTGAAGTGGTAAAGGAGCAAACTCGGATGGAATAATAATATATTTCACTATTTCATAAATAAAAAAGGTTTGATGGTGGTTGCATGAACAATTTAATACTCTTAGCCATTGAAATAAAGATGAGCGATCAACATGTATGAGCAAGAGTAACTCTAACGAGATGTAAACCAGAGACACGATCTGACAACGACGAATCCAATTAACTAATTTTCTATGAAGGGGAAGAGACATGCTTGAGAAATAATATTAATCATCAGTGAAGAGGATGAAGTTTCAAGAAAATTATCAGAGAGAATTAGGTCTTCAAAATACTCAGCTTTTAAAAGCATGTGTAATGCACATGACAAGGATCTCTTTTAAATAGTTCATTCTTGACCGTTCTCTACTTTTTGAGAAGAATCAAAATGGTGGAATAAGAATCCATTTTTCATTCTTCAATATTATTCTCCTACTCAAACAAACACGAGAAATGACTCAATTCCGTTTCTTACCTTTCCATTCCATCATACCAAACACCCCCTAAAGGAAACAAATGGGGGAAATGAATTTTCTGTGTCTAAAGGAAAACCTTGAAAACAAACAAAAAAGAGTTTTTTTGTTTTGTGTGCAAAAGGGTAAAACATGGATTTTGTATTTTCTAGAAAATATTTTTGAAAAACGATGATTTGAACGCGTTTTCTACAACCTTAGTTTCTTGAATGCAATAAAATGCAATACTTCTCCCTAACTGATGAATTGTATTTATCGTTACTCCTTTCTTCTAATGCTCGCGAATTCTACTAGTGTGTTTCTTGTTTTTCTACTCCTTCGGTCTAGTAAAAAATTGTTCATAATTTTATTTTTGTTTGAGTTGACTACATAAATGGTTCATGTGGTTTGTTAAAAATTATGAATTTAGTTTATTTTCAATTTTGTGAAAAATCTGGTTCATGTGGTTTTGACATGTATCGAATTCAGTCTATTTTGTCTAAAAAGGTATGTGAAATGATCAAAACACCTCTACCTTCTACCTTATATTTATATTTTTGGTGAGGGTATTTTGGTCATTTCATGTCAAAATGCACTGAATCTGATACATGTTAAAACCATGGGGACAGAATCTGTTACAATATTAAAAAATGGACTAAATTCGTAATTTTGAGCAAACCACATGGTCCGATTTTGTAGTTAACTCTTTTTGATTTTTGTTTTTTGTTTTTTGTGGTTTGTCAAATCCACACTTTTGGTCCATTTGTTTTTTAAGAGGGTCATGTCCTTGTGGTTTTGACTTGTCACAGTGGTTCTTGTGGTTTATTTGTAAAAAGAACCAAATTTGTTACGGGTCAAAACCAAAAGAACGTATGACACACATAAAAAGGTACGAGGATTCAAAATTAAGATTCGACAAAGCATAAGAAAATTTTACAATGGTAAAGAGTTAATTGCATAAATCGTTCACGTGGTTTGTTGGGTTTAATGGATGTTGTCTTTTTAAAGTCAATTTAACGTGTAATCTTTTTGTGTTTTTTTTACTCATAACGGGTTTGGTCTATTGACTACTAATCCCGTCAAGGACTAAATCTGATATAGAACTAGTGTCAAGGGACCAAAACCGGTATGGACTTAATGGTCAAATGACCAAAACCGATATAGGTCAAAAAACCATAGAAAAAGATCCGTTAAATCTTTTTTTGAAGGACGAAATTTGTTAAACCGATAAATCACAAAAACAATTTATGTTATTAAATCTAACGAAAAAAATTACTTTTTTAATCATTAATTAGACGTATCATGACTTTTTTATTTTTTTGTTTGTAAACAAGTTTTTTTTAACAGATAAAATATTCATCACCTTGCTACTAATGTAATTAAAAGATACACAATTAACAATATAAGGGCCTGTTTGTTTAAGCTATTATGGGAGTGGGTTTAGGATGGAAAGTCAAGTTAAGCTGTTTGGTTGTTATTGTGGGACCCAGTTATGGGGTTAAGTCCTTAATATTTGCTATGTTAAAATCCCAGGTGACCTCTCAACTTTTTGTCAGAATACCTCTCATTTAATGGTTAGTGGGCTCATTTTTAATTACCACCACTTATTTCCTTTTTATTTCATTTTTAAATAATAAAACTTTAAATTTTAAATAGTATAACTGTATAAATAATATAAAATATATAATTTTATTTTATTTTTTGTTTTATTTATTAATTTTTCTAAACCCACCACGATTCCAAACCTAATCATAATCTAAACCAAAATCTAACCCGACTACAAACCAAACGCACCCTAAGTGAGTATCAAAAGTTTTTTAATACAAGCATAAATTTAGTGGAATGCTTAAAAGGCATAATAGTTTTACACATAAATATAAAACAACATGCTTTTCTAAGTTAGAACCTGGTACAAAACTTGTGTTTGGATCGTACATTTTAATGGGTTGGCAAATTAAATTCGGGTTTAAAATTACAGGCTTACAACATAAACCTAAACCACGTATTTAATAGTTTGATGTGTCGACAACTAGTTTCGTTCAGTTTTACACATCAAAAAAGTGCAGTTTTATAGCAACTGAATTCCAACAGTTTTTCTAGGGCAGAAATACACAAATTGTCTAAAAAATTTTACGTAGATTTGTTAAGTCCAATAGCACAACTTACTGTTTCGATTGTTGTATCTTGAAAAATAGACGACGAATATATTTTAAGGAAAGCGTGTCAAACACGCGTCTAGGCTCTTTTGTCTTAAGCGTGTTTAACATGTGTCTCAACTTGATGATTATCTTGTAACTCTTTTTATTATTTTATTGTGTTATTTAATCATCGTTTATAATTATGTTTGTATTTATTTTTTATTAATTATTTTTTGTTATTTATTTTCTGTTTATTTAATTATTATTATTTATTTAAGTCAAAAGTTCAAGGTGCACCATCAAAATAGCGTATATTCAATCAACCAATCACAATCACCCATTTTTTCCATCTATAAGACTCATTTATTTATAAAAAATATCTCACAAACCGTTAATCGTTACACAAAATAAAACATATCACCGCGCCGAGAATTAAACCAACTTTCTATCGAGAAACACATATATATATTTTGACGAACTTTTTTTATTCTTTTATAATCACGTCTAAAAAAATCATTTATAATTCGTATTATATTTTGTTCACTATTTTTCTCACAATTTCCGTGAAAGTAGAATATAGCAAAGCTAGAACTATTTTTGGAACTAAAAGCATCAAGTATGACGCATGTTGAACTACACTCGCCCTTTTTTTTTTTCTGAACGACGAGTTAGTAGTTAGTGGTTCGAGCTTACAGTGACATCCAGTTGAGCAGTATGCAAGCATCAAACCTTCTCCTTAGGGGATAAACTCCACTCCTGCTTCTGTTTAATTCGGGCCCCTGAAGGTCCTTGGTGAGACTCGAACTTGAGACCTCTCCAAGAAAACCTCCCCAATGTTACCCTTGGTGGCCAACTGAGCTAACTCAGTTGGTTAATGACCTAAAATTTAAACAATCTCGAGCTTGGATTAGTACTGACTCGTTTCTATGTTGCACCAATAAAAAATTAAAGCTTGGATCGAGATTTGCTTGTTATTGAGCTCGTTAAGAAGGTCGCTTATAATACAAATGCATGATGCACATTAATGTATTGATATTCGAAGTGTTTTAATACTCTTGCAGATTCGTTTAGGATCGCGAGCCTAATCGAGCTTTGTATAGAAAGCTCGAGCTCAAGCTTGATTAATAGGTGAGCCGCAATTCAAGCCCGGAGTCGGAATCGAGCTCGTTTAATATTGGTTTGGTCGTGCTTTTAACCAACTCAGTCCCGAGTTTTTTCGAATGAGGCGACTCGTTTTTGCTAATAATAATAAGAATATCTTACAATGTTAAAACATGAAATCGATCATAAATTTCGATTAAATCGGTGAGATTAAGGTTGGGAAACTCACTTTCAGCTCAGCATCACATCGTTTATTTTTCTTCTTTCTTATAACTCATCAAAAACTCATCTTTCAACTATTATAAGGACAAAAAATTCACCTTTAATAAATACACAATTTATATTTTATATATATATATATATAGGGTAGGGATCCAATAAAAAGAAAAATAAAAATGAGAAGAATAAGAAAAAATCATAACCACAAATTCCAAAAAGAAAGGAGAATTTTAAGGGGAGATGCATGAGTTTTTGTAGGTGCATCTGAAATGTGTGGCTGTGGTTTCTTCTCATCCTTCTCATTTTAGTTAATGTTCTTATTGGATCCTAACTCTATATATATATATATATATATATATATATATATATATATATATATATATATATATATATATATATCTTTTAAATACCCCACACTAACAACACAATTAAAAAATATAAAAAAACACAAACAAAAACACAAACTTACCAACAATAGGTTACTCACTGCTTGGTATTTCAATGCAAATTGACGCATGAATTTTTTTAGAGAAATAAGAAGTCACATGTACTTTTTGCCATTTAAGAAACTCATCTTTAATTCGCCCCTTACTCTCACCCACTTAACTCACTTAACTGGACGGAGTAAATTGCAAGTAGAGTAGGTAATATATCACATGCATTTATTGTCATGTTTTATTTAGGTGGGAGTAACTTTATTTAATGCATCGTAAATTTATTTAATGCATCGACTATAGATTGTTGTTTATGCTTTAAATTTTCTTTTACTTCTTACCAGCTAAGGTGTAGCAAATTTAATTTTGCTAGGTTTCAAATTTATTGTGTCTATTCTAATCTACTCCTTTATATTCCCCATTTAGTATTCTCCATTTTTACCACCCACAAAAGATGTTACTTTCTCTTCTCCATTTATTTCTCTTCAACTTTTTCACCTACCATACTTCACACTCATTTCTCTCTTGACCAATCTTATCTTGACACCTTAAGCTACGAGGGTTATGCACTTTGCAACTAACGATACGTCGTCTTCAACTATTTTAACATGCCTTTTTTTGTCTTGACAACAATGTTATTTGCGGTCTAATCTAGCCTCATAAAAAAGGTTAGTTAATGAAGTATTTGTAAAGATATTGATTTTGGATTTATGTTGCTAATGAATAGATTGGGGAAAACAAAAGAGATGAAATGGAAATAAAAGAGATGAAATGGAAATAAAAGAGATGGAATGGAAAAACAAAAAAGATGAAAAGGACAAAAAAAAGTCCTTGTAACAACTAAGGTTAACGGTCAAATGATAACAAGGGTTAGGGTCAAAGTATTAAAACGAACACTTACTTAAAGACCAGTGAATCCGCCTGCACTTTTAGAAGACCGGTAACTATATCTACAGTATGGACAAATCAAATGTACGATATTCGTATTTTACTCTAAAATAAGCGAATAAAGTTTCGTTTGAGAACTTACATGAAGTCGTTACGGTAATATTGTTTGGAAACAATTTCCACCTTCTATTTTTTTGTGTTCATGCTTAGAATTATCAGAGAAAAAACAAAAATCTGATACTAGTTTAATTAACGATAAATATGAAGTAATGTTTGAAAGATAATACATGTACATTACTAAATGTTCTTAAAAAGTGTGTCTAAGTTATTCATGTTTAAATTTGTTTATATAAGATACTAATACATCACTATAATTTAGTGTTAATTCGAGTAATCTGAACGCACGTTTTTTAATAAGTTAAGTAACATAAAGGTCGTGTTTTTACAAGTTAAGTAACATAAATATCGTGTTTTTACAAGTTAATTGATGTTGAGTAACCCAAAAGTTATGTTTCATAACTTTGATAACCTAAGTGAACAAAATGAATGTTTAGTAACTTAAACATTTTTTTTGAGAACGTTTAATAATCTCCATATGTATAAATCCTTATCATAAATACAAACTTACTTTTATGAACTAAAACAATAAGTTACGTATAGGAGTTTTTGTTTGGGTTTTTAGCTCCGAGCTTTACCTACAAGAGCTTCATCTGTGATTCAAGCAACAATTATTTTTGTAAAATACTTATAATCATATAGGTAGAGTCATTAAATGTGGTAATCTTTTTCATATATCTGGTAATGTTTGACAAAAAAATGTATGGTGGAGTAGTAGTAAGTCGTTTTGTCAATTAGTCTGACGTGGTTAGATATGATCGTTGTTTGTTTTTTGGTTAACAACCAAACACGGTCAGATGTATATTGTTTGATCCGATAAGAGGCGGTAATCAAATCTGACCAACTCTGTACTCTCTTATTGCCTCTAAACCTTTTATAAACTCTACAAATTGTAGATTACCATATTTAACAAAATATGAAGAAAAAAAAAGCAAAGATAATAAAGATCTCAGTTTTGTCATTTCAACTTTCAAGAAAAAATTCTATATTAACCCATCATCGATGTTTATCAAACAAAAAAAAAATAAACCTTACTCGAGTGTTCAGAAATCAACATCGACCTACACAAGTGTTTTTGTTTGTCATTCGAAGGTTTGAGCAAAAGAGGCATTTGATATCAAAGAAATCATATGTTGTGTTTAGGTTAAAAAAGTTTTGTTTTCGTTAGAGAAATATTAAGGAGGCGGTTGTTAAGTGTAAGTGTGAGTAACATTAGGGGATGTTTGATGACATTATGTAATTTCACGCTGTATAAATCAAAATTTGCTGGAAAAATTCAAAGATGTTGAGTGAAAATGTTTTAAGTGTTTGATAAGTTATTAAATCTCATTTTTACATAAACAAATTTACCATATTACCTTCAAATGTGATTTAATGAAATATGTTATTTGATAATATAAATGTATAAAACTTTTAGTACAAAAAGCAAGTGTAACTAAAAGAGATCATATAAATTACGTAGCACTTTCATAAATATCAAAACTTTCATGTGTTTTCGACTGATTTCTGTTTATGTGAGAGATTGTTGAAAAATTCTATTTAATATAAATGAGATATCTCTTAGGATTTTGTTTCATTTAATAAGTTGACAGATATTATATCTATCTATTTTTAAAATTGATTCAACTTTTTTTTTTATCAAAATAGGTTTAAATATATAGAATACATCAAATTACTTAAAACTTTGATAACAAGTTAAAAAATTTAGTTTAAATGATGAAATATATCAAAATCTGATTATTTTTTAAGTGATATTTTGTTTTTGTGACAAGACATGTTTTCATTATAAACTAAACGCATTCTCATTTGGTTTATATACTAGAAAAATATAGCTCCATAGCAACTGAATTTCACCAGTCTGTTTGGTCAGACACACACAAATCTTTCATGATTTTTCAGGCAGTTTTATTAAGTCTGATAATACAAATTATTGTTTCGGTTGTTGTAACTTAGACAACATACGACGAATCCGTTTTAAGAGAAGTGTGTCAAACATGTGACTCGACTCTTTTGTGCTAAGCGTGTTTAACTTGTGCCTCGACTTGCTGGTTATCTAGTAAGTCCTTTTACTATTCTATTGTTTGATTTAATCATCATTTATTTATGTTTGTACTTATTTTTTTATCATTTATTTTTTGTTGATTTGATTATTATTATTTATTTATTTTATTAATAACAGTGTTTAAGTTTCTCATTAGTAAAATCCTTGATTCAGAAAGATACGAGGATAGTAACAGATCAAATGGTTTGCAAAACACAATCACATTTTGTTGAACTACACCAACAACCTAGAAATTAAACAATCTCGAGCTTGGATCAGGATCGATTCGTTTTTATGTTGCATCAATAAAAAATTAAAGCTTGGATTCTCTTGTGGTAGTATATTTGTTTTGAGTTTGTTATTAAACTCGTCAAGAAGCTCGTTTATAATACAAATGAATGATACACATTATGTATTGATATTCGAAGTATTCTAATGCCCACGCAGATTTGTTTAGGCTCGCGAGCTTAATTAAGCTTTGTATAGAAAATTCGAACTCAAGCTTGATTAATAGGTGAGCCGCAATTCAAGCCACAAGTCGGAATCAAGCTCGTATAATATTAGTTCGTACGTGCTTTTAATCAACTTAATCTCGATTTTTTTTAGTCGACGTAGCTCGTTTTCGCTAATACTAATAAGAGTATCTTACAATGTTAAAACATGAAATCAATCATAAATTTCGATTAGGCCGGTGAGAGTAAGGGTGGGAAACTCACGTTAACCTCAACGTCATATCAACTTTCTCTCTTCTTTCTTATAACTCATCAAAAAAACTCATCGTTCAACTAGTATAAGGACAAAAAAAACTCACATTTAGTAAAATACTTATTTTATATAAAAATATACCTTATTAAATAGCTCACACTAACAAGACAATGAAAATATGAAAAAAAAAACACAAACACAAACTCACCACCAACGACGGGTTGCTCACTGTTTGGTATTTTCAATGCAAAGCGACACATGATTTTTTTCAAAGAAATAAGAAGTCACATGTAGATTTTGTCGTTTAAGAAACTCATGGTAATATATCACATGTATTTATTTAGGGTAAAAGCCATAAAATAGATACGTACTCTTCATTTTGTGTCATTATGACAAACGAACTATTTTATATACTAACCTGGCCAACGAAGTTGTTAGTTTGTCACAATATCACCAATATGGGTCACTTGTTATCGGCTATACCGGGTTTTTTTATGTTCTTTCTATTTTTTATGAATTTATATATAGTTTTATTCAATTAATATATTATACAATTAATATGCATTCAAGATGTCAATTATACAATTAATATGAGTTTTGGAACATATTATACAAAGATCGCCCCAAACATCATTACCACTAACAGGAGGTATGTAACTCATGTTTGCAACGACAGTAATGAGGAGATTCCACCAAGAGGTGCATAGATTCGTATCAATTAATATTAAAACGGGATCCTAACACCAACTAAAAAAATCGGTGAATATGAAAAAGGTGGAGCTAATTAAAAAAGTTAGTTTGTGATTCTAAGATGAAGATCTGATGGTAGTAAATAAATGAAAATAAAGGGGATAAGGGTAAATTAGCCATTTCATGTTATAAAAAATTGACATAGAATAGATCCGATCATATTAATGATATTGTTCCAAAACTAACAAGTTTGTTGGTCAAATTAGTACGTAAAATAGTTCATTTGTCATAATGGCACAAAATGAAGAGTATGTGTGTATTTTATAGTTTTTGCCCATTTATTTATTGTCATGTTTTTTTATTTAGGTGTGAATAGATTTATTCAATGCATTGCTTATGCTTTTCAATTTTTTTTACTTCTTACCAACTAAGGTGTCATTACATTTAATTCTGTTAGGTTTCAAATCTATAGTGTCTACTATAATTTATTCATTTGTATTTCCTTCTTAATACTCTGCATTCTTTCCACCAAAGATGTTACTTTCTCTTCTCCATTTATGTCTCACCTTCTTTTTCACCCACCATACATCACTCTCATTTCTCTCTTGACCCATCTTATTTTGCCACCTTAAGCTACGAGGGTTATGCACTTTGCAACTGACGATAAAAAGTCATCAACTATTTCAACATGCCTTTTTTTGTCTTGACAATGGCGTTATTTGTGAGCTAATCTATCTTCGTAAAAAAAGGTTAGTTAATGGAGTATTTGTTTGTTTTGGTATGATCAAGTTTGTTTTTTAATTAATGTAACTGTGATACAAGACTGGATTTGTTGACTCTTTTCATGCTTGTTTTTTTTTCTTGACTATATTCTTGTTGACTACTGTTGTTGTTTCTTTCTTTAAGGTTTTTTATTATCAATAACGCCTCTTTCTTTTCAAACCTTAGACTTTAAATCTAACCTTGTTGACTACTGTTGTTTCTTAGTTTGAGGCTTGTTTTTTTTTCTTGACTGTATTAGAGTTTTTAGCTTTTTGTAACTATTTTGAATGTGTTTGTGTCTGATCTGTTTAATACGTTTAAATATGACTTTATTTTTAAGTGTGATAACTAACAGAACCATCAAGAACATACATGCACACCTTTAATAACCGTTTTATTTAACATATATTATAAAAAGAACAAGTATTAAAAAAAACATATTTGTTCACTTTGATGATAAACTGAAAATACAAATATGTTCAAAAATATAATTGCGTTTCAAGAGAAGACTTGACAAGAATCATGTGAGTTATTCCATGAGACGTTTCATGTTGTAATTATTCTTAACCAACATATCACAACCAACACTTTCCTCTTAAATGCATCAATGGTCTGTTTTAAAACCGTAAACCCATAGAATAACTAGTTTCAACAAGTTATACAACTTAAATGCAACAAATAATTATTTACTTCAAATTCAGTGAATCACTACAACAAAGTATTACTACAAGGTAAACTTGTATAAATATATGAAACAAATTACAAGTACTCAAAGGTAATAGACATGCATGTCATCCTTTGAAACACATAATACCAAATGTATATCGAAACCAAATACAGAGTATATAAGACAGTTAGAGTTGGAACTTAAGCCAGACTTGTGCTTTACAAAGCCAATCTCATTGCTAAGTGTACTAGTCACCTTATAATGCACCAAAGACCATACCTTTAGACTACATCATTCACTAGTAATACTTTTGTATGCACGAAATACTCATTTGTAAAAATCGTTTAGGCTCTTGGAAAGATCCGCAATATGCCTTTTCACCTCTTCATAAACCGACACAAAAAACCCGAAAAATTATTACCAAAAAACTCTTCCATTATATCAGCATCATCATCCCTTAACTCGTCCTTCAATGTCTTAGTTCCATCTGTAATTTTAGGCGGGAAGGCGAATATATGGTTGTACCCATTTCTCATAAAATGAATGAGTTAAACATGTTTATCGTGTATTGGAGTGGTTTGATTTGTGGGTGCATCATGTGCTTGGTTTGTTAGAGTAGTTTGTGCTTAGTTTGTTGGAGTGGTTTGATTTGTTTGATGGGATGCCACATCTTCCATGGTTGCAATGACACCTGCGTCGAACTTACTGCCCCAATCAGTCACATGCTTACCATCAACATCACGAATTACAATGGAACGACTTAGATAACTTATTATGTCATGGGGCCTGGGTTTAGCATCGTACAAAAAGTTTCCAAAGGTCTTCGAGTTATCTAAGACGATCAATAGGCGTGGAGAAACAAATGTGGTTGCACAATATCTCTAGTGATTGTGTTGACTTGTTCAACATGTTTGAAAAAGATATTTAATTCAAGACATTCAACTATAAAGTAACTTTAAAAAAATTAGGTTGTAGCCAATAACATTCATGTTGTAAATAATAAGTATATAGATACATACGCTTCTAGCGAGAACAACACGAAGCTTTTTTAGAACATTCCAAAGTTTTTCATTTTTCTCTATCTTTCATATGTCTTTAGACTAACTACCTTCGACAAAACTCCTCCACTACCATCTCTGGGAGGCTTTTGCAGTCCATTGGAAATATACATCACCATATCTTGCTCACATCATAAAGATTGTTGTTTCGAGGTGAAAAAAGAAAACAAAATATATAAGTAAGATCACATAAAAATTGAGTACAATAAAGCAAATACACTCAATTGAATACTAACCTTATGGATAATCCAATAGGAACACGAGTTCCTCTACACACACAATCTTTACCATTTCCCTCTTCATTTAACAATATGGTTCGCGGACTAAGGTTTTTTTGGCCTAATTGCCTGCTGCTTAAGTGACTTATTCCATAAACCATATCCCTGCATGACAGGAAACAACAAAAATTAAGTGCAACGATAGTTTTAAACTATCATGTCATTGTATCATTTAAATTAATAACTAAGCTAATAACGAATGGGGAGTATAATGATAGTTTTAAAGCTATACATTATGATCTTTTCTAACGATTCATTCATCTTTGTGAATTTGGTGTCCCTGGTACAATTATAGATATATGATGCCACAATGTCGTTTGACAATGTTCATAAGCTAAGTATAGATACTCGTCATCCATATCCTAGTCAAGAAACCTTAACACATTGGGATGATTATGAGTCAACCTACGATTCTTAGCAATCTCTTTTACATCCACAAGAGACCCAATTTTAACCTTCTCAATAATTGCAGCTATGTTGCGACACGTTCCCTTGATAAATCCAGTGCCTTAAATAGGAATAGGAGGGTCATTAATCGCGATTCTGGATTTCATTTCAACTTTAGCTTTGCTCTCGTTGAGTTGTGCACTTTAGAAGACAAAAATCCAAAATGATCCTGATTAAGGAGCATTTTATTAGCCATATAGTTTCAAAAATTCCAATGAATCGCTCCTCAATCAGGAGCATTTTGGATTTTTGTCTTTTAAGTGCGAAACTCAGCGAGAGTGAAGCTAAAGTTGAAATGAAATCAGAATCATGATTAATGACCTCCTATTCCTATTCAAGGCACTGGATTTGTCAAGG
Source organism: Glebionis coronaria (assembly GCA_025667525.1). Lineage (NCBI taxonomy): Eukaryota > Viridiplantae > Streptophyta > Magnoliopsida > Asterales > Asteraceae > Glebionis > Glebionis coronaria. The sequence continues at coordinate 608,853,140 of CM046880.1, forward strand.
GAACGCGTGACAGCATGGCTGTAATTATTGAGAATGTTAAAATCAGGCCTCTTGTAGATGTAAAATAGATTGGTAATAAGCGTAGGTCGACTCCTAATCATCCCAATGTGTTAAGGTTTCTTGATTAGGAGATGGGTGACGAGTGTGTATACTTTTCTTATGAACATTGTAAAACAACAATGTAGGATCATATCTATAATAGTAACCGAGACAACAAATTCACAAAGATTAATGAATCTTCAGAAGAGATCATAAGGTATAACTTTAAAACTATCATTATACTCTCATTATTTATAAGCTCAGTTATAACTTTAAATCGGTACAATTACATGATAGTTTAAAACTATCATTATACTTATTTTTTGTTGTTTCCTTTCATGCAAGGGTCTGGTTTCTAGAATAAGTCACTTACACACCAAACTATTAGGCCACACAAACCTTAGTAGTTGACCATATTGTTAAATGAAAAGGGAACGGTAAAGATTGTGTGTGTAGAGGAACTTGTGTCCCTAGTGGATGATCGAGAAGGCTATTATTAATTTGAGTATATTTGCTTATTGTACTCATTTTTTTGTGATCTTACTTATATATTTTGTTTTGTTTTTACAGCTCGAAACAACGATCTTTATGATACGGGGCAAGCGATAGTGATGTATATTTCCAATGGAGTGTAGAAGCCTCCCGAAGATGTTAGTAGAGGAGTTTTATCGAAAGACAGCAGTTTAAAGACATAAGGAAGCTAAAGGAAAATGAAGAACTTTGGAATCTTCTAAAGATGTTTTGTGTGGTTTATCCAGAAGCGTATGTATCTATATACTTATTATTTACGGCAAGAATTTTATTGGCTATGACCCAATTTTATTAAGTTAATTTATTAGTTGAATGTGTTTAATTAAATATGCTTTTTAAACGTGTTGAACATGTCAACACAATCACTAGAGAGATTGTGAACCACATTTGCTTCTCCTCATCTATTGATCGTTTTAGATATTTTGAAGACCTTGGAAACTTCTTCTACGATACTAAACCCAGACCCCATGACATAATAAATGATCTAAATCGTTCCATTGTAATTCGTGATGTTGATGGTAAGCCTTTGACTGATTGGAGCACTAAATTCGACGCAGGTGTCATTGCATTCATAGAAGATGTGGCGGCCCATCAAACAAATCAAACTACTCCAACAAACCAAACACAAACCACTTCAACAAACCAAGCACACGATACACTCACAAACAAACCACTCCAAGACACGATACACTTGCTAAACTCATACATTTTCTAAGAAATAGGTACACCCACAAATTCTACTTCCCGTCAAAAATTACAGATGGAACCAAGACAATGAAGTACGAGTTGAGGGATGATGCTAATATGATGGAATAGTTTTTCCGTAACAAATTTTCGAGTTTTTTTTTTGTTTATGAAGAGGTGGAAAGGCATATTACGGATTTCCAAAGAGCCTAAAATTTTTACAAATGAGTATCTAGTGACTGCAAAAGTATTACTTATGAATGATGTACTCTAAAGATATGATCTTTAGTGCATTAGACGACGACTAGTACAGCTAGCAGTGAGACGACTATGTAAAGGAGAAATCGTTCAAGTGTACATTCAGTTGCATGTAGTGTATTTCTAGAAATTTATGATACGCATTATTTGGCTTAGATTGACAAAAAAAAACAAACAATTTTCTACGTAAAACAAGTTCGTTAATTAAATTGGTCGTATATAAATATCAATTGTTTTTAAAATTGTAAAAACCAAACCAAAATCGACTAAAACCGAACCGTTTCGATTTGTGATTTTATAATAACCGACCCAAATCGAACCGTGCATACCTCACTTTAAAAAAGAGATAAAGAAATTATATGTTTCAGGGATAATCTTATATAATATTATATTGAGTTGTCAATACATAAATTTTAGTATTAATGTCAGAAAATTCATACCGGTTATATTATTATAATATAAAATTGATTTGTCAATACATTAAATTTTTGTATTAATGACAGAAAACTCATACCGAGAACCTCCTTTTAAGATACATAGTAGTGTAAATTAAATTCGTAAGGAAATGAAGAGTTCATGGAGTATACATATAATTAATCAATTAAAATAAGCATAATCAAATCCTCTCCATATTTTCACGTTCTTCAATGAATAGCTGATCATAACACGAAAGTTCACTTCATCTCCCCACCTTTAAATGTGTCAAATCATGTCTTTTTTTATCCTATAAATACCACCATATTTTCATGATAGACGAATACCCGCGCATAGCGGCGGAATTTTCTAGCGGCAGATAGTTAATGATGTAGGATATTGTGGTTATTAGTCGATTCTGATTTTGAAGATAAGAGATTGAAGAATTGAGAATGTAAAATTTTCGAAAAAAAACCCAAAGTTCATAAAATTGAACTTTAACATCATTTACCTCTAACTTAAATAAACACTAACTTAAAGGTTATTTACATAAACATGACAGTAGTACAAAAGGGTGCATAACTCAACCTTTAATGAAGACTAAGAAGCTCAGTATCGTTATAATCTTCAACATTTTCATCCCATCGATCATTCACTTGTGGTGTTTCTTTCACAACTGTTGGAAGCCGTTATCGTTGTTCCGGATACACGTGAGAAACATGAGACCTCGGTTCTTTCAAAAAGACCTTTGACCATATTAGTGTTTCAAACTTCGCTACAAGTTCAGGAAGAGACAACGTCTCTGATGTATCTGAATAAGAAGAAGCAGAAGAGTCGGTTAGTGGTGAAAATGATCCAAGTGATGCTTACGAAGATGAAGAAAATCTTAGTCTGTTTGAAAATGATACACCTATTGAGACTGCTTATGTATCCTTTGCTGATTAGTTTAGAAATGATGTAGAAGTTATGTCTGTGACTTCCGGGATACAAAATAATATTGTATTGAGATGATGAGGATATTGAAAATGAGAATTATGGGATACGAATAAAAAATCAGAAACTGTTCCCCATGTTCTACTTTAGATTCTTGGTGATACGATCCAAGGAAGATGGGCTTCCAAAGATTGTTTTACAGTGGCACACACTATAAACCATGTGCTTTTTTTCCTAGGAACATTTGTCAACTTACATCAAGCATGTAGCTCTTAAGTCAATGAAAAAGACACAATGAAGATCCACATTGCTCATGTTGCTGGTACACTTTGACAATCAACAAATTTAGAAAGCGCAATTCATTATATTTTATTAAAATAGTTTGGATGAAAAGTGCTCAGCAAATAGTTATCTTAAAAAATTTATAGTAATTGATTGCTGTGACTGTGTTGTGTTTCTGATCTGATCTCAGCTCTTGTTGCTGCTTGTTTTTTGTATTTCTAAAGTAATCAAAGATTTCAACATTTGAGTGTAAATACTTACCGCCACAAGTAACTAAGGAGGGTTTTTGAGACAATACAAAATCATATCTGGGACCTCATCAGATATATCCCAATCGATATCAATTCCTGTCACATGCAAGAGATCGTTACCATCTATTATACATTGGCAAAAAAAGTTATAAGACTAACTACCTATCCTGATCTAATTTGTCCTTTGGGTTGATCTAAAAAAAGACAGATAAGAAATAATGAAGTTACGAAAAATAAAACATGATGTAGAAAAAAAAGTTACGTTGAGAACTTGAGATAAAGAAACATAACTCCATCATGACAGTAGTACAGGACTAACATGATCTAGACATAAACATGAATATCCATTCAAGGAAAAGTAACATAAGATGACAAACACTAATGATATGTTTAGAGTAGTTGCATTCAGAAAAGAGATTAGAATGGAATCTGATTTAAGTTTTGAAAAAAGGCACAGGTTAGATCATTATGGCAATCCCAAGCACCATCCAATCTTGTGTTTTGAGGCGTTGCCCAATAGCAAGCCATAACATAAATGCATGACATGGAATAAATTGGCTGTGCCAGACAATTCTATACCAAGAGACCACATTACCTCCAGTTTAAAATTTTGAATATCCTTCATCAGAATGCAAAGTAATTAAATTCTGTTTTGCATAATATGAATACTTGAGTACTCGTAGTTCCTTTAAGTTTCCTGTGATTAAATCACGTTAAACATGTAATTAAGGGATGTTTGGATAGCCTATTGTTGCAGTCATTTAGCGTCCAATACATGTTAGTAAAGGCTGTTTGGTTACCTTATTTTCAGCAATGTTAGGTGTCTAAGGGTTGTTTGGATAGCTTTTTTTCAGCATACACAAATATGACATATCCTAAAATGTTAAAGGTCTATTTTACAGAAACCTAATGATGTGATTAGGCTAAATCAAAAACATGCTGATTCGAGCTTGAAAAAACATTTTATTATAACCATGAAGTAATTATGTGTAGGAAAGAAATTTTGAGTTAATATAGCTGGCTTCGAAGTCCTTGTGTCTGCCTACCAATGGTGGTCCAAACAGATCGTGAAATACGCCATGTCCAAACAGTGCCTAAAATAATTAATTACATTTACTAAAGAGTTTATGATATACAATAGAAAGATTGGGTATATAGGCTAATATTGATTAGCCAAAAGAAATTACAGTTGTACAAAACATATTGAGGCAAGGCCTAATTAAATTCACAAACCTGATAAAAATGTTGTTGCGGTTTTTTTGTTTGTTAAAGTTTTTTTTAACGGCTGAGTTTTCTGTTTGTTAAAGTAATTTAGTTAGGAACATCGACCAAGTAACAATCAGTGTATCTTTTAGCATTGTCTATTAAAATGAAATTTACCTCACACCGTTCCTGGAACCACCTCAAAGAGACCACAGGATGTTCCACCGTCCACTTTAGCTTGAATTATGTTCCTACACGTTATAGGCTTCTGGTGGTAAGTAAAAAGCATGATAACATAATGAATATTAGACTCTTAATCGAATTAGAGAATTCGCTTATTTAGTTGTCCAAATTTAAACATTTGTAATACCTCTATCGATCAAAAGTAAAACCAATAACACCTGCAAGCTTATCAATTCCAGCTTGCATAGCCGCTTTCCAGCTCTAGCCAAATAACATTTATTTCATCGACACTCGTAACTCCGAACCACCACTTTGGTGTTTGCTTTACTGTAATCTTCACATAAAAGTGAGCCAAAAACAAACACAAAATCATAAAAGGAAAAACGCCTAAAAAATGTTCCTTGTGCCTGCCTACCAATGGTGGTCCAAACAGATCCTGAAATACGCTATGTCCAAACAGTGCCTAAAATATGTAATTACATTTACTGAAGAGTTTACAATATACAATAGAAAGATTAGGTATATAGGCTAATATTGATTAGCCAAAAGAAATTAAAGATGTACAAAACATATTGAGGCAAGGCTTAATTAAATTCACAAACCCGATAAAAATGTTGCTACGGTTATTCTGTTTCTTAAAGTTTTTTTTTTGAACGGCTGAGTTTTCTGTTTGTTAAAGTAATTTAGTCAAGAACAATGACCAAGTAACAATCAGTGTACCTTTTAGCATTGTGGTGATTACCCATATTCGACTGCTTAATTGCTCTCTACAGCGTAAGACATAAATTAAATTTTAAACAACAAAAGACAACTAATCAGATTTTTACTTACAGTGCAACTTGTAGATGTAAAGATTAGTCTTTTCGTATATTGTTTATTTAAACAAACATGAAAAATCATTCCAATGTCGCCTTAAACACTTAAACATGGACATAATACTATGACTAAGTAAAAGAGATAACAGACATACAGTCCTCCTAGCATAGATGAAGGCCCCTTGAGCCTAATTTGTTACGTGAATGACACATATTTCAAAAAGAATTTTAAATAAATTGCTTATATGTGCTAAGAAATGGCGCGTAAACTAAACCAAAGACACGACTTGATAGTACCCACCCGTTCAAAGGAATGAAGACACAGAAGATATTAACAATAATATCCTGAGGTATACCGTAAACATGAAGCGTTCAGTTGTATATCGCTTCAGTCGGGCTTGTAAGCTGACAGCTTATAATGGAGCTGAGACCGTGTAAGTTTATTCTGCCTGATATAAGTAAATTATCAGCATAGATCTTATCTTTGATCACACCTTCGACTCTCATAGATATTGAACGTGCATGGTTTCAGGGACATTATTGATAAAAGATAAATCAAGAACTTTTATTAGTATCAGCACAGTTATAACTAAAAAATTTAGTTACGATTAAACTCTAAACTAAGGATGATAACTTACTTTAATATGCCATAAGTAAGAAGTGAGATATTTGATTCCTTAATCTCTCGTACTACTGAAGATTTTTTAAAAATACCCTTTACTTCTGAAACAATTCCATCCAAACCACTTTCTATGGTCAGCTTTTGCCCTCTTCTAATGAGTTTATTCGCACATCATATATCGTGTTTCCTCCATTTGTAAAGAAGTATACCTGTTGGATAATTTCAAGTTATTTAGTGCTATTCATGGATCTAGGCCATTCATATAGGAAGACTCATACGCCGGGTAAAAATTCAAGCAAAAAGGTAAAAATTCAAGCAAAAAAGTAAAAATGTATGTGGGTTAACTCCACCAATCCATGTTGATACGTATACAGAATTTTGTTATTGAACCATAATATATTAACCCTTTACTCAACATCGACAATATTGTCATTCTTATAAATTTATGTATACGCTGTGAAATATTACATCGTTAAATTATTACTGCGTGACTATTTCGGTTATCGCCTGAAACTAAATAAGTTTGTTACCTCAATTGAGCCACAAGACAAGAGGTTTAGTTGAGAAATTCTGAGGTGATTCGGCTAAGTAATAACACAATGCTTCAACTTCTGATCAAAATCCACTTCTAGTTGGCCTGTCAGCTTATCAATCATCTCTGGTTCCATCGATCCTTCTTTAGGTACAATATAAACTTGAGATAAATTTGAAGCATCTTGTTTTATCCATGGTTCACGTTGATAGCGCTAAAGCTTCATATTCTGATGAAACAATTTAGTTCAAATTTGGTAGACCAGATGACAAATGTAAAATTGAACTCAGTTGCTTAAAAGTGGCTCGATTCAGGTAAGGGCTTTCAGATCAAGTCAACCAAAAGAGATTAATGAAACAAATAAATAGTTTTGAGTTGTTGGACGAAGTTGCTTATCATCCTTTTTGGAGTTAAAAGTGACTTAAAACTATACACTAAGACATGCTCCACAAAGTCATTAATTCACTTATCGAGTTATAGAAATGCCTAATTAAAAAACTGGCATAATTCAGTTCATGTGTCTTGAATTTTATAGTAACTCTCAGTCTAATAGAGGCATAACATATTTAAGAAAAAGAGCTGAATACACACCGTGATTCTAGTAAAAGTGGTCGAAGAATAAACTCTCAGTCTAATAGAGGCATAACGTATTTAAGAGAAAGAGTTGAATACACACCGTGATCCTAGAAAAAGTGGTGGAAGAGTAAAAAAATTCAGCCATTATTGCTCCATTTGTCCATATAAAAGGCTAAGACCCATGTGAGATTGCATAAACACATCCGAAAAAATTAATATATAAAAACAGGACAAATATAAAAATTGCACCTTTAATGTGTTTAGTCATTGTAGAGAACGGGTGTAAGTTGATCTCCGTTTTATTTGGTGAAACGGTTCTTTGATTGGATTGATAGCTCCGAATCCTCCGATTGGAATCGGCAGTTGCTGATAATGCGATCAAACAAATTTGAAGAGTATTACAACACAAAATCATAGAAACGTTTATAAACAAAACTACAACAAAGCAAATAATATCAAACAAATCTGATATTGATTCATTTGTAAGTAATTAATCAAACAAAAAAGTAGTAACACTTACTTGATCATGAACTAAAGAGGCAATTTACGTAAGGTCCAACTTCAAAACCATTATTCACCAGCTCACCAATAGTTTTATATTCCAATGAATCCTTCAGGGGGCTTGATGACATCGTAACTCAATCGGCTTCATTTCAGATAAAACAACACATTAAGAGCTGGATTTTGCCTATTTAAGAGCATATAATTTATTTGCTGCCACGTTTTATTAAAAACGAAAGATGAAGAAGTCGCTCGAATTAAATTACTTACATATAAATTGCTGGCCTATTCGATTCCTACAAATCTTTATTGACAACCTTAGATTAATGTGGTCACATTTATGCATATACCAAAACCCCGAAACCCCAAAACACCAAAATCCCAGAACTCCGCATCAGTTACACAAAATCTAAAACTGAAAAATGGAATAAAAGCTACTTTTCACAAGCCTTGTAATATAATATTCTTCGCGTATACCTAAGAATCCAGAAAGGCATTTCAAGTACTTTGTCGTTTCAAGCAAACACTATAAAATCAAAGATACATATTTGCGAACTACAGTTTAGGACTCAATTTGAATTCAAAAGGAAACAAAAATTCAAAACATACCCTAGGCAAAGGACTTTCATCAAACACATGATAGACATGAATTCATTCAGCCATGAACCACCCTAAATCACCTTCATTACATGTCGAAAACAATTCAATATTTAAATTTAAATCTAGAAGAAAAAATTACTATTAGTCTTGATAAAGATGTACTTCTCGTTTCCCTACATTTCGTTTTCTTAACTATCGAAGGTACTTAAATTTAAACTAACAACAAACACCAAAGTAAAAGTTCTTACCTCCATCAGTAGGTTGTTCCTGTAGTTCAAGTCGCATATTCAGTAGGTTGTTCCTGCAGTTCAAGTTGATATACATTGAAAGGATCGCAGTTAGTTTCAAAGCAGCTCATAAAGTTGCAGATAGTTGTAAGAAGTAAGATTTATACTATAGCTTTGTTTCGAAATGATGAGCAACAAACTATATTATTCAACACCTACTAAAACTTAAATTGCAGGTTATCCGACCATAGTCGTTATAATTTTAGAAGCTTGTGCATTAAAGATTAAGATTTCACTTACTTCTTGGGATACACTATGTCGAAGGCAAAACTAACTACTTATGTCTACAAACTCTAAAACGTCATTGGATAAAAGCCGCAAGATCACTACAAAGACAGACTATAAATTATGTCGAAGGCAAATCTAGCTGCATTCCCTATACAAAAATCACAATAAAATAACACGCGCAGATAACTTACCATAGAGATCGTGGAACCGGTGGAGATGCACAATCAATATAAAAATCTAAATGGATCATACCCAAAACCCCAACAATAATCAATATAAAAAACTAAAAATTAAGTTCCACAAAACTTAACAATAACCTTTTTTATGGGTGTTTATCTTGGTGGTCGCGGTTTTGTGGTTGTCGGGCTTTCGATGAAGGTGTGAGTTTTGGCGGAGGGTTTTGGTAGAGGGTGGTGGCGGCGGTGTATAGAGAGGGTTAGGGTTTTTGGAGAAAGAGAGAGAGTGGAATGAGGTAGGATGTGTTGTTGCCAGCATATATCTCTACTACATTTAATTTTTTAATATTTCCTAAATTACTACATTTTCAACCATTCTATCTTTCAACATTTCCAAAAATAGTAATTTTCAACCATTTTGGTTTTTGCTTTATAATGTAGTAGAGATATTCATCGGTCACACTTTTCAATACAAAAACATCCTAGACTAAAGATCTCAGATTGCTCAATGTTTAAGGAGATCTTAACGATCTTTACTTTTTGAACAAACCCAACATGGATCTATCAAAACACAACAACACAAATACATGCAACTTACGTGAGACCTTTTAAGATCTTGAAGCCAAAAACTTCTTTATTCTACGTGGGTTGGTGTTACGGATGTGACATAAACCATGAAAGTTTGTTATATATATATATGGGTTAGATTTAATAAAAACAAGATCTTTCTATTGTTTAGTTTAAGGATGTCTAAAAGATGCTTAACTTTGTGATTCCATTTTGAACACTAAGGGTGCGTTTGGTTCACAGTATATTTTGAAAGGAATTGAAATTAGAGAAAGGAATTGTAATTTGAATGAATTGTAATTAAAAGAGATGTAATGTGTTGTAATGGTAATGTGTTGGAATTGTAATTGATAAATTCTATCATTACGTTTGGTTGGTTATCAACGTAATGTAATTCAATTTTTTTTAAAAGTTTTAAATAATAATAATAGTAATAAAAAAATATTAATAATAAAAATAAATATAATATAATATAATAATAATATAATAATAATAAATAATATAAAATATAATAGTAATAAATTTAATAAATAATAATAATAAAAAAATTAAAGATTTGAATAATTATAATAATAAATAATAATTAAAATATAATTAAAATATTTAATAATATTAATAATAATATTTATTATTAAATAATAATAATATTTATTATTATTTTTATTTTTATTTTATTATTATTATTACTATTATTAGTTAATATGGCAATATTAAAATATTAATAATAGAAATGATAAAAATAATATTTTTTTGTATTATTTTTATTTTTTTTGTTTTTTAACAATAAATAATTTATAATGATATAAGTAATAATTAATATTATTTTTATTTTTTATATTAGTTATTTTGTCAAAAATTGTTATATAAATATATTAATAATATAAAAACTATTTTTCTTATTATTAATAATTCTAATGATAGTAATTTAATTAGTTATATTTTTCCGTTTTTTGATGATAATTATTTTATTAATAACTATTTAATTAATAAAAAATTTATTATTTTTTAATATAATATTAATATTAACTTTTTAATAGTAGTTTTTATATTTTAATAATTATTTTATTAATAAATAATTGTTTCGTAGTTTTATAATATTTAAATTCTAAGAAATATTTTATTTATATTTTATATTAATATTTAATTAATATAATAATTATTATTTTATTAATGATATTATATAAAATATTAATATAATAATAATAATTTTATTAATAATTAATCATCTAATTTAATAATATTTTTTATTATTTTTAATAATAAAAATAGTAATTATAATATTTATTATTATTATTATTATTATTATTAATTTTTTTAATTAAATCATCACTTTATTAAAATAATAAGATTTTATTATTTTTATAAATATTCTTTTTATCATAATATTAATATTATTTTTTTTAAACAAAAAATTATTATTATTATTATTTTATTATTTTATTGTCATTATTGTTTTATTAAAATAATTGCTTTATTATAATTATAATTATTATTTTATTAATTAGTATTGATGTTAAGTATAAAAATATTAAATTACAACGTAATTCAAAATTTTTCATCCAACTTCCTAGGTAATCTAAATTCTCTCCATGGGTGTAATTGTAATGTTTGAATTACAATTACAATGCAAACCAAACAGCCTACGTAATGTAAAGTGAATTACAATTTATTTCATTATGTGAACCAAACACCCTATGTAATGTAATCGAATTACAATTACATCCAATTACATTGGATTACAACGAAACAAACGGGGCCTAAAGAATGAAGATAAATGTGGTTAAGATTTAATTGATCTAATTTTCTTTGACTAAAAATAGCAAAATAGTTAGATGATGGATGAAATTTAACATTAAAAAATAAGGCCATGGCCTGCTCAAGTTTTTGGTCGTGATGGGATATAAAAGAAAGTGGTAAGCGGATGTTCCCATGTGATGAGTAGGGTTGGATGAAAATTAGGGATCATGTTATTTATATAACCCTGTAGTTAATGAGGCTTTGGATTGGTATTGGTATGGGTTGATCATCATAGCCAAGTTTTAAACAATATGGATCGGGTATTCGTATGTAATCGGGCCGAGCATAATAGATTCAGGTTTGTATGTGTCTCCACCTACCACCACCATCATCATTGTCGCTACCACAAGACACTACCATATCAACATGGATTCAAGTGTGTATTTGTCTACTAACGACCACCACCTCTACGGATGCCGCCACCACACTCTACCACCATCGTTAACGCATATCGATTGCGCCACCGTTACCACCACCACACCGACGATCATCCTACCGCCATAACCTCCACATCCTGTCGCCACCTATACCAACTACCGCAACCTCTTATTGCAACCATTAACCGTCAATAACCACCCAAAACCACCAAACCACCGATCATCTCTATTACCACCACCTCTACCTCCGATCGCCACCTCTGCCGATTCCCACAATTCCACAATCGTCGGTTGCAATGGCTGCCGTCCCCAACCACCACTATCCATCACTATTTTCCATTACTTGCTTCCATTACCAACATCGTCATCGTCACAACCATGACTATCACCCTAGCCATTGTTGTCACCATCTCCAATCACCACTACAACTTATATTAATCAAGCACCAATAATGGTAATGATAATACTAGGGAATTGTCATTGCACTCCTTTTTATTCCTTTACCCTTACCCATTCTCATTCCCACCAGTTTAACCAAGCGCCCCCTAAATATACTGTAGAAAACTAGAAGGGGATTGAATAGTTTTTACCGATTTGTTTTAAGTATCTTTTAAAACTTTTTCGTGATTGCTAAAAGATATAGACGACTTGTTGATTAGTAATGTAAATGGCTTGAAACAATAAGTAAATAAACCACAAGCAACGATTATTTATAGTGGTTCGGCCTAGCAAGATCTCACTTATCTTGCCCATACTTTCACTCCTCGAGTATCCACTCGAGAGTTCTACTTCAATAGCAAACGAGTCTCCTTTACACCGGTGAAGAAACCTTCACTTTACAAATTTACAATCTTAAACAACATCGAAGTTTAAGATATCTTGATCTAAAGGCACAACAACAACGCCTTATATATTTCTTACACTTTGTGGTTTACAACACCAACCACACTTTATACAAGTAGATAGATGATTGGGTACAAAATGGTGATAGTGTAGGTAACGCTTAACACTTTCACGCAATGTGAAGCCTTGAAGGATCAAAGTTTAGACGAGAGGTTTTCTCATGACCGATCTTTAGTTGAACAAGGATCTAATCACAAGCAAAAAGAGAATGGACAAGATAGATTAGAGAGTTAGTTATATACTGAGTTTAGAGAGAAGATTAGATAGAAATGTGTGAGTTAAAAGCTTGGACAAAGACTCAATTTATAGGCATTCTGCCAGACCCCACGAAACCCGTCAGACCCTTCACCATTGGGTCTGTTAAGGTCCCGGCTGGTCTGACTTTTGTTGCCTATTAAACGTTTGCCCAAGATCACTAGAAATCATTATATCTTGCTTGGTTTGACTTAAGAAATCTGACAACAAAGTCAACATTGACTATGTGGATTTAATTTACATTTTTTCTTTTATGTTTATACATTTGTAAAAACATATAAGCTCATAGTTTAATAAACTTATATGATGCTTATAATTTTTAATATAAAAATATGTTTGATGTTTTATCGTCAATAGAACGTTAAGTATGATTAAAACGTAAATATCGTTTTAGTGCGATATTTGCATTTACATTTACATTATGTTATTTTGATATGGATGAAAGTAAGCTTAAAATTAAACTTAATGCGGTAAAAAATGACATTGTTTGATTCGGTTTTGCTTATCTAAAGTTCTACATGAAGTATTTTGATATGGATATCATCTTACGTTGATATTATTTGAGTGGTGTTGTTTTTATTAGTATGTCAAATACTAATGCGCTCACAATCTTTCTGTAGTTAAAAAGCATGATAAATTGTTTTAAATTGTTTTAAATGTTTCAACGGTTTCAATGATTTTGTGTTTCTTTTTGCTAAAAAAAATATATTTATTGTTATAAATGATACGTGGATGTCTAGAATAAGGCCCATGGCCCATGTAGTAACTAGGGTTTACCCTAGTATTTATCTTATACATACTCCTTGTATCTAGCCTCTGTAAAATATCAATTGAGGAATACCACTTATTCTTTATTTATTCACAACACGTTATGAGCACGCTCAACCGTTAAACTTTCGGTTCAAACTTTGGATTCTCAATTCAAGGCCATAGGCTATAAATATATACTTCAATTCTTCAAAAAGGGTGCCGTGTCTATTGTTATGTCTAAGTCCAGTGAGTAATGAGGAACTGTTCCGTGTTAGTTAAAAATTCAATAGTTGATTCACGTATTTCATCGTAATAAATCTTCATCTAGTATAATAATATGAATACTACCCTAATAAAAATAATACTTATATATCTTTCAAAACCGATTAGTCTTGTACATGATAAAGTTATTGTCATTATCTCTAGCACATAAAATAGAAAGTATTCTTTTACTATCAATTACGGAGTACTTGAATTATAAAACTATTCCATTTTTGAAAAAAGGTTTTCATCTTAGAATGATTTGAATATAATTTTTTTTATGAGATCGTTATTCATTTTTATGTTTTGCTTCACATAACGATACAGTAAGCAAATTATGCAAGATTCCTAAATCAACAAAAATTTAAATTGTATATATCTTATATTGTTTATATTTTATTTTTTCTGAATAATTTATAACAATCAATGAAAGAATATTTCTGAAAAAGTTAATTATATTTTAGAATCAACACGATACATACAATAGATGCAAACGTTGAAAATTAGCGATAATGTTATTGTGTCTACTTTTGATGTTTGCCCCGATATAATTTATCAAACATGTCGTTTTAGCATATATATATTAACCACAATCATTATAGTAGTAACTTTAATATTTTAAAGTTGACTAGTTGTACTTCGTTGATTTTGTCTTATATCGGGTTATGAAACACATGTACATGAAATAGCAAAAACATTGGTGTTTTAATTTATGACTTTATGTCGTTTAAGTAGAGTCGCACAAGGCTTGTATTATTCAGTTTAAAGGTAAGACTTGTTTTTGTATGAACAAATTGATTTGCATATCTCAAAGACCACACACATCGTCGAGATCACAAACAATTAGACGGTTGCTCAACCCGTTATATTTTTTCGAACAAAGTAACTTACTTATTATTGCTCGTTGAGAAGCTAGCTTTGGGACATCAATTAAAAAGCATGAATTTTGTTAGTTGATTTCATATTAAGATGAAATATAGAAAGATATCGCTAATTAACTTACTGGTTGCTAATTAAGTTTTGATTCTTAATATGTGATTGTGGTTTATATGTTTACTAGCTAAAAGACCCGTGAAATTCACGGGTATTTTAAAAAGATTTCGAAGAAAGGTCGTGCCATATGTATGTTGGATTTAGACGACAAATAAGTCTTATTGTGGAATAATAGTGTGTATGCTTGAAGTCCCCCTTTTAGATTTGACGCCCCATAATAATGCGTGAGAGTCCTTGCACCTAAAAGTAGGATTTCGACCAAAATATTCTAAGTAAAAGAGAAAAAGAGTTAAGCTTGCTGAAAACCACGAGAAATGTAATAGACCAACATATCTATATAAGTTAAATAGTATGAACAAAATAATAAGTTAACAATACTTTCAGAAGTACCAATTAATTTCCCGTTAAGTCATCGGACAGGTAAGTCAACATAAATGTCGAAATAATTTTTGGAAAATCATATAATGTAGGTCGTTCTCATATATGTCTTATCTTTTTATGTAGATGTATGTTTTGTGATAGTGAAGATTAATGGTTTAGCACGAGTCAACTTTATAATTTGAGGTGGGTTAAATCAGTTAAATAAAATGCATAGCTTCAAATATAACCTACTATATAAACATAATATAGATGTTATTTAGAAAATTATCTTAGAAAATAATTAAATAAATTAGTTGCATAATTTTTTTTTGTAGATTTACTATTCGAAATTTCTTATAGAGGTGCTCCTTGATGATGACTCGGTGGATTAGAACGTGATAATTGCATTACTGGACGTATTGTTCCTTGATGAACAATGGATTATAACTTGTTATTTGAAGTAATCATTTTACAAACAGAAATTAGACATTACCATGTCTATTTGTATAATGATTACTACAATAGCTTAACATAGAAGGATTCTCATAATGAAGGTTATAGAAAATTCATTGTAATATTTACTTAAAAGCCAAACAATAAGCTTAAAGTCAAGAATGCGCTCACCCGTGGATGTTTACCTCGAGATAGCATCATTGGTGCCTATTAAGTTTTACGTTCTCTTCCGGTTTCATTGCAAGAAAATAAAAATGAAAAGAAACGAAGTTCTGGTTATGCCATTGTTACTTAACCGAAAAGATCGTCAAAACCATTAACATAGTTAAGATCACAGATATCATAATGTAATTATAGCAAGTTGAATCATTCACAAACTAAATGTTTTGTCAAAAAAGTGTTTATGTCATGTAAAATCAATTAATCATTTCATATACATTTGCATTCAGTTTTTGAATAGGGCAACCAACTATCACTTTTAATATATACGTATTTGACTTCGAGATGAACTTTTCAGTTAGCATAGTTTTGATGTCTCCTTTCTTCTAGTGCTAACAGTTGTATTATAAAAAATATTTTATCATAAAAAGTTATATCTAAAATATGTAGGAGCCTCTGAACGGTTCCTCTTTAACTTGTGTAACGTATGAGTGGCAAAGTTGAAGGCATAGATAGTGGCACAAAGGCTTGAGGTGGAGGTATTTTGCTGCTAATGCATCATGCAGTCGCTTTTATTCCTCTCACAGTGGCACCTCATGCTTCATTTTTTCGTGTCTACTTCATAGACCCTGCATAAAACATAGTTTCCATATCCTACGTTGCTGTGAGTGGTACCTACATATGACATAATTAAGTCATGTCATATTAATTCATATTCTATATCTATAACTATTTTTTAAATATAACTGGTGCGTTGAAGAATCTTATATCCTACTTAGACATGACAATGGGATGCGAGTCTTGATCTGGATCCTATTTACAATGATGGACAGACTTTTGGTTGATTGTGAAAAAACTTAAAGTGGCATGTGTTTAGAGAATAAAATGCTGATAATAGAAAGGAACATGCCCAACAGCAAGATCCAACATGTTACCACCTTACCTCTCTTTTTAACACAACTAGTCTATAGTTACTTCAATATTATATTTACTTAGTTAACTGATGTGCAAAAAAATACCAACTTTAAGTGATATCCAGTTAGTTTATGTTTTGAATAGTTTGATAGCATATGAGAATCAGTAATTGAGACGATGTAATACCAGTGATTGAGACGATGTAATACCAGGATGGCATCACAAAAAATGTACCCCAACAAATGTATTCGTGGCAGATCGTCTGTCACCAACGACATCAATAAGTAAGCATAAACATAAAAATCAAATAGCTTTATTGGCACCATGGTCGCTAATAAGAATATTTGCAGCCTATGCAAACTGCCAAAACTGATCCATACTAAAAAATCAAAAAAGGAAGAAAGACCACAAACTATTATTTTAAATAATAGCGAAAGTAATTGTTTTCGACAATTACAACACATGGTCATCAATATGTAAAATCACCTGTCACTAATCAGTTATAACTATATTAGTAGTACAGAACAAAAACACATCTATTTGAAAAACTATGGTTTATAAAAAAAACTTGAAACTTTAGAATAACACAATAATCAAACTCACTTCGATATCGTGATGGATATACCTATGATGGTGAAGATAGTCAATGCATACACAAAAGATGGACATAAAGATATATAAAACAATGTCGATCAAAACACAAATCCATATAAAACTCTTGCTTCCAAAATTATTAACTGTGCATGGAAAAGCACTATAGAAATTTTTTGAAAATATTATCAAAAAAGTTAAATCATTTTAAGGCCAAAGGACACGTTACTATTAGCTATGATACTCAATTGATGCGGTATGCGGCCATATAAAGCTGAGCTCGACATATATCTATTTTGGCTCTCGTCTCTTTTGGTAGCTCGTCAGTCATTCTCCCTCGTCTATCCAACATCTTATTTCTCTAGAGTCACACATATTGAATTGTTTTAATTATGACATCCTATTTTTCTTAATGGGTTTTAATTATTAAATTGTATCATGGACAAAGCCTAACACAAAATAATAAGTGACTATTCACTGGTAGTTTGGAGGGAACCATTCTCTGTCATCTATTGACACAAAATAAGCATGACAAAACAACTTGTGAAATAAAAAAACTAACGTGAGAAAGTTTTCCTTTAGGATGAATAGGATACTACCTCTTGTAGAATAAGATATAACTTGAAATATGTTTCATCTAATAGATTAAACTAAAAAAAGGGTTATTGAGTAACCTAAAACGTTTTAGATGTGTCAACTCGTTCCATGAAGCATTAAGCCTAAGGGCGCCATACTTATACTGTTATACACCAATCTTTCTTCTTTTGATCTATTAATCCTACACGAAACATATACATTAATTTTTTGTACAAAGAGGAGTTTCATAAAATTTTTGGTAAACATAACAACAAACAGAAAAACATATACTGACCTCTAAATGAAGAATCAAAAAATCCACGTCAAGAGGTATCAAATGTAGTTGATACTATATAACTGTAAATCGTTGTAGAAAGAGTTCTAGAAAGCTAATGTATTATTCAAAGGTTTCTTCATAAATAAAACTAAAAAAACCGTAGCTATTGAATGCATTAGCTGTAAATGTGCATTAGGAAATCTTTTTTTAATTTATTAGTTACTAAAAATGAAATAATTTAGGAAATGTTATTATCTTTCATGATTTTAGGGCGTTTCATTTTTTCGAACAAAGTTTAAAGCGACGGTTTCAATAGCTATGAATTGACACGTGTAAATTTGAAAATAATGTCCAAAAAAATTATTATTCAAATTTAAAATAAAGGATAGATTTATCGTCAATAAAAGGATCGATTCAAACTTTCAAACTTTTTTGAATTTTTTATTAGCAAATTAGGAAGGAAAACATATTCGTATTTAGCAAAATTTTAGTCAACATATTAAAAGACTTTGACTCTTTTGACGTGGCTTTCTAAATTTTTTTAGTATTATTAAAAGGTAAAATAATAAATTTGTTTATACGCCACGTGTCAAAGCGTGAGGCTTAGTTATTTTTGGAAAAAATTAATTAAAAGGATGCTTATAAACTTGTACATATACTGCTTTAAATACTTGTAAAAAACTCTATTTTATTAAATATAATAGATAATAGATACGACATAAAAAGTATCAAAAGTTACATCTATGATTTCAGGATAAATTTTTTTAATGTTCGTCTAGTTTCTTGCTACTCTAGTCAAGAATTTCTACCTAGGAATAACGTACCTCGAATTATAACATACTTTAATTACGAGATTACTTTGACGTTTCATCTTTTGGCGTAATTTGAGTAAAATGTGTTACACTATTTAGATACACTTGTACTTCGTTTATAAATCTCAAAGCTCCATTATATACATATGGTTTTGAAAACATGATAACCATACGTATAATGCATTAAAAATCTAAGATACTTGATTCTGAGATATACTGATGTATCTTTTGCAATGTTGATAACTAACAAGTTATTCACTTATGTGTCATTTGATTGCTGATTATGGTTTATGAGATTGTATTTATACATGTGTCATCTCATTCATTCATTCGTAATGTTTTATTTTTGATAATGCTGCGAGCGTACAAATTAAACTATCATTGAGTTTTTTCATATGTATGCACATTATTTATCACTGATATTATTCGCTTATGAGAATTGACTAATTGATCAATGACATATGTATGTGTTAGTAAATAGTGCATTTTTAGTACAGTACACGCTTGATTGTTTGATATTGTTATGAAAAGCTACACATAGCTCATACAAATATATTGGAAAACTCAGATTAAATTTGATGAAGTGCTAAATTCTTTTCTTCATATAATTTTGTATTTCTGTATAAAAGGTTCAATTGAAGCACTTGTGGCCATAAAATATAAACTTATGAGCCAAGATTATTGTTTTATTGGCATGACCGGTTGGACCATCCCGAGTCAATGATGATGCGAAAGTTATAGAAGAACCATGAGTTTCTTCTAAGATGATTTTGATTATTTTTATTGTTCTCAATGGAAGTTCACTACTTATCACCACTAAATATAAATAAGGACTCATTCCTTGAAATTTTGGAAAAGATAAAAAGAGCATGTATGTAGGCCTATACATGTCTCATGTGGATCATTTTGAATTATAAAATCGATGCATCGTCAAAATGATCATCAAATACGCAACTTCAAGTTGACGTGATTAGTGGCTCGATGTGAGCATGATTTTCCAATTATGATTATTGAGAATAGTGGTGAATACTTACAAGTTTGGGAGATTATTGACATAAGTGTTACACTTTATATAGCCCATGTTTATACAGGGAATTGCTTTTGTTGATACGTTTATAAAACGTCTTCAGTTGATTACAAAGTCAATAATTACGAGAACAAAAGTTTTATATTGGGGCAATTTATTATATATAAATTCGCATCTTGCAAACAATTAATAATGAACCCTCCCCGTTGTAATGGTTATTGGTCGCAAACCATATATTTCCCATATGAGATATTGAAATGTACGATATATATAATAGTAAATCCACCACAACGCACAAAATGGGATATTGAGAATGATAATTCATTCAGGGGGAGAATAAGCAGCGAGAAATTTGAAATAAATTATGATAATGAAAAGTTGATCCTCACAAGTAATGAATATGAACATAAAGTTCATGGGACAATTTATATTCCAAATCTAGTAATTGCTAGATTAGGTCAGTGACCTAAATAAAGTGACTAGATCACATACGCTGCTATTGCTCCAATTAAACTGAGTGTCCCAACAATAAAACCAATGAATGGTAGTAAGTCTATAGCACGTCTACAACGTGATAGACTATTCGATTCCAAATAAAAATCCTCGAATTTAGTGAGAATATGGAGCAAGAAAATTAAGATGGTCGAATCGAGGTAATAAAGACCCCATAATAGTCTCCTAAAGAGACACTAGACATGAAAGTAATTGAGAAAATCCCGGGTGCATGAAAGATTATGAGATCTCAATAAACGATAGAATGCAATGTCTAGTAAAGTGTGGAATCGATAATAAATGAATCGACGTCGATGTATATCATAATGAGCAGGATAATGTATAGCGCTAAAGTGAATGTGAGGATAATGAATAGATGAATATCCAAAATATTAATGACGCAATAATATAATGAATAATGGAGTTCTCTTGTGATGAGACATATGATTGAAGCTTACAATCTATTTATAAAACTTATTGGATACGCAATAGTCTTTAAGAGAGAGCGAAATTAAAATATGCATAAGTTGCAAATGATGGCACACGTATATTTCTCAAAGACTTGAAAATGATCATGTAGATACATGTTCACATGTGGTGGATCCAATAGTTATTGTATAAGTCTGGCAATGTGATAAATAATTGATATGCGTCTAAAAGATATATATGAATAGAGCTCAAGTGATATTGATATTTCATTATTGCATATAATATGCATGGAGCATGTTAGAGATAATTAATGCTTAAGGCATATAAGAAACGTTCACGAGAACAATATTGATTGTATTGAACTAATCATGATTTGAGCATATATGTTATAATCGCCTTAGTGTGTAGTATTGTGCCAAATAAAGGGTTATGGTTATAAAGGCGACTAAGTTCATAGAAATTGAATTTGAAACAAAAGACAAAGTTTGTCTTAATTCCAGAATGGAACATCTTAATGATGAAATATGATGCATCATGAAAACTAAAGATAAAGTTGTATCTTTATGTGGATAAACAACACTCATATTTATGAAGTCACATGATGTTAGAAAGACTCTCTTGATTTATAGAGTTGATGATCACAATATCAATTGAGAAATGTCATTTGAAAATGAACAATTCAATTTTTGCTAAGGGTCATACTTGTTGGAAATGAATAACTTACAAAGTTTGATGATAAACTTGAACGAGATGTATTATTATGCAAAGAATATGTGTAAATAGTGTTCATACATATGCTTTTATTAATACACCTTAATGTGTATTTTAGTGACTCGGTGAGCTTAAGTAATGTGATCATCAGGGGGAGAATATATGTGTTGTACTCTTTTTCCTTGACCATGGTTTTGTCCCCACAAGGTTTTCTGGCAAGGTTTTAACGAGGCAACATCCCTAAGCGTATAAAAGATTTAATGTACTATTTTCCTTCACTAGATTTTTGTCCCACCAGGTTTTATCTAGTAAGGTTTTTAACAAGAGATATGGGTTTATACTCTAACCCATCAAATACAAGTTTAGTTGATTTTGCAGATGCAGGATATATGTCTGACCCTTAAAATGGTCAGTCACAAACCGGATATGTTTTTACAAGTAGAGGAATAGCGATTTCATGGTGTTCGGTAAAGCAAACAACTGCAGCAACTTCATTTGATCAGGCATAAATTGTAACAATCCATGATAAAAGTCGAGAATGTGTTTGATTAAGCAATGTAACACAACACATACGCATGTCATGTAGTATTTCTTCAGAGAAAGAGGCACCAACAGTTTTGTATGAAGATAACGCAACATGCATTGCTCAATTCAAAGGAGATTACATGAAAGACAATACCGAAGTTCGTTTCACTTGTGACTTACAAAAGAGCGGTCATATTCTAGTTCAACAAGTTCGTTCTAGCTACAATTTGACGAATCTATTTACCAAGGCACTTCCTACTTCAATATTCAAGAAGCTTATTCATAATATTGGAATGTGGCGAGTTAAAGATCTTAAGTGATCAGAGGGAGATAATAAGCGTTGCACTCTTTTCCTTAGTCATGGTTTTGTCCCAATGGGTTTTCCTGACAAGGTTTTTAACGAGGAAAAATTCTCAAAGCGTATTATTTATAGAGACATCCAAGAGGGAGTGTTATGAATGATATGTGGATGTCTAGAATAAGGCTCATGGCCCATGTCCCATGTAGTAACTAGGGTTTACCCTAGTATTTATCTTATAAATACTCCTTATATCTACCCTCTGTAAAATATCAATTGAGGAATACAACTTATTCTTTATCTATTCACAACATTTATTTCTTTTTCTGATAATGTAATGAAAATATGTTTTGCATTATTGGGTTGTGCATTTATCATAAAGTATAGTTTAGTATTATAATTCACTTTTGTATATTTAATCTTTAAGTCCATACAATATTGTTCAATTTATGTGGGACGCCTTTTTTTGACCCAAAAAATACCCGTATGTGTTATCTTGAAAATTGTGCTGGTGCTGGTTGTATGCTAACATCATGAAAGATAGGATAGTTAATTTTGTAAATAAAACCAACTTTACCATACCTCAGGCTAATTCCTTTACGCGATCCTAGACAATGTGACACGTCGTAAACAAACGTCCCTAGATTCATATCCAAATCCAAATACAACCAAGTAAGTTTATGACATAGCTGGGGCATTACCCCGAGTCTGAATGTCTCATATCTTTGTTGTTGTTATTTGACTATTTTACTGGATCGACAAGATGGAAATAGTTGATTATTTAGTTGTTTTTATGCGTGAGTTTATAGTTTTAAAACTGATACATTTTATCATATTTATAACATAACCGGGGCATCGGTCGAGTCGACAAGCATCATAAGATAAAAAAAAATTTGTACATTCATTTTAGTTGTGGTGGATAAAAAGACAAATATACCCTATTTTTAATAGTCAATATAAGTCAAATTACGGTGTAATGAAAATGGACCAAAAGTATTACGGTCAATCAAACATTTATTTATGTTTTGTTGTTTGCATGCAGCAACTCAGTTTTTGTCTTATGGGATTCCTTTCATTTTCAATTCATGGATTGTCAAGACATTTATCCCAACACAATTATGCGGTTGGTAACCATGACTATCAAATTCCAGTATCACATAAGGCACGTTGCATCAATTTTTGTTTGGTTACCATTTCAGTAATCTGTCTTGAGTTGGTAGCATCTCTTGTATTAATAGCCATAGAATGAACGATCTTTTGGTATCAATGACATTATCCATTCCACTGTTTCATCTTGACTTCTCAAATCATTCCAAACTCGTCTTGTTCAGGGTTAGTTTTACCTTCAGTACTTGACTTAGGCTTGGATGTTGCTGTATCCAATCATTGGGTATCTGTAGCTCACCATTGATCATTAAATCTGCAACTTTTGCTGAGTTAGAGTATCCTGCACTAAAAATTTGCCTTCTAGTTGCAATATTTGCCAGAGGACCAATTTCACTACAGTTATCATGCCATGGGAATGTATCCTCTCCATTTCCCAAACAACACCAAGTATGAGGTCGAACTTCATCTCTGGGCTCAAGCAGTTTCCTCCATTTCGCAACTAGCTTTATCATCAATAGGAATTTCCCATATACATCTATCTTTCAATCTAGAAGAGGAATGCTAGATTACCCAACGCGATATATATACGAAAAAGCCTTTTGATTCTTGCATTTTATTTCTTACATCAGCAGTTCATACTCTGTTCCGGCGGGATTGGGTATGTTGTTGTTGTTGTTGATATATATACGAAAAAACATAGAAACTTCTGAAGTCGATGATATGAAGTATAATATATTTTTTTGGGTAAAGGATTTCCCCGGTAAATTTGTATCAATCACAGAAACAGTAAGTACAATGGAATGTGGTTGAGTACCACATTAACCTCAAGCTAAACTTGAACTACCACTACAGCAAGCTCGTAATATTTAATGTTTTAACTATATCTATAAACGGGTTGGATGCTAGGAATCGGGTTGAGAATTTTTACCCAAACCTAACCTGTATATTAAATAGGTTAGTTCTGTCGACCCATTTACAACCCAAACATGTTTATCCTCAACCCTAACCTGTCTATTTTGTGTTGGCCTTGTATCGATCTCGTCGTGTTTGTGTCGGGTCTGAAATTGCGACCCCTAGTAAAAAATGCGATTTAAACTATGTTCGACTAGAGGATTAGTTTACGTATGTTATATGAGATTTTCTTATGTCATCTACACAAAATTTAGTTGACGTATGAGATTCGCCATGTGGTGTATACATTGACATAGCGTAATTCTCTGATTATGTAACTCGGAGAGTCTTTATTTTATATCCACAAATTTTACTAGTCTTGTCATTTTACTAGAATTAAGGCGAAAGTGAGACTATAACGTAATGTTTAGGTTTTTGTTACCTTGTTAACTGAGATTTGCTTGCTCTATAGAAAAATTCTACTTGATATGTAACTAGATAGAGCTTTTAGGTTGATATATGTTACTGTCAGTTAATACTTTCCCATAACAGAGTTTACCTATTAATCAATTTTGCAATGACGAGGTTGGAAATTCTTTTAATTCGTATGCACTGATTTTAGTAGTTTTTCTCTTTTATTAGAATCACGGCAAAAAAAAGAGAATAACCGATTAACCAATTTTGTTATGTTTACGGGGTTTGAGTTTTGAAATGTTTCTCATGTTGTTTTTCTTTGAACAATGCAGCTGTATGCATTTATTGTAAGTAGAGCAAGTAAGCTATCACATGCATTTATTGTCATGTTTATTATTTAGGTGGGAGTAGATTTATTCAATGCATCAATTATAATTATAGATTGTTTCTTATGATTTTTACTTTCCTTTTACTTCTTACCAGCTAAGGTGTCAGCAAGCAAATTTAATTTTGGTAGGTTTCAAATTTATAGTGTCTACTCTATTTTACTCCTTTATATTCTCCACTTAGTACTCCGCATTCTTACCACATACCAAAGATGTTACTTTCTTTTCTTCATGTATTTCTCTCCATCTTTTTCACCTACCATACTTCACACTCATTTCTTTCTTGACCCATCTTATCTTGCCACCTTAAGCTACGAGGGGTATGCACTTTGCAACTGACGATATACCGTCATCAACTATTTCAATATGCCTTTTTTGTCTTGACAATGGTGTTATTTGTGGGCTAATCTATCTTCATAAAAAAGGTTAGTTAATGGAGTATCTGTTTTGTTTGGTATGATCAAGTTTGTTTTTTAATCAATGTAACTATGATACAAGACTAGGATTTGTTGACTCTTGGTTTAAGGCTTGATTTTTGTCTTGACTATATTAATATTTTTAGCTTTTTGTAACTATTTTAAATGTTTTTGTGTCTCATATGTTTAATACGTTTAAACATGACTTTATTTTTAGAACCCATTTAAGTGCGAGAATTGACAAAACCATCACGAACATACATGCACGCCTTTAATAATCGTTTTATTTAGCATATATTATAAAAAGAACAAATATTTCTCAAAAAAACATATTTGTTCTAATCAATTTGAATACAAACTGAAAATGCAAATATGTTCAATAACACAAATGCGTTTCAAGAAAAGACTTGACAAGAATCATGTTAGCTATTCCATGAGACGTTTCATGTTGTAATTATTCTTAACCAACATATCACAACCAACACTTTTCTCTCAAATACATCAATGGTTCTGTTTTAAAACCGTAAACGAATAGAATAACAAGTTTCAACAAGTCATAAAACTTAAATGCAACAAATAATTGTTTACTTCAAATTTAGTTAATCACTACAACAAAATATTACTACAAGGTAAACTTGTATAAATATATGAAACAAATTACAAGTACTCCAAGGTAATAGACATGCATGTCATCCTTTGAACCACATAATACCAAATGTATATTAAAACCAAATACAAAGTATATCAGACAGTGAGAGTTGGAACTTAAGCCAGACTTGTGCTTTACAGAGCCAATCCCATTGCTAATTTTACTAGTCGCCTTACAATGCACCAAAGACCAATGTTTTGAAACCCGGTTCGACCCGGCCGGTTCAACTGGTTGAACCGGATCCGGTCTAAAAAACGGGTTAAAATGAACTAGTTTTCAATTAATCGTGACCCAGTCTGAACCGGCGGGTTTTTAGAAACACGGGTCAACCCGGCCAAAGAATACCGTCGAGGTTTTTATTGTTTTTTCTAATTTTCAGTGTTGAACATAGTACCTACCTTGTTGCAACTTTTCATTCTTTCTTTCTTATCCAACCATCATGGTACACCACCACAAAGCAAAGATCCACTGTTAACAAAAGCTTTCCATCACATATGTAAAGCAAAGATCCACTGTAAACAAAGGCCTTCCGTCACTTATGTAAAGCAAAGATCCACTGTAAAGATCCACCGTAAAGATCCACTCTTGTTTTTAATGCAAAAGTGATTCTTTGTTTTCTAGCTACCTCATGTTCTTCATTTGGGTTCTGAAAATAGACTTAATATCCATTTCTTATAACAGATTCTTGGTGCTTTGGTTTATGTAGTAGCAAAAGTGATTTTCAGACGGTAGAAAAAGAGTATTAGAAAATTTGCATAAAATCGGGTCAACCTGGTGGTTGAACCGGTTGACCCGGTGACCCGGCGACCCGGCGACCCGCTCCATAGACCGGGTCGATCACAAACCCAGGTTTTAAAACATTGCCAAAGACTATATCTTTATACTACATCATTCATAAGTAATACTTTTGTTGGCACAAGATACTCATTTGTAAAAATCTTTTAGGCTCTTGGGAATATCCGCAATATGCCTCTCCACCTCTTCATAACTCGAAACAAAAAAACCTAAAAATTTGTTACCAAAAAACTTTTCCATCATATCAGCATCATCATCCCCCAACTCATCCTTCAGTGTCTTGGTTCCATCTGTAATTCTAGGCGGAAGGCGAATCTATAGGTTTACCAATTTCTCATAAAACTAATGAGTTAAAAAGGTGTATCGTGTCTTAGAGTGGTTTGATTTGTGGGTGTATCGTGTGCTTGGTTTGTTGGAGTGGTTTGATTTGTTTGATGGGTTGCCACGTCTTCTATGGCTGCAATGACACCTGCGTCGAACTTACTGCCCCAATCAGTCACATGCTTACCATCAACATCACGAATTACGATGGAACGATTTTGATCATTATTATGGCATGGGGCCTGGGTTTAGTATCGTATAAGAAGTTTCCAAGGTCTTCGATATATCTAAGACGATCAATAGGCGAGGAGAAGCAAATGTGGTTGCACAATCTCCGGTGATCGTTTGAAAAACATTTTTAATGCAAGACATTCGACTAATAAGTAACTTTATAAAAATTAGGTCGTAGCCAATAATATCATGTTGTAAATAATAAGTATATAGATACATATGCTTTTGGCGAGACCACACGAAGCTTCTTTAGAAGATTCCAAAGTTCTTCATTTTCCTCTATCTTCCATATGTATTTAGACTGACTACCTTTCGACAAATCTCCTCTACTACCATATTCGGGAGGCTTATGCACTCCATTTGAAATATACATCACTATATCTTAACTCGCATTAGTATTATGTTATTTCGAGCTCTAAAAAGAAAACAAAATATATAAGTACATTCACATAAAAAATTGGGTACAATAATCAAATACACTCAAATGAATACTAACCTTATGGATCATCAACAAGGGACACAAGTTCCTTTATACACACAATCTTTACCATTCCATCTCCATTTAACAATATGGTATACGGACTAAGGTTTTTGTGGCCTAATTGTCTAGTGTGTAAGTGACTTATTCCAGAAACTAAACCCCTGCATGAAAAGAAACAACAAAAATTAAGTATAATGATAGTTTTAAACTATCATGTCACTATATCGATTTAAAGTTATAATCGAGCTTATAAAGAATGGGGAGTATAATGATAGTTTTAAAGTTATACCTTATGACCTTTTCTGACTTTTCATTCATCTTTGTGAATTTGGTGTCCCTGGTACAATTATAGATATGATCATACAATGTCGTTTTATAATGTTAAGGTTTCTTGATTGGGAGATGGATGACGAGTGTCTATACTTTGCTTATGAACATTGTAAAACGAAATTGTATGATCATATATATAATAGTATCTCAGACACAAAATTTACAAAAATGAATGAATCGTCCAAAAAGGTCATAAGGTATAACTTTAAAACTATCATTTTCTCCCATTCGTTATAAGCTCGGTTATAACTTTAAATCGGTACAATTACATGATAGTTTAAAACAATCATTATACTTAATTTTTTTGTTTCCTTTCATTAGGGGTTTGGTTTCTAGAATAAGTCACTTACACACCAGACAATTAGGCCACAAAAGCCTTAGTCGCGGACTATATTGTTAAATGAAAAGGGAATGGTAAAGATTGTGTGTGTAGAGGAACTCGTGTCCCTAGTAGATGATCTAGAAGGCTAGTATTCATTTGAGTGTATTTGCTTATTGTACTTAATTTTTTATGTCTTACTTATATATTTTGTTTACTTTTTACAGCTCGAAACAACGATCTTATGATGCGGGGCATGCGATAGTGATGTATATTTCCAATGGAGTGTAAAAGTCTCCCAAGATGGTAGTAAAGGAGTTATGTCGAAAGGTAGTCAGTTTAAAGACATATGGAAGATAGAGGAAAACAAAGAACTTTAGAATCTTCTAAAGAATCTTCGTGTGGTCTTGCTAGAAGCGTTTGTATCTATATACTTATTATTTACAACATGAATGTTATTGGTTACATCCCAATTTTTTAAAGTTACTTACTAGTTTAATGTCTTGAATTAAATATGCTTTTTAAAAGTGTTAAATAGGTCAATAGAATCACTAGAGAGATTGTGCATCCACATTTTCTTCTCTTCGCCTAGTTATCGTCTTAGATCTATTGAAGACCTTGGAAACTTCTTGTACGATAGTAAACCCATGCCCATGACATAATAAATGATCTAAATCGGTACATTGTAATTTGTGATGCTGCTGGTTAGCCTATGACTGATTAGGGTAGTAAGTTCGACGTAGGTGTCATTGCAGCCATGAAAGATGTGGTGGCCCGTCAAACATATCAAGCCACTCCAACAAACCAAACACAAACTACTCCAACAAACCAAGCACATGATACACCCACGAATCTAACCACTGCAAGACACAATACAATTGTTAAACTCATACGTTTTATGAGAAATGGGTACACCCATAGGCCATAGGTTCGCATTCCCGCCCAGAATTACAGATGGAACCAAGACACTTAAGGGCGAGTTGAGGGATGATGCTGATATGATGGGAGAGTTTTTTCTGTAGCAAATTTTCAGGTTTTTTTTGTGTCGGTTTATGGGTATCTTGTGCCTGCAAAAGTATTACTTATGAATGATGTAGTCTAAAGATATTGTCTTTGGTGCATTAGAAGGCGACTAGTACAATTAGCAGTGAGATTGACTATGTAAATTACAAATCGTGCACTCAGTTGCATGTAGTGTATTTCTAGAAATTTTGGGTAAGCATTATTTGGCTTAGATTGACAAAAAACAAACAAATTTTACGCAAAAAAGCTTGTTAGTTAAATTGGTTGTACTTAAATATAAAGTGTTTTTTTAAGATCGGAAAAACCGAACCAAAACCGAACCATCCAAAACTCAAGGGCTTCGGTTTTTGGTTTTATAAAAACCGAATATTTTGATTTTAGTCAAAAATTGACTCAACCGAAGCGTGCGTATCGAAGAGAAAAACAAATCATATGTTTTAGGGATGATAAGATGAAAAAAAAGATTGTACATTCATTTTAATGTTGATGGATAAAAAGAGAAATAGTATACCTTATTTTTAACATTCAATATAAGTCAAACTGACAGTGTAATGAAAATGGACCAAAAGTGTTACATTAACTTTTGTAACAATCACACACTCAAATTTGGTTATTTATTGAAGAAAATTGAACATAAATTTTAAGTCAAAGGAATATGAAAGAAAACAGACTTTTATTTATGTTTTGTTTGCATTCAGCAACTTAGTTTTTGTCTCGTGGGATTCCTTTCCTTTTCAATTCATGGATTGTTCGTCATTTATCCTAGATTATTTTTAACTTCTTTTTTTTACTACTACGTATATGCTTATTTTTAACTAGATATAACCTGTTTGGAGTAACTGGATTATTTGAGATGATGAAAATAAGTGATTGCTTTTCGGTTGGTGGGTCGAATTCAATTTTTATCTAAGAGCACAGGGTATGGTCTCGTGCCTTCGTGTGGTATTAGGATCACATAGAGGCGTCAACCGCCTATGTCATATCCAATGGAGGAGGAAGTCTCGTCCTTGGAATGACGACACTTCAATACTCCTATCATCCAAACAGGAAACTATCTCGACAAAACAAACCTTCAAACTTGCAATTTTCATTAACAACATTCTTCCAATCATTGGGTATTTGTAGCTCACCATTGATCAAGTCTGAAACTTTTGCCGAGTTAGAGTATCCTACACTAAAAATTTGCCTTCTAGTTGCAATTGTGTTGGCAAGAGGACCAATTTCACCCCATGCCATTGTATCCTCTCCATTTCCCAAGCAACACCAAGTATGAGCAGTTTCCTCCATTTCGCAACTAATTGGAATTTCCCATATACTTATATCTTTCAATCTAGAAGATGAATGCTAGATTACCCAACGCGATATATATACGAAAAAGCCTTTTGTTTCTTGCATTTTATTTCTCACATCAGCAGCTCATACTTTATTCCGGTGGGATTGGGTATGTTGTTGTTGATATATATACGAAAAAGCATAGAAACTTCTGAAGTCGATGATATGAAGTATAATAATTTTTTTTGGGTAAAGGGTTACCCCAGTAAATTTGTATCAATCACCGAGACGGTAAGTACAATGGAATGTGGTTGACACATTAACCTCAAGCTAAACTTGAACTACCACTATAGCAAGCTCGTAATATCTAATGTTTTGACTATATCTATAAACCGGTTGGATGCTAGGAATCGGGTTAATAATTTTTACCCAAACCTAACCTGTTTATTAAACGAGTTAGTTGTGTCGACCCATTTACAACCTAAATCTGTTTATCCACAACCCTAACTTGTTTATTTTTTGTGTTGGCCTTGTCTCGATCTTGTCGTGTTCGTGTCAGGTCTGAAATTGCAACCCCTAGTCAAAAATAAGATTTTAAACTATGTTCGACTAGAGGATTAGTTTACGTATGTTATATGAGATTTGCTTATGTCATCTACACAAAATTTAGTTGGCGTATGAGATTCGCCATGTGGTGTATACATTGACATAACATAATTCTCTGATTATGTAACTCGGAGAGTCTTTATTTTATATCCACGAATTTTACTAGTCTTGTCATTTTACTAGAATTAAGGCGAAAGTGAGACTATAACGTAATGTTTAGGTTTTTTTTGTTACCTTGTTAACTGAGATTTGCTTGCTCTATAGAAAAATGCTACTTGATATGTAACTAGAAAGAGCTTTTAGGGTGATATATGTTGCTATATGTTAGTACTTTCCCATAACAGAGTTTACGGAGTAATCAATTTTGCAATGACGAGGTCGGGAATTCTTTTAATTCGTATGCACGGATTTTAGTAGTTTTTCTCTTTTGTTAGAATCACGGCAAAAAAGAGAGTTTAACCGATTAACCAATTTTGTTATATTTGCGGGGTTGAAATGTTTCTCATGTTGTTTTTCTTTAAACAATGCAGCTGTACGCTGTGCAGTTTCATCTATTCGTCACTTGTGTTTTGTTTCTTAGTCGAGAGGGTTTCCGTAGAGCATGCATGAGGGCAGATATTAGATGGTATTGCACGAGCTTATATTGCTGAATTACTACAAGTAACTATCATATTTAATCACTGTTGCATTGTACATCTACATTATTACTTTTTATGGATATTAGATTGTGCTTAATATGTTTATTGTTAAGGCCAATCAAAATTGTAAATTGCTCTTATCTTGAAACCTTAACGTGTTTGTCTCATACATACATTCCTAGAGATGCATTTACCAGTGTGCCAAAAGTTTCATCCGCGTTTTATATACGTTTGTCTGTGTTTATTGCTTATAATACACAGTTATCTTATAAAGTATTCTCTTTGGCAGTGAAGGTGCATTAACTGGGGAAAGTCAGCAAAACTTTTGAAATTAGCTTGGACAACTCTCCCATGGGGATTGATCATCACAAGCATTGGATGTGTATTTGTCTTCCGGACGCAAGCTTTAAGTTTCTCAAGCTCATACGGGCAAGCCATCTTAATTAACGGTAATGTATATTAATTCTGCTTATGACAATTCAAAAGTTTCTCACTTTATAATTTTTTTTCTCAACATCTAGAACTAACATTGAGAAAACTGGTGTTTACTTTGCAGCCTTTGCTTGTATTTTGGAGCTGTTGGCAGAACCCTTGTATATACTTTCACAGAACTTGCTTCTTCTCAAGATACGGTTGATAGTTGAAACTGCAGCAACTCTTTTGCGATGCCTAACAGTTTATCTCTTCAATCTTCATTGTCATGCAATTTGAAACGGTAAGGAAATTCTTCTATTCTCAAGAGAAACTTGTATGAATTATTGGATATCCATAATTTTGGCCCGAGTTAAATGGATTTTGTACTAATAAGCATACCGTATACTGAAAGTACATCAAAATGTTGTCTTGTGGCCATGTATTCGTTTAAGGCTGGCCGTTTATTATTTTGATGTCTTCTACTCCAAATTTTGTTGTTCCTCACTAATTGAGATCAAATGGGCAGATTCTGGTAGTGTCTCATATTTAGAGGGTCAATCCGGCAATATAAAAGTTTTTAGCTTAAAATGAAAATTGTGAAAGGGGACATTTCAAGCTTAAAATCTCGAGAAAATCGATTATGTCATATCTGATACGCATTATTTATCACAACTAAATTAAATTGGACATGAAGTGTTTTCTGGGTCAACATGATCCTACATATAGTTACGGAGTTATCTGTCTTGTCCGATGCTCAACCCCGACCTTCTCATTTTGCCACCTATGTTTAAAAGGGACACATAAGTTTACATTCTCAAATCAAGCAGCTAATCCCTTATATTCTAGTTTAACCTAAAGGATTTTATAATTTCGTGCAGGTTAATCTCCGCCAAATCGCTCACACAATCTGGAAACCGTAAGGTTAAGAAAAACACATTCGTTGTTATCAAAACCGACTCCAACGATAAAAACCAAGTGACATGAACAGATATTGATAGCGGGTCTTACCCATTCTGGAACAAGAAGTTTAACTTAACATGCCTATGCATGTCAACTTTTTCACGTTAGAAGTACGTTAAGTTATTTGTCATTTTAGCACTATCAGCTCGCTTTCAAAATATGCAATGGAATTGTGTCAAGACTTATGGAACAAGAAGCACTATCTCGACCGCATTCCCAACCAGGACACAAGACGACATATACATTTACGATAAATTAAACATTACTACAGATATAATTTTAGAAACTCGGTGAATTTAATAAAAATCGAGGTTATTTAACAAAATTAACACTAAACTACAAAAAAAATCATGAGTGTCCGGTGTCCCCGGGACACTCTTGTTTCGTCCCTCCCTGGGTGCGGGTTGTTGTTTTGTGTGTGGATGATGTATCGAGGTGAGCGAATGACGTTTACACCAAGTCTTCATTCATCTTCAAACCTGTACTTGAGCTAAAAAGTCGCAAATTGCCATTATTAATTTGATGAAGTCGTATTAGTCGTATTAAGCGTATAGCTTTGTTGACTATAAAATATAAATCACATGCATACATACATCTATCATATCATAACTTCATAATCAAGCTACCTAGGTTGCCAAGTCCAACATGAACATATATACTAAATAAAGTTATTTCTATTTCCAGCCAATTAAGGCTAACTAAGTACAAATCAAAACTGTGTGATGAGGGAAATTAGGTAGGTTTGCTTGTTTGATAATGACTAGTGGTTGTACTTGTTTTATTTGCTATCGAGTCTTTCTCATGATCTAAGCCAAGTTCATCTTCTAGCAATCTCTACTTCCATCGTCTCGTTGCCTGATTTCCATGATTCACAGTTTACATTTTGATGATCATGATTCAGGTTAATTGGCCGGGGAGACTCGACCATGTTCCAATGCTCATCCTCGGAATAAGAAACTAAATTATACGTACGTCATGAATAATATTACGTACATCGTTGGCATGGATAGTTGCTGCATATTTTTGTTTGGAATCATGAGTAGTACGTCGTATCTATACGTAAGATTAAATGCAAAGCTGCAAACTTAAGGTAGATTAATTTACTTGTTTCCGAAAACTATTTTCTGAAGAAAGTATATGAAGCAGATCGATCATACCACATGCATACAGTATATACAGAGAATACAAATTACAAAGTGGGATATATATACCGGCTTGTTTGGGGAGGAAACGGCAGTTAGGACGCCCATGTTTCTGAATGAAAGTAATGAGTTAATTAAACGTCTTCGCCTTACTCTTGTGGCAACATGGCAATCGACTTAATGTGCATTCAGACTCAGCATATATATAGCTACCAATTAAGTCTCTGGATCTCGATCCATGCCTGTATACAAAGTATGACAAATTTCTTATATTGGATTATGGCCAACTCGGTGTCTAGTCCCACAATTACTAATCAAATATGTCTATGGGTCTAAGTAATTAAGTCATACGTAAATATAAGAGCACCAGGTGTGGTTGGTTTGAGTCATCCCACAACACCAAAAACTTTTTACGGTATGGTAAGTTTTGTGTAAATATTCTCACAAAACCAAAATTAAGCCTCCTTCGTTGGCTTGAGTCATGGGAAACAAGCTGGGCCCTCAAATTTCCACGTGTCAAGAAACTATTCGTTTAAAAAATATTAAATACGCGAAAACGCGAGAACCGGTATAGTTCTCGCGTTTTCGTGTCGCGTTTTCGCGCGATGGCTTGAGCCGTCCCCTAGGAGCGAGACACGAAAACTCGAGACGAGGTGTGGTTGGTCGCGTTTTCGGGTGACATTTTCGCACGACGAGAGGTAAAAACCTCCGGTACTCAGTGCTCTAAGTGTAGTGGTATAAAACTATAAACAGATTCAATTTCTTATAGGTAACAGTTGACAAAGTAACCACAAATTAAGAAATGCACCCAACTGGTCTTTAAAAAGTGGCCCAACAACATTGAAAACCTCCTCTATCTCTTCTTTATCTTTTACTTTCGAGAATGAATATATAATGTGTCATTGTTATTAAACTTTTTATAGTGAGATGAAGACTTGTTAAAGATTTATCAGCATTAGCTTAATTAGCTTAAACTAATATTTAAACTAGAGATAAAAACATTATTCAAAGTCTAGCTAGGTTAGGGGAACTAACACTTTGAAACCCTTTAAACCATTTTGGCACCTACCTTAGTTGTATATTGTTCATATCTGCCTCCAACTGGCCAATGAGTACGTTCATTAGTGACGATTTTCCTAGTGACTGACGAAAATAAAACCGTAACGTAGGAAGAGCAGGTCAGAAAAGCAAGACTGCAAGAGGCTGATATGTTCACAAAAGCACTGCCACAACCCTAGTTTGAAGAGCTTTAAAGTTTGTTGGGTGTCGACAACTTTGAACCATGGGGGAGTGGGTAATTCAAAGTGGCTAAAAAAAAGTCATGAATCGATCGAGCATTTGATTTTAAAGAGTTGCAAAGTTTACTTTCGATAATATTCAAGCCTGTTTAGGTTATGTCCTTGTTTACAAACTCACTGAACCATAAAAATTTTAAGGTGACACTAAATAAAAGAATCAAATCACAAATTAGGAAGTATACAAAACAACAAGGAGGTGTTATATTACAAGCATCGACACCAGGGAGTGTTTGCCATCCAATAGCTCCAAACTCAACACCTGTTGAGATGTGACTTTGTACTTCCGGCCACCACTCTCGACAGCTGCCAATGATCATTGTCATCCCGTTTTCACTTATTTCTGCTAGCTTCTATGCAACTGCCTACAGTATACAGTTACCAAATTAAAATGATTACTAAATTGTTCTCACATGCAAATAACAACTAAGAGACAGTTGATATAAATGCCAAACTAGCCTCAAATACGCCCACAGGTTCATTACAGACGACAGTTTTGGTGGTCGATCTCCAAGTATCGTTGAATCTCTTGACGGAATCTGGTCCAATATCTAGTTTTATCCACCCATCTGGGATAGCAAATGCTGGCAAAATATTACTTTTTGGAGTAGTAGTTCTAACTTCTAACTAGCACACAATATGCCTTCATTTACGGTAGAAGTGTCAAAATGGGCCATTTTTTGTTAGGGTTGATCTTTGTTTCTAAAAATATCACACAGTATCAGACAATAATGTTAAACTAGTGTGTATCTGTGACCAGTACAGTAATAAAAGGACCAAGCTAACTACCTAAAATACATGCATGCACATATCTTTCTACCTATCATATCATAAGTTGATAACGTTAAGCTAATTAGGTTGCCAAGTCCAACTTGAACGACATAAATTTTATTACTATATTTTAATTCCCAGCCAATCAAGACATGCTAATAAAAATCAAAACTGTGTGGTGAAGTGGGCCAAAATGGTGAAATTTCATCACTTATTTTGCACCATACTTCAGGCTCCTTCTGGTCCAGCTTAGAATTTGTTTCACAACTGTTTTGGTCAATCTGTTGACTAGCAGCTGTTGTTGTTGTAGCATCTGCAAATGGATCTTCTTTCTCTAATCCAAGTTCATCTTCTAACAATCTCACCCAGTACTCGACGGCTTCCATCGTCTCATGGCCTAATTTCCACGGCGATCCATTATCTACATGATCATGAACAAGGTTAACTGATTGAGCCGGCTCGAGCATGTTCCATAACTCATCCTCAGAAGCTTCTATACTTGGAATCTCAATATTTTCATTATGACAAGGAGGAATGTCTATATTGCAGTAGTTAATACAACCATTATAATCTTGATCTGAGTTGCTAGATACTGTTGAACTAGACGGGGTAAATGGACCAGTAGTAGCCACTTCAATCAGTTCTGGATTTTCTACTACAGACGCTCGCGGTTGATCATGAGAGGACATTATTTCTTGATTTGTAACCTCCTCGTTGTGGATATTTGGATCGCTATTTGAGATCTTGGACGATGAGGAATTAGGTGCATCATTAATAGTATTAATATTCATTGCGAACCGTTGCAGGGACATTTTCTTCAAATGTGTATTCCATACGTTCTTGATCTCATTGTCTGTTCGTCCAGGCAGATGAGATGCAATTTTAGACCACCTGCAGACACAATAGTATTGGAGTTGCCATATCGCTCTTTTTAAAGAATAGTAGTTAGGGATGCAAAATTAAAGTAGATTAATTACTTGTTTCCGAAGGTGGCGTGAAGACTAATAATGGATTGTTCTTCCTGTGGAGTGAAATTTCCCCTCTTGAGATCAGGTCTTAGGTAATTTATCCATCTCAGGCGACAACTTTTTCCGCATCTCAGCAAACCTTCACAAGTCAGAATTGATCTATAATTAGCCCAACAACATTTCTATTGCCAACTGTTTGAAACATACATTTCAAACCATTTTCTAAACTCATGTTCTCATTGCATGTACAATATCAAACAACTGAACTTTGAACTTTCCGTTAAACAAAGTAATTGATTACCCATCGGCTGCTAGCTAGTTTAATATAAGAGTAAATTACACTGTTCGTCCTTGTGATTTGCGTTGACCGACGTCTGTAGTCCTTTGACCAAAAAAATTTCACCGTTCATCCTTAACTTACAAACGTTTTCCGCCGTTAGTCCCTTACTTTAACTGGACCCACAAATGTAAGTTAAGTTATTTAAACACAAGGGCAACCTTGTCTTTTCACATCAAAACTTTTCTTAAATAATTAAATATATTATTTCAACATGACCCATTAATTACAACTCCTTTGTATCTTCTCAAACACACTGCACAACCTATATCTTCTTAAATCTTAATCCTCTATTCTTGATAACTTAGTGTAGTAAAAAAAACTAAAAAAGAGGAAATTTCTTTACATTGATTGACTTAACATCGATTTGCTTTGAATCGATTGACTTAACATCGATTTGCTTTACATCGATGTTCTTTCAAAGGGTTCAGATTGTGAAACGATGTTCCAATGAATGGTTATAGTGAGGTCGTTGTTATTATTGTGGTTCAGGTCCCGGAAGGTGTTTCACGTCATGGTTGGTTTTTGAGAAGTGGTTTTTTTTTGCCGTGGTAAAATGGGTACAAAGTAGTATCAGGTGGTTAAGGAGAAGTAGACTAAGCCCTAAAAATGATTAGATACGCTTTGATTACTCTAATTTAGTCAAATAAAATTGATTTGATGAGAAACAAAACAGAGACATAAATCAATATAAAAACTTACAAAGTTGAAGGTTTTAGTTTTTCTTTGACTTTCATCTACTGCTACTGTA
The DNA here is from genome assembly GCA_025667525.1 of Glebionis coronaria. Classification (NCBI taxonomy): domain Eukaryota; kingdom Viridiplantae; phylum Streptophyta; class Magnoliopsida; order Asterales; family Asteraceae; genus Glebionis; species Glebionis coronaria. Next base: position 608,892,300 of record CM046880.1, read on the forward strand.
CTTTGATTATCAAACTCGATGAAGAAGGCAAGCCACATGAATATTCTTTCTTTCTTTTCTTTTTAAAACCTTTGTAAATATCAATATTACAATCTATACCACTAAACTATATATAAACTAGTGTCTATATATATATATATATATATATATATATATATATATATATATATATATATATATATATATATATATATATATATATATATATATATATATATATAATGAGACATTCTTAATTTATTGAGTAAATTACACAATTTGCTGTATTAGTTCATAAGTACGAGAAGACAAATCTGTGACTATGATGGGTATTGGTGATGTTATATGATGTCTTTGATATATGCTTTTGCCTATGCTTATGATATGCTTGAATTTGTGTATTTTTAGTGATGGGATAATTTTGAATTTTGTCCAAAATTATAATGAACATAATGAGTGAATTTTGCGAAGGTTGTTGGGAATGAAAGAGGGTACGGTGGTAGTTGTGGTGGTAAGTGAAGATGAAGGTGAAGATGGTACACTCTCATGTTGGAAATGACAGGTATACCCTCTTGGGAAAACATATTAAAAGGAGTTAGTGGACCCAGTTAAAGTGAGGGACCAACGACGAAAAACGTTTGCAAGTTAAGGATGTGCGGTGCAACTTTTTTGGTCAAAGGACTAAAGATGTCGGTCAAAGCAAACCATAAGGACGAACGGTGTATTTTACTCTTAATATAATCAAATATCGATCTTAACTTGACATATTTACATTGAACCAGCATTTTGTTTATTGATATTATAGCATGTTATACTAAATATGAAGGGACGATGATATATACCAGCTTGTTTAGGGAGGGAACGCCAGTTAGGATGGCCGTGTTTCTGAATGAAAGCAACGAGTTTAACGTCTTCAGCAGGACTCCAGGGTCCTCTCTTCACCTTACTCTTGTCGCAACATGGCATTCGACCTCCTCCCATTCTCTTTATTACTGTAATTGCTTAATATTTATAAACTACAAATTTTACTAAAGTGCTCTAGCTAGCATATATAATCTCATATAGATGCATGCTCACTTTGTTCTCCATATATATACACATAGCTAATTACCCAGTCTATTCTATAAGATTGGATTATGGCCAACTTGAGGGTCCCACTCCTGCATGTTTTTCTTTTCTTTTCTTTTCTTTTATAGACCAAGTAATAATTACTCGGTAATACTTGATTAAATACTCCATATACTATTTTTGTAAAATATCTTTTACTAATAATGTAAATCAAAATCAATCATTTCTCTTTATATGGTGTGCAAAAACGTACATGCAATAACCCTGCATATATAAAAATAGTATATAATCTAAGATATTATCATATGTTCACAGTAAATATATTTTGGATTAACTAAGTTAGAATGCAACAAGTCTGAAGTCTCCAAGCTAGTGATTAGTAAGGTTATCCGATCCGCTATATTTATAAAGTCCATGTACGCGTGGTTCTATCGCAAACTTTAGAGCACAAGCTACGGTGATGTGGTGTTATAACTAAAAAGTGTCGTCACGTAGGCTATGTCACCAGAATGTTATGGCACTATATTTTGAAGGCAACAGTGAGCCGTGGCAAAAGTTGTGACATAAGAGTAAAAATGATATTTTAGGTCCACATGTACCTCGTTTTATAAATTTAAAAAAAAACAAACAACGACTTTTCCTAAGTTGGCAACTACGACGCCAGAAGCCATGACGCCAGCTTCGATGTAGTGAGCCATTGAATTTTGGGCTGTTAAACCATGGCATCAAGTATGACACCATCTTATCCTGGGCTCTTACAGTGATACAAAGAGTTATTATAAGCTAGATACAACAACGTTGTGTATCTGTTATTCTGTTACATGGTTGTTGGTGAACATTAGCTAATGTTTTTACTAAAATATTAAAAAGTTCTACGTTTTATATCTGAAGAAGCAATGTATAAAAAAAGGAGTGATGGATATAGGAATAGGTTGACAAACCAACAGAAGAAGAATTGGTATTCGTCATGCACCAGTAAAAAGCTGGCCCAACAACATTGAATCTTTATTATTGTTTAATTTCAACACTACGTACAACATTGAATCTTAATTGGTAGCCCTAGCCTTGTCTACTTTTTATATATTATCTTATGTTAATTTAAACATAAAACGATGAATCAAAACACAAACAGCAACAGCAACACAAGATAATAATGTACTAAACTAAATTGATTGTTATTTTATCAAACTTTCAAGGTTATATTGTTGTTTTTCTATTTTGTTGTTTATGTCAACAAGAGCAAAGTCGGAGGACCAAATATTGTTGGAAATATATTTTAATTGTGGGTCAGTTCATATTGGTGAATGGGTAAGGAGGTACGGAGTGTACACCCATAAGTCACTGAACACCCTGACTCTTGTTGTAGTTAGAGTTGTGAGTCGAACTCTGGACTGAAGGTATTCATCAGGGAGTATTTCACTGAAGACATATGTCTTCAGTATTTACTCATCAACAAGTCTTCTTCAGTACTGAAGGCTTCAGCAGGAACACCCTTGAGGGTTTGCTGAGGCTTCAGTGGGACTGAAGGATAGACTGACGCTGGAGCTGAACAAGTATGCTTGTAACGGTCTTTGACCAAATCAAGTACATTAAAGACCACGTTTAATTGGTCTTGTAACCATTTTGACCTGGTATTATGGAGCTCGTTAAGAGGAGATTAATTGGCCGTTAATTCCTCTTAATTCCATTGACTAGGGTTTGAGTGCTACACCTATATATAGGTGACCATAATCTTGCATGAAAAATACAGAAACATAAACACATAGCAACTAAAGGGTTAAAGATTTGTGCCTAAATCTCTAACTGCATTTGGTCTTATCCCAAGTAGGTATTCGTGATACCCAGGCATTAGGGTCGAATAATTTACTTTGGAAAGTGATTACATGATTCCAAGTGATATCCGGTAACCATTGTTTTGGTACGTAGCTAGGATTGATTATCTATACCGTGGTTGGGACGAAGTAAACTCCAACAATCAAAGTAATTTATTTTGTGATAATCAATGACGGCTGCAATGAAGCGTATGGTGGCTAACTTCTCCAAACTGGACAAGTTTGAAGGGGTGGATTTCAGGAGATGGCAAAAGAAGATGTACTTTCTTCTTTCAACCATGAGTGTGGTGTATGTGCTAACAACTCCTATTCCTGATGGTGATGATGATGCTACTTTGGAGGAACTAAGGAAAACGAGCAAATGAGAGAATGATGACTATGTGTGTCGTGGTATTATTCTCAATGGTATGTCTGATTCCTTATTTGATATTTACCAAAATTCTGAATCTTGTAAAGAATTATAGGATTCCTTGGAAGCCAAATATATGGCTGAGGATGCATCAAGTAAGAAGTTCCTTGTGAGTGATTTCACAATTTACAAAATGACTAATTCAAGACCAGTCATGGAACAATACAATGAACTTCTTAGAATACTTGGTAGATTTACACAACATAAAATGAACATGGATGAGACCATTCAGGTCTCTTGTGTCATTGACAAATTACCTCCTTCTTGGAAAGATTTCAAGAATACCTTGAAACATAAGAAGGAGGAATTAACTCTTGTTGAGTTAGGCAGTCATTTGCGCATTGAGGAATCCCTCAGGGTGCATGAAAGTGACAAGCCAAAGAGCAACAATGTTGCTGGTTCATCAGTTGTCAATATGATGGAGCATAACAACTCCATCAGGTACAATGACAACAAGGGCAAACGTAAGCATCAGGATAACACCAAAGCAAACCCTAACAAGAAGTCATCAGTGGCTTGTTGGAAGTGTGGGAAACCTGGACACTTCAAGAGGGATTGAAAAGGTGTTGGTACTGGCAGCAAAGCTAGTGGATCAGGCACAAATGGTTCAGTGATTGGTTCTAACAACACAACACTGATAGGTCAGAATATGTTTAATGAATCTCTCCAGATTTATTATGTTACATATGTATTTGAAGCTTATTTTGTGTAGGATGATGATGTTGCGTGGTGGGTTGATTCTGGAGCAACTGTTCATGTGTGTAAAGATAGATGCTGGTTCAAGACTTATGAGTCACTGAATGATGGATCTATTCTTCACATGGGAAATGAGTCAACAGCCCTAGTGCTTCGAGGTGGTTGTGTAGATCTTAAGTTTAGTTCTGGAAAGATTGTTAGCTTGTTTAATGTTTTGCATGTTCCTAATATTAGGAAGAATTTGGTTTCTAGTAGTGTTTGACTAATTGTGGTTATAAACAAGTGATTAAATCTAATAAATTTGTTTTATCCAAACATGGTGTGTTTATTGGTTTTGGTTATTTGAGAAATCAAATGTTTAGACTTCATATTGAAACAACCACCAATATTAACTTAGTTAGTGCTGGTAGTGCAAATATTTGTTCAGCCTCAGTGTCCACCAGTAAATTGAAGGATTCTTCACTATGGCATGCTAGACTGGGCCATGTCCACTTTAAGAGGATGCAAAATATGTCTAAGGATGGGTTAATCCCAGCATTTGACATATACACTGAAAAGTGTCAGACTTGCATGCTGAACAAAATAACTAAGAAACCATTTCAAGATGTAAACGTGTAACTACAGTTTTGGAGCTAATCCATAGTGACCTATGTGATTTGCATGCTACTCCCTCATTAGGGAATAAGAAATACTTGGTAACATTTATTGATGATGCTTCTAGGTTTTGTTATGTTTACTTGCTACATACTAAGGATGAAGCATTAGATAAATTTAAAGTATTTAAAACTGAAGTTGAATTACAACAAGGAGTCCAAATCAAAAGATTAAGGACTGATAGGGGAGGTGATTACATGGATGCTCAATATTTTCAGTCTGTTGGCATTATCCATGAAACGACTGCTCCCTATACCCCTCAGCAAAATGGTATATTAATATTGTGTATAATTGAAGTTCGTTTTCTCGATTCCTAACCAATTGAAATTCCTAACAAAATCGGGTTTATAATCGTTTTTGGTTGGTAGGGTTATTTGGCTTTTCTATGTCTAATTGAACAATCAAGTAAAAAATTGCAAAATATTAACTACGTATCCGTAAAACAATTAGTCAAATACCAAATTTTTATTCAAATAAGGACAAAAATGTAAAACTATGGAAGTTAAGTGCTTAAAATGTAAAGTCTGAAACTAATATGCTTGAAATGTAAATCCAGTTAACTACAAGGACTAAGTATGCAAATGTAACAAACTATTAACTAATTTGTAACAAAATGTAAACCTGCCTAACTGAAAATGTAAAGTTTTGAAATAATAAGGACTGAATTAATGCAAACCATAGATTAGTGAAATATTAGCCCTTAATGAAAACAGTATCAAACTTGAGGGATCAAAATGCAATTAAAAGTAAACTTTTAACAAAAACGGGCAAAGTGAAACAATAAGCTCGTATAAGCTATATTCTGAACCAAATAAGCTCTAGTAACTTGCAAAATGCTTAAAACTTCATTTTACCTAGGCTTGTAAAAGTATTAAGTCTGAAACTCAGTAAATCTCAAATAAGCTAATTCTAATAAGCCACAGTTAAGCTATCTAATAAGCTAGACGTGTAAAAAATGATTTTCTTGCCAAAACTTGTTTATCAAGCCATAAAGAGCATGGAATGTCTTTTGAAACTGAAAATGATCAAGAAACGAAGTTGGAAAATGGAAATAAGCTAGAACAAGCTTATTTGACTAGCGTTGACCAAATTTTGGAAAATTCTGAAAACTTCCAAATCTATTCAGGAACACATTCTAAACACAAATGTGGAAGAAAACTAGAAGGTTTATGAAGTGGAAATGCTGGTTTGAGAAATCAGTAATCCTTAGGTTTATAGAAACTTGCATATGCTTAATGGCTGAGTAAAATGCTTATTTCTTCCTTGAATTAGAAAACTGTACAATTTCCTTAAGAGAGCTTATCATTCAGATGTTAAATGAAAGATTAGAACTGGTTTCAAACAATTTCATCAAGGAATGAATTAATGGCAAGCTCTTGAATTCAGTAACTTTTATGAACTTTTCAAAAGCTAAGCATGACCCATACTTTTTAAGAGCCAATTGCCTTTTTGACTTAAAACTTGACTTGAAAACTATTGAACCTTGTTCACAAAGTCTAAATTAGACTAAATGAACAGGAATTAACCAATTATCAACACTTGAACACAAATTGAAAGCTAATACCAAACACTAGTTTAACTGAATTTTGCAAACTTTTATGAAAGGAATCTAAGCAATTGGTTGAACTAGTTAAAATGTGATATCAGTCTAAACTTAACAACTAAAATGAAGTGTAAATGAACCAAATTCAAGCAGTAAGATCAGCTAAGACTCAAAATGAACTAGCAAGCTAAGTATGACTGATATATTGAAAACAGGAACAAGAATTAAGCTAGTGAACAAGTATTAAACTACAAAAAAGTTATCCAATTAACAAAATCAGCTCAAATACAATCTAAAACACACTTGATCATACCAGCAAACAAGATTACACTAGGAATTAAGCAGGCATGATTGTTTAGAGGAACAAAAACTCAGTAACTTGAAACCTATAAGCAAAAGCCTCCTCTGATGGAGTAGGTAGGCGCTGAGCCTCCTAGATAGTGTTAGCCACCACCTTAACACTATCAACTATCAAATCAACCAGCTATCAACATCATCATCACCATTGCTGAACTAATTTGCTTCAAAATCAACTCAACTGGTACTGGATGAACAGAACAACTCAAACAGCTACAAATCTTCAACTTTTAGCTAATCATGATCATTTGTGTTCACAAGAAGCTAACATCAACACTAGGATAACAAGATTGCGGTAGATGAACAGTAGATTTAGGGAAATAAAAGGAGAATTTTATTGATTGAAGAAGGAAATTTGTTACAAGTCTGGTAAAGTTGTTACAACTAAGCTAACTAACTCAAGAGCTTGTCAGACTCTTGAGTTTGTTAAGCTAACTAACTAGGAGCTAGGAATGAGAGAGAAATGAAATGTGTGTGAAAATTTCACACATTAGCTACTAATGAAAATGAAGAGTACAATCCCTATTTATAGACAAAATGTGAGTGTGTTTTGGGATCGATGACGTGTTCCATCCACTTAATTGTTGCCACGTGTCATCAAGCTGATAATTGTTCATCATCATGTTCTTCATGAATTGGGGAGTTTTGATTCATTAGGTTTGAGCTTTATTAAGTGTGTCCAATGTGTTCCTCTCTTGAAAACGTCCAAGTTTCATGTAGAAATCATAGTCTGAAATTAAGTGTAGCTCGAATTCGTCCCTAGGTTCGTTGAGGAAGAAGAAGACATGTGTCAGATTTTGATTAGGTGAGAGAGAGAGTCACACGGATCATTATCCGTATTGGATAATTTGATTATGGACTGGCGCTTTGTGATTGGTTGATTTTAAGTAAGTGGATTATCATTGTTTCTTTGCGGCGCAGTTATTGAAAGGGTGAGGTGGCATGATATTTGGCAATCCGTGTGACCATTTCTTTGCAATTTCATTGGTCCAAACAATAGCACATGGATTAATCTCAATTTGACTGTGGAAAATGGCAAATTAAGTCCCTTTAGTATGGCAGATTGTACAAATGAGCTAGGAACTTCATTTCTTTGGCATAAATGGTCCTTCCACTTGCATTCTTGATAAGTTTGACCCTTTGACTTGGTTGACTGAATAGTTGACCATGTTTGACTTTTATCTTGACTTTGGCAAATTTACACTTTTAGTCCTTCAACTTTGGATTGTTGTCAAGATAGGTCCCTTATCTTCAAAGTCTTGTCATCTTTGATTCTTCTTTGTCTTTTCCATCCAAATAAGCTTGATTTTCCTCTTGTTTGCTTGAAAATGTATCCTTCTTACCTATTATACACAAACATAAAACATACCACATAATTTCGCTTTATAGCATAAAAGTTAAGTACTTTCCTTGTGTTTTAGGGTGATTTGTTGATTAATTGATATGAGTTTTTGATCATATCAAATCCCCTACACTTGAACATTGCCATGACCTCATGCAATGCTATATTTTAAAGCATAATTTTACGTTCTCCTCATAATTAATCCACCTTGGCCAATATGGAATGCTATTACACTATGCTACCCTACATGATGCATGATTTTGATTTTGAACAATGCAATGCAAAAGAAACAATTCTATTTATATCTTTTTGGGATTTTTATTGAAATGGCTTTGATGGAAATAACTCATAAAGAAATCAATGACTTAGATTAGGGCTTTGGTACCATGGACACTTATGACCCTCAAGTTTCACTTTCTCCATACCAAGCTTAAAAATGGAATCATTTCATTCACAATTAAAAAGTGCATCAACTTATTCATGACAATTAAATGTGGAACCGGTTATTAATTGAGCAAATTCCTTTTGGGCAAATTTGTCATTATTTAAAGCGTGAAGTATAAGAAATGCAAAATCCAAAAATAAGGAAGCACGGTTTTAATCCTAAGTAATCCTCTCATCCATTACTTGAAAAACCGCTCACAATTAATATAAGTCCGTTTCAAGAGTAATAATTCATTCGCCTTATGTGTAAAATCCTCATGTCATGCATTAATAAGTATCTACACACTCGCTAAGGAAAGAAAAATAAAACTCACGCAATAATTTACATCCGCCGCCTTTTTGGGACTTTGGATCTTCAACCCCGCAACCCGTCAAGGTAATATTGGATTGGAGCAACTATTAAATCCCCGCAACTCATCAAGGTAATATTAGAATCTAATAGTTACTATAATTAACACTTCACTGCCCCTCTTGGGAGTCTTGTATAATTATTTTTTTTTCTTTTCTTTTTTTTCTTTTTCTCTTTTTTTTTCTAGCCACTCATTTTTTTTGTAAGCCGCTCTTATTTTTCTTTATTCCTCACAAAGAAAGTTGAAAAGAATAAAAGTAAAGACACCCGCTAAGTATTAAGCATGACATAAGTCTAGTACACATAAAACGTTCTAACTTAGAATCTTAAGACGTACTTATATCAACCATGAATGATTAGCCAAAAATGCATAAGAGATTACAAACCGATTAAAATCGTTCTTGATTATTTATTAACAATATATACATGCGAAGTAAATAGAGGTAAAGAAGAGAAGGGTTTAGCCACAAGTAATTAACATGAAGTTTATCTAGCCCTTTTATACTTGCTTCAACTCTATCATTTCCCATTCTCCACAAATTTAAAATCTCAAATAATGAGATTGGTGGATGCTTAGCCTAATAGACCAATGAAGGACTACATGGTTAAGGATACTAGCTAGTGAATGCTTAGATAAGCAAACTCGGGTTGAGTCAAAATATCCATGGCGGGCCTAATATGTCAAAGAAATCTAAATTTGTTAAAACATGTCCTTATTATATTTTTTCTTTTTTTAATATTTTCATAAAGAACAAAAGAAGAAATATATACAATGCAAATGTGTTATGAAAAAGATTGATGCAAAAATTATGAATGCATATTTTTGGTGGCCAAAGTAGATCAAAAATTTGAAAAATATTTGAAAAATTAATTTTCCAATTATCATGAAGTTAAATGACAAGTTCTAGGTAAGGTCACTTTGGTAGAAGACCCCCCTACACTTAAGCTAAACATTGTCCTCAATGTTTAAGAGCATGGAAGTATAAAAACTTCCCCTACACTTATGACAATGAATAGACTTTGCTTAACCCAAGTTAAGGAAAGATCAACTATAGTGAATTCATTTTTAAAGCACAAGGTGTCTATGAAAGATCACACTAGTAACAAAGTGAACCGGATACAAGGGCCTCCTCCTTAAGCTCCAAAGCACGTGATGAGTGAGCAACCCTACAAACATCATGAAGACAAAGGAAGGTCTACCCCAACACTTCTCATCAATTTGCTATCCTTATTTCTAACCTACAACACTCTAGATCTAACAACTCTAAACCTAGTTATTCAAGCTTGATATAAAGAGTCTCTAGCTCGACTCATCCCACAATGAATTAATTCATGGGGAAAATGGGGATCTCTTGGACCATTTCAATGGAAATGTCCTCCCCAAAATAGTGCTTCACACGGTGAACATTCACTTTAAAATTTGGACCATCGGGTTGTGACAACTCAATAGTTCCATATGGAAATACTTGAGCAATAGTGAATGGACCGGACCATCTCGACTTAAGCTTGCCCGCAAAAAGTTTCAACCTTGAGTTAAAGAGGAGAACCGGCTCTCAAACTTTAAACTCACGGTTCTTGATCTTAGCATCATGCAATTTCTTAGTCTTCTCCTTATAAAGCAAAGAATTCTCATAGGCATTGGCTCTCAATTCATCCATTTCATTAAGTTGATCCTTTCTATGTGAACCGGCTTGGTTTAAATCAAAGTTAGCCCACTTGAGAGCCCAAGAAGCCTTGTGTTCTAACTCGAATGGGAGGTGGCATGCTTTTCCATAGACAAGCCTATAAGGGGTACAACCAATTGGTGTCTTAAAGGCCGTCCTAAAAGCCCACACAGCATCATCAAGTTTGTCCGACCAAGAAGCTCGATGCTCTCCCACCGTTCTTTCCAAAATTCTCTTTAAACCACGATTTGTGACCTCGGTTTGACCATTGGTTTGAGGGTGATACGCGGTAGAAAGTCTATGATTAACTCCATATTTCTTCATAACTCTCGTGAATTGATCATTACAAAAGTGCGTACCACGATCACTTATGATGGCCTGAGGTACACCAAATCTAGCAAACAATTGCTTCAAAAACTTCACAACAACTCTAGCATCATTGGTAGGCAAGGCTTTGGCCTCAACCCATTTTGACACATAATCCACCGCTACGAGTATATACTTGTTTCCCTTGGAAGATGGAAAAGGTCCCATAAAATCTATGCCCCACACATCAAAAATCTCACACTCTTGAATAAAATTTTGTGGCATCTCATCACGTTGTGTAATTTTTCCTTGTCTTTGACATACATCACAAAATTTCACCATCTCTTAGGCATCTTTGTAAATGGAAGGCCAATAGTAACCCGAATCAAAGACTTTCTTGGCGGTATAGTTGGGCCCAAAATGTCCACCCGTAGGTCCTTTATGACAATCTTCTAAAATCTTAAATGCCTCGGGCCCATCTACACACCGTCTAATGATTTGGTCCGCACATTGCCTAAAGAGGTAAGGATCATCCCAAAAGTAGTACTTAACTTCCTTAAGAAACTTCTTCTTTTGTTGGGAAGTAAGGCCCTCTATAAGCACATTCCCCACAAGATAGTTTGCAATATCCGCAAACCAAGGTGTGGCATCCTCTTGAGAAGAAATAGACATGAGCTCCTCTAATGGAAAAGATTCATTGAATTCTTTATTAGGAAAATCTCCTTGAAAAGGATGCTCAAGTCTACTCAAGTGATCCGCCGCTAAATTCTCGGCTCCTTTCTTATGTTGAATTTCTACTTAAACTCTTGAAGCAATAAAACCCATCTCAAAAGCCTAGGCTTAGCATCTTGCTTTGTCATGAGATACTTGAGAGCGGAATGATCCGTATACACTATGGTTTTGGATAGCACAAGGTATGGTCTAAATTTCTCAAAGGCATAAACTATAGCAAGAAACTCTTTTTCCGTGGTTGTAAAATGAAGTTGTGCACCGGTCATGGTTTTACTAGCATAGTGTATAGGTTTAAAATGCTTATTCACTCTTTGTCCTAAGACGGCCCCATCGCATAATCACTAGCGTCACACATAAGCTCAAAAGGTAATTCCCAATTTGGAGAAACCAAAACGGGAGCCTTAGTTAATTTCTCCTTAATAGTCTCAAATGAATCCAAACACTCTTGGTTGAAAATGAAAGGAGCCTCTTTTTCCAAGAGGTGAGTCATCGGTCTTGCTATCTTAGAAAAGTCTTGTATGAAGCGCCTATAAAACCCCGCATGACCTAAGAAACTCCTTACACCTTTAACCGTAGTGGGTGGGGGAAGCTTAGCAATCACATCAATTTTAACTCGATCCACTTCTAATCCCTTATTGGATATCTTGTGTCCCAAAACAATTCCCTCTTTCATCATAAAATGACATTTCTCCTAATTAAGAACTAAACGTGTTTCCTCACAACGCTTAAGCATTCGTTCTAAATTGGTGAGACATGAGGTAAATGAATCTCCAAAGACGGAAAAGTCATCCATGAAAACCTCCATATTTTGCTCAATCATATCATGGAAAATTGCCATCATACACCTTTGAAATGTCCTCGGTGCATTACATAAGCCAAAAGCCATTCTCTTGTAAGCAAATGTACCATAGGGACAAGTGAATGTGGTCTTTTCTTGATCCTTAGGGTCAATGGGTATTTGAAAATAACCCGAAAAGCCATCAAGAAAACAATAGTATTCATTTCCCGCTAAGCGTTCAAGCATTTGGTCCATAAAAGGTAATGGGAAGTGATCTTTCCTAGTAGCCTCATTGAGCTTCCTATAATCAATACAAACTCTCCAACCGGTAACAAGTCTCGTAGGAATAAGCTCATTGTTCTCATTGGGTACTACGGTGATTCCAGCCATTTTTGGAACACAATGTACCGGGCTAACCCATGGAGAGTCGTAAATGGGGTAAATCATGCTCGCATCGAGGAGTTTGATAACTTCCTTTTTAATGACCTCATGAATTTTTGGGTTAACCCTTCGTTGGCTTTGAATGGCGGGTTTGTAATCATCCTCCATAAGGATTTTGTGTGTACAAAAATGTGGATCAATTCCCCTTATGTCGGATATTTTCCATGCTAAGGCTTTCTTATGTTTCTTAAGGACTTCTATGAGTTTCTCTTTCTCATCCTCTTTCAACTCTTTAGTAATGATCACGGGCAATTGGTCTTTGCCATCTAAGAAAGCATACTCTAGGTGGGATGGAAGGTCCTTAAGTTCAATTGGAGGTGGACTTTATATGGAAGGTTTTACTATGGAAGGATCATCATTGGTTACTTCTTGTGGAATGGGTGAAGGAATGGGGTCCTCATTGAGCAACTTTTGGATGGTGAGAATATCTTCTTCCCAATTGATGGGAGAATCATCATTACCAAGAAAGTTGGACTCAAATTCCTCCAAGATGAAATCACTCTCTCCAAAAGGTGTTAAGGAGGGAGCAATTGAGGCCACGGTTTCAACATGGGTCATATCCTCACTATTACTCTTGCAAGCATTATGAAAATGCTCATCACACACCCCATCTAGCACATCAACTATGTTAATGTCTCACAAGGTTTAGACTCCTTAATATCTTTCTTATCACAAAATTTCCCTAACTTAAATACCACTTTCTCATCCTCAACTCTCATAGTTAGTTCTCCCTCTGTCACATCTATCAAAGTACGACCCGTTCTCAAAAACGGTCTACCAACAATCAAAGGAACTCTAGGGTCCATCTCATAATCAACCACTACAAAGTCGGCCGGAAATGTAAACTTACCCACACCTACAAACACATCCTTTGCGATACCTAAGGGGTAAGCTATGGTACGGTTGGCTAACTCAAGTGTCATCCTAGTGGGAGTGAGCTCGGGAAGAGAGAGTTTTTTCAAACCGATAAAGGCATGAGGTTAATGCTTGCCCCTAGATCCGCCAAAGCCATGCAATTTTCCACCCCGGGAAAATTACAAGGTATCAAGAAACGCCCTAGATCTACAAGTTTTGTTGGTAAGGTTTTGAGTAGAACGGCGGAACAATTTTCATTAAGGGATGTGTTGGGCAAATCAACCAATTTTTCCTTGTTGAAAAGAGTAAATCCTTGAACATCTTAGCAAATTTTGGCATGTAAGAAAGAGCTTCCGCAAAGGAGATGTTTATGTTGAGTTGCTTGAACATCCTTAAGAAATTTGAGACTTGGATATCATCCTTGTTCTTTAACTTGTCCTTTTTTAATCTTGAAGGGTAAGGAAGATTTGGTTTAGGTGTAGGTGTCATAATGGAAGATTTGTCTTTGTTAGCTTCTTCATTGGGAGTTGTGGAAGGTAAAGGAGAAGTGGGAATAGGTTGAGAAGGTGTGGTTGATTGAATAGGAGCATTTGGAGGTGGGGAAGTAGATGTAGAAGGCTTGTCACATGTAGGAACAAAAGTGGGTTTAACAATAGGAGGTGTAAGAGGTGAAGGATCCTTTGTTGTTTTTCCACTTCTTGTTGTAATAGCATTGACATTTGCCTGTGGGTTTGCTTGTGTGTTAGATGGTAAAGCTCCTTGTGGTCTTTGATTATACATAATTTGGTTGTGAAGAAGAGCAAATTTCTTGTTATTTTCCTCTTGAGCGTCTTTCATTTGTTTCTCATAGGAAGTAAGCTTTTGAAGAATCAAATCCATGGGGTTAGGTTGCACATTTCCTTGATAAAAACCTTGGTTCGGATAAGGTGGAGGTGGTGCATTAAATCCTTGATTTGGTGGATAAAAGTAATTTCCTTGATTGTGAAAATTGTTAGGTGCCTTGTAGTTATTCCCTTGGTAATGTGGTCTTGGACCTTGATTCCTTTGTAACAATTGAGGGGGATTTGGTTGAGGTTGGGTGGGTGGTTGGGGTGGGAAACCCGGTGGTGCAAGATAGTTTTTAGATTTGTAAGAAAGATTATTTTGATTGATGTTTGGCTTGAAATGTTCACGATGTTCCTCTTGGTAAGCATAACATTCCCCTTGATAACCTTGCACCTTATCACATTGTTGATAGGAATGTGGACCTCCACAAGTCTCACATGAAAGAGTAATAGCATGCACATCATTTGTGGAATGATTGCCCATAGAAAGCTTCATAAAGTCATTCATCATTGTTTCTTGCATCTTTTGAGTGTTTTGGATTAGTGTTTGACTTTCCTTTTGAGCTTAAGTCAATTATTGAATGCATGAAATGAGTTGAATCTCCAATGGTTTAGAACCTCCTTCTTGAATGACATGTACTCTTTCATCAAATTATGTGTTGGTTTGCACCATTGCTTTGGTCTCAATAATATCCCAAGCCTCTTGAATGGATTTAATAAGAATATTTCCTCCCGCGGAAGCATTGAGTGAGTCTTGGTGATGAGGTTTAAGGCCATTGTAGAAAGTATTGATTTGGTGAACTTCATCCAATCCATGGTTAGGGCATCTCCTCAATAACTCTCTATACTCCTCCCAAGCATCACTAAATGTTTGACTAGGTTTTTGTTGAAAGCCTATAATTAAGTTCCTCAAATCCGTGGTCTTAGATGGGGGAAAGAACTTGTTCAAAAACTTCTTAGTGAAACCATCCCATATGGTAATGCTCTCGGGTGGTTGTGTATCTAACCAATGCTTAGCCGGACCCTCTAGTGAAAATTGCACCAATATCAACTTAATGTCATCATGGGGAACTCCATTGTACTTAGTGGTGTTGCAAAGAGCAAGAAATCTCTTAAGGTGATCATGTGGATTATCATTCTTGTTCCCATAAAAAGGTGTGTTTGAAACCAAGTTAATCATGGATGTTTTTAGCTCAAATGTGTTTGCGGGAATATCAGGTATCTTGATAGCATCGGCATATCCTTGCACATTGGATTGCGATTGCTCCATCAAAGATCGAGTATCAACTCCGGTCATGGCTTCTTGTTGTGGATGAATCAAAGCACGATTCTCGGGATCGGCTTGATGGACAGTGGTTTTCCTACTCTTTCTCTTTTTCTTCCTTTTCGGAGGAAGGGGTTGTACACCAATCGGTATTTGTGCACGCCCGCGAGTGAGCATGCAACTCAATACGAGGAATGAGAGAGAAGCTCTCGTGTGACTTTGAAGAGAAAAGGATTATCCTCTTCGAGTTTCAATATGAAATATCCACAAGAAAATAATAATATACGTATGTACTACTTGGGTGCAAGACCCCCAATGAAGCCTTCCTTCTTAGAATACTCACAAGTGAACGGGGGGTTAGGTGGCGCGAAGCACTTAAGTACCTATTGACCCTTAGATGGCATTTTATAGCACATCGCCTTTCTATTCACTTTATTGTTTGTATTCTTCGAATTATTGCTTATTGGAAGTATTTATCTATTCTTGCTTTATTGAGTTTGATTGATACGCGTGTCAAGGACCGGAACGCCCCTCAACACGGTGTATTGCCTTGGCAATACTTATGGAGAATATGTGTGTTGGTTGTTCTTATACGTATACGTATTTACTTATAATAAAATATGGAATATATTTTTTGTATTTATGGGTTTTTAGAGAAAATACTATATGTACATAAAAACCGAGAGAATCCAATAATATATATTTTTTGGTGCAATCTCTTAGAAAAAAGATTGCTTTTTAGATTTTTTTAATTTGTTTGGTCAATTCTTTAGGAAAAGAATTATTTTTGTTATTTTTTAGTTTTTATATATTTTATATTTTTGATTTTTTTATTGTTTTTTATTTATGATACGTAAAAATAACGTTCACTGGGTGAACGGATCCCAAAAGCCAATTAAAACCGTCAATCGATAGTCTCTCGTAAAGTCAAAGAACCGGCAGCGCCATTTAATATTGTGTATAATTGAAGTTCGTTTTCTCGATTCTTAATCAATTGAAAGTCCTAACAAAATCGGGTTTATAATCGTTTTTGGTTGGTAGGGTTATTTGGCTTTTCTATGTCTAATTGAACAATCAAGTAAAAAATTGCAAAATATTAACTACGTATCCGTAAAACAATTAGTCAAATACCAAATTTTTATTCAAATAAGGACAAAAATGTAAAACTATGGAAGTTAAGTGCTTAAAATGTAAAATCTTGAAACTAATATGCTTGAAATGTAAATCCAGTTAACTACAAGGACTAAGTATGGAAATGTAACAAACTATTAACTAATTGTAACAAAATGTAAAACTGCCTAACTGAAAATGTAAAGTTTTGAAATAATAAGGACTGAATTAATGCAAACCCTAGATTAGTGAAAGATTAGCCCTTAATGAAAACAGTATCAAACTTGACGGATCAAAATGCAATTAAAAGTAAACTTTTAACAAAAACGGGCAAAGTGAAACAATAAGCTCGTATAAGCTATATTCTGAACCAAATAAGCTCTAGTAACTTTCAAAATGCTTAAAACTTCATTTTACCTAGGCTTGTAAAAGAATTAAGTCTGAAACTCAGTAAATCTCAAATAAGCTAATTCTAATAAGCCACAATTAAGCTATCTAATAAGCTAGACGTGCACAAAATGATTTTCTTGCCAAAACTTGTTCATCAAGACATAAGGAGCATGGAATGTCTTTTGAAACTGAAAATGATCAAGAAACGAAGTTGGAAAATGGAAATAAGCTAGAACAAGCTTATTTGACCAGCGTTGACCAAATTTTGGAAATTCTGAAAACTTCCAAATCTATTCAGGAACACATTCTAAACACAAATGTGGAAGAAAACTAGAAGGTTTATGAAGTGGAAATGCTGGTTTGAGAAATCAGTAAGCCTTAGGTTTACAGAAACTTGCATATGCTTAATGGCTGAGTAAAATGCTTATTTCTTCCTTGAATTAGAAAACTGTACAATTTCCTTAAGAGAGCTTATCATTCAGATGTTAAATGAAAGATTAGAACTGGTTTCAAACAATTTCATCAAGGAATGAATTAATGGCAAGCACTTGAATTCGGTAACTTTTATGAACTTTTCAAAAGCTAAGCATGACCCATACTTTTTAAGAGCCAATTGCCTTTTTGACTTAAAACTTGACTTGAAAACTATTGAACCTTGTTCACAAAGTCTAAATGAGAGTAAATGAACAGGAATTAACCAATTATCAACACTTGAACACAAATTGAAAGCTAATACCAAACACTAGTTTAACTTAATTTTGCAAACTTTTATGAAAAGAATCTAAGCAATTGGTTGAACTAGTTAAAATGTGATATCAGTCTAAACTTAACAACTAAAATGAAGTGTAAATGAACAAAATTCAAGTAGTAAGATCAGCTAAGACTCAAAATGAACTAGCAAGCTAAGTATGACTGATATATTGCAAACAGGAACAAGAATTAAGCTAGTGAACAAGTACTAAACTACAAATAAGCTATCCAATTAACAAAATCAGCTCAAATACAATCAAAAACACACTTGATCATACCAGCAAACAAGATTACACTAGGAATTAAGCAGGCATGACTGTTTAGAGGAACAAAAACTCAAAAACTTGAAACCTATAAGCAAAAGCCTCCTCTGATGGAGTAGGTAGGCGTTGAGCCTCCTAGATAGTGTTAACCACCACCTTAACACTATCAACTATCAAATCAACCAGCTATCAACATCATCATCACCATTGCTGAACTAATTTGCTTCAAAATCAACTCAACTGGTACTGGATGAACAGAACAACTCAAACAGCTACAAATCTTCAACTTTTAGCTAATCATGATCATTTGTGATCACAAGAAGCTAACATCAACACTAGGATAGAAAGATTGTAGTAGATGAACAGTAGATTTAGGGAAATAAAAGGAGAATTTTATTGATTGAAGAAGGAACTTTGTTACAAGTCTGGTAAAGTTGTTACAACTAAGCTAACTAACTCAAGAGCTTGACAGACTCTTGAGTTTGTTAAGCTAACTAACTAGGAGCTAGGAATGAGAGAGAAATGAAATGTGTGTGAAAATTTCACACATTAGTTACTACTGAAAATGAAGAGTACAATCCCTATTTATAGACAAAATGTGAGTGTGTTTTAGGGTCGATGACGTGTTCCATCCACTTAATTGTTGCCACGTGTCATCAAGCTGCTAATTGTTCATCATCATGTTCTTCATGAATTGGGGACTTTTGACTCATTAGGTTTGAGCTTGATTAAGTGTGTCCAATGTGTTCCTCTCTTGAAAACGTCCAAGTTTCATGTAGAAATCATAGTCTGAAATTAAGTGTAGCTCGAATTCGTCCCTGGGTTCGTTGAGGAAGAAGAAGACACGTGTCAGATTTTGATTAGGTGAGAGAGAGTCACACAGATCATTATCCATATTGGATAATTTGATTATGGACTGGCGCTTTGTGATTGGTTGATTTTAAGTAAGTGGATTATTATTGTTGCTTTGCGGCGCAGTTATTGAAAGGGTGAGGTGGCATGATATTTGGCAATCCGTGTGACCATTTCTTTGCAATTTCATTGGTCCAAACAATAGCACATGGATTAAACTTAATTTGACTTTGGAAAATGGCAAATTAAGTCCCTTTAGTATGGCAGATTGTACAAATGAGCTAGGAACTTCATTTCTTTGGCATAAATGGTCCTTCCACTTGCATTCTTGATAAGTTTGACCCTTTGACTTGGTTGACTGAAGAGTTGACCATGTTTGACTTTTATCTTGATTTTGGAAAATTTACACTTTTAGTCCTTCAACTTTGGATTGTTGTCAAGATAGGTCCCTTATCTTCAAAGTCTTGTCATCTTTGATCCTTATTTTTCTTTTTCATCCAAATAAGCTTGATTTTCCTCTTGTTTGCTTGAAAATGTATCCTTCTTACCTATTATACACAAACACAAAACATACCACATAATTCCGCTTTATAGCACAAAAGTTAGGTACTTTCCTTGTGTTTTTGGGTGATTTGTTGATTAATTGATATGAGTTTTTGCTCATATCATATATCTGAAAGGAAAAATAGAGTACTAAAAGAGATGGTTAATTCTATGTTATCCTATTCATGATTGAGTCAAGGGTTTTGGGGTGAAGCTATGTTAACAGCTTGCTATTTACTAAATAGGGTTCCCAACAAAAGGAACAGAATTACCCCTTATGAACTCTGGACTAAAAGGAAACCAAACTTGAACTATCTTAAGGTTTGGGGTTGTAGGGATGTTGTAAGACTCCCTGATCCAAAGGTGAAAACCTTGGGTGAAAGAGGCATTGAATGCATCTTTGTTGGATATGATGAGCATTCCAAGGCTTATAGGTTCTATGTTATTGAACCTAATGATTCAGTTTCAATAAACTCAATTATTGTATCAAGGGATGCTAACTTTGATGAGACTAGGTTCTCATCAGTCCTTAGACCAAGCCTCATGACTCCTGTTGGAGCTGAGGACATGGGTGCTTCAGTGGAACCTGAAAGGGTCACTGATAAGGTTGTGGTTCAGCAACCTGAGCCTGAGCTTAGAAGAAGCACAAGGCATAGGACTCCAAGGAATTTTGGGCCTGAGTTTCAACTATACTTGGTTGAAGGTACAAGAGATGAGGTCTCTGACCAATTCTACTATTGCTTTAATGTTAAGGATGATCCCAAAACATTTGATGAAGCAATGAAGTCCCAAGATATTTCTTTCTAGAAAGAAGCAATCAATGATGAGATGGACTCCATCATGGGCAATAACACTTGGGTGTTGGTTGATCTACCTCCTGGTTGCAATCCACTTGGTAACAAATGGATTTTCAAAATGAAAATGAAGGTAGATGGAACTATTGAAAAGTTCAAGGCAAGGCTAGTCATTCAAGGCTTTAAACAGAAGTCTGGGATAGACTATTTTAATACTTATGCTACAGTAGCACGTATCAATACCATAAGAATGTTGATTGCTCTAGAAAGTATTCACAATCTGATTATTCATCAGATGGATGTGAAGACAGCATTCTTGAATGGTGATTTGGATGAGGAGGTTTATATGAACCAACCTCAGGGCTTCATCATGCCTGGTAATGAGCACAAGGTGTGTAAACTGATTATGTCCTTGTATGGACTCAAGAAGGCACCTAAGCTGTAGAATCTTGATAACCTATGAATCTATGAAGTGGGTTGATGTTTTCTAGAGAGAGAAACTAGAGAGAGAAAGTGAGAGAAAACTATGTGTCTTTTTATTAAATGAGAACCAGAAATGAACAACAACCAACCCCTTTCCAAGGAGGAAAGGGGTATTTATACTTCCAAGCCTTATTTGGACTTGGGCCGGCCCATGACAAGCCCATGGGCCGGTTTCTTACTTAACTTAATAAGTAACACTAACTACGAGCTATTACAACATAAATAATATTGTGGAGTGATCGATACTTCTAATATATGTTAAAACGTATTTCTAACAATCTCCCCCTAAGGGAGGTCACTCCACGTTACAAAGTTCTAAACCTAGCATACTATACTAAGTCTTCGTTCTTCAGCTCGTAGTCTTTTCTTCTTTCTTTTTGTTGTGAATATTTTGATTTGATCTTTTAGGCTTTGACTTGAGAGCATTGTTCTTTTGGCCTTTCACGTGCGATCTTTGCCTTCTTGTGAAACTTGCCTCCTCGTGACTTCATGTTCCACACACTTATGTCTTTTTGTTGAATTCTCGAAAGCTTCAGAGTTTGGTACAGCGGAAGACTTCATTTTGCACTTTCTTGAATTTTGCTGAACTTTGATGCAGAAAAACATAAGCATGTGGGAACGACTTCTACAGGTACAACGCAACACCACCGTCTTCAACTGGTACACAGCAACGCCACCGTCTTCAACAGGTACACAGCAACGCCACCGTCTTTAACAGGTACACAGCAACGACACGAATAAAATGGCTTTGACATTTTATTCTAATTCGGTAGCATTTTACCTCCGGTCGGTGAAGACCGTTGGACGATATTAGATATCGTACCCGTGACGGATAGTTTCAATTAAGTAACTTCCTGACAGGATTTCGTGGGTAAACCCGTTCTCTTTATTCGACCGTCCAAAGCTGACTGCGAACATAAAGAGTGAATCACTTGGATAAATTATCCTTGTGATTTGAAGCCGTCAATTCATGAAACCTGGAACAAGTGAATTTCAATTAAGATTTTCACCATCGTTGCTTTCCAGTTATCACGAGCTCAATTCATAAAGAATCTTGCACGTCACCTACCAAGTGCTGTTTGATGCTAACACTAGAAGGATTTTCACTCGTCACTGTGATCAATAAAGAGTCACTCTGAGTGTTCTGGCAAGATCGTATGATAATGCGTAGAGGCCTGGAACGAGTTTAAGTTCAATTAAGAATTAAACCACTGTTTCTTTCCAGTTTTTCACAAGATTGGTTCTAAAAGAACCGCACGTGTAACCTACCATGAGCTTGTTTGATGTTGGCTCAAGCAGGATTTCCATCTTCATTGTAATACTTGCGTATTACTCGGATGTTCTAGCAATCTTACAAGAATACTGCGTAGGACTCATAAAAATCTCTTACTTTTCACAGTGTGTGAGAAAGCAAGGAATAAATGGAAAGTGTCCTAATGAGACTTTTGATGATCTCGTGGCTCTAGACTCGATAGTGCGTTTTGATTTAGTGAGCGATGGCTGGAGAGGAGTGCCACCTTTTCAATACCAGTCTATTCGGAGTGAATAAACCAATAGATAACGTGTTGATCTCCGTGTGATTAAAACAAATACCTTTTGAGAGATATTTGAGTTAGCTGGGAAGGGTTGTGCATTGCATCACTGGGTCCATGACGTCTTTCTTCAATATCGAGAATCATTAACAAAAATGATCTCAATAGCATATGTATTGACCCGGTTTCTGCCTAAAGTTGTAAGGAGGGCTTCTTTCTTTACACCCTTTATCTTTACAATTCTTTTTCATTCTTCAACCCCTTCAATGCTTACCAATACGTCATAACTAGCACCTTGTTGTGATTGTTCCAGTGCTAGCTTAAGTACTTGGTCGGCATTCAGCTACGTTCACATTCTTTCTCCATCTTTCCTAGGACTTCTAATTCTATCTAGGGAATTGTCCTTGGGAAGATTCCATCGGCTCTGATGAATCATTGGACTAAACCTATTCCTACCACCCTTTTGTCACCTATTCCTACCACCCTTTTGTCACCACATCGTCGTGAATTAAGCGTGTTTTGGGAAAGTATAGCCACCATGAAAAATCATTGAAAATCACATAAGGTACTTGTGATATTGAAATCAAACGTTTTGTACCTTAGGTGTTTTGTTCATCAAAAACGCTCCCCCTTAACACGTGCTTTACACATATTAAGTTGGAATATCGTTAAGTCTTTTTCATCTTTTAGCCAAGTATCATTTAAGTCTCCTTAATCCCATTTTCTCCCCTTATCCAAAATGTTAACCATTAATATTTGGGATATTGAATGGATTAACCGGTCTTTGGGTAAAAAATGAAATCGATGTTTGGCCATAGAACATATTAATGCTCCCCCTTAAATTAATAAGGGATAGTTGTAGTGCTTTAGTATGATATATTTTGAAAGATTTAGAATCTCGTGAGAAATTCTTGAAAAATTATCATACCTTAACACTACATCAAGCCATTAAAGCACAATATTCACAAATTTACATATTCACAAATAAAACCAATATAAAGTGGACCTGAAATGTACGACCCATTAGATGGATCGTTGCAGTAACTTGTGGTGCACTAAATATGGTCTACCACCAACGAATCTTTCTAAGCTCCTCATCAATCTACGTTCACGGAGCTTTTGATCAATCTTTTTAATCACATACTTCGCCATCTGCCGATAACCCTGATGCCAATCCTCAGTCATCTCTGGTAAAGTCCCACCCGAATTAAGATGCTCCAACTTTCCTCTGACGTATAGGAGAGTCCCATCACTGTACTTATAAAGCTCACCCACCCTCATAAACTTCATTAACCCTCGACTGTTCAAGTAGAAAATGCCGCAATTCGGGACGGATATGCCGGTATAGGGACATCTATCTACATGTTGAGGTAATACTTGATTCACTGGACGGGTTAGGTTAAGCTTCCTTTGGTAGCTTTCGACTCCCAACTGAAGATCTTCAACTCGTTTCTTGATAACAACGCTTCGTGTGAACATACGAAGTGCTGTATTCAAGGCAATGATGTCTTCACGAGGAATATGTGTGAGTTGATCCCGGGTCATCATAAGCAACATATCTTCGATATCCTCAAGGCGAATGATAGAAAAATCTCCCTGCTGGATTTTGTATTCTCTGTCATCCTCCCTTTTCAGACGAATCTCCGTCACATGATAATAGCCATTCTTGGCTTCAGTTTTCAGCCCTAAAATACTGGAGATGCGGATATCGGATCTAACGTTACTTCCTGAATTGGCTAAGCAGCAACCCCTGTACGCCCTTCGGACTCGTTCGTCCCAATGAGATGCACCTATAATAGCATACATATCATAATTACGATTTACCTTTGGGACCTAGAGTCGGTTTACCTTTTCCTCGATAAAGGGTATTGTCCCCCAGTTGGCAGCTTTCAGCAAGGTCAAGGAGGTTGCGTACTTTGATGAACCCTTCAGAAGATACTCAAGATCATTGGTGACGAAGAAGTCGAGAGCAATCTGGTTATCTTGAGAAGGATCAAGTGGAGGTGGAGCTCTTTCTGATTCATGAAGACCTGGCCGTTGAACGGTATTCAGAGCTTTCAGGATCTCATCAACATAATACTCGAACTCCATTCGGGTTAACCGGGTTTTGGCGCGAATTCTCTTATCCTTTAGCGCTCTCTTCACCAAATACGGAGTAACCGAAGTCTTATACTCATGAGCCAGAAATGCGCACAAGTCAATCGGACTGCGGATACGGAGATATAAAACATCTTTGTCAGCGTCTGTGATTGGATCATATTGCGCCACTGCCGTGATCCAAGCCTGTGGCGTGTGCAGTCTCGTCAATCTCCAACGTGTCTGCCCAGTCCCGTGTGCTTGACTCAGGAACAGTAGATTGTGGTTCTTGTTGTAGAGGAGTAGAGACGTGAACATCTGCTGGTTCTGATTCAGGCATCTCGGCGGTGTCATGAACGGGTGAGTGTTGTGCAGCTTCAGGTTCAGTTACCGATTCTGCAATCACAGGAGCAACAACAACAGAACTAACAGGGTTAGTGGTAACAGGTATAGACACAGCAATAGATGTACCAGGAATCGATGACGCCGTAGTAGCATTCACATCGTGGCGCCACTTGGATCGTCTTGATTCCGTTGAGGTAGATTTTTCCTTTGCCGCTGCATCTTTCTTAGACTTGGTTCCAGACTTAGCAGGTTTCTTTGAGCTGGCAACCTTATCCCCCTTTTCAGGCTGTTTACCCCCATCATCATCCTCATCGCTATCCTCGTTGCTCCCCTTAGCACTCTCCTCATTACCATCACCACCATCATCACCATCATCATCATCATCATCCTCATCATCATCACCACCATCGTCATCGTCATCATCCTTTTCTTCTTCTTCTCCTTCTTCTTCCTCTTCTTCTTCACCAGTACCCTCTTCCTGTTCACTATCATCTTTGTCCTCCTCAGGTAGAATGTGATAAGGTACCACACTTCCAAACATTTTGAACAACCGATCATCCTCCATGATAGCATCATTCAGGGATTTGTAGAGAGCCCGTTGAATCCTAGATTTATCAAAAGATCCAAGTTCCCTCATACGATCTTTGAGGATCTTCTTTAATTCAAAATCCGTCAAGTCATAGGCAATTTTGTAGGCGGATTGAGAAGGATTGGATGACTTGATCATCAAGTTATCAGCTGCGAGTGTCTTCAATTCATCACGCAGTTTTGGCATAATGGATTCAACGGATTCTTTCACTCTCTCTTCAACAGAAGCTTCAAGTGCTTCTTTCTGCTCCTTGTATTTATCCCTCATGGCTTGAAGTCTCGTGATACGTGCAGCATGCTTATCAGCTTCAGCCTGCTTAACTTGAGCTAGTTCTTCTGCATGAGCTTTACGAGTCGTCTCCATCTCTGTAGCGAACTTAGCAAGCATCTCTTCTTGTGCTTTCTTTGAGGCTTCTTCACTTTGCACTCTTCTAAGTAACTCTTCACGAAGATCATTCATCTTTTTTCTTTAATTATCCGTGTGTTTATCTAACATCTCTGCCATTACAAATGCGGCCATGGAAGATGATGCAGAGCTACTTTGGGTTGGTTGAAGAGGCTCGGTTGTGACCACAGTACTGAGAATGGGAGTTATAGGAGGTGGAAGAAATGGTGTTGAAACCGGTCGGGTTGGTAAGGGTTGTATTGGTGGAGGTTGAGTTGCTAAAGGTTGAGTAGGTACCATGATTGTAGGAGCACCGGATTCCTTTTCAACACTTGCTGAAACGGGGATAGATGTCTCCTTCGAAGTAGAATACCGTTCAGGTGATCCAAACTCATCAATATCCTCTGGCTCCTCGTACTCTTCTTCAATATTTATCCGTGCACCAGAACCACTACCTCCCGTGTCTTTCCTACTCCTTTCAATAGCTATCTTCATTAATTTTCTCTCAGCCTTGTCAAGAGCAGGATCATCAACATCTTCTTCGTCACGTAGAACTAACTCATCAGCCTTACCCTTTCCCTTCTTAACCTCAGTCTTCTTCTTCTTGGTTTCGGGTTCAGGTAAAGCAGCTGGTTGCTTGCGTTTACCTTTACTCTTGACCGTAGTAGACGAGTCTTCTACTGTCTGAAGGCTTGCTTTTAGCTTCTTGATTTCTAGCAGCAGTAGCTTGTAATCAGCAGAACCTTTAATCTTATCCGTCAGAAGATAATCGGGAATAGGACCAGGAATCACACCACCAGATGGTCCTTCGTGCCTTAGATCTACAGTATGATCAGCCTCTTTAGTGTGATGCCGACTTGCTGCACGCCTATCAATAGTAACATCATTCTTCATAAAATAATTAATGATAAGCTTGATAAACCGAGGGTAAGGAAAGAAATTTGTCTTCAGCTTCTTGTTTTGGAAGAGTTGGAAGGTGAATTCTTCCCACAACAATAATGCATAATCTGCATTTGCACCTGTGTACATTCCATGGAAGATGTTCATGATTGGGCCACGCAAAGCATCATGCCCACTTGTTTTCGATGTAAGACATCTACTGAGAATACCCAACATTGCTCTCCACGGTTGACCTACTTTAGCGGTGGTAAACTCGGACACAACTCGTATGTCAGGACATCCAAGAGCCTCGAACATCTCCATGATTTCATCTTTAGTAGGATCCCTCGAAAATGGCATGCCTTTGGATGTATCCCGTATTCCAAAAATCTTACGGAAGTCTGAAACTGTGAGCGTCTGCTGCTTGTTGTCGAGAGTGAAGGTGATCTTGTTTGAAGTGCTTTCCTTGGTGGCCCAGAATTCATACATGTAATCATAAGGCACCGAGGCAGTACTCCTTAAAGCGTTCTTAAAGTGAGAGTGATCAAGGATTGCGATGGCTACTTTGAATCCATGGTGAGTGGATTTTGAGACTTGCTTCAGCCGGTAATTGTTTGGTATGAACTTGAGTGTTCGTGCTTCGGCAATAGCTGCTGCTCTAGAGTCTTGGATTGCTTGTACTGTTGGATTAGTCATTGTATCTGCTTAAGATAAGACATGAAAGGTTGATGCACAAAAATATATAGATATGTATCATTATTACTTCTAAGCATAACACATTTCATAACATAATTCAACAAGTACATATAACTGGCAAATACTATCAATCAAATAATCCTTCATCCGGAAGTCTTCATTCGGAACTCTTCATTCGGAAGTCCTTCATTCGGAACTTCTTCATTCGGAAGTCCTTCATTCGGAACTTCTTCATTCGGAAGTCCTTCATTCGGAACTTCTTCATTCGGAAGTTCACTCGGAACTTCTTCATTCGGAAGTTCACTCGGAACTTCTTCATTCGGAAGTTCACTCGGAACTTCTTCATTCGGAACTTCTTCATTCGGAACTTCTTCATTCGGAACTTCTTCATTCGGAAGTTCATCCGGAACTTCCTTCATTCGGAAGTTCATCCGGAACTTCCTTCATTCGGAAGTTCGTTCGGAACTTCCTTCATTCGGAAGTTCGTCCGGAACTTCCTTCATTCGGAAGTTCGTTCGGAACTTCCTTCATTCGGAAGTTCATCCGGAACTTCCTTCATTCGGAAGTTCGTTCGGAACTTCCTTCATTCGGAAGTTCGTTCGGAACTTCCTTCATTCGGAAGTTCGTTCGGAACTTCCTTCATTCGGAAGTTTTCAAGCTTTGTTCATCCGGAACTTTACAAACACACTTATGAAAGATTATTCTAATCGCGTTTGTGAGTTCTAAGGCAATCTAAAGCAACATAACCTCTTCTAATGATATTCCGAGCAAAACCCATCAAAAACCCTTAATTAATTAACCCTAATTAGGCAAACGGTCCCTAATTTTGATAAAGTTGAGTATCCGAATCAATTAACAGGATTTAGATGATGAATTGGACGAATTATAAGTTAAATATTGATGTAATTACCTTTTAAATCGAATGAAACAGGATGGATGATTAATAACGAGAGATTTGAGAGCTTGTGTGTGTGCTTTAATGGCGGAACATAAACAGTGAAACAGTGAAGGTAGAAATAAAGGGGACGGGGGGTTTTGTTTTGACTTAGGTCAAAATTTTGACAACTTTCACAACTAGTCATTTTTAACCCTTCACTTATCTTTCCTTTTCCCTTTTTATACTTTATCTTTTCATTTTTCCTAAGCATTGTTAAATTTCGCCAACACAACTTAAGAATCTCAACCTATTAGCATATCTCCAAGATCTTAAAGCAATGCCTATCACATAGAACGAGCACAAGTCGTATTCTAAAGCAAGACCACTCATAAACCATTTAGCTAATTAATTTTCCACAAACACTTTTGAAAGATTGTTTTGATGACGAAGATGATTTAATATTTTCTCCCCCTTAAACGATGACCCGTTTTCTATTTAAAGAGCTGTAGTCATTGTTTAAAGAGTCAAATATTGATGAAAACATTTCCCATTAGTATCTTAAAAAAGATTGATTCGTGGTGGCAATAAGATTTCTCTTATTTTGACAAATTAATGCACTGAGACGTACACAAATTCGTGTTAGACCAAGTTGTAAAGTAAACTTGATCCCTTTGCATGATTTGGCTTGTAAATCATGCCCGAGAAAATTAATTCCCGTTGTGAGCCAACGTTTTCCAAGGAAATACGTGACTTTAATATGAAAACCGGGTTGCAGTCCGAAATAACTACAAGCCATTATGGGCATGTTTTAAAAATGTACAACTTTTATACGGACTCTATTTATGGCACCGTGTCAATATTTATCGACATTTCTAAGGCCGTAAATATTACCGTACTAAAAGACATGCCCGTTTTAAAAGCAAAAAATATTTTTGGTTTTTCTGATTTTATAATTTTTATGATTTTTCTTGGTTTTATATTTTTTATGGTTTTTCTTGGTTTTATATTTTTTATGGTTTTTCTTGGTTTTATATTTTTTATGGCTTTTCTTGGTTTTATATTTTTGTATTTTTCTTTTTGTGGTTTATATATTTACGATAATATACATGATCACGGACAAAGGATACGCCTGAATAGTTTACCACTACTATTCAGCTGATTCTTCTGCCATTTCTTTGAGAGTCGCTGGAGTGAATGATTTCATGCCAAGCTTGTCGATAAAAAACTCGATTCGTCCTCGATCTAAGGCTTTGGTGAACATATCCGCCAGCTGATACTCAGTAGTGACAAAATACAGCTCGATCACTCCGTTCTCCACCTGCTCTTTAATGAAATGGTAGCGAATGTCTATGTGCTTGGCCCGGGAGTGTTGAACATAGTTGCAGCAAAGGGCAATGGCGCTCTTGTTGTCACAATACATCGGGATTTTGTTGAATCCCAAACCGTAGTCAGTTAATTGTGATCTCATCCAAAGGACTTGAGCACAACAACCGGACATGGCGATGTATTCAGCCTCCGTGCTAGAAATTGCAGCGCTTTTCTGCCTTTTTGAAGACCAACTGATCAATTTGTCTCCAAGGAGTTGCACAGATCCAGAAGTGCTTGTTGATCCCAAACTTAGATCGATTAGCTTTGTGTATACGAGATTAGATCAAGTATAGCACGTAGAGAAACATTTGTATATGCTTTGTGAATCTAAGTGTTATGCGGAATTTAACACTTATACAAGAACACACAAGATATAAACAAACTTTCACTTTGATTATCAATATCAAACTTGCTTACAATGAAAGATGTTTATGAACGAAAACTTATGTAAAACTTGATATTGAACATTAATCTAAAGGCCTTCTTTTATAGACTAAGAAGCCTTGTACAATAAGCTACGTATCAACTATTCTAGGTAAAGATAAACATAGAAAATACATTGTCGTTTCTATCCTTACTAGAAGTATTCTAGAATATAATAAACGTGTAGATCATATCTTCCATCAGTGCTTGTCTTCAATGTTGTCAACGCTTGACTTCAACTTGTCAACGCTTGAGCTGTCAGCGCTTGTTTTGTTCTTGTCAACGCTTGAATTGTTCTTGTCAGCGCTCAAGTGATCTGGCCTTAATTTATTCCCAACAATCCTCCCCTAAACTTGATATCCACTCTAATGATCAAGTTTTTGAATAAACACTAAGAACTTGGAGGAGTCTGACAAATCTTCTCATATTGGTAATGAATAAATCTGATCAAATTCTTTGCCACGTCACTTGTATAATCTATCTCCAGCTGAGTGTCCTTCATCTTTTCCAAAACAGCTTTGGATATGAAATACTAAGCATCCACAAGTAGATACTCAGCAAACTTTGTAGAGCTCAAATGGTATACACCAGCAGCTGAATATAACCTCCATTGAAGACCACTGAGGTCATCTTCAAGATCCTTCCAAATTTCAGGATCTTCCTCTTTTGTCCCACACATTCTTTTGAATGTGGTCCAAAGTTTTATTCCATTAGCTGAAGTTGGTGCTTCAGCCTCATACTTGGTCTCCAGCAACCTCCAAAGGTCCACCAAGTCTTCTCTATCACAACTTGCAAATAAAGATATGAGAGTGGTAAAAGTGTGTACCTCCTTGCCAAATCTGTCAATCTTCCAGAATCCACATTCATCCTCATCATAACTCACAATTGGATTCCTGGAATCTAATGGTAACACCTGCACCATATCTGAAGCTTCTAATGGGGAGAGCTTGAGGCTCTTTCTTATAACTGCTTCACTTGGATATAGTGGATCCATATCTTTTGGAAACTCAAGTTTAAATCCCTTCTTCACTGGCCTGGGATGTATCAAAGCTTTCTTGATTTCCATTTCTTCTACAAGTTGCTCCTTTCTTTCATCTGAAAGAAGTCTGAGAGTGTTTGCTTCCTGCACTCTCACCCAAATAGGATAAGCTCTATGTTCCAACTCATCAAATGTCAAAGCCTTCAACTTCTATGTGTCCATCCAACTCCATGACATCTGAGAAACATAAAGTAGAGCTCTCTTCTATCCCTTTTCAATTCTGAGAGAATATTGCTTGCCTTGTGCTTCAAAATCACCTTACAATCCTTCTGAACTCTAAGAAGAAGCTCCAAACCCCATATTTGATCTGAAATGGTCAAGTCTGGATTATCCATGCAGCTTTCTTCCCAAGAATTGTACATTTGAACCACCTCTGGCATGTCAAAGTCAACCTGCAATTTCAATTCTCTCAACTTTTCCCTAGCAAGCTCATCACCATACTCAAGCCTTTCAGGTTCTATAATCATCACACTTGAGTCTGAACTAGCTCCATCACTTTCTTCTTCAGAAGTCACAACAAATGGTGACTTTTCCTTTTCACCTTGTTCCATCATTTGTTCAGCCAATCTTCTATCAAATTCAACTTGGGCTGCATCCTTTGGAACAATTTCTTCTACCAATTTACCCTTACCCTTATCTGATGGTGCAATGGTTGGTAAGGTAGATGGTAATACCTGAGTAGAAACTTCTTTGATGATAGATGATGACTGTAATACATCACCTTCATGTGCAGGTCTGTCAACGCCCAAATTTCCTCTATCAGCGCCCAAAATACTTCTATCAGCGTCCAAATTTGTCTTGTCAACGCTCAAATATTTTCCCTCAGCGCCTTGTGTAACCTCTCTCAACATAGCTGTAAATGATAAATTTAGATTGGTTGGAGAGATTAAGGACGTATCAAAACCTGTTTGTTCCTTCAAAGTTGTAAGGGCTTCAGCAACATCCATTGATTGACCATCTTGGTTACCCTTATCACTCAGATTTCTTTGATCTTCCTCCCCTTTGGAAGACTCCTCCATACCCCTCCTAGCATGATCACTCTCCAAAACAACAATCCTCTCCCTCAATTGCTTGAGTTCAAGGCCTTGAGAGCTGACAATTTGTACTAAGTCTGCATTTTGCTTTTGCAAGCTAATGCAGACTGCCTTCAATTTCAAAAGAGTCATTGGTTCCAGTCTGCCCTCTTCTGAAATGGGGATTTGACCTCCCAAGTCAGGTTCATTGGGCAAAGATGAGGACTTAATTATGGTGGGACTGCCTTGGCCAGCATCTAAGCTAGAACCAATAGTCCCAGCCTCATCCAGGTCACCAGCCACACTTGTGGTGGTGGTTCTCTCTGCTTCATGGCTAGGACCACCAGAGGAGAACACTCCAGTAGTCCTTTGGAGTTTTATCAACCTATATTCAGGTGGTGTGGAAGATGGTGTGGAAGAATGGGTAGATGTGGGTTGGTTAAGGGGTGTTTGGGATTGTGAAGGTTGTGTGTCAGCGTTGGAAATAGGCACATCAACGCCAACATTTGATGTGTCAGCGTCAAAGGGTTCTTGGTCAATTTGCATTTGTTCAGGTGAGGGTAAAGATTCAGGAATGGGTTCAAGTTGTGGTTGAGGGTCAATTAGAGGTTGGGGGTCTGGTTGGGGTTGTGCTGCTGCAATAACAGCAAGCATGGTTGGGGTTAAAGGTAAGTCTCTATGGGGTGGTGAATTCATCTTCGTAAAAATAGCTTTCTTTTGCTCAGGGATCTTATAAAAATCATTGTGATCCCTTGAGCAGTAACCTTGATCATCAAAAATCATTTGCAGAAAATGGGGATAAGCTAAAGTCATTTTTGTCCCCTTGTTTTTACACATCCCTTCAAAAATCATTTTAGAATAGTTATATTTTTGCCCTGTTGCAATGCACACAATAGCACTGGCAATGGATCTATTGATCTCATTGTGTGCAGTACATTTGGGACTCAAACATTGAAGGAGGATGTGGATGAGGTACTTCCAGGCTGGGGGAAATTCCTGCTTATGATACTTGTTTAGAGTACCTTCATCAGGAAAAGGATATCCCAAAGCCCTAAGCCCTTGTTCTATTTCATTTATGGGAAGGATGGCTACACCATCAGCATCATCAAGATTCAAGGCCTGGCGTACCAAGGCCTCAGTAACCACCCAAGACCTCCCATGAACAATAGAAGTTAATGTGGTCACTCCATTAACTGTTTAGGAACTAACAGTGTTCCAAAACTGCTTAATTTGTGTGACTGGAATGAGTGGTGCATGAGAAAGAGCATACCTTAGTGGGGATGTGTTCAAATACGCCACCATTTGTGTGTATTGAGGAAACAAATCATTATCAGCAACAAGATAAGCAATCATGTTGTGTTGAGACTTGAACCCCAATTCCAATTCTGCTGAGTTAAACTTTGGTGCCATTGATGAAAGCTGGTAATTTGAAATGTAGAAGATGAAGTTGATAAGAGAAAAGTGTTAGACAAGAATTATAGATACCCTGTTTAAAAATAGGAGCCAAATTTATAGGAGAGAAAGAATGCATGTGATTGGCCCAAAAATAGGCAAAGATTTTCAAAAACTAATCATGAAAATATTGAAAAAGTTATAAGTTATCTCATGCATTTAATGAAAGTAACAACTCCTAAAATTACGGCTTGAAAATATGTCAAAAAGTAACAACTGGGTAGGCCCCATTGAGTGTCAACGGTCAAAAATAACCTATCAACACCCAACGGTTATAATCCTGTCAACGTTCGCCTAAAGCCATGTCAGCGTCCAATTTGGTCACAACAACGCTTGGAAAAATCTTGTCAGCGTCCAAAAATAAAATTGTTTTAAAAAGTGAAAAATGACCTTAACAAGTAATTTATCCTAGAGAAGATAACCAAAAGCTGATAATTATTATAGGGCGGCAAGCACTGTCCAGTTATGCACACTTGCATAAGCAAGATAGACATAGCAGTCCTCTAGTGTCCCTTGCTAACCAAAAGTCTTAACAACAAAGTTACCTTATAAATCCTTGTTACTCCCAGGTAAATCCCATATCAAAATCATTCCCAAGTCTCCCAACATACCACAACCAATTCTAGGCCAAAAATGTCTTGGCAGCATGCAAAGTTGATATACTATGCATGCTACAGTGCCTCATGGTTTAGTAAAACTAACCCATACTCACCTGTGGACACAATCTAGAATTGTGATAAGAGTATCATATGGATACCCAAACATCCTAAAGGTTCCTAAAACCTCCCCTTAAACGATGATACAAAAAGTTTGCTAAAATCATGCATGAACATAAAAAAAATTTATGTCAAGATAGGAATGAAACATTCCAACCATCATCCATAAATTAAAACTTGTCCAAATGCTTTTCCATTGATCCATAAGCAACTCTGTATCCAATGGTATACTGCTAACACCATCTGCACATTTAGATTGAAAACCACAAAACTAACATTGTTGCTGACAACGCCCCGATAACACATGTCAGCGTTGAAGGAAGCTTTGTCAGCGTTAGACAATTATATTGCTGACAACGTTGCAAAAACACTTATCAGTGTTCAAGCAACCTTTGTCAGTGTTAGAAAAATATAGTGGAAAATCTAAATCATCAATAAGACCAATAATAATAATGCATCATCCTGTACATACTTTTACAAAAAGAATCCAAAACACATATTAAGTGAGATTAACCATTCCAATACTTGTTACCAAGTATTGAAATCTTCCAGTATCAAAAGGTTTAGTTAATAAATCTGACACATTTTCCTCAGTGTCAACCCTATCTGGTTGTATTAAACCTTTCTCAAAGCAATCTCTGATAAAATGGTGTCTAATTTCTATGTGTTTAGTTTTAGAATGATGTACAGGATTCTTAATGATGCATAAAGTACTATTATTGTCAACAAATATCTTAGTATGCATGAAATTATACCCATAATCCAACAGCTGGTTCTGAATCCACAACACTTGACCACAACATGCAGCCGCAGCCACATACTCTGCTTCAGTTGTAGAATTAGCCACCACTGTTTGTTTCTTGCATTGCCAAGATATTAACCTACTCCCAAGAAACTAACATCCACCAGTTGTGGATTTCCTATCAAACTTATCACCTCCATAATCACTATCTGAATATGCAATCAGCTCCAATGGTGAATCCTTTGGGTACCACAAACCAAGATTAGGATAGCATCTTAGGTACCTAAAGATCCTCTTCACAGCATAAAGGTGACATTCTTTGGGAGTCACTTGATGGCGTGCACAAGCACACACAGCAAACATAATGTCAGGTTTGGAGGCAGTAAGATACATCAAGGATCCAATCATGGATCTATAATGCCTGATATCAACATCTTTCCCATCTCCAATCTTTCCCCAAGGGTGTTCTCTATCCATAGGAGTAGTAGCCCTCTTTTCATGTGGAGAAAAGCCAAACTTCTTCAAGATTTCAGCAACATATTTATCCTGGGAGATGAAGATACCAT
Organism: Glebionis coronaria; assembly: GCA_025667525.1. Classification (NCBI taxonomy): domain Eukaryota; kingdom Viridiplantae; phylum Streptophyta; class Magnoliopsida; order Asterales; family Asteraceae; genus Glebionis; species Glebionis coronaria. The sequence continues at coordinate 608,927,719 of CM046880.1, forward strand.
CCTCTTTCTGCTGAACTTGTAAACCAAGAAAGAAGTTCATCTCCCCCATAGCACTCATCTTGAACTTGTCTGTCATAAGCTTGGAGAAATCCTCACTCATCTTTGAATCAGTAGACCCAAAAATGATATCATCAACATAGACCTGCACAAGCAACACATCCTTTCCTTTCTTCTTTGTAAATAGTGTCTGATCTATGGTGCCCCTTTTGAATCCATTGTCCACCAAATAGGAAGACAAAGTACCATACCATGCTCTAGGGGCTTGATGAAGGCCATACATAGCCTTTTTGACTCTATACACTTTATCTGGATGCTCTAGATCCTCAAAACCAGGAGGTTGCATGACATATACTTCCTCAACAATGGTGCCATACAAGAAAGCACTCTTGACATCCATTTGATAGACTGTGAAGCCCATGCAGGAAGCATAGGCTAGAAAAATCCTAATAGCTTCAATCCTTGCAACTGGTGCAAAGACCTCCTCATAGTCTATCCCTTCCTCTTGTGTATAACCTTGAGCCACTAAACTTGCCTTGTTTCTGACCACAATACCTCTTTCATCCCTTTTGTTCCTGAGAACCCATCTTGTCCCTATGGGTCTGACATATCTAGGACAATCAACCAGCTCCCAAACATCCTGAATTACAAATTGGTGAAGCTCATCCTGCATTGCTTCCACCCAACTTGGTTCTTTGAGAGCATCAAATATTTTCTTGGGTTCTTCTTGTGACAGAAAACATGCAAACAAACATGCTTGTACAAGAGGGGTATCAACCTTCTTGTGTATATTGGCAATAAATCCACCAAGACCTTGATGGGATCTTCTTGTCTGAACTGGAGTCATAATATCACCAATGATCTGAGATGTGGGGTGATTATTCATTGTGGAGGTGAGAACCCCTCCTTCAAAAAGTCTGGTGTCCTCAACCTCATGCTCCATGTTGCCAATATCTTCTTCATCAGACTCTCTTTGATCAACAAGAATCTCTTCATGAACATTGGAAGGTTCTTCTTGTTCAAAAGTGGAAGAGAAAAGATGTGCAAAGGTGTTGTCAACGTCTGAACCTTGTTTGTCAGCGTTTGGGCTAACAACGCTTGAACTGTTGTTGTCAACGTCTGAGCCATCAACGTCTGAATTGGTCTTGTCAGCGCTAGATTTGCCTTTGTCAGCGCCTGAAAAACTATGCATGTTTGTATCTGGTGGTATTTGGAAACCACCACTGTCTTGTCCAGCAGTAGCAGCAGCAGCAAAAGCATCTGTCCAAATGGGAATTGTGACATATTCAAATGTAGGAGATGCCTTTTCTGCTTGTGATCCAACCCTTTCATTAACCTGTGTACCTGAAACATCAACAACTTGTTCCTCCACAACATTTGAAGTTACCTTCACAATGTCTGGATTAGTGACAGGTATATAGTTTAAAGTTCTAGATAAGGGTTCCAAATAAAACAACCAATTAGGACCACTTTCAGGATCACTAGGTTTATTCTCTAAGAACCTAACATGTACTCTCTCAACTATCCGTTTGTCCTCTTTAAGATAAACCCTATAACCCTTGCTCTGGACTGAATACCCCATGAAGTAACCCTCATCACCTTTTGCACTAAATTTCCCTAAGGCATCACTAGTATCTAATACTACTATATGACATCCAAAAGGTCTGAGAAAACCAATATTAGGTTTTCTTCCCCAAAGTAACTCATAAGGTGTTTTGTTCTGAATTTTGTTAACCAATGCTCTATTTTGCACATAGCATGCTGTATTAACAGCCTCAGCCCAAAAGGCTATTAGAAAGTGAGCATCAGACAACATTGTTCTGGTTGCTTCAATTAGGGTTCTATTTTTCCTTTCAGCAACCCCATTTTGTTGTGCGGTTCTAGCAATGCTAAATTGCCTAGTAATTCCTTTCCTGGCACAAAAATCATCTAGCTTCTTGTTCCTAAATTCTCCACCATTATCACTCCTAAGCATTTTAACCTCATTTCCAGACCTTTTCTCAATCTGAGTGATAAAATCAATAAGAACATCAGCTGTGTCACTCTTCATAGCTAGAAAGAATGTCCAAGTGAACCTAGAAAAGTCATCTGTGACTACAAAGCAATATGACTTACCATTCAAACTTTCTATATTTGTTGGACCAAAGAGGTCCATATGAAGCATATGAAGAGGTCTGGAACTAGTATGCACCTGTTTGGACTTAAATGAGACCTTGTGCTGCTTGCCTTTAAGACATGCAACACAAGAGTGGTCATTGTGGAAGGCCTTCTCAGGCAAACCATCAACTAAACCAAGCCTCACAAGTCTATTTATATTTTTAAAATTTATGTGCCCTAGTCTCCTGTGCCACAAATTACTTTCATCTACTGAGGCCTTAGCATAAAAACAAGACATATTGGTATTCACTTTAATTCCATTTAAATTCACATTATATATGTCCTTATGCCTAGGTGTTCTATACTCAATATACTTCTCATCAGGGATCTTAAAATCCTTGCTTAACACCAAACACTCAGTATAAGTGAAAAGAACCTTATTTTTGTTATCACAAACTTGTGATACACTAAACAGATTATAATCAAGTCCTTTTACCAGGAAGACATTCTCAAAACGTAGATTGTTGGTGAGAAGGGTTCCTTTGCCTGTAATGGTGCCATAGCCCCCTCCAAAGTATACCTTATCACCATCTTTAATAGGAGTGAAGTTCGTCAGATAGTCTTCCTTTCCTGTCATGTGCCTTGAGCATCCACTATCCCAGTATCCATAATCATTGATCTGTCTTTGAATGCCCTGCACATAAAGAAAACAAATTAGTTTTCTTTGGGAACCCAAGTCTCAGAAGACTTGGATTCATCTGGTTGTTCAATAAGAACAGACTTAGTTCTCACAACAACCCCATTCTCATCCTTTTTAGGATGAAATACCCAGTTAACCCCAATAGGTTTTGTAATGACCTTTGAAATGTAATTAAATCTATTGCAAGTCATTGAAATTCCATTATTATTAGGGTTCTGATCTTTCTTGGGTCTCCATGTTAAGCTTGAAGAAGCTTTAGACCCCTTACCTTGTGGCTGCAAATATTTGGGTCTGGTCACGTTTCTGTCACCGTTGGATTTTGTCCTGTCAACGCTGAAATTACCCTTGTCAGCGTTGAACCTAGGGTTTGCTACAGGAACCCATTGCCTATTTGACCAGGTGTTTGTCTTTTGAAAAGGTCTTTGTCCATGAGTGTTAGACCTTCTAGAAAAGAATGGGGCAGGTCTAATCACTTGTGGACTTTGCTGCACATAAGGTTTGGGTCTGACAACTTTTGACTTCCTAACAACGTTGACTTTCTTCCTATCAGCGCTGAAATTGTTCCTGTCAGCGCTGGTTTTGGGAGCGTTGACACACTTGTATGCCAAATGTGAAAAGCTGCCACAAGTGTAACAGGCTTTCTTAGACACAACCTTAGGTCTAGTAGAGAAGAAACCTGTTCCATGATTGCTAACTTGTCTCTTGGGTGACCTATTATTCCGATACATCTCTGCATATTTAATGGTAGGTCTTCTAACAGTGTTTGAGCCTAGGTCAACAGCTTTACCAGTGATTGGATGAGTAACCTTAATAGGTGGTGATTCATTGGGACTTTCACATAGCAAACCTCCCTTAACAAATAAAGTAGGGTTAGCTTTCCTCCACTCATTTAGGTCAGTCAGTTTTTGTTGATACTCTTCCACTGGAGTGACAACTCTTGGTGGAGGAATGAATTCCTCTTCTTGGCATTCTGGTATACCAGTCCAAGACAAATCCTTTCTAAGGACACCATAGAAGTCACCAGCTGGTGGTGGAACCAGAGAGTAATCATTCATCCCAATCCCATTCATGTCCTTAGGATCCCTTTGTTTAGCTACACAGTCTCCTAGGGTTTGGGTGGCTCTATCAAATATTTGAATCTTGAGGTCAACATTATCTTTATTCTTAATGGCCTCATCTAACTTAGCATGTAGGTCTCTATTGACCTTTGTCATGATATTTCTGATATCCATACTACCCTCTAGCTCATGTTTTAAGATATTTATCTTATCTTTTAAGTCAAATTCCATTTTCTTGTATTCAGAAACGGTTTTCTCAGTTTCAGTAAGAGCTAGTTGATAATTGGACAATTTACACCTTTCAGTGCTCATATCATCTTTTAGTTTTAACACCTCTTTGTTAAGTCTATCAGTGTTTAACCTACAACCTTTGCTACAAAAAGTATCATCATATACCTCATTATCAGATGAAGAGGAGGAGTGTGCCATGAGAGCATATTCAACATGCTCTTCTTCTTCAATATCAGCAACCAAAGCTTTGTCCTCTTCAGCATTCTTAGCCAGATAGCTCCAATCCCATCCTGTACCATCAATTCCTTGAACTGCAACCATGGCTTTGGAATCTTGAGCTTTAACAACCTGACTTGAGAGTTTACCAGCATCAGATCTTCTAGGAGATCTGCATTCCCTCATGAAGTGCCCCATACGATGACAGTTGTAGCATTCAACTTTGGATTTATCAAATCCAGCTGTGTCTTTAGCATTGAAGGTCATCTTCTTCTTAAACCTTCTATTCCACCTATTTGCTCTTATACTAGCAAGAGCCATGTTCCACTTGATGTCCATCTCTTCCAAGTGCTCATCACTTATCTGCTCAAGGTCCTCATATGTAATCAGTGAACCATTGGGCAAAGAAGCAATGTAAGCACACACAGTATCCAAATCCAAACCAGCAGGTTTAACTCTCGGGGAGTCATTCATGAATGGGTCAGCGTCTGAAAAGGAGACGTTGACAGGACTTGTTCCAGCGCTGACAAATGATGATCCAGTAACTGGATGCATAAAAGATTCCTTCTGATTGAATTGACCTTCACTATGAGAGAAGAAGGCCATGTTGCTGGTGCTAGATTTGCTTCCATGTTCTGAAAGAGTTTCATCTCCCAATAGTCTTAGTTTGTTGTAGATGTCATCAAACGAGGAGCTCTTGTAAGTATTATTGGCAAGAATAGATCTTGCCTCAATCTTCCATGCCTCACCAAGACTTTTAAGAAAGGTAGCATTGGTGTCAACATCACCAACTTGTGTCCCCATGAAGGACAATTTGCTTGTGATGTCAAGCAATCTGCTTCTCACACTACTCAGTTTCTCATTGGGTTGAGCTTTGAAGACAGCATAGTCATGCAGAAGTTGCTTTTTCTTTTCTTCCTTAGTGTCTGCATTGCCACCATATGCAACTTCAAGTGCTTCCCAAAGATCTTTAGCAGATTCATAGCCTCTATATTTGTGTTGGTTTTCTTGTCCCAAAGAGACTTTCAGAATATTTAGGGCTTTCATGTCAACCCTTTTCTTTGCAATATCTTCAGCACCTACAGCTCTACCATCTCCAGGTTTTTCTTTCTTATCTTCATCAGGGCATCCTTCAACAGCTGATCTTTGAGTAATGGCATCAAGAATCTTTTGAGCCTTATTGAATGAGTTTCCATATTCAATAATCTCCCAGAGTGTGTAATCAAAGATCCCCAGATATTTTTCAAAGTTGAACTTCCATAAGTCAAAGTTGGTTGCATCAAGCATGGGAATCCTGATGTTTGGTAAGGGTGAAGAGGAGGTGGTTATTGCTTCAGACATGATGTTGTTAGGGTTTCTGAGAAAATTAGGGTTTTGGTGTTCGTGTATGGTTCTGGTGTTCTTCAAAGATCAAAAGTTCCTCAACAAGCTCTGATACCACTTGTTGATCCCAAACTTAGATCGATTAGCTTTGTGTATACGAGATTAGATCAAGTATAGCACGTAGAGAAACCTTTGTATATGCTTTGTGAATCTAAGTGTTATGCGGAATTTAACACTTAAACAAGAACACACAAGATATAAACAAACTTTCACTTTGATTATCAATATCAAACTTGCTTACAATGAAAGATGTTTATGAACGAAAACTTATGTAAAACTTGATATTGAACATTAACCTAAAGGCCTTCTTTTATAGACTAAGAAGCCTTGTACAATAAGCTACGTATCAACTATTCTAGGTAAAGATAAACATAGAAAATACATTGTCGTTTCTATCCTTACTAGAAGTATTCTAGAATATAATAAACGTGTAGATCATATCTTCCATCAGTGCTTGTCTTCAATGTTGTCAACGCTTGACTTCAACTTGTCAACGCTTGAGCTGTCAGCGCTTGTTTTGTTCTTGTCAACGCTTGAATTGTTCTTGTCAGCGCTCAAGTGATCTGGCCTTAATTTATTCCCAACAGTGCTACGCCTCGTGTCTTGACATCCAGCATGATCGGCATCTGCGTATGATATTAAAGCAATAGAGGAATCTTTCGGATACCATAGACCACGATGAAGTGTTCGTTTTAGATACCTAAAGATCCTTTTAACAACATGTAGGTGCTTTTCGGTAGGCCGAGCCTGATACCGGGCACACATGCATACAGCAAATTGCAAATCAGGCCTGCTAGCAGTCAGATAGAGAAGGGTGCCGATCATCCCACGGTAAAGTTTTGGATCGACAATAGTCCCATTCCTATCTTCATCTAACTTGGATTTCTCCACCATTGGAGTGTCCACGGGGTCACAATTTTCAAAGTTATATTTCTTTAAAGATTCTAGAGCATATTTGGATTGATTAATAAAGATGCCTCTGGGATTCTGAGAAATTTGTAATCCTAAGAAAAATGAAATTTTTCCCATCATTGACATCTGAAAGCGTGTGGACATTATCTTCTCAAAGCGATTTGACAATTCTATGTTAGTGGCAGCAAATATTATATCATCAACATAAATTTGTACCAGTATCATGTCGTTGCCCTCCTTGAGAGTGAATAGAGTGGGGTCCACTTTGCCTTTGGAGAAGCCTTCCGAAATGAGATATGTTGAGAGGAGATCATACCACGCGCGTGGAGCTTGTTTCAACCCATAGAGAGCCTTCTTAAGCTTGTACACATGATTAGGAAACTCCGTGCTAACGAACCCATCCGGCTGACTAACATAGACTTCTTCCCTTAGTTCACCGTTCAAAAATGCCGTCTTCACATCCATTTGATAGACGATCATGTTCATATGAGCAGCATACGCAAGGAATAGTCTAATGGCCTCCAATCTTGCAACAGGAGCAAAAGATTCTTCAAAGTCTATACCCAAGGCTTGTTTATATCCTCTAGCGACCAATCTAGCCTTATTCTTCAATACTGCACCCATCTCATCAAGTTTAACCTTATAAACCCACAACAAAGTAAGGATGTTAACCTTGTCAGGGAGAGGAACTAATTCCCATACTTCAAGTCTTTGGAATTCATTTAGTTCCTCCTGCATGGCTTCAATCTAAGATGATTGAGTCATAGCCTGCTGCCAATTTTTAGGTTCAACTTCAGAGAGAAATGCATCAAAGTAGCAATAGAGTGCACTCTCTTGTAATTGATGGCGTGTAGAGACTGGTCGATCTAGATCTCCAATGACATTCCTAATTGGGTGATCTTTTGTCCATTTGGTGCTATGTTTTTAATCCTAGGTGGTCTGGAGTGAACAATAGAAGGAGCTTCTTCTGAGGTAGACGCGGCTGAAAGGTTTTCAGGTATCGCTACACCAAAGAAAGGAAGCTCTTGCAGGTGAGCATATTCCAAATCGTGATCAATAGAATCCTCTTCCACATCATTAGGCACAAGTAGGGGTGACGATTCAGGTGTAGTTTGAGAATCACTTGGTAAAGGTGCATCCGGTTCAATGTTAATTGAAGATGCATTAGATAAAGCTTCATTTGCTTGAGCAACAACTTCAGGGATTGGAGCTATCACTACAGGTGCTGGAACTTCATCATTTGGGGGATCAAAGAATTCATCAAACAACGGTTGAAACAGTTTATCCCACTCGGGCCTTGTTGGTGGTAAAAATGATGTAAAAGTAGGATTATTGGGAACTAATCCGGAACTAATAGCACCGGTTCCCATCTCATGAAGCGTGGGTTCAGAGCTGCGTTGCTCAGAAGCCATCGCTGTCAGCTCATCGAAATCTGCGTCCATAGTTTCTACAATCTTACCAAGACGACGGTTGTAAATTCGGTATGCTTTCTTGGAGGGTGAGTAACCAATGAAAATACCTATATCGGCTTTTGGTTGAAGCTTGCCCAAGTTCTCACTATTAATGTTTGGATAACAAAGTGCACCAAACACATGAAAGAATGAAACATCGGGTTTACGATCATGTAGAAGCTCGTAAGGTGTTTTCCATGGCGTTTCCGAATGATAGAACGGTTTTGGGTGAAACATGCAGTAGATATGGCTTCTGCCCACAAGAACAATGGAGCGTTCGCATAAATTAGCATAGTCCTAGCAGCTTCCATAAGCGTACGATTCCGTCTTTCAACGACACCGTTTTGTTGTGGAGTGCGTGCAGCGGATGTTTCATGTGAGATACCAACTCCTTCATAGTAATCACGAAGAGTCTGGTTGACGAACTCTGTTCCATTATCTGTACGAATACGGCGGACAGTAGTATTCAAACGTACCTGAATGAATTTCAGAAAAGTGATGATAGCCTTCGGTGCTTCATCCTTTGTACGTAGAAATCTAACCCATGTAAACCTGGAGAAATCGTCCACAATAACGAGAATGAATTTCTTACCGCTCACACTTTCAGTTCTCATTGGCCCACAAAGATCCATATGCAAAAGATGAAGTTTTTCTTGATTGGTGTCTTCAGCTTTGGGCTTGTATGATTTCTTGGTACTTTTCCCCCTTGAACACGCGGAACATAAATGATCCTTGTGAAATTTGAGCTTTGGAAGACCACGAACTAATTCGTTTTTAGCCAGATGATTAATAGCATCAAAATTAAGATGAGATAATATGCGATGCCATAACCATGACTTGGTCTTAGATGCCTTAGAGAGAAGACATACTGGAGAGGCGGCCATCATGTCTTTTAGGGACAACGTATAAAGATTTGCACCACAAGATCCCTTCAACAAGTCTTTTCCTTCCAAGTTGCGGATGAAACAAGTATGTTGTCGAAAAGCAACCTCTAGGTTGGAATCACAAAACTGTCCTACTGAAAATAAGTTATGACCATGACCTTCTACATAGTATACCCTTGAAATCGTAACGTTTCCAATCTGATATTCACCATACCCCATTATCTTTGCTATATGATCATTACCGAATTTAACCGTTCCAAGAAACTTGCTGGCGAAATTTCGGAGCATCGAGCGATCTCCGGTCATATGCTTTGAACAACCGGAGTCCAAATACCAGAGGATGATTTGGACCACCTGAAAATATCACCAGACGAGGACAATGTAGAGGTATCGAAATCTGAATGTTCCTTGTTATTAGCAGGTACAGATTTAATAATCTTATATTTGCTAATTTTAGGTTTCTTAGATTTCCTAGCCTTCTTCTTCCTAGTTGGTGGTGTAGATTCTAGTTGGCTTAAATCCTGAGGTATTTCTTCACTGATAGGCACTATAGTGGGGGCTGACCTAATTAAAGGGCGCTGTTTCCATACTTCAGTGCTAGTGTGCCTAACTAAAGGACGCTCAGGCCTAACCTCAATGGATGCATTCCTAGTTAAAGGGAACATTTTTCCATCTAATGTAAAGGTCCTACCAGTGGGACGCCATTGCCAGCCAACTTGGGCACGAGTTCTACCAGTCGGCTTCCATTCAAGATTATTCCTAATGGCATTCATTTCATTCACATGATCAATAAGACACAAATCATGACGTTGGGAAAACATACATTCATTACAATTCCAACAATTCAAATTAGAATTCACGAATGGTTTAGGCTTCTGCACAGGCGCAGAGCTTTTAGTCTTAACATGATTCTTTTTATTTAAAACTGAACTAACATTCCTATGGTGAGCTTCTACTTTCTTCTTTTTGGTACTACTAGTGGAGGGCTTGATCTTATCTTTCTTGAGTGGCGATCCTTTAGCCTTAGTAGTCTCTTTTAATCCTGTAAAAGGCAAAGTGGGAACATTAGCAACAGATTTTAAAGGTGCCTTACTTGATGTTGCCAATGACGGTTTTGCTCCTGGAGTCTTATTAAATGGAGTTACAGCAATGGGTCGATTAGTGAGTAGTGCAGAACCTGGTTTACCTATGTATTGCAAGTAGGCTAAGCAATATTGAACACGCTTAATATATTCATGGGCTGAATAATAGTAGCTACTTGAGGGATCTAAGGCATAAAGATCGTATAAGATATCCCTAACAAGATCTACATGCTTAATTGCATTCCTCATATAATCATCGTAGGTAACCGGGTTTTTCTTATGGAGCGGATTATTATAAAGCACTACTGACTTGGTTGTTGGAGCACTAGTGGACGGTGCAGAGTCGGTAGCTAAGTTATCAACAACTTCTTGTCGGGTGAGAAGAAGTGTCTCCTTTAACTCGGCCAAAACCATGTTTTTGTCAATGAGCAGGATGTTTAAGTCAGAGATTTCCTCACATTTTTGGTTCAATTGTTCAACATAAAATTGTTGCTGTGCCGCATTAAAAGCGAAGCGTTCTTCTAGTAAACCATAAATTTTGGACATTCCCTGTCTTGCATGATCCATCTCCCCTAGAATAGACGAAAGTCTAATTTCTAAGTCCTGGTTTTTAGACTCTGCAACCTCTAGTTCCAATTTTAGTGTTTCATTTGATGACACATCTCTCTTCAATCTCATAATCTCTTCCTCTAATGCCTTAACTATTGCAATCATCTTGTCACTTGTCTCAACATCGTTTTCACAACTATTTGTTATCAAAAGATCCTCATTTTGAGTTTGTTGTTTTAATTCTAAAGATATACAATGTTGTTCTAGTTGATTAAAGCGTTTTGAAAGTAAATTGTAAGAATCTTGTAGCTTTAAAAACTCAGCGTTAGATTCGTGACAAGAATGATTATCTACCTCATTTACAGTATCAGCAACATTTACAGAGAGATCACGCACATCATCACATATATTCACAGCATCACAATTAATCATAGCGGATGTAAGCTCATTCGAATAATTAACATTTACAGTAGTAAGCACATCACACGAAATTACTTGGGACAAGAATCGGTCATATTCAGATAAAATCTTTTCCTTTTCAATTAGTTGTAGTTCGTAAGCGGTGTCCATTTCATAGAACACTTTTTGAACTTCTCCAATTTCAAACTTAAGATTTTCTTTAAGAGATGCAAAACTTCCTTTTAGACTTTCGACAAATGGATTGATCTCATTCTTAAACACCTCGTTCATGTGTTCGAAAGCCCATTCTCCGGCGTTTAGGCCATTTGAAGTCGTACATTCCAAAATGACCTTGTCAAAATTAGTAAAGTATTGATTAATCTCTTGCAAGTTTAACCATACAGTGCTAACAGGTGGAAGATCCTTTGGAATTTCCTTAGGACCTTCCATGTTGACAAGTGTAGGAAATGTACTAGGGTTTTCTTCATTCGACATGTAGGTTGGTGCTGTAATGAGATCTTTGTCCATATGGAAGCGAATTCTAAAATCCGTTTTAGCAAGCTCCTGATTCATTTTAAAATAATCACAATCAGGATATTTTGCAAAATTGTATGACCGATTCTCATCAACTAGATCCTTATTGGTGCGATCATCGAAAATAACAATCGGGTCTAAGACCAATCCTAATTGGGTTGCATTATAAAGTCTAGGATTATGGCTTAAAGCTTGTTTTGCATACCGTGGGTTAGGGGGAAGGCCTTTTTGACGTGATAAGTTAAATTCTCTAAACGAAGCATCAAATAAGTGCACTAGTTGAGAAGCAGCGTATTGTCTTAAAAGCAAATAATCTAGACTTCTAATCTTATTAGTAGCATTAATCTCCATTTCATTCTTCTTAGACTCGAGTAATTCAAAATCCGTTTGAAGTTTTTGAAAATTAGTAACCACTAACTCTTTTTCTTTAAGTTCATCAGAAAGATTTGCTCTTAAGTTTTCAATTTCTTGCAAATGACCCATTTGCTTGTTTCGAAAATGATCATACTCGGGATTTGTTAGAACACTAGACGAAGGCACTAATTCCAAAGTTTGAACTTTTTCGTTGCATAATGCAAGCTCATCAGACAAATTCTTATTCTTAGCTATGGTTTCTAAGAGTGCATCATTCATTTGGCTAAGTAATGTAGCAGGAACCATGACCAAATCTTGTTGAGCAGGAGCATGAGTATGCGAAATAACTCCCGGTTGTGTTTCACTCAAAGTCTGGGGACTCACATTGATATTACTATCATTGATTGTCTCCTCATTTGAAAGACTCACCACCGAAGACTCATTCGAATCAGCACTCTCTTGCCCAACTTGATGTGGTTGAATACTAGCATCAGTGGTATTATCAGTTGTATTAATAAGTACCTCAGATCTCTTTTCTGGCCCTAAGCTGGAGATAGTTGCCATAAGAGCTGCCTTTGCAGATTGAAATTCATCACAGTCTGAGTCATACGCATCAAGATCATCTGCTTGGTATGTTGCATTCTGTGTGGTGACAACGTCTTGTTCAGCAATCCCTGGATCAGCAAGAAATGCAAGCTCCTCTTCATCAAGTTCCCTTCCTTGTGCCTGAGCATTCACCAGATAAATCTTCTCTACAAACCATTGACCATCCTTTCTCCTCTTGGGTTTCTTGCAATCCCTGGACATGTGCCCTTCTTCCTTGCAGTTGTAGCATGTAATCATTCTCAACTTGCCTGTGGAATTAGCCCGTGGAGGAGTGTTGACCATTGGAGTAGGATTGACCGTGCGAGCATTGGTAGTTGATGTAGTAGGTCTCCCCTGATATGATTGAATAGGTTGAACCATTACCCTGCCATTCTCAATAGTAGCTTGTTGGCGAGAATTGGATGAATTCCTCAACTGATTGTTAGTCGGAGCTGATCCCCTAAATCCTCGTTTGCTTAAAGTCCTTGTGAGATAAGCAGACATAGTGGCTAACACTTCAACTGGGTCAGTTCCTTGTTTGAATTCAGGAATGGGGACTTCATCATCATCACAATACAGTGCTTGGTCTTGTGGAGCTGCATAAGCACTAGAAGGAACACTCATGTGGTCAGAGTAGCTTGAGGGATATGATGCATTCTCTTGATAAGAAGAATACGGAGATTGAGCATAAGGTGCAATACTTGCTGGGTGATGTTGTGAAGCATAGTGTGGTGAAGGTGCATTAAACCGATATTGTTGCTGATGTGAGGTGGGTGGTTGCGGTAGAATCGACTATTGGGGGAAGGTTGGTGTCATGTAAGGTGATGGATGATAGGCTTGATGTCCCAAGATATAAGGAGTGTTGTTGTGTGACAAGCTTGGTTGATTCGCCATCAAAGCTAAGGAATCAGGGTACATACCTCGAGTCGAACGGTGCATGATCACATGTTTCTCATGCTGCTGAAGGAAAGCATAGAGTTGATCCAAATTGCACTTATGCAAATCCCTGGTTAACTTAACATCGGTAATATACTCACCCCATTCAGCTTGAGGTAAAGTATTCAAAAATTTGGTGTTAACCTGGAATGGAGCAATCACGAGATTGTATACATTCAGATCATTCATGAGAGTAGTGAATCTGAAGTAATAATCGTGAAGCGTTTCCCCTGGGTTGTACGTGAATCTATCAAACAGATCATACAACTGACATTCCCTTTCCTGTTTGGTAAGAGACGTACCTTGTAGCAACACCTTTAGACGTTCCCATAAATCCTTTGCCACCGTATACTGACTTACCATCCGATAGATGTCATGTGGAAGAGCTTGGAGAATAGTTTGAAGAGCCTTTTCGTCTGCATCGGCAACAAGTTGTTGAGCTGGTGTAAGTTCTTCAAACTCCCTTGGTCGAGTCACATTGTTAACCACGATGGTACCATAGTCAAGTGGACCATTTAAAATTGACTTAACCATAAGCCTCCCATATACCGGTTTTCCCTTAAGGTAAGACATCATCCGGCCTTGCCATGCTTCAAAAACTTCTTTGATGAGCATTGGAGGTCGATTATCCGTTCCCGTAATGACGGAAATATCCGTAAGTGATGTCATCTGAGGCATTACTGAATTCGGATTCATTTTGTTCACTTCAAAGAGACAAAGATTATCGGTTGATCGAGCAGTGAAGTAAAGCTTTGTGAATTGTGTTGAGTTTTTGTTGTAAGAAACCAAGATATAATCCTCTAAAAAATCGTCGAAAAAACAAGTAAAATATCCCTTGATTCGGAACTTTTGTTGATTCGGAAGTGTTGATTCGGAAGATTTTGGCTTGGAATACCTTGATTCGGAACTTTTGGTTCGGAAGATTTGATCCGGAACTTTCCCTTGATCCGGAACTTTACCTTGATCCAGAACTTTCCTTGATCCGGAACTTTCCCTTGATCCGGAACTTTTTCCTTGATCCGGAACTTTCCTTGATCCGGAACTTTCCTTGATCCGGAACTTTTGGTTCGGAACTTCTTGATCCGGAACTTTTGTTGATCCGGAACTTTTCGTTCGGAACTTTTGGTTCGGAACTTTTGTTGATCCGGAACTTTTTCCTTGATCCGGAACTTTCCTTGATCCGGAACTTTTGGTTCGGAACTTTTTGGTCCGGAACTTTTGTTGATCCGGAACTTTTTGATCCGGATGTTTTTGGTTCGGAACTTTGCTGGGTAAACAGAAACTTGTTTCGAGTATGAACAGTCGATCAAAAATGAAGATTAAACCCAGATTTTTACCAAATAACCCAAAAAGTTTTGTGATTTCTACAATAATAAGTAAAAACCAATACTTATCTACTAATCCCAATCACAAAAACACCAAAAACTCCAAGAATCAAGATGGATCTTCTTAAAGAACACTAATACAATCAAAAACTAAAAAACCACACAAATCATTACCTTAAATCACCCCATAGCTCTCTGATACCAAATGTAGAATCTTGATAACCTATGAATCTATGAAGTGGGTTGATGTTTTCTAGAGAGAGAAACTAGAGAGAGAAAGTGAGAGAAAACTATTTGTCTTTTTATTAAATGAGAACCAGAAATGAACAACAACCAACCCCTTTCCAAGGAGGAAAGGGGTATTTATACTTCCAAGCCTTATTTGGACTTGGGCCGGCCCATGACAAGCCCATGGACCGGTTTCTTACTTAACTTAATAAGTAACACTAACTACGAGCTATTACAACATAAATAATATTGTGGAGTGACCGATACTTCTAATATACGTTAAAACGTATTTCTAACATAAGCAATGGCATCAAAAATTTGATGAAGTAGTTATGTCTAATGGTTATTCACTTAACCAAGCTGACAAATGTGTATATAGCATATTTGATGAATGTGGTAAAGGAGTCATCATTTGCCTATATGTTGATGACATGCTAATCTTTGGTACTGACCAAGTTTAGGTCAACCTAACAAAAGATTTTTTGTCATCAAAGTTCTCCATGAAAGACATGGGGGAGGCTGATGTTATCCTTGGCATAAGGATCAAACATGAAAGTGATGGTATTGTAATTTCTCAGTCTCATTACATTGAGAAGGTACTGAATAAATTTAATCACTTTGATTGTACTCTAGTGAGTACTCCTATGGATACAAGTGAGAAACTGATTCCTAACAATGGCCAGGCTGTCTCCCAGCTTGAGTATTCTAGGTTTATTGGTTGCTTGATGTATGCCATAACTAGTACTTGTCCTGACATTGCATTTGATGTGGGTAAACTGAGTAGGTACACTAGTAATCCTAGTACTCAGCATTGGCAAGCAATTCAGAGGGTACTGAAGTATTTGAAAGCAACAATGGATTATTGTTTGTCATATACTGGATATCCATCAGTGTTGGAAGGTTACACTGATGCAGGTTGGATCAGCAATACTGAGGATAATTCGTCCACCAGTGCCTGGGTATTCCTACTTGGTGATGGTGCAATTTCTTGGGCATCCAAGAAGCAAACTTGCATTACTAGCTCTACTATGGAATCTGAGTTTGTGGCTCTAGCAGCTGCTGGTAAAGAAGCTGAATGGTTGAGAAACTTGCTTCTTGAGATTCCATTGTGGGTCAAACCTATGGCACCCATATCTATCCGTTGTGATAGTGCAACTACATTGGCTAAGGCATATAGCCAGATGTACAATGGTAAGTCTAGACACCTAGGTGTTAGACATAGCATGATTCGTGAACTGATCACGAATGGGGTGATTTCAATATATTTTGTGAGGTCTCAACAAAATTTAGCTGATCACTTGACGAATGGATTGGCTAGAGACTTGGTTATAAATTCTGGTAAAAGGATGGGTTTAAAAGTCCACTCTAGTCACTAAATGCTAGGACACCCAACTCCCTCTTGAGGAAACTTGGGAGCTGAGTTCAATGTGGAAAGCTGAACATTCAGGGGACTGAAGCACATGTATATCATCCCAACGATGTGCTTGTACTTGCTGAAGGAGGATGAAGTTATAAACTTCTTAATGGTTAATGTCTTTGAAAAAGTGTTGAAGCAAGAGCATGATCTAAAGAGGAACCACCTATGTAAATGTTGAGGTTTCGCCGCCTCAGGGAGCATGGACTTGGCTCTTACAACATTTATGAATTTGGATATGGACACATGGCTCGTAGTGTCAGGAGTTGTTATGAATTTGAAAACATGTGTGTATTCTATCTTCAGGTATTCAAAGTAGTTGAAGGGTTCAATTCTTAGAACACCCTGATTCTCGAATGTTTGAAGTATTGTACTAAGATGGAAATTCAATCCTTAGGATATTTTCATTGATGCACTGGTTTTGTTAAGGTTAATTTTCATGCAAAAGGATTTGTACTATATTGGGGAGGATTGTTGGAAATATAGTTCAATTGTGGGTCAGTTCATACTAGTGAATGGGTAAGGAGGTACGGAGTGTACTCCCATAAGTCCCTGGACACCTTGACTCTTGTTGTGGTTAGAGTTGTTCAGCATTGCTGATGATCTTTAGTGAGTTGAACTCTGGACTAAAGGTATTCATCAGGGAGTATTTCATTGAAGATATGTCTTCAGTATTTTCTCATCAGCAAGTCTTCTTTAGTATTGAAGGCTTCAGCAGGAACACCCTTCAGGGTTTACTGATGCTTCAGTGGGACTGAAGGATAGACTGACGCTAGAGCTGAACAAGTATGCTTGTAACGGTCTTTGACCAAATCAAGTACATTAAAGACCATATTTAATTGGTCTTGTAACCATTTTGACCTGGTATTATGGAGCTCATTAAGAGGAGATTAATTGGCCGTTAATTCCTCTTAATTCTATTGACTATGGTTTGAGTGCTACACCTATATATAGGTGACCATAATCTTGCATGAAAAATACAGAAACATAAACACATAGCAACGAAAGGGTTAAAGATTTGTGCCTAAATCTCTAACTCCATTTGGTCTTATCCCAAGTAGGTATTCGTGATACCCAGGCATTAGGGTCGAATAATTTACTTTGGAAAGTGATTACACGATTCCAAGTGATATCCGGTAACCATTGTCTTGGTACGTAGCTAGGATTGATTATCTATACCCTGGTTGGGACGAACTGAACTCCAACAAATATGTCACTTATAGATACTTCTTTATTAGGCGGGAGCTTTAGACTTGATGGTTGAGCCTTATTTCTACCCGTTGCAACGTTGTAGTTGACCTATATTTATTGTGATATAATACCCTAACTCATAACGAGTATTTCTACCCATTGCAACTTTGTGATAAATACTCTAACTCATAACGAGCTAGGGTTATCACTCATTCATAAAAACACACAGCCACCATTGGCTCTCTCTTTTCTCTCTCTCTAAGATCTTTGATTTTTGATTTGCGATTTGTCGTTTCATATTGTTATTATGTGTTGAGTGATCTATGTATGTGAGGGAAATCGGATCAACTTAGTTGAGACGATTTCATCTTTCTATTGTATGTTCGATTATCACTATTTTGAGGACTAATTTTTGTTTTGTATTATGTACTTTGAATCTTCAATAAATATTACAAAGAGGAGGATGGTTGTGTGATAATCTTTGGTGTCCATGTAATTTGTTTACACTTTTAACATGGTATGAGAGACAAGGTTGTACATCTGGTGTTTCTAGACTGATCTGGCTTATGGGGTTACTCTTATCTCTCTCTTTGTGGTATTTGGTTGGACTATCTGAAAATTTTAAAATTAGGGTTTGTGAAACCCTAATCTTAAATTTTTTTTGGCCTTTTGTATTCTGGAATTTGTTCTTGGGTTCCTAGGTGTTCTGGAAGCTTGTATTGGTGGTGTCGTTGATCTCCTTGGTGTTTATAGGTAAAAATAAAATTAGGGTTTTGAAACGCTATTTTTGGGGGAGGGTTCTTCGTTCTTAGCTTACCCATCCTCTAGACTAAGTGAATCTAGAGGTTGGATATCTTTATTTTTGCTTATTATTGTTTGTTGCACTGTAAGTCTTCTTTCATCTTCTTACTTGCCTCTCTTAATCTCTTTTGGATTACGCTTGCTAGTATTGTGGGTGTAAACGGATTCAGTTAACACCTTGACCCTCCAGCTTGATTGGTGTGGATACCTGCTCGCCAATCCCAGACCACAGCTAGCATTTATGGTAACCCGCTCTCTGGATTTTTTATTGTTTGCCTGCTTATTTTACTGTTTTCTGCTTGTCTGTTGCTTATTCTTGTTTTTGCTACATGCTTTATTTGTTCGTGTTGTTTGTTTGTGTTATTGTGAAGTATGAGTGGTATACCTCCTCCTCATGCACCTTCTAGTGGCGGTGGAGGAAATGGTGGTGGTAGAGGTGATCCTCTAATCACCCCTACTCCAGTTGCTCTTATCAGCAACTTGGATGCTAGTAACCCCTTCATATTCACAACAGTGACAATATTAGCTCTGTTTTAGTTCCTTTTAAAGTGCTTGGTACTGAAAACTACAGAATGTGGAATAATGCTATGAAACTTGCTTTACAAGCTAGAAATGAATTTGGATTTGCTGATGGTTCATGTTTAAGAGAGTCTTACTCTAATGATGTCATGTGTGCCCAAAGGGATAGATGCAATGCTATGGTTCTTACTTGAATTATGAATGTTGATTCTACTAATGTCTATATGGCTCTTGTTTACTCTGAAAATGATGCTTTTGTGTGGAAAGATTTGAATGACACTTATGATAAAGTTGATGGCTCTGTTGTGTATAACTTGCTTCAAAAAATTGCTTCTATTAAATAAGGAGGTAGTAATCTAGCTAACTATTATCATAGACGTAACTCTCTTTGGAGAGAATTTGATGATGTCACTAAACTTCCTAAATGTGTAGCACTTTTAAATGCTCTTGTCCTACTAGCATTGAGTTAGCATTGCATCAGCAAATCATGAGGCTATTGCAGTTCCTATTGGATCTTGATAACTGTTATCAGCCTGTTAGGACTGCTATCCTCACCAGGGATCCTCTCCCTGATATGAAGGATGCTTATGCTACTGTGTCTAGAGAGGAATACCATAGGGGCATTCTTGAGACCTCTGACCACATTGAAACAAAAATGAATGTCACTTCCTTTACTGCTAAGACCTTTAATCAAAATAGAAGGAGTTACTCTAACACTCCTAACATACATACTTCTAAGGGTAATGGTACAAGGAATTTTAAGGAACCCAACCCTAATCTCCTTTAAACCAATTGTAACCAAATTGGTCATACTATAGATAGGTGTTTTGAATTAATTGCTTATCTTGTTGGTTACAAAAGGGGGGTAAATGTTCAAAAACAAACTGGTTTTAAGCCTAACTTTAATGCTAATTGTGCCTGGCTACTGTGTTACTCTGCTATCTGTGAATAAACTTATTAAAGATAGTAAATTGCTTGTGGGTTTTGATGAGGATAAATGTTATATTCAGGACTTGGACAAGAGGACCGTTCTGGGGACTGGTAGTGAATCGGGGGGGGGGGGGGGGGGGGGCTTTATCTTTTTGATGATCTTAAAAATAACATCCTAGGTAATGTGAATTCTGCTATGACCTTTAAGACTTCCAAAGACCTCTGGAATTGTAGACTTGGTCACCGAGTAGATCAAGTTCTCAATGTCCTTAAAACTGACTTGAAACTTCCTAGACATACTAGTAATTCTGTCTGTGAGACCTGTCATAGGGTCAAAAAACAAGGGAACCCTTCCCTTTAAGTGATCACAAATCTGACATGATTAGTGAACTTGTTCACCTTGATCTGTGGGGTGCTTACAAGGTTCAAAGCAAGGAAGGGTATAAGTATTTTCTAACCATTGTGCATGATTACTCTAGAGCAGTCTAGACCTATATTTTAAAAACTAAAGATGAAGTTTATGAATGTTTGGTGAATTTCACGAACCTTATTCAGAATTAGTTTAATTCTAAAATCAAAGTTTTCAGATCTGACAATGGGATTGAGTTTGTTAATGAACATGTTTTCTCTCTGTTCTTTAATCTGGGTATCATCCATCAAACCTCTTGCCATCACACTCCCCAGCAAAATAGGATTGCTAAAAGGAAACATAAATACCTGCTCAATGTAGCTAGGAGTCTTATGTTTCCGAGAGGAATTCCTATTAGATTCTAGCCTGAATGCATTCTTGTTGTTTATCTAATCAGAAGGCTCCCTTCTTCTGTCTTAAAAGGTAGGTCCCCCTATAAATTTTCCTATAAGGAAAAACCTAATCTCTCTCACCTTAAGTGTTTTAGATGTTTGTGTTTTTCAACTTGTCTTAATAACAGTGATAAGTTCACATCTAGATCTGAAAAATGTGTGTTGATTGTTATTCCTCTGTTAAAAAGGCTTACAAACTTTTAGCCTTGATAATAGAAAAGTTTTATTTTCAAGAGATGTGAGGTTTTATGAAACGGTTTTCCCCTTTAAAATGAAAAACACAAAAAAACTAATTTGGTAGATGTAGTTACTACACGTGAGGTTGAACTTCTAAACTTTTTTGATGATCAAAACTCTTTGTCCCTATGATGATGAGAGAGTTGCACCTTCTGTGGAAGGTAGAGTTCACTCTACCACTGAGCCTGCACCTATGCAGACTCATGAGGAGGACTCTGCAATCCATGTAGGTGATAATCCACAGTCTGAGGGTAATGTTGAAAATGCAAGTCCTTTTATCACTTTTATTGAGCATAGTGGGAACAATCATGAGGAATGGGAACCTAGTATTAGGAAGTCTACCAGACCTACTAAGTTACCTGCCAAACTTAATGACTTTGTCCTAGATAGTAAGCTTAAGTATGGGATTGAAAAGCATGTCAGTTATTCTAAGCTTAATACCATTAAATTCTGCTTTGCTACTACCCTTAACAAGTCTTTTGAGCTTGCCACCTACTATGATGCCATTAAAGATAGTAGGTGGGTTGAGGCTATGAACAATGAGATTGAAGCCCATTTAAGGAATAATATTTGGACCTTGTGTGAGTTACCTATGGGGAGAAAAGCTATTAACCACAAGTGGGTTTACAAGATTAAATATAAATCCTCTAGTCAAGTTGATAAGCTTAAGGCTAGAGTTGCTGCTAAGGGGTACATTAAGAAGGAAGGGATTGATTTTGATAAAACTTTTAGTCCTATTGTTAAAATGGCCACTGTTAGATGCCTTATTAGCATTGTTATCTCAAATGAATGGCCCTTGTTTCAACTTGATGTGAACAATGATTTTCTTTATGGTGATCTTGATGAAGACATTTATATGATTTTGCCTTTAGGTTTTAACTTTCATGATAAAAACAAGGTTTGTAAGCTTAATAAAGCCCTTTATGGACTTAAGCAAGCCCCAAGACAATGGAATGCCAAGTTAACCACTTTCTTGGTTGAGCATGGCTTTGTTCAAAGTAAATTTGATTACTCTATTTATATCAAAAAAACTGACAACATTTTTGTTGCTCTTCTTGTTTATGTTGATGATTTCATCATCACTGGTAACTGTCTAGAGGAAATTGAGAGGTTTAAGAGTTTTCTTAAAACCAGATTCATGATAAAGGATCTTGGATGATGAAATATTGTCTTGGATATGTATCTTAACAATATCTTTGAATATCAAAGACTTTTAGGTAGACTTATCTATCTCACCCACACCAGACCTGATATTGCCTATGTTGTTCACTAACTATGTCAGCACATGCATGCTCTTCTTCGGTCTCACCTTAAAGTTGCTTTGAGGGTTATCAAATATCTTAAAAACTCACCAAGAACTGGAATTCAGTTTTACAAAGATAACTCTTTAAAATTGTCATGTTTCACTAATGTTGACTGGGCTAAGTGCCTTAAGACCAGAAAGCCTGTTTCTAGATATTGTGTTTTTTTTTTGAAGGTCTCTTGTCTCTTAGAAGAGCAAGAAGCAACCCACAGTATCCAGGTCCTCTGCTGAGGCTGAATATAGATGCATGGCTAGTGTCACTTGTGAGGTGATATTATTCACCAATCTTTTGAGTGATCTCAGAATCAAGGACTTGTTTCCTGTGAATTTATATAGTGATAACAATTTTACTATTCAAATTGCTGGTAATCTTGTGTTCCATGAGAGAACAAATCACTTTGACGTTGATGTTCATTTGATCAGGGAAAAAGTTCAAGATTGTGTTATTAACACTATCAAAGTTGCCTCAGCTGATCAAACTGTTGTCATATTTACCAAAGCTCATGGAATCTCTCAATATTTGAAACTTTATAATCAGTTGAGACTTGTGAACATGTTTGGGAAGTGATATGTGATCTTCCTTATTCAGTTTGAGGAAGGGTGTTATTTTATCAAACTTTCAAGGTTATATTGTTGTTTTTCTATTTTGTTGTTTATGTCAACAGGTGCAAAATTGGAGGACCAGATCTGTCACTTGTGAATACTTCTTTATTGGGCTGGAGATTTGGACTTGGTGGTTGGGCCTTATTTCTACTCGTTGCATTTGTGATATAATACACTAACTCATAACGAGTTAGGGTTATCACTTATTCATAAAAACACACAACCACCATTGGTTCTCTCTCTCTCTCTCTCTCTCTCTCTCTCTCTCTCTCTCTCTCTCTCTCTAAGATCTTTGATCTTTGATCTGGGAGTTGTTGTTTCATCTTGTTACTGTGTGTGATCTATGTATGTGAGGGAAATCGGATCAACCTAGTTGGGACGACTTTATATTTCTATTGTATGTTCGATTAGCACTCGTTTGAGGACTAATCTTTGTTTTGTATTCAGTACTTTGAATCTTTAATAAATATCACAAAGGGGAGGTTGATTGTGTGATAATCTTTGGTGTCCATGTTATTTGTTTACACTTTTAACATTGATCGACATGCATGTATATAAGCAACCAGGGACGGAACCAGGGTGGGTCCTGAGACACTCATGAATTTTTGTTGCGTAGTGTTGAATAGGTTAAATTTTTTATATTTTTGTTAGATTAGTGATAAATGCACTTGTCCCTAAAAATTATGTTTGTAGTATTATTTAGTTTATTATAAGTGCATCTAATCGTTTTGTGTCCTGATTTCGTCCGGTAAACAACCTAAAAAAATTTATCTATTTCTTCTACAAGTTAACCTAAGACTATATCATCATACTCTTCCTTCATAACGTACGACAACTTGATCATTTCGAGAACTTTCGTTTTTTTTAATTTAATCATAACAAAATTAAAGTATATATACATATAAGGATTTTGAAAAGGCCCTCATTACTATGCTTACTGTAATAAACAAAGAAAATTAGTATAAAGATTGAAAAGATATGATGTTACCATGCATGCATATTGGTTATAACTTATATTCAAAGTCTAGGTTAGGGGAACCAATATTGAAAACTTGTTACCATTTTGGCACCTACCTTTTGACATTTTCGTGTTTTATTTTTTCCTTTTTTATTTGTTTCTCAGTCACCATTCGATCCCTAACTATTTGGTTATAAGATCACTACGGCTCGGAGGTCTCGGGACACCCATAAATTTTTGTTGAATAATGTTAAATCTGTTAAAAGACTTTGATTCTTGTTAGCAGAGGTGGACTGATGAGGGGGTTTCCGGGGTTCACGGAAACCAGATGGCAGTTTGTCACGTAATGGAAATTTTCGCTAAAAATATCGATTTATTTAAAATGAACCTGATGCTAAATATGTGTGTTACGTAAAAAATTGTGCACATGGTGGATTAGTGTTCTGGTTTCGCGCCCCTGTTTGTTAGATTTGTGTTAAATGTAAATGATATGTAATTAAAAATTATGTTTGAATCATTGTTTTGTTTATTTTAAGGTTTATTTTAAATGCACTTAGTCGTTTTGTGGCCGAGTTCCGTCCCTGCTGAGACACTAACTATGTTAGTGATCGAACACTTTTTTTTAACTAGTAACAAGTGGTATAAAGATACTATTTTGATGAGGTACATTTGTTAGATACTGATTTTTAAACAACAAGCTAGATACTTGTGGTTTCAACATCATAAGTCAAACAACTAACTAGGTTGAGTTGAGTTTGCAGCAATACATTAGATTGGTTACACGTACTAAGTTTTTTTTTAAAGTCATGTTACATGCCTTTGTTTGGAAGCCTAAATGGGATGGGGTGGAGGAATATCAGTTGACTTTTGGTTAAATAAAAGACTAAGCAAGCAAGCATGAATCTAGCTTATTGATCATCCCAACTTTTTGCTCATGGAACAAAACACCAGTTGAAGCCTGGAACAATGCTGCATCATTTCCGTCGCGATCGCTACTTAATTTAGTTTGATGTGCAACAGCCAACAAGACATTCTTAATGATTTTAATAGTGCGTCGATGCTACAAGTACTCAGTCATGTATAACTTGTTTGGATGTAACATATGCAAATTAGTTATCTGCACACATGTATGTAAATAGTACTGTAAATACCATTGTTAAGGTCTGGTTTTTGGCAGAATCAGAATGAACAGCGTACGTCTTCTTTTGTGTCGGTCGATGTCAAATGGTTCATAAGGCATTTCCATTCGTATAAAACTATATAACACGTGAGGATGGTTTTCCTAGTTGTGTTAATTCTAAGTCTAGCCACCCAAGACATCGTCCATTCTGAAAGGTATTCAAAGGATTCTTGGACCTAAGAAGGCTCTCAATCCATTAGCCTGCCGACATAAACATGATTTGTTAGTATGCCACTATTGTCTGATCATGGGCATGACCTGTTTCGGCTACGGGTCAAAACTGGAGGATGAGTAAGGATATTGAAGGATGTACTAACTAAGAATAAGAATGATATTGTTGGGGTCGATGCTGAGGTCCCATCGGCTGCGCTTTCTTAATCTCACAGATGAGGTGATGCAAGGATCGATATCTCTTATTACTTCAGTCCTGTTATACATCAGAGTGTGACCCAAATGATGATACACAGAGGTCTGCAACTCTCTATTGCATTCATCTGTATGAGTTTGCAGAATGGTTAAGGCTTGGTACTATCTTAATATGGGAACTGCATCAGATGTGAATTGATTAGCTTCTGATATAGTACTACATAATTTTAAAAATGAATATATGTTATCTCGAAAGCATGCTAAAGTAAAAGGCACAGGGCATGAGAGAAAAGAAGAAGCAAGACACGCAAGTCCAACAAAACACGAAAAAACACATGGCAATCAAAATGAGCACCAAATGGTCCAGACATGCATGAGACAAAACGAACAGGCAAACAAAACGCAACGGCACACAAACAGCAAGGCAAGAGTCAAAGATACAACAAGGCAAGAGTCGGTTAATTGTATATTATTATCAGTATGAATGTACGATATAACAAAAGAAAACAGAGAAGAACAGAGCGAGTCATACCTTAGGAGTGGAACTCGTATAAATATACATACACAAAGAAGAATCAAAGATTTTATACACGTATGAACTATGACATTGATGATTGTAGCGATAACATCTGGTTAGTTGAGATTTTGTAGGCTTCATACAGTCCATTGCAGTATAAATGAAGTTCGTTGGGAATAAAGATGATTCTTAGGCAGCTACAAGTATTCGTTTTAATATGATAGTTTGGATGGCTACTATATACACCAAGAGTAGAACTGCATCAGATATACATGATATGACGTAATTAACATGCAAGTACCCCGTCACTTATTTTCCAACCATGGGCGATGAAAACCTCCCCAAAGGTATTATAAGACGGTGCACTAGCAACTTAATTGGCATACATGTCTTCTTCCAACTTCCTAGTTTTAGCAGTTCTAACTTCAAACTACAAACGGCTTCTTGGTCTGCAATTAAGCAAAACCTTCACCTTGTTAGTGATTTCTGGCTTAAGTTAACTATGACTTTTTGTATAAACATTACTCTGTCATCCAATCTTAACGTCATCTAACGGCAACTCATCTGGTATTTAATTAATAAAAGCACAATTCGCATTCAAAATACTCTACAAGGCAAACGAGGATACAGCGTGAAATGGAAAACCAATATATTAAGATCTTAAAGGGCCGCCTCTGTTTTTTGGGAACACAACAATAGGACCTTACTTTTATGAAGAAGATCTATAACAAACTCATGTCATTGTTTACAGACTCATTGAACCATAAGTATGGTGAGCTGACACTAAATAAAAAAATCAAATCGCATATTAGGACTATTTCTTACACAACAACAGCGACTGCTTCATCAAGAGCATCAACACCGGGGAGTATCTTTCCTTCCAACAATTCCAAACTTGCACCGCCACCAGTTGAGATGTGACTCATAACATCCGCCACTCCAACTTTCTCTACTGCTGCCACTGAATCTCCACCTCCGATGATTGTTGTCACCCCCTTTCCACTAAGTTCAGCTAGCTTCTTTGCAACTGACTGCAATTCACAATAACCAAAATGATTATTACATGGTTCTCGTATGATATGCAAATAACAGATAGAGTTGATATATGAAACGCACCTCAGTTCCAACTGCAAATTTGTCAAACTCAAACACTCCCATAGGTCCATTCCAGATGACTGTTTTGGTGGTCTCCAAGGCATCATTGAATGTCTTGACAGAATCTGGTCCAATATCTAATCCCATCCACCCATCTGGGATAGCAGTTGCCGGTACAATCTGCATTGTCATAACAATATAAGTTACTCGTACTTAATTTTGAACTTCTTACTTGCAGGTATATGCATTCATGTGAGATGCAGATGTCGAAGTGGGCCCATCTGGTAGCTTGGGTCACGGGTCAAAAATTGCTTTCAGCCAAGATGAGGAATATGTAGTATGAACCGGGTCACTCGGTTCAGTAGTAATTTTTTGTTCATTTTCTAATAAGTGATTAATGTGTTATATACAATTAATAAACCAAGCTATGACATTGCTGAGAAGTTTTACTTATTTGGAAAAACAAGTACTCTAGACAACTATCAACCCGCTTAACCCGTTTCCTTTTTAGCTATTAGTAATATTTTACCCAAAAAGACCCATTAGAGATGATATAAAACCAAAAAAAGTTAATTATAAGAAATGGGTTGTAACGGCCAGCTCTAAATATACCCAATATTTTATCGATGAATAAGAAAGGTGGCATGCGTAAAAAGAAAAAAGAAGCAACCTGGCTGTTTGCATCAGGTGCAAACTTGTCAGCAATGACCACGTCGGTTGGTAACAATAGGGAAACTCCTTTGGCCTTGGCCTTGGCAAGGAGTGTGGTTGCAAGTTCAAGCTTGTCTTCCTCCACCAATGAGGACCCGACTGATAAGCCTTGTGCCTTGTAAAACGTGAAGATCATACCTCCACCCAAAAGCAAAATGTCACACTTTTCCAAAAGTGATTCGATAACTCCAATCTTGGACGAGACCTTTGAACCACCAACAATAGCAGCAAATGGCCTCTTTGGGTTTGAAACTGCTCCATCGAGATAGTCCAATTCCTGCATCAGTTACAAACAAATTGTTATACATACCTAGTGGCGTCATGAAGATACTTATCATGTTTACAATAGTAAATGAGATATGAAACCTTTTGCAAAAGGAAACCGGCAACAGATGGCCGCAAGAACTTTGTGACTCCCTCAGTGGAGGCATGGGCTCTGTGTGCGGTTCCAAAAGCATCGTTGACATAGAGATCTGCAAGCGATGCAAGCTTTTCCGCAAAGGCGGGATCATTCTTCTCTTCTTCCTTGTAGAACCTGACGTTCTCAAGGAGAAGAACACCACCATCGGGAAGTGCAGCCACCAACTTTTCAACCTCTGGACCAATACAGTCATCAGCCTTGACAACCTGCATAAATATCAAGGCCGACATGTAAGTAAACCCGTTTCTCATAGTTATCAAGTTTAGCTAGTCGAACGGTTTTCTTTGAATATATAGCATTTTATATAACTTGATTAAATGACATGATAGCTCAGTTGTATATTTCCAAAAATGCTTAGCTACAATTGTAACATGTTTTGGTGAGAATAAAGGTGGCATTTTGGTATATACTATACACTAGAAATAGTTTTTTAAGATCATCGTTTGATAGCGAAATGGAAGATTACCTCAACGCCAATGAGCTCGGTTAGCCTGGCAACAAGAGGAGCGAGACTGTACTTGGGAGTGACACCTTTTGGCCTACCCTGTGAAATGAAGAGATACATATATTAGCAGATAAATAAAGAGAGGACTCATTTTGAGAAATAAAATAAACGGACACGCAGTTGACTCAGAGATAAAGTTTGTTTGTTGAAATGATAACAATCATGCTTAGTTTTTACAGTATGCAAGTAAGGAAGGGTGTGTTTGGCAACAAGCTTATTGGAACTTATAAGAGGTTGAGCTTTTAAAATTAAACAAGCTTAGCTCTTTTATTTTTGCCACAAAAGCTTATTGAAGTTTTATAAGGTATATATGTCACTTTTAAACAATTAGCTCGAGCTCCAACTAATTCACCAAACAAACACGCCCATAATATACTTAGAGTCGGATAAAGGGTTAATGGCATCAAATAGCAAGAAACTTTCTCAAATGTTTACTTATATGAACTCTATAAAATACCACAATACCCACCAGACTTGGAAACTTTAGTTGAATATCATATTTTTGCTTACGTGTTGTGGCGGGCAATCGTCTACACCAGTTAAATCGTATACGCGGATTTTTTTTATTTTTTTTAAGTTAATTATGTGAAGCTAGGTGCTTCAAACTACCCATCAAACTTTTCTGAAATGTTCACTTTTAAGACATGATCTCGAATCTGACGTGGATCATAACGGTACAAATTTATGACTTGACATGTACACTTGCCGGTTGACGTGAATTTTAGAGGTTAAAAACCGACTTTTGTCAATATCAACCCAAAAAAAAATAAGAAACAAAGGTAAAAAGTACAAGAAAGTACACTTGCCGGTTGACGTGGATTTTATCAGTATCTTGGTATTATATACTGTATGTGTTTTTCTAACTTGTGTCGGGCACAAGATAAGAAACAAAGGTAAAAAGTACAAGAAAGTACTTAGGTAGTCACACAAAAAGTACAAGAAAGTACTCACAACCACGAGTCTCTATTACTTTCTTGTACTTTGGCCCTGCCTCTTATCTTGTGCCCCGCACAAGTTAGAAAAATCCATTTTATAAAGTCCAAATCTAATTTAAAAAAGTACATAGTTCTTCCTTGCTACTTAGGGATACATGACAGGGTTTGAATGAAGAGAGATAATAAGCAGAAAACACATGTTATAGTTTTACGCGGGTGTAACACCCCGCCCCGCCTAGTCAGACCACAATATACACTTGTCGGTTGACGTGACATGTACACTTGTCGGTAGACGTGGGTTTTAGAGGTAAAAAAAGGCTTTTGTTGATATCAACCAATTACAAACAAAGTTGGATCGGGGTTTTTCTAACTTGTGTTGTAGGGCACACAAAAAAAGTACTCAGTTACTCATAGAAAGAGTACAAGGGAAGTACTCGGGTCCCTCAGTGTTTCCTTATACTTTTCTGTTAGCCCGTACCTTCTTATCTTAGAAAAATCCATTTTATAGAGTCCATATCTAATAAGTGGACATTTTTGAGAAAGTTCGTATTTCTTCCGTGCTACTTAGGGTATGTTTGTGATTCTTAGGAGCTAGAGCTAATCACTTGAGCTGGATGCTAGAGCATGTAGATTGAGCTTATTTTTACATGCTAGTTTAAGTCTAGCATTTCTTTTATGAGCTCTGTCAGGCAAACGAGACTTATTTATGACGTGACATGTACACTTGTCGGTTAACGTGGATTTTAAGGTAAAAAAAGGCTTTTGTTGATATCAACCAAAAACAAAAACTGATTGATGGGTATTGTGGTATTGTGGCAATGTTTGGCAAAACTAGTTGTAAGTTGTTTACTAAAAAGCTGTTAACATGAGCTATAAGCTGTATGTTTCTAATAAAAGTGTTTGGTATATTAGCTGTTGACTGTAAAATTAAGATGTAAAATGACTTAAAAGGACATATTTAAATAAATTATAATATGGTTGGAGGGTATATCAGTAATTTACAGCTTTAACACCTTTTGACAATTTAAAAAGCTTTATGAATCAGCTTTTTATTTAAGAGCTACTTGTTTAAAATAAAAAGCTAACAGGTCCAAAAAATTGTTGTGCCAAACAGAGCTATTATATTATTTTTTTACAAAAAAAACTAACAGCTCTTAAAAAAACTTTAAAAAAGCTCTTATCCTATATATGAATTTTTGTAACTTGTGTGATAGGGCACAAGATAAGAAGGTAAAAAAAAATACTCATGTACTCATAGAAAAAGTATTAAGAAAGTACTTTGGTCCCTCGGTACTCTCTTGTACTTTTCTGTAGAAGAAAAGTTCAATTTTAGAGCGGGGGAGTCCACCTCTTTGGTGAGGCGCCATGGCCAAAACACAGGAAAAGACAACGGCTGAGGACTCCGTGGTGCTGCGCCGTCGGCTTGGCGCCATGGCCACCAGCTCTTGCGGTGGAGTGTTTTTCTTTTTTTTTTTCTTTTTTTTTCTTTTAATTATTAAAGTGGGTATATGTGGACCCCTTATACCACTTTTTACTCCTATGGCACCACTTTTCCCACGACTCAGGGTTACCAGTGAAAACTGGTGCCGTGGGAAAAAAAGCTGACGTGGCAACACTTTTTGTGCCATGGCACCAAGCCATGGCTTATGGATTCCCTGTGCTCTTATAGAGTTGATTTTTGATTAATAAGTGAATATTCAAGAAAGTTCATTCTTGTTCCTTGCTAGTTAGGGGATACGTGACGGCAGGGGTGGACTTATGCTTTGGGTATGGGGGCGGTGCCCCCATGACTGGAGATTAAAGTGTATTTTTTCTTCAATTTTGAGATTTTTTTTTAAATGGCGCTCACTCGAAACTCAAATTGCCCCACTCACACGTTAAAGTCCAACATTTTAACAATTTGAAACCTATAAAATCTAAATTTATGAGTTAAAATACTCTGTTTTTTATTCGGATCCTAGTTTTTTTCGCCTTGCTATGATAGAGTAAAACTAAACTAGTAAGGAATAGTTGAATAGAAATGAGAATGAGAGAATGATTACCAAGTGACTGGAGAGGATGACTTTAGCGCCATTTTGAATAAGAAACTTAATAGTAGGAACAGCAGCTCTGATCCTAGTATCATCAGTAATATTCTGAGCATCATCCAAAGGAACATTCAAATCAGCTCTAACAAACACTTTCTTTCCTTTCAGCTCAGCTGGTGACAAGTCTCCAACGCTCTTCTTAGCAGCTGTTATCACACCTCTTCTGCTGTTCATTGGCTTGATTGATCGGATGGCGTTGGAGAGGATAGGATCAGCCGCGACGAAGCCGAGGCCGCGGGGAGATCGAAGGAAGCGGGACGGGAGGCGGACATTGACGGCGGCTTTGGTGGTGGTGGTGCTGCTGCTGGTTGTGGGGAGGAGTGTGAGTGATCCAGCTGCAGAAGCTGCTGCTGCCATTTTTGTTAGAAGTGAATGAATTTTGAGATTGAAAATATTTTATATATATATAGGTGGCTGCTGATTTGATATTTGGGGTTGAGAAATGGATGTTCCTTATCGCTGAGGAGCGGCCTAAGTTTTCTCTCTTTGGATTTCCCTCCCACTAAATTTTTTTTCTTTTTTCTTTTCTTTAATAAAGTTTTTTACTATAAAGTTTTAGGGTGTGTTTGGTATGTGAATGTCGGAATCAAGGAATGCATATGATAGTTATTGTTGTTGTTTGGTGACTCGGAATGGAATCAAAAAGTAATATTGAAACCCATAGAGTCATTTCATGGCAAAGAGGGCGGTTTGTTAGTGATTCCACATGAGCTCATTTATGAAATACGATTTATATTCTCTAACGTTTAAAAAAAAAGTCATATGCGCATATTTTTTTCAAGCACCAACAGATGCTCAAAAATCAGAAAAATATATGAATATCATCTTGATCACATACACATCACGCCTAAAAATACAACAGTGCTAAAAGAAAATATATGATTTTGATTATAAAAATATATCATAGGTAAGGAAATCAACTTTTTCAAATTAAAATTAGAAAATTTTAATTCCTTTTTGTAATTTGTGAGTTTGAACGTCAAAGAAATAAGAAGTCATTTTCATTTTCATTTACAAAGTCATAGATACATAATATATATATATATATGCCAAACATAAACAATGGAATCACAACATTTAATTCCATTCCACTCATTTATCATTGTTATACTGATAGTGATTCCAAGTAACAAACCAAACACACCCTTAGTTACTTTTCTGAATTGATAGTTATTTATATTCTTGTTCGCGTATGTCTCCGGCCAAAGGCCTCCAGACACATACCCCTCTCCGGATTATAGCCAAAGGTCCCGTAATGAATAAGGCTGGTACGTGAACCGTAAGCATTTAATGAGAAAGACATAGGCAATGACGAAAAGTAAAAGCAAAAGCCACCTTATTACCCAACACACACCGTCTGGACTAGCGGGTAAAGCGCCACACCGTCGCCCTTGGGGAAAATCCCTCGATTGGTAAGAAAAAACTTACCTCGAGCTCAGAGCCTAGTCTATGGACATGACTAGACATCGAGGTATACTTTATGGAGTAGTATAAATACTCCTCATATTTATTACACACACAACACACAGCCATTAATATACTCCACATTTATAACTAACCTCGAGTATTTCACACCGGACACCATCCACGTGATAGTTACTTACTCTCACGCCGGAGCTTGGTCTCGGGGTCAATCCTGGGACGAGGCTAACGTGTGATGTCTTGTCTTTATAGGTCACGTACCAAGATACAAGCCATACCATAACCGTGACCGAAGGGAATCCACCCGAGTAGCTCTAGCCGAGGAATTTTGCTTCAACATTTGGCGCCATCTGTGGGACCTTAAACTCGAATCTCCATAAGCAGTTATCTATGACAGAACCTTCGGGAAGAGGGTCCCTTCTACAGTTATCCCCAGATCGTGAACCTACAACCACGGGGAGGAGGCAGAAACGCCTTCCAACCTACAAGAAAAGATCTTGGATAGCATGAGCGTGTTGCAAAGTTTGGTGGAGTGTCACAACGCTATAGCCAAAAATCTGATTTTGCCAACAAGATTGGTCTTCGAGGATGAGACCCGTGATGTACCGAAGGATAAAAGTGAAGCACAGAAAGATGGAACCAAGTCGCAAAAAGCTCGCAAAAATACTGATGCTCCCATAGATGACCTGCAGAAACCTTTTAAGGATGTTATCGCCTCACCCTTCACTAAAAGAATCATAGAGTTTTCCTCGCCGAAACACATACTACCCTCAACCATCAAGCTATACACCGGGGCGACCGACCCTAACGATCATATCACTTGCTTCGCCGGAGCAGCCAACTCGGGAGAATGGCCAATGTCGGTATGGTGTATATTCTTTCAACAGACGTTAGATGGAGCCGAAGGGGGCGGGTTTGAAAGGCTACCGCGAGGAAGTATAGATAACTAGGATGGTTTGAAAGACCAATTATTAGAAAGGTTCTCACTAAGAAAAAAAAGCCTCAAGAGTCCGATGGAGATCACTACCATCATCTGGAAAGCACATGAATCTCTAGCAACGTTCAAAGAACGATGGACAAACGAAGCAAGTTACATCCAAGGAGTCCCTGAGGTAACGAAGATATCAGCCTTTATAAACGGAGCTAACTGCCCAGAGTTATCCCGTCGATTTTATACTCCAAAAACGGTCGCCGAAATGATGCGAAGGGTAGATGATTTCATCAAGTCGGAAGAAGTTTTCAGAAACAGGGAGTTGCCACAAGGAGAAGCTGGTGACAGGAACACTAATTTTAATAAGGAAGATAACTACCGATCCTCCAGATCGCGTGGACACAAAAGAAACCGACAAAGAAACGATTATAGGTCTAAACCTGCGTTCTCTCCATATGTGCCACCAATAAATCAAAAACTTGGAAGGAGAAGTCCATACCAGCGTCCCGGATTGGAATCGCTAACCAAGTTTCCCAAACAGATCCTAGCAACTGAGCTGCAGTTATAGTTACCGCAACCTCCCCCAACTAAAGGCATCATCAGACCGGAAAATATGGATAAGTACTATGATTATCATAGGGAGAAAGGTCACCTCAATAATGATTGCCATCAATTGAGAAAGCAACTAGAGGCGGCTTTGGAATCAGGCAAGCTAAATCACTTAGTTAAGGACCTACGAGGTCG
This sequence comes from Glebionis coronaria, assembly GCA_025667525.1. Lineage (NCBI taxonomy): Eukaryota > Viridiplantae > Streptophyta > Magnoliopsida > Asterales > Asteraceae > Glebionis > Glebionis coronaria. The sequence continues at coordinate 608,962,311 of CM046880.1, forward strand.
CTTAAACAAAGGCAATCAAGGAAGGGGATGCGGGGATTAAAAAGGAAAGACGATAAATATGCTAGAGAACATATATGGCGGGATGAAGAGAAATGAGGTATGCAAATACAATTTAATCATTAACTAATTAATTTATTATACTTTCAAGTGAGGATAATGTGGTAAACTTATTTTGAGCCCCTAGAGCTCCTTAGTGAGACTTGAACTTGAGATCTCTATAAATACTTTCACAAGATTACTTATTGTAGCCACTGAGCTAGCTCAGTTGGTACCCATAAAATAAAGTTGTTTTTCAATTGAATTTGGATTTTTTTTATAAATGTTTATTTTTAATTGTTGTATAATATAAATATATAATTACTTCATTCGTTTCAAAATTGTTGTTCAGTGTTAATTTTTAAATCTTTTTTTACAACTTTAACCTTAATTATTATACTTTGTGTTATATAAAACTTGATGCAAAATATATAAAATTGAGTGGATTTTAAATGTATTTTCATTGGTAATTTTTATCAAATAATATATAACACAAAAACAAGTATTTAAAATCAAAGTTTTAGTATAAGACAGTGGACAATAATTATGAGACGGAGGGAGTATGTTTTTATGGTAATAAGATGTATTAATGTATTTTTATTTTCATGTTATTATGTATAGATTGTTGATCCCAAACTTAGATCGATTTAGCTTTGTGTAAACGAGAATGAATCAAGTTAAACACTTAGAGAAACTTTGTTGTATATGAGACAATCTAAGTATTATGTGGAATTAATACTTAGAACAAGAACACACAAACAGAATAAACCAAACTTTCACTTTGATTGATTAATCGAACTTGCGTACAATGAAAGTGTAAAACATATATTGAACTAAAACCTAAAGGCCTCCTTTTATAGATTAAGGAACCTTGTACAAGAGTTTGCGTATCAGCTATTTTAGGTAAAGATAAACATAAGAAATACATTTTCGAACATATCTTTACTAGAAACATAAAACGTGTAGACTAAGTATCCTATCAGTGCTTGACTTTTTCTCATCAACGCTTGACTTCTTCTTGTCAACGCTTGATCTGACAACGCTTGATTTCTTCCTATCAACGTCCAATTTCCTCTTGTCAGCGTCTAAGTGTCTTGGCTTCATTTTATTCCCAACAATCCTCCCCTAAACTTGATATCTACTCTAGTAATCAAGTTTCTGAATAAAAGAACTAAGTACAAGCTTACAAATACAAATTACTTATTAAGTTGGAAATAAATAAACCTAATTAAATCTTTGCCAACATCACTTGTGTAATCCATCTCTAGCTGTGTTGACACCATTTTCTTCAAAACTTCATTGGATATGGGATATTCAGCATCCACAAGAAGATATTCAGAAAACTTTGTAGTACTCAAATGATACACACCAGCTGCTGAATGTAGACGCCATTGAAGTCTACTGACATCATCAAAATCCTTCCATACTGGATCTTCATCATTTGGCTCACACATTCTCTTGAATGTGGACCAAATCTTTATTCCATTGACTGAAGTAGGTGCTTCAGTCTCATACTTGGCCTTCATCATTCTCCAAAGATCTGCCAAGTCTTCCCTATCCAGGCTTGCAAACAAAGACATAAGAGTAGTAAAAGTATGTACCTCTGTCCCATATCTATCAATCATCCAAAACTCACTTGCATCTTCCTCATAGTGAACTATAGGGATTCTGGAATCATGAGGCAATACCTCTACCATATGTGAACTTCCAAGGGTGAGAGCTTAATACTCCTTCTAATAACAGCTTCACTAGGATTCACTTTATCCAAATTTTCTGGGAACTCAAGTGGAACTCCCTTCTTCAAAGGTCTTGGTGTAATTAAAGCCTGTTGGATCTGCATCTCTTCTGCAAGTTCTTCCTTTCTTTCATCTGAAAGAAGTCTGATAGTGTTCTGCTCTTGAACACTTGCCCATATAGGATAAGCTTTATATTCTAACTCATCAAATGTGACAATCTAACATTTTCAGGTAGTAAAATATTTTCTCGTATACTATTTTGAAATTTATTTTTATATTGGTTGACGAACTCACAATTTACGGATTTAAATTTGGGCTTACGTGCATAATTTGGCGTCTTTTACGACTAAACCGGAAACCTTAGGATTACGTATTTACGTTTTTGAACTCCGTTTTTGATGAGACAATTTTTATTGGATTCGTTTTGTGACGGTGATTCATAATTTATAAAAAAGTTTTTCGTAAAACGACCCGAGGGCACGCAAATCGAGAAAACTAGAATCGAGAAATACCCGTAAACTAGTGAGATGGGACAAAACACATTGTCCCACCCCACTAGCTTGGTTAGGACGGCAACATGACACCACACCATCAAGGTGGCACCAAGTTAAGTTAACTTACACCAAGTGTAAGCTAGCTTACACCTTAAGCTTTTACCATTCCACTTAACACAAAACTAGCTACTTGTTTTCATTATACCATTTTCATACATGCAAAATCCTCTCAAACTCTCTCAACACCCCCTTCCTTGCCGTCCAAAATAAACCAACAAACACCCCATTTGATCTCTTCTAGCCATGAACCACATGTTTACTAGCTCTATTAAGGAGTTATCTTGAAGCCTTGCTCATTTGGTGGCCATATTAACATCTTTGGAGGTGATTTTCTTGTGTACTAGGGCTGATTTTCCAACCTATGTTCTTGATATTTGATGGTCTTGGAGATACTTGTTGTGTTCATCAAGTTCTTGTCTTCCTAAAACAAGAAATCCACTTGGTTGGTAAAGAAGATCATCCTCTCCATTTTTCTCTTGTTATTTTGTAAAGAACAAATGTATTTTCTTTCATTTTGTATATGTATATGATGTATATTTGATGATAAAAATGTTGTGTGGGGATCAAGTTTTGATAAATATGCTTAAAAGGATGATAACTATAAGAAATGAAGCTAAATTTTTGATTATTTAGTTGGCTGTATAAAAACAGTAGATAACTAAAAGATGAACTGATAAAATTGCATGGTTTGATCCATTTACAGTAAGTAGAAGATGTTATACACATGTGAGAGTTGGCCATGCAATGGAATCAAAATAATGAGTGAGATATGATCAAAACAAGTTAGGTGGTATAATCTGAATAAGCAGTTTTGTAGGGACTGTTAAAGCAAGTTAAACTCAAAATGAGCAGTAGCTATAACTAAGTTAAATGTAGCACATAATATGAAGATCATGCCATCCAAAAATGAGCTTCTAATTCATTATAGAACTCTAGATATGTTAAAAATGGTGAACATGAAGTTAAAAATCAGATTTTTGGAAATAATGTTTATTATTATTATATAAGCACTCACATTATAATGTATAAAATGTAAAAATATAAACCCACTAACTTATAAAACTTATTTATATAAATGTATAAAAGGTTAATTAAATGGGTAAATTATATAAATGGTGGTAAAATAATATTTATAAGTAATAAAAAACTATAAACTTGATTTTTACGACTTTTTCGGCTATCGCCGTAAAATTAACGGTTTTCCGCCAAATAAAACTTAGACCATCAAACCCGTCTAATGTAAAGTTTATAAAAGTCATATACTGATGTATAGGTAACTAATACAAGTAAAAACCGATAAAACCCGAACTATAAGAATTACGGACATTTACGAGCTAACTAAACATATTGGACTAATAATTGGACTTAATAAGATAAAAACTTGTAAAAAGAACTTATTGGGCTTAACCCATTTGGGCCCAACATGGAAAGTATATATACTGATAATATAGGTATAAAAGGGATTAAAACAAGTTAAAGAACTTATAAAAGGCTTAATGGACTTAAAATAGGTAAATAGGTAAAACTAGCGAACTAGTAAGACGTTACCAAAACGTAAACACTAAAATGAGTAAACAAGGATGTATAAACCCACTTGATCATCATCATATGTACAAAAATCATCATATGTATATTGTTATTTTGATCAAAGTCATTGGACAAAGTCTAAGACCGATTATTATTTATATAGGTTTCCGTGACCGAAGCACGCCCGTAGCCGATAATCCGCCTTTCATTAACAACGTGAGTTCATAGCCTCGCACTCTTTTAAATGTTTTATAAAATGATTTGTAAACCCGCGAGGGAGATAACATGCTAGATTTTATAAAAATAGAACACAAGTAGTCCCGATTGTATGCTTAATGATATGGACCCGAATGATGCTATGACCCTATATTCGAGACTAAAAGGATTATTAGTAGTTAGGTTATGTCACTTAAAGTCCCATTAGCATGAATTGTGAACTACCGGGATTTGGTAGACGCTTATGCATTTGATAGTACTATTTGGGGACGATCACCCCAGTTCGCGCCTTGACGGTTGATCCCCGTCGTACCACATTGATTGGTAAGCGAATTTATGTATGAGAAGATTCCATAGCGTGATTTTTGTGACGACACGCTAACTTAGATGGGCAAATTGTTTGTCGGGTTTGCGGCCCGCTGTTTTCATAGTAAGGTAACAATGTCATGCGGCTAATAATAATCCTAATTCAAATAAAAATGTATCCTATATATGATAACGACGCTATTACGATGAATATATTACCTATCATGGTAATATAGAGACTACGGTCTCATGGACGGTTTAAGATGTATGCTTGATATATATTGCCTGACTAGCAATATGAGGACTTACTTCCGATATTATGCTTGTGTTCTGATTTTAAATGATTGTTTTATATAACGGTTTTCATTAAACTCTATGAATTCACTCGGCATTCGCTGATATGATTTTTGCATGTTTTTATCTCAGGTGCTTGAAGGTAATCCGGATGGAGATCGACTCTGATGGCCCACTTAATATTAAAAATGTTCATTCGATCTGTGTTTTGTAAATTAAATGACCTGTATAATTTGGGACCTGTTGTACACTTTTAAACCTTTTTATCGAATGAATGTTTGTTAAACCTTGTACAACCATTTTTATGTGTTGTCTATGATTGGAGTTATTGTGCTATCCCGTAACACTCTAAAAGACCCTTCCGCTGTACCGATACAAAAAATGAGAGTGTTACAGTTTGGTACCAGAGCTCTCGTTGTAGAGAACAAAAGATCTTAAAAACCAAGGTTTTGAACAAAACTTTTCAAAATCTTTTAACAATGAACATTTGAGAAAATATTTGAAAAATCTTTTGACTATAACGGTGCCAGAGATCTCCGACGTTACCAACAAGCCCTATTGAGAAGATATATATTTTGATATATATAATTTAATTTATATATATGTATATATTGTGATTTCATTATGTAATTATTTAACTAGTATGTTATCCTAATACGAGATATATATATAAATGCAGATTGTCATGGCTGACCCTAATATTCCTGTAGAAAACCATGCTATTCCCGAACCTAATATAGAAGATGATCCTTATTTAGACTTAGTAGATTATGATATTGATGATGAGGAGGAACCATTTGAGGATCCCGAGCCCGAGTTAGGACTAGGAGATCAGATTGCCCCTCAGTTTGACTTGGTAGAGAATGAGATTGAGAATGTGGATATTGAGAATGTGGAGATTGAGAATGTCGATATTGAGAACGATGATGAGATTGGGTTAGATAACTTAGATGATGAGATTGACGACGAGGATGTCGAGGAGGATGTAGGTATAGATGTTGAGGTTGATGACGATGAGGAAGCCGAGCTTATTTATCCGTATGATGTTCCAGAGGGCGAACCTTTGCCCCCACCAGTTTGTTTGTCTGATTCTGAGGATGAGTTACCTAGGGATGAAATGTCTGAATCATCTGAATCTGATTCTGAATCAGAAGAGGATGAGGATGACGATGCACCTGACGGTACTGATGGTATTGCTACTCGTAGACGTGAGATAGAAGAGTCGTCTAGTACTCAAGAGGCTACTCATATTGATGGTCTTGCACCATGGGCCTTGAGACGTGATCTAGATGCTTCTCGTGTTAAGAGTTGTGTGACAGAGGTTGGATTAGGTGTTGTTCAGACTCAGGTTGCTTATTTGGAGTCGAAGACTAAGGTTGGCGAGAAAGAGCGAGAATTGTTTAGTTTGGATTTGAGTGATGTAGAACGTGGTTTGAATGAGGCTTTTAGGAGGTTATCGGTGTTGGAAAGTGGTGAGTATGCTGCTATGAAGAGAAAGGTGAATTCTATGGAGATTCAGTTGAGTGTAGCTCGTGCGATGCGTGAGAAAGCTGAAAAGGAGTTGAATATATCCGTGGGATGGAATAGTAGATTTTATGCCGACATGGTTGAAAGAGGAGTAATCCGTAAGCGCCCAGCTGAAGATGTGTCTAGTGATCGTCCGGCGAAGATTCAGAAGACGATGGATGATGGACCATCTGGCGGTTCTCAGTAGACCAGTCTGTATTTAGTAGTGACCTTTATATCTTTTGTGCTTTTGTAGCTTTGACTGAACCGACTTGTTAGTAATAGACTTGGCACGAATTTTGAGTGTATATAGTGCTAGAACTTTGATATGGGATGTACTAAGACAATACTTTTGTTTCAGATCGAATGAAATATGTATCTTGTCTTGAATTCCATATTGTGCCTTATTTGTATCTTGATTATGAATTCAATCCATATTATATGAATCCTTTGTTGGGTGAATGCTTAATACTTTGAAATTGTGAAATTATAGAACTATGCCGCCCAAGAAGGCTGTGACTAAGGATGATGTACGTAGGATTATTACGGAGCAAGTTACCGCATCTATGACTGAATTTATGGCAAATGCTAGAAATGAAGCTGGCGGTAGTGGAGCTGGCGGTAGTGGTGCTGGCGGTAGTGGAGCTGGCGGTAGTGGAATTGGCGGTACTAATGTGAATGTGAATGCTAATAATGTGAATGCTAATGCTGGAGGAAATGTAGGAGGACTTGGAACTAATGCACCTGAAGTTGGTGGCTGTACTTATGTGACGTTCATGAATTGTGAACCTCTACCTTTTAATGGAACTGAAGGTGTTGTAGGACTAAGCCAGTGGATTGAGAAGATTGAATCGGTGTTTAGGATTAGTAAGTGTAAAGAGGAAGATAAGGTGACTTTTGCTATGGCTACTCTTAAAGTTCGTGCGTTGACTTGGTGGAACAGGGGAATTGCTTTCATGGGTCTTGATGCTGCTAATGCTACTCCTTGGGCTGAAATTAAGAAGTGGATGACTTTGGAGTTTTGTCCTCGTAGTGTGATTATTAGGTTAGAACAAGAGTTGATCCATCTGAGAATGAAAGGTGTGGACATCGATAGTTACACGAATCGATTCCATGAGTTGGCCTTGCTATGTCCTCGATTGGTTGAACCCGAAGAGATCCGAATTGAGCAATATGTGAAAGGGTTGACCAGGAATATCCGGAGGGACGTGACATCATCTAAACCACTGACCATTGATGATGCTGTTCGAATGGCTTACCAACTCATTGGACAGATAATTCAGGATAGGGAAGATGAAGCCCGTGTTGGTGAGAAAAGAAAGGGAGACGGTGATCGTGTAGATAGAGGTGATAATAGGAAGAATTTCAATTGCCGTCAGAACAAGAGAAAGGGGAATGCAAATGCTCTTACCAACAACACACCGCGCAACGATGATAGATGTCCTAAGTGTGGTAACAAGAGGCATGCTGGCGACTGCTGGAAGTGCCGAAATTGCGGAAAGCTTGGACACAAGGTTGAAAGGTGTAAGAAGGGAACCATTTGCTTCAACTGTAATGAAGAAGGTCATAGGAAATCGGAATGCCCCAAGTTGAAAGCGATTGTACCTGGAAGAAACCCCCAGGGTGGTATCTACCAACTTGGAACAATTGAGGTGAAGAAAGAGGATCCGAATGTCGTTACCGGTACGTTTTTACTCAACAATCATTATGCTGTTGCTTTATTTGATTCGGGTGCTGATAGGAGCTTTGTATCCACTAAATTTAGTGCCCTTATTGATATTGAACCTGTTGAGATAAGTACCAGTTACGAGGTGGAATTGGCTGATGGTAAATTAGTGAAAACTAATAAGCTATTAGAAGGATGCTCTCTAAATCTCTTGAACCATTCCTTTCCGATTGATTTGATGTTAATAGAATTAGGTAGTTATGATATTATTATTGGTATGGATTGGTTGTCGTTGAATAATGCTACTATTTTATGTGGAGAGAAGAAGGTTAAGATTCCTCTTAGGAATAGGACGTTAGTAATTGATGGTAGTCGAGGTGAATCCCGTTTGAAAATCTTTTCATGTATTAAAGTCCAAAAGTACATCAGGAACGGTTGTGAGTTATTCTTAGCTCAAGTGACCGGGAATGAGTCTAGGGAGAAACGATTGGAAGATGTACCTATTATTTGTGAATTTCCTGAGGTATTTCCTAAAGATTTACCCGGACTTCCACCGATAAGGCAAGTAGAGTTTCGAATCGATTTAATTCCTGGTGCTGCACCGGTGGCACGTGCGCCTTACCGATTAGCCCCTTCTGAATTAAAGGAGTTATCTGAGCAACTTAAGGAGTTGTCTGATAAAGGTTTTATTCGACCGAGCTCGTCGCCTTGGGGAGCTCCAGTCTTGTTCGTTAAGAAGAAGGATGGATCTTTCCGTATGTGCATTGATTATAGGGAACTGAATAAGTTGACAATTAAAAATCGATATCCTTTACCTAGGATTGATGATTTGTTTGATCAACTGCAAGGATCTAGTGTGTATTCTAAGATAGATTTGCGGTCAGGATATCACCAACTTCGCGTCCGTGAAGAAGATATTCCTATAACTGCATTTAGAACTCGTTATGGACACTATGAATTTCAAGTAATGCCATTTGGGTTAACTAACGCACCTGCGGTTTTCATGGATTTAATGAATCGAGTGTGCAAGCCCTACTTGGATAAATTTGTAATTGTGTTTATTGACGATATTCTGATCTATTCTAAGAATGAAGATGAGCATAGAGAACATTTGAGGATTGTTTTGAATTTGTTGAAGGATGAAAGGTTGTATGCTAAGTTTTCGAAGTGTGATTTCTAGTTAGATTCTGTGCAATTTCTTGGTCATGTGATTAACAGAGATGGAATTCATGTTGATCCTGCAAAGTTTGAAGCTATTAAGAATTGGTCTGCACCGACAACGCCAACGGAAGTGCGACGGTTCTTAGGATTGGCTGGCTATTATAGGCGATTCATTAAAGAATTTTCTTTGATAGCTAAACCCTTGACTAAGCTTACTCAGAAGAATAAACCTTTCGTTTGGGGAAGTGATGAAGATGGAGCATTTCAGACATTGAAGCAAAAATTATGTAGTGCGCCAATCTTATCATTACCCGACGGGAGTGAAGATTTTGTAGTGTATTGTGACGCATCTCTTAGAGGTTATGGAGCTGTTTTGATGCAGCGAGAGAAAGTGATAGCTTATGCTTCTAGGCAATTAAGGAAGAGTGAGGAGAATTATACTACTCATGATCTTGAGTTAGGAGTTGTAGTCTTTGCTCTTAGGTTATGGAGACATTATATGTATGGCAACAAGTGTACGGTATTCACCGATCACAAAAGCCTACAGTATATTCTCGACCAGAAGGAATTGAACATGAGGCAACGAAGATGGATAGAGTTGTTAAGTGATTATGATTGTGATATAAAATATCACTCAGGAAAAGCCAATGTTGTTGCCGATGCATTAAGTAGGAAAGATAGAGAGCCTATCAGGGTGCGTTCTCTAGTCTTGACCGTGCACAATAATTTGCCTGAGCAAATTAGAAATGCGCAGATAGAAGCTTGTAAGAAGGAGAATTTTGTTAATGAAGGGTTCTGAGGAGAAGGAGATCCTTTAGAGGTTAGAGCTGATGGAGTGAAATGCTTAAGAGGTCGTATGTGGATACCTAAGTTTGGAGGCTTAAGAGATTTGATTATGTTAGAATCCCATAAATCTAAGTATTCCATTCATCCGGGATCTGATAAGATGTACCATGATTTGAAGAAGTTGTACTGGTGGCCGAATATGAAAGCTGACATAGCTATGTATGTTCTTCAATGCTCGACTTGTGCTAGAGTTAAAGCCGAACATCAAAAGCCATCAGGACTACTTCAACAACCAAAGATTCCTGAATGGAAGTGGGAGCGAATTACGATGGACTTTATCACCAAGCTTCCTAGAACATCATCTGGAAACAATTCGATTTGGGTTATTGTCGACAGACTGACCAAATCAGCACACTTTATTCCGGTTAAGGAGCAGTTCTCACTGGAGAAGCTGACTCGAATATACCTTGATAATGTTGTATGCAAGCATGGAGTGCCTGCATCGATCATTTCAGATCGAGATCCTAGATTCGCATCGAATTTTTGGAAATCTCTCCAAAGATCTTTGGGAACGAATTTCGACATGAGCACTGCTTATCACCCCCAGACTGATGGGCAGAGTGAAAGGACGATACAAACACTGGAAGATATGTTGAGAGCTTGTGTGTTAGACTTTGGTAAGAATTGGGATAAACATTTGTCGTTAGCAGAGTTTTCGTATAACAATAGTTACCATTCTAGTATTAAGGCTGCACCGTTTGAAGCTTTGTATGGTAGGAAGTGTAGATCTCCTGTATGTTGGAGTGAAGTTGGGGATACCCAGCTCACGGGACCGGAATTGATCCGGGAGACTACGGAGATGATAGTTCAGATTAAGAAGAGGTTGTTGACTGCCCGTAGTAGACAGAAAAGTTACGCGGATGTGCGGCGGAAGCCAATGGAGTTTGAAGTGGGTGACCGAGTAATGTTGAAAGTATCGCCATGGAAAGGCGTTATCAGATTTGGAAAGCGAGGAAAACTGAATCCCCGTTATATTGGACCCTTTAAGATTTTATCTAGAGTAGGTCCGGTGGCTTACAAACTAGAGTTACCCCCAGAACTTCATGGTGTTCACAACACATTCCATGTATCTAATCTGAAGAAATGTCTAGCAGTGAGTGATGAGAAAATTCCGTTAGGTAAGGTTCGAATAGATGGGAAGTTGCATTTTATCGAAGAGCCCGTAGAAGTTATGGACCGTGAGGTAAAGCAACTGAAACAAAGTCGGATACCTATTGTCAAGATCCGATGGAATTCAAAGCATGGACCGGAGTATACTTGGGAACGAGAGGATGAAATATGGAAGAAATATCCGCACCTCTTCGATTTCAATAAGAAACGGACATCCAAATGAAATGGATCACGAGGAAGTTGATCCCTTTTAGGAGGAAAAGCTGTGACAATCAAACATTTTCAGGTAGTAAAATATTTTCTCGTATAATATTTTGAAACTTATTTTTATATTGGTTGACGAACTCACAATTTACGGATTTAAATTTGGGCTTACGTGCATAATTTGGCGTCTTTTACGACTAAACCGGAAACCTTAGGATTACGTATTTACGTTTTTGAACTCCGTTTTTGATGAGACAATTTTTATTGGATTCGTTTTGTGACGGTGATTCATAATTTATAAAAAAGTTTTTCGTAAAACGACCCGAGGGCACGCAAATCGAGAAAACTAGAATCGATAAATACCCGTAAACTAGTGAGATGGGACAAAACACATTGTCCCACCCCACTAGCTTGGTTGGGACGGCAACATGACACCACACCATCAAGGTGGCACTAAGTTAAGTTAACTTACACCAAGTGTAAGCTAGCTTACACCTTAAGCTTTTACCATTCCACTTAACACAAAACTAGCTACTTGTTTTCATTATACCATTTTCATACATGCAAAATCCTCTCAAACTCTCTCAACACCCCCTTCCTTGCCGTCCAAAATAAACCAACAAACACCCCATTTGATCTCTTCTAGCCATGAACCACATGTTTACTAGCTCTATTAAGGAGTTATCTTGAAGCCTTGCTCATTTGGTGGCCATATTAACATCTTTGGAGGTGCTTTTCTTGTGTCCTAGGGCTGATTTTCCAACCTATGTTCTTGATATTTGATGGTCTTGGAGATACTTGTTGTGTTCATCAAGTTCTTGTCTTCCTAAAACAAGAAATCCACTTGGTTGGTAAAGAAGATCATCCTCTCCATTTTTCTCTTGTTATTTTGTAAAGAACAAATGTATTTTCTTTCATTTTGTATATGTATATGATGTATATATGATGATAAAAATGTTGTGTGGGGATCAAGTGTTGATAAATATGCTTAAAAAGGATGATAACTATAAGAAATGAAGCTAAAATCTTGATTATTTAGTTGGCTGTATAAAAACAGTAGATAACTAAAAGATGAACTGATAAAATTGCATGGTTTGATCCATTTACAGTAAGTAGAAGATGTTATACACATGTGATAGTTGGCCATGCAATGGAATCAAAATAATGAGTGAGATATGATCAAAACAAGTTAGGTGGTATAATATGAATAAGCAGTTTTGTAGGGGCTGTTAAGGCAAGTTAAACTCAAAATGGGCAGTAGCTATAACTAAGTCAAATGTAGCACATAATATGAAGATCATGCCATCCAAAAATGAGCTTCTAATTCATTATAGAACTCTAGATATGTTAAAAATGGTGAACATGAAGTTAAAAATCAGATTTTTGGAAATAATGTTTATTATTATTATATAAGCACTCACATTATAATGTATAAAATGTAAAAATATAAACCCACTAACTTATAAAACTTATTTATATAAATGTATAAAAGGTTAATTAAATGGGTAAATTATATAAATGGTGGTAAAATAATATTTATAAGTAATAAAAACTATAAACTTGATTTTTACGACTTTTTCGGCTATCGCCGTAAAATTAACGTTTTTCGCCAAATAAAACTTAGACGATCAAACCCGTCTAATGTAAAGTTTATAAAAGTCATATACTGATGTATAGGTAACTAATACAAGTAAAAACCGATAAAACCCGAACTATAAGAATTACGGACATTTACGAGCTAACTAAACATATTGGACTAATAATTGGACTTAATAAGATAAAAACTTGTAAAAAGAACTTATTGGGCTTAACCCATTTGGGCCCAACATGGAAAGTATATATACTGATAATATAGGTATAAAAGGGATTAAAACAAGTTAAAGAACTTATAAAAGGCTTAATGGACTTAAAATAGGTAAATAGGTAAAACTAGCGAACTAGTAAGACGTTACCAAAACGTAAACATTAAATGAGTAAACAAGGATGTATAAACCCACTTGATCATCATCATATGTACAAAAATCATCATATGTATATTGTTATTTTGATCAAAGTCATTGGACAAAGTCTAAGACCGATTATTATTTATATAGGTTTCCGTGACCGAAGCACGCCCGTAGCCGATAATCCGCCTTTCATTAACAACGTGAGTTCATAGCCTCGCACTCTTTTAAATGTTTTATAAAATGATTTGTAAACCCGCGAGGGAGATAACATGCTAGATTTTATAAAAATAGAACACAAGTAGTCCCGATTGTATGCTTAATGATATGGACCCGAATGATGCTATGACCCTATATTCGAGACTAAAAGGATTATTAGTAGTTAGGTTATGTCACTTAAAGTCCCATTAGCATGAATTGTGAACTACCGGGATTTGGTAGACGCTTATGCATTTGATAGTACTATTTGGGGACGATCACCCCAGTTCGCGCCTTGACGGTTGATCCCCGTCGTACCACATTGATTGGTAAGCGAATTTATGTATGAGAAGATTCCATAGCGTGATTTTTGTGACGACACGCTAACTTAGATGGGCAAATTGTTTGTCGGGTTCGCGGCCCGCTGTTTTCATAGTAAGGTAACAATGTCATGCGGCTAATAATAATCCTAATTCAAATAAAAATGTATCCTATATATGATAACGACGCTATTACGATGAATATATTACCTATCATGGTAATATAGAGACTACGGTCTCATGGACGGTTTAAGATGTATGCTTGATATATATTGCCTGACTAGCAATATGAGGACTTACTTCCGATATTATGCTTGTGTTCTGATTTTAAATGATTGTTTTATATAACGGTTTTCATTAAACTCTATGAATTCACTCGGCATTCGCTGATATGATTTTTGAATGTTTTTATCTCAGGTGCTTGAAGGTAATCCGGATGGAGATCGACTCTGATGGCCCACTTAATATTAAAAATGTTCATTCGATCTGTGTTTTGTAAATTAAATGACCTGTATAATTTGGGACCTGTTGTACACTTTTAAACCTTTTTATCGAATGAATGTTTGTTAAACCTTGTACAACCATTTTTATGTGTTGTCTATGATTGGAGTTATTGTGCTATCCCGTAACACTCTAAAAGACCCTTCCGATGTACCGATACGAAAAATGAGAGTGTTACATCAAAGGACAAACCCTGCAACTTCTTAAACGTCCAGCCTCCTTGTTGACATCCGAGAAGCATGTAGTACAGCTCCCTTCAATCCTTTTTAGACTGTGAAAGAACCTTGCTAGCCTTATACTTCAGAATCACCTTACAATCTCTTTGTACTCTTAGTAGAATCTTCAAACCCCAAATTTGGTCTGAATGTGTCATGTCTGGATTCTCCATTACCTTATTCTCCCATGCAAAGTACATCTGAGCTACTTCAGGCATCTCATAATCCACCTGATTTTTCAACTCTGCAATCCTTTCCTTTGCCAACTCATCACCATATTCAAGTCTCTCTGGCTCTTCAATGATCATCACACTTGAATCAGTACTCTCATCATCACTACCTCCTTTATTGCTCTCAGAAGTAGCTACAAATGGTGACTCAATAGCAGCAATCTTCTTCTTCTCTTTTTCCTCAAGTTGTGCAGCCAACATGGAATCAAACTTTACTTGGGTTGCATCCTTGGGAACTATTGTTTCTACCATAATCCCTTTACCTTTATCTAAAACATCAATGGTGGGTAAAGAAATTGATGGTACCTGTGTAGACACATCCTTGATGATAGCTGATGACTGGGATACATCAGCCACACCTGCAGATCTATCATTGTCCAAAACTTGTGTGTCAACGCCTAACTTACTCCTATCAGTGCTCAACTTACTCTTGTCAGCGCTTGGCTTAGAAACATGTTCCAGCATCTCCATAAATGATGTCTTCGTTGGAGTTACCAGTGAAACATCAATAACTGGCCTCTCCTTCAAACTGGTCAAAGCTTCAGCCATCTCCACACCAATAGAACCACCTGAACCTTTGTCACTTAAATTAAATGGCTCAGTAGTAGCTTCCTCCCATTTGTAAGAATCATCTCCTGATGAAAGGACTCTTGTATGCCTTCTCCTAGTCTCAACATCTTCCAAAACAACAATCCTCTCCCTCAATTGCTTGAGTTCAAGGCCTTGTGTAGAGATAGTATGTACAAGGTCTACATTTTGCTTTTGCAAGCTAATGCAGACAGCCGTCAATTCTAATAATGTGTAAGGTTCCAATCTGCCTTCCTCTAGAATAGGAATTTGACCTCCCAAAGTAGAGTCATGGGGCATGGGTGGGGTCTTAATGATGTTAGGACTGGCTTGGCCTGCATCTAAGCTAGAACCAATAGTCCTAGCCCCACCCATGACACCAACCACACTTGTGGTGGTGGTTCTCTCTGCAACATGGCTAGGACCACTAGAGGAGAACACTCCAGTAGTCCTTTGGCATTTTTCCAACCTAAAATTTGGGGGTGTAGAAGATAATGTGGATTGGGTGTCTGTTTGAAGGTTAAGGGGTGTTTGGGTTTGTTGTAAGAGGGTATCAGCGTTTGGATTTGGAGTGTCAACACCAACATTTAACGTGTCAGCGTTGAAGGGTTCTTGGTCAACGTCCATTTGTTGGGGTGATGGTGGTTGTTCAGGCAATGGGTCTGGTTGAGGTTGAGGGTCTTGTTGTGGTTGTGCTGCTGAAATAACAGCAAGCATGGCTTGGGTAAGGGGTAAGTCTCGATGAGGTGGTGAATTCATCTTCCCAAAAATTGCTTTCTTTTGAACAGGGATCTTATAAAAATCATTGTGATCCCTATTGCAGTATCTTTGTTCATCAAACACCATTTGTAAAAACCTTGGGTAAGCAAGAGTCATCTTGCTACCCTTGTTATGACACATGCCATCAAAAATCATTTTTGAAAAATTATATTTTTCCCCAGTAGCAATACACACAATGGCACTCTCAATTGAACGGTTAATTTTATTGTGTGCAGTACATTTGGGACTCAAACATTGAAGAATGACATGTATCAAGTACTTCCAAGCTGGGAGAAATTCTTGTTTTGTATATTTGTTTAAATGGCCATCTTCCAGCAAAGGATAACCCAAAGATTGGAGTTCTTGTTCTAGTTCACCAATGGGTAGGGTGGTTATACCATCTGCATCATTAAGATGCAAAGCTTGGCGAACCAAAGCTTCAATAACCACCCATGGAAGCCCATGGACAGTAGCAGTCAATGTAGTCACATTATTAACTGTTGAGGAAGTGATAGTATTCTAAAACTGTTTAATATGTGTGACAGGGATAAGAGGAGCATGAGAAAGTGCATACCTTATGGGGGATGCATTTAAATACTCCACCATCTAAGTATATTGGGGAAACAGAGCATCATCATATTCTAAATAAGCAACCATGTTATGCTGACTTCTGAACCCCAATTCCAAATCTCTTGGTTTAAACTTAGGCGCCATTGATGTAGAAAGTTGTGATAAATGTTATAAAAGATGAAGGTTTGTGAAAATTTAGTTAGACAAGAATAAGCAGTTACCCTGTTTCAAAGGAATGAGCCAAATATATAGGAGAGGTGAAAACATGTGATTGGTCAATGCATGAGGCAGTTATATTCAAAATATAATGATGAAAATCTTGAAAAAGATATAACTTATCTCTTGCATTAAAAAAAAGTTATCAACTCCTAAAATTACGGCCCAAATTTTCGTCAAAAATAACAACTGGGTAGGACCCAATGTTTATCAACGGTCAAAAATAACTTATCAATGCCCAACGGCTATATTCTTGTCAACGTTGGATTTTGCCATGTCAACGTCAAAATTGGTCTTAACAACGTTTGGAAATAAAACTGTCAGCGTCCAAAAATAAAAATAATATAAATGAAAAAGGACCTTAACAAAGTAATTTATCCTAGTGAAGATAACTTATAGAATGAAAATCACCATAGGGTGGCAAGCACTGTCCAATCATGCATACTTGCTTAAGCAAGATAGACATGATTGTCCTCAAGTGTCCCTTGCTAACCAAAGTTCTTAACAATGAAGTTATCTTATAAAATCATTTGTAACTTCCCAGGTAAGCCCAATAAAAATCATACCCAAGTCTCCCAACAGACCACATCCAATTCTAGGTCAAAAAGTCTTGACAGCGTGCAAAGTATATCAACTTTGCATGCTACAGTGCCTCACGATTTAGTAAACTAACTCGTACTCCCCAGTGGACACAATCTAGAATTGTGATAAGAGCATTATATGTATACCCAAAAAGTCCTAAAGGTTTCCTAAACCTCCCCTTAAAATATGATATACAAGTTGCCAACATAATATATGCAATAAAAAATTTATGTCAATATAGGAATATAAGTATTCCAACCATCATCCATAAACTTGAACATGCTCCAAGTAAGCTCCAAAGATCCATAAGCAACCTTGTATCCATTTGTACAATGCTCATATTGCCTGCATAATTAGACCAAAAACCACAAAACTAACATATTGCTGTCAACGCCATTTTAACACTTAACAGCGTTAAAATAACCATTGTCAGCGTTAGACAGATAAAGTGGAAAACCCAATTTTGTACAAAGACCAATAACAATGCAAATCCTGTACATATTTTTACAAAAAGTTCCAAAAACACATATTAGGTAATTGTTACCAAGTATTGAAATCTCCTAGTATCAAAAGGTTTAGTTAATAAATCTGCCACATTTTCTTCTGTGTCAACCCTATCTGGTTGTATTAAACCTTTTTTAAAACAATCTCTTATAAAATGATGTCTAATTTCTATGTGTTTTGTTTTAGAATGATGTACATGATTCTTAATAATGCATAAAGTACTGTTATTGTCTACAAAAATCTTGGTATGCATAAAATTATACCCATAATCCAACAATTGGTTCTGAATACATAAGACTTGTCCACAACAAGCAGCTGCAGCTACATATTCTGCTTCAGTTGTAGAGTTGGCCACCACTGTTTGTTTCTTGCATTGCCAAGATATTAATCTTCTCCCAAGAAATTGGCATCCACCAGTTGTGGATTTTCTATCAAACTTGTCACCTTCATAATCACTGTCTGAATAAGCAATAAGCTCCAATGGAAAATCCTTTGGATACCATAATCCCAAGGTGGGATAGCACCTAAGGTATCTAAAAATCCTCTTGACAACATGAAGATGACACTCTTTGGGAGTCACTTGGTGGCGTGCACATGCACATACAGAAAACATAATGTCAGGTCTAGAAGCTGTAAGATACATCAATGACCCAATCATTGACCTATAATGCCTGACATCCACCTCTTTTCCATCTCCAACCTTTCCCCAAGGTTGTTCCCTATCCATGGGTGTGCTAGCCCGTTTTTCATGTGGAGAAAAACCAAACTTTTTTAAGATCTCTGCTACATATTTGTCTTGAGAGATGAAGATACCATCTTCTCTCTGTTGAACCCTAGAAAGAAGTTCATCTCTCCCATTTCACTCATCTTAAATTTGTCTGTCATGAGCTTGGAAAAGTCTTCACTCATCTTTGGACTTGAAGAGCCAAAGATGATATCATCCACATAGACCTGAAAAAGTAAAAAGTCCTTACCAGTCTTCTTGGTAAACAAAGTCTGATCTATGGTGCCCCTTTCGAATCCATTTTCCACCAAATAGGTGGAAAATGTGCCATACCCTGATCTTGGGGCTTGATGAAGTCCATACATTGCTTTCTTCACTCTATACACCTTGTCTGGATGTTCTGAATTCTCAAAACCAGGAGGCTGCATAACATAGACCTCCTCTGCAATTGTGCCATAAAGAAAAGCACTCTTCACATCCATTTGATAAACTATGAAGCCTATGCAAGAAGCATAGGCTAGGAAAATCCTTATTACTTCAATCCTTGCAAAAGGTGCAAAAACCTCTTCATAGTCTATCCTCTTGTGTATAGCCTTGAGCAACTAAACGTGCCTTGTTTCTGACCATAATCCCTCTTTCATCCTTTTTGTTCCTAAGAACCCATCTTGTCCCTATAGGTCTGACATATCTGGGACAGTCAACTAACTCCCAATCATCTTGAATAGCAAATTGGTGAAGCTCATCCTGCATTGCTTCCACCGAACTTGGTTCTTTGAGAGCATCAAATATCTTCTTGGGTTACTGTTGTGACAGAAAACAAGCAAACAAACATGCCTGAACAAGAGGGGTATCAACCTTCTTGTGGATATTGGCAATAAATCTTCCTTGATTCTGATGAGACCTTCTAGTTTGAATAGGAGACATCACATCACCAATGATTTAAGAAGAAGGATGGTTCTTGATAGCAGATGTAAGTATCCTCCTTCAATAATTGTGTTGTCTTCAATTTCAGTCTCCAAGTTGCCAATATCATCTTAAAATTCTCCTTCATCATCACTTGAATGAACCTCTTCATGTATAGTGGAAGGTTCACCTTGTTCAAAAACACTGGAAGAGAATAAATGGTCAAAAGAGTTGTCAACGCCTGAATTAGGTTTGTCAACGTTTGAGCCATCAACGCCTGAATTTGGCCTGTCAGCGCCAGATTTTCCTTTGTCAGCGGTTGAAGATTCATGCATGTTTTCATCAACTGGTTTTTCTTGTGGATCATCTTTTTCCTTTCCAGCAGCAGCAGCAGCATCAAATTCATTTGTCCATATAGGAATGGTGACATACTTAAGTATGGGAGCTGATTTGTCTGCATGTGATCCTACTTCCTTATCAACCTGTATACCTGGAATTTCAATAACTGGTTCTTCCACAACATTTGAATTTACTTTCACAATGTCTGGATTAGTAACAGGCATATTATTCAAGGTTCTTGATAATGGTTCCAAGTCAAATAACCAGTTTGGTCCACTCTCAGGATCACTAGCTTTACTTTCTAAAAACCTAACAGGTACCTTTTCAAGTATACGTTTTTCCTTCTTAATGTAAACCCTGTATCCTCTACTCTGCACTGAATAGCCCATAAAGTACCCTTCAGCACCTTTAGCACTAAACTACCTAAGGCATCACTAGTATCAAGAACAACTACATGACATCCAAAGGGTTTAAGAAAACCAATATTAGGTTTCCTATTCCAAAATAGCTCATAAGGTGTCTTATTGTGGATTTTGTTGATCAATGCCCTATTCTGAACATAACAGGCTGTATTCACAGCCTCAACCCAAAATGCAATGGGAAAGTGAGCATTAGCCAACATTGTCCTAGCTGCTTCTATGAGTGTTCTATTCTTCCTTTCAGCCACCCTATTTTGTTGTGGGGTTCTAGCTACACTAAACTGCCTAGTAATCCCTTTATTGACACAGATGTCATCTAACAACTTGTTTCTAAACTCACCACCATTATCACTTCTAAGTATTTTAACCTCATTCCCAGTTTTCTTTTCAATTTGGGTAATTAAGTTAATCAAAACAGTAGCAGTTTCACTTTTCAAAGCCAAAAAGAAAGTCCAAGTAAATCTAGAAAAATCATCAGTTATGACAAAACAAAAAGATTTACCATTTAAACTTTCTATATTAGTTGGACCAAACAAGTCCATATGCAGCAAGTGAAGTGGTTTAGAACTAGAGTGCACCGGTTTAGGCTTAAAGGAGACTTTGTGTTGCTTGCCTTTAAGGGATGTAACACAAGAGTGGTCATTGTGGAAAGCCTTTTCAGGCAAACCATCAACTAAACCATGTCTCACAAGTCTATTTATGTTCTTAAAATTTATGTGCCCTAACCTTCTGTGCCAAAGATTACTCTCATCAACTGAAGCCTTAGCATATAGACATGACAGATTATTATTCATCCTAATTCCATTAAGATTCACATTATAAATGTCCTTATGCCTAGGTGTTCTATAATCAATAAACTTCTCATCAGGTATTTTAAAATCTTTGCTTAACACCAAGCATTCAGTATCAGTGAAAAGAACCTTATTTTTGTTATCACAAACTTGTGATACACTAAACAGATTATAATCAAGTTCTTTTACCAGAAATACGTTTTCAAAACGCAAATTGTTGGTGATAAGAGTGCCTTTGCCAGTAATAGTTCCATATCCTCCTCCAAAGTACACTTTGTCACCATCTTTAATGGGGGTAAAGTTGGTCAAATAATCTTCCTTCCCCGTCATGTGCCTAGAGCATCCACTATCCTAATAGCCATAATCATTTACCTGCTTTTGAATGCCCTGCACATAAAGAAAACAAATTAGTTTTCTTTGGGAACCCAAGCCTGAGCAGACTTGGATTCATTTGGTTGTTCAACAAGAACAGACTTAGTCCTTATAACAACCCTTTGTTCATCCCTTTTAGGATTTAACACCCAGTTAACCCCAATTGGTTTATGTTGGGTCCACTAGATGTGGATCTTGCAGCCTGTTAGGAACGGTGAATGACTTTTGTAATCACAAGTCTATTCACAGAGAGACTCTATATAAATCACACAGTATAAGTGCGGAATACAAATAATATGAACAAGAAGAACAGAATAACTATAACGACTTGATCCTTTACTAAGGATTTCTAATATTAATATGAACTGGAATTATAATTAATGAAGGTGTATTGAACCCTTCTGCCTAAGGTTCCTTTTATACTACAAGAAAACCCTAATACATCATTAACCAAAACGTGTAAAACTGATATGCATATCCTTTCCTAACATATCTCATGCATATCCTAACAGAATAATATTTAAATAATAAAGTTTGACTTTCTATAAGACCAGGAGCACGGCTTGCTCCTATTACTACTATGACCAGGAGGAAATACATACCTTCTAGTCTACCTATTACAAATAACTATTCCAATGGTCCTACAATCCTCCCCTAAACTTGAATTTGACCTGTTGAGTTTAAGTTTCCTGGTTAATCGTACAACAAAGCTTGAGGATTGGAACAGCAAAAGAACCCAGCCCAACTCTTAGAACGTGAATCAATGGTGAGTGGGGGTACCCTGATGATTTTAGGCAAACCATCACAGCCGTCAACGGATTTGATATGTCTTTACCAGAAGTCGTACCCTTCTGGACTCGCCAACTCTTAGCAATGAAGCATCGGTAAGTTGAAAACCCTATAGCTTTTAGCAAGCTATTATAGCTATCAACGGATTTGATAAAATCTTTACCAAGAGCCGTACCCCCTTGGATTAGCCACTTTTCACTCTAGGACCATGGCAAGTGAAAACCATCCAGTTTTGGGTAACCTGACAACCATCAACGGATTTGTCTATCACACCAGAGTCGTACCCTCATGGTGAATCAACTCTTTCTTGTCTGTGAGACATGGTGAGTTGAGCACCATTTGTTGTGTGGACCAGGTCCAACACCAGATGAAACTCCAAACCAGCACAAGTGTGAAACAGTCAAATGAAACCCAATGTTTGGAAAAGTATAAGCAGATATTATATTATGCACAAGTGTGAAATCCATCATTTGTTTAAAGTATAAGCAGATACTATATAAAAAGTATATTTTTTTTCTTTTTTTTGTTTTTTTAACTATAATGTAAGTCACCAGTCACTGTACAAATTGGTGAAAAGAATGTCAGTATAAACACAAAAACATAAAAACATACCCATCACATACCAGACGCGGCCACCTTGTCAGCTTGCAACCGAGCTTGTATCCCTTCCACCAGAGTAGTAGCCATGGAAGTCTCATTCCCTGAAGGGGCATTGGAGATCTACAAATGACATGCGAGCATGGCCTCCATAGTAGCAATAGTCAACGGATAGTCCATATCCGTAAGCATGAACACTATGGCACCAGACTCCAACTCCAAGATATGCACTCCACAGCCAGCATACAGCTTCCATCTCTTGATTACCCAGCGTGGCTGGTCTTTCCAGACACCAGAGTGTGGAGCATGTGGAGGAGATTCAAGCATCATCTTCAAGTCAGCCCACATTGTCAGACCAGGCCAGTTGGCCACCTCACTATGATGTGTAGGCATACCAGCATCCACAAACCCGTACAACGATATAAGATCCCTACGATCCGCCCAAGTCAAAACACCTTGCAAACCCGAAACATAACGAACATAACCATCACTGATGGAAATCCGATGGGTGAAAGTACAAGGAACACTCGTGGATGGCTTAACCGTCCAAGCGGTAATAAAACCCGTACCCATTGGCAACTCTATGTCACTGTCTGAAGCTGCATCAATAAGGTTCTCAGGAGCACGCTTCTCATAAGGAACAGACTTACCACGTCTAGTAATAACAAGATTTTAACTCGTTGAAAAAGTTCATTATTCTCGGTGTCTCTTCGAATTGATTTCCGGTTCAAAGTGCGACTCAGTCGTTTTTGGTTAAGAAAAAGGGAAGTTGATTATCTAAAACTAATTTAAAAGTAAATGAGAAAAGTATTTAAAAACAAACTAAAGACAAGTTCAAATAATAAAAGTAAAACAAGGTGAATATGAAAAACTAAAAGTTAAAACGATATTAAAACGAATATTAAAACAAATAATAAAACGTAATTTAAAGCGAAACAATTAATAAAAATAAAACTAAACGAAGAAATTAACTATCGACTCGAAAATAAAGTTTACTAAATGAAAAAGGAGAGAATGAAACTAAAATGGTACTTTAAAGCTAAACGAGACAAAACCTAAAGCGGGTACTAAATAAAAGATAAAACTTGAACTTTACGAAAAAATATTAATTTTAAAATTAGACGAAAAATTCAACTAAAAATACAAAACTTTCAGAAATGAAATCGGAACAACTTTCAGATAAAACTAGACAATTACGGAACAAAACTAATAAACAAGCAAGCAGGCAGGCTAGCTGCTGGAAGCAGCCAGCCTAGCTGCTTGTTTTTGGCGGGAAACATGCTAAGCATGCAAGCTAGCATGTGAATTGTTAATACCTTTATTCGGAAGTTATAAATCTTCCGATTCGGAAGATTCGAAGCAGTTGATTCGGAAGTTTAGAAAGTTCCGATTCGGAACTTTTGAGAATTACTGATTCGGAAGTTTTTTTTTTTTTTTTTTTTCTTTTATTCGGAACTTTTCAAAAGTTCCGGTTCGGAACTTTTTGGCAAGAATTGGTTCGGAAGATTTAGAAAATTGGTTCGGAAGATTTCTATAAATTGGTTCGGAACTTTTTTTAAAAAACATTCATTCGGAACTTTTAAAACCATTCATTCGGAACAAATTGATTCGGAACTTTTTAATACAAATTGGTTCGGAACTTTTTTCTGGGAAACAGTAAGTAGGAACGAAGAACAGGGAAAGAACATGAAGGTACGAATTTAATTAAAACTAACTAAGATTAACCAAAAGATTAACCCAAAACAACCACTAAACATCAACTAACAATAATCAATCAAAACAACTCATCAAAACTAACAAACATAACCAAATTAATCAAAACCCACTTGATCAAAATCATAAAAACTCAAGAACATGAACAATCAAAACAAAAAACAAATCAAACAAGAAAGGTAGAAGGAGATTGGCAATAAAATAAAGATTAACAATAATTAAAGGTAAACTTACTTGGAATTAAAAGAAGATTAAAGGTGCGTTACAAGAGAATTAAAGATCATAAATTTAAAGAACAAGAGAAATGAAAATTGGGGAAGAGAGGCTTGTCAAGCCTCCAACAACCTAAACAAAATGGCTAGTAATGTGTATTTATAGGGGAGGAAGGGATTAGTGGAAGGAAGCTTCCTCCCCTCTTTCCTCTTTTTCCTTAATTGCGTCATTAGGTCCCTCCTTTCTTTAATCTTCTTAAATCTTGGACTATAATGACTTTGGCTCGGGATTTCTTTGAACTCGTCTTGTAATTCTTCAATAAATTATACTTGAGTTCTTCGGCTTTTGGTAAACTTCCGTCTTTTGACTTTTTCTTCGATAAATCTTCAGAATTGGTCTTGGACTTCCGTTCTTTTTCCACTGTTGATCTTTCGACTTCGTCTTTTGTCTTTTACTTCAATAAAAGCCCGTGAAAGCCGTGTTTTCTCCACTTTTCACCTTCTCGACCCTGAAACACAATAAAAACACAAACCACGCATAATTCCGCCATTTATGACATAAAATATACGTTTAGGTCCCGTTTTAATGTAATTAAGTGGTAGAAAAGATGGGTGTTTTCACACCTATCAAATCCCCTACACTTAACCATTGCAATGCCCTCATGCAATGCTTAGCAATAAAGCAAGGTTTACACTTTCCATCATAATCAACCTACCTTGGCCTTTATTAAACAACTAAGGAAAATCAAAAAGATAGAAAATAACAAGATGCAACAAGGAAGAAACTTGTAAAGAAATCTAAGACTTACATTAGGGCTTGTGTGTCATGAATGTTTATCACCCTCAAGTTTCACGTTCCCCATGCCAAGCTTAAAAACAAGATCATTGTTAGTACAAGTTAGCATAGCAAACATTTACTCATGCGGTTCAATTAATCACTTAAACTCCCTTATTCCTATGGGTATCTCTTATATTTTATTTTTGTCTTAGAATGATCATGAAGATGCATTGTTGGACTTATTTCGATAGTTTATTTAAGCTGAAAGTAAAGTAGGATGATTTGATCAATAGTTAGCTAAAGGACAAAATCTCTTAAAACTGCTTCTCGGGATATCAAAAAGTTCATATCTTGGCATAACTTGGTTCACGATTTGAGACCTTTCTCGGGCCGATATTTGGCATGTACTTCATACTTCATATCTTGAGAGACGTGCTTGAGATAATGGTCTTCTCATCGTTCATAGAGTTTCTTCACTTGGAGACTTTTAAGAGGTACTCCAACTTTGTTGACCACGACTTCATGATTATTTCTTCAATCTCTATTTGGGATTTTGAGATACAACGATCCGCCTCCTTTTCGGACTTGGATCTATTTATCCTCATACCTTGTTAGGGTCTTTTCGGATAGACTTCTCCATGATCTTTATGGAGTTGATTGCTTTTCGTCGTGAGTCTTGATCCTTCATATTGATTTTGGGAATAATGCTTTTCACATCACTTTGGATTTTCAGCAATAAAATTGAATCCTCATGCCTTGTTAGGGCCTTTTCGGACTCGCCAATCTTCGCACCCCGCTTCATAAGTTATGCCTTGGCTATGAACTCTTATCATTACCGAGCAACTTTTAAACGATCTTGGGCTAGAAGCTAAGTAACTTTTCAAATCGTACGACCTTACTTATTGCAGATAATTTATTAGCAAGTGATGAGAGAAATAGATCATAATTAACTCACATAAGTTAATGAGAGAATACCAAACTTGTAACCAACTCTATCATTTCTCGTTCTCCACAATTTAAAATCTCAAGAAATGAGACTCGTGGATGCTTAGCCTAATAAACCAATTAAGGTCTACATGGTTAAGGATACTAGCTAGAGTGAACTTGGATAAGTAAACTCGGGTTGAGTCAAAAAAATTCACAACGGGCCTAATATATCTAAGATAACTAAACTTGTTAAAACCATTTTATTAAAATAAGAGAAAAGTAGCAAAAATAAAGGGAACTACAACTAGGCCAAAATAGATTAAAAATTTTGAAAAATGTCGAAAAATTGATTTTCCGGTTAAAATGAGGGCAAATACAAGGAAAAGGCCACTTAACTTCGATAGAAGTCCCCCTACACTTAATATAAACATTGTCCTCAATGTTTAAGCATGTGGGAGTAAACTCCCCTACACTTAGGACATTGTGCACTTTGTTTAAATCTCGTTAAGGGAAAGACAACTAAAGAGATTCCTATTTTAATATTGAGAAATATAAAATAGTGAATCGAAAAGAGTTTAGGATAGAACCGGGAAAAGGGAACACGGAATCACGGTTCGTCAAAAGTCATCAAGAGTGTGTCTTTGAAGCTCTAATCCCTGCACATGATAAGAAAGAAAGCAAGAAAAACCACGGGGCTCCCCCTACACTTATGGTAAAAATAGATAGATAATTGGGTTGCCTCCCAAAAAGCGCTTGTTTTTGTCGACCGAGTCACGAGCCTGACTCGTCCCCGAATTAAATGGTCCATGGGGAAGCCTCGAATGTGATACCGGGATCAAAGACCTTGTCCTCGTTCCCGGTTGATATCAACAAAGGAGAGGCGGGGGAATAAGTCTTGACAGGGAGAAAGGTCCTTTCAACATACGTATAGTATGTGAATTCAAGATCCACGGGAGGTGGGTTGGGTGTAGTAAGCACATTGCCATGCCCCAAAGACAATGGATGCTGAGCAAACGGTAAAGCCGTATTGTTACCAATCATAGCATAATCAATGTCACCTCCCGGGTCGAAGCACTCATCCTCATTTCCTGGTATAAAACGAGTAGAGTAAAAGTGATACATCACCCGCTTAGGTGTGCACGTGGGAGGATGAGGTGGTAATATAATATGAGAATTATGAGAACAATTACCTTCCACCTGCGTCCCTTTTCCAGTAGATTCACATCTTTCCACCTCTGGGATAGAAGGTGTAGTGTCATCGTGTAATAAATCTTCTAGAAAAAGTATATCTCCTTCCTCATCAGAATACCCGGATGTGTATTCCACGGGTGTATCAATAGCAAGAAACTCATCGATCTCAGGAATGTGAAAACTATCATCACTAAGGAGTGAAGTATTTTGCTTTAGAAATTCCTCCTCGTCGAAAATAACCTCAATATCGTCATCACTCTCCTCATTATCTATAGGGCCAATAATATGCTCAGTGATATGAGTACTCGTCTGATCTTGCGGCTGTAAACATGACTCCATACAAGTTCGCAGCGTGTGTAAAAGCTCTTTTGATTGTGCTTGAAAAGCTGTAGCAAGATCGACAATTGGTTCTTGGTAACTCATCCCGTGACGAGGCTGATGATCGAGTGAGTGCGGTGGGGGCTCATAGTGTTGAAAACCTGAATTATAGCAAGGTTGTGGCTCATAGTTGTTCATCGGTTGGGAATAATTAGAAACCGGGTTTGGTTCATAATAGTCCATAGGTGAAGAAAACTGAGGATCCGGATTTTGCTCATAATAATTCATTGGTTGACAATAATAGGTATCGTGAGGACCCCCACAGTTGTTGCAAACCGGGTGTGGAGAAAAATCAGGTGCGTCTTGTGGATAGCTATTGTCATTGTCATAATTGTACCCCGGTTCTTGCCCGTGACCATACGGGTATCGAACCGGGCACGAAACATGCCAATGAGAATCGCTTCCACAATAGATGCACGGGGGAACAGGAGGTAGGTTCAAAAAGTACGAATTAGTCGAGTTGCACAAAGGACAAAATCCGGATTGTGTGTAGTCGATATCGTTTCCGCACCGCTCACATGTGCACCATTGGCAAGAGTTGTCCCCAGATAATTGTTTCCCACACCGGACGCAATGGACGTAAAAATCCATGAAGAAAGATAGATAAGCAAGAAGAATATTTTTGGTGCAAAACTTTGAAAAAGAAATGCTTTTTATGATTTTTCAAATGTTTTTGGATTTTTGAAAATTTTTGACAAGAAAAATAACGTTCACAAGTGAACGGATCCCAAAATCCAACGCGTCACTCACAAAAAACCTTCGATCTTCACGAAAAGAGCCGGCAGCGGCGCCATTTTAATAACAAGATTTTAACTCGTTGAAAAAGTTCGTTATTCTCGGTGTCTCTTCGAATTGATTTCCGGTTCAAAGTGCGACTCAGTCGTTTTTGGTTAAGAAAAAGGGAAGTTGATTATCTAAAACTAATTTAAAAGTAAATGAGAAAAGTATTTAAAAACAAACTAAAGACAAGTTCAAATAATAAAAGTAAAACAAGGTGAATATGAAAAACTAAAAGTTAAAACGATATTAAAACGAATATTAAAACAAATAATAAAACGTAATTTAAAGCGAAACAATTAATAAAAAAAAACTAAACGAAGAAATTAACTTCGACTCGAAAATAAAGTTTACTAAATGAAAAATGAGAGAATGAAACTAAAATGGTAATTTAAAGCTAAACGAGGCAAAACCTAAAGCGGGTACTAAATAAAAGATAAAACTTGAACTTTACGAAAAAATATTAATTTAAAATTAGACGAAAAATTCAACTAAAAATACGTAACTTTCAGAAATGAAATCGGAACAACTTTCAGATAAAACTAGACAATTACGGAACAAAACTAATAAACAAGCAAGCAGGCAGGCTAGCTGCTGGAAGCAGCCAGCCTAGCTGCTTGTTTTTGGCGGGAAACATGCTAAGCATGCAAGCTAGCATGTGAATTGTTAATACCTTTATTCGGAAGTTATAAATCTTCCGATTCGGAAGATTCGAAGCAGTTGATTCTGAAGTTTAGAAAGTTCCGATTCGGAACTTTTGAGAATTACTGATTCGGAAGTTTTTTTTTTTTTTTTTTCTTTTATTCGGAACTTTTCAAAAGTTCCGGTTCGGAACTTTTTGGCAAGAATTGGTTCGGAAGATTTAGAAAATTGGTTCGGAAGATTTTCTATAAATTGGTTCAGAACTTTTTTTAAAAAACATTCATTCGGAACTTTTAAAACCATTCATTCGGAACAAATTGATTCGGAACTTTTTAATACAAATTGGTTTGGAACTTTTTTCTGGGAAACAGTAAGTAGGAACGAAGAACAGGGAAAGAACATGAAGGTACGAATTTAATTAAAACTAACTAAGATTAACCAAAAGATTAACCCAAAACAACCACTAAACATCAACTAACAATAATCAATCAAAACAACTCATCAAAACTAACAAACATAACCAAATTAATCAAAACCCACTTGATCAAAATCATAAAAACTCAAGAACATGAACAATCAAAACAAAGAACAAATCAAACAAGAAAGGTAGAAGGAGATTGGCAATAAAATAAAGATTAACAATAATTAAAGGTAAACTTACTTGGAATTAAAAGAAGATTAAAGGTGCGTTACAAGAGAATTAAAGATCATAAATTTAAAGAACAAGAGAAATGAAAATTGGGGAAGAGAGGCTTGTCAAGCCTCCAACAACCTAAACAAAATGGCTAGTAATGTGTATTTATAGGGGAGGAAGGGATTAGTGGAAGGAAGCTTCCTCCCCTCTTTCCTCTTTTCCTTAATTGCGTCATTAGGTCCCTCCTTTCTTTAATCTTCTTAAATCTTGGACTATAATGACTTTGGCTCGGGATTTCTTTGAACTCGTCTTGTAATTTTTCAATAAATTATACTTGAGTTCTTCGGCTTTTGGTAAACTTCCGTCTTTTGACTTTTTCTTCGATAAATCTTCAGAATTGGTCTTGGACTTCCGTTCTTTTTCCACTCTTGATCTTTCGACTTCGTCTTTTGTCTTTTACTTCAATAAAAGCCCGTGAAAGCCGTGTTTTCTCCACTTTTCACCTTCTCGACCCTGAAACACAATAAAAACACAAACCACGCATAATTCCGCCATTTATGACATAAAATATACGTTTAGGTCCCGTTTTAATGTAATTAAGTGGTAGAAAAGATGGGTGTTTTCACACCTATCATCTAGCCATCTTCTTGCGAATGGAACGACGAGGAGTTGGAACACCAGACGAGGTTTCAACCTTTACCTTCGCAGCAGGAATAGGATCAGCAGGAGTAGAATCAACACCTTGACCAACCAAAGGATCAAAGGTGGCTGCACCAGGAGAAGGGGTAGGTTGAGGTTCATTCACAGGTGGTGAGGATTGTTCCATAACAGGAGTAGCAGGGGTGGTAGTAGTAGCATAGGTGGTGGTGGTAGGACCCGAAGATGAAACAGGATGAGCAACCGAAGGTGTGGGTGTGGAACCAGTAGTAGAAGTATCAACAACAGATGGTATACCAGTAGAAACAAGAGGAACACCAGATGAAGAACCAGGAGCAACAGCAGGTTGATAAGTGGACACCACTCTTGGAGGAGGACGATAGATGCAGTGCTCAGTAACCGGTGTGTTTTGACGCTTTATCATCCGTTGATAGAGATCCTTAAGCTCGTCAAAAGACAATCCCCTAACGCGATCCCATGTCCAACCAACAGTAAAGTGAGCACCCGACTGATATTTGACATACCTCTGCATTAACTTTCTCTCATCGGTTCTTGTCAAAGGTCTGTTCCGACGCTTTTCACGCAGTTGAGCAGCAAGAGACAATTGTTGCTTACGCATTAATGCCATTGCCCGGGGGATACAATTCTGCTCATTCACATCAGCACCCAAGAGATTAGTAAACTTCGAATAATCAGATGTAAGAATAGTAAGCACCCGCATCCAATCATTATCATCCCAATGCATAGCATCATGCTGCAACTGCTCACGCCTTTGCTTCTGAAGAGCTTCTTCCTCGGCCCTAGCAGCTTGATCAATCTCCGCCTGCATTCGTTGTGCAACCTCCTCCCCCAACCTGTCTTCCTCAAGTTGTCTACGAGTACGCTTTCTAGGAGGTGAGGGTGCATCAGTCATAGGGGCCTTCCCCTTAGTATCATGTGACGGCCCAGCAGTTGGACCAGCAGTAGCACCAGCAGAAGAACCAATAATATCCTCCTTTGGTCTAGGGGTAGCAGCAGTAGGAGGGATGCTTGATGGACTAGGAGGAATAGGCAAATCAGCATACGGCTTATCAACAAATGCATCCTTCGCCAACAAAGTCAAACCATCCTCCACAAGATCCTCAACATCCTCATCAGAATCAGAATGAACAACATGCTTCTTCCTCCTCCTCTGCTGTGACTCCAAAGCCTTAATCCGGTCCGCCATTGAAAGAACAAATTCCCTGGTAAGCTTGCGATGCTGATTCAGATCTGCCTCCAAAGAAATAATCCTTTCATGGTACCTGTGCATGAGATCAAGCAAAGAAGTCAGTGTATCAGGTTCCTCCGCTTCCCCACCAAGAGGACTTAGATCAGGGAAAGCTTTATTGGAACCTGAAGCAATAAAGGGGTCAGCATTATGAGCACGAGAACTAGAGGGCTTCTCAGCAGAATGAGGTGCTGGACTAGAAGGGGGAGTATCCACAAATAGGGACTTATGTGGCATAGAAGAGGGGGCAGCCTTGGAAGTGGATGACCATTTAACCACTACTTCCTCAACTAGCTCTTCCACCACCACATGAGGCACACCACCAGCAGGATGCTCCTCCTCCATAGGATCATCCCCTAATGGAAGTTCCTCCTCGGCTTCAGCAGCCGGAGGAACAACATTAGGAGGACCTTGGGTAAGGCCCAGCATAGCATCAGTAAGGGGCCTCCAAACCCCCTTAAACCCTAGAGCCATATTGGAGTAAACTTTAGAACTAAGCTTGTGGGTCTCATACTCCTCCCTATCACGAGGTATACACATAAGTATCTGCTGTAAGAACCTAGGATACATTAAAAATTTCTTTCTAGATCCATTACTACTAAGATTGCAAACCATCCCATCAAATAAGTAGCGAGAAAAATTAAACACTCGACCCTGCGCTATGTAGATCAAACCAGTAGCCAAAGGAATGGAAAATGCATCCCAACTCCCAGACTTGAGGCTTAAGCAGTGAATCAAGAAGTTCACTAGAAGCTTCCACTAGGGGGGAAACCTATTCTTTTGGAAGTTAAACTTCCCCCCATGGTTATAACCAAGATCTGCCATCCCATCCAAAACCTCAGAGTTGGGGATGGAAACAACACCACCTTCATCTTGAAGATGAAGTGAACTCCTAATAGAAGCTTCATAAACCACATAAGAACGTCCATCAATGGTAGCATGGAGTTCAAGTGGGCTACCCAAAACATCCCCAAGATGAGCAGTGTCCCAAAACTAGCGAATGACACTATCATAGACAATCGGGCAAACAGTAAAAGCTTACTTGAGGTTAGAAGCCTCAATAAACTCGATTATGTCAGTGAACTCGTCACGTTTAGGACCATCTCCCAGATACGCTACCTTATTGTGATCGGGTTTGTAGAACAGAGCAGCCATTGAAGATGATTGGAAGTGATGGAGAGTGATTGATTAGAGATTGAGAGAGTAGGAGCGTGTGTGTGTGTTATGGTTGTGATGAATGAGTCAAGGGGGTAATTGACCATAAATAATGGTCTTGTAACTGTTCATTGACCCCTAATAATGTGGGTTGCCCTTTCAAATTAGGCCGTTAATGCACAAATAACCACTTGCCCCTATTAACTTGATTTGCAAATCCAAGTTAGCAAAGTAAAATAATAGCATATATACCAGAAGTAACTTGCATTGACTAAAAGTCAAAACGCAGAAGGGTCAACACTAGAAGCACAATGTGGTCAACAGAAGTCAACGAAGTGAACAGTGACCCAAACCAAGACCACAAGCCAACCATCAATGACAAGTAAGGATTTGTATCCACTAGAAGTTGAAGACGACCACCAGAAGTGACCAAAATCCTCCACTAGAAGTAGCACACACCGCAAATACCCATACAATCTGTTGTTAAAAACTACCAATATGTTAATCTGTGCAAGGAAATATGTACACTAAGCCTCCCCTTAGGCTTAGCCTCCCCTCAATCCTAGGTCTCAAGGATTGACCATTCCAATGTGAACC
This sequence comes from Glebionis coronaria, assembly GCA_025667525.1. Lineage (NCBI taxonomy): Eukaryota > Viridiplantae > Streptophyta > Magnoliopsida > Asterales > Asteraceae > Glebionis > Glebionis coronaria. The sequence continues at coordinate 608,995,922 of CM046880.1, forward strand.
ACCAAGTGATTGAACCGAGGACCATCAAAGGCTTTAGTCAATAGATCAGCAACATTATCTTCCGTATGAACCTTAATAACCTGTATCAACTTCTTCTCATTGGCATCCCTGATAAAGTGGTGCCTAATTTCTATATGTTTTGTACGTTGATGAAAAACAGGATTCTTCACAATGCAGATAGTGTTGATTGTCAATGAAAATTTTGGTGTTCATAAAGTTGAACCCATAATCAAGCATCTGGTTTTATATCCACAAGACTTGTCCACAACAACTAGCAGCAGCTACGTATTCAGCTTCTGTTGAAGAAGTAGCTACTATCGTCTGTTTCTTACATTGCCATGAGATAAGTCTTCGACCCAAAAACTAACAATCATCAGTAGTAGACTTTCTGTCATTATTAGCACCTGCATAGTCACTATCACTATATGCTTCAAGAACAAAAGGTGATTCTCTAGGATACCACAAGCCTAGCTTGGGTTGAGCCTTGATGTACTTGAAAATCTTCTTGACTACATTCAAGTTAGAAATCGTTGGAGCCACCTGATGTCTAGAACAAGCACTTACTGCAAACATAATATCTGGACGTGATGCAGTCAAATACATGAGTGAGCCAATCATTGACCTGTACATGTGAACATTTACCGGAGTATCTGGCTCATTCTTGAGTTTGACTTTAGCTACCTCATAAGGTGTTGCCGTTGGTCTAAGAGGATCTATATCAAACTTCTGAAGGATCTCATGAACATATTTACCTTGACTTATGAAGATTCCATCAGACTGTTGCTTGACTTGAAGACCAAGGAAAAATGTAAGCTCTCCCATAGCACTCATCTAAAATTCGCCCTTCATCAGTTATTCAAACTCATCACACCATTCCTTCTTAGTAGAACCAAAGATAATATCGTCCACATAAACCTGAACAAGGATAATGTCCTTGGTATTCCTCTTAAGAAATAGTTTTTTGTCAATTGTGCCTCTTTTATAGCCATGTTTCAACAAGAAAGTGGAAAGACGCTCATACCAAGCTCTAGGAGCCTGATGAAGTCCATAGAGAGCTTTGACCACCTTGTAAACTTTCTTGGGATGAAGTGGATCTACAAAGCCTTTAGGTTGAGTGACATAAACTTCCTCATCAATCTTGCCATAGAGAAATGCACTCTTGACATCCATCTGAAAAACCGTAAAGCCCACATAAGAAGCAAAGGCCAAAAACAGACGAATGGCCTCAATCCTAGCAACAGGAGCAAAAACTTCAGTGTAGTCAATGCCTTCAAGTTGTGTATGACCTTGTGCAACCAACCTTGCCTTATTTCTCACCACAATACCCCTCGCATCTTTCTTGTTTTTGAGAATCCATTTGGTACCAATTGTTGTCTTTCCATCTGGCAAGTCAACTAGGATCCAAACATTCTGAAACAAGAACTTCTGCATATCCTCCTGCATAGCCTCCACCCAACTTTGATCCTCAAGAGCATGAGAGACTGATCTAGGTTCCACCTGTGAAAGAAAACAAGCAAACAAATAGTGTTGAAAGTCCGTATGATTATTACGCTTTTGGTCCTCATTATAGCTCACAAGAGAATGACGATCAGACGTTGCTTTCTTATGCATTCTGCGAGTCTTGACAGTAGAACCAGGATCTCCTATGATTTGAGTAGTAGGATGGTCTTTGTGTGACTGCAACACTGGATTGGAAGCTACTTCTACTTCTGGTGCCAAGTTATTAATATCCCCAACAAAGTCATCATCATATGAAGCAGAGTCGAAGATGCCATCTATTGGTTGCTTATGTATATCATCCAGCTTGGTAGAAGACTTCTTTTGATAGTTTCCCAGGTCAGAAGAACTAGAGAATCTAGTAGAGGAAGTGGAATCACTAGCCGGACTACCAACATGTATGAAACTAGCACTAGGAGTAACAATTGGAGTACTAGGAGTAGCTTTGTCAGTAGAAGTGTGCAAAGGAAACTCAAAGCCACCTTGAGCAGCTACTGTAGTAGCATCTAGTTGTTGCTTGAGCAATGTGTCAAGAGCTCCTTGTGAGTCCAAAATGTCTGATGGAGTAGCATCACTTGGAGTAGTATTGGCTGTAGGAAAGACTGTGGTGGAATAGGATGGAACGACAAAAATATCATCCTCTTCATCTGAGTCTGAAAAACCAGAATGAGCACCTGTACTAGAAGTTGCAAACACTTGTGGACCTTCATCATGGTTAGTTTTGAAATGAAAATATCCCAATGAATCACTAAGATAATCAAGATCAAAATACCATTCAGGACCCTTGCCTTGTATGTTTGACTTCTCCTCAAAATACCTAAGATTAATAGTTTCAATGACTCGCTTGGCTTGGAGATTGTAGACACGATAAGCCCAAGAGTGAGATGAATAGCCCACAATGTATCCTTCATCTGCCTTGCCATCAAATTTCCCCAAATAGTCACTAGTATTCAGAATGGTGACAGGACACCCAAATGGCTTCAAATGAGTAATGTTTGGTACTTTAGCTGTGAGTAGCTCATAGGGAGTCTTCTTGTGAGGATTAGTAATAGAAACTCTATTCAAAACATAACTTGCAGTATTGACAGCTTCTGTCCAGAACATGGTTGGAAGCTTGGAATCGGCAAGTATTGTTCTAGCAGCTTCTATTAGAGTCCTGTTCTTTCTTTCTGCCACGCCATTCTGTTGAGGAGTTCTTGATGCACTATAATCTCTTTTGATACCCTTAGAATTACAAAGTGCTATGAGGTCTGCATTTTTGAATTCTGTTCCATTATCACATCGGATACCTTTAACCTTCTTGGACAACTGAATCTCAATAAGTATAATAAAGTCCTTGAGAATTGAGTAGGTCTCACTCTTGGCAGCCATGAAGAAAATCCACGTGAACCTGCTATACCCATCAGTTACCACAAGGCAGAATTGTTTGTGGTCAATGCTCCTAATAGAGGTAGGACCAAATAAATCCATGTGTAGTAGCAGTAATGGTCTTGAAGGATGCTTTATGTTGTTTGTCTTTGCTGCACGCAAGGCAATTGATATCATTTCTGAAAGTTTTGGGAGGTAAACCAGAGACCAAGTTCAGATTTGCTAATTTGTGAATGGTCTTGAAGTTCACATGTCCCATCCTTTTGTGCCATTTAGTGGCTTCATCTTCTGAGGCTTTAGCAACCAAACATGCTAGTTGACCAGTAGGATTGACTTCATTCAGCTTGATACTATAGTGGTTGTGTCTTCTAGGGATTCTGAGCAGAACCTGTGAGTCATCCGGGAGTTTAAAGTCTTTGGATAACACTAGTGCATCGGTATCCGTAAAGAGGACAAACTGCTTCTTGTCACAAATTTAAGAGACAGATATCAAGTTGAAATGTTGAAGTGCTTCCACATAGTAGACCTGCTCAAAGTTAAGATTAGGCGTCTGAATCGTTCCTTTGCCAGTGATCCTTCCTTCACCTCCTCCAAAATAGACCTTTCCGCCTTGAAATGGTACAAAGTTAGATAGTAGACTTTTATTTCCTGTCATGCTCCTAGAGCATCCACTATCAACAATTCCTAGAGTAGGATCTTGGTATGGAGTAACCTACAACAACAAGAAAAGATATATGCAAAAGTTAGTGTCTTAAGGGGACCCAAACCTTTTCAGGTTTGAGCCTGCCTTGTGGAACATTAGTAGATAGCCAAGAAGATTTATGAGATCTACCGTTGTTCTTAGATTGCCTATTCATCATACGGGTGTTATTGTTTGACCAAGAACAACCTGCTGAGGGCTTAACAGCAGTTCCTAGATTTCCCAACCCAAAATACATGTGGTCTAAATTAAATGCATAATTTGGATTAAAAGTCTAAAAATAGTTGCTGGTTGGTGTATTTGGTATTAATCCAGTGTTTCTCCAATGATCAGAAGCTATGGAGAGGTCCTTCAAGAAGAAGAAAAAGATTGAGCACATGGGTTTAGTCTTCTAAAAGAATATGGAACAACTCCTGGTGGACCAGGAGGAGGAAATTCTTGATAAACAGAAGAATGTTTGTCATAAAAATCACAATCTTTAATCAAATGAAATCCACTCCCACAAACAAAACATGTTTTAAACGACCTTTTATTAGAATGACATTGTTTCATACTACTAACTTTATTACACATAATTCTAGGAGAAACATTATTCCTAGGATTCAATAAACCAGAACTAGACACAGTTGAAGTAGAAGAAACTCTCTCTTCACTCTTCCTATCACTAGTAGCAGCATGATCATTTGACTTGGAGCTTGTAGGTCTCGACTCTTCACTTGAACCACATGATGCAGAGTCACTGGCTTTGTCACTGAAAGTACACGAGACAAAGTCATTAGAATTAGTAGAACTTTTTGGGGACTCATGCATCGGTGATCCATCCAAGTCATTATGCCTAGTAATGGGCATGAAAGTTCCTGTAAGAGGTGGAGGGACAGCATGCATTGCTGCTGCTGGTTTAAACCTGTTGTAGCTAGGTGTTCCCTCTTCCTCCTTGTCAGGATCAAAGACACTTGAAAAAGATAAATCAAACACATCTTTTGAATCAATATATTTATCAAATCCTAACCCTCTTTTAGTCCTACCAGACATACTACTATCAATTAATTTTGAAAGATTCTTAGGTGCCTTTTGCCATTTTTCAAATCTTAAAAGTGTAGCATCTAATTTTTCCTTCATGTCTTGTTTATCTTTGATACTGTCATCTTTTACCTTTTCAGTGTATTTAAGCATATTTGTTGTGTTTTCTAAATCAATGTTCAGAATCCTAATTTTATCCTCGTACTCTCGTTGAGTGTCTTGAAGCCACCTCTTTTGTTGTTCCAATATTTTTAAAGAAGCCTTATATGCTTAAACCTGTAAAAGATACTTATCATTCTGATCATTTAAGTCATTATATTGAGACAACAATTCTGAATATTTATCATGACAACCAAGAGGACAATGTTGTACCTGAGGTGAGATGCCCATAAGAGCAAACTCTTCTGCTTCCTCGGCATCAGACAGATTCCCAGCAATCATTACAAACACGTCAGTAGAAGGTTCAGCTGTTTCCAGGGCAGCATTCTGATGATCATTCCAGTTGACCATAGAGTCAACAGACACCAACGCCTTCTTGTCATCCTTCACCTCCTGAATCTTGAAAGTTGAATACCTGCTCTTCTCCTAGTCATGCTTGTTAGAGCATTCCCTTGCAAAGTGACCTTGCTGCTGGCAGTTATAGCATCTAACCTTGCTTCTGTCAAACCTTGATGGCTCTCTTGGGTTATAGTTAAATTTTCGACCGGCTTTCTTCTCAAATTTGTGAACCCGAAAAGTGAGCATGGCCATCTACCATTTTAGATCCATTTTATCCAGGTCAAGTTTATCAACCTGTTTGAATTCATCAAAAGCAAGTTGCTGTTGAGCATCAATGTCAGCAACAAAAGAGTGAAGAACAGCTTCTACCATGCTACCAAACTTGGCTTTTGGTTCAGGAGTAGAAGTATGCTAAAAAGTATGCTGAGAAGACACAGTATTGCTTGGGCTACTAGCATAAGACATGGGACTAGATCCCATAGAACTCACAAAGGCAGAGTTAGCAGGAGTAGGAAAAGAATCACTCGAGTATCCCCTCACATGAGGTTCAAAGGTTTTGAGCTTATGAAACAAATCATCAAAATTAAGATAGTCAAGCCCACCTTTTTCTTTGAGAGAGATTACCACCTGATTCCATGAGTAGGGTAAGGCTCTAAGAAACCTTGCATTGATATCACCATTGTTAGGTTTCGACCGAAGTTGATTCAACTGGCTCAGTATCTTTTGGAACCTGTCATACCCTTGATGGATACCTTCAGTTTCTGATATCTTGAAGTCTGTGAATTCATCTCTCAGCATGGATCTTCGCATTTTCTTTGACTCCTCATTCCCACAAAACCTTGCTTTTATTCTATTCCAGATTTCTCTAGCATCGTCCAGATGATAAAAGTCACCCGTGTGATCATCAGGAAGAGACTGAAGCAAAATAGTTTTTGCTTTGATCTCCTTCTGAACAGCTGTGATTTCTTCATGAGTTTTAGGGTCAAGAAGAATAATACTTCCATTCTTGTCTCTTCCAGTCAACTTCCTGCTATTTCCATTCAGAATAATCTTCCAAAGGTCTTGATCAGTGTTGGTGATCCAGCATTCCATCTTCATCGCCCAGCTATCATACTCGTCCTTTTTCAGAAGAGGAAACTTACCATTTGTGTTAGAAACCGTAGCAATGATCTGCTGAGGTTGCTGAGTTTTAGGGGTACTATCTTCTCCTGTTTGAGTAGAACTTGAGGCAAACATAATTAAACAAAAATGTTAGTAATGAGAAAATTTGATTCTTCTTGTACAGAGACTCTCCCAGGCTCTGATACCACTTGTTGGGTCCACTATATGTGGATCTTGCAACCTGTTAGGAACGGTGAATGACTTCTGTAATCATAAGTCTATTCACAGAGAGACTCTATATAAATCACACAGTATAAGTGCGGAATACAAATACTATGAACAAGAAGAACAGAATAACTATAACGACTTAATCCTTTACTAAGGATTTCTAATATTAATATGAACTAGAATTATAATTGATGAACGTGTATTGAACCCTTCTGCCTAAGGTTCCTTTTATACTACAAGAAAACCCTAATACATCATTAACCAAAACGTGTAAAACTGATATGCATATCCTTTCCTAACATATCTCATGCATATCCTAACAGAATAATATTTAAATAATAAATTTTGACTTTCTATAAGACCAGGAGCACGGCTTGCTCCTACTACTACTATGACCCGGAGGAACTACATACCTCCTAGTCTACCTATTATAAATAACTATTCCAATGGTCCTAACAGTTTAGTTATGACCTTTGAAATATAATGAAATATGTTACATGTCATAGAAATCCATCTGAATTAGGGTTTTGGTCTTGTTTGGGTCTCCAAGTTAAGCTAGAAGAAGCTTTAGACCATTTCCCTTTGGTTGCAAGTATTTGTTATTACTTGGTCTAACAGCGTTGGAAACATTCCTATCAACGTTAAAATTGTTCTTGACAACACCGAAATTGCACTTGTCAGCGCCAAAACTAGGGTTTGCTACAGGAACCCATTGTCTGTTAGACCATGTATTAGTCTTTTGAAAAGGCCTTTGTCCATAAGTATTAGACCCTTTAGTAAAGAATGGAGCTGTTCTAATGACTTGTGGACTTTGTTGGACAAAAGGTGTGGGTTTGACCATGGTTGACTTTCTATCAGCGTTGACTTTTGAAGCACTGACACACTTATAAGCCAAATGTGAAAAACTCCCACAAGTATAACAAGCTTTTCTATACATATAATAACTGGATTTTACTTGGTTAAAAAGTTCTTTGTCGTGGTCTAATCGAATTGATAACTGGTTAACTATGCGACTCAGCTGTCTTTGGTGGAAACAAAAGTTGTGTCGTTGTAGTATATTAAAAAGTGCAAAAACTTTAAAGTAAAGAGCAGGTAAAATAAAGCTTGACGAGAATTAAAAGGCACTTAACGTAAATAACGCAAGCTTAAAACTATCTAAGGCAAACTTAAATACGCAACTAAAACTTAAAACTAAGGCAAAGATAAAATAAATCTAAGGCAAATAAACTTAAAGTGCAGCTAAGAAAAAAGGCGGGAAAAGTAAAGCTTGAAAATTAAAAGCAGAAAGTTAAAAACTGAAACTAAAAAGAACCTGAAAACAGCTCATCCGGAATAATCACTCATCCGGAATGTCACCTTCGTTCAGAATGATTCTTCTTTACTCGGAATATTTACCAAAACCCTTGATCCGGAATAAATCCTTTATCCGGAATATGTCACTTATCCGGAATAAAGTCTTGATTCGGAATACTTAAGCTTGATCCGGAATGTTGCTGATCCGAAATATTTTCCGAATGAATTCCCTTGATCCGGAATGTTGAAGATTCCGGATGAAGACCTTGATCCGGAATAATTAATTATTCCGAATAAAACTCCTTGATCCGGAATATCTCCTTGATCCGGAATGTCCACTGATCCGGAATGTTTAATATTTCGGATGAAGACCTTGATTCGGAATGCAAGAATGTTCCGAATGAACTCCTTTACTCGGAATGTTGCTGATCCAGAATATGGCCTTGATCCGGAATATGTCACTTATTCCGGATGAAAGCCTTGATTCGGAATATTCAACAAACAATCTTCGTGCGGAATAAACAACTGAAATCCTTGATTCGGAACAACCTTCTTTGATCCGGAATAACCCTGGAAACAGTAACAAGCAGCGAAGAACAAGGAACAAGAAAAAGCTACGAATCTAATCACAATCAATCAAAATAAACCAAAAGATTAAGCAAGACTAATCAAATAACATCTACTAATCATAAACAAACAATTTAAATCAATAAAACTAACAATCAAACACCAACAAAATCAAAACCCACTTAATTAAATCAAATAAAACTCAAGAACATAAACATAAACCATAAAGCATAAAGATTAAAGAAAGGAAGATAGGAGATCAAACAATAAAAGTAAAGATTGACAATAATTAAAGGGAAACTTACTTGAAATTAAAGGTATTTAAGGTGCAAGACAAGTATTTAAATTTGACACGAAAAGTAAATGTGCACAAAATTAAAGATGGAAGAACTAGTGTCACTCTAGCCAACAAGAGAAAATGAAATCTAATCTAATCTATTTATAGGGGAGATTAGGGAGGTGCTTAGGAAGCTTCCTCCCCTCTTTCTTCTTTCCTTAATTGCATCATTAAGTATTTAATCTTCTTTAATCTTTTGACTTTAATGACTTTGTCTTGGGATTTCTTTAAACTCGTCTTGAAGTTTCTTCATAAATAAGACTCGAGTTCTTCGGCTTTTAGTAAACTTCCGTCTTTTGACTTTTTCTTCGATAAAAGCCCGTGAATGCCGTGTTTTCTTCCCTTTTAACATTTTGATCTAAAAATCACAACAAAAACACAAACCACGCATAATTCCGACATTTACGACATAAAATATACGTTTTGGTCCGGTTATTATTGTAATTACTCCCTCCGTCCCAAAATAAGTGTCCACATTTCCTTTTTTGGCTGTCCCAAAAAAAATGTCCAGTACCAAAAGTGGAAAATAAAAAGTGATAAAATCTCCATAATACCCCTGATCATTAATACTGATCATAGTACATGCGGATACAAACGTTTGACAGTTCAAATCATACAAGTACATTATCATTAATTTTTCTACAAAATACATCATGCATATTCTATCATATTTTTCTAACATCACAGTAGGCAACTTGCCAATTGCATGACAAAAGAGTTATTCCACCATCCTCTTTAACCTTACAGTAGGCTACATGAAGCCAAAATGGATGTGTTTTCTTCACATTTCTTCCATTATCATTGAAGTTTCTCATATTTTCCTATTGACGCAAGTAAGAGATTGATTGTTCTATTAAAGCTTGTTCGCAATCAATTGTCGACGGTAACATTCCTTGTCGTTCCAACCTACCTTTACCGATATGGGGTATATGATAGTTATTGCCACCATTAACCTTCAAGATTTCTTTCATGCATGTTTGTAAAGTTAGAAACACATTGTTAAGCTCACGAGTAGGCATCCTTTCGTACGAAGCTTGAACTACGTTAACCAATTCATCAATTGTTCCTAAAACCTCTTGTTCTTGAAGTGATTGTATCGCCCGAAAAAAACCGAGGTCTAACACATTTAAATCCGGACTATTAGGCGGTTGAAAACAAAGACGAATATCAAACCCATCTCGCGATGCTTCTTGTAGAAACTCGACATCGTCAACTCTAATGTGTGGCCTTGCATTGTCTTGTTGGATATATATCGGACCCGTATGACCTTGTGGCCACAAAGATCTAATAGCCGGTAATACCTTTTGTATCAACCATGACCTTGTTACCTCTTTTGTTACCGACAAGATAGGCTTCGTCTCCAATGTTCCCGCAACACGATTCTTACTTGAACGCTTTGCCGGTTCTAAAGTTGTGAGCGGGAATATGCCAATCTTTCCCGAAAAAGTTTCGTTACCAAATGCATCATATCTTGGTCGTGCAACCGCGGCTAGAAACATTACCTTTGTCATGAATGTTTTCGATTTACATGTTCTTAATGGCTCTTCTTCGCCGGGAACAAGGTAGTAACGTTTTGTTGCTTTTGATACGTAAAACCATTTTTCGTCAATATGAATGATGTTGTGCATATTATAGAAAGTAGGATTAGCACTTGTTAAAGATGGAGGATTTATCATAGACAAGCAAAAATTTACCCTTGCTTTTTTGTTTGTATCGGTTAAAACCGGCTTGACGGCATTCGTGTGTGGTCTTAGTTCTCCTTCTTTGATTCTTCTATGTATGGTTGATTTTGGGACATCTATGAACTTTGCAATAGATCGAATATTTGAACGACGACGTAACGGAATTTGTGAAACTTGAGTGAAGTCGATGTGTATACGCTTTCGTCCAACAACACTCGGCTTCTTTGAAGATACATCAACCATTGATCCTTGTAGGATTTGAAGTTTAGCTCGATGCCAAATGCGACTTATAGTCCGCTCACACACCGAGTATTGTCGTGCTAACTTTATAATGGAGCCTTTTTTCAACTCTCCATTTAAGCTTTCTTGCAATAATGATTGGTAAATGGTTTGACGTTCATCATTCGTCAAGTTGCTTTTAGTAGATGAAAGCGTGTCATGGTTCATGTTTGTATGACAAAATAAACACGTAAATTGAATGAGGACTCGGTGATTTGATCACAGTAAACAAGGTGGATGATACATTTTCTATGTTAATGAAATTTTATATGGATGAAAGTTGTAAACATAAAATACATGGCTTTAATTTTTGTGGTTTAGGATTAGGGTGATTTATAAGTTTTCACTTAGCATAGCATGAACTTGGTGGGAAAACAAAAATAAGCGGCAATTTTACCTCCATTTTTTTGAACAAAAACTTAGATTATGAAAGTCTTGCATGAAAAAAAGAGAAACCAATGTAGTCAACTCTGTATGCATGTGTATAGTACGCTTTGTACTCAAAGTGAAGGAAAAGCTACACATTTTTAATGCTATCTCAAAGTACAGGGCAATATAGTCATTGTTAGTAGCTGACTAGAATTTCTTAAAATTTGAACTTTTTGGTTGTGGACATTTTTAATGGGACGGAGGGAGTAAGTGGTAAAAGGATGGGTGGTTACACACCTATCAACATAACTCTAGGTCTAGATGAAAAGAAACCTGTCCCATTATCACTAACTTGACTTTTTGGTGACCTAGGTTTTCTATACATTTCTGCATATTTAATACTAGGTTTTCTATCAACGTTTAAGCCAAGTTCAACAGTCTTTCCAGTAGTAGGGTTGGTCACTTTTATGGGTGTAGACTCATTTGGGCTTTCACTAAGCATGCCACCTTTAACAAACAAAGTAGGATTGGCCTTCTTCCATTGGTCCAAATCTGTCAATTTCTGCTTATATTCCTCTATTGGAGTAAGAACTCTTGGTGGAGGAATAAATTCCTTTTCTTGGAGTTCTGGTATACCAGTCCAAGACAAATCCTTTCTAAGGACACCATAGAAGTTCCCAGCAGGTGGTGGAACACCAGCATACTCTTTCATTCCAATCCCAGTCATATCCCTAGAGTCTCTTTGTTCACTAACACATTTTTCTAGGGTTTGAGAAGCTTTATCAAATTTTTGAATTTTAAGCCCTATATTATATTTGTTTTTAATGACCTCATCTAACTTAGCTTGTATAACACCTTTGGATCTCTCCAAGATGTCCCTAATGTCAATACTAGCATTTAGGTCATGAGTCAAAACATTGATTTGATCTTTTAGGTCAAGCTCCATTTTCTTATATTCAGCCACAGTCTTTTCAGTTTGAACAAGTGCAAGTTGATAACTAGATAACTTGCATTTTTCATCAAAAGCATCTGATTTTAACTTTAAAATTTCTTTGTTAAGTTTTTTAGTGGTTAAACGACAACCTTTACTCAAAATGCATCATCATATACCTCATTATCTGATGAAGATGAAGAATGTGCCATGTGAGCATAGTGAACATGCTCCTCTTCTTCCTTCTCTACAATCAAGGCATTGTTCTCTTCCACATCTTTGGCCAAAAAGCTCCAGTCCCAGCCAACACCATCAATTTCTTGCATGGCAACCATAGCCTTTGTATCTTCAACCTTGATGATTTGGCTTTAAGGCTTCCCAGCATCAGATCTTCTTGGAGATCTGTATTCTCTCATAAAGTGACCTATTCTATGGCAATTGTAACACTCAACCTTGGATTTATCAAACCCAGCAGTGTCTTTAGCATTAAAGGTCATCTTCTTCCTGAATCTTATATTCCATCTATTGGCCCTTATGCTTGCAAGTGCCATATTCCACTTTATGTCCATCTCCTCCAAATGCTCATCACTGAGTTGCTCAAGGTCCTCATATGTAATCACTGAACCATTGGGCAATGAAGCAATGTATGCACACACTGTATGTAGATCAATACCAGCAGGCTTAATTCTTGGTGAGTCAACATTGTATGTGTCAGCGTCTAAATGTGGGGCACTAACAAAGCTTGATCCAACGTTGATACAAGGTGATCCAGTAATGGGGTGAACGTATGACTCCCTTTAATCAAATTGACCTTCACTATGTGAGAAGATGGCCATGTTTCCATTGGTAGATTTGCTTCTTTGATCCAAAAGGATTTCATTCTCTACAATCTTTAGTTTATTGTAGACGTCATCAAAAGTGCAACTTTTGTGAGCATTGGTAGCAATTATAGACCTTGCTTCAATCTTCCATGCATCACCAAGACTTTTAAAGAAAGTGGTAATGATATCAACATCATCATGCACTGTTCCCATAAATGACAATTTGCTTGTGATGTCTAGAAGTCTGCTTCTCACCCCACTTAGCTTTTCATTGGGAAGAGCTTTGAACACAACATACACATGCAAGAGTTGCTTCTTTTTCTCTGAGGCAGTATCATCATTACCATCATAAGTGACTTGAAGGGTTGCCCAAAGCTCTTTGGCAGACTCAAAACCTCTATACTTGTGTTGATTGGTTTGTCCCAAAGAAAGTTTGAGAATGCTTAGAGTTTTCATGGCGTTCCTTCTCTTTGCAATGTCCTCAGTTGAGACAGCTCTCCCATCTATAGGTTGTTCTTTTTTATCCGCTTCACTTGAGCCTGGAGTTGATCTTAAAGTAATAGCAGCTTGAATCTTGGCAGCCTTATCGAATGTGTTACCATAATCAATAATTTCCCATAGGGTGTGGTCATGGATTTGAAGGTACTGATCAAAATTAAACTTCCATAGCTCAAAGTTGTCAGGGTCTAGCATTGGGATTTTTAGGTTATGGCTTGAGGAGGAGGTCAACTCTGGAGTAGACATATTGTCTGGTTTTTAGGGTTTCTTGAAAAAGTAGGGTTTTTGACGATTTTGGGTTTTTAGGGTTTTGTGTTCTTTAGATCAAAGTTCCTCAACAAGCTCTGATACCACTTGTTGATCCCAAACTTAGATCGATTTAGCTTTGTGTAAACGAGAATGAATCAAGTTAAACACTTAGAGAAACTTTGTTGTATATGAGACAATCTAAGTATTATGCGGAATTAATACTTAGAACAAGAACACACAAACAGAATAAACCAAACTTTCACTTTGATTGATTAATCGAACTTGCGTACAATGAAAGTGTAAAACATATATTGAACTAAAACCTAAAGGCCTCCTTTTATAGATTAAGGAACCTTGTACAAGAGTCTACGTATCAGCTATTTTAGGTAAAGATAAACATAAGAAATACATTGTCGGACATATCTTTACTAGAAACATAAAACGTGTAGACTAAGTATCCTATCAGTGCTTGACTTTTTCTCATCAACGCTTGACTTCTTCTTGTCAACGCTTGATCTGACAACGCTTGATTTCTTCCTATCAACGTCCAATTTCCTCTTGTCAGCGTCTAAGTGTCTTGACTTCATTTTATTCCCAACATAGATTAGTTTTATTATGTATTAATTAGTGTTAATATAAGTATTAAATTATCTTTTTATATTTAAATGAATTATTTCTAATTATGTTCGTACCTTGTGATTTAGGGCGTTTTTCAATTTTGGTCTAAAATTTAATAAAAAAAAAATTGGTTATGGTTTAACAGTTACAACATTTTTGCACTTTTAGTCCAATTTCGTTAATCTCGTTAATTTAACTGTTAAATAAAAAGTTACTTTGATCATTTCATAATATTATATTTTATTATTCTATCTTGCGCTCTAAGGCTGGGGGAGTGGTGCAAGAAAATCACACCGCCACCTCAGCGCCACCTCAGCTTTCTCTTTCCTCTTACTAACCCACTTAAAACTCACTTTTCAAGGTTACTAAGGAAAAAATCCACCACCACCTCACCTCCACTTTATCTTTCCACTATCAGTTTTATTTAATTTATTTATAAAATACATACTTTTATTCCATCAATTAAAAAAACGATACACGCGGGTAAATACAAACATGAAAAATATTAGGCATTATTAGCCAAGTGCTGGATTAAATCGGATCGAAGGTTTTGATGCACTTGAGATGATTTGATGTATCCCATAACAGCATGAATTTCTTCCGTGCTTCGTACAAGATCGTCTGGTTGTATTGCTTATCCTCGGTACCATTTGGGACTTATCGCATATTCTTTGTGTTTACGAATCATATTATGCATTATGATGCATGCATAAATCATATTAACAAGTCTTTCTTTCTTCATCGCACGTGATAGATTGGCGATTATGACCCATTTCTTTTTCAGAACACCAAACGTGCGTTGCACATCCTTCCTTGCCGATTCTTGCTTCTGCTTATACAATATTCGATTGTGGTCATCGTTAGAGGGTTCTGGAATCGTCCTAACAAGTGGAGCTAATTCGGGATATATCCCGTCAGTAAGATAGTATCCAAATGGATAATTAACGCCGTTAGCCGTAAAAGGGACCTCTGGTGCTCGTCCGGATTTCAAATCGTTAAACAAAGGGGATTGATATAACACATTGATGTCGTTGTTAAACCCAGAAACACCAAAGAAAGCATGTCATATCCACAAGTCTTCTGACGCAACAGCTTCCAACAAAATGAACGGATTCGATCTGTGATCACGTCTAACATATTGCCCTTTATGGGCGTACGGACAACCAAACCACTCCCAATCCGTGCAGTCTAGACTTCCTATCATCCCAGGGAAACCGTGCTTCCTTTCGTAATGTTGATATAGTAATTCAACATCACTCACCGTGGGTTTTCTCATATACTTTGGCCCATAAATCGCCCTTATAGCAGAACAAAAATGATCAAGACTCTCCCGTGAAGTTCTTTTAGAGATTTGCAGATATTCATCTAAAAAGGCTGGAACAATGCCGTATGCCAATTGACGAATTGCAGAAGTGCATTTCACCACTAGAGCAACGCCTTCTTTTCCGGTACAGTCGATATTTGCATTAAAGTAAGGATCATGTGCAGTTACAGCCGTAACTATATCGTTGAAAAGTGAACGATCCATTCGGTATGCCTTCCGGAATACACGTTCGTCGTAGATCGGGTTGTCAGTGAAAAACGTGGCAAGTAAACGATCATGTGCACCATAACGATCTCGATTAACGGGTTTCTAGGCACTCGTTGTAGTCTATTTTGAAAAAACTCCATCGCTCTTGCTAGTAACCGGACACGAGGGCTATTCATCAAAGTTTCTTCATCTTGGATCATTAGATCGGGGTACATAAATGTATATTCATCAATGTTTTTCATGCTAAAAATTTAGAAATTATGGACAAAATGATTTTTTTATTGAGAAAAAAGATGAAATGAGAGATGAAAAAAAAAAGTGAAAATGAAGATTATATAGAAATAAATGGGGATGAAAAAGAAAATTTTGAGGTAGTATGAATGGTGAGAAACTCACCTTTAGCAACAATTTTCTGCCCAACCTCAACCCACGCGTAGGTTTTTGAGGTGAGATAGTGGGATTCCTGACAACCCACGCGTGAGTTTTTACCACATCAACCCCACCTGATGGTTTTTATCAGATAAAGTTTACATAAAAAAAATACTTTTTTGAATACACTATATTTATGTCAGTCCCTATATACCTATCATGTGCCCTAATGAGCCGAGCCCAATAATCTGTCTTGAAACTTGAACGGTTAAAGCTTGACAAACAACTGAGCCACAACATTTTATTTTTCGAGCGAGCTCGAGTTTTATTGAGCTCAGGCTCCGCTCGATTGCACCCTTAAATTGGCTTGAAACTTGAACGGTTAAAGCTTGCAGCCTTTGGTGCAAGGATTATTAGTGAATCACTTTATGTCGACAGAGAGTATCTAGTCTTGTTGAGCTCAGGCTCGGCTCGATTGCACCCTTAAATTGGCTTGAAACTTGAACGGTTAAAGCTTGCAGCCTTTGGTGCAAGGATTAGTGAATCACTTTAACAGAGAGTAAATGTGGCTTTTAGTTTTAAAAAAACAACGTACAATAATGAATATGTCATGAATTCAAAACAGCTGTGTTCTATGCAAAACCATCGAGCTATGTTTAATCAGATTGGACTTGCAGATGAATTTCGTATATAAGAATGTACACGACGCAGTAAGCGTTGGCGCGTTGCAGTGTCGTTAACAAGTGAGTGATAATAACACCAGGTCATTTACCTTTACGTATTGTAAGCTTTGTGTCATATTGATCATTAGACCATGGTTCAGATATGCACAACATCGTGTATATAATCGAGCTTAGACCAGAATAACAGTTTTAATTAAACAGTTTCAAAACTGACTTCAGCCTTTCATGTGAATTATTACTTCAATCAAGTCATTAAAAAGATTCTACATTACTGAAAGCAAACTCTGAAAACAAAATTGAACCCTTCACCGCGAAGACCTTGGTGGCACATACTTTCCACCAGGTGCTTGCGCGGAAGGGCCACTTCTACGGCTTGGCGGCACATACTTTCTACCAGATGCTGTCGGTGCAGGGGCTGCTGCTGGAGCAGTAGTTCCTGGTCCAGGAGTCTCAGAAGGCCTGGCAGGTGTGTCGTTTGGTGCTCCTTTAAAGAGATTTTCTTCTTTCCGATGTCTCTCATGTTCTTGCTCTACAATTTTAAATAAATAATAAAAATGTCTGATGTGGAGTAATACTGTGTAAATATGTTCGCATAATACACTAATAAGTTTGAAAGTTTGTCGAAATGGTGGTGGGAGCATACCTTTACGTTTGCGAGCTTCCTCCTCTGCACGCAGCTTGTTCCGTCTTTCTTCTTCAGTCTTCAGATGATATAACATCTTCCTTGTAAATTCCCTTTTTACTCTTCGTGCCTGAAGAACTTGACTGAGACGTTCCTCCCTCTCTGCTCTCATCCTGTCAAACTCCGCCTGTCGACGGCTCAGTACTCTTGCCTGAAACTGTGTCTGCACGAACAAAATAAAAGAAGAGTTAAAGCAAAAAGAGTAAAATAAAAGAGGAGAACATATTTAACCATCAATAGCGAAATAGAGCGTGTTAGAACAGACCTTATGTTCAAGAACTCTTTGGAGCCTATTCTTTTCCTTGACATCGCCATCATGACGCCCTCTGCTCAGCTCAACCTCCAGCTACAAAAAGCACATAAATGTTGAAGACGGTTATGTGAAAGTTACATAATAATGAGGTAAATTAGCAGAATACATCAGTCACTAAGTCCTACATATAGCCCACACTATACCTCTTGTTGACGTTCATGAACCAGCTTCTCTTCAGCCAGACGTTTATGGAAAGCGGCTTCAACCAAGGGTGCTGCCTCTTCTCTTTTAGCTCTTTCCAAGTGGTCCATTGTTTTAACTAGTTTTTGCAATTTTCTCTCCTTTTCTTGTTTCACTCTGACTTGCTCCAGCAGTGCTAAATCCATCAACTCTTGCTTCGTCATGTTCTTCTGTATAAAGAAAAAAGAAGTCAATCCGAGAGTTCCAATCAAGTTTTGGGACATATAAAAGGTTAAACCAGGTCGGGTCATAATGAGCCAAAGGCAATTTAAGAAATAGTAGATTGAATACGCGCCAGGCGATCTTCAACCTGTTTGACCCCTCAGACCCATTTGACCCGATCTATTTTCTGATAAAATTATTCATTTGAACAGCTTGAGATTAAAAACTACCCAAATTGACCCGTTTATATATACAGGTCAAAATCGCTACTTCTAATGTAAACTGAGGGGGAATGCAACTCACTCTCTCAGTCAGTGGCTTATTTCCAAATTTTCCTTTGATGTCTTTTGCATAAGCCTCTGCTTCTTCGAGATCTCTTTTCTCAATTTCCTCACGAATTCTTTTGTTTTTCCTTTCTTGAAATTCGGTTGCGAGCCTCTTTTTTTCTTCCTCTTCAGCTTTTCTCTGTTGTTCTATTCTTTTTGTTTCCTCCTCTCGTTCCTGAATGAACAAGTTTATTAAGAACAAAAGAAATTTTCATGATAGAAGAATCAAGCAGGCTATCAAACATAACAATATATACAACACAACTTCAGAATATGAATGAAAATGAATACCATTTCGACTAGATGGCGCTCGTGTTCTTCCTTTCTTTTCTCAATAATTGACTTACGAGCAAGAAGCCTCTTGTGCTCTTTTTCTACTATTTCGCTTAAACTTGGCAGCAAGTCACTCAGTTTCTTCATAGAGGGAATTATCATCGACCGTGATTTGCTTAAATTTACAGTAAAATCACTTAAGTGGCCCTGTAGACGATCAGATTCAAAACCCTGGAGAGAAAATTACCAATTGTTAAAATCATAATAGTGGAAAATGATTGTTGATTATCCATTCTAATTGCCTGAAAAGAAAACTGGACTAACCAAGTCACCAAATATAATTGCACCCTTCACGTGGTCAACTTTCAAAGCAATGAAATTATGTTTAACAGCATCAACAAGGATCCTCTCAACATCCGAAAAGCCAAAGAACGGGACCATTTTGGTTAAAGTCTCAACTTTCATGGTCTGATACACATTGGATACCTGAAACATAATTTATAGTAAAATATATACATCAATACGCAAAACACTTGCATTGCATTTTCTAGAGCTTAACAAAATCGCTAGATAATTCACCTGTTGCAGCACCCTTAAGGTAGCAACTTTCTCCAAAGCAGGAATGTACTGAGACAACAACACATCTGGTACAGAAGATGCTGAAGATAATTTTCCGCCAAGCTTCGAGATCTTTGTCAGCAAAGGTTGTACCTTCGATGCCAAATCTAGAGGCAGAAACTCACTCTCCAAAAGATGGTACAGATCTTTGACTTCAGGGGTCACATAGGTCAGAACACCTTTGGATACCTGTAGATAGACAATGGTGTTAAAAGAGTACAAACACGAGAAAATAATATAAGTAACCACATGTGTGTCTTATCAGTTTGTATCACAAATTCATGCGAGTTCCTAAAAACCAGTGAGCTTATTACTACCTTCTAAGACACAAGCTTGCTCAAGATAGTCATTGTTGGCGCACTCATAACAAGCATAAATATCTTGAGCATATGATCAAATATCGAGAATAATGATAGCAAAATGCATGTTTTAGCGTTTATACTCGTAATCGATCCAATATGTTGCAAGTAATCCAAGCCATAAAACCACACTATTTACACACTTACTAGTAACTTATTAAGTAAAGCTCACATAGCATCATAATAACACAAATATAGTCCACGGAAATTATAAAGGTAAGGGGAATCGTGTGTGAATCAAATATATAATACCAAGCAATATGAAGCGAAATAAATCGGAACAACCATTACTGCTGTGTTACAATTTCCTAGCTAGTCCCTTGTTCCTCAACACTATACATAAGTAAATTTTCCAGAGGATGCCACTATAAGTACCACAATCGAAGCATCAAAACTCAAACTGAGAGGGTCATACTGTGACCAAAATCCAACAAAATCAGAACTACGCCTATTACTACAACAGATTTCAGAGCTATTGTGGTATAATCTATCAATGGTACTTCTAAAACGTATGATTAATAGTAATAAAATAACTTGCAGGCTCAAAAGACAAGTCAAGAACTAGGCATTCACACGGAATGCTGATATAAAACTCACCCATCAAGTAACTGACATACAAATAAGGACATGACACCACAAAGGAACAAAGTGATAAGATAAGAAACGTCAGTTAGAATGGATGTAACAAACAGATGGTCTGAAAACATAAATAACTTACCAAGTCTGCAAGAAGAGTTGATCGCGAGAGCTGTAGAAAAGCAAAGCATAAAAAATAGTCAATACTTGTTAATAGTTGATGCAATCAAAAGTTTCAATCAATAGTAGATAAGTTAGTACCACTTCTCTCCTCTCGGACTTCACATCGATATTAAGCCCAATTATATTGTGCATCCTTGCATCTCGTTCTTTCTCGTGTTCCAACTCTAAGTGAGAAGCTGTTTTCGACTGGTCATATGGAGGAGCAGAAAGTGCAGCTAACAGAACTGCGGATGCTATCAGTTGAAGGTCTCTCTGACTCAAATTCTTATTGAAGCTCTTTTGTAGTTGGAACAGCTTAAACCATGCATACGCATGGTATAAATGACTGGAGGAAACCCAGAAGATCTCAGTCAACTTTGCATAATATACCGCCATCAAAGAAGATTTTGGCATTTTCTTAAACATGGTTGTCAGCCCATAGATGTCTTCTACCGAACGAAAAGCTTCCTGTAGATACAATATCACAAAATTATATACACGCCAAATCAAATTGTTTAGTTGCAAAATAGACTCAAATGTGCCCACGTGTTACTACTTGCTAAAAGGATTTATATAATGCATATTGCCTCCCAAATCAGTGTATTCAAATATTTTATTAAGTAACAAATAATATGGTTTTTATTATCATTATTACTAATGCATTAATTAAATATAAACAAGATTTAAAAACGAGACATGTCGAGTTAACCCTAACCCGCCCATCTTTTGACGTCTAGTAACACACAATGATATAAACAGACCTGCCAGAGTCCAAGTTCAGTTGCAACTTTTAGCTGCTCAAATCTTGTATCCAGGAAGCATTGCTGAGTTTCCGGGGCAGACAAGTCAGGTCGGTCCCTCTGGTCACTGTACTTGTTTAGAATAGCAAGATGATTCCTTATTATTTCACACAAGCGACGAAACTCAGTGGTCCGCTTGTATTGCTTACAAAACTGAAAAGCACGATGCGCTGTATCCTATATTTTTAAAAATTCAGAATATTAGGAGTTAGAACATAGTCATATAATTAAATTAACATTAAGTTGTTCACGCTACAACACTTTCAAGTAAAACTAACCGCATACAAAGCCATTAGCTTGGAGTTGTTCTTCAAAATTTCAAGCACAGTCCGATAAGTCTCCCACAGAAACTTCAACGAAGGTGTCACAAGCTCACGATCTGAACGTTTCTCACCACTAACGTAACATTTTTTGAGCAAGTCTTCGGGCCTGTTATCAGCTTCTAAATCATCCACATCAATGGCATCTTCCAATGCATGTGCCTGACTGCGAGCCAGCTCCGCCTTCTTAGTTGATAGATCAATAAAATACTGAATAACCTCCTCAAAAGAAGCAACATTAACTTGTTGACAAATATTACGATATTGTATCAGGCCGTCTTTAGCAAATCTGCCCTTTCGCATGTCAACACACAGGTCAATGTACTGAAACATGATTTTCTCGTGTGGCTTCTGCCATGCGCGGTGCCTCCTCGATGTGATGGTATCATGAAGCACTTGCAAGGCATCTTGTTTCTGCCCAACATTGGTCAGCTCTGCAATTACACATAAGTCGACAAACAAAAATATTAGATACAAAAAAAAAAGAAAAAAAAAAAAGAAGAATTGAAGATGGATTGAGGTTCACCATGTGCACGTTTCAATGCATTCTCGAGTTTAGAATAAGTCACCATATTGAAAACGGATGTGTTGTGCCTGACAGAACATAAAAGAAATCATTAGTGGTTGGTTGAAAAAGATGTTTGACAAAAGAGCAGTGAGATAACACATATTTTCTTTGCTGCAATAGATTAACAAAAACTGAAAAACATAACAGATACTAAATGCTGTGCCTGAAAACACGAGAACACAGACCCGAATACATAGCAGTAAGAATAAAATGTATAATATAATCAGGCACTATCAAAACCTTATTTGAACCACAAGACAGTTATTCATATGAAAAGAAAAAAAGGCCTTGAACAAGAGAAAGCTTAGATTCTACATAATAGATCACTTGTCGAAGACAGATAGGTAAATCAGCAACAGCCCGGTAACATAAAACATTAAAACATCAAGAGACATAAATTAAGAAGTAACATTCTACATTAACTTGGTGTTTGGTTTGGCTTATATAATGTAAGCCAATTTTGTCTTATATAACATATAAGACCCAATGTTGTGGCTTATTTGGCGGTTTATGGGGTTATATAAATTATATCATGATAAAACTTATATAAGCCCCTAAGTTTCAAAATAAGCCACAAGATTTGGGCTTATGTTATATAAGCCGAAAATAACTCTAATTTTTTAAGCTTATTTGGAGACTGCTTATATAAGGCCATTGTATGTTAATAAAGTTATATAAGCCCATAAATCTCCAAAAAAAAGCCAGAAAATAGAGGCTTATGTTATATAAGCCGAAATTGGGTTACATTATATAAGGTAAAACAAAGAGCCCCTAAAACATGAATTATAAGTGAGCAGTAACATAAGATTCTACAATTATAGATGACTTGTGAAAGACGAAGCCATAATTCAGTAGGTAACATAAACAAGGGCGAAACAGTTGCAAGTGAAAGTAGGAAAACATGAGACATAAATTAAGAAGTAAGATTATTCTACATAAAACATGAATTAAGTGAGCACTACCCACGAAACAAATTTTTAAAGAGATAATTCACCAAAAAAAAAAAACTAGCATAAACGAGTCGGTAAGTTGTTTACTGGAAAAAAAAAAACATTGAAACCAAAAAAATACATAACAAGTGAAGATTCAACATAATAGATGACTTGTGGAATCGGACATTTAAAAATAGGTCAAAGCAAGCATCAAAAAAACATAAATTAACAAGTAAGATTATTCTACATTAAAACATCAATCGTTACTAAACCCTAATTCATACAGGAAAACATGAATCGTTACTAAACCTAATTCAATCGTTCCTATAATTCATTCAAGGTTTAAATAATGAAATCAAATCATACTGATAAGTAATGATAGATCGATCGATATACCTAGATTGATTGATTGATTTGATTGAACTGTCTCGATTAGTAAAGCAAGCTGCAAGGTGAATTGAATTGATTTGGACTGGGGGGCCGGTTTTTATACTGCCATTCAACCCTTGCACCTTACGGTTTATCAAACACACGGGCTGCCTGGCTCGGGTGGGCTTTTTCTTAATTTAATGCTTCCTATGTTTAAAGTTATTTCCTGAAAAAAAAAAAAAAAACATTTTTTATTTATTTTAATAATATTAAAATTTTCTTAAAACTTATACTAACAATTATCAAGCAAGGATAATATAGTAAACTTTATCACTCGTTTTATGTTTAATCTTTATTTTATAGATTGGATTTTTTTTCTCAACGTTTTTTTTCGCTTTTCACGTTTCGTTCGTTTTTTACAATATTGTTTATTTTTTTACATTTTCGTTCGCTTTTTTACGACTTAGTCTAGGTTTTTTAGTTTTCGTCAGGTTTTTTACGATAACGTTAGCTTTTTACGTTTTTCTTTGTTTTTACATTCGCTTTCAATTTTTTAAGTTTTCGTCCTTTTTTATAACCTCCGTTATTTATGTCACATCAGCTTTCTTTCTCCGGCGACCTAGAGGCGATTTGTTTCCACAACAAGGCAACCAAGTTCAATATTTTAAAAAATATATTCAAATAAATATTTAAATAAAATAAAAAACATTACAATAATATTTTTTATGTATAAAAATTGTTAAAGAAATGATTAAAAAGGATTTAATTAGAGGTAAAAAGGATAAAAATGCATTAACTAAAATTAACTTTAAAAATGGTCAAATTATTATATGTTATGAGGAATTAAACAAGGCTCAATATATTAAAATTTAGAAATTTGTTATAAATTTTATCTAATTAAAACTAAATAAAGTTTTTTAATACTAAACAGTGCCAAGAATCAAAGATTAAAAGGTTTCTTGTTTTTCAACTAGGTCGAGCTGCAGACCGATTTCATCAAATCAACCTAGACGACCGAATCGTCGCAACAAGCCGATCTAGTGCGAAATTGGTCGACCGATTTGGTCGACCGAACCGTTGCGCCCAGCCTTATGGTTTCTTCATTTTTTCTCGTTTTCGTCCTTTTCTTACGTTTTGTTACGTCTTCGTCTGTTTTCTTCTGTTTTTCCCCGTTTTCATCCTTTTCCTACGTTTTTTTACGTTTTCGCCCGGGCTTTTACGTTTGGTCCATTATTTTTACGTTTCTTTCCATCTTCTTTGTTTTTTTATGTTTTCGTTTGTTTTTTACGTAAAAAAACATACGAAAACTATTGAAATTTAACAACATAATGTATCGAATATACATGCGTCAAGAGTAAAACGTATCTAACATAAATCACATATGCACATAAGTAATTAACATAAGCATCTAGATTTACATACCTTTTCTTGCAACAATGGTGGAAACAATGAAGAACCCTAATCAAGAAAACCCTTTTAACCAAAACCAATGATTCACCTAACAAAACCCAAGATCAAAAGATTTGATCTTCTCTAAGGTAGTCCGCACAACACCTCAACCAACCACCCTTAATTGCTATATCTTGACACTTGAATACTTGATAAACTGATGAGACTGCAATTATACATGGTCTCGTCATCAAAAACGGGCTTTAAATGTGTAAAAATATAGTAAAATACCGTGAAATATACTTGTGTTTACTCTTTATGTGTTTTAGGTATGGATATTGTAAAAAAGACAAAAGATCACAAGAAACAAGCAAAAACGAACACGAGAAACGAAGCCGCACAATGAACCGGGCCTAAGTTATGAATTTACCAAAAAGACCTTGAAGAATTGAAGATTGGCAAAAATGGTCCCTCGAGAATTGAAGAATTACACTTTATACCCTAAGAATCTTAAAAATACCATAAGGGTCCCTAAAGTTTGAAGACTTTACAAGAACACCCCTTCAATATTGAAAAATAGTCCTTAGTTATCCTTTTGTTAATTTAAGGACTATTGGTGAAATAGCCAAAGGATTAACAATAAAATGCCATGAGGACTAACGATGCAAAGTTGATAAAGAAAGCGTGTAACGGGGAGGGACCAATTCTGCCCAATACCCAAACTCATTTAACCCTAACAACAAACTACCATTAACACCACACCATGTCATCTCCCACTCACCTCTTTCCACCAACCACAACACTCCACATCACTCCCACCAGCCACCTCATTATCCACTTAGGTTTAATTAATATTAATTTTTGAAATATCATTAATTAACCTAATTGCGCCAAACACTTAACTAAAATCTTAAACCGGATCAAACCATGTACTATTCACCAAGAACACAAAATTGGGCATTCTTTGTTTAATGGGAATCAAACCCTAATTACCTCTAGATTGGTGATTAACCAAATGATAATCAAACCCCAACCTTCACTTTGGTCCCCCCCCCCTCCTAATCACCCAAGAGACCTATACGTGGCTCCCTGCACACATCTTATTCGTCTTCAACAACAAGACAAAGACAATCAACCCATCAACGGCTCAAGGCATTTCTCATGATCCCTACATGTCATTGAACGCTTGAGATCAACTTGGGATAGCTATGCATCAACAAACGTCCAAGAATTCTTCACATGACCAAGGAAGTTCAAATTTGACAAGGGCACTATTGGAACTTCATAGCTAAGGTTTTCAGCATTTCCTTTTGTTTCTAGAACCATTGTAAGGATGTATATAAAGCCATTTAGTCATTAGCATATAACTTGTTCTTGGATTTCCTTTTTTCACAATAACTCCTTACTTATTTCTGTTAATGAAAAAATTGTTGGTGTAATTTGTTTATGAGTCCAAGTTCCATCATTATTCATTCTTGTTAGATCATTGTGCAACAAGTCTTTAATTTTTCACAATATATTTGTAATTCCTTTCTTCCTAAAGTGAGAAGAAGTTGGTATAAGCTGTTTAAAAGCTCAAAGATTTTGGGGCCTTGTTTTGGTTACTGTTCTAAATTCGTTTTCAAAAGTATGTTTTCAAGTTTTAGTTTAAGGTTTTCAAAGTGAAAAAGAAAAGGTTTTCTTGTTTCTGTTAAGACCCTTGGTTGAACACATAGGACTCAACAACTAGCTTTTGGGCTTATATTTGATCATAGCATCAAGCCTGGTTATAAGGCTGGGTGTAGTGAATATATAAGCTTGGAACAAGGCATGTGGGGTACTTGAAATCACCAAGTTATTAATCCTTGCATCCTTAAACGTTTATACTAACACACTATCTCAAGGCCTTCAAGCCTTGAGCTTTGGCTTTCTCTTGTTCTTAGCAGCTAAGGAAGATGGTCCCTAAGCTCAAACAATCCAAGGTGTGGAAGTACACCTTGGAGGTTTGTTTCCTAAACCTTATTTTCTGTCAAAATATAACATACATTGTGAATCTGTGTTCTATGCTATGTGAGTTAGTTTTTATTGCTTGAATCTGTCATTTAGGTGTACTAGATCTGGTTTGAGTAAAAACATTGCATGTTTATAAAGTGAAAATCAAAAAGCCTTTTATAAAATCTTGTTGAAAAGTTGTAAAGGGGTGTTTAGGATTGACTGTCAAAGGCTATTAGGGCCTTGGACATTGGTTCCTTTTTGCTTGAATGTTCATGTTATATGTTTTTAAGTGCTCTGGCTATTTGGTTAAGTTTGGAAAACATTGAAACAAGTTTTGCATGCTAACCATATTTTTGTTATCTAAACATGGTCAAACATATCAGCAAGTCCTAAATCTTTGTTTGTTGGAATCAAGGTCTGAAAATTGGTTTGCAAGTTGTTCACGTGGTTATTTATCTGTGTTGTATCTGGTTTCTTATTTTGGTAGCTTTTTGTGGCTTATGCAGCTTATTGAAATTCACAAAATTGCCAAATATATCAGCAACTTAGCACACCTTTGATTTTGTGCTTGCCTTGTTATATTATGTGATTAGTTGCTTGTTATTGATCATTTGGGTGCTCATAAGTGTGGTTTGAGTGTTTGTTGCTTATTTGGTTGGATCATAAGCCCAACTGGCTTATTGAACCTTTCTGTCCCAAAATCAAGCAAGGTCCATCAACTGGTGGCTTTGTTCACTGGCTTTTGAACTCAAAGCTTCCTCCATTGTAGCTTATACTATGTCTATAACAGCTTAACAAGTCCAAAAGTTTATAATTTTTACCTTTGACTTTCATTGACTTTGGTCAAACAAGACCATAAGTGCTTATCACTTTTGTTTAGCTTATTGTTACATGCAACAACTCTATTTTTGTACTTTTCATAGATTTTCTCAGCTTATTATTAGTTCTAGAAGTTTGTAGCTTAATTAGTTAGCTTTTCATTACGAAATCAGTTTTTTCCCATTTTTCATAGTGCTTATTGGCTTATACAGCTCATTCTACCGGACCTTTTTGAAAATTTCTTTTTGATAAGTCTTTGTTAAGTCATTTAAAAGCTTTTTCAAACAGAATCAGCTCTTGAATCAGCCTAGAACTCAAAAACGACTATTTTGTCATTTTTTATGGAGAGATTTGGCTTATTTCAGGCTTATTCGTTGAGCTTATTTCAGGCTTATTCATTGAGCTTATTCCAAATTTCTTTTTACAATTGATCTTATAAACCTAAAAGAAGGATTTCAGCATATAGCATTTAGTTATAGCTTAATGGGCTTGATGGCCTATAAAGGATTAACTTATTGGCATAAGTTGTGATAAGCTCATTTTCAGCTTTTGGGCCTTTATACTTTTGTGTTTAAAATCAAATTTTGAGTAAGATAAGGCTTTTTCATATTATTTTGTAAAAGCTTTTGATTTTGGGCCAAAAAGCCCATTAATGGTCATTGTTTTTGTTTTTAGCCCCGAATATCGATCGGCAGCAATTGGATCAAACTCAGATCCATATTGGAAAATTTGAGGGCCCAATAGGGGTATTATGGTAATTTCACTTTCATTTGTGGTTTAATTAGATAAAATACACTAGTTTGCAAGTTTTAGAATTTTTTATAAATTTTAGATTTTTTATTATTATTTTATTATTTAATTTTTTTATGATTTTTAATTAGTTTTAATAGGTTTTAAAATTTTGAAAAATACTTTTTAGCTTAATTAAAGTATTTTTGACGTTTTCAAAGCTTTAAATCTTAGTTTGGGCTTTTTGTTAATTTATTTGATTTTTAGGGCTTTAATTAGCATTTAAAAATTAAATATTAATTAATTTAAAAAGTTACAAGAAGTTTTCTTGATTTGTAAACCTTATATATATTTTTAGGAATTTATTATAATTTTTTGGGAATTTTTAGAATAGTTTCAATTTTTGCCTCGTTTTGCGTGAAAACGCGTTTTTCGTCTTAGTGTAATTTTAATCATAATCCGTCATCTTCTTTCCCCTTTCTTTTAATATTAATAAAGAACAACAAGTTTAACATACACAATTATCCTTCTTGGTGAACGATATCGTAAAGGGTCATTAGTGTACGATTTTCCTAAATCGTGCATTTAATACTTACCATATATACGTCTTTTTCCTAAAAGCGTATTCATGGAGGAACAAAATCTCATTTTGACTACAAATATCTTTCACACATGGCAAAGACTGTTGGGCCAATGATAGTTCTAACTATGGCCCAGTCTAGATTTGTTTTAAATTATACTAAGTGTTATGAGTCGCTGATGAAGACCAGCGACAAAGACTAGACAAGCTGAAGGCAAAGCCTCAGATGGCACATCAGAAACATTCAAGTCAAAGACAACGTCAGAGAAGTCGAAGATTAACTAAAGTCATACTCACCAGCTATTATGGATAAAGCTGGTATGTAGAAGGAATGTGATGATGTTCAAGGACCTGTGAGATGACAATACTCAGAGGTTACTTACAAAGCTTTGAAGATTAAGCAAGTAGAGACTTGCCTTATCCTTTATAGTTTAGGCGGGAGAATCTCTAAAGTACTTTGGACGGGACAAAGTGGAATTTCAAGATAAAGAGCCTAGTACGACCTAGTGGGATAAAGTGAACAGTTGGCAGAACTGTTCACCTAAATTTGGTTAAAGGTTCCTTTTGCAAGAAACAAGAGAAATTCGGGAAAATCACTTAGAAATCTAGAAAACTTACCACTTTTTATGGTTCTGTGTACTAAATTATCTTTTTTCTCATTGTGTGTCTAAAACTTTTTAATTTAGATTATTGTGTGTATTTTGAGACGATTTTGCCTTGTAAATTGACCAATTTACCCTTCAAAAATTGAAAAAAGTAGGGGTAAAATGGTCACAAAATACATACAATGATATGAATTTAAATTTTAATACTCACAATGAGAAAAAAAAATAGTTTAGTCCACACAACCATAAAAAGTGTTAAGTTTACTACATTTTTAAGTGATTTTCCCGAGAAATTCTCTACGTTGATTCAATATGCTTTCTTAAACAATAAACCAAAAAGGATTAAATACAACAAGTAATAGAACCAAATTACTTATATGCATGTACACCATTGCATTAATATTGCTTGGTTAATGATATGCAAAATATTATAAAATAATTAATTTAAAAAAAAACTTTTGTAATAATATATATGGATCAGAGTTCAATAAGTAGCTAGAGAAAGGATTTTATACGTACAACAAGGGTGCATTTCTTTTCGTGAGCAACAACTTTATAAAACTCGCCATGACCTATCCTAGGCCTGTGAGGAATTTCGGTAGCCACTCGAAAACACCTCTTGCATTGAACAACTCTGTTTGCAAGGGTCTTCGCCATGGTTGTTTCTTGTTTTTTTAGGTTTCAATTTTCTAAGAAAGAAGCAAAATCACTTTACATTTTAAGTTGGATATCCGAAATTTCGGATAAAACTGTTATATATTCGAATACCCAAAAATTAAAAAAAAGTAACACTTACGTGGCACAAGTAAAACTCAAAAAAAGTAACACTTAAGTGGCATCAACCATGTATGCTCACGAATTGCATCAACAACTATTTGTCTATCTTTTATGCCCAATTCAATCAAGTATACATCGATTGATACTTTGCATAACACTTTATAGATATTCTCTTGAATATGTTTTTTTGTAAGAGGGCTTCATGGCTGGTGACAACTTCATTGGAACTACTAGTTTTACACGATGATATGCTGATATCATTATGATTTGGTAAATAATAATGATCGACCTCATGCATACTTATATAAGAAAATATTAACCGACATTGTAATTGATATCCAGATCTTGAATAATGGTGGTGAGTTTATGATACTAAATCAGATGGTCAATATCATATACTTGACTCTTACTTTCTGACTTGTTCTCTTGTGACGTACCAACAGCAACTTGTATACGTAGTCGTAATATAGTAATTATACGTTCTATTTGGCCATCCATCAACCTTGTATGCTCACGAATTGCATCAACGACTATTTGTCGATCTTGTATGCCCAATTCAGTTAAGTATACATCGACTGGTCCCTTGCATAACACTTTATAGATATTCTCTTTGATATGTTTTTTGTAAGAGGACTTCATGGCTGGTGATAACTCCATTGGAAGTATTATGAATGATTATTTGGTAAATAATAATGATCGACCTCATGCATACTTCTATAAGAAAACCACTGACTTGGGTCTCAGCCCACTAATTGACCCAAACAATAAAAGGAAAGTATTCTAGTTAACCAATACACCAAATTTAAAAGACTTAACACTCTAGGACATACAAAATGAAACTAATTACGTACTAAATTAACCATAGTTATTTAGAAAATCCTCTTTAGTATTGGTCTTCGATCACTCTTCATCATCATTGTTGTCGGTCTTCAACTCGAAGCGGCTACATATATATACACACACAAAATTAGTGGTTAAAAACTAGAGATCCAACGATGGATCAGAGTTCAATAAGTAGCTAGAGAAAGGATTTTATACGTACAACAAAGGTGCATTTCTTTTCGTGAGCAACAACTTTATAAGACTCGCCATGACCTATCATAGGCCTGTGAGGAATTCGGTAGCCACTCGAAAACACCTCTTGCATTGAACAACTCCGTTTGCAAGGGTCTTCGCCATGGTTTTTTCTTTTTTATTTAGGTTTCAATTTTCTAAGAGATACCCAAAATCACTTTACATTTTAATTTTGGATATTCGAAATTTTAGATAAAACTGTTATATATTCGAATACCCAAAAATTCGAAAAAGTAACACTTACGTGGCACAAGTAAAACTCAAAAAAGTAACACTTAAGTTCCACAAGTAACGTTAATTGGCATAAACAATAAACCGAAATATATCAAGACTAACGGTCAATATCATATACCGTTATGATTTGGTAAATAATCATATGGTCAATATCATATACCGTCTGAACTACTTGTCTCTTACTTTCTGACTTCTTCTCTTGTGACTTGCCAACGACATATAGTCTATTTAGTATTGTACGAGTTATAAGCCTTATTTTTTCACCCATCAACCATGTATGCTCACGAATTGCATCAACGACTATTTCTCTATCTTTTATGCCCAATTCAATCAAGTATACGTCAATTGATACTTTGCATGACACAGTATAGATATTCTCTTGAATATGTTTTTTGTAAGAGGGCTTCATGGCTGGTGACAACTTCATTGGAACTACTAATTTTAGACGATGATATGATGATATCATTATGATTTGGTAAATAATAATGATCAACCTCATGCATACTTATATAAGAAAAAATTAACCGACATCGTAATTGACATCCATATCTTGAATAATGGTGGTGAGTTTATGATACTGAATCATATGGTCAATATCATATACTTGACTCTTACTTTCTGACTTGTTCTCTTGTGACGTGCCAGCAGCAGCTTGTATACGTAGTCGTATTATAGCAGTTATACGCTCTATGTTGTCATCCATCAACCTTGTATGCTCACGAATTGCATCAACGACTATTTGTCGATCTTGTATGCCCAATTCAGTTAAATATACATCGAATGGTCCCTTGCATAACACTTTATAGATATTCTCTTTGATATGTTTTTTGTAAGAGGACTTCATGGCTGGTGATAACTCCATTGGAAGTATTATGAATGATTATTTGGTAAATAATAATGATCGACCTCACACATACTTATATAAGAAAACCACTGACTTAGGTCTCAGCCCACTAATTTGCCCAAACAATAAAAGGAAAGTATTCTAGTTAACCAATACACCAAATTTAAAATACTTAACACTCTAGGACATATAAAATGAAACTAATTACGTACTAAATTAACCATATTTATTTAGTTAATCCTCTTTAGTATTGGTCTTCGATCACTCTTCATCATCACTGTTGCCGGTCTTCAACGCGAAGCGGCTACATATATATACACACACAAAATTAGTGGTTAAAAACTAAAGATCCGACTATGGATCAGAGTTCAATAAGTAGGTAGAGAAAGTATTTTATACGTATAACAAGGGTGCATTTCTTTTCGTGAGCAACAACTTTATAAAACTCGCCATGACCTATCCTTGGCCTGTGAGGAATTTCGGTAGCCACTCGAAAACACCTCTTGCATTGAACAACTCCGTTTGCAAGGGTCTGCGTCATGGTTGTTTCTTATTTCTTTAGGTTTCAATTTTCTAAGAGAGAACCAAAATCACTTTACATTTTAATTTTGGACATCCGAAATTTTGGATAAAACTGTTATATATTCGAACACCCAAAAATTCAAAAAAGTAACACTTACGTGACACAAGTAAAACTCAAAAAAGTAACACTTAAATGGCACAAGTAACATTAATTGGCCCAAACAATAAACGGAAATATATCAAGACTAACGGTCAATATCATATACCGTTATGATTTGGTAAATAATCATATGGTCAATGTCATATACCGTCTGAACTCCTTGTCTCTTACTTTCTGACTTCTTCTCTTGTGACTTGCTAGCGGCAGATAGTCTATGTAGTATTGTACGAGTTATACGCCTTATTTTCACCCATCAACCATGTATGCTCATGAATTGCATCAACGACTATTTGTCTATCTTTTATGCCCAATTCAATCAAGTACACATCGATTGATACATTGCATAACACTTTATAAATATTCTCTTGAATATGTTTTTTGTAAGAGGGCTCCATGGTTGGTGACAACTTCATTGGAACTACTAATTTTACACGATGATATGATGATATCATTATGATATGGTAAATAATAATGATCAACATCATGCATACTTATATAAGAAAATATTAACCGACATCTTAATTGATATCCAGATATTGAATAATGGTGGTGAGTTTATGATACTGAATCAGATGGTCAATGTCATATACTTGACTCTTACTTTCTGACTTGTTCTCTTGTGACGTGCCAGCAGCTTGTATACGTAGTCGTAATATAGCAGTTATACGCTCTATTTTGTCATCCATCAACCTTGTATGCTCACGAATTGCATCACCGACTATTTGTCTACCTTGTATGCCCAATTCAGTTAAATATACATCGAATGATCCCTTGCATAGCACTTTATAGATATTCTCATTGATATGTTTTTTGTAAGAGGACTTCATGGCTGGTGATAACTCCATTGGAAGTATTATGAATGATTATTTGGTAAATAATAATGATCGACCTCACGCATACTTATATAAGAAAACCACTGACTTAGGTCTGAGCCCACTAATTTGCCCAAACAATAAAAGGAAAGCATTCTAGTTAACCAATACACCAAATTTAAAAGACTTAACAATCTAGGACATATAAAATGAAACTAATTACGTTCTAAATTAACCATAGTTATTTAGAAAATCCTCTTTAGTATTGGTCTTTGATCACTCTTCATCATCACTGTTGCCGGTCTTCAACGCGAAGCGGCTACATACATATACACACACAAAATTAGAGGTTAAAAACTAGAGATCCGACGATGGATCAGATTTCAATAAGTAGCTAGAGAAAGGATTTTATAAGTACAACAAGGGTGCATTTATTTTCGTGAGAAACAACTTTATAAAACTCGCCATGACCTATCCTCGGCATGTGAGGAATTTCGTAGCCACTCGAAAACACCTCTTGCATTGAACAACTCCGTTTGCAAGGGTCTTCGCCATGATTGTTTCTTATTTCTTTAGGTTTCAATTTTCTAAGAGAGAACCAAAATCACTTTACATTTTAATTTTAAACATCCGAAATTTCGGATAAAACTGTTATATATTCGAATACCCAAAAATTCAAAAAAGTAAAACTTACGTGGCATAAGTAAAACTCAAACAAGTAACACTTAAGTGGCACAAATAACATTAGGTTGCCTAAACAATAAACGAAAAGATATCAAGAGTAACGGTCAATATCATTTACGGTTATGATTTGGTAAATAATCATATGGTCAGTATCATATACCATTTGAACTACTTGTCTCTTACTTTATGACTTCTTCTCTTGTGACTTGCCAGCGGCAGATAGTCTATGTAGTATTGTACGAGTTATACGCCTTATTTTTTCACCCATCAACCATGTATGCTCATGAATTGCATCAACGACTACTTGTCTATCTTTTATGCCCAATTCAATTAAGTACACATTTGATTGATACTTTGCATAACACTTTATAGATATTCTCTTGAATATGTTTTTTGTAAGAGCTTCATGGTTGGTGACAACTTTATTGGAACTAGTAATTTTACACGATGACATGATGATATTATTATAATTTGGTAAATAATAATGATCGACCTCATGCATACTTATATAAGAAAATATTAACCGACATCATAATTGATATCCAGATCTTGAATAATGGTGGTGAGTTTATGATACTAAATCAGATGGTCAATATCATATACTTGACTCTTACTTTCTGACTTGTTCTCTTGTGACGTGCCAGCAACAGCTTGTATACGTAGTCGTAATATAGCAGTTATACACTCTGTTTTGTCATCCATCAACTTTGTATGCTCACGAATTGCATCAACGAATATTTGTCGATCTTGTATGCCCAATCCAGTTAAATATACATGGGAAAATCACTCAAAAATATAGTAAACTAATCACTTTTTATGGTTGTGTGTACTAAATTATTTTTTTTACTCATTCTGTGTATTAAACTTTTTAATTTCGATCATTATGTGTATTTTGAGACGATTCTGAGTTGTAAAATTACTATTTTACCCTTCAAAATTTTAAAAAATAGGGGTAAATTGGTCACAAAATACACACAATGATAAGAATTTGAAAGTTTAATACACACAATGACAAAAAAAATAGTTTAGTACACATAACCATAAAAAGTGGTAAGTTTACAAATTTTTAAGTGATTTTCCCAATATACATCGAATGGTCCCTTGCATACACTTTATAGATATTATCTTTGATATGTTTTTTGTAAGAGGGCTTCATGGCTGGTGATAACTCCATTGGAAGTATTATGAATGATTATTTGGTAAATAATAATGATCGACCTCACGCATACTTATATAAGAAAACCACTGACTTAGGTCTGAGCCCACTAATTTTCCCAAACAATAAAAGGAAAGTATTCTAGTTAACCAATACACCAAATTTAAAAGACTTAACACTCTAGGACATATAAAATGAAACTAATTACGTACTAATTTAACCATAGTTATTTAGAAAATCCTCTTTAGTATTGGTCTTCGATCACTCTTCATCATCCGGTCTTCAACGCGAAGCGGCTACATACATATACACACACAAAATTAGAGGTTAAAAACTAGAGATCCGACGATGGATCAGATTTCAATAAGTAGCTAGAGAAAGGATTTTATACGTACAACAAGGGTGCATTTATTTTCGTGAGCAACAACTTTATAAAACTCGCCATGACCTATCCTCGGCCTGTGAGGAATTTCGGTAGCCACTCGAAAACACCTCTTGCATTGAACAACTCCGTTTGCAAGGGTCTTCGCCATGGTTGTTTCTTATTTCTTTAGGTTTCAATTTTCTAAGAGAGAACCAAAATCACTTTACATTTTAATTTTAGACATCCGAAATTTCGGATAAATCTGTTATATATTCGAATACCCAAAAATTCAAAAAAGTAACACTTACGTGGCATAAGTAAAAGTCAAAAAAGTAACACTTAAGTGGCACAAGTAACATTAATTGGCCTAAACAATAAACGAAAATATATCAAGACTAACGGTCAATATCATTTACCGTTATGATTTGGTAAATAATCATATGGTCAGTATCATATACCGTCTGAACTACTTGTCTCTTACTTACTGAATTCTTCTCTTGTGACTTGCCAGCGGTAGATAGTCTATGTAGTATTGTACGAGTTATACGCCTTATTTTTTCACCCATCAACCATGTATGCTCATGAATTGCATCAACGACTATTTATCTATCTTTTATGCCCAATTCAAACAAGTACACATCGATTAATAATTTGCATAACACTTTATAGATATTCTCTTGAATATGTTTTTGTAAGAGGGCTTCATGGCTGGTGACAGCTTCATTAGAACTACTAATTTTACACGATGATATGATGATATTATTATAATTTGGTATATAATAATGATAGACCTCATGCATACTTATATAAGAAAATATTAACCGACATCGTAACTGATATTCGGTTCTTGAATAATGGTGGTGAGTTTATGATACTGAATCAGATGGTCAATATCATATACTTGACTCTTACTTTCTGACTTGTTCTCTTGTGACGTGCCAGCAACAACTTGTATACGTAGTCGTAATATAGCAGTTATACGCTATATTTTGTCATCCATCAACCTTGTATGCTCACGAATTGCATCAACGACTATTTTTCGATCTTGTATGCCCAATTCAGTTAAGTATACATCGATTGGTCCGTTGCATAACACTTTATAGATATTCTCTTTGATATGTTTTTTGTAAGAGGACTTCATGGCTGGTGATAGTTCCATTGGAAGTATTATGAATGATTATTTAGTAGATAATAATGATCGACCTCATGCATACTTATATAATAATGCCATTGACTTGGGTCTCAGCCCACTAATTAGCCCAAACTAAATTATGGTGATTTACTTTTCATGACTGTGCTTTTGAGTTATAATTTACCCACATAAAGGAGAGTGTGTGAAATCAAAATATCTACTTCATGAGGTGTTTTGTGGCGTTATCTTTGCTTTCAATTATTGGTCTTATCTCTTCTTTCGACACCTATTAAAAATATATTTTTACCTTACTTGAGGACAAGCAAAAAGTTAAGTATGGGGGAATTTGATAACGTCTCTTTTATACATGTTTGTAATGATGCATTTGTCCTTATTTGCTATGTAAATAAATAAGTTATGTGTTGAATTGTTACTAATAATGAGTATTGTTTTGATTGTAGTGAAGGAATGAAAATATGAAGCAAAGAAGTGAAGAAACAAGAATAAAAGGACTAGAAATAAATTGTGCTGAAAAAGAGCCAAAGTGTGACGCACATTCAATGAACTTCATTTTGGAGAACTATCCAAAGTGCGGCGCATAATTTCAACTCAAAAGTGTGGCGCACATTTGAGAAAGTGCGGCGCATATTTTGCTGTAGTTACACATATTTAGTGCCATTATGCATGGAAATAATGAGAAGGCTTTTGATATACTTCCAGGTCTTCTTGGCTACGTTTTTGAGGTTATAAAATGAACCAAAAGCGGGCATTGTAACAATCCAACTCCATTTCATAAAACTCCATTGTTACAAGTTTTGAGGAATCAAGGATTTTTCCAATCCTTGATTATTGTTACTAGTGAACCTTAGTTGGTTCATGCTCATTGTACCTGTGGAAAAGAAACTAAGTCAGAATCATTGTATGCTTGTAATAAGTTGATCAAAACTTATAAACTCTTTGGAGCAATATATTAAATTCACTTTTGTCGGTATAATTCTCATTTCAATTATGTTACTTGAAATGGTTATTTTTACTGTTATTATGGAGTAGTTTGTGGTGTAAATGGTTAAGGATTAAC
Source organism: Glebionis coronaria (assembly GCA_025667525.1). Taxonomy (NCBI): domain Eukaryota; kingdom Viridiplantae; phylum Streptophyta; class Magnoliopsida; order Asterales; family Asteraceae; genus Glebionis; species Glebionis coronaria. The sequence continues at coordinate 609,034,134 of CM046880.1, forward strand.
ATTCTTATGATTAGATAGATTTTATTGCTTTGCGAGGGCAAAGTGCGGCGCACAATTAGTTTTGTGCGGTGCACTTTCTTCCTTGGTTCGTGACTATGAGTATGATTTAGATGCTTTTGTATTATATGCTATTATTTAAGACCATTGTTATATGTTGGATTTATTCATGATCATGACTAGTACTCATGTGAATGGATGAATTTCATGTCATCTAATAAATGAATCATGCTATTCACTTTTGTCGCGATTAGTGGGAATAAAACATATAACAACTCTTGCCCAATCTCATCTACTACTTTAGTTATCAAAATCAAGCATAAATCATTCTTAATGCTTTTGATATGGCATGATTTTTAGTCGGATTTTTGTTATGTTAATTAGATGTTATGTGTACGACTAGTAATCGGCCTGTTGTCTTACATAGTTTATGTTCTCATATTCATCATTGCTACTTATCCTTCATATGTTTGTGACCTTAACCAAACGTACCTTTAAAACCATTTGATAAGTATATCTTTAGAACTTGTGACACTCTAGAGGTAATTGTCTTATATTCTATAACATCAATCCCGTGGAACGAACTGGACTTACCTTAACACTATGCTATACATTATAGGATATACTTGCCCGTGTTTGTGTTTCTAGTCATTTGTGTGGCAATATCTTATAATAAATTTAAGACTTGCGAAACGAACATCAGGTTCTTTCCTTATTGTCATTCAACGGGTGTATCCATAACACTTTGTAATACTTTGTTTATAAGTTAATAAAGCATTACGCGTTTAAAAAGTAATTAATTGAGTATTATCTTTGTATTCGAGTTATAGTATCAACAATAGTCATACTTTGGGACTTTCAATTGGTATCAGAGCGGTTTGATTTATACAACTCTTTATAAACTGTTCTTGTTTTTAAAATCAAGATCCTAATATGCCTGATACTGTACCTCTTATGCCTCCACCTTTTGGCCAAACTAGCCAACCAAATACTGGAAACAACACCGACACAACATCAAATAATACCATACCTCCACCAGTTGTAAGTGCTTGGTAATAATGTGACGACCTTCCTCAACTTCTTGATGTTAGAGGAGGGTCTCACGTATCCAACGTTCGAGCATTTGATGAAGAAGACTTCTCCAGTTGGATGGTCTCGAACCTTTCTTGATAGAGATCTTAGAAAATGGACCATATGTTCCAATGGTTATTTCCTCTACCCCTGAGAGACCTATTAAGAAACCCATTAAACAATTGTCTCCAATGGATAGACGTTTGGCTAACCAAGACAGGATACTAAAAAGTATCATAGTCTCTTTGCCTACCCAAAAATATAATGAAGTCTATCATTAAATACAACTCCGCTAAAGAGATGTGGATTGAATTAGTTCTTGGGTATGAAGGACCAGAGGAAACTAAAGAGACTAAAATCCAAGCCCTTAGACTTGAGTTCAATGATTTCAAAGCTTTATAATATGAGTGTTGCTCAGACATACACCAGATTTAAGATTCTTCTCAATGATCTAGGAAATAATGGAGTAGTATTACCAAAAGTTGAGGTTAATGCCACATTTATCAATAACTTGCCTAGGAAATGGCTTAGTTTGAACCAAACCTTAAGAGCCAACAATGCTATTAAGAATGACACTCTGGCCTAACTTTTTGGTAGATACAACTATGAAGAGGGATTAATTGACTGTATTTATAAATCTAAAACTGACAGGTTTACAACTCAGATCACTGGATCAAAAGCTCTTGTTGCTAATCATTCTTTTCAAGACAGTGACTCTAAGGTAGAAAAATACACAAGAAGCAAGTCAAGAATTTCTTGATGGGATGAATGTAGAGTTTCATGACAAAGCTCTCCTTGCAGATCAAAAGAGATACTACAAAAGATCTAGCAGAGTTGGAATATACAAAGCAGATAAATCCAAAGTGACATGCTTCACCTATGGAAAGTCTGGTCATTTCCAAAAAGATTTTTGGTCTAACAAAACCTCTTCACCAAGCTATCATTCCTCCAACAATACTTAAAGCAAGAAAAAGTTCACTCCTTCTTCTTTCAAACAAGCATCTCACTCTGACTCAGATGGCAAGAAAGATTACAAGGTCAATGATAGGTGTGAAAACACCCATCCTTTTACCACTTAATTGTAATGTAAACAAGTCCATAACGTGTATTTTATGTCGTAAATGTCGGAATTATGCGTGGTTTGTGTTTTTGTTGTGTTTTAGGACCAAAATGTGAAAAGGAATGAAAACACGGGCTTTCACGGGCTTTTATCAAAGAAAAAGTGATAGGTGTGTAAACACCCATCTTTTCTACCACTTAATTACAATAATAACCGGACCAAAACATGTATTTTATGTCTTTTATGTCGGAATTATGCGTGGTTTGTGTTTTTGTTGTGATTTAGGATGAAAAGGTGAAAAATGAAGAAAACACGGACATTCACGGGCATTTATGGACTTTTATTGAAGAAAAGGATAAAAGACGAAGTCAAGAAGTCAAGAGTGCAAAAAGAACGGAAGTCCACGACCAATTCTGAAGATTTATCGAAGAAAAAGTCAAAAGACGGAAGTTTATCAAAAGCCGAAGAATTCAAGTCTATTTTATTGAAGAATTTAAAGACGAGTTCGAAGAAATCCCGAAGCCAAAAGTCCCTTAAGTCCAAGTTTAAAGAAGATTAGTAGAAAAGGACTAATGACGCAATTAATGAAGATTAATAAAAGAAGGGACTTAAACTTGTAATTAAGAAGAAAGGAAAGAGGGGAGGAAGCTTCCTTAATCCTCCCCTATAAATAGTCATTAGATGTAAACATTTCATTTTGTTGGCTAGGGTGACACTAGTTCTTCCACCATTTTAATTACTTGTCATTTACTTAATTGTCAATTTAATTACCTTGTCTCGCACCTTAAATTCATTTAATTTCAAGTAAGTTTTCATTTAATTATTGTCAATCTTTACTTTATCTTGTCAATCTCTTATCTACCTTTCTTAATCTTTGATTTGTTGTGTTTATGTTTATGTTCATGCTTTTATTTTGATCCAAAGTGGTTTTTGATTATTGTGGTAAAAGTTGTTTAATTTCATGTTTTTAATTGTTTGTTGATGCTTATTCATTGATTCGTTACTGTTTTAATCTATCTGTGTGTTTGATTTTGGTTAATTTATGTTTATATCTGCTACTGTTACTATCTTCCTTGTTCTTCGGAAGATTTTGCCTTGTTTCTGATCTTTCCAGAAAAAGTTCCGAACCAAAGAAAGGATAGAAAGCTTCATTCGGAAGTCCAAAGTTCCGAACCAAGGTGCTTCATTCGGAAGTCCAAAGTTCCGAACCAAGGTGTTTCATTCGGAAGTCAAAACTTCCGAACCAAGTCTGTTCATTCGGAACTCAAAAAGTTCTGAATCAAGGAAACTCATTCGGAACTTTAGAAGTTCCGAATAAAGGAGCTTCATTCGGAAGTCAAAACTTCCGAACCAAGGAGCTTCATTCGGAAGTCAAAACTTCCGAACCAAGGAGCTTCATTCGGAACCTTCCGAACCAACTCCAAAAGTTCCGAACCAAGGGCCTTCATTCGGAAGTTCTAAACTTCCGAATCAAGGAGCTTCATTCGGAAACTTCCGAATCAAGGGGTGACCAGAAACTTCCGAATCAAGGAAGATTTTACAAGTTCCGAATCAGCAAGTTCCGAACGAAGCATTGTTTTGGATAAGTGACATATTCAGATCAATTTGTTCCGGATCAAGGATTTTGGTAATATTCCAAGTGAAGAAGAATCATTTCAACCAAAGGTGACATTTAGGACGAGTGATTGTTCCAAACGAAGGTTTATTCCGAATGAGCTGTATTCAGGTTCTTATTAGCTTTCGTCTTTGATTTCTATTTTCAAGCTTTATTTTTCTTGTCTTTTATTTAATTACACTTTTAGATTATTTGCCTTAGTTTTAGTCGCACTTTAAGTTTGCCTTAGATAGATTTATATTCACGTAATTTACTTTAGTGCCTTTAATTTTTAGCCACGTTTTTAAATACTTGCACTTTACTTTAATTAGACTTAGATTTACTTTAAGAGCACATTTACTTTAATTGTTTTGCACCTTTTAATTTTAAAACACTACAACGACACATCTTTGATTCCACCAAAATAAAACGAAGTCACACATAGAAACCATAAGTTTTTCAATTCGAAGAGATTGGTACAACGAATATTTTTAACCTGGTAAATCCTAGTTATCAAATGGCGCCGCTGCCGGCTCTTTTCGTTAAGATCAACAGTTTTCTGTGCTAGACACGTTGCTTTTTGGGATCCGTTCACTTGTGAACGTTATTTTTCTTGCTTAAAAATTTCAAAAAAAAAAAAAAAAAACCATAAAAATTAAAAATATCAAAAATCCAAAAAGATTTCATTTTTATTGTGTATATATATTATCTTTGCGTTTGGTTTCTTTTTCTTTTGCATTTTCAGGTGTATGCGTACTAGACCTTCTAACTATCAAGAACCCGAGCCTCAAGAAGATTTAGATATGGCAGGTGTTAACAACAATAATCAACTACCGCACCTCAACAATAACAACAATGCTCTTCCACAGCCCGATCTTCGGACCATGGAGGAACTTTGTCAACCAACAATGTTTGGACGAGGAGGACCGATTGCGCCGATGCAAATCAACGCTCCTGAGTTTTCGTTGAAGCACCACACGATTCAGCAAGTGCAAACAAACCCATTTAGAGGATTGCCTGATGATGATGCCAACAAACACCTCGACAAGTTCATTACAATCACCCAAAGCATGAAGTTGCCTGGGGCCATAATGGATGTACTCCGCCTACAACTCTTCCCACATACTTTATCGCATCATGCCGAGAAATGGTTTGATCGTCTCCCGAAGAATTCTATTCACACTTGGGATGATATGACTCAATGCTTTCTCTCGTGCTACTTTCCACCATCCATGGTCACAAGTCTTCGCAACCAGATCAGCGGTTTCATGCAAGACCCTGATGAATCTCTTTTTGACGCTTGGGAGAGATATAATGTCTTGATCGACCGATGTCCAAACCACAACATGCTCCCTGTGACCCTAATTGATACTTTCTACAACGGATTGACTTTTCGAGATCGTGATACGATCAATGCAGCCGCCGGTGGCACATTCATGAAAAGGAGACCCGAGGAGTGTAGAGAGTTAATCTAGAACATGACTACTCACCACAAGAACTGGGATTCCTCTGCATCTTCCAGGAACAACCCGAGAGTCAATGTTTCCTCAACCTCAGCAAACCCTGAGATGACCGAACTCACCCGCATGATGGCCGAAATGAGCAAAAGTATTACGCTTCTCGCTTCAAACCAACAACAACAACATGTTAAAGCGGTTGCTAATCCTTGTGAAACATGTGGCGGTCCTCACTCATACACCGATTGTCCTTCGACACAAGGAAATCCGGAAAATGTGTATGCAGCTTACGGTAATTATTCACCGGAAAATTACCAAGCTAGACAACAAGGGGATAGAAATCTGCTGAGCTACCGTTCAAACAATTACCTTTCACCCGGTTTTTCTCCTCAAAACCAAAACCCCGCCAACAACTACAATAGAAGCAACCAAATCCCACCTCGTGCTTCTAACCCTTATCAACCACCAACCCAACAACACCCACCCATTAATCCTGATGTTGACACCATCATGAGAACTCAAGGTGAGCAAATCAAGAATCTACAGAGCCAAATAATCAATTTGAAAGGAGATATCTTGAAGCAAGGTAATGACATCAGAACCGAGGTTCGTGAAAATCTTCAATCCTCTTTCATCACTCAAACAACTGAATTAAAGAATCTGTTGGCTAGTTTCTTGCCCGAAGCTCAACCTTCTTCTTCTTCGGGTTCTCTACCTTCAAACACCGTCACCAATCCGCGAGCTAATGTGAGTGCTATAACTACGCGTAGTGGACTTACCATTGTCGATCCACCTACCCCACCACCATCATATACACCTCCTCCACCACCATGTATCTCGACTCCTCCTACACCTAGTGTTAGTACACCATTACCGTCTCCGCCTCGTCATGACGATGTATCTCGGAAGGACCCTTCAACATCACAACCTTCACCAACTACACCTTCACCTAACCCTTATCAACCCAGAATCCCATACCCTTCTCGCATAGGCAAAACCAACGAGCTAACCAAGAATGACTGTCAAGTATCGAAATATGTGGATATGCTATCTAAAATGACCATCAACATTAGCCTTGTTGAAGCACTTTGCCACATGCCGAAATTTGTCAAAGCATTCAAGGAATTGCTTAGCAAGAAGGAGAAACTGATTGAACTCGCCAACACACGATTAAATGAAAACTGCTCTGCAGTCCTTCTTAGAGAACTTCCAGAAAAGCTTGGAGATCCCGGTCGTTTTGTGTTGCCTTACGTGTTCAACAAAACTGAAGAATTTACTACCCTTGCTGATCTCGGGGCTAGTATTAATCTTATGCCACTCAGTGTGTGGAAAACACTATCATTGCCCGACCTCATTCCAACAAAGATGACTCTCGAACTTGCAAATCGCACTCTCGCTTACCCCGTTGGTATAGCCGAAGACGTGTTTATCAAAGTTGGCACATTTACTTTCCCGGTCGATTTTGTCGTAGTTGATTATGAAATGGACCCTCGTATTCCTTTAATACTTGGTCGGCCATTCTTGAGAACCGGACGTGCTTTAGTAGATGTGGCCGAAGGTGAGTTAATCTTACGAGTCGGGGATGATTCTAAAGTTTTTAAAATGGGGAAGCTTACAGGCAAATCCTTTGGAGGACGAGAATCAGTGAATATGATAAATGTGCTCGATGACTTTACCGTCTATGACAATCCTCTATTCGAGTCTTCTACTAATAATCCACTCTTTGAAGATAATGTGGAAGATTCTTCCCCTCATTTGGACGCTTCTCCCATTTTTGATTCTCCACCGGTCTTCGATGCTTATGATGATGATTCTAGCTCAGACTCGGATGATTTTGATTGTACTTCTGAGTATCCCGAGCTGCCCACTTTCGATGATTTCGATGAGGCTGATACTCTATCGAGCGATTCTTCACATGATGAAGATCCTCCATCATCACTCGATCCTACTTTGGACGATTATTCATTTGAGGAAGATTTCTCTGAATTTCTCAACACATACTTCCCTCATGAGAGTGATGCTCCTCCTTTTGACTTTGAAGATTATCGTCTTGATCCTACTTTGGATTTGAAGAGCATTTTGTCAAAGGAGAAGAAATCGGTCGACACCGAAATCCGTTGCACGTATGATTTGACACCTCTTTGTCCTACTTCTGAGGACGAGGTTGTGCTTCTTTGCGGATCTTCTTCACACTCGGCTGAGCCTGAGTGCTATTTTCCCCTAAAGGAAAAGGTGTTCGACCCCGGTATTGAAGTCTTTAAGCCATCTCAGTATCCACCTGATGAAATAAAAGGAAATATCTTTGGACCTATTGAAGACATGCTTGCACCACTTCAACTTTGCTTCCACCGTACTCCATCACTGCTTAAGGGAACCTTGCCACTTCTCTTTTGGCTTGCCTTGTTCGCCTTAAGTTCTTGCTTATTGATGGATGAAAACTATGTCTTTGATCCTGGTGGATTTGTTTCATGCTACTTCCGTTGATGATCAAGGTCGAGTCAGGCTAACGACTCAGTTAACAAAAACCAAGCGCTTCTTGGGAGGCAACCCATGCATCTATCTTTTCGCTTTCTTTAGCATAAGTGTAGGGGGGACTCTTTGGATTGCTATTCCCTCTCCTCACTTCTTAATCAGGGATTCGAGCTTCAATGCTCCACTCTTGATGATTCTTGACGACCCGTGATTCCGTGTTCTACTTCCTCCCGGTTCTATCCTAAACTCTTTTCGATTCACTATTTTATATTTTCTCAATATTAAAATAGGAATCTCTTTAGTTGTCTTTTCCTTAGCGAGATTTAAACAACGTGCACAATGTCCTAAGTGTAGGGGAGTTTACTACCATATGCTTAAACATTGAGGACAATGTTTATCTTAAGTGTAGGGGGACTTCTATCGAAGTTAAGTGGTCTTTTCCTTGTTTTTGTCCTCATTTTAACCGGAAAATCAATTTTTCGACATTTTTCAAAACTTTTGATCTATTTTGGCCTATTAGTTGTTATCTTTGTATAGTTATTTTCTTTATCTGCTAGAATAAATGTTTAATAAGTGGTTTTAATTTTCAAACGTTGTGAATCTTTTGACTCAATCCGATTTTACTCTAGCTAATATCCTTAACATGTTTAAGTCAAGTTTTGCTAGGCTTTTATATAGGGAACTATAAAACGCGAAAGTCTTAACTCTCACGGGTTAAGAACAAGAACTTTTCGCAAGTTCCTATAATTGATCCTAGAGAGTCGTTTATCAAGGGAACTTTAAAATGCGATTTCTAAACTTAAAAAAGTCTAAGAATTTGCAAGATCCTATAGGCGACTCGAAAACCCAAAACTTTGATTTAATAGGCTAAGTATCCACGAGTCTCATTACTTGAGATTTTAAACTGTGGAGAACGAGAGATGATAGAGCCAATTATAAGTTCGGTATTCTTTCATGAATTTATGTGAGTTAATTATGAGCCTATTCTCCCATCGCTTGCTAATAATTAATTTGCTAATAAATAAGGTTGTACGATTTGAAAAGTTACTTAGCTTCTAGCCCCAGATCGTTTAAAAGTTGCTCGGTAATGACGAGAGTTCATAGCCAAGGCATAACTTATGAAGCGGGGCGTGAAGATTGGCGAGTCCGAAAAGGCCCTAACAAGGCATGAGGGCTATGTTTTGTTGCTAAAGATCCAAAGTGATGTGAAGAATCATTTATCGAAAATCAATATGAAGGATCGAGACACACGACGTAAAGCAAAAACTCCCCAAAAGTCATGGAGAAGTGTATCCGAAAAGACCCTAGCAAGGTATGAGGATAAATAGATCCAAGTCAATAAAGGAGGCGGATCGTTGTATATCAAAGTCCAAAATAATGATTGGAGAAAAATGAAGAAGTCGTGGTCCAAGAATGAATCTCTCAAAACTTCAAGTGAAGAAATTCCAATTATGAAGAGAAGACCATTATTTCATGAACGTCTCTCAAGATTTGAAGTATAAAGTCGCTGCCAAATATCGGCCCGAGAAAGGTCTCAAATCGCGAACCAAGTTATGCCAAGATATGAACTTTTTGATATCCCGAGAAGCAGTTTTAAAAGATTTGGTCCTTTAGCTAACTATTGATTAAATCGTGCACTTTATTTTCAGACTAAATAATTATCGAAATAAGTCAAACAATGCATCTTCGTGATCATTCAAGACAAATAATAAAATATAAGAGATACCCATAGGAATAAGGGAGTCTAAGTGAATAATTGGCCCACATGAGTTCGTGTTAGTTTACTAACTTATAATAACAATGATCTCGTTTTTAAGCTTGGTTTGGAGAAAGTGAAAACTTGAGGATGATGATTATTCATAACATTTTCAAAACCCAAGGTATGCTTTTGATTTCTTTATTTTGAATGTCTTTAATTTTCTATCTCTTTAATAAAGGCCAACGTGGGTTGATTATGATGAAAAGTGTAATCTTGCTTTGTAACTAATACATTGCATGAGGACATTGCAATGGTCAAGTGTAGGGGATTTGATAGGTGTGTAAACACCCATCTTTTCTACCACTTAATTACAATAATAACCGGACCAAAACATGTATTTTATGTCTTTTATGTCGGAATTATGCGTGGTTTGTGTTTTTGTTGTGATTTAGGATGAAAAGGTGAAAAATGGAGAAAACACGGACATTCACGGGCATTTATGGACTTTTATTAAAGAAAAGGATAAAAGACGAAGTCAAGAAGTCAAGAGTTCAAAAAGAACGGAAGTCCACGACCAATTCTGAAGATTTATCGAAGAAAAAGTCAAAAGACGGAAGTTTATCAAAAGCCGAAGAATTCAAGTCTATTTTATTGAAGAATTTAAAGACGAGTTCGAAGAAATCCCGAAGCCAAAAGTCCCTTAAGTCCAAGTTTAAAGAAGATTAGTAGAAAAGGACTAATGACGCAATTAATGAAGATTAATAAAAGAAGGGACTTAAACTTGTAATTAAGAAGAAAGGAAAGAGGGGAGGAAGCTTCCTTAATCCTCCCCTATAAATAGTCATTAGATGTAAACATTTCATTTTGTTGGCTAGGGTGACACTAGTTCTTCCACCATTTTAATTACTTGTCATTTACTTAATTGTCAATTTAATTACCTTGTCTCGCACCTTAAATTCATTTAATTTCAAGTAAGTTTTCATTTAATTATTGTCAATCTTTACTTTATCTTGTCAATCTCTTATCTACCTTTCTTAATCTTTGATTTGTTGTGTTTATGTTTATGTTCATGCTTTTATTTTGATCCAAAGTGGTTTTTGATAATTGTGGTAAAAGTTGTTTAATTTCATGTTTTTAATTGTTTGTTGATGCTTATTCATTGATTCGTTACTGTTTTAATCTATCTGTGTGTTTGATTTTGGTTAATTTATGTTTATATCTGCTACTGTTACTATCTTCCTTGTTCTTCGGAAGATTTTGCCTTGTTTCTGATCTTTCCAGAAAAAGTTCCGAACCAAAGAAAGGATAGAAAGCTTCATTCGGAAGTCCAAAGTTCCGAACCAAGGTGCTTCATTCGGAAGTCCAAAGTTCCGAACCAAGGTGTTTCATTCGGAAGTCAAAACTTCCGAACCAAGTCTGTTCATTCGGAACTCAAAAAGTTCCGAATCAAGGAAACTCATTCGGAACTTCAGAAGTTCCGAATAAAGGAGCTTCATTCGGAAGTCAAAACTTCCGAACCAAGGAGCTTCATTCGGAACCTTCCGAACCAACTCCAAAAGTTCCGAACCAAGGGCCTTCATTCGGAAGTTCTAAACTTCCGAATCAAGGAGCTTCATGCGGAAACTTCCGAATCAAGGGGTGACCAGAAACTTCCGAATCAAGGAAGATTTTACAAGTTCCGAATCAGCAAGTTCCGAACGAAGCATTGTTTTGGATAAGTGACATATTCAGATCAATTTGTTCCGGATCAAGGATTTTGGTAATATTCCAAGTGAAGAAGAATCATTTCAACCAAAGGTGACATTTAGGACGAGTGATTGTTCCAAACGAAGGTTTATTCCGAATGAGCTGTATTCAGGTTCTTATTAGCTTTCGTCTTTGATTTTTATTTTCAAGCTTTATTTTTCTTGTCTTTTATTTAATTACACTTTTAGATTATTTGCCTTAGTTTTAGTCGCACTTTAAGTTTGCCTTAGATAGATTTATATTCACGTAATTTACTTTAGTGCCTTTAATTTTTAGCCACGTTTTTAAATACTTGCACTTTACTTTAATTAGACTTAGATTTACTTTAAGAGCACATTTACTTTAATTGTTTTGCACCTTTTAATTTTAAAACACTACAACGACACATCTTTGATTCCACCAAAATAAAACGAAGTCACACATAGAAACCATAAGTTTTTCAATTCGAAGAGATTGGTACAACGAATATTTTTAACCTGGTAAATCCTAGTTATCAAAAAGACAAAAGACGAAGTCAAGAAATCAAGAGTGCAAAAAGAACGGAAGTCCAAGGCTTATTCTGAAGATTTATCAAAGAAAAAGTCCAAAGATGAAAGTTTAATAAAGCCGAAGAACTCAAGTCTTATTTATGAAGAAATCTCAAGACGAGTTTAAAGAAATCCCGAGCCGAAAGTCGAGACCTTAAAGACGAGACGGAAGAAAAGAAAGAAAGGAGAAGCCACCAACCATTCCCCTCTCCTATATATACCACCCTCATTTGTTAGGAGAGGGTTCGTTAGTTTTAGGATTAGATTAGGATTAGTTTAATTTTTATGCTTTCTCTCTCTAAACTTATGTTTTCTCTCTCAAGATTTAATAGGTAAGATTTAATTTTCATGTTTTTAATTGTTGAATCTTTACATTTTAATCAAGCTTTTAATTAATCTTCTTCTACCTTTCTTGCTTAATCTTTACATTTGATTATGTTATGTTCTTGAGTTTTTATGGTTTTTAATCAAGTGGGTTTTGATTGTTTTGGTCATGATTGTTAGTTTTGTTTATTTGTTTTGATTGATTATTGTTAGTTGATCATTATTGGTTATTTTGGTTTAATCTTTTGATTGATTCTGGTTAGTTTTGGTTCAATTCGTGTTCGTTTAGTTTTCTACTGTTCTTCGTTAATCTTCCTGTTCCCTACATTCCGAACCAACTTCATATATTCCGAACCAAAGTTTTTGTTTATATTATTCCGGATGAACATTGATTCCGAATGAAGGTTTTCTTTTAAATATTCCGAGTGAGCATTTTCTTTCATTTATTCCGGATCAGTTTAGATATTCCGAATCAGTGTGATTCATTCGGAATAATTAATATTCCGGATGAGCACATAGGAATTATTCTGAATCAGTACATTTATTCCGAATGAAGCTTCCCCTTTTATTATTCCGAATGAACTAATTTTTATTCCGCATCAACATTTTTTATTCCGAATGAACATGTATTCCGGATGAATGAACTTATTCCGGATGAGTGTATATTCCAAATGAGTTCTTTTATTCCGGATGAACCTCTTGTTCCGAATGAACATTTATTCCGGATAAAGGCCTTTATTCCGGATGAAGCTATTTATTCCGGATGAAGGGATTTATTCCGGATGAACATGTTTATTCCGAATGAAGGGTAATATTCCGGATGAGCTGTTTTTCATAGTTTTGTAATTTTTGTGTTTTTATTCATTTGGCTTTACTTTTCCCGCCTTTTTACTTAGTTTCACTTTTAAGTTTACTTGCCTTTAGTTTTATTTCAAGTTTACATTTTAAGCCTTGCCTTAGTTTATTTTTAGTTACGTTTTAAGTTTACGTTATTTACTTTTATCGCTTTAATTTCTTGCTTTATTTATGTTTTATTTACTTTGCCTTTACTTTTTAAAGTTTTCATTTTTATCTTTCCTAGTCTTTATTTTTAATTAGTGTAGACAACGACAACAATTCTATTTCTTTTCCACCAGGAACAACTGAGTCACACATTTAACCAGTAATCAATTCGAGGAGATCGGACGATAATATTTTCTTACTAGCTAAAAGCTTGTATCAAATGGCGCCGCTGCCGGCTCTTTTCGTGAAGATTAACGGTTTTTTGTGAGAGACGCGTTGGATTTTAGGATCCGTTCACTTGTGAACGTTATTTTTCGTGTCAAAAATTTTCAAAAATCCCAAAAACATTTAAAAAATCATAAAAAGCATCTCTTTTTCAAAGTTTTGCACCAAAAATATTCTTCTTGCTTCTCTATTTTTCTTTATGGATTCTTATGTCCATTGTGTCAGGTGTGGGAGACGATTATACGGGAACGACTCATGTCAATGGTGTACATGCGAGCAATGCGGAAAAGACCTTCCTCCTATTTCAATCGATTCACAATTGGGATTTTGTCCATCGTGCAACTTGACTAATTCGTCCTTTTCTAATCCACCTCTTATCCCCCTTGCGTATATTGTGGAAGCGATTCTCATTGGCATGTTTCGTGTCCAATTCGATACCCGCCTCATGGCGAGCAAGAACTGGGTTACAATTATGACAATGGTAATAGCTATCTACAAGAAGCACCGAGTTTTTCTCCATACCCATGTTGCCAAAATTGTGGGGGCCCTCACGATTCTTCTTATTGTCAGCCAATGAATTATAATGAGCCAAATCTGAGTCCTCATTTTTCTTCACCGATGGATTATTATGAACCAAATCCGTGTTATAATTCTTCTCAACCGATGACTTACTATGAGCCACATCCGTGCTATAATTCTGGTTTTCATAACTGTGAGCCTCCACACCCCAACCTCAATCATCAATCCTCTCAGAGAAATCGTATTGCCCAACAACTCACTACTCTGAATGAAGAAAGACAAGCCATTCTTTGGAAACTTCATGATGGCTTAATTCAACTGACCGAGGCATTGAAGGAACAAAAGCGACAGCAACAAGAGCGACAGCAACAAGAGCGACAGCAACAAGAGCAAGTATCTAATCTTAGTGATTATACCCCTCCTCTTGTGCGTCAATACTATTATGATGACGATGACGATGAGAATACTATTTCTTGGAATGATCTAGCTGCTCAATGTTCTTGCGCAATTGTACTTCCTTCTCTTAATATCCCCAATGCCTCTAAGGATTGTGATACTTCGAGTGAGATTAGTGATTTTGATCTTGATAAATTCTTTGATGAGGTTTTTGATGTGCTAACTTTTGAGGAGCTTACGGATGAGGTCGCTCTTAATGATGATGTTCCTTCCACCAACACTTTGAGAGATGATTCTTTGGCTTTCTCTAATCCTCTTTTTGATCAAGATGATGATTTTACTTCTAGTGATGACGAGTCACTATCCGATGAAGACGTTCTGAATGAAACTTTCAAGATTTATTCAAACCCTTTATTTGATTTTGATGACGCCTACATATCTAGTGAGGTGAATCCCCTCTTTGACGAAGGGATTGAGGACATTGATAGCTCTGATTCTCTTGCTATTAATGAGCATCCTTTGTTAGCCATGCCTCCTTCTATCGTAGAGGTGTAAAGACTTAACTCTACTAAAAAAGGGACGCAGGTGGTAGGTAATTGTTCTCATACTTCTCATATTATATTGCCACCTCCTCCTACCGCGTGCACACCCAAGCGGGTGATGTATCACTTTTACTCTCCTCGTTTCATACCGGGAAATGACGATGAGTGCTTTGACCCAGGAGGTGACAATGACCATTCTATGATTGATACCTTTACGGCTTTGCCGAATAGTGACCATCCATTGTCTTTGGGGGATGACAATTTGTCTCCTTTACCCACCCCACCTCCCGTGGATCAAGACTTCACATACTTCTCGTATGTTGAAAGGACTTTTCTACCTTTCAAAACTTATCCTCCGGCCTCTCCTTTATTATTTTCCTCCGGGAACGAGGACAAGGTCTTTGATCCCGGTATTACATTCGAGGCTTCCCCATGGACCATTTAATTCGGGGACGAGTCAGGCTCGTGACTCGGTTAATATAAACAAGCGCTTTTTGGGAGGCAACCCAATTATCTATCTATCTTTACCTGTTTTCACCATAAGTGTGGGGGGAGCCTTGTTGGTGTTTCTTGTTTTCTTTCTTATCATGTGCAGGGATTAGAGCTTCAAAGACACACTCTTGATGACTTTTGACGACCCGTGATTCCGTGTTTCCGTCTTCCCGGTTCTATCCTAAACTCTTTTGATTCTTTATTTTATATTCTTCAATATTAAAATAGGAATCACTTTAGTTGTCTCTTCCTTAGCGAGATTTAAACAAAGTGCACAATGTCCTAAGTGTAGCGGAGTTTACTCCCACATGCTTAAACATTGAGGACAATGTTTATATCAAGTGTAGGGGGACTTCTATCGAAGTTAAGTGGGATTTTCCTTGTATTTGTCCTCATTTTAACTGGAAAAATTAATTTTTCGACACTTTTCAAATTTTTTTATCTATTTTGGCCTATTGGATTTTCCCTTTGTATAGTTATTTTCGTTCTTACTAGAATAAATTTTAAATAAAGTGGTTTTAATTTTTAAATGTTGTGAATCTTTTGACTCAACCCGAGTTTATTTATCCAAGTTTACTCTAGCTAGTATCCTTAACGTGATTAAGTCAAGTTGTACTAGGCTTTTATATAGGGAGCTATAAAACGCGAAAGTCTTAACTCTCACGGGTTAAGAACAAGAACTTTTTGCAAGTTCCTATAATTGATCCTAGAGAGTCATTTATCAAGGGAACTTTAAAATGCGATTTCTAAACTTGAAAAAGTCTAAGAATTTGCAAGATCCTATAGATGACTCGAAAACCCAAAACTTTGATTTAATAGGCTAAGCATCCACGAGTCTCATTCCTTGAGATTTTAAACTGTGGAGAACAAGAGATGATAGAGTCAATTATAAGTCTAGTATTCTTTCGTGAATTTATGTGAGTTAATTATAAGCCTATTCTCCCATCGCTTGTTAATAAATTTATCTGCAATAAATAAGGTTGTATGATGAGACGGCTTTTATACATGGTCTCATCGTTCTTTTTGGACTTAAAATGCATTAAATATCATCATAAATGCCAAATATATGCTTGTGTTTGTTGCTTGTGTATTTTAGGTACGGATATTGAGAAAAATGGCAAAAGATCACAAGAATCATGCAAAAACGAACACGGGAAACGAAGCCGCACATTGAACCAAGCCCTAATGAAGAAATTTCCAAAGAAAACCTTTGAAGATTTGAACAATTGTGAAGAAGGGTCCTCCAATATAGAAGAATTGACACTTTATACCCTTGTATCTTCATAATTACAAGTTTGGTCCCTAAAGTTTGTCAATATTGCAAAAAGGACCCTTAACTTTGAAGAATTGGCAAAAATGGCCCCTCATCTTTAAAGAACTTGTCATATTTGACCCTCCAAATGTCAAATGTACAAGAATGGTCCTCCAAGTTTGAAGATATGTCAAGAAATGCCCTTGGAAAATGTTTAAGTTGCAAAAGTTAGTCAAATACATCAAAAGGACTTGTTTTGAAATTGTATTTGGACTGTTGGTGAAAAGAAGTTAACAAAAGGACTGGCATTGCAAACAATATATAACGGGCTGTTAACTTGAAGGACGGGTAATGACAATACCCAACATTAGCCCAACAAACACCCTTAGCCCAACCCCTTACCCCGGTTTTATTTAAAAAGTCAAATGGTCAACTTGACCTTTCCCACTAAACAAGGAATTTGAAAATTCCTTAACCCCAATTAAGATTAAACTCATGCCTATTTAAACCTTCTACCCCATAAACCCTAATCACCAATTAGCAACAAATCAAAGGGTTATGGATTGATTGATTCCAGATCAGTGATTCATGTCACTCTCACCCTATCCCACCTCACTAATCACTCTCACACTCACCCATGTGATACCCCTGACCCTCCCCTGCACAAGAAAACAAAAGGGTACAAAGCCATCAACGAACCAAAACACTTCACTTGGTCCCCAAGCACTTTTGGACGTCTTAGATCATTTCCTCACCTCTGGCATCTTCACAAATGTCCAAGAAATTCACATGGGCGTTTGACGAATTCAAAATTGAGTAT
The DNA here is from genome assembly GCA_025667525.1 of Glebionis coronaria. NCBI lineage: Eukaryota > Viridiplantae > Streptophyta > Magnoliopsida > Asterales > Asteraceae > Glebionis > Glebionis coronaria. The sequence continues at coordinate 609,051,329 of CM046880.1, forward strand.
CAAATTGGCATATTCAGGGAATCATCCAAGGGCATTTGAGGAAGATCATACATTAGGGTTTAGCTTTCTTTTCAGCTTTCTAGAACCATTGTGACCCTATTTAAAGGGCATTAGGGCTTAGCAGTTTAGTTGTTCTTTTTCTCTCCGTTTTGTCACAAACCTGTAAATCCCATTTTGTTTAGTGAAATGAAATTGGTATTGTATTGTTGATGAGAAGCAAAAGGACCACACATTTATATTTAAGCAATTTACATTTCCAAGTTTAATATTCTGTTGGTTACTCAATTTGTCAAGTTTTTACAATTGTCCAAAAGCTTTAAGCTAAGACCATAAGCCTGATAATCTAAGTGGTTATCAAGCTTATGTGAAGAGTAAAGCTCTTGTTGATTTGGTTTGGAAAAAGTTTCTAAGTAAAAAAAATATATATATCAATTTTCATTTTTCTTTTTTCTCAAATAAGCCAAAGTCAGCTTAATTGATAATCTTGTTTGAGGCTTATTTGTTGTATGATACAGAAACACTGTACTCTTCTTTTCTCTTAGCAGGGATCAATTAGCCATACCATTTGAAGACATTATTGGTGTGTGTGTCAACAGTGACCACCTCCAATCTTTCTATTTTTGCTTACTTGATCATATACCCTAGCACAAGCCACCAGCTTGTGGGAGGTGGCTTATCAGCCACTGTTGGGCTTGGAAGTAAGCCCAACAAGGTAGCTCTTATTCTCCTTTTTAATTTTTAAGTTTCTGAAAAAGTTTGTGGATTATGTGATTTGCATGAAAACTTGCTTAAGTGTTGTTAAGATGGTTTGAAATTGATCAAGTAGTGATTGTATGCATGTTAGATGATTATAGAATCAAAGGGAGAGTGTTTTTAAATCATTCTGTTTGAAAAAATTTGAAAATAGATTTTAAAAGGGGTGTTTGGATTTAAGTTTTACAAAGAGAGTTTGTAGGATTTTGTAGTTGAAAACGTGTTAGATAGCTTGGATAGGGTAGTGATAAGTTTTAAGTGAGATTATTTCAGGTTTGTTTCAAGTTAGAAGTAAGTTAAGTGTGAAAAAGTGAAAAAGTTAGCCTAAATCTGCTTAATCAATTTTTCTGTGTATGTTCATGCAATTTTGCTCTTGATTTGTGAAATCTGCTAGAGTATAGGTTATTCTAGGTTTGCAGGTTGTTTGTTGATCTTTTGGTGAATGTGTATGCATAATATGGGCCTTTGAATCTCATTGGTGTGCTTGTAATCTAGCTAGAAAGCCCCCAGGTCTAGTCATTTGCATCAACAACATTGAATTGCTTAGGTGTGCTTTCTTTGTGAAATTTTTGTGCTATAGGTGTTTGATTTCTGCTTGATATTGACTCCCTACACTCCAAAGAGTGTAGGGGTGCCTTGTTTATCCAAAAACATCCACAAGAACATCACATCCAAGCTCCTCTTGGACTTTGTTCACTGGTGAAGAAAACAGAAACAAAGATAAACCTGCTTGTGTTCAAATTTAGAAACTAGTCACGTTTTTTATATAATCTTGTTTAATCTTGCATATTGGTGAATTGGAGTTGTGGTTTCAAGGTTAAAGGTGTCAGTGTTGGATTGTGGAAAGTTTAAAAAAAAAAAAAGCAAAAAGTGGGGTTTCGCCAGCATCGAACCCCCGTCACTACACTTAACACACACAACACTTACCACTGCGCCCTTGGGTCTTTTACTGACCAAGGGTGCAAAGGTAAAGTATTTAACCTGTTTTTCATTTAAGGCTTATTAAATAAGCCGTAGCTTATTTCCCTTTTTCCAGCTTATTTTAATAAGTGTTTTTAGCTTATTTGATTTTTCCTAGGATTAATATAGTCTTTAGGATTTTTCTAACTAGGTTTCATATTTTTCCCATTATTAAATTATTTTTTATGCATTTTTCTTCATCCGGTTTTTATTAATTAATTAAAAAATAGAAAAAAGTGTTTTTATTTTTAGGAAAAATTATTTTTAGCTTTTAATTAATATCTTTGAGGTTTACATCTAGTTTTGGTTTCAAAAACTTTAATTTTTAATTTTATTTTATTTTAAGGTTTTTTATAAACTTTAATAATTTATATAAAATTATAAAAAAGGTTTTAGGAGCTTTAATTTACTTTTTTATCTTAGTTAGATTATTCTAGGATTTTAGAAATTTTTTTAGAATTAATTTTATAAACTTTTTGTTTTTTCTATTATTTTAATATTATTTTATTAATAAAAATAAAAAGTTTTATTTTTATTTCTTTTTCATTTTTCCTAGGTTCCTTAGCATTAATTAGGACTCTTACCATTTTTAGAATATTTTTATAGGTTTTAGATTTATTTTCATAATTATTTTAATTTTAATTAGTTTTTAATCATTTTAAATAGTTTTTAGTGTTTTAAAAATAGTTTTATTAGCTTTTAATTTTTAGAAAAATACTTTTTAGTCTTGTAATAATATAAGTAAGTTATTGGTTCAATAAAATAATATTTTGGACATTTCTATTAATTATATTTAACTTTAAGGCTTTAATTAGCATTTAAAATAGAATATTTAATTAATAAAAGGTTTTAAAATATTCTTGTTGGATTTTTATACTTATTTATATTATTTTAGACTTGTTTTAGCTTATAATTAAATTTTAGGTTGAAATTTTAATTTTGGTAGATTTTACGACTTTACGTGTGCGTCTTTTTCGTCGTAGATTAATTCGTAATCGTAACCGTCACTCGTCTCTTCTTTCCTTTCTTATTTCTTTTTCAATCAATATAATCTCAAACAAAAAAATCAACTCTTAACACAACACACTTGCCTCCTCGAGAACGAACTCACTTAGGGTTATTCACGCACGGTTTTCCTAAATCGTCGTGCACACTTGCCCTATTTTATTGCCTTCTTTTCCTAAAGGGGTAATTTTACAATCATCATTGTACGATTTGAAAAGTTACTTAGCTTCTAGCCCAAGATCGTTTAAAAGTTACTCGGTATGGATTAGAGTTCATAGCCAAGGCATAACTTATTGAAGCGGGATGCGAAGATTGGCGAGTCTGAAAAGGCCCTAACAAGGCATAAGGGCTACATTTTGTTGTTAAAGATCCCAAGTGATGTGAAGAATCATTTATCAAAGATCAATATGAAGGATCGAGACACACGACGAAAAGCAAATACTCCCGTAAAGATCATGGAGAAGTCTATCCAAAAAGGCCCTAACAAGGTATGAGGATAAATAGATCCAAGTCCAAAAAGGAGGCGGATCGTTGTATATCAAAATCCCCAAATAAACATTGAAGAAAAATGAAGAAGTCGTGGTCCAAGTATGAAGAATCTCTCAAAACTTCAAGTGAAGAAATTCCTATTATGAAGAGAAGACCATTATCTCATGAACGTCTCTCAAGATTTGAAGTATGAAGTCGCTGCCAAATATCGGTCCGAGAAAGGTCTCAAATCGTGAAGCGAGTTATGCCAAGATATGAACTTTATGAGGTCCCGAGAAGCAGTTTTAAAAGATTTTGTCCTTTAGCTAACTATTGATTAAATCGTCCCACTTTATTTTCAGCCTAAATAACTATCAAAATAAGTCAACAATGCATCCTCGTGATCATTCAAGACAATCATAAAAGATACACCTAGGAATAAGGGAGTCTAAGTTAATAATTGGCCCACATGAGTTCGTGTTAGTTTGCCAACTTATAATAACAATGATCTCGTTTTTATGCTTGGTATGGGGAACGTGAAACTTGAGGATGATAATCATTCATGACATTCCAAAACCCTATGGTAATCTTTGATTTCTTTACTTGTTTTGTTATTTTCTATCTCTTTAATAAAGGCCATTGTGGATTAATTGTGATGAAAAGTGTAATCTTGCTTTGTGATTAATGCATTACATGAGGACATTGCAATGGTCAAGTGTAGGGGATTTGATAGGTGTGAAAACACCCATCCTTTTACCACTTAATTGTAATGAAAACAAGACCATAACGTGTATTTTATGTCTTAAATGTCGGAATTATGCGTGGTTTGTGTTTTTGTTGTGTTTTAGGACCAAAATGTGAAAAGGAAGGAAAACACAGGCTTTCACGGGCTTTTATCAAAGAAAAAGACAAAAGACGAAGTCAAGAAATCATGAGTGCAAAAAGAACGGAAGTCCAAGGCTTATTCTGAAGATTTATCAAAGAAAAAGTCCAAAGACGAAAGTTTAATAAAGCCGAAGAACTCAAGTCTTATTTATGAAGAAATCTCAAGACGAGTTTAAAGAAATCCCGAGCCGAAAGTCGAGACTTTAAAGACGAGACGGAAGAAAAGAAAGAAAGGAGAAGCCACCAACCATTCCCCTCTCCTATATATACCACCCTCATTTGTTAGGAGAGGGTTGGTTAGTTTTAGGATTAGATTAGGATTAGTTTAATTTTTATGCTTTCTCTCTCTAAACTTATGTTTTCTCTCTCAAGATTTAATAGGTAAGATTTAATTTTCATGTTTTTAATTGTTGAATCTTTACATTTTAATCAAGCTTTTAATTAATCTTCTTCTACCTTTCTTGCTTAATCTTTACATTTGATTATGTTATGTTCTTGAGTTTTTATGGTTTTTAATCAAGTGGGTTTTGATTGTTTTGGTCATGATTGTTAGTTTTGTTGATTTGTTTTGATTGATAATTGTTAGTTGATCATTATTGGTTATTTTGGTTTAATCTTTTGATTGATTTTGGTTAGTTTTGGTTTAATTCGTGTTCCTTTAGTTTTCTACTGTTCTTCGTTAATCTTCCTGTTCCCTAGATTCCGAACCAACTTCATATATTCCGAACCAAAGTTTTTGTTTATATTATTCCGGATGAACATTGATTCCGAATGAAGGGTTTCTTTTAAATATTCTGAGTGAGCATTTTATTTCATTTATTCCGGATCAGTTTAGATATTCCGAATCAGTGTGATTCATTCGGAATAATTAATATTCCGGATGAGCACATAGGAATTATTCTGAATAAGTACATTTATTTCGAATGAAGCTTCCCCTTTTATTATTCCGAATGAACTAATTTTTATTCCGCATCAACATTTTTTATTCCGAATGAACATGTATTCCGGATGAATGATTTTATTCCGGATGAACACTTATTCCGGATGAGTGTATATTCCGAATGAGTTCTTTTATTCCGGATGAACCTCTTGTTCCGAATGAACATTTATTCCGGATAAAGGCCTTTATTCCGGATGAAGCTATTTATTCCGGATGAAGGGATTTATTCCGGATGAACATGTTTATTCCGAATGAAGGGTAATATTCCGGATGAGCTGTTTTTCATAGTTTTGTAATTTTTGTGTTTTTATTCATCTGGCTTTACTTTTCACGCCTTTTTACTTAGTTGCACTTTTAAGTTTACTTGCCTTTAGTTTTATTTCAAGTTTACATTTTAAGCCTTGCCTTAGTTTATTTTTAGTTGCGTTTTAAGTTTACGTTATTTACTTTTATCGCTTTAATTTCTCGCTTTATTTACGTTTTATTTACTTTGCCTTTACATTTTAAAGTTTTCATTTTTATCTTTCCTAGTCTTTATTTTTAATTAGTGTAGACAACGACAACAATTCTATTTCTTTTCCACCAGGAACAATTGAGTCACACATTTAACCAGTAATCAATTCGAGGAGATCGGACGATAATATTTTCTTACTAGCTAAAAGCTTGTAAATACAAGGCATTGAAAGCTGAGCTGATGAAGCTAAATCAAAAGGCTGATGATGCAGCCAAGAAAAAGGAGATAAAAAAAGACTGAGAAAAGGTCTAATTGCTGCATCTTTTGACTAGGATGATGAACCTCTCACATCTGAAAATGAAACCACTACCACTGTTAGAGCCTTCATGGTTGTTGCTGAAGATGAACCATCAGTTGGCAAAAGTGAAGCTAGATTTGGCCAATGGGTTGACATCACCATAAAAAAGGTACAAAGATTGCTCAATGTGTCTCAAGGTCAGGACAGAGACCATGTCCTTTAATATACTCTGTTGAATAAATTTCATAACTTAAAATAGGATTTAAACTTTAGTCAATCTGAAATAACCAATCTCAAACCTTCCATTGGTCTTTCTAATCAACTTTAAAATGAAGTGAGTAGACTCTCTTCTGAAAATGAGTCTTTGACTAATGAAAATGAAGAGCTTAAAAACACCATTGTCAAATGGAACAAAGCTCAATTTACTGTGGAAGACATTGTCTTTGAAAATATACCAAGGAATATTGTCTAGGCTATTGGGGGAAGGGAAGGTATAAAAATCACATACATGTGTCCAAAGTCAAATTTGTCCCTTCAGATGAACAATCTCCAAAAACACCTCTATGGTTGAGAATGACTCTAAGAAAGAGTCTGAGGAACTCAGCCCCCTTCCTGCCCTACCAAAACTTGTTAGGGCTGATCCTTCTGACTCTATACTTGGTCCAATACCAGCCACCAAAGCCTCTGATCTTCCAAATAATGTCAAACCATCAACCATAGATGTTGAAAAACTCCATAAAAAGGTGTTTGTGGCTAAGGAACCTAAAGTGACCAAACCAAATCTTTCCTCTGAAGAGCTATCACCCACCAAGAAACTTCTTCTTACCATAATGAAAGAAGTTAAAGGTTTCAAAGAACAAATCAAACCTCTGTGTGACAACTCATCTATTAGTTCTCGTGGTGAAGGAACCAACAGTAGCTCAAAAGGAAGGACTGTGTTCAGACCTTGCAAACATTGTGGGTTCAAGAATCATATGTCTGAAAATTGTTCAAAGAAACCTAAATGTATCACATGTGAGTCTACTAAACATAACTCCAGAGAACATGAGGAGATCATTGATGTCCAACAGGCCAAACTTAAAATAAGATCGAAAACTCCTCACAAGTCCTCTAGGAGACCTGAATCTAGACCTAGAGCCTCTCCTCAGAGACTCAGACCCTCTCTTCCTTTCAAGTACTATGGCTTTTATGATCATCACTCTGATGAGTGTGAACACTATCCAGGATGTGAAATATGTGGTAGTATGCATAATGAAACCAGAGACTGCAACCAAAAAGGGGGATAAAGGAACCAAAGACGACCTAATGTCGTTGGTCAGCGACATAATAGGCCCACTAAAAAGTGGGTTCATCATCGAAACTAATTTGCTTTGATTATACCTATGCAAGAACATTTGAAGAATTATGTTTGGTATCTGGACAGTGGTTGCTCCAAACACATGACGGGGGTTAAACAATATATTCATAGATATAAACGGGAGTCTAGTCCTAAGGTAGTCTTCGGAGATGACTCCTCAGGGGCTATTGAAGGATATGGCTCAGTGAATTGTAATGAAATCACCTTCACGATGGTCGCTTATGTCAATGGACTGAAGCATGACTTAATCAACATCAGTCAACTCTGTGATGCTGGTTTCAAAGTTTTGTTCACCAAGATCCAAGGAACAATATGTAATCAAAATGATGATGTTGTTCTAGTTGTACCAAGAAGAAGGAATGTGTATGTTATTGACATGACATCATGTCAAGAAGGAAACAACATATGTCTCTTTGCTAAATCCTCTGATAGTGAAAATTGGCTCTAGCATAAGAGTCTATCTCACCTTAACTTCAAAAATATCAACAAGCTGGCCAAGAATGATTTAGTTGCTGGACTTCCCTCTCTGACCTTCTCCAAAGACATGCCATGTTCAGCATGTGAAAAAGTAAAGCACCACATAGCCTTATTCAAAACCAAACAATCATTCTTCATCAATAAGTGCCTCCATCTTCTTCATATGGACTTATTTGGACCAGTAAAACCTTAATCACCGAATCAAAACAAATACACTTTAGTTATTATTGATGAATTCTCTAGATTCACTTGGGTATTCTTTCTCCAAAGAAAAAGTGAAGCAGCTGATCGGATCATGTCTTTCATAAGAGAAATTGAAAACTTCCATGGCTGCATAGTTAAGGCTATCAAAAGTGATAATGGCATTGAATTCAAGAATCATGCCATGGAAGCTTTTTGTGATGAGAAAGGTATATCACAAGTGATAGTTTCGGGGATATTTCACCCCGCTCCCTATCTAATACCATGATAATCCCTCTTGAGTCGATCCTCCTCAGCTTTCGGGAAAAACTGACCCAAAACCAACTCCTTAAACTGTGCCCAAGTCAAGCCAGTAACCCAGTCGTCACCCCCGTTCGACTGCTTAAGTGCCTTCCACCATGCCAGCACGTCTCCTTTAAACTTGTAACAAGCTAATCTCGCCTTAAAGACAGGGTCGCATCCCATAGCGTCGAAAATCTTCTCAATGTGAGCGATCTAGCTCTCAGCCTCAGATGGGCTGTCAGTCTGCTTGAATGATTTTGGTCACTGCTTATTGAACCTTTCCAACCATGTGATCAGGGTAGCTAGAGGTGGAGGAGGAGGATTCTAATTCTGGTGAGGGTGTTGATTGTGGTTGGCTTGCACCTCGGCCCAAATCTCATTCCTCAGTTGAGGAAGCAAAGCTTGAAGAGTAGCTTGGACTGCTGCATTCAGTTGTTCTTGTTCACCTGTGAGAACCATCTGACAGTATAAAACAAAATTCAATGATTAATCTGATTAGACATAATATAATCATGATTTTTTTATGTATACAATAGTGTATGAAGGCATAACCAACGAAAATGACATAAGTTTGGGTGAACGCCTATGGGTCGGTCCACCAAAACAAAATTGACATGACGAGGATGAACGCCTATGGGTCGGTTCATCAAAACAAAATGACACAAGCTAATGTGAACGCCTATGGGTTGGTTCACCAAGCAAAATAATTCGAACAAAAGCACATGCAACTAAGTATGGCCAATCCTATATCAACCATTACTTAGTCAAAATTTCTACAACAATGGTACATGAAACAAATGCATGAAAACAACTGTCAGTTTTAGGAAGACACTGATGACTACCCACTAGTCACAGGACAAGTTTTTAGAGCCTACAGGTCGAAACCTGGCTCTGATACCATAATTGGAACACCCCATTTTGATAAATGGAATATCACATGATAACTATGGCGTGTCATCAAAGCATGTAAGGTAAATGTCTAAACATTAAATGACCATAAGAATACCGGGAACAAACATCAATAATCCAACATAAGCTCACACACGTGAATATAAGTACTAAAATGAAAGGACTAAACTGTTGGGTCCACTAGATATGGATCTTGCAGCCTGTTAAGGATGGTGAACGACTTCTGTAATCACAAGTCTATTCACAGAGAGAGTCTAGATGAATCACATAGTATAAGTGCGGAATACAAATACTATGAACAAGAAGAAACAGAATAACTATAATTACTTGATCCTTACTAAGGATTTCTAATATAAATATAAACTAGAATAATGTTTGATGAAGGTGTGTTTAACCCTTCTACATATGGTTCCGTTTATACTACAAGGAAACCCTAATACATCATTAAGCCAAAACGTGTAATTTTGATATGCATATCCGTTCCTAACATATCTCATGCATATCCTAACAAACTACTCAAAATAATAAAGTTTGACTTTCTAAAGGCCATGAACACGTGTTGCTCCTACTACTACTAGGACCAGGAGGAACTACATACCTCCTAGCATACCTATTACAAATAACTATTCCAAAGGTCCTAACAATCCTCCCATAAACTTGAATTTGACTTGTTGAGTTCAAGTTTCTTGGTAGATCTTGCAAAACAGCTTGAAGATTGGAACATCAAAACAAACAGCAGCATCATAACCATCAGCATGAACAACATAAAGACTGCTGCAACAAGTAACACCAAAATATTCTTAAAAGCTTGAAACAAATTTGCACCTTGTTGAATCTTCACAACAACATGAGCAGATTTTATGAGCCTTTATCAAGTAGCTGTTCACTCTTGGGCTAGCCAGTCTTTATGGTGGAATAAGCATCACCCTGGGAGACCAAAACCCAGCCCAACTCTTAGAACGTGAATCAATGGTGAGTGGGAGACCCTGATGATTTTGGGCAAATCATCATAGCCGTCAACGGATTTGATATGTCTTTACCAGAAGTCGTACTCTTTTGGACTCGCCAACTCTTAGCAATTAAGCATCGGTGAGCTGAAAACCCTATAGCTTTGAGCAAGCTATTACAGCTATCAACGGATTTGATATAGATCTTTACCAAGAGCCGTACCCCCTTGGACTAGCCACTTTTCAGTCTAGAACCATGGCAAGTGAAAACCATCCAATTTTAGGTAACCTGGAAACCATCAACGGATTTGATAATCACACCAGAGTCGTACCCTCATGGTGAATAAACTCTTTCTTGTCTGTGAAACATGGTGAGTTGAGCATCATTTGTTGTGTGGACCAGGTACAACACCAGAAGTAACCCCAAAACAGCTCAAGTGTGAAAATATCAAGTGAAAAACAATGCATGATGGAAAAGTATAAGCAGATATTATATTATGTACAAGTTTGAAATTCCATCACATGTTTAAAGTATAAGCAGATATTATATAAAAAGTATATATATATATATTTAATATATATATATATATATATATATATATATATATATATATATATATATATATATATATATATATATATATATATATATATATATATATATATATATATATATATATATATATATATATATATATATATATATATATATATATATATATATATATATATATATATATATATATATATATATATATATATATATATGTATTAATATTTATTAACTATAATGTGAGTCACCAATCACTGTACAGATTGGTGAAAAGAATGTTAGTATAACACAAGAATAGAAGAACCATACCAATCACTTACCAAAAGCTGCAAGCTTGTCTGCATGTAACCGAGCTTGAATACCTTCAACCAAGGTAGTAGCCATGGTAGACGCATTTCCAGAAGGAGCATTAGATATCTGCAGATGACAATCCATCATAGCCTCTATGGTAGCAATCGTCAGTGGATACTCCATATCCGTAAGCATAAACACCACAACACCAGTCTCAAGCTCCAACACATGAACCCCACAACAAGCATACAATTTCCACCTCTTGATCACCCAGCGAGGTTGATCTTTCCATACACCAGAATGAGGAGAATCAGGAGGGAATCTAACATCAGCTTCAAATCACCCCAGATAGTCAATCCAGGCTAGTTGGGCAACTCACTCAGAGATTGAGGAATCTCAGCATCCACCAAACCATATAACAACATAAGATCACGACGCTCCACCCATGTCAAAATGTTTTGCAGTCCCGAGACATAGCGAGCATAACCATCACTGGTCGTAATCTTATGAGTGAATGTACCACGAACAATAGAGGATGGCCTAACCTCCCAAGCGACAACCCAACCCGTACCCATGTGCAACTCTGTCTCACTATCCGAAGCAACATCAATGAGATTTGCAGGATCTCTTTTCTCAAACGGAACAGACTTTCCATGACGAGCCTTCTTCCTCCTAATAGAACGACGAGGTGAAGGGACACCAGAAGAAGATTCAACCTTGACCTTTCCAGCAGCAGTAGCATCAGCAGTAGTAGACGCAAAGTCCTTATCAACCATAGGATCAGATTTTGCTGCACCAACGGATGAGGTAGGTAGTGGTTCAGTCACATGTGTTAATGTTTGCTCCACAACAGGAGTAACAGGGGTGGGATGAGTAGCAGGAGTGGTAGTAGCTTCATTGGTGGTGGTAGTATGAACCTGAGAGTGAGTGGGATGAACAGCCGAAGTTGTGGTAGTAGGAACAGCAGTAGAAGTAGCATCAATAGATGGAACAGCAGAAGTATCCTTAGGAACACCAGACGAAGAAGTATGAGCAGCAGCAGGCTGAGAAGTGTGAACAACACTTAGAGGAGGGCGATAAATAAAGCGTTCAGGGACCGGTATGTTTTGACGCTTAATCATCTTTGTGTATAGATCTTTAAGCTCATCAAAGGACAACCCCCTAACCCGTTCCCAAGTCCATCCAACATGAAAGTAAGCAGCCGACTGATTCTTAACATACTGCTGCATCAACTTCCTCTCCTCTGTTCTCGACATAGGTCTGTTACGGTGCTTTCACGAAGCTGAGCAGCAAGAGACAACTGTTGTTTTCTCATCAAATCCATTGCCCGTAGAATACAATTATGTTGATTCACATCAGCTCCCAAAATATCTCTGAAGTGCGAGTAATCAGAAGTAAGAATGGTAAGCACTCTCATCCAGTCATTGTCATCTCAATGCATGGCATCATGCCTCAACTGCTCATGCCTCTGCTGTTAAAGGGCTTCATCCTTAGCCCTAGCTTGTTGATCAATCTCCTCTTGCAGTCGCTGTGCAGCCTCTTCCCCCAACCTCTCTTCCTCTATTTGTCTGCGAGTACGCTTCCTTGGAGGAGAAGGTGCATCTGTCATAGGGGCTTTGCCCTGTTGGGAATAAAATATGGGTCAGTTCACTAGACGCTGATAAGAAGAATGCCAACGCTGATAAGAAGACATTGAACGCTGACAACCAAGCGTTGACATTGAAGAAGTCAACGCTGATAGCCTTGAATATTGACACTGATGGAATATCTTCATATTTATCTTGTTTATTTGTTTCTTTATTTATGTATGGTAAAGATAAGCACAAAATTGTATTTTCTATTATTATCTTTACCTAGAATAGTTGATTCGTAGCTTATTGTACAAGACTTCTTGTTCTATAAAAGAAGGTCTTTTAGGTTAAAGTCATATATCAGTTTTCATAGTATTCGCAAGTTAAACCTTTCATTGTAATCAACACGATTATTCTAATACAAGTGAAAGTTTGTTTAACATCATTGTGTTCTAGATCAAGTGTTAATTCCGCATAACACTTTGTTACTTTATTCATAAGAAAAGGTTTCTCTATGTGTAGTACTTGATCTAATCTCGTATACACAAAGCTTAATCGATCTAAGTTTGGGATCAACAAGTGGTATCAGAGCTTGTTGAGAAACTTTTGATCTTTAAGTAACGCAGAACCCTAAAACACCAAACCCTAAAAACCCTAAAATTCTCAAAACCTTAAAAATATCATGTCTGGCACAAATCAACCTCCTGCTTTGCTACAAAACAACTTCTCAAACCCTAGTATCAAAATTCCCATGTTTGATGCCAGGAACTTTGAGCTTTGGAAGTCCAATTTTGAGCAATACATAGCTATTCATGACTACACTCTTTGGGAAATTATCGAATATGGGAACACATTCGATAAAGCAGCAAAGATTACTGCTGCTATTGCTACAAGGACAGCTGTTCCTAATTGTCCTGAATCTAATAAGGTGGAAAAGCCTGAAGATGGGAGAGCTGTTGCTGTTGAAGATATAGCCAAGAAGAGGGTGGACATGAAAATCTTGAATATCTTGAAACATGCCCTAGGTCATGAGAATCAGCACAAGTACAAACGATTTGAGTCAGCAAAAGAGCTTTGGGAAGCTCTTGAAGTAGCACATGGTGGCAATGCCGACACAAAAGAAGAAAAGAAGAAGCAACTATTGCATGAGTATGCTGTCTTTAAAGCTCAACCTAATGAGAATCTCAGCAGTGTGAGAAGTAGACTTCTTGACATCACAAGTCAACTTTCCTTCATGGGAAAACAGATTGATGACCCTGAATTGAATGCTACTTTTCTCAAAAGCCTTGGTGATGTATGGAAGATTGAGACAAGATCTATTCTTGTCAATAATACTCACAAGACTTCCAGGTTTGATGACATCTTCAACAAGTTAAGACTGTTGGAGAATGAATGGCAATTGGAAAGTGATACTAAATCTTCCAGCAGCAACATGGCCTTCTTTTCACAAAGTGAAGGCCAATTTGATTCCATGAACTTCTATGGACATTCAGCAACTGGATCTCAAGGTGTCAGCGCTGGATGTCAATCTGTCAGCGCTGGATCATATCCTGTCAACGCTTTGTACTCAAGCGCTGACACACACAATCATGGCGCTGATAGAATTAAACCTGCTGGTTTTGATCTAGACACTGTGTGTGCGTTCATTGCTTCTTTGCCCAGTGATTCAAGAATCACATATGAAGATCTTGAGCAGATAAGTGATGAACAATTGGAAGAGATGGACATCAAGTGGACTATGGCTCTTGTAAGTTTAAGAGCAAACAGGTTCAATAAAAGGTTCAAGAAGAAGATGACCTTTAATGCTAAGGATGTTGCTGGATTTGACAAGTCCAAGGTTGAGTGCTACAACTGTCATAGGATGGGGCACTTTATGAGGGAATGTAGATCTCCAAGAAGATCTGATGCTGGGAAGCCTTCTAGCCAAATGATTAAGAGCCCAGATCCCAAGGCCATGGTTGCTGTTCAACAAATTGATGGTGTTGGTGAATGGGATTGGAGCTGGATGGCTAAGAATGAGGAAGAGGACAGAGCTTTGGTTGCTGAAGTTAAAGAAGAGCATGCTGAATATGCTCTCATGGCACACTCCTCCTCCTCATCAGATAATGAGGTATATGATGATGCTTTCTGTTCTAAGGGTTGTCGTTTAAATACTGAGAAATTAAAACAAGAGATAGTTAAATTATTAGATGAGGCAAGTACTGAAAGATGCAAAGTATCTAATTATCAAATTGCTCTTACCCAAACAGAAAAGACAGTTGCTGAGTATAAGAAAATGGAGTTTGATTTAAAGGATCAAATAAACATCTTAAAACATGAGTTATTTCAGAGTAAAGATGTGCAAGATATAGTAAATAGGGTTAATCTTGATTTGATAGCTCAGTTAGAGGAGGCTAACAAAAACAAAGATAATGTGAGTCTTAAAATCCAGAGATTTGATAAGGCCACACAATCCCTAGGAGAGTGTGTTAGTAAACAAAGAGACTCTAAGGATATGAGTGGGATTGGGATGAATAATTATACTGTTGTTCCACCACCAGCTGGGGATTTCTATGGTGTCCAATCAAAGGACTTATCTTGGACTGGCTTGCCAGAATGCCAAGAGGAGGAATTCATTCCTCCACCTAGAGTGACTTCCCCAGTTGAGGAATATCAGCAAAAGCTGACTGACCTAGAAGAGTGGAAGAAAGCTAACCACACTTTGTTTGTTAAGGGAGGGTTGTTGTGTGAAAGTCCAAATGAGCCCACACCAATCACAAAACCAATTGATGATCCTAAACCTATTAAGATCACACACCCTACCACTGGCAAAGCTGTTGACCTTGGCCCACAAGCTGTTAGAAAACCTAGTGTTAAATATGCAGAGATGTATAGGAATACTAGGTCACCAAAAAGCCAAGTTAGTAACCATGGAACAGGCTTCTTTGCTTCTAGACCTAAGACTATGTCTAGAAAAGCTTGTTACACATGTGGTAGCTTTTCACATTTGGCCTACAAATGTGTCAACGCTTCCAATGTCAATGCTGACAGGAACCATTTCAGCGCTGACAAAAGTCAACATAGGTCAAACACTGTCAGACCCAATACCTTTGTGAACAAAAGTTCACAAGTTGTTAGACCAGCCCCATTCTTTTCTAGAGGGTCTAACACACAAGGCCTAAGACCTTTTCAAAAGTCAAACACTTGGTCAAATAGGCAATGGGTTCCTGTAGCAAACCCTAGGTTCAACGCTGATAAGAGTAATCGGGGCGCTGACAAGAGAAATTTCAGCGCTGTTAGAAACACTGCTAAACCTAGGTATTTGCAACCACAGGGAAATAGGTCTAAAGCTTCTACTAGCTTAACATGGAGACCAAAACAAGACCAAAACCCTAATTTTACTGGTGTTTCTATGACATGCAACAGGTTTCATTATATTTCAAAGGCATTGTCAACACCAATGGGGGTTAACTGGGAATTTCATTCAAACAGGGATGAAAATGGGGTTGTTATGAGAACCAAGTCTGTTCTTGTTGAACAACCAAATGAATCCAAGTCTTCCAAGGCTTGGGTTCCCAAAGAAAACTAATGTGTTTTCTTTATGTGCAGGGCATTCAGAAGAAGATCAATGATTATGGATACTGGGATAGTGGATGCTCAAGGCACATGACAGGAAAGGAAGACTATCTGACCAATTTCTCTCCTATTCAAGATGGTGATAAGGTATACTTTGGAGGGGGCTATGGAAAAATCACAGGAAAAGGAACCCTTGTCACCAACAATCTAAGATTTGAGAATGTCTTCCTGGTAAAAGATCTGGATTATAATTTGTTTAGTGTATCACAAGTGTGTGATAACAAAAATAAGGTTCTTTTCACAGATACTGAGTGCTTGGTGTTAAGCAAAGATTATAAGCTCCCTGAGGAGAAATACATAGATTTTAGAACACCAAGGCATAAAGACATATATAATGTGAATCTTAATGGAATTAAGGTAAATAATAAAATGTCATGTCTGTATGCTAAAGCCTCAGTAGATGAAAGTAATCTTTGGCACAGGAGACTAGGGCACATAAACTTTAAGAATATTAATAGACTTGTGAGGCTTAGTTTAGTTGATGGTTTGCCTGAAAAGGCTTTCCACAATGACCACTCTTGTGTTGCATGTCTTAAGGGCAAGCAGCACAAGGTCTCATTCAGGTCTAAACAGGTGCACTCTAGTTCTAAACCTCTTCACTTATTGCATATGGACCTCTTTGGTCCAACTAATATAGAAAGTTTGAAGGGTAAATCATATTGTTTTGTTATTACTGATGATTACTCCAGGTTTACATGGACTTTCTTTTTAGCCAAGAAAAGTGAAACTGCCCTAAGTCTGATTAATTTCATTACCCAGATTGAAAAGAAGAATGGTAATGAGGTCAAAATTATTAGAAGTGACAATGGGGGTGAGTTTAGAAATCAGTTGTTGGATGATTTTTGTGCCAAGAAAGGGATTACTAGGCAGTTTAGCATAGCTAGAACTCCACAGCAAAATGGAGTTGCTGAAAGGAAGAATAGGACCCTTATTGAAGCAGCCAGAACCATGTTGGCTGATGCCCACTTTCCTATAGCCTTTTGGGCTGAAGTTGTTAACACAGCTTGTTATGTTCAAAATAGGGCATTGGTCAACAAGATACATAATAAGACACCTTATGAATTACTTTGGGGAAGGAAGCCAAATATTGGTTTTCTAAAGCCTTTTGGATGTCATGTAGTTGTTCTAGAAACTAGTGAGGCCCTAGGTAAATTTGATTCAAAAGGTGATGAAGGCTACTTCATGGGTTATTCAGTGCAGAGTAAAGGATATAGGGTTTACATTAAAAAGGAAAAACGTATACTTGAAAAAGTACATGTTAGGTTTTTAGAAAGTAAACCTAGTGATCCTGAGAGTGGTCCAAATTGGTTGTTTGACTTAGAACCTTTATCTAGAGCTTTAAATTATATGCCTGTTACTGATCCAGACATTGTGAAGGTAACTTCAAGTGTTTTGGAAAAGAGAATTGGTAATGTTTCAGGTATACAGGTTGCTAAGGAGGATGGACCACCAGCAGTTGAATCATCTCCCACACAAGAATATGTTACACTTCCTATATGGACAGATGAGTATTATGCTGCTGCTACTGTTGCAAGGAAAGATAATGGTGGTGTTCAAATACCACCAAATACAAACATGCATGATTCTTCAGGCGCTGACAAAGGGAAATCAAGCGCTGACACGACCAATTCAGACGCTGATGGCTCCAACGCTGACAACAACAGTTCAAGCGTTGTTAGCCCAAACGCTGACAAACAAGGATCAGACTTTGGAGACACCTTTACACAGCTTTTCTCTTCTCATTTTGAACAAGGTGGACCTTCCAATGTTCATGAAGGGATTTCTGTTGATCAAGAAGAATCTGAGGAAGAAGATATTGGCAACATGGAGCGTGAAGTTGAGGACACCAGACTTTTTGAAGGAGGAGTTCTCACTTCAACAGCTAAGGATCACCCCACATCTCAAATTATTGGTGATGTTATGGCTCCAGTTCAGACAAGAAGATCCCATCAAGGTCTTGGTGGATTTATTGCCAATATACACAAGAAGGTTGATACCCCTCTTGTACAAGCATGTTTGTTTGCCTGTTTTCTGTCACAGGAAGAACCCAAGAAGATTTTTGATGCTCTCAAAGAACCAAGTTGGGTGGAAGCAATGCAGGATGAGCTTCACCAATTTGCTATACAGGATGTTTGGGAGCTGGTTGATTGTCCTAGGTATGTGAGACCAATTGGGACAAGGTGGGTTCTAAGGAACAAGAAAGATGAAAGAGGCATTGTGGTCAGAAACAAGGCACGTTTGGTAGCTCAGGGATATACACAAGAGGAAGGAATTGATTATGAAGAAGTTTTTGCACCAGTTGCAAGAATTGAAGCTATAAGAATTTTTCTAGCTTATGCCTCTTGTATGAATTTTACTGTTTACCAAATGGATGTGAAGAGTGCTTTCCTCTATGGGACAATTGTCGAGGAAGTATATGTCATGCAACCTCCTGGTTTTGAAGATCCTGAAAATCCAGACAAGGTTTATAGAGTGAAGAAAGCAATGTATGGACTTCATCAAGCCCCAAGAGCATGGTATGGTACATTGTCCACCTACTTGGTGGAAAATGGTTTCAAAAGGGGCACCATAGATCAGACACTATTTACAAAGAAGAAAGGAAAACATGTGTTGCTTGTACAGGTCTATGTTGATGATATCATTTTGGGTCTACTGATTCAAAAATGAGTGAGGATTTTTCCAAGCTCATGACAGATAAATTCAAGATGAGTGCAATGGGTGAGATGAACTTCTTTCTAGGGTTACAAGTTCAGCAGAAAGAAGATGGTATCTTCATCTCCTAAGACAAGTATGTAGCTGAAATCTTGAAGAAATATGGTTTTTCTCCACATGAAAAGGAGGCTTCCACTCCTATGGATAGACAACACCCTTGGGGAAAAATTGGAGCTGGAAAGGATGTGGATGTTAGGCACTATAGATCAATGATTGGATCATTGATGTATCTTACAGCCTCAAGACCTGACATCATGTTTGCTGTGTGTGCATGTGCACGCCATCAAGTGACTCCCAAAGAATGTCACCTTTTTGCTGTGAAGAGAATTTTTAGGTACCTAAGATGTTACCCAGATCTTGGATTGTGGTACCCAAAAGATTCTCCCTTGGATCTTATTGCATATTCAGACAGTGATTATGGTGGTGACAAGTTTGATAGGAAATCCACAACTGGTGGATGCCAATTTCTTGGGAGCAGATTAATATCTTGGCAATGCAAGAAACAAACAGTGGTGGCAAACTCTACAACTGAAGCAGAATATGTGGCTGCAGCTGCTTGTTGTGGACAAGTCTTATGGATTCAGAACCAGCTGTTGGATTATGGGTATAATTTTATGCATACCAAGATTTTTGTAGACAATAACAGTACTTTATGCATTATTAAAAATCCTGTACATCATTCTAAAACCAAACACATAGAAATTAGACATCATTTTATAAGAGATTGCTTTGAGAAAGGTTTAATACAACCAGATAGGGTAGACACAGAAGATAATGTGGCTGATTTATTAACTAAACCTTTTGATGCTGGAAGATTTCAATATTTGGTAACAAATATTGGAATGGTTAATCTCACTTAATATGTGTTTTTGGAATGTTTTTGTAAAAGTATGTACAGGATAATGCATTGTTATTGGTCTTTGTGATAATTTAGATTTTCCACATTATTTTTCTAACACTGACAAAGGTAAATGCAACGCTGTCAAGTGTTATTTTGCCGTTGTTGGAGATATTATTGTCTAACGCTGACAAGAGTTCCTTCAACGCTGATAAGTGTTGTCGGGACGCTGTCAGCAACAAATGTTAGTTTTTGTGGTTTTCATCTAAATGTGCAGGTAATGGTAGCTTTATGCCATTGGATACAGAGTTGCTTATGGATCTTTGAAGCGCTATTTGGACATGTTTTGTTTATGGATGATGGTTGGAATATTTATATTCCTATCTTGACATAAATTTTTAATGTTCATATATATTTTGAGAACTCATGTATCATAGTTTAAGGGGAGGTTTAAGGAACCTTTAGGACTCTTGGGTATTCTTATAATACTCTCATCACAATTATAGATAGTGTCCACAGGTGAGTATGGGTTAGTTTTACTAAACCATGAGGCACTGTAGCATGCAAAGGTGACAATCTATGCATGCTGCCAAGACACTTTTGGCCTAGACTTGGTTGTGGTCTGATGGGAGACTTGGGAATACTTTGGATATGGGTTTCCTGGGAGTTACAAAGAATTTTATGAAATAACTTTGTTGGTAAGTATTTTGGTTAGCAAGGGACTCTAGAGGACATTTGTGTCTATCTTGCTTATGCAAGTGTGCATAAATGGACAGTGCTTGCCACCCAGTAATTATTATCAACTTGTAAGATATTTCCCTTAGGATAAATTACTTTGTTAAGGTCTTTTTCTTTTTAAATATTTTTATTTTTAGACGCTGACAAGTTTTTCTCCAAACGCTGTTACGTCCAATCGTGACGCTGACAAGGCTTTAGGCAAACGCTGACAAGAAAATATAGCCGTTGGGCGCTGATGGGCTATTTTTGACCGTTGACACCTAGTGGGCCCTACCCAGTTGTTATTTTTGACTAATCTTTGGCCGTAATTTTGGGGAGAAGTTACTTTTAATTAATGCATGAGATAAGTTATATTTGATTCAAGATTTTCATGATTGCTCTTTGAATATAACCGCCTCATTTTTGACCAATCAAAATCATGTATCTCTCCTATAAATTTGGCTAATCTTTTTATTCTGGGTATTCATATTTTCTTGTCTAACACTTTTTCTCCTAGATTTTTCCCATATCACATAACCTAAACAGCTTTCAATCATGGCACCCAAATTCAACTCAAAGAATTTAACATTGGAGTTCAAGAGCCAACACAATATGGTAGCTTACTTGACTGCTGATGATGCTTTATTTCCTCAGTATTCACAGATGGTGGCATTTTTAAATGCATCTTCATTGAGGTATGCACTTTCTCATACACCATTAGTCCCTGTCGCACACATTAGACAGTTTTGGAACAATGTTAGTTCCACAACAACTAATGGAGTGACCACATTAACATCTACTGTTCATGGAAGAACATGGGTGGTCACTGAAGCTTTGGTTCGCCAAGCTTTGCGTCTTGATGACGCTGATGGTGTGACTACCCTTGCCATTGCAACAATAGAACAGGGTCTTAGGGAATTGGGTTATCCTATTCCTGCTGATGTCACTTTAAATAAATATCATAAGCAGGAATTTCCCTCTGACTGGAAATATTTGATACATGTCCTTTTACAATGCTTAAGTCCAAAATGTACTTCTTTTAATGAAATAAACAGGTCAATAGCAAGTGCTTTGGTTTGTATAACACGTGGGCTTAAGTATAATTTTTCAAAAATGATTTTTGAAGGGATGTTTAAAAACAAGGGAAGTAAAATGACTTTGGCTTACCCTAGATTTTTGCAAATGGTCTTTGATTTACAAGAATATTGTTCTAGGGATCATGACACTTTTTATGAGATCCCTAAACAACAGAAAACCATTTTTGCTAAAATGAGCTCCACCAATGAATCCATACCTCTTACCCAACCAATGCTTGAAGTAATTCAGGCTGCACAACCACAACCAGACCCTGAACCCCAACTTGAGCCTATTCATGAACCATCACCTTCACCAGAAAACATGGACATTGACCAACCCAGCGCTGACACTCAAAATGTGGGCGCTGACACAGCCAATCCCAACACTGATACACTTCCTGACCAATCCCAAACACCCCTTAATCAACCCACACCCACACAATCTACTTCATCTTCCACCCCATTACAATCTAGGTTGACTAAACGCCAAAGGGTTACTGGAGTGTTCTCCTCTAGTGATCCTAGCCTTGTAGCAGAGAGAACCACCTCCACAAGTGTGGCTGGTGAAATGGGTGAGGCTGGGGCTATTGACACAGGCTTAGATGCTGGTCAAGACAGTCCCAACATCATTAAGACCTCATCCATGCCCCATGATCCTATTTTGGGAGGTCAAATCCCCATTCTAGCTGAGGGTAGATTGGAACCTATGACAATAATTGAATTGACGGCGGCTGTCATTAGCTTGCAAAAGCAAAATGACAGTCTTGTACAAACTGTCAACAAACAGGGACGAGAACTCCAAGTTTTGAGGGAGAGGGTAACTGTTTTGGAGAATCCAAGTAGCAGGAGTCTAATGGAGGAATCTTCCAAAGGGGAGGATAAAGAGGAAGAGGATGAGGAGGATGAGTTGATTCACACAGCTAGTGAAAAGAGTTCAGAAAAGAGTTCACAATTTAGTGAATCTTTGCAGATTGCTGAAGCTCTCACCAACTTGAAGAAGCACCCAGTTGTTGATACATCCAAGGTGACACCAAAGAACTTGGAAGGATCTTTCAAAGAAACATTGGGCGCTGATACAGGTTTGGACGCTGACACATCCAGCGCTGATAAAGGTAATCGTGGCGCTGATAGGAGCAACTTGGACGCTGACAAAGTTGCAGGTGGTGTTGATGTATTCCAGCCATCAACAATCATCAAAGATGTGTCCACACAGGTTTCTTCTTCTACTTTACCAATTATTGATCCAAAAGACAAAGGTAAAGGTATTTTGATTGAAGAAGATGTTCCAAAGAAAGATGCAGCCCAAATAGCATTTGATGAACAGTTGGCTGCACAACTTGTGGAAAGAGATTTGAAGAGGAGTAGAAGATCACCATTTGTTGTTTCTGAGAGTGAGGAAGAAAGTGGTGATGATAAAGGAGGTGATAGCTCAGATTCAAGTATTCAAATTATTGAAGATCCAGAAAGGCTTGAATATGGGGATGAGCTAGCAAAGGAAAGGTTGAGTGAGTTGAAGAATCAGATTGATTGGGACCTACCAGAAATCACCAAAATGTACCATGCTTGGGAAGACAAGGTTATGGACAACCCAGGTATGAGTTTATCAGATCAAATTTGGGGGTTAGAAGTTCTGCTTAGGGTACAAGCTGACATAAAGGTGATTATGAGGTTTAATGCACAAGAGGTCAAAACCTGGCTCAAAAGAGATAGAAGGAAGTTGTACTATAAGTTGCTTAGATGTCATCAGCCTAATTGGACATCAAAGAAGTTGCTGGCCTTATCTTTTGAGGAACTAGAGTATAGGGCACATCCTATTTGGAGGAAGGTGCAAGAACAGAATGTCTACCAGTTTCTTTCAGAAGAAAGAAAACAAGAGCTTGCAGAGGAGATGCAGATTCAAAAGGAAATAAGGATTGCTCAAAGACCAGTGAAGAAAGGAGATCCTTTCCAATTTCCTAAAGACATGGATGTGTATTTTCCAACTGAAGGTGTTATAAGGAAGCATCTCAAGCTTTCTCCATTAGAAGCTTCAGATTTGGTAAATGTAGTACCTCTAGATGACAGAAATCCAATCATCAGTTTTGATGAAGATGAGTGTGGATTTTGGAAGATTGGACGATTTGGAAAGGAGGTACATACTTTCACTTCAGTTATTTCTATATTTGCAAGCATAGACAGGGAAGACTTGGTGCATCTATGGAGGTTAATAGAGGCCAAGTATACAGCTGAAGCACCTACTTCAGCTAATGGAATAAGACTTTGGAACACATTTATGACTTTGTGTGGTCCAAACGAAGCAGATCCTGCCATTTGGAAGGATCTTGAAGATGATCTCAGTAATCTTCATTGGAGGCTATATTCTACTTGTGGTGTATTTCATATGAGCTCTACAAAGTTTTCAGAGTATTTACTTGTGGATGCTGACTATTTCTTGTCCAAAGAAGTGTTGGAGAAGATGCTAGAGACACCCTTGGAGATAGATTATACTAGTGACGTGGCCAAGGACTTGATCAGATATGTTTATCACCAACATAAGAAGTTTTTGCAAGATTCCTCCTAAGCCTTTAGTTTTTATTCAGAAACTTGATCATTGGAATGGATATCAAGTTTAGGGGAGGATTGTTGGGAATAAAATATGGGTCAGTTCACTAGACGCTGATAAGAAGAATGCCAACGCTGATAAGAAGACATTGAACGCTGACAACCAAGCGTTGACATTGAAGAAGTCAACGCTGATAGCCTTGAAGATTGACACTGATGGAATATCTTCATATTTATCTTGTTTATTTGTTTCTTTATTTATGTATGGTAAAGATAAGCACAACATTGTATTTTCTATTATTATCTTTACCTAGAATAGTTGATTCGTAGCTTATTGTACAAGACTTCTTGTTCTATAAAAGAAGGTCTTTTAGGTTAAAGTCATATATCAGTTTTCATAGTATTCGCAAGTTAAACCTTTCATTGTAATCAACACGATTATTCTAATACAAGTGAAAGTTTGTTTAACATCATTGTGTTTTAGATCAAGTGTTAATTCCGCATAACACTTTGTTACTTTATTCATAAGCAAAGGTTTCTCTACGTGTAGTACTTGATCTAATCTCGTATACACAAAGCTTAATCGATCTAAGTTTGGGATCAACATGCCCTTGGGATCATGAGAAGAACCAACAGAAGGACCAGTAGAAGCATCCATTGGCTTGGGATCAGCAGGCTTAGGAATTGATGAAGGACTAGGAGGATCAAGCAAATCATCACTCGTCTTATCAGCAAAAGCAGCCCTGTCCAACATAGTCAGCCCATCCTCCTCAATATCCTCATCAGAATCAGAAAGCACAATTTTCTTCTTTTGGCGCTTCTGTTGTGACTCCAATGCTTTAATCGTGTTCGCCAATGGAAGGACAAAGTCCTGGGTGAGCTTGCGGTGCTGATTAAGATCATCTTCCAAAGAAACAACCCTCGCATAATACCTGTGCATAAGAGCTAGCAAAGAAGTTAGTGTAACAGGTTCCTCCTCTTCCCCACCAAGAGGACTTGGGTTAGGGAATATGATGAGATGGCATTTATACATGATCTCATCGTTCTTTTTGGGCTTTAAATGCATAAAAATGTCATAAAATACCATATATATGCTTGTGTTTGTTTACTTGTGTATTTTAGGTATGGATATCGTGAAAAAGACAAAAGATCACAAGATACAAGGAAAAACGGACACGAGAAACGAAGCCGTACAAAGAACCGGGCCCTAATCATGGAATATTCAACAAATACCCTTGAAGACTTGAAGACAAACAAGATTGATCCTCATTTATTGAAGAAATGACACTTAAAACCCTTGTATATTGATAATTACAAGTTTGGTCCCTTAAGTTTGTCAAAATTACACAAAAGGTCCTTCAACTTTGAAGAAATGGAAAGATTAGTCCCTCAACAATTTCAAATTGTCAATTATGGTCCCTCATCAAGCCAAAGATACATTGAAGACCTTTGAAGATCAACATTGTCCAAAATTAACCCTTGAAATATGCAAAAGTGTCAAAAATAACCCTTGAAACACTTTTTGGAAAGTTTTGTGCCAAAAATGCCAAGTTGTGAAAGTTGTTACAAAGGAAATGGGCGCTGACAGACTTTTAAACACAAATGCAAAAAGAAAGGAAGAAGAAGGGGCAAAGCTGTGCATTTGAAACATTCAAACAAGAAATGCGCCAAACACTTTTCCATCCCTACAAAACGGATCAAAATCTTTACTATTCACCCCAAGAACCCAGTTACCATCTCACTTAAACCAAAGGGTAAATCCAAATTACCCACGCTCACGTGTGATTCACACATGCAGAATCCCATCCCATACACAAAACCCTCACTCCCACTACTCCTTGGACCCTACACTCAACCTCCTTAACCAATGAAAACACAACTTGGCCTCCAAGTAAAATGACGTGGCCAAATCAACAGCATAGACTCTTTGCTTCATATCAAAGCTGAAATGAACGTCCAAGATGCATTTGAACAACTCATTCCATCAAATGATCTAGAAGGACCTAGGGCATTTAGGGAATTTCACTTCTAGGGTTTGTGAATAGTGCTAGCCTTGGCATTTGCCTATATAAAGACTCCTCAACCTATAAGAGAGCTTTGTTCTAGATTTT
This sequence comes from Glebionis coronaria, assembly GCA_025667525.1. Lineage (NCBI taxonomy): Eukaryota > Viridiplantae > Streptophyta > Magnoliopsida > Asterales > Asteraceae > Glebionis > Glebionis coronaria. Next base: position 609,077,290 of record CM046880.1, read on the forward strand.
AGCTTTTAATCTTTGTAATTACTTTTTATGAAATAAAGTTTGAATTTCTTAAAATTTTGAATTCTAATCTATTATTTATAAAAGTTTGGTGTTTGATAAGCTAAAATCTGAGTTCCATAATCTTGTTTGAAGGTTTTTGAGGCAAGGTTTTAAGTGATAAAGCTTGTGCATCAAAAATCAGAAAGTTGGTATTATTTTGATCTCACCTTTGTGGTTTGTTCTTCTTAGCAGCTTAGAAGCTGGTACTTGTTTTGCTAGTACCTAAGCTCAAACAATCTAGGGCCTGGATGTAGGTCTTAGAGGTTTGCATATTCTTCCCTTTTCATTTCCTCTTTAAGTTTCTGATTAATTGTGATTTTTGTGGATTTGTGCTTGAATCTGTGTTATTGTGCTTGATTATTGTTTATTTGGCTTGCTTTGATGTTATTGAGGTGTTATTGATCTGATTTGTGGGTAAAATCTGCATAAGCCTTTGAAAATTTGTGAAAACAAGTTTTAAAAGGGTGTTTGGGTCTACTGCATGAATTGGATTTGTGGTTTGTTAAGTGGTTGTTTTGTGTAAGCAAGTGTTGGTATCTGTTATTTGAGTGCTAGTTTTCATCTGTTTGCAGGTTTGAAGGTTTGAAACACATAAATTCATAGATTGGCTATAAAATCTTGAATACTTGGTAAAATTGGCTAGGATTTTGAGGACACCTAGATCTAAGCTTAGGCTAGGGCTAACAAGTGCTAAACCTTAGTTAATCACACCAGGGAAGAAGGATTTGAGGCTTAAAATTGGATCAAGTGTCAAATAGATCAGCAAACTTGTTTCTGCATATGTTCATTGTTCATCAGTAACTTTTTGTGCTTTGATCTTGTTGCTTGCTTTGATTCAATGTTTGATTCTTGTTGCTTTGTGTTTATTCTTAGTTTATATAGCTTGTGTATGCATCTTGTTAAGTTTGGTTGGCTTATTCTTGCTAAATCTGCTTATTAAGTGCTTAACTGCTTATTTCCATATCTGGGCTATATCTGGTGACTGTTTGGCTTATTGTGGCTTATTGTGTGAACCAAATTGTGATTTTCTTGTTGCTATTGACTCCTTGTGATTCACTAATCACAAGGGTGCCTTTGTTTCCAATTGAATCCAACCAGAACTCTCAAATAAGCTTGGTCAAATAGTCAAAGCATTGGGAACTCCTTTCCCCTACTAGTTGCCCCTGATAGTGTAAAACTGGTGTCAGCTTATCACTAAGCTATAATAGCTTATTTTAACCTGCAACAACTTTGTTTTTGTAATAGGTGTTCATTATTTGACCCATTTGTTCATACTGGAGCATTTGGTGGGTTGACTTTAGGGTTTGACTAGAAAACCAACTTAATTGACTTTTTCATAAGTGCTTATTGGCTTATTTTGGCTTATTGGTTTAGCTTATTGGAATTTTGTTGATTTGTTTGGCTTATTGAGTCCATTTGTGATCTTTTTCAAGTTGAATCAAGTCCTGAGGTGCCCTAAAACTCTAAAATGACTATTTTGTCTTTTAGTGAATTTTTACTTTGCTTATTTCTGGCTTATTGAGTGTGCTTTTTCAAAATTTCTTTTTACAGATCTCATAAGCATACCAAAAGAAGGTTGTGTGTCAAATTAGAGCTTATGGCATTAGCTTATTGCTTAATTGGCTAAAAAAGCCCAATAAGAATAAGCTGTTTGCTTATTAAGCTGTGATAAGCTCACATTCAGCTTTTGGTCCTTTAGAGTTTTGTTCTTAGAATTGAATTTTGAGTCAGATAGGGCTTTTCCAAGTCAATTGGGCCAAGTCTGACTTTTTGGGCCCAAAAGCCCAATTGTGTTGACTGTTTTTGGTTTTGGCCCATTTGAGGGCCCAATAGGGGTATTCTGGTAATTTCACTTTGATTTTCTGATTATTTAGGTTAAAATAAACTAGTTTGCAAGTTTTTAGAATTTTTTATAATTTTTGGATTTTTAATATTATTTTATTATTATTTTATTATTATTTTTAAAATTTTACATTTTCCAACTTTTTACATTTTTCTTAGGTTTAATACATTAAAATAGGAATTTAGCAACTTTTAGAATAATTTTATCACTTTTAGATTAATTTTTATAATTATTTTAAGTTTTAATAGTTTTTAAATCATTTTAAATAGTTTTTATTAGTTTAAAAATTTCTAAAAATAGTTTTTAATCTTTTTAGGTCATTTTAGAGGTTTACCAATTGAAAAATCTTTATTTGGGCTTTTTGATAATTTATTTGATTTTTAGGGCTTTAATTAGCATTTAAAAATTGAATATTTAATTATTTAAAAGGTTTGAAAAAGTTTTGATCATTGGTAAACTCTTAGTTTATTTATTTTGATTTTTGGTGAATTTTTGGTAATTTTTAGAATTAATTTTTATTTTTGTGATTTTTAAGGTTTTACGTCTTAACTTTCTAGTAGTACCTATTTTTATTTTTACGACTTCGTCATCTTCTTTTCTCATCCCCTTCTAAACCAATCATTAATCACAAACATTTAACAAGTTTTTCACACACATATACCTCCTTGGGAAACGAACTTTCATTTCATCTAGGGTCATTTGTACACGGTTTTCCTAAACCGTCGTATTTAATACTTTCCCTATTTACGCTCTTTGTTTTCCTAAACAAGAGTTGTAATTTACTACAATCATTTTTGGCGCCGCTTCCGGGGAGGTGTGTCGTGATTAATTTGCATTGTTGTTTTTAATATTAACCAAAATAGTATTTGTATTAGTAGAACTCTACTAATACGTATTATCGGTTTTCTTGGTTTTTCTTGTAAATATATTATTACTATATTGTATTAAGTATCACAATCAATAAACAATATCTCCAAAAGTGTGAAAACACAACCTTAATTGGGATTTCATCACTCAATTATTGTATTCGAATCTCAAACAAAAAGAAAAAGGCAAAAATAGATAAATACTTTTGTGAAGCTCGATTTTGAAAAATACAAACTATAAGGTGGGTATAAGGCGGGTATTATAAAATATTCCCTAAGGAAAAAGGCTCTTAAGTGCTTCGCGCCGCCTCGTTTCCCCGCTTGCTTGTGAGTATTTTGAGATTGAAGGCTAATCGAGGGTTTTGCCGCCCAAAGTATTATTACGTATAATATATTTGCTTGGTTTCTTTGTGATTAAAACCTCTTGAACAATTTGGTTTTCACCAAAGTTCTAAAGTCATTCGAATGCGTTCACTCCACGTGATCGTTTTCATTCCTTTGAGGCTTCTTTAATCAAGAGTTTGATTCGAGGAGAGATTTTGTAGATTATTGTCTACGAAGATACACCAAAATCAAAAAAAAAATATCGTCAAAAACACAAAAAAATTGAAAACCCACAAACCCCCCAAAAAGAATCTTCTTTGCTCACCTCCCATTCTTCGCGAAGTTTATGATCACTCGTAATCAAGCAAAACGAGCTCGTAAACGTCTTCAAAAGCAAGCCAATCAAGAGTCGTTGATTGAAGAACAACCTCCAATTATTGAACCTATTGTAGAACAAGAAGTCGTCATGGCTAATCGTACTATGATGAAGTTGCTACAAGCACCCACCGAGGGTTTTGGAGAGGCTATTGTTATTCCCGCCATCCTTGCGGAGAATTTCGAAATTAAGACGGGTTTAATGTCGATGTTGCAAGCAAATAAGTTTAGAGGTCATGAGAAAGACAACCCGCATTACCACATTAGGAATTTTAACCGTCTCACCGCTACTAGCAAGTTTAAGGATGTTCCACATGACGCCATTAAGATGATGTTGTTTCCATATTCGTTAGATGGACCCGCAAAAATTTGGCTTGAGAAAGAACCGCCAAATTCTATTTTGACATGGGGTGATCTCGTTTCTAAGTTTGTGAACAAGTTTTTTCCACCATCTAAAACAACACATTTGAAAAATGAGATTTCACGATTTGTGCAAAGAAATAATGAAAGTTTTTCAATGGCATGGGAACGATTTAAAGAAATGTTACATGAATGTCCACACCATGATTTTATGGAATTACATCAAGTTGATACTTTTTATAATGGGCTTAATGATCATGAACGAGATTATTTGAATGCCGCCGCGGGTGGTAATTTTTTGTGCAAGACGACAAATGAGGCTTTACAAATCATTGAGAATAGATCTAAGGTTTATAACCCTCGTAACACACTGAGTGTTGCCAATTTGGGTTCGTCATCATCGTCATCGTCTCGTAGCATTAATGCCTTACATGATGAAGCTAATGAGGAAAATCGGTTTTTTGATATATTTGCTAATCTAATGTCCCATTGGAAAGCTCAAGAAGCTTCTAATTCCGCTTCGGTTAAAGCGGTTGCTAAGAGTTGTTTGTCTTGTGGGGGAGCTCATGATCTTTTCGAGTGCATTACCGCGGATGGTAACACTTTGAGTGCTTATGTAGCAACGGGAACTTACAACCAAAACGGCCAAGGTTCCCGCCAAAATCAAGCTCCACCAAACCAAAATGTTAATAATTATCGAAACAACAACCAAGGTAATTACCAAGGCAATTCACGTAACTACAACAAAGGGAATTATCAAAGTGGGAATGGACAAATTTCTAATCAAAACCAAAACCGTGATTTTCAAAACACTACACAAGGTTTTCAAAATGCTCACACTAAAAATTTGCAAGGAGAATTTTTAGACTATGCTAAAGCAAATGATGCTAAATTTGATAACATGCAACGTGAGATGATTAGCTTAAGATCCGAGTTGAAAAACGAGCTTAAAAATGAACTTGCTAATGAACTTAAAACTCATGCAAACAAAATGGAAGGAAATGTCCAACGTCTTCAACAAAACCAACAAAAGATAGAATTAGGACAACATGAGATTAAGTAAGAGTTATTAAAAGCGGATGCTAGGCAATCAAAATTTGAGGACCAAATGGCTAAGATGTTTGAAGCAATCATGTGTAAACCCTCTTCCTCGGGTGGTCTTCCTAGTGATACCATTACAAACCCGAAGGGAGAAATGAAGGTTATTACTACACGAAGTGGTAAAACTTTCAAGGAACCAATCTCTCGTCCAAGTACTTCTACGGAGAAGGAAATCGAGAAAAAACCCGAGGTGATGGTCGAAAAGGAGCACATTACAATCCCACGAAGTACCGCTCAAACCACACCTACGGTTGAACCAATACCAATTGTGGAACCCGAGTTTCCAAGGCCGTTGCCTAATGACCAACCCACACCACCTTTACCCTACCCTTCGAGACGAAACAAAGAGAAAATGCAAGAACGTAACAAACAACAAATCATGCTTTTTATAAAAATGTTTCAACAAGTGCATTTTGATGTGAGTTTAGCCGACGCGTTGTTATATATGCCTCGTTTCGCTTCCACTTTTAAAAGTATGATGAGCGATAAGGAAAAGCTTTCAAAGCTTGCTAATTGTTCTTCGGTTTATCTTAACCGCATACCGGAAAAAGTTGGTGATCCCGGAAAGTTTCTCATTCCTTGTGACATACAAGATATGAAAGAATGCCTCGCCTTGGCTGATCTTGGTGCGAGCATTAATTTGATGCCATTTTCCATTTGGAAATCGCTTTTGCTTCCGGCTCTCATTCCTCCGAACATGTCTATCGAGATGGCCGATCATTCTACGATTATGGCATGTGGAGTTGCCGAAGATGTTTTCGTGAAAGTGGGGAAGTTCTACTATCCCGTTGATTTTATAGTAGTTGACATCCCCGCGGATCCTCAAGTTCCTCTAATTTTAGGTCGTTCATTTTTAGATACTTCGAGATCGCTTATCGATGCTTATGCAAGAACTATCACTTTGAGATTCAACGAAGAGGAACCTTTTATAAACGCTACTCAAAACTCGAAACCTTCTCATGTTTATGCAATCGCTACCATCAATCACATTGACATCGTTGATGTGGTTTGCGATGAGTTTTCACAAGAAGTGTTAGGTTTTTCTGATAGCTTGTCAAGTGGCAATCCCACTATTTTGGATCCGATTCTTGCTAATTCCACACCAAATCTCACTCCATTCTAAGGAGGCGATCTCACTTCAAATGAAATTGACAATGAAGATGAGGTGTTGATTAGTGATGAAATTTCTATTCCACCATTTCTTTCACTGATGGAAGTTATGAGTGTTGAACCAAAATCTTCAATCGAGGAACCACCTACCCTTGAATTGAAAGATCTTCCTTCTCACCTTGAATACGCATTCTTGAAAGGTGATGACAAGTTGCCGGTTATTATTGCAAAGGACTTGCTAATGATGAAAAAACCGAGCTCTTAAAAGTTCTTAAGGCTCATAAAGGGGCAATTGCGTGGAAAATATCCGACATTAAGGGTATTGACCCAAAATTTTGTACTCACAAGATTTTAATGGAGGAGGACTACAAACCCACAATTCAAAGTCAAAGAAGGGTGAATCCTAAAATTCACGATGTCATTAAAAAGGAGGTCCTTAAACTCCTTGACGCGGGAATTTATCCAATATCCGATAGCCCATGGGTGAGCCCAATCCATTGTGTCCCTAAAAAGGGAGGAATGACCGTTGTACCTAATGAAAACAACGAGTTAATTCCAACTCGTGTTGTGACCGGTTGGAGGGTGTGTATTGACTACCGAAAGTTAAATGACGCCACTCGTAAAGACCACTTTACTTTGGCCTTCATGGATCAAATGTTGGAGCGACTTGCGGGAAATGAATTCTATTGATTTTTAGATGGTTTTTCCGGTTACTTTCAAATCCCTATCGACCCTCGTGATCAAGAGAAGACTACGTTTACGTGTCCTTATGGAACGTTCGTTTATCGTAGGATGCCTTTCGGACTTTGTAATGCACCTGGTAGGTTTCAACGGTGTATGATGGCGATTTTTCACGATATGATCTAGAAGTCGATGGAAGTGTTTATGGATGACTTCTAGGTGTTTGGCAATTCGTTCACGTCATGTTTATCTAATCTCGAGCAAATGTTAAAACGTTGTGAAGAAACCAATTTTGTGCTTAATTGGGAAAAATGTCATTTTATGTGTAAACAAGGAATCGTCTTAGGACATAAGGTGTCGAAAGCAGGAATTGAGGTCGATAAAGCTAAGGTAGACTTCATCGCCAAGTTACCTCATCCCAAAACCGTTAAGGGAGTTAGGAGTTTCCTAGGCCTCGCGGGCTTTTATCGTCGTTTCATCAAGGACTTTTCGAAAATCTCTCGACCTATGACACACCTTCTCGAGAAGGATGCTCCTTTTAACTTCAATGAGGATTGTGTTAAGGCTTTCGAAACTCTCAAAAGGAAACTTACCGAAGCTCCCATTCTTGTTGCTCCTAATTGGGAATTACCCTTTGAAATCATGTGCGATGCAGGTGATTATGTTATAGGGGCCGTCTTAGGGCAACGTTATGACAAACATTTCCGTCCTATCCATTATGCTAGTAAGACGATGACCGAGGCTCAATTAAAGTACACCACAACGGAAAAGGAATTCCTTGCCGTGGTCTATGCTTTTGAGAAATTCCGACCTTATCTCGTCTTGACTAAAAGCATCATGTATACCGACCATTCGGCTATCAAGTATCTCTTAGCTAAGCAAGATGCTAAGCCAAGATTGCTTCGTTGGATGCTCCTCCTCCAAGAATTTGATGTCACCGTACTTGACAGAAAAGGAGCCGAGAATCTAGCGGCCGATCATCTCTCTCGTCTAGAAGATCCTCACAAAGATGTTTTTGAGAACAAGGAAATCACCGAAACATTTCCTCTCGAGACTCTCGGTGTAGTGAATTCTAAAGACACCACCCCATGGTTTGCCAACATTGCAAATTACCATGCGGGAAATTTCATAATCAAGGGTATGACGACACAACAAAAACGAAAATTCTTTCGTGACGTCAAGTTCTATTTTTGAGACGACCCTTTTCTCTTTTGGATTTGTGCGGATCAACTCGTTCGACGTTGTGTGTTTGGTGCCGAAGCTTCTAATATCCTTAGAGCTTGTCACGAGGGACCCACGGGTGGTCACCACGGTGCTAATCTCACGGCTAAGAAAATGTTAGATGTCGGTTTCTTTTGGCCTTCTATCTATCGTGATGCACACGCACTTGTAAATTCGTGTGATTCGTGCCAACGTCAAGGAAAATCGTCTCAACGTGATGAAATGCCGCAAAACATAATTCAAGTGTGTGAGATTTTCGACATATGGGGAATAGAATTTATGGGGCCGTTCCCATCGTCTCATGGCAACAAATATATCCTCGTCGGGGTGGACTACCTTTCTAAGTGGGTGGAAGCTAAGGCTTTGCCTACTAATGATGCTCGTATGGTAGTGAAGTTTTTGAAGCAATTATTCTCTCGGTTCGGAACCCCTCGTGCTATTATAAGCGATTGTGGAACCCATTTTTGTAATGACCAATTCGAAAAGGTTCTAAAGAAATATGGAGTTACTCATCATCTTTCTACGGCTTATCACCCGCAAACAAGTGGGCAAGTCGAGGTTTCGAACCGAGCTTTGAAGAGGATTTTAGAGAGGTCAATTGGAGACAACCGAGCTTCATGGTCCGACAAACTTGATGACGCTTTATGGGCTTTTAGGACCGCTTATAAGACACCTATCGGTTGCACTCCTTATAAGTTAGTCTATGGGAAGAATTGTCATTTGCCCATTGAGTTGGAGCACAAGGCATATTGGGCCCTTAAGCATGCAAATTTTGACTTAAAGACCGCGGGAGATCACCGGAAAATACAATTGAATGAATTGGATGAATTAAGAGATAATGCTTATGAAAATTCATTAATTTTTAAAGAAAATACTAAAAAGTTTCATGATTCAAAGATTAAAAACCGGGTTTTTAACGTTGGTGATCAAGTGTTGCTTTTTAACTCTCGACTTAAGATATTTTCCGGGAAATTGAAATCTCGTTGGTCGGGTTCGTTCACCATTACACAAGTGTACCCGTATGGGACCATTGAGCTAGCTCAAGATGATGGTCCTAATTTCAAGGTGAATGGACATAGGCTTAAGCACTACTTTGGTGGGGAAATTCCTTCAATGGTTGCCCTCGACCAAGTCACCTTCCCCAATGATAATTAGCATTGAGGGGATCGAGTCGAGCTCATGACTCGGTAATAAAAAACGAGGTGCCTCGTGGGGGAGATCCCATGCTTATCCTTTATGCTTACTATTCACTAATAAGGGGACTTGTACCCTTTCAACTCGTTGTCTCGTGGTTGTTTGTGATTGTGTTATCTAGATCATCATCATCATCTACGATTGAAGACTCTCGTGTTCGTTTACGTGAGCCTCCATCGTTTGCTTGAAGAAGTTTTTCACGAATCCATGACATATCCTTTATTGTTCTAACAATTATCTTTTAGCATACTTAATAAACGGCTTTAGATATATTGTTGATCACCCTTTCCATGCTAAATCCTAAGAATTCGACTCTTCGTCTTTAGTATGTGGGTGCTCCACCTTTAGACTCGAAAAATTGAGGACAATGTTTACTTTTAGTATGGGGGGTGAATAGGTACTTGCTTTGCCGCGCCCTCACGCTTTCCAATTTTCAAATGTTTTGTTGCTAATAAGGCTAAAAATGGCCAAATTTTAAAATTTTTCTTAGTTTTCATAAGTGTTTCTGAGACACGAATGTATATTTTCCGTTGGGTAGAATAAGAGTTAATTTTTGACTTGATGGGCATTTGGATCCATTTACATTCCTTAACCCGCTCAATTCAAGTTTTGCTAGACTTTTATATAGGGAGCTTTAAAACGCGAAAGTCTTAATTCATACGGGTTAAGAACAAGAACTTTTCGCAAGTTCCTATAATTGATCCTAGAAAGTCACTTATCAAGGGAACTATAAAACGCATTCTCTAAACTTGAAAAAGTCCAAGAAAGTGCAAGATCCTATAGGTGGCTTGAAAACCCAAAACTTTGATTTGATATAGTCTTAATGAAAGCTAATCTAAATTTGGCTTAATTTTGACTTGCATGGCTAAGTATTCACGAGTCTCTTTAATTAGAGGTCTTTATATAGTGAAGAACGAGAGATGATAGAGTTAGACAAGTGATCATGCTAAACGTAGAACATGAAAATGTTCTTTCAAAAACTCATATGTTTTTAATTGTGGCTTTTTCTTCCCATAAGATCAACGCATTAGGAATAAATCATAATTGCAATAAGTAAGGTCGTACGATTTGAAAGGTTACTTAGCCTCTAGCGCAAGATCGTTTAAAAGTTACTCGGCGTTGAATAGAGTTCATAGCCAAGGCATAACTTATTGAAGTGGGACGCGAAGATTGGTGATCATCCAAAAAGGCCCTAACAAGGCATGAGGAGCTCTATTTTTGCTAAAGATCCAAGATGATGTGAAGTATCATTATTCCTAAATCAATATGAAGGATCGAGACACACGACGAAAAGCAATTACTCCCCTAAAGATCATGGAGAAAGTCTATCCAAAAAGACCCTTACAAGGTATGAGGATAAATATATCCAAGTCCGAAAAGGAGGCGGATCGTTGTTTATCAAAATCCAAAGTAAAGGTTGAAGAAAAATGATGAAGTCGTGGTCCAATATGAAGAATCTCTCAAAAACGTCAAGTGAAGAAATTCCAAATATATGAAGAGAAGACCATAATTTCAAGAACGTCTTCCCAAGATTTGAAGTATGAAGTACATGCCAAATATCGGTCCGAGAAAGGTCTCAAATCGTGAAACAAGTTATGCCAAGATATGAACTTAAGGAGATACACGAGAAGCCGTTTTAAAAGATTTTGTCCTTCGGCTAACTATCAATTAAATCGTGCTACTTTGCTTTCGGACTAATAACTACTCAAATAAGTCAATATGAATCACTTGTGATCCATGACAAATAGATAAAAAATGCTAGTAACCCATTTCCTTTTATAATAACTAGGATTGCGGGGAGAAAAAGTATTACACAATTTGGACGTATGAGTAGTGTTAGCATTGTGACTTGTACTAACAATGATCTCGTTTTTGCACTTAGCATGGAATGTATGACAATCAAGGATGACGAAGTTTACTCTAAGGGACATTTGCTTGTTTCTATTCTTTGACCCTAATAGTCACTTTTCGTGATGAAAATCATATGTAATGTCTTTACACATCTTCGTAGTATGTTGAAAGTCTTTTACTTTTCAATAAAGGATAATAAAATTGAACTTTGGTGATGCTTAGATACTTTATTCTAACATTGCGTGAGGGCACGACAATGGCTTAGTATGGGGGAGTGATGAGATGACATTTATACATGATCTCATCGTTCTTTTCGGGCTTTAAATGCATAAAAATGTCATAAAATACCATATATATGCTTGTGTTTGTTTACTTGTGTATTTTAGGTATGGATATCGTGAAAAAGACAAAAGATCACAAGATACAAGGAAAAACGGACACGAGAAACGAAGCCGTACAAAGAACCGGGCCCTAATCATGGAATATTCAACAAATACCCTTGAAGACAAACAAGATTGATCCTTATTTATTGAAGAAATGACACTTAAAACCCTTGTTTATTGATAATTACAAGTTTGGTCCCTTAAGTTTGTCAAAATTACACAAAAGGTCCTTCAACTTTGAAGAAATGGCAAGATTAGTCCCTCAACAATTTCAAATTGTCAATTATGGTCCCTCATCAAGCCAAAGATACATTGAAGAACTTTGAAGATCAACATTGTCCAAAATCAGCCCTTGAAATATGCAAAAGTGTCAAAAATAACCCTTGAAACACTTTTTGGAAAGTTTTGTGCCAAAAATGCCAAGTTGTGAAAGTTGTTACAAAGGAAATGGGCGCTGACAGACTTTTAAACACAAATGCAAAAAGAAAGGAAGAAGAAGGGGCAAAGTTGTGCATTTGAAACATTCAAACAAGAAATGCGCCAAACACTTTTCCATCCCTACAAAAACGGATCAAAATCTTTACTATTCACCCCAAGAACCCAGTTACCATCTCACTTAAACCAAAGGGTAAATCCAAATTACCCACGCCCACGTGTGATTCACACATGCAGAATCCCATCCCACACACAAAACCCTCACCCCCACTACTCCTTGGACCCCACACTCAACCTCCTTAACCAATGAAAACACAACTTGGCCTCCAAGTAAAATGACGTGGCCAAATCAACAGCATAGACTCTTTGCTTCATATCAAAGCTGAAATGAACGTCCAAGATGCATTTGAACAACTCATTCCATCAAATGATCTAGAAGGACCTAGGGCATTTAGGGAATTTCACTTCTAGGGTTTGTGAATAGTGCTAGCCTTGGCATTTGCCTATATAAAGACTCCTCAACCTGTGAGAGAGCTTTGTTCTAGATTTTAGCTTTTAATCTTTGTAATTCCTTTTTATGAAATAAAGTTTGAATTTGTTAAAATTTTGAATTCTAATATGTTATTTATAAAAGTTTGGAGTTTGATAAGCTAAAATCTGAGTTCCATAATCTTGTTTGAAGGTTTTTGAGGCAAGGTTTTAAGTGATAAAGCTTGTGCATCAAAAATCAGAAAGTTGGTATTATTTTGATCTCACCTTTGTGGTTTGTTCTTCTTAGCAGCTTGGAAGCTGGTACTTGTTTTGTAGTACCTAAGCTCAAACAATCCAGGGCCTGGATGTAGGTCTTGGAGGTTTGCATCTTCTTCCCTTTTCATTTCCTCTTTAAGTTTCTGATTAATTGTGATTTTTGTGGATTTGTGCTTGAATTTTTGTTATTGTGCTTGATTATTGTTTATTTGGCTTGGTTTGATGTTATTGAGGTGTTATTGATCTGATTTGTGGGTAAAATCTACATAAGCCTTTGAAAAATTGTGAAACCAAGTTTTAAAAGGGTGTTTGGGTCTACTACATGAATTGGATTTGTGGTTTGTTAAGTGGTTGTTTTGTGTAAGCAAGTGTTGGTATCTGTTATTTGAGTGCTAGTGTTCATCTGTTTGCAGGTTTGAAGGTTTGAAACACATAGATTCATAGATTGGCTATAAAATCTTGAATACTTGGTAAAATTGGCTAGGATTTTGAGGACACCTAGATCTAAGCTTACGCTAGGGCTAACAAGTGCTAAACCTTAGTTAATCACACCAGGGAAGAAGGATTTGAGGCTTGAAATTGGATCAAGTGTCAAATAGATCAGCAAACTTGTTTCTACATATGTTCATTGTTCATCAGTAACTTTTTGTGTTTTGATCTTGTTGCTTGCTTTGATTCAGTGTTTGATTCTTGTTGCTTTGTGTTTATTCTTAGTTTATATAGCTTGTGTATGCATCTTGTTAAGTTTGGTTGGCTTATTCTTGCTAAATCTGCTTATTAAGTGCTTAACTGCTTATTTCTATATCTGGGCTATATCTGGTGACTATTTGGCTTATTGTGGCTTATTGCGTGAACCAAATTGTGATTTTCTTATTGCTATTGACTCCTTGTGATTCACTGATCACAAGGGTGCCTTTGTTTCCTATTGAATCCAACCAGAACTCTCAAATAAGCTTGGTCAAATAGTCAAAGGAGTGGGAACTCCTTTCCCCTGCTAGTTGCCACTGATAGTGTAAAACTGGTGTCAGCTTATCAATAAGCTATAATAGCTTTTTTTAACCTGCAACAACTTTGTTTTTGTAATATGTGTTCATTATTTGACCCATTTGTTCATACTGGAGCATTTGGTGGGTTGACTTTAGGGTTTGACTAGAAAACCAACTTAATTGACTTCTTCATAAGTGCTTATTGGCTTATTCTGGCTTAATGGTTTAGCTTATTGGAATTTTGTTGATTGTTTTGGCTTATTGAGTCCATTTGTGATCTTTTGCAAGTTGAATCAAGTCCTGAGGTGCCCTAAAACTCTAAAACGACTATTTTGTCTTTTAGTGAATTTTTACTTTGCGTGTGCTTTTTCAAAATTTCTTTTTATAGATCCCATAAGCATACCAAAAGAAGGTTGTGTGTCAAATTAGAGCTTATGGCATTAGCTTATTGCTTAATGGGCTAAAAAAGCCCAATAAGAATAAGCTGTTTGCTTATTAAGCTGTGATAAGCTTACATTCAGCTTTTGGGCCTTTAGAGTTTTGTTCTTAGAATTGAATTTTGAGTCAGATAGGGCTTTTCCAAGTCAATTGGGCCAAGTCTGACTTTTTGGGCCCAAAAGCCCAATTGTGTTGACTGTTTTTGGTTTTGGCCCATTTGAGGGCCCAATAGGGGTATTCTGGTAATTTCACTTTGATTTTCTGATTATTTAGGTTAAAATAAACTAGTTTGCAAGTTTTTAGAATTTTTTATAATTTTTGGATTTTTAATATTATTTTATTATTATTTTATTATTATTTTTAAAATTTTACATTTTCCAACTTTTTACATTTTTCTTAGGTTTAATACATTAAAATAGGAATTTAGCAACTTTTAGAATAATTTTATCACTTTTAGATTAATTTTTATAATTATTTTAAGTTTTAATAGTTTTTAAATCATTTTAAATAGTTTTTATTAGTTTAAAAATTTCTAAAAATAGTTTTTAATCTTTTTAGGTCATTTTAGAGGTTTACCAATTGAAAAATCTTTATTTGGGCTTTTTGACAATTTATTTGATTTTTAGGGCTTTAATTAGCATTTAAAATTGAATATTTAATTATTTAAAAGGTTTGAAAAAGTTTTGATCATTGGTAAACTCTTAGTTTATTTATTTTGATTTTTGGTGAATTTTTGGTAATTTTTAGAATTAATTTTTATTTCTGTGATTTTTAAGGTTTTACGTCTTAACTTTCTAGTAGTACTTATTTTTATTTTTACGACTTCGTCGTCTTCTTTTCTCATCCCCTTCTAAACCAATCATTAATCACAAACATTTAACAAGTTTTTCACACACATATACCTCCTTGGGAAACGAACTTTCATTTCATCTTGGGTCATTTGTACACGGTTTTCCTAAACCGTCGTATTTAATACTTTCCCTATTTACGCTCTTTGTTTTCCTAAACAAGAGTTGTAATTTACTACAATCAGAATACATCATTGGGACCAGAAGCAACAAATGGGTCATCTTCATGAGCATGAGAGCTAGATGGCTTCTCAGCAGAATGCGGAGCTGGACTAGAAGGGGGAGTATCAACAAATGGGGACTTATGTGGGCGAGAAGAGGGGGCAACCTTTGAGGTGGATGGCATTTCTACCACCACCTCTCTAGCTGGCTCCTCCACCTCCACATGAGGCACACCAGTAGCATGATGCTCCTCCTCCATAGGATCATCCTCCAATGGAAGTTCCTCTTCGGCTTCATCAGCCAGAGGAATCACATTAGGATCCCCTTGGGCAAGGCCCAACATAGCATCAGAAAAGAGGCCTCCAAACACCCTTAAACCCAAGTGCCATATTCGAATACACCTTTGAACTAAGCTTTGAGGTCTCATATTCCTCCCTATTTCTAGGTAGGCACATAAGAACCTGCTGCAGGAACCTAGGGTACATCAAGAACTTCTTCCTAGAGCCAGTACTACTAAGGTTGCAAATCATTCCATCAAACAAGTAACAAGAAAAGTTAAACACACGACCCTATGCAATACAAATCAAACCAGTAGCCAGGGGATGGGAAATGCATCCCAACTCCCAGACTTTAGACTCAAGCAATGAATCAAGAAGTGAATAATAAGTGTGTAAACACTTATCCTTTTGCCACTAAAATCAAGGAAAAACAAGACCTAATCATGTGTTTAATATCGTAAAAGTCGGAATTACGCGTGGTTTTGTGTTTTTGTGTGAAATAGGTACAAATTATCAAAAGGAAAGAAAACACGGGTTTTCACGGTCAAATGTTGAAGAAAAGTCCAAGAAAGAGACGAAGACAAAGTCAAAAGACCAAAAGTGTGCAAAAGATCACGAAAACCGACAAAATCGATACGGTTTTGAAAAAACGATCAAGGAAGCCGAAATCAAGTTCGCTTTAAGTGGATTTAATCTATTTGAGGATATTCGAGCTTAGTGGGTCCCACATTTACTTATTGGGCCCAAAAGCCCAATAGTAGATATATTAGTATTCACTTTTGGTAAAAAGCCCAAAACCAAATGGCCCAATTTATTTAAACGGATGGAATTATGTCTCTAGCCCATTTGGAAAATTCAATGTTTAAGACAAATGGGAGTAATGTTACAATGGGCCACAAGCCCATTCGGTTAGTAACTTGGACGAAAAGAAAAAAAAAGACGGTCAAAGTAAACAAAGTTTAAACTTTGTTTTACGTCACATTTGGTCAAACCCCTCATATCACCATACGTTTTACCCTCACCCCATACACACTTTTATTTACCCCACACCCATTGTTTTCGTTACAAACAAGAAACTTTCATCTCCTTCTCTCTAAAAAAATAAACACAGACACCCATTTTACCCCAAACCCTAAATTCACCCTAGATCAAAAATTACTCAGTGAAATTTGGGGCTTTTATTTAATCCGTGTAATTCACACACTTGGGGATTAAATCCCCAAGTTTTTCGGATGATCAAAATGGTGGTCCAAATCAGACGTGGCTCCCTACCTTGTTCTGATTGGTCAAAACAAATCACCATCCACCAATCCACCAATCCCTATTTGTCATCTTAGCTTGAAGAAAGCACAAGAAGCACACCCCTTTTACAGCTTGGCAATCCATGTGACTCAAGAGAGAGTTTCAACCGTTGATGAAGAAAATGAAGAAAGAGCGACTCAGATTAATTGCTTACTCTCTAAGCATCATCAACAAGTTTTTGGGGTTTTCCTATAAAAACCCCTCTCCTGTAATTCATTTTAGTGTGCACTTTTATTTTAATTTTAATTTTTATGCAATTTAGTTTTTTAGGTAAAATTGTAATTTTTAATTTTCTAGTATTGTACTCAGATTTTCGTTATTAATAAAATTTATATTCTGTTAAACTTTGTCTTTTTAATTAATTTCATTTACTTGTAATTTAATTTTTAATCTATTTTATATTAATATTAATTAAGATAAAAGTGGTAGATAATCTTCCCTACTGGAAGATTATAAAAAATCTAGTTCGAATAAAATTTTGTGGTTCGTTTGGAATATTGTTTATTGGTTCGAGTAGCTGTTGGGTTTACTGTCCGAAGATTCGAACGATGATGATGATGATGTTTGGTGGTTAAGGATGTGGTGTTCATTCTTGATTTTGATCCATAGAGTGCTCAGCGCACCTCTACTTCCCAAAGGTTTCAACCTCAGGTGCTTCCTCTTTTTTTTTATTTTCTTGTTAAGTTTTAGTTTAATATTAATCTATTTGGTTAGCTTGCTATTTTGTTAATTAGATTTGGATCTGCTTTATTTTTGAAATTATAAAGTCTGCAAGTGTTTCGTTGTTTAAGATTTGGTTTCTATTTTCTTTTTATCTGCTTGTATTTGTTTAGTTAATGTTACTATATTAAGATTATTTGTTGAGTTTATAAGACTGTTTAAGTTTTGGTATAGTCTGCTATTTGGTTATTCAACTTTAGGTTACTGATTTTTTTTATTAAGTAGTGATCTGTTATCTTTTGCTTGCTTAACTGCTTATTTGTTTCGGCTGAATCTGCTTATTTTTGTTGATTTGTTTTTTTTAGTGGTAGCTAATTTGCTTATTTGTAGTTTAGTAATATCTATTAATCTGCTTATTTTAGTTTTTTTTGCTTATCTGCTTATTAGCTTTATCTACTTATTATTAGTTTTATTTTTCTCAATGCTTATTTGCTTTTTGAGTAGTCTGGCTTATTTGTTCTTACTGTTGCTAATATTTCTTCTTTGAGTAACAGATCCTTTTGATCTGTTTACTTTTTAATTCTAAAAAAGTAATAATAAAATAAATAGCAAAAAAAAATCGTCCCGCCTGGACTCGAACCCCAGTCCTCGCGATTAACTGCCCAACATCTTTTCCATCTAGTCTAAGCCCTTTTTGTGTTTATTTACCCATCATCTAATTAATATACAGTAGGATTTATTTAAGTTGTCTGCCAGTTTTAATTAAATAGATGTTAATTAAGTTTTGTTAGTTTAAATTTTAATTAAAAGATTTTCTTAATAGTTTTCATTTATAAAGTGTTATTTAAAAAAATAAATAAATAAAATATTTTAATTGCTTTTAGAAATTTTAAATTGTTTTTAAATTTAGTTTAATATAGAGTATTTTTAAAATTAGTTTTCAATTAATATAGTTTTGTTTAAAAATAGATTTCATTAAAAAGTTTTAGTTAAAGAATTAATTAGTTTAATTAGATTTAAGTTTAATTTTAAAATAGTTTTCAAATTAGTTTAAATTAGTTCTAAAATTTAAATAGAAAGGTTTTAGTTAATTAAATTAGATTTAACTTTAAAAATAGTTTAAATAGATAGTTTAAATAGTTTTTATTCTAATTTTAGTTTTTAAAATACCAAAAAAATACGTTTTACCAAGAACAAATAAATCCACGTTAATTTGAGATCAATTCGAGTGAGTCGAGGAAAACGAACATTAGTTATCAATTAGAATTTGGACTAAAAAATTCCCTACATTAAATTGGCGCTGCTGCCGCTTCGCTCGTTACGATTGAAGATTTTGTTAGGACCATTGTAATAGTTATATGTAATAGGTAGACTAGGAGGTATGTAGTTCCTCCTGGTTCTAGTAGTAGTAGGAGCAAGTCGTGCTCCTGGTCCTAGTCGAAGTCAAACTTTATTATTTACTTAATATTCTGTTAGGATATGCATGAGATATGTTAGGAAAGGATTTACACGTTTTCTTTAATGCTGTATTAGGGTTTCCTTGTAGTATAAAAGGAACCTTAGGCAGAAGGGTTAGACACACCTTCACCAAACGTAGTTCTATTCATTATCAATATTAGAAATCCTTAGAAAGGATCAAGTCTTAATAGTTATTCTGTTCTTCTTTATTATATTTGTATTCTACATTCATATTGTGTATAGAGTCTCTCTGTGGTTTGAATTGTGATTACATAAGTCATTCACCGGTCCTCACAGGCTGCAAGATCTACATCTAGTAGACCCAACAAGTGGTATCAGAGCCTGGGAGGGTCTCTATACTAGAAGAATCAAGTTTTTTTATTACTGACATTTTTGTTTTATCATGTCTGCCTCATCTTCTACTCAAACAGGAGAAGACAACACTCCTAAAATCATGCAACCTCAGCAGATCCTTGCTACGGTTTCCAACACAAATGGAAAATTCCCTCTTCTGAAAAAGGATGAATATGATAACTGGGCAATGAAGATGGAATGGTGGATCACCAATACTGATCAAGATCTTTGGAAGATCATTCTGAATGGGAACAGCAGGAAGCTTACTAGAAGAGACAAGAATGGTAATATTACTCTTCTTGACCCTAAAACTCATGAAGAAATCATAGCTATTCAGAAGGAGGTTAAAGCAAAAACGATTTTGCTCCAATCTCTTCCTGAAGATCACATGGGTGACTTCTACCATTTGGATGATGCCAGAGAGATCTGGAATGGTATAAAAGCAAGGTTTGGTGGGAATGAGGAGTCAAAGAAAATGCGAACATCCATGCTGAGAGATGAATTCACAGAATTCAAAATCTCAGAGACTGAAGGTTTACATCAGGGGTATGACAGGTTCCAGAAGATACTGAGCCAATTGAATCAACTTCGGTCAAAGCCTGATGATGGTGATATTAATGCAAGGTTTCTTAAAGCCTTACCCTACTCATGGAATCAGGTGGTGATCTCTCTCAAAGCCAAAGGTGGGCTTAACTACCTCAACTTTGATGATCTGTTTCATAAGCTCAGAACTTTTGAACCTCATGTGCGAGGATATTCAAGTGACTCTTTTCCCACTCCTGCTAATTCTGCATTTGTGAGTTCTATGACATCCAGTCCCATGTCATATGCAAGTAGCCCAAGCAATACTGTGTCCTCTCAGCACACTTTTTAGCATACTTCTGCTCCTGATCCTACTGCCAAGTCTGGTAGTATGGTAGAAGCCGTCCTTCATTCTTTTGTGGCTGATGTTAATGTTGAACAACAACTTGCTTTTGATGACTTCAAACAGGTCGATAAACTTGACCTGGATGAAATGGATCTTAAATGGCAGATGGCCATGCTCACTCTTAGGGTTCACAAGTTTGAGAAGAAAGTTGGACAAAAATTTAATTACAACCCTCGGGAGCCAGCAAGATTCGACAGAAGCAAGGTTCGTTGCTATAACTGCCAGCAACAAGGTCACTTTGCAAGGGAGTGCCCTAGCAAGAATGATCAGGAGAAGAGCAGGTACTCAGCTTTTAAGGTTCAGGAGGTAAAAGATGACAAAAAGGCATTGGTATCTGTTGACTCTATGGTCAACTGGAATGATCATCAGGCTTCTACTCTGGAATCAGCTGAGTCCACAACTGAAGTATTTGCAATGATTGTTGGGAATCTCTCTGATGCAGAAGAAGCAGACGAGTTTGCTCTTATGGGCATCTCACCTCAGGTACAACATTGTCCTCTTGGTTGTCATGATAGTTATTCATTATCAATATTAGAAATCCTTAGAAAGGATCAAGTCTTTATAGTTATTCTGTTCTTCTTTATTATATTTGTATTCTACATTCATATTGTGTATAGAGTCTCTCTATGGTTTGACTTGTGATTACAGAAGTCATTCACCAGTCCTCACAGGCTGCAAGATCTACATCTAGTAGACCCAACAAGTGGTATCAGAGCTTGTTGGCTCTTGATCTGGTTGATCTACAAGGTTTTCGTTAGTATTTTCAGTTTTTATATGAATAAAGTTGCTGATCTAGGGTTTTTCCCAAAAAACCCTAGAAGATTCGTTGTTCTGCTGCTGCTGATCTATCATGTTGTTGCTGTTATTGTGATGTTGTTGCTGGCACTTTGATGATGATTATACTAGCTTTGGTGAGTTGATTTTCGAATCAATGTTGAACCCTAGTATGATCTAAGGGGATTAAAGATTGCTGCTGTTTGAAAGCTTAAAGTTTTTTTTTTGAGATGATTAATTCTTCAAAAACTTTAAGAATGGAGGTAATTAATTTTGTGGCTGCTGAAGATTTGTAGCAAACGTCTGTTTTAGGGTTCTATAAAACCCTAGGTTGATGGTTTACTTGATATGAAGAGCAGCTGCTGGTAAGGTAATTTGAGAAGTGCCTCGTATGGTCCCAGAGAAGGTACATCTAGTAGACCCAACAGATTTCGTGAGACGTTTGGATTTTGAGATCCGTTCTTTTTGAACGTTAATTTTCTTGCAAAAAAATTCAAAAACATAAAAAAATAAAAAAAAGATAAAAATACAAAAAAAATTAAAAACAATCACAAAAGCAAATTCTTTCCTAAGATTTGCAACAAAAAAAATTAAAACAATCAAAAAGTAATACTTTTTCCTAAAAGTATTACACCAAAATATTACGTATTAGTGTTTTTTTTTAGTTCGATTTCTTTCGATTTTTATTGTGAATATATATATTTATCTAAAAACTACAAAAAGATTTTTCATTTACTATAGTATATTACGTAGCACAATTAATTTACCTACTTTTCAAATAAGGCCTTAGTTGGGATTTCATCACCTAACTATTGTATTTGAATCCTAAACGAAATAAAAGGGCAAAATAGATAAATACTAGTAAGACGTTTGAACTCGATATATACAAACTATAAGGTGGGTATAAGGCGACGCGCTATAAAAGGCCGTCTAAGGAAAAAGGTTTTTAAGTTTGTGCCACCTCGTTTCCCCGCTTGCTTGTGCGTATATTGAGAGGGACGACCGATTATTGGTTTGCAAACTCAATTAGTATTAAGTATATATTTTTGTAGCTTTTTAATATTGCACCTCGAGAGGGATAATCCCTTTCCTCTCAAAGTCGACCGAGGTTTCCTACCTCATTCCAAAGTTTTAATTGTATGCGCACTCGCGCACATACATACATACCGAGTGGTGTACCAAATACTTCTAATTCTTCCAAGAAGAAGAAGAAGAAAAACAAAAAGACTGTCATTCAAGCCGATCCCGAGAATCGCGCTTTCGACAATACGACGGCAACGGATAATCGACCAATGATTGAGATTCTACAATCTCACGTTGAAGGAAACGATGACGCGATTGTGGTGCCGGATATTGGAGCAAATCATTTTGAACTTAAAACGGGTTTTATTCAAATGGTTTCCGCTACACCATTTTTAGGCCGTACTAATGATGACCCACACGCTCATATCAAACGTTTCATACAATTGGCAAACACCGTCAAATATAATGGGGTGCCACAAGAGGCCATTCGTTTACAACTCTTTCCTTTTTCCCTCGAGGGACAAGCCCGGATTTGGCTTGATAAGGAACCACCCCAAAGTATTACTACATGGATTGATTTAGAGACCAAGTTCATTAACTACTTTTTTTTCCACCATCACGGACCACCTCTTTAAGGAATGACATCATTACCTTTGAACAAAAATATGGGGAAACTTTTAGTGAGTCTTGGGATAGATTTAAAGAGATTTTTAGAAAATGTCCACAACACGGTTTCACTAAAGTGCATCAAATCAATACGTTTTACAGTGGTTTAACTCTTAATGACCAAGACTATCTTAATAGTGCCGCGGGGGGCAATATTCTTGTGAAATCAATGAACGAGGCTTGGGCCATAATTGAAAACAAGGCTAAAGTGCAAACCAAGAGTGTTAGGGTTGCTATGGCAAGTGCTAGTTCTAGTGAGAATGATAAGAGAATTGATAAGCTTACGTCGCTTGTTGAATCAATTGCTCTAAAAACCCAAGCCCTCAATGGTCAAGTTAATGCCTTGAAAGAAACTTGTGAAACGTGTGAGACTTGTGGTGGACCACATTCATATTTAAATTGTGACAAGGTTTACAATCAACAACAACAAGTTTGTGCTTATAACACCAATGCTAATGAACGGGTTCAATTCAAACCAAATGTTGATGTTAACCATTTGTCTTATAAGAGTACTAATTATTTTGCTCCCCCGGGTTTTGTAGCTCCACAAAGACCACCCCCACCCGCCCAAAATACCCAAAACCAAAATAGGAAACAAGGTCCTCAATGGGTCATTTTTAAGGGAATGCAAATCAAGGGAATTTTAATGTTCAAAATCAAGGTTTTCAAAATAATAACCAAGGTTTTCATAATAACAACGGTTTTCAACCTCGATATCAAAACCAAGGTTTTCCTAATCAATGTTTTCCTAATCAAGGGTATAATCAAATGAACATGCATAATCCTCAAATGGACTTGGTTCTACAAAAATTGACCGACCATGAGCGAATTATGAAAGAGATGCAAGAATCGACCGATAAGAAATTTTTGACAATGATTCAAGCCCTTAGACCCCAAGGAGCCTTACCTTCTAATATCGAGATTAACCCTCGTGATAATGTGAGTGCTATCACTACTCGAAGTGGAGCCACTTTAGTGGGACCTGTTGGGAATAAATCTATACATACTTGTTACCCCTGCTAGTTGATTATCCGTACCCCTGCCAAATAACAAAGGCAGGGGGGTTGGTTCCCCTGCTGAAGTCAATGGCCCTGCCGTCAGAGATAAACTTGGAATAGATTTTTACGCGTTTATGTTACTACTCCTTAATACTTTCCAAGTTTGTTAGTAGTGATCTTGTACGTGAGTCCTTATGTCTATAAAAGGACTCACTAGGTTAGCATGCAATGTGTGTCTTTTCTCTATTGTCTTTAATTATCATACTTTAAGGTTTTGTAAACCCTAATACCATTTTAGGGTATTCGTATATCATTGATATATTAAAGTTCAACGTTTGCTTCAATCATATTGTTCTTGTGCTAAACATTATATTCCGCATCTTGTTTAGTTACTTTGCTTTGCAATGTTTCTCTAGTGTTAGATTGAATACTTTCTTTCTATCACAACCCTTAAACAAGCTATTAAGGTTTAAGATCTGAGTTTGGGATCAACAAGTGGTATCAGAGCTTGTTGAGAAACTTTGTCTAAACCAAGAACAAAATCCTCATAACAACCATGTCTTCAGACTCTTCCTCAAACAACAACAACCAGAATAACCTCAAACTACCCATGTTGGATCCTGAAAACTTTGAATTATGGGAATTCAGAATCCAACAATACCTAAAAATGGAACACTATGTTCTCTGGGAGATCATAGAGTTTGGTGATCAATTCAACAAAATGGTGGCAGTTGAAGAGGGCAAGGAATAAGAGAAAGGTGAAAGTTCCAAGGGTAAGGACAAAAAGAAATCTGCTGCTCTTTGTGATAAGGAAATACTGGCCAGAAGGCATGATGTCAAGGCTCACAGCTCATTACTGTTGGCTCTACCTGATAGACATCAATTAAGATTCAGAAAATACAAAATAGCTAAGGAACTATGGGAAGCCATAGGCACAACCTTTGGAGGAAATGAAGCCACAAAGAAGAAGAAGAAGAATCAAATGCTTGATGATTTTGCTTCTTTCAAAGCAATTGGTGATGAATCAATTGGCGCTATTTACAATAGGCTTCAAGATATGGTGGCCCAGTTGGAGTTCTTTGATATTGAGGTGACAAGAGAGCAGGTGAATACCAGGTTCCTTAACAGCCTCCAGAAAGAATGGTTTATCTACAAGGCAATTTGGCAGAATAAGGACGACTTGGATAACAAGAACATTGATGACATATACAATAACTCGAAAGTTTTTGAACCTGTTTTCAATGAGATGAAGTCAAAAGGAACTATTCCCACCAACTCAAGTGGATCTACTGATTCCCCTGCCAACATGGCATTCATATCTCAAAGCAGTGGGATCACCAAAAACAGTGGAATTGAAGTAGGCCCTCCTACTTATTCCCCTGCTACCAGGTTTGGATCATCTTATGATGAAGAAAGGCATGCAACATTCAGTCTTGACACTGCTTGTGCTTTCATAGCATCTCAAGGGCCATAAGGATCTACTGTGCTGCATGAGGATCTAAGTCAAATCAATAAGCAAGGACTGTAAGAGATGGATATCAAGTGGAACATGGCACTCCTTAGCATGAGAGCCAACAGGTTCTACAAAAAGTATGGAAAGAAGATCTCAATCAATCCCTCTGATGTGGCTGGGTTTGACAAAACAAAGGTTGAATGCTACAACTGTGGCAAGAAGGGTCATTTTGCTAGGGAATGCAGAGGACCTAAGACTGGGAACAACTATAGGAAGGAAACCAGAGATGATGATTCTGGTGCTAAAGCCATGGTAGCTATGCAGGGGATAGATGGAGCAGGTGGATGGGATTGGAGTGCCATGACAGAGAATGTGGAAAGAAATCAAGCATTGGTTGCTGAGGAAAAAGAAGAAGATTTTGCACTTATGGCCATGTCAAGTTCCAGCTCTGACAATGAGGTATATGATGATTCATATTGTACTAAAGCTTGTAGGAAAAATACTGAGTCATTGAATGATCAAATCAGAAAGGTAAAAGCTGACTATATCAATTGTGACAATGACCTTGATAATTATAGACGTGCTTTAGAACAGTTAGAGTCCACCATAAGAGAGTTTAAGCAAAGAGAAAGTGATTATAGGGATCACATTGTGATTCTAGAAAGAGATGCTAAGGAGAATAACAAATCCATTAAGGAGTTGACTGCTGAACTTGAAATTTTTAAATCTAACAAAAAGATTGATGATGAAACTGTTGAAAAATTTGGAAAAGCTTCAAAAGATTTAACTAAAGCAGTTGAAATTGGTCAATCTCCTAGGGACAAAACAGGGTTTAGGATTAAAAATGAGCATGCTACCATACCACCACCCCTGCCAACATTCATGCACCTTTTCTTAGAAAAGACCTGTCTTGGACTGGTCTCTCTTGTTTTCAAAAACAGGATGATATTGAGTTTGACTTGAGTGCTTACATACCTAATAGTCTTGATACTGAAGAGACACTAGTGAAAACTAGTGTTATTAGGGACTTTGAAATGGAACAGATTGCTTTAAAACAATGGAAAATTGATAACCCTGTTCTATTTTCAAGAGGAGGACTCTTTGGTAGTGATTCTAGTTCTAAGAGTAGTTCACCCAAATCTAAAACCAGATCTCAGTCCCCTAAGTCTACCATTAAATATGCTGGTATGTACAGGCATGTCAGAGGTAATCAAAGAAATTGGAATGACCAAAAGTCTCATCAATTAGGAGAAGACTTTGTGATAAATACAAAACCTTGCTTCACATGTGGCAGTTTTGAACACACTTATCAAGAGTGTAAGGCACCAATGGAAGTGGTGGCTGCAAATCCTTTAAAGGATATACAACCTAAAACCATTCTTCTAAATGCATGGGCAAAATCCTTTTCCCCTGCCAAATATGTTGCCCCTGCCTTGAGAAACAGGTTGACTGACAAATATGTTGTTCCTGCACTTAGAAAGGTGAATGATGTTCATATCAAGCCCAACACTTCTATGACCAACCCAACACCTTATAATGCATATAGATCTGGCCCTAGACCTTACCAACACATGAATAGAGGCCAAAACAAAAGATGGGTTCCTTCTGCTAAGCATAGGGATTCCCCTGCTAAATCTGGGGTATCCCCTGCTAACAAAGTTTTGCCTTCTAGGAACATGGGTAAATAGGGAAAAGCTGTGAAAGCCTCAGCTCGTTGGGTTTGGGTACCCAAAAGGGGTACTCAGTCTAATGGTGTATCTCTAGTTTTTGATAAGCTATCCTACATTGATACACGAGGTAGATCCAAGTCTGTAATGGTTTGGGTCCCCAAGAAAAACTAAATTGTTTTCCTTTTGCAGGTGACAAAGAAGACAGGGGATGATATAGCATATTGGGACAGTGGATGCTCCAGAAGCATGACTGGACAAAAATCTTATCTGTCTAACTTTGTGCCCCTGCATGACAATGATGGTGTTTCTTTTGGAGATGGGCATGGAACAATAACAGGAAAAGGAACTATTGTCACCAATGGGATGACCTTTGACAATGTCTACTTGGTGAAAGAACTCAAGTACAATCTCTTCAGTGTGTCACAAATGACTGATAACAAGAATTTTGTCTTGTTTACTGACACTTAATGTTTGGTGTTAGAAAATGAGTTTGTCTTACCACCAGACACTCCTATTGTACTCAGAACACCATGACAAAAGAACATGTACACAATTGATCTCAAAGACATCTCTCTTCAAGATAATGAAACCTGTTTCATTGCCAAAGCCTCAGTTGATGGGTGTAAGAAATAGCATAGAAGACTTGGTCATCTTAATTTCAAGAACATGAATAAACTGGTGAAATATAATCTGGTTCATGGTCTTCTTTCCAAGTCTTTTGTCGATGATCATACTTGTGTTGCCTGTCTGAAAGGGAAGCAACACATAGCATCTTGCAAATCAAAAACAAGTATGTCCACCACCAAGCCATTAGAACTACTGCATATGGATCTTTTTGGTCCTACTTCTGTGGCAAGCATAAAGAAGAAATGGTACTACCTAGTGATTATTGATGATTTTTCAAGGTTCACATGGACATTCTTTCTATTTGAAAAGAGTGACACATCTGATACACTCATTGGGTTCATCAATCAGATTGAACTATCAAAAAGCATGAAGGTAGTAACCATAAGATCAGATAATGGTGGTGAGTTCAGAAATCAGAAACTGGACTCTTTCTGCATTAACAAAGGAATCAAGAGGGAATTCAGCATTGCAAGAACACCTCAACAGAATAGAGTTGCAGAAAGAAGGAATAGGACACTCATTGAAGCTGCAAGAACTATGTTGTCTAATTCCAAACTTCCAGTTATCTTTTGGGCTAAAGCTGTATCCACTGCTTGTTATGTACAAAACAGGGCCTTGGTGGTTAAGGCACACAATAATACCCCCTATCAGCTGTTCAATGGAAGACCTCCTTTAATTGACTTCTTCAGACCTTTTGGATGTCATGTGATAATTTTGAACACTATTGACAATCTGGGCAAGTTTAGTGAAAAGGGAGATGATGGATATTTTGTGGGTTATTCATTGAACAGCAAGGGATATAGGGTCTTCAACAAAAAGACAAGCAAAATCACAGAAAATCTTCATGTAGATTTTCTTGAAGACAAGCCTGAAGATGTTCAAACAGGTCCTGATTGGTTCTTTGATATAGAAGTTCTTTCAAAATCTATGAATTATGTACCTGTTGCATTGCAGAATACTAACATTTCAGGTACACAAGAACCAACTGGTGCAGAGAAGTCACCCCTGAGGTACATGAATGTACCCTCACTATTTCCTATTGAAGCTGTTGGTGAAGAAGATGATCCTTCTCTAGGAAAAGAACGGCCAACCTTATCCCCTGCTACGTCACCTTCTGAAAGCAGCGGAATGGCTGAAGGCAGTGGAATCCAGGATTCCCCTACTAGATCAACTACTTCTCCTGCCACAAAGGATCCTGTTGCTAATGCTACTAATGATGAAAAAAGAGAATCCCCACTCATTTCATCATCTACACCCATATCTGATGGTCCTATTATATCCAGCAGTGGAAGCAGAATAATCAAGAGTGGAGGTCCAAGTTACTCAGAGCTACATTCAGCTCATAAGCACCCATCTCTAGGTCATGCTGTATCTTTTGGAAGTTCCTTTGAGGACTTCTTTCCCAATCAAAATAGCCCCATCAATTCTGATTTGGAAGAAGATGAAACAGAAGTAATCATGCAGCCTACCTACAGAATCAATAAGGATCACCCTATCTCTCAAATCATTGGTGATCCTGAAGCCCCTAGACATACAAGGTATACAGCAAAGGAGCACAGCTTCATTGCTAACATCACCATGAAGTTTAATCATGACAACATGCAGTGTTGTCTGCTTACTGTATTTTTGTCACAAGAAGAGCCAAAGAAGATTTTTCAGGCTTTAAATGACCCAAGCTTGGTTGAAGCCATGCAAGAGGAGCTCTTACAGTTTAACATACAAGAGGTTTGGATTCTGGTAGATTGTCCCAGATGGGCAAGGCCCATTGGGACAAAATGGGTACTCAGGAACAACAAGGATGAAAGGGGGATAGTTGTCAAGAACAAAGCAAGACTGGTGGCACAAGGGTATACACAGGAAGAAGGAATTGACTATGAGGAGGTATTTGCTCCAGTTGCCAGGATTGAAGCCATTAGACTATTCCTTGCTTATGCTTCATTTATGGATTTCACTGTTTTTCAAATGGATGTAAAAAGTGCCTTTCTATATGGAACCATTGATGAAGAAGTCTATGTTATGTAACCTCCAGGGTTTGAAGACCCAAAACATCCAGACAAAGTTTACAAGGTGAAAAAGGCTATGTATGGAATTCACCAATCTCCCAGGGCCTGGTATGGTACTCTCTCTAAATATCTCTTAGATAATGGCTTTAGCAGGGGGAAGATTGATCAGACCCTCTTCACCAAGAAACAAAAGGGTGACCTTCTGCTAGTACAAGTCTATGTTGATGACATCATCTTTGGATCCACTAACTATATGCTTAGCAAAGAGTTTGCCAAATTGATGCAGGATAAATTTCAAATGAGTTCCATGGGAGAGCTAAACTTCTTTTTGGGGTTACAAGTTCAGCAGCGGAAAGATGGGATATTTATCTCACAAGACAAATATGTGGCTGAGATTGTTAAGAAGTTTGGCATGTCTGATGGAAAGAAGGTGTCCACTCCAATGGACAAGGATCATCCATGGGGTAGAGATGGTCCTGGAAAGCTTATAGATGTCAGGAACTACATGTCTATGATTGGGTCTCTCATGTATCTCACAGCTTCAAGACCTGACATCATGTTTGCAGTTTGCTTATGTGCAAGATACCAGGTGGCACCCACAAAGTGTCACTTATTTGCTGTAAAAAGAATTTTTAGGTATCTAAAGTGCCATCCTACCTTAGGACTTTGGTATCCTAAGGAGTCACCATTTGAGTTGATATCTTACTCAGATAGTGACTATGCTGGTGACAACAATGATAGGAAGTCTACAACAGGGGGATGCTAATTTTTGGGAAGCGGACTTATATCTTGGCAATGTAAGAAGCAGACTATTATGGCCATATCCACAACTAAAGCTGAGTATCTAGCAGCTGCTGCATGCTGTGGTCAAGTACTTTGGGTTCAAAATCAACTGCTTGATTATGGGTATAACTTTCTTAAAACCAAGATATTCATTGACAACAACAGCACCATTTGCATTATTAAGAACCCTGTTTTTCATAGCAAAACTAAACATATTGAAATTAGACATCACTTTATCAGAGATTGTTTTGAGAAAGGACTAATTGTCCCTGAGAAAATTGATACAGAACTTAATGTTTCTGATCTTTTAACAAAAGCTTTTGAAGTGGGGAGGTTTTAGTACCTGGTTGTAGGTATTGGAATGGTTACTCCCTAAAAATTGATGTCTATCATGTCATGTATATTCAGGGTTGCTTTATTGCTGTTGTTGTATAGCTGTTAGTCAATTTTTCCATCACTTTTCATTCCACTGCTTTTGAACACAAATTCCCCTGTTGGGGGTTCATTCCCCTACTAAGAGAGTTTTTCTCTTTAAACTGGGTTTGTTCTTTTTAAAAAGTGGTTTATGTGGTTTTAGACTAACAATGTAGAGTTCCATATGGTGCATACTATTCTCATTGGTGAATCAAGGTATATACTCTATGTTTAAGGGGAGGTTAGGTCACACCTTTAGGACTCAGGGTATCCTTAGGATGCTCATATATGATCTTAGATCATATCCATTGGTGAGTAAGGGTTCAGGGTGATGAGGACTTGCTGCAAAGCTTGTCAGAACTCTGAAACCTTGAGGCACTGTAATGGGTACTTGCACTTCTCTATCAAGACAGCTTGCTGTTTAAGTACAGATGTGTGGTACACATTGCCAAGACTAACTGACCATAGGTAAGGGAAAAGGTAGGGATGGTGACTAGGGTATGCATATTTTCTTGGGTTGACCAGGTGCAGGGTGACTTATGTGTTGAATTTTTGTGCTTAGACTTGCTGAATAGAGGACTCTTGAGTTTCTATGTATCTATCTTGTGTATACAAGTGTGTGCATTAGAACAGAGCTACTTAGCATTGGTCTCTCCATGCCTATTCTAATAACCCTAGGAAAGTTTCCCCGGCTTTCACCTTTTGCTTCCCCTGCTTTCATATCATTCCCCTGTTTGACCATTGACCGACAATACCGTTACCCTGTTCATAGCCGTTGGGCCTGCTTGCACAAATTTTGGTTAGGGAATATTTTATTGTTTTTAAAAGATATTTAAGACGCTTTCTTCGCTGATTGGTAATCTTTACTTCATTATTTCAAATAAATTACTTTTTTATCAAGATTTATCTTTGATATTTTTGCAATTTGAAAATTTGGTCCAATCACAGCTCTTCAATTCGCCTATAAAAACTTAATTCCCTTCACAAGCAGGTCCATCTCTCTCTCTCGACTTAATCCTACCTACCTCCCACCTTTATAAACCTTCAAAATATTTTCAAACTTTATCATGCCTCTCAAAATTGCTGCTAATCATAATCAAATCGCTTTATTACATGATGAACCAGTAGAGTTTGTTGATGCTGTGGCCTTTCTAAAGTCCTCGTATTTTAGAGTGGCCCTTCTCATCAACCCTAGAATTTATACCTCACACATTCAACAGTTTTGGTCTAAATCCATGACCAAAACAGTGAATGGAGAGGTTACAATTTAAAGCAATGTAGATGGTCATCCCAAGGTGATTACACTTGCCTCCATCAGGGACAATCTTCTTCTTGATGATGAGGATGGGATAACCAACCTATTTGAGGCTGAAATCTTTGAGGGTCTTGTTAAATTGGGGTACACTCTTTCTAAAGATAAAAAATGTAAGTTTGCTAAAGGTCAGTTTGCCCCACATTGGAAGTATTTGATTCATACTATTTTGCAATGTTTGTCACAAAAAACCACTACTTTCAATGAATTTGGTAGTGAGATGGTTTCTGCCCTGATCTGCTTGGCAACAGGGAGGAAGTATTGTTTTTCTCAAATGATTTTCAAAGGAATGGTTAAAAAAGTTTCAAGCAGTTCAAAGTTTTGTATGTACCCAAGGTTTATAGAACTTCTACTGAATATGAGTGATCATGGTCCAATCAAACACAAAAACTATTTTTCAGCAACCAAGCATACCACCAAACTATTCACCACACTTCTTGCACCATCACCACAGTTTTCTGGCAGGTCCATTCCACTCACTTCAATTATGATGAAACAAATCAGACAGGAAGAAGCCAAGACACAAACAGCTAAACACAAACATTCTGATTCCCCTGCCAAGAACCTACACCCTGCCAGTCCTCTACCCCCTGCTGACCCACAACATGAAAGGCGATCTAAATCCAGGTTTGCCAGGTCTCCCTTGCCTGGTGAATCTTCACAAGCAGCAGAGAGGAGAGTCTCCAAGGGTTTGGATCAAACTGAGGGTTTGGCTGCCACTACTGTCTCATCCTCAAGGGGTGAGCAGGATAGTGACACCATCAGTAAGTCCTCTCCCTCACTCCATGATATCCAAAAAGGGGAGAAATCCCTTTCTAGGGTTGAGAGCAGCATGAAACATATGATTAATTTAGAATTGACAAAAATGTGCATGAGTCTGAAAAGGCAGAATGTACAACTGGTACAAAATGTCAAAAAGCAAGGTCTGGTTATCAATAACTTGGAAACCAGACTTGCTACTCTTGAGGGGAGGAGTAAGCCTAGACTTATCATATCCACAAATGAGGATGCTTCCAAAGGGGAGGAAGTTCCAAATACAGAAGATTCTACTTAGTACTATCCATATCCTGGTGGTGTACATGGAAAGATAGCAAGTGTTGAGAAAGGGATTGAGAAAGGAAGTGCTGATAAGGGAAGTGATAAGGGGAGTGCAACCAAAGAGATTGCTCAAACATTGTTAACTATGGGCAATCAAGAAGAAGCCCCTGCTTCAAAAGTTTCCCCTGCTGTTGCTGATCCCACTGCTGTAAGTCGTTCCCCTGCTAAGCCTATTACTCAAACTTTTGTTAGAAAGAACAGAAAGCAACCAGCTCAGAAGGGAATTACTATCAAAGAACCTGCATCTAAAGTTAAACCAGCACCAGCAGTGGATCCAAAAGACAAAGGAAAAAGGATCATGGTTGAACAGCCCAAGAGAAAATACAAGCATAGAACTCTTGAACAATAAAGGGCTCAAGAAGCACATGATGCACAAGTAGCTCTCAGGCTACAACAAGAGGAGATGGATATGCAGGATCAAAGAATGCAAAAGATGATGCCTAAAGATATGCTCAAGCAGATTGAGATTATGCATAGAGAGCTGGATGACAGGGTGCCTCATGTTGGAGAATTTCTGGATCAATGGGAGAAGGAGTTAATAAATACTCCTTTGGAAGACAGGTATGAGTTGACTTGCCTTGTTTACAAATATCAAACTGAGTATCTGGAAAGGAGGGAAAATCAAATTCAGATATAGAAGTATTTAACTTCTAAGAAAGGGCAACTTGAACACTACAAAGTTTTGCTTAAGAGACATAAGAAGTGGAAGGATGGGGACTTCACAGATATGAGTTTTGAAGCTATAAGAAGAGCAGTCAGACCAGTCTTAAGAGAATATGATGTGGAAGATTGGATGACTATGAATTCTCCTGAGGAAGTTGAGTATCTTAGGAGACAAAGTGAAATGATACAGAAAGCTAGGGAATCCAAGAAAAGAAATGCCGAAGGAACAACTTTGGAAACTACACAAGCAGGTGCATCATCCCAAGCAGGTGCATTATCATAAGCAGGGGCATTACATCAATCAGGTGAAAGTTTTTCAGGGATTGAGAAGTCTGTACTTAATGTACAAAGAGCAGCCAAAAGACTCAAGAGAATGGAGAAGGTTGGCACAGTTACTAAGGAGTCTCAACGGCCTTCAAATGATGAAATTGATAAACAGCTAATTCTGCAGGAAAATGATGATATCTCACCTAGTGAACTTGGAAAGAAGTTTGCTATCATAGAGTATGCTGTTTATGAACACAAAGGGAGGACTTGGTGGAAGCTTACAAGAGCTGACAATACAGCACAGACATTTCTAAGTCTAGATGTCATGTTTCAAACCTTGGATAGTGAGGACTTAGAAGATCTGTGGAAAATTTTGAAAAAGACTTTTGCTGCAAAACCTCCTACCATGGATGGTGTGGAAAAGGATTGGGTAATCTGGGAGTGCATGCCTAGGATGTATGAGCATGAGTTATTTGATCCTATATTTGATGCAGTGAATAAAGGAGATTTGTTGTATTGGAAGTTGTTTACCAATTTTGGGGTCTATGAGGTAGTAATGGAAGGAGTAAGTGTGTACCTGATCAATCATCGTTGTTATCCTTTCACTCAGGATACCTTGAAGAAACTAGCACAGGCTAATTTGAGTGTAGATGCTAAAACGCCTGTTGCTTATGATCTGGTAAGAATGATGCATAGTCAGATTTGGCCAGAAAGTTTGTAAGCATCCTCATCAACTAGGATTTATTCATAAACTTGTCTTTAGGGGAAAACACAAGTTTAGGGGAGGATTGTTGGGAATAAATCTATGCATACTTGTTACCCCTGCTGGTTGATTATCCGTACCCCTGCTAGAGTAAGTTTCCCCTGCCAAATAACAAAGGCAGGGGGATTGGTTCCCCTGCTGAAGTCAAAGGCCCTGCCGTCAGAGATAAACTTGGAATAGATTTTTACGCGTTTCTGTTACTACTCCTTAATACTTTCCAAGTTTGTTAGTAGTGATCATGTACGTGAGTCCTTATGTCTATAAAAGGACCCACTAGGTTAGCATGCAATGTGTGTCTTTTCTCTATTGTCTTTCATTATCATACTTTAAGGTTTTGTAAACCCTAATACCATTTTAGGGTATTCGTATATCATTGATATATTAAAGTTCAACGTTTGCTTCAATCATATTGTTCTTGTGCTAAACATTATATTCCGCATCTTGTTTAGTTACTTTGCTTGGCAAAGTTTCTCTAGTGTTAGATTGAATACTTTCTTTCTATCACAACCCTTAAACAAGCTATTAAGGTTTAAGATCTGAGTTTGGGATCAACAGGACCTTCCATCTCTTCGCCCATAAAGGAGAGACAAGGCCCGGAGGTCATAATGAGTAATCCTACTCCCCCTTCGGTGATTCCTCCCACTACCACTCCTAGTACTAGTGCTCCATTACCCAAAGAGCCTAACCCTAAGGTTGTTCCAGAAGCGAGTCCTTCTCCTTCTCAACCTTCAAAGTCTAAACCCAATATCCCTTATCCTTCTAGGTAAGACAAGGCTAAAGTGCTCACCAAAGATGACGTTCATGTTTCCAACTTTTTAAAAATGATTTCCAACGTCAATGTTAACATTAGCCTTATTGAAGCACTTGCTCAAATGCCAAAATTTGTGAAAATGTTTAAATATTTGCTTAATAAGAAAGAAAAAATGGTTGCTCGTGAACACTCGTTTAAATGAGAATTGTTCCTCGATTCTTCTCAAAGAGCTTCCCGAAAATCTAGGAGATCCCGGACGATTCGTGTTACCTTGCTCGTTTCCTCAAATTGATGATTGAATGGCTTTAGCGGATCTCGGCGCTAGCATCAATCTTATGCCACTCTCGGTATGGAAACAATTATCATTACCCGACCTTGTACCGACTCGTATGACTCTCGAGTTAGCTAATCGAACTCTCGCATACCCCGTTGGTATTGCCGAAGACGTTTTTGTTCGAGTTGGTACATTCACTTTTCCCGTGGACTTTGTCGTCGTCGACTATGAGATGGATCCTCGTATTCCGTTAATACTTGGTAGACCATTCTTACGATCCGGAAGAGCCTTAGTTGATGTGGCCGAAGGGGAGTTAATTCTTAGGGTTAGGGATGAAGAACGAGTTTTTAAAATGGGAAAAATCACAACAAAATCAAATGAAAAAGAGTCGGTCAATATGATTGATGTTCTTAATTATGATAATGAAGAGATTTTTATTAATCCTTTTGGAATTCAAAAGTCTACTCAAAATGATTTTGTGATACCTTCATTCCTTCCCTTAGAGCCTCAAGTTTTTGAAACTCCTATTTACGATACCTATAGTGATGACACTTCTTTAAGTGATCACACTATCTTCGGTTTCGACGACCTATCTTTTAACCCACCCACTTTTGACCCACCTATTTTTGATATACCAATCTTTGATACCTACGATGATGACACTTCTTTAAGTGATCTCATTAACTTTGATGACCCACCCTATGATCTTAATGCACCTCATATCTCTATGAGTGATTCTTCCATGAGACTCCTTTTGACTTTTATACCCCAATTTTAGAAGTCATGACTTTTGAGGAGGATCCTCCACTCTTAGAGATCACTCCTACTTTAGAGGTTATTCCATTTGAGGAGGATTTAGATATCTTTCTAAATACCTATTTTCCTCACGAGGATGAGTTTTCCTATGACTCCAATGATACTTATGTTTTCACATCGAGTTTGGAAGAGGATGACTTTCCCACTTTGGATTTTGATGATATTTTGAGCTTAAATGTCAACACCTCTTGCTATTTTCCCATTAAGGAACCGGTGTTTGATCCTGGAATAAAGACTTTTGTGCTTTCATTATCTTATCACCATAACACCTTTCCTTGTAAGAGACTTTTACCTAAGGATACCCCACTTTTCTTTGCTTTATGTGATTCTACCACCTCGGGGTTTATTTCCTTTTGTGATGGAAATTATGTGTTTGACCCGGGTGGATTTTTCATGGGGTATGCCTTGTATGAATTTACTTCGCCCTTTTATCATGGAGAGATTTTCCTCCCTTGGAAATCTCGGTTTTTCCCATGATTTTCCCATTTAAATGATGACATTCGGGAAATCGAGTCGAGCTAGAGACTCGTGATTAATAAATCAAGCATCGTTTAACTAGGTTAGATTTTTACCCTTTCCACCCTTTTTCGCCTTCACCCATTTTCACCAATAAGTGTAGGGGGAGCCAAGTAGGTTGTTTGTGTGTTGTGATGTTGTGTAGGGACATGTGCTTTAATGATCCACTTTTGGTGTTTTTGACGCGACCCGTGTTCCCGTGTTTCTCGTGTACCCGGTTTCTTCGATAAGTTTTTGCTATTGTGATTCAAACATGTATAAAACAAATAAATGTAATCACTTTAGTTGTCTCTTCCTTAGCTCGATTTTAAACAACGTACTCAATGTCCTAAGTGTAGGAGAGTTTATTCTCCCACATGCTTAAACATTGAGGACAATGTTTATATTAAGTGTAGGAGGGACTTCTATCGAATTTTAGTGGGCTTTTCCATGAATTTGACCCCATTTAACCGGAAAATTTAAAAAAATTTCAACATTTTTCAAATTTTTGATCTATTTTGGCCTAGTAGTATTTTCAGTTATTTTCTTTCCTTTTGTCATCGCATCGTAATAAAGTCCATTTCAAGAATAAAGTCAATAATAATAATAAATGAATAAAATGGTTTTAACAAGTTTAGATATCTTTGATATATTAGGCCCGTCGTGAATATTTTGACTCAACCCGAGTTTACTTATCCAAGTTTACTCTAGCTAGTATCCTTAACCATATGGACCTTAATAGGTTTATTAGGCTAAGCATCCACGAGTCTCATTCCTTGAGATTTTAAATTGTGGAGAATGAGAGATGATAGAGTTGATAATAAGTTTAAGGGTTAATTCTTATTTATATGAGTTTTTGTGGCTCCTTCTTCCCGCTTGTATATTTAATTGCTTAATAAATGAGGATTTTTGCGGTGTAAATTCGATATCTTAACTCTTAGCCAAATCTTTTATCTCCTTGTAATTAAAGCATGAACACATTGAGGGTGCCAGCGTTGTGGACTTCCGACTAAGGTGGCTCATAACCACTAAGTAGGAGGTATTCAGACCATGGGACCGCAGAATTTGGCCTACTATATATATCATAAATAAGAAAGAATAAGATTAAAACATGACCTCAAGGAGCCTTAGGGTGTGGGGTATGTAGCACGAACCTTGTCATTAGAGCCTTAGGGTGTATGGCATGGTAAG
Source organism: Glebionis coronaria (assembly GCA_025667525.1). NCBI lineage: Eukaryota > Viridiplantae > Streptophyta > Magnoliopsida > Asterales > Asteraceae > Glebionis > Glebionis coronaria. The sequence continues at coordinate 609,115,275 of CM046880.1, forward strand.
TGTTGAATAAAAATTGATCCAAAAATCAATTCCCTCGTTTATCGTTCAAGGAGCCTTAGGGTGTGGACAATAGATGAGGAGCATTTTTACATCTTAAAGAGCCTAAGGGTATATGATGTGAACTTGCTAAACTCCACATAAAGTCTACATGACTTTGGAGGAATAATTAATAAGTAGTACTATTGGCTAAATTTTGGGTCCGGGAATTTATTCCCCAAATCGTGTTAAATCATCCTTGATGTGGGCTTACTTTAGTGACAACGTTTTTTAGGACGAGGTTAGGTTTTGAGTGTCGAGTTTGCACCGTTTTGCCTTCATTTTTGGACTAATAATTATCAAATGAGTCAAATGAGCCTACGGGTGAATGACAATCAATAAAATCTAGAGATACGATGTAGGAATTGGAGAAAGAGTATTACACAATTGTCTTATATGAGTGGTTTTAACCTAAGGACTTATGGTAAACAATGATCTCGTTTTTAAGCTTGGTATGGGGAACGTGAAACTTGAGGGTGATTAATATTCATGACACTAAAGCCCTAACTTAAGTCTTAGATTTCTTTACAAGTTTCTTTGATCAAATAATTTCCAAGTTAATAAATTGTTATAACTTTTGTTTCCTATTAAGTTTTTATCTTTTCATCATAGTAGTAATAGTATATCTTAATAAAGGCCAAGATGGGTTAATTATGAGAAAAATGTAACTTATGCTTTAAAATAATGCATTGCATGGGGTCATTGCAATGGTCAATTATAGGGGATTTAATAAGTGTATAAACACTTATCCTTTTGCCACTAAAATCAAGGAAAAACAAGACCTAATCATGTGTTTAATATCATAAAAGTCAGAATTACGCGTGGTTTTGTGTTTTTGTGTGAAATAGGTACAAATGATCAAAAGGAAAGAAAACAGAGGATTTCACGGTCAAATGTTGAATAAAAGTCCAAGAAAGAAACGAAGACAAAGTCAAAAGACCAAAAGTGTGCAAAAGATCACGAAAACCGACAAAATCGATACGGTTTTGAAGAAACGATCAAGGAAGCCGAAATCAAGTTCGTTTTAAGCGGATTTAATCTTTTTGAGGATATTCAAGCTTAGTGGGTCCCACATTTACTTATTGGGCCCAAAAGCCCAATAGTAGATATATTAGTATTCACTTTTGGTAAAAAGCCCAAAACCAAATGGTCCAATTTATTTAAACAGATGGAATTATGTCTTTAGCCCATTTGCCAAATTCAATGTTTAAGACAAATGGGAGTAATGTTACAATGGGCCACAAGCCCATTCGGTTAGTAACTTGGACGAAAAGAAAAAAAAGACGGTCAAAGTAAACAAAGTTTAAACTTTGTTTTACGTCACTTTTGGTCAAACCCCTCATATCACCACATGTTTTACCCTCACCCCATACACACTTTTATTTACCCCACACCCATTGTTTTCGTTACAAACAAGAAACTTTCATCTCCTTCTCTCTAAAAAAATAAACACATACACCCACTTTACCCCAAACCCTAAATTCACCCTAGATCAAAAATTACTCAGTGAAATTTGGGGCTTTTATTTAATCCGTGTAATTCACACACTTGGGGATTAAATCCCCAAGTTTTTCGGATGATCAAAATGGTGGTCCAAATCAGACGTGGCTCCCTACCTTGTTTTGATTGGTCAAAACAAATAACCATCCACCAATCCACCAATCCCTATTTTCCATCTCAGCTTGAAGAAAGCACAAGAAGCACACCCCTTTTACAGCTTGGCAATCCATGTGACTCAAGAGAGAGTTTCAACCGTTGATGAAGAAAATGAAGAAAGAGAAAAGAAAGAGCGGCTCAGATTAATTGCTTACTCTCTAAGCATCATCAACAAGTTTTTAGGGTTTTCCTATAAAAACCCCTCTCCTGTAATTCATTTTAGTGTGCACTTTTATTTTAATTTTTATTTTTATGCAATTTAGTTTTTTAGGTAAAATTGTAATTTTTAATTTTCCAGTATTGTACTCAGATTTTGGTTATTAATAAAATTTATATTATGTTAAACTTTTTCTTTTTAATTAATTTCATTTACTTGCAATTTAATTTTTAATCTGTTCTATATTAATATTAATTAAGATAAAAGTGGTAGATAATCTTCCCTACTGGAAGATTATAAAAAATCTAGTTCGAATAAAATTTTGTGGTTCGTTTGGAATATTGTTTATTGGTTCGAGTAGCTGTTGGGTTTACTGTCCGAAGATTCGAACGATGATGTTTGGTGGTTAAGGAGGTGGTGTTCATTCTCGATTTCGATCCATAGAGTGCTCAGCGCACCTCTACTTCCCAAAGGTTTCAACATCAGGTGCTTCCTATTTTTTTTATTTTCTTGTTAAGTTTTAGTTTAATATTAATCTATTTGGTTAGCTTGTTAATTTGTTAATTAGATTTGGATCTGCTTTATTTTCAAAATTATAAAGTCTGCTAGTGTTTGGTTGTTTAAGATTTGGTTTCTGCTTTTCTTTTTATCTGCTTGTATTTGTTTAGTTAATGTTACTATATTAAGTTTATTTGTTGAGTTTATATGGCTGTTTAAGTTTTGGTATAGTCTACTATTTGGTTATTTAGCTTTAGGTTACTGATTTTTTTTATTAAGTAGTGATCTGTTATCTTTTGCTTGCTTAACTGCTTATTTGTTTCGGCTGAATCTGCTTATTTTTGTTGATTTGTTTTTTTAGTGGTAGCTAATTTGCTTATTTGTAGTTTAGTAATATCTATTAATCTGCTTATTTTAGTTTGTTTTGCTTACCTGCTTATTAGCTTTATCTACTTATTATTAGTTTCATTTTTCTCAATGCTTATTTGCTTTTTGAGTAGTCTGACTTATTTGTTCTTACTGTTGCCAATATTTCTGCTTTGAGTAACAAATCCTTTTGATCTGTTTACTTTTTAATTCCAAAAAAGTAATAATAAAATAAATAGAAAAAAAAATCGTCCCGCCTGGACTCGAACCCCAGTCCTCGCGATTAACTGCCCAACATCTTTTCCATCTAGTTTAAACCCTTTTTGTGTTTATTTACCCATCATCTAATTAATATAGGATTTACTTAAGTTGCATGCCAGTTTTAATTAAATAGATGTTAATTAAGTTTTGTTAGTTTAAATTTTAATTAAAAGATTTTCTTAATAGTTTTCATTTATAAAGTGTTATTTAAAAAAATAAAAAAATAAAAAATATTTTAATTGCTTTTAGAAATTTTAAATTATTTTTAAATTTAGTTTAATATAGATTATTTTTAAAAGTAGTTTTCAATTAATATAGTTTTGTTTAAAAATAGATTTCATTAAAAAGTTTTAGTTAAAGAATTAATTAGTTTAATTAGATTTAAGTTTAACTTTAAAATATTTTTTAAATTAGTTTAAATTAGTTCTAAAATTTAAATAGAAAGGTTTTAGTTAATTAAATTAGATTTAATTTTAAAAATAGTTTAAATAGATAGTTTAAATAGTTTTTATTCTAATTTTAGTTTTTTAAATACCAAAAAATACGTTTTACCAAAAACAAATAAATCTACGTTAATTTGAGATCAATTCGAGTGAGTCGAGGAAAACGAACATTAATTATTAATGAACCAGAAGCTTCCATCGTGGGGAAAACCTATTTTTCTGGAAGTTAAACTTTCCCCCATGATTATAGCCGAGTGCAGCCATTCCATCCAATACCTCGGAATTAGGAATGGAGACAATGCCACCTTCATCCTGGAGATGAAGGCAGACCTAATAGATGCCTCAGACACCACATATGAGCGACCATCTATGGTAGCATGGAGCTCTAGTGGGCATCCCAAAACATCAACTAGATGGGCAGTTGCCCAGAACTGACGAATAACACTATCATACACAGTAGGGCAAACTGTAAAAGCATACCTTAGATTTGAAGCCTCAATGTATTTGATGATGTCTGTGAACTCTTCTCGTTTAGGTCCTTCGCAAAGATAGGCCACCTTGTTATGATCGGGTTTGTACTGGAGAGCAACCATTGTTGATGAATGAAGTAATGGAAGATGATTGGTTGAAGAGGGAAATAGTAGGAGCGTGTGTGTGTGTTTATGGTTGGGATGAATGAGTCAACTAAGGGATTTGACCATAAATAATGGTCATGAAACTGTTCATTGACCCCTAATTATGGGGGTTGCCCTTAAAAATTAAGTAATTAATGCATGAGTAACCACTTGCCCCTGAACCATTATTTGCATATCCCAGTTACCAAAGATAAATAAAAAGATATATACCAGAAGTAACTTGCGTTGACTAAAAGTCAAAACGCGTAAGGGTCAACACTAGGAGCACAAAGTGGTCAATGAAAGTCAACTAAGTGAACAGTGACCCAAAAGCAATACTAGAAGCCAACCATGAGTGTACTAGAAGGGTTTGTACCCACTAGGAGCTTAATACAGCCACTAGGAGTGACCAAAATCTTCCACTAGAAGTAGCACACATCGCAAATACCCATGAAAATTGTTGTTAGAATCTACCATAAGTCAGACTGTGCAATGAAATATGTACACTAAGCCTCCCCTTAGGCTTAGCCTCCCCTCAATCCTAGACCTCAAGGATTGACCATTCCAATATGAACCACCAAGTGGTTGAACCGCGGACCATCAAAGGCTTTAGTCAATAAATCAGCAACATTATCATCCGTATGGACTTTAAGAACCTGTATCAGCTTCTTCTCATTGGCATCCCTTATAAAATGGTGCCTAATTTCAATATGCTTGGTTCGTTGATAAAAAACAGGATTCTTCACAATACAGATAGTGCTTTGATTGTCAATGAAAATTTTGGTGTTCATGAAGTTGAACCCATAATCCAGCATCTGATTTTGTATCCACAAGACTTGTCCACAACAACTAGCAGCAGCTACGTATTCAGCTTCTGTTGAAGAAGTAGCTACTATTGTATATTTCTTACATTGCCATGATATAAGTCTTCGACCCAAAAACTGACAACCACCAGTAGTGGACTTCATGTCATTATTAGCACCTGCGTAGTCACTATCACTATAGGCTTCAAGAACAAAAGGTGATTCTCTAGGATACCACAAGCCTAGCTTGGGTTGAGCCTTGATATACTTGAAAATTTTCTTGACTGCATTCAAGTTAGATACGGTTGGATCCACCTGATGTCTAGAGCAAGCACTTACTACAAACATAATATCCAGACGGGATGCAGTCAAATACACGAGTGAGCCAATCATTGACCTGTACATGTGAACATTTACCGGAGGATCTGGCTCATTCTTGAGTTTGACTTTAGTGACTTCATAAGGTGTTGTTGTTGGTCTAAGAGGTTCCATATCAAACTTCTGAAGAATCTCATGAACATACTTGTCTTGACTTGTGAAGATACCATTCGACTGTTGCTTGAATTGAAGACCAAGGAAAAATGTAAGTTCTCCCATGGCACTCATCTGAAATTCGCCTTTCATTAGTTGTTCAAACTCATCACACCATTCCTTTTTAGTAGAACCAAAGATAATATCATCTACATACACTTGAACTAGGATGATGTCCTTGGTATTCCTTTTAAGAAATAGTGTTTTGTCAATAGTGCCTCTTTTGTGCCGTGTTTCAACAAGAAAGTGGAAAGACGCTCATACCAAGCTCTAGGAGCCTGATGAAGTCCATATAGAGCTTTGACCACCTTGTAAACTTTCTTGGGATGAAGTAGATCCACAAAGCCCTTAGGTTGAGTGACATAAACTTCCTCATCAATCTTGCCATAGAGAAATGCACTCTTGACATCCATCTGAAAAACCATAAAGCCAACATAAGAAGCAAAAGCCAAAAACAGACGAATGGCCTCAATCCTAGCAACATGAGCAAAAACTTCAGTATAGTCAATGCCTTCAAGTTGTGTGTGACCTTGTGCAACCAACCTAGCCTTATTTCTGACCACAATACCCCTCGCATCTTTCTTGTTTTGAGGATCCATTTGGTACCAATTGTTGTCTTTCCATCTGGCAAGTCAACTAGGATCCAAACATTCTGAAACAAGAACTGCTGCATCTCCTCCACCCAAATTGGATCCTCAAGAGCATGAGAGATTGATCTAGGTTCCACCTGTGAAAGAAAACAAGCAAACAAACAGTGAAGAAAGTCCGTGTGATTATTACGCTTTTGGTCCTCAATATAGCTCACAAGATCATGATGATCAGACGTTGCTTTCTTATGCACGCGACGAGTCTTGACAGTAGAACCAGGATCTCCAATGATTTGAGTAGTAGGATGGTCTTTATGCATCTGCTGAACAGGATTAGGAGCTATATCCACTTCTGGTGCCAAGTTATTAAGATCCCTAACAATGTCATCATTATATGAAGTAGAGTCGAAAATGCCATCTATTGGTTGCTTATGAATATTATCCAGCTTAGTAGAAGGCTTCTTTTGATAGTTTCCCAGGTCAGAAGGACCAGAGAATCTAGTTGAGGAAGTAGGATCACTAACCGGACTACCAATAGGTGTTAAACTTGCACTAGGAGTAACATTAGGAGCACTAGGAGTAACTTGGACAGCAGGGGTACTCAAGGGAAACTCAAAGCCTCCTTGAGCAGCTGTTGTAGTAGCATCTTGTTGTTGCTTGAGCAATGTGTCAAGAGTTTATTGTGAGTCCATAATGTCTGATGGAGAAGCATCACTAGGAGTAGCATTGGTATTTTGAGACACTATGGTGGAATAGGATGGAACAACAAAAATATCATCCTCCTCATCTGAGTTCGAAAAACTAGAATGAGCACTTGCAATAGAAGTTGTAAACACTTGTGGACCTGCATCTTGGTTAGTTTTGAAACGAAAATATCCCAATGAGTCACTAAGATAATCAAGATCAAAATACCATTCAGGACCTTTTCCTTGAATGTCTGTCTTCTCCTCAAAGTACCTGAGATTAATAGTTTTTATGATACGATTTGCATGGAGATTATAGACACGATAAGCTCGAGAGTGAGCTGAATATCCCACTATGTATCCTTCATCTGCTTTGCCATCAAATTTCCCCAAATAGTCACTAGTATTCAGAATGGTGACAGGACAACCAAATGGCTTTAAATGAGAAATGCTAGGTACTCTAGCTGTGAGTAGCTCATAGGGAGTCTTCTTGTGTGGATTGGTAATTGAAACCCTATTTAACACATAACTTGCAGTATTGACAGCTTCTGTCCAAAACATAGTAGGAAGCTTGGAGTCTGCAAGCATGGTTCTCGCAACTTCTATTAGTGTCACGTTCTTCCTTTCTGCAACACCATTCTGTTGAGGAGTCCTTGCAGCACTATAATCTCGTTTGATACCTTTGGAGTTGCAAAGTGCTATGAGGTCTGCATTTTTGAATTCTGTTCCATTGTCACATCGGATACCTTTCACCTTCTTGGACAGTTGATTCTCAATGAGTGTAATGAAATATTTGAGAATTAAGTAGGTCTCATTTTTGGCAGCCAGGAAGAAAACCCACGTGAACCTACTATACCCATCAGTTACCACAAGACAGTATTGTTTGTGGTCAATGCTCCTAATGGAGGTAGGACCAAATAAATCCATGTGTAGTAGCTGCAATGGTTCAGTTATAAGACTGAGAGCAGTAATGGCCTTGAAGGATGCTTTGTGTTGTTTGCCTTTGCTGTACGCAAGGCAATTGATGTCAATTCTGAAAGTTTTGGAAGGTAAACTAGAGACCAAGTTCATATTTGCTAATTTGTAAATGGTCTTGAAGTTTACATGTCCCATCCTTCTGTGCCATTTAGTGGCTTCATCTTCTGAGGCTTTAGCAACCAAACAAGCTATTTGACCAGTAGGATTAACTTCATTCGGCTTGATACTATAGAGATTATGTATTCTAGGGATTCTGAGTAGAGCTTGAGAGTCATCCGGGAGCTTAAAGTCTTTGGATAACACCAGTGCGTCAGTATCCGTAAAGAGAACAAACTGCTTCTTGTCACAGATCTGTGAGATAGAGATCAAGTTGAAGTGTTGAAGTGCTTCCACATAGTAGACCTGCTCAAAATTAAGGTTAGGTGTCTGTATAGTTCCTTTGCCAGAGATGCTTCCTTCACCACCTCCAAAGTAGACCTTTTCACCTTGAAATGGTACAAAGTTAGATAAAAGTCCTTTATTCCCTGTCATGCTTCTAGAGCATCCACTATCAACAATTCATAGAGTGGGATCTTGGTATAGACTAACCTACAACAACAAGAAAAGATATATACAAAAGTTAGTGTCTTAAGGGGACCCAAACCTTTTCAGGTTTGAGTATGCCTTGTGGATCTTTTGTAGATAGCCAATGAGATTGATGAGATCCACTGTTGTTCTTAGGTTGCCTGTTCATCATATGGGTGTTATTGTTTGACCAAGAACAACTTGTTGAGGGCTTAACAGCAGTGCCCATATTTCCCAACCCAAAATACATTTGGTCTGAATTAAAAGCATAATTATGATTAAAGTTCTGAAAATAGTTGCTGGTTGATCTATTATGGGTGAAACCATTGTTTCTCCATAGATTAAAAGCTAAAGGAGAGGTCCTTCTAGAAGAAGAATAAGATTGGGCACATGGGTTTAGTCTTCTAGAAGAATATGTAGCAACTCCTGGTAGACCAGGATCAGGATAAGCTTGATAAACATAAGAAGGTTGATAAAAAAATCAAAATCCTTAATCAAATGAAATTTACTTCCACAAACAAAGCATGTTTTAATAGACCTTTTATTCAAATGACATTGTTTCACACTGCTAAATTTATTACACACAACTCTAGGAGTATCAACATTCCTAGGACTCAATAAACTAGAACTGGAAACAGTAGAAGCAACTCTCTCTTCACTCTTCCTAGCACTAGTAGCAGTAGGGTCATTTGACTTGGAGCTTGTAGGTCTTGACTCTTCACTTGAACCACAGGATGCATAGTCACTGGCCTTGTCACTGAAAGTACAAGATACAAAGTCATTAGAATTAGTAGAGATTTTTGGAGACTTATGCATCTGTGATCCATCCAAGTCAGTATGCCTAGATATGGGCATAAAAGTTCCTGTAAGAGGTGGAGGGACAACATGCATTGCTGCAGCTGGTTGAAACCTATTGTAACTAGGTTTTCCCTCCTCCTCCTTGTCAGGATCAAAGACATTTGAAAAAGATAAATCAAACACATCTTCTGAATCAATATATTTATCAAAGCCTAACCCTCTCTTAGTTCTACCTGACATGCTACTATCAATTAATTTTTAAAGATTCTTAGGTGCTTTTTGCCATTTTTCAAATCTTAAAAGTGTAGCATCCAATTTTTCCTGCATGTCTTGCTTATCCTTGATACTTTCATTGTTCAATTTTTTAGTATATTTAAGCATATTAGTGGTGTTTTCTAAATCAATGTTCAGAATTCTAATGTTATCCTCATATTCACATTGTGTATCTTGAAGCCACCTCTTTTTGTTGTTCCAATGTTTTTAAAGAACTCTTATATGCTTGAACATCTAAAAAATATTTGTCATTTTGTTCATTTAATTCATTGAATTCAGACAACAATTCTGAATATTTATCATGACAACCAAGAGGGCAATTTTGTACCTGAGGTGAGATGCCCATAAGAGCAAATTCTTCTGCTTCCTCGGCATCAGATAGATTCTCATCAATCATTGCAAACACATCAGTAGAAGCTTCAGCTGTTTCCAAGGTAGCAGTCTGATGATCACTCCAGTTGACCATAGAGTCAACAGACACCAAAGCTTTCTTGTCATCCTTGAGCTCCTGAACCTTGAAGGCTGAATACCTGTTCTTCTCCTGGTTAGTTTTGTTAGGGCATTCCCTAGCAAAATGACCTTGCTGCTAGCAGTTATAGCATCTAACCTTGCTTCTATCAAACCTTGCTGGCTCTCTTGGGTTGCAGTTAAACTTTCGACCGGATTTCTTTTCAAACTTGTGAACCCGGAGAGTGAGCATGGCCATCTGACACTTGAGATCCATTTCATCCAGGTCAAGTTTATCAACCTGTTTGAAGTCATCAAAAGCAAGTTGTTGTTGTGGATCAACATCAACAACAAAAGAGTGAAGAACAACTTCTACCATGCTACCAGTCTTGGCTTTTGGTTCAGGAGTAGAAGTATCTTGAGAAGACACAGTATAGCTTGGGCTACTAGCATAAGACATGGGACTAGATCCTATGGAACTCATAAAAGTAGAGTTAGCAGGAGTAGGAAAGGAATCACTTGAGTATCCTCTCACATGAGGCTAAAAGGTTTTGAGCTTATAAAATAGGTCATCAAAATTAAGATAGTCAAGTCCACCTTTTGCTTTGAGAGAGATTACTACCTGATTCCATGAGTGAGGTAAAGCTCTAAGAAACCTGGCATTGATATCTCCATTGTCAGGTTTAGACCTAAGTTGATTCAACTGGCTATGTATCTTTTGGAACCTATCATACCCTTGATGAATACCTTCAGTTTCAGAGATTTTGAATTATGTGAATTAATCTCTAAGCATGGATCTATGCATTTTCTTTGATTCCTCATTCCCTCCAAACCTTGCTTTTACTCCATTCCAAATCTCTCTAGCATCATCCAAGTGATAAAAATCACCCATGTGATCATCAGGAAGAGACTGAAGCAAAATAGTTTTTGCTTTGATCTCCTTCTGAACAACTGTGATTTCTTCATGAGTTTTAGGATCAAGAAGGATGACATTAGCATTCTTGTCTCTTCCAGTAAGCTTCTTACTATTGCCATTATGAACAATTTTCCAAAGGTCTAGATCAGTGTTGGTGATCCAGCATTCCATCTTCATTGCCCAGCTATCATACTCATCCTTCTTTAAAAGAGGAAATTTTCCATTTGTATTGGAAACCGTAGCAACGATCTGCTGAGGTTGTTGTGTTTTAGAGGTGCTTTCTTCTCTTATTTGAGTGGAACTAGAGTCAGACATGATTAAACAAAGATGTTAGTAATAAGAAAAATTAATTCTTCTTGTGCAGAGACTCTCCCAGGCTTTGATACCACTTGTTGGGTCCACTAGATATGGATCTTGCAGCCTGTAAAGGATGGTGAACGACTTCTGTAATCACAAGTCTATTCACAAAGAGAGTCTAGATGAATCACACAGTATAAGTGCGGAATACAAATACTATGAACAAGAAGAAACAAAATAACTATAATTACTTGATCCTTACTAAGGATTTCTAATATAAATATAAATTAGAATAATGTTTGATGAAGGTGTGTTTAACCCTTCTGCCTATGGTTCCTTTTATACTACAAGGAAACCATAATATATCATTAAACCAAAACGTGTGATTCTGATATGCATATCCTTTCCTAACATATCTCATGCATATCCTAACAAACTACTCAAAATAATAAAGTTTGACTTTCTATAGACCAGGAGCACGTGTTGCTCCTACTACTACTAGGACCAGGAGGAACTACATACCTCCTAGCATACCTATTACAAATAACTATTCCAAAGGTCCTAACATAAACAATGTCCAAAAAAATGAAGTAATGTAATGTATGGAAGTTCATAAAGTAATGAAGGCTAGATGGCTTCCACCCGTATGCACATACTCTCAAAGTCCTGCGAACGTCCCTGAGTACCTGCCGTTTGGGAACATGAAAGGGAAACGGCTGAGCAAAACGCCAAGTGAACGGATATACAATCATATTATGAAATGAGATAAGCATAATAAGATTAATAGCAGCGGAAATGTATAAGTCCTAGATAACCTGGAACATGTTTATAAACTAGTTTTATAGTTTGAAGATACTTATGTTTTATATGAAAATTGTACTTTAAATTAGCCAAAAGCCCATATAGGTCTTCAGGTTCACCGCGCATGAATACATAGAGGGGTGACCTCATCATGCAATTAAAGGGATGCCTTTAATTAATTTAGTCTGGGTAGGAGGGATCAACTCCTTGTGAACGATGCAAGCCACACACCACATTCACCATGAAAATCCTGTAAAAACATGTAACTAGAATGCACCCATACGCCCCACATGATAATATAAATAAATGGCCAAAACTGTAAAGGGACGCAACGAGCAATCACTCTGCCGTGGGGAAGTCATAACACCGGTGCCTCTAGTGCTATGGTTATGGTACCTCCATAACTAGATGACATGACATGCATGCATATGGCTTAGGCATTTAAAGACTAAACATAAGCAATCAAAACATATAAAACAATACTTGGGAAAATAGTTGGTTGCAAACGGGGAATCCCAATAAGGAAAAAGAATGTCCATACTAAAGGACGGAATATCCGTACCTTATGTCCAGTGAACGAGGAAAGATGAAAGGATGAAAAGTCCTACTACGACCTCACTAGTGCTACATAAATAAAGGGACATGTATGGGTTGTTTGATTACTGAGTGTGTCACTGATTCTATATGTTCTTAGTTCATTTTATATGTTCTTGTTATGTTGTACTATTTTAAATGTTATCTGGTATTTAATCATGTTTTACATGTATTCCGATTATGTATTTTCATGTATTCTTGTAGTATTATACTTGTAGTGTAATAATAAGTAACTTTCTAAAAATAGCAGATTTCCAAAAATAAAAAGTTTCCAAAAATAGAAAGTTTTCAAAAATAAAAAGTTCCTAAAAATAGAAAGTTTCCAAAAATAGTAAGTTTCTAAAAATAAAAAGTTTCTAAAAATAGTAAGTTTATAGAAATAGAAAGTTTCATGAAATAGAAAGTTTCCATAAATAGAAATAAGCTGGATTAATAAGTCTAAAAATATAAGCTAGTGCTTATTAATCTTATGTTATAAGTCATGATAAATTATTAATAAATTTTATTAAATAATACTATAGGTTAAAGTGATTATTAATTATTAATAAAATGAATGGTTTAATAATTAACTAGCATGGACCCGCGCAATGCGGCGGCGAGTACTCATAATCATTTTTTGAGACTAAAGAATATTAATCTTTTATCCATTAAGTTTGTATTGTTAAAGTTGTAAAAAATCGAAAAAAATCTCTAAGTTTCAAAAAAATTAATAGTTAATAAAAATATAGCAAAATGGATATTATTGAATAAAAGAGCATAAAATTTTAGAAAATATGGTGAAATTAGATTATAAAAATAATAAATAAATAAAAAGATTTTTCAATTTTAAAAGAAAAAATGTTATTTAAGTAGGTTGTTACAAAAGTTTATTACAAAAGGTTGTTAGAAAGGGTTATAGTATATATAATGTTGATGAATATATCAACAACTTGCTTTATTTAGTAAGAAAAAAGTCTGAATTTTCAGCCTTGCTATTTTAAGAAAGTCCCAAATACTTTATAAAGTAGTATAGATAATATGTCATGATATATTAATAAAATTTACCTTATAATGTTTAATTAATTTATGTCATGATTAATTTAATTGAGTCTAATAAAATACATAGGTTATACATGTTTTATTAAGTTAAATAAAATAGCCTAAGTCATGTACTAATTATTTTTTTTGGCAAAAAAGTCATGTACTAATTAATTAACTACTAGTTCATGTACCTTAAGTAAATAGTTAATTAATAAAACTATAGTCTAAATAAAATAAAGTATACTTAGGTTAAAACATTTATTATTTAATTTTAAATAATTTAACCTAAGCCATGGCTTCTAAGTAAATTAATTAGGTAATCATGAAAATTAATTTAATTAATTAACTTAACCAAATCATGTTTAACAAAAAATATCCCGAGCCCGAAACCCGAGAATCAAAACCTGACCACCGACCACCACCAACGGCTGCGGCTGTGGTGGTGGCCAGTGGCTGCGCAGCCGACGGCTGCCACTACCGTGGTCAAAGTCCCCACCGGCTTCCACCGGTGGTTCCCCTGTCCTGCCTTGCGTTCCCACTGTTCGAACCAAAGTGGCCACCGGCTTAAGCCGGTGGTTCCCACTGCTCGACCGAGCCACCCCCCGAGGGTCTTGATTTGATGCTGTCCGAAACAAAACGCCACCGAGCCCCATAAGGGGGGGGGGGTCTTGGCTGTGGTCAAAGAAGACACCGAAAGCCGAACCAAAAACCCAAAACCCAAACATCCACATTCTTGTTTAATTAATTCCATAACATGTTTTTAAATTATGTTTTTAAGATTAAACACACACACATAAACATAATTAAATTAAAAGAATGAAAAAGATGAAGGTTTTGATTTTATCAAACACGTAGATGAATGTAGAATTGAATCACGAACACGACTACGTAATAAAACAAGATCAAACACAACCAATGAATCGTCCATGTGTGGTGGTTGCCGCGGATCAAGACAAAAGGGAGGCTAGGGTTTCCTTTTTTTTCTTTTCTAAATTCTGTATTATGAAAGCATGTGGGTATGTTTACTAGTTAAATCCAAAAATGGGCCGGGCCCCTTTGTCTTGCTTCTTGGCCGCGGGTACACAAAGCCCAAAACAACAATCCGAATGTTTTACATGTTAATATTATTATTCGTGTATGTTCGTTGTTTATTGTTCGTGAATTAAATATTATACGTAATACTTAACATGCGTTAATAATATACATAGTTCTCTGTAATTAATGTTCGTGACACGTGTCTATTATATAAATGGAAAGTTTTAATTAGTTTGTATGTTTACGTGGTGTACTGTTCATGGTATTTATATGCGGGTTTTACACTACTACTCTTAATTTTTTCATCAAATGGATCCTTACCAAAACACCGTCGAGAAATACGAAAAATATTTCGGTAACGCTCATGAACGTTACACGCGAGGCTTAGCGGAGTATGAGACATTTTGTGGCTATGTGTAATCAAGGAGCCGGTGGATCGGGTTCGGGGCATAAGAGGACATATATACCTCGTGAACGAGAAGACGCGAGTCAAAGATTGCTTGATGACTACTTTGGCGATGCTGAAACTCCCGCAAAATATGCGGAAGAGAAATTCCGACGAAGGTATTGTATGAGTTCAAGGATTTTTAGAAAAATTGTCAATGCTATTTTAATACATAATGCCTACCCTCTACCCGAATACTTTGCTTATTTTCGCCCCGCGATGGATGCTACCGGTCGAGATAGTATTCACCCCATTCTAAAGATCACTTCGACATTTCGTCAATTGGCGTATGGGTCATCATCCGACGCATTTGACGAGTATTTGTAAATTGCCGAACGCACTGCTAGAGAATGTTTGCTTCATTTTACTAAATGCATATATGACTTATATGTTGAAACATATTTAAGAAAACCTACCCCGCGGATATAGAAAAAAATATGTGCATTGCACAATGAGAAACATGGACACCCGGGAATGCTCGGTAGTATTGATTGCATGTATTGGGATTGGAGAAATTGTCCCAAGGCTTTACAGGCTCATTCTAAAAGGTGGGATCATAAATATCCAACTCTTATGTTAGAAGCAGTTGCGGATCAACAGTTGACATTTTGGCATGCATACTTTGGTGTTCCTGGGGCAAACAATGATCTAAATGTCTTATATGGTTCATTTTTATTTGATGATGAGTTAGCCGATAGGGTTCCAGATTTCTCCGTTTGTGGCAAACGAAAAAACATACAAAAAAGGTTATTATTTGGCTGACGGTATTTATCCCGAGTGGTTTACTTTTGTGAAAAATTTTCTGTTTCAAGGGATGAAAAAACATTGCGGTTTTAAAGAGTTCAAGAAAGTGCTAGAAAAGATATCGAACGCGCTTTTGGTGTCTTACAAGGTCGTTGGGGAATTATACGACAACCCGCTCGTGCTTATGAAATTAACCAGTTGAAACGAATAATGTATCGTTGTATTATATTACATAACATGATATTGGAAGACAAAGGATTCATATTGAATCCTAGAAATGTTTATGTCGATCCTCAACCGAATATTGTTCGAAGTTGGATCGAAAGGTGTGAGAGAAAAACAAAAGAAATCCGAGACCGAAGAGTGCACAACGAGCTTCGAGCCGATCTTGTGGAGCATTTGAGCCGTAATCATTAAATTATTAATGTTTTTTTTATTGTAATGTTTTTTATGTAATGTTTTCTTAATTTAATTAAATTTTTATTTAATTTATTTTGGGAAAAATAAAATAAAAGAAAAAATAATTATTTTTGTTGACACCAGAAAAACTGATGCCAACTGTTACTAGGGCTGAGTATCCGTCCGGGACCGGACCGGACCGAGGACCGAAATAGTCCAAAACCCCGGATCGAGACCGGACCGAAATATACAGTCCGGTCCGGTTGTCGGTCTGGCCCGGTCCGGTCATCGGTCCGGTCCTATTAGACATATTTGACGAGATTTTGATAAGACCGAACCAGACTAGACCGGACCGACCGTACCGAAGACCGAATTCGTCCAAAACCCCGGACCGAGGACCGGACGGAAATTGCTCGGTCCGGTTCGATTCAGTCTAGTCCGGGTCGGTTTTAGGTCTGCCGTGCTCAACCCTAACTGTTACCTCTAAATGTGATACCAATCAAATTTAGATGCTAAAACCGTAAAATCCTACGTGACAGCTTTGTACTTGCAACACTGATTTTTTTTTTTTTTTTTTTTTTTTTTTTTTACAATAACAAGAAGTAAAAAAAAGGATAAACCTGAGTAAATTAAAACTAAAACCCACCCCCTTCCTTCTTCCTCCTATGTTTGTTTAGTTGCAGTAGCAGCTGATAGACATGGGTGCCACCATTACCATATCTTCTTCTTCTTAAATTCAACCAACCCACCAATAGCAAGCAAGAAACAAAGTAATGGATGTACAAATTCAGCTGCTGCTGGGGACAAACAGCAAATCCTTCTTCTTATCTTATTGTAATAATAATAAAATCATATCAAGAAGAAGCAGAAGAAATGAAGCATTGTTATTGAACAGTACCAATTTCATATTACCTTCTGTTACTCCTTTTAATCCAAGACCCATCATTATATCATCATCAACAAGAAGCATAAATCCCAATTCCCTTCGTGTTTATGCATCTTCTTCAGATGCTAATCCAACAGAACCTGAAGATAATAAAGATGACCAACAAGACCCATTTAAGAAATTGCTTTCTTATTTCAAAGGAACCGCCTTTTTCGATTTAAACGACAAGCTTTCCGTCTTTCGAGACTCTTTATCTAAAGCACTTACTCATTTCATCGCTTGGAACCATTTCACTCAATGGAAGGTACTTACTTACTTACATTCCTTCCCAATTTCCTTGCTTTACGGTTTATTAAGTATTACTTACTTACTCATAATCAGTGGAGGACGCATGAAATTAGATTGAATCATAAGTCGGCTACTTTTACAAGTGGGGTGTTTGGTTTGGCTTATATAATGTAACCCCATTTCGGCTTACGTTACATAAAGCCCCAATTTTGTGACTTATTTGGAGGTTTATGGGCTTATATAAGTTTATTATATCATGATAACCTTATATAAGCCCCTAAGTCTCCAAATAAGCCACAAAATTGGGTCTTACGTTATATAAGCCGGAAATAGCAAATGAAGTCTAGCTCAGTTGGATGGATGATGGATGCATTTGGTTATAATCTCCATGTGGGGGAGGTCAGGGGTTCGATGTCATTCCCCATGTGGGGGATTTTCCCATAATTGGCAGCCGGGTTTAAATCTCATCGCAATGCCTTGAAGTCCCTTAATGGGAAACTGGATGGCTAGCATGGGGTTGATATTCTCTTCGTGAGATGATTCGAACTCGGGTTGAGAGATACTCCGCTGCACCAAACTGCCGTTCAAAAAAAAAAAAAAAAGCCGGAAATAAGCCATATTTCGGCTTATATTTCATAAACACTAATTTTTTAAAGCTTATTTGGAGACTTATGGGCTTATATAAGTTTATTATATCATAAAAAACTTAGATAAGCCCATAAGTCTCCAAATAAGCCACAAAATTGAGGCTTATGTTATATAAGGGATTATAAGCCGAAATGGGCTTACTTTATATAAGCTAAAACAAACAGTATATATTTAGAAATAAGAGAATTCTAAGGTGTTAGAGCGTTGAATTTGGTTTTTAATATGTGAGTGGGGGGCAATTTGAGTTATAGGTGGAGGCCACTTTCAAAAAAGGCAAAATCGAAGAAAATTAGTAGGGAGCATCGCCCCCATACCTTATACATATGTCTACCCCTGCTGATAATGGGTTTTTGTTTGTGTTCAGGATATGAGTAATTGGGATCCTACTAGAGCTGGCGTTTTTGCGGTCTATGCGTTTGTGGTACTCCTTTCGTTCCGAAAGATATATATGGCTGTTCGTGCTCCTTTCATTAACCGCCAAGCTCAACAAGTGTCTGAATCCTATATGGACGCCTTGATTCCTGAACCAACTCCCGCTAACATCCGAAAGTAAACATCTTTAGCTTCCTTATATCACCTACATGTTGTAATTCCACCATTTTTCTGTTCTTTTAGGGGGTGTTTGTTTCAGCTTATAGTCGGCTTATGGCTTATCTAGTTTTGTCGCTTATGTTCCATAAGCTTACTTTTTGTGGCTTATTTTCAAACTTTATTTAGTTCATTATAACATAATCAACATATATAAGCCGGAAAATTTCAAAATAAGCCACAAAAAATGAGCTTATCAAACATAAGCCCAAAACCAAATAAGCCATAAACCCCCTATATAAGCCAAAACAAACACCCGTTTAACTAACCATACGGCTACATAGTCTTAGTTTAGACTCACAATGTCTCAACCTATTTACGTCTAGTTATGCTACATACGCGCAATGCAGATGCCCAATATGCTCTCAATGGCTCACCAACAACGTTTAATCTGACATCCAGGACTAGTTAACAGCGGTCTGTAATGATAATGTGTAATTGCTAAGGAAAAAACAAGTCTATGCATAAATGTGGGGCGTGGCTGCGATAGGTTCATATGTTTGTCACGTTAATACAAGTGAAGCTCCTAGTTACACTAGTAATGTCATCTTTGTCGCTTCAATGCTAGTGCTTTACTAGCTAATAACATGATTATATTAGCGCTTAAATGCCTACCTCTGTCAAAACAGGCTTCGTGACAAATACAGCAGTCCATGTGAAAACAAATCAAAGTGTTTTAATTGCATTGCTCTTGAATGAACCTCCTCCCGTCATAGAAAAACTATCATGTTTATTGTTTTCTATCCTGTCTTGGTTCGATAGTTCTAAATTTGTTTTATTCGCATTGGTCGTTCTTAAGGTATAAAAAAGGTTTATGGAGGAAGTCAATGCCAAAAGGACTCAAAATGAAGAAATTCATTGAAGGACCCGGAGGAGCACTTATCCATGACACTTCTTATGTCGGAGAAGATGCATGGGATGATGAAGATGATGACGGTTCCACGGTTTCCAAGGACAAACTTAAGGAAATTATTGACCGGGATGGGAGATTCAACCCAGAAAACAAAAGCAAGCTCCAAGAGGAGCTTGGACTTTCTGGTTAGTTTGTGATTACTCTTTTCTTTGCTTTTTTCTAGAAATAATTTGTAAAAGTAACAGTTTCATATGGCAGACGTTAACCAAGAGAGTGGAAGAACATGGCAAGAAAGGCTACAAATATGGAAAGACGTTCTTAAAAAGGAGGAATTAGCCGAGCAACTAGATTCGTCACGTGCTAAGTATGCAATTGAATTTGACATGAAAGAGGTCGAGAAAAGCTTCCGTGAAGATGCAAAGGTGAAAAGAGAAGGAACACGAGCGCTTTGGATATCAAAGAGATGGTGGCGTTACCGACCTAAACTCCCTTACACCTATTTTCTCGAAAAACTTGAATGTTCCGAGGTCAGCCCGTCGACTTTTATCTGATATAATTTTTCTCCAGTACTTAATTTCTGATGCAACGGAGCTCTGTTCAGGTGGCTGCTGTTGTGTTTACCGAGGATTTGAAAACATTGTATGTAACAATGAATGAAGGGTTCCCTCTTGAATATGTCGTAAGTTTTATATTCTAGTATTGATAAAAAAATTGTGCGTTTCATTTCGTATATCGACCTGATTCAACTAATGTGTTTTTTTATAGGTTGATATGCCACTTGATCCATACCTGTTTGAAATGATCACAAACTCTGGAGCTGAAGTTGATCTACTGCAGAAGAAACAAAGTCATTACCTGTTGAAAGTTGTAATTGCATTACTGCCTGGCATTCTGGTTTTGTGGTTTTTACGGGAATCGTTAATGCTTTTGCACATTACTTCAAAGCGATTCCTCTACAAGAAGTATAATCAACTTTTCGATATGGCTTATGCTGAAAATTTTATCCTGGTAAAGCGTTGATGTTATTGATATAAAGCTATTTTTAACATTTTCTTATCTGTGATTCATGACTAATCTTTTTATTTCAATAATCTGGTTCTCATCGCCAGCCTGTTAGGGAGGTTGATGATACAAAATCAATGTATAAGGATGTAGTGCTGGGAGGAGACGTATGGGATCTCTTGGATGAGCTAATGATTTACATGCGGAATCCGATGCAATATTATGAAAAAGAAGTGAAGTTTGTGCGGGTAAGTTCATAGAATAAAAAATTTCAAAAAACTTAAGTGTAACTGTATTGCTATTCTAATGAAGGTTTTTTTTTCCTTCCAGGGAGTACTTCTATCTGGACCACCTGGTACTGGTAAAACACTCTTTGCACGAACGCTAGCAAAGGAGAGTGGGATGCCTTTTGTGTTTGCTTCTGGTGCCGAGTTTACAGATAGTGAAAAAAGTGGTGCAGCCCGAATAAATCAGATGTTCTCAATTGCAAGGCGAAACGTAAGATGTTATTGTAGATTCTAGTTTGTGATTACGTTATCAATTATGATTCAGTCCGATCGTGTGTAATAACCTAGGTGTTTGTTGTGCAGGCTCCTGCTTTTATATTTGTAGATGAGATTGATGCTATTGCTGGAAGACATGCAAGAAAGGATCCGCGAAGAAGATCAACATTTGATGCACTGATCGCACAGCTTGATGGAGAGTTAGTATCTAACACAAAAGTATCTTAGAAAGTTTTTTCTGAATGAGTTTTTGATATATGATTTCTGTGAATTACAGAAAAGAGAAAACTGGTGTTGATCGATTTTCACTGAGACAAGCTGTTATATTCATCTGTGCTACAAATAGACCAGATGAATTGGATCTAGAATTTGTTCAAGCCGGACGTATTGATCGCCGGTTGTACATCGGTTTACCTGATGCAAAGCAGAGGGTACAAATCTTTGGTGTGCACAGTTCTGGGAAGCAGCTTGCTGAAGATGTCGAGTTTGAAAATGTGATACTTTGAAATCTCATATTTTTAATTAACTTTGCTGTTGTAAACTTAAATCGTGATTTACTTGGTCCTAATAGTTTATCGTTGACAGCTGGTGTTTCGTACTGTCGGGTATTCTGGGGCAGATATAAGAAATCTTGTCAATGAAGCTGGAATAATGGCTGTAAGTTTTATCGACCGTGAACTTTAACTTATGATTGTTGTATGAACTGAGTTTTAATGGAACAATGTATCATACGTGCAGGTGAGAAGAGGTCATACAAAAATCTATCAAAAGGATATTGTTGACGTGTTAGACAAGCAGCTGCTTGAGGGAATGGGCGTGCTCCTGACAGAAGAAGAGCAACAGAAATGTGAAGAAAGAGTACGCATTTATTTTCCTCTTGACGTGTAAACCTCTTAATTCGTTATAAGGGTAATATAGTCATTATCGTAATTTTTAAATGTGATAGGTGTCTGTTGAAAAGAAGAGGCTCTTGGCCGTACATGAAGCTGGTCATATTTTATTGGCACACTTATTTCCTCGATTTGACTGGCATGCATTTTCTCAACTGTTACCCGGTGGCAAGGTAAAGTTTCATATTGTTTCCGGTATTTGTTGATTTTGAGTTTACCTGCTCACACTTTTTACCCATTTATGCAGGAGACCGCGATATCTGTTTTTTACCCTAGAGAAGATATGGTGGATCAAGGTTACACAACATTTGGTTACATGATGATGCAAATGGTGGTAGCTCATGGTGGGCGTTGTGCTGAGCGTGTTGTCTTTGGTGATGATGTAACTGATGGTGGAGTGGATGATTTAGAAAAGATCACAAAGGTGGGGTATTTTTTTAACTCAGTTCTTTAGTTTCTAGTTAATAATGGCACAAGCTACAAGCCGAAGATTTAGGCTTACCTAGTCTGGATACGGAATTCTTAAATATGGAACTATCTGACCAGTAGGTAAATAACTCCCAATGTTGTTCCTGCGGCCGCAGAAAGCATGTAGATTAATCCGCTCTGCAACTTCTTAAATTGTCCGAATTTGATTCAGTGCCCTGCTCATTTGAGATGCTGTAAGATCTTGGTTGTTACTTGCATATGAACTTTTGGTTATGCATAGACTGAATAACCACACTTGCATCGTTATTTCATAGGATCTGAGGTCAAATAGAATAGCAAACTATAGTCTATACGTATACCCAATCTTTATTATCAAATACTTGGTACAATATGTGGCTCATGGATCTAAAATGATAACGCAATTCAACCTTATTCTGTCCGCAACACTTCTCAAGTTGCAGAGCATTTATGCTGATTATGCCCAAATTCCCTAGTAAAATAGTTATCAGATATGTTTGGCGTTAGCCGAAAACTGTAGTCATATGCCAGCAAATAGCAGGATTTGACTATCTACTTTTAAATAAGTTTTACAATGCTGTAGCTATACACAAGTGTGGCTTGTTAATGTACTTGTTGATTGGTATCATATGAAAGGTTCGATATGAGTGTTTAGTTCACGGGAGAGGATTGGTAGGCCTGATGTGGATGATACAATTGCAAAGGGGATGGGCTTGTGTGGAAATATGCACAAAAAAGTAACCTCATGCCACCTAAAAAATATGAATCCGAAGGCTTAAAATGCAATAATCGAATCAATCTCTTAATTGTTTACAATTTATAAGCTATTAAGGTCTATTCGTTACAAAACTTTGTTGAATTCTGTAGATTGCATCTAACTTAACATGTGATGTGTCCTCAGATTGCTCGAGAAATGGTGATAAGCCCTAGAAATTCAAGATTGGGCTTTGCTACTTTGACAAACAGAGTCGGACTGGCTAATAGAGCAGACAGCACTGACGGAGAACTCATAAAATACAGGGTAAGCTTTTCATACTTATCTATATGTGTCGTATCTTAAAGTTAATATCATTGTGTACGACTGCTGAATTGCCTGATTTTATTAATTCATCTGTCTTGCTACCATGGTGCAGTGGGACGACCCTCATGTTGTTCCTGCTGATATGACGGTCGAAGTCTCAGAGCTCTTCACTCGAGAATTGACAAGAGTAACTCTCGCTCCCTCCCTTGTTTTTTAGTGCAATGTATTGCCCACTTTCGTATTTTATCCAATAAAGTTATCTAATATGGGTGACAGTATATCGAAGAGACTGAAGAACTTGCAATGAAAGGATTGACGGCGAATAGGCATATACTCGATTTGATTTCAAATGAATTACTGGAGAAGTCAAGGATTACCGGGCTGGTAAGTTTTACATCTGATTGGTTTTCCCCATAAGTTGAAATTTGTGCGAGTGGTTTACATTTAAAAATGAGTTTGTTGAACGATATTCAGGAAGTCAAAGAGAAAGTTGGAAGATTGTCTCCGGAGATGTTTGAAGATTTTGTGAAGCCTTTCCAAATAAATGTGGAACAGGTACGTGTCTGATCCGTGATTTACTCATTAACGTTGCACTTAACGTACAGTTGTGATCTGCCGATGCTAATGGGTTTGTGACTTTCAGGAAGGACCGCTGCCCCACAATGACCGCTTGAGATACCAACCACTGGACGTTTACCCTGCACCTCTTCACAGATGTTGAACAACATAAACTCAAATTTTGTATGATTAGATGAATAGAGTTTCTTGAATTTTGTGGAAAATTTATCTCTTTCGACTTGATCATGTCTGAATTGTACATTAGCTCGCAATACATATACTAATTTCGTACCAGACTATTGGCGGCAGACGCCACAGTTATCATGTTACGTAAGATTATGATTACATATCAAACTTAATATTTTTGGTTCTGTAATAATGCAGCACCAAATGACATTATACATGTATTAGTCAAGGCTTACTAAGGGCTTATGAGTCATAAATCTTCATAAGCCCAAGCCCATGAAGAAGAGCTTATGGGGCTCATTATTGGGCCATGGTATATATGGTTTGGGCCGGAAGTAAGTTTTGAACCGTCCTATTTATATAGATTCTAAATCCTTTTCTTGATTCATCAAACAAGCATATAATACTAAACCCTAGCTAGAATCGACAATCATGGTAGAGTTGCCTGAAGAAATTCTGTACAACATCTTAAAAAGTTTGCCTATAGATTCTTTGGCTCGTTTCCGGTGTGTATCCAAACAATGGTGCAAATTCATCACTGATCCTTACCTTAACAAAATTCGCGCCCAAGAAGAGCCTATCCCTATCATGTTCCAGCGCCACTCTGGATCCGATCTTTCAAAATATTTATGTAAGCTCAGTTTTATACCTATTATCCAAGGTCTTCTTACTACACTGGAGGCCAAAAAGGACCTAGTTATTTTCGAATTGTTGCACCACCGCTGGCCAATGCCAGTCGCAAGTATCAATATCGCTAATTTGGTTATTGGTTTTTGCAATGGGCTAGTACTCTTTCAATCGCCGAATATGTATGTTGATGGCATCAGATATATTGTGGTCAATCCTCTTAGCAAACAATGTCATAGACGATTGCCACCCATCAAGGTTCGGATAAGCTCCCAGATAATGACCACTGTGGCTGGTGGGATTGGTTATGATGATTCTACCAATACTTTCAAGATAGTTTCTGTTGTACGGGAAAAACGTTACGGGTCGCTAGAGCAAGTTGATGTTAAACTACGCACAAGTGTTTATATTGTTGGCACGGACAGGTGGCGAGAGATATCCCAAGTCCCGTCTTATTTTATGCATGGTGAATGCGTATTTGCTCATGGATGTATGTATTGGTTGGCGAGAGATAATGTTGATCCCTTATCGACTGAACCAAGAAAAGTAGTGTGGTTTGATGTGAAGGAAGAGGAATTTGGATTGATTGATCATCTCCCCGAACAGGCAAATGGCCTAGTTGATTTTAACGGCGAACTTGGATTGGTGTCTCATAAAGGATGTTGCAAAGTGGTGTGGATATTTAAGCAGGAAGAATGGGTGATGCATTGTCAGATTGATCTACGACGACCTCACAAAGTCATAGGTGTTCTGAACAAAGACGGGGACATATTATTGGCAACCTTTACAGACTTTGCTGTTTACAGGCTAAAAAGCGGCAGGATACATGAAGTTAAACATGGATACGGCAAACTGGGAGAATATCGTTTCCATTTTGGACTGTATAGAAATAGCTAGTGCTCTATCCAGCCATGGCTTCAGTTTAATTACAAAATGATGAAACAAGAGCGAGCTTATAATTATTGTTAGTCGATAGCTATGTTCCGGAGTTGATTCAACAGATACAATCACTATCGAGTATCGCCTGCGTGAACCTACGAGTAGTTTGATGTGACCCTTGCTTGATATCTCGATCTAGCTGTGTGGTGGAAATCTTGGATATCAGACGTGTGACGTTGAAGTGATTAAAAATACGACTAATGGTACTAAACATGCAGCTACAAGTTAATGGTCCAAAATGACTTGTTTATGCTTTACATGGCTTTCTTGTTTCCAGCCATAGTTTTGTATGTTAGATTTTACTTATATTTCTGTACTTGCAGTCTTATCCATTATATTATTCTGATTTGATGTAGTTCAATCTTCATACTTCGTTGACAAAAGTTATTTTGAAACCTCGTTTTTTAATGGAAATTAGAATCCAATGGACAAATTCTATCTATCCATTACCTAAGATAAAAAAAACCAATGAACAATTTTCCCCGAAATGCCCAAAAGTTAAAAAAGCGGCAGAAGGACTAAATTGTAAATATGTCTAAATAGTAATTTATCACAATTAGATAAAAAAATAGGGTAAAAGCTATAAAATACCATCTTGCTTATTGATTTGTGTCGACTTTAAACATTTACTATTTTATTTCGTGACTTACCATTGTACTTTCAAATTTGTTCATAATATACCATTATTAGCCTGAAATGACTATATTAACCCTGTCTTCTTCAACATAATTACATTTATTGCCATCACATCTCACTATCCTCCATTTAGAACACATCCAGACACTACCTTAACTTTTCAATTGGGCTAGATGTATTTGGACACCATTACATTAGTATCCGAACACCATTTGACACCACCAACGATTGAAAGTAACAGGAATTCGCAAAATAATGAATAACAACAAGAGTGTGTCACTTTCAATTTTACCCACTGTGACAATTTATCTCACACATATATTAGAAAAAACTTTACTATGTTTTTTTGTTAACCACCATAGCAACCATCGGTGAACCTCCTCCGACGGATCTTAACGGCCAATCCTTGATGCAAACCCCCTCTTACATGTCGCCGGAAAGCAACAGTTGTTTTCTGATATGCCATGCCGCCGGAAAACCCTTCGGGAACCACCACCGTCTCATCAGACCACTACAACCATGTCACCGGAGATTATTATGTGGTGTTGATTCTTTTCTATAAAAATACTAAAGGATCCAAAAATAAAAATAAGACTTAAATAGAACTTACACAAAAAATCTGGGGCATCATATTTTAGATCAGCGTTATGATAGGATAAATAAATGCCAAAATGAACTGCGTATTAGTTTGATACAGTAATATGGATGATATGAATAGGGGAGAATTTGTGTTTCACTGTTTCTGTTTGATAAATGCGAAAATAAGCAGCATGATGGAGAAGATGTAGTTGTGTAAAAAGTCAACAAATATATCCCAATATCTATCCATTACTATTTAATACTATTAACTGCGTAGTATTCCCATAAAGTTAGGAAAGTTTTGATAAATAGCTTTTTTTTTCTTTGTATTTTATGCCCAGGTTTGATAGTATGTCGATGAACTAGGCTCAACACAAAGGGTATATTAGTCATTTACAAGGGTAGTATAGTCATTTCATACTAATATTGGTATAGTCGAAACAAATTTGAAAGTTCCATGGTAAAGTCACGAGATAAAATAGTAAGTGTTTAAAGTCGGCACAAATTAATAAGTAAGATGCTATTTTATAGTTTTTACCCTAAAAAATAAGTAGAAGGTAGAGTTTTGTCTCCTGATTTCTAGTAAAAAACAAAAATGCATAATAACTCGTCTCATATTGCATTGCAACTTAGGCTTCTTATTTTGGTTGACTTTTAAGTCTCTTCAAATTAGTCTTTTTATTATAGAGAAATGCTATATCCACTTACAACTCACATAAAAACTTTCACACCTTTATGTGACATGGAACTTGCACCAATCACAATCCATCATGTTTTCTCTTTCTTTTTTTTACTACCAATGTTTGTTTGACACATAAGGTTGTGGATTTTATTTTGTATAAGATGGGTGTGGATCTAGCATTTCTCTTTATTATATTGTACTATGTAGGCGACAGAAGACGATGATAAACATGATGAGCTTTAGGTCTATATTATACATTGTCACACTACTTAATGTTGGTATATATTGCATTGCAACACCTTTAACTAATTTATCTTTTTTCTTAAGTGGACGATGTTAGAAATATAGTTCAATTGCGGGTTCAGTTCATATTGGTGAATGGGTCTGGAGGTACGGAATGTGCACCCATAAGTCCCTGAATACCCTGACTCAAATAGTAGATAATATGTTGTTCAGTATCACTGATGATCTTCAGTGAGTTAACTCTTTAGTGAGTGTAACTTTGGACTGAAGGTATTCATCAGAGAGTAACTCCACTGAAGACTTGTCTTCACTGTTTACTCATCAGTAAGTCTCCTTCAGTACTGAAGGCTTCAACAGGAACACCCTTTAGGGGTTAGCTGATGCTTCAGTGGGGCTGAAGGATAGACTGACGCTGGAGCTGAACATGTATACTTGTATCTGTCTTTGACCTATTCAAGTGGAATTAATAACCACGTTTAATTGGTCATGTAACCACTACTCCTGGTATCATGGAGCAGATTAAGAGGAGTTAATGGGCCGTTACATCCTCTTAATACCATTGGCCAGACGTTGAGTGCTCCACCTATATAAAGGTGATCACAGCTGCATGAGAAGACAAAGAAAACATAAACACTTGAAAGCAAAAAGGGTTAGAGATTTGTGCCTAAATCACTAACTGCATTTGGTCTTATTCCAAGTAAGTATTCGTGATACCAGGCATTAGGGTCGAATAGTTTACTTTGGAAAGTGATCACACGATTCTAAGTGATATCCGGTAACCATTATTTTGTACGTAGCTAGGATTGATTATCTATACCCTGGTTTGGACGAATAAACACCAACAATCAAAGTACATTATTTTGTGATAATCAATGCCGACGGCTACAATGAAGCATATGGTGGCTAACTTCTCCAAGCTGGATAAGTTTGAAGGGATGGATTTCAGGAGATGGCAAAAGAAGATGCACTTTTTTCTTTCTACCATGAGTGGTATATGTGGTGGCTACTCCCATTCTAGATGGTGGTGATGATGCTACTCTAGTGGACATATGGACAAGGAACAAATGGGAGAATGATGACTATGTGTGTCGTGGTATTATTCTCAATGGTATGTCTGATTCGTTGTTTGATATTTACCAAAATTTTGAATCTAGTAAAGAACTATGGGACTCCTTGGAAGCCAAATATATGGTTGAGGATGCATCAAGTAAGAAGTTCCTTGTGAGTGATTTCACAAATCACAAAATGATTGATTCAAGACCAGTCATGGAACAATACAATGAACTTTTTGGAATACTTGATAGATTTACAAAACATAAAATGAACATGAATGAGACCATTCAGGTCTCTTGTGTCAAGCACACCTTGAAACATAAGAAGGAGGAGTTAACTCTTGTTGAGTTAGACAGTCATTTGCGTAGTGAGGAATCCCTCAGGATGCATGATAGTGACAAGCCAAAAAGCAACAATGTTGCTCGTTCATCAGTTGTTAATATGGTGTAGCATAACAACTCCACCAGGTACAATGACAACAAAGGCAAACGTAAGCATTAGGATAACATCAAAAGTAATCCTAACAAGAAGCCTTTAGTGACTTGTTGGAAGTGTAGGAAACCTGGACACTTGAAAAGAGATTGCAAAGGTGTTGGTACTAGCAACAAAGCTAGTGGACCAGGCACAAATGCTTCAGTGATTGACTCTAACAACACACTGAAATATCAGCATATGTTTAATGAATCTTTTCAGATTTATTATGTTACATATGTATTTGAAGCCTATTTAGTGCAGGATGATGATGTTGCGTGGTGGGTTGACTCTGGAGCTATTGTTCATGTGTGCAAAGATAGATGTTGGTTCAAGACTTATGAGTCACTAAATGATGGATCTATTCTTCACATGGGAAATGAGTCAACAGACCTAGTGCATGGACGTGGTTATGTAGATCTTAGATTTAGTTCTGGAAAGATTGTTAACTTGTTTAATGTTTTGCATGTTCCTAATATTAGGAAGAATTTGGTTTCTAATAGTGTTTTGAATAATTGTGGTTATAAACAAGTGATTGAATCTAATAAATTTGTTTTGTCCAAACATGGTGTGTTTATTGGTTTTGGTTATTTGAGCAATCAAATTTTTAGGCTTAATATTGTTTGTGATTCAACCACCAGTATTAACTCAGTAAGTGCTGGTAGTGCAAATATTTGTTCAGCCTTTGTGTCCACCAGTAAACTGAAGGATTCTTCACTATGGCATGCTAGGCTTGGCCATGTCCACAATAAAAGGATGCAAGATATGTCTAAAGATGGGTTAATCCCAGGATTTGACATGGATACTGAAAAGTGTCAGACTTGCATGCTGAACAAAATAACTAAGAAACCATTCAAGATGGAAAATGTGAAACTAAAGTCTTGGAGCTAGTCTATAGTGATCTATGTGATTTGCATGCTACTCCCTCATTAGGGAGTAAGAAATACTTTGTAACATTTATTGATGATGCTTCAAGGTTTTGTTATGTTTATTTGTTGCATACTAAGGACGAAACATTAGATAAATTTAAACTATTTAAGACTGAACTTGAATTACAACAAGGAGTCCAAATCGAAAGATTTAGAACTGATAGGGAAAGTGAGTACATGGATACTTTTTATTTTCAGTCTGTTGGAATAATCCATGAAATGACTGCTCCATATACTCCATAACAAAATGGTATATTTGAAAGGAAAAATTGAGCACTAAAGGAGATGGTTAATTCCATGTTGTCCTAATCAGGACCGATTCACGGGTTTTAGGGTGAAGCTATGTTGACTGCTTGCTATTTATTAAATGGGGTTCCAAATAAAAGGAACAAAATTACTCCTTATGAACTCTAGACTAAAAGAAAACCAAACCTGAACCATCTCAAGGTTTGGGGTTGTAGGGCAGTTGTAAGACTCCTTGATCCAAATGTGAGAACTCGTACTTCTTGAATTTTCCAACGTATTACTTTTTCTTATATTCTTATATGTAAATCACAAGATCATGATAATTTTAATAAATTATACTTTTCAAGTATTTTCTGATCATTGATAATACTTTACTTGGAATTATAAAATTTTCTATTTTATTTTTCCATATTTATTTAAATTAAAGTTTTTGATTTAAAATCACCCATGTACATTTTACAACGAGTTTACTCAAAATCAATGAACAACGAGAACTTCTAGTGATCGCGATACCGACGGATGACCAAAATTTTACATTTCATTATTGATTGTTTCGATAATTAATATTTTCGACGATTTCGTTTTAATTACGTATTAAGTCGTGTCGGGAAACTATATTATCATATTTATGATGCATTGTAACTTTTGAAAAGTATTTTTACGATACCCGAGCCTCGTAAATATTTTCTATTTCCACTTTCACTACAAATGGAACTAGAAATGTAATTGTTACTGGAATTGTCACTACCATTTACAATGTAACTATCAACCCGAGGGAAAATAGAGATGTCTCCTACGTTACCCATAATATGTGGAAGTATTTTTGAAAAGTATTTTTACGATACCCGAGCCTCGTAAATATTTTCAAACTTACTAATAGTCATTTTTACCCTTTAAACTATTTAATTTTATTTTAGCCCAAAACTATTCAATATTTGCAATTTCTATCCTAACCTTACTATATAAGCAATTCCACCTAACCTTTTTTTCTCACTTCATAAAAAACACACACATCATAAAACTTCTCTCCCTCCCATTTTCTTCTTTATATGGCGCCACCTAAACACCCCCAATTTCTTGAATTTGAGCTTGATTTAGTTAAAACTAAACTAAGACCCATGTTAGAAATCAAAAGATGATTGTTTTGGTACCAAAATCTCTTACATGCATCAGTTTTTCAAAATTTTATGATTTCATGGTTAGTAAGTATTTTGATCATCGTGCATGTGATTATCTTAGTAAAATCATCATGTTTTCATCCTAAAAAGTTGTATTTTTGATCTTTGGCTTTCGTTAAATTTGACATGCAAGTGTTTTAGGAGTTGTTTGGTTGATGGGTATGATAGTAGGGTAATAATAGAGGTATGGATCATGGTGGATTTGAGTCAAATGATGTTTTCTATGATTTCTAAAAGTGTATATTACATCAGCAGGTATAGAGCAGGTTTTCGTGGGTTTAAGTTTGGATATAGGTTGAGATTATTTGATTTTGTTGTAGTGGTTGTCGAGACACTCGTTTTGAATTAAGATAGAGCTTCTAACTCATTACGGATCAAAAGTTATGCTAGTTTTAGTATTCGTGTACTGGGAGACGCAAATCGGCACAATCCAAAATTGTGGCTGATTTTGGGTCGACTCTCGGGGACTTTAGGCATGGTTAGATAAATGATACTACTGGTTTTCAAAGTTTATAAACTTAATATGATGAGTCTAGTAGTGGGTTTAAAAGGCGGATTGTCAAGATTATACTTTTAAAGTGGTATAAACGGTTTTACAAAACGAGTACATATTCTGTCCCAAATTTAGAGTGGAGTAAAGTGTCGAGCTGATGGGTTTTAAAGTATGAACTTTAGCTCAAATTTTGGCAGGATCTTATACAGTTTATAAGTGACCTTGACACCAAATTTCATCTAAATCGGACAAGTCTAGATAGGGTAGATCGGTGTGTACATTCAGAGTGTACTTGCTGATTTCTATTTTGGACACATAGTTCAATGCTCATGTGGCGTGAGTTTGAGTATTCACTATTAGACATGGCGACTTACTCAAGTGCTTATTCATTATATAAGTGACTTAGTTACTGGTCCGAGTAAGGTAAAGGGATAGTTTGACTTGCTTTGACTTGGCGTCTTGTGACGGGTCAATTTCAAGTGTACAAGTGTTTGTACGGGTAGTGTTGGATAAATGGATTAGTATGGATTCATTCGGTTCGTGTCACTAGTTTTGAAATATTAATACTTTGAAAATATTTAAAGTCATATTATACTTGGTATATATCAATATTTTAGTTCGAGTCCTAACGCGCGCCTTATTTTGATAGGTTGTGGTTTTCGTGTTTCTCGGGCATCCATATCGTCGGTGATCGTCATGCTACTACTTTTTCGACTCAACTACTAAGTACAATGATTTACTTACCTCGGGGCTAAGGTGAGTTCATAGCCCCTTTTTACTTGTACATGGTTTCTAAACGCGGGGTGAGATTTTATATGGTAGAACACAACCATTTAAAAACTGTATGCTATCTAGAATTGTATGCTATCCAGACTTGTATGCTTTCAGACAGTTTTCATTGATATTATTGCTTTTAGTCTATAGCCTTAATTTGCCTCTCTTGATCATGAACCGTTAATTTACTTGTGTTGCTAAGCGCGAATGTTGTGGGTGGATCCATCGGGATTGACAATCCCCGTCCCGATCACCTTGACGCATTTAACATTTGATTTATTACTTGAGTATTTAGGCTGAATACTCACCAGAGGAACTTACACTGAGTTAAGCTTCGGTTCATGAACTAAACAACAATAATATGTTTCGGATTATGGTTAATGTACATAACCATTTTCCCAATTTCTTGTTTACAAATGAATGTTTGTGTTCCATACCTTTACTGCTAAACCTATGAATATCACTCAACTTTATGTTGACGATTTTACATGTTTAATCTCAGGTATTATTACTTAGGTTTGCTTAGATGGGAGCCCACAGGATATTATCGCAGCTTGGAGATTTCTGTGTATATTTAAACCTTAGTTTTGGTAAAAACTGTAAGAAAGTTTATCATATATTCTTGGTAACTATATGTTACAAAAAGATAATTATATAATAGATTTTCCACTTATAAAATTCTGGGACCGTTGTTTAAAAACTCTTATTTTCTTTTATGATGTAATGTATATGTTTTTATTACGTTAACTTTGTGTCAACAGTAATTCATTGTTTCTTGTACCATGACGTGTTACCCCCTCGTTGCCTAGTTGTTCCATGTCAGATTATGGGGGGTCTCACAGATTGGTATCAGAGTGATGGTTATAGGAAACTGGGTCATTTTCAAAACTTAGTTTATAACCGAAAGTTCAAATATTTCATGTTTTTTGTGTCAATCACAGAATCTGCCAATGTTGTTCGATATATGCGCGAGTAACTCTCTAATCCTTATTATTTACTTTTAATTATCGTAGTAGTATTTCATCTCCTGATTACATGTTGAAATATTACATTACCCTAGTGACGATAATTACTATCTCTTTTCAAAGCCTTTGTGCTCCATGAATTATCATTGGATATCACTTGATTACATATTCTCTTACTGCATTTCTTGAATTCTGGTTCTTATGAATTGATCTTATTACAATGATTTTATATTGTTATGACGTTACATACTTGTCAGAGCGCGTATGCTACCGACTTTTCATACTCACTTGTCTGAGTACTATTGTTATCTTGTTTATGCGTGATACGATTGACCTCATATACTTGTTCTTTTTGAACCGTATGTTTTTCTCGACTCATTGTTACATGTTGTGCATACTCTCGTGATACCATTGTTTGGGATTAAATAAGTGTTGCTTTCAATGAAACTTCTGATTTTATTTTTACTACCCTGTGTGTTACCTTCATTGTTTAAACTCTTTTAAGATATCTATTTAGATATCCAAGTTACTTTCCGAGCATTTGTGATTGGAAGTCTTGAAAAATAGTCTATAGACCATTGTATAGCTCAATGTGTCTCCGAAAAAGACTAAAGGACATCGTGTGAGTCACACATCTCGAAGCATTCCTTGAAATCCGTGTTGAATAATATTGTGAGTTTTCGTAACCTTGATTGACCATTACGTCATCGTTCTACACGACACTTGTATATCGATTAACTATTACTTCATTGACCATTCTTCGTTTCGACTTCAAACTACAACATCTGTTGTACCTTGAAAACATCATCGTCATTTTGTAATTCATCCTCTATTATGTGACGATTGTTGGGAATACGATACTACTCCTATAAACTTGTACCCTCCCTTTTCGTTAAACCTCCTCGCTCCAGGAGTGCGACTTGTTAATATTCCATTTCTTTCTCGGTATGTCTTGTGATTTTGGAAAATCACACTGCTAAGAGACCTTCCTGCATTGTGTCTGTAAATCGAAGACACGAATGTCATGCGCCGTTTTTGATTTCTTAGATTATCGTTGGTATTCATAAACCAATTTTATACTATGTGTTTTTCTTTACATGCTTAATGATACAATTTATTATCTTTCGTCTTTATGGAATCCACAAGTCTCGTGTGTACATTAATTCTGGGTTATTATGAAGTTTGATTAAAATTCAAGATGTGTCTAAAAATATACTTTCTGCAGAAAAGTTGCATGTAATTTAGCGATGTCGAGAAAATATTTTTATAAACTTTAGACATAAAAAAAATTCTACTTATTGAGACGTCCGTTTAGGACATAAAACGAGTAGTAAAATTTTTAAAAAAGGAGCAAGTTACGCTCATTTGAAATTGTAAAATTTAAGAATTAAATTCTGCGTATTTCAAAAATATCATTTGGTTGACAGATTTAATACAAGGGCATTTTCGTCCATTTTTTATCCGTTTCAAGTCTCGAGTAAAATTAGAAAGTTGTTAAAAATATCGTTTTACACCCAATTGCTTTAGACTTCGAGTCTTAAAAATGTCATTTAGTGACTCAATTGGTCAGGTCAGAACCCAAAGGTCAAACTTAAAAGGTCAAAACTGATAGAATTTAAAAATATGGATTGAAGCATTTTTAAGTTCACTTGAGCTCATAAAACTCTAATGAATGGGATTTTACAATTAAGAAACAGTGATTACATTTGAAAACGTTAAAATAATAACTTTTTGTCAGTCATACATAAATCTTGAACTTTTGGAAACAAGTGATTGATAAACCGATGATGAACTACAAGTTTCGAAAAATGTGTACATTTTTTTATGCATTACTAATTACATGTTAAAATCTTAAATTTTCCTAAAATAGAAACTTTTCTGAGCAGTTATACGATTTGGGAACTGATGTCCTACTTCTTTAAAAGCATATTTACGTCAAATAAATAACGATGTAAACACATATGGATTCCTTTATTCTTTCTTTTATATATGACTTAATTGTCATTCTAAGTTGCCTTTCTTTTCTTCTATCGTACCACTGATTTGGGCCAAGATTTGAAGTTCTTGTTTTCATATGTTTCGTTATCATTTTGACACGTGTCTCCTGACGATTCCTGCTAAACCTATTGAAACTTTATCAACTTGTAACCCTTTCATTGATTGTCCCGAATTACTCTTTATTACCCTCATGTAACCCACTCGCTATATTATAAGTTACCATATAAACTCAAACTGGTATTGTTTGCAAATCATTTTATAAAAAGTTCCACTTGGGCCTAATTAAATCCTTGAATGTTATCTTATAAAATTAATTTATATTAATTTTACAATGTATTTTTGCAAATTGTCCAACAATTGGTCTTGTAAAGAAAATCTTGTAACATTACAACTGTTGAATTAAATATCTAGCCGGTATCTTATTGGTGAAAAGTTTCATAATTTAATTTGATTCCTGTTTTTACAAATGGCATTATATACATATTTTAAATCATATGACATGTAATACTGTTTTGACGAAGCTGAGCATCGCATTGCTAGTCCTAAATTATGCATGGCCTGTTCACCTATGCGTAATTTAGAAGGAGTCATGCAAGGCCAAATAGTAGTCACCATAAATATTGGACCAAAAATCGACTTTTTAATTGTGTTCCTTAAAAAGTTAGATAAAATAAGGTTTTGAAAACTTTTACATCTTATACGAGTAACAACAATTCGCGACATACACCTATGAACCCTTATCTTTTCTTGAACAAAGTACATGCCTCAAGCACATATTTCCCTACTCAACGATCCTTGTTTTACTTGTTACTTCATCTACTTCCGTGACATAATTCTCGTTACCACTTGTCTAATTTCTTACCATTGATACCAGACTTGAAAGTTTCAACGTTGTTATGCTTCTACATCGACCAACTTCCTCTATCTATTTTGGTAGACCTTCAAAACGTCTCTGGACGCGGATAATGATTTATGACTGGACGTGAACGATAATTTCGTGTATCCGTCATGATGTGTGTTAGACTATATTGTCATGAAATTCATTCATGTGAATCATGTGTTGATTTCTCCTCTCATTGCTAATGTTGTCATCTTACTGGAATTACTCTTAAGTGACTTCTTAAGAATTTTCTTTGATTCGAAATTCGCTGTGTGGCTTTTCTCTTTCGATCGTGTATCGACAACCGAGAACTTAATAAGCCGTTGTTGGTGACGCCAACCACACTCGTGATTTAATCTTGCTGAATCCTTTGTTTCTTATTGTTATCATTGATGCATCTACTCTATCACGTTCGTTAAGAAACTGATATGATTTTCGTTTTATTCCCTCGTGCTATTGCTTGTATACAGATTGTTGATTATTATTCGTTTCACACTTAATTACTATCTTGTCAAATTTTGAAAAACCAGAATATGTCACATGTTTATCATTTGATACCTTAATCACCTTCTTGGATTTCTAAAGATTGTTACAAATTTTTAAGAATGTTTTACACATTTATCAAATGTTTAAATTACCAAAATATCTGTTTCAAATTTAATGTCAGATCTATACATCCTATTTGATATATTTATAACTAGTGTTAAAAAGATGTCAAGATGTATCTTTTAAAGTATTTGATTATATCATACTTTACTTTCAACCTAATAAAAATTATCAAATTAATTTATAATTTCTAACAATGATTCTAAATAATTTGGAAATTTGATTTACCCTAATGGTAACGTTAAACCCGAGTTTTTAACAATAACTTCATATAGTCACCCAAAAGCTCTTGAGCTGATCATAATAACTATTTGAAAGTGATCCCAAATCCTAGACAGGTAATTGTGTCAGCTTGTATTTTAAATGTTTATATGTAATTCAATTTTCCCTTCTATTTCTCTTGTAACTAGATTGTTACGTTTTAAGATTGTTATGCTTTACAGTTTGCGCGATTTGTAATTCCTTGTTGATTAACAATCTTGATTCATTTTAGCGCACTTTGTCCGTTTAAGTGATTCTTGCGTTCATTCTATCTCTTTATAATTCTCCGTATTGAAAGGTCATTATTCTAATTCAAGTTTGAAAAGTTATTTGAAAAGGAGTTAAGCAACTGAAGCATAGTGAATTCTAATTGTTAAGGTTCGCCGCGGTGCAGAAATTACCTGGGAAGCAATGAAGAAGTTCTAAACTATGTACCTCCTTTTGTTTGCATCTAATTTTTTTGCAGGGGACTGAAGCACATGTATATCTGCTAAAGACTTGGTTATAAATTCTGCTAAACGGATGGGTTTAAAGTCCAACCTAGCCACTGAATGCTAGGACACCCAACTCCTCCTGAGGAAACTTGGAGCTGAGTTCAATGTGAAAAGCTGAATATTCAGGGGACTGAACACATATATATCATCCCAAGGATGTGCTTGTACCTGCTGAAGGAGGATGAAGTTATAAACCTCTCAATGGTTAATGTATTTGAAAAGGTGCTGAACCAGGAGCATGAATTAAAGAGAAACCACCTATGTAAATGTTGAGGTTTCGCCGCTTCAGGGAGCATTGTTGGGTCCTCGAGAACATGTAATATAAACACGATTAGACCGATTAACTACCAATAACAATACTTATAACTTTTCAACGTTTAATTCATTATTAGTATAGCTATAGCAAAGAATTATACCCGATTGTTTGCGGAATAACAACCAGGATTGAATGACAAGTTTTCTCTCTTGATGAACAAGAGAGGAAGAATCCCTAACTATACATTCTATGTGTATTTGTGAAGGAAAACTTAATCTATCTCTATTACAACATACATATATATATAGGAAAGTAAAAGGTAAGCTTCTCTTGAAAGCTTCACACTTCTCCATAAAGTGCAGCCTACGTGCTCTTTCCCATCAAAGTACAAAAGTGAGTATTTTACTTTAACTACTTTTGTACTTCTTGTCTTCCTTTGCTTTTTGCTTTGAAAGATCAAATGCATCAGTTGTATTCTTGAGATTGATTGACATCTTCAGGTTGGTTTGTCACTCCAAGTTGAACTGAAGGCAACTTCATTCAGGTCTTGTCCTTCAGGTGCTGATCCGCATCAGCTACTGAAGTGAAGACTTTGTCTTCATAGTACTCTGGAAGTGCTAGTGCTGAACTGTCTTCAGCTAGACTGGTGTTTGACCTGGTGCTGAAGTGTCTTCAGCAAATCCTGAAGTTTATCTTCAAGTCTTCAGCTGCTATTTTTGTGAGGAACAATTGGGTCGAAAATTGACCCAACAATTTCTCCCTGTTTGGATATAGAGATAGCCCGAGTTGTCTTCTTCTTTGTTCAAGTCTTCTTTGTCCGCTGACCATCTTTAGTCACTGAAGCTTGAAGTCTTGAAGATAACAAACTGAGTGTTTTTCACTCATTACATACACTTAGTCTATTTGTTGTTCAAATCCCAGTCCAACAATCTCCCTCTATTTGGACATAAGAATAGCTAAGTGAAATCATCAGATGTGAGTGAGCAAATACAACTTCTTCTCACATTCTGATGTTACAAAGAATAAAATGATAAACACATCAATACATATTATTTGTTGTAGTTGCATAAAAATTAAACTCTTAAACCCGAAACAATAACATCAGTGGCTCATTTTTAAAAATCACATTCTAGTACAAGGTTTTGAGTTTTCATAAGTGAAGCAACTTGGGTTTAGTGAAGATTTGACGAGTTCAGTGGTTCATGTACCTGGAGGTTTAAACTTTTGTTGTCTTAGAGGATTGACATAGTGGTGATCAGTCACTTTGTAATACACTTAAACAACGAACTTTCAACTTCTTCTCCATAATATTACCTGAGCAAACTCAACCCTTTTTCAAACCCATTCAGCTCTTTTCATTAAGGCTGATCAAATATTAACCTTGTATCAACCAGCTTCATTCTTTTGACAAAAACAACATCATATGCCGCACCCAATACATCACTTCCTCGACACTCCTAATACCATTGTGCTTTACAAACACATACGCTCCATCTTCAGTTTTTTTTAAGGTTTGGAAATTTTTTTGTTGTGAGATTGATTTTGGATTATGAATTGTTTTTGTAGTATATGTTGAATGATAACATGGTTTTGTTACCCATGATGATTCCTGTTAATATTAGTGTATTTCTCTCCCTCAAAAGTTGCAAACTTTAGCAATTTTTGAACAATTACACTAAAATGATAACATCAGAATGTTAGTGCCATAGAAGTTTTTACCTGCTGAAGATTTAGTCAGGACATGCTGAAGGTTCGTCCAAGATGATGGAGGTTTACCTTCAGGTTCAAACTTCGAATTGAGCTTCAGATCTTGCTGAAGGTTCAGTCACTGCTCGTGGTTCAGGTTCAGTGCTGAAAGGGGTCCCTAATTTCTGTTGAAGGTCTAATTTGCTGAAGGAAGTTCAAACTGCTGGATAGGTTCAGAACTGCTGATGTGTCAATCTGCTGGGGGTCATATTCTGTTGACAGTTGATAAATACTGTTGAAGGTTCAGTCAGCTGAAAGGTCCAGTCCTACTGGAAGAGGTTCATTCGTGCTGAAGGGTTCATCCAGTCTTTGCTGGAGGGGTCCAGTCTTGCTGAAGGGGGTCAAAGTAAGAGGTGGTACATTCACTGAAGTATTTCTTTAGTTTCTGGACTTTTCGTCTGCAGGTTCATTTTTGTTGAAAGTTCGCTCCTGCTGAAAGTACAACTTTAGGTTGAGCTCCAGCTAAAGGTTCGTTGGGGGTTCAGCTTTGCCCCTTTTAAGATGTTGTTCCTATTTTTACATCAGTACTTAACCACTACTTAACCACTGGAGTTTCTCTTTTGTCCCATACTCGCTAAGACACCCCTTTTTTGTCAGTTTCTTTTATCTCCAACTGACCAAGTGATTATTTTTCAGCTCCATCACACATCCCTTTTTTTCAGCCCACCCACCGACTGATTTTTTAATTAGTTCAAGCATGTTTCCTTAACTCACCAATCCAGAATTTGATATCCACACAACTGATAACATTTTTAGTTCCACCAAGCATCAACAAACTTCCTATATTTGACCATAGTTACCACAACCACTCATCTCCATAGTGGCACCCTAATGTAGGAATTTTTGTCAATTCTTTTATGTCTCTATTTATCGTTCCTCAAATCGACTCGAATTGATTTCCAATTAAACATAAGATTAATTGTTTTTGGTAACCAAAACTTTTTGGTATTTTAAAACTAAAAACTATTACATTAACTATTTAAACTAATTTGAAATTAAATCTAACTAAAATCTTACTATTTAAATTTTAAAACTAATTTATACTATATTTAAAACTATTTAAAAATCTAATGTGAACTCTTTAAAATTAAAACTAATTGAAAACTAATTTAAATTTAAATAAGACTTAAAACTAATTTTTAATCTATTAAAACTATTTTTTAAACAAAACTATATTAATTAAGAAAACAATTTTATTTAATTAAAAAGGAAAATCTATAATTACTTGATTATAACTAATTAAATATTTTAAAACTATTTAAATGAATTTGAAGACTATTTTAAAACTAAGTAAAAACAATAAAACTATTTTTTAAATAAAACTAAAATCTAATTGAAAACTAATTTTAAAAACTAAAATAAAAATCAATTTAAATTTATAAAAGTAATAAAAATATTTATTTTGTTTTTATATATATATTTCTAAAACTGTATAAAAAGAAAACTATTAATTACTTTTAATTAAAATTAATAAAACTTAAAACTTGTATTAAACTAAATTAATTAAACTGCCAATTTAAAATAACCTATATTAATTAAATGACTAATAATCAAACTCAAAAGAAGGGCTAGCAAAGTTGGTTATGACGTTGGCTTGTTAAACGAATGGTCAGGGGTTCGAGTCCCCTGATGGACAAATTTTTGCGAATAATATATTTTTTGGAATATAAAAGCAAAACAGACCAATGGGATCTGTTTCCAAGTGCAGTAATAATAAACCAAAATAAGCTAAAGCAGCTTAACCAAATAAGCAGATGAAAAGCAAAATAAGCAAAATCAGATTTAACACTACAAGCAAATATACTAACTGAAAATCAGCAAACCTATCATTACGCAAATTAGACACCAACAGAACTAAATAAACCAAATAAGCAAAATATGGAAATAAGCAGATAAGCAGATTAATCAGAATAAGATAATGTAAACTAAAATAACCGATCACTACTTAACTAAACAAAATAAACTAAATTATCAGTAATCTAAAAGCTGAAAATACCCAAACCAAATATTCGAACCAAATAACAGTCTTAAGCAGATCTAAACCAAAACTTAAACAAAAACAATATAACTAAGCAGATCCAACGAATTCAAATCCAAATACAAGCAAATTCAAAATAACAGCTTAATAACTAAACAGGAACACTAATAAACATAAGCAGATTAAATAGACAGATTACCAAATAAAGCATATCCAAACAAACAGCAAATCCAAAGCAAACTCAGCAGATCAAAACTAAATCTTATAAAATAAAAAGTAGAAAATCAAACCTGATGATGAAACCCTTTGGGATGTAAGAAGGCGTTGAACCCCCTATGAACCAAATCGACACACCATCATATCATCAAACATCAACACGAACCATGAACAGTAAACCAAATCGAACCAATTTATTTTATTTGAACCTTATTATTTTTTTTATTTAACTTCCAGTAGGGAAATTAATCTACCACTTTTATTTTAATTTAAATAATCCAAAATAAGAACATAAATTTAAATTGCAATTACCTTAAAAAAATAGAACACGATCTAAAACTGAAAGTAAATTTTTCATTAAAAATTAAATACAGTACTTGAAAGAAAAATTACAATAAACCTATATTCTAATTTTACAGAAATTAAAAAAAAATAAAATGCACACAAAATTACATAATGATGGGGTTTTTTATGGCCAACCCCCAAGGCTTGTTGAAGAAGCTTGGTGAGCAAGGTCTTTAATCTCAGTCGTTTAATCCATCTTTTCTACCTTCTCTTTCTTCTCTTCTTGATCTTGCGGTTGAAAACACACCAAGTCACACGAATCACCAACCTGTCTTGGGGGTATGTTTGTTGTGTTTGTTGAGAGTTGATGTAGAGGATTTTTATTGGATGAAGTAGGGGTGGAGAGGTGTAAGAGCAAATCAAATGCAAAGGAGATGCCAAGTCGGATTGAGGACCACCTTATTGTTGCTTCCGATAAACTTGGGGATTTAATCCCCAAGTATGTGAATCACACGATT
This sequence comes from Glebionis coronaria, assembly GCA_025667525.1. Lineage (NCBI taxonomy): Eukaryota > Viridiplantae > Streptophyta > Magnoliopsida > Asterales > Asteraceae > Glebionis > Glebionis coronaria. The sequence continues at coordinate 609,158,144 of CM046880.1, forward strand.
TAACAAAAGCCCCAAATTCTTTTGGATAATTTTTGATATGGTAAATTAGGGTTTGGAGATTTGGGGTAAAAAACAATGGGTGTCTGCGTTTTTTTCATTGAGAGAGAGAGAGAGAAAATAGGGTTGAAGTGGGGTGAGTGGGATTTCCTTGTTTGTATCGTAAAAATAAATGGGGTGGGTAAGTTATACACGTGTGTGTGTGTGTGTGGTGTTTGTTTAAAACGTGAGGTGAGGGTAGGTAAAAGTTGACCAGGGTAAAGTAAATAAAACTTTCTTTAATCGTCCAATTATGGTGCAAATGGGCTTGGCCCAAATTTTATTACTTCCAATCCGTATGTTTTATCAAAAGACTTGGGCCATTTGGGCCTTTAAGGGTAAACCGATTTTGCTTGTTTTTGCTATTGGGATTTTAAGCCCAATAGACCCTATGTAGGACCCACAAGCTCGTTAAACTCCATATAAGATTAAATCCGCTAAAGACAAGCTCGTTTTTGGCTTTCTTGATCTTTTCTTCAATCCCATGGTTGATTTTGCCGGTTTTCGTGAACTTCGACACCTTTTGGTCTTTTGACTTTGTCTTCGTCTCTTTCTTGAACTTTTCTTCAACATTTGACCGTGAAATCCCGTGTTTTCTTTCCTTTTGATCATTTGTACCTATTTAACACAAAAACACAAAACCACGCGTAATTCCGACTTTTACGATATTAAACACATGATTAGGTCTTGTTTTTCCTTGATTTTAGTGGCAAAAGGATAAGTGTTTACACACTTATTAAATCCCCTACACTTGACCATTGCAATGACCCCATGCAATGCATAGTTTTAGAGCGTAAAGTTACATTTTTCTCATAATTAACCCATCATGGCCTTTATTAGATATACTATTTATTACTACGATGAAAAGATAAAAACTTTAAAGGAGACAGAAGTTATAACAATTTATTAACTTGGAAATTATTTGATGGAAGAAACTTGTAAAGAAATCTAAGACTTAAATTAGGGCTTTGGTGTCATGAATATTAATCACCCTCAAGTTTCACGTTCCCCATACTAAGCTTAAAAACGAGATCATTGTTTACCATAAGTTCTTAAGTTAAAACCACTCATATAAGACAATTGTGTCCAATTCCTACGTTGTATCTCTAGATTTTATTGATTGTCATTCACCCGTAGGCTCATTTGACTTATTTGATAATTATTAGTCCAAAAATGAAGGCAAAACGGTGCAAACCCGACACTCAGAACCTAACCTCGTCCTCAAAAACGTTGTCACTAAAGTAAGCCCACATCAAGGATGATTTAACACGATTTGGGGAATAAATTCCCGGACCCAAAATTTGGCCAATATTACTACTTATTAATTATTCCTCCAAAGTCATGTAGACTTTATGTGGAGTTTAGCAAGTTCACATCATATACCCTTAGGCTCTTTAAGATGTAAAAATGCTCCTCATCTATTGTCCACACCCTAAGGCTCCTTGAACGATAGACAAGGGAATTGATTTTTGATCAATTTTTATTCAACACTTACCATGCCATACACCCTAAGGCTCTAATGACAAGGTTCGTGCTACATGTCCCACACCCTAAGGCTCCTTGAGGTCATGTTTTAATCTTATTCTTTCTTTATTTATGATATATATAGTAGGCCAAATTCTGAGGTCCCATAGTCTGAATACCTCCTACTTAGTGGTTATGAGCCACCTTAGTCGGAAGTCCACAACGCTGGCACCCTCAATGTGTTCATGCTTTAATTACAAGGAGATAAAAGATTTGGCTAAGAGTTAAGATATCGAATCTACACCGCAAAAATCCTCATTTATTAAGCAATTAAATATACAAGCGGGAAGAAAGAGCCACAAAACTCATATAAGGAAGAAGTAACCCTTAAACTTATTATCAACTCTATCATCTCTCGTTCTCCATAATTTAAAATCTCAAGGAATGAGACTCGTGGATGCTTAGCCTAATAAACCAATTAAGGTCCATATGGTTAAGGATACTAGCTAGAGTAAACTTGGATAAGTAAACTCGGGTTGAGTCAAAATATTCACGACGGGCCTAATATATCAAAGATATGTAAACTTGTTAAAACCATTTTTATTCATTTATTTATTTTTTTTACTTTATTCTTGAAATGGAAAATATAAATATGATGCGATGAAAGAAAGAAAATAAATGAAAATACTACTAGGCCAAAATAGATCAAAATTTTGAAAAAATGTTGAAATTTTTTTAATTTTCCGGTTAAATAGGGTCAAATTCATGGAAAAGCCCACTAAAATTCGATAGAAGTCCCCCCTACACTTAATATAAACATTGTCCTCAATGTTTAAGCATGTGGGAGAATAAACTCCCCTACACTTAGGACACTGAGTACGTTGTTTAAAATCGAGCTAAGGAAGAGACAACTAAAGTGATTACATTTATTCGTCTTATTTATATACATGTATGAATCACAATAGTTTTGAGAGAACCGGGTACACGGGAACACGGGATCACGGGTCGCGTCAAAAACACCAAAAGTGGATCATTAAAGCACATGTCCCTGCACAACATCACAACACAAACAACCTACTTGGCTCCCCCTACACTTATTGGTGGAAATGGATGAAGGTGAAAAAGGTGGAAAGGATGGTAAAGGTAAAAATCTAACCTAGTTATACGATGCTTGAGTTACTTATCACGAGTCTCTAGCTCGACTCGATTTTTCGAATTAATTCAAAGGAAACGTGGAGAGGGATGAAATCATCTCATGAGATATGTCCTCTCCAAAGTACAACTTAACCCGTTGGCCATTCACCTTAAAGTTGGGCCCATTTGGTTGGGATAACTCAATGGTGCCATAAGGGAAGATTTGGGCCACGGTGAATGGACCGGACCAACGGCTCTTAAGTTTACCCGAAAAGATTTTCAACCGAGAGTTAAAGAGTAAAACTTGATCACCAACGTGGAACTCTCGGTTCTTAATCTTGGAATCATGAATGAGCTTAGTCTTATCCTTGTAGATTAATGAATTTTCATAAGCCTCATTCCTAAGTTCATTGAGTTCATTGAGTTGGATTTTCCTATGATCACCGGTTTTGTTTATGTCAAAATTAGCCCATTTCAAGGCCCAATAAGCCTTATGCTCCAAGTCAATGGAGAGGTGGCACGCCTTTCCGTATACAAGGCGATAAGGAGTACAACCTATAGGTATCTTATAAGCGGTACGGAAAGCCCACAAAGCATCATCTAATTTATCGGCCCATGAGGCACGATGCTCTCCCACGGTTCGCTCTAATATTCTCTTAAGACCACGGTTGAAAACCTCGGCTTGACCATTAGTTTGTGGATGATATGCGATGGAAAGTCGGTGATTGACACCATACTTAGCCATGACTCGTGCGAATTGATCATTGCAAAAATGAGTCCCGCGATCACTAATAATAGCACGAGGCACACCGAATCGAGCAAAAAATTGTTTCAAGAAGTTAACAACCACCCTCGCATCGTTAGTAGGTAAAGCTTTTGCTTCAACCCATTTTGATACGTAGTCAACGGCTACGAGGATGTACTTGTTTCCTTTGGAGGATGGAAATGGCCCCATAAAGTCGATGCCCCATACGTCAAAGATTTCACATTCTTGGATGAAAGTTTGAGGCATCTCATCTTTATGTGTGATCTTGCCTTGTCTTTGGCAAGCATCACAATGCTTAACCATCTCATGGGCGTCATGATAAATGGTAGGCCAATAGAATCCAGAGTCAAAAACTTTTTTAGCGGTGTAATTAGGACTAAAGTGACCACCGGTGGGTCCTTCGTGGCAAGCTTCAAGGATTTGTAAAGCCGCCGGCCCATCAACACATCTACGAATGATTAAGTCCGCACATTGCTTGAAAAGATAAGGGTCGTCCCAATAATAGTGCTTAATATCCTTAAAGAATTTTTTCTTTTGTTGGGACGATAACCCTTCGATAAGAACACCACCCGCCAAATAGTTTGCAATGTACGAAAACCATGGGGTATCATCAAGATTGGAATTAATAGACATTAAGGTCTCAAGGGGAAAAGATTCGTTAATCTCTTGATTTGGAAGTTCCCCTTGATAAGGATCCTTAAGTCTACTAAGATGATCCGCGGCTAGGTTTTCCGCTCCCTTTTTTATCACGAATTTCGATTTTAAATTCTTGTAGGAGCAAAACCCAACGAAGGAGTCTCGGTTTAGCATCTTGCTTGGTCAACAAGTATTTCAAGGCGGAATGCTCGGTGTAAACGATGGTGGTGGAAAGCACAAGATAGGGTCGGAATTTCTCAAAAGCATACACTACAGCTAAAAGCTCTTTTTTGGTAGTGGTATAATGCAATTGAGCCCCCGTCATTGTCTTACTAGCATAATGAATGGGTTGGAAATGTTTGTTCACTCGTTGACCTAAAACCGCTCCTACCGCGAAATCACTAGCATCGCACATAAGCTCAAAAGGTAAATCCCAATTTGGAGAGACTAAGACCGGTGCCTTAGTTAATTTACCTTTAAGAAGTTCGAAAGAGTCGAGACATTCTTGAGAAAAGATGAAAGGAGCATCTTTCTCTAAGAGATGAGTCATGGGACGAGCTATTTTGGAGAAATCTTGGATGAAACGTCGGTAAAATCCGGCATGGCCTAAAAAACTTCTAACTCCTTTGACGGTGGTAGGTGGAGGTAACTTAGCAATGACGTCAACTTTAGCACGGTCGACTTCGATACCGGCTTTGAAAATTTTATGACCGAGGACGATGCCTTCTTTTACCATGAAATAGAATTTTTCCCAATTAAGAACGAGACGAGTGTCTTCACACCGTTTAAGCATACGTTCTAAATTAGCAAGGCAAGAAGAGAAAGAATCACCATAGACCGAGAAATCGTCCATAAAGACTTCCATAGTTTCTTTAACCATGTCATGAAATATCACCATCATACACCTTTGGAAAGTCCCGGGAGCATTGCATAAACCGAAAGGCATTCATTTGTAAGCAAATGTTCCATAGGGACAAGTGAATGTGGTTTTCTCTTGGTCCTTTGGATCGATAGGGATTTGAAAATATCCTGAGAAACCATCTAAGAAGCAATAGTACTCATTACCCGCTAGCCGCTCGAGCATTTGATCCATGAAAGGAAGACGAAAATGATCCTTACGAGTGGCATCATTGAGTTTATGATAGTCTATGCAAACTCGCCAACCCGTTATAAGTCGAGTAGGAATAAACTCGTTGTTTTCATTGGGAACAACGGTGATTCCGCCTTTCTTAGGCACACAATGGACGGGACTAAACCATGGCGAATCCGAGATAGGGTAAATCATGTCGGCATCTAGAAGTTTGATAACTTCTTTCTTAATGACTTCATGAATTTTTGGATTTACCCTTCTTTGGTTTTGGATTGCGGGTTTAAAGTCATCTTCCATGAGAATTTTATGTGTACAAAAGTTAGGATCAATTCCGCGGATGTCGGAGATTTTCCAAACAATTGCTTTTTTATGATTCTTAAGCACTTCGATAAGCCTAGATTTTTCATCTTCTTTTAAGTCCTTAGCAATTATGACGGGTAACTTATCATTCTCTTCTAAGAAAATGTACTCTAAATGAGATGGTAAATCCTTAAGCTCTAAATCCGGTGGATTGTCAATGGAAGGCTTAGTTAAATTTGGATCATCGTTTGTAACTTCCTTAGAAGTAGGTGGAGAAATATGGTCCTCATTGAGAATTCTTTCAATGGTACGAATATCTTCTTCCCAATCGGTGGGAGAATCGTCATATTTTAAATCCACATCCCCTAAACTTGCGTCAAATTCTTGTAAAAGAAAGTCACTTTCTCCAAATGGAGTCAATGAAGGAGCAATAGAAGCTACGGTCTCAACATGAGGTAAAGGAGAAATCCTGCTCTTACAAGCCTCGTGAAAATGTTCTTCACATGCTTCGTCGAGCACATCGATGTAATTCACGGATTCGGGCTCATCGGGGAGTTTGGAAAGTTTACCCATGTTAAAGACGATTTTATCATCCCCGACCCTCATAATAAGTTCACCCGCGGCTACATCAATCAATGTACGCCCGGTTCTCAAGAAGGGTCGTCCCACAATTAAGGGAACACGGGGATCCATCTCACAGTCGAATACAACGAAATCGGCGGGAAAAGTGAATTTGTCGACTCCTATGAAAACATCCTCGGCTATCCCCACCGGATAAGCAACCGTACGGTTAGCTAATTCCAAGGTCATACGAGTGGGGACTAGCTCGGGTAAAGATAATTGTTTCCACACGGACAATGGCATAAGATTGATACTCGCTCCGAGATCCGCCAAGGCCATACAATTCTCAACACCCAGAAAATTGCAAGGAATAAGGAATCGACCGGGATCTCCTAACTTAATCGGTAATTTTCTCAAAAGAACCGCGGAACAATTCTCATTCAATTGAGTATTGGCAATATCGAGCAATTTTTCCTTATCACTTAAAAGGTCCTTAAACATCTTAGCATACTTAGGCATGTGAGCGAGCGCCTCGGTAAAGGTGATATTAAAATTCAATTGTTTGAACTTTTTTAGGAAGTTCGAAACTTGAATATCATCCTTATTCTTTAATTTCTCTTTCCGCAACCTTGATGGATAAGGTATATTGGGTTGAGATGAAGGCTTTGGAGTGGATTACTCACTCACATCCTTGGGTGGAGGAGGGGTAGAAGTGGAAGGTGAAGGAATCGGTTTGGGAACCGAAGGTGTGGTATAAGATCTAGGTATCGGTGGAACATAAGGTGTAGACGAAGGCATAACGGGTGGTATGTCACAAGTAGAAGGTGAAGTAGGGTGGGTAGAAGAAGAAGGAATCTCGGGTCCCTGGTTAGGTGGGGAATAGGAAGGTTCTACGGTGGTCTTACCGCTCCTAGTAGTGACGGCATTCACGTTAGCCCTAGGATTGGTCACGGTGTTAGAAGGGAGGGCACCTTGGGGACAAAGGCTTTGAATCATTGTCAAAAATTTCTTATCGGTCGATTCTTGCATCTCTCTCATAATTCGCTCATGGTCGGTTAATTTTTGTAGAACCAAGTCCATTTGAGGATTATGCATGTTCATTTGATTATACCCTTGATTAGGAAAACCTTGGTTTTGATATTGATTATAACCTTTATTAAATCCTTGATTTTGAAAACCTTGGTTATTAAATCCTTGATTTTGATTATTGAACCCTTGGTTTTGCCCTTGAAAATTCCCTTGATTTTGATTAAAACCCCGTTGATTAGAATTTCCTTGAAAATTACCTCGTTGAGGACCTTGGTTCCTATTTTGGGCGGGTGGGGGTGGTCTTTGTGGTGCTACAAAACCCGGGGGAGCCAAATAGTTAGTAGACTTATAAGACAAATGGTTAACATCAACATTTGGTTTGAAATGAATCCACTCATTTTCATTGTTGTTATAAGCATAAACTTCTTGTTGATTATTGTAAACCTTGTCACAATTATTGTACGAATGTGGTCCACCACAAGTCTCACATGTTTCACAAGTTTCTTTCACGGCATTCACATGTGTAGTGGGAGGGTTATCTCTTAAAACAAGGTGTTTCACAATTGAAGTAAGCTCCTTAATTTGATTAGTCACCTCATTATCACTAGCACTAGCTATTGTAGTCCGAACACTCTTGGTTTGCACTTTAGCCTTGTTTTCAATTATGGCCCAAGCCTCGTTCATGGATTTCAAAAGAATATTGCCCCCCGCGGCACTATTAAGTGAGTCTTGGTCATTTAGAGTTAAACCATTGTAACACGTATTAATTTGATGCACTTTAGTGAAACCATGCTGTGGACATTTTCTTAAAAGCTCTTTAAATCGATCCCAAGACTCACTAAACGTTTCCCCATATTTTTGTTCAAAGGTAATAATTTCAATCCTTAAAGCGGTGGTCCGTGATGGTGGGAAAAAGTAGTTAGTGAATTTGGTCTCTAAGTCAATCCATGTGGTAATACTTTGGGGTGGTTCCTTATCAAGCCAAATCCGGGCTTGTCCCTCGAGGGAAAAATGAAAGAGTTGTAAACGAATAGCCTCTTGTGGCACCCCATTGTATTTGACGGTGTTTGCTAATTGTATGAAACGTTTGATATGAGCGTGTGGGTCATCATTAGTACGGCCTAAAAATGGTGTAGCGGAAACCATTTGAATAAAACCCGTTTTAAGTTCAAAATTATTCGCTCCAATATCCGGCACCACAATCGCGTCATCGTTTCCTTCAACGTGAGATTGTAGAATCTCAATCATTGGTCGATTATCCGTTGCCATCGTGTTGTTCAAAGCTCGATTCTCGGGATCGGCTTTAATGACGGTCTTTTTGTTTTTCTTCTTCTTCTTCTTGGAAGAATTAGAAGTGTTTGGTACACCAATCGGTATGTATGTACGCGCGCGAGTGAGCATACAATTAAAACTTTAGGAATGAGGTAGGAGACCTCGGTCGACTTTGAGAGGAAAAGGATTTTCCCTCTCGAGGTGCAATATTAAAAAGCTACAAAAATATATACTTAATTACTACTTGAGTTGACAAACCAATAATCGGTCGCCCCTCTCAATATACACACAAGCAAGCGGAGAAACGAGGTGGCACAAAGCACTTAAAAACCTTTTTCCTTAGACGGCCTTTTATAACGCGCCGCCTTATACCCACCTTATAGTTTGTATAAATCGAGTTCAAACGTCTTACTAGTATTTATCTATTTTGCCCTTTTTTTCTCGTTTAGGATTCGAATACAATAGTTAGGTGATGAAATCCCAACTAAGGCCTTATTTGAAAAGTAGGTAAATTAATTGTGCTACGTAATATAATATAGTAAAAGAAAAATCTTTTTGTATTTTTTTAGAAAAATATATATTCACAATAAAAACGAAATAAGAAAAATAACAATAATACTTAATATTTTTGGTGTAATACTTTTAGGAAAAGTATTACTTTTGGATTTTTTTAATTTTTTGGTGCAAATCTTAGGAAAGAGTTTGCTTTTGTGATTTTTTAATTTTTTTGTATTTTTAAGTTTTTGATTTTTTTATGTTTTTGATTTTGTTACAAAAAAGTAACGTTCAAAATCGAACGGATCCCAAAATCCAAAACGTCTCACGAAATCGTCAATCGTAACGAGCGAAGCGGCAGCGGCGCCAATTTAATGTAGGATTTTTTGTCAATTCTTTTTATGTCTCTATTTATCGTTCCTCAAATCGACTCGAATTGATTTCCAGTTAAACGTAAGATTAATTGTTTTTGGTAACTAAAACTTTTTGGTATTTTAAAACTAAAAACTATTACATTAACTATTTAAACTAATTTGAAATTAAATCTAACTAAAATCTTACTATTTAAATTTTAAAACTAATTTATACTATATTTAAAACTATTTAAAAATCTAATGTGAACTCTTTAAAATTAAAACTAATTGAAAACTAATTAAAATTTAAATAAGACTTAAAACTAATTTTTAATCTATTAAAACTATTTTTTAAACAAAACTATATTAATTAAGAAAACAATTTTATCTAATTAAAAAGGAAAATCTATAATTACTTGATTATGACTAATTAAATATTTTAAAACTATTTAAATAAATTTGAAGACTATTTTAAAACTAATTAAAAACAATAAAACTATTTTTTAAATAAAACTAAAATCTAATTGAAAACTAATTTTAAAAACTAAAATTAAAATCAATTTAAATTTATAAAAGTAATAAAAATATTTATTTTGTTTTTATATATATATATTTTTTAAAACTGTATAAAAAGAAGACTATTAATTACTTTTAATTAAAATTAATAAAACTTAAAACTTGTATTAAACTAAATTAATTAAATTGCCAATTTAAAATAACCTATATTAATTAAATGACTAATAATCAAACTCAAAAGAAGGGCTAGCAAAGTTGGTTATGACGTTGGCTTGTTAAACGAATGGTCAAGGGTTCGAGTCCCCTGATGGACAAATTTTTGCGAATAATATACTTTTTGGAATATAAAAGCAAAACAGAACAATGGGATCTGTTTCCAAGTGCAGTAATAATAAACCAAAATAAGCTAAAGCAGCTTAACCAAATAAGCAGATGAAAAGCAAAATAAGCAAAATCAGATTTAACACTACAAGCAAATATACTAACTGAAAATCAGCAAACCTATCATTACGCAAATTAGACACCAACAGAACTAAATAAACCAAATAAGCACAATATGGAAATAAGCAGATAAGCAGATTAATCAGAATAAGCTAATGTAAACTAAAATAACCGATCACTACTTAACTAAACAAAATAAACTAAATTATCAGTAATCTAAAAGCTGAAAATACCCAAACCAAATATTCGAACCAAATAACAGTCTTAAGCAGATCTAAACCTAAACTTAAACAAAAACAATATAACTAAGCAGATCCAACGAATTCAAATCCAAATACAAACAGATTCAAAATAACAGCTTAATAACTAAACAAGAACACTAATAAACATAAGCAGATTAAATAAACAGATTACCAAATAAAGCATATCCAAACAAACAGCAAATCCAAAGCAAACTCAGCAGATCAAAACTAAATCTTATAAAATAAAAAGTAGAAAATCAAACCTGATGATGAAACCCTTTGGGATGTAGGAAGGCGTTGAACCCCCTATGAACCAAATCGACACACCATCATATCATCAAACATCAACACGAACCATGAACAGTAAACCAAATCGAACCAATTTATTTTATTCGAACCTTATTATTATTATTTTTTTTATTTAACTTCTAATAGGGAAATTAATCTACCACTTTTATTTTAATTTAATTAATCCAAAATAAGAACATAAATTTAAATTGCAATTATCTTAAAAAAATAGAACACGATTTAAAACTGAAAGTAAATTTTTCATTAATAATTAAAAATTAAATATAATACTTGAAAGAAAAATTACAATAAACCTATATTCTAATTTTGTAGAAATTAAAAAAAATAGAAAGGCACACAAAATTACAGAATGATGGGGGTTTTTATAGCCAACACCCAAGGCCTGTTGAAGAAGCTTGGTGAGCAAGGTCTTTAATCTCAGCCGTTTAATCCATCTTTTCTACCTTCTCTTTCTTCTCTTCTTGATCTTGCGGTTGAAAACACACCAAGTCACACGGATCACCAACCTGTCTTGGGGGTGTGTTTGTTGAGAGTTGATGTGGAGGATTTTTATTGGATGAAGTGGGGGTCGAGAGGTGTAAGAGCCAATCAAATGCAAAGGAGAGGCCAAGTCGGATTGAGGACCACCTTATTGTTGCTTCCGATAAACTTGGGGATTTAATCCCCAAGTGTGTGAATCACACGATTTAACAAAAGCCCCAAATTCTTTTGGATAATTTTTGATATGATAAATTAGGGTTTGGAGATTTGGGGTAAAAAACAATGGGTGTCTGCGTTTTTTTTATTGAGAGAGAGAGAAAAATAGGGTTGAAGTGGGGTGAGTGGGATTTCCTTGTTTGTATCGTAAAAATAAATGGGGTGGGTAAGTTATACACGTGTGTGTGTGTGGTGTTTGTTTAAAACGTGAGGTGAGGGTAGGTAAAAGTTGACCAGGGTAAAGTAAATAAAACTTTCTTTAATCGTCCAATTATGGTGCAAATGGGCTTGGCCCAAATTTTATTACTTCCAATCCGTATGTTTTATCAAAAGACTTGGGCTATTTGGGCCTTTAAGGGTAAACCGATTTTACTTGTTTTTGCTATTGGGCTTTTAAGACCAATAGACTCAATGTGGGACCCACAAGCTCGTTAAACTCCATATAAGATTAAATCCGCTAAAGACGAGCTCGTTTTTGGCTTTCTTGATCTTTTCTTCAATCCCGTGTTGATTTTGCCGGTTTTCGTGAACTTCGGCACCTTTTGGTCTTTTGACTTTGTCTTCGTCTCTTTCTTGGACTTTTCTTCAACATTTGACCGTAAAATCTCGTGTTTTCTTTCCTTTTGATCATTTGTACCTATTTAACACAAAAACACAAAACCACGCGTAATTCCGACTTTTACGATATTAAACACATGATTAGGTCTTGTTTTTCCTTATTTTAGTGGCAAAAGGATAAGTGCTTACACACTTATTACACCCCGTCGATTCATCCGTTTGCTCGAACACACCTCAATCAACAACAACCATCCTAGTGAATCAAACCTATACCTCGGTAACATCACCACATCTTTACCCATCTAAAAAATAAGGAATTGATCTTCAAAACCTATTGGATCCATTCCTGTGGCCATAAGGAACATATCCAATGTTGTTTATTCGATTTTGTGATGTGGGTTTGTATCATTTTTAGGATCTGGATTTGGGTTTCGTTTTCTAAATAAAACATGATTGAGTGGATGGATATTGTTATTTTGGATATAATTGTGACATTGAGAATGAATTTTGTGAAGTTCGGATCTGGGTTTATGTTTTTTGTGGGTGATGATTTATGTTGTGTATGTAGGATTGGTGTTTCGTGTATGTGAAAATAGGATTTAGTTTTTGTTATTCACTTTTTGTCAGTGGTGAATTTTGGATAAGATATTATCATGGACGGTGGTGTAACTAGGTTTTGTGTTTAACATATTGTATTCTCCTTCTCAAATACTGTATTTTTACAAGCAGTTTTTGAAACACATTTGAAGATTGTTATTAGCGGTTAATATGAATGGATTTGAATCATAAGGATGATCCACCCGCTCTGATGCCACTTGTTGGGTCCTCGAGATCATGTAATATAAACATGATTAGACCGATTAACTACTAATAACAATACTTGTACTTTTCAACGTTTAATTCATTATTAGTATAGCTATACCAAAGAAGTATACCCGGTTGTTTGCGGAATAACAACTAGTATTGAATGACAATTTTTCTCTCTTGATGAACAAGAGAGGAAGAATCCCTAACTATACATTTTATGTGTATTTGTGAAGGAAGACTTAATCTATCTCTATAACAACATACATATATATAGGAAAGTAAAAGGTAAGCTTCTTTTGAAAGCTTCACACTTCTCTATAAAGTGCAGCCCATGTGCTCTTTCCCATTGAAGTACAAAAGTGAGTATTTTACTTTAACCACTTTTGTACTTCTCGTCTTCCTTTGGTTTTTGCTTTGAAAGATCAAATGCATCAGTTGTATTCTTGAGATAGATTGACATCGTTCAGCTTGGTTTGTCACTCCAAGCTGAACTGCAAGCAACTTCATTAAGGTCTTGTCCTTCAGGTGCTGATATGTATCAGCTACTGAACTGAAGACTTTGTCTTCAAAGTACTCTAGTAGTGCTGGTGTTGAATTGTCTACAGCTGGACTGGTGTTGGACCTGGTGCTGAAGTGTCTTCAGCAAATCCTGAAGTTTATCTTCAAGTCTTCATCTGCTATTTTATATTCAAATATTTGTGAGGAACAATTGGGTCAAAACTTGACCTAAAAAGCATGGGCTTGACTCTTACAACATTTATGAATTTGGATATGGACACATGGCTAGTAGTGTCAAGAGCGTTTAAGTGTTTGAAACCTTACGTGTATTTTATCTTCAGGTATTCAAAGTAGTTGAAGGGTTCAATTCTTAGAAGACCCTGATTCTCTAATGTTTAAAGTATAATTTACTAATATGGAAATTCAATCCTCGGGACATTTTCATGTATGCACATGTTTGTTAAAGTTAATTTTCATACAAAAGGAGTTGTACTACATTGGGGAGGATTGTTGGAAATATAGTTAAATTGTGGGTTCAATTCATACTGGTGAATGGGTCTGAAGGTACGGACTGTACACCCATAAGTCCCTGAACACCCTAACTCAAATAGTGGATAATATGTTGTTCAGCATCACTGATGATCTTCAGTGAGTTAACTCTTCAGTGAGTGTAACTCTGGATTGAAGGTATTCATCAGAGAGTAACTCCACTGAAGACTTGTCTTCAGTGTTTACTCATCAGTAAGTCTTCTTCAGTACTGAAGGCTTCAATAGGAACACCCTTCAAGGGTTAGCTAATGCTTCAGTGGGACTGAAGGATAGACTGACGTTGGAGCTGAACATGTAAATTTGTAACGGTCTTTGACCTATTCAAGTGGAATTAATGACCACGTTTAATTGGTCATGTAACCACTACTCATGATATTATGGAGCATATTAAGAGGAATAATGGGCCGTTAAATCCTTTTGATACCATTGACGAGATGTTGAGTGCCGCACCTATATAAAGGTGATCACAACTGCATGAGAAGACACAAAAACATAAACACTTGAAAGCAAAATGGGTTAGAGATTTGTGCCTAAATCACTAACTGCATTTGGTCTTATCCCATGTAATTATTCATAATACCCAGGCATTAGGGTCGAATAGTTTACTTTGGAAAGTGATCACACGATTCCAAGTGATATCCGGTAACCATTGCTTCGTATGTAGCTAGGATTGATTATCTATACCGTGGTTGGGACGAATAAACACCAAAAGCTACTCAACAGCAAAATTCGAGTGCTTAATACTAGAATTCGAGTGCTCCATCAGATTGCGCCCCCAGGCTACTTCTCCGTCCTTAGAGATCTTGAAAACGAGGAGTTCTTGGAAGCTTTTAACACAACTGGGCGCATCAAGTTGCTCTATGTGTTGCGCTGCAGATGAAATTTGAAGAAGAAGCCCGGTTGATGAGAAAGGGTAATCAAAGGGTTGAAACACGTGAGCAACGGATTCAAGAGAAAACCTCTGAGATTGTCTGGCTGACAGATCATATGGACTCCCTCAGAGCTATTGGGATATAGATACTAGTTAAACTATTAACTACGAGTACGCATCATAATGGATCTAGTATAACATGCACGATTAATCACATAATATTTTTTTTTAAAACCAACCTTGAATTAATTGAAGGAATGAATTAATGGATCTGGATCTTGAACTATAACGGTTAAATAGCCGCCTCTATCTTTTGCGCACAAGACACGTCAAACGAACAATCACTACGATGCTAGTAGTAACTTCGCTTTGATTATCTTGTAACTAGAAACCCTAGATCCAAAACACTAACTGAGATTACACAAGGATCGGTTTATAAAACGTTACAAGATACTTGGAAAAATCACCTGAAACCCTAACTAGGGTTTATGTTACGTCGAAACATAAGGGAAAAACAAGAGCAACCAAAATCTTGACACGAGGATCAAGGATTTAGTTAAAGGCTTAGAAACCTCACAAGGGAGAACCAACAGGTATTCGATCTTGCAAAGGTTTACACTTTAGTGATTTTTAGGGTTTTTAGGGATGTTTATTTTTCTTGGTTTTTGGCTGATCGGAATTCGACCCAAAAGAGGGGCATGGACGATTTTTGTGAGGTGTGGGATTGTGTTTATGTACTTTCTCCACCTCCTCAAATAACTTGGTCCATACCCTAAGAAAACATAATTATAGTAATTATTTAGCAAACAAAATCTTTCTAGAATACCCCATAGAAAAAATCGGCCGCATATGGCCTTAGGATTTCTAGAAGGGATTTTTAGTCCCTCAATTTAATTAAACACAATCGTAATAAATTAATTAAAGCCCTCCATTTATTTAATCACCGTTAATTAAATAAATAGTGAAGTTTTTATTAAACGTTTAATTACTAAATAATAAAACGTATTAATAAAAGTGTTTTCTCCAAATTGAGTGTGTGCCCCCAATAGGCTCACACATTTCCGATGGCTAAACGATCGCATATGCCGACAAGAGCTGTAGATGCAAATGTGGTAATGTTGAGGGATCAACTTAAGGAGTCAGAGGTCGTGGTCACAGAGAAAACAAAATTACTCGATGAATCCCAGGCGAAGAGCGTGTTGGGAATTATTTGTTAAGTGTCAAGTACCGTTAGTGTAATTCAAGTACTGTTAGTTATCTTTCAACTACCGTTAGTGTTAACGCGGTACATAGTAAGTACTGCTACTTATAAAGTAAGTACTGCTATATTGATTAGGACGAATATATCTTTGTATAAGATATGTCATAGTTATAGTTAGAGTATATCTTATGTGATATACTTAAATAGTTAGAATATTGATAATATATCGTCTGTGATATAGTTATCTTTATAGAATATTCTAAGGTTTCTAGGGTTCCTTACTCTATAAAAGGAACATAGGTACAATGTCATTCATGTACCTCATTCAAGTCGATTAATAAGAGAATCGAATAGTTAAAAGTAATTCTGTTCTTCTGTGCTTTATAAGTTAGATTTCGCATAACTTATTTAGTTTGAGTAAGAGTTCTCAAAGTGTTTTAGTTTGATTACAAACTACTATACTAGTTCTTAACAGAATATAGATCCAATCAAAGGAATCAACAAGTGGTATCAGAGCTTGTTGAGAAACTCTGAAAAAGAAGAACACAACCCAATACACTCCACTCACACAAAAAACTCAATGTCTCAACATGGTGACGACGCTCACTTGGATGATGTTCAAAATCCTGATCCAATACCACAGGGACAACCACAAGTTGTGCATCCTGCACCAGCACAAGGTGTTCAAGCCGTGAATGTTGTAGTTACCTCTACAACTACAACACCTTCTCATACTCTTTCTGCTGTCAAACTCTCAGTGCTCAAAGGTGACAATTATGAGACATGGGCTATGCAGATGGAACATTACTTGAATCACACATATCACACTGTGTGGCAAGTTATCAAGAATGGGAACACACCTAATATGCTACACTGGTTGCCTGATGTTACATGCTATGCTCTACCTGCTGTGACTGCTAAGGAGGTACAAGTAGAGATCAGAGAGAGAAACGCCAAAACTGCTTTGGCTATGGCTCTTTCAGAAGACATCTTACCCAGCTTTCATCATTATAAGGATGCCAAGGCTATGTGGGATGCCATAAAACTTAGATTTGGAGGTAATGACAAATCTAAGAAGATGAAGAAGATTGTTCTTAAGCAAGAATTTGATAACTTCTTAATTTCCAGTATAGAGGGAATACATGGTGGCTATGTAAGATTCAGTAAGCTACTTACAATTGGTAGTTTATGGACAAGTAATTCCCAATGAAGAAGCTAATCTAAAATTCTTAAGGAGTGTTCCACAAGAGTGGAAAGCAATGGCTATGCACTTCATCACAAGAGATGATCTGGATACAATTCCTTTTGATCATCTCTATAACAATCTTAGAGCATACGAGATGGATGTAAAAGGCATTGAGGTGAACCAAGCAGCAACTACAACAAAGTCTAACTTGGCTTTTGTGTCAGAAGGAAACAACGGTACTTATTTTCATAATACCGCTAGTGGATCAAGCAGCGGTACATACTTCACAAATACCGCTTGGGGACATACAAGCGGTACTTACCCACAAAGTACTGAAGGCAACCCTATAGTCTCTCAAAATCCACATGGAAGATCTTCACCATTGTTTAGTGACAATGATGCCTTCTCATTCTTTGCTGGACAAGACAACAGGCCAAGATTAACACTCAATGACTTGTTTCAAATGGATGATGCTGATGTTGAAGAGATGGACCTTAAACGGCAAGCTGCTATGGTGTTAGTAAGATCTAACAGGTTCTTCAAAAAGACTGGAAGAAAGATGACTGTTGATCCTAATGAGCCATTAGGATATGACAAGTCCAAAGTTGAATGCTATAACTATAGAAGGAATGGACACTTTACAAGAGAATGCACTAGAGACAAAGCTGAGAGTAGCGGTCAAAAGTCCAAGAACAACTATAGAACCAGTCCAAGAATAGCTGAAAGTTTTCTAAAAGGAAACAACAAGAGTCCTAAAGGAACCAAAGCATTGGTGACTGTAGATGGAGTGGTGAACTAGGCTGAAGATGAAGAAGAAGAAGAGCTTGGTTTAATGGATCTTTCAAGGTACATCCTTGTTCTAAAGACTATGTTCTTAAATTTAATAGCTTAAAAGTAGAACTAGAGGAACAGTATCAAAAATTCAACACATGCACTGTAGAACTAAATGCTTTTAAATAGGATGTTGCTAAGTTAGAAGAAAATATAGTTTTGTATAAAAAGGGATCAACAAGTGGTATCAGAGCTTAAAATAAGAATTTTAACTCTTCAAATGAGGGAAAAAGATGTGGAAGTTAAAGCCTTTGAAAGACAACTTTTGAAAGTGTCAGCAGAAAATGAAGCTTTAAAAGCCAGTCTTTATAATGAAAGGGAAGTGATTAATCATTGGCAAAAGTCCTCTAAAGGATTGGGAAAACTGATTAATTCACAAATGGGGTATTATGATAAGTCAGGCCTAGGATATATTGAGGACGAACCTGGGATAACTTTAACCGACAAGGACTTATCAAAGGGGATTTTTGATAGTTCTAGTGAGCCAGATAGTACACCTGAGAATGATAGATATGCTGAAGGAATGAAAGTAGTTCCTCCACCACTATCAGGAATTTTCATGCCCCTAGTAATGATACAAGTATAGAGTTAGAAGAACCAAAGGTTAAAAATACCTCAAACTCTAGTACTTTGTCTCAAGATAAGACTGTTGTGACCAAGAACATTGTTTATCCACCTTTAATGAACAATTTTGTTTCTGAAGAATCTAAGACTAGTTCTGCTCCCAAGTAGGTAAAAACTCCTAGCAAGATATTAAAAAATGATGTAAAACATAATAAAATCAAGAGGGGTGGGTTAGGTTTTGAGAAAGTTAAGTCAAAACAACCTTTTGGGTCTTATTTGAGAAGAAAAGGATGTTATGTTTGTGGTAGTCTAAGTCATTTTATCAAAGTTTGTACTTTGCATGAAAACCAGTAATGGGAAAAATGCACTGGTTAATAGGAATCAGAAACTTAAGAATGACAAATCTAAGTTTGATCACTAAAAAAGGGTAACTAAATAGGTTAAAAATAACTCTACCAAAAATTTTGTTCCTAGAGCAATACTTATGAAACAAGGTCTAGTGCCTTTGAAGTCTGGTAAACCATGTACCGGCAAGTCTAGACCTACAAGTACTGCTAGACCAAACTTAAGTACTGTTGGTTCAAAGTTCGTCAAACCAAAGTTCTCTAAGACTTCTAAGAATGTTGTTGAAAAAGCCAAAACATCTAGAAGTAAGTTTAATAACAAACCAGTGCAAATGTGGGTTCCTAAAAGAGAAAAATCATGTGTTAAAGCAAGTACTGCTAAAACAGTACTTAAGGCAAAGAAGTCTGAGCACACAGAGTCACCCTATGTCTTTGACTACATAACTGAAACCATGAAGTATAAGAGTAAAAGCAGCATTACTGGAGACTCTTAAGTGTGTAGGTCCCACAAGATCCTATCTAAATGTGGCTTGGGTCCCTGTTAAAAACTAATAAGTTTTGTTTATGTGCAGGGGCATCTAATTGATGAATTGAAAGACAAAGGTATAGTAGATAGTGGATGCTCAAGACACATGACAGGGAACAAAGATTTCCTTGCTAAATTTGAAGAATTGAGAGGAGGACCAGTAACCTTTGGAGGTAGCAAAGGTAGAACTACTGGCAAAGGGAAAATCAATACAGGGAAGTTGGAGTTTTAAGATGTGTTCTTTATGAAAGAATTAAATGATTTCAATCTCTTTTCTGTATCACAAATGTGTGATAGGAAGAACAAGGTGTTGTTTACAAACAAACACTGCTTGGTACTGTCTAAAGACTTTGAGATGCCTAAAGAATCTCAAGTACTGCTTAAAGTACCCAGGCAAGAAAATATGTACACCTTTAATCTTCATACTATTACTCCAACATGTGGTATTACATGTTTGCTAGCTAAGGCTTCTTATGATGAATCCAATTTATGGCATAGAAGGTTACGTCATGTGAATTTCAAGAATCTTAACATATTAGTGAATAAGAATTTGGTTAGAGGGTTACCTAACAAATCTTTTCAAAATGATTTCACATGTGCTGCTTGTCAAAAAGGTAAACAACATAGAGCCTCTTGTAAGACCAAGACTATCAATACTGTGACAAAGCCTTTGCAACTCTTGCATATGGATTTGTTTGGTCCAGTTTCTGTAAGAAGCATTAGTCATAAGACCTTTTGTCTAGTCATAACTGATGATTATAGCAGATTCAGTTGGGTTTTCTTTTTAGCTCTTAAGAGTGAAACCAATGAATTACTTAAGGATTTTATCACTTTAGTTGAAAAGCAGTTCACTAAACAAGTTTTGATCATTAGGACACATAATGGGACAGAATTCAAGAATGCTGAATTTGATGAATTCTGTAGGTCTAAAGGTATTAAGAGACAATTAAGTAATCCTAGGACTCCACAACAAAATGGAGTAGCTGAAAGGAAGAATAGGACACTAATTGAGGCTGCTAGAACTATGCTGGTTGATTCTCTTTTGCCAAATACCTTTTGGGCAGAAGCAATCAACACTGCATGTTATGTGTTAAATATAGTCTTAGTGACCAAGCCTCAAAACAAAACACCTTATGAACTTTTGACTGGTGTTAAGCCTACCATAAGTCATTTAAGACCTTTTGGGTGTCATGTGTCTATACTAAATACTCTTGATCATTTGGGAAAGTTTGATGGAAAGTCTGATCCAGGATATCTTGTAGGATATTCATTGCAAAGTAAAGCATATAGGGTTTATAATTTGGCATCTAAAAGGGTTGAAGAAAATGCCCATGTTAATTTCTTAGAAAATAAACCCAATGTCCCAGGAATAGGTTATGCTTGGATGTTTGATTTAGATTATCTAACTAACTCCATGGATTACTATTCTGTGCAAAAGGATTGTCAAACTAACAATGCAGGTGAGGAGTCTAGTGCAACTAATGCAGGTACTCAAGAAGAAGTTTCTTCATCAGATGATAATGTTCATATCTATGTACCCAATATGCCTACTGTTACTCCTATGTCTGCTACTCCCAAGAAGCAAACAATGCCATCAACAGATGATCAAGCCTCCCAAGAACTTCAGAGGCTTCAAGATCAAGAAAAGAATGCTAC
Source organism: Glebionis coronaria (assembly GCA_025667525.1). Taxonomy (NCBI): domain Eukaryota; kingdom Viridiplantae; phylum Streptophyta; class Magnoliopsida; order Asterales; family Asteraceae; genus Glebionis; species Glebionis coronaria. Next base: position 609,179,075 of record CM046880.1, read on the forward strand.
ATCTGCTAATAAGTATTCAGGAGAAGAATCTTTTGAGTCACAACACTCAGCAGTACATACTACACCTAGCGGTACTTCATCTGCAAGTACTGCTAAGTCAAAATATGTAAAGTCTGTTGATTCATTAGAAGATATTTTACAAGCTATGGACGATGAAGATGTGTTCGCTAGTCCAGCTGAAGGAATCTTCTCCAAAACTTCCTATGATGAGCAGGGTGCAATAACTGATTTTAACAATTTGGAAGCAGAAATTCCAGTCAGTTCTATTCCCACTCATAGAGTCAACAACAACCATCCTACTACACAGATCATTGGAGATCCCAAGTCTGCTGTACAAACCAGAAGACAACTTCAAACCAATACTGAAACTCATGCACTTGTGAGTTATGTCAAACAACATTAGAGAACTAATCATAAAGATACTCAACATTGTTTGTTTGCCTGTTTCTTATCACAAGTAGAGCCCAAAAATATTCTCAGGCTCTTGATGAAGAAAGTTGGGTAGATGTCATGCAAGAAGAATTAACATAATTTGAGCAACAAAAGGTTTGGATTCTTTTGGATCTTCCCTCAGGTAAAAGAGTAATTGGTACTAGATGGGTTTTCAGGAACAAGAAGGATGAAAGAGGAGTTGTTGTGAGGAACAAGGCAAGACTTGTTTCTCAAGGCTATAGACAAGAAGAAGGGATAGACTATGATGAGGTTTTTGCACTAGTGGCAAGGATAGAAGCCATTAGGTTATTTTAAGCCTTTGCATCATATATGGGTTTTATAGTCTATCAAATGGATGTGAAAAGTGCCTTTCTTTATGGTACTATTTCAGAGGAGGTATATGTCTCACAACCTCCAAGTTTTGTAGATCATAAATTCCCCAACAGAGTCTACAAGGTTATCAAAGCACTTTATGGTCTGCATCAAGCTCCTAGGGCCTGGTATGCAACTTTATCCAATTTTTTGTTAGAGCATGGATATAGGAGAGGGACCATTGACAAAACTCTGTTCATCAAGAAGAATGCTAAGGATATTATTCTAGTTCAAGTCTATGTTGATGACATCATTTTTGGTTCTACCAAGAAGTCATGGTGTGAAGAGTTTGAGGCTTTGATGAAAGGAAGATTTCAGATGAGTTCTATGGGAGAACTAACTTTCTTTTTGGGATTGTAAGTCAAACAAAAGAAAGATGGAATATTTATCAGCCAAGAGAAGTATGTTGCTGAAATCTTGAAGAAATTTTCATGTATGGATACAAGGAGTACAAGCACACCTTTTGAAGCCAAGAAGACTTTATCAAAAGATGAACATGGAGAAAGTGTTGATATTCATCTATACAGATCAATGATTGGTTCATTGATGTATCTTACTGCTTCAAGGCCAGATATTATGTTTGCTGTGTGTGCCTGTTCAAGGTTCCAAGTCAATCCAAAGGTGTCACATCTACATGTTGTGAAGAAGATTTTTAAGTATCTTAAAAGTCAACCCAATTTAGGATTATGGTATCCTAGAGATTCCACCTTTGAATTGGAAGCTTACTCAGACAGTGATTATGTTGGAGCTAATCATGATAGGAAATCCACAACAGGAGGTTGTCAATTCCTAGGCAGAAGACTCATATCATGGCAGTGTAAGAAGCAAACCATTGTTGCTACTTCAACAACTGAAGCTGAATATGTAGCTGCTGCTCATTGCTGTGGACAAGTACTTTGGATTCAAAATCAATTGTTAGATTATGGGTTTAACTTCATGAACACCAAGATTTACATTGATAATGAAAGTACTATATGCATTGTCAAGAATCCAGTATTTCACTCCAAGACCAAGCATATTGAAATAAGACATCACTTTATAAGAGATGCTTATGACAAGAAGCTTATTCAAGTCTTGAAGATTCATACAGACAACAATGTAGCTGATTTGTTGACCAAGGCATTTGATGCAAATAGGTTTGAATTCTTGGTGACACATATTGGTATGCTCAACCAATAGACTGCTGCATATGTTGAGGGGAGGTAATAGATGTACAATTTTTATACTAATTTTTATTGTATAGTCTATGTTTTGTGTTTTTTATGTGATTGTAGGTTGATAGAGAAAGATAAAAGAGGTTATAATTATAGTGGAATGCATGAACTGGTCAAAATTGTGAGGTACCGTTGTAACTCCAAGTATCGCTAGCACAAGTTCAAGTACCATGTATGTTCCATGTACCGCTACATGTCTGTTGTACCGTTAAGGGTCTCTTTTGTAAATTTGGCGGTTTCTTCGCGCTTGGGTTTGTTATTTACTTAAATACTTACTCCAATTACACAATTGATTCACCTAAATCTTTTATTCTTATCTCTTGATTCTATAATCTTCTCTCTAATTTTTTGATCATCAAAAATACTAATGGCTGCTTTACAAGTTATCTCTAAGCATAATTTGGTTGCGAATCTTGCTGTGAATGATGACTCTCTTGGATTCCATGAGATTCTTGGTTTCTTATCTCGAAGTCATGTTCGTTTTGCACTCACTGTATGTCCCATTGTCTCTGTTTCCATTGTTGAACAATTTTGGAACACTGTTGTGTTAGGTACTCGGTTTGATCAACCTTGCATTAGGGATAGGGTGAATCATTGAAATATATATGTAACTGAGGTAATGCTAAGGGCAAGTGTGAGATTAAATGATGAAAATGGACTTAGTATGCTTAATAACACAGAGATTCATGGTGGCCTTGCAGCCATGGGTTATGAGGGTGGTAGGGAAAGTTACTTTATTTAAAGCTTTATTTTCACCTCAATGGAAATTGCTTTTTCATGCTATTATTCACTATTTAAGCTCTAAAAGTACATCTTTTGATCAAATTCCTGCTACATTGGCATCAACTGGTATTTGTCTAGCAAATAACAGGGTTTTTTTTTTTAATTTTTCAAGATTAATTTTTGAAGGCATGACTAGGAATTTGGAAGGAACTAAAAAGTTTTTGATGTATCCTAGATTCATTCAGACTTTAGTTAGTGACCAAATACCTAACCTACTAGAGTTAACTGATACATAGGATGTTCCTACATTCACAAAGAGAACTTTATCTTTCTTGACCAAACAAGGCAATGCCTTTCCAGGAATAGTTGCACCATTGTTTGCTCATATGTTAGCCCGACCTGCCAACCAAGAAGGTGAGAAACCTAGCAATGCTAGTGCTCCTTAGCAAACTCCTTCTCACCAGAGTTCCTATTCCCTAGAAGATTCACAATCTTATTCTCACAATGTTGGTGTTCCACCAAATACTGATGAGATGATCCATACACCTGTTGCTTCTATTGCTGCTAGTGGTCCACCACCAGCACAAGCACCATAGGTGGTGGATGTTGCAAATTTGATTGTTTTGTGTACTAGTTTATCCCAACAGGTACAGGTGTTGCAAAAAGATAAACTTGTTCAAGACAAGAAAATTGCTGAATTGGAAGCTAGCCTAATCAAGTTGAGGAACAAAGTATCACCTTGGATGTGGCAACATAGATCTATTCAGAAGGCTGCACTCAAAAAGCAGAGATTCAGAAACCACAAGAAAAGGCAACTGAATGCAACCAAACAGGGGAGGAATTATGAAGAACAACCACCTTCTTCTGATAATCAAACAAGGATCTCTGGAAATGACATCAATTTTGAGTTGGATGAAGATGTCATTAGGACTTATGAAGATGGAACTGGTTTAGAGACTAGTGTGGATGAACCTACAAACATGGAGTTTCAACAGGAAGAACCACAACCTACTCACGAGGAGCCACAAGTTGAAGAAATGATGGTAACTCAGCCAGCACCAACACCTCAATCACCACTTCAAGTAAATTGGAGTACTTTCTATGAGAAGTTGGAGGAAATTAATATTCAATTTCTTGTATCTTCAACTCCACCACCACAAAGACAAATATGGTTTCACAAGAAACAGTCTTTGCAAGTATTGTCCAGATCAAGAATGAGCAATGGATCAGACAAGATTGAAGAGGTGCAAGTTGAAAGGATAACTTCAGTGGAAGAAAGGGTATCTGGAGATACACAAGTGATTGAAGAAACAAGTGTGTATAATACTGGTGAAGTCAACATTGTTGAAGATCCAAGTACTGCTAAGCCAAATAAGCCGACTGCAAGTACTGCTGACATTGTTTAAGACCCAAGTACTGCTAAGCCAACTAAGCCGATTGCAAGTACCGCTGGTGATCATCCTTCACTAGAATGTCAAACTCTTTTTGTAGAGGATGAGACTTTAGCCCAAATACTGCTTGACTTAAGAGAGAAGAATTCAGTTGAGAAAGAAAAACAAGCAAGAGGCATAGAAGAAGACACAACAAGAAGTTCTTGCTAAAAAGGATCAAACTAAAGGTAAGAAAGTTCAAGCTTCACACCCTACTAAAGGTATAGTTATTCAACAGCAAGCTGATGTGGAAAGACCTTCTAAGCTGAAGAAGAAGCTACCTAAGATTAATCCAGAGGATAAGGGGAAGAAGCAAATACTATCAGAATCTAAAAATGAAAGTGATTCAGATGAAGACATAAGCGAAGTCATGTATAGATTTAATCAATTAGACCATGATGAGGAATATGCTCTTAGAATGCAAGCTCAGATTCGTGAAGAGGACTTACAAGAAGAATTTGAAGCTAAGCAACATTTGCTAGAAGCTAAGAGAATACAGCAAGAATGGAACATACAAGAGTATAATAGGATTCAAGCTGAATTACATGCAAGTGAGCTTCTTGCAGACTCATTGATAGCTGAAGAGAGAGATTCTTATGATGAAGAAGAGAAATCAAAGTTGTTTGATGATCTAGTAAGGGAGCAACAAAGATTCTTTGCTGAAAAGAGAAGAAGAGAAAAGATTAAGCCTCCAACTACCATGTAGATTAGGAATCAAATGATGAACTTTCTTAAGAAAGTTAAGGGTTTCACTCATATTCAGCTGGTCAAGAAGAATTTTAAAGAAATCAGGACTTTGTATGAGCAACATAAGAGAACTGAATTGAATTTTGTTGAGATTGGATCTGAAGCAGATAGAATGGCTGTTGAAAGACATAGAAGACATCTGCAACAACAACGACAATTTGGAAGCACTCCTAGAATTGAGCCAAGTACTGCTGAACCTACAAATTCATCTCCAACTATCAAGACCACTTGTGTGAGGAAGAATATAAAGGAGAAGGTAAGTTCAAAGGAGGAAGAGACTGCTCAAAGAATGAATGAACGAGATAAAGCTCAAGATATTGCTCAGACTGAAAATGTACAAGCAGTACATACACAGTCAACAATACATACTGAAGAAACGATACATACAAACTTGGAAGAGGGTTCAACAGAATTTGAGGGAACCTCCAAGGGCGTTAAAAGGAAAATATCAACAAAGAGAAAGCAGAAAGTCAAGAGGGCTAAGTCAACAACAGAAGATAGTGATGATGATGAGAGCTTGAAGAAGTACTTGAAGATAGTAAATTTTCAAGATCAATGTATTGATACAGAGATTTTTGGAAAGAGATCATCTATTGCTTGATGGATATACTCTATGGATCAAGGATTGTAAGCTCATGGAATTCAAAGAACTGATGGCACAACAAGAATATTCAGACTTTTGGAAGATATTCTTCACATTCTTGACATACAAGATATTCAGGATCTTTTCAGGTTAGTTCAAGAAGCCAGTGCAGGTAAAACTTAAGTATCACTATTGTATAGGGAAATGCTCCTCATGTATGAACCACCCAACTGTGATCAATAAATGTTGAAGGAATTAGAGAATCAGGTTCCTAGTTACTGGAGATATTATAGGTCATGTGGATTGCATATTTTGGAAATAGATGATGTTACCTACTATATGCTACAAGAGAAGAGTTATCCATTAAAAAGAAGATTGTTGGAAAGAATGTTAGAACAATAATTAGAAGTTACAAAAGAATATGTTGATGCTTTGGAGTTGATCAGAATGGTTAAACAACAAATCAAGGATTTGAAAGATGAGCAAGAAGCTGAGAAAGAGCCTTAAGTGTTTGACTTTCAGTCACACTTCACAAATGGTTCTCAGTTCACCATGTCTAACACACATAAGAACTGGCTAGTCCATAAGCAAACGGTTTATGGTAAAGACTTCTCAAATCCGTTGAAAGCTGGTAGTTTGCTAAAAACTATATGGTTCTGACTCACCTTGTTTCGAGACAAAGAGTTGGCTAGTCCTAGACAAACGGTACTGGGTAAAGACTTCATCAAACACGTTGATGGTTGACAATTTACCAAAAATTGTTGGGTTATCAGTACACCTTATTCTTCATGAATAAAGTATTGGCTATTCCAGAGTGTACGGCTAACTGGTAAAGAATATATCAAATCCGTCAATAGCTGGTGATTTGCTAAAAATCATGAAGCCCATACAGATTGGTTTTTGTTGTTCACTGTTTTATTTCAGGTATGAAGATTGCAAGCAAAAAAAAGTATTCAAGAAGAAAATACTTAGAAGGTTTTGTCTCATCAAATCAAGACTGAAGTTCATGATTCAGAGTTCATAAGTTTAACTCAAGAAGACAAGTACTGATGCTGCAAAGATAAATGAATGTTTACAAGACACAAGAAGATCATAGTTTAAAGACAAAGATGATGTTCATGCTGTATGAAGATTATCTTATCAGAAGAAGATCTACATTAAAGTGTTTGGCTACATTCAGTTGGATACAAATACAAATTACCAATTTCAATCCAAGGATGAAGGAAAGACTGGAGATATGTATTCTAAATACATCCAGTACAAGAGAAACAAGAAGACAACAAGTTATCATTCTTGTTTAGGGGAGGATTGTTGGGAATTATTTGTTAAGTGTCAAGTACCGTTAGTGTAATTCAAGTACTGTTAGTTATCTTTCAAGTACCGTTAGTGTTAACGCGGTACATAGTAAGTACTGCTACTTATAAAGTAAGTACTGCTATATTGATTAGGACGAATATATCTTTGTATAAGATATGTCATAGTTATAGTTAGAGTATATCTTATGTGATATACTTAAATAGTTAGAATATTGATAATATATCGTCTGTGATATATTTATCTTTATAGAATATTCTAAGGTTTTTAGGGTTCCTTACTCTATAAAAGAAACATAGGTACAATGCCATTCATGTACATCATTCAAGTCGATCAATAAGAGAATCGAATAGTTAAAAGTAATTCTGTTCTTCTGTGCTTTATAAGTTAGATTCCGCATAACTTATTTAGTTTGAGTAAGAGTTCTCAAAGTGTTTTAGTTTGGTTACAAACTACTATACTAGTTCTTAACAGAATATAAATCCAATCCAAGGGATCAACAGACCGCAACTCTTAACTCATAATTTTTTGTTGCACGATCCAACATTGCGGTAAATAAGGACCTATCTGAGAAGGTGTCTGATGAATGTTCATTTACTCATCATTTTAGGCGCGTTAAACCCGTAAAAATGACTAAAAACAACCAAATTTATCATATTATATCGGAAATATCCTTGAATTATGTTTTATGTCTTTCAGATACAAAATGATTGAAAACAAGAAGAAAAAACAGACAATTTCGAATCGACTCGAGTACGGATACACATTAATCAATCCAAAAACGAAGTTAAAAGCAACTCCGAGATACGACATTAGAACGAGCATCGAAAAGCGATCCCATAACCCAAAATTGTATTTAACCAGCGTTAAAATATTACTAGTACTTGATTCAAATAAAACAAGCAAAGCCCATCGGATTAAAGCCCTTAACAGCCCAGTATCTTCATAATTTCGGATATAAAGCCAGAAATTCACCAAAGCCCCCTTTCATATTTTTAGGGTTTCTTTCTTGGCAGCCGCCAAACACACACACCCTTCAATTGATCTAAAAAAAGTAGCATATCCATCTAAATCCAGACAAAGCTCATCCAGATCCAACTAAAATCTGACAAATTGATGACGATTGATTATCTAAGAAGAAAACGTCACCCTTCAATTGATCAACAAGACCAACAACAAGTTTTTAATGTAGGTTTTTATTTTTCATCTCTCTTACTTTCATTTTTAATTCTTCTTTTATTTCTAAATCTGTAATTTATGTTTTTAATTTTTCAAAACTTTTAATCGCTAATAATAAATTACTAGATCCAAAAGTACATTTTTGTTTTTTTACTACTAATATATATTTTCTCTCTTTTTGTATCAAGGTACTTTCTATGGAAGTTGTGATGGCTATTCGTTACTCTCAAACAACAAACGTCATACATCATGATATAAAGAGTTTTGAAGGACCGCTTGGGTGATGATGATGCTCATATGCCTGAAAAGAAACTAGAATTCCAATTAGATTGGTTTTCGACATGAAGGTAAAAAAAACCTCACTTCGAAACATTTAGCAACGAGGATGTTAATTTATCCAAAAATTATCCTGATATTCTGCTTTTACAAACCCTATCGTGGGTCCTAAGGTTTCACCTTTCTGGGTACTTTCTCCACAACAACTCGGGAACCAATACATCATCGTCTTTGACTTACCTACACGGTCCTCGGATAATTCTATCCCGTTTTCATTAATGCTTGGAAGCTTTCACTTTAGGTTTTCTAATATACCACGACCATTTAAGTCTATCAGCTTAAAGTTGATACAAAACTTATAAAAGTCCCATTCATTTGTAGTGTGAAATACTTGAATGGGAACACGTTTATGTTTGTCTGTCGTTGGCTTTTGAATGAAACGCATTGAACCTTGAGAAGCTGAGTTGCCATAAGACACTTGTCTAAAAATCCACACTTGAGTATACTTTGATACGGTAGTCCTTTCTTACGATCAAAATATTCTTGGAACTCTCCCCACCAATCCTTCCCGTTTGAGGCTCCAAAAATATGCGTTCTGAAGTTACCACAAACTCTGAAGTTGCCACTAACTCCAAGTTTTCTTCATACAGTGTTTTGAGAAACACTTGGACATCGTCCTCTTTTGTACACCAAACCAACTACAATGTATAATTTATCATGTAAGATTGTAAGGGAGCTGCGTATAAGATGTATAAAAATAGATGTGTGGGGTGGTTCAAAACTATAAAATACATGTCTTGTGTGTGCTCTGTGGCGGTAAAGGTTCATTGTCCCATCTTCTCCACCAACAACTGTAAGATAGTCCTTAGCAACGGGTCGATGATGTTGATAAACCAAAGGTTTATTACCCTCGATTAGACAACAAATTTTCGTGTTTATTTTTGTGTCGGTTTATGAAGGTGGAAAGGTATGTTAAGGTATAGAAGTACTTATGAAAGATGTTGTCTAGTCTTTCGTGTATTATAAGGCGGCTGGTAATTGAGCTTTGATATTGTATTACTAATTTTGGTATTTGTAATTTGTTTCATATATTTAAACAAGTTTATAGTTGTAGTGATTCACTAAATTTGAAGTAAGCTGTATGACTTGTTGAAACTTATTATTATTCTATGGGTTTAAGGTTTAAGGTTCTATAAGTTGTTATAGGTTGTTGGTTAAGAACAATTACAACAGGAAACGTCTCATGATGATTCTTGTCAAGTCTTTTCCTGCTTGCTGTGAAGTGAATGTCAGTAGGTGTACCATTGGTAGTGTCTGTGATTGGCTCTCTCGTCATAATTGATTTTGGAGCTTTCACCTCTTTGAACCGGTTCCTTATGATGTTTGCATCATAAATTGGAGGATGATGAACGACTGCCTCTCTATCTTGTACTTCAGCTAATTTTTGTGTTTAATAATTCAAAATTGTCAATGTTTACCCGTGGGTTGCTGCGGGAGAGTATATCATGGAAAAGGTTCGGAGAATGAGAACTTTGAAAAGTAAATTAGACCATAGTTGGCCAATACCTTTATACATTTACTGTTTCTTGAATTTTGTAGAAAATTTATCAATTCGGACTTGATCATGTCTTATTTGTACATTAGCTCGCAATGCGTATATTAATTTTGCACCAGACTATTGCAGACGCCACAGTTATCAAGGTCAGTTGGGACGTAAAATGCACAAACAACTGACAGTATTAGTCAAGGTTTACGAAGGGCTTATTAGTCATAAGTCTTCATAAGTCCAAGCCCCTGAAGAAGAGCTTATGGGGCTCATTATTGGGCCAAACATACTCTATATGATATTGGGCCGGAAGTAAGTTTTGAACTGTCATAAGCTTCCTATTTATATAGATTCTAAATACTTCTTTTATCAAGCATTTACTAAACCCTAGCTAGAATCGACCATCATGGTAGAATTGCCTGAAGAAATTCTCTACAACATCTTCAAAAGTTTGCCTATAGATTCTTTGGCTCGTTTTCAGTGTGTATCCAAACAATGGTGCAAATTCATCACTGATCCTTACCTGAACAAAATTCGCGCCCAAGATGAGACTATCCCTATCATGTTCCAACACCACTTTGGATCCGATCGTTCAAAATATTTATGCAAGCTCAGTTTCATACCTATTATCCAAGGTCTTACTACACTGGAGGCCGAAAAGGACCTAGTTATTTTCGAATTGTTGCACCACCAATCGCCACTGCCAGTCGTAAATATTGCTAATTTGGTTATTGGTTTTTGCAATGGGCTAGTACTCTTTCAATCTTTGAATATCCAATATATTGTGGTCAATCCTCTTAGCAAACAATGTCATAGATTGCCACCCATCAAGGTTCGGCCAAGTGTCCACTCGATCATCAAATGTGGCTGGTGGGATTGGTTATGATGATTCTACCAATACTTTCAAGATAGTTTCTGTTATTCGGGAAAAAGTATACTCGAAGCAAGTTGATGTTAAACTACACGCAAGTGTTTATATTGTGGGCATGGATAGGTGGCGAGAGATATCCCAAGTCCCGTCTTATTTTATACATGGTGAATGCGTATTTGCTCATGGATGTGTGTATTGGTTGGCGAGAGATAATGCTGATCACTTATGGACTAAACCAAGAAAAGTAGTGTGGTTTGATGTGAAGGAAGAGGAATTTGGATTGATTGATCATCTCCCCGAACACGCAGATGGCCTAGTTGATTTTAACGGCGAACTTGGATTGGTGTCTCATAAAGGATGTTGCAAAGTGGTGTGGATATTTAAGCAGGAAGAATGGGTGATGCATTGTCAGATTGATCTACGACGACCTCACAAAGTCATAGGTGTTCTGAACAAAGACGGGGACATATTATTGGCAACCTTTACAGACTTTGCTGTTTACAGGCTAAAAAGCGGCAGGATACATGAAGTTAAACATGGATACGGCAAACTGGGAGAATATCGTTTCCATTTTGGACTGTATAGAAATAGCTAGTGCTCTATCCAGCCATGGCTTCAGTTTAATTACAAAATGATGAAACAAGAGCGAGCTTATTGGAAATACATGTAATTATTGTTAGTCGATAGCTATGTTCCGGAGTTGATTCAACAGATACAATCACTATCGAGTATCGCCTGCGTGAACCTACGACCGAGTACTAGAGTAGTTTGATGTGACCCTTGCTTGATATCTCGATCTAGCTGTGTGGTGGAAATCTTGGATATCAGACGTGTGACGTTGAAGTGATTAAAAATACGACTAATGGTACTAAACATGCAGCTACAAGTTAATGGTCCAAAATGACTTGTTTATGCTTTACATGGCTTTCTTGTTTCCAGCCATAGTTTTGTATGTTAGATTTTACTCATATTTCTGTACTTGCAGTCTTATCCATTATATTATTCTGATTTGATGTAGTTCAATCTTCATACTTCGTTGACAAAAGTTATTTTGAAACCTCGTTTTTTAATGAAAATTGGAATCCAATGGACAAATTCTATCTATCCATTACCTAAGATAAAAAAAACCAATGAACAATTTTCCCCGAAATGCCCAAAAGTTAAAAAAGCGGCAGAAGGACTAAATTGTAAATATGCCTAAATAGTAATTTATCACAATTAGATAAAAAAATAGGGTAAAAGCTATAAAATACCATCTTGCTTATTGATTTGTGTCGACTTTAAACATTTACTATTTTATTTCGTGACTTACCATTGTACTTTCAAATTTGTTCATAATATACCATTATTAGCCTGAAATGACTATATTAACCCTGTCTTCTTCAACATAATTACATTTATTGCCATCACATCTCACTATCCTCCATTTAGAACACATCCAGACACTACCTTAACTTTTCAATTGGGCTAGATGTATTTGGACACCATTACATTAGTATCCGAACACCATTTGACACCACCAACGATTGAAAGTAACAGGAATTCACAAAATAATGAAGTAACAACAAGAGTGTGTCACTTTCAATTTTACCCACTGTGACAATTTATCTCACACATATATTAGAAAAAACTTTACTATGTTTTTTTGTTAACCACCATAGCAACCATCGGTGAACCTCCTCCGACGGATCTTAACGGCCAATCCTTGATGCAAACCCCCTCTTACATGTCGCCGGAAAGCAACAGTTGTTTTCTGATATGCCATGCCGCCGGAAAACCCTTCGGGAACCACCACCGTCTCATCAGACCACTACAACCATGTCACCGGAGATTATTATGTGGTGTTGATTCTTTTCTATAAAAATACTAAAGGATCCAAAAATAAAAATAAGACTTAAATAGAACTTACACAAAAAATCTGGGGCATCATATTTTAGATCAGCGTTATGATAGGATAAATAAATGCCAAAATGAACTGCGTATTAGTTTGATACAGTAATATGGATGATATGAATAGGGGAGAATTTGTGTTTCACTGTTTCTGTTTGATAAATGCGAAAATAAGCAGCATGATGGAGAAGATGTAGTTGTGTAAAAAGTCAACAAATATATCCCAATATCTATCCATTACTATTTAATACTATTAACTGCGTAGTATTCCCATAAAGTTAGGAAAGTTTTGATAAATAGCTTTTTTTTTCTTTGTATTTTATGCCCAGGTTTGATAGTATGTCGATGAACTGGGCTCAACACAAAGGGTATATTAGTCATTTACAAGGGTAGTATAGTCATTTCATACTAATATTGGTATAGTCGAAACAAATTTGAAAGTTCCATGGTAAAGTCACGAGATAAAATAGTAAGTGTTTAAAGTCGGCACAAATTAATAAGTAAGATGCTATTTTATAGTTTTTACCCTAAAAAATAAGTAGAATGTAGAGTTTTGTCTCCTGATTTCTAGTAAAAAACAAAAATGCATAATAACTCGTCTCATATTGCATTGCAACTTAGGCTTCTTATTTTGGTTGACTTTCAAGTCTCTTCAAATTAGTCTTTTTATTATAGAGAAATGCTATATCCACTTACAACTCACATAAAAACTTTCACACCTTTATGTGACATGAAACTTGCACCAATCACAATCCATCATGTTTTCTCTTTCTTTTTTTTACTACCAATGTTTGTTTGACACATAAGGTTGTGGATTTTATTTTGTATAAGATGGGTGTGGATCTAGCATTTCTCTTTATTATATTGTACTATGTAGGCGACAGAAGACGATGATAAACATGATGAGCTTTAGGTCTATATTATACATTGTCACACTACTTAATGTTGGTATATATTGCATTGCAACACCTTTAACTAATTTATCTTTTTTCTTAAGTGGACGGTGTTAGAAATATAGTTCAATTGCGGGTTCAGTTCATATTGGTGAATGGGTCTGGAGGTACGGAATGTGCACCCATAAGTCCCTGAATACCCTGACTCAAATAGTAGATAATATGTTGTTCAGTATCACTGATGATCTTCAGTGAGTTAACTCTTTAGTGAGTGTAACTTTGGACTGAAGGTATTCATCAGAGAGTAACTCCACTGAAGACTTGTCTTCACTGTTTACTCATCAGTAAGTCTCCTTCAGTACTGAAGGCTTCAACAGGAACACCCTTTAGGGGTTAGCTGATGCTTCAGTGGGGCTGAAGGATAGACTGACGCTGGAGCTGAACATGTATACTTGTATCTGTCTTTGACCTATTCAAGTGGAATTAATGACCACGTTTAATTGGTCATGTAACCACTACTCCTGGTATCATGGAGCAGATTAAGAGGAGTTAATGGGCCGTTACATCCTCTTAATACCATTGGCCAGACGTTGAGTGCTCCACCTATATAAAGGTGATCACAGCTGCATGAGAAGACAAAGAAAACATAAACACTTAAAAGCAAAAAGGGTTAGAGATTTGTGCCTAAATCACTAACTGCATTTGGTCTTATTCCAAGTAAGTATTCGTGATACCAGGCATTAGGGTCGAATAGTTTACTTTGGAAAGTGATCACACGATTCTAAGTGATATCCGGTAACCATTATTTTGTACGTAGCTAGGATTGATTATCTATACCCTGGTTTGGACGAATAAACACCAACAATCAAAGTACATTATTTTGTGATAATCAATGCCGACGGCTACAATGAAGCATATGGTGGCTAACTTCTCCAAGCTGGATAAGTTTGAAGGGATGGATTTCAGGAGATGGCAAAAGAAGATGCACTTTTTTCTTTCTACCATGAGTGGTATATGTGGTGGCTACTCCCATTCTAGATGGTGGTGATGATGCTACTCTAGTGGACATATGGACAAGGAACAAATGGGAGAATGATGACTATGTGTGTCGTGGTATTATTCTCAATGGTATGTCTGATTCTTTGTTTGATATTTACCAAAATTTTGAATCTAGTAAAGAACTATGGGACTCCTTGGAAGCCAAATATATGGTTGAGGATGCATCAAGTAAGAAGTTCCTTGTGAGTGATTTCACAAATCACAAAATGATTGATTCAAGACCAGTCATGGAACAATACAATGAACTTTTTGGAATACTTGATAGATTTACAAAACATAAAATGAACATGAATGAGACCATTCAGGTCTCTTGTGTCAAGCACACCTTGAAACATAAGAAGGAGGAGTTAACTCTTGTTGAGTTAGACAGTCATTTGCGTAGTGAGGAATCCCTCAGGATGCATGATAGTGACAAGCCAAAAAGCAACAATGTTGCTCGTTCATCAGTTGTTAATATGGTGTAGCATAACAACTCCACCAGGTACAATGACAACAAAGGCAAACGTAAGCATTAGGATAACATCAAAAGTAATCCTAACAAGAAGCCTTTAGTGACTTGTTGGAAGTGTAGGAAACCTGGACACTTGAAAAGAGATTGCAAAGGTGTTGGTACTAGCAACAAAGCTAGTGGACCAGGCACAAATGCTTCAGTGATTGACTCTAACAACACACTGAAATATCAGCATATGTTTAATGAATCTTTTCAGATTTATTATGTTACATATGTATTTGAAGCCTATTTAGTGCAGGATGATGATGTTGCGTGGTGGGTTGACTCTGGAGCTATTGTTCATGTGTGCAAAGATAGATGTTGGTTCAAGACTTATGAGTCACTAAATGATGGATCTATTCTTCACATGGGAAATGAGTCAACAGACCTAGTGCATGGACGTGGTTATGTAGATCTTAGATTTAGTTCTGGAAAGATTGTTAACTTGTTTAATGTTTTGCATGTTCCTAATATTAGGAAGAATTTGGTTTCTAATAGTGTTTTGAATAATTGTGGTTATAAACAAGTGATTGAATCTAATAAATTTGTTTTGTCCAAACATGGTGTGTTTATTGGTTTTGGTTATTTGAGCAATCAAATTTTTAGGCTTAATATTGTTTGTGATTCAACCACCAGTATTAACTCAGTAAGTGCTGGTAGTACAAATATTTGTTCAGCCTTTGTGTCCACCTGTAAACTGAAGGATTCTTCACTATGGCATGCTAGGCTTGGCCATGTCCACAATAAAAGGATGCAAGATATGTCTAAAGATGGGTTAATCCCAGGATTTGACATGGATACTGAAAAGTGTCAGACTTGCATGCTGAACAAAATAACTAAGAAACCATTCAAGATGGAAAATGTGAAACTAAAGTCTTGGAGCTAGTCTATAGTGATCTATGTGATTTGCATGCTACTCCCTCATTAGGGAGTAAGAAATACTTTGTAACATTTATTGATGATGCTTCAAGGTTTTGTTATGTTTATTTGTTGCATACTAAGGACGAAACATTAGATAAATTTAAACTATTTAAGACTGAACTTGAATTACAACAAGGAGTCCAAATCGAAAGATTTAGAACTGATAGGGAAAGTGAGTACATGGATACTTTTTATTTTCAGTCTGTTGGAATAATCCATGAAATGACTGCTCCATATACTCCATAACAAAATGGTATATTTGAAAGGAAAAATTGAGCACTAAAGGAGATGGTTAATTCCATGTTGTCCTAATCAGGACCGATTCACGGGTTTTAGGGTGAAGCTATGTTGACTGCTTGCTATTTATTAAATGGGGTTCCAAATAAAAGGAACAAAATTACTCCTTATGAACTCTAGACTAAAAGAAAACCAAACCTGAACCATCTCAAGGTTTGGGGTTGTAGGGCAGTTGTAAGACTCCTTGATCCAAATGTGAGAACTCGTACTTCTTGAATTTTCCAACGTATTACTTTTTCTTATATTCTTATATGTAAATCACAAGATCATGATAATTTTAATAAATTATACTTTTCAAGTATTTTCTGATCATTGATAATACTTTACTTGGAATTATAAAATTTTCTATTTTATTTTTCCATATTTATTTAAATTAAAGTTTTTGATTTAAAATCACCCATGTACATTTTACAACGAGTTTACTCAAAATCAATGAACAACGAGAACTTCTAGTGATCGCGATACCGACGGATGACCAAAATTTTACATTTGATTATTGATTGTTTCGATAATTAATATTTTCGACGATTTCGTTTTAATTACGTATTAAGTCGTGTCGGGAAACCATATTATCATATTTATGATGCATTGTAACTTTTGAAAAGTATTTTTACGATACCCGAGCCTCGTAAATATTTTCTATTTCCACTTTCACTACAAATGGAACTAGAAATGTAATTGTTACTGGAATTGTCACTACCATTTACAATGTAACTATCAACCCGAGGGAAAATAGAGATGTCTCCTACGTTACCCATAATATGTGGAAGTATTTTTGAAAAGTATTTTTACGATACCCGAGCCTCGTAAATATTTTCAAACTTACTAATAGTCATTTTTACCCTTTAAACTATTTAATTTTATTTTAGCCCAAAACTATTCAATATTTGCAATTTCTATCCTAACCTTACTATATAAGCAATTCCACCTAACCTTTTTTTCTCACTTCATAAAAAACACACACATCATAAAACTTCTCTCCCTCCCATTTTCTTCTTTATATGGCGCCACCTAAACACCCCCAATTTCTTGAATTTGAGCTTGATTTAGTTAAAACTAAATTAAGACCCATGTTAGAAATCAAAAGATGATTGTTTTGGTACCAAAATCTCTTACATGCATCAGTTTTTCAAAATTTTATGATTTCATGGTTAGTAAGTATTTTGATCATCGTGCATGTGATTATCTTAGTAAAATCATCATGTTTTCATCCTAAAAAGTTGTATTTTTGATCTTTGGCTTTCGTTAAATTTGACATGCAAGTGTTTTAGGAGTTGTTTGGTTGATGGGTATGATAGTAGGGTAATAATAGAGGTATGGATCATGGTGGATTTGAGTCAAATGATGTTTTCTATGATTTCTAAAAGTGTATATTACATCAGCAGGTATAGAGCAGGTTTTCGTGGGTTTAAGTTTGGATATAGGTTGAGATTATTTGATTTTGTTGTAGTGGTTGTCGAGACACTCGTTTTGAATTAAGATAGAGCTTCTAACTCATTACGGATCAAAAGTTATGCTAGTTTTAGTATTCGTGTACTGGGAGACGCAAATCGGCACAATCCAAAATTGTGGCTGATTTTGGGTCGACTCTCGGGGACTTTAGGCATGGTTAGATAAATGATACTACTGGTTTTCAAAGTTTATAAACTTAATATGATGAGTCTAGTAGTGGGTTTAAAAGGCGGATTGTCAAGATTATACTTTTAAAGTGGTATAAACGGTTTTACAAAACGAGTACATATTCTGTCCCAAATTTAGAGTGGAGTAAAGTGTCGAGCTGATGGGTTTTAAAGTATGAACTTTAGCTCAAATTTTGGCAGGATCTTATACAGTTTATAAGTGACCTTGACACCAAATTTCATCTAAATCGGACAAGTCTAGATAGGGTAGATCGGTGTGTACATTCAGAGTGTACTTGCTGATTTCTATTTTGGACACATAGTTCAATGCTCATGTGGCGTGAGTTTGAGTATTCACTATTAGACATGGCGACTTACTCAAGTGCTTATTCATTATATAAGTGACTTAGTTACTGGTCCGAGTAAGGTAAAGGGATAGTTTGACTTGCTTTGACTTGGCGTCTTGTGACGGGTCAATTTCAAGTGTACAAGTGTTTGTACGGGTAGTGTTGGATAAATGGATTAGTATGGATTCATTCGGTTCGTGTCACTAGTTTTGAAATATTAATACTTTGAAAATATTTAAAGTCATATTATACTTGGTATATATCAATATTTTAGTTCGAGTCCTAACGCGCGCCTTATTTTGATAGGTTGTGGTTTTCGTGTTTCTCGGGCATCCATATCGTCGGTGATCGTCATGCTACTACTTTTTCGACTCAACTACTAAGTACAATGATTTACTTACCTCGGGGCTAAGGTGAGTTCATAGCCCCTTTTTACTTGTACATGGTTTCTAAACGCGGGGTGAGATTTTATATGGTAGAACACAACCATTTAAAAACTGTATGCTATCTAGAATTGTATGCTATCCAGACTTGTATGCTTTCAGACAGTTTTCATTGATATTATTGCTTTTAGTCTATAGCCTTAATTTGCCTCTCTTGATCATGAACCGTTAATTTACTTGTGTTGCTAAGCGCGAATGTTGTGGGTGGATCCATCGGGATTGACAATCCCCGTCCCGATCACCTTGACGCATTTAACATTTGATTTATTACTTGAGTATTTAGGCTGAATACTCACCAGAGGAACTTACACTGAGTTAAGCTTCGGTTCATGAACTAAACAACAATAATATGTTTCGGATTATGGTTAATGTACATAACCATTTTCCCAATTTCTTGTTTACAAATGAATGTTTGTGTTCCATACCTTTACTGCTAAACCTATGAATATCACTCAACTTTATGTTGACGATTTTACATGTTTAATCTCAGGTATTATTACTTAGGTTTGCTTAGATGGGAGCCCACAGGATATTATCGCAGCTTGGAGATTTCTGTGTATATTTAAACCTTAGTTTTGGTAAAAACTGTAAGAAAGTTTATCATATATTCTTGGTAACTATATGTTACAAAAAGATAATTATATAATAGATTTTCCACTTATAAAATTCTGGGACCGTTGTTTAAAAACTCTTATTTTCTTTTATGATGTAATGTATATGTTTTTATTACGTTAACTTTGTGTCAACAGTAATTCATTGTTTCTTGTACCATGACGTGTTACCCCCTCGTTGCCTAGTTGTTCCATGTCAGATTATGGGGGGTCTCACAGATTGGTATCAGAGTGATGGTTATAGGAAACTGGGTCATTTTCAAAACTTAGTTTATAACCGAAAGTTCAAATATTTCATGTTTTTTGTGTCAATCACAGAATCTGCCAATGTTGTTCGATATATGCGCGAGTAACTCTCTAATCCTTATTATTTACTTTTAATTATCGTAGTAGTATTTCATCTCCTGATTACATGTTGAAATATTACATTACCCTAGTGACGATAATTACTATCTCTTTTCAAAGCCTTTGTGCTCCATGAATTATCATTGGATATCACTTGATTACATATTCTCTTACTGCATTTCTTGAATTCTGGTTCTTATGAATTGATCTTATTACAATGATTTTATATTGTTATGACGTTACATACTTGTCAGAGCGCGTATGCTACCGACTTTTCATACTCACTTGTCTGAGTACTATTGTTATCTTGTTTATGTGTGATACGATTGACCTCATATACTTGTTCTTTTTGAACCGTATGTTTTTCTCGACTCATTGTTACATGTTGTGCATACTCTCGTGATACCATTGTTTGGGATTAAATAAGTGTTGCTTTCAATGAAACTTCTGATTTTATTTTTACTACCCTGTGTGTTACCTTCATTGTTTAAACTCTTTTAAGATATCTATTTAGATATCCAGGTTACTTTCCGAGCATTTGTGATTGGAAGTCTTGAAAAATAGTCTATAGACCATTGTATAGCTCAATGTGTCTCCGAAAAAGACTAAAGGACATCGTGTGAGTCACACATCTCGAAGCATTCCTTGAAATCCGTGTTGAATAATATTGTGAGTTTTCGTAACCTTGATTGACCATTACGTCATCGTTCTACACGACACTTGTATATCGATTAACTATTACTTCATTGACCATTCTTCGTTTCGACTTCAAACTACAACATCTGTTGTACCTTGAAAACATCATCGTCATCTTGTAATTCATCCTCTATTATGTGACGATTGTTGGGAATACGATACTAGTCCTATAAACTTGTACCCTCCCTTTTCGTTAAACCTCCTCACTCCAGGAGTGCGACTTGTTAATATTCCATTTCTTTCTCGGTATGTCTTGTGATTTTGGAAAATCACACTGCTAAGAGACCTTCCTGCATTGTGTCTGTAAATCGAAGACACGAATGTCATGCGCCGTTTTTGATTTCTTAGATTATCGTTGGTATTCATAAACCAATTTTATACTATGTGTTTTTCTTTACATGCTTAATGATACAATTTATTATCTTTCGTCTTTATGGAATCCACAAGTCTTGTGTGTACATTAATTCTGGGTTATTATGAAGTTTGATTAAAATTCAAGATGTGTCTAAAAATATACTTTCTGCAGAAAAGTTGCATGTAATTTAGCGATGTCGAGAAAATATTTTTATAAACTTTAGACATAAAAAAAATTCTACTTATTGAGACGTCCGTTTAGGACATAAAACGAGTAGTAAAATTTTTAAAAAAAGAGCAAGTTACGCTCATTTGAAATTGTAAAATTTAAGAATTAAATTCTGCGTATTTCAAAAATATCATTTGGTTGACAGATTTAATACAAGGGCATTTTCGTCCATTTTTTATCCGTTTCAAGTCTCGAGTAAAACTAGAAAGTTGTTCAAAATATCGTTTTACACCCAATTGCTTTAGACTTCGAGTCTTAAAAATGTCATTTAGTGACTCAATTGGTCAGGTCAGAACCCAAAGGTCAAACTTAAAAGGTCAAAACTGATAGAATTTAAAAATATGGATTGAAGCATTTTTAAGTTCACTTGAGCTCGTAAAACTCTAATGAATGGGATTTTACAATTAAGAAACAGTGATTACATTTGAAAACGTTAAAATAATAACTTTTTGTCAGTCATACATAAATCTTGAACTTTTGGAAACAAGTGATTGATAAACCGATGATGAACTACATGTTTCGAAAAATGTGTACATTTTTTTATGCATTACTAATTACATGTTAAAATCTTAAATTTTCCTAAAATAGAAACTTTTCTGAGCAGTTATACGATTTGGGAACTGATGTCCTACTTCTTTAAAAGCATATTTACGTCAAATAAATAACGATGTAAACACATATGGATTCCTTTATTGTTTCTTTTATATATGACTTAATTGTCATTCTAAGTTGCCTTTCTTTTCTTCTATCTTACCACTGATTTGGGCCAAGATTTGAAGTTCTTGTTTTCATATGTTTCGTTATCATTTTGACACGTGTCTCCTGACGATTCCTGCTAAACCTATTGAAACTTTATCAACTTGTAACCCTTTCATTGATTGTCCCGAATTACTCTTTATTACCCTCATGTAACCCACTCGCTATATTATAAGTTACCATATAAACTCAAACTGGTATTGTTTGCAAATCATTTTATAAAAAGTTCCACTTGGGCCTAATTAAATCCTTGAATGTTATCTTATAAAATTAATTTATATTAATTTTACAATGTATTTTTGCAAATTGTCCAACAATTGGTCTTGTAAAGAAAATCTTGTAACATTACAACTGTTGAATTAAATATCTAGTCGGTATCTTATTGGTGAAAAGTTTCATAATTTAATTTGATTCCTGTTTTTACAAATGGCATTATATACATATTTTAAATCATATGACATGTAATACTGTTTTGACGAAGCT
Organism: Glebionis coronaria; assembly: GCA_025667525.1. Lineage (NCBI taxonomy): Eukaryota > Viridiplantae > Streptophyta > Magnoliopsida > Asterales > Asteraceae > Glebionis > Glebionis coronaria. The sequence goes on from CM046880.1 coordinate 609,201,195, forward strand.
GAGCATCGCATTGCTAGTCCTAAATTATGCATGGCCTGTTCACCTATGCGTAATTTAGAAGGAGTCATGCAAGGCCAAATAGTAGTCACCATAAATATTGGACCAAAAATCGACTTTTTAATTGTGTTCCTTAAAAAGTTAGATAAAATAAGGTTTTGAAAACTTTTACATCTTATACGAGTAACAACAATTCGCGACATACACCTATGAACCCTTATCTTTTCTTGAACAAAGTACATGCCTCAAGCACATATTTCCCTACTCAACGATCCTTGTTTTACTTGTTACTTCATCTACTTCCGTGACATAATTCTCGTTACCACTTGTCTAATTTCTTACCATTGATACCAGACTTGAAAGTTTCAACGTTGTTATGCTTCTACATCGACCAACTTCCTCTATCTATTTTGGTAGACCTTCAAAACGTCTCTGGACGCGGATAATGATTTATGACTGGACGTGAACGATAATTTCGTGTATCCGTCATGATGTGTGTTAGACTATATTGTCATGAAATTCATTCATGTGAATCATGTGTTGATTTCTCCTCTCATTGCTAATGTTGTCATCTTACTGGAATTACTCTTAAGTGACTTCTTAAGAATTTTCTTTGATTCGAAATTCGCTGTGTGGCTTTTCTCTTTCGATCGTGTATCGACAACCGAGAACTTAATAAGCCGTTGTTGGTGACGCCAACCACACTCGTGATTTAATCTTGCTGAATCCTTTGTTTCTTATTGTCCTTATCATTGATGCATCTACTCTATCACGTTCGTTAAGAAACTGATATGATTTTCGTTTTATTCCCTCGTGCTATTGCTTGTATACAGATTGTTGATTATTATTCGTTTCACACTTAATTACTATCTTGTCAACTTTTGAAAAACCAGAATATGTCACATGTTTATCATTTGATACCTTAATCACCTTCTTGGATTTCTAAAGATTGTTACAAATTTTTAAGAATGTTTTACACATTTATCAAATGTTTAAATTACCAAAATATCTGTTTCAAATTTAATGTCAGATCTATACATCCTATTTGATATATTTATAACTAGTGTTAAAAAGATGTCAAGATGTATCTTTTAAAGTATTTGATTATATCATACTTTACTTTCAACCTAATAAAAATTATCAAATTAATTTATAATTTCTAACAATGATTCTAAATAATTTGGAAATTTGATTTACCCTAATGGTAACGTTAAACCCGAGTTTTTAACAATAACTTCATATAGTCACCCAAAAGCTCTTGAGCTGATCATAATAACTATTTGAAAGTGATCCCAAATCCTAGACAGGTAATTGTGTCAGCTTGTATTTTAAATGTTTATATGTAATTCATTTTTCCCTTCTATTTCTCTTGTAACTAGATTGTTACGTTTTAAGATTGTTATGCTTTACAGTTTGCGCGATTTGTAATTCCTTGTTGATTAACAATCTTGATTCATTTTAGCGCACTTTGTCCGTTTAAGTGATTCTTGCGTTCATTCTATTTCTTTATAATTCTCCGTATTGAAAGGTCATTATTCTAATTCAAGTTTGAAAAGTTATTTGAAAAGGAGTTAAGCAACTGAAGCATAGTGAATTCTAATTGTTAAGGTTCGCCGCGGTGCAGAAATTACCTGGGAAGCAATGAAGAAGTTCTAAACTATGTACCTCCTTTTGTTTGCATCTAATTTTTTTGCAGGGGACTGAAGCACATGTATATCTGCTAAAGACTTGGTTATAAATTCTGCTAAACGGATGGGTTTAAAGTCCAACCTAGCCACTGAATGCTAGGACACCCAACTCCTCCTGAGGAAACTTGGAGCTGAGTTCAATGTGAAAAGCTGAATATTCAGGGGACTGAACACATATATATCATCCCAAGGATGTGCTTGTACCTGCTGAAGGAGGATGAAGTTATAAACCTCTCAATGGTTAATGTATTTGAAAAGGTGCTGAACCAGGAGCATGAATTAAAGAGAAACCACCTATGTAAATGTTGAGGTTTCGCCGCTTCAGGGAGCATTGTTGGGTCCTCGAGAACATGTAATATAAACACGATTAGACCGATTAACTACCAATAACAATACTTATAACTTTTCAACGTTTAATTCATTATTAGTATAGCTATACCAAAGAATTATACCCGATTGTTTGCGGAATAACAACCAGGATTGAATGACAAGTTTTCTCTCTTGATGAACAAGAGAGGAAGAATCCCTAACTATACATTCTATGTGTATTTGTGAAGGAAAACTCATGGAAAATCCCACTAAAATAGATCAAAATTTTGAAAAAATGTTGAAATTTTTTTAATTTTCCGGTTAAATAGGGTCAAATTCATGGAAAAGCCCACTAAAATTCGATAGAAGTCCCCCCTACACTTAATATAAACATTGTCCTCAATGTTTAAGCATGTGGGAGAATAAACTCCCCTACACTTAGGACACTGAGTACGTTGTTTAAAATCGAGCTAAGGAAGAGACAACTAAAGTGATTACATTTATTCGTCTTATTTATATACATGTATGAATCACAATAGTTTTGAGAGAACCGGGTACACGGGAACACGGGATCACGGGTCGCGTCAAAAACACCAAAAGTGGATCGTTAAAGCACATGTCCCTGCACAACATCACAACACAAACAACCTACTTGGCTCCCCCTACACTTATTGGTGGAAATGGATGAAGGTGAAAAAGGTGGAAAGGATGGTAAAGGTAAAAATCTAACCTAGTTATACGATGCTTGAGTTACTTATCACGAGTCTCTAGCTCGACTCGATTTTTCGAATTAATTCAAAGGAAACGTGGAGAGGGATGAAATCATCTCATGAGATATGTCCTCTCCAAAGTACAACTTAACCCGTTGGCCATTCACCTTAAAGTTGGGCCCATTTGGTTGGGATAACTCAATGGTGCCATAAGGGAAGATTTGGGCCACGATGAATGGACCGGACCAACGGCTCTTAAGTTTACCCGAAAAGATTTTCAACCGAGAGTTAAAGAGTAAAACTTGATCACCAACGTGGAACTCTCGGTTCTTAATCTTGGAATCATGAATGAGCTTAGTCTTATCCTTGTAGATTAATGAATTTTCATAAGCCTCATTCCTAAGTTCATTGAGTTCATTGAGTTGGATTTTCCTATGATCACCGGCTTTGTTTATGTCAAAATTAGCCCATTTCAAGGCCCAATAAGCCTTATGCTCCAAGTCAATGGGGAGGTGGCACGCCTTTCCGTATACAAGGCGATAAGGAGTACAACCTATAGGTATCTTATAAGCGGTACGGAAAGCCCACAAAGCATCATCTAATTTATCGGCCCATGAGGCACGATGCTCTCCCACGGTTCGCTCTAATATTCTCTTAAGACCACGGTTGAAAACCTCGGCTTGACCATTAGTTTGTGGATGATACGCGATGGAAAGTCGGTGATTGACACCATACTTAGCCATGACTCGTGCGAATTGATCATTGCAAAAATGAGTCCCGCGATCACTAATAATAGCACGAGGCACACCGAATCGAGCAAACAATTGTTTCAAGAAGTTAACAACCACCCTCGCATCGTTAGTAGGTAAAGCTTTTGCTTCAACCCATTTTGATACGTAGTCAACGGCTACGAGGATGTACTTGTTTCCTTTGGAGGATGGAAATGGCCCCATAAAGTCGATGCCCCATACGTCAAAGATTTCACATTCTTGGATGAAAGTTTGAGGCATCTCATCTTTATGTGTGATCTTGCCTTGTCTTTGGCAAGCATCACAATGCTTAACCATCTCATGGGCGTCATGATAAATGGTAGGCCAATAGAATCCAGAGTCAAAAACTTTTTTAGCGGTGTAATTAGGACTAAAGTGACCACCGGTGGGTCCTTTGTGGCAAGCTTCAAGGATTTGTAAAGCCGCCGGCCCATCAACACATCTACGAATGATTAAGTCCGCACATTGCTTGAAAAGATAAGGGTCGTCCCAATAATAGTGCTTAATATCCTTAAAGAATTTTTTCTTTTGTTGGGACGATAACCCTTCGATAAGAACACCACCCGCCAAATAGTTTGCAATGTACGAAAACCATGGGGTATCATCAAGATTGGAATTAATAGACATTAAGGTCTCAAGGGGAAAAGATTCGTTAATCTCTTGATTTGGAAGTTCCCCTTGATAAGGATCCTTAAGTCTACTAAGATGATCCGCGGCTAGGTTTTCCGCTCCCTTTTTTATCACGAATTTCGATTTTAAATTCTTGTAGGAGCAAAACCCAACGAAGGAGTCTCGGTTTAGCATCTTGCTTGGTCAACAAGTATTTCAAGGCGGAATGCTCGGTGTAAACGATGGTGGTGGAAAGCACAAGATAGGGTCGGAATTTCTCAAAAGCATACACTACAGCTAAAAGCTCTTTTTTGGTAGTGGTATAATGCAATTGAGCCCCCGTCATTGTCTTACTAGCATAATGAATGGGTTGGAAATGTTTGTTCACTCGTTGACCTAAAACCGCTCCTACCGCGAAATCACTAGCATCGCACATAAGCTCAAAAGGTAAATCCCAATTTGGAGAGACTAAGACCGGTGCCTTAGTTAATTTACCTTTAAGAAGTTCGAAAGAGTCGAGACATTCTTGAGAAAAGATGAAAGGAGCATCTTTCTCTAAGAGATGAGTCATGGGACGAGCTATTTTGGAGAAATCTTGGATGAAACGTCGGTAAAATCCGGCATGGACTAAAAAACTTCTAACTCCTTTGACGGTGGTAGGTGGAGGTAACTTAGCAATGACGTCAACTTTAGCACGGTCGACTTCGATACCGGCTTTGAAAATTTTATGACCGAGGACGATGCCTTCTTTTACCATGAAATAGAATTTTTCCCAATTAAGAACGAGACGAGTGTCTTCACACCGTTTAAGCATACGTTCTAAATTAGCAAGGCAAGAAGAGAAAGAATCACCATAGACCGAGAAATCGTCCATAAAGACTTCCATAGTTTCTTTAACCATGTCATGAAATATCACCATCATACACCTTTGGAAAGTCCCGGGAGCATTGCATAAACCGAAAGGCATTCATTTGTAAGCAAATGTTCCATAGGGACAAGTGAATGTGGTTTTCTCTTGGTCCTTTGGATCGATAGGGATTTGAAAATATCCTGAGAAACCATCTAAGAAGCAATAGTACTCATTACCCGCTAGCCGCTCGAGCATTTGATCCATGAAAGGAAGACGAAAATGATCCTTACGAGTGGCATCATTGAGTTTATGATAGTCTATGCAAACTCGCCAACCCGTTATAAGTCGAGTAGGAATAAACTCGTTGTTTTCATTGGGAACAACGATGATTCCGCCTTTCTTAGGCACACAATGGACGGGACTAAACCATGGCGAATCCGAGATAGGGTAAATCATGTCGGCATCTAGAAGTTTGATAACTTCTTTCTTAATGACTTCATGAATTTTTGGATTTACCCTTCTTTGGTTTTGGATTGCGGGTTTAAAGTCATCTTCCATGAGAATTTTATGTGTACAAAAGTTAGGATCAATTCCGCGGATGTCGGAGATTTTCCAAACAATTGCTTTTTTATGATTCTTAAGCACTTCGATAAGCCTAGATTTTTCATCTTCTTTTAAGTCCTTAGCAATTATGACGGGTAACTTATCATTCTCTTCTAAGAAAATGTACTCTAAATGAGACGGTAAATCCTTAAGCTCTAAATCCGGTGGATTGTCAATGGAAGGCTTAGTTAAATTTGGATCATCGTTTGTAACTTCCTTAGAAGTAGGTGGAGAAATATGGTCCTCATTGAGAATTCTTTCAATGGTACGAATATCTTCTTCCCAATCGGTGGGAGAATCGTCATATTTTAAATCCACATCCCCTAAACTTGCGTCAAATTCTTGTAAAAGAAAGTCACTTTCTCCAAATGGAGTCAATGAAGGAGCAATAGAAGCTACGGTCTCAACATGAGGTAAAGGAGAAATCCTGCTCTTACAAGCCTCGTGAAAATGTTCTTCACATGCTTCGTCGAGCACATCGATGTAATTCACGGATTCGGGCTCATCGGGGAGTTTGGAAAGTTTACCCATGTTAAAGACGATTTTATCATCCCCGACCCTCATAATAAGTTCACCCGCGGATACATCAATCAATGTACGCCCGGTTCTCAAGAAGGGTCGTCCCACAATTAAGGGAACACGGGGATCCATCTCACAGTCGAATACAACGAAATCGGTGGGAAAAGTGAATTTGTCGACTCCTATGAAAACATCCTCGGCTATCCCCACCGGATAAGCAACCGTACGGTTAGCTAATTCCAAGGTCATACGAGTGGGGACTAGCTCGGGTAAAGATAATTGTTTCCACACGGACAATGGCATAAGATTGATACTCGCTCCGAGATCCGCCAAGGCCATACAATTCTCAACACCCAGAAAATTGCAAGGAATAAGGAATCGACCGGGATCTCCTAACTTAATCGGTAATTTTCTCAAAAGAACCGCGGAACAATTCTCATTCAATTGAGTATTGGCAATATCGAGCAATTTTTCCTTATCACTTAAAAGGTCCTTAAACATCTTAGCATACTTAGGCATGTGAGCGAGCGCCTCGGTAAAGGTGATATTAAAATTCAATTGTTTGAACTTTTTTAGGAAGTTCGAAACTTGAATATCATCCTTATTCTTTAATTTCTCTTTCCGCAACCTTGATGGATAAGGTATATTGGGTTGAGATGAAGGCTTTGGAGTGGATTACTCACTCACATCCTTGGGTGGAGGAGGGGTAGAAGTGGAAGGTGAAGGAATCGGTTTGGGAACCGAAGGTGTGGTATAAGATCTAGGTATCGGTGGAACATAAGGTGTAGACGAAGGCATAACGGGTGGTATGTCACAAGTAGAAGGTGAAGTAGGGTGGGTAGAAGAAGAAGGAATCTCGGGTCCTTGGTTAGGTGGGGAATAGGAAGGTTCTACGGTGGTCTTACCGCTCCTAGTAGTGACGACATTTACGTTAGCCCTAGGATTGGTCACGGTGTTAGAAGGGAGGGCACCTTGGGGACGAAGGCTTTGAATCATTGTCAAAAATTTCTTATCGGTCGATTCTTGCATCTCTCTCATAATTCGCTCATGGTCGGTTAATTTTTGTAGAACCAAGTCCATTTGAGGATTATGCATGTTCATTTGATTATACCCTTGATTAGGAAAACCTTGGTTTTGATATTGATTATAACCTTTATTAAATCCTTGATTTTGAAAACCTTGGTTATTAAATCCTTGATTTTGATTATTGAACCCTTGGTTTTGCCCTTGAAAATTCCCTTGATTTTGATTAAAACCCCGTTGATTAGAATTTCCTTGAAAATTACCTCGTTGAGGACCTTGGTTCCTATTTTGGGCGGGTGGGGGTGGTCTTTGTGGTGCTACAAAACCCGGGGGAGCCAAATAGTTAGTAGACTTATAAGACAAATGGTTAACATCAACATTTGGTTTGAAATGAATCCACTCATTTTCATTGTTGTTATAAGCATAAACTTCTTGTTGATTATTGTAAACCTTGTCACAATTATTGTACGAATGTGGTCCACCACAAGTCTCACATGTTTCACAAGTTTCTTTCACGGCATTCACATGTGTAGTGGGAGGGTTATCTCTTAAAACAAGGTGTTTCACAATTGAAGTAAGCTCCTTAATTTGATTAGTCACCTCATTATCACTAGCACTAGCTATTGTAGTCCGAACACTCTTGGTTTGCACTTTAGCCTTGTTTTCAATTATGGCCCAAGCCTCGTTCATAGATTTCAAAAGAATATTGCCCCCCGCGGCACTATTAAGTGAGTCTTGGTCATTTAGAGTTAAACCATTGTAACACGTATTAATTTGATGCACTTTAGTGAAACCATGCTGTGGACATTTTCTTAAAAGCTCTTTAAATCGATCCCAAGACTCACTAAACGTTTCCCCATATTTTTGTTCAAAGGTAATAATTTCAATCCTTAAAGCGGTGGTCCGTGATGGTGGGAAAAAGTAGTTAGTGAATTTGGTCTCTAAGTCAATCCATGTGGTAATACTTTGGGGTGGTTCCTTATCAAGCCAAATCCGGGCTTGTCCCTCGAGGGAAAAATGAAAGAGTTGTAAACGAATAGCCTCTTGTGGCACCCCATTGTATTTGACGGTGTTTGCTAATTGTATGAAACGTTTGATATGAGCGTGTGGGTCATCATTAGTACGGCCTAAAAATGGTGTAGCGGAAACCATTTGAATAAAACCCGTTTTAAGTTCAAAATTATTCGCTCCAATATCCGGCACCACAATCGCGTCATCGTTTCCTTCAACGTGAGATTGTAGAATCTCAATCATTGGTCGATTATCCGTTGCCATCGTGTTGTTCAAAGCTCGATTCTCGGGATCGGCTTTAATGACGGTCTTTTTGTTTTTCTTCTTCTTCTTCTTGGAAGAATTAGAAGTGTTTGGTACACCAATCGGTATGTATGTACGCGCGCGAGTGAGCATACAATTAAAACTTTAGGAATGAGGTAGGAGACCTCGGTCGACTTTGAGAGGAAAAGGATTTTCCCTCTCGAGGTGCAATATTAAAAAGCTACAAAAATATATACTTAATTACTACTTGAGTTGACAAACCAATAATCGGTCGCCCCTCTCAATATACACACAAGCAAGCGGAGAAACGAGGTGGCACAAAGCACTTAAAAACCTTTTTCCTTAGACGGCCTTTTATAACGCGCCGCCTTATACCCACCTTATAGTTTGTATAAATCGAGTTCAAACGTCTTACTAGTATTTATCTATTTTGCCCTTTTTTTCTCGTTTAGGATTCGAATACAATAGTTAGGTGATGAAATCCCAACTAAGGCCTTATTTGAAAAGTAGGTAAATTAATTGTGCTACGTAATATAATATAGTAAAAGAAAAATCTTTTTGTATTTTTTTAGAAAAATATATATTCACAATAAAAACGAAATAAGAAAAATAACAATAATACTTAATATTTTTGGTGTAATACTTTTAGGAAAAGTATTACTTTTGGATTTTTTTAATTTTTTGGTGCAAATCTTAGGAAAGAGTTTGCTTTTGTGATTTTTTAATTTTTTTGTATTTTTAAGTTTTTGATTTTTTTATGTTTTTGATTTTGTTACAAAAAAGTAACGTTCAAAATCGAACGGATCCCAAAATCCAAAACGTCTCACGAAATCGTCAATCGTAACGAGCGAAGCGGCAGCGGCGCCAATTTAATGTAGGATTTTTTGTCAATTCTTTTTATGTCTCTATTTATCGTTCCTCAAATCGACTCGAATTGATTTCCAGTTAAACGTAAGATTAATTGTTTTTGGTAACTAAAACTTTTTGGTATTTTAAAACTAAAAACTATTACATTAACTATTTAAACTAATTTGAAATTAAATCTAACTAAAATCTTACTATTTAAATTTTAAAACTAATTTATACTATATTTAAAACTATTTAAAAATCTAATGTGAACTCTTTAAAATTAAAACTAATTGAAAACTAATTAAAATTTAAATAATACTTAAAACTAATTTTTAATCTATTAAAACTATTTTTTAAACAAAACTATATTAATTAAGAAAACAATTTTATCTAATTAAAAAGGAAAATCTATAATTACTTGATTATGACTAATTAAATATTTTAAAACTATTTAAATAAATTTGAAGACTATTTTAAAACTAATTAAAAACAATAAAACTATTTTTTAAATAAAACTAAAATCTAATTGAAAACTAATTTTAAAAACTAAAATTAAAATCAATTTAAATTTATAAAAGTAATAAAAATATTTATTTTGTTTTTATATATATATATTTTTTAAAACTGTATAAAAAGAAGACTATTAATTACTTTTAATTAAAATTAATAAAACTTAAAACTTCTATTAAACTAAATTAATTAAATTGCCAATTTAAAATAACCTATATTAATTAAATGACTAATAATCAAACTCAAAAGAAGGGCTAGCAAAGTTGGTTATGACGTTGGCTTGTTAAACGAATGGTCAAGGGTTCGAGTCCCCTGATGGACAAATTTTTGCGAATAATATACTTTTTGGAATATAAAAGCAAAACAGAACAATGGGATCTGTTTCCAAGTGCAGTAATAATAAACCAAAATAAGCTAAAGCAGCTTAACCAAATAAGCAGATGAAAAGCAAAATAAGCAAAATCAGATTTAACACTACAAGCAAATATACTAACTGAAAATCAGCAAACCTATCATTACGCAAATTAGACACCAACAGAACTAAATAAACCAAATAAGCACAATATGGAAATAAGCAGATAAGCAGATTAATCAGAATAAGCTAATGTAAACTAAAATAACCGATCACTACTTAACTAAACAAAATAAACTAAATTATCAGTAATCTAAAAGCTGAAAATACCCAAACCAAATATTCGAACCAAATAACAGTCTTAAGCAGATCTAAACCTAAACTTAAACAAAAACAATATAACTAAGCAGATCCAACGAATTCAAATCCAAATACAAACAGATTCAAAATAACAGCTTAATAACTAAACAAGAACACTAATAAACATAAGCATATTAAATAAACAGATTACCAAATAAAGCATATCCAAACAAACAGCAAATCCAAAGCAAACTCAGCAGATCAAAACTAAATCTTATAAAATAAAAAGTAGAAAATCAAACCTGATGATGAAACCCTTTGGGATGTAGGAAGGCGTTGAACCCCCTATGAACCAAATCGACACACCATCATATCATCAAACATCAACACGAACCATGAACAGTAAACCAAATCGAACCAATTTATTTTATTCGAACCTTATTATTATTATTTTTTTTATTTAACTTCCAATAGGGAAATTAATCTACCACTTTTATTTTAATTTAATTAATCCAAAATAAGAACATAAATTTAAATTGCAATTATCTTAAAAAATAGAACACGATTTAAAACTGAAAGTAAATTTTTCATTAATAATTAAAAATTAAATATAATACTTGAAAGAAAAATTACAATAAACCTATATTCTAATTTTGTAGAAATTAAAAAAAATAGAAAGGCACACAAAATTACAGAATGATGGGGGTTTTTATAGCCAACACCCAAGGCCTGTTGAAGAAGCTTGGTGAGCAAGGTCTTTAATCTCAGCCGTTTAATCCATCTTTTCTACCTTCTCTTTCTTCTCTTCTTGATCTTGCGGTTGAAAACACACCAAGTCACACGGATCACCAACCTGTCTTGGGGGTGTGTTTGTTGTGTTTGTTGAGAGTTGATGTGGAGGATTTTTATTGGATGAAGTGGGGGTCGAGAGGTGTAAGAGCCAATCAAATGCAAAGGAGAGGCCAAGTCGGATTGAGGACCACCTTATTGTTGCTTCCGATAAACTTGGGGATTTAATCCCCAAGTGTGTGAATCACACGATTTAACAAAAGCCCCAAATTCTTTTGGATAATTTTTGATATGATAAATTAGGGTTTGGAGATTTGGGGTAAAAAACAATGGGTGTCTGCGTTTTTTTTATTGAGAGAGAGAGAAAAATAGGGTTGAAGTGGGGTGAGTGGGATTTCCTTGTTTGTATCGTAAAAATAAATGGGGTGGGTAAGTTATACACGTGTGTGTGTGTGGTGTTTGTTTAAAACGTGAGGTGAGGGTAGGTAAAAGTTGACCAGGGTAAAGTAAATAAAACTTTCTTTAATCGTCCAATTATGGTGCAAATGGGCTTGGCCCAAATTTTATTACTTCCAATCCGTATGTTTTATCAAAAGACTTGGGCTATTTGGGCCTTTAAGGGTAAACCGATTTTACTTGTTTTTGCTATTGGGCTTTTAAGACCAATAGACTCAATGTGGGACCCACAAGCTCGTTAAACTCCATATAAGATTAAATCCGCTAAAGACGAGCTCGTTTTTGGCTTTCTTGATCTTTTCTTCAATCCCGTGTTGATTTTGCCGGTTTTCGTGAACTTCGGCACCTTTTGGTCTTTTGACTTTGTCTTCGTCTCTTTCTTGGACTTTTCTTCAACATTTGACCGTAAAATCCCGTGTTTTCTTTCCTTTTGATCATTTGTACCTATTTAACACAAAAACACAAAACCACGCGTAATTCCGACTTTTACGATATTAAACACATGATTAGGTCTTGTTTTTCCTTATTTTAGTGGCAAAAGGATAAGTGCTTACACACTTATTACACCCCGTCGATTCATCCGTTTGCTCGAACACACCTCAATCAACAACAACCATCCCAGTGAATCAAACCTATACCTCGGTAACATCACCACATCTTTACCCATCTAAAAAATAAGGAATTGATCTTCAAAACCTATTGGATCCATTCCTGTGGCCATAAGGAACATATCCAATGTTGTTTATTCGATTTTGTGATGTGGGTTTGTATCATTTTTAGGATCTGGATTTGGGTTTCGTTTTCTAAATAAAACATGATTGAGTGGATGGATATTGTTATTTTGGATATAATTGTGACATTGAGAATGAATTTTGTGAAGTTCGGATCTGGGTTTATGTTTTTTGTGGGTGATGATTTATGTTGTGTATGTAGGATTGGTGTTTCGTGTATGTGAAAATAGGATTTAGTTTTTGTTATTCACTTTTTGTCAGTGGTGAATTTTGGATAAGATATTATCATGGACGGTGGTGTAACTAGGTTTTGTGTTTAACATATTGTATTCTCCTTCTCAAATACTGTATTTTTACAAGCAGTTTTTGAAACACATTTGAAGATTGTTATTAGCGGTTAATATGAATGGATTTGAATCATAAGGATGATCCACCCGCTCTGATGCCACTTGTTGGGTCCTCAAGATCATGTAATATAAACATGATTAGACCGATTAACTACTAATAACAATACTTGTACTTTTCAACGTTTAATTCATTATTAGTATAGCTATACCAAAGAAGTATACCCGGTTGTTTGCGGAATAACAACTAGTATTGAATGACAATTTTTCTCTCTTGATGAACAAGAGAGGAAGAATCCCTAACTATACATTTTATGTGTATTTGTGAAGGAAGACTTAATCTATCTCTATTACAACATACATATATATATAGGAAAGTAAAAGGTAAGCTTCTTTTGAAAGCTTCACACTTCTCTATAAAGTGCAGCCCATGTGCTCTTTCCCATTGAAGTACAAAAGTGAGTATTTTACTTTAACCACTTTTGTACTTCTCGTCTTCCTTTGGTTTTTGCTTTGAAAGATCAAATGCATCAGTTGTATTCTTGAGATAGATTGACATCGTTCAGCTTGGTTTGTCACTCCAAGCTGAACTGCAAGCAACTTCATTAAGGTCTTGTCCTTCAGGTGCTGATATGTATCAGCTACTGAACTGAAGACTTTGTCTTCAAAGTACTCTAGTAGTGCTGGTGTTGAATTGTCTACAGCTGGACTGGTGTTGGACCTGGTGCTGAAGTGTCTTCAGCAAATCCTGAAGTTTATCTTCAAGTCTTCAGCTGCTATTTTATATTCAAATATTTGTGAGGAACAATTGGGTCAAAACTTGACCTAAAAAGCATGGGCTTGACTCTTACAACTTTTATGAATTTGGATATGGACACATGGCTAGTAGTGTCAAGAGCGTTTAAGTGTTTGAAACCTTACGTGTATTTTATCTTCAGGTATTCAAAGTAGTTGAAGGGTTCAATTCTTAGAAGACCCTGATTCTCTAATGTTTAAAGTATAATTTATTAATATGGAAATTCAATCCTCGGGACATTTTCATGTATGCACATGTTTGTTAAAGTTAATTTTCATACAAAAGGAGTTGTACTACATTGGGGAGGATTGTTGGAAATATAGTTAAATTGTGGGTTCAATTCATACTGGTGAATGGGTCTGAAGGTACGGACTGTACACCCATAAGTCCCTGAACACCCTAACTCAAATAGTGGATAATATGTTGTTCAGCATCACTGATGATCTTCAGTGAGTTAACTCTTCAGTGAGTGTAACTCTGGATTGAAGGTATTCATCAGAGAGTAACTCCACTGAAGACTTGTCTTCAGTGTTTACTCATCAGTAAGTCTTCTTCAGTACTGAAGGCTTCAATAGGAACACCCTTCAAGGGTTAGCTAATGCTTCAGTGGGACTGAAGGATAGACTGACGTTGGAGCTGAACATGTAAATTTGTAACGGTCTTTGACCTATTCAAGTGGAATTAATGACCACGTTTAATTGGTCATGTAACCACTACTCATGGTATTATGGAGCATATTAAGAGGAATAATGGGCCGTTAAATCCTTTTGATACCATTGACGAGATGTTGAGTGCCGCACCTATATAAAGGTGATCACAACTGCATGAGAAGACACAAAAACATAAACACTTGAAAGCAAAATGGGTTAGAGATTTGTGCCTAAATCACTAACTGCATTTGGTCTTATCCCATGTAATTATTCATAATACCCAGGTATTAGGGTCGAATAGTTTACTTTGGAAAGTGATCACACGATTCCAAGTGATATCCGGTAACCATTGCTTCGTATGTAGCTAGGATTGATTATCTATACCGTGGTTGGGACGAATAAACACCAAAAGCTACTCAACAGCAAAATTCGAGTGCTTAATACTAGAATTCGAGTGCTCCATCAGATTGCGCCCCCAGGCTACTTCTCCGTCCTTAGAGATCTTGAAAACGAGGAGTTCTTGGAAGCTTTTAACACAACTGGGCGCATCAAGTTGCTCTATGTGTTGCGCTGCAGATGAAATTTGAAGAAGAAGCCCGGTTGATGAGAAAGGGTAATCAAAGGGTTGAAACACGTGAGCAACGGATTCAAGAGAAAACCTCTGAGATTGTCTGGCTGACAGATCATATGGACTCCCTCAGAGCTATTGGGATATAGATACTAGTTAAACTATTAACTACGAGTACGCATCATAATGGATCTAGTATAACATGCACGATTAATCACATAATAATTTTTTTTAAAACCAACCTTGAATTAATTGAAGGAATGAATTAATGGATCTGGATCTTGAACTATAACGGTTAAATAGCCGCCTCTATCTTTTGCTCACAAGACACGTCAAACGAACAATCACTACGATGCTAGTAGTAACTTCGCTTTGATTATCTTGTAACTAGAAACCCTAGATCCAAAACACTAACTGAGATTACACAAGGATCGGTTTATAAAACGTTACAAGATACTTGGAAAAATCACCTGAAACCCTAACTAGGGTTTATGTTACGTCGAAACATAAGGGAAAAACAAGAGCAACCAAAATCTTGACACGAGGATCAAGGATTTAGTTAAAGGCTTAGAAACCTCACAAGGGAGAACCAACAGGTATTCGATCTTGCAAAGGTTTACACTTTAGTGATTTTTAGGGTTTTTAGGGATGTTTATTTTTCTTGGTTTTTGGCTGATCGGAATTCGACCCAAAAGAGGGGCATGGACGATTTTTGTGAGGTGTGGGATTGTGTTTATGTACTTTCTCCACCTCCTCAAATAACTTGGTCCATACCCTAAGAAAACATAATTATAGTAATTATTTAGCAAACAAAATCTTTCTAGAATACCCCATAGAAAAAATCGGCCGCATATGGCCTTAGGATTTCTAGAAGGGATTTTTAGTCCCTCAATTTAATTAAACACAATCGTAATAAATTAATTAAAGCCCTCCATTTATTTAATCACCGTTAATTAAATAAATAGTGAAGTTTTTATTAAACGTTTAATTACTAAATAATAAAACGTATTAATAAAAGTGTTTTCTCCAAATTGAGTGTGTGCCCCCAATAGGCTCACACATTTCCGATGGCTAAACGATCGCATATGCCGACAAGAGCTGTAGATGCAAATGTGGTAATGTTGAGGGATCAACTTAAGGAGTCAGAGGTCGTGGTCACAGAGAAAACAAAATTACTCGATGAATCCCAGGCGAAGACCGTGTTGGGAATTATTTGTTAAGTGTCAAGTACCGTTAGTGTAATTCAAGTACTGTTAGTTATCTTTCAAGTACCGTTAGTGTTAACGCGGTACATAGTAA
This sequence comes from Glebionis coronaria, assembly GCA_025667525.1. Lineage (NCBI taxonomy): Eukaryota > Viridiplantae > Streptophyta > Magnoliopsida > Asterales > Asteraceae > Glebionis > Glebionis coronaria. The sequence goes on from CM046880.1 coordinate 609,217,192, forward strand.
GTACTGCTACTTATAAAGTAAGTACTGCTATATTGATTAGGACGAATATATCTTTGTATAAGATATGTCATAGTTATAGTTAGAGTATATCTTATGTGATATACTTAAATAGTTAGAATATTGATAATATATCGTCTGTGATATAGTTATCTTTATAGAATATTCTAAGGTTTCTAGGGTTCCTTACTCTATAAAAGGAACATAGGTACAATGTCATTCATGTACCTCATTCAAGTCGATTAATAAGAGAATCGAATAGTTAAAAGTAATTCTGTTCTTCTGTGCTTTATAAGTTAGATTTCGCATAACTTATTTAGTTTGAGTAAGAGTTCTCAAAGTGTTTTAGTTTGATTACAAACTACTATACTAGTTCTTAACAGAATATAGATCCAATCAAAGGGATCAACAAGTGGTATCAGAGCTTGTTGAGAAACTCTGAAAAAGAAGAACACAACCCAATACACTCCACTCACACAAAAAACTCAATGTCTCAACATGGTGACGACGCTCACTTGGATGATGTTCAAAATCCTGATCCAATACCACAGGGACAACCACAAGTTGTGCATCCTGCACCAGCACAAGGTGTTCAAGCCGTGAATGTTGTAGTTACCTCTACAACTACAACACCTTCTCATACTCTTTCTGTTGTCAAACTCTCAGTGCTCAAAGGTGACAATTATGAGACATGGGCTATGCAGATGGAACATTACTTGAATCACACATATCACACTGTGTGGCAAGTTATCAAGAATGGGAACACACCTAATATGCTACACTGGTTGCCTGATGTTACATGCTATGCTCTACCTGCTGTGACTGCTAAGGAGGTACAAGTAGAGATCAGAGAGAGAAACGCCAAAACTGCTTTGGCTATGGCTCTTTCAGAAGACATCTTACCCAGCTTTCATCATTATAAGGATGCCAAGGCTATGTGGGATGCCATAAAACTTAGATTTGGAGGTAATGACAAATCTAAGAAGATGAAGAAGATTGTTCTTAAGCAAGAATTTGATAACTTCTTAATTTCCAGTATAGAGGGAATACATGGTGGCTATGTAAGATTCAGTAAGCTACTTACAATTGGTAGTTTATGGACAAGTAATTCCCAATGAAGAAGCTAATCTAAAATTCTTAAGGAGTGTTCCACAAGAGTGGAAAGCAATGGCTATGCACTTCATCACAAGAGATGATCTGGATACAATTCCTTTTGATCATCTCTATAACAATCTTAGAGCATACGAGATGGATGTAAAAGGCATTGAGGTGAACCAAGCAGCAACTACAACAAAGTCTAACTTGGCTTTTGTGTCAGAAGGAAACAACGGTACTTATTTTCATAATACCGCTAGTGGATCAAGCAGCGGTACATACTTCACAAATACCGCTTGGGGACATACAAGCGGTACTTACCCACAAAGTACTGAAGGCAACCCTATAGTCTCACAAAATCCACATGGAAGATCTTCACCATTGTTTAGTGACAATGATGCCTTCTCATTCTTTGCTGGACAAGACAACAGGCCAAGATTAACACTCAATGACTTGTTTCAAATGGATGATGTTGATGTTGAAGAGATGGACCTTAAACGGCAAGCTGCTATGGTGTTAGTAAGATCTAACAGGTTCTTCAAAAAGACTGGAAGAAAGATGACTGTTGATCCTAATGAGCCATTAGGATATGACAAGTCCAAAGTTGAATGCTATAACTATAGAAGGAATGGACACTTTACAAGAGAATGCACTAGAGACAAAGCTGAGAGTAGCGGTCAAAAGTCCAAGAACAACTATAGAACCAGTCCAAGAATAGCTGAAAGTTTTCTAAAAGGAAACAACAAGAGTCCTAAAGGAACCAAAGCATTGGTGACTGTAGATGGAGTGGTGAACTAGGCTGAAGATGAAGAAGAAGAAGAGCTTGGTTTAATGGATCTTTCAAGGTACATCCTTGTTCTAAAGACTATGTTCTTAAATTTAATAGCTTAAAAGTAGAACTAGAGGAACAGTATCAAAAATTCAACACATGCACTGTAGAACTAAATGCTTTTAAATAGGATGTTGCTAAGTTAGAAGAAAATATAGTTTTGTATAAAAAGGGATCAACAAGTGGTATCAGAGCTTAAAATAAGAATTTTAACTCTTCAAATGAGGGAAAAAGATGTGGAAGTTAAAGCCTTTGAAAGACAACTTTTGAAAGTGTCAGCAGAAAATGAAGCTTTAAAAGCCAGTCTTTATAATGAAAGGGAAGTGATTAATCATTGGCAAAAGTCCTCTAAAGGATTGGGAAAACTGATTAATTCACAAATGGGGTATTATGATAAGTCAGGCCTAGGATATATTGAGGACGAACCTGGGATAACTTTAACCGACAAGGACTTATCAAAGGGGATTTTTGATAGTTCTAGTGAGCCAGATAGTACACCTGAGAATGATAGATATGCTGAAGGAATGAAAGTAGTTCCTCCACCACTATCAGGAATTTTCATGCCCCTAGTAATGATACAAGTATAGAGTTAGAAGAACCAAAGGTTAAAAATACCTCAAACTCTAGTACTTTGTCTCAAGATAAGACTGTTGTGACCAAGAACATTGTTTATCCACCTTTAATGAACAATTTTGTTTCTGAAGAATCTAAGACTAGTTCTGCTCCCAAGTAGGTAAAAACTCCTAGCAAGATATTAAAAAATGATGTAAAACATAATAAAATCAAGAGGGGTGGGTTAGGTTTTGAGAAAGTTAAGTCAAAACAACCTTTTGGGTCTTATTTGAGAAGAAAAGGATGTTATGTTTGTGGTAGTCTAAGTCATTTTATCAAAGTTTGTACTTTGCATGAAAACCAGTAATGGGAAAAATGCACTGGTTAATAGGAATCAGAAACTTAAGAATGACAAATCTAAGTTTGATCACTAAAAAAGGGTAACTAAATAGGTTAAAAATAACTCTACCAAAAATTTTGTTCCTAGAGCAATACTTATGAAACAAGGTCTAGTGCCTTTGAAGTCTGGTAAACCATGTACCGGCAAGTCTAGACCTACAAGTACTGCTAGACCAAACTTAAGTACTGTTGGTTCAAAGTTTGTCAAACCAAAGTTCTCTAAGACTTCTAAGAATGTTGTTGAAAAAGCCAAAACATCTAGAAGTAAGTTTAATAACAAACCAGTGCAAATGTGGGTTCCTAAAAGAGAAAAATCATGTGTTAAAGCAAGTACTGCTAAAACAGTACTTAAGGCAAAGAAGTCTGAGCACACAGAGTCACCCTATGTCTTTGACTACATAACTGAAACCATGAAGTATAAGAGTAAAAGCAGCATTACTGGAGACTCTTAAGTGTGTAGGTCCCACAAGATCCTATCTAAATGTGGCTTGGGTCCCTGTTAAAAACTAATAAGTTTTGTTTATGTGCAGGGGCATCTAATTGATGAATTGAAAGACAAAGGTATAGTAGATAGTGGATGCTCAAGACACATGACAGGGAACAAAGATTTCCTTGCTAAATTTGAAGAATTCAGAGGAGGACCAGTAACCTTTGGAGGTAGCAAAGGTAGAACTACTGGCAAAGGGAAAATCAATACAGGGAAGTTGGAGTTTTAAGATGTGTTCTTTATGAAAGAATTAAATGATTTCAATCTCTTTTCTGTATCACAAATGTGTGATAGGAAGAACAAGGTGTTGTTCACAAACAAACACTGCTTGGTACTGTCTAAAGACTTTGAGATGCCTAAAGAATCTCAAGTACTGCTTAAAGTACCCAGGCAAGAAAATATGTACACCTTTAATCTTCATACTATTACTCCAACATGTGGTATTACATGTTTGCTAGCTAAGGCTTCTTATGATGAATCCAATTTATGGCATAGAAGGTTACGTCATGTGAATTTCAAGAATCTTAACATATTAGTGAATAAGAATTTGGTTAGAGGGTTACCTAACAAATCTTTTCAAAATGATTTCACATGTGCTGCTTGTCAAAAAGGTAAACAACATAGAGCCTCTTGTAAGACCAAGACTATCAATACTGTGACAAAGCCTTTGCAACTCTTGCATATGGATTTGTTTGGTCCAGTTTCTGTAAGAAGCATTAGTCATAAGACCTTTTGTCTAGTCATAACTGATGATTATAGCAGATTCAGTTGGGTTTTCTTTTTAGCTCTTAAGAGTGAAACCAATGAATTACTTAAGGATTTTATCACTTTAGTTGAAAAGCAGTTCACTAAACAAGTTTTGATCATTAGGACACATAATGGGACAGAATTCAAGAATGCTGAATTTGATGAATTCTGTAGGTCTAAAGGTATTAAGAGACAATTAAGTAATCCTAGGACTCCACAACAAAATGGAGTAGCTGAAAGGAAGAATAGGACACTAATTGAGGCTGCTAGAACTATGCTGGTTGATTCTCTTTTGCCAAATACCTTTTGGGCAGAAGCAATCAACACAGCATGTTATGTGTTAAATATAGTCTTAGTGACCAAGCCTCAAAACAAAACACCTTATGAACTTTTGACTGGTGTTAAGCCTACCATAAGTCATTTAAGACCTTTTGGGTGTCATGTGTCTATACTAAATACTCTTGATCATTTGGGAAAGTTTGATGGAAAGTCTGATCCAGGATATCTTGTAGGATATTCATTGCAAAGTAAAGCATATAGGGTTTATAATTTGGCATCTAAAAGGGTTGAAGAAAATGCCCATGTTAATTTCTTAGAAAATAAACCCAATGTCCCAGGAATAGGTTATGCTTGGATGTTTGATTTAGATTATCTAACTAACTCCATGGATTACTATTCTGTGCAAAAGGATTGTCAAACTAACAATGCAGGTGAGGAGTCTAGTGCAACTAATGCAGGTACTCAAGAAGAAGTTTCTTCATCAGATGATAATGTTCATATCTATGTACCCAATATGCCTACTGTTACTCCTATGTCTGCTACTCCCAAGAAGCAAACAATGCCATCAACAGATGATCAAGCCTCCCAAGAACTTCAGAGGCTTCAAGATCAAGAAAAGAATGCTACATCTGCTAATAAGTATTCAGGAGAAGAATCTTTTGAGTCACAACACTCAGCAGTACATACTACACCTAGCGGTACTTCATCTGCAAGTACTGCTAAGTCAAAATATGTAAAGTCTGTTGATTCATTAGAAGATATTTTACAAGCTATGGACGATGAAGATGTGTTCGCTAGTCCAGCTGAAGGAATCTTCTCCAAAACTTCCTATGATGAGCAGGGTGCAATAACTGATTTTAACAATTTGGAAGCAGAAATTCCAGTCAGTTCTATTCCCACTCATAGAGTCAACAACAACCATCCTACTACACAGATCATTGGAGATCCCAAGTCTGCTGTACAAACCAGAAGACAACTTCAAACCAATACTGAAACTCATGCACTTGTGAGTTATGTCAAACAACATTAGAGAACTAATCATAAAGATACTCAACATTGTTTGTTTGCCTGTTTCTTATCACAAGTAGAGCCCAAAAATATTCTCAGGCTCTTGATGAAGAAAGTTGGGTAGATGTCATGCAAGAAGAATTAACATAATTTGAGCAACAAAAGGTTTGGATTCTTTTGGATCTTCCCTCAGGTAAAAGAGTAATTGGTACTAGATGGGTTTTCAGGAACAAGAAGGATGAAAGAGGAGTTGTTGTGAGGAACAAGGCAAGACTTGTTTCTCAAGGCTATAGACAAGAAGAAGGGATAGACTATGATGAGGTTTTTGCACTAGTGGCAAGGATAGAAGCCATTAGGTTATTTTAAGCCTTTGCATCATATATGGGTTTTATAGTCTATCAAATGGATGTGAAAAGTGCCTTTCTTTATGGTACTATTTCAGAGGAGGTATATGTCTCACAACCTCCAGGTTTTGTAGATCATAAATTCCCCAACAGAGTCTACAAGGTTATCAAAGCACTTTATGGTCTGCATCAAGCTCCTAGGGCCTGGTATGCAACTTTATCCAATTTTTTGTTAGAGCATGGATATAGGAGAGGGACCATTGACAAAACTCTGTTCATCAAGAAGAATGCTAAGGATATTATTCTAGTTCAAGTCTATGTTGATGACATCATTTTTGGTTCTACCAAGAAGTCATGGTGTGAAGAGTTTGAGGCTTTGATGAAAGGAAGATTTCAGATGAGTTCTATGGGAGAACTAACTTTCTTTTTGGGATTGTAAGTCAAACAAAAGAAAGATGGAATATTTATCAGCCAAGAGAAGTATGTTGCTGAAATCTTGAAGAAATTTTCATGTATGGATACAAGGAGTACAAGCACACCTTTTGAAGCCAAGAAGACTTTATCAAAAGATGAACATGGAGAAAGTGTTGATATTCATCTATACAGATCAATGATTGGTTCATTGATGTATCTTACTGCTTCAAGGCCAGATATTATGTTTGTTGTGTGTGCCTGTTCAAGGTTCCAAGTCAATCCAAAGGTGTCACATCTACATGTTGTGAAGAAGATTTTTAAGTATCTTAAAAGTCAACCCAATTTAGGATTATGGTATCCTAGAGATTCCACCTTTGAATTGGAAGCTTACTCAGACAGTGATTATGTTGGAGCTAATCATGATAGGAAATCCACAACAGGAGGTTGTCAATTCCTAGGCAGAAGACTCATATCATGGCAGTGTAAGAAGCAAACCATTGTTGCTACTTCAACAACTGAAGCTGAATATGTAGCTGCTGCTCATTGCTGTGGACAAGTACTTTGGATTCAAAATCAATTGTTAGATTATGGGTTTAACTTCATGAACACCAAGATTTACATTGATAATGAAAGTACTATATGCATTGTCAAGAATCCAGTATTTCACTCCAAGACCAAGCATATTGAAATAAGACATCACTTTATAAGAGATGCTTATGACAAGAAGCTTATTCAAGTCTTGAAGATTCATACAGACAACAATGTAGCTGATTTGTTGACCAAGGCATTTGATGCAAATAGGTTTGAATTCTTGGTGACACATATTGGTATGCTCAACCAATAGACTGCTGCATATGTTGAGGGGAGGTAATAGATGTACAATTTTTATACTAATTTTTATTGTATAGTCTATGTTTTGTGTTTTTTATGTGATTGTAGGTTGATAGAGAAAGATAAAAGAGGTTATAATTATAGTGGAATGCATGAACTGGTCAAAATTGTGAGGTACCGTTGTAACTCCAAGTATCGCTAGCACAAGTTCAAGTACCATGTATGTTCCATGTACCGCTACATGTCTGTTGTACCGTTAAGGGTCTCTTTTGTAAATTTGGCGGTTTCTTCGCGCTTGGGTTTGTTATTTACTTAAATACTTACTCCAATTACACAATTGATTCACCTAAATCTTTTATTCTTATCTCTTGATTCTATAATCTTCTCTCTAATTTTTCGATCATCAAAAATACTAATGGCTGCTTTACAAGTTATCTCTAAGCATAATTTGGTTGCGAATCTTGCTGTGAATGATGACTCTCTTGGATTCCATGAGATTCTTGGTTTCTTATCTCGAAGTCATGTTCGTTTTGCACTCACTGTATGTCCCATTGTCTCTGTTTCCATTGTTGAACAATTTTGGAACACTGTTGTGTTAGGTACTCGGTTTGATCAACCTTGCATTAGGGATAGGGTGAATCATTGAAATATATATGTAACTGAGGTAATGCTAAGGGCAAGTGTGAGATTAAATGATGAAAATGGACTTAGTATGCTTAATAACACAGAGATTCATGGTGGCCTTGCAGCCATGGGTTATGAGGGTGGTAGGGAAAGTTACTTTATTTAAAGCTTTATTTTCACCTCAATGGAAATTGCTTTTTCATGCTATTATTCACTATTTAAGCTCTAAAAGTACATCTTTTGATCAAATTCCTGCTACATTGGCATCAACTGGTATTTGTCTAGCAAATAACAGGGTTTTTTTTTTAATTTTTCAAGATTAATTTTTGAAGGCATGACTAGGAATTTGGAAGGAACTAAAAAGTTTTTGATGTATCCTAGATTCATTCAGACTTTAGTTAGTGACCAAATACCTAACCTACTAGAGTTAACTGATACATAGGATGTTCCTACATTCACAAAGAGAACTTTATCTTTCTTGACCAAACAAGGCAATGCCTTTCCAGGAATAGTTGCACCATTGTTTGCTCATATGTTAGCCCGACCTGCCAACCAAGAAGGTGAGAAACCTAGCAATGCTAGTGCTCCTTAGCAAACTCCTTCTCACCAGAGTTCTTATTCCCTAGAAGATTCACAATCTTATTCTCACAATGTTGGTGTTCCACCAAATACTGATGAGATGATCCATACACCTGTTGCTTCTATTGCTGCTAGTGGTCCACCACCAGCACAAGCACCATAGGTGGTGGATGTTGCAAATTTGATTGTTTTGTGTACTAGTTTATCCCAACAGGTACAAGTGTTGCAAAAAGATAAACTTGTTCAAGACAAGAAAATTGCTGAATTGGAAGCTAGCCTAATCAAGTTGAGGAACAAAGTATCACCTTGGATGTGGCAACATAGATCTATTCAGAAGGCTGCACTCAAAAAGCAGAGATTCAGAAACCACAAGAAAAGGCAACTGAATGCAACCAAACAGGGGAGGAATTATGAAGAACAACCACCTTCTTCTGATAATCAAACAAGGATCTCTGGAAATGACATCAATTTTGAGTTGGATGAAGATGTCATTAGGACTTATGAAGATGGAACTGGTTTAGAGACTAGTTTGGATGAACCTACAAACATGGAGTTTCAACAGGAAGAACCACAACCTACTCACGAGGAGCCACAAGTTGAAGAAATGATGGTAACTCAGCCAGCACCAACACCTCAATCACCACTTCAAGTAAATTGGAGTACTTTCTATGAGAAGTTGGAGGAAATTAATATTCAATTTCTTGTATCTTCAACTCCACCACCACAAAGACAAATATGGTTTCACAAGAAACAGTCTTTGCAAGTATTGTCCAGATCAAGAATGAGCAATGGATCAGACAAGATTGAAGAGGTGCAAGTTGAAAGGATAACTTCAGTGGAAGAAAGGGTATCTGGAGATACACAAGTGATTGAAGAAACAAGTGTGTATAATACTGGTGAAGTCAACATTGTTGAAGATCCAAGTACTGCTAAGCCAAATAAGCCGACTGCAAGTACTGCTGACATTGTTTAAGACCCAAGTACTGCTAAGCCAACTAAGCCGATTGCAAGTACCGCTGGTGATCATCCTTCACTAGAATGTCAAACTCTTTTTGTAGAGGATGAGACTTTAGCCCAAATACTGCTTGACTTAAGAGAGAAGAATTCAGTTGAGAAAGAAAAACAAGCAAGAGGCATAGAAGAAGACACAACAAGAAGTTCTTGCTAAAAAGGATCAAACTAAAGGTAAGAAAGTTCAAGCTTCACACCCTACTAAAGGTATAGTTATTCAACAGCAAGCTGATGTGGAAAGACCTTCTAAGCTGAAGAAGAAGCTACCTAAGATTAATCCAGAGGATAAGGGGAAGAAGCAAATACTATCAGAATCTAAAAATGAAAGTGATTCAGATGAAGACATAAGCGAAGTCATGTATAGATTTAATCAATTAGACCATGATGAGGAATATGCTCTTAGAATGCAAGCTCAGATTCGTGAAGAGGACTTAAAAGAAGAATTTGAAGCTAAGCAACATTTGCTAGAAGCTAAGAGAATACAGCAAGAATGAAACATACAAGAGTATAATAGGATTCAAGCTGAATTACATGCAAGTGAGCTTCTTGCAGACTCATTGATAGCTGAAGAGAGAGATTCTTATGATGAAGAAGAGAAATCAAAGTTGTTTGATGATCTAGTAAGGGAGCAACAAAGATTCTTTGCTGAAAAGAGAAGAAGAGAAAAGATTAAGCCTCCAACTACCATGTAGATTAGGAATCAAATGATGAACTTTCTTAAGAAAGTTAAGGGTTTCACTCATATTCAGCTGGTCAAGAAGAATTTTAAAGAAATCAGGACTTTGTATGAGCAACATAAGAGAACTGAATTGAATTTTGTTGAGATTGGATCTGAAGCAGATAGAATGGCTGTTGAAAGACATAGAAGACATCTGCAACAACAACGACAATTTGGAAGCACTCCTAGAATTGAGCCAAGTACTGCTGAACCTACAAATTCATCTCCAACTATCAAGACCACTTGTGTGAGGAAGAATATAAAGGAGAAGGTAAGTTCAAAGGAGGAAGAGACTGCTCAAAGAATGAATGAACGAGATAAAGCTCAAGATATTGCTCAGACTGAAAATGTACAAGCAGTACATACACAGTCAACAATACATACTGAAGAAACGATACATACAAACTTGGAAGAGGGTTCAACAGAATTTGAGGGAACCTCCAAGGGCGTTAAAAGGAAAATATCAACAAAGAGAAAGCAGAAAGTCAAGAGGGCTAAGTCAACAACAGAAGATAGTGATGATGATGAGAGCTTGAAGAAGTACTTGAAGATAGTAAATTTTCAAGATCAATGTATTGATACAGAGATTTTTGGAAAGAGATCATCTATTGCTTGATGGATATACTCTATGGATCAAGGATTGTAAGCTCATGGAATTCAAAGAACTGATGGCACAACAAGAATATTCAGACTTTTGGAAGATATTCTTCACATTCTTGACATACAAGATATTCAGGATCTTTTCAGGTTAGTTCAAGAAGCCAGTGCAGGTAAAACTTAAGTATCACTATTGTATAGGGAAATGCTCCTCATGTATGAACCACCCAACTGTGATCAATAAATGTTGAAGGAATTAGAGAATCAGGTTCCTAGTTACTGGAGATATTATAGGTCATGTGGATTGCATATTTTGGAAATAGATGATGTTACCTACTATATGCTACAAGAGAAGAGTTATCCATTAAAAAGAAGATTGTTGGAAAGAATGTTAGAACAATAATTAGAAGTTACAAAAGAATATGTTGATGCTTTGGAGTTGATCAGAATGGTTAAACAACAAATCAAGGATTTGAAAGATGAGCAAGAAGCTGAGAAAGAGCCTTAAGTGTTTGACTTTCAGTCACACTTCACAAATGGTTCTCAGTTCACCATGTCTAACACACATAAGAACTGGCTAGTCCATAAGCAAACGGTTTATGGTAAAGACTTCTCAAATCCGTTGAAAGCTGGTAGTTTGCTAAAAACTATATGGTTCTGACTCACCTTGTTTCGAGACAAAGAGTTGGCTAGTCCTAGACAAACGGTACTGGGTAAAGACTTCATCAAACACGTTGATGGTTGACAATTTACCAAAAATTGTTGGGTTATCAGTACACCTTATTCTTCATGAATAAAGTATTGGCTATTCCAGAGTGTACGGCTAACTGGTAAAGAATATATCAAATCCGTCAATAGCTGGTGATTTGCTAAAAATCATGAAGCCCATACAGATTGGTTTTTGTTGTTCACTGTTTTATTTCAGGTATGAAGATTGCAAGCAAAAAAAAGTATTCAAGAAGAAAATACTTAGAAGGTTTTGTCTCATCAAATCAAGACTGAAGTTCATGATTCAGAGTTCATAAGTTTAACTCAAGAAGACAAGTACTGATGCTGCAAAGATAAATGAATGTTTACAAGACACAAGAAGATCATAGTTTAAAGACAAAGATGATGTTCATGCTGTATGAAGATTATCTTATCAGAAGAAGATCTACATTAAAGTGTTTGGCTACATTCAGTTGGATACAAATACAAATTACCAATTTCAATCCAAGGATGAAGGAAAGACTGGAGATATGTATTCTAAATACATCCAGTACAAGAGAAACAAGAAGACAACAAGTTATCATTCTTGTTTAGGGGAGGATTGTTGGGAATTATTTGTTAAGTGTCAAGTACCGTTAGTGTAATTCAAGTACTGTTAGTTATCTTTCAAGTACCGTTAGTGTTAACGCGGTACATAGTAAGTACTGCTACTTATAAAGTAAGTACTGCTATATTGATTAGGACGAATATATCTTTGTATAAGATATGTCATAGTTATAGTTAGAGTATATCTTATGTGATATACTTAAATAGTTAGAATATTGATAATATATCGTCTGTGATATATTTATCTTTATAGAATATTCTAAGGTTTTTAGGGTTCCTTACTCTATAAAAGAAACATAGGTACAATGCCATTCATGTACATCATTCAAGTCGATCAATAAGAGAATCGAATAGTTAAAAGTAATTCTGTTCTTCTGTGCTTTATAAGTTAGATTCCGCATAACTTATTTAGTTTGAGTAAGAGTTCTCAAAGTGTTTTAGTTTGGTTACAAACTACTATACTAGTTCTTAACAGAATATAAATCCAATCCAAGGGATCAACAGACCGCAACTCTTAACTCATAATTTTTTGTTGCACGATCCAACATTGCGGTAAATAAGGACCTATCTGAGAAGGTGTCTGATGAATGTTCATTTACTCATCATTTTAGGCGCGTTAAACCCGTAAAAATGACTAAAAACAACCAAATTTATCATATTATATCGGAAATATCCTTGAATTATGTTTTATGTCTTTCAGATACAAAATGATTGAAAACAAGAAGAAAAAACAGACAATTTCGAATCGACTCGAGTACGGATACACATTAATCAATCCAAAAACGAAGTTAAAAGCAACTCCGAGATACGACATTAGAACGAGCATCGAAAAGCGATCCCATAACCCAAAATTGTATTTAACCAGCGTTAAAATATTACTAGTACTTGATTCAAATAAAACAAGCAAAGCCCATCTGAACAAAGACGGGGACATATTATTGGCAACCTTTAAAGACTTTGCTGTTTACAGGCTAAAAAGCGGCAGGATACATGAAGTTAAACATGGATATAGCAAACTAGGAGAATCTTATATGCTTTTTCGAATGTATAGAAAAAGCTTGTGCTCTATCCAGCCTTGGCTTTAGTTTAATTACAAAATGATGAATACTTTAGCGTTTAACGTAACGTTTCTTCTGTCTATGTTTTTATGTAATTGTTGATAGTCGATGGCTGTATCTGGCGCGTAAGCTTACAAGAGTGACCTTATTGGAAATATATTTAATTATTGTTAGTCGATGGCTATGTCGTCTTTATGTAATTATTGTTGTCAATGGCTATGTTCCGGAGTTGATTCAACAGATACAGTCACTATCGCCGGCGTGAACCTACGAGTACTAGAGTAGTTTGATGTGCATATAACTGAAGAGGTGCTTCATACTTATTATCAACCAGTAAGTTACTTGAAAAGATGAACCTTCAATTTCTCAAGGGCTTGGAGAAAAAATTAATCAAGGTTCAGAACCTCTGTTATATCTTCAGGAGTTTAAAATAGCTCCAAGAAGGTACAAGGATATTGCTATTCTTAGTCTAAAAATCAATCAAGGTCGAAATTCCTATGAAGTTTATAAGTTCTCTCTTTTTTTGAACACTATTATTCTTAGTCTAAAAACCATCATGGGTCTTTGCTTATTTCAATGCTTGTATCCATTTGTTAAAAATCTTTGTATCACTCATAATGATTCATTCCAAACGCAGGTAACCAGCCCGGGCCATTATTAAACTGGTTCAAGACCGCCTGATGGTTTGAGGGAAACCGATTTTGGTTTTTCCGGATCGGTTCATGAACTGGCTTTTTGCCCTCCCATAAGAAACAAGTTCAGAGTTCTACGGATACGAAAACACAAGAATTGGAAAACAATTTCTACACAACTTATATTATAACTTAGCAAACATGGTAACTGTGGTTTCTTCTATCTCATACTTCGGCATATACCACACTCGTCCATAAAGTTACCATTGTCTTACTATTGTTCAAACATACAACTTATTTTGACTGATAAATAGTAAAAATATACTGAGGAAATTACATGGACATCAATAATCGTAATCTCCAATGCATTGGTATAGTCTCGTAAAACAAATCCACCAATTCCATAGAGCTAGAGCTTGCTAGAAGGTGCAGCTCTAGTGATTTTTTCTACTACCCGTGAAAGATTCTTGACTTCATCCTTAGCCATATGGCGTGGACGGCTTAACCACAGTCCATTATCAACAATAAGGGTCGTGCCATTCACATAATTACCTTGATATCAAACAAGCATGGATGTTAGTTATAACTGAATAAGAAAATAAGATTTAGCATACCAGTGGGAATGTACAAGTAAAGGTTAAAAGAGCAAACCAGCATTTGACGCAAGATAGAGGGCGGCAAAGGCAATATCTGATTTCTCCCCAACTTTATAAAGAGGCGTAACGTTTTTAATTCTGTTGGATTTGATCTCGTCAGGACCAAGTTTCCTCATGCCAGGAGTGTCATTGATTGGTCCAGGCGCAATCCCATTGACTCGGATTTCGTAATCAGTACCCCATTCGAGGGCCAGATTTCTTGTAATAGAATCAACAGCAGCCTAAACAGGTACATACATTCATTCAATCATTCAATCATTCATATACGTATATGAAATTCTTACAGGGAAGGTATAAAGATATTATAGTATACCTTAGCAGCGGAAACATGAATCTGGTACCATGAAGCAGTGTAGTGGAGAGTGGCACTAATGTTGAGTATGAGTCCACCCTTGTCGTCAGTTCTACCAGGTCCTCCTTTCTTAAGATAGTTTATTGCAGTGTGGCACATGGTAAACGTCCCAACTGAGTCTATGTCCATCACTGTACTAGCCCAACATTCAAATTTATTTGTTAAACCAATGTTTTAAACCCCATTTTTTTAATTGACGGTTTAGTAGCCGGGCCACGGGTTTAACCGGTTGAACCACCGGGCCAAACCGGTTCTATATGTGTAAATCTTTTCCAATATATTTGAAATTACATTCAATTGGACTGATGAAAGATATGAGTCTTTTACTGATTAGCTTTAGTTTCTAGCTTATATATCTATATAGTTTTTGCAAATATTTGCAAAAACAAGTAATCTATAAATCCAAGTTGTAATAGACTATAATAAGACGATATTAGTTTGCGTTTTTAGTTAGGTTTAACTCTATTTAACTAACATTAGTCATCGGCATGTCAATTTGTTGATTAAACTTAGAAAGGTTGATGAAGAAAAAAAAAGGTTTTTGTTACATTTTAAAAATAAAGTCATAACCCGGTTGGGTTTATCAAATCGGTCGACCCGGGCCAAAAAAATCGGCGCCTCAATCCGGTTCTAAAACAAGCAGAAATCCAGTCACATCCGACCCGGTTCACTGTTCAACCCGGGTTTTAAAACATTGGTTTGAACATATGACTTTTTTTATTAAACACGAAGTGAGTGATAGGGTGTGTTTAGCAAAAAGCTTTTGAGAGCATTTTTGAGAAATTAGAATTTAGCATTATTATTTCAAAGAAGGAAATAATAAAAAAAGCGCTAGTTTCTCAATGCTCTTTGAATAAGCATTTAGCAATACGTCATTTTACAAATCAGTATTATAGCGACTAGTGGGTGCTGAGCTTTCCCAATCAACCTATTTCGCTTATTATTTATGTGTATAACACTTTGAACTTTTGCCTTAAGTATGGTTAGCATCCCTTAACTAAAAATCGGGTGCTTACTGCTACTGCTAACTACTACTATTGATATAATCAGAAAGGAAAAGAGAATTTGCCTGTGCGAAAGCCGTTAGGAGAGAGGTCTTCGGGGGAAACAAGGAAATTGCCGGCAGCAGCGTTGACTAAGATATCGAGTTTGCCGAAATGTCGAAAAGTGGATTCGACAACTCATCCTCTTGGTTCCGTACATCACCAGCAAAACCAACAGCCTATATAATATACATATATATATATATTCATTTCAGTTCAATTATGAGTAACATAAATAAGCCACCATCTGAGTTGGTCACGGGGCTTTACCACATGAGAGGTGTCGAGTCTCATTTAAAAAAAATAAATATAAATAAAAAAAGGTAGGATAGGATAGGTTGGGTGTCTAAATATGGAAAGAAAGATACCGGGATGCCTTTGGAGATGAGGGAGTCAACGGCGGAGTCAACGACGGACTTGCGACGGCCCATGATGGCGATGGAAGCACCATGGAGGCCGAACTGAGTAGAAATCTCGAAGCCGATGCCGGAATGACCACCGGTGAGAAGGGCCACCTTTCCTTTCAAGATGGATTCCTTAAATGGTGATGACGATGAAGATGATGTGTTTTCAATATTGGCTTCATTCATGGAATGATCTCCTCCGGGGTAACCCATTAAACAAAAAAAAAATAAAAATATTGATTTGATTCCTGAAACTAAACCACACTTAACACACTGGACAATTTATTTATATAAAGAAGAAAAGAAAAAGTCAACTGTAAAAATATTGACTTATTTGTGGAGGAGGAGATTCTTTTCACCAACATTTCTTTCTACAAACAGACAAAACATACCCTTATGTTTACTACCAGTACTTCAAGGGGCTTGGAGAAAATCAGGGTTCAGAACCTCTGTTATCTTCAGGAGTTGAAAATAGCTCCAAGAAGGTATATAATAATGGATATTTTCGAAATTCATGATATCCCAAGTGTTCGTTCATACGACTAATGGTACTAAACAGCCACCTAAATGGTCCAAAATTACTTGTTTTCCGTTATGAATATGCTTCACATGGTCTACTTTCTTGTTTCCACCCATAGTTTTGTTTCTTATTGGTGTCCATGCACTTGGTTCTCAAATTTTCTCTGTACTTGCAATCTTATCCAATATATATATCCATTATATATATCAAATTATCATTATATAGGGAAAATTATCAAAAAGTCAGTTGCTCATTATTCTTTTCTTAATAAATACAATTTTTTTTTTTCTAGAAATGATCTATTTTTTTGGGCAATAGGGCAACTGACGTGTCCTCTGTTGGCCTATATCTTGGGGCAACCTGTCAGAATTGCTCTATTTCTTAAGACACTTGTTAAAATCTGAATGGTTGATGCCCTATATTCTTTGTTGCCCTGGACCGTATCAGGAAAAACATGTTTTTTAGACTCAATCACGAATTGCTCAAAATTGAAGGACTCTTTTGATAATTATCCCCATTATATATTGCATTGCAACAACTAGGCTGTAATCGAGTCGAGCTGAGCTCAAGTTTAATAGGGCTTGATTTGGTTTGATACTAAAATTGTAAGCTTGAGTTTGGCTTGATTGCTTGTTAAGCTTTACCAATCCAGGCTTGAGCTTGGTTTGATAAGGTTTGATAAAAGCTTGAGCTTGAATTGAAAAGCTTAACTTTATATAAATTAAATATTTTTTATAATAAAACTTATCAATAAACATATGTATAAAATAAAAAAACAAAAATCATTACTTAAAAGAAATTTGATTTATTTAACATTAATAAAATCAATAAAAAAATCATCGTAAAATCTTAGTTTCAAAATGTGTTTTGCGCTCCAATACGATTAAGGTCCCAAAGGCCATTGCATGATGTGAATGCAAACACAATTTAAACATGTTGCGTTTAGTATTAAGAAGAGTACAAAAAATATTTATACACACTAGCAGGGTACCCGCGCGTTGCGGCTGCGGGTACCTGTAATTAAAGTTTAGGCGTCACAAATTAAAAATGACAAACCGGTTAATTGAAGAATAATAAGAAAATGATCATAGTCTGACTTGGTTCATCGCTTTGTATCGAGCTCTCGTGGTTATCTCCGTTCCGATTTCCCATGGCTTGTATTAGCAAACCGAACAGATAGTTATTCCGGTTTTCGGTTAAACCTATTGGTCTTGTGCGGTTTTAAACGCATATGTACCACCAACATGTAAATTATATGAAATATTGTGTGTTTTATTAGTTACTACAAATGTATAATAACATGTATATTTTATTTTAAGGGTATTTTAAAAAAATAGTATTAATTAGCTTTTTTAATACATTAATTAATGCGTACTTGTAACATATGTTTTGTAATTTGTATTAATTAACATTCATTTTAAGAGTGAATTAAATATTTGTACCATAAGCTATATAATTTGTAATGCTTAATATCTCAAAAAATGGTTGTAATGTTTAATTAATTTGTACAATATGCTTAAAAATATGTATTACTTAAAAATTAATGAGGAGAGAGATACCTAAATACTTTATATGTAGTATAGATATTGTATTCCACCAAGTACTGAGTAAATATAATAATTAAATTTAGAAAAAATAAAGAATCATTTAAAATACAAATAACTAAAATATAAATGTAATCAGAGTTAAAGTTCCTTCTAAAATATTTTGGCGCCGCTGCCGGGGAGGTGTTTAGTGTGCCAAAATAAAAAGCCTCTAAAAATGGCCAAATTTTAAACTTAAGCTAAGAAAAATATGACTAAAACAAAAATGAAAACAAAAATTTCCAAAAACTTTTTAATTATCTTATATTAAATTTTAAAGTTTAATTAAAAACCCAAAATTTTATAAAATTAAATTAGAGTGAAAATGAAAACTTTTGTAAATGTAAACCTAAAACAAATTAATTAAAAGCTAAAAATTATTTTTCTAAATTTTTAAACTACTTTTTTCTATTTTTAAAATGTTTTAATCTATTTTCGAAAATTAAGAAAAATGAATAAAAAATAATAAACTATTTTTATAAAATTTGAAAATTTTCACAAATATTATTTAAGCTAAATGCACGGGTTACAGTATTTAAAAATAAAAAGAACTAAAAGAAATAAGCAGTTAAAAAATCGTTGAAACTTAAACTACTACTTCTATAAAATGTATATAAAAAATATTTGAAAGCAATTTATAACAAGAAAGGTTGCTAGAGGAGATGGTGATGTTGCTTGTTGCTGTGTCTGTTTGGTGGTTACTGGTCAGGGGTTCGAAACCTTACAGGGACACTTTTCTTCATTTTTTTCTCTTTTATTTATATGCTGAGTAAAAAACAACTGTATAAAGGAAAAATAAAAGCAATAGTTAACACAAAAGAACTACTAGATCAGATGGTTAAGTACTGTGTTCTTGTGTCTGCTGTTGTGCAGGTCTATTGTTCGAATCCCACTTGCTGCCACTTTTCTGTTGATATATTTTTTTGGACAGTTAAGAACCCAATAAGCAAGTTGTGCTTATTGGGTGGCTATTACAGTTCAAGTGCAAATCATACGCAGATCAACAACAGCATAATCACACACACCAGCAACAAAGCAAACTATGAGATTAACAAAAATTACCTAGGTGCTACAGTGGGTACTAAAATAACTTTGGCCTAAAGTCCTAAACTGATTTTTTTTTTGCTTAAAGTATAAGCACCGAAAATAAGCTCTAACTTTAAACAAACTAATAACAGATTATTACTGATCTAATGTCTATGCGATGGCTGAATTTTAAGGCGTAAAGTCTAATAACCAAAGAGATATACTAGCTGGTGTATCATGCACTATCAACAGCCAATTTCGAACAAAGTTTATGTGAAAAATAGAACCTAGGACGATTCTAACCACCAACGCATATCAGAAAAGTTCGTACACCTTAGACAACATGAAATTCAAGCAAGTCAGGAAACAAACGCAAAGAATCAATCTACTTACTACCTACTGATTGTACTAAGACAGAAATCCAAAAGCAAGTCAAATTTTACTTACAACTTAATCTACTGAAATTAAAGCGAGATTCTTACTAATCTAACCTCAACAAAGATGCACAAGGGAATCCCCAAAATCAAATACTAGACCTACTGATATTGAAAAGAAAAACAAAAATCACAAAACAAGGATTGCACACCTGCTGGTGCTATATGCACAGAAAATGAACTAAAGCAAGCCTATCAATGAACTATTTTGTGCTTGTGTCGTCGAAACCTATAACAAAACTTCTAAAACTTCAAACTAACTAGGAGTAACCAAAACACACTAAGTTAAAGCAGAAATAAGCACTCCAAAACACAAAAACATATTATGAATCGAACTTGACTTAATCTGGCAGAAACTATCAGGTTATCAATTTTTTTTTGTATTTTAGATTTAAATCAAAATTAAACTCGATTTCGTCTAAACTAAACCTCAAATATATGATGCAATAGAACTTAACCCCTAAATATATGTGACACTTAAACTAAGCACAAATCCAAACACCACTAAAAAAATGAAATCAAAAATTAATAATGAACAAAGCAAAATTAAAGGATAATCATAACAGTAAAGTGCATAAAAGTAAATAAAGAAGAAAATAAGCAAACAACAAATAAATAGCAAGACAAATAAGTGATTAAGCACATAGAACAAGCAAATATGAGTTTTATGGAACGATAAGTAAAAAGGAGGGGAAATCACTTACATAGAGTCCAAGCTTGTAAAACTTTACCCTCAATACACAAGCACCTCAACCTCATTCCTTCAATCTTATTAGACCCCATAAGCTCCTATATCCTTCATCAACAACTCATCACCCATTTTCAAACCAAAAACCAAAGAACAACCTTCTGAAAATGCTTCCAACCAAGAAACTTCTACACTAAATCTTCAAACAGCTTCAAATCTTCAAACAATGAACAAGACCCCTCCAATAAGCCAATTGTCAGATGGCTTATTGAATAAGCCGTGAACAGTGATAATGAATAGTAACTTTTTCAAAGATATAAACAAGCAGATTTTTTTCAAGAACCCTTTTCACAAACTTTCTTCTCAAACTTTTATCAAAACCTTGACAAACTAACAAGCTAGAAAACTTTTGAGAATAAACCTCAAACAACACCTTAACAACACTAGAAATCAGATTTTTGGAACAAATTCTAAATAAGTGAGAGATTAAACAAGACAAAATAACAAAAGCTTCAAGCTTTTGTATATACTTGATTTGTCAAATCAAGTATATCCAATAAGTTAGAAAACTTTTGGAAATTAAAAGTACTTTTTGCACAAAACAGAAAAACACATTTGATAAATCAACTACCAATTTTGCATAAAAAAAATAAACATTACACTAACTAAAACTGTAAATATGGAACTCAGTATAACTTGCAAAGGTTTTTAGGAAACACTGTAACTATTCATTAACATAAAAATTTTTACAAAGTTAAAACTGGAACAAGATGAAATAGGGTACAAACCACCCTATTTATACAATACTACAGAATTTACTAGAAGAATAAGAAAAGTAAACCCTAGTCTAATGCAATCCCGAATTTGCCCTTGAAGGTCTTGATTTTCAAAAATGAGTCAAACCTCCCATGTGATGCTGAGTAGATGTCAGGCTGTTGTTGATGCATCATAGTCGTCTACTTAATCTTTGGGAACAAGGAATGCCCAAGAATCGTTGGATTTGTTGTACAAGATTGTCTTCTAGCCAAGTTGTAGCAGGAGATGCCAAGTGGAAGGGGACCAGGGTCACGGGTGAATGAATAAAAGGTGGGGTTAGGTTTTGGTTAAGCTTAATTTATGATCTGGAAGTATAAAAACAAAACCCCTTTGTTCTTAATTTAGGGTTCTTTGGTTTAGCTTGTTGGGTCGAATTATTGAGTTGATAAGTCAAAACACAACAAAATAAGAAGACAAGGGCTAAAAAGTACAAGTTGCAAAAGAACAAGCCGTTGGAGTCTTTTTATTACTTTAGCTTTCTTTGTAAGCTATGTTTTCTAGTATATAAAGAAAACATAGGACGTAGGTTTTAACAATATTATTCATTCACAATGTAAACCTAAAGTGTGTGTCGCACTAGACGTGGGATTCAATGTATACACGTCTAGTGGATGTTTGTTATTAATATAATGAACATCCCAATTGTTTTAATTCGTGTCTTGTGCCTAAACACCTTGTTCATGATCATTGTTCTTTTCCGCTATGTTATCATATGAACGATGATCAACCTAGATATATGGTTCTTAACCATTGAGCCCAACGATTATAGGGATCAACAATTGGTATCAGAGCCTAAGGCTCTTGATATCTAGGTCCGACGAGGTGTTCGTAATGTTGAGAAGAAGAAAAATTCGTATTGAGTTTTTCTGGACGTTTTTGTGTGCGCAGCAGTATTCAGAAGGTCATAACTTTTGATTGCACCGTTGGATCGTCACGAAATTTTAGATGTGTGTTCTACATACATAGATCTAAACATCCACCGGAGGGATTGTCGAGTTTTATCCCCAGGCAAAAGTTATTAAGCGTCGAAGTTGGCTGATGGCAGATTTTCAGTTTTCTGTTTTCACATGAAATCATGAACTAGGGTTTCTTCAAACCCTAGATCTACATAAAAAGCAGAATTTTGGGAGATTGGTGGCTGTTAATTCAGGATCTATGGTTAATATACAAACCCTAATTAGGGTTTCGATGTTCAACTTTATAAACCCTAGATCCAAGATTATGTGTGGTTGTCGTTTGCTGCAAAGAAAAAGGATGGAACGTAAAGTACGCATGTATGTTGCGTACAAGGCAAGTGATGTTACAAAGAAACAAAGCAATCAAACACGTGAGTACGAAGAAGCAAAAGAATTGATTAAATGTGTTCACACGGTCCATGATTTGTGATTGGTTAAGATCAATTTTGGTTCACACGGTTGCATTCACATAGCCAAAACAAAACCCTAATGTTTGATTCTCTACATACTAGTTCATCGTATTACAGTGAGTCCCTCGTTCCCATTGGTGGAAAAAGGATGCATTCACACGGTTGAAGGAATTTTATTGGTGGAAACGTTGTGTATTCACACGGATTAAGCTCTTTGATTGGCTAAGAATTGTTTATATTCACACGTTCATATAGCTATGCGTTCACACGGCCAAGAGAAGGAAATCGTTCACACGGTGATAGCTTCCTGATTGGTGAATATCTCATGCGTTCACACGGTTTGGCTAGTGATGTGAAGATCAAGTTGTGTTACTTCATGTTCACATGGTACAAAGCTTCCTATTGGTGGAAAACGATTCAGTTCACATGTTTAATATAGACATGCGATTCACAGGATCCAAATTATAAACAGCTTTGTGTTCACACGACAAGAGATTTCTGATTGGCTATTTAAATTGATGTTTACATGGTACACGATTAGATACAGTGGACTTGCAAGCACATGATAAAACCCATTCATGGTTTAAATCGGTTTAAATTTGGATGTGGTTTATTGCTCTAAGAGATTAAACGCTGACAAGTTTACATGCGAAGATTAACACAGGAACGCTGACAAGGTTTAATATAGTCGCTGACAGGTTTAAAGATGAACGCTGACAGGATTTTAGGTTGGCGCTGACGTTTGTTATTTGGGCGCTGACAGGAAGGAATTTGACGCTGACAGGAATAAGTCAACACTGATGGAGTTGACAGTGTTGTCCGAGATATGTTCTTCAAACGCTGATACGCCTTGTCCGATATCGGGTAATGAATGTGGATATTGGACAGAAAGGGTTCTCGGATAACAAACTGATTGCTGCTGTTTGAGAAAATGGGTACGTTTTAAGCACACAAAAAGGAGGATTATACACACAAAAGGTACATGGAATCTCCGTTTTATTCAGAATATCAAGTTGATATTTATGGCTCGGATATATTTAAATGGATTAATGATTTTTAAGTAAGTTAGCAATAATTCATGAAGACTTTGATTGGTATTCGAATATGTAATCGGGATAGCCTTGTGAAAGAGTTATTCGACTTCTAACTTTTACATATGAGGATATTGGTTCATTAAGACTTGTCATGAAGAGGTGTTAGCTTAAGGGGAAGAATTCTTATGGTAAGTTTTGATGATTGAAGAAGATTTTCGCAAGTTTGTGTTCTATCATATCTTAAAGTCGTGGTGTTTTCAGTGGCACTCACACTTTAAAGATAACTTGTTCATGCTTATATAATTGGTGACAATGGACTTGATGAAAAGATAGCAAAGGTATGGGATTTTTCTTAAGATGCTCTATGCTCATATTTGCTAGAGAACTCTTTTTGTCAAGAGACTACTCATTATAGCCGTGAGTTTTTAAGTCTGCTCATTATAGCCGTGAGTTTTGAAGTCGCATGGATACAACAAGACATGGAACATAAGATTGGGTTATCTACTTCAACATCAAGACTACTTTATTTATTTTTTTTCAGAATCATTACATAGAGCTACTTTTGGAGAATCTACAAGATTGCATACTTTCACATATTCCCTATTGATGTGTCAAAAAGGGGAAGAATATGTGCTATACTTAAGGGGAAGCTTCTTGGAGATCATGTACTACATACAAAGGATTCATGCTTAAGAGGAGTGTTTTGACATCATCAACTAGGGGAAGCTTGTTGGGTCGAATTATTGAGTTGATAAGTCAAAACACAACAAAATAAGAAGACAAGGGCTAAAAAGTACAAGTTGCAAAAGAACAAGCCGTTGGAGTCTTTTTATTACTTTAGCTTTCTTTGTAAGCTATGTTTTCTAGTATATAAAGAAAACATAGGACGTAGGTTTTAACAATATTATTCATTCACAATGTAAACCTAAAGTGTGTGTCGCACTAGACGTGGGATTCAATGTATACACGTCTAGTGGATGTTTGTTATTAATATAATGAACATCCCAATTGTTTTAATTCGTGTCTTGTGCCTAAACACCTTGTTCATGATCATTGTTCTTTTCCGCTATGTTATCATATGAACGATGATCAACCTAGATATATGGTTCTTAACCATTGAGCCCAACGATTATAGGGATCAACATAGCTGGGGGTTTAATCTGATGAGGGAGATTGGGGAATAAATTAGTATAATACGAAGTTTAGTAATACTGATGATGGGTTCAAACCGGGTCAGGATATAGTGCTTGGGCTGGGTAGGTTTTGGGTATGGGTTTAGGATATGGGTGGGTTGAATCGGGTTTGAATGGGGTAAATGGGTAAAAAGTCTATAATTTTGGCAGTTTAGGTCCCCCAAGCTTCATATTTGTGGCATATAAAGATTTCTAGCCACATTCTTTCATTTTCTTTATAATCAAGTTTCCACAACTTGTCAATTTTGGCATGGCATTTGCATAAACTTTCACCAAGGGTTTTTTGTGAAATTTCTTCATTCTCCAAGGGCATATATGGTAAATTCTTGAAACTTTAAGGACCCAAATGCAAATTTTTGAGATTTGCAAGGGTTAAAGTGACAAGTCATCAATACTTTAGGGACCAATCTTGACATTCTTCAATTCTTCAAGGGCATTTTTGGAAAATTCATTCTTCGGGTCCGGTTCTTTGTGCGGCTTCGTTTACCGTGTTCGTTTTTGCTTCATTCTTGTGATCTTTTGTTGATTCACGATATCCGTACCTGAAATACACAATGAACAAATACAAACATATTTTTGGGTATTTTGATGATATTTTAAGCGTTTTAAGCCCGATTTGGACGATGAGACTATGTATAAATACAGTCTCATCAATGCCAACAAACACCTCGACAAGTTCATTACAATCACCCAAAGCATGAAGTTGCCTGGGGCCACAATGGATGTTCTCCGCCTACAACTCTTCCCACATACTTTATCGCATCATGCCGAGAAATGGTTTGATCGTCTCCCGAAGAATTCTATTCACACTTGGGATGACATGACTCAACGCTTTCTATCACGCTACTTTCCACCATCCATGGTCACAAGCCTTCGCAATCAGATCAGCGGTTTCATGCAAGATCTCGATGAATCTCTTTTTGACGCTTGGGAGAGATATAATGTCTTGATCGATAGATGTCCAAACCACAACATGCTCCCTGTGACCTTAATCGATACTTTCTACAACGGATTGACTTTTCGAGATCGTGATACGATCAATGCAGCCGCCGGTGGCACATTCATGAAAAGGAGACCTGAGGAGTGTAGAGAGTTAATTGAGAACATGACTACTCATCACAAGAACTGGGATTCCTCTGCTTCTTCTAGGAACAACCCGAGAGTCAATTTTTCTTCTACCTCAGCAAACCCTGAGATGACCGAACTCACCCGCATGATGGCTGAAATGAGCAAAAGTATTACGCTTCTCGCTTCAAACCAACAACAACAACAAGTTAAAGCGGTTGCTAATCCTTGTGAAACATGTGGCGGTCCTCACTCATACACCGATTGTCCTTCGACACAAGGAAATCCGGAAAATGTGTATGCTGCTTACGGTAATTATTCACCGGAAAATTACCAAGCTAGACAACAAGGGGATAGAAATCTGCTGAGCTACCGTTCCAACAACTACCTTTCACCCGGTTTTTCTCCTCAAAACCAAAATCCCGCCAACAACTACAATAGAAGCAACCAAATCCCACCTCGTGCTTCTAACCCTTATCAACCACCCACCCAACAACACCCACCCATTAATCCCGATGTTGACACCATCATGAGAACTCAAGGTGAGCAAATCAAGAATCTACAGAGCCAAATAATCAATTTGAAAGGAGATATCTTGAAGCAAGGTAATGACATCAGAACCGAGGTTCGTGATAATCTTCAATCCTCCTTTATCACTCAAACAACTGAATTAAAGAATCTGTTGGCTAGTTTCTTGCCCGAAGCTCAACCTTCTTCTTCTTCGGGTTCTCTACCTTCAAACACCATCACTAATCCGCGAGCTAATGTGAGTGCTATAACTACGCGTAGTGGAATTACCATTGTCGATCCACCTATCCCACCACCATCATCTACACCCCTCCACCACCATGTATCCCTACTCCTCCTACACCTAGTAGTAGTGCACCATTACCGTCTCCGCCTCGTAATGACGATGTATATCGGAAGGACCCTTCAACATCACAACCTTTACCAACCACACCTTCACCGTCTCCCTATCAACCCAGAATCCCATACCCTTCTCGCATAGGCAAGACCAACGAGCTAACCAAGAATGACTGTCAAGTATCGAAATATATGGATATGCTATCTAAAATGACCATCAACATTAGCCTTGTTGAAGCACTTTGCCACATGCCGAAATTTGTCAAAGCATTAAAGGAATTGCTTAGCAAGAAGGAGAAGCTGATTGAACTCGCTAACACACGCTTAAATGAAAACTGCTCTGCAGTTCTTCTTAGAGAACTTCCGGAAAAGCTTGGAGATCCTGGTCGTTTTGTGTTGCCTTGCGTGTTCAACAAAACTGAAGAATTTACTGACCTTGCTGATCTCGGGGCTAGTATTAATTTGATGCCACTGAGTGTTTGGAAAACACTATCATTACCCGACCTCATTCCAACAAAGATGACTCTCGAACTTGCAAATCGCACTCTCGCTTACCCCGTTGGTATAGCCGAAGACGTGTTTATCAAAGTTGGCACATTTACTTTCCCGGTCGATTTTGTCGTAGTTGATTATGAAATGGACCCTCGTATTCCTTTAATACTTGGTCGGCCATTCTTGAGAACCAGACGAGCTTTAGTAGATGTGGCCGAAGGTGAGTTAATCTTACGAGTCGGGGATGATTCAAAAGTTTTTAAAATGGGGAAGCTTACAGGCAAAGCCTTTGGAGGACGAGAATCAGTGAATATGATTAATGTGCTCGATGACTTTACCGTCTACGATAATCCTCTATTCGACTCTTGCATTGATAATCCACTCTTTGACGATGATGTGGATGATTCTCGTTCCACTTTGGACGCTTCTCCCTTTTATGCTTCTTCACCGGTCTTCGATGCTTATGATGATGATGATTCTAGCTCAGATTCGGATGATTTTGATTGTACTTCTGAGTATCCCGAGCTGCCCACTTTCGATGATTTTGATGAGGCTGATACTCTCTCGAGCGATTCTTCACATGATGAAGATCCTCCGCCATCACTCAATCCTACTTTGGACGATTATTCATTTGAGGAAGATTTCTCTGAATTTCTCAACACTTACTTCCCTCATGAGAGTGATGCTCCTTCTTTGGACTTTGAAGATTATCGCCTTGATCCTACTTTGGATTTGAAGAGCATTCTGTCCAAGGAAAAGAAACCGGTCGACACCGAAATCCGTTGCACTTATGATTTGACACCTCTTTGTCCCACTTCTGAGGACGAGGTTGTGCTTCTTTGCGGATGTTATTCACACTCGGCTGAGCCTGAGTGCTATTTTCCCCTAAAGGAAAAGGTGTTCGACCCCGGTATTGAAGTCTTTAAGCCATCTCAGTATCCACCTGATGAAATAAAAGGAAAAATCTTTGGAACTATTG
The DNA here is from genome assembly GCA_025667525.1 of Glebionis coronaria. Lineage (NCBI taxonomy): Eukaryota > Viridiplantae > Streptophyta > Magnoliopsida > Asterales > Asteraceae > Glebionis > Glebionis coronaria. Next base: position 609,245,222 of record CM046880.1, read on the forward strand.
AAGACATGCTTGCACCGCACCATACTTGCTTCCACCATGCTCCATCGCTGCTTAAGAGAACCTTGCCACTTCTCTTTTGGCTTGCCTTGTTCGCCTTAAGCTCGTTCTTATTGATGGATGAAAACTATGTCTTTGATCCTGGTGGATATGTTTCATGCTTTTTCCGTTGATGATCAAGGTCGAGTCAGGCTCACGACTCGGTTAACAAAAATCAAGCGCTTCTTGGGAGGCAACCCATGCATCTATCATTTCGCTTTCTTTATCATAAGTGTAGGGGAGACCCGTTGGTTTGTTTTCCTCTCCTCACTTCTTAATCAGGGATTCGAGCTTCAATGATCTACTCTTGATGATTCTTGACGACCCGTGATTCCGTGTTCCATTATCTCGGTTCTATCCTAAACTCTTTTCGATTCACTATTTTATATATTTTTTCTCAATATTAAAATAGGAATCTCTTTAGTTGTCTTTTCCTTAGCGAGATTTAAACAACGTGCACAATGTCCTAAGTGTAGGGGAGTTTACTCCCACATGCTTAAACATTGAGGACAATGTTTATCTTAAGTGTAGGGGGGACTTCTATCGAAGTTAAGTGGTCTTTTCCTTGTATTTGTCCTCATTTTAACCGAAAAATCAATTTTTCGACATTTTTCAAAATTTTTGATCTATTTTGGCCTATTAGTTTTTCCCTTTATATAGTTATTTTCTTTCTTTGCTAGAATAAATCTTTGAATAAGTGGTTTTAATTTTCAAACGTTGTGAATCTTTTGACTCAATCCGAGTTTACTCTAGCTAGTATCCTGATACAAGCTTTTTAGTGTGGTGAAAAAGTTCGTTTTCTCGGAATCCTCTCGAATTGATCTAAGTTAAAAGTGGAATGATTTGTTCTTGGTAACAAAAAGTGGATTTGGTTTTCTATTCTAAATAAATGCAGTAAATAAAGATTTGAGCCAGAAACAGTAAATCAAAAGCAATTAAATGATAAAGCTGTAAAGATCCTTACTGAAAACGAGTGCTATTCGGAATAAATGGAAAAGATGCTCTATGCGGAATAACTCTATTATGCGGAATAATAAAGTCTACTCGGAATAATAAGACTATTCGGAATAAAAAACCCTATTCGGAAAAATAACCTTATGTGGAAAATCAGCTTATGCGGAAAAACAGTGCTTATTCGGAAAGTTCCTCCATTCGGAAAGCAATGTCCTATTCGGAATAAATTCTTACGCGGAATAAAAGTCCTATGCGGAAAAGGAATGCTATGCGGAAAGATCAGCTATGCGGAATATATAAAATATTCCGAGTAAAGGAAATGTAAACACCCCTATTCGGATGATCCCCTTGGTATGGATCCTCAAGTCTGATGAGATGATCCGCGGCTAAGTTTTCTGCTCCTTTTTTATCGCGAATTTCTATTTTAAATTCCTGGAGCAGCAAAACCCAGCGAAGAAGTCTTGGTTTGGAATCTTGCTTTGTCAACAAGTACTTCAACGCGGAATGATCGGTATACACAATGGTGGTAGAAAGGACAAGATAGGGGCGGAATTTTTCAAAAGCATAGACAACAGCTAAAAGCTCTTTTTCGGTTGTCGTATAATGCAATTGTGCCCCCGTCATTGTCTTGCTAGCGTAATGGATCGGTTGGAAGTGTTTGTTCACTCTTTGTCCAAGAACCGCTCCAATAGCAAAATCACTAGCATCGCACATCAACTCAAAGGGAAGCTCCCAATTAGGGGTAACTAAGACGGGTGCCTTAGTAAGCTTATCCTTAAGTGAGTCAAAGGCTTCGAGACACTCTTTGGAAAAGATAAAAGGAGTATCTTTTTCCAAGAGGTGGGTCATCGGGCGAGCGATTTGAGAAAAATCTTTTATGAATCGACGGTAGAAGCCCGCATGACCCAGGAAACTTCTCACACCCTTCACGGTTGAAGGTGGAGGCAACTTTGCGATAACATCGACTTTAGCACGGTCTACTTCAAGACCGGCTTTCGAGATCTTATGCCCAAGCACGATGCCTTCTTTTACCATAAAATGGCATTTTTCCCAATTTAGAACAAGGCGAGTGTCTTCGCACCTCTTTAGCATACGTTCCAAATTGGCAAGGCAAGAAGAGAAAGAATCCCCGAAGACCGAGAAATCATCCATGAAGACTTCCATGGTTTGTTCAACCATGTCATGGAAGATAGCTAACATACACCTTTGAAAAGTCCCGGGCGCATTACATAAGCCAAAAGGCATTCTTTTGTAAGCAAAAGTGCCATAGGGACAAGTGAATGTAGTCTTCTCTTGATCTTGGGGATCGATGGGTATTTGAAAATAACCCGAGAAACCATCAAGAAAGCAGTAATATTCATTACCGGCTAATCGTTCGAGCATTTGGTCCATAAAAGGTAGAGGGAAATGATCCTTTCTCGTGGCATCATTGAGTTTGCGGTAGTCTATACAAACTCTCCACCCAGTAACGAGACGAGTGGGAATCAACTCGTTGTGTTCATTGGGAACAACGGTTATTCCGCCCTTCTTGGGCACACAATGGATTGGACTAACCCATGGTGAATCCGAAATAGGGTAAATCATACCCGCATCAAGAAGTTTGAGAACCTCTGTTTTGATGACTTCATGTATTTTTGGATTCACCCTTCGTTGGCTTTGAATCGTGGGCTTAAAGTCGTCCTCCATGAGAATTTTGTGTGTGCAGAAGTGAGGATCAATTCCACGAATATCCGAGATTTTCCACGCAATAGCCTTCTTGTGAGCTTTCAACACGGTAACGAGGCGAGTCTTCTCTTCATCTTTCAAATCCTTCGCAATAATGAAGGGCGACTTCTTGTTGTCGTCAAGGAACACGTACTCGAGATGTGGCGGCAACTCCTTAAGTTCCAAATCCAGAGGATTTTCGACGGGAGGCGTATTCGAAGTCGGAGTCTCGATAGCAATAACAGTGGGAGATGGAGGGGAAGGATTGTCTTCTTTGAGGAGGTTTGCAATGAAACTGAGATCGTCATCCCAATTGGCAGTAGAATCGTCATTGTCTTGCTTCACATCTTCCAATGTGGCTTCCAAATCTTTCCAAAGGAAATCACTTTCTCCAAATAGAGATAGTGATGAGTCGATAGAGGAAACGGTCTCAACATTGGGAAGAGAGATAGGAATGTTTTTACAAGCATCCTTGAAGTGTTCTTCACAAGCCTCATCAAGAACGTCAATACAATTAACACTCTCGTAAGAATAAGGCTGTTTAGAAAGCTTTCCCATGTTGAAGACTACTTTATCGTCACCCACTCTCATGATAAGCTCACAGGCTTCAACATCGATGAGAGTGCGACCGGTCCTCAAGAATGGACGACCAACAATGAGTGGCACACGGGGGTCCATCTCGTAGTCGACGACAACAAAATCAGCAGGGAAGGTGAATTTGTCGACTCCTACAATGACGTCTTCGGCTATCCCCACTGGATAAGCAACCGTACGGTTAGCTAATTCCAAAGTCATTTTGGTGGGGACTAGCTCTGGGAGAGATAATTGCTTCCAAACACTTAGAGGCATGAGATTAATACTGGCACCTAGATCTGCTAGGGCCATGCAATTCTCTACTCCCGGGAAATTGCAAGGGATAAGAAAACGACCCGGATCACCAAGCTTGGTTGGCAATTTCCTTAAGAGCACTACAGAGCAGTTCTCATTAAGTTGGGTGTTGGCAATATCGAGGAGCTTTTCCTTGTCGCTCAGAAGATCTTTAAACATTTTCGCGTATTTGGGCATGTGAGCGAGAGCCTCAGCGAAGGAGATATTGAAATTCAGTTGTTTGAACATTTTAAGGAAATTCGAAACCTGAATATCATCCTTGCTCTTTTGCTTCTCTTTCCTCAACCTTGAAGGATAAGGTATATTGGAAGAAGAGGAAGGCTTTACGGGAATAGGATCACTCACAACCACGGGTGGAGGAGGGGTAGAAGGGAGAGGTGGAGAAATTGGGGAAGGAGAAGGATGAGGAATAGGAGCAGGCGACTCGTTCTCCTTAGTCACAACCACCGGTGGAGGTATAGGAAGCTCGGGTTCCTTGGTACCTTTACCACTTCGAGTAGTGATTGCTTTCATCTCCCCTCTTGGGTTCGCAACGGTGTTACTCGGAAGAGTACCCGAAAAAGAGGGTTGACTACTTTGGAAGAAACTAGCCATCATGTTCCTCAGATCATTAGTTTGGCTATCCAACGTATTTCGCATATCGGCTCTCAAATCATTTCCTTGCTTTACCAAATCTGCCTTCAAATTGCGCACTTCCTCTTGGAGATTTCCCACAATCACATCATTGGTCCTCATGTAGGTTGCAACCTCTTGGTGTAAAGCAGTTGTGGTTTGGTTGGGAGGAGCATTGTATGCAGGTGGTTGGTAAGCTGGTTGTTGGTAGACTTGATTGTTACGTTGAGGCGGTTGTTGCTGCTTGTGAGGTGGGATGTATGGTTGTCGAGGTTGTTGTTGTTGTTGAGGAGGACGGTTAAGGTTTTGTTGTGGGTTTGGGTTGGTAGGAGGAAAGCCAGGTGGTGAAATATAGTTGTTGCTGCGATAGCTAAGCAAGTTACGGTCACCTTGAGGTTTAGCTTGATAAGCAGGTTGAGGATAGGGGCCATATGCCGCATTCACATTCTCAGCAGGGTAGTCTTGGGTGGCGGTACAAGTTGTGTAAGAATGAGGACCACCGCATATCTCACAAGGTTGGCTGACATCATTTACTTGGGCATGTTTGGCGTTGTTGCTGACAGTGTGGGTGACAAGCGATTCAAGAAGCGTAGTGATTTTGTCTAATCGCTTGTCGCTGTCATTAGTGCTAGCACTAGCAACATTGGTCCGAACACTCTTGGTTTGCACACGAGATTTATTCTCAATGATATCCCAAGCAGCATTGGAAGTCTTAGCCAATAGATTACCCCCTGAGGCACTGTTCAGTGAATCTTGGTCACTCATGCTTAAACCATTGTAAAAAGTATTGATTTGATGTACTTTGGTAAAACCATGTTGTGGGCATTTTCTTAAAAGATCTTTAAAACGGTCCCAAGATTCACTGAACGACTCATCGTACTTTTGTTCAAAGTTTATAATCTCATTCCGCAAAGCGGTAGTACGAGAGGGTGGAAAAAAGTAATTGATAAACTTTGTTTCCAAATCCGTCCACGAGAGAATACTCTGTGGCGGTTCCTTAGCAAGCCAATGCCGGGCTTGTCCCTCTAAAGAAAAGGGAAAAAGTTGTAACCTTATAACTTCTTGTGGAACTCCATTGAACTTGACCGTGTTGGTGAGTTGTAGAAATCTCTTGATGTGGTCGTGTGGATCATCAATGGTGCGTCCCAAGAATGGTTGAGCAGAGACCATCTGGATAAAGCATGACTTGAGCTCGAAATTGTTGGCGGCAATTGGAGGTATGACAATTGGGTCCGTGTTGCCATCGACATGAGCTTGCAGCAATTCAATCATTGGGCGATTATCCGGAAGGGGCTCATGGTTGTTGTTATTGTTCATGTTGTTGAAAGGCGGGTTGTTGTTGTTATTATTGTTTTGAGGTGGTATACCAGCCATGTCTAAGTTATCGAGAGGCTCGGGCTCTTGATATGACGTGGATCGAGTGCGCATACACCTGCAAAAGAACGAACAAAGAAAAACAAAGCAAAAATATTTTTGGTTTTTATGTTTTTTAATTAATTTTTTTTGTATTTTTGAAAATTTTATATTTTTTTAGTGTTTTTGAAAGTTTTTATGAAAAAGTAACGTTCACGGGGAACGGATCCCAAAATCCAAGTTCTCACAAAAAACTTTTGATCTTAACGAGAAGAGCCGGCAGCGGCGCCATTTGATACAAGCTTTTTAGTGTAGTGAAAAAGTTCGTTTTCTCGGAATCCTCTCGAATTGATCTAAGTTAAAAGTAGAATGATTTGTTCTTGGTAACAAAAAGTGGATTTGGTTTTCTATTCTAAATAAATGCAGTAAATAAAGATTTGAGCCAGAAACAGTAAATCAAAAGCAATTAAATGATAAAGCTGTAAAGATCCTTACTGAAAACGAGTGCTATTCGGAATAAATGGAAAAGATGCTCTATGCGGAATAACTATTATGCGGAATAATAAAGTCTGCTCGGAATAATAAGACTATTCGGAATAAAAAACCCTATTCGGAAAAATAACCTTATGCGAAAAATCAGCTTATGCGGAAAAACAGTGCTTATTCGGAAAGTTCCTCCATTCGGAAAGCAATGTCCTATTCGGAATAAATTCTTACGCGGAATAAAAGTCCTATGCGGAAAAGGAATGCTATGCGGAAAGATCAGCTATGCGGAATATATAAAATATTCCGAGTAAAGGAAATGTAAACACCCCTATTCGGAATATCCAAAATTCCGAATAAGGGAGATATAAACTTGTCTGTTCGGAAAGTTGGTCTTGTTCGGAATAATCTGGGCAGCGAAGAACAGTAACAGCAGACACCAAACGATTTTCAATCCAAACACCAAAATACTCAAAAAGGTTTTACCAAATTAAACACAAATCATTTAAATACCTTAAGTAATAAATCCCACCAATAAAAACACTAAATCAACAACTTTTAAAAATCAAACTTGAATCAAATAAGAAACTTAAAAACTTGCAATAAAAATGGAGATGAACAAGATGAATGAAAAGATGGAATTGATAGATTAATGGAAGAGTAACAAGGTTAATGATTAAGGATTACAAGATTGAAAGAAAAAGATGAAAATCACCAAACACCCTAATGGTGTTTGTGATGAACCGAACCTAAGAACTGGAAAAAGGAAAAATGAAGCTAACTCCCTAATTGTGTGAAGGAAAAGTCTATTTATAGTCCTAGTGGTTGGTTGGTGAGTGGGCTTTCTCCCTTTCTTCTTGTCTTCTCGTCTTTTCAGAAAAGTTGACGTTTTCGATTCTGATTCGGGATTTGTCGTCGATTAAATTCAACTCGTCTTTTAATTTCTTCGTTAAATAGACTTGAGTTTCTTCGACTTATGAAAATCTTCCGTCTTTAGTCCTTTTCTTCGATAAATCTTCGAATAGGCCCAGTGACTTCAAATCTTTTTGCATCTCTTGGACAATAGACTTTATCTTGAGTCTTTTTCCTTGATAAAACCCGTGCAATCCCATGTTTTCTTTAATATTTATCCGGTTAGCTCTGAAAACACAATAAACACAAAAACCACGCATAATTCCAAACAAATGATATTAAATACGTGTTTTGGTCTCGTTTTAGCCCGAATTAAGTGGTAAAAGGATGGGTGTTTACACACCTATCATATCCTTAACGTGTTTAAGTCAAGTTTTGCTAGGCTTTTATTTAGGGAGCTATAAAACGCGAAAGTCTTAACTCTCATGGGTTAAGAACAAGAACTTTTCGCAAGTTCCTATAATTGATCCTAGAGAGTCGTTTATCAAGGGAACTTTAAAATGCGATTTCTAAACTTGAAAAAGTCTAAGAATTTGCAAGATCCTATAGGCGACTCGAAAACCCAAAATTTTGATTTAATAGGCTAAGTATCCACGACTCTCATTCCTTGAGATTTTAAACTGTGGAGAACGAGAGATGACAGAGCCAATTATAAGTTCGGTATTCTTTCGTGAATTTATGTGAGTTAATTATAAGCCTATTCTCCCATCGCTTGCTAATAAATTTATCTGCTAATAAATAAGGTTGTACGATTTGAAAAGTTACTTAGCTTCTAGCCCCAGATCGTTTAAAAGTTGCTCGGTATGGATTAGAGTTCATAGCCAAGGCATAACTTATTGAAGCGGGACGCGAAGATTGGAGAGTCCGAAAAGGCCCTAACAAGGCATGAGGGCTATGTTTTGTTGCTAAAGATCCAAAGTGATGTGAAGAATCATTTATCGAAAATCAATATGAAGGATCGAGACACACGACGTAAAGCAAAACTCCCCAAAAGTCATGGAGAAGTGTATCCGAAAAGACCCTAACAAGGTATGAGGATAAATAGATCCAAGTCATAAAAGGAGGCGGATCGTTGTATATCAAAGTCCAAAATAAAGATTGGAGAAAAATGAAGAAGTCGTGGTCCAAGTATGAATCTCTCAAAACTTCAAGTGAAGAAATTCCATTATGAAGAGAAGACCATTATTTCATGAACGTCTCTCAAGGTTTGAAGTATGAAGTCGCTGCCAAATATCGGTCCGAGAAAGGTCTCAAATCGCGAAACGGGTTATGCCAAGATATGAACTTTATGAGGTCCCGAGAAGCAGTTTTAAAAGATTTGGTCCTTTAGCTAACTATTGATAAAATCGTTCACTTTATTTTCAGACTTAATAACTACCGAAATAAGTCAAACAATGCATCTTCGTGATCATTCAAGACAACAATAAAGTATAAGAGATACCCCTAGGAATAAGGGAGTCTAAGTGAGTAATTGGCCCACATGAATTCATGATAGTTTACTAACTTATAATAACAATGATCTCGTTTTTAAGCTTGGTTTGGAGAAAGTGAAAAATTGAGGATGATGATTATTCATAACATTTTCAAAACCCAAGGTATGCTTTCGATTTCTTTATTTTGTATATCTTTAATTTTCTATTTCTTTAATAAAGGCCAACGTGGATTGATTATGATGAAAAGTGTAATCTTGCTTTGTAACTAATGCATTGCATGAGGACATTGCAATGGTCAAGTGTAGGGGATTTGATAGGTGTGTAAACACCCATCTTTTCTACCACTTAATTACAATAATAACCAGACCAATACGTGTATTTTATGTCTTTTATGTCGGAATTATGCGTGGTTTGTGTTTTTGTTGTGATTTAGGATGAAAAGGTGAAAAGTGGAGAAAACACGGACATTCACGGGCATTTACGGACTTTTATTGAAGAAAAGGATGAAAGACGAAGTCAAGAAGTCAAGAGTGCAAAAAGAACGGAAGTCCACGACCAATTCTGAAGATTTATCGAAGAAAAAGTCAAAAGACGGAAGTTTATCAAAAGCCGAAGAATTCAAGTCTATTTTATTGAAGAATTTAAAGACGAGTTCGAAGAAATCCCGAAGCCAAAAGTCCCTTAAGTCCAAGTTTAAAGAAGATTAGAAGAAAAGGACTAATGACGCAATTAATGAAGAATTAAGAAAAAGGGGCTTAATCTTGCAATTAACAAGAAATGAAGGAGGGGAGGAAGCTTCCTTAATCCTCCCCTATAAATAGATTAGGATTGTTCACTTTTCATTGTTGTTGGCTAAGTGTGACAATTAGCTCTTCCACCATTTAAATTCCTTGTCATTTAATTTCTTGTCAAATTTAAATACCTTGTCTTGCACCTTAAATTCATTTAATTTCAAGTAAGTTTTCATTTAATTATTGTAAATCTTTACTTTATCTTGTCAAATCTCTTATCTACCTTTCTTAATCTTTGATTTATGTGTTCATGTTTATGTTCATGTTCATGCTTTTATTTTGATCCAAGTGGTTTTTGATTATTGTGGTAAAAGTTGTTTGATTTCGTGTTTTTAACTGTTTGTTGATGTTTATTTGTTGATTCGTTACTGTTTAGATTAATCCGTGTGTTTGATTTTGATTAATTTGTGATTATTTCTGCTGTTACTGTATCTCCTTGTTCTTCGGGAGTGTTTGCTTTGTTTCTGATCTTTCCAGGAAAAATTCCGAACCAAGAAGGAGGGAAGTGCTCATTCGGAACTTCCAAAGTTCCGAATCAAGGTTTCATCCAGAAGATTGTTAACTCAACAAAACTTCCGAGCCAAACTTATTCATCCGGAACTTTCAAAGTTCCGGACGAAGTGAAAACTTCCGAGTCAAAAGTATTCGTTCGGAACTCCAAAGTTCCGAACCAAGGGTTTCATCCAGAACTTCTCAAAAGTTCCGAATCAACTCAAAGTTCCGAATCAAGGGGGCAAGTTCCGAATCAAGGCTTTTCATTCGGAAGTCATAAACTTCCGGACCAAGCTTCATTCGGAACTTAAAAGTTCCGAATAAAGTTCCGGATCAAGGGTCAGCTTCCGACTCAAGAGGTGTTCATTCGGAAGTTCTAAACTTCCGAATCAAGGGGTGACCAAATACTTCCGAATCAAGGCAAGATTTAGAGTTCCGAATCAGTAAAGTTCCGAACGAAGGATTGTTTTGGATAAGTGACATATTCAGATCAATTTGTTCCGGATCAAGGATTTTGGTAATATTCCAAGTGAAGAAGAATCATTTCAACTGAAGGTGACATTTAGGACGAGTGATTATTCTAAACGAAGGTTTATTCCGAATGAGCTGTATTCAGGTTCTTATTAGCTTTTGTCTTTGATTTTATTTTCAAGCTTAATTTTTCCCGCCTTTATTTTAATTGCACTTTAAGATTATTTGCCTTAGTTTTATTTAGATTTGCCTTAGTTTTAGTTGCGTTTTAAATAGATTTAAGTTTACGTTATTTACTTTAGTGCCCCTTTAATTTCAGTCACGTTTTTAAATACTTGCACTTTTATTTTAATTAGACTTAGATTTACTTTAAGAGCACCTTTTCTTTAATTGTTTTGCACCTTTTATTTTAAACACTACAACGACACATCTTTGTTCCACCAAAAACAATAGAGTCACATAGAGAGCCTAGATCAATTCGATTAGACCAGAACAACGAACTTTAATATTTTTATACGGGGTGTCAAAAGCCTTGTATTAAATGGCGCCGCTGCCGGCTCTTTTCGTTAAGATCAACAGTTTTCTGTGAGAGACACGTTGCTTTTTGGGATCCGCTCACTTGTGAACGTTATTTTTCTTGCCTAAAAAATTTAAAAAATCATAAAAAAATTAAAACTTGATAAAAAACCATAAAAATTAAAAATCTCAAAAATCCAAAAATATTTTAGCTTTATTGTGTATATATATTGTCTTTGTGTTTGGTTTCTTTTTCTTTTGCATTTTCAGGTGTATGCGTACTAGATCTTCTAATTATCAAGAGCCCGAGCCTCAAGAAGATTTAGATATGGCAGGTGTTAACAACAACAACATTCCACCGAACCTCAATAATAATAATAACAACAATGCTCTTCCACAGCCCGATCTTCGGACCATGGAGGAACTTTGTCAACCAACCATGTTTGGACGAGGAGGACCGATTGCGCCGATGCAAATCAACGCTCCTGAGTTTTCGTTGAAGCACCACATGATTCAGCAAGTACAAACAAACCCTTTTAGAGGATTGCCTGATGATGATGCCAACAAACACCTCGACAAGTTCATTACAATCACCCAAAGCATGAAGTTGCCTGGGGCCACAATGGATGTTCTCCGCCTACAACTCTTCCCACATACTTTATCGCATCATGCCGAGAAATGGTTTGATCGTCTCCCGAAGAATTCTATTCACACTTGGGATGACATGACTCAACGCTTTCTATCGCGCTACTTTCCACCATCCATGGTCACAAGCCTTCGCAATCAGATCAGCGGTTTCATGCAAGATCCCGATGAATCTCTTTTTGACGCTTGGGAGAGATATAATGTCTTGATCGATAGATGTCCAAACCACAACATGCTCCCTGTGACCTTAATCGATACTTTCTACAACGGATTGACTTTTCGAGATCGTGATACGATCAATGCAGCCGCCGGTGGCACATTCATGAAAAGGAGACCCGAGGAGTGTAGAGAGTTAATTGAGAACATGACTACTCATCACAAGAACTGGGATTCCTCTGCTTCTTCTAGGAACAACCCGAGAGTCATATTTTCTTCTACCTCAACAAACCCTGAGATGACCGAACTCACCCGCATGATGGCTGAAATGAGCAAAAGTATTACGCTTCTCGCTTCAAACCAACAACAACAACAAGTTAAAGCGGTTGCTAATCCTTGTGAAACATGTGGCGGTCCTCACTCATACACCGATTGTCCTTCGACACAAGGAAATCCGGAAAATGTGTATGCTGCTTACGGTAATTATTCACCGGAAAATTACCAAGCTAGACAACAAGGGGATAGAAATCTGCTGAGCTACCGTTCCAACAACTACCTTTCACCCGGTTTTTCTCCTCAAAACCAAAATCCCGCCAACAACTACAATAGAAGCAACCAAATCCCACCTCGTGCTTCTAACCCTTATCAACCACCCACCCAACAACACCCACCCATTAATCCCGATGTTGACACCATCATGAGAACTCAAGGTGAGTAAATCAAGAATCTACAGAGCCAAATAATCAATTTGAAAGGAGATATCTTGAAGCAAGGTAATGACATCAGAACCGAGGTTCGTGATAATCTTCAATCCTCCTTCATTACTCAAACAACTAAATTAAAGAATCTGTTGGCTAGTTTCTTGCCCGAAGCTTAACCTTCTTCTTCTTCGGGTTCTCTACCTTCAAACACCGTCACTAATCCGCGAGCTAATGTGAGTGCTATAACTACGCGTAGTGGAATTACCATTGTCGATCCACCTATCCCACCACCATCATCTACACCTCCTCCACCACCATCTATCCCTACTCCTCCTACACCTAGTAGTAGTGCACCATTACCGTCTCCGCCTCGTAATGACGATGTATATCGGAAGGACCCTTCAACATCACAACCTTTACCAACCACACCTTCACCGTCTCCCTATCAACCCAGAATCCCATACCCTTCTCGCATAGGCAAGACCAACGAGCTAACCAAGAATGACTGTCAAGTATCAAAATATGTGGATATGCTATCTAAAATGACCATCAACGTTAGCCTTGTTGAAGCACTTTGCCACATGCCGAAATTTGTCAAAGCATTCAAGGAATTGCTTAGCAAGAAGGAGAAGCTGATTGAACTCGCCAACACACGCTTAAATGAAAACTGCTCTGCAGTTCTTCTTAGAGAACTTCCGGAAAAGCTTGGAGATCCCGGTCGTTTTGTGTTGCCTTGCGTGTTCAACAAAACTGAAGAATTTACTGCCCTTGCTGATCTCGGGGCTAGTATTAATTTGATGCCACTGAGTGTTTGGAAAACACTATCATTACCCGACCTCATTCCAACAAAGATGACTCTCGAACTTGCAAATCGCACTCTCGCTTACCCCGTTGGTATAGCCTAAGACGTGTTTATCAAAGTTGGCACATTTACTTTCCCGGTCGATTTTGTCGTAGTTGATTATGAAATGGACCCTCGTATTCCTTTAATAATTGGTCGGCCATTCTTGAGAACCGGACGAGCTTTAGTAGATGTGGCCGAAGGTGAGTTAATCTTACGAGTCGGGGATGATTCAAAAGTTTTTAAAATGGGGAAGCTTACAGGCAAAGCCTTTGGAGGACGAGAATCAGTGAATATGATTAATGTGCTCGATGACTTTACCGTCTACGACAATCCTCTATTCGACTCTTGCATTGATAATCCACTCTTTGACGATGATGTGGATGATTCTCGTTCCACTTTGGACGCTTCTCCCTTTTATGCTTCTTCACCGGTCTTTGATGCTTATGATGATGATGATTCTAGCTCAGATTCGGATGATTTTGATTGTACTTCTGAGTATCCCGAGCTGCCCACTTTCGATGATTTTGATGAGGCTGATACTCTCTCGAGCGATTCTTCACATGATGAAGATCCTCCGCCATCACTCAATCCTACTTTGGACGATTATTCATTTGAGGAAGATTTCTCTGAATTTCTCAACACTTACTTCTCTCATGAGAGTGATGCTCCTTCTTTGGACTTTGAAGATTATCGCCTTGATCCTACTTTGGATTTGAAGAGCATTCTGTCCAAGGAAAAGAAACCGGTCGACACCGAAATCCGTTGCACTTATGATTTGACACCTCTTTGTCCCACTTCTGAGGACGAGGTTGTGCTTCTTTGCGGATCTTCTTCACACTCGGCTGAGCCTGAGTGCTATTTTCCCCTAAAGGAAAAGGTGTTCGACCCCGGTATTGAAGTCTTTAAGCCATCTCAGTATCCACCTGATGAAATAAAAGGAAAAATCTTTGGAACTATTGAAGACATGCTTGCACCGCACCATACTTGCTTCCACCATGCTCCATCGCTGCTTAAGAGAACCTTGCCACTTCTCTTTTGGCTTGCCTTGTTCGCCTTAAGCTCGTTCTTATTGATGGATGAAAACTATGTCTTTGATCCTGGTGGATATGTTTCATGCTTTTTCCGTTGATGATCAAGGTCGAGTCAGGCTCACGACTCGGTTAACAAAAATCAAGCGCTTCTTGGGAGGCAACCCATGCATCTATCATTTCGCTTTCTTTATCATAAGTGTAGGGGAGACCCGTTGGTTTGTTTTCCTCTCCTCACTTCTTAATCAGGGATTCGAGCTTCAATGATCTACTCTTGATGATTCTTGACGACCCGTGATTCCGTGTTCCATTATCTCGGTTCTATCCTAAACTCTTTTCGATTCACTATTTTATATATTTTTTCTCAATATTAAAATAGGAATCTCTTTAGTTGTCTTTTTCTTAGCGAGATTTAAACAACGTGCACAATGTTTATAGGCTTCCAACTAACTTTTTGTAAATCCTATTGTTTTAATAAAGTGATGGTTATAATAAAAATAATATAATAATAATTATTATTATTACAATAAAAATAATTTTATTAATAATAAAACTAGTGTCTAGACTCTCATCTAACTTTATATAAATTTTTATAATAATAATAATTATTATTACAATAAAAAAATTAAATAATAATAATAATAATTATTATTATTACTAATAAAAAATTATTTTTAATAAATATTAATAAAATAGTTATTATTATCTTATTAAAATATTAATATAATAAAATTAATAAAATAATAATTATTATATTATAAAAATATTAATATAAATATATTAATAAAATAGTTATTAGAATTTATATATTAAATAAAAAGAAAATAGACAAATAAGTTACTAAAGTTTGATCAAATGTTCACCTAAGTTACTATAGTTTTTTTTGTTACAAATCAGTTACTAATGTATATGGGTTTGTTGAATGGGTTATTGAACTTTTGAAAACCATTCAACCGCGTTACTCCCAGGACTTGTTACCAGTTGCTAGCCCGTTTCCATTGCCACGTTGGATTTATGTGGGGCCCACCCACTAAAAATTGTACCATTAGTTATTTTTTATATAAAATCCCAACTACACATTCATTCTTCCCCAAAATTAAAACACTGTCTTCTCCTAAAATTAGGGTTTATAAACCTAATCCAAAAAAACAATGTCCAATTCGATTCTTTGTAGCTGTGGGAAAGTGGCACGATGTCGTACTTCCTAGACACAACATAACCTAGGTAGAAGATTTCTAGGCTACCTAAATTACATGGATCCTATGTTGAATTGTAATTTCTTTAGGTGGGTGGATTTGCAATTACCAAATCATTGGTATAAAGGTTTGATGTACCAGAACCATGTTAATTTGGTCGAAGCTCAACAAACGATATCTCAATTGAACAATGAAAGGGCAAGGATGCGTTTCTACAACAGGGTGTTGATGATTGTGGTTGTTGTGATGTTTGTTCTTAGTTTTATGTAATGTTTTGTGCTTTTCAAGTGTTTTAATGTTAGATGATGTTGTCTGTTCTCTTGTAATGTTTTGTGCTTTTCAAGTGTTGTAATGTTAGATGATGTTGTCTGTTCTCTTGTAATGTATTGTGCTTCTCAAGTGTTGTAATGTTATGAAGTAATGGAATGAAATTTCTAGCTTAACTGATCATAACTAAAATGCAAGATCCATTCATACAAAAGCTGCAAGTGTTATAATTGGTTTACAGTTACCAAGTATCTAACTTGCATCATCATACTACATCTTAGTTACCATGTTCTAACAGTTAACAATGGTTGATATACAAAAATGCCATACATTTGGCTTGCCATTTTTAGTGGTTCTAAACTAAAAGCTACTCAATAGAGATAACATCTTCTTCTGTCAATCCAGGACCTTCTTCTTGTTTCTTGTTATAATTCTTTAGCATCAACCTTTGTGAAGTCCTTCTCTCCAATGTTTCTTCATCATGCATGATTGAATCTTCATCATGAGATGGCATTGGTTGTGATGCAGGTAATGTTGTAATTTCAGATGCTTCAGTCTGCTGAGCATGAAGTCTTACATCTTCAGGTGTGATTCCAACTGGCCATGCTGGTCTAGGAAGACCTATCCTATTCTGATGCATTTAAAAAACCATAATATTAGTGAAATGTTTATAACAAACAAAAAAGAGATTGACATAGAAGTTATATCTCTTACTCCTAGAATTGGTTCTCCATCAACTAGATCCCATGAAACACCAAATCCAATTGGCCCCTTTCCTTTTCCCCTGTGTCTAATCACATTTCCATTGATTGTAGACTTAGTTGGAGACTTTGTTACACCACTTCTAATCTTGAATCCTGACTTAGTTACCCTAACACCTTTAGTTGTTGGGCTTGTACTCATTTCAAAACCTACACTAGGTATGGATGACTGATTACAAGTAGGTGTCCTACCACTTCTAGAACCCATTCCACTCCTACCACCTCAAAAACCACTTCTTTTCCTACCACCTCTTGACCACTTGGAGTCCTACCACCTCTTAAACCACTTCCATTCCTACCACCTCTTGAACCATTTCCACTAGCAGATCCTTCACCTACACCAGATGTTTCACCTACACCAGTGCTTTCACCTACACCAGATCCCTCACCCTTTGTAGGACAACTCCTTTGATTATGTCCACTAGCCCGACATAACTTACAGTGATTAATCTGACCCTTTCTACTAACCCTTGATCTGTTACCATCATACTCAGATGCATCTACCTTTCTTATGTGGGGGTCTTCCTGGCATTCTTCTCTTTATTGGAGGTAATGGCTTTTGATAAAGTTGTTGAAGGCCATTGATCCATTCCATTCATAGGCTGAATGTAATGGCTGTATGCAGCAACAAACCTATCTTTCTTGTACCAATAAAAAATATATTCCTCGGGTGTTTTGTGTAGGAAGTATATAACTGCTAATACATGCTGGCATGGAATACCAGTCAATTGCCAACCCCTACAACTACATGTTCTTAACCCCTCATATACCTTAAATCCTTCATACCCATTTCTCACTTCAAACATGGTTTGTCCACTAGCTACAACTTTCCAGTTCCTAACATAAGAGATAAAGGTTAACGGTTATCTTACTTCCAACCTATGTAACTGATAAGACAACATCAATAGATTAAGGTTAACAGTTAACTTACTTGTGATGTTCCTTTTGTAATCTCTAACTTCTTCTTTATGTTAGGACATATCACCTCAGCCCATTTAGCATGTTTCTCCCTCATCTTCTGCATTCTTTCCATCAAACCAATCCTTATATCTTCAAGCATGTGGATTATTGGTTTCCTTCTAGCTTAAACAATAAGTGAGTTGAAACACTCACTTATTCCATTCTCAACTGCATCACAAGCAGTATCTGTTGTAAAGAAAGCTCTACTCCAGCTTTTAGGATTTCTTTGCATGAGACGATGTTAGCCCTATATTTTATATAGTCGAACAAGAAGGTAATAGGTCATCTTAGTCATTAAAGGTCTTGTTTAGTAATAGGTTAGTCGGGTTAACCGGGCTTGGACCTTAAGCTAATATTGTTTAAGGTAGGGGCTTTATGCCCAAGAAAGGCCAAGCTCGGCCCAAGAAACAAGCCCATGAGCCCACCAAGCTCATGGGTATATAAACCTTCTTCCATGTGTGGAAGAGGGTGTTAGTTCATTTACTTTCTCTCTAGTAAAGTTTAAACCTTCCACCATCTCTCTAGTTTCTCTCTCTAACTTTCTTTTCTTTATCTCTCTAGAATCTTGTGTTATGGATTGATTTGAGATTAACATTTGGTATCAAGAGCCTATAGTGGATAGGTGATTGAAGATTTGTGGTTTGTTTTTTTATTGATTTCGTGTCTATTTTGATCCAATAACCCACGTTCCAATTTTATTTTTTGTGTTTTTGGAATCTCCTACATAGTTGTGGTAGGGATTTGGGTGCTTTGGATTGGTCAAAATCACGAATATCTAAGCAAAAATCTCATCTTTCTTCAAGTATCTTGAAACAGTGAGTTTATTGCGAAATCTGGGCTTTAAGCATCTTCGCAATATTTGAGGGTTTCTAATATTGCGAAATAAGCTATTTTGCAATAATAAGGTTTTGCATGTTGCGAATAGTCACTTTTTATGATATTGCGAAGTCTCCTGTTTTTGGTATTGCGAAGAGTTGGATTTTTAACATTGCAAAGTTTGCAATTTGAGTTATTGCGAAGATTGGAATTTGAGTTATTGCGAAGTTTGGGATTCTCAGTTATTGCGAAGATTGTAATTTGAGTTATTGTGAAGAGTGTAATTCCAGTATTGCGAAGTTTGAAAGTATCAATTATTGCGATGATTGCACTTGTATCATTGCGAAGATTGGATTTTTGAATTATTGCGAAGACTGGTACTTTGAGGATATTGCGAAATCTTCTGATATAGGACATTGCGAGATCTGAGTCAATTCCATTATTGCGAATTCCTTGATACAAGATTATTGCGAGATCATAACTTTGCTAAATTTTGTTCGAGTACTTTTTAAACTTAGCCACTATCTAGACTAGTCCCAAAATATAGTTTACCGAAAAGAGTTAAAATTTTAGGTCAAGTAAAATCAAATTTTTTTATACTAGTTTTTGGCTATTTCTAACTCAATTTCAAAATTTGGTGATACAAAATTTTTCGGTCTATCTTTTTGTCGGACTGAAAAATTTATTGTCGGACTGAAGATTCTTGGAACGCTACGAAATTTTAATCACACCTCATCACAACAAATCTACTAAGATCCGTAAACCATTCACAAGAATTTACCATGTCAAACAACAACAACATTGCGAATGCTAATCAAGTTCGTTTGGAACAAGGTGGCAACGGTAATCCACCTGTGCTGACAGTCGGTTGCTACGTTCAGTGGAGATCTCGTTTTCTTAGATTTCTCAACACTAAGGAGAACCGAACCGCTCTTTGTCATTGCCTTGAGAATGCACCTCCAGTTTTTGAATTCAGACCCATTACCACACAAGTAGAGGATGGTACTTCGTCAACTACACGAGCTATAGAGAATTTTGACACATGTCATGTTGAGAAAAAAAACTCCTCCAAGCTGAAGCTGATGCTGTTAACTACATACTCACTGGAATTGATAACGATATCTATTCCATGGTTGATGCATGTCCTAATTCTATGGAAATGTGGAATGCAATTCAACGATTGAAGCAAGGTGAATATCAATGTTCAAGATCTCGAGACTAATCTACTTTGGGAGTTTAGAAAATTCACATCCGAAGATGGTGAATCCGTTGACTCATATTACTCGAGATTCTACAAAATGATTAATGAGCTTGTCAAAAATCAGTGCACCGTGCTTATCAAGTTACCATACTCAAATGTCCTAGAGCATACATGCTTATCAACTAAGGTTTTTATTTAGAAAGACTTTTCTGATTGCATCCAGCTTGCCCACAACCTAAAAAGGACATAATTGTCCTTTGAACATTTAGCTACAACTCTCATCTTGTTGTTTACAACATAATAAAGCTTGAAACCATTAGCCAAAACATATAATGCCAAAGCCCTTTTCAATTGATCAGGGCCCTCAAACCTTTCCCCTAAATGTGATCGCATATGCTTCCATTTCACACTTAGGTCATGGATTGGCCAGTAGTCACCTATCATAACATGTTCATCTACCCAAGTTATATTGGTATCATCAAAATCATCTTTTGGCAAACCATAAAAAAACATTAGTCAAAAAATTCTCATCAAACATCTTACTAGTTTTTTTCCTAGGTTCGGGGTCTTTTTTTTGTCCTAAGAGCTAATACCTCATCATCACCATCAAACAAATAGTCAATTAATGCAGTGTCACTCTCTTCCTCACTAAAATAACCATACAGATTCTCATCCTCCTCTAAATCACTTGCATTATCCTCATTTCTTCCTATATCAGGCTAATTAGTAGTTTAATTTAGATGAAACTCTTAATGGGAAGCATATACATCTACTACATGATCATTCTTAACAGCACATTCTACAAAACTAGCATAATAAATATCATTTTTTAAGGGTTTCAATCCTAATTCTAGTTCTAAATCAGGCACAGAACAAAAACTTCTTTGAACTACTAAATTTTGTTTCCAAATGAGCTTTAGAAACATTAAAAGATTCAAGTTCACAATTGGGTTATCCGAAAGGATTTCATAATCATAAGATAGTGGATCTCTTATAAAAAATCCTCCACGATGATACTTTATTAAGAAGGAGGATCCAGATGCCATCTGTGATCATATAAAACACAAAAACAGTTAATTTAATATAAACCTTAATTTTTATAAACCTTAATTATAATTATCGATTAAACAATGACCATCAACAAAGATTAATAATAATTAAAAACCAACACATACTTTTTTTTGGGTAGATGAACCCTAATCAAATATTTAATTAAGGTGTTTGATGATTTTGAGAGATTGATTATTGAGCTGTTTTGGGAAAATCTTTTTTTTTAGGAAAATGAAAGTCAAAGTGTGTGAGGATTGAGGGAAATATTATTAAACGATTTATATAATACGAAATTAATATTATATGTCACATATGCTTTTCACCCGTAACAAAAGTTTGCCAAGGTTAATGTAACATATATAACAGGTAACCCATACATTAGTAACGGATTGGTAACAAAAAAACTATAGTAAATTAGGTGAACATTTGATCAAACTTTAGTAACTTATTTGTTTATTTTCTCTTAAATAAATAAGCAATTATTTATTAATATAATAATTATCAAAAACTAATTATTAAAAAAAGTTACAATTAAAAAAAAAAATAACTAATATTATTATTTAAATATATTAAATATTTTATTAATATAATTATTATTTATTTATTTTATTAAATATTATTAATTATTATTAATAAAATTATTAAATATTATAACAATAATTTTATTAAAATAAAAAATAATTTTATTAAATAATATTTTTTATTATTATAGTATTATTAAATATTATAATAATAATGTTATTATTTATCATAATGTTATTATTACAATATTATTAAATATTATAAAACTTATACTGATAATATTGTTAAATATTATAATAATAATTTTACTAAATAATTTATTAAAATAAAAAATTTATTTTATTATTTATTATTAATAATAATATAATAATAATTTTATTATTATATATTATTAATTTATTCAAAATTTTAATTATTTAATTATTATTATATATTATTATTATTATTATTATATTTTTATTTTTATTATTAATATTTTAATTTTATTTATATTTTATTACTATTTATTAGTATTATTTTTAATTTCTATTATTTTAAGTTAAAAAAAATTGAATTACATTTGTAACTAATCAAACAAAATGATAGAATATATTAATTACAATTCCAACACATTACAATTACAACACACTATATCTTTTTCAATTACAATTTTTTCAAATTACAATTCCTTTCACCGATTACAATTCTCTTCAAAATACACTGTGAACCAAACGCACATAAACGTAATCTTGGAAAGGTATTCTTGGATATGTCTCAAGTTCGAGTCTCACTGGTGGATGGTTCGAGTCTCACTGGTGGATGGGCTCGAACCATTAACTACAAACTCATTGTTAAAAGACAAACAAAATATTGCATTGCAACACCTTTATTTGATATGAGCTCGAACCACTTACTAATAACTCGCTGTTAAAAAAATATAGGCGCGAGATCATCAAGATGGATGCGCATTCGTCCCTCAAAATAGTATCCGTTATGCCATATAATTTCAAAACACTCACACGGGCTGTTGTTTCAAAAGATTCAAGTACAGACTGATCTAGACCACCAGATGGTTAAACCTGGCCGGGCCATTGTTAAACCGGTTCCAAACCGCCATATGGTTTTTGTGAAACCGTAGGATAAGAAACAAGTTCAGAGTTCTACGGATACAAAAACACTAGAATTGTAATAACGATTTCTACACAACTTATATTATAACTTAGCAAACATGGTAACCGTGGTTTTTTCTATCTCATACTTCGGCATATACCGCACTTGTCCACAAAGTTACCATTGTCTTACTATTGTTCAAACATACAACTTATTTTGACCGATAAATAGTAAAAATATACTGAGGAAATTACATGGACATCAATAATCGTAATCTCCAGTGCATTGGTATAGAAAATGAGTTTCATAAAACAAATCCACCAATTCCACAGAGCTAGAGCTTGCTAGAAGGTGCAGCTCTAGTGATTTTTTCTACTACCCGAGAAAGCTGCTTGACTTCATCCTTAGCCATATGGCGTGGACGGCTTAACCACAGTCCATTATCAACAATAAGGGTCGTCCCATTCACATAATTACCTTGATATCAAGCGAGCATGGATGTTAGTTATCTATACTACTTTATAGAGCATTTGGGACCTTCCTAAAATAGAAAGGCGAAAAATTCAGACTTTTTTAACTACTAAATAAAGCAAGTTGTTGATATTTTCATCAACATTATATACTATAACCTTCTTCAAACAACTTTTGTAACAAACTTTTGTAACAACCTTTTAAAATAACATTTTTTCTTTTAAATTGAAAAATCTTTTTATTTATTATTTTTATAATATAATTTCACTATATTTTTTAAAATTTTGTGCTTTTTAATTCGATATCCATTTTGATATATTTTTATTAATTTTTAGTCTTTTTCAATTTTAGTGGGTTTTTTAATTCGATTTTTTATAACTTTACAATGAGTAAGAGATTAATATTTGTTAGTCTCAAAATTCGTTATTAGGTACTCGTCGGCGCATTGCGCGGGTACCATTCTAGTATAATTAAATAACAGAATAAAATTTAGCATACTAGTGGGAATGTACAAGTAAAAGATAAAAGCGCAAACCAGCATTTGACGCAAGATAGAGGGCGGCAAAGGCAATATCTGATTTCTCCCCAAGTTTATAAAGAGGCGCAACATTTTTAATTCTGTTGGATTTGATCTCATCAGGACCAAGTTTCCTCATGCCAGGAGTGTCATTGATCGGTCCAGGTGCAATCCCATTGACCCGGATTTCGTAATCAGTACCCCATTCGAGGGCCAGATTTCTTGTAAGAGAATCAACAGCTGCCTAAATAGGTACATACATTCATTCAATCATTCATATAAGTATAGAAAATTCTAACAGGGAAGGTATAAGATATTATAGTATACCTTAGCAGCGGAAACATGAATCTGGTACCATGCGGCAGTGTAGTGGAGAGTGGCACTAATGTTGATTATAAGTCCACCAGTGTCGTCAGTTTTACCAGGTCCTCCTTTCTTAAGATAGTTTATTGCAGTGTGGCACATGGTAAACGTCCCAACTGCGTCTATGTCCAACACTGTACTAGCCCAACATTAAAATTTATTTGCTTAAACCGATGTTTTAAAACCCGTCTTTTTAATCGACTCGGTTTAGTAGCCGGGTCACCGGTTCAACCGCCGGGTCAAACCCGTTCTATACGTGTAAATCTTTTTCAATATATTTGAAATGCAGTGTTGTATATCTCATAGTTATCCTTGCATTCAATTGAACCAATGAAAGATATGAGTCTTTACTGATTAGCTTTAGTTTCTAGCTTATATATCTATATAGTTTTTGCAAACCAAGTTGTAATAAGACGATATTAGTTTGCGTTTTTAGTTAGCTTTAACTCTATTTTAAGTTTTAACTAACATTAGTCATCGCCATGTCAATTTGTTGATTAAACTTAGAAAGGTCAAGGAAGAAAAAAAAGGTTTTTGTTACATTTTAAAAATAAAGTCATGACTCGGTTGGGTTTATAAAATCCGTCGACCCGGGCCAACAAAAAACAAACAAACAAAAATCCAGTCACATCACATCTGGCCTGGTCTCCGAGCTGGTTCACAGGTAAACCCGGGTTTTAAAACATTGGTTTGAAGATATGACTATTTTATTTAAACACGAAGTGAGTGATAGGGTGTGTTTGGCAAA
The DNA here is from genome assembly GCA_025667525.1 of Glebionis coronaria. Classification (NCBI taxonomy): domain Eukaryota; kingdom Viridiplantae; phylum Streptophyta; class Magnoliopsida; order Asterales; family Asteraceae; genus Glebionis; species Glebionis coronaria. The sequence goes on from CM046880.1 coordinate 609,269,202, forward strand.
AAAACGTTTGAGAGCATTTAGCGTTATAAAAGCGCTCGTTTCTCAATGCTCTTTGAATAAGCATTTAGCATTACGTCATTTTACAAATCAGTATTATAGCTACATCTACTCTATCAAATTTAACTGATACGGGCTACTGCCAGTGGCGGACGCAGGATATTGGGTAGTGGCGGACGCAGGATATTGGGTAGTGGGGGGCAAAATTTTTTTTTGACAATAGCAAGGTAAAAAAATTAAAATCCGAATAAAAAATCGAGTATTTTAACTTAAAAATGGAAGATTTCACGTTTTTAGAGTGTTAAATGTCGAAATTCAATATGTGAGTGGGGGGCAATTTGCGTTTTTAGTGGGGGGCATTCAAAAAAAAGTCGAAAAATTACACTGTAATCTCGTCTTTTTGATCGAGCTATGGGGGGCGACGCCACCCCATACCCAATACATGCATCCGCCCCTGGCTACTGCTTGCTTACTTACTGCAACCGCTAACTACTAGCGCTATTAAACAAACACATCCTATATATAATAAGAAAGGAAAAGAGAATATGCCTGTGCGAAAGCCGTTAGGAGAAAGGTCTTCGGGGGAAACAAGGAAATTGCCGGCAGCAGCGTTGACTAAGATATCGAGTTTGCCGAAATGTCGAAAAGTGGATTCGACAACTCGTTTGGCATCCTCTTGGTTCCTCACATCACCAGCAAAACCAACAGCCTATAACATAATCCACATATATTCATTTCATTTCAGTTCAATAAACATAAAAAAGCCAACATCTGAGTTGGTCAGGGGCTATGGCCCCACGCGAGAGGTCTCGAGTTCGAGTCTCATCTAAAAAAATATAAATAAGAAAGGAAGAATAGTGTGTAAATATGGAAAGAAAGATACCGGGATGCCTTTGGAGATGAGGGAGTCAACGGCGGAGTCAACGACGGACTTGCGACGGCCCATGATGGCGATGGAAGCACCATGGAGGCCGAACTGAGTAGAAATCTCGAAGCCGATGCCGGAATGACCTCCGGTGAGAAGGGCCACCTTTCCTTTCAATATGGATTCCTTAAATGGTGAAGACGATGAAGATGATGACATTTTTTTTATTTTTTGTTTGTTTTTCAATATTGATTTGATTCCTCAAACTCTAAACCCAAACCAAACCAAACCTAACACTAGACAATTTATATAAAAAAACATAGTCAACTACAGTACATAGTATAAAATACTTGTGGAGGAGATTCTTTTTACCAACATTTCCATAAACAGACAAAACTTATCCTTATATTTTAGGAAGGTTTATGTTAATAATACCCTGACCAAAAAAGTACAATTTGAAATACTTTGTTTTCAGTTTTTGTTTGTATTTTTTTTACAGTTTACACAGTTTTTTTTCGTATTTTTTACACAGTTTTACAGCGGATCAGGCTGCTATAAAAGCCGCCTCGTGCAAAGTGACTAAACACGAGAAAGCATGTGTTGAAAATCAACACGTGTTTATTCCTTTCGCGTTTGATACATTTGATTTCCTTGCACCTGAGGCGGTGGAGCTACTTACGAGAATACAACGTGTTATGAATAGTAATGTTTTCACTCCTAAATACACAAACGTTGTATTTAATAGACTTGGTTTTACTATACAAAAAGAGCTAGTGGCGTAGCTTGTTGCCCGTTTGTCTTCTCCTAATATGTAAATTATAATTTTTAAAATAAAGACTATGTGAACATTTTTTATTTCGTATTTTCCGTTTTATTATTTATAAGAAAAACAAAATTAAAAAAAAAAGTAAAGAATATCAGAATCCATTTAGAAGGGTACCAATAACCACCTATTTAGAAAATAATTTACACACTAGTAAAACTCATTAGAACACCCACACTATAATAAGAAAAAAACATACAAATCCCTCCTTCTCGTTGTTATTTTCGTCATTACTACTATTTAGCTTGTATCAAAATATTATCCAATTTCTTAAATAAGAATTAAATTAATTAGTTTTTCAGTTTTACACATATCATTAATATCTTATAAAGAAACTATTAATATTATCAAAATGTATGTTTGTCTTTTTAACAAAAAATATATACATTTATTGAATCTATTATAAAACAAAAAAGAATTGCTAAAGACCAATTAAAATGGGACGGAAGGAGTATAAAATACATTACAACTCTATAATACATAATGTTAATGTCTCAATTAATTTTATAAGTGTGTAAATCAATTTCTTTATATTTAGTTGGATAACAATTTTTTTTTCATTTCTTATTTTTTTTAAAAGAAACTAAAAATTTTGTTATCTTCACGAAACATTTGAAAATTCAAAAGATGCGTTTAATTAAAAAAAGGGTTTTGCTAATGACAGCACTTAGGGTCGTGGTTAAGAGGAATGAATTTATTACAATGTTATCAATGAATCATTATGATTGGAAGTCAATTCCGAAAAACATGGAAACAGTCCTAAAAACGAGGAAACATTCCTAAATATTTGATTTTGATTGGTTGATTTTATTTCTTACACTCAATTGTAATAAAAATATCTCTTTTAAAACCCTAAGAGCTGTTATTAGCAAAAAATATGTGTTTTTGTTTTTCAATTTGCAATACTAGAAAAAATGTTCAGATGTTTCTGTTTTTTCTATCTTTATTTTTTATATTTTATAGTATTATAATATATATTGCTCCCACAGCAAAGAGAAAGAATGATGACATGTATATTATTTTGGTTCGTTGGATCATGTTACAACACAATCACAACCGCATAAAATAAGAATTTTATTGGTTGCCGTCATTCATTAACCTAAATGTGTGGATATGCATTGGCTAAAAACAAACTTGTTAGCCCTATATTTTATATAGTCGAACAAGAATGTAATAGGTCATCTTAGTCGTTAAAAGGTCTTGTATTGTAATAGGTTAGTCGGGAAAACCGGCCTTGGACTTTAAGCTAATATTGTCTAAGTTAGGGGCGTAAGCCCAAGACTAAGCCAAGCCCGGCCCAAGTCACAAACCCACGGCCCATGGAAAGCCCATTGGTTCGTGGGGTATATAACCCTCTTTCACATGTGAAAGAGGGTGTTGGTTCATTTCATTAAACACATAGTTTTAGTGTAAACCTTCCACTTCTCTCTCTACTTTCTCTTTCTACTTTTCTTCTCTTTCTCTCTCTAAGAATCTTGTGTTATGGATTGATTAGGAATAACATTTGGTATCAGAGCCTATAGTGGATAGGTGATTGAAGATTCGTGTGTGGTGTTCTTGAATTTTCGTGGCCTTTTTGATCTTCATCTCACGTCCAAAACTTCTTTTTTGTGTTTTTTATAGTCTTTTCTTGATACAAATCATCTACATACTAGTATTAGTGATTTGGGTATCTTGGTTTTGGCTAAAACACAAATCTTTTGGATCAAAAGTTGCGAAATTTCTTCTTTTTCTTCATTCCGAAATTCAAGCAACTGTTACCATCGGAAAGTACAAGTGAAAAGTGGGCTTCCATCGCAATAACCATCACCATCGGAAAGGGTTTTGGTTCTACATTGCGATACGTGGATTTCATTACTTATTCCGATCTGGACATTCCGATCGTACTTTGCGATCTGGGATTCCGACAGGTATAAGGAAGTTTTTTAAGTCGTTACTCTATCCAAATTGTCTCAGCCACATTCCGATCTGACATTGCGACAGCATATTGCGATCTGAACATTCCGACAGCATATTGCGATCTGAACATTCTGACAGCATATTGCGATCTGGACATTGCGACAGAACATTGCGATAGAATATTCCGATCTGAACATTCCGATGGACATTCCGATGGATATTTTGTTTGAGTAATTTTTAGATATAGCCACTATCTAGACTAGTTTCGGAACATAGTTTGCACGAAGATTAAAAAAAAAAAAATAAAAAAAAAAAAAAAAAAAAAAAGAGTTTTTTGGCGGGAAAACTCAAGAAAAATTTATTTTTTCCTAGACCATTTTTAGGCCATTTAAGCTTCAATTTCAAATTTTGGCGAAGCGAAAAATTTTTCGACCAAAAATTCGAATTTTCGGACCAAAATTCAAATTTTTAGGCCAATTTTAGGTTTTATTTTGGTCAAAAATTTTCACTTTTCAAATTTTTTCCCTACTAGTTTTTGGCTATTTCTAACCCGATTTCAAAATTTGGTGATTCAAAATTTTTTCGGCTTACCGTTTTGTCGGACTGAGGAATTTATTGTCGGACTGAAAATTTTTTTGAATTTTCGGAATTTCAACCACAATCAAATCACAACACATCCACTAAGATCCGTAATCCATACACATCATATCCTCTTCGAGACATCCGTTCAATGGACATCTTCGTGGATTCAACACCAACAACGTCCATGACTGAGATGAATAAAGAGAAGATACAGAATCCAGAGGTTCAGACAAATACTGAGACTCCAATCAGTAAACCTTCTAACAAGGATTCTACCACCAAAATCGTTCATGCAATCAAATACAAGATGTCTAAATCAAAAGAAAGATGCATGGAACACATAAAGTTGCTTCAGTCACACCTTCAGGTTCTTTCAAGAGAAGACCTAAAAGGCACTCGTCTTGAAATTGGATTCAAACGGGTATTCTTTCTACTATTTGGTCAAGATGTTGAGACATTCTTCAAAACGTTGCTATTTAATATGGACCATCTTCAACTTGAACTTAACAAAGATGATCTTCACGAGACTCTATCAATGGACATCCTTTTATCTCTCAACCTTCAGTTCCAGCAATTCATTGACTCAAGTGGCTTATCCAAAAACGATCGAGAGTTCACAAGCACATACTTTACCAAATATACTCTCGTAGATCTTCAAGCGTTCAAAGAGACACTTCTTCAACACATGCGTAATATACAGAAGTCAGTTGCTGAAAGAACACGCCATCAAAGGCAATTAGAAAGGAGGGTGAATCAAAGACTGATGCAGACGAAAGAGAGCACTGTCGATAAAGATCAAGCATTGGATGCTTCTTCGGTTGATACAGAAAGCAGCAGGTCAGAATCAGAAACTCATCATACCAGCACAAGCTCAGGGAAAGATACAGAAGTGGTTATTACAGCTATCAGACCCACATGTGACAATGAGCCAATGGCTGAGGTACCATTAAATACTGATTCTAAGACTCACGAGCTCGAAACTCTCTTAGCTCAAACGACAAAAGATTTTGAGGATGCCAAACTCGAATTTTCAAAGAAAAATGACAAATTTGAAGCTTATTTTGAAAAACTTGAAAAAGCAAATGTTGTTCTTGAACAAAAATTGGATCGTAAGATTCAAGATTTCAACGCGGAAAAAGAACATTTTGTGAAACAAATAAATTTGTTAGAATCAAAGTTGGCTTCTCAAAATCCAAGTCCTCCGCCTACTTCATTAACTGAATTATCTGTGCAACCTATCGACACTGTAGAAAGTAATGATACGAATGCTGATAACGCTATATTTGATAATATGAACATTAAGTTAGAACAACGTGTTGCTCAATTACTTCTACAAAATGAGCAATTAAAGGCTCAGATTCAGGAAAAGGTTTTTGCACTGACAGCGGTGAAAAACGAATTAAGGAAGATAAAAGGAAATAGTGTGGATACTAAGTTACCAAAACAGTCAGTCTTGGGGAAACCTCCTTCTCAATCATTTAGAAATCGCTCAGTTGCTAGACAACCGAATGCGTTTAAATGTGAACGACTCAAAATGTCGAATCCGAGGTTTGCATCCCAAGTTGACATGCGTAGCAAGTTGCCTAAACCAGTCACTCCACAATCTAGACCGACCTTAAGACAAACTGCTTCTTCAAAACCCGATCACATGAATGCTTCAAGCAACTTTAGATCTAGCTCCAAGAACATGCCTAGGCGTAGTTCAAATGACACGGGTCATAAAAGCTATCTAGAGGATGCTAACAACAAGACACAAGCAAAAGATAGGACCAAACCACAACCTAGGAGCGTTGTTCACACATCTAGGAATTCTAGACCCTTCTATGATGTGCACAATTCTGCCAACCCTAGGAACTCTAGAGCCTTCTCAGATGCTAAGCACTTTGTTTGCACGAAATGTACCAAATGCGTGTTTAATGCCATTCATGATGATTGTATAACGAAAGTCCTGAACAAGGTGAACCAAAAAGCTAGAGCACCTCAAAGACGGAAGTTATTCTCCAAATAAGTCTTCCGCTGTTCATGAGAAAACTATGTCTCCTAGACCTTGTCTTAGGTGGATACCAACGGGTAGAACCTTTAAAACAATTGGTCTTAGGTGGGTTCCTACTGGCAAGATATTTCCCTCTAGCTCGAAAAAGGTTCAAGGTGAACCCCAACACGGTTCTCACAAAGATATCACTAACCCACAAGCAAGCATACAAACTACTGATAAAAGTGCAGGTATTAAAATAAAGGTTCAACAAGAACACAAAGGTTTTCCATATTCATACCGTTCAACAAAAGACACTCTCAGAGTTTGGTTGCTGAAGAAGCAGATATCAGAGAAATACGTGTCTCAAGGGTTTCACAAGTAAGATTGATAATGACTTACAGTCACATTTCAGGCTGTAACTCGAACGTCAAAGAAAGGGAACTTTATCTCTTCAACGGTAAGTTACCCTCAAAACGAGAAATTCGATTTTCTCGGACACGAGCTTACCGTAAAACTATTCGAAAGTTTTATGCTCGTGTATATGACTTCTAGGCACATCACAGCTTAGAACTCGGACCTCAACTAAGGAAAGTTTATCTCGGACGATAACTTATCCTTCTCAACGAGAAATTCATCTTTCTCGGTCATGAGCTTCTCATAAAAACATTCAAAGTTTTTAAGTTCATGAAAACGATTTCTAAGTAAATGTCAGCTTAGAACTCGAACTTCAGCTTAAGGAAAGTTTATCACGGATGATAACTTATCCTTCACAACGGGAAATTTATTTTTCTCGGTCATGAGCTAGTCACAAAACAATCAAAGTTTTGAGCTCATGAAAAACGGACCCGAAAGGGGAGTGTACGTTTCAGTGCGCTTTCCCTAATCAATAGAAGAGAAGTCTTCTATCCTGATTATTTTAAAACCGTTGAACACAATTTTTCAAGAATTTCTCAAAAGGTTTTTCTAAATCTTTCAAAATTGTGTGTTCAACACTCCCTTCCTCATAATAGGTTTTTATATCTAAAAATGTCATATGTTATTTTGATCAATTTTTGAGGGGGAGCGTTTTAAAATCAAGCCTTTAATGTTGTTGGGTACATCTCTAAAATTGTCATATTTTATGTATCCAACACATTCCGAAAATGATATGAAATTGTCAAATGTAATATATTATATCGGAAAAGGCATCTCAACTCCGTACCTCAACATATTTTGTGGTGTCGTTTTTCTAAAATTTTGTCAAATTTTGTCTCAAGACACACATATATTGTTGAGGGGGAGCGTCCCGACTAAAAATGTTCCATGATTCATGCGGGCACACATGTTTCTCTCTTAATCGGTTTTCAGAAATTGTCATATTTTAATCAATTAGTATCTCTAATATGATGTTTTTATATTAGAGATAGGGGGAGAAAATGTGATTAAAATGTAATATATCGCAACATGTGATCTTAAAGACTCAAGTGCAACTCTTTCCTTCACATGCCAAACTATTTCGTATATCGATGCATGTGTGTAGGGGGAGCTTTTCGGAAATGTAAAACTTTCAAGTGTTAAAAGTTTTGATTTTTATCAAACACTTTGAATGGTTTTCAATGGTTTAATGGTTACGATCTATACCCAAAACAACCTACTATCCACGACGGAACGATGGAGCCAAAAGGTGGTTTAGGATAGGAAACTAAGTCCTATGATCCAACCAGAACCGGAGGGATCCACCCAAGGACATTCCATAGCTAGAAATAGTTGTCCTTAGGAAAGATGGAGTGGAATGAAGCTGAATGCGGATCAAGTACTTAAGTTAGCACTAGAACAATCACAACAAGGTGCTAATGATGACGTATTGGTAAGCATTGAAGGAGTTGAATATTCTATGCAACTTAGGTAGAAACCGGGTTAACACATCTTTTGAAGACAAGTGTCATGGACCCAGTGATGCGATGCACAACCCTTCCCCAGCCATTCGAGTTTCTCTCAAAAGAAACTTGTCTCATTGTCACGGAGATCAACACGTATCTATTGACTTTCTCACTCCGAGTCAGTTAATATTGAAAAGGTGGCAGTCTGCTCCAGCCTCCGATTACCAAAATGCACTTATTGAGTCTAGAGCCAAACGAGATCAATTTATCATCTCATTAGGACACAATCGAGTCCTACGCATTATCCTTGTGATATTGCCAGAACATCTGAGTGATACGATTCACAATGAAGATGGAAATCCTGCTTGAGCCAGCATCAAACAAGCTCATGGTAGGTAACTTGTGCGATTCTACACGAATCAAACTTGTGAGAACTGGAAAGCAACTAAGTTTGGATTCTTAACTGATTCAAACTTGATTCCAGGTTTCTTCGCATTATCCTTGTGATATTGCCAGAACATCTGAGTGATACGATTCACAATGAAGATGGAAATCCTGCTTGAGCCAGCATCAAACAAGCTCATGGTAGGTAACTTGTGCGATTCTACACGAATCAAACTTGTGAGAACTGGAAAGCAACTAAGTTTGGATTCTTAACTGATTCAAACTTGATTCCAGGTTTCTTCGCAAAATCCATGTGATCTTGCCAGAACATTCAGAGCGACACTCATTAGTGTTCACAGTGACGAATGGAAATCCTTCCAGTGTCAACATCAAACAGCACTGCGGTAGGTAACTCGCAAGATTCTCTATGAATCAAGCTTGTGACAAACTGGAAAGCAACAATGGTGCGATTCTTTTAGAATCAAACTTGTTCCAGGAAATCTGAATTGATGACTCTAGTCAGACGGATAATTTATCCTTATGATTCACTCTTTACGTTCGCAGTCTGCTTTGAGACGGTCGAGTAAAGAGAACTGGCTACTACCGCCGGGAAACCCTGTCAAGGAGGTTCTTAATCGAATCTACCTGATCACAGGTACGGTATTTAATACCGTTTAACGGTCTTCACCGACCGGAGGTAAAACGCTACCGAGTTAGGGTGAAATGTTCAAAGCCATTTCATCCGTGTCTATATATGTTGCTGTATATCAAGAAGGTGGCGTAGCTGTGTAACCGGATGTCGATTCAGAAGTCACAAGAGCACAAGATGGCGATAATCAAGATACCTAAGAATGTAAGAATGTAATAGGTCATCTTAGTCACAAGGAGCACAAATGAAGATCTCAAGCACTCAAAGTCTAATGACAAAGGCTCAAGATAAAGATCACGAAAGCATGAAGGAACAATGCTGTTACAAACAAGATCAAAACCAAGATACAAGACCAAAGCAGGAAGATCTCCTCTACAAGAATGTATTCACTCAATCATCTTATGCTTTTTAAGCTTTTTAAGATGACCGATACATTGGGGGAGATTGTTAGCCCTATATTTTATATAGTCGAACAAGAATGTAATAGGTCATCTTAGTCGTTAAAAGGTCTTGTATTGTAATAGGTTAGTCGAGAAAACCGGGCTTGGACTTTAAGCTAATATTGTCTAAGTTAGGGGCGTAAGCCCAAGACTAAGCCAAGCCCGGCCCAAGTCACAAACCCACGGCCCATGGAAAGCCCATTGGTTCGTGGGGTATATAAACCTCTTTCACATGTGAAAGAGGGTGTTGGTTCATTTCATTAAACACATAGTTTTAGTGTAAACCTTCCACTTCTCTCTCTACTTTCTCTTTCTACTTTTCTTCTCTTTCTCTCTCTAAGAATCTTGTGTTATGGATTGATTAGGAATAACAAAACTCTTCTACAATTATGGAAATGTATATGGTAAAATAACGCATAATTCATTGTCTCCTACTTTTGGGAATAGATGCTAAAATAACGCATAATTCAAGGTCACCCACTTTACCTAATTTACTATATAAGATGAGTAGTCAATTTCATCTTTAGCCTACAAAACACATAGTGAGTAGTTTATATTTATGGCAAATGTTCAGGTTATTGTTGCACCTTTTTTAAGTTATTTTTACATATACAAACATGCTTAGGTTTTTTTCAAATCATGCATTTAATCTTCTACTTTTGATCAGGATATGTTGCTGAAATTATCCATGCAAATGTTTGCAAACAACCACAACAACCAGTAATAGGTTTTATAAATCATTATTCGAAAACATCAGTAGTATTGTCACATATTATCATTTCAACAACATGTTATTACATTAACATACTTATTTTTCTACTCTTCTATCTTTTTTTAATATACTGTCACATGTTTTCATTAACTCATGCAATATCTTCTCATGTGTCGATTAATGATGATGATATCCTAGAGGCGCTGAATAAGCAAACAAATAAAAACAAATCAAAATTACTGGAAAAATCGGTTGTGTCGACTATTTAATGAAGACGAAAGCGAAGAAGATAAAGAGAATGAAGCTTACGAGTGTGTTTAGGAAGAACATAACTATTTTTAGTTTTAGAAGACATTGTTTTAATTGTGAAGCTAATTTCGGAGTAGTGTTTTTGTTTTATTTCTTTTAATTCCATCAGTTTGACCACTACTCAAAAGTATTGTCTCTTTTAGGTGTTCAATAAGGATCAGTAAATAAATTTTATCACAACTTTATAATTCATTGCTAGTTTACAAGAATGATTTTGACGAAGAAACTTTTTGATTGAGTTTCATTTAAGAAAAAATAGACCCAATATGTCCTTCATGTGTTCTGAATTCACTACACTGTTTAAGCAAGCGATCTCTAGAAGAACGTGTTGCATGAGATTTTTCATATGTGTTTACAAAAGATTATGACATATTTTAGTGTTAGTCATTGGATTCATTAAAAAATCTTTGAATTCCTGCTCATATCTACAAATAAATAAATAAGAAAATGTATCTTTACCTTTTCAACAAGATCTTCTAAACTATATACACATGGGTACATTACTTTTTTTTTTCCTATATACGACCTCTTACACCCACTTTATAATTTTATCCGTTTATACTGAACAAAATCAATGAATTCAAGTTAACTATCTCATATTTATGAGCTACTTATAATGTGTGTTTTAAAACTAAAAGATTAAATTTTGGACGATATGTTATACTAAAATTTGTGCCAAGCTTTTTACCTTATGTATTCTTTACACTTTACTCACGCACATCCATTCTTAAACATGTCTTTGATTCGCAACAAAATGTATTTGTTTGTGGGACGAGGTTGTCTAATAGAGTTGGTTCGGGTAACAAAAATATCAAAATATAGACGTACATCGCGAGATTTTAATTTTAATTGTATAGATTTAATGTTTATATATTTTAACTATATATATTTAAGCCTCTTTCTAACTAATACAAACGTTGTCAAAAAGTAGTTTATCCGGGTAACGCACGGGTATTGCACTTGTTAATATTAGAGGTGACGTTTTAAACTTATCTATACTTCTTATAAAGTAAATTGGTATCTCTCTCTTTAATAAATACAAAAATTTTAAGTAGTACAACAAATAAAGCAAAATGTACAACTTATTAATGCAAATAACAAACTAAGAATTGAGTAATACAACCTATTAATGCCTATGTACAACCACAACAATCATAAGAACTTTTATAACACATTACATTTAAAACTATCATTAAAATATAATTAATATTATAACTAAAACACTTCATTACCATAATTTATAAATAAAATAACATATTTTACAAAACAACAAATGTCACTACATCTTACTCCGTATTGTTACAAAATCAATTAATAACAACAAATATATAATTAATACACCCCATTGTCGAGAATCAGAGTCACAATCGATTCGGTTAGACAATTAGATAAAGCTACACAAACATCAAATTTTCGCTTTTTGAAATGTTGTTATCAAAAAAACGTAAAGTTAAATTATTGTTTATCGAAATTATGTTACAGGTACCCACAGTCACATTACGCGGGTAACCTGCTAGTTTAAATACAAATAAGTCATGTTTCGTCAATTTCATAATTTTAAGAGTTGCAATTAGGGGTGTAATCAAGCCAAACTTTTATCAAATAACTCGAGCTCGAGTTTGGCTCGATCAAGCCAAGCTTTTATCAAGCTCAAGCCCAAAAAATAGCTCGAAACTATATCAAGCTCAAGCTCAAGCTTTTGATAGCTCGGCTCGAGTTCTTATCAAGCTCTATCAAAAATATGTTTTTATGATGAATTTATATAAGCAAATAATTGTTAATTTGAGTATTAACCTAATTTTAAGGGCTAATTTCATAAATAAATAATATATTTTAGAACGACTTTTAACTCTGATTACATTTATATTTTAGTTCTTTGTATTTTAAATGATTCTTTATTTTTGTAAATTTAATTATTTCATTTACTCGGTACTTGGTAAAATATAATATGTGTATAAATAATTTTTGTACTCTTCTTAATACTAAACGCAACGTGTCTAGATTGTGCTCGCATTTCACGTTATCGTTAGTATTATAAATGTTAAAAGCCTGCAAGTATAATATCAAGACAAATCGTTATCGTTTTAGTACTTTTTCATTGCAACATTGTGTGATTTGTTTACGAATCGTAAAAAGGTAGATGCTCTTGGCATTAAGAAAAACAGTGGACCGGCCGGCCTAATAAACTTTACTTTAATTTTCTATATGTCCATAATCATATCTTCTTTTTTTATTTTCAACTAAACTAAGCTACGTACAATGTTTACATATAAATTAAAATATATTAATATTTTAATTTAATATACGGATATAAGAAAAAAATTCATGCTTCAGTAATTAACTAATTATAGACTAGGGCTGAGCGACATGTTCGGATCAGATCGAACTGAAAACCAAAATAGTTCAAAACCTAGACCGAGACTCGACCAAAATGATCCGTTCAAGTCCGGTCCTATTAAACATAATTGATGGGTTTTTGGTGAGATTGAACCGGATCGAAGACCGAAATTACCCCAGACCGAGAACCGAACCAAAATTGTCTGATCAAATGCTACCCTATTAGGCTATTACACATTACAACTAATAATTATATGGTTGTGATTCTACATAAAAAAATTCATTTTATATTTAGATCAATGTCTAAATAGATTTTATATCGTATGTTTAAAGTATAAGACGTATTTATTTGTATTCTAAAATTATTGAAAAAAATATAAAATTATAAATTTTAATTAATTTCATTTAATTTTTATTTAAAATTTAATAACTAAAACTTTATTAATTATCTTACTTTTTTTTAAGTTTTTGTATTTTGCAAACTTGACACTTAAATTTTTATTTCTTTTTTTCCAATTTTTAAGAAACTTTAGTCAAATAAGAAAAAAAAGTTGATTGTTAAAAAAAGAAAGTATAAATCAAGAGAATTTGTTTCCTAACAAGGTATGATTTGATTTAAAAAGATTTTGAGCTTTTAAGGAAAAAAAAGTTACTGTATTTACAACTTTTGCTTATAGGAAAACATACTTTCTAATTTGGTGCAACAATTATGTAGGTACATAATTTCTATCTAATATCGGACAAACACAAATGATCTCTCAATACTATCCATATTTCATTTACCTTCGAATTCCGAATATCGCTTTCCCGAGTACTCCTGCAATAAATGTCGATAGCAGACAACACTTGCCAACCCACATGCCCGCCTCAAGGACATTACGTCGGCCACCATCAAGTAATACGTTGGTCGGTGTAATTCTTGTCGAACATACAATAGATGTATAACAACATGCATACAACAAGTACAACAGTTTTCTCTCATACATCGTCATAAAAAATAATCGAATAAGACAGACAACAAAACCTATGCCAATTCCATCAAGCGTATAGCAGTGCCAAAATTTGGTACCCGGTATCTAGTATGTACCTTTTTCTTCTTAATGATTTGGAGGAGAGCAGGATTAGCTATGATCCCCCCTTGCCTTGTGTGCGTGCGTTTTGGTATGAGACATAACACGTAACTTGTTGGTTATTTCTGTAAAGGAAGGCCTGAGCATCGGGTTAGGCGACCAACACAACTCCATTAGCTTTTTCCATGCACCGTCACAATCCTTTGGAATTGGAGGTCTTAATGTGTTGCTAACAATCCCTCCTGCAACACACACGGATATCATTAGCCAACGATCAATACCACAGCGTACTCAAATTCATTAAAACATAGTATTACGCTTACCTATGATTGCACCATAGTGCATATTTGCATACGGCTCCTCACCGGTAAGGATTTCCCATAACACAATCCCAAAAGAGAACACGTCAACCTATGACAGAAACAAACAATATATGATTAAAAAAGGAATACTCGCTATTTAGTAGTAAGAGAAATATACATACCTTCTCGGAAACTTTACTGCTACTACCGTTGAGTAGCTCGGGAGCCATCCATGGCAGAGTTCCCCTAACCCCACCTGAAACTAAAGTGTTGCGTTTTATCTTTGATAATCCAAAATCACCTACCTGCAGCATAAACATAAACATACAGTATTAAAATATAAACATAATATGTTTTGCTAAGCATGTGTCGACTAAGAAACAAGGCGTAACCTTGCATATGGGGCGTGAAGGATCCTTCATATTGACCAACAAGTTGTCACATTTGAGATCAAAATGCACAATGTTCTTGGAATGTAAATACTCCATTCCAAAGGCTGCATCCATTGCAATTACAAGCTTTCTGCGATGATCAAGATGCCTGCAAACCGCCAAAGCAACAGATCAAGCATTTAAGGTACCAAATACATACAAGAGCTACATTAAAAAACATAGAACGCAGTTTGCCATATCAGCACAACATTGTTACACCCTAACATTACCTGTCTTTGCGTTGTAAAACATGTCTTAGTGAACCATCGACCATGAACTCTGTGACGGTAGCCATTGTCGCACCAGGTCCATCCTGTACTACACCATAAAACGCCACAACGTTTGGATGGTGAAGCTTCGACAGAATGTCAGCTTCTCTCCAGAACTCAATTGTCTGGAATCAAACATATAGATAGTCAGATATACACGATTGCTTAGTCTCATATAAGCTTAACTAACAAAAAAATACATGAATTGTTAAATGAAATAAGGTTTACTAACCAATCTCTCCTGCTCAGATGATCGGCCTGCAAAGCAGCTCTTCTTTATTCGCTTGATAGCGACATCTGTTCCCCTCCATTTTCCATGGTAAACTGTCCCAAATGTGCCAGCACCAAGCTCCCTTAATTCCTCAAGATCTTCATTCATTATGATCTGCAACAACCAACATATATTGACTTCATATTGAATTATCGATTACGCTAAGATGAATTGTCAATTGGTCGAGACATGTCATCATACCTGCAAAGAGCTTATATCAAGATCTTCTAGAGAAGGTAGCATCCCAACATTCCCTAACTCCGCCTACAATCATCATAAAGAAGTATCACATATAAGGTTAAAAAAACATGAGTTCCTCTGATTCGCAATTGACGTAACTTTACCTCATACTCTGAGTCTGGCATCCTTATGTTTTCAACCATATTAACAAACTGCATGCTTTCACTGATCTTAACTTGTGATGGATCATAATGTGATTGCAGAGATACAACAGAGTCAGAACCCGCAACAGGAGCTGCATCCTTTGCTTCATTATCAGCAAAAGTGTTTGCCGAGTCTAACTGGCTTCTTACAGAAGAATCTTCCACGCCTGGAAATCCAGATGAAAATGCAAGTTGATCCTGATCAATATGAGAAGCATCCTTGTTTGGGAAGTCATCCCTTGCCAATTTTTGGAAATACGACCAATGCTGAGGTTCATGGTTAGCTATGTTCAAGCTCATTCCAGCTCCATCTTGAGGTAGGACACCTATACCAGGCGTATCTTCAGACATCATTGCTCTTGTGAATATATCGGAGAGAAAATCACGGGGAAATCGATCATTCACATCAATGATTATATCTCCTTGCTCTGCCGGAGAATCATTTGGAGCAGAAGACTGAGCATTGAATTGCGATTTCGGCTCTGCTGGTTTATTGAACTGCGTGTCATTATCATTGACCGCTGCGATATTTGTTTCATGGCCAGACTGCTTGTTGTTGTTACCCTCATTATGATATCGAGGATTTGCACGTGATGGTTTTTTTGCTGAGATGGGAGGCAACTCATTTTGAGAAGGACGATCCTCTGAAATGAAATCTTGTGGACCAACATCAGAACGTGAATGAGTTAAGATGAACTGAGAACCAAGTGAATCATCAGACTTTGTTAGCCTGTTCAGTTCTGTCTGACCACGTGGAATTCTCTCAGAATGATAAACGCGTGGAGGAGGTACAGGAGGCTCAAGGTAGCTCAAATCAATAAGATCAGACTCTGCAACACCATAAGGCAAGTCCTCTTTAGATGCATATAAATCACTGTCTTTAGAATCACGAGTTTTTGCCCCATCATGGTGACAAGACGCATTTTCTAAATCCTGGTGCCTCTCCTCAGTCATTTTAGTATCCATTGTTTCATTTCTTAAACCGTGTTCAACCTCTTGCTTGACAGAGGTATCACCCTTAGGCAGCGACTGTAGCTGATCTACAAACCCATCATAGTTCAGTTGAACAGACGATGGATTGTCAGTTGAAGACAGAGGGAGAGGTCCATGGTGCATCTGGTTATAGTTCTCATAAGCTCCCGATGAGTTTGGCTGCATGGATTCTGGTACTGGTGATGATATGTCGGCCAAAGGTGGCATATTATTACTTATGTTCATGTCGTCAGCATTTTGTACATTCAGATTAGTTCCTGAAGAGATCCCTAGACCATGCAAACTTGACTCCCTTCTTGATCCAACGTCTAAACCGTTGACAGCAACTAAAAACTGAACATCTGAATTGCCACTAGAGTTAATCAAACCAAAATGAGTATCATCCAAGTCGCTCAAGGAAAATAGGAACATCCTAAGCTTCTTTGAGGCTTGAGCATCACCAAGTAGATTACATTCCTCCATCATATTCTGCAAATCCTCGTCACAAGAAACAGACACCAAAGCATCTAAATCCTCCCCGGGAAGCTGATACTTGATTGAACATGTTTCATTATAAAGTGCTACTGCTTTCTGCCATAATTCTCGCCAAGAAATATCTCTTCTTATACGGATAATCCGTGTATCTCCTCCAACGTATCTGAGTTTCCCATCACTTGGACGAGGTAATATTTTGCCACCAAAACTGCATAAGATCTTTATCTTCGATGAGGAATTATCCGATAAGGCATAATCACGAGTACTGTTGGTGCTGGGTACTGATGACACAGATCCAAATAGCAGACTGTTCCTTCCTCTCTCGGACCCATTATGATTGATGCCTGATAGTTCCACGTAGCCGGTGGTAAGACTAGGATTCCCTGCTGCTGGTGCTGGTGCAGAAAGGGGCATCCTAGGATTAACCCGGTCTCGCATAAATTCAAAAGCAAACTCTTCACCTGTCTGAATGGAATAATTGAGTCCCGGTGGTTTCGTCTCTGCAGGTCTTGTATTGGTATTTGAGTAGGCGTGAGATGAAGATGCTGCGGATTCATTGTTGTCGGATTGAATTGCATGGTGGTGGTATTGGGCATGATGTTTGTGGCCTCCTTTTGAAGCTTCCATTATTATTATTATTATTGTTATCTAAAGTCTAAACCTCTGTCTCAAAGTATGTAGCATCAATTTATGACTAGAAAAACACGTAAAGGGTATGAAACAGGCGCCTATGCATGAATCTGAAACCTACAAAACGCCAGATGAAAAGGTCTGCTCAAAATGACGATAACAGCGAGACTGTATTAGGTAAATAGTTTATGTGTGACTGCTGCTAGGTACATGCGCATATATATGATTAGTGAACCTTAATAATGTTAGTTAACTACATTACCAATACAGTCTATTTACAGTGACTTAGTTAACAACGTTGGTGGATTGTTTCTCTGCGCAGTCAATTGCAGTGACATAGAGATAAGTAATTAAAGGTGAATACGATGGAATGTGAATAATAAGTTGAATAAATGATTGGTAAAGATTTGTGGTGAAAACTTACAAGCTAAAGATTTAATAAATGCCAGAGAAAAAGGTGTGCTCAAAATGGCGATAATAGTGAGAGTGTATCAGGTAAAATAGTTGATGTGTGAGTCGTATAACTGTCAAAAGTGAGTGACTGTTCATCGGAACTGTTATAGTCCGAATACTCATAAGGTTGGGTCGACGCCCGTCTCCCCCCAAACTGTACTTGCAAGTTTCCCCGCAAAAAGCTCTCCACGCCTACTCTTAGAAAGAAGACTCTATTTGTTTAGTTAGTACCGACCGTAAGACCCTTTATGAGTAAGGGGAATCGAAGGCCGGGGAAAGTTGCCCCTTTTTCATGGAGATTTACCCATCACAGAGATGCATAGAGGAACAGAACGAACTTCATATATCCCTTTTCCACTCAATCCAGAAACAAGATCGGACGTTATTCCGGTTCGTCTCCATTTTAGTGAAACTCTTCCTCAAGCAAGGCAGCCGATAAGTCATCGAAGGCTTTGTGTGAATAATGTAATAGTCAGCATTACTTGTTTTCAAGTTTCCCAAGGTGATTTCATATCTTTGAAAGAAAATGATGCTATAATCTATTCAGAAATAAGGAGATCCTTCTATATCGAAATTTCAGTTTCTAAAATAATAGGAAAATTGGTGGTTTGTTTGTCTGCGCAGTCAATTACACAGCCATAGGGATAAGTAGTAATTTACGGTGAAATGCTATTAGTAAGCAATGATTTAACATTTAAGGACGGAAACAAACGGAATACAGCGGGGTGAACTAACTAATCTCATAATGATGTGAAAGATGGTATTTTGGTTTAAGTATAGTAAAGGTAATGATGAAAGTTGTTGGTTGAACAAGGGAACTTAATTATTGGGCGGTACTAGCTAATTAAGTAAGTAAGTAGTCGATAATGAAATGAAAAAAAAAAAGAGATGAAGTAAAATACATACGGGAAGGGATAATTAGGTAGCAGTAGACTGTGTATTTTACTTCATCATTACCTTTCCTGTACTAGCTAGGACAGGTAAAGGTGCATATATATGACTAGTGAACCTTAATAATGTTAGTTAACTAACAGTACCTCCTACAGTCTATTTACGGTGACTTAGTTAACAACGTTGGTGGTTTGTTTCTCTGCGCAGTCAATTACAGTGATTAACGATGATAGAATGTTAGTTAAATAACGATGGTTGTCGGTTTTAACAAATTGTGGTGAAAAGCAATTGCTATTTAAGAAGCAAAGCAACCTGCATATATGGTAGGATGCGGGAGGTTCAACTAACGAATCCCGTAAAAGAAGGTAGGTTCATTGGTGTGGTTATAAATGTAGGTTCATTGAACTAACGGACAATAGTAATCCAGTATAGTAGTTAAGGTAATGACGGGGTTCAACAAGGGAATAATGAACTTATAAATTTACATAAAGGACGGGATAATTAGGCATGATTAGCAGTAGTAATTAAGGAAACATATATATCTAAATATAGAAAGATAAGGAGTACAGTAGCTAACAAGTTTAAATGGAATTAATATATCTATCTATCTAAACAAGAAGAAGAAGAAGAAAAAAAGAAGAAGAAATGATTACCAGATTAATTTAATTTGTTTTGGGCCGACAGACAGACAGAAGCGAACACTAGTGTTGTTGTTGTTGGTCTGTAGTTGTGTTGATACTATGTAAAACCAAGTCAAAGGTTTCACAGTTCAAACTGAAACGATGATGATGATGATGATGATGCTAATGATGACGAGGTCAAACGAATTGCCCAAATTACCCCTCCTCTCTTATTTAAATCATACCACTCACTCACTTAAATCGAATGTTTTCGACCAATAACCGAACCGAACCGAACCAAATCGTAACCGAACGAACCAAATTTATTTGGTTCTGTTTTTGTTTTTGTATTTTTATTTTCGTTTGGTTGGTTCAGTTTAGTTCGGATCGACTCAAACCGACATTTATTTGGTTCGGACTAGTGAAATCGAGCTGAGTCACAACTTATATTATTATTTCTTAAGTCATGACTCCCTTCGGCAAGAGAAGGGCTATTATTATTTGATAAAGTTCTTTCTCCTTTCGGTAAGGAAAAACTATTATTGTTTAAGTTTTTGCTCCTTCCTTCGGCAAAGGAAAGAACTATTATTATTTGTTTTCTTTCTCCTTTCGAGGGAAGAACTATTATTGTCAGACATATAAAGTCGTTCGAACGTAAAAAGAAACGAGAGCACTAAAAGAGATTAAGGTGATGTTTGTTTTTTAAGAGGTTTTAAGTCTGAATCTGATTATCATGTCTGAATATTAAGAGGTGGTATAAAAATCTAAATCTGATTCAAATAAGATTGTTTGATTTTCTAAAATGTCTGAATAACAAAATTTGTCACTTTTGCTAGTATTAAATTAAAAAAATAATTTTAAATGATAAAAACATGAATTGAAGATAATTAAATAATAAAAAACGTACTTATCTTGGAAAGGAGAAAAAAAGGCAAAATGTTTAAAAGCAATCTGCTATCTATTACTCAAATTAAATAAGTGATGATATGAGCGACATGAAGAAAAGGAGAAAACATGAATAATTGAATAATTTAACAAATCTGCTACCATTGTATTTCAAATTACGAATGATACAATGAGAGAATGAAGTTTCTTTAACTAATCTTTTTTAACAGAAAAACCTAAATATAAGAGAAAATACTTTGATTCAAATTTGTTGGATACAATGACAGAGAGATGATGGATGAGGAGATTGATAAAAAGTTGAATCTATTTATCAGATTGAGGGTAGTTTATTAGGCTTTCAGACACAAACAAACATTATTTAACCTCTAACTCAAAGAGAGGTTTTCAGACTTTTTTAGCCTCTGAACACTGAAATAAAACAAAAATGCTGGATTATAAAATGTCTGACCGAATCATATAATAGAGGTCATTCAGATGTATTTTGAAAAAAACAAACATTACCTAACTATGCTTAAGATTTAAAATAAAAGGACATAAATCATCAATTATTACAAGTAGTAAGACAAACGTGTCCATGAGACATTACATCCGAAGGAAAGACACAATACATTACAAGTCCAAACATAAATAAAGAAGAGTGGTAAAATTCATAAGACTATTACACATCAAATTTCATCATTGGCGTGAGATCCGGAGGGACCTTGGTCATTAGCAGGGTCTTCAGTGGAAGTTTCGTTCGGATTATCTTCTTCTTGTGTAAGAGCTGGCTCAATCTCTTAAAGTTGGTCGACCTAAAAATAGTAATTGGAAACAATCTCCTTAACATTACCAACTTCACTAAATTAACTAAAGATAAAACTAAGTTGTTGGTTTGTTGTGTTCATACCATGAAAACCAAGTCAAATGTTCAAACTCAAAGGAAGATGATGATAAGGTCAAAATTATCCTTCTTTTATTAAACTTAGGGGCTGTTTAGTTGGTTGTTGGAAATTACAATAAGAATGGGTATTGATATAAAGTGGAATGACAATAGTTGTATTATTTTCATAACTATTTTTTAGTTTGATTTGTAAGAGACGAGAAAAAAAGAAAATATAACAAGAAAAAATAAAATAGCAACATATCGGTTGAAAAAAAAAATTATTTTGTCATAATCATCTTCATCTATTCCTTAAAAGAACACATATCATTTTTATTTTTAAACTTTACAAAAAAAAAAAAAAAATCTTCATTCTTACCAATTATGAATGATGAATCAACATCCATTTTTATTCATCAAAAATATTGTTTTGTAAAAATCATCGCATCATTTTTGAACAAGATAAAGGGGTAATAAAACTAAAAAGTTTTCATATGTAAATTTGATTTGTTCTAACAGAGTTGAGATCAACATATACCTTCTTTTTAGCATAGACCATATCAACTAATCACATTTATTGAAATTAACTTTCCACCTTTTTCTTAAAAATTAAATAACTCACAAACGGTAAATCGTCAAGTGACAAAAAATACACCATTACAACGAAAATTAAATCATCTTTCTATCGAGGGGCACATGTATATACTTTCGACGAACTTTTTTTTCGACTTTTTTTCTTAAGTCACGTTTGAGATAATCATATATGATTCGTCACGAAACATATATGATTCGTCTCGAAACATATATGATTCGTCACGAATCATATATGATTCGTGATATGAATCATATATGATTTTCTGAAAATCATATATGTTTCGTGACGAATCATATATGATTCTCTCAGACGTGACTTAAGAAAAAAAGTCGAAAAAAAAGTTTGTCGAAAGTATATACATGTGCCCCTCGTTTGAAAGATGATTTAATTCTGGTCACGATGGTATGTTTCGTTTTGCGTAACGGTTAACGGTTTGTGAGATATTGAATTTTTAAAAAATATATTTTTGTTGTTAGATGAAAAAAAATGGGTGATTATAATTGGTTGATTGAGTCTATGCTAAAGAAAGGATCTATGTAGAACTTTTTCCTGTTCTAACATCAATGAAAAATACTAGTAATACAGTGGAAGAAAGCAAGAAAAAACCATGTTTTTAAAAAATTATGGTGAAGAAGATGGCTTTTTCAGCTTGAATGGGTCAAAGCCAAAAATATGATTAATAGAAGGAACCCACAACAATACTTTCATAAATAGTGAATTTTTTATATATGAAATTGTAACTAAAAAAGGGGAAATGCTGAATTTATGTAACATTTTTATTAAAATTAACTAATGTACGCAAGATACTTTTTTTATTTCATATCTACGCAACATACTTTCAAATAATTACTAATATACGCAATATTGAGCAAAATGTGACTTTTATGATCGGTTACCAATGAGAAAAGTTATAGTTTGATCCTTTGGTATACGTGGACTTTCCCCGTTAGTCCTTTGACATTTTTTTCGTTAAAAACTTAGTAATGATATTTTAACTTTAATACACACATTTTTATCAACGACTTTATACACACTTTTTTATACGTGCAATTATATACACGTTTTTATACGCGAGAAAATCTGAACTTTGACCGACGATTTTAGCGTCAAAACTGATCCCGTAGACTCCGAAAATATCGCGCTAAGTCAATGTATACGTTCTCTACAACTTTCATGTTTTACGTTTTTCATGAAAAAGATATTTAGATGGTCGAAACCTCGAATTAAAACTATGACAACAATACTAGTATTTTCAGTAATTAAGTAAATTCGGATTTCGACGATCTCGTTTAGTGCTAAAAACTTACTTTTAAATCTCTAAACCTATCAGTGACTAAATATAGACAGTCTATATATAAAATATTATTAAATAAAGTTTAAAACTTATAACGATAGTAGTATGATAAAAAATGGAAAATTAAAAAGCGCATAACATGCGTCTAAAAATGTGTATCGAAGTGTGTGTATACAAAC
Organism: Glebionis coronaria; assembly: GCA_025667525.1. Classification (NCBI taxonomy): domain Eukaryota; kingdom Viridiplantae; phylum Streptophyta; class Magnoliopsida; order Asterales; family Asteraceae; genus Glebionis; species Glebionis coronaria. The sequence goes on from CM046880.1 coordinate 609,292,653, forward strand.
GTGTATAAAAAGGAGTGTATAAAAAAGTATATAAAACTGTGTGTACACACACGTTTTTATACAACTTTTATACACACAATTTTATAAAAAAAATTTACGCTTTTTAATACACACAATTTTATACACACGTTTTTATACAATTTTTATATACGTTTGTATACACACACTTCGATACACATTTTTAGACACATGTTCTGTGTTTGAGTTTAATCTTAAACGAGAATTTTTTCGAACAATTTTTTTTCACAGGTTTTTTTTTAGATACGTAATGGAATCGATCTGGTGCACTTATCAAATTTTCTATTTTTATCATACTACTATTTTTATAAGTTTTACACTTTGTTTTATAATATTTTACGTATAAAATGTCTATATTTAGTCATTGATAGGTTTAGAGATTTCAAAGTAAGTATTTAGCACTAACCGAGACCGTCGAAATTTGGATTTAGTTAATTACCGAAAATATAAGTATTGATGTCATAGTTTTAAATCGGGGTTTCGACCATCTAAATGTCTTTTTCATGAAAAACATAAAATATGAAAGTTGTAGAGAACGTATACATTTACTTAACGTGAGTTTTTCGGAGTTTACGGGATAAGTTTTGACGTTGAAATCGTCTGTCAAAGTTCAGAATTTCTCGTGTATAAAACATGTATATATTAACACGTATAAAAAGTCAAAGGACTAACGGTGGAAGTCCACGCAAACCAAAGGACTAAACTATAACTTTTCTAAGTGGTAACCGGTCAAACAAGTCACATTTTAGTCAATATTGCATAGATTAGTAAGTATTTGAAAGTATGTTGCGTAGATCTGGAATAAAAAAAATATCTTACGTATATTAGTTAATTTGAATAAATACATTACATAAATTCAGTCTTTCCCCACCAAACAAATACAGTGATTATGATAGTGATAGTTTGATTCCAAAATTGGTGAAACAAACGTTTCCTTATATGTTATTCAATTATTGTCCATTTTAAGCCCCTCATAATCACACCAGTCACCACCCCTTTCATCTGTCACTAAGATCGAGGATTTTCAACCCAAAATCAACCGATCCGATCGTAACCGAACGAACCAAATTTATTCGGTTTGGTTTTTGTTTTTGTATTTTTATTTTGGTTTGGTTGGTTCAGTTTAGTTTGAATCTGCTCAAACAAACACTTATTTGGTTCGAACTAGTGGAATCGAGCTGAGTCGAACCAACCGGACTTTATTAGGTTCAGTTTTGGTTTCGATAGTATATATATCTATTCAGTTCTCGTTTGAGAAATTTCTTTAATTCGGTTTTAGGTTTGAGTCGATTTTTGTCGATTCAGGTCCAATTATTCTTTCTTTTTCGTCTTAAAATTGGTCCATGCATATTTGACAATGACTTCATGGTCTTCTTTAGAAATCGATAGTTAGCAGTGAGCAAATTAATGTATATATGAGCGTGCGTCGAGACGGAATCATGACACAATTGGAACTCGATGAATTTTAGGAAAATTATACTCCAACCGTCCCAAATTTATATTCCCCTATATCATTTTGGGATGTCTCAAAATTATAGTCCTCTTTCAAAAATAAATGTAAGTAACGTAACAAGTTTATCATATTACACCTATTTGTATTCGAAATTACAAAATATATAAAAAGTTTTAAAATTGCATAATAGTAAGAGTGTTATTTTATAGAAAAATAAGAGAGAGAATACAGTAATAATGATATTTTCTAAAACAATGTCATTTTTGTCAGGAGGACAATTTATTTGAGACGTAAGGAGTACCAAATAAGGAATACAATTTATTGGGATAAGATACGTTTAGGAAAAAATAAAACTTTTTACAAAAGTTAACAAACGTCGCATGAGACACTCTTTATTTTCGTTTATTAAGAAAATGAGTTGTTTATATTCGTTTATTAAGAAATTAGACGAACCTTATATGAACATAAACAATCGAACATAAATAAACGTAAAAAAATATAAAAAAAATTGATAAAATTAAGCATACTCTTTGTTATTTTGTTTAAACATGCCAATTTTAAAGTATACAATTAAAAGATATGATGTACGAAATAAATAAACAAACAAACATAAACGAACGCATAATCGAATAATATGATCTTGAGAGATTATTATCAATATATTAAATAAGAGTGCTGATAGATAGACCTAATAAGAAGACTTAAAAATAGATCTAAGTTTGTGTGTCGCTTTGTGATCAATGAAATGCAGGGGTCCGCGTTTCATATTTTCTTTTTCTTCATCTCAGCCTTTCATTCGGAAACGTGTCTTAATCATGTTATTAGGCTTATTTTTAGGCATACGAATTAGATTCATTTATCATTTTTCATTAGTAAATAATTAGTTTATTTACTTCCCTTTTATCCTATTCTCTTACGGAATAAGTTATGTATTACTATTATATAATTTATTAGGCAGAAATATATGATAGTAATGGTTTATTATGGTTTCTTAGTTTCTTGTTAATTAAGAGAGTTTATTCGACATCTCAAACGTCGATTACTCTATCTTTATTATTCTTTATTATCCTAATCGATCTGTTTCATATCATCGAACATTCACGAACATAAACGAACGAACATGACTTTTGTTCATGTTCATTCATTTAAATAAACAAACATAAAATAATATTCATGTTCGTTCATTTAATAAATAAACGAATATAAACAAACCTTTTACCGAACAATTCATTATATGTTCACTTATCTATCAATTTAACTTCATGCATTAGATTACTAAATACATGACAAATTAGTTTAAACAACATTTTAACATATGACCTCATGTTTCATATGGGTTCTTTCTGGAAGTGGTGTTTCATTTCATATGGTGTTGTAAGCTAAAACAACAGTTAGTGCATACCCTACCAATTTATTTATACAAAATAATTGACTGCTTTGATTGAGCAAATGGATAGAGAAAGAGAATTTGAAAAAGAAAACAACATTATCATAGACTAATCATTTATAGTTTTATAATAAGTCTAACCAGAAATGTGTGCTTAATAAAGGATGGGGTATGTATTGGGGTTGGTTGGTAAGTCATAATAAGTGGTGCTTATTCTCATAAAGTCATAAAGCTTGTGCTGATTGTTCACATTCTTTGACTCAGCTTCTCATCATCATTTCATACAATATTTCTGCTTTTGGTATTTCTTCTTTTAAAAGTTACAAGTTAGAACTAAATGGGCTGCATTTCCTCCAAGCCATCGACTCGTGAGCAGCAGCCGCAGAACCATGTTGATGTGATCAATCATGCTCCTTCCATGACCAAACGTACGGTTATTGATGATGCATTGGAACTGATTGCACCATCAAAAAATGATATAATCACTCTTCCTCCCAACAATAGCAAACGTACAGTTGACGTGATTGAACGGTGTGCCAGCTTCCATACTGTCAAGGAATATGATGAGTTGCTTCAAAAGATTAGCAGCCACACCAATGATGATGATGAGTTGCTAAAAGTTCCAGTTCCAGACAGTTCAGACAGTTCAGATAGTTCAGATTCAGCGTGTAAGACAGATAGCAGCGACAATGAAACAGGAGACAAAACGGGGAATATGGAGTTTCAGACAGTGGCTAGTCTAAGGCAATGGCTTGAGTCTTCTAGTAATAAAGGTGGAGGAGGTATATATGCAGCCAATGATTATCCAAATCCTAAAACTAGTTTTGCATTCTATCAAGATAATACGAGTAATAAGAATACTGCTACGTCTCTGCAAGTGCAGAATTCAGCTTCGGTTGAGACTAACAAGCAACATGACGATGAAAGCATTGAAGAGCTGGTGGCTGCTTTTGACAAGTATATGCAACAATTGCAGATTGATGAGGACAGCATTCTCAAACAGATCAGCAACACAGAATGTGCATGTTAGCCGTACATCGTTTAGTGAATACAGTATGAATACAGCATATATACAGCATATTTTATTTGCCATGGACTCTTTGATCGTCCCCGTTTTTCCTTTTTGTTATATATTCATCGGAACATGATTACCATGACTGCTTCATAAGACTCATATTCATCAATGTATCTCAATCATATTTTCATGGTCAAACTATATAATTTAAAGCCACACAACAAAGTATGCCGAATTAGGAGTAAATCGAGAATGGTCAAACGAGTAGCAGACAAGAAAGTAAGATGGTCTCATTATGGCTTTTTCAATGGCAAAATCTTAATTTGCCTTAATTAAGACTTGTAGTCCTTGTAGATATTTCATAGTAACGGGTCAAAATGGTATTTCGGGTCAGGCGGATTTGGGCTTGGGGCAAAACTGGTGCTCTATATAATTCCTTCATCCTTGGTCATTGCCAATTGACAGAAAGAGACTTAACTACCTGTAAGAAGTGGCATGAGCCAATGATACACAAGAATGAGCACCTGCAGACCAACACAAACAGCATATAATACTACAATAAGGAACACGGCGCGGCTGTCTCGGTTGTTTCCCGAGCATCAAGTGTATCTGTGGCGTCTCGTGGCGACCTAGCCACTGCCGACACTGTGTCTGGCAACCCCACAAACATGAAAAAAGTTGTACAAACCATGTTGAAAGTCTTCCCAAAACACTATTAGTGTGGCATTCCTAGGCTGGCCGGGCACGACTGTTTTATCTCCTCAACCATGTTGAAAGTCTTCCCAAAACACTATTTAAAAATTTTGATTAAGAAATTTTATGAAAACACACAAAGATATATATATCAAATTTGTGAAAACAAAAACTTAAATAAGGAGGATGATATTAATAAAACATTAGTCATTAAATTTTAAATAAATTAGATGGACTCAAGTGTAAACTTATAATTTTTCATATTTTTAGTAACTTTATAAAATAAACAAAATATCCCTTAAACTTAATATCTTCTAGACTTTATATTTTAAAAATACAACATATATGTTATATTAAAAAATCAACAAATCACATAATTATATATATTCAAATAAAAACACAAATTATTGGTTAATTCTATTATGACACTTAACAAAGTCAAGCAATGCAATTTACGTAAATTATTATTAACGTGTATATAAATATCAAAATGAATGCAGGACCTCTAATAGTTGTGTGAGATGAAAAAATAGACCAGATTTTACATACTACAACAAAATATTTTTCAAGGTCGTTAATGTTACTAAACACACAATGTCTAGAAAAATAATAGCTAACATTTCAGTTAAACAAAGTCAAATCCTTTATGCAACACATATTTATACAAAATATCAATTAATACTATCACATAATGAAAATTTATGTAAAACTCGGGAGTCCATGAATTTATAAGTCGTGTAGGTGTAAAGTTGATGTAAATGGTTTGTTGATTGATAATTAAGAGATAAATATTTAGAATAAAAATATCAATAATAAAAAAAAGTATGAAATTCAAAAAATAAAAATTGAGGTGAGTTTATATTAATTTACACAGTGCACCATAAAACAACAACATAATTATACATATAAACATTAGATGTTCTTAAAAAATATAAATATACATAAAATCGTAATCACGAAATTATTACTTATTTTATCTTTTAGTTCAAGTCCTGTACGTGCACGGGCATTAAACCTAGTTTTGAAAATATAAAATTTGATCATTTTATTTCATTTTGAAAATTTGAAGCTTTGTTTTATTTCTAATAATTTTATTTAAATGTGTATTTAATTTAATTAATAAGTTTGAATTAATTAAACCTTATGTTATAAAATTTAGAAAATTAAAAGGATATAATGTATAGTTTATAAAAGTGAATATATATATATATATATATATATATATATATATATATATATATATATATATATATATATATATATATATATCTTTACATTATATATAACAGGAGGGAAATGCCACATAAGCAGCCTGTTAATCCACGTCAGCACCTCTCCCGGGTTCGATATCTCTTACCCGAAGCCTGTTTCATAGCCCGGTAAAAAAAAAACCTAAAACACCCTAATCAATCACCATCATTCACAAAAACAGAAAACTAAAACCCTAAACTATTGTCATCGATTTATCACCTACCTGGATGACATCGATCTAGAACACAGTTGACGACGATGTTTAATCTGTCACCTACCTTGATGTTATTGATGTTGGTATGGGAAGCACTAGGAAGGATTTTGTGCCCATGGATGGTAAATGGTCATTGTTTCGTTGTATACATGTGCAAAGCTTATGCAATATGAACCTGAACAAGATTAGAGGTTGGCAAATTCATATTAGGCTCCGTGAGCACTGTGGTGACGAGGTAATATCGTTATTGATGATTCATATTCAGTTTTTGAGCTATGAGGAGAATCCCCTTGCTGAAAAATTAAGGATTTTATACTAAAATTATATATATTTTATTTGTAATTAGTATATTTGGCTAGGGTCTTTTGTGTATGGTTCATAACCTGAAAAAGATATGAGGATTTTAGATGTCAAAGATATGAAATCGACTTTGGAATACTAAGAATTAAATGAGGGAATTCAAACAAGATTGTCTTATTTCCCAACACCTGTACAAAATTTTCTGTGATTTTGATGTGAATTAAATATATAATGTGTATCGGGTTGTGTGATTTTGATGCAGATACCATGAACCACACTACGTCCACTGTTTGAAAAACTGATCGATCCGACCAGGACCAGATTTGAATGAAAACTGATTTGGTTTAAAGGTTTGGACCGATGACAGGGTTAAAATGTTCGGTCGAGCTCGAGTCAGGCCTGGTTCGTTGGTCTGGTTTGGTATAAAAAACATACTAATCGATTGTGTGTAAGACATAATCAGACCTGACCGACAGAAGACAATCACTGAATTCGCTGTAAAATGTCACACATGTCGCAAGTGGAAGAATTTGGAAACTGATGAACAGTTTGAGGAGTTCAGATCTAAAGACACCAGTGACCGGTTTAACTGTAATAAACTCTCCGGGTTACCTGCGACAATAACAATAAAATCATCAACTCGTCTCGAGTGTGGGCTATGATTCATTTGGAATGAATGGTAATGATATTTGTGGATCAAGCCAACGATTGGATCTGGAACATAAGTTAAACATTGTAAGGGAGTTTTAAGATATTGTTGTTGATCATCTACCCTCCCTAATGATCACTTATATATTAAGCAACCAAATTTATTTATAGGTGACAAAATTGAAATTAGAATGAAACTGATCAGCTTCGAAATAAGAACATATATATTGGTTTCTTTCTATGCAGGTTAGTCATCTTCTTTGCTTTTTAAAGGTATGTGTTTTTTCCATAGAACCCTAATGTATAGATTATGGTAAAGTTAGTGGCACAATAGCACATGATTCAGCAAACCATTCAGGATATAAATACTAACACTAACAACGTTATAGGGGTGGAGGGCCAAAACCGCGAGTTTCTGGGCAGAGTAATGGGAGTGGAAGGATAACGTATGGAAGCGTAACTACAACAGTAGGGGCTTCACCCCGTCCCTAACATGAATGGACCATCCCCAGCATTACCAACCAGAAGAAATAGTTTTAACAGCGAGAAAGCACTCGTGTTTGCACAAGTCAGGTACTAAACTTTTTTCTATTGTATGACTTAGATGGAAATTTTTCATCCGACTGCATAAACTGAGCTGAAATTGATTTAACTTTTTTTTACGATTTATTGTTATTCAGTAATTAGTAATTTAGGTTTTTATGTTAAAGTGATATAGCTTTTGAGCATTTTAATGTTATGGGGTGATACAGTTTTTTGATGCTTATATGTATATTTATGTATCAATTAAGACAAACTTTGTTATAGTTCTTATGCATTTTGTAGTTAGTGTGCATAGCAATTAAGCAGTCGAATATGGGTAATCAACACATCCTATAGGTATGCATACATATTGGTGTATCTAAGGTATCAAAGTTATGAAGGTGTACTTATGGTATCAATGACTGAGGAGCACACATGCTTTGTTTCTCTTCAATGATAAGATCTGCAACATGGCTTGGCACATGCTTTTTTGTGTTTGTGCTCAGAGTAAAGAAGATTATTCTTGCCCATTAGTGAATTTGATACCTGCCCAGGTGCTGTTCAAGTATATCCCTAGATAAATACTTATGGCTTGCTTAAAAATAAGTGGTTTTCGATATAATGTTTGGTTGGCTTTATTTGTAAAATGCACCAAGACCAAACGATAATGTGTTATCTTTAAGCATTTTTTAATTATTTATTAGAAATACTCGCAGCATGATTAAGTACTCAACGTCAAGGATTTTTAATTTACGAGTTATGTTCCTGAGACATAACATTCCATGGAATCCTTTTCTCCTGCTTTTTTCATAATTGTGAATCAGTGCATGCTGTTCTTGGTGATAATGCACCATACAAATTCCAAAGGTTGGTTTACTTTATTTGAATTGTTTATATATTAAATTTTGCAAAGACAAAATTATTGTTTTTGGGCTAATTATCATCATTTTTATAGTAATATTGAGTTTACGAAGGATCTAAGGATTTCAAGGGTAACTCAAGGTTCCACGAATTTCTGTTTAATAAACTTATTATGAAGATAAGTTTGCTTAATTATGTGACGAACAATCTTTTTTTACCTCTTTTTCTAACATGTTTGTTTTTATGATAATGTGTTTTTGATGCTTTTGATTTAAAAAAATTGGTATTTATGGTGCTTTTTGATCTAGATCTTTTGAATCAGGTAACTGGAAACTAACTGCAGATTACAACTTTGCCAATATTTGTGGCATCCGGTGTTCTTTTGAAGGATTTAATATTTGCGACTGTAAAGTATGTTGTAGGTAACAACATCATGATTTCTCTGGTATCTTATCCTTAGAGTTTCTTATTGTATTGTGGTTTTATCACAGCCTATCAGTGAAAGTTCAGCGTGCTTTGCTGTACGTTCCCGAGAAAGAAATGGAAGCAGTTGCTAAGCCATTAGAGCATAGATTTCAACAAGCTTTGAGCGATGAAAGTCTTTATCAGGTTTGATGCTTCGACTTAGATTAAAAATAGGTACATGGAATTCAATAATTGTCATAATTTTATTTTAGTGAAGATTATATTTTAGCTCAAACCAGAGTCTCTAAGCATTTAAGATTATAATTTTTAGGATTGTTTAGGAAGATTACATCTGTCTACAACCTTTCAACTATTGAGGACCATGCACTTACCACAAGGCAACTTTATCTAATATAGGTATAAGTTTTGCTACCATGATCTGGCTTTGTTGTATGGCTTTGTGGTAATAAGATTTAGTGGGGTTGGTTAGCCGGTCAAATATTAGGGCGGTAAGCTGAACTTTTTGAATGTGGGTTACAAAATTTCTCTTTGCAAAACATGTGGTGTCAGACGAAAAAGTAAACTTTCTCATACTCTACAACTTTCTGAAAAAGAGAAGCTGGTGACTGCTAACCAGGGATCATCGGAAAGAGGCAATTCTCATGTTTCTAACAAATTCTTCAATATAGGGATGTTGACACAATCTTATTGTTTCTTACAAGCGCCTATAGTGTTACGGTGGCTTTTGCTACTACTAATAATTTGTCTAGGCAAGACGATGAGAAGATTAAACTGCACACACACTCTTATTGTTGCATTGACTATGCACAAGTTTCCGCCTTTTAGTGATTCTTTTTAATCTTTTTGTAACAGTTGATTTTCATATTTTTTTGTTTTGACCTGATATATGCACAGTTGAGGCAAGTTGGTAACAAAACGAGTGGGATGGTCAAATACTTAAGTGGTCAAATGGTGGTTTTTAGCGTAGGTTAATATGTTTTAAGTGGGGTTTGGAGCCACGTACATGTTTTGTTAAATCTTTTAGCTTAATCGGTTTGACCCACTAGAGATGAAACTTTGCCCATGTTCTTATAGAAAAAAATATAAATATTGTGACATAAAAAAACATGGTCAAAGATGATCGAAATGTGTGACTCGTGATGTCAAAGCACATAACTGAGTATCGTGAGACCTGACTTCCCTGCTTTCGCTGTATTTGACTTTGATTTGATTGTTAAAATGAACAGGTTGCTGAGACCAAAAATCCAACTTTTCAAAAGTATCAAACTGAAGGATTTATGTTTGACACCTGCTGATGATTGACTAGATTTTTCTGATTCACCATAATGGGAGCGCTTGTGCTCTGTACTACATGCAAGCTTAGCTTATTAAGTTCATTGTCTGGTTGTTCATCATCAATGTAGCACACAGGTTGTGGGAGAACATAGATATTTTCAATCATCTTTGACCATGATAATAATCTAACCCAAACACCCCGTTAGGACCATACATCTACCATAATATAAGAAAATTTTCTTCTTTTTCAGGGATGGTGATGCCCTCTTTAATTTTTACGGCTGTAAATGCTATCTCATGTTGAAGGTGCACACGCCGCTGTCCTTAAGGTGCTTAAAAGAATTCACAATATGTTTTCTTCATTTTCGTAAACGCGTACCTGCTGTTATGAAGCAATGTATTTTGTATGTTGAATACTACGTATCTTAAATGTGTGTACACGTCTTTTTTGATTTGATAGTATCTTGTCTAACAACTTTGATAGTGTCTCTGGCTACTTGTCAGGAATTATTATTGTCGAGCCTAAGTGCGATAATGACACCTTTTTGTTCATTAGATGCAGAAAAAATGTAATTTTTCGTGATATACATGCTACAGCTGTGGTGAGTGGTCATCTATGTACATAAATAACATATGTACACTTCAAAATCTTCACACTTAAAAGTGAAATTATTTGGTACACCCAATTTGTTCACACCAAGAACTAGGGTGGACTTTTCAAATTGACACATATTAAAGTGTGAAGAAGTGTGATAATAAGTGTGAAAAGTCAACTCATTTGTTATAGCGTGGTTATGGTTTAGGTTTTAATCACTAAATTGCTTAATGTATTTATTAACTAACAATCACCAACATATTAAATGTGGTATTGAAAATTCGTTATATAGTTGTAGTTAGCACTTTCTGTTTTTAAAGATATCGAATACATCATCTGTTTACACAATCCTAAATAAAGTTTGTTGGTGGATTGACCAACCCTAATCTACCCATGTTGACCCGCTAATAAATATTGCTATGTACGTGCTTTATTTGTAAACTAATATGCCAAGCATGACCCATCTGTTTGGCTTATACAACTTGAATAAAAAGTCTATTGCTAAAATAAATGTCAAAATGCAGCCAGACGTCTTATTGATTAGGCGTATACATATGATGATGAGAGTTATGCACAAACAATACTTTAGGCATTCGACTGAAAATGATGTTCTGATCTTGGAGGTCGTTTTTTCACCTTCGTTCATTTTAACGACCATTGTCTCATGTAAGCTCAATCGTCTGTGAGTAGATACAGAATGAAGTTGTAACTTCATCCTATATCAGGCCACATTTCCCGTAAAAAACATACATGATTGAAAAAGTTAAATAACCAACTATTACACCTTTATGTTATAATTAATGGCACGGTCTATTGTGAAAATTATATATGATTTTTGTGATGAGATGCTTAATTCTAACAGTTGCATTTATGGATTTTAGAGTGGCACAACTTCCAAAGAAGCAGGAGGAAGATGTAACGGAAATGAAAGATGATACAGGTGAAAAGATATACCGCGTGAAGAAGATTACCTCAATAATAGGTAAGTTTGTTTCAGAATTAATGTTAACTTATAACATAATAAATTGTTTAAAGTCATGTTTCCATGTTGTGTTACGTATGCCAAATGCATGATCTGTTCTTTTTCTTTCTTAGATGATATACGTCTGAGTTGTGGGTTTAAGTCCCCTTTTCGACACGTGTGAGTATTTTCCATTCAAAATGGTATTCTCTATGTCCATATTTGAAGAACCTTGGGCCATAAGAAGCTGGTTGAAATCCTAAAATATTTGATAACAAGTGTCCTTATTCAATCATGTTTGATCCTGACACATTTGGTTGCACAAACAATATCCATTTCCTCTAAACCACAAAAAACCCAAGACTGAAGAACCTTGAACTCCATCTCAATTCCCCCACACAATCTGCACAATGCTGCAGCAAGGTAAGTTTCTTTTATGTTTTTTTCTTACTATGGAACATCATGCTAATCGTTCAGTATGATCTTGATATGTTTATTTTATTACTGAATTTGACCTCTACGTCTAACTAAATGCTAACTGATTGATGTGTACATACATAATTTAGAAGGATGGAAAGTGGTCTAAACTGCAGCTTGTGATATCTATTTGATAAGTATTATATATATGAACTTGACACATGATCAAATGGTGATACGACATGGAGACGTCTAATGTATTCTATATTTAAAAAGAAAAGAAATGGTCGTCTTTTTTAGTTTTGTATTAGGATAAAAACGTCTACTTTGTTTAGGTTGTTGGCGGTTGTCCTACTTCTTTCAGGCATGGTCAATTGTTAGACCTTAATTTGCGGCACATTATCCGTCATCAAAGAGGCTATGAGCTTAGGATACAATACCGTTCCAAGTTCCAACCATTATTCTAATATATTAAAAGTATTATAAGTTTTCAACAATTAAAATTTTATCTAAGTCCAAGAATACATAACAGTGATATTTCTTATCAGATATATTACATTAGCATAGTATCTATTAAACGTTAATAGTAGTTCTTTAAGTCTTCCAATAAAATACTGTCAATTGAATATACTTTTAGTGGTGGTTGATCCGTTTGACATTTCTTTTGTAAAATCTTTTTGCATAAACCCATAACTCCGATAGACTTCTTGAATTAACGTACATTTATCAATTTTGTAGAAAAACGAGCTAAAAATGGAGAGTGCAAGCTATTTGTTTAACGACAAAAAAATAAATTATTCATTGTTTCGGAAAGGTTACCTTCTAATTTTATTACTTTTGGTGCTAATGGAATAGTGGTTATTTAAAATCATTTATTTAGTCGTGTTGGGAATTGGTATTGTGGACTATCTCATAACATGTTGGAATGATAAAACCCCCATAGGTGTTACTAGAAGTGGCAAACCTTGCCCATTTTGATAAATATGGGCACTTTTTGCCCATTTTCAAAAAAGAATTGGACACTTTTTGCCTATTAATTATTATTGATGAGCTAAACGGACGCACATGTAAGAAACTAAATGGGCTTAATGGGCTTAATAGGCGCCATGTAAAATACTAATTAGGATACTCGACGAATCTTTTGTATTTAATTTTTTATCGCCGGCTTTTAAACAAGTATTTATATTTTTTATTTTTACGTTTTTATATGTCTTTTTCCGTTTTATTTTGCGCCCGTTTAGCATGCCCGTTTAGCCCGCCTGTTTAGCTCGCGCCCGTTTAACCCGTGCCCGTTTAGCTCACCGCCCGTGCCCGCCCGCCCGCCCGTTTTGACACCTCTAGGTGTTATCACTGTTAAATTTCATTGTTAATGAATGCTAAACCTTGAGCCAGACTCTCAATGACTGCAATCAGGTATTTCTTTTTTCTTTGGAACCGAACACCATCACTTTTTAAATTTTGTTTGATTTTATACTTTACTGTTGAATAAATGTAATGCTTTAATACTTTATTTCTTTTGTTTTTTTTCTGGAACTGAACACTGTCCCTTTTAAATATTTTGTTTATATTTTACCGTTGTTCATTCATTTTTTTACCAGTTGTTAGTTTACTTACACATGTAACATGTGCCTTATGTTCCACAGGCCATCCTGCAGCAAATGGAAGGGAGTCGAGCTTACAGCAACTTACGGAATTTAGGATTGCCTTGAGAAGTGTATGTAGCTTTGGAATGGGTATTTCCTGCATGGGCAAGGACACGTGATCTTGGCACTGTTCAATAGTTAATTTACTAAAAAACACAATTGTAACTTTATTATTTAGATAATTTGTGAATTTATCACATGGATCTGTGTTATTTATTCACGTTCCTTAACTACTATTAAAAGATACATAAATATCATTCCATAGCGGAGGCATAACAACGTTCACCATGCTGTGAAAGAATAGATGCAAATGCAAATATCTCTATTAATGTGTGAATAGACAACAATACTAAAAAACAAATATTTACCAAAGACAAAAAAAAATAATCGAAAATTATACCTGTCAAGCGCACATTACAAACAAAATTACAAAATAAGAAAACTGAAACGACAATCATAAGTCATACCCGTCCATCGGACGGGTTTTGCAACTAGTATATATATATATATATATATATATATATATATATATATATATATATATATATATATATATATATTATATATATATATATATATATATATATATATATATACACTTATTATTTTTATAAAATTCGGCCCCTTAATAATAAATATGATTTGAATATTTGTTTTCTAAATAATTACTTACTAGTTTTAATTAGGACTTATTTTGGAAAAAGAGTGTAATGCCTTTTAGAATTTATTTTGTGTATAATCTAAAATCTAAATTAGTTAAAAAAAATAAAAAAATTGTCCCCCCCTTTTTTGTGTATATTTTGGCCTGATTTTAGAGAAAGAAAAGAAGTAAAAAATGTTGTTTGTTTTAAACACAAGATATATTAAAGTTTTTAGCAAAAGTCTTAAAAAACATGTTCCCTCTAAGTTAGAAGGTTACCCAAAACACAAAATTCAATTCTCCCCTATATAAACAACCCTTTGGTCGTTGGGTTTTGATGTAGTATTTTGCAACACTAATTGTAGGGTAAGTATTAATTAACGTAAACGTTAGGAAACGTATACGAAAATCGACAGATTTGAGTTCGTTCTCGAAGGAGGTGAAGTGGCCAATAAAACGTTTTGGATTAGTTATGCTTTTGGAATGAGAAAGGGTTTAAAATTAAACACGATTCTACACTAAAACGGATTACATTACGACGAATTACGTTTTCACGCAAATCGAGACAAAATAATTTTAAAATATTCAGAAATTCTAACAAATTCTAAAACATTGAAAACTAGTTTAAAATGACTTCAATAAACAAAAAATGAAATTACAAATGTTTAAAAACCCTAAATGGGCCTCCAAATGGGCCAAAAACAAAACAGTCCACTAAACGGGCCCAAGTAGGCCCAATAAGTAAAATGTTTGCAAAATAAACTAAAAAAGCCCTATCTAATTCAAATTTAATTTTAAAAACAAAATTCTAAAGGCTTAGAAGCTGAAAATATACTTATCACATATTATTTAGCAATAAGCTATATCTTAATGGGTCTTGATAAGCCCATTACACAAAAACTCAATGCCATAAGCTTTAATTAAGCAAACCTCCATATTTTGGACTTATAAGAACATCAAAAAGAATTTTACAAAAAGACCCACTTAATAAGCTAGAATATCAAAAAGCTATTATCACTAGAGGACAAAATAGTCGACCTAGAGTTCTAGACCACTTCGGACTTTGAATCTTTTTGCAAAACCTTATAAATAAGATAAATAAGCTAAATAAAACGCGAAATGACTAATAAGCTAAGTAGAAGTAGCGGTATAATTTAATAAGCACTTTTGAAAAAACGAATTAAGCTAGTTTTCTAGTAAAAAGTTGGAATTAAAAGGTGTAACTTATAAAACCTAATAATAAGCTGAAAAAATAAAGGGTGACTACAAAAAGTAAGTTGTGCAAAGAGAAATAATGAAAAAATAAGCTAATAAGGTATTTGTAAAAAAATGGTCAGTTTGACCAAAAAGTCAACGCAGAAGAAAAGGTCCAAAACTCAAAAAAGAACTTAGTCTAAGCTATGGAATGATGATTAATGAACTTGTTTGGTCATGAATTTGAGGTCAAAGCATTAAAATAATCAAGGGCAGTTGGCCTTTTAGTTGTTAAATTAGACAATTGACCCAATAAGCTGGTGTTCAGCTTATTGGGAGATAAGACATCAAAAAACATAACAGATACACACCAAATAATCACACACAATTACCAATTAAGACAGTTGAAAACAAAAGGCAAGAAATAAAAAAAACACTTACAACTAACAGTGGATAGCAATTTACAACTAACAGTGGCAATAGATAGACCTTGCTATAATCTAGATGCAAATTGCCCACTTTTGGCTTAACACACTAACTGAATAAGCTGATGAAATTCAAAAATAACAAAAAGCAGATGAAGCTCTATTCTAAATCTAACAACATACCAACTCTCAACAGTTCAATCCTAAAAACTAAGCAGATCTAGCATTTGGTGTGTTTAGTCTGTTTTGTACTCAAATATTTGCAAAACTGGTTCTCAATTTGGCAACAATGAACACTCAACAACTTAAGCTCATCAGATATCAGGCAGAAAACCAAAATTTATCCGATTACAAAGAACCAAGAATATCAGACAAGATTACATAAAAGGTAGAAAACATGCAAATCAGATTTTTATACTACAAACTTGAATTTAAAAGCCGAATATGATTATCCCTATCTTAACAGGATTGCTTAGTCTAATAACAACTTAGGTCTAATGTCAACTACCCTAAGCAGACAAAACCAAACACCACTTAAAACTAGCAAGATGTTTATTTAACTATGAGAACTTAATAAATTACATTACAAAGATCATTCAACTATAGAGACATGCAAATAACATTAAAGGAACAAGATTCAACATCAAAACCAACAATATCAGCATGCACAAACAAAATCACATACACAACCAAATTTTGTAGAAAGAACAAAAAAGGGAGTTTAAAGTGTACCACACTTGATCTTGTTCAGATCAAGTTAAATAAACTGATGCCACAATCTTTGTTTGCTTTTCTAAGACTTGGAGCTTATGGAGTAAGCTTATAAGAGCTTGTCACAGAAAATCTACAAGATCAACATGAAATCCACAGAGATCTACCATATGCACAATCTTGAACCTTCACACATGAGATAGACCACACTTCTTTTGCAATAAGGTACCTTATAAGCCAGTTGTTAGCTGAGCTTATTAGGGCTTAATGTACAATAACGTATAAGCAAAAAAATAAAAATGATTTTTTTCTGCAAATAACTTTGGAACAAAATTTGCAAATTAAAAAGGGTAACCAACAAGAATGTAACTTTAATATAAGGACTTCACTACCACTTAGTTGTCAATCAAATGGTTATGATCAGTTCTTATATTAAAGGATCTCAAAATTTCTTAGCCAAAATAAATTAAAAAAGGCAATTTTGATAAACTGAAAAATATAAAGCACAAGGTAAAACGAATTTAAAAACAAGAAATTAAATTGGAACTATGATATTTTGCATTGATTAAATTTTTTACTACATTGCTTTTAAAAATTAAAATTGACAAAATATTCTGGAACAAAATGAAAAGCTCTCTAAACTATGCTATTTATACAAGTCCAAGAACAATCTAGAATACCTGAAGTGATCAAAACCCTAATGCTTATGAATCCCTATAATTCCCTTGAAAGATTCAGATATATACTTTGATGCCTTATTTGAATTTTGAAGTCAAATGATGCAACATGTGATTTCAGATTGTGTCACATGCTATTGATAGTGTTGAGATGATCTTGTGGGTCCATTCTTTGTAGTGGAGAGGAAGAAACGAGCTAGAACCATAGATTTTCGGCTTTCCTTTGTCTTTTTTCCAAAACGTATCCTCATTGGTACAGGGGGGGTTCAAGGGGGTCCTATGTTGATGATGTGGGGAATCTCTTCACGTGGGAGTGTTGGGGATGTGTTCAATCATCGATCCGGATAAAACTAATCAAAAGCCCCATGATCTATATGGGGAAGGGGATTAGGGTTCGTCTATGAATAGTAGATGGTTAGATCCCTTTTTAGTTAAGCAGTGGGTGTTTAGCGCCATGTTAAATTTATCAAACTTCATTTAAATCATGGGATTAGGTATCGGGTTTTAGTGTTGGGTATTGGGTTATATTTAGGCTTAGGTTATAATATAGGTTAAACGGGTTGTAGGTTTAAGTTTGTGGCAGAATTAGTCCCTCCCCTTTTTTTGACTTTGTGTTTGACCAAGTATAATACAGCTTTGGTTAATTGGTAGTTTTAATCCTTGGCACTTTAACAACTAGTCCTTGTGGTATTTGCAAACTTGGTCCTTAGTTTACAAACTTTAAAAGAAGGACTTGATTTGTCATTCCTTCAATCTTTAAAGGCCTTTCTTGGATATTTATGAAACTTTAGGGACCAAACTTGTATTTTTTAAGGTTTACAAGGGTATAAAGTGTCATTTCTTCAAACTTGAGGGACCAGTCTTATACATCTTCAATTCTTCAAGGTCATTTATGGAAATTCACATTCAGGTCTGGTTCTTTTGTGCTACTTCGTTTCCCGTGTTCGTTTTTGCTTGTTTCTTGTGATCTTTTGGTAATTTCACGATATTCGAGTCTGCAATCACACAATAAAGAAAACAAAGGTATTTTGCACGGTTTTATGATATTTTTCCGTATTTTAAGCCCATTTAAGGGATGAGACTATGTATAATTAGAGTCTCATCAGTTTTTGTAGCACAAACAATCCCATTGTTAAAAATTACTAAATATATTCTCCATAATCCTTTGTAGAAACTATAAGGGGGGAGGGGGGGTTGAATAGTTTCTTAATTTTACTTGTTAAATAAGGTTTTTCAAAGCAAATAAAGTCTAGCTCAGTTGGATGGATGCATTTGGTTATAGTCTCCATGTGGGGGAGGTCAAGGGTTCGACTCCTGTCATTCCCCATATGGGGGATTTTCCCAGAATTGGCAGCCGGATTTGAATCCCATCGCAGTGCCCTGAAGCCCCTTAATGGGAAACTGGATGGCTAGCATGGGGGTTGATATTCTCTTCGTGAGATGATTCGAACTCGGGTCGAGAGACTTGGTGCCTTGGTGGCACGCAAGATACTCCGCTGCACCAAACTGAAATTCCCTAAACAATGCAAGAAACACAAAACTTAACTAATCAACACAAGTTATTACTTTTCAAACGTAATCTTATTATTGTATAATAAAGAATTACAAGTGTTATGGATAACACCGTTTGATGACAATGTGTTGTGCACACTTTGAACAACTAAAAACCCTAACTTATGAATACAGTCACAACTGTTTGATTCAATAAGTTCTAAGCATTAATGTGTGAATATTCTCAAAGTGTTGAACATTAATGCTTGGCTACACATCCTATTTATAGTGATACGAGGTTGACCTAAGTACTGTTGATGGTGACTACACAAGACATTCACTTTTCAGACATCTGTCACAAGATGCTCTTCTATTCTTGGTAGTCTGCCACAATGCTTTAGGGAAACAGAGCTGACACGGTTTCCCTTTTCTTTATAGTCTAGTACACTCAAATGGCATGTCCAAAGTGTGTTGAGTGTTAACAGGGTATTGCCACCCCTGTTAACCCTCAACCCCTTAGAGTCCCTGATACATCTTGGCTGTTATCCATCACAGTCAATGAGTATGTCTTCAAGTAATCTTTGACTTCCTTGACAATGTCTCTGACATGGACTCCTCTGAGGTTGCTCACAGAGACTTAGATCTCTGTAAGTCTTGTGATACTTGCCTGCCTCCTAGGCACAGGAAAGTGACTATCTAACAGCTTGATTTGTGTTTAAATCTATGATACAGGGAATCTAACAAACTTAGATTCCCAACAATCTCCCCCTATTTAAACATAAATATATCTAGATCTATCTAAGTTAAGGTAAGTGAGATAACAACTTCTTCTTACTCATAACAGATCTAAACAAACATACCTCATGATTTTATTCATACATAAAGAAAATTACAAGTACAATACAAAAGTGAAATAAAATACGAAGGTAAAATTTAGTTGTGAAATTCTTTAATAGTCATCATTTTTGATCTTTTCTTCAGCTTCAGCTATGTCTGTCCTTGTATCCAACTCTGCCTGCAAAGCTTGTGCAAAAACCTTGGAGTACTCTGAGTTAATCTTGAGTCCCTTTTTAAGACAAATTAGTTGAATTGTTGATGCTAAGCCTAGCTCATCTTCCCTTTGGAATGCGTATTGGCAAGCTCTGTTCATAAAGGCCATACCTCTTTTAGGCTCTGTGTAGGTTTGACCATCAATAGGACCAATGATTCCATTTGTTAGTATCAAATCCCTATGCATTCCATCCACTTGAACATCATCAGTAACGAAGGTTTCCTTAACAAGTTGAGTTGTCCTTCTTCTTTTCTTCCCTGACTTTGGAGGTTCTTGTTCAAACAGCTGTGGTGGGGGATCTATTTTGAGCTTGGCTGCTGTTTCTTTAACCTAGTTAAACTTAGCTTTGAGGGTCTTAAGAAGGGTAAAATTAGCCTGGCCAGTTCTTTTAGCAGCCAAGGCTTCAAGTTCAAACCATTCAGATAAGCCAAGTTTCTTTAACCTGAAGTCCTCAAAGACATCCATATTAGCCTGTTGGTTATCTCTCCACAAAATCATTTGTGGTGTGTTGGTGGTCTTGTGAATGGTATATTTGAACTTGGTGATCTTTCCAGGTGCATACCTGTTGTTGACGCAGGCATCATAATCAGCTTTTACCTTGTTTAGCGCCTCTGTGCGTTTAGCTTCCATCTCTCTCAACCTTTGTCTTTGCTTATCCCTTTGAAGTGGAGTCATCTTTCTCAGAGTTTCCTCATTAAGCTCCTTGGCTTTCTTGATTTCATTTAGCCTTTTGAATTCAACAGCCTGTTTTTCAATTTCTTCAGGTGTTAGAGAATTCTCGTTTGAAGGTGTGAAGGTTGAAAATTGGGATGGGTCTGTGGCTGATCCTCCTGTCTCTAGCATCGCAACTATTTTCTTTTGTTTGGCGTCTGTGTCTACCATAACTATTTCCTTTCCTTTCTTCGAGACAGAGGAGTCCAAACTCATGTTTTTCAGCTCTTCGGCTCTTTTGATGAACGTTGACTGAGCTTGTGTTTGAATTACCTTGGGTAGGGAGCTAACAGTGAACTTGAGTTTCTTGGCAGCTGGTTCACCATCATCCACAGACTCGTTGGTGTTAACCAGAGTCAGGGACTTTGATGAATCAGCTCCATCATTGGTATGTTGCTCCCCCTTACTTTCATCCTCATCATCGGGTATGATCACTGGTGTGATGACTTGGAGAGGGACAGGTGAAGAAATAGTGTTATCAGCAGAGGTTGAGCCCTGTTTGGCAAATTTAAGGTTAAGTACCTTTTCCTTCTCCCCCTCATGTTCAGCCTGTCGTTTCAGACGTTTGGATGAACATTCCTGAAAGTGCCTTGCAATCTATTCAACAGAGGCAGCCATATTGTGTTGCCTGGTCCTTGAGCTCTGGCAATCTTCAGCAGAAGGTTGCAATTTCCATTTGTGTTGCGATGAACACGATCAATGATAAAGCTTGTGTGACGAAGTTTCCTGCTACGAACAACTTCAAACTCTCTATGCATTGTTAGCTCATGAGCATTAAAAAGGGCAGGGACCTCTGTTACAATGGCATCCTTGATTCTCGTGGACAAATGGCTAAGTCCTTGGGCCACTCTTTTTCTTGCACCATCTTTGATAGGTTCGGTGACTACATCCCTAACCGCCTGATTGATGATCCCTGAAAAGGTGACAGTGAAATTATGCATCTCAGATTTGATAACATCCAGCTTTCTTGATAGGTGCTCCATATCTGATTGATGATGGACAGGTTTAAGATTATGGATGTTCATGCTTTGTTGTGCATAATCATCCTCCCTTGGCAAAAGATCAAAGTTGGTTTGGGCAGGATGATCAAACATAAGGAACTCAGATGTCGGATCATAAGCAGGTCTTTGGAAGACTGTACTGGCTGAGGTAGCAGAGGTGGGAGTTGCTACAGCTTCCTTGGGAGGAGGAGTGGTGTCAGCAGCTGGTTTGGTCACAGCTATTTCCTTCGGAGGAGACAAAGATTGTTGGTCATCATCTTCTTCATCGTCCTCCTCCTCAAACATCCCCTCAGGGAGAATCTCGTCCTTAGGCATAGATTCAAGTTCAGAGAAATCATCAACTAACGAGAGCACCTCTTCTTCAATATCAAGCAGGGGCTCTTCTTCATTTGGCTGATCTTGAATTATTGTATCAGCTTCTTTTTCTGGCTGCTCCAGGGATTCAATGTTTGGCTGTATAATATCAGCCTGTAAATTGTTTCAAATTAGTAACAGGGAAATAAAGAAGGGGAATGGTCTCCAGTTCGCTGTTCCAGAGAGGCTGATGGTGATTACTCAGCCACTCCAAAGGATAAATCCTTGGGATTCTTTTAAGAGTGAAAAGTATGAGGTTAATGGTCGCCATTCGCTGCCCCTAGGAAAGCTGAGTGTGATTATTCAGCCCCCCCAAAAGGTTAAAACCTTTGGGACTCTTTTGATTGTGAAACATATGTTGTTAAGGATTGCCATTCGCTGCCCCTAGGAAAGCTGAGGGTGATTATTCAGCCCCCCCAAAAGGTTAAAAACCTTTGGGACTCTTTTGATTGTGAAACATATGTAGGTAAAGATCGCCTGTTACGCTGTCCCTAGGAAAGCCGAGGGTGATGATTCAGCTCCCCCTGAAAGGATAAATCCTTTGGGATTCTTTTAAGTGTGAAAAAGATATAGGTTAAGAGTGTCTTGTTACGTTGTCCCTAGAAGAGCTGAGGATGATTATTCAGCTCCCCTAAAAGTAAAACTTTTGGGATTCTTTTTCTGAGAGAACCAAGAGGCTGTGTGAGACTGTGAGGTACAGCTGGTCAAGGTCGAGACATATATGTATTTAGGTTGTTATTTGCGTGAATATTGTCTAGAGGGTGCAGGGTCGTCGGGGTGCTTTAGAAACACAAATGAATCATTCCCTGGTGCATAGACAGGGTGTACAGAAGTCTTAAAGATTTCTAAGTGCATACAATGACTTCTATAGGTCGAGGATTACCCTAACTTCACCACTCTCACCTACAGACATTTGAGAGTGACTGCTTGTGGACCTCTAAAAATTAACACTGATTACCTGTGCGATATCAGTAGAATTCAGCGGGTTCCCTGTTGTCTCGGCTGACATCGAGACACTAGACCCTTGTTGTTGGTCAGCTGAAGTCTCTGATTCCACAGGAGTCTCTGGAACAGAGGAGGTTGTGAGGTTCACATTCTTCTTTGCCCTGGCCTTTGAAACAGTTTTGGTGTGTGAAGAAGATGGGTTTTTTCTTCTTCTTAGGCTGTTGGCCAGTTGTTGCCTTGGACGTTGTGGTATGCTGCCCAGAGGTCAAAGACGTAGACTTACCAGACACACCAGAGGTATTCACCTTCTCAGAGGAAGGGAGCAAGGACTTCTCAACAGAGGGTTGATTATTTGCTATGTTCAGCATGTGAGAGGTGATAGGGACATCTTCAGGTCCAATCTCCTTGTATATGGCTCCAGTGATGCAATAGGGCTTCAGAGATGTGAGTGAAGAGTTGTGATAGCTGTCACCCAACAGGCTTTCGAAGATAAGAGATAGAAAGCGAATGTAGCATATGTTTTTCTTCCTGGCCTGGCTTCGTCCCTTCAGTTGTTCCACTAGGTTGGAGAATAGAAGACTTCCTATATCAACGTCTGTGCCCCAGATCAGCCCATAAGCAATAGATTGGTGATTGAAGGACATCTGGTCTTGGGATCCCTGCGTTCCTCCAACGGATTTGACTATGTGAGTGAAGAGGACACGCCACATAGGGGAAAAATACTTGATCTTCAAAGGATACTTGGAGAGAACTTCAGCAGGTGTAAGAGCAGGGTTTACATCATGAGAGGGTTTAAGTGTGGCAAAGGCGTCCTTTACAACCTTTTTGTCAACCACCTTCAGGCATTCATCGCCATGTCTTAACCCAGCCACACTTGCAAAGTCTTTTAGTGAGAAGGCAAAGGGGTGTTCGTTGCATGAGAGGCTAAAGGTAATGGTGTCATCAATAACTTCAGCAGAGTACCAGAATTCCCTAGGTATTCTTGGTAGAAAGTGGTTGGGGACTTTGTGAGTGCTTCACTTGCATCACAATTTTTCATGAAGTTCACCAGATCTGAGTAGGATTCGTTGGGAGCCTTGAGCCATCCAATGGAGTTGTTCGATGCAAGAATGCTTTCATTAAGTTCAAAGTTGACGTTTGCTGCCTTGGGAACTGGGAATGTCATGGATTCAAGGTTGAAGAGAAGCGAAAATAGAGGATGGGTTTAGAGAGAGAAAGCTCAGAGAGAGATGAGATTGTGAAATGAGAATAGTGGTAGGTGAGGAGAGACATGAGAAAATATATATATTCAAATTTAAAAACAGTTATTCAACCGCATTTAATGCATAGTGGGAAAATGACTGCACATGTGGGTCCCTTGACCTTTCAAAACTATTTGTCTCCTCGTTATTCGGAAAATAAATGATAAAATATCGAGAATGTTTTTTAGCATTTACTTGGAAAGTAACTACCTAGTTTCATGTGAAAAACATTTAATATTGAATCAAATATTTAATGAACACATTTATTATCAAGCCACAGGCTTTGAGATATTGAGCATCCCTAGCTCAGCAACTAGCCTGTTGAACGAAGGTTCAGCCAAAGCCTTTGTGAAAATATCAGCTAGTTACAGCTCTGTGGGAACAAAGTGCAACTCAATATCTCCCTTCAATATGTGATCCCTGATAAAATGATACCTGATATCAATGTGTTTTGTACGAGAATGAAGAACATGGTTGTTGGAGATGGCAATGGCGCTGGTGTTGTCACAGAAGATTAGCACTTTGTCATATAAGATCTCATAGTCAGCCAATTGACTTTTCATCTAGAGCACCTGAGCACAACAGATGGCAGCAGCGACATATTTTGCTTCAGATGATGACATGGCCACAGAGTTTTGCTTCTTAGAACTCCATCCAACCAATTTTCCTCCTAGGATTTGACAGCTACCTGAGGTGCTTTTCCTGTCAATACAGCATCCAGCATAGTCCGAATCTGAATAGGCCTTGAGATCAAAGCCTGATTCCTTGGGATACCATAGACCTAGGGAGGGAGTTCCTTTGAGACACCTGAAAATTTTCTTAACAACCACTAGATGGGATTCTTTTGGGTTAGCTTGGTACCTTGCACAGAGACATGTGGAGAATTGGATATCAGGACGACTAGCTGTTAAATACATGAGTGACCCAATCATGCCTCTGTATAAAGTCTCATTAACAGAGACCCCTGACTCATCAGGACCCAAGTTGTTGGGTAGAAGCATGGGGCATTTCACTGATGCACAATCAGCTAAGTCATATTTTTTAAGTAAATCTTTAACATACTTTTCTTGACAAATTGAAATTCCCTTAGGACATTGTTTAATTAGAAAACCCAAAAAGTAAGTTAATTCACCCATCATACTCATCTCATATTTCTTGGTCATTAATTTAGCAAAACGTTTACTAAGATTAACATTAGTTGACCCAAAGATGATATCATCCACATAAATCTGCACAATGATGAAATCACTATTATCCTTGAAGGTGAAGAGTGTTTTATCAATAGAACCCCTGAAAAATTTGTTTTCAGTTAAGAAATTAGAAAGAGTTTCATACCATGCTCTTGGATCTTGTTTCAGCCCATACATGGCTTTGTGTAATATGTACACATGATTGGGAAACTCGCTGTTCTCGAATCCTTCAGGCTGTTCAACATATACTTCCTCAGCTAAATCTCCATTGAGGAAGGCACTCTTAACATCCATCTGATACACAGTGAATTTCATATATGCAACATAAGCAAGAAAGATTCTGATGGCTTCAAGTCTTGCCACAGGAGCAAACGTTTCATCATAATCAATTCCTTCAGTCTGTGTATACCCTTGTGCCACCAGCCTGGCCTTATTTCTGATGATGTTTCCAATTTCATCCATCTTATTTCTATAAATCCATCTAGTGCTTGTGATATTCTTACCAGGTGGAGCTGGCACTAGTGTCCATACCTTGTTACTTTTGAACTGATTGATTTATTCCTGCATAGCAGCTACCCCCATCTTCCATAAGAGCCTCAACCACTCTCTTAGGTTCAATTTGAGAGAGAAATTCAGCAAAGATACATTCGTTGGCTGAGGCAGACTCTGAGTCATGAATTCGCTATCTAGTGGTAACCCCTGCATTAGGTTCCCCAATGATGTTTACAAGAAGAACGTGTTGATCTCTTGACCACTTAGTTTGAGGAGCTGGGGAATCATGGTCAGGGACAATTGTAGGGGTAGCTGGTATTATTTGAGTTTCATCCTGCTGACTAGGACGGCTTTCTTCAAAGATAACTTCAGTGTCTGAGTCAACTTCAGTCATATCAAGGGGTACAAGTTCATTATTAGCAGGAGATTCTTCAAGGGTTTGAAGAATTGGCGAGTCATCTACAGCAGTTGAGGAAGAGGGACTACAAGATAGCTGTGGTTCTTCTTCATCAAGTTCCTGAGAGGTAGGAACTTCAATGTTGTGTGTAGACAGAAGGGTCAAAGGCAGGAACATAAGGAGTGAGAGTGTTGGTGTGATGAAGGTGATGACAAATAGGTCTTGGTTCTGAGAATTCATCACTTGGGAATGACACGTTTTCATTAAAATCAATTTCATCACCCTCTGTTCCTGTTCTCTGTATGACATCATCATCTTCATTGAATCTAACATGAAAGGTTTCTTCTACTTCTTGTCTTCTGGTGTTGAATACTCTGAAGGCTTTGGCTGTGGAAGGGTATCCTAAGAAGAAACCATCATCAGCTTTTCATCAAATTTTCCAAGTTTATCCCTGTAGTTGTAAATGAACACAGGGCATCCAAAAACATGGAAATAGTTGACATCTGGAGCTCTGATACCAATTGAAAGTCCCTAAACAATGCTAGAAACACTAAACTTAACTAATCAACACAAGTTATTACTTTTCAAACGTAATCTTATTATTGTATAATAAATAATTACAAGTGTTATGGATAACATCGTTTGATGACAATGTGTTGTGCACACTTTGAACAACTAAAAACCCTAACTTATGAATACAGTCGCTGTTTGATTCAGTAAGTTCTAAGTATTATTGTGTGAATATTCTCAAAGTGTTGAACATTAATGCTTGGCTACACATCCTATTTATAGTGATACGAGGTTGACCTAAGTACTGTTGATGGTGACTACACAAGACATTCACTTTTCAGACATCTGTCACAAGATGCTCTTCTATTCTTGGTAGTCTGCCACAATGCTTTAGGGAAACATAGCTGACACAGTTTCCCTTTTCTTCATAGTCTCGTACACACAAATGGCATGTCCAAAGTGTGCTGAGTGTTAACAGGGTATTGCCACCCCTATTAACCCTCAACCCCTCAGAGTCCCTGATACATCTTGGCTGTTATCCATCACAGCCAATGAGTATGTCTTCAAGTAATCTTTGACTTCCTCGACAATGTCTCTAACATGGACTCCTCTGAGGTTTCTCACAGAGACTTAGATCTCTGTGAGTCTTGTGATACTTGCCTGCCTCCTAGGCACAGGCAAGTGACTATCTAACAGCTTGATTCGTGTTTAAATCTATGATACAGGGAATCTAACAAACTTAGATTCCCAACACAAACTACCGTTCAAAAAAAATAAGGGTTTTCAAAAATCCTTTTCAAAAACTTAGACTTAAGCAAATATGTGAAATCTTCTTATACACAATATGGACAATGGACAGTGCAACTAAACTAATAATCACAAGTATATGCAAGTAATGAATAAAGAATATAAAAAGATAAGGAAAAGAAAGATCAAACCAAACACCAAGGATTTTTAGTGGTTTGGCAACGAAGCTCACTCCTCGAGTACTCCTTACTCGAGAGTTCACTAATCAACAAGCTCCTTAAGGTGGAGAAACGGTACACGTCTCTTAACCAATTTCCGACTCTAAGCTAAAAGTCGAGCCCTAATATTAGCTAGGACCAATCAACACCAATATACTTTAAGGACTAAGTATTAACCACACAACTTCCAAATAGACACAACTACTTAGATCTTCACAACAACAACACAAGAATGAAAAATAAATGTTTTATCTTCAATGGATCTTTGAGGTAGACACAACACTTCAAGGATGAAAGTGTTCTTCTCTTCGCACTTGAGAGGAAGAGATGAG
Organism: Glebionis coronaria; assembly: GCA_025667525.1. NCBI lineage: Eukaryota > Viridiplantae > Streptophyta > Magnoliopsida > Asterales > Asteraceae > Glebionis > Glebionis coronaria. The sequence goes on from CM046880.1 coordinate 609,320,659, forward strand.
AGGATAAAGATTTACTTCTAAAAAAATATTAATCAACCAAATAACCAATGATTTGAATGATTTAAGAAGATGGATTGAATATGGAAATTTGTGTGCAAAAGAGGTGAAGAGAAAATATGAGAATGGTCCATTATTTATAAGACAAAGCTCCAACGGCTCTTTCTAGGCGCGGTTTCTTAAAGGTGCCCCCGGTTCCTTATCAATAAGGAACCGTACACCTAGTTGAGGAACCACCAGAGTAAACTCCGCTCCCTTTTGTCTTTTAGTGGTGCAGTCACATCTGGTGGAATATATATCCCCAAAGGATATTCCTAAACCATATGGAATATGCCATTTTCAAATTTTCAAATATATAATTTAATAAAACATTTTCTTAAAAATAAAGTTTAATAAAAACTTTTGTCACATTTAATAAAAGGTAAGTTTTAAGAAAAACTAAATCCTTGATCACTTAGTTAGGTTGAAAACTTGTTTGTTCATACCTTAAGTAATATATTGTCGTAATCAAAACAAAGAGAGACCGAAAAATGCAAGTAACGTTTTTAGGCATCATTGCATTAACAATCTCTCCTCTTTTGATTCCGACAATACATAAACACAATCATATGAAAAACAAGATTTTCGAAAACGAGTTTATTTCATTTCTCCCCCTTAGTCAAAGCAAAAATGTTGCAAAAGTCTTTGTAGAAGAGAAGAATCGGACTTTGCAAATGCTCCCCCTTGGTGCTTACCCCCTTGCTTGGGGCACTAAGGAATCGAGCTATGATTACAAGCTATATATAAGGGTTAGAAGAAGAAAAGAGACACCCAACAAGATATATCAAAGGTCACACAATAAAATAAATAAGAGAAGAAAAAGAGAACGAAGATCCATAATAAGTCATGTTAAAAGAAAACATGAAAAAGATACAAGGAAACAAGTCATACAAAGATTTATGAAAAACAAGCCAAAAGAAAAGCATAAATCTAATCCTAGTTAAACTAGAACTCTAAGATTTGCTTGAATTATATGTATTGATAGTAAGCAATCGACATGCTTAAATAAAATACAAGGTGGTAGCGGAAGGAGGTGGTGGTAGCTTGGTAATGGTCTCATAGTCATATTGAAGAGGAGGCTTGACTAGGATACTTTTGATGTAAATCAACTCCTCATAGATATGAGCCAGAGCAAGATGTTGATATTGACAACAATGTTAATATGTCCCATGATGCATGACATTATCATGTGAGGGAGGAAGAACACAAAAGGGTAGTGGTGGAAAAGAAGAAGTTCCATAATCAATTTTTTAGAAGAAGAAGAAATATGATTTTGAGTGTTCTTGGGTGAATTTGGATTGTAAGAGATTGGGGAGAATGGAGGAGAATCAAGGCTTTCATTTGGTAAATAAGACATTTTGATTTGAGAAAGGATGCAAAATGCTTAGGTTAAGTAGAGAAAGCACAAGATAATTTTGGTGTGGTCAAAGGTTTGAAATAAAGATTCCAAAAAGTGTTAGAGCAAATTTGGAGTTACGGAAAACTCAAATTTGTAGGCTGCTGCCTGCGGTTCTTTATCTTCACCTGCGGTTCCTTATTGATATAGAACCGCATGTTATTTTAAGAACAACTCATAGAGGGTGAGTTTTGGGTGATAAGGAGAATTTTCCAATTAAGCAAATCCTAATTTTCTAGTCTAACTAATCATAGAGATATGCTAAAAAGCAATATTAGACTAAGAAACACACAAGAACTCAACAAAAAAAGATTTTGACCAAAATACATGGATTTAAAATAAAATTGATCTTGGAGGTGTGTTAATCTAGACACATGGTCATGACACAATGATCCTTCATAGTTCAATTTTGTTCTTGCTATATTTGAGAGATTCATACATATGAATTATGTATGCTCGATATCAATAGCAAGACGCCATGAAAAACGTTTTTAGATTGAATTAACAATGCAAAAACATTTCTCAACCATTTTTTAAAGAACTTTGAGATTTTTGAAAAAGAGAAGAGGAATTTTCAAAAAGAGAAGAGGAATTTTCAAAAGAGTTTAAGAGACTCAATAACTCAAAGAAATAAAAGAGTCAATTAAGAAAATGCGCAATTAAGGTATATGTTCCATCAAACCTAGACCTAGACACAAATAATTAAAAGGTTCCCTCTTAAGTGGCTTAATGAAGATGTCGACTATTTTTTCTACCGAGGGCAATCAAAATGTTCCCTATTTGAACATTAACCCTAAGGAAATGGTGGTTAATCTCTATGTGCTTAGTTCGCGAATGTTGCACGGGATTCTTGCTATGGTCTATTGCACCCTTATTATCACACATGATGGGAACATCATTGAGTGTAATCCCGTAATCAACAAGCGCTTGCTTCATCCATAGAGCTTGTTGACAAGCTTTACCGGCACTCACATACTTGGCTTCCGTGGTGGATATAGCAAGAGCGGTTTGTTTCTTAGAGAACCAAGAAGTTAAACAACAACCCATGAAGGTAAAAACTCTACTAGTGCTTTTCTGGTCCACATAGTCTCCCGCATGATCCGAGTCCGCGTATATTACGGTTTCTACGCCGGTCCCTTTAGGGATACCATAATCCTAAATGTATAGGTCCTTTAATGTATCAGAAGATATGCTTAACCGCTTCAAGGTGAGAGGTTTTGGGAGCCTCTTGGAATCGAGCACAAAGGCAAAGACTAAACATGATATCCGGTAGACCTGCCGTAAGGTACAACAAACTACCAATCATACCTCTATATTTGGAGTTGTCCACCGACTTACTATCATCATCTACGGTGAGTTTAGTATCCGAGACCATAGGGGTCTTCATTGGCCTACAGTCCTCTAATCTAAATTTTTTAGCATTTCTTTAACGTACTTAAATTGATTAAAGAAAGTACCATCGTTCATTTGTCTAATTTGGAGTCCTAAAAAGAAGTTAAGTTCTCCTATCATGCTCATTTTAAACTCGTCATGCATGATTTTGGCAAAGTCATCACATAAGCTTTGACAAATTGAACCAAATATAATGTCATCAACATATATTTGTACGATTATGAGGTGAGAACCTTTCTTCTTTGTAAAGAGTGTATTGTATACCATTCCCATGGTATACTCATGTTTTACAAGAAATGATTTAAGTCTATCATACCAAGCTTTGGGTTCTTGTTTAAGACCATAAAGAGCTTTCTTAAGCTTGTAAACATGATCCAGTTTCTCAAAATCAATAAAGCTAGGAGGTTGAGCCACATATTCCTCCTCATTGTTCAAATTGTTAAGAAACGCACTCTTTACATCCATTTGTTGAAGCTTAAAATCTAATGCACAAGCATAAGTTAAAAGGATCCTAATGGACTCTAACCTTTCTACCGGTGCATACGTCTCATCATAATCAATCCCTTCTTGTTGATTATAGCCTTGAGCTACAAGTATAGCCTTGTTACGAGACACAACACCGTTCTCATCTAACTTATTCCTATACACCCACTTGGTTCCTATGATGGTAGTACTTCTAGGTAGAGGAACAAGTTCCCAAACGTCATTAGCAATGAATTGACTCAATACTTCTTGCATGGCGATGACCCAACTCTCATCCATCAAAGCTTCTTTAACATTCTTTGGTTCAATCAATGAGACAAAACAAAGAAGTTACTTTAATCTTGGACTTGAGATCTAAGGGTCCTTTGATTAAGGTCGCCTATGACGTGTTCGAGAGCATGATCCTTACACTCCCTAATGTTTACTCCCTTTTCAACATTCAGGTCTTCAACTCCTATTTTTCTAACCTCTTTGGCTTTAACTATGTCTATTTCATCTAAGTCATCATCTACCAAAAGTGGTGTCTTAGATGAAGGTGGGGTTTCATCAAATGTCATGTTGAGTGATTCTTCGATTACACCCGAGGTTCTATTGAGGACTATGTAGGCTTTACTAGTTTGAGAATAACCTAAAAAGATACCTTCGTACGACTTTGGGTCGAACTTAGTAAGGTAGTCTTTGGTGTTGAGAATGAAGCACTTGCTTCCAAACACCTTAAAGTATTCTAATGAGGGTTTCTTACATTTAAGAATCTCATAAGGGGTCATACCTAGGAAAGATCGAATAAGAATTCGATTGAGATATAGGTCGATGTGCAACGGCATTGCACTAAAATTTTTGAGGCAAAGATTGCTCGTTTAACATGGTCTTACTCATCTCTTGGATAGTCCTATTCTTCCTTTCAACTACCCCATTTGATTGTGGAGTGCGAGGAGCCGAGAAGTTATGGGTAATACCATGAGCTTCACAAAACCCACCGAATTGCACTTCGTTATCAAATTCCCTACCATGATCCGTTCTAATAGATACAATTGAATATCCTAGTTGATTTTGGATCCTTCGACTAAAGGTTTCGAAATGATCGAAAGCTTCATTATTAGTAGCCAAAAATCTAGTTCAGGTTAATCTAGAATAGTCATCAACTATAACTAGGGTATAAAGGTTACCTCCATAACTCCATATAGCGGAAGGCCTAAAGAGATCCATATGAAGGAGCTCTAGGTACTGATACAATGGTTTTCATTGGATGGGGTTCAGAATATTCTCGGTATCTTCTCTAATTGATCACGGTTCAAAGTGGAATGATTGTTCTTGGTTACAAATAGGGGGTTTGGTTTTTGGTTATCTAATTTTTAAACTAAATGCAAGTAATTAAAATGTCGATGAGTAAAGTAGAAGCTTTGACAAAATTAAACTAAAAGTTAATTAGGAATATACTTAAAACTTAAAACTTTGTAAAACTTTAAAACTTAGTCCATCGGAATATTGTAAATCGTGTCCATCGGAATGAACCATCGGAATACAAAAATGCAAGCTGTCGGAATGTCAAAATCAATTCTATCGGAATATGGTTCTGTCGCAAAGTTCAGATCGGAATGCAAGTAAATATTTCTGTCGCAATGTGCATCTATCGGAATGTGCCAGATCGCAAAGTCAGATCGGAAAGTTGTAGATCGGAATGTATGATATCCAAACACCTCTATCGCAATGCTGTTCTATCGGAATGTAGTAAACAAAATTTTGGCAGCGTTTCGACTTAAGGTAACCTTAAATCCCGTCGGAATATGCGATCGCAATAAGCGATCGCAATCCAGATCGGAATAAGGGGCAAATGTCAACCGATCGCAAAGTAGAACCCTTAAGGGTTATTGCGATCAAAATAGGAAATCCGTCGGAATGTGTATAAACCCTGATATTGTGATGGAAGCAATGTTAATCCGAAAATGGTGGTAATCTGAAAACTGAATAAGCATGTATAATAAGCTATCTTAACCAAATCTTAAACATTTCAATAAGCATAAATTTGGTAACCTTCGAAACATGAAATCATAAACTTTACAAACGAAACTTTAAAGTGGAATAAAACCTTTAATAAATCCGATTACCAATAAGCTAAGTCAAGAAGTAAGCCAATAAGCATAGAGAACTTATGGCTTAAACCAAATGAAAGCTTATGTAGGAACAAGAAAGAAATGAACTTCCTTAATACACAACCTCAAATTCAATCACGAATAATGAAGGATTCGGATCAAATTAAAGATTTCGGATTAGGGAATAAGTAAAATCAAGAAATGTAGAAAGAGATTAAAGAACAAAAAGAACTAAACTTGAATTAGATTAATGAAATCCAAAATACAAAAAGCTTAAAGCTTTGAAAGATAAAAATGGAGAAAAGAAAAATCTTAGTGAGAGAAAGTTGAGAACTTTCTCTCTCTAAAACTAGAAAAATGAAAAGTGAAAAACTAACTAGCTCCCCAAAGTTGTGAAGTGTAGGCCTATTTATAGGTGTTTGATTGTGGGCTTGTATATGGGCTTGTACATGGGCTTTTCTTCTTCTTCTTTCATCTTTAGTCTTTACGTCTCTTTAAACAAACGTTTCCGACTTTGGATTTTGAGAAGTGTCGGTGAATAATTCCAAATCGTCTTATAATCTTTTGTTTAATAGACTCGAGTTCTTCGACATATATGAATCTTCCATATTTGGCCCTTTTCTTCGATAGATCTTCAAATAGGCACAATGACTTCAAATCTTTTGCATCTCTTGGACAATAGACTTCGTCTTGAGTCTTTTTCCTCGATAAAACCCGTGCAATCCCATGTTTTGTTCAATATTCATCCTGTTGACTCTGAAAACACAATAAACACAAAAACCACGCATAATTCCAAACAAATGATATTAAATACGTGTTTTGGTCTTGTTTTAGCCAGAAATAAGTGGTAAAAGGATGGGTGTTTTCACACCTATCAAATCCCCTACACTTAACCATTGTCATGCCCTCATGCAATGCTTAGTGATAAAGCAAATTTACACTTTTCTCATAATCAATCAACCTTGGCCTTATTAAAATACCACTAAACAAAAATTAAAGTACTAAGAGAAATTGAAACTTTAAAGTAAACAAAAGGATAGAAAACCATTTTCACTTGAAAATAGCTATATGGAAATAACTTGCAAAGAGATCAAGGACTTACATTAGGGCTTTGGCGCTGCGAAGATTTATCACCCTCAAGTTTCACGTTCCCCAAACTAAGCTTAAAAACGAGATCATTGTTATTATAAGTTAGCAAATCAAACACTTACACACATGGATTATTTATATGCTTAAACTCCCTTATTCCTAGGTGTATCTCTTATATTTTATTTTTGTCTTAGAATGATCATGAAGATGCATTTTTGGACTTATTTCGATAGTTTATTTAGGCTGAAAGCAAAGTAGGACGATTTGATCAATAGTTAGCTAAAGGACAAAATCTCTTAAAACTGCTTCTCGGGATATCAAAAAGTTCATATCTTGGCATAACTCGCTTCGCGATTTGAGACCTTTCTCGGGCCGATATCTGGCATGTACTTCATACTTCATATCTTGAGAGACGTTCTTGAGATAATGGTCTTCTCTTCGTAATAGAGTTTCTTCACTTGGAGACTTTTGAGGGGTACTCCAACTTTGTTGACCACGACTTCATGATTATTTCTTCAATCTCTAATTGGGATTTTGAGATACAACGATCCGCCTCCTTTTCGGACTTGGATCTATATATCCTCATACCTTGTTAGGGTCTTTTCGGATAGACTTCTCCATGATCTTTATGGGAGTTGATTGCTTTTCGTCGTGAGTCTTGATCCTTCATATTGATTTTGGGAATAATGCTTTTCACATCACCTTGGATCTTTAGCAATAAGATTGAATCCTCATGCCTTGTTAGGGCCTTTTCGGACTCGCCAATCTTCGCGCCCCGCTTCATAAGTTATGCCTTGGCTATGAACTCTTATCATTACCGAGCAACTTTTAAACGATCTTGGGCTAGAAGCTAAGTAACTTTTCAAATCGTACGACCTTACTTATTGCAGATAAATTATTAGCAAGTGATGGGAGAATAGGCAGATAATTACACCAAGTGAGCTTGCGCAAGAATACCGAGTTATAACTGACTCTATCATTTCTCGTTCTCCACAATTTAAAATCTCAAAGAATGAGACTCGTGGATGCTTAGCCTAATAAACCAATTAAGGTCTACATGGTTAAGGATACTAGCTAGAATAAACTTGGATAAGTCTATTTGGGTTGAGTCAAAATAATCGCAACGGGCCTAATATGTCAAAGACTTCAAAACTAGCTACACCACTTTATTAATATTTTTGACTTTATTGCGGGATATACATATGAAAGCAACGATGAAAATTTAAAAATTACGACTATATGGCCAAAGTTAATAAAAAATTTGAAAAATATTGAAAAAGTTGATTTTCCGGTTAAATGAAGGCATTTTCATGGAAAAGTCCACTTAAAACTTCGATAGAAGTCCCCCTACACTTAAGATAAACATTGTCCTCAATGTTTAAGCATGTGGGAAAAGTCTCCCCTACACTTATGACATTGTGCACGTTGGTTAAATGAAGCTAAGGAAGAGACGACTAACGTTTTCATTTTCAAATGTGAGTATGAAGAAAAATGAATCACGATAGTTGAGAGATAGAACCGGATTTTGGATAACACGGGAGCACGGTTCTTCAAAGGTTCCAAAAGTGCATTCATCCCTGTAATCACATTACCACACAAACATAAAAAAAGAATCTATAGAGGTCCCCCTACACTTAGGAGGTTAAAACGGAAAAGGATAGATACTCGGGCTGCCTCCCGAGGAGCGCTTGTTTTTGATAACCGAGTCACGAGCCTGACTCGACCCAAAATTAGTTCATGGGGAACGTGGTGAGGGATGGTATCATCTCTTGAGAGATGTCCTCACCAAAGTACAACTTCACTCGTTGGCCATTCACCTTAAAATTAGGTCCATTAGGTTGAGCGAGCTCGAGAGTACCATATGGAAAAATTTGGGCAATGGTGAATGGGCCGGACCAACGAGATTTCAGCTTGCCCGAAAAGATTTTCAACCGAGAGTTAAAGAGCAAAACTTTGTCTCCAACTTGGAACTCTCGGTTTTTAATCTTAGAGTCGTGAATGAGCTTAGTCTTTTCCTTATAGATCAAAGAATTTTCATAAGCCTCATTACGGAGTTCATTGAGCTCATTGAGTTGGATCTTGCGTAGGTCACCGGCTTTGTTGATATCAAAATTAGCCCACTTCAAGGCCCAGTAAGCCTTGTGCTCTAACTCAATGGGGAGGTGGCATGGTTTCCCGTACACGAGACGATATGGTGTACAACCAATCGGAGTCTTGTATGCGGTACAAAAAGCCCACAAAGCATCATCAAGTTTATCAGCCCATGAGGCACGATGCTCTCCCACGATTCTTTCAAGAATTCGCTTTAATCCTCGGTTGGATATTTCAGCCTGGCCATTAGTTTGTGGGTGGTAGGCGGTGGAAAGACGATGATTTACACCATAGTTAGCCATGACTCTAGCAAATTGATCATTGCAAAAATGAGTCCCGCGATCACTAATAATGGCACGAGGCACACCGAATCTAGCGAATAGCGATTTCAAAAAGTTACAAACCACCCTTGCGTCATTAGTAGGTAAAGCTTTGGCTTCAACCCACTTTGAAATGTAGTCAACGGCTACAAGGATGTATTTGTTTCCTTTAGATGAAGGGAATGACCCCATAAAGTCGATACCCCAAACGTCAAAGATTTCACATTCTTGAATGAAATTCTTAGGCATCTCGTCTTTATGTGTGATCTTGCCTTGTTTTTGGCAAGCAACACAACGTTTAACCATCTTGTGAGCGTCACGATAGATGGTGGGCCAATAGAATCCCGAGTCAAACACTTTTTTTGCGGTGTAGTTGGGACCAAAGTGACCACCGGTGGGTCCTTTGTGGCAAGCGTCAAGGTTTTGTAAAGCTGCCGGTCCATCAACACATTGGCGAATAATCAAATCAGCACATTGTTTGAATAGATACGGGTCATCCCAAAAGAAAGTCTTAATGTCTTTGAAGAACTTCTTCTTTTGTTGGGATGTTAGCCCGTCAACGAGAATTCCACCCGCCAAGTAGTTTGCAATGTCGGCAAACTACGGGGTTTCATCAGAAGTCGAGTTGATAGACATTAAGGTCTCCAAGGGAAAAGAATCATTGATTTCTTTGTTCGGATGTTCCCCTTGGTAAGGATCCTCAAGTCTACTGAGATGATCCGCGGCTAGGTTTTCAGCTCCCTTCTTATCACGAATTTCGATTTTAAATTCTTGAAGTAGCAAAACCCAGCGAAGAAGTCTTGGTTTGGAATCTTGTTTAGTTAACAAGTACTTCAACGCGGAATGATCGGTTTAAACGATGGTGGTAGAAAGGACAAGATAGGGGCGAAATTTTTCAAAAGCATAGACAACAGCTAAAAGCTCTTTCTCGGTTGTCGTGTAATGCAATTGAGCCCCGTCATTGTCTTGCTAGCGTAATGGATCGGTTGGAAGTGTTTGTTCACTCTTTGGCCCAAAACCGCTCCAATAGCAAAGTCACTAGCATCGCACATCAACTCGAAAGGCAGCTCCCAATTAGGGGTAACCAAGACGGGTGCCTTAGTTAGCGTATCCTTAAGCAAGTTGAAGGCTTTAATACACTCGTTGGAAAAGATAAAAGGAGTATCTTTTTCCAAGAGGCGGGTCATCGGGCGAGCGATTCTAGAAAAATATTTGATGAAACGACGGTAGAAGCCCGCATGACCGAGGAAACTTCTCACACCCTTCACGGTTGAAGGTGGAGGCAACTTAGAAATAACATCGACTTTAGCACGATCCACTTCAAGACCGGCTTTGGAGATCTTGTGTCCTAGCACGATGCCCTCTTTTACCATGAAATGGCATTTTTCCCAATTAAGAACAAGGCGAGTGTCTTCACACCACTTAAGCATACGTTCTAAATTGGCAAGGCAAGCAGAGAATGAATCACCATAAACCGAGAAATCATCCATGAATACTTCCATAGTTTCTTCAACCATGTCATGGAATATAGCCATCATACACCTTTGGAACGTCCCAGGAGCATTGCATAAACCAAAAGGCATGCGTTTGTAAGCAAATGTTCCATTGGGACAAGTGAATGTGGTCTTTTCTTGGTCCTTGGGATCGATGGGAATTTGAAAATACCCGGAGAAACCGTCTAAGAAGCAGTAATAGTCATTACCAGCTAGACGCTCGAGCATTTGATCCATGAAAGGAAGAGGAAAGTGATCTTTTCTCATGGCATCATTGAGCTTGCGATAGTCGATACAAACTCTCCACCCAGTAACGAGACGAGTGGGAATCAACTCGTTGTGTTCATTGGGAACAACGGTTATTCGCCCTTCTTGGGCACACAATGGACGAGACTTACCCAAGGCGAATCCGAGATAGGGTAAATCAAGCCGGCATCAAGAAGTTTGATAACCTCTTGTTTGATGACGTCATGAATGCGAGGATTAACCCTTCTTTGGCTCTGGATTGCGGGTTTAAAGTCATCTTCCATGAGAATCTCGTGAGTACAAAAGTTTGGATCAATTCCGCGGATATCGGAAATTTTCCAAGCAATTGCCTTCTTATGATCTTTAAGCACGGCGATGAGGCGAGATTTCTCTTCTTCTTTCAAGTCCTTAGCAATGATGACGGGCGACTTCTTCTTATCTTCAAGGAACACATACTCGAGATGGGGCGGCAACTCTTTAAGTTCTAAATCCGGAGGATTGTCGATGGGAGGCGTATTCAAAATCGGTGCATCGATAGCAATATCCTTGGGAGGTGGTGGAGAAATATTGTCTTCTTTAAGAAGGTTCTCAATGAGGCGAAGATCTTCATCCCAATCGGTGGAAGAATCGTCATGTTCTAAGTTCACATCTTCCATGGTGGCTTCCAAATCTTTCCAAAGGAAATCACTTTCTCCAAATAGAGATAGTGATGAATCAATAGAGGAAACGGTCTCAACATTGGGAAGAGAGGTAGGAATACTTTTACAAGCATCTTTGAAGTGTTCTTCACAGGCCTCATCAAGAACGTCAATACAATTAACACTCTCGTATGAATAAGGCTGTTTAGAAAGCTTTCCCATGTTGAAGACAATTTTATCGTCACCCACTCTTATGGTAAGCTCACCCGCTTCAACATCGATGAGAGTGCGACCGGTCCTCAAGAATGGACGACCAACAATCAATGGCACACGAGGGTCCATGTCGTAGTCAACGACAACGAAATCGGCAGGAAAAGTGAATTTGTCGACTCCTACAAAGACGTCTTCGGCTATCCCCACTGGATAAGCAACCGTACAGTTAGCTAATTCCAAAGTCATTTTGGTGGGGACTAGCTCAGGGAGAGATAATTGCTTCCAAACACTTAAAGGCATTAAGTTAATACTGGCACCTAGATCGGCTAGGGCCATGCAATTCTCTACTCCCGGGAAGTTGCAAGGGATTAAGAAACGACCCGGATCACCAAGCTTGGTTGGCAATTTCTTTAAGAGCACTACAGAGCAATTCTCATTAAGTTGGGTGTTAGCTATATCAAGAAGCTTCTCCTTGTCACTAAGAAGATCTTTGAACATTTTCGCATATTTAGGAATGTGAGCGAGAGCCTCAGCGAAGGAGATGTTGAAATTCAATTGTTTAAACATTTTGAGAAAGTTCGAAACCTGAATATCATCCTTGCTTTTGAGCTTCTCTTTCCTCAACCTTGATGGATAAGGTATATCGGAAGAAGAGGAAGGCTTTGGGAGAATAGGATCACTCACATCCTTGGGTGGAGGAGGGGTAGAAGTAAGAGGTGGAGAAATTGGGGAAGGAGAAGGACGAGGAATAGGAGCAGGTGACTCGTTTTCCTTAGTCACAATCACCGGTGGAGGTATAGGAAGCTCGGGTTCCTTAGTACCTTTACCACTGCAAGTGGTGATTGCTTTCATCTCCCCTCTTGGATTCGCAACGGTGTTACTCGGAAGAGTACCCGAAGAAGAGGGTTGATTACCTTGGAAGAAACTAGTCATCATGTTCCTTAAGTCATTCGTTTGACTGGCCAAAGTGTTTCTCATATCAGCTCGCAGATCGTTCCCTTGTTTCACCATGTCTGCTTTCAAGTTTAGCACTTCCCGTTGGAGATTGTCCATGATCACATCATTAGTCCTCATGTAGGTTCCAATATCTTGGGATAATGCGGTGGGTTGGTTGGGAGGAGCATTGTAGGCGGGTGGTTCATAAGCAGGTTGTTGGTAAACTTGGTTGTTTCTTTGAGGTGGATATGGTTGTTTGTGAGGTGGTATGTATGGTGCACGAGGTTGTTGTTGAGGAGGGCGATTGAGGTTTTGTTGTTGGTTTGGGTTGTTAGGAGTAAAACCGGGCGGTGAGAGATAGTTGTTTGAGCGGTAGCTAAGAAAGTTGCGGTCACCTTGAGGACGAGCTTGATAAGCGGCCGGAGGATAGGTACCGTATGCTGCATTCACATTCTCAGAAGGATAGTCTTGAGTAGCGGTACAAGTGGTGTAAGAGTGAGGACCCCCGCATATTTCACATGGTTGGCTAACAGCATTGACTTGAACGTCTTGAGCGTTTTTAGTGTTGATGCTGTTGGTATTGTTAGCGGTGTAGGTAACAAGCGATTCAAGAAGCGTAGTAATTTTGTCAAGTCGCTTGTCGCTGTCACTAGTACTAGCACTGGCGACATTGGTCCGAACACTCTTGGTTTGCACACGAGACTTATTTTCAATAATATCCCAAGCGGCATTGGAAGTCTTAACCAAAATATTACCCCCCGAGGCACTATTTAGTGAATCTTGGTCATTCATGCTTAAACCATTATAAAAAGTATTAATTTGGTGCACTTTGGTAAAACCATGTTGTGGGCACTTTCTTAAAAGATATTTGAAACGGTCCCAAGATTCACTAAAAGACTCATCGTACTTTTGTTCAAAATTGATAATTTCATTCCGCAAAGCGGTATTACGAGAGGGTGGGAAAAAGTAATTTATGAACTTGGTCTCCAAATCCGTCCACGTTAGAATACTTTGTGGCGGTGCCTTTGCAAGCCAATGACGGGCTTGTCCCTCTAAAGAAAAGGGAAAAAGTTGCAAACGGATTACCTCTTGTGGAACACCATTGAATTTGACCGTATTCGTGAGTTGCAAGAATCTCTTGATGTGGTCATGAGGATCATCAATGGTACGCCCCAAGAATGGTTGAGAAGAGACCATCTGGATAAAACCGGATTTGAGCTCAAAGTTGTTGGCTGCAATCGCGGGTATGACAATTGATCATTGTAGCCCTCCACATGTGCTTGCAGAAGTTCAATCATCGGGCGATTGTCCGGTAGAGGCTCATTGTTGTTGTTATTATTGTTGTTGAGAGGTGGATTGTTATTGTTGTTATTGTTTTGAGGTGGGTTATTGTTGTTGTTTTGTACACCGGCCATGTCTAAGTCTTCGAGAGGCTCGGGCTCTTGATAAGACGTTGATCGTGTACGCATGCACCTGCAAAAGAACTAACAAAGCAAACAAGAAATATTTTTGGTTTTTTATGGTTTTTAATTTTTTTGTATTTTTGAAAATTTTATATTTTTTTAGGGTTTTTGAAATTTTTTATGAAAAAGTAATGTTCACGGTGAACGGATCCCAAAATCCAAGTTCTCACAAAAAACTGTTAATTTTAACGAGAAGAGCCGGTAACGGCGCCATTTGATACAATGGTTTTCATTGGATGGGGTTCAGAATATTCTCGGTATTTTCTCGAATTGATCACGGTTCAAAGTGGAATGATTGTTCTTGGTTACAAATAGGGGGTTTGGTTTTTGGTTATCTAATTTTTAAACTAAATGCAAGTAATTAAAATGTCGACGAGTAAAGTAGAAGCTTTGACAAAATTAAACTAAAAGTTAATTAGGAATATACTTAAAACTTAAAACTTTGTAAAACTTTAAAACTTAGTCCATCGGAATATTGTAAATCATGTCCATCGGAATGAACCATCGGAATACAAAAATGCAAGCTGTCGGAATGTCAAAATCAATTCTATCGGAATATGGTTCTGTCGCAAAGTTCAGATCGGAATGCAAGTAAATAATTCTGTCGCAATATGCATCTATCGGAATGTGCCAGATCGCAAAGTCAGATCGGAAAGTTGTAGATCGGAATGTATGAAATCCAAACACCTCTATCGCAATGCTGTTCTATCGGAATGTAGTAAACAAAATTTTGGCAGCGTTTCGACTTAAGGTAACCTTAAATCCCATCGGAATATGCGATCGCAATAAGCGATCGCAATCCAGATCGGAATAAGGGGCAAATGTCAACCGATCGCAAAGTAGAACCCTTAAGGGTTATTGCGATCAAAATAGGAAATCCGTTGGAATGTGTATAAACCCTGATATTGCGATGGAAGCAATGTTAATCCGACAATGGTGGTAAGCTGAAAACTGAATAAGCACATATAATATGCTATCTTAACCAAATCTTAAACATTTCAATAAGCATTAATTTGGTAACCTTCGAAACATGAAATCATAAACTTTACAAATGAAACTTTAAAGTGGAATAAAACCTTTAATAAATCTGATTACCAATAAGCTAAGTCAAGAAGTAAGCCAATAAGCATAGAGAACTTATGGCTTAAACTAAATGAAAGCTTATGTAGGAACAAGAAAGAAATGAACTTCCTTAATACACAACCTCAAATTCAATCACGAATAATGAAGGATTCGGATCAAATTAAAGATTTCGGATTAGGGAATAAGTAAAATCAAGAAATGTAGAAAGAGATTAAAGAACAAAAAAAACTAAACTTGAATTAGATTAATGAAATCCAAAATACAAAAAGCTTAAAGCTTTGAAAGATAAAAATAGAGAAAAGAAAAATCTTAGTGAGAGAAAGTTAAGAACTTTCTCTCTCTAAAACTAGAAAAATGAAAAGTGAGAAACTAACTAGCTCCCCAAAGTTGTGAAGTGTAGGCCTATTTATAGGTGTTTGATTGTGGGCTTGTATATGGGCTTGTACATGGGCTTTTCTTCTTCTTTCATCTTTAGTCTTTACGTCTCTTTAAACAAACGTTTCCGACTTTGGATTTTGAGAAGTGTCGGTGAATAATTCCAACTCGTCTTATAATCTTTTGTTTAATAGACTCGAGTTCTTCGACATATATGAATCTTCCATCTTTGGCCCTTTTCTTCGATAGATCTTCAAATAGGCACAATGACTTCAAATCTTTTGCATCTCTTGGACAACCGACTTCGTCTTGAGTCTTTTTCCTCGATAAAACCCGTGCAATCCCATGTTTTCTTCAATATTCATCCGGTTGACTCTGAAAACACAATAAACACAAAAACCACGCATAATTCCAAACAAATGATATTAAATACGTGTTTTGGTCTTGTTTTAGCCAGAAATAAGTGGTAAAAGGATGGGTGTTTTCACACCTATCAGGCACCGAGAGGTCGATACCAAATTCTTGGCCTTGTGACTTGAGTGAACTTGCTTCCCAACTTTGTAAGCATCACAAAAGTGACTATCAAACTTAATCTTGGGGAGGTGTCTTACCAACTCCTTAGAGACTAAAGATTGAATTAAACGCATATTAGTGTGACCCAATCTCCTATGCAAAAGAGTAGAGCTATCATCTAAAGTCGCTAGACATAAGTTTTCCTTTGACTTCCTATTGACCTTCATGACATAAAGCCATGCTTTCTAACACCTTTTACAATGATCTTTCCATCTTTTATGATTTCGCTATCATGTTCCGAAAAGTTGAGCTTACATTTATTGTCACAAATTTGATCTATACTTAGTAACTTAACCCTAAGTTATCTACGTGCTCAACATTTTCAATGGTCATGGAGTCAAGGAAAAACATTACCTTTGCCAATGATATTACCACGTAGCTTACTAGCGAAAGTGACGTTACCTCCATTATATGCTTTGTAAGATGAGAACAAACTTCGATTACCCATCATGTGTTTAGAACAACCACTATCCTTAATCCACTCATCAGGCTCCAAATCGATTCCCAAGCATATCTAGGTAACAACACACAAAATCAAACATTTGGTCCCTAATATCTGATGGGTCCAAAGTTGTTAGTTCCAAACATCCCTTGCATTTGGTTGGGATGCATGAATGGAGGACACATGCCCCATGGATAAAAACATTATTGAAAATTATTTCAATTCATATGAGCATTTTGATGTCCGTTGTTTTTCTTTGGAGTCTTTGATCTAGACCTAGAATTATTGTTGTTTCTAGGTGTTGCTGTTTTACTCCTAGGTCATGACTTAGTGTGATCATTTCTTTTAGGTGTTGGTGTACTACTTCTAGGCCTTGAATCATTTCGTACTCTTGGAGGAGTAGATGATTTTCTTGATAAATTTCTCATTCTTATTAAAGGTTTAATCAAAGGCTTGTAGAATTTATCAAGTTCCTTTTTATCAATTATAGGTAATTTAACATTGTTAACAACAAGATTTTTTGGCCCTTTACCTAAAAATGTGGCTAAAGTTGCGACACTCATTACAAATGATTTCGGGGACGGAGAGCCTACAAGAGATATAATAGTACATGAAACCGCCACGGGTCCTCAAAGAATTTCAGAACTTCATGCATCTTACACAGCCCTATAATATGCGTTGCTGTTTCCTTTTGGTGAGGATGGTTACCATGATAAGATACCTTATCACATCAATGCGGGTTCGCGCATAACAAATCGGGGGTTTGTGACAATTAAATAATACAATTCCTGCGTAATTCATTACAGATCTGACCAAGGGACAACCTTACTGCAAGGAGGGCGATTGTTCCAACAATATTTGGTGGATGCATTCACGGTTGTTAAAGAACAACGCCTTAAATGGACTAGAAGTAACCAAGCTACATTGCGTGTTGATCTATATCACAATGTTTGTGACGCTGTCACAAGAGTTGACACAAATGCCGCCAGGCTTAGAAAAAGAATAGTGTTGCCAAGTAGTTTCACTGGAGGGCCGAGATACATGATGTAAAACTACCAGGATGCTATGGCTCTATGTTGTGCATATGGGAACCCCGATCTCTTCATCACATTAAATTCTAACCCTAAGTGGCGTGAGATATCAGACATGCTCGCTCATATTCCTGGCCAGAAAGCTCATGACCGTCCAGAGATAGGAACATGAGTTTTTAAAATGAAGCTGACTGAAATGTTAGAGGATCTTACAAAGAATCACATATTTGGCAAGTGTGAATCAGGTAATTTTACGAACACTATATTATACATCAATGTTAAGTTTGTGTATATAACTAGGTATTCACTTACTAATGAATGCAGTTGTATATGTAATTGAATTTCAAAAGAGGGGACTGCCACATGCACATATCCTATTATGGCTTCAGGATACGCACAAATGAAAAACGGGTGAACAAATTGATGACATTATCTCGGCTGAACTTCCGTCTCCAATTGATGATCCAGATGGATATAAAGTTGTATCTGAATTCATGTTGCATGGACCTTGCGGGAAGAAAATAAAAAATGCACCATGCAATGTAGAAGGTAAATGTTCTAAACACTACCCAAAACCCTTTTATGCAGAGACAATGATTGATGCATATGGATACCCAATTTACCGCCGAAGAGATAACAAAGTTATAACCAAAAAAGGAAAAACCGAATATGATAACAGAAATGTTGTCCCTCACAATCGTTTTCTGTTGATCAAATATCAAGCCCACGTATATGTGGAATGGTGCAACAGGTCAAAGGCTATTAAGTACTTATTTAAGTACCTAAACAAAGGTCCTGATAGAACAACTATTGTTATTCGGGAAAACGTACAACAAGGGGTTGATGGTCCATCCGTAAACGTGGTTGAAGTTGATGAAATTAAAATTACCTAAATTGCAGATACTTAGCTCCATGTGAAGCTGTTTGGAGGCTTTTTCCATTCGACATCCACTATTCATACCCATCCGTGATGAATCTGAATTTCCACCTTCCAAATCAGAATCTAGTAACTATGCAAGATACGGAGTGTTTACCAGCTTTATTGGAAAAAGAAGGTATTGATGTAACGATGTTCACGGATTGGTTTGACTTAAATGAACGCGATCCAACAGCTAGATCGTACACGTATGCTCAAATACCTGAACATTACGTGTGGCATGCTAAGGACAAGTTATGGAAACAGCGTAAACAAAAGAAATGCATAGGCAGAATCGTATATTCAAGTCCAACAGCTGGCGAACAATACTATCTTTGAATGTTGTTAAATATCGTCCGAGGACCAGAAACATTTGAAAAAATGTTAACGGTTAACAATAAAACCTATGAAACATTCAGGGAAGCATGTTTTGCATATGGACTACTTAACGATGATAAGTAATGGACATGTGCTATATCAGAAGCAAGTGTTTGGGCATTGGCGCCACAACTACTTGACATATTTGTCACAATTTTGTTGTTCTATGAGGTAAGCAGGCCTGGGAAGTTGTGGGAATAAAATTGGAAAGTATTGTCTGAAGATATTCTATATAGAAAGCGAGAGCTTTATAGATATCCTGAATTGAAGCTTTCAATTGAACAAATAAAAAACTATTGTTTAATTGAGATCCAACCACTATTGAACAGAAACGGAGGAATATGATTGATTTTAAGGATCTGCCACAACCAAGCCAGTAATTGTTGAAAAAATAGACAACCGTCTAATCAGAGAAGCGTTAAAATTTGACATGAATAAGAGTGCAGTTGAACATCAGCGACTCAAATCAGTATTGAACCATGAACAACGATTAATCTACAATGAGGTTATTCAATCTGTGCATGGTCAACAGGGAAAGTTCTTTTTTGTATATGGCCCGAGCGGAACCGGGAAAAAATTCTTATACAACACAATAATATCTCGGTCACGATCCAAGGGGAAGATCGTACTTGCAATAACATCTTCAGGTTGGTAAACTCCTACACAATTGGTTATTTATTCCACATTTAGCACTAGCCTAACTGATACCTTATTATGTATGTACTATTAATAGGTATTGCATCGTTGCTTCTGCCAACGGGTAGAACTGCCCATAGCAGATTTGTTATACCCCTAGAGCTATTAGAAAATAGCACATGCGGAATAAAACAAAACACCCAGTTAGCAGAACTAATGCAAGAAGTTGAATTGATTAAATGGGATGCAGCCCCGATGACATAAAAATATGCGTTTGAGGCATTAGACAAAACACTTAAGGATATATTGGGATATCACACGGCAAGTAAGAGAGACAGAATATTTGGAGGTGTGACGGTCTTGCTTGGAGGTGATTTCAGGCAAATTCTACCGGTCATACCAAAAGCAAAAAGGCCAGAAATTGTGCAGTCTTGCATCAATCGTTCGGTGTTATGGAAATATTGCAATTTATTCATGCTTACACGTAGCATGAGGGTAAATGAATATTTTGAGAACGGAGAGATAGACACGTGAAAGCAGGAATTTAATAAATGGGTTCTGGCCGTTGGTGATGGCCGAGTCCCTGCTAAAAAAAACCTAGAGGAGGATGAAGCAACTTGGATTGAAATCCCAAGTAGGTTCATTATTCCATCATTGACTTCTCCTATCAAACAGATTGTTGAAGAGACCTATCTGGATTTCATAACCCGCCAAATAAACGACCGATATCTGACAGAAATAGCAATTTTAACACCTCAAAATGATGATGTAGATGAAATCAATGCGTACATGTTTAATCAGTTACAGGGTGGACCCGTAACATATCTTAGTGGTGATGAAATATGCACGTTCTCTACAGAGAACTTAGATCAACACACTTTGTATCCACCCCAATTCCTACATTCGTTGAACTTCCCACGAATGCCCCCTCATGTAAAAAAGAACTACCTATAATGATGTTGCGAAACATTAATCTAACTAAGGGATTGTGTAACGGAACCCGACTGATAATAATTGACCTGGGTAAGTTTGTGATTCATGCGAGAATCCTCACTGGATCACATATTGGC
The DNA here is from genome assembly GCA_025667525.1 of Glebionis coronaria. Lineage (NCBI taxonomy): Eukaryota > Viridiplantae > Streptophyta > Magnoliopsida > Asterales > Asteraceae > Glebionis > Glebionis coronaria. The sequence continues at coordinate 609,341,049 of CM046880.1, forward strand.
GATGACATTGTCATCCACCGGATAATCCTAGCATCAAATCAGTCCAAATGGCCATTTGTTTTAAAACGAAGGCAGTTACAAGTAAAATCCTGTTACGCAATGACCATAAACAAAATCCAGGGCCAGTCACTAAACTACGTTGATTTGTATTTTCCAAACCCGGTATTTCAGTCATGGGCAGCTATACGTGGCATTATCTAGAGTCACATCTCCGGATGGGTTAAAAATCCTAATGATTCAAGATGAAGCCAAAGAACTTGAAAATTGTACACGGAACATCGTTTTCAAGGAAGCGTTCGCCAACCTATTCTAATGAACAATTTTTGCAACTTTTCATTCAAGTTTTTCCCCTTCCTTACTAACTTATAATTCAAAAGAATAAATGTTTTGACTACAAATCACAACAGGTTTGCCCTCTACATACTAAGTTTGACAATTGCAGTCTATACATAAAACACAAAACAAAATTGGTAAACATTATAATTAAGGCTAATTAATAAATATTTAAGTTTACAGTTTCACATATCAATATTAATTTAAAAAATATAACTCTTATGTCATTCAACTACTATAAATACCATATTATTCCAGCCTTAGATTATTGTATACATTTTTAAGTATGTCAACACAAACACCTATTTCACACAACCAAAAACAGGATAAAAATTTAGTCCCAGATTCAAAAAATGTGGTCAACCATGATGTGAACATGGTTGTGGTTGGAAAAAGGGCGATACTGCCTTCAAGTATAACAAGCCGACTAACGTATGAGTTGCTTATTATCGACATATCACTTCGCAAGCGTCGAAAGCTAAACATAGACGACCCAACAGCCTCATAGTCCATCAACCAAACTTAATCAATTACAAAAGTCCTATCGGCATACCACTTTTCTTTTCTATCCGTTATCTAATTTGAATAAAGTGTGTTCCTATCAGCATAAAGCTTTTATCTTATACCGTTATCTAATTTGAATAAATAGTGTTTGTTTCAGCCATTCTTTCCTATGTTACTGAAATTATTTGTATTTCTGATCTAATTAAACTAAACATCTGCACTTGCCCTGATTGGGACTACAAATAAGTCATAAAAAATAAGATGGTTTACCTGTTACTCTCTATACATTTTATGTCACACGTGCTCACCATTTACACTTTGCAAACAATATGCCAAATAAAAAATAGGGTATTAGAAATTGGCTAATATACTTCCACTCATTGCTTTTGAACATGACAACATAGCCATCAAATATCAAAGCTTCCATAACAGTTGTATGGAACGGATCATTACAAGCATATGCTGCTATCGATGACATTAACAAAAACATAAATGTACACACATACTGCAATCGAATCATTAGTTAACCAAACACAACAGTTGAACAAATTAACAAACACATTCGATACTAATACGCGCATCTGATTATCATTACTTTCGATCATAATATGCGACTTAAAGTACACGAATCCATCCATTATCATTGTTTGACTACAACTAAATGACAGCCGTAAAAAATAAACACAAATATACCAAATAGGACCATGATACGATTATTCAAATTACATAAAACAAAAGATACTACCGGCATAAGGGATAAACAGCAAACATCCAAAATAAACTATCATCACAGCAAACCAAACACCTACTAAACTGACTCAACATCCATGATTGCACAATGGGTTTCCTTTTTACGAATCTCGTCCATAGCTTCATCCACCGCACTGGCCAACCCAATCAGCTTATCCTGCAACTTGTCATTTGATTCCTTCAAACACTTGATTGGCTCCACATAAGCATTTCCCCTGGGCTTCTTTTCTATTTCTCGAATCAACATACCAGTCTTTAAAATCTGAGCACAAATCGCTTCACTTTGCTTCTGAACATATTTTTTCAAAAGCTTTTTCTTCTGCCATTTCCTGCTCAAGGAAAAACTTCATCACATCAAAAATATCGCTCTCACCGCTTAAATCCGAAAGTTCATCCAAAAAATGGGTTTCAAGACATCACTTCCTCGTCATCGCTTGAAAAGTAAAATGGAGATTTCCTTTTCAACGAGCTGGATCCGGCCATTGATTGATTATGATATGAGATTGGAAATGTTTGACTAATTATGTGGTGGTTAGATATGAGTGATAGATTAGGACGGGTGGATTTATAATACCATTTCCATCCGGTTAAATTTATTAGGGAAATCAAATAGCCAAATTTTTTTGTAACATTTAGCAATTGAAAAGGCAGCGTTACTGAATGTATGAATATCATATCAAAACTGCCTTCAAGGTTTCAAGTTGTAAAATATCATGTACATCCTCTAAAAATATATATATTGTTAAACAAAACCGAGAATCTAGCAAAAAAACGTTAACTTTAATTCACAAGTCATGCCATCGTTTATAAAAAACATTCATTTATAAATACTTTTTCAAAAAATCATGACATCGTTTTAACATAACAATTAGTAATATCTATAATAACCGTAACACGTTTTATTCTTCAATCACACAACTCACTCAGTTTTCAATCTTTCTGTGTTCTTTATTATTTCGAATCAAATGTAATGAATCATAACACGACGAATTTGTTATTTCATTATCATAACCATCAATGATAATCCAAACTAACCCAATAAGTCATTCAACATTCTAAAAGCAACGCATAAGTTACGTCCTGAGCACTTTTATGGTTCCACTTCGGTCCCGGTGCATCGCACGGGCATGAACGCCTCGTTATGGTTATTTTAGGTTTAAGTGATAATTATATATATTTTAAGCTTTTAATTATATATAAATTAAGTATTTGGACATATATGAAATTTTATGTATTAAATTAGATATATATGAAATTTTTAAGTAAGGTTGAATATATATGAAATTTTTTATCACATGAAAGATATATATGAAATTTTTAAGTAAGCTTAGATATATATGAAATTTTGTATAAAAATAAAGACATATATCAAATTCTTCATTAAAATATAACTTTTAATGTAGGAAAAAAAATCGCCTTTTATTCTATTTCCGGGTCAAAATTGCAATTATTTTTGGTAACACCTTTCTTAATTCTCAAGTCACCATAACCCATATAAATATAAATATAAAATTTAACTTCAATACAAAAAGTCGATAAAAACTTTTTTTAACAATTGTTTTACCGCAAAGGCTTCGAAAACAACAATGGGAACCACTTTTTCATCGCCAGACGACCACACTACCACTATCACCACCACAGCCAGCATGTCTGAAACCCCTCTGAAAACCCAAGATCAAGAAAACACTTCAGAACCTCCTAAAACCCCAGAAACCCTAAACCCTAATGAAGACTCATCGAAACCAGTCCAAGAAGAAGAGGGTGAGAACCCGTTTTGTGCGTATATGAAAGGAAGTGAATGCAGAGATGATTTTACAAATTATGAAAAGTGTATCGAAATTAATGGTGATGGTGAAAAGTGTTATGAAGCTACTTCTGTACTGAGTAAATGTATGGTGGCTAATAAGGATTATTTTGCTCCTCTTTATTATGCGATTCTAGAAGAAAAAGTGAAAGAAGCAGAAACTGCGAAAGAAGCAGAAACTGCGAAAGAAGCAGAAACCCTAAACCCTAATGAAGACTCATCAAAACCAGTCCAAGAAGAAGAGGGTGAGAGCCCGTTTTGTGCATATATGAAAGGAAGTGAATGCAGAGAAGATTTTACAAATTGGCAAAAGTGTATCGAAATTAATGGTGATGGTGAAAAGTGTTATGAAGCTACTTCTGTACTGAGTAAATGTATGGTGGCTAATAAGGATTATTTTGCTCCTCTTTATTATGCGATTCTAGAAGAAAAAGTGAAAGAAGCAGAAACTGCGAAAGAAGCAGAAACTGCTAAAGAAGTAGAAACCCTAAACCCTAATGAAGACTCATCAAAACCAGTCCAAGAAGAAGAGGGTGAGAGCCCGTTTTGTGCATATATGAAAGGAAGTGAATGCAGAGAAGATTTTACAAATTGGCAAAAGTGTATCGAAATTAATGGTGATGGTGAAAAGTGTTATGAAGCTACTTCTGTACTGATTAAATGTATGGTGGCTAATAAGGATTATTTTCCTCCTCTTTATTTTGGGTTGGTAGAAGAGGGTGAGAGCCCGTGCAGAGAAGATTTTACAAATTGGGAAAAGTGCATCGAAATTAATGGTGATGGTGGAAAGTGTTATGAAAAGTGTTATGAAGCTAGTTCTGTACTGAGTAAATGTATGGTGGCTAATAAGGATTATTTTGCTTCTCCTTCTCTTTATTATGGTACTGCGAAAGAAGCGAATGTGGAACTAGAATAAAAAAGAAGCGAAATTGCGAAAGAAGCGAATGAGGATGAGGAGTTTGTGTTTGTTTAGGACAGATAGAATAGTTTGTGCAGAACTTGGTGTTGATTGTGATGAACTGATATTCACAGTTGAAATTGTATAATTCGCGTGTTTAGGAGAAATATTGAGTTTAAATAATATATGGATAAATTTGTGTTTGTAGTGTAGATGATTCTGGTATGTGATAGGCTAGTGTTTGTGCTTAACGTTGATAACATTATTGTGCAGAATGTCTGTGTTGATTGTGATATTGACGTTTAAAATCTTTGATTCACTTAGTTTTTGTGAAAACTTGAATTTAATTGTTGTGTAAGTGTTGACAGATGTATTTGTGTTTGTAATGTACAGAGAATTTGTACTTGTGCATGGAATAGAATAATTTTGTGGATTTGCATAAACTGATTATAATGCTGTGTTTTAGTAAATAATTGAACTTAATGTAGGAAGGGCTTTTATGCAAAATCCGGATCATCCAGCACACATCATGGTTTGACTTGTATATGTGTACGTGTTTTCGGCATCATGTGTGTATTTTGGTGAAGAACTGATATATAAGGATTTGATATTGACAGGATGCCTTTATCCTTGTGTTATGTTAAGAATTGATATTTGTCCTTTTTCTTGTCTTGCTAAATGTTGGTGATGTTATGAACTTTAGAATGAGATCAGTTCTGTCAAGCAGCCTGCCAGAGATGTCTTCAATTTTTAGGCACAGCGCTGTCACAACTATCGTTTTCTCAGGGTATTTCATCTCATCAGACATGCAGCTGGTTTTTCCAAGTTCTCGCAGAATTCGCAAGAGGAGACACTTACTAACGACCAGGTTTATCTCAATCTTACAGATGCCCTAAAATACATTTTGCATGCTTTATCGTAAACAAACAAAATGTTCTCCGATCCCAATCCTGCACCGGCCTGTGTCTCTTTTCTTTTTATTGCACACATTATCAGGAACACTTATCACTATGCTTCAGATGAGTTGACTTGGTACTTTGTTGGTTGACTATGAAATAGTAGAATTGATTAAAATAACCTAAAGTTTATGGATGCGCGCGGCGTGCCTCATTCTGGTTTTGGTGTTAACAAGCCTAAAACCAGAAAACTGTAATACCGCACGTGAGACATTTTGGAATATAGCGTTTGATCCTCATTTCTTCTATAATTATATGTAGACATTGAAATATAGCAGATTCATGTTGTAATACCAAGGTTTTAAAATCTAGAATTGATGTGTATGGTTGATTTATTTTATTCTTTTATCAGACTATACCATAATTTAGATTGATGTGTCATATATATGGTTGTTAGACGCATTATAGTAAGTTATAGAATCGTAATTGAGAATTGAGATGTTCCTCGTTTCTTGATCTTTAGAAAAAAAAAAACACTTTTTTCAACTTCCTACTAAGCTCTTGCTCACATAATGGTAAATATACTGACTTTCCTCACTTCACTTCTTTTTAGTCGATAATATCTCAAGAAAGGGAGAATTCTGTGAAGCGGTTTCCTGGCTTACCTCCAGTCAATCGCACAGGAGAAGAAAGTCAAATGGCAATATCAAGATATTCGAATGGTCTAATCCCTAAATGGGGTTCTGGTGTTTCAGAGCAAAAATGTAAGTTTTCTATGAAATGTACAATTTGGCTTAAAAGAGACTAGTAGTATGCATGGCTATCATACCGTTTGCTTTACGTTTGTTGATGGTTCAAAATCATGAGCAGGTGAGATGAATGAAGAAGTTCAGCGCAGGATAGCTAGGAACTATAGAAAGTTCAGTAAGCAGGTTTGGGTTGTTGCTGGAATCTCTTCAGACAGATGTAATTCAAGTTAACAGAGGAACAGAAGAATTAGCAATAGATAGTAAGTATATCAACCTCATTCAGAGAAAGAAATGTCTTGCATGGCAAAAAATCTGAAATTTCTTTACTTCAGCAATTAATAATAGGTTGAATTATATAGTAAAGGTTGTACTATGCTAGTCAATATAGTAATAAGTTTAAAACCATACAGTTCTATTCACTTGAACACATTAAGACTTATCATCTTATATATGTTAATTAGTGATCTGCTCTATTATGTAGGACTTCCATGAACAATAATAAATTATAGTCAATGACAGAAAGTGAACGAAAAGTTACAAAATGAACTTAATTTCTAGTTTTAGACTTGTAGTTGCCTAGAGATATGAGGTATTAATTTATAAAATGCTGACATCTTGTTATGATCCCACATCGGCCATGTATGGGAATGGTTGATGGTTTATAATGTCTAGGTGTCCCCTCCTCAAACAAGCTAGCTTTTTGAGTGAGTTCTACACTTGGGACTTATAAACTGATTACGAGCCTAGGTATGGGATAAGTTCGTATCACATCTCTCCCAATTTTTGTTGGCTTTCAGTGGAAAGCATACGCCAGAAGTTGATTGCACATGACAACTTCCTGCAGACAATTGTATGAATTCCGTAATTTTGTTCGTGTATACATTTCATTGTTTTGAAATGTTGATGATCGACTTGATTCATATATTCTTATTCAAATGAAATAATGTGAACAGAACAAGGGGCAGGCCGGAAGAGGTTACTCTTAATGGAGAATTGAAGTCAATTTGTGATAAACTGAGTCATGATACTTGTCACCAGAACTCAAAAGAGATTTCCATCTTGTTCTCCACTTTTGAAGAAAAGATTAGAGTGTTTGTATTGGATATACGTAATGATCTCTCCAAGTCCTTCACTAATGAAATGCAGGTATTCATACGCCTTATATGCAGATCTCATGTATGATCAGATGGAAAATAAATTCCAATGATCATTTGATTTACAGGCACTGGGATGCAAGCTTAAAGCATTGGACCAAAAGAATCCAACACCCACACAAAGGGTATTTTTTTCTGTGAATATTTAGTTTCTGCTGTTATAAATGCAAAAAAAATCTTCCTTACAGCGAAGAATATCCCTTGTCTCAATGCAGGCTGTCACTACAAGAATTTTAACTTTCGGTGACGACACGTATCGTCTCTGAAGGTTAAGAAATGTCGTCCCTAAGAATCTTAGTTACGACATGTCGTCTTTAAAATTTCGACCCTAAACCTTCGTCCCTAAAATTCTTAGTGTGGGTCCAGTCTACTTCGGGACGACAATGTCATCCCCATTCTTTTTCTAATTTGATTTATGTTCTTTTATTAATGTTTTTAAAAAATATGGAAATTAGAATAAATATTTTTTAAAGACGACAACATCGTCCCAAAAAATTTTATATAAAAATAATTTTGTTTTTATATTTCAAATTTGTTAAAAATATATGTCTATCGTCCTTATAGTTATTTTCTTAAAAAATAATATTTATGTATTTTGTAATTATTTTAAATAAATGGATTTAGGGACGAGTTGTTCAAAGACGATGTCATCCCTGAATGAAACTGTACAGAAGCCCCAGCCAGCAGCAGCAATAGCATACCTGCATTTTACGGAATTTTATCCGGAAAAATTGCCCAAACAAAAAATCTGTAAATTACTCAAAAGTATGGAATAAAAATAAGTAACTGCATTAACCCATTTCTTAGTTCCAAAACATACAACGAAGTGATAGTTTTCCCAAAAACGGTTCATTTAGACCGATAGTAGTAAGATATAAACAGAAATAACCAAAATAAGTCAATACAAATAGCATACTACAGTCCTCTGGTGGCATATTTTGCTTCGCCTCTTGTACAGACTCCCATGGTGAGAAATACTTGCTCTTGATCCTATTTTTGTGGTGGCGATATTGTGACTTCATACTCTGTAGCAGCCTAAGCTCGACCATGCTTCCTATTGTGGCCTGTTTTCCCTTCCCAACCTCTATCAGAGTTTGGTCATTGAGGTGCGGTTCAAGGTTGAACCAACCCTGCAAATAAATACACATTTCAATAAACACACAATCTAAATAATACACATATCCAAACCGGCGTGTGCTTTAAAAGTCAGTTTAATTTTTGATGTTTCCTGAGATTACATTGATAAATCGACCACTGTAAATTACAAGGGGAAGTAAGAAACATGGGTGAGCGGGAAACAAAGAAATATATTCTTAGTTGATTGCATAATCACCTTAAGAAAATAAGTACCACATCCCAACGATAGGCATACGAATCACCAGCAGGTGCGAATACAGAACCACCCCGGCCCCCTATACTACATAAAATGCAAACGAAATATGAATAAGATTCATGGAAAGATAAGATGCATTGATGTAAACAAACTACGATCGGGCAACTGCAATATATGAAGCTAAAAGACCTGGGTATCAACTGCGATGGCATTAGTTTCAGGGATAGGGGAAAGATCGAGCATAACCGAAATTCTACCGGAATAACAATGTTTGAAACCTATCAAGTCTCTAGAAAAGTTATTTCAACGTTTATGTGACTTACTTATGTTGAGCATTGGCCATGTCAAGATGCGGCTGCAAAAACGAAGTGTGGTAACTGTCTAGAGGGAATGAAAAGTATATGAAAGATATGTTAGAAGATGAACATATCGCATAAATAGAACATGACCGGACGGTGCCAGCTCGATAGTCGTCACCAGATAAAAATTGTGTTTTTCAGATGATAATACATTTCATTAATGTGAATCTATTACCTTTTGACAACCCGTCCTGCTTTGCTTCCATAACATCCATCCATTTCCATAACTATATACAAAACATAATAAGTCAACAAAATTACAGGTCAATCAACATAAACAGTTTAGGAAAAGTATATGAGACAAGACCATTACTAGTACCGAAACTTGTAGCGTAATGTGTGCATGAGACGTTGTAAACCATAACCGACAAAATAATCGATCGATAAGTTGAGTAAACTTTCTGAAATTTGCAAGATTATATTGCTGCTCCAAATGTTTCAGCATAGTAAAATGGGTTCACTTTTTCTAACAGGAATGATTGATTTGAACAAAGTACACATGACTTCTCCGGCCTCATATAAGCAAGCATTGGTAGATGTTTAATTACCTCATCAACAACAACGAATCCGAATCGACATGATAACGTAACCAACCCAATATTTTACCTACCGTTAGGAATTTTCATAAAAATCAAAATATGCTTTTTATATTGGGTAAAGGGGAAAAGACCCCGGTAAAATATATTCTCAAAAGCGTTGAAGTACAATGAAATATAGCTGTAATGCTACATTAACCTCAAGCAAAAGCTTGAACAACCACTAAATCATATGACATGCCATATGATCCTACTACACAATTACAAAACACATAACACCAATAGGAAAAAACCACCTAAAGGTGCATGAATAATGAAAGTAAAATGACATCAAGGCTAACACTTAGAACGAACATCAGGCTGACGAGCACCATGTCGATCATGAATCGATATGACTTCTTCAACCTCGCTATCACTAGCATTAACCACATCTTCCTTTATATTAGAACCATCTTCCCGATCGGTACCATCATCTATCTTATCCCAAAGAGCACTAAAAGAATTATGAGAACTCTTCTCCTTATACTTAGTCTTAGCTACAAAACTCGAGGCTTTGTTATTCAAGAAACCCTTCTTAAGCATGGGAGCTGCCTTCTTAGGATTCTGACCCGTAATATTCGTTTTAGAAGTCTCACCCCTCTCAACATTACGAAACTGAAGATTAAGAGCCGGTTTAGTTAACTTGATACCTGCAACTTGTTGTTGCTTCTTCTTACCCTTATTCTTCTTGTTCTTGACCACCTCAAACCCATCATCCACCTGATCACTATTAGCCTGAGCAACCACCTCCTTATGCAATTTCGGACACATGTCACTAGTATGATCAAAGATCAAGCATGTAGAACATCTAGGGGGTCTCCATTCATACTCAATATCAATCGTAACCAATGAATTGCCCTTTTTATATTTATCATAATTCTAACGAACTAAAAGAATTTGCGAGTAACGAAACTTGTGGATTATGTAATGCACTTTGCTACTGCCACTTTTCATATAATATAGTCAATCCGAATCGACCCGATAACCCGAATCATTATAGGGTTGGTTTGCGAGTCACATTCATTTATCCCAAAACCCGATTCAACCGACCCGATATAAGTGTTGAAGGTAACCTCAATAATAATTGAACACAATTTAGGGACGGTCTGTTTTATAATTTTAGGGTCGACAGGTGTAGTTTACAAAATAAAAGTCAAACTATTTTGTCGTTTACCTGAAAGAGAGTTTGTCGTTTGTGTATTTAGAGACGACTTTTTCTTTCTTTAGGACGACAATCTCGTCCATAAACCTGGCGGGATAATGTGAAAACTGAGAGGGAAAACGAAAAAAATTAGAGGAAACCAAAAAATTCGAATTTTTTGGTTTGTTTCGTTTAGTGACGACAATATCGACCCTAAAATATAAGGTTTTTTATTGCAATTAAATGTATTTAATTCTCTAAAATAAAAAAAATTAATTTCAAATAATTTAAAATTATTTATAAATTATTTAAATAATCATAAAAGTAATTTTACAATTGTGAATACGATAGTGTCTTGTATTTTGATCATGAGGTTATATAACGGTTGCGATTTAACCATTATGTTTTAAAAGAGCTAAAAACGACTTGACAAAACAGACTGAATTACAAAAACTTTATTCATTTTAACCAAAACATTATGGAGTTTGAACAAACTATAGCGATGACATGTCATCATTGTAAGTCGTCGCTAGAAGCTCTTGTTTTTTACTATAAAAGCGAATCTCGCTAACTGTACACGATATGAGTCGATAGGTTAATGTTGTTCAATATATGATTCGATAGGGTATCATTGTAGACCATAAGAGTCCATAGGGTATCATTGTACATGATATGTGTCGATAGGGTATTGTTGTACATGAAATGAGTCGATAGGGTATCGTTTTACACGATATGAGTCGATTGGGTATAGTTGTACACGATATGAGTCGATAGGGTACCGTTGTACACGATCTTAGTCGATAGGTTACGTTGTACATGAAAGGAGTCGATAGGGTATCGTTGTACACGATATGAGTCGATAAGGTATCGTTGTCCACGATATGAGTTGATTGGGTATAATTGTACACGATATGAGTAGACAGGGTATCGTTATACACGATATTAGTCGATAGGTTATCGTTGTACACGAAAGGAGTCGATAGGGTATCGTTGTACAGGATATGAGTTGATAGGATATCGTTGTACATGATGTCGATAGGTTAATGTTGTTCAATATATGATTTGATAGGGTATCATTGTACACCATAAGAGTCGATAGGGTATCATTGTACAAGATATGTGTCGATAGGGTATCGTTGTACATGAAATGAGTCCATAGGGTATCGTTTTACACGATATGAGTCGATAGGGTATCGTTCTACAAGATATGAGTCGATTGGTATTGTTGTACACGATATGAGTCGATAGGGTATCGTTGTACACTATTTGAGTCGATAGAGCATCGTCGTACATGATATGAGTCGATTAGGTATCGTTGTATACGATATGAGTCTATAAGGTATCGTCGTACACGATATGATTCGATAGGGTATCGATGTACACGATACGAGTCTTTAAGGTATCGTTGTACACGATATGATTCGATGGGTTATCGTTCCCGTCAAAGTTACTGTCATAAAATTAGCCATCGTTCCCGCCAAAAGTTACTCATCCATTGAACATCTAATGTACAACCATAACATACCGACTAATCGTGATGAATGTTAACTAATCCATATGAAAGTTAATTAATCGTGATAAATGTTAACTAATCGTGATGAATGTTAACCAATCATGATCAATGTTAACTAATCGTTATGAATCTTAACTATACGACCTGTACGAAGACATGAGGGACATTAGTTTTAACTAGTTTGTGATGTGCCCGTTGTCGTGTGTATGAGTCTGTTATCATTGTAATATGCATGTTAAATGTTCGTGTCGAATAAAAGTATGTTTAAGCGTATCTGTCTGTAAGTCTCCCATGTGTTTTCACAAGGAGTATGTATAATACTTTGAATAAATAAATGTTTATTTGTAAGAAAGTCTCATTTTGCAGTATAAAATCGAGAGAGTAACACGAAAATAAAATAACAAGTCATTCACCGAGTTAACATTCATCACGATAGTGTATAGAAAATAATTATATATTATATAAATAACAATTGTATAGTTACACTTTATTTTATAAATAATAATTATATTTTTTATCAAATAAATTATATTTTGCTAAAATTATTTGTCTTTTTAGCAAGGTTTTTTATTAACAAAATCTAAAAAATAAAGTTAAGGACCGCATTGTCGTCCCTATAATTAAAAGAAATTTGTCTTTAAAACTAGTACCAAACAACTTAAAACATCTTTAAAAATATGAAAATTATTTTTAAAAATACAAAAAGTATTTTTAAAAATATGGAAATTACTTAGGGACGACATTATCATCCCTAAGATTAATAGAAATTATATTTAAACTTTCAAATAACTAACATTATTTTTGAAAATGTGGAAATTATTTAGAGACGACATTGTCATCCCTAAAATTAATAAAAATGACTTATAAAAGAGTAAATAGATTAAATTATTTGTGAGCATATTGAAAATTTCTTAGGGACGACAATGTCGTTTTTAAAATTAATAGATAATAATTTATAAAAGAGTAAATAAATTATAAATTTTGAAAAAATCAAAATTGCTTCGGGAAGAGAGTGTCGTCCCTATAATTAAAATAAAATGATTTGAAAAAGAGTAAATAGATTAAATAATTTTTGAAAAAATAGAAAATATTACGTGACGACATTGTCGTCCCTAAACGAAGGATTGTGGAAGTCAACACATTGTTTAGAAGCATAATTGAAAAAGTGGGCCCATACACGTTTTTAGTGACGAAATTTTGTCGTCCCAAAATTATTTCGTCACTGAAAGTTAAATATTATTGTAGTGTGTCAACTATGGTGCCAATCTGGTGGGAGTAACCGCACAAATGTAGTATGTCTCTGGATTATATTCTTGGTTTTCTCAGTTTTAATCATTTGTGTGTAGCATAACAGAAAAAAGTGATGTTTGTAGATACTATTTTCCTACCTTCGAATCACAGCAAACTATTTTCAGTTTTAGAACAATTGAGTTTTATTTAACCCTTTTGGCAAGTTAGTATCATATTCATATCATGAAATCATTCTTTCATTATCCCATGTATTTCATGCGGCTACTAACATGGTGCAATCACCAATTGAACATGGCTACTGGCTTGCGACATATATAACTGATAATGTTTCACTACTGGTAAACATTTAAATATCCCTCGTTGAAGATAACCTGAGGGATCTTCTGGATTACAATTAACATCATCATTTGTTGGCAAAAGGGTATAATTTATGAAACTGAAGAAAATGCTGCATTTTGTTTCCATGTGTGAGCAATTTTAGCTTCAACTTGGCTGTGCTTATTATGAACTAACAAACGAGTTAATACTACTTGCAGTTCAGCACTTCAACCAAAGGTCCAGCCAGGAACTCAGATTCCCAACGTTGAAAGAACTCCGATTCCCAACGTTGAAAGAACTCAGATTCCCAAGGTAGAAATTGGCGGCTGGAACCTGCTAAAATTTGAACACGCTGCTAAAAAAAACCCAAACGCGACTGGGAAATCCAAAACCCAAAATAATTGGGGTGGGACAGACTTGCTTATCGGGTTACAGGACGGGTTTGAGGCTTAAACAGGGATTTTAACCGGGTTTGGGGTGGGTAGGGCGACTAACATCCCCGCCCCGCGCCACCCAAATAAATATAGGTAGTGCACATATATACATTGGTGTTTCTTTTCTATCTTCTAACCTTTGTGTAGCATGTCACCCTAGCTCACTCACTTGGTGCCACAAGCAAGGGGGAGTAAGCACCAAGGGGGAGAAATGATAGTGATAAACTCGTTAATAATTCGAATAATTTTGTATTTTACGTAAATGAGTTTATAGTTTGTTGTAATCAAAAAGAGGGAGATTGTTAATGCAAAGCAATGCCTAAAAATATTGTTAGTGTTAACTAATCTTTCTTAGTTTTGATCACGACAAATTACAAAGACATTTAGCATAAAATATAATCGTAAAACGAATTATCTAACAAACACTATCATCAAGGTAATAATCATTACAGTAACATATCTTTATCATGCTTAGTGATCATAAAAGTGATTAGCCTTAAAACTCACTTTTGTCAAATGTGACAAAAAAATTTTAATAAACTTTATTTTTAAGAAAAATGTTTTATTAAAATGAAAATGTAAATTTGAATATGGCATATTCCAAATACCATAAGAATATTATTTTTGCACAGTTTTGCCTTCTTGTTTCTTTCTTTACTTATTTGGATTTTGCAATAAGCAAATGAGCACACCACAAGTGCTTGTTGTGTGTAGGAAAAAAAGTAGAATCACAAGAGTAAAATCACAAAAGCTAAGAATGAACATTTACTTAATATTGGTGCACTAGGACTTATTTTTGGCCAGATTCAAACTCTCATAATAAGTTCCTAAGCCTATATGTAAATCTAACTCAAACCATATGATCCTTACCACCTAAGCTATCTAAAAGCTAGATTACATGAATTAATACTCCCAAATGAACTCACAACAACTGTTGGTGCATCTACGGCAGATAGTGAACAAGGCAAATGCACCAATTGAGGCCTACATGAATTCTAACTAATGGCACCAACTCAAAACAACCAAATAACAGAAGACAAACACAATCAACGCACTAAGAACAATACAAAGCCATAAACACGTAAAATCAAACACCTACTTGTTATCTACCACATAAACTATAAACACAATTGATTTTTTTTTTGAGTTTTAAGATGAACCAAAAGCTCAAACTAACTACCACTAACCTCATAAACTTAATACAATCAAAACTTAAACATAAAACTAAACCTGAGACAGATTTATAGGTTTTGCCAAACACTAATTCAAATGCAGAAATTAAAAATTAACAAGAGACTTAGCAGATTAATGATGAAGAAGGTAAGATACATGAACGAGCAATTAATTAAAAGAAAAATAAGCAAAAATATCAACCAAACAAGCACATAAGCATAGAGATCAAACAAAGTAGATAATAGAGGATGTCAAAATGTAAAATGAAGGAAATTACTTACATGGGGTCCAAAGCTTGAAAGGCCTCTAACGCACAATCAAACAAGCATCTCAACTCACTGTTTTACACCTCGAACCTCTAGCATCCACATAAGCTTCTTTAATAGCTTAACACTTCCAAAACCAAATAACCAAAGAACACATCCATGAATTTCTTCAAATGAACTAACTAAGAACAAACAAGCTTCTACAGCTTCAAACTACTTCAACCAAACAAAACCACCTTGATATGAGATTTTTGTCAGGAAGATCATACAATGAGCTTATGCTACAGTAGTACGTAAACAGTAACAAAACGTTTTTTTTTAGTTTTGCAAAAAGTAAAAACATGAATTTAAAGTGACAAAAAAACTTAAATTTGCAATAAAGTAAAGGTGCATGTAAATAAATTTTGACAAAAATAAAATTTCATTAAAAATATGGAACACAAAATCTTTGTACAAAGAGAATGGAACAAGCTTAATGCTAGACTATGCTAAACTATATATACAATGAGAAGACATGAAGCCCTAGCTGATGAATAATTACAAATTCCCCAAAATTCCCTAGGATCTTTTTGGCATATTCTTGATCCGAATTTATCTTCTTGAAGGTTCTAAGTGATCTTGGCCTTTGATTCGTTGTGGGCAGCAAGCAATAGTGTCTAAATCGCCCATATGGTCAAGATCTTTGGCAAGATGTGAAATCTCGTGACTTGTGATAGCTGTTTGGGGACCATGAGTGATGTGGCATGTAAAGGATGCACATAGGTATGATATGCTTGGTCCTAGCTCTATTTTGACCTAGTTAATTTTGAAAAATCCTTTGATTCGAGCTAATTTGATCTGGGCAATTAACTTAGGGTTTATGAGTGGAAGTGGGGTGATAGATCTTAATTGGGGATTAAATGGGTGTTTCCCTCCATGATTATATTAAGATAATCTGTTTAAACTTTGCAGTTTGATGCATTTGGTCCCTCATGTTTCATAAACTTGGCATATAAGTTCTTCAACAGCTTCTAACATTTTTCCTTTGTTACTAAGTTTGCACAAGTTGTCAATTATGGCACATAAACTTTGCAATCTTGTATCAAGAACCATATAAGCACTTTTAGCAATCTTCAAGGGCCAAACATGTATATTCTTCATACTTTAGGGACCAAACTTGTGATTTTGGATTTTAAAAGGGTATAAAGTGTAAAATCTTCAAAGTTGGAGGACCAATCTTGACAAATCTTCAAACTTCAAGGACTTCTTTGGAAATTCATGATTCGGGTCCGGTTCTTTGTGCGGCTTCGTTTCCAGTGTTCGTTTTTGCTTGTTTCTTGTTCTCTTTTGTTGAATTCACGATATTCGTACTTAAAATACACAATAAACAAACACAAGCATATTTTCCGGTATTTTATGACATTTTTAAGCATTTTAAGCCCGATTTAGACGATGAGACTATGTATAAATGCAGTTTCATCACTCCCCCATACTAAACCATTACCGTGCCCTCACGCAATGCTAGAATTAAGTACCATAGCACTTCCAAGAATCATTTTTAGGTGACATTTATTGAAACGTAAATTTAAATAAACTACTATATGCGTTTTAGACATAATGTATTGTTTTCATCGCAAAATGGGACGTTTAGGATCATAGAATAATAACACGTGAATGCTTTGTTAGAAATAATTTCGTCGTCCTCGATTTTCACCTAAATCCATGCCAAGCGTGAAACAAGATCATTGTCATTATAAGTTAGTAATGCTAACACTACTCACATGCTCTAATCACGTACTTAAACTCGCTTATTCCTAAGGTGTATCTCTTATATTTTATTTTGTTTTAATGATCACGAGGATACATTTTTTACTTATGCGTGACTAGAGATTAGGTCCAAAAATCGAGTCTTAACGGTGTAACCAAAATCATTAATTTAATAATAATCCTAATAGACAACGATGTCAAAAAATTAAATCAACAAAAAGGATCGATAAACACGGTTTTAGAACAGTTTTGGACATTTGACTTATTACCATGAATTTTATTACCCGCCTCATTATCGGTGGCTTTGATTATCATGGTTTACCTCCATATTTTATTCAACTCCGCCATGGAGCTTTTATTATGACTTCGGTCTTGCCTTGTCTTTTATCTAACCTCGCCATGAGGTGTTTATTATGACTTGACGTATATCCTCACGCTAAGGTGAATTTTGGATCTTTAAGGCTTCGAGATTTAAGACATTCACTTCAATTTTCGCATAGATTTTTCGGCCTTGTGAGCTTCAAATTTTTTGCTTGATTTAGGTAAAGAGGAACTTAAATTATTATTCGGGGAAGCCTTTGATTATTCGGTTGTCAATACTTCAAAACCGTGACGCTGGCGATACCTTAATGTTTTCCTAATTTAGTTACATGGAAGCTACTAAAATCAATTAGAAACCAACAATAGAGATTAAACCGCTAAATCAATATTTATTAACAATTTATTATATCAAAACGTGGGGAGAATAAGAAAATAATTAGGACACATGAGTTTTTTAAAGAATACGAATACTCTATGTTTAGCATAGTAACTTATAATTAAATCTATCATTTCTCGTCCTCAATTTAATGAGACTTAGCCTAATATAGTTAAGGAATCGAAGCTAAGTGCTCAACACTCACGGTCGAGTCAAAATTACTCTTATTTTCACCATCGGAAAACCTACCGTGTCTTAAACACTTACGAAAAATTAGGAAATTTTAAAATTTGGCCATTTTAGCCTTATTTTACATAAAACGATAACAACAAGATGAAAAGTAGTAAGGTCCTTTAATTCTTCAATCATCATGACTTTAGCTCTCCACTTTGGATGCAATGCCCTAAGAAACTTCCTAACATTGTTCTTGCTAGAAAAACCTTTATCAAGTGCTTTTAGACTAGTAATAATAGTATTAAACCTAGCAAATGCACTATCAATAGTTTCATCTTCCAAGATGACAAATTGTTCATATTGTTGAACAAGAAGATCGATTTTGCTTTCTTTGACTTGACTATTACCTTGGTGGGTTACTAAAAAGCGTTCCTAATATCTTTAGCGATTTTACACATAAAATTCCTTTAATACTCTTTCTTAGGTAAAGAACTATAAATCACCATTTTAGCCTCATTATTTTTAGCAAGTTTCTTCTTAGTGTCATCATTAGAATTATCAAAATTAACTAGTTCTTTCTTTTTAGAAACTTCATTATATTGATAAGGCAAAAAGTCACCATTGGTAATAACATGCCAAAGATCTAAATCTTTTGATTTCACATAAGACTCAAATCTATTTTTCAAATAAATAAAACTATCGGTTTCAAAAAGAGGTGGTCTTTGCATAGATTGCCCTTCTAGGTACTTGTTGGAATCCACAGATCGATTCAAGTTTTAAAATACAATATATTTTAAAAACGCTTGAGCAACCTCGCTTTGATACCAATTGTAGAAACTAGAAGATGGGGAGGGGGGAATAGTTTCTTAAGTTTACTTGTTAAATAAGGGTTTTCAAAAATTCTTTTCAAAAACTTAGACTTAAGCAAATATGTGAAATCTTCTTATACACAATATGGACAATGGACAGAGCAAATAAACTAATAATCACATGTATATGCAAGTTATGAATAAAGAATGTAAAGAGATAAGGAAAATAAAGATCAAACAAAACACCAAGGATTTATAGGGTTCGGCAACGAAGCTCACTCCTCGTTCCCACTCCACTCCTCGAGTACTCCTTACTCGAGAGTTCACTAATCAACAAGATCCTTGAGGTGGAGAAACCGTACACGTCGCTTAACCAATTTCCGACTCTAAGCTAAAAGTCGAGCCCTAATCTTAGCTTGGACCAATCTACACCAATATACTTTAAGGACTAAGTATTAACCACACAACATACACCACTTCCAAATAAACATAACTACTTGGATCTTCACAACAACAACACAAGAATGAAAAATAAATGTTTGATCTTCAATAGATCTTTGAGGTAGACACAACATTTCAAGGATGAAAGTGTTCTTTTCTTTGCACTTGAGAGGAAGAGACGGGAGGAGAAAGATTCACTTCTAAACAAGTAGTAATCAACCAAATAACCAAGGATTTGAATGATTTAAGAAGATGGATTGAATCTGGAAATTTGTGTGTAAAAGAGGTGAAGAGAAAATCTGAGAATAGTCCAGTATTTATAAGATAAAGCTCCAACGGCTCTTTCTAGGCGCGGTTCATTAAATGTGCCCGCGGTACCTTATCAATAAGGAACCGCACACCTATTTGAGGAACCGCCAGAGTAAAGTCCGCTTACTTTTGTCTTTAAGTGGTGCAGTCACAGCTGGTGGAATATTTATCCCCAAAGGATATTTAATAAGTGTGAAAACACTTATCCTTTTACCACTTATTTCCAATAATAACAAGACCAAAACGTGTATTTTATGTCGTAAAAGTCGGAATTATGCGTGGTTTGTGTTTTTATTGTGTTTTAGGACCAAAAGATGCAAAAGGAAGAAAACATGGGCTATCACGGGCTTTTATCGAAGAAAAAGACTAAGGACGAAGTCGAAAGATCGAGAATGCAAAAAGAACGGAAGTCCAAGGCCTATTCTGAAGATTTATCGAAGAAAAAGTCTAAAGACGGAAGTTTAATGAAGTCGAAGAACTCAAGTCTAATTATAGAAGAAAATTATAAGACAAGTTCAACTTATATCGACAAATCCCGAGACGGCATCGAGAAAGAGAAAGAAATTAAATCGAGTCGAGACGAGAAGAAAGAAAGAAGAAAGCTTAAGCACTTAATCTCCCCACCTCCTATAAATACCCTCCTAATATGTCATTAGGAGGGTGGTTAGTGATTAGAGTTTTTAGTTAATTTTTAGTTTTTAAGTGTGTTTTTAATTTCTCTCTAGTTTTCCTTTCAAACTTATTGAATCTTTACATTAATCTTGCAATCTTTTGATATTAATCTTGAATCAATCAAGCTTATCTTCTTAATTCTCATTCTACCTTTCTTAATCTTTTTCTTAATCTTGATAATCATGTAGTTAATTTTAAATTTTGTTGATGATTTGATTGTGTAGCTTATTTGGTTGTGCTTATAAAATTGGCAATCTTAAAAGTTTCTTTATAAAAGTGCTTATTTCCTTAATCTTAATGCTTAATAGTTCTTAAAAATAAGTTATTGTTAATAAGTTTAAGTTTTTATAAAAAGTGCTTTTTGATTTCTAGCTTATTTAGTGTTTTAAAAGTTTTCAAATTTTAGCTTATTCACCTTTTTCTAAAATCTTTTTGGTTTAGCTTTTGGTAAAGTGCTTATTGATTTTTGGGTTATTTTTGCTTATTACTAGTTTTGTTATACGGAACATTTTGTAAACCCTTTTATTCAGGATAAGCTCTCGGATTATACATTCCGGATAGTCACCATTTAATTATTCCGGATAAGCTACATTTCCATTATTCCGAATAGCTGCACCTTCAAACATTCCGGATAAGCCTTCAATATAACATTCCGGATAACCTGCTTAAGTAATATTCCGGATAAGGAAAAGGGAATTTTTTCCGGATAAGCCTAAGGAACTCATATTCCGAATAGTGGGTAGAAGCTCAGATTCCGGATAAGCTGCGGAACAACATTCCGGATAAGCCATCTTTGGGGATTCCGGATAGTGATCATCAGAATTTTATTCCGGATAAGTGGTCGGAACTAGATTCCGGATAAGGGTAAAAAGTTTATTCCGAATATTGCTTAGATTGTTTATTCCGGATAAAGTGAAGTTTGTAGGGATTCCGGATAAGGCTATTTTCAGGTTTTCCGGATAAGGAAAAGGAAATATTCCGGATAAGCACTAGTATTTCACATTCCGGATAAGGTTTTGTAATTTCTAGTTTTTAATTTAAACTTTATTTTTCTCGCCTTTTTACTTAGCATTATTCTAACTTGTCTTGTTTTAGTTTAGATCTTTTAAGTTTACATTTTAATAAGTTTTAATCATTTACTTTTTAATTTTTAAAGTTCTTATTTTTAGTTTTAAATTTTCAAGCTTTCATTTTTACTTATTTACTCAACGACATTTTCATTTTTAGCTTAAAATAGATAATCAAATCTTTTTATTTTTCACCAAGAACGACTGAGTCGCACTTTTGACTAGTAATCAATTCGAAAAGACTTGGAACGAAATTATTTTATACTTGATTAAAAACCTTGTATTAATATTCCTAAACCATATGGAATATTCCATTTTCAAATTTTCAAATATATAATTTAATAAAAAAAATTCTTAAAAATAAAGTTTAATAAAAAAAAAATTTCACATTTAATAAAAAGTGAGTTTTAGTAAAATTAAATCATTGATTACTTAGTTAGATTGAAAACTTGTTTGTTCATACCTTAAGTGATAATAGATGAAATGAAAAAAAATTTTACTCAAGAATTCGTTTTTCGTTGTTTTCGTAAATGCTTGTTTTTATATATTGTCGTAATCAAAATAAAATGAGACCGAAAAATGCAAGTAACGTTTTTAAGCATCATTGCATTAACATCCTCCATTGAAAAAACCTTGAAGTTTTAAGGTTTTCTAGTGATTTTTTTGGTGGTTTTCTTTCTCATTCTTCGTGTTTTGGTGTTGTGGTGATGCCATCAACATTATATATATATCTTTCATGTAAGTTTATTCAGTTCTTAATCCATGTGTCACCATGGAGTTTAATTATTTTATGTATTGTGTGATTTGGGTTTCTATAAACCCTAATCTTATGTTATGGTTGTTGATTTGTTTTCAAAAATTATACATGGGTAATTTTTATGTTTAAGCAGACCTTATGGGTCTTAAATAAGTTCTTATAACATTATAATCATGATTTTGAAACCCTATAATAGATTAGATGGGTAAAACTCACAATTTAAATCAAGGGTTTTGGGCAGTCTGGATTTGACCTAGTTTGTAAGAGTCATAAAATGAGTTTTAAGATAGCTTTCGATATGATTCAAGTGTCTATGACTAAGCACTTTGAATATAGTTTTTGGATCTGGTCTTCAATTATTTTTATGTTATCGGATGGTAAGTGTAATTACTCGTTTAGTAAATGGTGTCAAAATCTGATTTTCAGTTTGAAAATATTAGATATATCATAAAAATTCTGACTCCTAAACTATAATGAATTTTATTAAGCCATTTCAGAGGGATGTTTTTCATATGTTGGTACATCTCCTGAAATGTTTCTAAAAGTTATGAAGATGTTTAAGTGGGTCAAAAACAGTTCACCTTTTCACTATGTTTCTGCCAGACTGTTTTTGGACTAGTCTTGGGCTTTTGAGTCATAAAATGAGGTGGGTAATTAATGGGCTTAAATCTCTTTACAGAGGCCTTAGAGACGCATATGGGAGCCACTGTGAATTTTTACAACAATCTAGGAAACCTTATGATAGGGTAACTACTTGACAACACTTACCTTAATTACTTACATAATATCTTAAATATGAAAATAGGGTTTTTAGTATGTCAACCACCTATTTATGGTAACTTTGTAGTATTACTTATTATATGACATGATATGTATGTATATATGTTTTGTAGTTCCGGTGACACTTGGTTAGTTTCATTAGCGTTTGTGTGCGGTTTCGTGTGTACGCAATTGCTAAAGGTATAAATATTTCGTCCTTTCAGCAAGGACATTCATATCTCTTGTTAGATTTCTTTTGTATGATCCCTATAAGCCATTGCTATGATTCACTTTATGATTACTTGCTGATTTGATATGATCCATTTTGATCCCTTTGATTCACCATGATTGATGTGCTTCATTTGTTTCCATATGCTTCATATGCTTTGTTATGATTATCCCTTTGATCTATAGGCTTTGTGATTATGTTATGCCTTTCTTTTTGCCCGAGTTATATGCAACTAGTCATGGAGGTACCATGACCATGTCCTTCATGTACCAACGACATGACACCATCTGGGGCGGTGTTATTAGTCCCCGACATTCCCTTTCGTGTGCACAATTAATGTGATATCATGAATACTACAATATAACTCTATTTTGTAGGAAGCGTATGGATGAATCTTAGGTAATATGAATATGAATATGATTTAGTGACTGGGTGGTGTCTGTTATACCCCCATATCGCTTTCGATACATGGGAGTTGCTCCCCATATACACCTATGTGATTATACGATTATGATATGATGTGATATGAGTTCGTGGGCACTCCCTTTATCTTTCTTTCATTCTCCTTTGATATTCATTACTCCATCTTTTGTACGTATATTACTATTATCCGCGGCTTCCATTTCATCTCTTCACTTTTTATGCGGTAGGTTTTAAGCGGGAAGCTGAGAAGTAAGAGTTTGGGTTAGAGAGCTACCTTAGAGTCACCTTTGTGTCTTAATGAAATGTTTGAAGAACTTTATCTTATAAAGTTATGCATTTTGTACCCTCGTACTCCTTTAGAAAATATTTTGATATTTAATAAATAAAACTTCCGCTTGTGTTTTATATATTTCTGATAAGACAGTATAACGTGGTCATTAGTTTGTTTATCGAAACGGGTGTTACATGATGCATCCACAATAGTTGCTAGTTTTAGACTTGTACAATTATACTTGATACAAATTAAAAGTTTCGAACTAAAAAGTAGTTAGTATTCTTTTTAAGTTAAGAAGGGGATGGATATACACAATTTATTATTATCGAAATTCGAAAGTATATACGTGAGCATTGGTATTCATTGAATCGTGCAATGCATTATATGAAATGAAATTTATGGTAACTGTTAAAATTGTCAAATCAAACTAGTGACATGATCAGATGCACTCAACCAACCACCCCTTCAGTGCTTTATTAATAGAAGAAGATTACAATACTAGCTAGTCCTCAAACGAGTGCTAGCAATACAACACAAAAGGATAATCCCCACCAGGTGGATCTTATCCAACTCACTACAATATACTCTCAACACTCATACAAAACAGAATGATTCATAACAGGAATCGAACAACACTCAACAGCCTTAACTCAATCTCAAGAAACCTTTGAGTGGAACATCTTCGAGATCTAAATGATTGCAAGATGAACTCAGAATCAGATAATCGGATCTCAAAGTCAAAAGATATAAGATGATAACGGTTATCTCTGTGTATGTTGATAATGTGTTGTTACCCTTTCACAATAGGTTGCGATATAATATAAAAGAAACACCTAACGGATCTATCGACCCATATGTCTAAGAGGCATACTTTGAGAAACCAAACTTGGCAGAGAAAGCCCCTCAGGTTTAATCACATTGTGTTTGACATTCCAACACCCTCCTTCAAACAGAATGTGATGAAAAAAAGGAGCTGACGAGAATGCATAAACACACAGAATAACTCAAGCAGGACTCCTTTCTTTTTGACCGAGAAGAAGATAAAGAGCAGCGAGATCCATATCCAAAAAGAAGCAGGCCTGCAATAGAATCGAAACCACAGTACATATAAAGTAGAGAGAAACTCGCATAGAAAATAAGTAAGACAGGCACCAAAACCAAATCTGGGTGAGTTAATTACAAAATCTATAAAAAGATAAAAAAATATTTAGTATTAATAAAGCCAATAGGAGAGGACACAAAAAAGAAAACACCCAGATTTAGACAGTGACACCAAAAAAGGAGAGAGAATACTTCCCTGAGCATCACACAAGGTATAAGAAGCAACAATTCCTGAGCAATAAAACAGGAAAGAACCGAGATTGCACGTAGATACCATAATAACAGAGACGGGTTCATGGTTCTTTATTTTTGATAAAGAGGCCAGAATCACCACCAAAAACAATCAAAACAGGTAGATATAAAGATACCAATCAAGAAAGAACCCAAAACAAGAACATGGAACTTCCAAAAGAAAACACAATCATAGAAGAGAGACACAAGAATTACCATAGAAATGGCAAGGAGAACAATCTCAAAATAGATGAGAACCAGACATAAACACAGAATATACCACAAGGCAATTCAATAAGAAAAGAAAGGAAAAAATATTCCAGAGAATAGAGAGGATTACAAGATCCTCAAGAGAAAATACAAGACATATAGCAGGGATATACCCATAGCAAAGAGAAAAGAAGTGAACCATAAAGTTCACTAGAAAAAAGCCATTCAAAGAGTAATACTGATTTAGACAGGCGAAGGAATCACAAGATTCACAAAGAGAAAAAACATGCACCAGAAACAGTCTTGGACCAACACGATAGCATGACACAAGCCAACAATAGGAAAAAAAACCAGAAACAAAAACAATATTCCAGACCCGGTGGCAGATCACAAGATCTACAAACATATAACAGTGAAGAAACCACAATCAAGATAAGAACCACATGGTTTACAAAGAGGACATAATCGAGAAACAAAGGAGACACCAACGAGAGACAAACGAGCAGGTATGACAAGACGACACACAAAAAAGAAAAGGGAACAACAAACAGAGACAAGCATGCATAAAATAAAAATAAAAAATAAAAAAAATATAAAACAAGAAAGAGAAAACAAACACACAACGCAAGCAGGAACATATCACTTAGAGCAAGACACACAGCAGGAGGATCACAACATAGATGCTCGATAATAGGACACATTTAGGAAACGTGAGCAAGATCAAGAAATTTAAACCTATATAAAAAAACCTCCCATGACAAGATACGAGACAGAAAAGGAACGCTAGGGAGTACACAGAAAAAAGGAAAGAAAATAAACCAAGAAATAGACCAAGAGACTAAAAACATAAGAAAGAAGACAAAAGTAAAAAACATAAGACACATAAATGACATACAGGAACAGGGCAAAAGACCAACAGACTAAGAACAGACCAAATCACCCAGAGAAGAGGAAGGAATAAAAAAACAAAGAACTAAAAGATAAAAACACAAAACACACATAAACAAGGAGACTCTACCTCGCAGTTTTAGAAATGTTTGCCCTCAGATGGACGGTTTTCACCAATCTGGGTTGCAGATACCCCTTCCTGGTGCATTTGAGTATTACAAAGATTTAAGCCAAGGAAGGGGGCTACTACCATCCACAAATGATGAGGTTCTTCCTTCCTCATTGGGACTTTGAGACCCATACAAATATAAAGACTTATCTGATGATGAACACAAGTTAAGACACCTAAAGATATTCAAGAAAAGAAGACATACTCATAAAGCCTAACAACTTTAACAGGAACCATATTTTCATAAGTTTCAAGACTCGAAAGGTTATAAAGATTTATTTTGGAGTAATACTTAACAAAGGAAGACCCATCAGATTTAAAAACAGATTCATTGGATTTAGAAGACATATGTTTTTTTCTCAAGCCATTATTAGAAAAACATGGACATCGACAGGGTCTCAAGGAGAAAGAACCAAGTTTTGTATTATAAATCCACTCATGAGGACACCTACCATCTAAAATAGATGATTGGCACCAGCTTATAAGATACATAGAGAATTGAACACTATCATGCCAAGGCTTAAGTTGAATCCCTCCTTGAAACATAAGATACCTAGCAGAAAGCTTGAGGTGTCTATGTTTCCAAGCATCAATACCATTATAAGAAGCATTATAAGACGCATCCAAACATTGAATGCAACTAGCAGAAATAATGAGAACACAAAGGATAATATACAATAACCACTTATATGTAAATAGCTCATGAATACTGCCAAGCAGATAAGCAATGATATGAATCAGCCAGCAACGAGACATATCATTTATGAAGAAACCACAACCAACAACAATGGAAGCAAACCAGTCAATCAAGTATGTATGGTAGACATCAGTCAAAGATAGACAAGGCATACTATCAAACCTCAGAACACGACTAGTGTAGATAAAGAGAATAGATATGACACATAGAAGACATCAATAACAGTTAGCGCAAAAGGCAAGAGCACAACATAAGACATGTCCATACCAAACTATCAATACAAGATACATAACAGTAACACAAGGGAAGGAAGACATAAAGAGAGACATCGGCATGTAAGGAGATAACACCATATCACTAGACATCAGATAAACAAGACAAGCATTCACCATAGAACCAGATAAACCAAAGCAGACATCATTAAGACGTCCTAGAGACCAAGTTACAGCGGGACCAAGACATGTGGACTTAATACCGAGTATCCACTTATGACAATAAAGCTTAAAGTCACATAACAACACATAAGCTGAGGCATGCCTCAACCAATAGTTAGACATATTAAGAACGAAAAAGTCACAAGAGATGCTAACAACCAATGAGGAAGCGAGAGGCCCAAACAAGAATATATGACGGCAACAATCAGACATAATAGACTAACAATTAGCCAAAACAATTAAGGAGCAATCACAAAGCAAACCTAGACCATACCAAGAATCAAAATTAGTCGGAGAAAAAACTAGAGAACAAACAAAACATGACAGCAAAAACACGGAAGCACAATAAAATCATCACGAAGCCTGCACAGATATCATAACCCAAAAAAAACCAACAGAAGCAGAGACTAACCAAGGAAATCAGGGGCCCAACAACTACAAACAAAGTCAGTGGATCACTAGAAAAAAATATATAAATACTATGATAAGAAACCAATAAAGAAAGAACAAGACAAGAGCTAAAAAACAAGGCAGCAAGAAATCACAGCCTTACCAGAATGTCAAACTGACACCCAAGACATAAAGATGACACTAATATCACTAGCAAAGTAGATAGAGCAAATAGGGACAATATTACAGCAAGCACCAAAAACACCAAACATATTAAGCAAGTAATATAACCAAAAACAACAATAAAGGAGAACATATAAGACAGAACAGGAAGAAGAATCCCTTACGTTAAGCGAATCAACCAGTTATGCACCTGACTGTGGGAAGAGCAGGTTTAGAGCACAGGAAGCAGCGGGAAGAACAAGAGAACCAACCAGAATCAGTGAGGAACAAAATCCCCAAAAGAACCAAAATTAGGGTTCCAAAAAACCCTAAATCACCCAATCCTTGATTGGATATCTAAATCGACAATACCCAGCAAGGCCGTCAAGCATTCACCACCAATCGAACAATAGTACCAAATAAATAAAGAACCCCCAATTCATGCAAACCCTAGATCTGACAAACCATGATTTCAAAGAGCCAAAGCTCTAATACCATGTTAAAATTGTCAAATCAAACCAGTGACATGATTAGATGCACTCAACCAACCACCCTTTCAGTGCTTTATTAATAGAAGACGATTACAATACTAGCTAGTCCTCAAACGAGTGCTAGCAATACAAAACAAAAGGATAATCCCCACCAGATGGATCTTATCCAACTCACTACAAGATACTCTCAACACTCATACAAAACATAGCGATTCATAACAGGAATCGAACAACACTCAGCAGCCTTAACTCAATCTCAAGAAGCCTTTGAGTGGAACATCTTCGAGATCTAAATGATTGCAAGATGAACTCAGAATCAGAGAATCAGATCTAAAGTCAAAAGATATAAGATGATAACGACTATCTCTATGTGTGTTGATAATGTGTTGTTACCCTTTCACAATTGGTTGCGGTATAATATAAAAGAAACACCCAACGGATCTATCGACCCATATGTCTAAGAGGCATCCTTTGAGAAAGCAAACTTGGCAGAGAAAGCCCCTCAGGTTTAATCACATTGTGTTTGACATTCCAACAGTAACACATCACTAGTACATTAAAAAAAGGGATGACACGATATAATAGTACATGATATGATATGATGATGAAATTGGTGGTAACACATCACTAGCACATTAAAAAAACTGGTATTTCTCAAAATGGTAAAAAAAAAACAAAGACACTTTTTTATTTTTGCTAACAATAGTCACGTTTTTTAAAAAGAGTTTGGTTGTCTCGGTTGCCTCGATTGCATCAGTTGCTTCGATATTCCAAAATGGACACTTGTCACGCAGTGAAGATAGATTGCATCAGGTTGTCTCGGTTACCTCGGACTATTTTCAAAACTTTTCAAATTGACCGACAAAAACGGAATATCCAAATGTTTTTGGGCCATTTTGAAAAATACCCCTTAAAAAATGACACGAAATTGTTAGTTAGTATTATTTATATAAAGTGTCGTGTACAATTAAGAGAAGGTGGAGTAGATGGAAAACAAAAGATCACGGCAGTGGAGCAGTTGTAATTGTAAAATAAAAAGACATCCTTTCTTATTAAGTAACTTGTTCTACTCGATCCAACGATCGTAATTGATAATGACATCCATTATATATAAGTCTCACTTTATTTACAGATATTTTTATAAAGTTGTACTTTTGTAAAATATAAAATGTTGTTCATATTCTAAATCTTAACTTAACCGCTGTGCCCTGTATATCTCCTTCTTTCTCGCGCTCTTTTTCTCTCAAATCAAACCCTAATCCAAACCCCCTAACAAAAACCATACATTCCCTTTGTATTGTTGATGATGGAAGAAGGTGATCCTGCTATCAAGAACCACTTAATAACACAAGTACAAGAACCCGAATCATCTTCTTCATGGAGACTCAACATTGACCACTTTCGTCTTCCAAGGCCCGCGTCGTCTCCACCGCAATCGTCCTCTACTTCTACTCGCCTTTCCACTGCTTTTCGCCGCCTCTTCCGTCCTTGTACTCCAAGTAATTACTCACTTACTTACTTGCTTATTCATCCTAGTACTATTAATTTAATGAATGTTACATTGCGTGCGTCTATACAAAAAGGCTAGTGGCACAACTTGTTGCTCGCTTACCTTTTACGGCTATGTAAATAATATGCTCTATATCCACTACTTAATCTTTTATATACATGCACTTGCTCCATTTCTTGTTAATTAAGGACTACAACAAACCATGTTATATAGACTTCATAGTTCATACCAATAATTTACAAAGTACGTAGTATTTATTCATTTCTTGTTTGGAGACTTCTTAAGCAAGTGTTGGAGTATAATATTATTAGGGCGCCTCGTAGTTCTAATTTGTTGCCAAATGAAACTGCTTGCTTGTTTAGGGAAACATGGAAAGGTTCGAGACTACTACAAGAAACAGGAACGTCTCCTTGAAGGCTTCAACGAGATGGAAACTATCAACGAATCAGGCTACATACCTGATACCTTGACCGAGGTTAAGTTAGACACAACTATAACATACACTCGTAGAATCTTTCACTTAGTATGATACGTACTTAAACTACTGTGTCTTGTCTGTGATGTTAATTGCTGCCTCATTTCAGGATGAAATGGATAAACTGGCAAAGAATGAGAGAATGGCTATTAATATCTCCAACTTAGCAAACTTGGTCCTTTTCGTAGCAAAAGTATATGCTTCTATTGAGAGCAGATCTTTAGCCGTCATTGCATCCACTTTGGACTCACTCTTGGACTTGTTGTCCGGATTTATTCTATGGTTTACTTCACATGCCATGAGAAATCCTAATCAGTACCACTATCCTATCGGAAAGAAGAGGATGCAGCCTGTTGTAAGTCAATCTGTTTAGAATCACCTTAAATCGACAAGATAAGGTCATATCATGTATACACACAACTCTAATTGTCAGGGCCGTCTCGTGGATTTTGGTGGCCCCGTGCCATCAATGCCAAGAGGCTCTTAAACACAAACATAAAATGCACATGTAAGAATAGTGCATGAACTAATTCCACTCGAGCATCATATTGCCTATATATATAATACAAGGACATGAAATTTGGTGGCCCTTTTCAAGCGGTGGCCCTGTGCGACCGCACCTCTTGCACTCCCCTAAAGACGGCCTTGCTAATTGTATTACTTATGCTGGATTTCAGGGAATTATTGTTTTTGCATCAGTAATGGGAACTCTCGGGTTCCAGATATTGCTAGAGTCAGCCAGACAACTTATAGCCCAGGTCGGTGGTCTTTAAGTTATAGATCCATGATGTGCTTTAGGTGATACAGTTCTGCTTTGGAATAGTATATTATCATCCCATTGTGTGTTTTACTTTATTTAAATCTGCGTTTGGAATGGATTTCAGACTCACCCTGACATGAATCGTGATAATGAGAAGTGGGTGATTGGCATCATGGTTAGTGTCACTGTGGTGAAGTTTCTGTTGATGGTGTATTGTCGGAGATTCAAAAATGAGATTGTGAGGGCGTATGCTCAGGACCATATGTTTGATGTTGTCACCAATTCTGTTGGATTGGCCTCAACTGTTTTAGCTGTTCGCTACAAGTGGTGGATTGATCCATTAGGGGCTATAGTTGTAAGTATATATAGTATCCAAACAAACACATACGAGTAACTAGTTAGTTTATTTGTTACCATGTTGTTAAGGTTTGGACATTTGTTGGTTGCAGATAGCACTTTATACAATCAACACATGGGCGAGAACGGTTATGGAGAACGTGAAGCAATTAATAGGCAGAAGTGCTCCACCAGACTTTTTAGCAAAGTTGACGTATCTGATATGGAACCACCATGAAGAAATAAAGCATATTGACACGGTGAGAGCATACACATTTGGTTCTCATTACTTTGTGGAGGTGGACATTGTGTTGCCGGAGGATATGCTCCTCAACAAAGCTCATAATATTGGGGAAATGCTACAAGAAAAGCTTGAGCAGCTGCCGGAAGTTGAGAGAGCCTTTGTTCATATTGACTTTGAGTACAGTCACAGACCCGAACACAACGCGAAGGTCTAGCTGTTTTGTTTTGTCTTTCTTTTTCAAGTAAATAAACAAGCAAAACAATAAACATGTTAATCTTCATCAATGATGATAATGGTTTCATTGATGGCTTTGAGCATATCTGTTTAAGCTTTATGAGATGATTACTTTTGAGTCGAAGCTTGTAGTGATGCGGATCAAGTTTTCTAATATCTTTGATAATGTTGATCATTAGTTGATTATCCAATGGACTTTCATATTTGAAATGCAAATTAGCCTCTTGCATTTCTGGCTGTTCCTCATTTGTAACTTGTGTCTGTTTCTTGACATAGTATGTTTGGTCAAGCTCAATAGCTCAACTTCGGATAGTCGTGGCAACTAGGTCAATTATTATGAGTCTCAAACAGTGCTCTACCTGGTGTCGTTGCGTATATGTGAAATGGAGCAATAGAGCGTTGGTCAGTGCCGACTAACAGCAGGAAATGAGAGGCTCAACTACCTGTAAGAAGTGGCACACCAGGGATAAACCAATGACACACTAGAATGAGCACCTGTAGACC
The DNA here is from genome assembly GCA_025667525.1 of Glebionis coronaria. Classification (NCBI taxonomy): domain Eukaryota; kingdom Viridiplantae; phylum Streptophyta; class Magnoliopsida; order Asterales; family Asteraceae; genus Glebionis; species Glebionis coronaria. The sequence continues at coordinate 609,373,693 of CM046880.1, forward strand.
AACACAAACAGAGCCGCCACTTTACAGTAAGTTACTACGCTACAATAAGGAACAAGACATTTACTTTAGTGGCTGTCACGCTTGTCTCATGAGCATCAGTTAAGTGTACGTGTGATCACCTAGCCACTGTCGATTAAGTTCATCAACATCATGCAAGTTGACATGTTGAAAACATGTTAAAATGTGTTTCCAAAACACTAATAGTGTGGCATCCCTCCAAGGCTCGATCGGCCGTGCACGATTGGTTAATCTCTCAACGTTAGAACCCACAAATAGTTACTACTACTAGTTTGATTGATTAAAATGTTGTTCATAATCATGAGCTATGAGGGGATAGTAAGGATCAAACAACAAATATATTGACACCTAAACATAATTTTCATATATAAAAGATTTAGTAATATGTTTCGTGCTGTAATAATTAGCACTAATGCTATTGATTTGGGCAAATAACTTGAAAATGTATCCAACATGTCAATTTTTATTCTATATACTCAACTTTTTTTTTGCTATTAAATGACAAATTTTGCAAATTTCGACTTTTTCATATATTTTGTTACCTGTTAGTCAATTAACCGGTTACATTTCATGTTAAAAAGAAAAGGACTATGCCACTTCCCAAATGAGAACTTCCCCAGCAGCTCAAGTGATAACCCAATTAATATGAATCATAGAGGGCAACAATGATCAGGTTTAACCAATGACCAAGATGCAGATCGTTTTGTTAGACATTGTAAACCCTCATGAGATATCAAGTTTATTCATCGGGTATTTATAAAGTATAAATCCTGGAAACCCTAACGGACCCTAAACCCACAAACCGGGCCGGGCCATATTTATTCACTAATACTCCCCCGCAGTTCGAGCGATGAAAATTAATAAGGCCCTGCATCTCCGATTATATTTTTAATCTCCATCCAGATCAACACAAATCAACAAAGCCTTGCACAACCTCTGATTCATCTTATAAACGTCAACGGTGGACACAAACATCCAACCAATTGGACAACCGTGTGGATTCATGACCTTTGCACAAATCACCAACACACGAAAATGAACAAACAAGCTTAGTTATTTTGTAAAGTTGAGCGTCGAAAGTTTTTAAGAATGTTAGATCGGAGTTGTAGTACAAACAATCAACTGAAAGTTAAACAACAACTTTTGTTTTTTTTTCTTTTTTTTAAACGTTGGTTGAATAAAAATAACATAACAATAAAAGATACCCCACAGAAAGTATCTCAGCACTTCTTTTGCTGCAACCACCATCACCATTTTTTTTCTGGGTGGGAAGATATGATTGGCTGCAAGCAAACAAGGAAAAGAAGAGAAAACGATTGAGTGGCAGTGGAAGGTTTTTTTTTCAGATCGGTAGATGAGAATTGGTGAGCGGAAGTGTGTTTTTTGTTTTAGGGTTTTAGGGTATGGCCTGATACCATGTTAGATGTAATAATCGTATGTATTAATCATCATAATAGGTTACAATATATAGTCTGACAAGAATATTCTAGACTTGGGCTAGAGCCCAATACACAAATAATATAGGCTAACACTCCCCCGCAGTTGGAGCGAGAGGACACCGAACGCTCAAATTAGATCGAAACTCCTCAAACAAAGCGAAAGGTAAACCCTTAGTAAAAATATCGGTGTACTGATAGCGTGAAGGAACATGAAGGACGCGAACAGTACCAACAGCAACCAAATCTCTAACAAAGTGTATGTCAATCTCAATGTTCTTGGTCCTCTGATGCTGAACCGGATTACAGGATAGATAAACAGCACTAACATTATCACTGTAGACAAACATAACGGAAGACAAAGGTGTATGTAACTCACGAAGTAAATTTCGTAACCAACAAGTCTCCCTAACCGCATTTGCAACCCCACGATACTCTGCCTCTGCACTGGCACGAGAGAGCGTTGGCTGACGCTTAGAGGACCAAGAGAGCAAGTTGTTGCCAAGAAAAACACAGTAACCTGATGTCGATCTCCTAGTAGTGGGACAACCAGCCCAATTTGCATCCGAATAAGCAACCAAGGATGTAGTAGAAGATGCAAACACCTGTAACCCATAGTCTAAAGTAACATACCTCAAGATCCTTTTAAGATCAGATAAATGGGGCTCTCGAGGATCATGCACAGGCCCGGTCCTGAGATTTAAGATGTATTCGGATGCCTTGGGCGAAATATTAAAACAATGCCCTTACCTAAAGGCAAAGTTACAAAAATTATTTGGTGCTAGCTAGCGCTCGGGTACCGCTAATCAGTTAATCGGGGATTAACAGATGATTAACCTGGGATTAATCGACAATTAATCGGATTGAATTTTTTATGTATAAAACTATAAAATTTTGAGAGTGGATGCCCGATTAGGCCGATTTATTTCCGATTTAGCCAATTATATTCGAAATCGAGTTGACCGATTTATCTATTTTTTTATTTAATAACTTTATTCTCGATTTATCTGATTTTTGACCAAACTGTTAAATAACGCCGATTAGTGAAAATCGTAACGATTAATCCGCATAACAAGGTATCTCCAATTATAATATTACTTGGCCGTCAAAAAATCAATCAATCTTTTACATATATTGTCATATTACAATTGTTAATAGAATACAATATATATTTTGCGATAATTAGAAAGTAAAAATAAACTAACTGGCTTAGCTCAGTTGGCCACCAAGGTTCCACTAAGTGGTTTCCTTGGGGGAGGATTCCTGGAGGTCTTGGGTTCAAGACCTGCCAAGGGCCTTTCAGGCGAAGCGGATAAGGAATCTAACATAACTAGGCGAGGGTTCGAAGAAGACATTCTTCCGCTTGGATGTCATTGCACGACTCGACCCACTAACCACTAACATTTGCCGTTCTAAAAAATAAAAATAAAAAATTAGAAAGTAAAAATAGAGAAATACAAATACATTATTAATATATAAAAAATAAAGTAATAAAACTGAAAGGACTTAAGTTGAATTTAGTTAAAAGTTGAAAGTGTTTTTTTTATAAATAGAATAAATTAGTGGTACTACACAGTACAGACCAAAGAATAATATGCAAACAAATAATCTCTTCCCCAAAATCAGAAGTACTTCTGCTTCTACCCAAAGGCCAGTGTTCATGTCCGGCCACTCTTGACTGAGCTTTCTATTTTTAAAATTTTTTTTCTTAACTAAAGTAGAGATAAAAAGAAGCTAAGCTAATAATACTTTCAAAAACTTTTTTCTAACATAAACAGATTCACAGGGGCAAAAAAATGATGCCTCCTCTCTTATCGATGCCCTAGGCCGTCACCCGCGCTGCCCATAGCCAGGCCGGTCCTGATCATGCATATAAAGACAAACCTGCTGAACTGCATAAGAAATATCCGAGCAAGTAAAAGTGAGATACTGAAGAGAACCTGCAAGACTCCGATATAAAGTCGGATTAGATATCGGATCACCAGCACTGCTTAGCTTAGACTCCGTATCAACAAGGGTCCGACTAGGATTACAGTTAACCATGTGTGCCCTCTCAAGAATCTCAATAGCATATTTCTTCTGAGATAAAAACATCCCGGAAGAATCCTGTGTAACAAAGATACCTAAAAAATAATTAAGAGCACCCAGATTAGTCATAGCAAACTCCTGATGTAAAGATGCAATAAGACGTTGTAGCAAAGTCTTAGAAGAAGCAGTGAGTACAATGTTATCAACATACAATAACAAATAAGCAGTGTCCAGCCCCTGTCGATAAATGAATAATGACGAGTCACAACGACTATGATGAAACCCGACCTGTGTAATGTAGGAAGAAAACCGTTGAAACCAAGCTTTAGGGGCTTGCTTGAGCCCGTATAGTGATCGCTGTAGTAGACATACATAGTCAGGATGTGTAGAATCCCGAAATCCCGGAGGCTGGTGAATATATACAGTCTCAGATAAATCACCGTGCGAGAAAGCATTCTTGACGTCTAACTGATGGATTGGCCAATGTCGAGAAATAGCTAAGGTAAGCATAGTCCGTATAGTGCCCGGTTTAACAACCGGACTAAAAGTCTCATCCACATCAACACCCTCAATTTTAGTACTACCATTGGCCATAAGACGAGCCTTGTAGCGACTAAGCGATCTGCTAAATACTTATGGAGATAAAGCCACATACACCGAACAATATTGGTGTCAACGGGTATTGGGACTAAAATCCAAGTGTTATTTTTAACAAGTGCATTATATTCATCACGCATAGCATTTTTCCAATTTAGATCATTAAATACATCACGATAGGATTTAGGTACAGGTGAAACAGAAGACACAAGAAAACTAGGACGCTGAGTGGGACGATTAGTCCCGAGACGAAAACATGTGACCATGGGATGAATCGATACAGGATTTGGATTTTGTGGAGGGTCGGAATAATAAGTGGGTTGTGTGGGTCTGGAGAGGCTGTCGAAGGAATGATGGGAGAGTGATGGGTCGAAATGGCAAGCGAGGTTTGTTGGGCCACGGTGGGTTGTTGTGGATCCGAGGTGGGTGGTTGGTGGGCCGAGGTGGGTGAAACGGGTTCATTGGCAGCAAACGGTTGATCGGTAGGGGGAATTGGAGGAGTGACATGAGGAAGAGGAGTAGGGAAATTTATGTCAGGCGCATCGTCTAAAAGGCATAGGTGGGCGCAGGAACGGGTGTAGAGGACCCATAGGGAAAAACGGTTTCATCAAAAGTAACATGACGGGATATAATGATTTTGTTGGAGCTCAGGTCAAGACAACGATACCCAAGATGATTGGAAGCATATCCCCAAAAAAATTGAACAGGTTGCACGAGGTTGAAGTTTGTGATCTCGATATAGGTGAGGGTAACATAAGTACCCAAAGGTACATAAAAGGTTGTAGTCCGGAGCTTTTCTGAACAAGCGGGTATAAGGAATTTCGATTTTAATAGCCGAAGATGGTAAAATGTTAAGTAAGTGATAGGCCATGTTAAAGGATTCGACCCAAAAGGTAGGTGGCAACTTGGCTTGAAAAAGTAAGGTGCGGATGAGGTTGTTAATGGTACGAACCATGCGTTCAGATTTACCATTCTGTTGGGAGGTCTTAGGGCATGAGAAACGAAACTCTTTGCAAAAAGTTTTTGTAAGGCACGGTTATCAAATTACCACCATGATCACACTTAAATGATTTGATTTCACACTTAAACTAAGTATGAACATAAGTACGAAATAATAGAAATTTAGACAAGACATCAGATTTATTAACCAAAGGATAAACCCAAACAAACTGCGAATAATGATACAGAAACAAGACATAATACTTAAAACCATACATACTCCATTATGGGAGAGGTCCATACATCTGAGTGAATAATGTCAAAACATGAAGTAACCACAGACTCTGAACGAACAAATGGAAGCCGCACATGTTTGCCAAGCATGACAAAGCACATGAGGCTTCTCTTTATTACATGAAATAATATGACTAGAGACTAGACGATGTAGCACGTCACTTCCTGGATGTCCAAGACGTTGATGCCACGTGTGCTGACTAACAAGAAAGGCTTGAGTAATTGAAGAGGGAGCCGTGACTGGGTAGAGATCCCCCGTGCTGTCACATCGGAGAAGTATCCGACGATTCATGAAGTCCTTAACAGAAAAACAAAACGCATTAAATTCAACAGTGCAATATCAAACAAATACTAACTTGACCGTCGGAGGTGGACCCCAGGGCTCCGAACTCGGGTCCACGTCTAACCGGTTTTTCTATTGTTTGCAGCATCACTCAGGACCGGGGAAGACGATAAACGGCCCAGGAGAGTCGTCGAACCGACCCAACGAAACTATGCTTCAACACGTACGATTGTACATGTATATTGGTTATTTCTATAATACTTTTGTGCATATTTGTGCCAAAATGTATTTGCAAGTCTTTGTGTAGCCAATTGCAGGAAAAAAGTATAAAGCAATGCATATGTGAAGATTAGTACGAGTACAAAGAATCCTAGTCAAAATTCAAGATCCGTGTACGAGTTACAAGCCTTTGAAGATCTATTTCGGGTGCAAGAACAAGTTTTTTCAAGAAGTGTACAAGTCACTCAACATGAAAGTAGCCTCCAACATTCGGAAAGTTGCCACCGGTGATTCCTTCCATCAGCATGCAGTTTTGCCACTAGCGAAATCCAAGTGGCCACCCTCTACTTTCATGTTGGCAGATTTTTACTAGAAGCTACATGCATTCTTGAAGCATCTAAAGAAGGCACAAAAACCTTCTATAAAAGAGTCTAGACTCTCTTTGGCTCCAAGCAAATGACTTTGCCAACAAGTCATGCATTCACTCCTAGCCTTCAATTTTTCAATAAATAAGACCCATGAGGTCACATCTCATCATATATCATATTTCATAACATACTTGTGTGTGTTATTGCAAGTTAATAAACTATCTCAACCTTGTCCACAACACCATTCCCGGATTTGAGCAAGGAGGTGCAAGAAAAGTCACTTTTGGAGTTCGAAAAGCAAAGTTAACATCACCAAACTCTTAGGGATCATTACCCTAACCATTAGCACTATATTTCTATTTTGTAAGGTTCTTGATTATGAATTATAAGACTATTATTTCTGAGTTTATTTCATTGTTCATTATGAGTAGATAAATCTCATTCTACACATGGTAGGATGATGTTTGTGGTATGAAGTAGTGGTTGTGATTGTGATTTATGTTTTATTCAATTTCAAGCTTTCCTTTGAACCATTGGTACTTATGTTTCATGTGACATTTGTTGTTAAAACTTAATTTGTTGATAAAGATTTCATATGTCAAAAGGGTTATTTTCTATCAACAAGTCATAGCCGGTTTGTCTATGATTGGCTATCTTTTGTATTGACCATTTATTAAGAAGTTTTGATTATCAAGAAACATAATTGTAAGTGTTAGAAAATTCGTGAAACGACCGTGAAGCGAATGAGTTGAAATTGGATTAAGTCTTGAATTGAGTGATTGAGTCTAATGCTTGTTTTCCTTAACCAAAGTCTTGACGAAGATTGAAGCTTTTGAAAACAATAGATTGGATTAACCATCTAATTATTATAATTATATATGTTATCATGTCTTCACAATTATACCACAACGGATGCTCAAACTAGTCTTCACCAAGTGTTGCCTTTAATCTTGTTGTTAATCTCATCAAATTACTTGTTATTTATTTGTTTACAATTGTTACAATCAAAAGATTATAGTAGATTTTTGAATGATCATAAGTTTTCCAAATCCCCGTGAATGATCTCGGTATTACCACATAAAAGCTATTCACAAATGAAAGGGTCATACTTGCCCGTGCGTTTGTAGTCATTTCGGTAATTCGTGTTTATAAATTTAAAACTTGTTTCAATCCAATCCATCACACGAATGACATGCATCAATCTACCAAACTCATAGGTTATTCAATGTGGTTGAATAATTGGATTACCCCAACTTGTAAGTCTATTACATGGATCGTCATCATTAATAGATTACACTTATGGTAAGTATATGCTAGTCCTTAGACTTGAGATGCAAGAAAATCTTTCTCATGGATGGATCACATTTCTTGATTTAGCGTAAACATTACGTTAGTAACAAGGGCGGCTATAAAACCTATTTCATAGATGTCTTTGACATGTGCGAAAGATACTTGTACTAAAAATGAGATTTTGTTTCTCCATTGAAGGAGTATGATACATGTTGGGGCCCTAGTATAGTTGATCTGATGTTTGCGTGTGCACGCATAGTGTACTTAAGATGAATCCTTTTACATTATGTAATCATGATCAATTCAGAAATGAGAAACTGAATCACTAATATATGAAATTTGATCCATATTCGTGATTAGCAGTATAAAATTAAAAGGAATATAGTAACTTATACCATATAGCCGAGATGTTTACTTAAACCATACTTAGGTACTTTTTGGAGCATTGATGGTGTTGCTAGACTATCTGTCAATGTTAGTATACATTATGTTATGACGAAGACTTCGTTAAGTGAGAGTTGTTGGGATGTGTGTAAGGCATAGTTAATATATTATACGGCTTAAAGAAAATGGGTCTAATGTGTCACACACTTAAACATTGAGACGGATCTTTATTAAGATACATAATAATATATTAGTATATTTATTTTGGATACTTAATTTGTCACTAACAAATACTTAACAGTAGTTAGGTAATAGTTAAATGTTTAACAAGCATTAACTAAAAGACTTAAGGACTTTAAGTAAATTAAGTATAAATGCATATACTTAAAATAGAAAGTCAAAATGTCAAACTAATAGGATATACACCCCTTATTGTCGTGAGCTTAAAGAGGAAGAAAATAGGGACAAAGTTAAATATTGAAAAGATTTTGTTGTAGTAAATATTTGTTATGTTTAAACTTGTCCCTTAGCACTAAAAATACAAAGGGACTGTTTGGTTCACCAGTTTTTGATGGTTTTGGGTGACTTTGTATTTCAAACACAATGGCAGATCCTGTTTGGTAGTAAAACATGCACACTTTGAAATACTATACAGTGCCAAAAGTACAGGGTTTATATTTCATTGAATAAGGGATGCATTCTTAAATCAATGGGGACACTAGATGATGAGGTATAGTCTCACCCCCATGCTTAAGGTGAGACAAAGCTCAACTAATCCCTAATGCTCCATGAGCAAAACTATCTTAAGCTAGAGTAACTCACTGGAGTAGCTAGGGTGATGAGGATCACTCTAGGTCCAGAGACAAGACTAGCTCCAGACAATGCTAGCCCCAGACAATGCTAGCCCCAGACAATGCTAGCAGTCCCAGACAAGGCTAGCAACCCCAGACAAGGCTAGCAGTCCCAGACAAGGCTAGCAACCCCAGACAAGGCTAGCAACCCCAGACAAGGCTAGCAGTCCCAGACAATGCTAGCTCGGGCAAGGCTAGACTCAGGCAAGGCTAGTCCTACACACGTGCTCCATCGGAGGAAGGACGATTGCACCTAACCTACGTAGTACCATAATGTACGAATGGCACAGACACTTGGACCACGACGAGTACTAAGGGAGCATGAGGACAAGTCTGACCATGAAGGACAGACCTGGTGCTCATCAGCTATTTAGGCGCTGCTCCTACAAGACAACCTCGACTCCACAATTCGTGTGTCTTGGAGCCACCTCCAAGTAGTATAAAAGGAGGGGTTCCTCCAGGAACAAAGGTTAAGTTTTACACACACACTTCACTACTTACTCTCTCTCTCTAGAATTATCTCTCACTAGAACCACATACTTACTCTCACGCCGGAGTTGGTCTCGGATTCAAACCCCGAGGCGAGCTAACGGTGTTCTTTCTTATTTCAGCCTAAGTGACTGAGGGCTAGACTAAGGAACTCTGAAGAAGGGAGCCAGAGCTTCACAAGGAAGGAGTAGCCACGAGATAATCCGAAGGAGCGAGCTAGGGCTTCATTAGAAGGAGTAGCCTTAAGATACCCGAAGGATCAGGGCTGACGAAGCTTCTCCGGAAATTTGCTTCAACATCTGGCGCCATCCGTGGGACCGGAAATACCAATCTACCGAAAAACTAAGTGATGGAAGACGGTGACCAAGGTCCTACACTGGGGCTAGGCCTTAGCCTGAACTCGGGGACACCTGGGGGCGAGAGGGCTCCTCCGGAGGTTACCCCTCCTCCTCCCAGACCTGATCAGGGACGCCTCACCCCAACGTATGTTCAACAACACATCGAAGCACTAAAAACTATGATGAAGGAAATTGACGAGCAAAATCGTGAGAAGATGACTCCCCGAAAGCTTTTCAACAAAGAGGCGAAAGAGATAGGGTCAGGAAACTCGCATGGGAGCCCCTCAGTGAGGGAAGGAAGAGGGTACTCCTCGGACAGCTCGTCCAAGTCTGGAAACCAAGGTCGGTCGAAGTCTGCTCGAAGACGTCATAGAAGTTCTTCACGCAGGAAATCTATCACTAGGTCACATCGCTCCAATAGGATGAGCAAGTCTAGGAGTGCCAGGACCAAGTCACGATCAGCTAGACCTTCCCATAGGAAGGAGAGCTCAGAGTCCGGGTATGACTCAAGGTCAGATAGTGATTCGGAGGATTTGAGTACACCATATAGGCGACCTAAGCCCATGCCTTTCACTTCCCGGATCACGCGTTTCAGATATCATAGACGAGCCAAGCTCCCTGCTAATGTTCGTGTCTATGAGGGAAGCAAAGACCCCGAAGATCACCTCAGTATCTTCTCTGCTGCTGCTGAACAAGAAGAGTGGCCCATGCCAGTGTGGTGCAAGATTTTTCGACAGACTTTAAGTGGCTCAGCAAGGAACTGGTTCGATAGCCTAGACCCAAAAAGTGTAGATGGGTTTGAAGAATTGAGCAGCAAGTTTTTAGAAGAGTTCTCGCAGCAGAAACGGTATGATAAAGATCCCACCGAGATACATGGGATCAAACGGAAGCCTAATGAGAGCCTCCAGGCATTCATGGATCGCTTCAAAGCTGAAAGCTCACACATCAAGGGTGTGCCCCCGGTGCTAAGGATTTCGGCATTCATGCACGGGCATGAACACCCAGAACTAGCCAAGAAACTCAACGATAAGATCCCAAAAGCAGTGGATGAAATGTGGGAAAGGGTTAGAGCCTTCATCATGGGAGAGACGGTTGTTGACACCACAGCCATTGTCAAGGCTCCACAATGGGACAGGGGGAATAACAAAGCTGGTTGGACAGGGAACCTAGGTGGATCTAGGAACAGAAACCAAAGGAGGAGCCAAGGAAGAGACATGGGAACATGCCCTCCCTACGCTAGGAAGGAAGTGTTCACACTATTGACAAAGACTCCAAAAGAAATCCTAACCACGGAAAACATGAATTTCCCACCCCCACCTCCCATGGTAGGAACTCCTGAAAAGAGAAACATGAACAAGTTCTGTGACTTTCACCAAGATCGGGGTCATGACACGAACAATTGCTTTAACCTCAAAAAGCGAATTGAAGAAGCAGTAGCCTCAGGGAGACTAGCACACTTGGTGAAAGACATCAGGCAAGGAGTCCAGAAAGACAAAGGGCCAGCCAAAGGGAAGGAAAAGATCATAAACATGATGAGATTTCAAGGATATCGGAAGAGACCTTATGAGAGAGTAGAGAGTTGGATGGACAACGCCATAACATTCCCGTCGGTACCGCGCTATCAGCTGAGGGATTGCCCAGTGATAGTGGATGCCATGATCGAAGGGTACGTGGTAAGAAGAGTATACGTCGACGGGGGCTCCTCGTCATAAATAATGTACGAGCATTGCTTCAAAAACCTAAGCTACCAAACAAGGTCAAGGCTAAGGTCTAGGATACCTCTGGTAGGCTTCTCAGGTGAAGTTCATTACCCTCTAGGCGTCATTGACCTAGAAGTCACAATGGGAGAATACGGGAGAACCAGAACGGTAATGATGGAATTCGCTATAGTCAAAAGTCCCTCACCGTACAATGCTTTGCTCGGAAGGACGGGATTGAGAAGCTTAGGAGCTGTAGCCTCCACCATACATTCAATGGTTAAATTCCCAACGTCAAGTGGGATATCGACTTTGATCACAAGCAGAGAAACCTTGAAAGAATGCAGACTCATGGAGGAGGCGCAATCGCGAGTGCTGAGAGCTCGCACAGAAGAGATAGCCAGAGGGTTGCTCCAGGAAGGATAGCCCACGGCGCTCCTCCCCCACCGCCACTAGATGAAACTTACACCAGAAGGCCAGGGAAAGAACCCATGGAGCAAAGGGAGGAGGAAGAACCACAACCCACTAAGAGGATGAAGCCATCTAGGCCAGGGTCAGCACCCAAACTAAAGCCTGACGAAAAGATAGTGGTGAACGATGACTACCCTGACCAGCTAGTCACCATAGGAGGAAACCTCTCCCCAGAATGTCGAATAGCACTCATAAGGACCCTCAAGAACAATGCTGATGTTTTTGCATGGACACCAGCCGATATGACGGGCATACCCCGAGCAATCACAGAGCATCGCTTAGACACCTATCCTCACATTGAGCCTAAGGTACAGAAGAAGCGAAGTCTGGCACCGGATAGAAGGAGGGTAGTCACAGACGAGGTTAACGAGTGGCTCAAGGCTGGAATCGTGAAGAGAGTGTGATACCCTTCATGGGTCGCTAACCCCGTCCTAGTAAAGAAAGTCGACGGGAGTTGGAGAATGTGCATTGATTACAAAGATCTTAACAAAGCCTGCCCCAAAGACCTGTACCCCTTACCAGAGATTGACTGGAAGATTGAATCTTTGTTGGGATACAAATACAAGAGCTTCTTGGATGCTTACAAGGGATATCATCAGATCCAGATGAGCAAGAATGATGAAGAAAAGACAGCCTTCCACACAGAAGAAGGAGTCTTTTGCTACACCAAGATGCCGTTCGGTCTTAAAAATGCGGGGGCGACATACCAAAGGTTAGTCGACTCTGCCTTCAAGGAGCAGATCGGCGTAAACCTCGAAGCTTATGTGGATGACATGGTAATCAAAAGCCGAACCGAGCAAGACATCATTAGAGACGTGGAGCAAACCTTTTCCACCCTCAGGAGGATAAACATGAAGCTTAATCCCAAAAAGTGCTCTTTTGGAGTAGAAGAAGGAAAGTTCTTGGGCTACATAGTCACCTCGGAAGGAATACGGGCTAACCCTGAGAAGACGAAGGCGGTCACAAACATGTCTTCACCCAAGACCCTGAAGCAGATGCAATCCCTCAGCGGGAAGCTGGCAGCATTGAACCGTTTCTTGTCCAAGTCGGCCGAACGATCCTTGCCCTTCCTTGACACCCTAAAGAAATGCACTAACAAGAAGGATTTCAAGTGGACGGAGGCTGCAGAAGCAGCATTCCAAGAAATGAAAGAGCTAGTATCACAGCTGCCTACGCTCACCACCCCAAGGAGGGGAGAAACCTTGATGATGTATCTATCAGCTGCTGAGGAAGCCGTGAGTGCAGTCCTCCTAACAGAGAGACAGGGAAAGCAGATGCCTATCCACTATGTCAGCAGGTCCTTGCAAGGGGCGGAAGTAAATTATGCCCCGATTGAGAAGCTCACCCTAGCCTTGGTTCACACTGCCAGACGGCTGAGGAGATATTTTCAGGCTCACCCAATAAGAGTCATAACTGACAGCCCTATCAAGCAAGTATTGAGCAAATCTGAAGCGTCGGGGAGACTCGCAAAATGGTCCGTTGAGCTAGGGACATATGACATAACTTACATACCAAGGGTAGCCGTAAAAGGGCAGGTGCTAGCAGACTTCCTAGCAGAGTCACCAGTGGAGAGAGCGCTGGTCCCAGCAGCGGCTCCAACACCCATGGTGGAGGACATCCCATAGTCCTCCAACTCCAAGGAAGATCTAACTCCAGGCCCGAGAGCATGGAGGTTGTATACCGATGGAGCATCAAATAGTGGAGGATCAGGGGCAGGACTCATCCTGATCGCCCCAGACGATATAGAATACTCCTACGCACTCAGGCTAAACTTCCCCAACTCAAACAACGAAGCAGAATATGAAGCATTGCTAGCAGGGCTGCGAATAGCAACCGAAATGCGAGTAAAGGACATACATGCCGTCGTAGACTCCAAGTTGGTAGCTAGCCAGGTAGAGGGCTCATACGAAGCTAGAGGAGAGAAGATGATAAAGTACTTAGAGAAAGTCCTAGAATTGGCGGGCACATTCAACAGATTTCGGATATCCCACATCCCGAGAGCCGAGAATAGAAAGGCAGCCGCCCTCAGCAAGCTAGCTGCAGTGCAATTCGATCACCTATCCAAAGAAGTGCTAGTGGAAGTGCTGAATGAGCGCTCAGTTGAAACGCAAGAAGTAAACATGGTGGTCGAAGAGGAAGGCCCAACATGGATGACTCCTATCAGGGACTACTTGGAGACGGGAAAGTTACCAGAAGACCCAGCGGAAGCTATGTCACTAATGGAAAAGATTGAGAACTACACTATTGAAGACGATGTCTTGTACAAGAAATCTTACCTAGTGCCGCTGATGAGGTGTGTCAGGCCGCTGCAAGCTGATTATGTCATGAGAGAAGTACACATGGGCTCATGTGGGATGCACGATGGAACAAAGCAAGTAGTAGCTAAGGCCATGAATTTGGGATACTACTGGCCCTCCATGCATAGGGATGCGAGAAAGCTCATCTGGGCATGTGAAAACTGTCAGGCGCATGCTTCCGTACCCAAGCTACCCAAGGCAGACATGATCTCGGTGACGTCAGCATGGCCATTTATGAAGTGGGGAATGGACATAGTCGGACCTCTCCCATTGGGACCTAGAAAAGTGAAGTTTCTGATAGTAGCAATCGACTACTTCACAAAATGGATGGAAGCAAAACCAGTAGCGACCATCACAGGGAAGCAAGTACTAAACTTCGTGTGGGACAACATCGTGTGCAGGTTTGGGATCCCAGCCACGATAGTCACAGACAATGGCACCCAATTCATAAATGACCCCCTCAGAAAGTGGGTTGAGAAACTGAAAATAAAGCTAGTCTCCACCTCAGTGTACCATCCACAAGGGAATGGAGCAGTGGAAAGAGCGAACCGAAGCTTGCTAGAAGGAATCAAGAAACGACTTGAAAAAGGAAAGTCAGCATGGGTTGAAGAAGTTCCTAATGTTCTATGGGCTCATCGAACAATGAAAAAGACTAGCAATGGGGAGACACCTTTTAGCCTAACCTATGGCACGGAAGCAGTCATCCCAGCAGAAATTGGCATGCCAACACACAGAGTCTCCAGCATAGATGAAGCAACCAATGACAGAGAACTCCGCCTGAACCTAGATCTGCTAGAAGAGCGAAGAGAGATAGCAGCTATCAGAGAAGCCAGGTACAAACAACAGGTGGAGAAATACTACAACAAAAGGGTGCGACATGTGCAATTCAAAGTAGGAGAGTTTGTCCTTAGAAAGAACGAGGCCTCAAGGGTAGAGAACACAGGCAAGCTCGGGCCCAACTGGGAAGGACCTTACAAAGTCATCAAAGCTTTCCAAAGTGGAGCCTACAAGCTAAGCACCATGGAAGGAAAAGAGATACCTAGGACCTGGCATGCCAGCAACCTAAGGAAGTGCTACATGTAGAGCACAAAACTATGTTAGCAAGTTATTATGTATTTCCTCTGGAGGAGCAATTTTCAAAGTGTAACCTCGCTCCAGAGATGACTATAGCCAGAACTAATGTATTGTTTCTTCTCTAAGTAATATGAATGAAACAAAATTTTCCTCATATTTTCTGTTAAGACTATACACTTAAAAAAATGAGCTATAAAACAAAGCACACGGCAATGGATGGTTCGCTACCTCCAGCTGCAAAGGGTAACCAGTTTCCTACGGTGAAACTAATACCATGATGGTTAGGCTGAGCAACATTGCAAATTGACTCCGTAGAAGAATAGGAACAAGCCTTCCTACTCTTCTCACATAAATATTACCCTCCGGTGAGTAGCTACACTTGGAGGGAGGAGTAGCATGAGCCTACAGGGCAAATGATACACCTATACCACACGAACAAGTAATTGAGTTTCACCAAATAGGGAGTAAATGGGAAGTAGCACGCTAAACTGGCTAAAGAAAGTCGAAGTATCACCACAGGTACTTGTGAAGGTACTAGGCAATGAATATAAGTCACACGTGATACACCCCAACCCTAGCTCAATGAGGCTAGCACGTCATTGGCCAAACATAAAGGACAACGACTAACAAAATATGTTAGAGGCATAAAAATTTAGACACTATCTAAATAAATTACAACAAAGTAAAGCATGAATCACTCTAAATGAGATAATGAAGCGTACATGCACATAAGGGGCCATCATACATACGATGGAAAATTGACAACAAAGTCATGGTAGCACATGGAGAAATATAAAGTACTCAAAAGCCCAAAACAGGGAGGGCTAACAATACAAATAAAAGCAAAGTACAAAACACAAGTTACATCAAACAGCTGAAGAGGATCCTGGTCTCGACGACTTCTTCTTCTGACGGTAGGAAACGGTATGGCCGAAGGTGGGAGGAGCTGGAGCAGCAGGAGACTGGCTGGGAGGAGCCACGGGATCAGGCCTAATATGAGCAATCTCTGAAAGAGTAGCATCATCACTCCGCCTCACCTTACCAAAAAAGGGGAAGCGATAACCAGGGAAAGCTTCTGAAGCAGCAGCAAACTGAGCCTTCGCGTCAGGGATAAACCTCTCAACCCTTTGAGAAATCTCCTTAAATTCCTCCTCAGACCTTCCCATACGCAAACTTCGCTTGAGGCCGGTACTAACAGCTAAATCCAACACTCGGGCAAACTCTTGGTTTAACTCCGAACTACCAAGAAAACCCCTAACCAACGGCTCAAAGCTAGACTGAAAAAAGGAAGTGACCCCATCCTGAACTGATCGAAGCCTCACATCCATATCAGCAATCGTGTCATTCTTCGAAAGTATGTCATTATCGCGGATAGTCAACATATGATCCAAGTCTTTCACCTTAGCAGCATGTTGGGATCTAGCAGTCACAAGCTCACCCTTAAGACCCCTCACCTCGGCTCTAAGAGCATCCCTCTCTGACCTGTACCTTTTTAACTTCTTCTCCTGATCAGCAAGACCCTGACTCATACCCCTAGCTGACTCTTCAGCACGTTCGGTAAGCTGAGTCTGATGCCTAAGAGAATCAACTCTCTCAGAAAGAACGCTCTCCAAATACTTATGCTTAGTAAGGAGCTGCTTATAGTTCCTGTCAGTAACCATGTATCGGTGTGATAACTCGTTCCCGCGCGACATCATCTGACATTGAAGCACACTCATCTGCTCCACCAGCCGGCGTGAGGAAAGCTGTGATGTCCGGTAATTCTCGACTGCGGTAGGAAAGTTATCCCGCATACTCCTGCAAACCTTAGGATCCTGAAACGCCTCATCTGAATAAATACCAAAGTCAACAATATGCCTCTTTTCCCATTCCTCTCGAGTATATGGAGGAACAGGAACAACATCCTCATCATAAGGGTAGGACAAGCGACAAGCCTCAGCCTGTGATGAGCAACCTCCCCTATAAAACTCACCAGCAGTAGCTTCACCATGAACTACGCTATCAGGAAGAGCGGTATCATCCTCAACGTCGTCATCACCAAAGACTAAGTCATCATGGTGACCAGCACCATCCTGATGGTCATTCTCGTCAATATCAGCATGATCACTCATAGCAACATGAGCGTCAGGATCAGCTAGGTCAGTAGAAGGCACCTGAGCGGCTGCCCCAGCAGAAAGATGTGTGTCATCGGTAGTACCTGCAAAACCCCAAGAAAATAAAGTCAAATAAGAGATTACGGTCATAAAACGGGAGTCCAAGGACAAAAATTTACCATGAGACACATGAGAACTAGCCCTAGTCGACACTTCACGGATCCCTGACACCTCAGCACTGAGGGTAGCAGGAACTTCCCTGTCTGGAAGAACAATAGGAGGATAAGACACATCTAGTCCAGTCCCTGAGTCAAAAGATCGAAGGGGTATAACGGTTAAAAACTCACCAGGAGAGACACGACCAGACTGCTCGATCACATCATCAAGATCATCAGCCGCGACATCATGATCGACATCGCCACCATCATCAATAGCTAACTCATACTCACCTTCAGCTATTTGATCACTAGACCCTGCACCAGCCCGCTCCTTACGCGCCTTGGTCTTCTTAGCTCCTTCGGTGGGGGCGTCTGCTGAAGTAGAGGCTTTGCGCTTCGCAGCGCCCTTAGCCTTCTGAAGGACCTGAGGATCCGGGCGAGTAACATCGATCTCCTCATCAGTAGCAGGAGGAATGCTGACACCAACAGGCGCAGGCACCGTAGTATGAGCAGTAACCCACTGCAGGATAGACGTATCCTGCTCATGAGGCTCAGCTACAACAACAGCTTCCTTCAAAGTGGGCAGGCGAAGAAAATCAAATATACTCATAGCTGCATAAGAGAAGCGAGTGTTAGATATATATACAATAAAAAGTGGAGGAGAAAAGATGACTAAACAAGAATGTATCAAGTAAAGGAAGCCCCTCGTACCGGTGCCATCACAATGTCTAATAACCGGATCACATGAGGAGTCACCCCACACTCTGCTAATACCAGAACGGACCAACACTCCCTCAGGAATGTCACGAAGTCTAATAACATGGGAACTCAGTCGGTTCACATGATCCTGATTAAACCGCGTAGGAACCTTGTCCGTAATACGAGAATCCGGATGCCTCCAAGGCATATGGAAGGGAATAGCCCTACGATCTATCAAGAAAAATTTGTTCTTCCACTCCTTAAGGGAAGTCTTAGTATCTTCCATAACCGACAAATCACCCCTACGCTTCGCAAAGGAAAACCAATATCCTTGCTTGGAAAGCGTTAAAAATACCCGAAATAATGTGACTGTAGGCTCTATATCCAGGCTACGGCAAAGAACCTCAAAAGTGGTGACCTTGCATAAACCCAAGGGAACCAGCTGGGATATATGGACCTTATAATGTCTAATAACATCTAGAAGGAAAGTGGAGAAAGGAATCCTAACGCCCGACAAATCAAAAATCTTATGATAAATGCCAATAGCGGTATCTCCAGTAGGAAGGTTTATCATCCGAAAGTTGGGATCAGGCAAGCGAGGGTGCAAGCTCAAAGGAATTTTATACTTAATAACTAAATCTATAAAATCTTTTTTCCCTAACTCAGAAGTATGAAGGTGCATATCCTTCTTAGCCATAAGTAAAGAAGAAAAGGAAGGGTGAAAATACCTAGAGGAAGCTCCCTTATCGTCCTGGACGTGCAAAATAAACCTTGAACGAAACCGGACGAGTCGATAACTCCAAACGAACCAAGTATGAGTCGGAGGAGCGTGCACCAGATGAACAGGCGCCGAATGAGCGGGCGCCGGACGAGCAGGCTCCGAATGAGGAGCGTGCACCGGACGAAGCTACCGGTCGAAACCCGTGAGCCGGATGAAGCCTCCAACCGAACGAGCTCCCAACCGGAAGAGCAATTACCGGATGAAGCCTCCAACCGAACAAACCCCCATCGGACGAGACCGCTTCACCGGACGAGACCGCTTCACCGGACGAAACAACCCC
This sequence comes from Glebionis coronaria, assembly GCA_025667525.1. Taxonomy (NCBI): domain Eukaryota; kingdom Viridiplantae; phylum Streptophyta; class Magnoliopsida; order Asterales; family Asteraceae; genus Glebionis; species Glebionis coronaria. The sequence continues at coordinate 609,392,777 of CM046880.1, forward strand.
CACCGGACGAAACCGATCCACCGAATGAAACAACCCTCACCGGACGAGACCGCTTCACCGAATGAAACAACCCTCACCGGACGAGACCGATCCACCGAATGAAACAACCCCCACCGGATGAGACCGATCCACCGAATATAACAACCCCCACCGGACGAAAACTCGTCGGATGAAACCCTCGCCGGACAAACCCTTCGCCGGACGAAACCCCTCACCTGATGAAAACTCGCCGGATGAAACCCTCGCCGGACGAATCCTTCTCCAGACGAAACTCAATACCGGGCTAGATCCCCGGAAAAACACCCGCCGGAAGAGTAGCCGCCGGAGGAGCAAAGAAAAAAGGGGAAAAGAGATGGATACTAGGTTTTGTGAAATGGGTATGTGAAAAAGTAAAAGTGAATGCTTGTATTTATAAAGAAAAAGAGGGATGGTTAAAATGGGCTAGGGGGGCCACGAAGAGGAGTTAGCCGTTATAAGTTTCTTGTAAAATAGAAGAAAAAGACGAGGCTCGAAAAAAATAAAAAAAAATAAAAAAAAATTATAATATGTCTTTACTGTGAGTCTAGCATTAACTAAAGTTAATACTAGACTGGGGGGACATGATGAGGTATAGTCTCACCCCCATGCTTAAGGTGAGACAAAGCTCAACTAATCCCTAATGCTCCATGAGCAAAACTATCTTAAGCTAGAGTAACTCACTGGAGTAGCTAGGGTGATGAGGATCACTCTAGGTCCAGAGACAAGACTAGCTCCAGACAATGCTAGCCCCAGACAATGCTAGCCCCAGACAAGGCTAGCAGTCCCAGACAAGGCTAGCAACCCCAGACAAGGCTAGCAGTCCCAGACAAGGCTAGCAACCCCAGACAAGGCTAGCAACCCCAGACAAGGCTAGCAGTCCCAGACAATGCTAGCTCGGGCAAGGCTAGACTCATGCAAGGCTAGTCCTACACACGTGCTCCATCGGAGGAAGGACGATTGCACCTAACCTACGTAGTACCATAATGTACGAATGGCACAGACACCTGGACCACGACGAGTACTAAGGGAGCATGAGGACAAGTCTGACCATGAAGGACAGACCTGGTGCTCATCAGCTATTTTGGCGCTGCTCCTACAAGACAACCTCGACTCCACAATTCGTGTGTCTTGGAGCCACCTCCAAGTAGTATAAAAGGAGGGGTTCCTCCAGGAACAAAGGTTAAGTTTTACACACACACTTCACTACTTACTCTCTCTCTCTAGAATTATCTCTCACTAGAACCACATACTTACTCTCACGCCGGAGTTGGTCTCGGATTCAAACCCCGAGGCGAGCTAACGGTGTTCTTTCTTATTTCAGCCTAAGTGACTGAGGGCTAGACTAAGGAACTCTGAAGAAGGGAGCCAGAGCTTCACAAGGAAGGAGTAGTCACGAGATACTCCGAAGGATCGAGCTAGGGCTTCATTAGAAGGAGTAGCCTTAAGATACCCGAAGGATCAGGGCTGACGAAGCTTCTCCGGAAATTTGCTTCAACACTAGACATGTAAGACCAACCAAGACATAAATACCCTTTTTTTTCTCTTTCCCTTTCTTTCTCATATCCATCCCATCATACACTACCTAATGATACAACAAAATAATACGTAGTAAAAAAGAATTTGATATGAATCTGCCTTCATCTGACTTTCTTGTTTTCAATTGTGCAAGTTATTCATTTTTGCAATTGTGTGATGCTTCAATCTCTCAACCCCATTAGATAAGCATCTTGAGTGCTAGTTAGTAGGTCACAAATATTTTAACGTAAATTCATATGAATGAATTTTTCTTTTATGCCAAATCTATTTTTTTCCTTGGGATAAATGATCTCATGAATAAAGTTAACATAAATTTTTATTGGTTTATTTTATTTAATGATCAATGATAGTTTGATTCTTTGTTGGTGGTAAGAAGAAAATAGTTCAGTTGCAAAATATATGATGCGTTTGATAATGGAAGGGCAAGTATGTAATTTACTTGTAATTGCTTCTTAAGACTCGATGCTACCAAACATGTTAAAGGTTTTTAATGTTGTAACTAAAAACATGTAATTTTGTTGGGTTAAAAAAACATAGTTTTAAATTTGGTGAACCAAACAGCCCCAAAGGGAATTTCTCTATATTTGTTACACTTGAAAACTTATTATCTCTTGTGTTTGCTCTTTTTGGCCTTTCACTCTCAGCCGAAGTGGAGTTTTTGTGGAGTTTCATATCTATAAGGTTAACAAATGCCTTTTGTGTAAATGTTATACTGTGAGAAACTTCATTTGTTGCATATGGATCTTTGTGGGCTAATGTGTGTTGAGAGTTTGAGTGGTAAAACGTACATTCTCGTTATTGTGGATGACTAATCTCGATTTACATGGGTGAAATTTCTCGCTGCTAAAGATGAAACACCTAAATTCATCATTAGATTTCTCAGGATGATTCCAGTGCGTCGTAACACTACTGTCCGCAATCAAGTTAAACCACTTTACTTTTCTCATTGACAACATGAGATATCCCATCACCAATCCAAGTAGGGTCCCGAATCCATATCCCAATGTCACTACTTCCTACGTAAATCTACTTTTTTCTCATGATTTCCACGATCATCAGGTTTCGGTTTGGGTGTAGGCTCACTACTATGACACCCTAGGCAAATCCCACATCGGTTGTGGCCAGGAGAGATCCATGGTTCATAAGATAACATTCGCCTTCTTATGACACAACGCGTTTTGTGGTCTACTGCAAGTAGGGTTCTTAGGAACTTGTAGTTAAGCGTGCTCATGGGAGAGTAGTACTAGGCTAGGTGACCAACCAGAAGTACTTACAAGAGGGTCACAAAGCAAAGCAGTGAGCCTGCGGGCAAAGCGGACAATATTGTAGTCTGAGTAGGCGGGATGTTACAAATGGTATCATAACCACTCCTGAGCCGTTCAGGATGGTAGGGAAAACCTCATCGAGGACGATGAGTCTCGAACGGGGGGTTATTGTGACACCCTAGGCAAATCCCTCATCGGTTGTGGTCAGGAGAGATCCATGGTTCATAAGATAAGAGTCGCCTTCTCATGACATGACGCGTTTTGTGGTCTACTGCAAGTGGGGTTCTTAGGAACTGGCAGTTAAGCGTGCTCACGGGAGAGTAGTACTAGGCTGGGTGACTAGCCGGGAAGTACTTACAAGAGGGCCACAAAGCAAATTCGTGAGCCTACGGGAAAACCGGATAATATTGTAGTCTGAGTAGGTGAGATGTTACAACTACACTTTTTGGGCAATGGAAACCCATAGAGTCCCAAATTACCAGCTGGATGGTATGGTCAATCTGGTTGCAGTTGGTACACAGAGGATTAGGGTTGGGACCCCTAAGAGTCCTTGTACCATTACCTTTAGGAATAGTTCTGCTAGAAGTGTTGGTGTTACCCCTTCTATTTTGATTGAAGTCTTGACAGCAAAGGAGGTGGCATTCATTTTAGCATCAGTATGGTCAGAAGTCTCATGAAATCCCCAGTTTTGACCAAAATAGTCTACCAAAAGAACTAGCGGAAAATTTTCCCGCCAAAGTATCTCTGGCGACATGTCGTTGGGGATAAGTATATGGATTAATCCTCTCCTTAATGTCATAGTTTATGTGATTAAGGCTAAAAGGATGTTCGGCAAATGGCCTTGTAACTTGAGTAAGAGTTCCCTAAAAACACAAGAAATACAAAAAACAATTATTAAAAAAGAGTCATTTGCATAAAACCCCCTAAAAGCTATAATATAGCATAACTAACTTACATGTAATTATATTTGATGTACTAGGCTGCTCAGAACCTAAATGTAATGCTAAGAGTGTTGGTAGACTTGTCCTAAAAGACTATGCATTGATTCTAAGTGAAATGGGTAATATAGTGATTTTTAGGTTACTATTCCTAAGTGACTTGTAACTTGGGTTATTTGTGTTTATACTCTTATATAGGCTTATTCAAGGGCCTATATATTGTGTTTAAGGTTTCTAAAACGTATATACACTGAGTTTAACGAGTTGTGTAACATACACTTCTTCTTTTAAATCTCCATGTAGAAATGCAGATTTTACATCGAGGTGATGTACTTCCCATTTTCTGTTAGTAGCTATGGCGAGTAATAATCTAATGGTTTCCATTCTTTCTACATGAGCAAAAACTTCTTCAAAATCTTCCAGATGGATGATGCTGACATAGAAGAGATGGATCTAAAGTGGCAAGCAGCTATGGTTTGCAACAGGAACCCACTATCTGTTAGACCAAGTCTGGGTCTTTTGGAAAGGTCTTTTGTCATGAGAATTAGCTGCTTTTGAAAAGTAGGGTGCAGGTCTATCAGCTTATGGAGTAGATTGGACAAAGGGTCGATGTCAACTATGGGTGCAGTCTTGTCAGTGGATAGATTGTATCCACTATGACAATTATAAGATCTTTGCATGCTTAAGATCTTATAAGATATCGATCTTGGTCATAGGATCTTAGGATCTATTACGATCCAATCTTACTTTTTCTCGAATGATAAACTAAGAAACTATAAATTTACAGGTTTTATTCTGTATAATCATTCTTACCTTTAAAGAACCTTTACCTTTATGTTTTGAATAAAGCTTTTGGAAGACTTTTTATTTTTCGAAGTTTTGTATTTTAAGCCCTTATGTTTTGAGATTTGACTTTTTGGAGAGTACTTTATTGTTGGTAAATATTTAAATACTTTCTCTATCTCAAAATTATAAAGTTATCATTTTTACATGTTTCAAATTAATAACAATGTTATAAAACCCGGTTCGACCGGTGGAACTGGGAACCGGAGTAGTGACCGGTCCGTAGTGAGCCGGGTTTTTAGCGAAACTAGGACCGGATTAAACCGCCGGGTTTATGTTGACCCTGGTCGAACCGTCGGAAAAAACCTGGCCAGTTTAACATGTATCAAATATTAAATAAAAGAAAAAAATTATTGTAACATTTGATTATCAAACGGATGTACTAAACCTTGATGGCATGGATGGTTGTTTAAAATCCACAAATCATGTGATGATGCAGTATATTAGTTGAAATGGGGATTCATATGTTTTGAAGATTTTGGTTTCATGAGATTTTGTCATCGAAAAGAGATGAGAATAAGAAAAGAGGGATGAGATAAAACACGAAAGTATAGATTGATGGTTTGGGTGATAGTGACAAATGAGTAAAAGGGAACATAAAAGTATGTGTGGTCTGGTGGCTAACATTAAAATTACATGTTGTCCTAACACCTTAGGCTGTAAAAATAATGTACAGTAATTTGTATGACTCTTTCTTGAATGTCAAAAAATAATTAAGACTTGTGTTTTTCTGACGTGAGGCTGTAAAAACAATAATTTTGTTATGGTATACTGTTTTATATCTTATTAAACAATTAAGAGCTGCGTTTTTCTCACCAAATATTCGTAAATTTTCTTTTTATGGTAAAACCGGATTAATCCGACGGTTCAACAGGTAACCCGATGAACCGGTAACTTGACCGAGTCAAATAAAAATCCGGGTTTTAAAACATTGATTAATAGTTTATTTTAAAAAATTAAAAAAAAAAGTAAATTAAATTTACCTTATTAACCCCATTTGAGATGAGATACCTTGTTGTTTGATAAAAACTTAAATGAGTTAGGTGGTGTTTGGTTAAGCTTATGAGTTGGGCTTAGCTTATATTATGTAAGCCATTTATGGCTTATATGATATAAGCTTATAAGCCCATATTTAGTGTTTTGTTTAGCTTATTAAAATTAATAAAGTAAAATGACAAAAAACACAAAATTATTAAATGTTGTAGTTATTAAATGTGGGTATAAAAGTCTTTTTATATATTATTTTTATATAAGCCCACCATTCATTATAAAAGCCACAAATGTGAGTCTTACCAAAACCCCTTTATATAAGCTTATAAGCCTACTTATATAAGCTTAACCAAACACTTAATTTCGGCTTATAAGCTTATATAAGCTAATAAGCTTATAAGCCCACTATATAAGCTAAAACAAACACCCTCGATCTTAATGAGATAAAAACTGAATTTTTTAAGTTATCAGAAATTTATTTGTTTGTAACTTAATAAAGTATAAGATGTCTAAAAATATTAAGTAATAAAACTGAACTGTATGCAATAAGTCCTCTATTAATCAAACAAGACTTAATCAAAAAAATTAACCAAACAAGCCGTCAGTGTAATTGTCGTTCAATCGTCGTCATTTTTTGTGGTGGTCGTCATCTTGTTAATTTTGTTATAATCATTTTAATACGTTTTAGAATCTCAACTTTATGGTCCGATTCAAACAAGAAAAGAAGTTCTAGCTTTTAACATGATATCTACTAATTCAATACAACTTATCTTTTCAGTTTTAAGAATTATTTTTCTTTCAACTTTAATTCCAATTCGATGAAGTTATGTAGATGTTTGTGATCTTTATTTATTTGTTTCGTTCAGATTTCAATTTCTAGACGCTATAATCCTCTAGATAAACATGTAATTTCTTTTTGCTTTTCTGCCGAACTATGTGAATTCATGCATATTACTCAAGACTCTCATTTGTTACACTTTGTACTAAAATTATTATCCGAAAAAACACACAATTTAAAAAAAAATACTTTAGATCTAGAAAACATATTTTATGAATTATTTTTCTTGTAGCGACAAAAGGTTCAACCAAATTCGAAAACCAATTACCCAATTTTTTTATAAAGCTGCTTGTTTTAAAAAAAAAAATTATACTGTAAAAAAGATAGATTTAATGTTAAGATATAGGTACACCAGAATGCATAAAAAGAAATAGGTATTCTAAAAATGCCAGAATATTGGTACCAAGTAAATATCGGCAACGTACAGCACTCTATCCACCATTGATTAAAAAGACGAATGAGCGACTCTAAATTGTTGCCTTTTTTATTTAAATTAAAAATCGAATGCCTCAGAAATAGATGCAAATACTAATCATATAATATCAGATGGTACGGACAAGAACATCACTCATCACTGGCATTAAAATTTATTAAAAACTGGATTTGAAAATAAAGTGTTTGGTTATTGTCGGCTGATGAGAATATGAAGAAGGGTTATGTATTTATAGGCAGCCACCGACAGATAACAAAACCCTAATTAAGTTGAGTTACTTTTCTCCACAAGGCCCAAGCCCAATCATCTACTCTCCAAGCCCATTCATTTTTCATTTTTCTACTTTCAAAGTCCAATTTTCAGACTTTTAAGCATCTAAAGTTGGCTATGATAAGCTGGGTAGGAAGTCGATAAATTGACGAGTCAAAAAAGCTGGTTGGGTTGTCTTAGAAACACTTTTTTGGTCCCAACTTATTTCTAGAATTTATATAAAGAGGTGAGATCCTCCTCATAAAATGTACATCCAAAAAAGAAGGAAGGAAAAATCTCAATCATTCATTTTTTCAATCAAAAAATAAAAATTCATCTTTCACCTTTTTCTTAAAAACATTATATCTTTCAAACGATAAATCGTCAGATTACGAAAAATACACCATGCGACGAAAAAATTCTTATCTTTCAATAGATAGGCACTTTGATATATTTTTGACGATTTTTTATTATTTCGATTTTCGAAATCACATGTGATTCGGAAAAATTACTTGTGATTTTTTTATAAAAATAAATAAATTTTTTACAGAATAAATAAATAACTTTTATTATTATTTATTAGTGCAATTATTTACATAGTCGAATGTAAACACGTAACAAGTTACGCCACTAGCTTTTTCATATTAGTTTCGATGATTTTTTGTTGAAATTTTCGTCAAAAAAATTACACATAATTTGTAAAATTACTAGTAATTTGTAAAATCAATTGTGATTTGTATTTCTAAAATGCATGTGTGATTCCAGAAATCCTTAAATTGTAAATGTTTTACAAATTCACATGTGCTTTATAAAGTAATAAATCACATGTGACTCGTGAGTGCGAAAACTATAAAATCGTCGAAAGTATATAAAAGTACGTATCATTAAAAAGAAAATTTATCACAAATCACATGTGATTTGGTAAAAATCATGACACAAATCACAAGTGTTTGAAAAAATTACTTACGGTTTTGCGAAAATTATAATTTTGGATTTAGTATAAGTAACTTGTTATTCGGATCAATCACATGTAATTATCATTAAATCACATGTAATTTAACCAGAATTACATGTGATTAAAATAAACTCATAACTAATTCAAAAGAAAATTTGCTTTATATATTTTACATGAATCACATGTAAAAACACATAGAGACTCACATGTAATTCAAGTAAAATTTCATGTGATCAAAACAAAATCACATGTAATGCAGAAGCCAGTTTACTTTCTATATTTTATATGAATGACAACAAAACATTTTTATATATTGACAGGATCACATGTGATTCAAACAAAATCCATGTGATTCATCTAAAGTGGGATTGTTAGAAGAAGTTAAGTTTCGAAATGTTTGAATCACATGTAATGCAAACAAAATCACATGTAATTATCATCGAATTACATGTGATTCAATGCAAGCAAAATCACATGTAATTATCATCGAATTACATGTACTTCAAGCAGACAATTAAATATATTAACAAGATTACATGTGATTAAAAAAATCACATGTGATTCATATAAATTACATGTGATTCAAACATTTTAGTGTAATTCTCATAAATCACATGTGATTTTAAAGTAATAACGAAATTTTTTTTGTCATTTAATAGACGGTTATTTTCATATACTTTTAACGATTTTATAATGTTGAAATTCTCGTAAAAAAATACACGTGATTTTCACAAATCGCATGTGACATTACAAATTCAAATGTGATTTTTAAAATAATAAATCAAACATGAGTTTTCGAGAATCACATGTAATTTTTCGAGAATCACATGTGATTTTTTTTACGAAATTTTTTAAAAAAAGTTCGCCGAAAGTATATAGAAGTGCATATCTATAGAAAGATAATTTAATTCCCGTCGTGACGGTATAATTATTTTTTCATAACGATTAACGGTTTGAGAGATATTTAATTTTTAAGAAATAGGATGATGGTGTTTTTTTAATTAAATTAAAAAGATTAATATACACAATTGGATGTGATTTAAATGAATGGTGGAGATTGCTTCTTTTTTTCTTTTTTGGATGCATGTTTCTTAGGGAACTTTTGTCTTTATATAAATATATTTCATGTGTTACTTGATTAAGAGATTTTGAAAATAATAATATCAACAGGTTGAAAGCAATTTTCGGGTTGTACGCATTAGATATAAACTTGGTAATTTTAAACTGTTTGACCCATTCGAACAAAAAAAATGGTCTTACTTAGAACAGAGGTGTTGCTTAGTCATTTTTAGATGCCAAGAAGATTTGAGAGATCAATAGAGTTGTGGCAAGACTTAAAGTGCCTAAAATTTTCTGGTAGGACCTACGGGACTAGGAACCTTTCACGTAAGCTATGAAGGGATGAAACACCTACACACAAGAAGCAGCACACGTTAACTCACCCCGGGTGTTATCCCAGGACCAAGCTCTAGTGTGAGAATGAGTAATGATAAGTGATATGATATGTGGTATTAAGTGTGTTGTCAGAGCATTCAATGTCTTTAATAATAAATATGAGGACTATATATAGGGTACTGTTGATACCTTGATGTTGACAGTTCATACCTTGTCTTCTTTCCCGAAATGGGTCTGTGTGCCTCGCCAGTTCTGACACTGTACCTTTCTTCTTTGGGCATACGCCAAGACCCTAAGTGGGACCTTGAATCAGATGACGTCATGAATGATGTCATAGTACTGTTCATATCACGTGGGTTCATGCTTCGGTTATCTTCTCCGGTCTATCCTCCGGTGGGTGACACGTGTCATGGTCTCCGGGCACTTTCCGGGACCACACACGAACATGTCCCCCCCCCCAGTATAATGTTATCCGGAGGGTGGCATTATACTTATCTTGAGCTTTGGCAAGTTTTATGATCGTTGTGGGCTTGGGCCCAAAATTGATTGTCTTTTTGCTAAGTAGGCTCAAGAGGGGGCCACGTGGAGCGCACTCACGCTCGTGGGTTGTTTCTAAGTGTGACATGTGTGATGCCCATTAATGTGACTCTCGCACTTCTCGAGGTTTTTCCTATATATACCTGCTTTTTCCCATTTTTCACTTTCACTTTTCGCTTTCTCCTTTCACACATTATTATTACTGTGCACATCTCTTGCGGCTTCTCTCTCCGTCTTTCAGGTAGGTTTTCTTTCCCGGTTATATATTGTTTCGTTCCTCTTGCATCCAACATGTCCGATGAAGAGTCCGACGGTGTGGCCTTTAGCTTCGGTCTTCTGGATCCGAAGTGCTATATGCACATCCGGTATTCCGAGATGACCATCGAAGAATTAGAACATACCATTGATGAGTACCGGATACCAAGGGAGTTTTGGCCACAGTTGCCTTATCCGAATATGACTATGGACTTGCTGAGACGCAACCGACATATAGGTGTCTACTTAGATTTTTTGGAGCAGGGTGGGCTTCGGATACCTTTTTCTTCCTTTTTTCTGGGCGTGGTTAAACACTTCAAGGTGCATATTTCTCAATTGGTGCCTATCGGTGTAAACCGGGTAGTAATGTTTGAGATTCGATGTAGGAGCCTGAACATTGACTGCACCGTTGACCTGTTCCGAGTATTTTACAAGTTGGGGAAACAGGGACACTGGTTCTCTTTTGTTAGCAAGGTGCATAAGAAGGCGCGACGGTTTTGTATAGAGACCACCTCCAGCTTGAAGAGTGGAAGAAAAAGTTCTTCTTTGTTGACCGTAAGGTCATACCGGACGCTATGCCGTGGAGGGACCGTGACACATGTGTTGCGGATCCATTCCCCAGGACTTATAGTCAGGCTGATGCGGATTTGTAGGCTGTCACATTGATTCCATTGCGACCTCCTCATAAGGGCTTGCTATACTTGTGCGGATTATTTAGGCCCTTGTCTCGCTTCGAATGCCGTCGTGCTCTTCGGGATGCAAGGGGAAACGGTAATACTTTGTTCTTATGTTTCTCTTGCTTTTAACTAACCGAGTTTCTTTGATTGTTCCTTCCTCTCCCCTCTTGTTCTTCTTGCAGAGTATACTATGGAGCAGTTTTTGAGATTGCCAAAGTGGACCGGGACTAAGGTGACCGTTGAAGAGGAGCTCCCGGAAGACCAGAGGACGGTTGACCGAACTACTCAGCCATTGGGCACTAGAGAGCCTATCCCTGCCCTTACTCCGGCTCAACAGGCGGTGCAAAACCCTGACCCTAGAATCAAAGCCGCTCGTGAGCGCCAGGAAGCTCTTACCCTTAAGAAGAATCTTTTGTTGCAAGAAGGTGACGACGCCGGAACAAGCCAGAGGAAGAGGAATGGGAGTGATGCTGGTGCCGGGACAAGAGGAACAAGGTAGCTTCAGCTGATCAGACCGGAACGGGGTCTACTTCTAATCGGACCATTTCTCCCGATCTGGTGAATGTGGCGAAGCCTACGATGGCTGAGGGAGATGCATCCAAACAAGACCAACAAGAGCAGCAAGATGGAAAAGTGGACCCTCCCGTCCCTTCTCCCCACCGTGACGGCAAGGGGCCTGTTACTGGTATGTTTCATTCATCCTCACTTTATTTATTCCGGCTTGCTTTTTATCATGACATACATTTCTGTTTCAAAGGAAGAGGGAGAAATCCCTAATTTGGAGCATGATGATGAGGATGATAACGAAGCAGACGATGAAGGGATGCAGACCAATGTTCCTGCCTGGAGACTCCAGCATAGCGTCCTCATAGATACTCATTTTGCTGCCAAGGAGATGCTAGTCCACCTCCCCACACCTGCTGAGTAGCGGTCTTTGGCCGCTTTGTCGGACCATTAGTTGATCCGTCAAGGCTACTTGGCGCTGGCCCGCACCTCTTTGAACCAGTCCGAGATCATTCAGCGGTTCGAGCTGCTGAACTAGGATCACTGGAACTTGATTAACTCCAGCCGCCAGGATGCTGATAACTTTCAACGGGGACAAGCGTTGTTGGAGCAGATTTCTGCAAATTTCAAAAGACTTGAGACGGAGCATGCCTCGTGTTCCAAAGATAAAGCTGCCCTGGAAGCCAAGGTCAAGTCTTTGGAAGACGCTAATCAAGCTAATGACCAGAAGGTGAGGGACCTTGAATGCACCCTCGGCTTGAAGGAAGAAAAGCTTGCTCGAGCTAACAAGCGTGCTTAGGATGCCGAAGCCCTCAATGCTAAGTGTACAACCAATATCCGAAGGGTCGCCTCCGACCGGACTAGGCTTGTCAAGGAGTTTATCCCTCATGTTATCCGTTTGCTTCATGGTAGCTCTGAGTACAAGCAGCATGTGGCTGAGGTGGAAAATTTCTGCTACTCTGGAGGATGGTACGAGGGGATCAAGGTTAACCGGTCCAAGGAGTCGCTTTCTAAAACTCTCTCCGAGACTAAAGACTTTGACTTTGATCAAGCCAAGGCATGGGTGGCCAAGTGTAATAAATTGTTTGCCCCCTCCTACCTCTTCGTTGATAAGGTGAGCGAGTCTTTTGATATGTTAATAGGTAACTTGATGAAGCTGATCCCGGATGAACGAGAGACTCCACACCAGGCTCCCCCGGTTCCGACTGTCTCCACCTCGACTCACCCGGCCCAACAATGAAGCATGTTTCTAGAGTGTCTTTTGTATGTTCAAACTGTTTATACCAGAGTATGTTCCGGTTACTCTTATTGATGTAACAATCTAAACTTTGTTCATACCGGAGGATGTTCTGGTCTTTTGATGATGTAACAGCTTAACTTTATTTGTTCCGGTAGATATTCACTAATGTAACAATTTTCCATGCTTTGCACCGGTTATTTCTCCGGTGATAGTCTAATGAAATGACCTGTTATTTTGAATGTTCAATAATGTATATTTTCCTGCAATTATGCTTACTTACATCTCCGGAGGACCGGAGCATACCTTTTGCTTCAGTTTTTTGACCAACCTTTTGTTTCGGTTCTCCAAACACTAGGCTACCGCTTGAGGTGGTTCTCCAACCTTTACAAGCGGCGATTTGCCTCGTTGGATCGACCTTTGCAATCAATATGTTGCCGCTCAATGAGGCTTTCAACCTTTACGAGCGGTTATTTGTTTCGATGGATGAGGTTCTTAACCCTTACCACGGTTGATGAGGCTCTTAACCTTTACAACCAGCATGTTGCCGCTCGATGAGGCTCTTAACCTTTGCAAGCGGTCTTTAGCTCCGGTGGATGAGGCTCTTAACCTTTACAAGCGGTCTTTGGCTCTGGTGGATGAGGCTCTTAACCTTTACCACGGTTGATGAGGCTCTTAACCTTTACAACCATTATGTTGCCGCTCGATGAGACTCTTAACCTTTAAAAGCGGTCTTAGGCTTCTGTGGATGAGGCTTTTAACCTTTACCATGGTTGATGAGGCTCTTAACGTTTACAACCATTATGTTGCCGCTCGATGAGGCTCTCAACCTTTACGGGCGGTCTTAGGCTTCGGTGGATGAGGCTCTTAACCTTTACCACGGTTGATGAGGCTCTTAACCTTTACAACCATTAGACTACCGCTTGATGAGGCTCTTAAACTTTACAAGCGGGGCCTCTTCCTTCGAGTTGATCAGACTTGTCGGGGGGTTTGGGTGTTTGTTTCCACGGTTATCTTGTCACTATTGTTTTTACCACATACTTGTTCCGAAAAATTTCCTCCCTTTTTTACCGAGGGGGATATATATTATATCGTAGATAAGTTGTTTACATGATTACATAAAGCAATTTATTTAGTTCATGGCATGCCACTTCATCGGGATTTCTTTTCCTTCCAATGTCTCTAGCTTGTAGGATCCGTTTTGGAATGCTTCGGTGACACGGTACGGACCTTCCCAATTGGGATCTAGCTTGCCGGGTTTCACCACTCGACTAGCCTCATTTTTTCGGTAGACAAAATCCCCTACCTTGGCTGCCATGTGCCTTACTCTTTTGTTATAGTATTGCTCCATTTTCTTCTTATACGTGGTCTCTCTTATGGCCGCCATCTCTCTTCTTTCTTGGACGAGATCGAGGTTCAACTGTAGCTCTTCTTCGTTCGTTCCTTCATTGAACATGAGCATTCAATAGGTCCTCATTCCTATCTCTGCTGGGATGATAGCTTCACTCCCGTAGGTCAGGATAAACGGGGTCTCTCCATTACTGGTTTTCATCATGGTTCGATGGGACCATAAATTACTGGGTAGTTCGTCCACCCATCCGGTCATCTCCCTTCCCAAGCGGGCTTTCAGCCCGTGCATAATGGACTTGTTTGCTCTTTCGACGAGGCCGTTGGCTTGCGGGTGTGCTACGACGGTATTGATTTGCTTTTTTGCCACTTGACGCACCATCCCTTGAATGGATCATTCACCAGTTATGTTCCGTTGTCTGTGACAATGATACCCGGTACGCCGAACCTACATAATATGTTTTCCCATACGAACTTCTTCACATCTTTTCCCCGGACCTTCGCTAGTGGTTTGGCTTCCATCCACTTGGTGAAGTAGTCTATGGCCACTATGATGAATTTGACCTTGCCCGGTGCTTCAGGGAGCGGACCAAGGATGTCTAGGCCCCATTGGTAGAAAGGCCATGGAGACATGATTGAAGTCATGAGGGTTTTCGGATGTTTCGAAACTGAGGAAAGGATTTGACAAGAATCGCATTTCACTACCACCTCGTATGTGTCTTGATACATCCTTGGCCAGTAATACCCTTGTCTCATTATTTTCGCTACTACCGACCTATATCTGGGTTGCATCCCACATCCTCCTTCATGAACCTCCTGGATGATGTAGTTTGCCTGCAGGGGGCCTACGCATCGCAACATGGGAGAGAGATATGATTTTTTAAATAACACCCCGCCTTTGATGACGAACTGCGGTATTTTCATTCGGAGCTTTCTAGCTTCGTCCGGATTTGTAGGCCATACACCCTCTTGCAAGCATTTGAGAATTGGGGTCATCCAATTGTCCTCTTCTTCCTCCACAACTTCGTTCACTTCTTCCCTTTCAATTGATCGGGATGCTAACACTTCCACTAGAACTTCTTTGGAAAGATGGTTGAAGGTGAACAAAGCTAGCTTACTTAAAATATCCGCTTTCTGGTTCTTATTCTCGGGATGTGCTGGATTGCGAACTTGTTGAATTTGGCTACACGTTCCATTGCCTCCGTGAGGTATTTCTTCATCCGCTCATTAAAAGCGACAAATTCACCGTTTATCTGGCACGCGACTAGCTTAGAGTCTACCTTTGTTTGAAGGGTTTGGGCTCCCATCTTTTCGGCCAACCTTAATCCGGCCAGTAAGGCTTCGTATTCGGGGTTTCGAAATCCAGACGGAGAGCATAAGTGTATTATGTGTCGGAAGGGTCTATTAGCACCAGAACCGCCCCGGCTCCTTTCGAGATTACGGCTGTAAAACCCGCATGCTTTTACCATGAATAGTACCCTTAAGATCATATGTACTAGATTAAAACTTTCCTTTTATAGTATGATTACGTTCACGTGTTAGAAATTTACGTATTACGTACGTGTTAGAACACGATAAGTATTTATTACGTACGAACACACAATAATTATTTAAACAATAATTAATCACGAACATGCGATCATGAAATCATGAACGTAATTAAATCACGAGCTAATATTAATTACGTATATATATATATTTATTACGAACACGAATAAATATATTAAGTCACGGTTAATATTTAACGAGAACACATAAAACACGAACACGACTAAACACGAACGAACACTTAAATAAATAGACTCGGAAAATGGTACGGGTACCCCAACCCCCTACCCGCGGCTACACCAAGGCCATGGGCCAAGCCCATCAAAATTTTACTAAGAAAGGGGGTTAAGGTAAATCTTGTATTCACTTTTCACTTTACAGTAAAAACATCAAAAACCTAAAAAAGTTTTTCTCCTTCTCCTTCTTGCTCTCTTGGCAGCCGCATATAACACAAGAAAAGGGGGTATTCGTTTGATTTTGATCTTGATTTTTGTGCAAGTGTTCGTGTGTGTTCATCCTCGTTCGATCCACGCATTCGGTATACATTTTTAATTCTTTTTCTTTTGTTTTGATTTAATAAATTAAATAAGAACATGATGTTTTTAAAAAGCTAATTAAAAACATAAACTAAACATGTAAATGGTTATGGGGTAAATCAAAACGGAGGATTTAGGTGTGTTTTGTTGTGGCTGGCGCCTAAACCGAAACCCAAGGGGTCTCGGTTTGGCTTATGGACCACCACCGAGACCTCAAGGTCTCGGTTTGGCGGTGTGGGTCCCACGGCAGCAGCAACAAGGGGGAAACCCCGAAGTGGTTCGGGGTATTGAGTTGATTACGGGTCCGGTTCATGATTTCTAGTCACGATCCGGTTCATGGTTTATGTTAAGGTTATGTTTTAATAATCATATGTTAAATTAAATTAATAATTATATGACATGATCAATTTAATAAAATATGACTTAGGTTATAATTTAATTATTAGATCATGGAATTTTAACCTAAATATTTATATTTTTTTAGACTTTATAATTAATTAATTATTAAAACCATGGCTATAATTAATTAATTAACATGACTTAGGTTATACTATTAATAATTAATAATACATGTTTTAACCTAAGTATTTAACTTTATTTAATTAAAAACATGATATATTTAATTAAATACTTTTAACCTATAGTTTATTTAAATTACATGTAATAATTAATAAACTATACCTTATATCATTATGACTTAGAAAAATAATCAAGAAACACTTAAGCTTATATACTTAGCTTATTTAACCAACTTATATCTAATTATGAAAACTTTCTATTTTTAGAAACTTATTTAATTAAGGCAGCTAATCTATTTATGGAAACTTTCTATTTTTAGAAACTTATCTATTTTAAGCAGTAATTCTATTTTTGGAAACTTTCTATTTTTGAAAACTTTATATTTTTGGAAAAATTCTATTTTTGGAAACTTTCTATTTTTGGAAACTTTCTATTTTTGGAAACTTTCTATTTTGGAAACTTTCTATTTTTGGTAACTTTCTATTTTTGGAAACTTTCTATTTTAGGAAACCTGCTATTTTTAGAAAGTTACTTATTATTACACAGTAAGTATAATAATACATGAAATACAAGTAATACGTAATCAGAATAGACAAAATATAAGATAAACACAGTTTAAAGCTTAAAATAGTAAAACATGACATGAACGTATAAAATAAGTTAACACATGACATAAAACCAATTACGTATTTAGTAATCAGATACTTATACATGTATGTATTTATGTAGCATTAGTGATACCAAAGTAGGATTCTCCTCAGTTCGTCTTCTTCGTTCACTGGACATAAGGTACGAATCCCCGTCCTTTCAGTATGGACATTCTTTTCTTATTAGGATTCCCCGTATGCAGCCAACTGTTTTCCCTTAGTATAAGTTTATATCTTTGATTTGCTTATGTTTAATTTAGAATACCTATAGCCATATACATGCATGACCAGTTTCACCTATGGAGGTACCATAACCATAACATTAGAGGCACTGATGTTATGACTTCCCCACGACGGAGTGATTACTCGTGGCGTCCCTTCAGCTTTTGGCCATATTATTATATTTATCATGTGGGGCGTATGGGTGCATCCTAGTTACATGTTTTTCAACAGATTACTCAGTGTGAATATGGTGTGTGCCTTGCATCCTTCACAAGGAGCTGATCCCTCCTACCCAAACCAGTATATTAAATTAGAGGCAGCCCCTCTAATTTGCATGATGAGGTCACCCCTCCAAGTATTCATGCACGGTGGATTTTCATGACCTATATTGGCTAATGGTAGAGTATGTTAAACAGTTTATATAAGATAAACATAAGGCTTTTCAAACTATAAAACCAGTTTTACCAAGACTTAACCAGGTTATTCGGGACTTAGTTTCTTCCGCTATTATATTCTTATATGCTTATCCTATTCATGCTTTATTGTACATCTGTGCACTGAGCGTATTGCTCAGCCGTTTTCCTTTTCTATGTTCCCAAAACGGCAGGTACTCAGGGACGCTCGTAGACTTTAAGCGTACGTGCATATGGACCGGAAGCTTTCTAGCCTTTCCTTTACTTTATGCATTATCTTTACTTTGATACTTTTGCCATGGACATTGTTTAGTACTTTCATTTACAGTACTTATGTTTGTGTGTGATGAGCTTTACTTTTGGACTACCGATGTTTGATTCCGGTATTTTCCTTTATGGTCAAGTAATGTTTAGACATTTATCCTTGTATGCTTTAATGACACGCCATAATTACGCCTGACATTCCATTATCAAAATGGGGTGTTACAATTATGGTATCAGAGCCAAGGCTTCGACCTGTAGGCTCTCAAAATATGACATGTGATTAGTGGGTAGTCACAATGGTCTTCCTAGAACTGACAGTCGTTTTCATGCATTCATCATTTTTATGCATACATATATATGTCATTGTCGCAGGTTTATGACAAGTAATGGTTGGTACAGGACTGGCCCTATTTAGTCGCATGTGTTTTATCGAAACTTTTTAATTTGGGACCGACCCATAGGCGTCCCCTCGCCATGTCTTTTATTTTGGGTGAACTGACCATAGGCGTTCACTCTCGAGCATACAAAAGTTTTTATAAAACTGCATCATGCATTCATACACAAATTTTCTTGCATAAAATTTTTCTCTGGATTTGTTGGTATAAATTTTTTTCATGTATATATATATTTTATGTTTTAATCTGTTAATCATACGTTTTATGTTATACTGTCAGATGTTTCTCACATGCGAACAAGAACAACTCAGTGCTGCAATCCAAGCTGCAATGCAAGCTTTGCTTCCTCAACTGAGGAATGACATCAGGGCTGAGGTTCAAGCTGCCAACAATCAGCAGCATAACCAAGCACCTCCTCCTCCAGTGACATTGGCAGTATGGCTGGAGAGATTCAACAAGCTCCGTCCTCGAGCTTTTGTGAAAACAGATAGCCCCAGTGATGCTGAAAGCTGGTTGGCTCACATCGAGAAGATTTTCAATGCTATGGGTCGTGGCCCGCGTTCAAAGCAAGGTTGGCATGCTACCGGTTTGAAGGCGATGTGTTAAATTGGTGGTTAGCGTTGATGCAGTCTGAGGGAGGTGATGATTGGGTTGCTGGTTTGACATGGGCTCAGTTCAAGGATAGGGTGATGGAGCAGTTCTTTCCCAAGGCTGAGCAAGACAAGCTCAAGAGGGAGTACCATGGGATCCGACAGAGAGCTGGGGAGAATAGCAATGAGTTTATGCAGCGCTTCCTTCGCTTAGCTGGTTTCCTTGGTGCAGCAGCAGGCACTCCTGAAGAGCAGGCACACCACTTTAGGTGACGCAAACAATCTGGTGTGTGCTACGTTCACTACTGTAGCACAAGTGGCTGATGCAGCACGTAAGCTGGAAATGCTGCAGGAGAGAGATGAGTTCGGGGAAGCTGAGAGACCCGACAAGAGGTAAACATTCGTATTCAAGCGATGACCAACCCGTATTCTTTCCATATATGTCATTTATTCATCTCTTTAAATTGTATCTTCCAGGTAGAAAACTAGGGACCGGTCTCAGCCGGCTACTTAGCAGCAGCCTCATCAACCCAAGGGAAACGGTCAGACTAACGACCGTTCTGTTACGGATAGGCGTGGCGGTAATGATAATTACCGTAACAATGCTGGACACTCTAACGGCAGCAAGTCCTAATACTTACGCATTTTCTTATAATTTCATGTTATAACTCATATTCTGACACTTTAGCAAAACTTCTACCAGGAACCAAGGAAACGGTAGGGACCATAACCAAAGAGGTTCACGGCCTAGCCGTCCAGCTATCACTGGTATTCAATCTTGCGATTATCCGCGTTGTCCTTTGTACCCTATTATCATGTCTTATGTAAAATGTTTTATCAAGTCCTCAGCCAGCCAGAGCACCTGCTGGAGGATATACCCATCCTCTTTGCTCTACTTGCCACCGTAGGCACCCAGGGCCATGTCGTCGTAACACTGACGCATGCTTCAAGTGTGGTCTTCCTGGAGATATCATGAAGGATTGCCGTAAGGGCGAGATGGAGGGCACATCGGGACATGCTGATACCAAGCCGCCTCCTACCACTGGGCGTGTCTACACGACATCTCGAGACCAGGCCAACAAGTCTACAAGTACCATCACTGGAATCTTGTATATGTATGGTCAAGCTGCGTGTGTTCTTTTTGATACGGGTGCTACTCACTCGGTCATTTCTACTGCTTATGCTAAGAACATTATGATGCTCCCTATGCCACTAGAGAATAGACTTACTATTTCCACGCCTTTGAGGGACTCTGTATTAATCACCCATGTATACAAGAGTCTTCCCCTAGAATTTAGCGATAAGGTTCGTCCTGTTGACGCACTTCCGCTAGACATGAATGACTTCGACATGATTTTGGGCATGGATTGGTTATCCAAGCATCATGCTACCATGGACTGTCATTCATATCGAGTTATCTTCGGTGATGTTAATGCACTAGAGTACATTCATAACGGGTTCGTACCCGGACGGTCTGTACAAATCATATCTACCCTGCAAGCGTGTGCACTACTGTCACATGGCTGCGAGGGTTATCTAGCTACGGTTCACGACATGGATGCTGAATCTCCACCAATTCAGGATCAACCAATAGTGTCGGAATTCCAAGATGTATTTCCAGCAGAACTTTCGGGCATACCACCTGCACGAGAAGTGGAATTCAGTATCGAGCTAATTCCAGGAGCTGAACCGATCTCTAAGGTTCCTTATCGAATGGCTCCCATAGAGCTTAAGGAGATGAAGGATCAACTGCAAGAACTTCTTGAATGAGGTTTCATTCGACCGAGCGCATCTCCATGGGGCGCACCGGTTCTATTTGTTAAGAAGAAGGACGACAGTATGCGTCTTTGCATAGACTATCGCGAGCTCAACAAGATTACTATCCGGAATAGGTATCCACTGCCGCGTATAGACGATCTGTTTGACCAACTCCAAGGGGCCAAACACTTCTCCAAGATTGATCTTAGGTCAGGCTATCATCAGCTACGGGTCAAGGAGCAGGATATCGCCAAGACTGCTTTTCGTACCCGCTATGGCCACTACGAGTTTGTAGTTATGCAATTTAGCCTGAAAAATGCTCCAGCAGTGTTCATGAACTTGATGAACAGAATCTTCCATGAATTTTTGGACAAGTTCGTCATTGTCTTCATCGATGACATCCTGATTTTCTCAAAGTCCAAGGAGGAACACGAAGACCATCTTCGTACAGTACTACAGATTCTTCGCCAGAAGCAGTTGTATGCTAAATTCTCCAAATGTGAGTTATGGTTAGACAAGGTGGCATTCCTAGGTCACATTGTATCAGCAGAAGGAATCACTATGGATCCAGTGAAGGTTGAGGCCATTACTAAGTGGCCGAGGCCGACATCAGCGACGGAAGTCCCCAGTTTCTTAGGCTTATCTAGCTATTACCGTAGGTTCATGGAGAACTTTTCCCGCTTAGCACTACCATTGACCAAACTGATGCGGAAAGGGGAGAAATTTGTTTGGACTGAAGAACGAGAGAAGTGCTTTGAAGACCTAAAGCAGAAGCTAGTATCTGCACCTATTCTTACTCTCCCATCTGGTACGGGTGGATTTCAAATCTACAGTGATGCATCGGGGAAGGGACTTAGCTGTGTTCTCATGCAACATGGGAAAGTGATCACGTACGCTTCACGGCAGCTTAAGCCTTATGAAGAAAATTACCCCATGCATGACTTGGAACTTGCTGCAGTCGTGTTTGCATTGAAGATATGGAGGCACTACTTATATGGAGAATCGTGTGACATTTTCACGGACCACAAGAGCTTGAAGTATATCTTCACTCAACGTGAATTGAACATGAGGCAGAGGAGATGGTTAGAGCTGTTGAAGGATTATGACATTAATCTACAGTATCATCCCGGAAAGGCAAATGTAGTAGCAGATGCTCGTAGCAGGAAGTCCGGAATGATCAACGGCATTAAGATTGAGGAGGAAATCATAAGAGACTTGGAGCGACTAGACATCGAGATCATGGTACGTGGACAACACGGTTACTGGGATAATCTTATAGTAGAACCCGAGTTACTCTCTAAGATCAAGGAAGCTCAGAAAGATGATGGAGAAATCTGGGCGATAGTACAGAATTTGGAGAAACAGACGGAATTCAGAGTAGATGCAGATGGTATCGTATGGTAGGGCACGAGACTTTGTGTTCCTGATGATCAAGAACTCCGGGAAGCCTTGTTAGCTGAAGCTCATAGCTCCCCATTCTCTATACATCCTGGTTCGACTAAGATGTACCATGACATCAAGCAATACTTTTGGTGGAGTGGTATGAAACAGGATGTGGCCACTTACGTCTCCAAATATCTTACCTGCCAGCAGGTTAAGATCGAGCATCAGTGATCTGGCGGTCTCCTTAAACCGTTAGATATTCCATAGTGGAAGTGGGACAAAATCACCATGGATTTTATTACTGGTCTTCCGCCTACCAAAAGGAAGCACGATGCAATTTGGGTTATCGTAGATTGACTTACCAAATCAGCTCATTTCTTACCGATCCGCAAGGAAGATCCGGTAAGTAAACTCGCCGATACGTACACAAGAGAGATCATGAGACTACACGGTGCTCCTTCCAGCATTGTCTCAGACAGAGATCCTCGTTTCACTTCGCGATTTTGGAAGAGTCTGTAGAAAGCTTGGGGTACACAACTTAAGCTTAGCACGGCTTTTCATCCTCAAACAGATGGACAGTCGGAACGAACGATTCAGACATTGGAAGACATGTTGAGGTCATGTGCGTTGGAATGGACGGGTGATTGGGACGATTACATTTGTTTGGTGGAGTTTGCATACAACAACAGTTGGCACGCAAGTATCAAGTGTGCTCCTTTCGAGATGTTGTATGGCAGAAAGTGTCGCGCCCCAATCTGTTGGGAACAGGTTGGCGAGCGAACACTTGAAGGACCAGAAATCATAGAGTTGACCAATGAAAATATCACAGTAGCTAAGCAGAAACTTCAGGAAGAACGGTCACGTCAGAAGAGTTACGCCGATAAGCATCGTAGGGACATACATTTTAACGTAGGAGATCACGTCTTTCTTAAGGTTTCGCCGGCACATGGTGTTAGACGCTTCGGGATTAAAGGGAAGCTCAGTCCTCGTTTCATCAGACCGTTTGATATCATTGAACGAGTCGGTGAAGTATCTTACCGGTTAGCGTTACCTCCGCAGCTTTCGCATGTACACAATGTGTTTCATGTGTCCTTACTCAGAGGGTACCAATATCATCCCCTTCACATGGTTCAGTATCCACTGGAACAGATACGTGAAGATCTCACTTTCATAGAAGAACCCGAACGAGTTCTTGATAGACAAGAACGAGTCATGAGAAGGAAGATAATTCCATTTTTCAAAATCCTTTGGAGGGATCATACCGAGCGGGAAGCCACTTGGGAAACAGAGGAGTCTATCCGGGCTTCTTACCCTCATTTTATATTTTGAATTCGGGTATGTTCTTCTTTTCCAGCTTACTTTATCTATAATTCGGGGACGAATTATTCTTTTTAGGGGGGAAGATTTGTTAAACCCGCATGCTTTTACCATGAATAATACCCTTAAGATCGTACGTACTAGATTAAAACTTTCCTTTTATAGTTTGATTACGTTCACGTGTTAGAAATTTACATATTACGTACGTGTTAGAACACGATAAGTATTTATTACGTACGAACACACAATAATTATTTAAACAATAATTAATCACGAACATGCGATCATGAAATCATGAACGTAATTAAATCACGAGCTAATATTAATTACGTATATATATATTTATTACGAACACGAATAAATATATTAAGTCACGGTTAATATTTAGCGAGAACACGTAAAACACGAACACGACTAAACACGAACGAACACTTAAATAAATAGACTCGGAAAATGGTACGGGTACCCCATGTGGGGCCCCCTACCCGCGGCTACACCAAGGCCATGGACAAAGCCCATCAAAATTTTACTAAGAAAGGGGGTTAATGTAAATCTTGTATTCACTTTTCACTTTACAGTAAAAACATCAAAAACCTAAAAAAGTTTTTCTCATTCTCCTTCTTGCTCTCTTGGCCGCCGCAAATAACACAAGAAAAGGGGGTGTTCGTTTGATTTTGATCTTGATTTTTGTGCAAGTGTTCGTGTGTGTTCATCCTCGTTCGATCCACGCATGGTATACCTTTTTAATTCTTTTTCTTCTGTTTTGATTTAATAAATTAAATAAGAACATGATGTTTTTAAAAAGCTAATTAAAAACATAAACTAAACATGTAAATGGTTATGGGGTAAATCAAAACGGAGGATTTAGGGGTGTTTTGTTGTGGCCGACGCCTAAACCGAACCCCAAGGGGGTCTCGGTTTGGCTTATGGACCACCACCGAGACCTCAAGGTCTCGGTTTGGTGGTGTGGGTCCCACGGCAGTAGCAACAAGGGGGAAACCCCGAAGTGGTTCGGGGTATTGAGTTGATTACGGGTCCGGTTCACGATTTCTAGTCACGATCCGGTTCATGGTTTATGTTAAGGTTATGTTTTAATAATCATATGTTAATTAAATTAATAATTATATGACATGATTAATTTAATAAAACATGACTTAGGTTATAATTTAATTATTAGATCCTGGAATTTTAACCTAAGTATTTATATTTTTCTAGACTTTATAATTAGTTAATTATTAGAACCATGGCTATAATTAATTAATTAACATGACTTAGGTTATATTATTAATAATTAATAATACTTGTTTTAACCTAAGTATTTAACTTTATTTAATTAAAAACATGATATATTTAATTAAATACATTTAACCTATAGTTTATTTAAATTACATGTAATAATTAATAAACTATACCTTATATTATTATGACTTAGAAAAATAATCAGGAAACACTTAAGCTTATATACTTAGCTTATTTAACCAGCTTATATCTAATTATGGAAACTTTCTATTTTTAGAAACTTATTTAATTAAGGCAGCTAATCTATTTATGGAAACTTTCTATTTTTAGAAACTTATCTATTTTAAGCAGTAATTCTATTTTTGGAAACGTTCTATTTTTGGAAACTTTCTATTTTTGGAAACTTTCTATTTTTGGAAACTTTCTGTTTTTGGAAACTTTCTATTTTTGGAAACTTTCTATTTTTGGTAACTTTCTATTTTTGGAAACTTTCTATTTTAGGAAACCTGCTATTTTTAGAAAGTTACTTATTATTACACACTAAGTATAATAATACATGAAATACAAGTAATACGTAATCAGAATAGACAGAATATAAGATAAACACAGTTTAAAGCTTAAAACAGTAAAACATGACATGAACGTATAAAATAAGCTAAGACATGACATAAAACCAGTTACGTATTTAGTAATCAGATACTTATACATGTATGTATTTATGTAGCATTAGTGATACCGAAGTAGGATTCTCCTCAGTTCGTCTTCTTCGTTCACTGGACATAAGGTACGGATTCCCGTCCTTTCAGTATGGACATTCTTTCCTTATTAGGATTCCCCGTATGTAGCCAACTGATTTTCCGTAGTATATGTTTATATGTTTGATTTGTTTATGTTTAATTTAGAATACCTATAGCCATATACATGCATGACCAGTTTCACCTAGTTATGGAGGTACCATAACCATAACATTAGAGGCACTGATGTTATGACTTCCTCACGGCGGAGTGATTGCTCGTGGCGTCCCTTTAGCTTTTGGCCATATTATTATATTTATCATGTGGGGCATATGGGTGCATCCTAGTTACATGTTTTTCAGCAGATTACTTAGTGTGAATGTGGTGTGTGCCTTGCATCCTTCACAATGAGCTGATCCTTCCTACCCAAACCAGTATATTAAATTAGAGGCAGCCCCTCTAATTTGCATGATGAGGTCACCCCTCCAAGTATTCATGCACAGTGGATTTCCATGACCTATATTGGCTAATGGTAGAATATGTTAAACAGTTTTTATATGATAAACATAAGGCTTTTCAAACTATAAAACCAGTTTTACCAAGACTTAACCAAGTTATCGGGACTTAGTTTCTTCCGCTGTTATATGCTTATATGCTTATCATATTCATGCTTTCTTGTACATCCGTGCACTGAGCGTATTGCTCAGCCGTTTTCCTTTTCTATGTTCCCAAAACGGCAGGTACTCAGGGACGCTCGTAGACTTTAAGCGTACGTGCATATGGATTGGAAGCTTTCTAGCCTTTCCTTTACTTTATGCATTATCTTTACTTTGACACTCTTGCTATGGACATTGTTTAGTCCTTTCATTTACAGTACTTATGTTTGTGTGTGACGAGCTTTACTTTTGGACTACCGATGTTTGATTCCGGTATTTTTCTTTTATGGTCAAGTAATGTTTAGACATTTATCCTTGTATGCTTTGATGACACGCCATAATTACACGTGACATTCCCTTATCAAAATGGGGTGTTACAGCGGCCCCATCTGTGAATAACGTCCATTCTGTTTCTTTGGGATTGGATACTTCCGTGGTACAAATTAGCTTCTCCCCTGATGGTGTTTCAGCCAGGAAATCTGCTAATACTTGGCCTTTTATCGCATTCCGGGGCACGTAATTGATTGTGTATGCTCCTAACTCAATCGCATATTTAGCCAGCTTTCCTGATGCTTCAGCCTTTGACAACACTTGTTTGATCGGCTGGTCAGTGATCACTTGATTGGGTGAGCTTCGAAGTACCTCCTCAGTGTTCTTGACAAGTGTAACAAGCATAGGACTAGCTTTTCCAACGGAGCATATCTGCGCTCTGCGTCATGTAGCACTCGACTAACGTAGCGGATGGGGGCCTGCCCATGCTTTCTTTCCGCCATGAGTACCCCACTAACCGCGTCTTTGGCCATAGCCAAATAGATATACAGTGTTTCTCCCTTGATGGGTGTGGTTAAGAGTGGCAAATCCATGACTACCTTATTCATCTCCTGGAAGGCGGTTTCAGCTTCGAGAGTCCATTTATACTCATCCCGGTTTTCCTTGGTGATGTTTTTCAAGGTTTTGAAGAAGGGCAGGGAGCGTTCAGCAGATTTGGAAACAAACCGGTTTAATGCTGCTAGCTTGCCACTTCGCGACTGCATCTCTTTCAGGGTTCTGGGGACCTCATGTCCATTATGGCCTTCCTCTTCTTGGGGTTTTCCCTTATTCCTTCTGAGGTGACCATGTAGCCTAGAAACTTCCCTTCTTCGCCCCCGAAGGAACAATTCTTTGGATTAAGTTTCATGTTAATTTTTCGAAGGTTGTTGAAGGTCTCGGCAATATCAGCCAGGAGAGTTGTCCCAGAGGCACTTTTGATGACCATGTCATCCACATAAGCTTCTAAGTTTCGGCCTATTTGCTCCTTAAAGGTCGCGTCCACCAGCCTTTGATAGGTGGCCCCATCATTCTTGAGCCCAAAGGACATCTTGGTATAGCAATAGGTTCCTTGGTTTGTATAAAAGGCTGTCTTTTCTTCGTCCTCCTCATCCATCTGGACTTGGTGGTAGCCTTTATAAGCGTCTAGGAAGCACTTATACTTGTAGCCCATTACCGACTCTATCTTCAAATCTATCTCTGGGAGAGGATAGTAATCTTTTGGACAGGCAGAGTTAAGGTTTTTTAAGTCAATGCACATTCTCCAGGTACTATCCGACTTCTTTACCAGAACCAGATTGGATATCCATGTGGGGTATCTCACCGGGTGGACGATCCCTTATTTGACCCATTCTTCTACCTCTTTAGCCACCACTTTGCTCTTCTCTTCACCGAGGACTCGTCGCTTCTGAGCGACCGGAGTCATCGAATGGTTGACATTCAACAAGTGTTTGATCAGTCTTTTGGGTACCCTGGTCATATCGGATGGGGTCCATGCAAACACGTCTTGACTCCGTCTGAGAAAATCAATTAGCCGCGCTCTTCCTTTCTTGGAGAAGTTCTTCCCAATTACCACTAATTGATCCGGATAACCCGGGTTTACTAACACTTCTTCTGTAGGTGGGCCATCTGCCTCGTCCCCCCGGGGCTTGACTTCCTCGACCTTATGTTCTACGACCCCTTCACTTGTTCTTCCTTGGTTGGTTTTTTGTTTGTCCTCCAGCATCCGACATTTGGCTATTATGGATGCTCTAGGGACCAGCATGGCAATCCCCTTCGGGGTTGGAAACTTGAACATAGCATGAGCGGTCGACGGGACTGCCCTTAGTGTTGTAATGCCAGTGCGTCCCAGGATGACATTGTAGGGGGACATGGCATGCACAACGGTGAACTTCAAGTTGACTGATACAAGAGATTTTGTATGGGTTCAGAATTATGTCTCGGAATCTTCTCGAATTGATCACAGCTCAAAGTGGAATGATTGTTCTTGGTGACAAATAGGGGGTTTGGTTTTCTATTCTACTAAAAAGGTAAATGAATGAAGTAAATAAAGATTTAAACCAAAAACAGTTAATGAAATAAAACTTGAATTAAAATTAAACAATTAAATGATAAAGCAGTAAAATAACCTCACTGAAAACTTGCTCGATTCGGAATAATGTTGTTGATGTGGAATAACTGAAGAAATGCTCTATTCGGAATAAAAGTCTATGCGGAATAATAGATCCATTCGGAATAAAGGTTCTATCCGGAATAAATAGGCTATTCGGAATAACTTTGCAAGCGGAATAAATAAGCTACTCGGAATAAAGAGGCTATCCGGAATAATAAGACTACTCGGAATAAACTTGCTATGCGGAATAAATAGGCTATTCGGAATAACTTGCCATGCGGAATAAATAAGCTACTCGGAATAAAGAGGCTATCCGGAATAATAAGACTACTCGGAATAAACTTGCTACTCGGAATAAAGTGCTATCCGGAATAAAAAAGCTACTCGGAATAAGTTGCTATGCGGAATAATTAAGCTATCCGGAATAAAGAGGCTACTCGGAATAATAAGACTACTCGGAATAATTGTGCTATTCGGAATAAATGGGGATGAAGAACAGTAAACATACATGAAACAGGGAAACACGATTTTATCAAAAATCGACCAAGTTTTTAACCAAATCTTAAACAAAACTAATCACAAATCATATACTAACCATAAACATCAAATCCCAATCATAAAAACATAAAACCCACTAACTTTTGAAGATCCAAATCAACCAAACAAGAACTTTAAAACTTTAAATCAAAGAACAAGATGAAATGGAAAGATTAAATTGATGATTAAGGTTTAAACAATCAAAGGAAAAAGATTAAAAGCTTACAAGATGAAGGATTCAACAAAATGAAAAATCACCAACACCTTAGTGGTGTTGGCTTCCTACGAAAGAAAAGAAGAAACTGAGAAAATGAAAAACTCTCCCCAAAAGTGTGAGGGTGATTTCCTTTTATAGGCTAAGTGGTTGGTTGGTGAGTGGGCTTTCTCCCTTTCTTCTTGTCTTCTCGTCTTTTCAGAAAAGTCGACGTTTTCGATTCTGATTCGGGATTTGTCGACGATTAAATTCAACTCGTCTTTTAATTTCTTCGTTTAATAGACTTTAGTTCCTTCGACATATGTAAATCTTCCATCTTTGGTCCCTTTCTTCGATAAATCTTCTAATAGGCCCATTGACTTCAAATCTTTTGCATCTCTTGGACAATAGACTTCGTCTTGAGTCTTTTTCTTCGATAAATCCCGTGCAATCCCATGTTTTCTCCAATATCCATCCGGTTGGCTCTGAAAACACAATAAACACAAAAACCACGCATAATTCCAAACAAATGATATTAAACACGCGTTTTGGTCTCGTTTTAGCCAGAATTAAGTGGTAAAGGGATGGGTGTTTTCACACCTATCAAATCCCCTACACTTAACCATTGCCATGCCCTCATGCAATGCTTAGTGATAAAGCAAGTTAACACTTTTCTCATAATCAATCAACCTTGGCCTTATTAACATATTACTAAACAAAAATTAAAGTACTAAGAGAAATTAAAACTTTAAAGTAAACAAAAGGATAGAAAACCATTTTCACTTGAAAATAGCTATATGGAAATAACTTGCAAAGAGATCAAGGACTTACATTAGGGCTTCTGTGCTGCCAAGATTTATCACCCTCAAGTTTTACGTTCCCCAAACTAAGCTTAAAAACGAGATCATTGTTATTATAAGTTAGCAAATCAAACACTTACACACATGGCTTAATTAAATGCTTAAACTCCCTTATTCCTAGGTTTATCTCTTATATTTTATTTTTGTCTTAGAATGATCATGAAGATGCATTTTTTGACTTATTTCGATAGTTATTTTAGGCTGAAAGCAAAGTAGGACGATTTGATCAATAGTTAGCTAAAGGACAAAATCTCTTAAAACTGCTTCTCGAGATATCAAAAAGTTCATATCTTGGCATAACTCGCTTCACGATTTGAGACCTTTCTCGGGCCGATATTTGGTATGTACTTCATACTTCATATCTTCGAGAGACGTTCTTGAGATAATGGTATTCTCTTCGTTAATAGAGTTTCTTCACTTGGAGACTTTTGAGGGGTACTCCAACTTTGTCGACCACGACTTCATGATTATTTCTTCAATCTCTAATTGGGATTTTGAGATACAACGATCCGCCTCCTTTTCGGACTTGGATCTATTTATCCTCATACCTTGTTAGGGTCTTTTCGGATAGACTTCTTCATGATCTTTATGGGAGTTGATTGCTTTTTGTCGTGAGTCTTGATCCTTCATATTGATTTTGGGAATAATGCTTTTCACATCACCTTGGATCTTTAGCAATAAGATTGAATCCTCATGCCTTGTTAGGGCCTTTTCGGACTCGCCAATCTTCGCGCCCCGCTTCATAAGTTATGCCTTGGCTATGAACTCTTATCATTACCGAGCAACTTTTAAACGATCTTGGGCTAGAAGCTAAGTAACTTTTCAAATCGTACGACCTTACTTATTGCAGATAAATTATTAGCAAGTGATGGGAGAATAGGCAAATAATTACACCAAGTGAGCTTGTGCAAGAATACCGACTTATAATTGACTATATCATTTCTCGTTCTCCACAATTTAAAATCTCAAGTAATGAGACTCGTGGATGCTTAGCCTAATAAACCACTTAAGGTCTACATGGTTAAGGATACTAGCTAGAATAAACTTGGACAAGTCTATACGGGTTGAGTCAAAATAATCGCAACGGGCCTAATATGTCAAAGATTTCAAAACTAGCTACACCACTTTATTAATATTTTTTACTTTATTGCAGGATATATACATATGAAAGCAACGATAAAAATTTGAGAAATTACGACTACATGGCCAAAGTTAATTAAAAATTTGAAAAATGCTAAAAAAAATTGATTTTCCGGTTAAATGAAGGCATTTTCATGGAAAAGTCCACTTAAAACTTCGATAGAAGTCCCCCTACACTTAAGATAAACATTGTCCTCAATGTTTAAGCATGTGGGAAAAGTCTCCCCTACACTTATGACATTGTGCACGTTGGTTAAATCAAGTTAAGGAAGAGACGACTAAAGTGATCAATTTCAAATGAGAGTATGAAGAAAATTGAATCAAGATAGTTGAGAGATAGAACCGGATTTCGGATAACACGGGAGCACGGTTCTTCAAAGGTTCCAAAAGTGCATTAATCCCTGTAATCACATCACCACACAAACACAAAGAACCTAAAGAGTTCCCCCTACACTTAGGAGGTTAAAACGAAAAGGGATAGATACTCGGGCTGCCTCCCGAGGAGCGCTTGTTTTTTATAACCGAGTCACGAGCCTGACTCGACCCAAAATTAGTTCATGGGGAACATGGTGAGGGATGGTATCATCTCTTGAGAGATGTCCTCACCAAAGTACAACTTCACTCGTTGGCCATTCACCTTAAAATTAGGTCCATTAGGTTGAGCGAGCTCGAGAGTACCATATGGAAAAATTTGGGCAATGGTGAATGGGCCGGACAAACGAGACTTCAGCTTGCCCGAAAAGATTTTCAACCGAGAGTTAAAGAGTAAAACTTTGTCTCCAACTTGGAACTCTCGGTTTTTAATCTTAGAGTCATGAATGAGCTTAGTCTTCTCCTTATAGATCAAAGAATTTTCATAAGCCTCATTACGGAGTTCATTGAGCTCATTGAGTTGGATCTTGCGTAGGTCAGCGGCTTTGTTGATATCAAAATTAGTCCACTTCAAGGCCCAGTAAGCCTTGTGTTCCAACTCAATGGGGAGGTGGCATGCTTTCCCGTACACGAGACGATATGGTGTATAACCAATCGGAGTCTTGTATGTGGTACGGAAAGCCCACAAAGCATCATCAAGTTTATCAGCCCATGAGGCACGATGCTCTCCCACGGTTCTTTCAAGAATTCGCTTTAATCCTCGGTTAGAGATTTCAGCCTGGCCATTAGTTTGTGGGTGGTAGGCGGTGGAAAGACGATGATTTACACCATACTTAGCCATGACTCTAGCAAATTGATCATTGCAAAAATGAGTCCCGCGATCACTAATAATGGCATGAGGCACACCGAATCTAGCGAATAGCGACTTCAAAAAGTTACAAACCACCCTTGCGTCATTAGTAGGTAAAGATTTGGCTTCAACCCACTTTGAAACGTAGTCAACGGCTATAAGGATGTATTTGTTTCCTTTAGAGTAAGGGAATGGCCCCATAAAGTCGATACCACAAACGTCAAAGATTTCACATTCTTGAATGAAATTTTGAGGCATCTCATCTTTATGTGTGATCTTGCCTTGTTTTTGGCAAGCATCACAACGTTTAACCATCTCGTGAGCATCACGATAAATGGTGGGCCAATAAAATCCCGAGTCAAACACTTTTTTGGCGGTGTAGTTGGGACCAAAGTGACCACCGGTGGGTCCTTTGTGGCAAGCGTCAAGGATTTCTAAAGCTGCCGGTCCATCAACACATCGGCGAATAATCAAATCAGCACATTGTTTGAATAGATACGGGTCATCCCAAAAGTAAGTCTTAATGTATTTGAAGAACTTCTTCTTTTGTTGGGATGTTAGCCCGTCAACGAGAATTCCACCCGCCAAGTAGTTTGCAATGTCCGCAAACCACGGGGTTTCATCAGAAGTCGAGTTGATAGACATTAAGGTCTCCAGGGGAAAAGAGTCATTGATCTCTTTGTTCGGATGATCCCCTTGGTAAGGATCCTCAAGTCTACTGAGATGATCCGCGGCTAGGTTTTCAGCTCCCTTCTTATCACGAATTTCGATTTTAAATTCTTGGAGTAGCAAAACCCAGCGGAGAAGTCTTGGTTTGGAATCTTGTTTAGTTAAAAAGTACTTCAACGCGGAATGATCGGTATACACGATGGTGGTAGAAAGGACAAGATAGGGGAGGAACTTTTCAAAGGCATAGACAACAGCTAAAAGCTCTTTTTCGGTTGTCGTGTAATGCAATTGAGCCCCCGTCATTGTCTTGCTAGCGTAATGGATCGGTTGGAAGTGTTTGTTCACTCTTTGGCCCAAAACCGCTCCAATAGCAAAGTCGCTAGCATCGCACGTCAACTCAAATGGAAGCTCCTAATTAGGGGTAACCAAGACGGGTGCCTTAGTTAGCTTATCCTTAAGCAAGTTGAAGGCTTCGATACACTCGTTGGAAAAGATAAAAGGAGTATCTTTTTACAAGAGGTGGGTCATCGGGCGAGCGATTTTAGAAAAATCTTTGATAAAGCGACGGTAGAAGCCCGCATGACCGAGGAAACTTCTCACACCCTTCACGGTTGAAGGTGGAGGCAACTTAGCAATAACATCGACTTTAGCACGGTCCACTTCAAGACCGGCTTTGGAGATCTTGTGTCCCAGCACGGTGCCCTCTTTTACCATGAAATGGCATTTTTCCCAATTAAGAACAAGGCGAGTGTCTTCACACCGCTTAAGCATACATTCTAAATTGGCAAGGCAAGCAGAGAAAGAATCACCATAAACCGAGAAATCATCCATAATTTCTTCAACCATGTCATGGAAGATAGCCATCATACACCGTTGGAACGTCCCTGGAGTATTGCATAAACCGAAAGGCATACGTTTGTAAGCAAATGTTCCGTAGGGACAAGTGAATGTGGTATTTTCTTGGTCTTTGGGATCGATGGGAATTTGAAAATACCTGGAGAAACAGTCTAAAAAGCAGTAATAGTCATTACCAGCTAGACGCTCGAGCATTTGATCCATGAAAGGAAGAGGAAAATGATCTTTTCTCGTGGCATCATTGAGCTTGCGATAGTCGATACAAACTCTCCACCCAGTAACAAGACGAGTGGGAATCAACTCGTTGTGTTCATTGGGAACAACGGTTATTCCGCCCTTCTTGGGCACACAATGGACGGGACTTACCCAAGGCGAATCCGAAATAGGGTAAATCAAGCCGGCATCAAGAAGTTTGATAACCTCTTGTTTGATGACGTCATGAATGCGAGGATTAACCCTTCTTTGGCTCTGGATTGCGGGTTTAAAGTCATCTTCCATGAGAATCTTGTGAGTACAAAAGTTTGGATCAATTCCGCGGATATCGGAAATTTTCCAAGCAATTGCCTTCTTATGATCTTTAAGCACAGCGATGAGGCGAGATTTTTCTTCTTCTTTCAAGTCCTTCGCGATGATGACGGACGACTTCTTCTTATCTTCAAGGAACACGTACTCGAGATGGGGCGGCAACTCCTTAAGTTCTAAATCCAGAGGATTTTCGATGGGAGGCGTATTCAAAGTCGGCGCATCTATATCAATATCCTTGGGAGATGGTGGAGAAATATTGTCTTTTTTAAGAAGGTTCTCAATGAGGCGAAGATCGTCATCCCAATCGGTGGTAGAATCGTCATGTTCTAAGTTCACATCTCCCTTGGTGGCTTCCAAATCTTTCCAAAGGAAATCACTTTCTCCAAATAGAGATAGTGATGAATCAATAGAGGAAACAGTCTCAACATTGGGAGGAGAGGTAGGAATACTTTTACAAGCATCAATAAAGTGTTCTTCACAAGCCTCATCAAGAACGTCAATGCAATTAACACTCTCGTATGAATAAGGCTGTTTAGAAAGCTTTCCCATGTTGAAAACGATTTTGTCGTCACCCACTCTTATGATAAGCTCACCGGCTTCAACATCGATGAGAGTGCGACCGGTCCTCAAGAATGGACGACCAACAATTAATGGCACACGAGGGTCCATATCGTAGTCGACGATGACGAAATCGGTAGGAAAAGTGAATTTGTCGACTCCTACAAAAACGTCTTCGGCTATCCCCACTGGATAAGCAACCGTACGGTTAGCTAATTCCAAAGTCATTTTGGTGGGGACTAGCTCAGGGAGAGATAATTGCTTCCAAACGCTTAAGGGCATTAAGTTAATACTGGCACCTAGATCGGCTAGGGCCATGCAATTCTCTACTCCCGGGAAGTTGCAAAGGATTAAGAAACGACCCGGATCACCAAGCTTAGTTGGCAATTTTCTTAAGAGCACTGCAGATCAATTCTCATTAAGTTGGGTGTTAGCAATATCAAGAAGCTTCTCCTTGTCACTAAGAAGATCTTTGAACATTTTCGCATATTTGGGCATGTGAGCGAGAGCCTCAGCGAAGGAGATGTTGAAATTCAATTGTTTAAACATTTTGAGAAAGTTCAAAACCTGAATATCGTCCTTGCTTTTGAGCTTCTCTTTCCTCAACCTTGATGGATAAGGTATATCAGAAGAAGAGGAAGGCTTTGGGAGAATAGGATCACTCACATCCTTGGGTGGAGGAGGGGTAGAAGTAAGAGGTGGAGAAATTGGGGAAGTAGAAGGATGAGGAATAGGAGCAGGTGACTCGTTCTCCTTAGTCACAATCACTGGTGGAGGTATAGGAAGCTCGGGTTCCTTGGTACCTTTGCCACTGCGAGTGGTGATTGCTTTCATCTCCCCTCTTGGATTCGCAACGGTGTTACTCGGAAGAGTAACCGAAGAAGAGGATTGATTACCTTAGAAGAAACCAGCCATCATGTTCCTTAAGTCATTCGTTTGACTTGCCAAAGTGTTTCTCATATCAGCTCTCAGATCGTTTCCTTGTTTCACCATGTCTGCTTTCAAGTTGAGCACTTCCCACTGGAGATTTTCCACAATCACATCATTGGTCCTCATGTAGGTTTCAACATCTTGGTGCAATGTGGTGGGTTGGTTGGGAGGCGGAGCATGGTAAGCGGGTGGTTGATAAGCAGGTTGTTGGTAAACTTGGTTGTTTCTTTGAGGTGGATATGGTTGTTTGTGAGGTGGTTGGTATGGTGCACGAGGTTGTTGTTGTTGTTGAGGAGGGCGATTGAGGTTTTGTTGTTGGTTTGGGTTGTTAGGAGGAAAACCGGGCGGGGAAAGAAAGTTGTTAGAGCGGTAGCTAAGCAAGTTTCGGTCACCTTGAGGACGAGCTTGATAAGCGGCCGGAGGATAGGTATCGTATGCTGCATTCACATTCTCAAAAGGGTAGTCTTGGGTGGCGGTACAAGTGGTGTAAGAGTGAGGACCACCGCATATTTCACATGGTTGGTTGACAGCATTGACTTGAGCGTTTTTAGCGTTGATGCTGTTGGTGTTGCTGGCGGTTTGGGTAGCAAGCGATTCAAGAAGCGTAGTAATTTTGTCAAGTCGCTTGTCATGGTCACTAGTACTAGCACTAGCGGCATTGGTCCGCACACTCTTGGTTTGCACACGAGACTTATTCTCAATGATATCCCAAGCGGCATTATAAGTCTTAACCAAAATATTACCCCCCGAGGCACTGTTTAGTGAATCTTGGTCATTCATGCTTAAACCATTATAAAAAGTGTTAATTTGGTGCACTTTGGTAAAACCATGTTGTGGGCACTTTCGTAAAAGATCTTTAAAACGGTCCCAAGATTCACTAAAAGACTCATCGTACTTTTGTTCAAAATTAATGATTTCATTCCGCAAAGCGGTAGTACGAGAGGGTGGGAAAAAGTAGTTTATGAATTTGGTCTCCAAATCCGTCCACGTCGGAATACTTTGTGGCGATTCCTTTGCAAGCCAATGTCGGGCTTGTCCCTCTAAGGAGAAAGGAAAAAGTTGTAAACGGATTACCTCTTGTGGAACACCATTGAACTTGACCGTATTCATGAGTTGCAGGAATCTCTTGATGTGGTCATGTGGATCATCAATGGTACGCCCCAAGAATGGTTGAGCAGAGACCATCTGGATAAAACCGGATTTGAGCTCAAAGTTGTTGGCTGCAATCGCGGGTATGACAATTGGATCATTGTTGCCGTCTACATGTGCTTGCAGAAGTTCAATCATCGGGCGATTGTCCGGTAGAGGCTCATTGTTGTTGTTATTATTGTTGTTGTGAGGTGGATTGTTATTGTTGTTATTGTTTTAAGGTGGGTTATTGTTGTTGTTTTGTACACCGGTCATGTCTAAGTCTTCGAGAGGCTCGGGCTCTTGATAAGACGTCGATCGTGTACGCATGCACCTACAAAAGAACTAACAAAGCAAAAACAAAGCAGAAATATTTTTGGTTTTTATGTTTTTTAATTTTTAGGATTCTTGAAAATTTTATATTTTTTAGGGTTTTTGAAAATTTTATGAAAAAGTAACGTTCACGGTGAACGGATCCCAAAATCCAAGTTCTCACAGAAAACTGTTAATCTTAACGAGAAGAGCCGGCAGCGGCGCCATTTGATACAAGAGATTTTGTATGGGTTCAGAATTATGTCTCGGAATCTTCTCGAATTGATCACAGCTCAAAGTGGAATGATTGTTCTTGGTGACAAATAGGGGGTTTGGTTTTCTATTCTACTAAAAAGGTAAATGAATGAAGTAAATAAAGATTTAAACCAAAAACAGTTAATGAAATAAAACTTGAATTAAAATTAAACAATTAAATGATAAAGCAGTAAAATAACCTCACTGAAAACTTGCTCGATTCGGAATAATGTTGTTGATGTGGAATAACTGAAGAAATGCTCTATTCGGAATAAAAGTCTATGCGGAATAATAGATCCATTTGGAATAAAGGTTCTATCCGGAATAAATAGGCTATTCGGAATAACTTTCCATGCGGAATAAATAAGCTACTCGGAATAAAGAGGCTATCCGGAATAATAAGACTACTCGGAATAAACTTGCTATGCGGAATAAATAGGCTATTCGGAATAACTTGCCATGCGGAATAAATAAGCTACTCGGAATAAAGAGGCTATCCGGAATAATAAGACTACTCGGAATAAACTTGCTACTCGGAATAAAGTGCTATCCGGAATAAAAAAGCTACTCGGAATAAATTGCTATGCGGAATAATTAAGCTATCCGGAATAAAGAGGCTACTCGAAATAATAAGACTACTCGGAATAATTGTGCTATTCGGAATAAATGGGGATGAAGAACAGTAAACATACAGGAAACAGGAAAACACGATTTTATCAAAAATCGACCAAGTTTTTAACCAAATCTTAAACAAAACTAATCACAAATCATCTACTAACCATCATCAAATCCCAATCAAAAAAACACAAAACGCACTAACTTTTGAAGATCAAAACCAACCAAACAAGAACTTTAAAACTTTAAATCAAAGAACAAGATGAAATGGAAAGATTAAATTGATGATTAAGGTTTAAACAATCAAAGGAAAAAGATTAAAAGCTTACAAGATGAAGGATTCAACAAAATGAAAAATCACCAACACCTTAGTGGTGTTGGCTTCCTACGAAAGAAAAGAAGAAACTGGGAAAATGAGAAACTCTCCCCAAAAGTGTGAGGGTGATTTCCTTTTATAGGCTAAGTGGTTGGTTGGTGAGTGGGCTTTCTCCCTTTCTTCTTGTCTTCTCGTCTTTTCAGAAAAGTCGACGTTTTCGATTCTGATTCGGGATTTGTCGACGATTAAATTCAACTCGTCTTTTAATTTCTTCGTTTAATAGACTTTAGTTCCTTCGACATATGTAAATCTTCCATCTTTGGTCCTTTTCTTCGATAAATCTTCTAATAGGCCCATTGACTTCAAATCTTTTGCATCTCTTGGACAACAGACTTCGTCTTGAGTCTTTTTCTTCGATAAATCCCGTGCAATCCCATGTTTTCTCCAATATCCATCCGGTTGGCTCTGAAAACACAATAAACACAAAAACCACGCATAATTCCAAACAAATGATATTAAACAGGCGTTTTGGTCTCGTTTTAGCCAGAATTAAGTGGTAAAGGGATGGGTATTTTCACACCTATCATTGACTGTGCGTCTCAACTTCCCCGCTCCGAAAGAGACAGCTAGTTCTACCTTCCCTAGTGGTGTCAATTCCTCCCCTGAGAATCCAACCAAGTTTGACTGCGATGGTTCCAGCCTCTTCTTGACCGAGGGACACAAGTGGTTAAAACAATGCTCGAACATGATCTGGACTGACACGCCGTTGTCCACAAGCATACGCCTTATCAAGTGTCCTTCTACCTCCGCCTCGATGATTAGCGGCTCGTCAGAGGCGTCGTTTCCGTTTAGAGGAAGGAAACTGATGGGGGCTTTCATCGAGTCCAAGTCTTCCGGAGTGGGTTCTTTCCTTTTTTCCCCAGTTCTATATGACCTTACCATGTTGATCATTTTCCTTCCACCCCTGTAGTCATCCTTAGCTTTTGGGGGGGCGGTCCATGTACCCAGCCTTAGGCTCGTGGTCACGAATCAGATGATTGAGCTTTCCTGCTTCCAACGCTGCCTCTAACTGCCTTCTCAGTTCAAAGCAGTCATTG
Organism: Glebionis coronaria; assembly: GCA_025667525.1. NCBI lineage: Eukaryota > Viridiplantae > Streptophyta > Magnoliopsida > Asterales > Asteraceae > Glebionis > Glebionis coronaria. Next base: position 609,432,646 of record CM046880.1, read on the forward strand.
GTCAAGTGCCCCTTTTGGCCATGGTAGTCGTAATGCTTATTCATGTTTTCTCTTCTGACCATTCCTTTGGTGGGCTCCGGACGAGGTAGTCGGAGGTGGGTCTCGAAGGCTATTATTTCCTTCGGAGTTCGGGATAATGAGTCTATAGCGGATATAGAGGGGCTTCTTTGCCTCATACGGACGAGGCGGTAGGTACTGCGGGTATGGTTGATACAGCTCCTTCCCTTTATCAGACCTTCGCCCGTAGCGGCTCTTCCCCTTGTATTCCCCTCCTCCGTGCCTCTCGGATTTATTGAAAGGTTTGGTTCCTCTCTCTGCATATTCCCCTTTGGGAAGCTCGGTGGTCCGGAATGCTTCCTCCGACTTGACGTAGTCATCGACCCTCTTCATCATCTCATCGATGGTTTGGGGTGTTCTGTCTGCGAACCTCCGAGCCAACTCGGGGCATTTGCAATTGCTCACTAACGACGAGATCAACATTTGTTGTCCCATATATTTGTGATGATTAAGCAATGAAGAAAGAAAGAAAATAGATGAAGAAGAGATGAATTCCTAGAGAGAGAAAGTAGTGAGAGAAAGTAGAGAGGAGATGATTAACTTGATGAGATTAGATTAAGAAAAGAAGTTGTTACAAAATGACCATCCACCCTTCTAACATGCTAGGAGGGTAGTATATATAGTCCACCCACATGCGGGCTTTAATGGACTATATATTGGGCCGGGCTTGTCTTTTGGACTTTAATTAGTTTAAATCCAAGCCCGTGAACCACGACTAAATAACTATCTATTACAACGTTCTAACTAATGTTACAATAATAACCTATGACCGAGCATTCTTGTTTGACTCAATATTTTGAGGCTAACAATCTCCCCCAATGTGAGGTCATACCCTTTTGATATATGAAGATCAATGGAGATTACGAATCTCGTCATAAATGAGTCTTGAACGTGTAACAGTAGTTTTGTTCCTTCATGCTGTGATCTTTGAGCCTTTGTCGTTGTCTTTCGACTTTGTCTTTAAGTCTTGAGATCTTCAAATCATTCTTGACTTGTCTTTGCCATCTTGTGATCTTGTGTCTTTATCCACATGCTCACACTATCAATTGTTGGATAAGTCTTTGGGCATGAATATGTGGTTGTGAATCTTTGACTTTGCTTAGTACACCGTGACGCCACCTTCTCGAGACAAACCATAGACACGGACTGAATGGCTTTTACATTCGTCCTAAATCGGTAGCGTTTTACCTCCGGTCGGTGAAGACCGTTATACGATATTAAATATCGTACCTGTGATCAGGTAGATTCAATTAAGAATCTCCTTGACAGGGTTTCGCGGCTGTACTAGCCGTTCTCTTTACTCGACCGTCTCAAAGCAAGACTGCGAACATAAAGAGTGAATCAATTGGATAGATATCCGCTTGATTAAAGTCGTCAATTCAAATTCCTGGAACAAGTTTGATTCATTAAGAATCTTACCATTGTTGCTTTCCAGTTGACACAAGTTTGATTCATAAGAATCTCACAAGTCACCTACCATAGCGCTGTTTGATGTTGACGCTAGAAGGATTTCCATTCGTCACTGTGAATATTAATGAATATCACTCTGAATGTTCTGGCAAGACCATAAAGATATTGCGTAGAAACCTGAAACGAGTTTGAATCAATTCAGAATCAAACCACTGTTGCTTTTCAGTTTTACATATGTTCAATTCATAAGGAATCTTGCATATGACCTACCGCAGTGCTGTTTGACGTTAACACTGGAAGGATTTCCACTCATCATTGTGAATACTAAGTAGTATCACTCTGAGTGTTCTAGCAATATCACAAGGATATAGCGTAGGACTCTCTTGATCTTCATCCGTGTGTCCTAACGAGATTTGATTGATCTCTTGGCTCTAGACTCGATTTGTGCACTTTTAGTGGTCGGAGGCTGGAGCAGATGCCACCTATTCAATATCAACTATCTCGTAGTGAGAAAGTCAATAGTAGTCATGTTGTTCTCCGTGACAATAAAACAAACTTCTTTTGAGAGAAGCCTGAGTAGCTAGGAAAGGGTTGTGCTTCACATCACTGGGTCCATGATGAGTTTGTCTTCATGATGAGTTGACCCGGTTTCTGCCTAAGTTGTATGGAGGGCTTCTTTCTTTACACCCTTTATCCTTACATTTCTTTTTCATTCTTCAACCCCTTCAATGCTTACCAAGACATCATTAATAGCACCTTGTTGTGATTGTTCCAGTGCTATCATCAGTACTTAGTCGGCATTCAGCTACGTTAACATTCTACTCCATCTTTCCTAAGGACTTCTAATAATCTATTGGATTGTCCCTGGGAAGATCCCTCCGGTTCTGGTTGGATCATAGGACTTAAACCTAACCACCCTTTTGACACCAATAACGTCGTGAATTAAAGATGTTGTGGGTATTTGATCGTAACCATGAAAACCACTTTAAATTCTAACAAAGTGTTTGAAAAACATTTAACACCTTGCTAGTTTTGTCGTTTCAGAAAAGCTCCCCCTTCACATGTGCATCGATAATCGAAAGTGTTTCGCGCATGTGGGTAAGAGTTAAAGTGCTTGAGTCTTATAGATCACATTTTAATCACATTTTCTCCCCTATCTCTAATATATAAAATCTTTTGATATTAGAGATACCAAATTTGATTAAAATATATTTTGAAAAATAGTCTTGAAAATCTTCGGGAGAAAGATGTGTTAATCTTTTGCATGAAGTTAAATTGCTCCCCCTCAAAAATTGATCCAATGGAATTGTCATTACGAGGATTTGATCCACATTAAAATTTTGAGGATAGGAGTTGTTGAACACACAATTTTTGAAAGATTTTGAATATCATTGAGAAATTCTTGAAAAAATTGTGTTCAATGCTTTTTGAAAAATCAATTCTTTTTGACGAAAAGGTTTTTCTAAAGCATAAACTTGAGTTCATAGACTTTGAATGTCTTGACGAATCCACTCAAGTGTAAGAAGATTTAACTTCTTTTGCTAAGGGTAAGAGTACAAAAGCATACACTCCCCCGTGAATTTAGATCCGGGTTGCAATCTGAAAGTGATTACAAGCCATTGTGTTGAGCTCAAAACGTTGAATGTTTTGTGACTAGCTCAACCCGTGATAGATTGCTGTACCCGTTTGTTAGGATATGGTATCTTTAAAGATACACTTTCCTTTATTTGAGGTCCGAGTTACAGTCTGACATTTAACTGTAAGTCGTTTACATGAGCTTAAAAACTTTGAATGTTTTTAATGAGAGCTCATGACCGAGAAAATTTATTTTCCCGTTGTTAAGGATAAGTTATCATTGGTGATCAACTTTCCTTTCTTGGAAGTACGAGTCACAATCTGAGGTAATTGTAAATCATTGAAATGACATGTTTTGAAAAATATTTACAACTTTCATTCGAGCTTTATGTACACACCCGTGTCGTTATTGAGCGACATTTCTAGGTACGTCCATATAATCGATACTGAAAGACATGTCGAGAAGAATGTTTTTGGTATTTTGAAAGTTTTTCCATTTTTTATTTTGTTTTTCTATGGATATTTACGTTTTATTATTATTTTTTTATTTTTTTTAATTTTTTTTTCAAGTTTTTCAAAAATAATCCAAAATAGACTTTTGTACAACAGAAGAAGGTGATATCGAATGTACAGAATTGGAACCCTTTGAAGAAGGAGAAGTGGGTTCAGAATCCGCTGTTGTACCTGCAATCACAGAAGAAGAGTTTGCACAAATACTAGAATTAGGAGTAACAAATTCCTTTTCAGCGTGTGGAACATTAGCATTAGTGCTGGTGCAGGTGTCATCACTCTTCTCTATTGGAATCCACTTAATACCAACTTCCGTGAAGATCTGACCCGTTGGTTGCCACTGAAGACTAGATTTAGGAGTAGCTTTCTCTTGCACAGCGGAAGACTTCTTTGGAGAGAAACTATGTCCTTTTTGAATCCACGTTTCAGATTTGGTGTGGTTGCTTTTCTTTGCGACGGGTTTGTATCTCCTTGTTGTCTTATGGGATTCTGTATTCGATCTACGTTCAAAGGAACGAGATTTGACCTCATAGAGGTATTGCAAAATGCAATGGTCGTGATTTACATTGTGAATGCCCTTTTTGCAAGTGGGACATACAGGGAATTTGGGATTCACGAAAGTACTTGTATTCCTTTGTTTTCCAAATCGTTCAGGCGTAGTGTTTGAAACACGACTATTCATGGATGGTCTCCAATTCCTAAATTGATGAAGAGGGATCATAGGTTTTGGTTGACTACCATTAGGAGTGTGTAGAACTCTAGCGGGATTTGGTGAACTAGGTTTTTCATATACGGGTTTGTCTTTCTAAATCTTCCCTTTTTGTTTCGTATCCTCAAGGTTGTGGGTATGAACGAGGTCATTTGAACCTACAGATTCCTTTGTGGACGTGAATGTCACACGTTTTGGAGGAGTCCTAGAAGTGCTAGGTGCATTCACATGGTTGGGTTTAGCAACAGTATGCTTTCTAAATGGAGGAACATAGGGTGATATGGATGGTTTTGGAACACTTGGTTGCATATCAGTCTTAGGGGGTAACCTAGATTTCATATGAGAAGAATTGGAGAACGGAGTCGGTTTTCCTAAGATAGACGGCTTTGGATCCTTGTAGGCATTAGGTTGTCGAACAACAGGTTTCTTAATGCTAGGTTCCACGATTTTCCCACCCATTTTAGCAACGAGTTTCTGCAACTCTACAATCGCTTTGTCCCTGTCTTGTAATTGAGCTTTCAACCCTTTAATTTCCAAATTCTGTTCATTCATTTCTCGAAATGTTTGGGAAAGTTTTTCTTGCAATTTATTATCATGTGGAAAACTACCAACTTCTTTTTGCAGAGCAAGTTCAAGTGAATGACAATGTTTTTGAAGGAAATCAGTTTTGTGTTGAAGTAACTCAAAAGCCTTTTTGTCAACATTTTCTTTACGTTTCGAAAGCTCAATTTCAAGACGTTCACATTCTTTGATCTTATCAAGATATTGGCATGCAACTTCAGAATATTCATCAATATCAGCACAAGATGTAAAATAAGCACACATAACATCTTTAGAAACGCATTCTTGCAAGAGTAAATCATATTCATCTGAAAAATCAGACTTCTCCATTTGAAGATCATCAATGTGTTTCTCAAGAGATTCAACGTATTTTAAATCATCAAACATTTCAGTCCGAATGAACTCCTCAAGTTGAAGAACAGTTTCTTTAATCAACGCCGTGTTAGGAATTAAGAGTTCTTTCACAAGCAAGGTAATATCTTGAGGAATCGGACGTGTCCACTCAGCATTTTCACGTTTGGCCCAGTCTCTTTCAACAATAGATTTAACATTATCTATGTGGTGTTTAAGAATACCTAATGTTTTCCTACTCTTGCTTTTAGATTCATCTAGAGGGAGGTAGTTTATGTATTTGTAAACATTAGATTTCTTAGGGGCAAATGCGTTCTTCCATTGAATTCTCTTTTGTTTGCATTCTAGAAACACTTCCTCACGAGTTTTCTGAGTTTGTTTGTTGAAAAGACCATAAAGACTATTCTCATAAGCATAATTATATGGTTTCACAAACTCCTTATTGACAAGTGGTTGACTATCATCATCCCAAAGGGCAGTCTCTTCACTATTGGCACTAACCGGCATGCAATCAAGATCGGTCCTTTCAGTCTCATCAAGATAGAGACACGGGTTCGCAGCTTGAGCTTTGGCAAGGTACTCAGGACTTGCAAAGCTAGCTTGACCCTTAAACATCGATGGAGGTGCTAGCATTCTTACGGATTGAATAGAATCATGCGTTTTATAAACAACGTTCTTCAAAAAGTCGACTTGTGCTTCTAGTTTCGTAACTTTTTCGGTTTCTTTATCATATCTACTTTTGAAGTCTTGTTTTAACGCATCTACCTCCTGTTTCTTATCCTCGAGAATTTTAGCAGAATTGGTAGTGGTCATAGAGAGCTTTTGTTCAAGTTCATTAACTTTGGTATTGGCAAGGTACGTTTTTTGACGTTCATCCATTAAGAAAACATTATATTGACGCTTCTCTTTGGCTAATAACTCAAGAGTTGTATTATATTTGTTTTCAAAATCGTCCTTTTGACTTTTTAACGTACTACCCTTGTACCCCTCAAGCTCTTTGGTTTTCTGAAGAAGCTCCGCTCTATAGCTATCTATAGTTTCACTAGACTTAATTAGAGCAGCTTTGCATTCTTCAAAATTTTGAGTGAGTGTTGCGTTTGCCTTCTTTAATTGCTTTTGACTCTTTTTATTTTCTCTGACATCTTTTTGTAAACTAGCAATTAAATTAGCAAGCGCGACACGCTCCTCATCATCATACTCATTTGCATGTTGATCATCCTCAAACTCATTATTGCACATGTCTGATGAGTTGGGTGTGGTATTGCTATCAACCTTTTTCGTCATACATGTGTCAATAAGATTTGTTGTTTGATCACTATGCTCATGCGTATTGGCATTGGCAAACACATTAAATTCAGCATTGTGTACCTCTTCCAATGGCTCAGAATCGTAAACAGGACCATTTTCATAGGAAGGTGTATTGCTGATGACATTCTCAGATTCGATGTGTTGTTTGTCAGAGCTGTTGTTGTCTTTCCCTGAGCTGTTATGTTCATTCTGCTCACCATGCGTTGTTTTCCCTGTTCTGCAGCTGTCAGTTGCATTACTCGATATTGTCTTGTTACTTACAGTTGAGACTGGACTCGTATCCACTACATGAATCTTTGCCACCGTGCACTCTTGCATTTTCAGCCTTGTGTTATTCATCTTCTTGATCATGTCTTTTGCATGAAGTAGGCGTTCATCCAAAAGCCTTTCAATTGATTCCATGTTTCCAAATATCAAATCTCTGAATGATTTTGCTTCCATTGTAGTGTAGTCTTTGAAGTGTTGATTTGCATCTCGAACTTCTGACTCAAAATTGGGATTCTTGAATAGCTGTGAAGCAAAGAATGGTTGAAACAGTGTTCTGAGTGTTTTGAAGGCATTCCTGGAACTTGTCTCATGAAGGTTTTTGTTGAGTAATTCATTCTCAAGATTCTGCAAGTGGTCTCTTAAGTCATAAGTGAACGTGCGATGATCATTTCCGAAAAAGGAATGAAAAGCACGCATATACAAAGGATTGTACGAGAAGGTCTCTCTTTCCAGACGTTTCAGATTCGTTTTAAGATCACTGAAAGCTTGCATACAACGTTGTTTAAGGACTTGTTCTTGTAGTTGCATCTCTCGTTCTTCTCTGTCGGAACACGCATTGCTCGTTTCCATGATGATGGTTTCTCAGTTGATGAAGTGAAAATGGATCTTAAGTAGATGTGTTGTGATTGTTGTTGTGGTTTAAATTCCGAAAATTTGAAATTATTCTCAGTCCGACAATAAATTCCTCAGTCCGACTAAAACGGTAAACCGGAAAATTTTGAATAACCAAATTTTGAAAACGAGTTAGAAATAGCCAATAACTAGTAGGGAAAAAGTTTGAAAAATGAAAATTTTTACGAAAAATAAAACCTAAAAATGGCCTAAAAATTTGAATTTTGGTCCGAAAATTTGAATTTTTGGTCGAAAAATTTTTCGCATCACCAAAATTTGAAATTGAAGCTTAAATGCCCTAAAAATGGTCTAGGAAAAAATAAATTTTACTTTGGTTTTCCCGCCAAAAAACTCTTTTTTTTTTATCTTCGTGGAAACGATATTCCGAAACTAGTCTAGATGGTGGCTAAGTCTAAAAAAATACTCAAACAAAATATAGCAAAACACATCATCGGAATCACTTATCGGAATCACTGATCGGAATGTCAAATCGGAATCACTTATCAGAATGTCCCCTAATCGGAATACAGTCGGAATGATGTCATCGGAATGTACTAATCGGAATGTATGATCGGAATGTACTAATCGGAATGTACTAATCGGAATGTACTAATCGGAATGTATGATCGGAATGTACTAATCGGAATGTATGATCGGAATGGCCTTGTCGGAATACCAAATCGGAATACCTTGTCGGAATGCCAAATCGGAATATCTGAAGTCCAGTCGGAATATTCGAAGTCCAATCGGAATGTTGATCGGAAAAGCTGGTCGGAATGTTAAAACCCTTTTCCGATTACACCAATCGGAATACTAGTACAGTTACGAGATTTTGGGGTAAAAAAATGAATTTTTCGACAAGAAATCCGCGATTTTAACCAACCAAATGCGACCAAATCCCTACCACAGCTATGTTGAAGATTTATATCAAGATTTAGAGCATAGAAACACAAAAAAATCTTGAATTCGAGATGATTATAAGAGAAAATCACACGAACCAAGGAAAATCAACAACGAATCACAAAACTACCCCATGGCGATTGATACCAATTGTTGTCCCATATATTTGTGATGATTAAGCAATGAAGAAAGAAAGAAAATAGATGAAGAAGAGATGAATTCCTAGAGAGAGAAAGTAGTGAGAGAAAGTAGAGAGGAGATGATTAACTTGATGAGATTAGATTAAGAAAAGAAGTTGTTACAAAATGACCATCCACCCTTCTAACATGCTAGGAGGGTAGTATATATAGTCCACCCACATGCGGGCTTTAATGGACTATATATTGGGCCGGGCTTGTCTTTTGGACTTTAATTAGTTTAAATCCAAGCCCGTGAACCACGACTAAATAACTATCTATTACAACGTTCTAACTAATGTTACAATAATAACCTATGACCGAGCATTCTTGTTTGACTCAATATTTTGAGGCTAACAACATTACATCGGGAGAAGCCTCAATGTAGATGGTCTCGTCTGTCCATCGCTCCTTAAAGTCCGGAAGGCTTTCATGAGCCTATCTAACTATCTTGGCCACGTCGATAGCCTCCTTGGTGAACTTTCTCCTTAATGCAAACCTTCTCACAAACTGATCCCTCAAGTCCACCCAATTATCTATACTCCCATTGGGTAAACGATCAAACCACCCTCGGGCGACATCGTCCAACGTCTGCTAGAACATGCGGCACCATACTGGCATAGGCCAGTCTCCTTGTGTGGTCGCTCTGGAGAATCGTGTAACATGATTGTCCGGGTCAGTACTTCCGTCATACAACTTGAGATGAGGAGGTAAGATGTGCTTCGGAGACGAGTACTGGATGATTCGTCTTGTAAAGAGTGAACAGGATACTTCCTTGTATGGCTTCGACAAGTCTTCTTCCGACTCTTCCGCTGCTACGGGTTTGACCACGTTCCTTCTTGGTTCGGTTTCTTCGAATGTTAGACGGACTGGAGTGACGTTGTGTCCGACTAACCGTGCATTGTACTATGAGATGAGGGCTTGAAGGTTAGTCAAATGGGCTTTGGTTTCATTGCTAAGCGGCTCACGGTTTTCGTTATTTCCCCCCGCGCCCGAAGCCTCGGTAGGGGTGACTGGTGATTGTTGAGGACCCGCCATCAAATACTCGAGGTAGTTTGAAGTTTGGGTCCCACGGATGGCGCCAAAATGTTGATGCTAAAATCCTCTGGTAGGGCCTACGGGACTAGAAACCTTCCACGTAAGCTATGTAGAGATGAAGCACCTAAACATAATAAGCAGCACACGTTAACTCGCCTCGGGTGTTATCCCAGGACCAAGCTCCGGTGTGAGAATGAGTAATGGTACGTGATATGATATGTGGTATTAAGTGTGTTGTCAGAGCATTCAATGTCTTTAGTAATAAATATGATGACTATATATAGGGTACTGTTGATACCTTGATGTTGACAGTTCATCCCTTGTCTTCTTTCTCGAAATGGGTCTGTGTGCCTCGCCAGTTCTGACACTGTACCTTTCTTCTTTGAGCATACGCCAAGACCCTAAGTGGGACCTTGAATCAGATGACGTCATGAATGATGTCATAGTACTGTTCATATCACGTGGGTTCATTGATACACGGCTTTTGCCCGTATAAAAATTAAAGATTAAGTTCGTATTCTCGGTATCTTAACGAATTGATCTTAGCTTCTATGTGTGACTAAATTGATCTTTGGTGAAAAAGAATATTTTTGGTTGTTTTTAAATTTAAATGCAAAGACTTAAAAGTAAAAGTGCTCTAAAAGTAAATCTAAGTCTAATTAAAATAAAGTGCAATTATTAAAAGCGTGACTAAAATTAAAAGGCACTAAAGTAAAATGACGTAAACTTAAATCTATCTAGGGCAATCTTAAAGTGCGACTAAAACTAAGGCAAATAATCTAAAAGTGCAATTAAATGAAAAGGAAAGAAAAATAAAGCTTGAAAATAAAAATCAAAGACAAAAGCTAATAAGAACCTGAATACAGCTCATTTAGCATAAACCTTCGTTTGGAGTAATCACTCAACTTAAATGTCACCTTTGGTTGAAATGATTCTTCTTCACTTGGGATATTACCAAAGTCCTTGATCCGGAACAAACTTGCCTGAATATGTCACTTATCCAAAACAATCTTTCATTCGGAACTTGCTGATTCGGAATCTTGTAAAATCACCCTTGATTCGGAAGTTTTGGTCACCCCTTGATTCGGAACTTTCCGAATGAAGCACCTTTATTCGGAACTTTTGAAGTTCCGAATGAAGGACCTTGGTTCGGAACTTTTGGAATTGGTTCGGAAGTTACTGATTCGGAAGATTCCGAATGAAGTCTTGGTTCGGAAGTTTTAGACTTCCGAATGAACAAGTTTGGTTCGGAACTGTTGAAGTTCCGAATGAACAACCTTGGTTCGGAAGTTTCAGACTTCCGAATGAAGCCTTGGTTCGGAAGTTTTGACTTCCGAATGAAACCTCAATCCTTCCCTTGGTTCGGAACTTTTTCTGGAAACACAGAAACCAAGCAAAACTCTTCCGAAGAACAAGGAAGATGAGTAGCAGATAATAACAATGAAAAGTAACCAAAATCAACACACGTATGAATATAAACAGAAACGATTCAATGAATAAGCATCAACAAACAATCAAAAACATGAAATTAAACAACTTTAACCATAATAATCAAAAACACTTTGGATCAAAATAAAAGCATGAACATGAACATAAACACCACAAATCAAAGAATAAGAAAGGTAGATAAGAGATTGACAAGATAAAGTAAAGATTAACAATAATTAAAAGGAAACTTACTTGAAATTAAATGAATTTAAGGTGCAAGACAAGGTAATTAAATTGACAATTAATGTAAATGACAAGTATTTAAAATGGTGGAAGAGCTAATTGTCACACTTAGCCAACAAAACAAATGATAACAATCCTAATCTATTTATAGGGGAGGATTAGGAAGCTTCCTCCCTTCATTTAATCTTCATTAATTGCGTCATTAGTCCTTTTCTTCTCATCTTTCTTTTAAGTTTGGACTTTAAGGACTTGTGGCTCGGGATATCTTTTGAACTCGTCTTTAATTTCTTCAATAAAATAGACTTGAGTTTCTCGGCTTTTGATAAAACTTCCGTCTTTTGACTTTTTCTTCGATAAATCTTCAGAATTGGTCTTGGACTTCCGTTCTTTTTCCACTCTTGACTTCTCGACTCCGCCTTTCATCTTTTTCTTCAATAAAAGCCGTGAATGCCCGTGAATTCTCGTGTTTTCTCCAATTTTCATAATTTCATCCTAAAATACAACAAAAACACAAACCACGCATAATTCCGACATAAAAGACATAAAATACACGTTTTGGTCCGGTTATTTTTGTAATTAAGTGGTAGAAAAGATGGGTGTTTACACACCTATCAAATCCCCTACACTTGACCATTGCAATGTCCTCATGCAATGCATTAGTTACAAAGCGTGATTACACTTTTCATCATAATTAATCCATGTTGGCCTTTATTAAAGAGATAGAAAATTATAAAAATGCAAAGTAAAGAAATTAAAAGCATACCTTGGGTTTTGAAAATGTCATGAATAATCATCATCCTCAACTTTTCACTTTCTCCAAACCAAGCTTAAAAACGAGATCATTGTTATTATAAGTTAATAAACTAACACGAACTCATGTGGGCCAATTATTCACTTAGACTCCCTTATTCCTAGGTGTATCTCTTATATTTTATTATTTGTCTTGAATGATCATGAAGATGCATTGTTTGACTTATTTCGATAGTTATTTAGTCTGAAAATAAAGTGCACGATTTAATCAATAGTTAGCTAAAGGACCAAATCTTTTAAAACTGCTTCTCGGGATATCAGAAAGTTCATATCTTGGCATAACTTGGTTCGCGATTTGAGACCTTTCTCGGGCCGATATTTGGCAGCGACTTCATACTTCAAATCTTGAGAGACGTTCATGAAATAATGGTCTTCTCTTCATAATTGGAATTTCTTCACTTTGGAATTTTGAGAGATTCTTCATATATGGACCACGACTTCTTCATTTTTCTCCAATCTTTATTTTGGATTTTGATATACAACGATCTGCCTCCTTTATTGACTTGGATCTATTTATCCTCATACCTTGTTAGGGTCTTTTCGGATACACTTCTCCATGACTTTTGGGGAGTTTTTGCTTTTCGTCGTGTGTCTCGATCCTTCATATTGATTTTCGATAAATGATTCTTCACATCACTTTTGGATCTTTAGCAACAAAACATAGCCCTCATGCCTTGTTAGGGCCTTTTCGGACTCGCCAATCTTCGCGCCCCGCTTCATAAGTTATGCCTTGGCTATGAACTCTCGTCATTACCGAGCAACTTTTAAACGATCTGGGGCTAGAAGCTAAGTAACTTTTCAAATCGTACAACCTTATTTATTAGCAAATAAATTATTAGCAAGCGATGGGAGAATAGGCTTATAATTAACTCACATAAATTCACGAAAGAATACCGAACTTATAATTGGCTCTATCATCTCTCGTTCTCCACAATTTAAAATCTCAAGTAATGAGACTCGTGGATACTTAGCCTATTAAATCAAAGTTTTGGGTTTTCGAGTCGCCTATAGGATCTTGCAAATTCTTAGACTCTTTCAAGTTTAGAAATCGCATCTTAAAGTTCCTTTGATAAACGACTCTCTAGGATCAATTATAGGAACTTGCGAAAAGTTCTTGTTCTTAACTCGTGAAAGTTAAGACTTTCGCGTTTTATAGCTCCCTATATAAAAGCCTAGCAAAACTTGACTTAAACACGTTAAGGATACTAGCTAGAGTAAACTCGGATTGAGTCAAAAGATTCACAACGTTTGAAAATTTAAACCACTTATTAAACATTTATTCTAGCAAAGAAAGAAATCAACTATACAAAGATAACAACTAATAGGCCAAAATAGATCAAAAATTTTGAAAAATGTCGAAAAATTGATTTTCCGGTTAAGATGAGGACACAAACAAGGAAAAGACCACTTAACTTCGATAGAAGTCCCCCCTACACTTAAGATAAACATTGTCCTCAATGTTTAAGCATGTGGGAGTAAGCTCCCCTACACTTAGGACATTTGTGCACGTTGTTTAAATCTTGTTAAGGAAAAGACAACTAAAGAGATTCCTATTTTAATATTGAGGAAATATAAAATAGTGAATCGAAAAGAGTTTAGGATAGAACCGGGAAGAAGTAGAACACGGAATCACGGGTCGTCAAGAATCATCAAGAATGGATCATTGAAGCTCGAATCCCTGATTAAGAAGTGAGGAGAGGAAATAGCAATCCAAAGGGGTCCCCCCTACACTTATGATAAAGAAAGCGGAAAGATAGATGCATGGGTTGCCTCCCTTGAAGCGCTTGGTTTTTGTTAACCGAGTCGTGAGCCTGACTCGACCTTGATCATCAACGGAAGTAGCATGAAACAAATCCACCAGGATCAAAGACATAGTTTTCATCCATCAATAGGCAAGAGCTTAAGGTGAACAAGGCAAGCCAAAAGAGAAGCGGCAAGGTTCCCTGAAGCAGAGATGGAGCACAGTAGAAGCAAGTATGAAGCGGTGCAAGCATGTCTTCCAAATTTCCAAAGATTTTTCCTTTTATTGCATCAGGTGGATACTGAGATGGCTTAAAGACTTCAATACCGGGATCGAACACCTTTTCCTTCAGGGGAAAATAGCACTCCGGCTCAGCTGAGTGTGAAGAAGATCCGCAAAGAAGCACAACCTCGTCCTCAGAAGTGGGATAAAGAGGTGTCAAATCATAAGTGCAACGGATTTCGGTGTCAACCGGTTTCTTCTCCTTGGACAAAATGCTCTTCAAATCCAAAGTAGGATCAAGACGATAATCTTCAAAGTCCAAAGGAGGTGCATCACTCTCATGAGGGAAGTATGTGTTAAGAAATTCAGAGAAATCTTCCTCGAATGAGTAATCGTCCAAAGTAGGATCGAGTGATGGCGGAGAATCTTCATCATGGGAAGAATCGCTCGAGAGAGTATCGGCCTCATCAAAATCATCATATGTAGGCAGCTCGGGATACTCAGAAGTACAATCAAAATCATCCGAATCTGAGCTAGAATTATCATCTTCATAAGCATCAAAGACCGGTGTAGAATCAAAAATGGGAGAAGCGTCCAAAGTAGGGAGAGAATCATCCACATTATCTTCAAAGAGTGGATTATCAGTGGAAGACTCGAATAGAGGATTGTCATAGACGGTAAAGTCATCGAGCACATTTATCATATTCACTGATTCTCGGCCTCCAAAGGATTTGTTTGTAGGTGCTCCCATTTTGAAATTTTGTGAGGCATTCCCGACTCTTAAGATTAACTCTCCTTCGGCCACATCTACTAAAGCACGTCCGGATCTCAAAAATGGCCGACCAAGTATTAAAGGAATACGAGGGTCCATTTCATAATCAACTATGACAAAATCGACCGGGAAAGTAAATGCGCCAACTTGAATGAATACGTCTTCAGCTATACCAACGGGGTAAGCGAGAGTGCGATTAGCAAGTTCGAGAGTCATCTTTGTTGGAATGAGATCGGGTAATGATAGTGTTTTCCAAACACTCAAAGGCATAAGATTTATACTAGCCCCGAGATCAGCAAGGGCAGTAAATTCTTCAGTTTTGTTGAACACGCAAGGCAACACAAAACGACCGGGATCCCCTAGTTTTTCCGGAAGTTCTTTAAGAATAACTGCAGAGCAGTTTTCATTTAAGCGTGTGTTGGTGAGTTCAATCAGCTTCTCCTTTTTGTTAAGCAAGTCCTTAAATGCTTTGGCAAATTTGGGCATGTGGACAAGTGCTTCAAGAAAACTAATGCTGAATCCCATTTGAGAAATCATACCGATATATTTTGTTATTTGCGAGTCCTCCTTTGTTAGATCATTGGTCTTGCCTATACGAGAAGGGTATGGGATTCTAGGTTGAAAAGGGTTAGGTGAAGGTGTAGGTGGTGACGGTTGTGATGTTGACGGGTTTTTCCGAGATACATTGTTATGACGAGGCGGAGACGGTAATGGTGTACTATTACTAGGTGTAGGAGGAGTAGGGATACATGGTGGTGGAGGAGGCGTAGATGATGGTGGTGGAGTGACAATGGTAGTTCCACTACGTGTAGTTATAGCACTCACATTAGCTCGCAGATTGGTGACGGTATTTGAAGGTAGAGAACCCGAAGAAGAAGAAGGTTGAGCTTCGGGCAAGAAACTAGCCAATAGATTCTTTAATTCAGTTGTTTGAGTGATGAAGGAGGATTGAAGGTTTTCACGAACCTCATTTCTGATGTCATTACCTTGCTTTAAGATATCTCCTTTCAGATTGATAATTTGGCTCTGTAGATTCTTGATTTGCTCACCTTGAGTTCTCATGATTGTGTCAACATCGGGGTTAATGGGTGGGTGTTGTTGGGAGGGTGGTTGATAAGGGTTAGAAGCACGAGGTGGGATTTGGTTGCTTCTATTGTAGTTGTTGGCGGGGTTTTGGTTTTGAGGAGAAAAACCGGGTGAAAGGTAATTGTTTGAACGGTAGCTCAGCAGATTTCTATCCCCTTGTTGTCTAGCTTGGTAATTTTCCGGTGAATAATTACCGTAAGCGGCATACACATTTTCCGGATTTCCTTGTGTCGAAGGACAATCGGTGTATGAGTGAGGACCGCCACATGTTTCACAAGGATTAGCAACCGCTTTAACTTGATGTTGTTGTTGGTTTGAAGCGAGAAGCGTAATACTTTTGCTCATTTCAGCCATCATGCGGGTGAGTTCGGTCATCTCAGGGTTTGCTGAGGTAGAGGAAACATTGACTCTCGTGTTGTTTCTAGAAGAAGCAGAAGAATCCCAGTTCTTATGATGAGTAGTCATGTTCTCTATTAGCTCTCTACACTCCTCGGGTCTCCTTTTCATGAATGTGCCACCGGCGGCTGCATTAATCGTATCACGATCTCGAAAAGTCAATCCGTTGTAGAAAGTATCGATCAAGGTGACCGGAAGCATGTTGTGGTTTGGACAACGGTCGATCAAGACATTATATCTCTCCCATGCATCAAAAAGAGATTCATCGGGATCTTGCATGAAACCGCTGATCTGATTGCGAAGGCTTGTGACCATGGATGGTGGAAAGTAGCGCGAAAGAAAGCGTTGAGTCATATCATCCCAAGTGTGAATAGAATTCTTCGGGAGACGATCAAACCATTTCTCGGCATGATGCGATAAAGTATGTGGGAAGAGTTGTAGGCGGAGTACATCCATTGTGGCCCCAGGCAACTTCATGCTTTGGGTAATTGTAATGAACTTGTCGAGGTGTTTGTTGGCATCATCATCAGGCAATCCTCTAAATGGGTTTGTTTGTACTTGCTGAATCATGTGGTGCTTCAACGAAAACTCAGGAGCGTTGATTTGCATCGGCGCAATCGGTCCTCCTCGTCCAAACATTGTTGGTTGACAAAGTTCCTCCATGGTCCGAAGATCGGGCTGTGGAGGAGCATTGTTGTTATTGTTATTATTGTTGAGGTGCGGTAGTTGATTATTGTTGTTAACACCTGCCATATCTAAATCTTCTTGAGGCTCGGGCTCTTGGTAGTTAGAAGATCTAGTACGCATACACCTGAAAATGCAAAAGAAAAAGAAACCAAACGCAAAGACAATATATATACACAATAAAAAGAAAATCTTTTTGGATTTTTGAAATTTTTAATTTTTATGGTTTTTTATCAATTTTTAATTTTTATGATTTTTGAATTTTTTAGGCAAGAAAATTAACGTTCACAAGTGAACGGATCCCAAAAAGCAACGTGTCTAGCACAGAAAACTGTTGATCTTAACGTAAAGAGCCGGCAGCGGCGCCATTTGATACACGGCTTTTGCCCGTATAAAAATTAAAGATTAAGTTCGTATTCTCGGTATCTTAACGAATTGATCTTAGCTTCTATGTGTGACTAAATTGATCTTTGGTGAAAAAGAATATTTTTGGTTGTTTTTAAATTTAAATGCAAAGACTTAAAAGTAAAAGTGCTCTAAAAGTAAATCTAAGTCTAATTAAAATAAAGTGCAATTATTAAAAGCGTGACTAAAATTAAAAGGCACTAAAGTAAAATGACGTAAACTTAAATCTATCTAGGGCAATCTTAAAGTGCGACTAAAACTAAGGCAAATAATCTAAAAGTGCAATTAAATGAAAAGGAAAGAAAAATAAAGCTTGAAAATAAAAATCAAAGACAAAAGCTAATAAGAACCTGAATACAGCTCATTTAGCATAAACCTTCGTTTGGAGTAATCACTCAACTTAAATGTCACCTTTGGTTGAAATGATTCTTCTTCACTTGGGATATTACCAAAGTCCTTGATCCGGAACAAACTTGCCTGAATATGTCACTTATCCAAAACAATCTTTCATTCGGAACTTGCTGATTCGGAATCTTGTAAAATCACCCTTGATTCGGAAGTTTTGGTCACCCCTTGATTCGGAACTTTCCGAATGAAGCACCTTTATTCGGAACTTTTGAAGTTCCGAATGAAGGACCTTGGTTCGGAACTTTTGGAATTGGTTCGGAAGTTACTGATTCGGAAGATTCCGAATGAAGTCTTGGTTCGGAAGTTTTAGACTTCCGAATGAACAAGTTTGGTTCGGAACTGTTGAAGTTCCGAATGAACAACCTTGGTTCGGAAGTTTCAGACTTCCGAATGAAGCCTTGGTTCGGAAGTTTTGACTTCCGAATGAAACCTCAATCCTTCCCTTGGTTCGGAACTTTTTCTGGAAACACAGAAACCAAGCAAAACTCTTCCGAAGAACAAGGAAGATGAGTAGCAGATAATAACAATGAAAAGTAACCAAAATCAACACACGTATGAATATAAACAGAAACGATTCAATGAATAAGCATCAACAAACAATCAAAAACATGAAATTAAACAACTTTAACCATAATAATCAAAAACACTTTGGATCAAAATAAAAGCATGAACATGAACATAAACACCACAAATCAAAGAATAAGAAAGGTAGATAAGAGATTGACAAGATAAAGTAAAGATTAACAATAATTAAAAGGAAACTTACTTGAAATTAAATGAATTTAAGGTGCAAGACAAGGTAATTAAATTGACAATTAATGTAAATGACAAGTATTTAAAATGGTGGAAGAGCTAATTGTCACACTTAGCCAACAAAACAAATGATAACAATCCTAATCTATTTATAGGGGAGGATTAGGAAGCTTCCTCCCTTCATTTAATCTTCATTAATTGCGTCATTAGTCCTTTTCTTCTCATCTTTCTTTTAAGTTTGGACTTTAAGGACTTGTGGCTCGGGATATCTTTTGAACTCGTCTTTAATTTCTTCAATAAAATAGACTTGAGTTTCTCGGCTTTTGATAAAACTTCCGTCTTTTGACTTTTTCTTCGATAAATCTTCAGAATTGGTCTTGGACTTCCGTTCTTTTTCCACTCTTGACTTCTCGACTCCGCCTTTCATCTTTTTCTTCAATAAAAGCCGTGAATGCCCGTGAATTCTCGTGTTTTCTCCAATTTTCATAATTTCATCCTAAAATACAACAAAAACACAAACCACGCATAATTCCGACATAAAAGACATAAAATACACGTTTTGGTCCGGTTATTTTTGTAATTAAGTGGTAGAAAAGATGGGTGTTTACACACCTATCATTCATGCTCTGGCTATCTTCTCCGATCTATCCTCCGGTGGGTGACACGTGTCATGGTCTCCGGGCACTTTCCGAGACTACACACGAACAGTCCTCTTGGATTTCATGGCTTGGGCAGATGCAGATTTGAAAATATAGACTAAATATTTACTTTTTAACATGTTAAAGAACCATTGTTATGTTGTTGTTTTTTAAATTATATCAAGATCACTGGAATATACATGTTAGTAGGTATGAGCTCGGTACTAATTCCGTCCTGATTTAATACTCTCGATTTTTTCCAGATTTAAAAGGTTATATACCGATCTCGTACCAAACGGGATTCGGATATCAGGACCGGTACGGAAATCGGTACCAGTATCGGGAAATCAGAATTTTACCGTTTTTTTCAAGAATTCCCCAATTTAATACCGTCCCGTACCGAACTAGTAGTACCGTATTAAACAGGATTCGGATACCGAGAATTAGTACGATTCTTGGTACAATTCGGGTTCAGATTCGGAAATCGGGTAGAAATACTCATCCCTTCATATTACAAACATCACAATAATAATATAATATGCTTAGTTATGTACATTTGATTTTTAATACCGCCAGCCTTCAACATAACTAAACAATAAAAACAATAATTACAACTTATAAACAAAATGAAAATTAACAAATTAAAAAAAAAAGGTTTAATCAAAATAAAAACATAAAGCTATAATAGTGAGTATATATTCCTCTGATATTTTCTATAACTAATATAAGCCTCTTATATAATTTTATAAAAAAAAAATATATATTTCCAATCAAAAGCAATCAAAATTTTAACCTAAAAGATATATTTTGACAACCACCGTAACTAAACTAAACAACAATGGCGACCAGCCCCGTGGAAGATGCTAAGTTAGCTAATACATCAGAATGCACTTTAATTCTTACCAAAGGAGATATTGACACATATTTTCTAGTAAGCTTTCTTTGTTTATCTGATTGTTGCCTAGGTAATTTACCGGGATATGCTGGTTCGTCGAATACCATTTTTATTTATTACAATGTTTATTATTGTTTGCAGACGTTGGGCCAAGATAAATATCGTGTGTATCCTTTGGAAGGTGAGTTGCTCAATGTCAGGGAAGCAAGTCCTCAAGAACTGGAGAAAAACACTGACATTCAAAATATTAAGAAGCTTCTTGGCCTCCAGGATGGTAAAATTTATAATAATGTTAACGAGTTGAGATACGGACACTTGATGATTATGACCGACGAGGTGTGTGCCGATAACTCTTACCGTGCGCTGACGATATCGACTATCTGCCATTATTTTATGCTTATAGAACGTTAAATGTGTTTTTGTAGGATCATGATGGTACACGCATCAAAGGGCTATTGCTCAACTTCCTTCACTATTTCTGGCCGTCTCTACTAAAACTCAAAAACTTTATGCAGTGGTTCGTACTACCAATTGTTAAGGTCTCTGATAAGAGGACTAATAAAGTGTTCTTGTTCTATACAAAGTCCGCGTATGCGGCGTGGAAGGAAGAATTGGGAAACCAATTCAGTATAACGTCCTATATGGTTTGTATATGAAAATTTTGAATAGCAGCTATATATACATTGTTGTTTTGCAATTTTTCTTATATTTTTCATTATCTCTAGGAGCTGGAAACTATTGGAAGTGAAAGAGGAGAGTATAATTCTGATCATCACGTTAAGGACTTTGTTTGGGAGGATGACGAGGATGGTGATGCAATTGAGCGTGCCTTTAGTAAAATGAAGATTGAGGAGAGAAAGGACTGGCTTCAAGAACAGGTTTGGCTGTTGTCAACTTAGTTATAAACAGTTACGCTGTCGAATGTGATTGATAGAATATCTTTGTGTTTAGTTCAGAAGATATCATTTAGTAGGGTGAAATCGATTGGGCATGTGTTTGATGGCAAGTTTGACCCATTTAAGGTAGTCATGACACGAATTTCATTACAATCATCGTTTCTTGATGTAGGATGGTGCTCATCTTGACCTAAAGGAGAAGGGTATCCGATACCGCGACTTTATGAACAAAGAGTTCAAGAACTATGCAATGGCTGATCTCCAAGGATCAATCCCATCAATGGTGGATGGGTTGAAACCTCGAGAAAGAAAGATCCTATTCTATGCTCTCAAGATGCCTATTATTCGGGAAATTGAAGTTGATCACTTTAATAGTTATGTGCTTGAGCACTCTTCTAATCATAATGGTGAGGCGAGTCTAGTCAGTACCATTATCGGCATGGCCCAAAATTATGTTGGTAGTAACAACATTAACCTTCTTCAGCTGAATAGGCATACTCAACCTCTGGTGAGATATAGAATTTAAACAATTACTGATATGTATACATTGCATATTCTGACGTCTATTATTCCTTTGCAGGGCGGTAAAGATCCTGCAAGTGGCGGATTGCTTTTCACTCAACTCTCTCTTATCACACGATATATTTTTCACAAGAATGATGAACTTCTTCTCAACTACTTAAACGAGGATGGTCAATCCATTGAGCCTGAATGGTAGTTTATAATCTATGTGTATATTTATAATTATATCAAAATTTTCAAATTGGTTATAATGGTTCAATTTTATTTTTTTTGTAAAAGGTTTATTCCAATCATCCCAATGGTTCTAGTAAATGGAAGTGAAGCAAGAGGAGCCTGGAGTTCGTTTATTCCAAAGTATAATCCACGAGACATTATTGCAAACCTAAACCGCCTACTGAGTGGTGAAGAAATGGTGGATATGCTTCCGTGGCACAAAGGGTTTTCAGGAGAAATTCAGAAAAGAGCATCAAATGAATACACCACAAAAGACATTATGGTACGTTAACAAGTTTTTAATACTTCAAGCGTTTATTGTAATTTTATAGTTTATTATCTTTATAGCTCGTATATGGCAACCCCACGCAGGCTTACACGGCTGACCAGGTTCGCAATGATGATACTAATATGCATGTTGAAATTACCATGAACGATAAGCTAACAGATACATTAAGCACAGACAACATGTATGTGTTTGATTCAAAGGGTAAACTGAAGAAGTATAACACACCTGAAGAACGTAAGTACTCTTTAATTTGTTCACCGACTCTTCATATCTTTATTCATATTGATTTATACTCTTCGTATTCTTTGTGTGTACAGTTCTTGAGGATTTCTACCACCTTCGTCTTGACTTTTATAAAAATAGGAAGGTAAGTTGGATGTTTCTGTTCATCTTTTTAAAATATCAAACTCTGTAGTAATCCAAATGCTGTCATGCCATACAGACATCTCTGCTTCGCGAGCTCAAGATACTGAAAAACAAAGAGAGATTTACCCGTGAAGTTTGGGATGGAAAACTTGTTTTGTCCAAAAAATTGAAATTTGAGAAGTGTGTTGAATTAAAGGACAAAGGTTTCGAATCTTTACAATCAATTGAAAGGAAGGCAAGGGAAGAAACCCAAGAGGAAGAAGACGTGGGAGTGAAAGGATATGACGGATATGATTACTTGTTCTCTCTACCGAGTGAATCATTTGATCTCGAGTATATAGAGGAGGAGATGGAGAAAGAAATGAAAACAAAGGATAAAGAGTTAGAGCATCTTACCACTACTACTCCCGAGTCTTTATGGCTAACAGATCTTGCTGCGCTTGATAAACAACTTGCTCTTGTGAGAAATGAAACCTGTGTCTTTGCTAATTTTATAAACTGTGATAGATGATAAGTGATTTTGTGAACTAATAAAAATATGGCTTGCAGGAAAAATATCCTGAAGCAAAATATACCGAAGCAGAAAAGAAAGCACGAGCAAAACGAGCAGGAGATGCAGCCGGACAAAGCACAAACAAGAAGAGATGTATGCGGTGAGTGATTCTGATGAAGAGAGTGAGGAGCAAGTGATTGACAAAATATGTGTTTGGTTCTTCTAACTATAAATTTCAAAAGTGGTCATCATAACTCTTCTATTTTTATCATCATTATTCTTAAGTTTGCGGAATCATCAACAACGTATGTAATGGAAAGACAATCTATGCGTCTTCTGATTAATCTGTTCTTATATGCTTTGGATCATAAATTATCTGTCGTACATACTAAGGGAGAATATTAATCCAATCACTACAAGAAAATAGCTTCTTAGCAACTTGTTTAGCGACATGTTTAGCGATGCATTTACTTTTCAAATCCTCTTGGTCGCATGTCCTTGAGCCCAAGTCTCGGGTCGATCTCTTCACACTTGTTGCAAATCAATTTCAAGGCCTGGACCACCTCGCTCATAAAGGGTCGTCATCGGTGTGATACTTCAGGCTGCACATACATTGATGCTATTTCTGCTACTTTAGCTATACTGGAATGGAACTTCAGGGAATAGTGATGGATCAATCAGAAAGTTTAGACTTGTCAATGTAGTTTTTGAAGGTTTATATTTACTATAACAATTATTTAAAACCCTAATATGGATCAAAGAACACACAGCGGAAGCAAATTAACAAGATCTTTAATTTAACACAATTATAATTAATCAAGACTAGGGTTACATACCTTTATCCTAGCAAGATCTACAAATCGACGTAACGGTCACCGGTAGAGATAGATCACGAACACCACCAGGATGTAATCTAAAGCAAGACTACACCACGATATTGTACACACGTGATACGGCGAGTTAATCGTGAGTCTAGCACGAACAAACCGAGCTTCCAAGTCTATGGAAGATCTAACCAACAACCCTAGAGAGAGGCTAGGACTAGATCTAGAATAGCTTAATGAAAATTAAACAAGAACCCTAATTGGGTGTTTGTTTGGTCGGCGGTTTGGAGCAAGAAAGAGAGATGTGAGGTAAAAATTATGAAGCCCTTTGGTTTGTTTATATACACCCTGGAAAACTTCTCTTCCAAGGTTTAAACAAGATAAGGCAACAAAATATTTTCCTCTTCCCTTTGTCTCTCCCTTTTAGGCCGGATATACACAAGCCCCCAAGAGGTTTCCGGAACGTTTCCGACACCTTCTTTTAGCTTCTATAACTTTCTATAACGGTCGTTTAATACTTAACTTTTAATTACTTAACGATCGTTAGCTACGGTTTGATTTAATAAATATAATAAATAAATTACCCTTCACGTAATATGTGCAATCCCGTGATCTCGAGTTCGATCCTATCACACGACAATCGATTTTAAGTCCATAAACTTTCAGCTCCCACTTGGACAAAATTTGAATATCGTGATCACATTGATTAGCGTCTAGTTACACTAGCAATGTCACTAGTACCACTCGAGTAAGGTTTCCTGGAAAAAACCTTTTAATGATATATAATCATTATTATTATCCTTTCATTTCAAATACATCGTTAATAAGGATATGGATCTCAGTCATTCCTTTCATTAACTATTCTTTTTCTCATTTACGGATATAGCAAGATTACCAAAACACATTTGGGTGTGGCCACACAAACATCTTACTACTCCCCCGAGGGGCCCAGCTGTATTTATACTTCAAAATAATTTGAAGGAAACAAATCTCATTTTGACTACAAGCAAAACACATGAACTTTGCAACACTTCTGAAAATAACCCTTATAACTACCATTTACGTTTAGCGTTAGGCTATCTCACATAAATGCACTACATTCAATACAGTTTTCTGGTATCTCAAGTCTAAGGATAACTATTTATGATTTACTTAATGACAAAGATCCATAAAGTAAAATCATATAGTTGGGATAAGTCCAATATTTGATCCATCAAATATCATCCAAAATTGACCAATATATTTTCAAGTATACTCTGTTACTATTTTGAATTGTCTTAGTTTAATAATACTCCCATATTATTAATTGACAACGGACATTTAGAAACATCATAATGCTCATGGATTAAAACATGTAAAATAGGATACAAAATCAAATAACGGAAAAATAAACGAAATCCAATCTTTATTTCATCAATTCAATAATGTCTTACATCCTTTATCCAAATACTAATCAACAGATTTATTGCATGAATTCGCTAGCTAGTTGCAGCTCAATAGCCTTGGCATGCTTAACTACCTTTGGCCTAGATAAAGCCTTAGTAAAAGGATCAGCTACGTTATCATCTGTGTGAACTTTTATTAATCTTATTTCTCGAGCTTCCACTTGTTCTCGAACGTAGTGATATCTACGTTTAAAGTGTCTGGCGCCTTTCATAACTCCAGGGTCATTGGCGAATATTATTGCAGCAGAATTGTCGCAATATATATCAATAGGTTCTTTAATTGAAGGCATCACTCCAAGATCTCCAATAAACTTCCTAATCTGAACAGCTTCCATTGCAGCTTCTGAAGCGGCCATGTACTCAGATTGAGTCGCATGCATAGCAATGGTTTTCTACTTACTACTCTTCCAGTCAACTGCTCCTCCATTGATGACAAACACGTAACCGTCTGAGACTTCGTATCGTCTTTATCACATTGCCAGGACGCATCACAGAACCCTGTTACATTCAATTTTGTGTCTGGTTTACCCCCGAATACCAAAAACATATCTTTCGTACTTCTCAAATACTTAAGAATATGCTTAACAGCAGTCCAGTGGAACTTTCCTGGAATCTGTTGGTATCTACTGACCAAGTTTTGAGCAAACGCCACAACAGGCCTTGTGCACCTTACAACATACATGATAGATCCTACAGCCGAAGCATAAGGCACCTTTCACATGTAAGCCACCTCTTCGGGTGTTGATGCATCTTTCTCATGACTTAACTCATGCTTAACCTCCATCGGTTGAAAACCTTTCTTAGAGTTATGCATGTTATACTTCTTCAATATCTTATCAATATAAGCATCTTGACTAAGACCAATTAATCGTCTACTCCTATCTCGATAGATTTTAATTCCCAGAATATATGCAGCATCTCCCAAATCCTTCATAGAAAAAATTTACCAAGATAATCCTTAACTTCCTTAAGTCTTGGAATGTTACTTCCCATGATTAATATGTCATCGACATATAAAATTAGGAACACTACATTACTCCCACTAGCTTTGCGATATACACATGGCTCATCACGATTTTGAATAAATCCGAACTTTTTGATTTCTTCATCAAATCGCTTATTCCATTGACGTGATGCTTGATTCAAACCATATATAGATATTTGAAGTTTGCACACGCGCTTTGGATATTTAGGATCAACGTACCCTTCCGTTTGTTGCATATAGATGTCTTCATCTAAGCGACCGTTCAAGAAGACAGTTTTAAAATCCATTTGCCATATCTCATAGTCATAGTATGCTGCTATAGCTATGAGAATCCTAATAGCTCGTAAGTCT
Source organism: Glebionis coronaria (assembly GCA_025667525.1). Lineage (NCBI taxonomy): Eukaryota > Viridiplantae > Streptophyta > Magnoliopsida > Asterales > Asteraceae > Glebionis > Glebionis coronaria. Next base: position 609,458,985 of record CM046880.1, read on the forward strand.
GCTACAGGAGAAAATGTCTCCTTGTAGTCTACGCCAAAAGTTTGAGTAAAACCTTTAGCTACTAAACGTGCTTTATAAGATTGTATTTCACCATCCATGTTGGTTTTCTTCTTGTAGAGCCACCTATTTTTCACTACTTTAGCATTTTTAGGCGCATCCACAAGAATCCAAACATCATTGATTTCCATGGATTTCATTTTCTCATTCATCGCAACTATCCATTTTGATTTTTCTGGATCAGACATTGCCGATCGATAGTTAGCAGGTTCACCAAGATCCCCTACTTCCTCCTCATCATCCTCTATGTAAAGACATAGTTTGTCTGGCGCACGTATGGTCCTTTGAGACCTGCGTGGAGGAATTAATTCCGGTGGAACTCCCAGACTTTCTGGTTCTACAGGAATTTCTTCGCTAGTATTTTCAGAAGGCAATGTATCTTCTTGAATTTCTTCAAGATCATAATTTCTCCCACTGATTTCTTGATTTACAAGATCACTTTCAAGGAAGTCTTCATACCGAGCCACAACTATTTTATTCTCAGCCGGATAATAAAAGTAGTAACCCATAGTTTCCTTAGGGTAACCTACAAAGATACATTTTACTGAGCGTTGTTGGAGTTTATCTCCAGAGTCACGTTTCACATACGCCTCACAACCCAGATTTTCAAATAAGACAAATATGGCTCCTTGCCATGCCATAGTTCATATGGTGTCTTATCAACCTTCTTCGTGGGAACCATATTTAGAATACGAACAGCAGATTCAAGAGCATAATCCCAAAAGGATAATGGTAAAGTTGTAAGATTAACATAGATCGCACCATATCTAATAATGTACGATTTCTCCTTTCAGATACACCATTTTGTTGTGGAGTATATGGAGAAGTAAGTTTCTGAACAATTCCATTCTCACTTAAATAATCTTTAAGCTCTTGACTTAAATATTCACCACCTCGATCAGAACGAAGAGCTTTAATCTTCTTTCCGAGTTGTAACTCTACTTCTCCTTTAAACATTTTGAATGTTTCAAATACCTCATGTTTATGCTTAAGTAAATAAACATAACCATAACGGCTATAATCATCTGTAAACGTCAAGAAGTAGTTAGCACCTTTCCTTGACACATGTCTAAGTGGTCCACACACATCAGTATGTATCAAACCAAGTAGTTCAGTAGCCCTTTCAATATTGCTATTAAAAGGTTTCTTGGTCATCTTTCCAGAGATACAAGATTCGTATTTATCAAATGATTCATCATTGATATTTTCCAAAAGACCATCACGTTGAAGCTTTTGAATGTGAGTCTTCCCAATATGGGCAAGTCTACAATGCCAAAAATAAGAAGAGTTCTTGTCTAACTTTCTCTTCTTATGCATGCTAAAAACAGAATTATTTTGCCTCTTGGAATTATTATCATGCATGTTAATTTTAAAAACACCATTCACAGAAATTGCATCAAAATAGAATAAACCATCTTTGAAAACAGATATTCTATTATTATCAATTGTGTGATTAAATCCAAGATCCAACATACAAGAAAAGGAAATGACACCCCTAACAATTGAAGGTGCATAATGACAAATATTTTAAAACAGTACTAAACCCGAAGGTAAAACTAATTTAAATATTCCTATAGCTTCAACCGCTGCTTGTGCGCCATTGCCCACTTTCAGAAATTGTTCCCCATAGGAAAGCTTCCTCTTCAACTCAAATCCCTGCAGGGTATTACAAATGTTAAAACCACATCCCGTATCATATACCCAGGAGTTTGATTTGTATGTAAGATTAAATAACTCTATCATAAATAAGTTACCTAAAGATGCTGCAGCAGCTAGCTCAGCCTTCTTCTTATGTTCTTGCATTTCATGGATATAGAGAGAGCAATTTCTCTTCCAGTGTCCAATCATCTTGCAGTGGTGACAAGTCTCATCTTTCTGAGATTGACCTTTCTTGACAAAGTTTTGCTTTGGTTTTGATGGAGTCGCAACTTGTTTGCTCTTATCAACCTTGCTTTAGCATTTCTGCTTCTTATTCACTTGCGGTTATGGTTTAGTCACTCTACCCTTTTGCACATAAAGTACTTGAGGAGTAGCAGTGGATGCCTTATCTTTCAACCCCTTTTCAAAGTCAATGAGCATTGCATGTAGATCATTAACCATCTTCCCCGTGCAATGCATATTATAGTTACGAACGAAATCATTGAAGTCCTTATTAAGGGACCTATTGATCAAGTTAATAGCCATATTATGATCAAAGGGTTGTCCTAGTGTAATGAGTTGTTCCATATAACCCCTCATTTCCATATAATGGGCACTTACGGACTTTCCAGGAGCTTGCTTGCAACTATGTAGAGCATCAACCAAATCATAGATCTATACAGCTTGCGGCATTTCATACACAGCCTTGAGTTAATCAAGCATTCGCTGAGGTGAAAATAACTCATACTTCCTTTGAAGTGATGGAGCCATTCTCCCTAACATTACAACAGCTACCTCATGGTGCTTCTTGACGTTAGCAGCGTGTTGAAGCCTTTCCGCATCAGATGCTCCTTCAGCAAGATCCTCCGGAAAAGGAGTAGTCAAGATATCAATAGTACCAGCTGCTCTCAGAACAATTCTTAGTGAGCGATACCAGTCATTGAAATTAGGGCCAGTAAGTTCAGGCCGTTCAAAGAAAGCTTTGAATGCCGAGCTTATTGTCAGATTGTTTTCGGGTTGAGCCATTTCTACATAAATAAGTTCAAACATTAGTATTTTTGATAATACAATTCAAGAAAATAAAATTTCCCTGGTAATAAAACCATAGTATTTTCCTTGAAAAACTAGAATCCATATTGACATAGATTTATCACATCAGTTGATCTGCTAGTGACAAATGTATTCAACACAGTAACTTGTCGAACAATAATTGACAAAAAAATTTGCAATTTCTAGATACGTTAGGGATTTACATTGCCAAAATCATTTGCATTGTAAACATGTTTCATCCCTACTTTACGCCTTAAGTTTTCAGTTCTTACTGAGTAACTTAATTAAATCGACAAATCTAAAGAACGTAAAACCTTCATGTGCAATCTTATTCAGTCATGAAGTTTTCTCTCCATTACAACATCGTCCAATATCTTATATGACGACAATTGTAACTTCAAGTGTTCGTCAATTAGATGGCATATGACTTAAATTTTTAGGGTATAGATTTTGGTGTCAAAATCATGTATGGAGAAGCATGCATACATCTCCGTAACACAAGTTTAATAAAACGTTTAGTAAACCTATTAGTGAGACTAAAATTTCATCATATATTTGCAAGTTGAGGTATTGGTTAAACCAATTAAAGATTTTACACACAACTAAATTTACACCGTACTTTTTCTAGAACGAAGCTAAAGCACAAAGCAATAACCTTATTCATTGTGTTTCGGATGTGAATTAATGCAGTTAAATCAACCTTAAAGAATTAAACAAATAACAACCGTAGGTAATTCCAATTTTGACGCACAGGCGAGCCGGGAATTTGGTCAGTGCTGAAGCATAACACCTCCATCCTTAACCTGGTACTTGACTAGCGGTGCGTTATACCCACTTTATAGTTTGCCAAAATTGAGTAGGCCGTTAAGTTTCTATTGCAATTCTAATCAACGCAAATCATATGTAATTTAGATCTCAAAACATTTCATTAATTTTGATAAGATTTAGTCCATATTATTTTTCTTAAAAAGAACTACCCTTGTTTACAACATACAATATAAAAAAACGCATGAAAACAAGTAGTACAAAAAAAACTAAATCAAATAGCCACATGCATAACAATTTATTCAAAGAACATCAAATCTAGGGTTTTTATAAACATAAAAAGTCTTCCCTAATTTTAAAACTTTGAACCAAATAAAGCAAATAGCAATCAAAATTATATGATCCGTAAAAACATGCATGTTTATTACGGATCTCCCACATTCTCTTAACAATTAAAAAAATACGGATTGTAACCACGCATGACATAACAATTAATTCATGCAAAATATCTAAAGTTAATTACCATGTAATTTTAGGGTTTACAAAATTTTTTATTTTTTATTTATAAAAAAAATCGGCCAGATCCGATTTTAAAAAAAATAATAAAAAAACAAAACCCTAATTTTTATAAACCTAATAAACAACATGTAATTATTAACACAAATCAATATTAGTTAAAAAAAACTTTAGATCTTGATAATTAAAATCATGTTAAAACGGCTCTCGATGCCACTGAAGGTTTATATTTACCATAACAATTATTTAAAACCCTAAAATGGATCAAAGAACACACAGCGGAAGCAAATTAACAAGATTTTTAATTTAACACAATTATAATTAATCAAGACTAGGGTTACATACCTTTATCCTAGCAAGATCTACAAGTCGACGGAACGGTCACCGGTAGAGATAGATCACGAACACCACCAGGATGTAATCTAAAGCAAGACTACACCACGATCTTGTACACACGTGATGTAACACCCCATTTTGATAATGGAATGCCACGCGTAATTATGGCGTGTCATCAAAGCATACAAGGATAAATGTATAAAACATTACATGACCATAGGGATAACCGGAATCAAACATCGGTTCCCAAACATAAGCCCAAAGCATAATAAAGCAAAGAAATGAATGAAAGACTAAACAAGCATAAGTATATGAAAGGCAAAAAGGAAAAGAAGTCTCTAGCAGCTTCCATCCTACGCACGTCCTCCAAATGCTCGAGTCTTTCCTAGGGTACCTGCCGTTTTGGGACATGGAAAGGAAAGTAACGGCTGAGCAAAACGCTCAGTGCACGGATATAGACATAGTATAAGTGACTAAAACATAATAAAGATTTAATAGCAGCGGAAATGTATAAGTCCTGGAAAACCTGGAACATGTTCATAAAACTGGTTTTATAGTTTGAAAAGCCTTGTGTTTATCTTATGAAAACTGTTTAACGTATTTTACCATTAGCCAATATAGGTCATGAAAATCCACCGTGCATGAATACTTGGAGGGGTGACCTCATCATGCAAATTAGAGGGGCTGCCTCTAATTTAATATACTGGTTTTTGGGTAGGAGGGATCAGCTCCTTGTGAAGGATGCAAGGCACACACCACATTCACCATGAAATCCTGACTAAAAACATGTAACTAGGATGCACCCATACGCCCCACATGATAAATATAAATAAATGGCCAAAAGCTGAAGGGACGCCACGAGCAATCACTCCGCCGTGGTGAAGTCATAACATCAATGCCTCTAATGTTATGGTTATGGTACCTCCATAACTAGGTGAAACTGGTCATGCATGTACATGGCTATAGGTAATCTTAATTAAACATAAGCAATCAAACTCATAACTTATACTACGGTAAAACAGTTGGCTGCATACGGGGAATCCTAATAAGGAAAGAATGTCCATACTGAAAGGACGGGAATCCGTACCTTATGTCCAGTGAACGAGAAAGACGAATTGCGATGAATCCTACTTCCGAATCACTAGTGCTACATAAATACGTACATGAATAAGTATCTGCTAACTAAATACATAGCTGGTTTTATGTCATGTCTTAGCTTATTTTATGTGTTCTTACTATGTTTTACTGTTTAAAGCCTTAAACTGTATTAAATCTTATATTCTGCTTAATCTGATTAAGTATTTCTGGTATTTCATGTGTTATTATACTTACTGTGTAATAATAAGTAACTTTCCAAAAATAGCAGGTTTCCTAAAATAGAAAGTTTCCAAAAATAGAAAGTTTCTAAAAATAGAAAGTTTCCAAAAATAGAAAGTTACCAAAAATAGAAAGTTTCCAAAAATAGAAAGTTTCCAAAATTAGAAAGTTTCCAAAAATAGAAAGTTTCCAAAAATAGATTTACTGCTTAAAATAGATAAGTTTCTAAAAATAGAAAGTTTCCATAAATAGATTTGCTGCCTTAATTAAATAAGTTTCCATAAATAGATTAGCTGCCTTAAATAACTAAGTTTCTAAAAATAGCTGGTTTCTATAAATAGATTAGCTGCCTTATTTAATTAAGTTTCTAAAAATAGAAAGTTTCCATAATTAGAAATAAGCTGGTTAAATAAGCTAAGTATATAAGCCTAAGTGTTTTTCATGATTATTTTCTAAGTCATATGGTATATTGTATAGTTTAATAATTATTTCATGTAATTTAATTAAACTATAGGTTATAATATTTAATTAAAGTATAACATGTTTTTAATTAAATAAGTTAAATACTTAGGTTAAAATATGTATTATTATATATAATAATATAACCTAAGTCATGTTAATTAATTAATTATATCCATGATTTTAAATTAATTAATCATAAGTCTTAAATATATAAATACTTAGGTTAAAATAATTTCATGTTCATTAATAATTAAATAACCTAAGTCATGTTATTAAATTAATCACATCTTTTATTAATTAAATTTTAACATAAGTTCATAACATAAAAAAACTAACATAAACCATGAACCGGATCTAGGCTAGAAAACATGAACCAGACATGAATCGACACCGTACCCCGAACCAACTCGGGGTACCCCGTGTTTCCCCTTGCTGCCGTGGGACCCACACGCACCAACCAAGACCATATGGTCTTGGTGGTGGTCGGCTTGGCAAATCGAAACCCCCTCAGGGTCGGTTGCAGCCTGCGGCCAAAACAAAACACCCCTTAAAACAACCCTTTGATTTAATTAATCACCAAAACATGTTAGATCTATGATTAATTATTATGTTTTTATAAAAACATCACATGTTCATAATTAATAAAAAAATTAAATTAAAAGAAAAGGTTTAAAAAGGTTTTACCGAATTCGTGGATCAAGAGAACGAAGAACAAACAAGATCAATCACCAATTCTTCAAGATCAAAGATCAACAAATTACCTTGTATGGTGATTTATGGGTGGCGGCACAAAGGAGAAGGAGAGGAGGGTTTTTAGGTTTTTGCTAAAAATCTTCTGTAAGTTGTAAATGAGTAGTGAAAATCCCTTAAACCCCTTTTAGTAAAATTTGATGGGCTAAGCCCATCCTCCCTCCCTATTTCGTGGTAATGGGGCCCATAAGGGGTAACCCGAATGTTTTTCCGTGTCTAAACTATTGGTGTGTTCTCGTGTTCGTGTTTTACGTGTTTTAATTAGTTATCGATCGTGACTTAATTTATTTATTCGTGTTCGTAATAAATATATATACGTAACTAATATTAGCCCGTGATGTAATTACGTTCATGATTTCATGATCGCATGTTCGTGATTAATTATTGTTAAATAATTATTACGTGCTCGTGCGTAGTAAATACTTATCGTGTTCTAACACGTACGTAATACGTAAAATCCTAACACGTAATCGTAATCATGCCATATTAGGAAAGTTTAAATCTAGTACGTACGATCTTAAGGGTACTATTCATGGTAAAAGCATGCGGGTTTTACAACTCTTCCCCCCTAAAAAGAATAATTCGTCCCCGAATTATAGATAACGTAACTGGAAGCAAAACATACCCGAATCATACTGGAAAGGTATGCAAAATAACGGAAATGAAGGTGACATGGTAGAAGGGAACGTGGAACGTGACATGTCTTGAAAAGACATGGAACGTGACGTGACTGAAAGGACATATCTAATTGATAAGAGAAAAACAGATAAAAGTTCGGATGAACTTGTCTGTTTCCAAGTGGCTTCCCTCTTGGAACGGTTCCTTCATAAGATCTTGACACGAATGATAAGTCTTGGTCCTCCTGACCTTGACTTGGAATACGAAGAAGTTCTTGGTTATCAACGTAAGGTAGATCCCCTAAATTCGATCGAGGGAATAAGAATTAACGTGCTAGGGTAACTGAAACGTTACGATGCAAGACAATCTGACTTAACTGATAATTAGAAACGATGCGCGAGACATAAAGAAACGTAGTACGTGAAAAATTTTGAACGTGATACGTGAAAAATTTTGAACGTGCTACGTGGAGATATGGCGAGTGTAGTATGAGTAAACATATCGTGATCCATGATACGTGTAACATATCTTGATCATGATATGGGGAACGTGGAATGAACATGACATGTGAAACATATCGTGATCATAGAATACAATGGCGGTAACATCAAATGCTACAAGGTGAGACATAGAATATGACGAGAAACGTCTATCTGAGGATAGGGAGTTATATTAAACTTGGGTCTGGTCTCTCAAGTTCTTGCAAAACTTCCACAGAATGAAAAAAAATGAACGTAAAATCGTAAGCCAAAATACAATCTTGAATGTGAATAGTGTCATGAGCGCGAGCGCAAAAGCAAGACGTGGAATTAGAATGAAGACGTGAAGTAAATAAGGAGCACAATTGAAAATCTTTGTCTGGCCCGATAACTGAGGGGTTGCCAAGTGGTCGGATGAGCCTTGGCTGGAACATGTTTGATCAATCTGTTGGTTCTGAAATCCTTGCGAATGTAAGGATTCTGCAGACTTGATCAAACTGTTTGTAATAACTCAGATAGCATCCTGCTTCTTCTGAGTTTGCATTTATCTGGTAACCAAAATCCGTGAAGATCTTGTCCCATTTTAGTTCACAATTTCAGATGATGAAACATCCCAGTTTGTTGGTGTCCTATCTTAGCCTGTTGGTATGTCAGGCACATAGATATGGATGTAGCTGCATCTTGCTTCGTAGAAACTTGATACATAGAAGGTTGCGAAACTCTGAGTCTCTAAATCTAGACTTCTCCTAGCGTAGGATTTCCTAGAACACCTAATGTAGTGTAGGGTTCTCTCCTTTACGCATAAGCTGAGTCATGGTAAGATTAACCATAGAAACCCATGTGATTCAGTGTGTTACTGTAATCAAACAGAATTGATATTGGAAAATTTTCCAGGGTAAAATTTCTCTTGTCATAGAATTTGCAACATAGTGCAGATATGGTCTTCCTGTTCTTCTCTAAACTTAGAGGAAATCAGGTTATCCTCAATGAAAACACTGATGAATTTGCTATGAGTTCATGGAAACTCATTCTTATAATGCCGTTGGAGCATTGATGAGACTAATTCAAAATCATAAATCTAGCATGACCGAGTCGTGTACGAATAGCAGTCATGGACATGTCCTGCTCTTTCACTCGTCACTGTTGGCAGCATGAACATAAGTTCAATCTTGGAAAAGTGATTAACACTATAAGGTCGATTGGACATGTTGTCAATATGTGGAGGAGAATAACAGTCATGAATGGTGATTTGTTTAAGTTAACGGTAGTCGACACATAATCTCATGGTACCATCCTTCTCCTTGTAGGTTCTTCTGGAATGTATAGGAAGACTTTGGAATAATCAACTGGCTATGCGTAAAAGAATTAAGTGGTCGTGTCTTACTGACAGCTAGAAAATTTAGCGACCATGGCTAACAACGCACATGCTTGTAAAGCATAGATAATTTGTACAGATTTTCCGGATGGAAAATCGAGCTGAATGTATTCAGGAGCCTGAACATTTCTGTACATAATTATGAATCGTAGCATGGTGTGCTGTTCATAGTACATAATTAGGATAAAATTCATCTCGTGTCTGTCCGAGGGAATGCGTTAGCAGCTTGGATCTCATCATTAAGCTGAAGGAAAACCTTCGTATATGTGGGAATACGAAAGGCGTCCTTCATGGTCATGAATATATGAACCATGGTGAAAGAAATGAAAGTGACGTCGGCAACGTGACAGTCCTCACTGATGCGCCGATAATGGTATAGAAATTCTTGTGGCCTGATTAATACATGGCACAACAAAAATAGATATACCCTTGGAGGGTACCCTGAATTTCTTAGAAATGTTCCATAGTTGGACGTGAATCATGTGTCTTGACTCGTTTCTTGGAACTATAAGCATGACATATGTCTTGACTGGTGTCTTGACATGTGTCTTCAGGAGGTATACGTGAGACATGTGTCTTGACTGATGTCTTGACATGTGTCTTCAGAAAGTATACGTGAGACATGTGTCTTGACTAATGTCTTGACATGTGTCTCGAGATGTGAAACAAATATAACCACAATATAAGGTTATTATGCCAGAAATGGCGGATCGGTTGGACTACTAATCCTTGTATTTCTGGTCACGTCCGTGGCCAGAGTTTCGGTTGCGATTTCTAGGATAGTTGCTGTCATGGTAGTGGTTACTATCGTCCTGTCTGTCAGTTCCATGATGGTCATTCTCATGACCGTGATTCATGTAACTATTCAGCTGAGTGGCCGGCTAGTACCGGTTTGCACTCATATGGCTGAAATGACAGTCGAATGACGTGTGACATGTAACTAGGAATTAGGGACAATGATTGATGGGGATCGTCTGATGGTGAAGCATCTTCTCGTCCAATTGCTTTGCTCCGACGCCTTTGTCTTCGTCTAGTAGGATCTCCAAGTTATGAACAGCATCAGCATCTCGTAGCGTCTCCGAACGTCAGCAGCATCAACCTTTAGTAACATCTCCCAGTTATGAGCGGCATCAGCAATCTTGTAGAATATCAGCAATTGAAAATACGCCTGAGGTGATTCAGAATCGACTAGTGAATACTCGTGAAGTATTGCAAGTGAAATACACATGGATTAAGGTACGTGTAATACACATGAAATACGGTACGTGGAGTACACGTGGAATGCACATGAAATGATCGGTATGGGGTCGATCATTTATCATGATTTTTGGAAATTATATCGGTTAAACGGTTAGGAAAACCATCATGATAACCTGGCAGTATTAGCATAGACATCATTCTGGTTGTAACGGAAACGTTAAAGTGTGATTACAAAATTTAACGATGATTTGCCTGACAGCATGATCAATGTAGACCAACCATGACTATCATGAAAGCAGGATTCAATGAAATCTAACAATGTCTTGCAGGACAGCGTAAATAACAAAAGAGGCGTAAAACATAATCAACATGAAGACGGAATTATCATGAAGAAACATGAAACCATCTATCACGAAGAAGTGCATAACATAATCAGCATGAAACTGAAGTTAATCATGACAGTATGAAAACATACTTGACATAAAAACATAATAACTTATGAGGGGACATGAAAAAAAATTTTATGCCAATTTAAATCATGAGAAAAATTTTATGCATGAAAAAAATAGTGCATGAATGCGTAATGTAGTTTATAAAACCTTTATATGTGCGAGGGAACGCCTATGGGTCGGTTCCAAAACAAAAGACATGGTGAGGGGACGCCTATGGGTCGGTCCCAAAGTTAAAAGTTTCGATAAAAGCACATGCGACTAAATAGGGCCAGTCCTGTACCAACCATTACTTAGTCATAATCCCTGCAACAATGATACATGAAACATAAATAAATGAAACTCATATGCCAAAACTTATCAGAAAAAATTTTATGTGACTAATTATGAACTATTGGGGTTCAGTCCACATAGCCACTGTTCACGAGGAACATTATGCATGAAACAATGACACATAACTAAATATGAATGACGGTTGTCCATCCATATTAGCAAAACAATATCGATGAAAACATCAAGGTGCTGAAAACATCATGGTTAAAGCAACAATGCGCTGAAAACATCAATACGTAGAATAACAAACGTTGGCTTAGGAAGCTCCTGGTGACTACCCACTAGTCACAGGTCGAGTTTTAGAGCCTACATGTGACAATCATGAATTTTGAACTATTTAAATTAATCATTAAACGCGATGTGTTCGGGTTAGACATTTGTCTATTAAAATTCTCGATTGTTTCCGCGTAAATCGCATACGAAATTAAATTTTTGTGAGTATTATTCATGAAGTTATTTTTCGGATGGATTTAATATTACCTACGTCATACCATATATTATTTAGTGATCACATTTCTTGTGAACCGACTCCCATTTAACCAACGCGACTCTTTTTAGATTACTTCATGAATAGTCATTCGTCTAAACTAAATGAGAGCGTATTAGAAAAATATTCACCGTTGCTCCTAAATCTACATAAGAAAATGTATAACACACTTGTTTTCTTTACTCACACTTGGATGTTTATCCCACTTTAAATATAAATACTACTTGTACAAAAGAAAATAATAAAGATAACCAAAACCCTTACAAACCCATGTACCAGATCCGACCCCATTTGTTCAACAAGTTTTTTTACCTTTCCCCAATTTAAGGTATTGTACATACTTACCATTATGATATAGTACTATTGCCCCCTCTTTCCTTCTCTACCCACCGAGTAAAACACGTTAGCCCCATGGTTTTTAGTTCAAATTGGTACAACACTTATCCATTCAATGCTAGTCAAAATTTTGGAATACTTTTCTTGCTTCTCCCTGCCCCAAGCAAACGTACAACAATCTTTCTTCCTTTCATGCTGCCAAACCGAGCCCCAATACCCCTTTTTGATCTTCCCAATTCATTACAAAAAAAGATGGTACTTTCCAATTTAAATTGCTAGTTACAAATGAACCAATACCCTAAAAACCTTAACTAATCCCTTTACAAGGTCTTACTCTCCTAACTCTTCCTATAAATAGCCAACTACACACAACTCATGGTTCACTCCTCTTTCATTTTCCTGGTTTTGAGAAACAGTAAACACCCCATGGCTACTTAATTGCACGGTTCAAAAGAAAAATAATACTTCACATAACCCACAATCCCTCTCTTTTCATTCCCTGTCCTTAGTTTGATCACAGCAAAATCGTACATTTCCTTGTTCATTGGTTGGACGAGGAGTAACAAGCAAATAAATGATCCCTTCTTGTTCTTTGTGGTGATCACGAGTGTACAAGGATGGATAGAAGAGTCGTGAGTTCGGTTGTTATCTCGTGGTCGACGTATCCAGCAAACGCCACCTGTTATTCGGGTGCGATGCAAGGAGGGGGTTGCACTTGGTCTTGGTTGTTAAAAGAGTTAGTGTTTTCGTTGTTACCTATTGAGTTCAAAACTTACAAGCCAAAGTTTCAGGTTTGTAGCCATTTAATACGCCTTGTTTCTCTTTTCATGGTAATTATGCATAAACGTCCCATAGTTGTGCTTGAATCCGAGTTAAATAGTGAAATACATATATATTTTCCCCTTCCTTTTTGAATGAAGCATATAAGGTTTATAACTGGTTAGGCATAGGATGTGTTGTATCACGTTGCTGCATGTATTTGAAAACAAGAAATGTTAATGGGATTTACTAATTTGTAATAGTGTGCAAACAAGTGCCTCACACTTTAAAACGCAGCTCATACGGGTGACCTTGGGTAAACTTGTGACCCGTTAAAGCTCGATGATAAAATCAAATTTCACTTATCGGTTAGAGAGGGCATGGCATATGTTTAATAGGAACTCAAATCACCCAAATTGGTTAAGTAACAAGTGAGATACCGGTCGCCGAAAAATACCGGACACGACTTATTTGGTGGAGATATATAAGTTATTTGGGTGTTGCAACACGACCTTTTTACGACCCTTTTTGACCTTCGAAACGACCTTGTCCCGAGCTGGTTAAACAACAAAGTTGTAGACGGTCATGCCGTCTACATGAGCATACTTTCGGTTTGACCCAAAATTCTTTATCGAAACCCGTAGACAAGATCGAAAGTGACTCATTGAACTATTTTCTTTAAAAAAAAAAGACTTCACGACCCCTACTTCGAGCATGATTTTAACCTATCAAACGACCTCGGTTTATAAAACTTAAAACACGGGTCTATAGACGACCCGACTAGGTTTCTAAAGATACTTTTAGTTGACACCGCGAGCTATTAACAAGCTCGTTATTCTTAGCTAAAAATCGAGAAAAATTGTTGCGATATCGAAATGAGAAACTGATTCACGTGCATCAAACCTCATTTCATTTCTAAAGATTGTGATTGGTGTCTCATGTGGGGAAACATAAGACATGCTTTAATTATTATATATATTTTTTTTAAATTAAAAATTAATATATTTATTAATTTAATTAGTTATTATTTAACATATTTTTATAAAAAAATAAATAAATAATTATGTTTAGGATATTTGACCCATTAGACGACCCGGTTAAATAAATTTTCCTGATAAAAAAATGTTCGATATTGCTAAATATATCCCGATTTAATGACTACATTATTGTTAAACGTTAAGTGTCACGTGTTAAAATCTTTGGTTTCCTTAAAAACTCAAGCACATACTAGGGGACCAAATGCTACGTTTATTTATGTGTTGCATGTATAGTAATACATACCTTATTTAACTTAGGTTATGGATTGTTTCGATCAATTATTTCTCCATGTCTACGATGTGCTACTTTACTATTGTCATTGCTTCGAGGTGAGTTTCATAGCCCCACTTTTTACATGTTTTAATATACTTTTGGGGTGAGAACATTGCTTATTTTTACGGATGAACATAAGTTCTAAAACTTGATACGTTTGCCTACGTGATGTCTAAGTCCCCGATATCCTAAGTTGCTTTTAGCCCACTATCATGAACCATTAATTACTTGTGTGTAAGCGCATATGTTATGGATAGATCTATTGGGATTGACCTCCATATCTAATTGTGACTGTGTGGTCAAATTAGATACACTTACATTTGAATCCTCACAGATGCTCCAGGATAGGCATCTGCTTTGGGCTCTTATTATATCGTTGGTTAACGCTTCGGTGTCATGAGCTTAGACGTAGGGATACAAACGTATACTATTTTGATTATAGCCATGTTTTGTTATATGTCGGTTGCCTGATTAAATCTTATGGTTCATCACACTTATTTTGCAACTAAACCTATGAACTCACCAACCTTTGTGTTGACACTTTAGCAATGTTTTTCTCAGGTATCAAGACGGAGGAGTGACGTGGTTGCGCCATGGAGATAATAAATTGTCGTGACTATCTTTTGGGAATCTAAACTTTACTGTTATGTTTTCAAAACTTGATTTACTTTGTAATGTTCTATCAAATGCTTCCGCACAATTTTATTTAAGTTCAATGAATATAAAACGACTTTTAATGTCGTTCTTTATAATCTATGTCTCATGATAGTCATGACCGTCGCACCCCATTGTGTTCCTTTACTCTGATAAATTGGGGGTGTGACACTACAGGTCGAAGCCTTGGCTCTGATACCATAATTGTAACACCCGATTTTGATAATGGAATGTCACGCGTAATTATGGCGTGTCATCAAAGCATACAAGGATAAATGTATAAAACATTACATGACCATAGGGATAACCGAAATCAAACATCGGTTCCCAAACATAAGCCCAAAACATAATAAAGCAAAAGAAATGAATGAAAGACTAAACAAGCATAAGTATATGAAGGCAAAAAGGAAAAGAAGTCTCTAGCAGCTTCCATCCTACGCACGTCCTCCAAATGCTCGAGTCTTTCCTAGGGTACCTGCCGTTTTGGGACATGGAAAGGAAAGTAACGGTTGAGCAAAACGCTCAGTGCACGGATATAGACATAGTATAAGTGACTAAAACATAATAAAGACTTAATAGCAGCGGAAATGTATAAGTCCTGGAAAACCTGGAACATGTTTATAAAACTGGTTTTATAGTTTGAAAAGCCTTATGTTTATCTTATGAAAACTGTTTAACGTATTTTACCATTAGCCAATATAGGTCATGAAAATCCACCGTGCATGAATACTTGGAGGGGTGACCTCATCATGCAAATTAGAGGGGCTGCCTCTAATTTAATATGCTGGTTTTTGGGTAGGAGGGATCAGCTCCTTGTGAAGGATGCAAGGCACACACCACATTCACCATGAAATCCTGATTAAAAACACGTAACTAGGATGCACCCATACGCCCCACATGATAAATATAAATAAATGGCCAAAAGCTGAAGGGACGCCACGAGCAATCACTCCGCTGTGATGAAGTCATAACATCAGTGCCTTTAATGTTATGGTTATGGTACCTCCATAACTAGGTGAAACTGGTCATGCATGTATATGGCTATAGGTAATCTTAATTAAACATAAGCAATCAAACTCAATACTTATACTACGGGAAAACAGTTGGCTGCATACGGGAAATCCTAATAAGGAAAGAATGTCCATACTGAAAGGACGGGAATCCGTACCTTATGTCCAGTGAACGAGAAAGACGAACTGCGAGGAATCCTACTTCCGAATCACTAGTGCTACATAAATACGTACATGAATAAGTATCTGCTAACTAAATACATAGCTGGTTTTATGTCATGTCTTAGCTTATTTTATGTGTTCTTACTATGTTTTACTGTTTAAAGCCTTAAACTGTATTAAATCTTATATTCTGCTTAATCTGATTAAGTATTTCTGGTATTTCATGTGTTATTATACTTACTGTGTAATAATAAGTAACTTTCCAAAAATAGCAGGTTTCCTAAAATAGAAAGTTTCCAAAAATAGAAAGTTTCCAAAAATAGAAAGTTTCCAAAAATAGAAAGTTTCCAAAAATAGAAAGTTTCCAAAAATAGAAAGTTTCCAAAAATAGATTTACTGCTTAAAATAGATAAGTTTCTAAAAATAGAAAGTTTCCATAAATAGATTTGCTACCTTAATTAAATAAGTTTCCATAAATAGATTAGATGCCTTAAATAACTAAGTTTCTAAAAATAGCTGGTTTCCATAAATAGATTAGCTGCCTTATTTAATTAAGTTTCTAAAAATAGAAAGTTTCCATAATTAGAAATAAGCTGGTTAAATAAGCTAAGTATATACGCCTAAGTGTTTTTCATGATTATTTTCTAAGTCATATGGTATATTGTATAGTTTAATAATTATTTCTTGTAATTTAATTAAACTATAGGTTATAATATTTAATTAAAGTATAACATGTTTTTAATTAAATAAGTTAAATACTTAGGTTAAAATATGTATTATTATATATTAATAATATAACCTAAGTCATGTTAATTAATTAATTATATCCATGATTTTAAAATAATTAATTAATCATAAGTCTTAAATATATAAATACTTAGGTTAAAATAATTTCATGTTCATTAATAATTAAATAACCTTAGTCATGTTATTAAATTAATCACATCTTTTATTAATTTAATTTTAACATAAGTTCATAACATAAAAAAAAACTAACATAAACCATGAACCGGATCTAGGCTAGAAAACATGAATCGGACATGAATCGACACCGTACCCCGAACCAACTCGGGGTACCCCGTGTTTCCCCTTGCTGCCGTGGGACCCACACGCACCAACCAAGACCATATGGTCTTGGTGGTGGTCGGCTTGGCAAACCGAAACCCCCTCAGGGTCGGTTGCAGCCTGCGGCCAAAACAAAACACCCCTTAAAACAACCCTTTGATTTAATTAATCACCAAAACATGTTAGATCTATGATTAATTATTATGTTTTTATAAAAACATCACATGTTCATAATTAATAAAAAGATTAAATTAAAAGAAAAGGTTTAAAAAGGTTTTACCGAATTCGTGGATCAAGAGAACGAAGAACAAACACGATCAATCACCAATTCTTCAAGATCAAAGATTAACAAATCACCTTGTATGGTGATTTATGGGTGGCGGCACAAAGGAGAAGGAGAGGAGGGTTTTTAGGTTTTTGCTAAAAATCTTCTGTAAGTTGTAAATGAGTAGTGAAAATCCCTTAAACCCCTTTTAATAAAATTTGATGGGCTAAGCCCATCCTCCCTCCCTATTTCGTGGTAATGGGGCCCACAAGGGTAACCTGAATGTTTTTCCGTGTCTAAACTATTGGTGTGTTCTCGTGTGTTATCGTGTTCGTGTTTTACGTGTTTTAATTAGTTATCGATCGTGACTTAATATATTTATTCGTGTTCGTAATATATATATATACGTAACTAATATTAGCCCGTGATTTAATTACGTTCATGATTTCATGATCGCATGTTCGTGATTAATTATTGTTAAATAATTATTACGTGCTCGTGCGTAGTAAATACTTATCGTGTTCTAACACGTACGTAATACGTAAATATCCTAACACGTAATCGTAATCATGCTATATTAGGAAAGTTTAAATCTAGTACGTACGATCTTAAGGGTACTATTCATGGTAAAAGCATGCGGGTTTTACATGTGATACGGCGAGTTAATCGTGAGTCTAGCACGAACAAACCGAGCTTCCAAGTCTATGGAAGATCTACCCAACAACCCTAGAGAGGGGCTAGGACTAGATCTAGAATAGCTTAATGAAAATTAAAGAAGAACCCTAATTGGGTGTTTGTTTGGCCGGCGGTTAGGAGCAAGAAAGAGAGATGTGAGGTAAAAATTATGAAGCCCTTTGGTTTGTTTATATACACCTTGGAAAACTTCTCTTCCAAGGTTTAAACAAAATAAGGCAACAAATATTTTCCTCTTCCCTTTGTCTCTCCCTTTTAGGCCGGATATACACAAGCCCCCAAGAGGTTTCCGGAACGTTTCCGACACCTTCTTTTAGCTTCTATAACTTTCTATAACGGTCGTTTAATACTTAACTTTTAATTACTTAATGATCGTTAGCTACGGTTTGATTTAATAAATATAGTAAATATATTTAATAAATAAATTAACCCTTCACGTAATATGTGCAATCCCGTGATCTCGAGTTCGATCCTATCACACGACAATCGATTTTAAGTCCATAAACTTTCAATTTTCTGTGAGCTCATTGTAAGTTGTGAAGGTGAAGTAATGTTCAGGGAATTCTGCGTTACAAACACATACAGAAAAGTATCACAATATAGAAAAGTATCACAGTAAGATATATAGAAAGTATCACAGTGTTGAGGGAATTACAAACACATACAGAAATAAACATGTAAAAGGAGGCAGCTGGTTAGATTTGTATTTGTGTGTTTTACTTAGGTTTTATTATATCGGGGGGGATCCAAGAGCAAGTGTTGTAATTGTTGTTGTTTGAATACAAAAATGTAGCTTTGATCTTATGATTTTCTTTTTTCACCAACCAAAAAAGTAAATTCAAGCACACCCTCCAACATATTAGAACTCGTAGAATTTCTCAACAAACTAGTATGAGGTTGATATCTGTAATTGCGGAATTGTAGACTTGATGCCTGTTTAAGAGACATTTTATGGTTGATATATGTAATTACAGAACTGTAGACTTCGTTTAAGAGACATTTTATGGTTGATATATGTAAAGGGGGAAAGTCTGAATTTATGTAACTAACTTATCCATATTAACCAATCTACGCAACCTACTAAATTTATTACCAAAATACGCAATTTATATTCAAAAATTTCCCTATATACGTAATATGACCGACTATTAAAAGGTTTTTTCTAGCGTGGATTTTATATTTTTCTTATTAAAATCCACTTGGACAATCCACTTGACCCAGCCATTGACCCACCCGTTTTTTACCTATATAAACTTGATTTATCCCATTTTCATCACAAGAACCCTAATAACCAAGATCCACAATTAATCAAAATGTCATCATCTTCTTCTAGTCGTGCCCGTACTTTACCTACTCGTTGCAATCGTGGCCTTCGATTGGCAAAACGTGTTTCTTGGACTGAGAGAAACCCATGCCGTCGTTTTTTGGTTTGTCCAAAACCATCGGTATGTTTCAATATAGTTTATTAATTCAAAGCTTTAATACAATTGTTTCAGTAATTGAAATAGCTTTATTTTGCAGTTTTGTGTTGATAAATGTGATGCTTTCTATTGGATTGATGGTGAGTTACAATCCCATTGGTATAAAAATTCCATGTTTGAGATGTATTTGAGTATGAATGGTGACCAGAGAGATGTGTTTGTACAAGAGATTAACAGACATGAATTAGGGATGTTAGCTCACGAACGACTTGCTTATGTTGAAGTAGATTTTCAGAGTTACAAGGCCAGGATGATGATTGAACTAAAAAGGGAAAAATCTAAGTATGTAGTGTGGAGGAGGATTGCTGGTTTCATGATATGCTTGATGACTGTGATGTTTGTTTTGTTATTGATTGTCATTTAGGGGTATGATGCAAGTCTAATTGTAGTATGAAGTAGCAATTGTAAGGCTAGGTTAATGTAAGTGTAGTTTGAAGAATATGTAAGATAATGTAAGTGTAGTATTAAGAATATGTAAGATGTTAGTATCAAATGTATGTTTTCACAACAAGTTTTGTATCAATGATTGTTGTGTTAATATACTATGTTGTTTGTTTTATATCAGTTAAACATGAAGAATATTTTGACTGAAACAAGAAGAATATATTGACTGCATATATTAGTGGCCCATGTTAGCAGACATGTGCAAAGTTTACAAAAGATGTGCCATCTTGGTTACATATATCTAGCAGCCTAAATAGTTAAATGTTTACAGGCATTGATAGTGTTACAAAAGGTGTGCCATGGATGGACACATAATACAACACAGTTTTTGCCCAACATACAAAATGTTGACTATTCTAAGTCAACAATTCTTCCTCAACAGCTAAATGGCTTAGATGGAGGACTATCAGAACCATTTGATGAGAATGCCAACTTCCTTCTCTTGGCAATTCTTGCAGACCTATCTCTTGGTATGATTGGCTTCCTTTGTCTTGGATCGAAAGGTGGTGCTTGACTTTCTTGTGTTGCAGCTGGTCCAATGCTTAGTGTGGAAACAACTTTGTTTGTGTTTGGCTTTGGTTGGATATCCACTGTTGCTTGCCCAGATTGTGAACCAGTTGCAGATAGAGATGGTATTTCAGCATTGTGTTGGACATGAGCTTCTTCAAGAGCTTGAATTTCACTGTAAGTAGCAGGTCTGTCCAATTCATTTTCTGAGAACCTTCCCCATTCCATGTCCTGCCAATACTGGGCCTCCCTTTGTTCTTCCTCCATAGCTTGCCTTATCCTCTCTTCATCTTCCCTCTCCTGTTGCATAACTTCTCTAAGTGCTTCCTCATCTCTCATAAGCTCATATTCTTGTGGAAGATAGCACAACATACATTTAATATATACCTTTGTGTTCATAAGCTAATGTAACTAATATATGCTTGTAGTTTAACAGAAAAACATACCTTTGTGTTCATAGTTGTATTTGCACTCTTTGATCTTGCAGGCACACTCTTTGAGCCCTTAGATTTAGGAGCTACACTCTTGGATTTAGCAGGCCCTTTCTTTGAGTTATTAGGCCCACTCTTTGAGTTAGCAGGCCCACTCTTTGAGTTAGCAGGCCCTTTCTTTGAGGTAGTAGGCCCACTCTTTGAGTTAGCAGGCCTTTTCTTTGAGTTAGCATTTGTAGCCCTAGTTGCACCCTCCCTACTTGACTCACCAACAGTATTGGGTGCATTTGTAGCCCTAGCTGCACCCTGCCTACTTGACTCACCAACAGTATTGGGTGCATTTGCAGCATTAGCTGCACCCTGCATACTTGACTCACCAACAGCCTTCTTAGCATTAGCACCCCTAGCCCTTGGTGGTTTCATAGCAACATTCTTTGCTTTTGTTACTTTAGGGTTCTTATAACTAGCTTTATTATGTCCAGTATGGTGACAATTCTGGCATGTGATAAGTCTGCCAATCCTGGTAACATAGTGTCTATTACTATCTTTAGTAGGGTGAGGGATTATGTTCTTTTGAGGCCTTCCAGGCATCCTTTTCACTTTAGGAGGCAATGGTGGTGGGTTTGAAGTTGGCTTCCACATCTTAGAACTAGGAACTGGTTTGATACCAAACTGATATGTGTCATACCAGTTGGATTGACTATACCAGCTACTCACACCATCTTCTGGATTCATCTCACAATGCAAGAAGGCTGCCATTG
Organism: Glebionis coronaria; assembly: GCA_025667525.1. Classification (NCBI taxonomy): domain Eukaryota; kingdom Viridiplantae; phylum Streptophyta; class Magnoliopsida; order Asterales; family Asteraceae; genus Glebionis; species Glebionis coronaria. Next base: position 609,480,696 of record CM046880.1, read on the forward strand.
CATGTACACAGGGTACCCCACTAATATCCCACAACCTACAGTCACATGTCCTAGCTATGAGATTAACTCCAAAAGCTTCATCTCTTCTCCTAACCTCAACAACCTGATATCCACTAGGTACAACTTTCCACTTTCTCTGTTTTCCCTTAAAAAATCAAGGTGTTTTTTAATGGAAGGTGTTATATTGTGATCCCATTTAGCAGCTACTTTACTCATATGCCAATACCTTTGCATAATATAAACTCTTATTTCCTCTAACATAGTGATTATAGGTTTACCTCTAGCTCCAAGAATCTGAGAATTAAACCTCTCTGATATTCCATTCTCAAATGTTGCACAACTTCTGTCTCTTTCAAAGAAAGCTTTACACCATTTAGCAGGCTCTTTTTCCATCAAATACCTATATGCTTCTGGATCATAATGTCTGATCTCCTCCATCCTTCTTGTGAAATCTTGTTTAATTGTTGAAGCAACTGCACTCCAAAACAACCTTTTGTAAAGCAACCCAGACCACTTCCTCTTGAAATTTGCATATATATGTCGTGTGTAGTGTCTGTGTTCAGCTTGTGGTACCCAAGCCCTAACTGCCTCTATTAGATCATACAAAGTATCAAAACATATAAACAGTTAGTTACATAAACATAGTGATATCTATAAATAGTATAAAATTGTATCAAAACATACCTTGTGAGAGTCTGATATCATTGTCACACCAAGTCCTTCTTGCAAGTCTAGATCATCAGCCAAAAGAGATAAAAACCAACACCAATTGTTTTTGTTCTCAACATCCACAACTGCCCAGGCTATTGGTACATTTGGTTATTCACATCTCGACCCATTGTAGTCAATATCTCACCCTTGCATGTATGTGTGATTAAACATCCATCAAGCCATATGACCTTCCTACACCCTGCAATCCATCCATCTTTCACACCCTTGAAGCAAACATAAATCCTCTTAAACATAGATGCACCATTGTCTAGGACTTCAACATCCAATTGACAAGTAGAACCAAGATTAGATTCTAGCAAGGCTTGTCTATACTCCCAGAGTCTCCCAAAATGTTCTTTAAGCCTCCCTCCCTCATGCTCAAACAAAGCAAACTGTTTGGCCCTTTTACACTGACCTTGACTCACATCAATCATGAACCTTTCCCTAATTGTGTCCCTCATAAACCTATTAGTCATTGATGGGTTCATGACAATCTCATTGACAAAATGCCTTGCTATCCATCTGAATGTCACCAATGAGCCCATGTTGTAGTTTCTAGTGCATCTATGGTATGGGTACAAAGGTCTTGATTTGGAAGGACCTCTCACTAGACATCCAAGAAGCCTAAAGTCTAAATGGACATGAATGTCCTTTATGTTCCTGAACCCTCATTCTAGTCCATTTGGTATTAGGGGATTGGGTTGGTTTTTGAACATCTACATTTTTTCATTATTTTTCTTCCTAAGTATCCTTCTGCCTGCACACCTACCCAAATCCACATTTCTACCACAATACACAAGGAGACTTTGAGTATCACTTTTGTAATACCACAGTTGATAACCATTTGCAACCCCGTAATCTGCCAAAGCAAGTTTCAATTGTTGGGGGCTCTTAAACTTCATTCCTAAGATAGGTACAAAGTATTTCCATATTGATTCAGGGTTGTAGCTAGGATATTGAACACCCTGCTGTGTCTTAAACTTAGGGTCGATAAGATGAGCATCAGGGTCATCCTCTTCCACATGATACTGACCAATTAGAGGTGGAATAGGATTAACTCTTGTTCCTATATAGTTACCCTTACCTACCATCTTAGTTAAAAAGGGACCATCTAATGTCAACTTTTCTAACACAACATTCTCTTCCCCCTCTGTGTGAAAGTCTACATTTTCAGGGTCAGTTTCTTTCTCAATAGCAGTTTCATCTATATCCCATTCCTCTCCCATTTCTTCTAAATTGTCATCCTCACTAAACAAGTTATCATCTAAGGTATATACCATTACATCATAATCAGTGTATTCATGATACAAATCAACCTTAAAACCATTCTCAAATCCTACTTTTACAAAAGCAACCATGTCCTCATCACTAGTAATTTCCCTAATCCCACGAGTAACTGTTGTATCAGGTACAACATAATACAATCTTTTAGGGGGATTAACTACTAACCTTTCAATAACTTCAAACAACTCACTTACAGGCATCTCTTCAAAATGAATATCATTAATGACTTGGGTTACCCCCAACACATACTTTAGTGGATTGGGAACAAAAACCCCATCATGATGTAGGGTGACTGTTAAAAGGGACATCTTCATCTACTCAAATACCTGGAATAAAAAGAGATTCAATTTAAATTAGGTTTATGAAAATATACAGATTCAATTAAAGATAACAATGAGGGTAAAATTAACAATTAGGGTTTCAATTAAAAATTAGGGTTTCGATTAAAGATTAACAGTTAAGGTTTCAATTAACAATAAGTTTTTAATTAACAATTAGGGTTTCGACTAAATATAAGATATGTAGGTTTAATTAAAGATTACAATTACTGTTTCGATTAAAGATTAACAATTAGGGTAAATATAAGAAATTGGGTTTTAATTAAAGATAAAAAATGCAGATTCGATAAAGGATAAGAAATAGATAATATACCTAATCGCATATGCCAGATGATGAAGATGGAATTAGGGTTCTTGTTTTAAGAGAGAGAAGGTGTGCATTTTTTTTGGGGAAAGTTATGAGAACTTTGGTCAACGAACATGGTATAAAACCCTAGCTGATTTGGCAATTTAAATGACGTGGACTTTACAGTAATATGTCAAAATATATAAAACTTGCTAAAATATTAACAAAACCGGTGAAACCTATGATAGCCGGTCATGTTACGTAGATAGGATAATTTTTGAATATATATTGCGTATTTTCGTAATAAACATAGTAGATTGCGTACACTAGTTAAAATGAATAAGTTAGTTACATAAATTCAGACTTTCCCTATATATGTAATTATAGAATTGTAGACTTCGTTTAACTGTAGAGGAATAATAAAATTGTCATTTTGGTTGTGTGATGGTTTCTCATATACGCATGTGGATATGAGATTATGCTTAGGAATTAAGGTATGGTTTGATATGTGTTAGGATAAGTGTCATTGTCATTATAAGATAAGACTTATGTTTGTGAGAGTTATCTCCTAAACTAGTATATAATATTTCTCAAAGTTATGAATGTAGTCAATCAAGTTAAAAGTCAAATAGTTCTCTGAGTCTTCTTGTTTCTCTTTTTTACGGAGCTAGCACACGCTATAGTGGTACTTTATCCCGATACACTCTAACCGGTCGTATCAATTGGTGCTTTCATTGAGAGCCCTCAACTCGTCGAGGGATTTCGATCTAAGGTTCTAATAAAAAAATCTGTTCATCGAGTGAAGTTACTGTTTACCGAAAGTTACTGTTCATCTCGAGGGGTACTGTTCACAGCGGAGAGCACTGTTTACCGGGCCGAAGTTATTGTTCATCCACGAAAAAAAATATTTTTTATTTTTCAAGTTATTGTTCATGGAAACGGATAGCAGCGAGCGAGCCGCTAAAGACACTTTATCTAGGCTCTTGCAAATGGGTACCGTAGTTTAATATCAAAGTGAGTTTAAGGATCTTATAACTCGAGTAACGGGGATCTCTGAAAGTTTACTTGCCTCGTTTTATATATTCGGACTTAAAGTGAAGTTACATTTATAATAGATGAGGTCATACTCGAAACCTACAACGTTAGGAGAAGCCTTATACTTAGCCCGTATAGTAGAGACTCGTCTTGATGCAATTGTAGAGGAAGAGCAGACCATTGAAAAGAAAACGGCTGATTCTTCTACAACACCAGAAGTTGCACTCGAAGTTGCAACTAAAGTGGCACCTGACGTTGCACTGAAGCTGTACCAAAAGATATGGGGAATGTTACATCTGAACCTAATAAAGAGAACCTTGAGCTTATGTTAGTGAGTCACAACTTATTGGTGAATTGCAGCCTAAGGTCGGCGAATCGGAGCTTGTGGTTAGTGAATCACAACTTGTTATTGATGAATTGCCCAAGGGAGCCACGTGGTTTGTGTCACCCGTATGGAGAGAGTGTAGATAGGAATTCAAAGATTTTTACTAATCGAGCGAGAGAACAAGTTAAAAGAGAATGTGCAAAAGCTTAGGAAACGTCTCAAAATTTGAGACCCGGGAATCATGAGCGTTTTTTAGACATCACCTTGAGGGCAACGTAAATTTAAAGGAGTGAGAAATGATATGCATGTGGATTATGGGATTATGCTTAGGGATTAGGATATGTGTTAGGTGTCATTATAGGATAAGACTTATGTTTTTTAGAGTTATCTCGTAAACTAGTATATAAGGTTTCTCAAAGTTATGAATATAGTCAATAAAGTTAAAACTCAAATAGTTCTCTAAGTCTTATTGTCTCTTTTTTTTACGGAGCCAACACACGTTATATTGGTGCCTTATCATGATACACCATAACCGGTTCGTATCAGTTTCCGGTTGTGGTTTGGTGCGGTGGTGGCAAGGTGCGACAATGGTAAAGTCGAGCGGTGGATTGGTCCGGCGGGGTGAGGTTGGGTGGTAGATGAGAGGGCTTTGAGAGAACAGTGTGTTATTATGCTTGTTTTTTTGTTTTGTAAAAGAGATTTTTGTAAATATGACAATGTTAAATCGTATAGAGGAAGATAGTCTCAGTTAAAACAAAACAGCTAGCAACTTTGTTAACATTTCAAAGTTTCATTATTTACGTAGTTGTTGAAAATTCTTCACTTTTTTAAACATTTTAATTGGCCTTTTATAAGTAGTATAGATATAGATTTATAAGTAAAACTTTTATTATCTTAGTGAAATAAATAAACTAGGACGGAAAAGAAATAGTAGAAGACAAATGGACATGAGAGTAGAAAAATGTATATTAGAATGGGCTTGGAGTGTTTATTATTGGGCTTGGGCCTTCTTAGAAAAGTAACTGAGCCCACTAGGGTTTTGTTTTATGTTTGTAGGTGCCTATAAATACACATCATTCCCTTCAAACTCTATTCAGCCGTCAATAACAAAACCCTTTATTTTCAAATCCAGTTTTTATTTTCTGTTCTTGTTTTTTAATAAAATAATGCCAGTGATGAGTGATTTCTTGTCCGTACCATCTGATTTAGTATATGATTAGTATTTGTATCCTATTTCTGAGGCATTCGATTTTTAATTTAATAAAAAAAAAAGGCAACAATTTAGAGTCGCTCGTTCGTCTTTTTATCAATGGTGAATAGAGTGCTGTACGTTGCCAATATTTATTTGGTACCAATATTCTGGCATTTTTAGAATTAACTATTTCTTTTTATGCATTCTGGTGTACCTATATCCTAACAATAAATCTATCTTTTTTATAAAAAATATTATTTTAAAATAAACAACTTTAGATAAAATGGTGTTTTTAACCTATCTTAAAGGGTAATTGGTTTTCGAATTTGGTTGAACCTTTTGAACTGTTCTTTTATAGTGGATACGGTTATATTCGATTGAACCTTGTTTTTAGATATCGTTTCATTGTTTATAATCTTTCTGAACCTTTTTTATTTTTCCCGATCTTAAGTTACATTAAATATTGGAAAAAGTTATAAATCTTCGGCATTTTTTAATGCCATCAAAATTTTAACATTTGTCGGATTCAACCCAAAACCGAATTAAGGAAAAATTCTTACCCCGATATAGGAGTGAGCATATGGATCGAGAACCGAACCGGAATCAAGAACCGAACCGGAATCGAGAACCGAACCGAAACCGACCTAAGCCGAACCGTATTTTAAAATCACGGTTCGGTTCTCGGTTCCAAAATTTAAAGAATTGCTGTTCTCGGTTCGGTTCCGCGGTTCTCGGTTTAGACCCGAAGAACCGTTCAAATTTTAAGTATATAGGAATTTTACGTTTTTTTACGTAATATTTCACATATCGAAAATCCAAATATATAAGTTCATCGTTATAGCAACATGATATTTTTATTTATACATAATAAATTCTAAAATATTTTGTAATCTATAAACAATAAAAAAAGCGTCAAATATATACAATTTGAATTAGAATTGAATTTTTTGAAGTAGTTTTATATTAAAACTATTACTTTTTTATCTTCTTATAGTATAGTTGTTACATTTTTTTTGGTTTAGAAATAAATATGCGTAAACAAATAAAAAATATTGAATAATTGTGTGTTTTTTAAATTTTGCGGTTCCAATCGGGTAAGACCCGAAATACCCGAACCGGACCCGAGAACCGAGCGGAACCGAAACATGGTATTCGGTTCAGTTTTTGGTTCCTATATTTTACGTTTTGCGGTTCTCGGTTCTTGCGGTTCCGGAACCGCGCTCACTACACTTATAAAAACTAAATCCGACTTGATTTTGTTCGATTTATATAGTTTCTACTTGACCAGACCAAAATTAATATATGAAAAAGAATTGAATAAGCTTGCCGGTTTGGTTGTCATGACACAACATTTTAAGTGTGCAAATCATTTCCAAATCAGTTCCCATCTGTTTTGGTCGCGTTCGCTTGGTTTATGATCCCTCTGCAAATCAAAATTTTTTACAAAAGAACCTTGCTTGCCATTCCAAGCAGTCCAAATCAAAACCAAAAGCAACAAGTACCATCCCCAATAAAACAACTTCATATTATCACCGTATCTACTAGACTTAACCTTTATAACGGGGGCTAAACTAAAAACTTGATGAAACATGTCCTGAACTTTAAACCATAAGGTGAAGATGTTGGTCTAATTAGGGAGGGCTAAACACCTCGCTAGCCATTTTACTGGCTCCGTCTTTGTCGGACCTCAAGACCCACCTTGGTTCCGTTCATAACTTCATACTATTACGCAAATAGAAATTCACGTTAGCAAATTAAATCTCAAAGTTATTAGGCTTTTAAAAAGGTGCCACTTTTCTAACATTTGAAATTCTTATGAGCTTTCCTGTTTTTTTAGCCCACATTTCTTAGCCCACAAACCATATTAGCCTGCAAAACATGTCTTGGCCCACTAAATTTGTCGATATTCGATTAAAAATAAGCCAAAAGTCGAAATTTTGATAAATGAAATTGGCTGAAATATTAATGTGATTTCTTGGTTAGTAACACATATTTATATAAAGTTAAATATTTTTGGTAGAAAAAAAAGTAATTGCATGTTTTTATCTAGGATTATAGTTAAGAGACATATTTTGATATTTTTCTTATCTAGGATTATTTTTTTAGAACGGCAAATGTTAGTGGTTAGTATGTCGAGTCGTGCAATGACATTCAAGCGGAAGAATGTCTTTTTCGAACCATCGCCTAGTTATGTTATACTCCTTATCCGCTTCGCCTGAAAAGCCCTTGACAGGTCTTAAACCAAGACCTCCAGAAATCCTCCCCAAAGAAACCACTGTCGAAATGTAAAGGAACAAATGGATAAAGATTGCAAACATCTATGCCGTTATGGAATTAGAATCATTCATAAAACACAAGTGCAAGTATGTATCAACAGGAGTTTAATTCAAGACGTAACATAAGAACAAAGAATGATATACTTTCGAACTAGATACCAACTTGAAATCTGGGACTTTTTTTTTTGTTTTGTTTGAATCAGGCCACATAATTTAGGTTCGAAAATTATAAGAAAACGTGACGAAAACATTCTAGAAAGATTATAACAAAATGTGACGAAAGCAAATGAGAATACCTCGACGACGACCACACGAACAATGACAACCACCAAGCATCAATTACATTCGAACACGGACCATATGACGTCCACAATCGACGACGTCGTGATGCCCTAGCAGAAGATGGTTACCACGGTCATTTTTGAACACCATATAATCAAATAATAGCTTGGAAGCAGCCACGATGATAGAAGCTCAATTAAAGGTGACCACGATAATCTAGAGTGTGTAATGATGGATATTAGTGTAGTGAAACAGGGTTGAGCAAAGCACACCAAAATCAAAATGAATAAAAAAACGAGAAATGATACAATCACATAATTTTTACATAAAAACATTCACACAATAAAGTGTAACTAAATTATTTGTCATGAAATAAAGAGTTAGTAAAGAAAGAATGTAACAATTGGTCCAAGTCGCATGTCATGTGAAAGTTCTTATATAAAATTTAGATGGTTTTAATATTTCTATAAAAAACTGAGTCAAACTGTTCTGACCCAAACCAACCTTAATATGTTTAGTTTTCGATTGGGCTAATCACTTAAAAAGTTATCTAATTTGCTATTTTTTATCGTTCATTGTAGCCATTTCTATATATTATTATTAAAATTTGTGATTTTGTGACCTGATTGAGTGGTTAACATGTAACCTTAACGAGAGTTTAATTTATTATTACAACGTTAGTCCTTTATATTAACAACCATAACAACCATTAATATAATCAATTAAAATTTGATTTTAAAATAAAATAAAACGTATAACTTTAAGAAAACGTATGTATCTTTAAATAAATAAAAAGTAAAGTGCAAAAATCATCCATGTGGTTTGTTAAAAATTTGAATTACATTCCTCGTTAATACTTTGCGCAATATACATCCTTATGGTTGTAAAGAGGTGCACAATACATCCATGAGGACAGATGGTGCAAATAGATTTCAGTTAAGGGTTGAAACAGTTTGTCACTTTAAGGATGTTTTGGTCATTTTGCAATCCAATGATAATTTTTGCACTTAACTTTTTTAAAAAAATTGAAATTATTTTTTCAAAAAAATTTGGATAAATTATTCTTTTTTTCAAAAAAAATTTGAAAAAATATAGAAAAAAGTTTTTTTATAAATTTTTTTCAAAAATAGTCTTTTTTTCAAAAAAAATTCGGAAAAATAATTTTTTTTTTCAAAAAAAATTTGAAAACAATATTTTTTTTCGTAAATCGAAAAAATACTTTTTTTTTATTTCTGAAAAATTATTTTTTTTAAAATTCGAAAATAGTTTTTTTTCAAAAATCAAAAAAAAATTTCCAAAAAAATTCCCGAAAATATTTTTTATAAAAAGTTTCAAAAATAATCTGTTTTTTTAAAATAATTTCAAAAAAGTATTTTGTTTTAAAAAAAATTCTAAAAAACTTTTTTTTTAAAATTTCGAAAATTATTTTTTTCAAACAATTCTTAAAAAGAATAAAATATTTTATATTTTTCAACTTTTAGAAAGTTTAATTTTTTTTGAAGAAATTTTTTCCAAAAGAGAAGTAAAAATTAAAACAAAAATTCTTAAAAAATTTTGTTAAAAAACTTTTTTCGAAATTTTTTGAAATTTATTTTTTGAAATTTACTTTTTGAAAAAAAATATGTTTTTAAATATTTTTTGAAAAAAAAAGCTATTTTCGAAAACTTTTTCTGAAATCTATTTGTATCATCCGTGCATGGTAAAAGAACTAAAACACCCTTAGAGTGCTGGGAGCCGTTGGCACCAGAAGGTGGTGCCAAAGGCGCCACGTAGGATTCTGGGCCTTTGGCACCCGAATCCTGTTGGCACTACATTTCTGAGGTAACCGTTGGCACCAGAATTTCTGGTGCCAACGGAATTAATTTTTTTTTTTCACAAAAATTAACTTAAAATAAAACTTTTATTAATAAAAAAAAACATTACAATAAAAAAAACATTACAACAAAAAAAACATTACGAAAAACTTAAAATAAAGAAAATACATAACGGAAATAAATAAACTAGTTCTCGGGAGGGGCATACGATGCGCGAATCACATCCTTTCGACTCTCGATGATTGCCCGGTCCGAGGCACTCATGTTCCTTGTGTCGATTTGAAGGATTGCGAATTCTTGAGCGACCATGTGCGTGGTGAAATATTTTATTTTCGCGTTTGACTCACGCTCCATGATTTCCAACTTGGCTTGTCTCTCGATCTCGTATTGTTCTTTCATCATTTGTTGATAAGCTTCCGGGTTTGAACTGGAAGTAGCCGACGAGTTGGTTGATCTTTGACTTTTGGCAATACGATACGACCCGGGCGGCCTCGGGATGGCGTCGGAACCAAAAAACTCGGGACCTTCTTCGGTAACACGGAGACGGTTTCGCCTTTCAAGAGTAGAATCGGGGTTCTTCCAGTTGTGCTTGTCCTTTAAAAAATTCCAAGCTGACTTGTGCTTAAATGCTACACCCCCCGTGGCTCGTTTGTACGCTAGCTCAACCCGTGCCATAAAACCCTCATCATTCTCCCCACTCATCATTTGCATCTCGTCATAAAGACTATTCCACTTCTTAACCGCCCGATTCAACGTACTCTATTTTCCCGTTAACATGTTTTTGGTGCGTTTTGGGAATTTTTTTGATTTCGCCACATCATTGTATACTTGATCAACCCGCCACCAAAAAGTATCCTTTGTTTGACTCACACCAACCCTAGCATCCTCCGAAATCTCTATGAAGCATTCGGCTAAAAGCAACTCCTCGTCATCGGTCCACAAATGCCGAGTCGCATCATATTCATCGTCGTCCTCCACCTCAACCACCTCTTTCGCCTTCCTAGTAGTCTTAGCCTTACTAGACTTAGTCTTAACCTTACGACGACCTTTCTTTGATGTTGGTGTCGGGATTTGTTCTTCGTCTACGTCTTCGTCGATTAGGTGATGGGATTGTTGGTCGGATTGTGGTGTAGGTTGTGGTTGTGATTGAGTTTGTGGTTGTGAACCCATTTGTGATTGTTGAAATTGTTGAAACTTCGCCCATTGTTCTTGTTGGTATTTCTGTAAGCTTCATTTTGTTGTGGTGGGAAAAACGGAGAATAGAAGTGTTGGGGTTGAGAAGACGAACCCGGATTCGAAGATGAACCGGGATTGTAGTTTTGGAATTGATTGGAGGGATCGTTAAGCATGTTGTTAGTCCAATTAGGATCCATTTTTTGTAAAGAAATTAGGATTGGAAGTAATAGATTGGATTGGAAAAAATGGATGAAATGAGGTATAATATATAGGGATTTGTAAAATGTTTTTTAAAAAAAAAAGTTTTTTTTTTAACCCAACGGCTAGTTTTTAAAAAAAAAAAAAAAATTTTTAATAACCCTAGCCAACGGCTAGTTTTTTTAAAAAATTAATTTTTTTTTCAAAAAACTGCACTACCAACAGCTAGAAAAGAAAAAAAAAAAAAAAAGGGGCTGTTAACGCGAGCTGTTGGGGTTGGCGCGAGGTCCGTTGGCGCGAGCCACGGTACCGTGCGCCAAAGGGGGTTGGCGCCAAAGGCCTAACAGCCAGCCTTGGCACCACCACTCCCCCACTCTTAGAGTGTTAGGTGTCGTGAACCAAAAAACCTCCTCACTTTGGCCCCACGGGATGACACGTCATTTAACACATAAAATTCATATTACCATGACATACCACATCTCCTCACTTCGGCCCCACCACTACCTATTTTATTTTCTTTTCCTTTATTTTTAACCAAAATAATTTTATTTCATAAAATTAAAATTACTATACAAATAAGAAAAATACAAATTATAAATGTATTTTTATAAAATTAAAATATATTTTTATTAAATTAAATACGCACTTTTTAAACGAAATTATAATAATAAACTAGAATTTAAAACAAAACTAAACTATAAGGCTTAAATGAAATTTTACTTTATAGTATTAATTTTTGGTTTTGTTTTTCTTCATCTCCTATCATATGACTATCTTCTCCAGCCACACTTTCTTCCCCAGCCACACCTGCAAATCAAAAAAAAAAAAAAAAAAACCCAGAGAAAATTAAAGAAAGAAGAAAGAAAATAAAAAAACGAAAATAAAAAATAGACTCCGGAAATAGTGGGGCCCGTTTGGTTTTGTTTTTTTCTTCCTCACTTGGGTGACGAAGAAGGCTTTGGCGAGCCTAGGCGGTGTAGTGGCGAGTTGTGGCGAGGTGCCACCTAGGAGTGGTGAGCCTCCCTCGCCACCATACCTAGCCGGCTAGCCCTCTTAAAGTAACAAACATATATTTGCACCATCCGTCCTCTGGGATGTATTGTGCAATATTTTACAATCATAAGTATGTTTGTTGCGCGAAGTATTAACGAGGAATGTGATTTAAACTTTTGATAAACCGTAAGGATAAATTTTACATTTTACTCTAAATAAAAATTTAAAAAAATTATATGTATGCACGTTTATATAAAAAAATTTTAAATATTTTTATTTTTAAACATATTTTATTTAACTTTTATAACTTATGTAAAAACGTGTTTTATATAGCTTAGTTTTTTTCGTACATTATAAATTTATTTTTTACTTTTTAAAATTCACTTTAAAATTATTTTTGTACATCTCAAAAATGTTTTTTTGTTACTCTGAAAATCTATCGTAATTTTTTTTTAAAATTTAAAAATTTTAGTTATTTTTTTTATCTAGACGTGTGTATTTGTAATTATTTTTACAAAATTTTAAATTTTATTTTTCAAAAATCTTACTTTTTAAAAAGTCGTCCTCTTTAAATTTTTTTAATGAAACTCTTAATCCTTTTTTTGAAAATTTAAAATTTTCAAATGTAAATTATTTTTATTTAAAAAAAGAAGTGAAATGTTTAAAAAAAGGATTTATACATTTTTAAAAGATTAAAGTACTTTTTTTAATTAAAGTTTAAAAAAATATTATTATTCTTAAACCTGTTTTATCTGAATTTTAAAATTCATATTAAAACACATAATTTTTCATACTTTAAAATTATTTTTATTTTTTTTATATAAACGTGTGTATATTTACTTTTTTAAGATTTTTTTTTAAAAAATTATTTTGCAAAATCTTACTTTTTCTTACAGAATTTTAAAATTTTCAAAGTCATTAATCGTACTCTTTTAAAAATTTTATACGAAAATTTTTGAAATCTTAATGAAGATAATCGTACTTTTAAAAAAAAAATTGTCAAAAGTAAAAATTAAACTTTTTTTACAAAAGAATTTTGAAAATTTTATTTCTACAAAAAATCGTGCTTTTTTAACAAAATTTTAAAATTTTCAAAATTAGAAATATTTACAATTTTTTAAAAGTAAAATGTTTTAAAATTCTTAAAAAGTACGGTTTTTACTTTCGAAAAAATTTAAATTTAAGTAAAAAAAGTACAATTTTTGTAAAAAATTCTAAAATTTTTTTGTGAAATTTTTTTGTACAAACTTTTTTTTAAGTTATACGTTTTGTAAAAAAATTCTTAGAAAAAATTATTGTAAAAAAGATAATTTTTTTTGAAGTTATAAGTTTTCTAAAAAATATTATTTTTTAAAATATCAAAGTTATATGAATAACCGTTAATATAAATACTAACATTGTAATAAAAACTTAAAACGTTGTTAAGTTAACCTGCTAGAGCAAGTCAAACAAGTCACCAGTACACACCATATACGAAATCAAATGTTTAATGATAATATAAGGAAAAAAAGATAGATAGACAAACGGTAAAAAATGACAAGTTAAATGACTTTTTAAGTCATTAGCCCTTTCCGATTTGATAAAAAACTGAACCGAATCGAACGAGCCGCTACAAAACGGAACCAAACTGATTCGCTTCATTTTGATTTCGTTTAAGTTTGGTAGGGTTTTGGTTTGTTCGGGATTGGTTTTGACCAATACTCAATCATAAGAGCGAGAGATACAGTCGGCTGTTATCATCAGCTCAAAAATGTGATTAACACACCGCTTAGGGTCTGGTGCTATACTGACTGACGTTATAATCATCAGTTCGATTGGTAACAAAGTTTTTTTTAATAAAGTATGACATATGCGAGTATATGTGAACACATAATATCACTTTTTAATCTTCTCAAATAACTTTTTTTTTTGGCTCATTACACCTCCACAATGTTAAGAATATAAAGCTTTAGATGTTTGTTGAATTCTTAAAATGTTAATAATATGTTAGTAATATTGTAACGAGGTATAAGAAAGTTGTAAAGTGGACACATCTACACCTACCATTATTACATAAGGAACCAAATTATATATATGAATATGATAAACATGAGAAACTTTTTTGAACATAAAAAGTGTGAGATGATGACATAAAATTTCTTTCAACATGATAACATATTGTCACCTTTTCCCTTTTCAATCAATTTTTCTATCATTCTTTGAGAATGTTATTAAATGAATTCAATTAGTTGGCTCAAACGCTGGCTTGTAAGTTTGGTCTATTAGTATCTACTTATGTCTTATGTGTATTGTAATGAAATAATACATTGTCGCCTACGACTTCCTACGACTTCTATCATTCTTATAAAAGTATGAAAACGAAGACGATCAAGTTAAAAATGACTAATACAAGTGGCATAACGAGTTCTTTATTACAACTATGACAACAATCTTAATTCTTAGTGTAAAGAGAATTGTTGGGTGTATAGCTCCTTGATTTGAATTACAGGATAGCTGAAAGAATTCAATCCCAAGAACCCTTCAGCCTCTACATACCGGTAATCGAGACCATGCATTCCGATCTCGCTGAGAAGTTTGCTGGGGGGACAAAATCATTCAGTTTGAATACATGGATTGGGATATAGAAACAACTTTGTATACTATACCAAATAGTGCTATGATGATATCAAGGGATGTTTTCATACAAAAAGGGGGCCGGGAAGGGTTCCCGGAACCGATAGATTTCTTTTTTATATAAATTTTGTAAAAACTCATAATTTTTTCGGAAATGAATATGGTAATCTTGTAATTCTTCTATATTTTTATTTTTTCACTTGGTAATTATTTGTTCGGGTTCCGTCTATGCCGATACAAACATATAGCTAGAAGATAATTACATATAGCTAGAAGATAATTTCTAGGTACAAAAGATAGCAAGAAATATTTTGGATGTAAGATTGATGGTTAAATGATGAAAAAAAGTTAACAAAGACTTTCTGGTTTAATAGCTTCTGGTCTAGCGGTATAAAAGTTTTAGCTTCTTAATTAAGTAAGGTCTTAAGTTTGAATCTTGTCTAAAACGATAGGGGTTTTCTCTCGCGTGTGTAACAACCTCGTTGTTAGGCTCGCTACGCCTTCTAAGCTAGAGACCATATAGCCACAATTATCGTTTTAAAAAAAATGATAGGAAAAAAAGTTAGGCTCTATACTAGTACTAGTCCATGAGTCCATTATTGATGATGACATAAAACTAAAAAAGGTAATGTGGTGAATGAGGACATAAGCACAAGAGAGACTGGTAGAAAAGTGATTTTTGTGCGGCGAATGTACACATAATGTTGTCACATTTTTACATTTTTAATAAAATAATTCACCTCTTCTTTACATGTCATAAAGCCTTTTTTTGATCAAAAAGAAAAAAAAAACAGGAAACAACATTTCATGAAATAGTTTTTGTCTGTTGAGTTGTCATTCGCAAAAGCAATATACATTAAAAAGTGTTTTATAGTATTACTACTATTAATAATCATAATGCTATCCATCTATACTTTTACAAAAATATATCTATTAGTGGATATAGTTAGTTGACTCAATCTCGATTTATGGGTTAAGTTTATTAGAGTTTTATCGTATATCGTATCAATAAAATATATAAAGAGTTTTATTATTGTTCAACTGATTTTGATATCATGTTAAAATGATAAAATCTTTATAAACTATATGTTTTATTAATACCATGTATATATAAAAGATAGTACATAATAAAACCCTAATATACTTAACCTATAAGTTGAACTTGAACCAACTAACTTATTTTAGGGAAAATTACCAAAAAGGTGCAGAATGCGCCACGTGTCCTCTGATACCCTATATCTTGGGGCAATCTGTCATAATTGCCCTATTCTTTGGACACTTGTCAAAATCTGAATGGTTGCTGCCCTATATTCTTTGTTGGTCCTTTATTGCCCTGGACCGTATCAGGAAAAAGATGTTTTTTAGACTCAATCACGAATTGCTCAAAATTGAAGGACTCTTTTGATAATTATCCCTTAATTTACTAATAATATCATCATCCTATTGTACGTATCGTGTTGTGATTGGTGAAATACAGGGACCTATTATTTCATATTTTTTCTTCATCTCAATCATTGTTTTAATCCTGTGATTAAACTCTTATTAAGCATACTAGCATCATACCCGCGCAATACAGCGTCGAGTACTCGATGACTACCTTTTTAGCGAACAAATATTACAATCTTATTAAGGTTCAAATTAAAGTTAAAGTTGTAAAAAAATTAAACTAAAAAAATTAAATTAACTTAAATAAACTCATTAAAAACGAAAAAATTAAAATTTAATAAAATTATATCAAAATAGATCTTGAATTAAAGAGCACAAAATTTTAGAAAATATGTGAAATTAGATTATAAAAAAATTAAATACATCAAAAAATATTTTAATTTAAAAGTAAAAGTTTTTTGAATGGTTTGTTACTAAGGTTGTTACAAAATTTTGTTATAAAAACATTTGGATGAACAAGATCAATTTAACAAAATATGATCTAAAGATTTAAATTTAACTTTCATATCTTAATTTTTGGTTTGGAATTAGTTTGGAAAGTTTAAGTCCGGGATTAAAATCGGAGTTAAAATCAGAGTTAGCCTCTTTATATAAGATAAATTAGGCTCTCTATCATATTTTTTCTTATACTAAGAATAATCAAAAGATGTTTTAAAAGAAGAAAACTAGAGTTTGAATAGTGGAAGAATGGTCAAAGTTGGACATATATCATTCGTTAGTTTAGCCAAGAAGAATCTTTGA
Organism: Glebionis coronaria; assembly: GCA_025667525.1. Classification (NCBI taxonomy): domain Eukaryota; kingdom Viridiplantae; phylum Streptophyta; class Magnoliopsida; order Asterales; family Asteraceae; genus Glebionis; species Glebionis coronaria. Next base: position 609,497,406 of record CM046880.1, read on the forward strand.
AAATATCCTACCTAGTTAATTACTACGTACGTACTATTTTGAAACAAGTTTATGGTTTTCATAAAAGATACTAATAGAAGAATCTCATAACAGATAGTGGATAAATAACAATGGAGCAGTAAGTTTGGCGTCATAGCTAAAAAGTGATGTCACGTCAGTAAAAACGATGCAAGACGCAATAGGAGGAGCCGAGGAGACTAGCTTAGGTAGCTTAATAAGTCTGTTCATTCTTGTCCCTCCAATATTTCTTTCTACTTGATTGATTCCACTACAAAGTGATCGATCGAGTGAGTCCATCCATCCCTTTTTATTCTCCATCCACCTCGTTCGATCTCGCTTTCTACATTAATATATATATACGCGCTGAACTAACACAAGCTTCTTCGTCTCACACTATCCATACTTGTTTTTCAAATGTGTTCAGAGGGACCTACGCATATGAAGATGTTCAACACCATCAACCTAGTCTTGCTGTTTCTCGCTCTCCTGCCTTCTGTCGTCACACCGTTAGACTGCAACGTGACTAAACCAGAAGAGCAGGAGTCGTCGTCCCTTAAGTACAAAATAGTTGCTATTCTTACCATCCTTTTCGCTGGAGGACTTGGTGTAAGCATCCCTCAGCTTGGCAAGAAAGTGGAATCTCTTAATCCGGATAACGACATCTTTTTCATGATCAAGGCGTTTGCTGCAGGCGTGATCCTGGCTACCGGCTTTATCCACATATTACCAGATGCTTTTCAACATCTGTCTTCACCCTGTCTTCCTCATAACCCGTGGGGTAAGTTCCCTTTTGCTGGTTTCGTAGCCATGGTCTGTGCCATTGGTGCGCTTATGGTGGACACGTTTGCAACCAGCTTTTATACGAAGATCCACTTTAACAAGCAAAAGACGATAAGACAGGTGGTTGACGTGGAGAGTAGTACGATATCGATCCCTGTTGTTGATGATCATGGTGGTCATGTTCATGTCCATGCACACGCCACTGATGGTCATGCTCATGGCTCTGTCATATCGTCTCATGATATTCAGCTTATGAGGCACCGTATCATATCACAAGTATGTTCAGTATCATACACGCTTTTAATTTTCATTTTCTTGTAATAGCCTAACACGTACAGGTATTTGATCAATTAGGTACTGGAGGTGGGAATCATCGTTCACTCGGTGATAATTGGACTATCGTTGGGGGCTTCACAAAGTATCTCCACAATAAAGTCACTACTCGTAGCCTTGTCGTTTCATCAGTTCTTTGAAGGCATGGGACTTGGTGGTTGCATCGCTCAGGTATATACTTTATTGGCTTCTCACTTACATCCGTTTAAAATGTGTTCCAAATTCTGAAATTGACAAGTGTTCATATGCAGGCAAAATATAAAAATATGTCAACAGCAATCATGGCAGTATTTTTCTCGCTCACGACGCCAATAGGAATTGCAGTAGGTATTGGAATATCAAGCATTTACGTAGAAGACAGCAATACATCCTTAATAGTGGAAGGAACTTTGAATTCTGGTGCGGCTGGGATACTGGTTTACATGGCACTGGTTGACCTACTCGCTGCAGATTTTATGAACCCGAGGATGCAAAACAATCTAAGGCTTCAGTTAGGCGCAAATGTTTCACTTCTTCTAGGGGCCGGATGTATGTCATTCTTAGCCATTTGGGCTTAATTAGTAGTAGTAAACTGACTTTATTCCCATTCATCTTAGTTTTCATTATTTCTTATTATATTTATAATTGTTCAAAGCAAATATAGGTAGAAATGTCAACCAACTATTTAGTTTCCACTTTCAAATAGCATATAACATCAGAAGTGGAGGACATCGAATCAACTTATTAAAACATAACAAGGCATTTACCCTTTTGAGCTAATGGGGAAGAGCGAAAGAACATTTTATGAGAAAGTTCAATTTGTGACTCGATCCCGTTTATTAACGCACTCAACTGACTACATTTGTATATAGGGTCATGTCCTTATATATGCAGATTATTTAAATCTAAGATCATTAATTGACTAGCAGGTGGATGCAATTTGGGGTTCCATACGAGGGCATAGAGCCACAAATTAAACAACGTAACTAGAGAATAATGCTCAATTTTTTCAATACTTTGTAGCCTACGCAAATCTAATACTAACGTTAGTTCCATAAAAATTTGATTCTACTTTCTAGCGACAGTGTAAAGACTAAGTTCCCCTAAACTTTGCAAAAGCAAATGAAAAGAGAATTTCAAATGTAGTAAACAGAACTTTAAGACAGGAACCAACAACAGCTGCAACTTAGTTTACTAACGATATATTCTTCACTTATTTGGTTCTTCAAAGGTTATGTTCTGTAAACACTATGATTCATGGCTACAGTAAATATATGGCATAACTAATATATATATGCTATCTTTTCATTACTTAGTGCGGGTATATTCACTCCTGTAAATGCGCAGAATAAAGGAGTCCACACTTGGATCTTAATTTTGGTCCAATGATTTTAACATGGAAGAGTTAACTAAATTTTCGTACTTAAAAGTATGGACAGATTGGGACAAATTGTCTATGTCAAACTTAAAGATAGATAAGTTTTTGTAAAGTTTGACGCAAGGCATAAAGATCCGGCTTTCAGAATTCTGGTTCTACATTCAACTGTTACGGGTTGATCCGGTTGTACATTTTGAACTTGCAGCAGAGTTGATATCAACTTCTGATTATCTTGACAGCACAAGTCTATTAAAATAGATCCTTACTACAGTACTACTAATAAAAGCAAAACCTGGATCACAAAAATAAGCCCTCAATGTAGCCGAGTACTCCCAACCGCAGGCAGAAAGCAGCAAATCATGAACAATGGTCGAAAGAAGTTACCAACTGGCTACCCAACATATAGTTGATCCATGCAGAATTTAGCAAAAAGGCAAAGTGCTAAAGTCTATAAAGAAGTAAAGAACCTTGAATGGTGCTGGCACAATCAGCATTCGCACAGTGCAAAATATATTGCTGACAAACAACAACTAGTTAATGGCTAATACTTGCTCGATCAACATAGCAAAAGGTACAACCTCAACTCTGCCATTTCTTAAAGCTTTAAAGTGGTTCCTATGCCGATTTTATGATACTCTTATGTAGAACTCAAACCATGTGAGTTTGGATCAACCACACCTCCTAGCTTAATCTAACTCTGGCTTGCATATTACGTATTAAGATTAGGATTCTCGCTAGCAGGGGTACGAATGACCTACTTTTGATAGAACTTACTTGAACATTTCAAAAATAAAGTTTTGGTTAATATAGTATACGATAGTGGATTCGGTATTTGTAGTTGTGGAGCATCTAAAATGAAATGATGATCCGCTCGTTCTAAGAAGTCGTCTCTCTGCAAAGCAGCAAATGCCCTTCGATAGAGACAAGTAGTTGTTATGGTGTGTGTCTTTGGTTAACTGTATGGCAAAGTTACCTAACTCTAGGAGCACGACCTAATGGAGCTAGCTAGGTAGTCGACATATATTTCAGTAGAAAAAGAATCAAGCTAGTGCTGTAAAACTGAGGAAAAAAATCCATAAATTTAGGAGGATGCAAGACAGAAGTGACAACAAGAGTAGAATAACTAGAGGCTCAATGACCATGCATTCTGAATGGTTTACAAGAATCCATAAAGGGATTCTACAGATTTGGCAAGATAACAAACTGTTGGATCGGATGGCACGCAAAAAACTTCATCATCTCACTAGCTAGCTACAAGGGATATTAAACCCCTGCTAAGTACCATTATTGAGCTACAGTTTCGGTCGTTCAGTTTTTGGTTGATTTTGCGCAGCCTTACGTCTCACACAGCAATAAAAACTGATATTGTAATGGAAATATTAAAAAAAAAACAGTAATATTCATTCCATAATTACATGAATTTCTAAGAGAGTCCAATGTTGGATAATAACCGCCACAAAAACGCAATAAGCCTCAAGAGTTACGAACTATTGTTGGTTGAGAGTGTTGAGAGCCTATATTGTTTAATCTTAGCTACAATCATCTATGTTGTTACCTATCGGTAAGAAGCCTAATGCAGGTGCAATAAGAGCTCGATTGCATTGCAGCCTCTCCAGTTCTAACTAATGTAAGCATTGTTGGCCGCGGTTCTATTTCTACTTTATTCTATGTTATTCTACACTTTGTCTAGCAACATGCTAGACTTTCCGGTTTAGTATTAAATCTTTCACCTTTAACACTTTAAATCTTTTACAAAAAACTCACGACTATTTCTCAACATCGCCTAACCACTACTGATGCCTTTACTCTTCTAATCCTGAGTTAAAGTACTTGAATATAATTTCTTGTTCACAAATAAGCATTTACACGTTCAAATGTTGCATAATCAATGACTGATAAACTCATGTTTGTATTTACAGATTTTTCAAAATAGACCCCAAGCAAAACGAGAGGCGAATATAACAAAGAAAGAATGCTAACAAGATTTCAACATGTAATAAACATCTAAAAGGCACAGTGCATCTACAATCTGATAACATTCCATAAATGACATTGCTTAACAGCATCAAAGCAACGATAAACAACTAAAATAGATGAAAGTGATTTTTCCACACCTTGGCTACAAAATAAGCCCATCCTCCTTAGGTAACATGTATTTTGTAAATCCACGCGTTAAAATGTGGCCTTCATCATTTTGATCAACTATCCTCACAATAAATAAGTAAATCCGAGTGATCAAGCAAAAGTAGCGATTCCTTGTAAGATCGCATGAAGAACGAGCGCATTGGTTCTTGAGAAATCCCAAGATTCTTGATTTGTTGTGAGCAGGGGTCGTAAACACCAAGTGTGGAAGTCAATCCGTCATACTCTTCGATTATAGATTCACCATTCTTCTTAAACCCCACTAGTCTTTTACTTACTTGGCCGTCCATTGTGAATAGCTTGGTAAAAGACGAGTTATGTTCCATCACCCATACACCCCACTGAATATCCCCTGACACACTTATGTATCCAGACACAACAAGGGATTCCCTTAGCTTAGAAACTGAGAATTTATTCCTTGATAAGCTATTTGGTAGGAGTACCACATTGAACTCCTTGGTAATAATATCAAACGACACAACCATACTTCTTTTGGTTTCATTGTTCCGAGCACTCCAATAGATAAACCTACCTATAACTACCTGAGATGATTCGGTGAATTCAACTGATTGACGACACAAAAAACCACTTGGAATCACATTCCAAACCCCCGAACTCAATGTAAAAACTTCAACACCCCAAGGTACGGATTTGGAGGAAAACCGCATAATCCTAATCACAGTAGGGTCATTAGTACCGGGACATACTCCGAAACCATATACCCTGTGAAGCCAAAATTTGAAACTGGCACTATATTTGGGGACGGGGGCAACAATACCAAATGATTTTCGGATAGAGGGGTTCCAAATAACAAACAACTCTTTTTCATTAACTTTATTACTATAACCATTCCAACAAATTAAACCATGAGACGCACCAACAACGTATGACTGAGTATATTGTTTAAGCAAAGGAGACATAACAAATGGAACAAGCTCCTGGTTTTGTACCTTTAAAATTTCGATATCATCTTCTACGACAAAAATGTAGTCTGCATCATTGCTCGGAAAACAACCAGTATTGTAGCTTAGAATATGACAATGCGGGTGCGTGTGGCGGGCGCCGTAACCTTTGATAAACTCAGAGTTATCGATAAACGACTTCCAGGGCTTCGAAACAGACCTAAATCGAACGAGTGACTTAACATCAGAAACCATATTGATGATTTCCATTTGGATATCAAATGGAATGTTATCTGACATTTTCAACTAGGGTTTATGATAACTTGTGAAATAGGTTGAATTAGGGAAATCTGAAAAGTGGGTTTTGAAGAGGAGGTGATTTTGGATCTGGGTTTTCAAGGCCGTCGTGTGCCGTCGTGATACGCCGGAGATCAACACATTTCTTTCTAGGGTTTATGTCACTGTTTGTTTCAGAAATGAAAGATGAAAAATTCAAACTATGACTAGTGTTTTTGTTTTCTAATTTTCATTATAACCCCTAAACTACTTGTGGATTGACTTCATTTTCCTTCAAGTATTTTTTTTTATCTTTCGGTAGACGGTCATTTGGACAAACATTTTCTCGTTTCTCTTAGTTACATTCGGAAAAATCACATGTGCTTTATGATTCTAAGAGTCCGGTTATTAAAGAACCATGTATTTTGGTGGAATCTAAGGGCCTAATCTGAGCCGTTGATCATTCAAAACAAGATCAAATGATAAAAAACACGGAGGGACCAAAGTTGCCAATATGTTAAAAGTAACAGAGGGACTAAAAGTGATAACATAATGAAACTCTCAACCAACTACCTATTTCTTCTCTGATAAATTATTTCTCTCTCTCCATGTCTCAAATTTCACACAGCACCCATTAAACCTTAAAAAAAAATCCAAAAACTTACACATATTAATCATGAAAATCGCGAAATAACCACAAAGATGTAACAAGAAACTAGTAAATCATTCGATCCCGCAAAAAAACCGTTCAAAACGAACCAGTTCTTTAAGCAGATGATGGTATGCTTACACATATCTTGTAATGAGTCCGGTTATTAAAGAGTCTTGTATTTTGGTGGAAACCAAGGGCTTAATCTGGACCATCCATTTGGGAGGGACCAGATCAAATGATAAAAAACACGGAGGGACTAAAATTGCCAATTTATAAAAAGAAGCCTGAGGGACCAAAACGAAAAATATGTTATAAATCTCACCTACCCTTCATTTCAGTAAAACAAAACACACAGATCTCAAACCTTCTCTCTCTACATCAAACCCTCTCTCTACAACAAACTCTAACAAAAAAATCCATAAATCTACACAAATTAACCTTGCAAATCACGAAATAAACACACAAATGGAAGAAATAACCATTAAATCAACCGATCCCTGAAAAAAATCGATTAATAACGAACCGATTCATAAGGCTGATTGGTGATGATAAGGTGTTTGATGAAACGCCTAAAAGAAGAATTGAAGTTGAAAGTGCTTTGAAATCTGATGAAGGTAGGTGGTCACAATAGCAGCAGCAGATGGGTCACCCTCAGCAGTTCAGCCCAACCCCGACTTCCCTCCCAAATACCAACCCCGCCTTCCATCCCAATACATTGGTTTATTACTAGTGATAAAACAACAAAAATATCACTGATGATAAAATATCACCGGTGATATTACACAGTAACGTGATATTTCATTGGTTTATTACTAGTGATACTTCACTAGTGATAAAACAATAAAATATCACCGGTGATATTACACAGTAACGTGATATTTTATTGGTTTATCGTGATAAAGCAATAAAAATATCAACGGTGATATACTAACGTGATATTTCATTGGTTTATTACTAGTGATAAAACAATAAAAATATCACCGGTGATAAAATATCACTGATGATATTACACAGTAACGTGATATTTCATTGGTTTATTACTAGTGATACTTCACTAGTGATAAAACAATAAAAATATCACCGGTGATAAATTATCACTGATGATATTACACAGTAACGTGATATTTCATTGGTTTATTACTAGTGATACTTCACTAGTGATAAAACAATAAAAATATCACCGGTGATAAAATATCACTGATGATATTACACAGTAACGTGTAGCGACACTACATCTGGTGAACATCCGTCTACCTCACCAATTTTTCTCAACAACTCACGTGCTTCATAAACGTAACTGAAAGAAAAACACTCAAAACCCCTCATTCAATTAAACACCCTGTCTGTTACCTCCTCATTCTGATACAAAAGATCAATCAACAACACTTCATCATTAACATCTCCATTATCCATCTGGTGGACGGTTGTGGTGGTTTGATGATGTGGCAGAGGTATTTGGTAGATGAGGATTACGATGATGATGATTATAGATGATTATGAGAAGCAAACAAGAGATCTTGAACAAAACAAGTAGAAAATCAATCACTTTTAGGGGTTTGCTACGGAGGTGATTGTGGTGGTTAGGGTTTCAGGATGGATCTGACGGTGGTGGTCAGTTAAAGAAAATGCGCAGGTGGCCAGTGGTGTGGTGATGGCGACTGTGTGAAAACACATTTCACTGTGTGAAAAAAGGAAAGTAAAAGGAACGATTAAAAAAAATACTTTATTTAATTAGACATAAAAATAGGTTTTGACAAATTAAATCTTAGATTAATCCCCACCCTTAGATCAAAGCTAAATGAAGGATGGGGATTTGTCCCTTGGTTTCCACCAAAAAACAAGGCTCCAAAATAACTTTTCTCATCTTGTAATTTAAATATTTTTGTGAGATTGAATGTGTTGTTAGGAGGGTTGAAGATTGAAAGTAGAATTAGTTTTGTATATTCCTCAAATTAATCTAGCTATTATTTATTGTCGTGACTGTGTGTCATGGAAGGATGCAACTGTTGGAAGATCTTGGAAGGAATTATGTGAAGATTATATGGTGCTTGATATTTTATTGAGGGTGGTGAGGAATATTAGGATAACGAGTGTGGTGATTGTTTGCTTCTATTGATGATCTTGATAAACTGGTTGATCTTGCTGGTTGTTTAAGAAGGATAAAGAACAAGTGTGGTGATTAAATGTTATATTTATCAACAGTGATATTACAAAAATTATATTTATCATTGGTGATATTGCAATAAAAATTATATTTATCACCATTGATATTACAATAAATATTATAATAAAATTTATATTTATCACCTGTGAAAAGTTGCAATGAAATTATATTTATCAACGGGTAATATTACAATACATGTTACAATAAATTTTATATTCAGCACCGGTGATAAAGGTTACAATAAAGGTTATATTTATCATCGGTGATAAAGGCTTAAAATATGTCGAAGTATTGGTTTATAACTAGTGATACTTCATTAGTGATAATGCAATGAGATATCTCTAGTGATAAAACAAAGAAATATCGCTATTGATAGTATCGCGTCTATAAATATCACTAGTGATATTTAATTTTTTGTCACTAGCGATATTATTATTATTTTATCACTAATATTATTTCATTGCTTTTCAATGATGAAATATCACTAGTGATATTTATAGACGTGGATACTATGTAATATCAATAGCTATATTTCTTTGTTTTATCACTAGAGATATCTCATTGCATTAGTGACCACTGATAGAATATCACTAGTGATAAACCAGTACTAGTGATATTTCAGCGTTTAATGGTGAAATATCACTTGTGATAATTTATAGACGTGAGTACTATGTAATATCAATAGCTATATTTCTTTGTTTTATCATTAGAGATATCTCATTGCATTAGTGATCACTGATAGAATATCACTAGTGATAAACCATTACTAGTGATATTTCAGTGTTCTTCAAACACGAGCTTTTAAACTACTTAAACAAATCCCCCTCAATAACAACCATCTTCTCCAACATATCAGCATCACCTTTTCCTGGCACACCACTCATCACTCTTCACCACAAAGTCAACCATCCATATCACCAAGCTTTTAACAATCACCACACCATAACAGCAACCAACAACAATCACACTATAACCATCATCAACACCGTTTTCGCCTTAAACGCCTCACTCTTCAACAACCTCTCAAACCTCACCACCAAACTTTTCAAGTAAGATTCATTTTTCACCGGTGCGTGATGCACAATTGGATATTAAACTAGAATAGTAATTGACGAAATAAATAAAAATCGACAGTGACATCATACATCAGAAAGATCTATGGTGGTGATGACATAGACGGCGGAGATAGGGTGATCATACATCAGAAAGATCTATGGTGGTGATGACATGGACGGCGGAGATAGGGTGATCATACATCAGAAAGATCTACGGTGGTGATGACATGATATTTGGATCGAGAGATGAAACAAAATGCTATAACTGATTTCTGGGGAAAAAGAAAGACTAAAAGGAGAACTAAAATGAAAAAAGAAAAGAAAATAGGTTTAAAAGATTTAAATCTTAGATTAATTGGGACCGTCAGATTAGAGGCAGATAGAAGGCAGGGATTTGTCCCTTGGATTCCACTAAAAAACAAGGATGTAAAATAACTTTTTCCATGATTCTAAAGGATAATAAATTATAACAAAATAATACGATATTAATTTATGTTTTAAGTTAGTTTTGACTTTATTTTCACTAACGCTGTGTTTTTTTTCTCCAAAAATGTTTGATTTACGTCTGACGTCTGACAAACATAGAGCTTGTTTGTTTTTCCGTTCAAATTCAGACACGGTAAGTGCTTTGTTATCTGACTGGGTTAGACTTGATGTGCAAATCTGACTACTTCTTACCCTTTCAAAACTTCAACTCGTAGATTGGGACACCAAATATAATTTGAATGATCATTGACCTAATGTGACATTGGTTGTTTTAAGAAGAACTGGAATTCGTGTTCATTGGAGAAGATGATATGTTCCGGGGGAGAGAAAAAAAAGAAGAAGTTAAATATATAAGTACAAATATCATGTGAGAATTAAGTACAAATATCATGTGAGAATTAACTGCCAAAATGGGCTACTAAGAGGGTGTTTGTTTTAGCTTATATAGTAGGCTTATAAGCTTATTAGCTTATATAAGCTTATAAGCCGAAACTAAGTGTTTGGTCAAGCTTATATAAGTGGCCTTATAAGTTTATATGTGGGTGTTTTGGTAAACCATAAAAGTAAGGCTTTTATAACAAATGATTGGTCGACCCGAACCCGAATAATCATATTCGGGTCGGGTCACTCGGGTCCAAAAGAGTATTCGGTTCAATTCGGGTTGACCCGAGTTCTAATTAGGCTCGGGTTCGGGTTATATATTTTTACCCTTAACCCGACCCGACTTGACCCGAACCCGACCAACCCGACTAAAATTACACTTTTTACATTTTATTAGTACTTAATTGAGCCACTTTTTACACATTGTCCTTAAACTCGGGTTGACCCGAACCCGAGTTGACCCGACCCAAGTTGACCCGACCTGAATTAACCTGAACCCGAGTGACCCAAGTTCTAATTAGGCTCGGATTCGGGTATAATTTTTTTGCTCTCAACCCGACTTGACCCGACCCGAGTTGACTCAAACCCGACCGGGTCAACCCGAATCACACCCCTAGTCAATCGCACCAACCCTTCTACTCAACCACCACCAGTATTTCGTTGAAGTATGGAAACACCATTGCGACTCCTGTTGTTAATACAACATATGATGTTCAACATAGCCGGAACAGATTCAACTCAAAATCGGGCAAGAATGGCAGTTGTAAGCCATAGCATCGCTTCAGAAATCTGCTGTCCCGGAACTTTTCAGCTAACCATCTTTCTGCATATGCGTATACCGGCTGACTGTATAGCTATTGGTACCAATAAAACAAAAAAACTTTAGTTTTTGTCTGTGCTTGTTCAGAAATTTTGTGATTTCTTTCTCTGTTTGAGAAAAGATGGTAGTTGGATCAGAGTTCACATCATATCAAGACGGACATTTAAAATCGTTGTACTGAACATCCAAATATAAATCTATACTAATTTCAGTTGCAAGAATTGTTGATTTAATGCGAGTAGTTTGACTTTTGAGGTCAAATTCGAGAAAACTCAAAATTCAGATACTAGTGAACTCTTTTGTGTATGAGAAAACCTTGGTTGTTGAACCAGACTTCAGATCCAATAATATGAAAACTGTAATCATCATATTGACAATCTAACTAGAATCCGTATGGACGTTAATCTGAAAGGTTGTGAGTTGACTTAAAAAGTCAAAAAGCCGAGTTGAGTATTGATGTCAAGTATTTACCTGGTATCCTCCTATTAGATGTAAAATGATGCAAGCGTTAGCAAAGTCTATGAGCCAGTAAGGCTCATAAAATCCGAATCCAGTCAATAGGTTTCCTGGTGTATCTTCACCAAAAGCTGCATACCCAAAGCATCCACACCCGAGGTAGAAAAGCGTTGTCACTATGATGGCAATAACTGAAGCCTTCTTCATAACCTTATTTTCTGATGGTGGCAACTTTACGGTATCCTTAAACCAGCAAAAATTAAGGTTAAAAAACAAGTAACAAAGTACTAACTAATCCTATGATTTGTGCACGTAAAATAGGATATTAACCTGTATTTCAAGAAAACCCAAGGAATACGGATAAGCAAATGCAATGTCACCTAGTGCTTGGAATGTTAACAGTAACTTCAGATGTGGACTAACTCCCGAGACTCCATAGACAAAGGCATTGTTGATCATCCGTAAAAACATTGTTGATCATCTTTATCATGCTCTTAAGGACGAAGGCATTTACACTTACAAAGACGATAAGAAACTCCAGAAAGGGAAACGGATCAGCGACGATCTCTTCAAGTCCGTTCATGACTCGAGATTTTACATCATTGTTTTTTCCAAAAACTACGCATCTTCCTCATGGTGTTTGGAAGAGCTTGTCAAGACTATGGAGTGTCACAAGATGACTGGCCACACTGCTTACCCCTTCTATGATGTGGAACCCACCCAAGTCCGCAAACAAAGTGGGGCTGTTGGTGAAGCTGTTGCCATGTCTCGCCATTAGCAAAGTACAACCTTTGAAGAAGAAACGTTGGTGAAGCTGTAGCCATGAATCACAGTGTTTACAGAACATAACCTTTGAAGAACCAAATAAGTGAAGAATATATAATTAGTAAACTAAGTTGCAGTTGTTGTTGCTTGGTTCCTGTCTTAAAGTTCTGTTTATAACATTTGAAATTCTCTTTTCATTTGCTTTTGCAAAGTTTTGGGGAACTTAGTCTTTACACTGTCGCTAGAAAGTAGAATCAAATTTTAAGGTACTCTTATGTAGAACTCAATTCATGCGAGTCTGGATCAACCCACGCATCCTAGCTTAATCTAATTCTGGCTTGCATATTACGTATTAAGATTAGGATTCTTGCTAGCAGGGTGTACGAATGACCTACTTTTGATAGAATATACTTGAAGATTTCAAAAATAAAGTTTGGTTAATACATTATACGATAGTGGATTCCGGTATTTGTAGTTGTGGAGTATCTAAAATGAAATGATGATTCGCTCGTTCTAAGTAGTCGCCTCTCTGCAAAGCAGCAAATGCCCTTCAATAGAGACAAGTAGTTGTTATGGTGTGTGTGTGTGTGTATGTCTTTGGTTAACTCTATGGCAAAGTTACCTAACTCTAGGAGCACGACCCGCACACGGCCTAATGGAGCTAGCTAGGTAGTCGACATATATTTCAGTGGAAAAAGAAACAAGCTAGTGTTGTAAAAATGAGAGGAAAAAAATCCATAAATTTAGGAGGATGCAAGACAGAAGTGACAAGAGTAGAATAACTAGAGGCTCAATGACCATGCATTCTGAATGGTTTGCAAGACGCCATAAAGGGATTCTACATATTTGGTAAGATAACAAGCTGTTGGATCGGATGGCATGCAAAAAACTTCATCATCTCACTAGCTAGCCACAAGGGATATTAAAGTACAGGTTCGGTTGATTTTGCGCAGCCCTACCTCTGGCACAGCAATAAAAACTGATATTGTAATGGAAATATTCAAAAAAACAGTAATATTTATTCCATAAGTACATGAATTTCTAAGAGAATCCAATGTTGGATAATAACCACCACAAAAACGCAATAAGCCTTAAGAGTTGTGAACTATTGTTGGTTCGGTTGAGAGTGTTGAGAGCCTATATTGTTTAATTTTAGCTACAATCATCAATGTTGTTACCTATCGGTAAGAAGCCTAATGCAGGTGCAATAAGAGCTCGATTGCATTGCAGCCTCTCTAGTTCTAACTAATGTAAGCATTGTTGGCCGCGGTTCTATTTCTACTTTATTCTATGTTATTCTACACTTTGTCTAGCAACATGCTAGACTTTCCGGTTTAGTATTAAATCTTTCACCTTTAACACTTTAAGGGTGTGTTTAGTTGTGGAAAAATTTTCATATTTTTCTGTTTCCAAATTTCTAGAAAAGAGGGGAGTTTTCTTTTTCTAGAAAAGAGTTAGAAAATTTAGAAAAGGATTCTATATAAATTTGGAAAATGAAAATTTTGGAATTTTAGAAAATTTTCGGAAAATGAAGCTACTAAACAGCTTTTCTGTTTTTTAGTTTTCAAATGAAAAATTTTCTGGAAAAAATTTTCACCAACTAAACAGGGCCTAAATCTTTTACAAAAAACTCACGACTATTTCTCAACATCGCCTAACCACTACAGATGCCTTTACTCTTCTAACCCTGAGTTAAAGTACTTAAATACCATTTCTTGTTCACAAATAAGCATTTACACGTTCAAATGTTGCATAATCAATGACTGATAAACTCATGTTTGTATTTACAGATTTTTCAAAATAGACCCCAAGCAAAACGAGAGGCGAATATAACAAAGAAAGAATGCTAACAAGATTTCGACATGAAATAAACATCTAAACGGCTTGTCCATCACTAATTACGCAAGCAATAACACAACTAAATGATGTTCCATATGTAGCACAGTGCATCTACAATATGATAACATTCCATAAATGACATTGCTTAACAGCATCAAAGCAACGATAAACAACTAAAATAGATGAAAGTAATTTTTTCACCTTGGCTACAAAAAAGGTTCATCCATCCTTAGGTAACATGTATTTGTAAATCCATGCGTTAAAATGTGGCCTTCATCATTTTGATCAACTATCCTCACAATAAATAAGTAAATCCGAGTGATCAAGCAAAAGTAGCGATTCCTCGTAAGATCTCATGAAGAACGAGCGCATTGGTTCTTGAGAAATCCCAAGATTCTTGATTTGTTGTGAGCAGGGGTCGTAAACACCAAGTGTGGAAGTCAATCCGTTATACTCTTGGATTATAGATTCACCATTCTTCTTAAACCCCACTAGTTTTTTACTTACTTGGCCGTCCATTGTGAATAGCTTGGTAAAAGACGAGTTATGTTCCATCACCCATACACCCCACTGAATATCCCCCGACACACTTATGTATCCAGACACAACAAGGGATTCCCTTAGCTTAGAAACTGAGAATTTATTCCTTGATAAGCTATTTGGTAGGAGTACCACATTGAACTCCTTGGTAATAATATCAAACGACACAACCATACTTCTTTTGGTTTCATTGTTCCGAGCACTCCAATAGATAAACCTACCTATAACAACCTGAGCTGATTCGGTGAATTCAACTGATTGACGACACAAAAAACCACTTGGAATCACATTCCAAACCCCCGAACTCAATGTAAAAACTTCAACACCCCAAGGTACGGATTTGGAGGAATACCGCATAATCCTAATCACAGTAGGGTCATTAGTACCGGGACATACTCCGAAACCATATACCCTGTGATGCCAAAATTTGAAACTGGCACTATATTTGGGGACGGGGGCAACAATACCAAATGATTTTCGGATAGAGGGGTTCCAAATAACAAACAACTCTTTTTCATTAACTTTATTACTATAACCATTCCAACAGATTAAACCATGAGACGCACCAACAACGTACGACTGAGTATACTGTTTAAGCAAAGGAGACATAACAAATGGAACAAGCTTCTGGTTTTGTACCTTTAAAGTTTCTATATCATCTTCTACGACAAAAATGTAGTCTGCATCATTGCTCGGAAAACAACCAGTATTGTAGCTTAGGATATGACAATGCGGGTGCGTGTGGCGGGCGCCGTAACCTTTGATAAACTCAGAGTTATCGATAAACGACTTCCAGGGCTTCGAAACAGACCTAAATCGAACGAGTGACTTAACATCAGAAACCATATTGATGATTTCCATTTGGATATCAAATGGAATGTTATCTGACATTTTCAACTAGGGTTTATGATAACTTGTGAAATAGGTTGAATTAAGGAAATCTGAAAAGTGGGTTTTGAAGAGGAGGTGATTTTGGATCTGGGTTTTCAAGGCCGTCGTGTGCCGCCGGAGATTAACAGATTTCTTTCTAGGGTTTATGTCACTGTTGTTTCTTTGTTTCAGAGTGTTGATGAAATGAAAAGATGAAAAGAAATTTCAAACTTTGACTAGTGTTTTTTTGTCTAATTTACATTATAACCCCCTAAACTACTTGTGGATTGACTTCATTTTCCTTTTTTTTTTTTTTGGTAAAAGGTTACCCCGGTAAATGGTATTAATCACAATAAAAAAATTCAAGTACAATGGAAGATGATTGAGTATCATCTTAACCCCAAGCAAACACTTGGACACCTCGACACAACAAACTGTGACATGCCACGAGAATGAAGTTTCACATCTCTTAGACGCCATACCAAACAAAATAACTTGTCGCAGCAAGCAGCACTCTTCCTATGATACTTCTGGCCGATCTCTTAGACGCTATAGGCAGAAGATGAGTGACAATATGATCAAGCTTAGGCTGAATAAGCTCCATACCTCCCAAATGTCTAATATATAACCAAACCTTGACAGCAAAATCACACTCAAATAAAAGATGTGGATGGGAATCAGGCTGATTCCCACATAACAAGCAGCGAAGAAGCGTAATGTCAACACCATCCCCTACATCCCACGACTTTGTCTTCCTTCAAGTTTATTTTTTTATACTTTTAACACATATATTTTATACATGACTAGTTTCACGATCTGTCCAATGAGCGGGAGAGTTTCATGTGATTTGTATTTTATTGATCATTATTTGTGAACTTTAGATAGTCAAATACTAGGTATAGTACCTGCGCACGCATAAATTTTTTGTTAAATTTTTTAATAATGAATTGTATACTCAATCATCGTTCCTCATTTAGAAATTTGTATGTAAAATACAGTATCACATATTTTTGCATTCAACATACTGTACACCATGTCTTTGCACCAGGGAATGATTCATTTGTGTTTATAAATCACCCCGATGACCCTGCACCCTCTAGACGGTATTCAGGCTAACAACAACCTGAATACACTTATGTCTCAACCTTGATCAGCTGTACTTCACACAGCCTCTTGGTTCCCTCCTTAAAAGAGTCCCAAAGGATTTATCCTTTCAGGGGGAGCTGAATCATCACCCTCAGCTTTCCTAGGGGCAGCGTAACAGGCGACCTTTAACCACATATGTTTCACTCTTAAAAGAGTCCCAAAGGTCTCTTAACCTTTTGGGGGGGCTGAATGATCACCCTCAGCTTTCCTAGGGGCAGCGAATGGCGATCTATAAACAACATATGTTTCACAATCAAAAGAGTCCCAAAGGTTTTAACCTTTTGGGGGGGCTGAATAATCACACTCAGCTTTCCTAGGGGCAGCGAATGGCGATCATTAACCATATTTTTTTCACACTTAAAAGAATCCCAAGGATTTATCCTTTGGAGTGGCTGAGTAATCACCCTCAGCCTCTCTGGGACAGCAAAATGGCGACCATTCCCCTTATCTTTTCCCTGTTACTAATTAAAAATTTACAGGCTGAAATTGTACAGCCAGTCATCGAATCTCAGGTACAACAAGAAAAGGAGGCTGATACAATGACTCAAGATTAAACTCATACTACTGAGCCTCTGATTAATACTGATGAAGAAATGCTATCTTAGAGGATGATGTATCTGATCTAGAGTCCATGCCTGAAGATGAAATCCCTGAAGGGATGTTTGATGAAGAGGATGAAGAAGATGAGGAAGACCAGCTGTCTGTCTCTCCTCCCAAAGAAATAGTTGTGTCCATACCAGCTGGCGATAAGACTTCTCCTCCCAAGGATGTTGTTGTTACTCCAAACTCTGCTACATCAACAACAACAGCTTTCCAACGCCCAGCCTATGATCCAACATCGGAGTTTCTCTTGTTTGATCATCCTTCCCAGACTAAGTTTGATATTATTACAGTGTTTTATGCGGAGTAGGACTGAGCATCGGTTTGGGATCAGACCAGATCGGTAAAGATCGGATCGAACCAAGGACTGAAATGGTCTGAAACTCTGGATGGAAACTGAACCGAAATGACGTGGTCCGGTCCGAGTTGGTCCGGTCCGGTTCGGTCTTCGATCCGATCCAGTCTTATTAGACATAATGGACGAGATTTTGGTAAGACTGAACCGGACCAGACCGAACTGATCAGACCGAAAACTGAATTCTTTCAAAACCTTGGACCGAGGATCGGACCGAAATTGTTCAGTTCGGTCTGATCCAGATCGGTCTTAAGTCTGTCGTACTCACCCCTAATGCGGAGTACCAAAGTTGTCAAGATCTCGTGTAAACTTCGGTCCGGCAACATATTTTTGGCCCTTGTTACATGGTTCTAGCCACTAGGTTCATTTAAACCCAATATATCTTAACTGACTTTTATTATTAAAAACTATAACCGGGCACCACTTTCCTTGATGTGGGAACGTTTGGCAGTACGAAAATTGGAACGTGATTTTGAAACGTCGGAAACATCACACACTTAAAGCTAACTCACGTGACTTTATTATAACCACAAACAAAATAAGGGTGCGTTTGGTTTATTATAAAGAATCACTATTGATAACGGTATCCTTATTAGGTGGAACGGAAACAAATGTGTTAGTGTCAGTGTCAATATTGATGTTTGGTTTCTTCATATAGTACTCGAATTTGATTTTAAAAAGTTGCTCACTGACCAAAAATTTTAAATGCAATAGATAAAAAATAATTATCAAAGCCTTTTCTTATTTTGTGTGGTGAGAACTCAATCAAACAAAATGACCCACAAAAGTTAAAACAAAATTATGAATCCTACCTGCCTACCTTGATATCGTTCTAAGGGTTTTGATATAATATCTGATTTCTAATTCAATAAACATTTATCTATTATATTATAATTTTAGGCCCTCTAATTGAATGCAGAGGGCACTAAATGCGTGTGGAAGAGGTTTGATTTGCCAGGGAAGAAAACAACCATTGTCAAGTTATTGAAGGGTTGTTGCAGTTGTATCTCCACTTAGTGAGATCGTCCATTAATTAGCTCTAGGTATTTTAACAGCCTCCTGATCTGGTATCTCAATCATTATGTAGTTACAATATCTGCCTCACTATAAAGAGGTTGTGCAATGGTACAATATCTTTAGTATTGTAACTGCACAGCAAAGTAAATACCGAATGTCAAGTAATTTTGTACACAAAGATTTGGCTATGATGTCTGAGCCTAATTCTATACAACCTGTGGTGAACAGCAAGGCTGCTGGGAGCTCAAGCAAAGGTGTGAGTGCCTCCAAAAATGGTGGGGTTGCAAAGCCTGTCTCTAAACGTCCAACCAGCAAGAGGACTAAAACTGTTTCTGACAATACCCTAGCAATCACAAAAAAAGATGTTGGTAAGGAGGTTGCCACTAATGAAACACATGTGGATGAGCATTTGTATTTAGATCAATTGAAGATGAATACTACTGCCTCTATTATTGTTATAGTTGGTAGAGTTTGAGATGTTAATGCTATAAAAAGGACTTATTTGAGAACTGATTTTGTAGTCTCTAATGCAAAGGTATATTTGCATAATAGATTAGATACTGTTTTAAACCATATGGTTTCCTATGATTATTCTAACTTTACAGTGTTTCATGGTAATACTGTTCATTGCACTGCAAAAGGGAGTGTGGCTCACAATTTTATGCGTGTAAGAGAGGGTGATATATACTTAATCAAGAATTTTTATTGTACACCAGAATAAGGCAGAGTATCGAGTGAAAAAAGATGATACCTTCATGTTGGAGTTTGATGGAGCGACAACAATCAGAAAGGTTACTGTCAGTCATGATGGCTTCATTAGGTATCCTTTCAGCTTTATTCCGTGGGACCAAATTGTGGCTACAGATGGCAAATATTTAATTTGTAAGATATGTGTAATTATTTAATAAATTAAAATAATTTAAATTAGTGCATAATAAATAACTGTTAACATTCATATAAAAATCTGCAGATGCTGCTGGGTATGTGACACATGTTGGTAGGACAAATGAGATAAAGAAAACAGGGTCCAATAACTTAGATTTCTCTCTTGCAAATGATAGGTATATACTGTTATTTACAATTGTTTTGTTTTCGGTTCTATATCATAAGTTGTTCCTTTTATTGAGTCAGTGGGCAGTCAATGTGGGTCACCCGATGGGGAGCCCTTGGCGATGTTCTCATAGAGAAAAAAACTAAACAAGTTGGTTTATGTCCCATTGTTTTGTCATGCGTGTGTCCCAAGATTTATAACAGTAAGTGCAAATAATTTTTATGTGTATTCAAATAATGTATGTAAACATGTTAAATGAAGTAGTGTTATTACCTTTCAAGTAAGCTATATTTGTCCAGCACAACCTCAACTAAAATTTATGATGATTTGGAAATACCAATTATCCAGGACCTGAAAAAGACAAACAGGTTAAAAAAGTATATGTGTATTTCTATTGTGTTTGAAAAGTTAGCTATATTCTTACATATACCTTGCTGAATGTCAGGTGTGGTGTTCAATCATGAAAAAGAATTGGTTCAACTGATCCATCTGATGCAAGGGAAGGGACGATGGAAAATCTCCTTATTTGGGCCCGGAACAGAACAAATGATGTATGTTCTTTTCGTTTTGATTACTCCTTCTTCAAATATCAGCTTGCTGCAATTTAATCTACATTATTGTGTGTGTAGTCTGCGACCTTCCATTGTAGGTTAAACATCGACAACATAAGGACAAGACGAGGCTGACATTATCCATCGTGTGGGTCTGCTACATGCAAGAAAGGTGCAACAAGGAAGGATGGCTACTTCTATTGTGAAGGCTGTAATAAGACTATTGAATACCCAGTATTAAGGTCTATTGGTTCTTCTTAATTTAAATGATTGAAATTAAAAAAAAAACGACTTATTTCCTCATTATTACCTTGCATATATAGGCTTGAATTGGGCGTGGCGGATGAAACTGGGTATGTTGTGGTTGTTGTACTTGATGAAGTAGCGACTGAAATAGTTGGGTATGCAGCTGATACCATTGCTGATGTTGAAAATGATGGGAATGTTGATTTGCCACCATCTCTAATGAATCTTATTGGAAATACTTATGTTTGAAATCAAGACCCACACTTATTATGAATATGGGTCTTTTGAAAGTTTTACATGTTGTAGGCTCATTTATAATGAGGCATTTATGGAAAGCGCTGGATCAGGCACGCAAGATGAAGATATTGATGAGAGTGTTGAAGTATTGTGGGTTTTAACACCGTGTGAAGCAG
The DNA here is from genome assembly GCA_025667525.1 of Glebionis coronaria. Classification (NCBI taxonomy): domain Eukaryota; kingdom Viridiplantae; phylum Streptophyta; class Magnoliopsida; order Asterales; family Asteraceae; genus Glebionis; species Glebionis coronaria. The sequence goes on from CM046880.1 coordinate 609,518,603, forward strand.
TGTGGCGGTTCTTTTCATATGATATTCATTACTGCTATCCAAGAGTGATGCAGTTGATTTTTCACTTACCAAAACAAAATGCGATCACACTGAGAAATTCAGACCAACTACCCGCTCTACTTAAAAGAAAAGGCATTGATGTCACAGTGTTTACTGATTAGTTTGAATTGAACAAGAGGGACACGGATGCTAACGCATATACTTATGCCAAAATACCTAAACACTATGTATGGAATGACAAACGAAAAAGTTGGCAGAAGAGGAAACTACAAAACTGCATAGGCAGGATTGTTTACTCAACTCCGGCTGCTGGAGAGCGATATTATCTTAGAATGCTTTTGAATGTTGTGATAGGCACCGAAGATTTCGAACAACTGATGACAATCAATAAACAATTATGTGCAACATTCAAAGAAGCATGCTTCTTATATGGTCTCCTTAGCGATGACAGGGAATGTTCACAAGCTATAAAAGAAGCAAGTCAATGGCAATTTAGACCACAAATCCGTGAAATTTTCATTACAATGCTTTTGTTTTGTAATGTCAGTGGGCCTCTACAACTATGGGAAGAAACGTGGGTATACTTATCAAAGGATATCCTATTCAAAAAACGCAAACTTTACAAATATCCATCATTACAATTGACTGACGAACAGATTCGGAATTATTGCCTTTTAGAAATTGATGATTTGCTAAACAAAAGTGGCAGATGTTTAGCAGAATTCCAAGATCTCCTGCGCCCTAATCCAAAGTTATTAACAAACTTGGATATCCGTTTGGTTAGAGAAGCATTAGATTTTGACATGAAAGTAAGTAGGCGTGAACATGAACAACTGCATTCCAAGTTGAACCCAGAGCAACATTTAATATATGAGCAGGTTATTGATTCGGTCTATAATCAAAAAGGACAACTCTACTTTGTTTATGGACCAGGCGGGACTAGAAAAACATTCTTATATAAGACTATCATTTCAAGGTTTAGATCAGAACGAATGATCATACTTGCAGTTGCATCATCAGGTATTATGCCTATGTGTATATATTAATAAATTTCATAATTTTTTTTATAAAAGTAATTAAAACCACCAAGTATAAAAATCAATTTATTGCAGGAATTGCTTCATTTCTCCTACCATCAGGGAGAACCGCTCATAGTAGGTTTGTGATCCCACTAGAACTAATGAAGAATAACACGTGTGGGATAAAATAAAACACACAATTAGCAGAGCTAATGCTTGAGGTTCAGCTCATTATTTGGGATGAATCGCCAATGACTCAAAAGTATGCTTTTGAAGCATTAGACACAACATTAAGAGATATATTGGGCTACAAACATCTTGAAAGAAAGAACATGATTTTTGTAGGCATGACTGTGTTACTGGGGGTGACTTTAGACAGGTCCTTCCTGTCATACCCAAGGCAAAAAGACAGGAAGTCGTTGATGCCTTCATAAATAGATCAGTGCTTTGGAAAAATTGCATCGTCTTCACCCTGACACGTAGCATGCGAGTGAATGAACAAAGAGAAAATGGGGAGATTGATAATGAGAAACAAAATTTCAATCGATGGGTATTAGTTGTAGGGGGTGGGAAATTGCCAACGAAAAGCAAAGAAGAAGAAGATGAGCCTACATGGATTGAAATTCCCAAAAAGTTTCTTATTAAATCTTGGATGATCCTATTGGTCGTATTATTGAAAAAACTTTTCCTGGTTTTATCATAAGGCAAAAAGATGATGATTATCTAAGAGAAGGGGCATTTTTTACTCCAAAGAACGATGATGCTGATGGAATCAATGAATACATGTTTAAAAAGTTAGGCGGGGCATTTGTAACTTATAAAAGTGCAAATGAAATATGTATGTATTCTACGGATACTCTGGATCAACAAAATCTATAACCTTTTGAGTTCTTGAATACCTTAAATTTCCCGGGCATCCCACCTCATGAATTAAGCTTGAAAACAGAACTACCAATTATGTTACTGCGTAAGGTTAATCCAGGCTTAGGACTCTGCAATGGTACTAGGCTTATCATCGCCGAACTTGGTCAGTTTTTTATTCATGCAAAGATCCTAACCGGCTCAAATATGGGAGAAATGTTGTTATTCACATAATCATACTCACGTCATCACAAGCAAAATGGCCGTTTGTACTAAAAAGGCGACAGTTTCCTGTGAAGCCATGTTACGCGATGACATTTAATAAAAGTCAGGGACAATCGCTAGATTATGTTGGTATATATCTACCCAGCCATGTGTTCAGCCATGGTCAGCTGTATGTGGCACTAGCCGGAGGGACTAAAAATACTTATGGTTGAAGACAATGATAAGGAGCTAAAAAATTGCACCAGAAATATTGTTTTTAGAGAGGTTTTCAATAATGTATGCTAAAATTTCACTATGGCATTTTGTAATTTCATTTCATCAAGTAGTTATTTGATTAATAATAACATTATCAATTGTAATAAAACATAATTTCAATACATGCTATGATAAATTAAACATACCTATGAAACTGCTTTCCATAAATTGTCCAAACCAGCCATCAACTTGGTTAACTGTGATTAGATTAGATCTATCATATGATCATCTGTGGATAATAAGCAAAAAAGTTAACAAGTGATTAATCAAATAAGAACCAATAAGGAATGGAAGAACAAAATGGGGAAAATGATATTGAAACTGCTAAGTAATTAGTCAAACCTTATCTTTATTGTGTATTAGCCTAAACACAATAATCTAAACAACCCTTTCACTTGCAAAATTGCAAAAAAAAACAAACTCTTATGAAATGAAAAACACCAGAGATGTAGCATGAGTAAAACCATATGTGTTATCTTCTTCAGCATAATTGCATAAGAATAAAAGCCTAATTAGCCCTAATTATATAAACATACTTATTGAATAATTAAAGTAAATGAAGAAATATGATTCGGTTACACACGAAATAAACCATAAACCCATCATTACTCATGATCAACGATCATGTAAATAGCAGTTTCATTACATTCATTCAGCTTGAAAATACCACAATCATAAACATCATTCATCAATTGAAATATCAAAAATACATACATGAAAAGCAAACACAAAATACATAGAACTGTTTATTTAAAAAGCTTCACAATCACCAGCTAATCATCATGGGCGGACAAAAGCTATGCAGTCTGTACTTTTTGCATCATCCCACTTCTAGCATTGGTCAATAAAGCATTCAACGAAGCCAGGGTCTTGGTATCTCTATTGCGAAGAAACCTTAACTCCTCCAATGACTCATCAACAACCTCGATATCATCCTGTCGCTCAAGCTCCCCAATCAGCAAGCCAAGATTTGCAAGTGAAGACTTAAGCTTATCCACTTCAGCACGAACAACACCAACAAACCTTTCCTCCTCTGCCATTATTTGATCAAAGTAAAAAGCTACACTCTTACCTATGCTGCTATCACCTACTACCTCTTTGAGTTCATTCAAAATGACATTTGAAGTTTCAGATTGTGCCATTGTTGATTAAGGGTTTTGCTATGAAGATTAGGGATAAATGAAAAAAATGACTGCACAGGTTATACTTATAAATGAAGGAAAGATTAAGAGTTGTGTGGATATAATTAATCCACCGAGTAAATTTAATTACATCGTTTATAATTCTTATCAAGCAAAAAAAATACCCGTTACAATTGTTAATGTATATGCATGAATTTGACCAAACTTTTCTAAAAAATACACTATATATCCTTTCAAATATTATTTGTCCAAAATATACCAAAAAATGCTATTAGTCTTCTAAAATTAAATTTTGTGCGTGCGCGCCGTCCTGAATTGCTCTATAAATTCATATACAAGTGTTCGCACATCTCTCTCTTTAGGTTAGCAAGGGCGCTTGTAAAACCCGCATGCTTTTATCATGCTTTTACCATGAACATTACACTTAGTAAATGTACGTACATATTAAAACTATCCTTTTATAGCATGAACACGTGTCACAATTAGAAATTACAGAAGTTATGTACGTATTATTATTACGACAAGTATTAAGTACGTGTTAGTACACGATAATTATTATCAATAATAATTATAATCACGAACATGAAATCATGAACGTAAGAATCACGAACATGAAATCATGTATCTACGTATATTATTAATACGATAAATATCGTTACGTACAATTATTTATAATAACACGAATAATTAATAATAACGTAACACGTAAACACGAACACACGAACATGTAATGAAATAGACACGAGAAAAGCTTCGGGTTTCCCTTTGTGGGCCCTACAAGTCGCGGCATAAAGAGAGAAGGGGCCCAGCCCATGTTTAGATTTATTAAAATAACAAAAAAGGGAAATAATACATTACAAAGTTTTCACAAAAATTGCAAAAACCCTACCTCTTTTTCTCTCTTGGCCGCCGGCAACACAAACACCAAAGGAGGTGTTTGATTTGATTTTTGTTCAAGAAATTCTAGGAGTGAGTTCGTGTAATCGTTCTCCATTCGTTCCACGAGTTTGGTAATCCGTAAAAACCTTTCTTTTTATTTTTTTTTACTTTATTATGAACATGTGATCAAGGGGATTAATAAACAAGAATTAAAACATGTATAATCATGGTGGGTAAATTAGAAGGGTTGTTTTAGGGTTTGTTTGTTCGGCCGCCACTCAAACCGAGAGCCCCATGGCTCTCGGCGTCGGTTGGTTCGCACCACCAACCGAGACATATGTCTCGGTGGTGTTTGGTTCGGTCAACGGCAAGGACAAGGCACCCCCGACATGCGTCGGGGGTGTCCTTGTGGTTGGTTTGGGTCACGGCAGCACACAGCCCCACCACCGGCACACAGCCGGTGGCAGATTTGGTTTGGCAGGGGGAACGCAGCGCGCAACAGCGGGTAATCACCGGCACACAGCCGATGGGAACGCCACTGCTGGCAGCGGCTAGCCGAGAGGCAAAGACCACCGGCAGCAGCCAGTGGCAGCCTATCAAAGGCAGTGGCAACCGGTTCAAGCCGGTTTGCCACTGTTTTAAGGGATGTTTGGTTCGGACCGGTTCACGGTTTTTCACGGGTCCGGTTCACGACATGTTTAAATTAATAATACACGGGTTCGGTTCATGATTATTTTTACAAGTCTAATTAATTTTACAAGTATATTATTTTACAAGAATTAAATTAATTAAACCATGGCTAATACAAGGCTTTTGGCCCGTATAAAAATTATATGTTCGTTGTGTTGTTCTAATCGAATTGATCTAGGTTTTCTATGTGACTCAGTTTTATTTTGGTGGAAAAGAATATTTTTGGTTGGTTTTAAAACTTAAATGTGCAAGACTTAAAAGTAAATGTCGTTAAAGTAAAGGGCAAGTATATAAAAGAGCGTGAAATTAAATCTAAGTCTAATTTAAAAGAAAGGTGCGATATTTAAAAGCTTGACGGAAAGTAAGATAATTAAATGACTGAAAATTAAAGCGTAACAAGAATTAAAATTAGACAAAGTATTAAAAACATAAACTAAAAATTTAACAAGACGAAATAAGAGAAAACAACCTCCAATCTGAATATATTCCGATCAACCACAATCGGAATATAGACTTACCTTAGATCGGAAAGTGAATAACCAACCCCCTGATCGGAATGTAAATTAGAGTACCCAATCAGAATGTTGTCACCCTGTCAGATCGGAATACCCACGTTACCTTGATCGGAAAGTTGTTTACTTACCTTGGTCGGAATGTTGTACTGAACACCAATCGGAATACTATCACTTGCACACCAATCGGAATATCCAACCAACCTCCAATCGGAATACCAAAGTTTCCCTCAATCGGAAAGTAAAACCCTTTTCCGATTGATCCAATCGGAATACGGAGAAAAGTACCAAAAATAAGCTTAACAATTAAGCTATAATCCTAATAAGCTCAAGACTAAATCCTAAGGTGGAACCGTGTGAAAATAAGCTAACAAACTGAAAGTTAACAACTTTTAAACACGAAAAAGATAAACTTTTAAGAAAAACAACTTTTTATATAAAAATAACTTTTGTAAAAACTATATAAACTTGAAAATAAACAAAATAAGCTATGAAAACAAATGGTTCAAAACAATCAAAAGCATAAAAATCAAACCTTTAACAAGTTAAAGACGTGTAAATCAAAGAAAGGTAGAAGAAGATTAACAAGATAAAGTAAAGGAGCAAGTAATTAAAGAAACACTTACTTGAAATTAAAAGTGATTAAAGGTGCAAAACATGTATTTAAATGTGCAAGTAATTAAAGGAGCATAAAATAAAGTGGAAGAATGGTTTGTCAAGCCACCAACAAGAGAAAAATGAAAATGATCTAATCTATATATATGGGAGATTAAGGCTTGCTTAGGAAGCTTCCTTAATTGCATGCTTAGTCCCTCCTTCTTTAATCTTCTTTTAATTGCACCATTAGTCCTTTTCTTCTAATCTTTCTTTTAAATTTGGACTTTAAGGACTTGTGGCTCGGGATATCTTTTGAACTCGTCTTTAATTTCTTCAGTAAAATAGACTTGAGTTTCTCGACTTTTGATAAACTTCCGTCTTTTGACTTTTTCTTCGATAAATCTTCAGAATTGGTCTTGGACTTCCGTTCTTTTTCCACTTTTGACTTCTCGACTCCGTCTTTCATCTTTTTCTTCAATAAAAGTCGTGAGTGCCCGTGAATTCCCGTGTTTTCTCCACTTTTCACAATTTCGTCCTAAATTACAACAAAAACACAAACCACGCATAATTCCGACATAAAAGACATAAAATACACGTTTTGGTCCGGTTATTATAGTAATTAAGTGGTAGAAAAGATGGGTGTTTACACACCTATCAAATCCCCTACACTTGACCATTGCAATGTCCTCATGCAATGCATTAGTTACAAAGCATGTTTACACTTTTCATCATAATCAATCCATATTGGCCTTTATTAAAGAGATAGAAAATTATAAAAATGCAAAGCAAAGAAATTAAAAGCATACCTTGGTTTGGAAAATGTCATGAATAATCATCATCCTCAACTTTTCACTTTCTCCAAACCAAGCTTAAAAACGAGATCATTGTTATTATAAGTTAGTAAACTAACACGAACTCATGTGGGCCAATTATTCACTTAGACTCCCTTATTCCTATGGGTATCTCTTATATTTTATTATTTGTCTTGAATGATCACGAAGATGCATTGTTTGACTTATTTCGATAATTATTTATTCTGAAAATAAAGTGCACGATTTAATCAATAGTTAGCTAAAGGACCAAATCTTTTAAAACTGCTTCTCGGGACCTCATAAAGTTCATATCTTGGCATAACTCGCTTCGCGATTTGAGACCTTTCTCGGACCGATATTTGGCAGCGACTTCATACTTCAAATCTTGAGAGACGTTCATGAAATAATGGTCTTCTCTTCATAATTGGAATTTCTTCACTTGAACTTTTTGAGAGATTCATACTGGGACCACGACTTCTTCATTTTTCTCCAATCTTTATTTTGGATTTTGATATACAACGATCCGCCTCCTTTTATGACTTGGATCTATTTATCCTCATACCTTGCTAGGGTCTTTTCGGATACACTTCTCCATGACTTTTGGGGAGTATTTGCTTTACGTCGTGTGTCTCGATCCTTCATATTGATTTTCGATAAATGATTCTTCACATCACTTTGGATCTTAAGCAACAAAACATAGCCCTCATGCCTTGTTAGGGCCTTTTCGGACTCGCCAATCTTCGCGTCCCGCTTCAATAAGTTATGCCTTGGCTATGAACTCTAATCCATACCGAGCAACTTTTAAACGATCTGGGGCTAGAAGCTAAGTAACTTTTCAAATCGTACAACCTTATTTATTAGCAGATAAATTTATTAGCAAGTGATGGGAGAATAGGCTTATAATTAACTCACATAAATTCACGAAAGAATACCGGACTTATAATTGGCTCTATCATCTCTCGTTCTCTACAGTTTAAAATCTCAAGTAATGAGACTCGTGGATACTTAGCCTATTAAATCAAAGTTTTGGGTTTTCGAGTCGCCTATAGGATCTTGCAAATTCTTGGACTTTTTCAAGCTTAGAAATCGCATTTTAAAGTTCCCTTGATAAACGACTCTCTAGGATCAATTATAGGAACTTGCGAAAAGTTCTTGTTCTTAACCCGTGAGAGTTAAGACTTTCGCGTTTTATAGCTCCCTAAATAAAAGCCTAGCAAAACTTGACTTAAACATGTTAAGGGTACTAGCTAGAGTAAACTCGGATTGAGTCAAAAGATTCACAACGTTTGAAAACTAAAACCACTTATTCAAAGATTTATTCTAGCAAAGGAAGAAAATAACTATACAAAGATAACAACTAATAGGCCAAAATAGATCAAAAATTTTGAAAAATGTCGAAAAATTGATTTTCCGGTTAAAATGAGGACAAATACAAGGAAAAGACCACTTAACTTCGATAGAAGTCTCCCCTACACTTAAGATAAACATTGTCCTCAATGTTTAAGCATGTGGGAGTAAACTCCCCTACACTTAGGACATTGTGCACGTTGTTTAAATCTCGCTAAGGAAAAGACAGCTAAAGAGATTCCTATTTTAATATTGAGAAAATATAAAATAGTGAATCAAAAAGAGTTTAGGATAGAACCGGGATAAAGTAGAACACGGAATCACGGGTCATCAAGAATCATCAAGAGTGGATCATTGAAGCTCGAATCCCTGATTAAGAAGTGAGGAGAGGAAATAGCAATCCAAAGGGTCCCCCCTACACTTATGATAAAGAAAGCGGAAAGATAGATGCATGGGTTGCCTCCCAAGAAGCGCTTGGTTTTTGTTAACCGAGTCGTTAGCCTGACTCGACCTTGATCATCAACGGAAGAAGCATGAAACATATCCACCAGGATCAAAGACATAGTTTTCATCCATCACTAAGCAAGAGCTTAAGGCGAACAAGGCAAGCCAAAAGAGAAATGGCAGGGTTCCCTTAAGCAGTGATGGAGCACGGTGGAAGCAAAGTTGAAGTGGAGCAAGCATGTCTTCAATGGTTCCAAAGATTTTTCCTTTTATTTCATCAGGTGGATACTGAGATGGCTTAAAGACTTCAATACCGGGGTCGAACACCTTTTCCTTTAAGGGAAAATAGCACTCAGGCTCAGCCGAGTGTGAAGAAGATCCGCAAAGAAGCACAACCTCGTCCTCAGAAGGGGGACAAAGAGGTGTCAAATCATAAGTGCAACGGATTTCGGTGTCGACCGGTTTCTTCTCCTTTGACAAAATGCTCTTCAAATCCAAAGTAGGATCAAGACGATAATCTTCAAAGTCATAAGGAGGAGCATCACTCTCATGAGGGAAGTATGTGTTGAGAAATTCAGAGAAATCTTCCTCAAATGAATAATCGTCCAAAGTAGGATCGAGTGATGGCAGAGGATCTTCATCATGTGAAGAATCGCTCGATAGAGTATCAGCCTCATCAAAATCATCGAAAGTGGGCAGCTCGGGATACTCAGAAGTACAATCAAAATCATCCGAATCTGAGCTAGAATCATAATCATTATAAGCATCAAAGACCGGTGGTGAATCATAAATGGGAGAAGCTTCCAAATTGGGGGGAGAATCATCCACATCATCTTCAAAGAGTGGATTATCAGTGGAAGAATCGAATAGAGGATTGTCAGAGACGATAAAGTCATCGAGCACATTTATCATATTTACTGATTCTCGACCTCCAAAGGATTTGCCTGTAAGCTTCCCCATTTTGAAAATTTGTGCATCATCCCCGACTCTTAAGATTAACTCACCTTCGGCAACATCCACTAAAGCTCGTCCGGTTCTCAAGAATGGCCGACCAAGTATTAAAGGAATACGAGGGTCCATTTCATAATCAACTACGACAAAATCGACCGGGAAAGTAAATGCGCCAACTTTAATGAACACGTCTTCGGCTATACCAACGGGGTAAGCGAGAGTGCGATTAGCAAGTTCAAGAGTCATCTTTGTTGGAGTAAGGTCGGGCAATGATAGTGTTTTCCAAACACTCAAAGGCATCAAATTAATACTAGCCCCGAGATCAGCAAGGGCAGTAAATTCTTCAGTTTTGTTGAACACGCAAGGCAACACAAAACGACCGGGATCTCCAAGCTTTTCCGGAAGTTCTTTAAGAATAACTGCAGAGCAGTTTTCATTTAATCGTGTATTGGCGAGTTCAATCAGCTTCTCCTTCTTATTAAGCAATTCCTTAAATGCTTTAACAAATTTGGGCATGTGGACAAGTGCCTCAAGAAAGCTAATGTTGAAGTTCATTTGAGAAATCATCTTGATATAGCTAGTCACTTGAGCGTCCTCCTTGTTTAGCATTTTGTTCTTGCCCAAGCGAGAAGGATAAGGGATATTAGGTTTGGGTGGTGAGGGTGCAGGTGTAGTAGGTAAAGGTTGAGATGTTGAAGGATCATTCGTGGGAACTTCATCACGTCGAGGCGGAGACGGTAATGGTGCACTAATACTAGGTGTAGGAGGAGTAGGGATACATGGTGGTGGAGGAGGTGTAGATGATGGGGGTGGGATTGGTGGTCCTATGATGGTGACTCCACTACGGGTAGTAATAGCACTCACATTGGCTCGCGGATTAGTGACGGTGTTTGAAGGTAGAGAACTTGAAGTAGAAGGTTGAGCGGCGGGCAAGAAACTAGCAAGCATATTCTTCAAATCATTGGTTTGATTGCTGAAGGAGGATTGAATATCATTTCGAAGATCGGATCTTATCTCATTTCCTTGCTTTATGATATCTCTTTTAAGATTGATAATTTGGCTCTGCAGATTCTTGATTTGCTCACCTTGGGTTCTCATGATGGCCTCAACATCCGGATTACTGGGTGGGTTTTGTTGGGCGGGTGGGTGATAAAGATTAGAAGCTCTTGGTGGGATTTGGTTGCTTCTAGTGTAGTTGTTGGCGGGGTTTTGGTTTTGAGGAGAAAAACCGGGTGAAAGGTAATTGGTTGAACGGTAGCTCAGCAGATTTCTATCCCCTTGTTGTCTAGCTTGGTAATTTTCCGGTGAATAATTACCATAAGCTGCATACACATTTTCCGGATTTCCTTGTGTCGAAGGACAATCGGTGTATGAGTGAGGACCGCCGCATGTCTCACAAGGATTAGCAACTGCTTTAACTTGTTGTTGTTGTTGGTTTGAAGCGAGAAGCGTAATACTTTTGCTCATTTCAGTCATCATGCGGGTGAGTTCGGTCATCTCAGGGTTTGCTGAGGTTGAGGAAACATTGACTCTCGGGTTGTTCCTTGAAGATGTAGAGGAATCCCAGTTTTTGTGGTGAGTAGTCATGTTCTCAATTAACTCTCTACACTCCTCGGGTCTCCTTTTCATGAATGTGCCACCGGCGGCTGCATTGATCGTATCACGATCTCGAAAAGTCAATCCGTTGTAGAAAGTATCAATCAATGTGACGGGAAGCATGTTGTGGTTTGGACAACGGTCGATCAAGACATTATATCTCTCCCAAGCGTCAAAAAGAGATTCATCAGGGTCTTGCATGAAACCGCTGATCTGATTGTGAAGGCTAGTGACCATGGATGGTAGAAAGTAGCGCGATAGAAAGCGTTGAGTCATATCATCCCAAGTGTGAATAGAATTCTTCGGGAGACGATCAAACCATTTCTCGGCATGATGTAATAGAGTGTGTGGAAAGAGTTGTAGGCGAAGTTCATCCATTGTGGCACCAGCCAACTTCATGCTCTGGGTGATAGTAATGAACTTGTCGAGGTGTTTGTTGGCATCATCATCAGGCAATCCTCTAAATGGGTTTGTTTGTACTTGCTGAATCATGTGGTGCTTCAACGAAAACTCAGGAGCGTTGATTTGCATCGGCGCAATCGGTCCTCCTCGTCCAAACATTGTTGGTTGACAAAGTTCCTCCATGGTCCGAAGATCGGGCTGTGGAAGAGCATTGTTGTTATTGTTATTATTCAGGTTCGGTGGAATGTTGTTGTTAACACCTACCATATCTAAATCTTCTTGAGGCTCGGGCTCTTGATAATTAGAAGATCTAGTACGCATACACCTGAAAATGCAAAAGAAAACAAAACCAAAAACAAAGACAATATATATACACAAGAAAGATAAAATCTTTTTGGATTTTTGAAATTTTTAATTTTTATGGTTTTTTATCAATTTTTAATTTTTATGATTTTTGAATTTTTTAGGCAAGAAAAATAACGTTTCACAAGTGAACGGATCCCAAAAAGCAACGTGTCTCTCACAGAAAACTGTTGATCTTAACGAAAAGAGCCGGCAGCGGCGCCATTTAATACAAGGCTTTTGGCCCGTATAAAAATTATATGTTCGTTGTGTTGTTCTAATCGAATTGATCTAGGTTTTCTATGTGACTCAGTTTTATTTTGGTGGAAAAGAATATTTTTGGTTGGTTTTAAAACTTAAATGTGCAAGACTTAAAAGTAAATGTCGTTAAAGTAAAGGGCAAGTATATAAAAAAGCGTGAAATTAAATCTAAGTCTAATTTAAAAGAAAGGTGCGATATTTAAAAGCTTGACGGAAAGTAAGATAATTAAATGACTGAAAATTAAAGCGTAACAAGAATTAAAATTAGACAAAGTATTAAAAACATAAACTAAAAATTTAACAAGACGAAATAAGAGAAAACAACCTCCAATCGGAATATATTCCGATCAACCACAATCGGAATATAGACTTACCTTAGATCGGAAAGTGAATAACCAACCCCCTGATCGGAATGTAAATTAGAGTACCCAATCGGAATGTTGTCACCCTGTCAGATCGGAATACCCACGTTACCTTGATCGGAAAGTTGTTTACTTACCTTGGTCGGAATGTTGTACTGAACACCAATCGGAATACTATCACTTGCACACCAATCGGAATATCCAACCAACCTCCAATCGGAATACCAAAGTTTCCCTCAATCGGAAAGTAAAACCCTTTTCCGATTGATCCAATCGGAATACGGTGAAAAGTACCAAAAATAAGCTTAACAATTAAGCTATAATCCTAATAAGCTCAAGACTAAATACTAAGGTGGAACCGTGTGAAAATAAGCTAACAAACTGAAAGTTAACAACTTTTAAACACGAAAAAGATAAACTTTTAAGAAAAACAACTTTTTATATAAAAATAACTTTTGTAAAAACTATATAAACTTGAAAATAAACAAAATAAGCTATGAAAACAAATGGTTCAAAACAATCAAAAGCATAAAAATCAAACCTTTAACAAGTTAAAGACGTGTAAATCAAAGAAAGGTAGAAGAAGATTAACAAGATAAAGTAAAGGAGCAAGTAATTAAAGAAACACTTACTTGAAATTAAAAGTGATTAAAGGTGCAAAACATGTATTTAAATGTGCAAGTAATTAAAGGAGCATAAAATAAAGTGGAAGAATGGTTTGTCAAGCCACCAACAAGAGAAAAATGAAAATGATCTAATCTATATATATGGGAGATTAAGGCTTGCTTAGGAAGCTTCCTTAATTGCATGCTTAGTCCCTCCTTCTTTAATCTTCTTTTAATTGCACCATTAGTCCTTTTCTTCTAATCTTTCTTTTAAATTTGGACTTTAAGGACTTGTGGCTCGGGATATCTTTTGAACTCGTCTTTAATTTCTTCAGTAAAATAGACTTGAGTTTCTCGACTTTTGATAAACTTCCGTCTTTTGACTTTTTCTTCGATAAATCTTCAGAATTGGTCTTGGACTTCCGTTCTTTTTCCACTTTTGACTTCTCGACTCCGTCTTTCATCTTTTTCTTCAATAAAAGCCGTGAGTGCCCGTGAATTCCCGTGTTTTCTCCACTTTTCACAATTTCGTCCTAAATTACAACAAAAACACAAACCACGCATAATTCCGACATAAAAGACATAAAATACACGTTTTGGTCCGGTTATTATAGTAATTAAGTGGTAGAAAAGATGGGTGTTTACACACCTATTAATGGCATATAATTAATTTAATTAAAACATGGACTTAGGTTAATTATTATTTATTTAATAATACATGTTATAACCTAAGTATTTAATTATTTAAATTACACTATAGTATTAATTAATTATTAAAACATGAAATATAATTAGTTAATAAACATGACTTATGTTATTATTAATACAATATTAATACATGTTTTAACCTAAGTATTTTATACACTTTAGTTTAATTAAATCATGCTTATATTTAATTAAATCGTATAACCCATAGTTTATTTAATTAACATGTTATTATCAATAAACTATACTCTAATCACATGACTTATGATATTTAATCAGTAAACGTAAGCTTATATTATTAGCTTATTAATCCAGCTTAATTCAAAATATGGAAACTTTCTAATTCAGAAAACTTACTATTTTTGGAAACTTTCTATTTTTAGAAACTGATCTATTTTAAGAAGTTAATCTATTTTTGGAAACTTTCTATTTTTGGAAACTTTCTATTTTAGGAAACCTACTATTTTTAGAAAGTTACTTATTATTACACAACAAGTATAATAATACAAGAAACACAAGTAATACTTAATCAGAATATATAGAATACATGATAAATACAGCATAACATTAAAATCAGTAAAACAAGACATGAACATATAAAACAAGCTAAGACATGGTATAAAATCAGTTAAGTACTCAGGAAATAGATTACTTATACATATACCCTATTGTTTGTAGCGTTAGTGAGATTGAAGTAGGTCTTTCATTCTCTCGTCTTCTTCGTTTACTGGACATAAGATACGGATTTCCCATCCTTTCAGTATGGACATTCTTTCCTTATTAGGATTTTCTGTTTGCAGCCAACTGTTTTCCAAGTATTTGTTTTATATGTTTGATACTTATGTTAGAATAAGAGCCTAATCCATATACATGCATGACCAGTGTCACCTAGTTATGGAGGTACCATAACCATAACACTAGAGGCACCAGTGTTATGACTTCCCCATACCGTTTAACCAAGTAATTTTTTTCCTTTAAAATCATGTCAAATGATCGACCCCATACCGATCATTTCATGTGAATTCCATGTGTACTCCATGTACCGTATTCCATGTGTATTACACGTACCTTAATCCAGGTGTACTTTACTTGCCATGCTCCACGAGTATTCGCTAGTCAATCCTAAATCATCTCAGGCGTATTCCACTTGTTGACATGCTACCAGATGTTGATGCCGCTCATAACTTGGAGATGTAACGAAAGTTGATGCTGCTGATTATTTTAGAGGCGCTACGAGATGCTGATGTTGATCAAAAACCTAGAGATCTTACAAGAAGAAGACAAAGGAGTTAGATCAAACCGATCGGACGAGAAGATGCTTCACCACCAGATGATTTCCATCAATCATTGTCCCAAATCCTTAGTTACATGTCACACGTTATTCAGTTATCGATTCAGTCATATGAGTAAGAACCGGTACCAGCCGACCACTCAGCTGAATAGTTACATGAATCACAGTCAGGAGAATGACTGCCATGGAACTGACAAACAAGATGATAATAACCACAATTGTGACAACAACTATCCTAGCAATCGCAACAGAAGCTCCGTCCACGGACGTGATAAAAAATACAAGGGTCAGTAGTCCAACCGATCCGCCAATTCTAGCATAATAACCTAAGAGTTTCAATTTTATTCGTATTACACCTAGAGACACATGTCTCACGTACTTTTGTTAAAGACACATACGAAGACATCAGTCAAGACACATGTCATAAGCACTTTTTCTCCAAAGGGTATATCCATTTTGTGGTGCCATGTATTAATCAGGCCACAAGAACTTCAGTACCATCATCGGCGTATCAGTGAGAACTGTCGCGTTTGCTCGATGACACTTTCGTTTCATGCAACCATATTTCATATATTCATGACCATAAAGGAAGCCATTTGTATCACCCACGTGTACGAAGGTTTTTCCTCCATGTCTAATGATAAGAACCAATCTACTAACGAACTTACCTCGAACATATGCGAGTTGAATTTAATCCTAATTATGTACTACAAACAACACACCATGCTACGATTCATGATTATGTACAGTAATGTTCAGGCTCCTGAATACATTCAGCATGGTTTTCCGTTAAGAAAATCTGTACAAATTATCTATGCTTTACAAGCATGTGCTTTGTTAGCCATGGCTGCTAAAATCTTCTAGCTGTCAGTTAAGACACGACCACTGAAGTCCCTTTTACGCATAACCAGCCGATTATTCCAAAAACTTCCCATACATTCCAGAAGAACCTTCAAGGAGAAGGACGATAACATGAGATTATGTGTCGACTACCGTCGATTTAAAAAAATCACCATTCATAACCGATATTCTCCTCCACGTATTGACAATATGTCCAATTGACTTTAGGGTATTAAGCACTTTTCCAAGATCGGATTCATGATCATGCTGCCAACAGTGACGAGTGAAAGAGCAGGACATTTCCATGACTGCTATTCGTACACGACTCGGTCATGCTAGATTCATGATTTTGTATTAGTCTCATAAATGCTTCAACAGCATTATGGACTTAATAAATTAAGTTTCCATGAACTCATAAAAAAATTCATCAGTGTTTTCAGCAAGGACAACCTGATTTTCTCTAAGTTTAGAGAAGAGCAGGAAGACCATATTTGCACTATGTTGCAAATTCTACGACAGGAGAAATTTCACCCTGAAATTTTTCCAATATAAATTCTGGGTGATTACAGTGACACGTTGGATCACATGGATTCACACGGTTAATCTTACCATGACTCAGCTTATGCGTAAAGGTGAGAACCCTACACTACGTTAAGTGTTCCAAGAAAATCCTACGCTAAGAAAAGTCTAATCTAGGAGACTCATAGTTTTGCAAACTTCTACGTATCAAGTTTCTATGAAGCAAGATACATTTACGTTCATATCTAAGTACTTGTTATACCAACAGGCTAAGAATGAACACCAACAGACTCAGATGTTTTTTCCACCATCAGAAATTGTGAATAGAAAGGGGACAAGATCTCCATGGTTTTTGGTTACCAGATTAACGCAAACTCAGAAGAAGCATGATGCTATATGGGTTATTGTCAACAGTTTGACCAAGTCTGCAGAATCCTAACATCCGCAAGGATTTCAGAGCCAACAGATTGATTGGACATGTTCCAGCCAAGGCTCATCCGACCACTTGGTAATCCCTCAGCTATCGGGCCAGACAAAGGTTCCCATTTGTGCTCCTTATTTACATTCACGTTCTTGTTCTAATTTTACGACTTGCTTTCACACTCACGTTCATGACACTGTTCACGTTCATGATCGTATCATGGCTTACGATTTTACGTTCATTTTCGTTCTTGGAGGTTTTGCAAGAACTTGAGAGGCCAGACTCAATTTTAGTATAACTCTATCCTCAAACGGACGTTTCACGTCACATTCCACGTCTCACTTATAGCATTTGGCGTTACCGCCGCCGTATTCCATGTTCACGATATGTATTACATGTCATGTTCATTCCATGTTTCCCAGATCATGTTCATGATATGTTACACGTATCGTTGATCACCATATGTTTTCTCATATCACACTCACCATATCTCCACGTATCACGTTCACAACTGTTCACGTACTACGTCTCAGTATGTCTCGCGCATCATTGCTAAGACGTTACTATAATCAGTTAGGTTAGGTTATTTTGCATCGTAATGTTTCAGTTACCCTTGCATGTTAATTCTAATCCACTCGATCAGATTCATGCAAATCTATCTTACGGTGATAACCATGAACTTTTCACATTTTCAAGCCAAGGTCAGGAGGACCAAGATTTGTCATTTGTGTCAAGGTCTGGTGAAGGAACCGTTCCGAGAGGGAAGCCACTTGGATAAGGACAAGTCCATCCGGATTTTATCCTCTCATCATCCCATAATTCGGTTATGTTCTTTTCAGGCACATCACGTTCCATGTCCTTGTCAGTCATGTCGTGTTCATGTTCTTTTCAGATTATCTTATCTATAATTCGGGGACGAATTATTCTTTTAGGGGGGAAGAGTTGTAAAACCCGCATGCTTATACCAAGCTTTTACCATGAACAGTACACTTAGTAAATATACGTACATATTAAAATTTCCTTTTATAGCATGAACACGTGTCACGATTAGAAATTACAGAAGTTATGTACGTATTATTATTACGACAAGTATTAAGTACGTGTTAGTACACGATAATTATTACCAATAATAATTATAATAACGAACATGAAGTCATGAACGTAAGAATCATGAACATATAATTATGTATTTACGTATATTATTAATACAATAAATATCGTTACGTACAAGTATTTATAATAACACGAATAATTAATAATAACGTAACACGTAAACACGAACATGTAATAAAATAGACACGAGAAAGGCTCCGGGTTTCTCTTTGTGGGCCCTACAATCCGCGACACCAAGAGAGAAGGGGGCCCAGCCCATGTTTAGATTTATTAAAATAACAAAAAAGGGAAATAATACATTACAGAGTTTTCACAAAAATTGCAAAAACCCTACCTCTTGTCTCTCTTGGCCGCCGGCAACACAAACACCAAAGGAGGTGTTTGATTTGATTTTTGTTCAAGAAATTCTAGGAGTGTGTTCGTGTAATCGTTCTCCATTCGTTCCACGAGTTTGGTAATCCGTAAAAACCTTTCTTTTTAATTCTTTTTACTTTATTATGAACATGTGATCATGGGGATTAATAAACAAGAATTAAAACATGTATAATCATGGTGGGTAAATTAAAAGGGTTATTTTCGGGTTTGTTTGTTCGGCCGCCACTCAAACCGAGAGCCCCATGGCTCTCGGCGTCGGTTGGTTCGCACCACCAACCGAGACATATGTCTCGGTGGTGTTTGGTTCGGTCGAAAACAAGGACAAGGCACTCCGACATGCGTCGGGGTGTCCTTGTGGTTGGTTTGGGTCACAGCAGCACACATCCCCACCACCGGCACACAACCGGTGGCAGATTTGGTTTGGAAGGGGTAATGCAGCGCGCAGCAGCGGGTAACCACCGACACACAGACGGTGGGAACACCACTGCTGGCAGCGGCTAGCCGAGAGGCAAAGACCACCGGCAGCACCCGGTGGCAGCCTATCAAAGGCAGTGGCAACCGGTTCAAGCCGGTTTGCCACTGTTTTAGGGGATGTTTGGTTCGGACCGGTTCACGGGTTTTCACGGGTCCGGTTTACGACATGTTTAAATTAATAATACACGGGTTCGGTTCATGATTATTTTTACAAGTCTAATTAATTTTACAAGTATATTATTTTACAAGTATATTATTTTACAAGAATTAAATTAATTAAACCATGGCATATAATTAATTTAATTAAAACATGGACTTAGGTTAATTATTATTTATTTAATAATACATGTTATAACCTAAGTATTTATTTATTTAAATTAGACTATAGTATTAATTAATTATTAAAACATAAAATATAATTAATTAATAAACATGGCTTAGGTTATTGTTAATACAATATTAATACATGTTTTAACCTAAATATTTTATACACTTTAATTTAATTAAATCATGCTTATATTTAATTTAATCGTCTAACCTATAGTTTATTTAATTAACATGTTATTATTAATAAACTATACTATAATCACATGACTTATGATATTTAATCAGTATACGTAAGCTTATATTATTAGTTTATTAATTCAGCTTAAATCTAAATATGGAAACTTTCTAATTCAGGAAACTTACTATTTTTGGAAACTTTCTATTTTTAGAAACTGATCTATTTTAAGAAGTTAATCTAATTTTGGAAACTTTCTATTTTTGGAAACTTTCTATTTTAGGAAACCTGCTATTTTTAGAAAGTTACTTATTATTACACAACAAGTATAATAATACAAGAAATACAAGTAATACTTAAGGAGAATATACATAATACATGATAAATACAGCATAACGTTAAAATCAGTAAAACAAGACATGAACATATAAAACAAGCTAAGACATGGTATAAAATCAGTTAAGTACTCAGTAAACAGATTACTTATACATGTACCCTATTGTATGTAGCGTTAGTGAGATCGAAGTAGGACTTTCATTCTCTCGTCTTCTTCGTTCACTGGACATAAGGTACGGATTTCTCGTCCTTTCAGTATGGATATTCTTTCCTTATTAGGATTCCCCGTTTGCAGCGAACTGTTTTCCCAGTATTTGTTTTATATGTTTGATACTTATGTTAGAATAAGAGCCTAAGCCATATACATGCATGACCAGTATCACCTAGTTATGGAGGTACCATAACCATAACACTGGAGGCACCAGTGTTATGACTTCCCCACGGCGAAGTGATTGCTCGTGGCGTCCCTTTTTTAGTTTGGCCATTGTTATTATATTATCATGTGGGGCGTATGGGTGCATCCTAGTTACATGTTTATCAGTATTATCAGAGTGAATGCGATGTGTGTAGGTCCATAGATTCTTAGGATTAAGCAATGTTTGATTTATCTAAAGATGAGATGGAGAAGAAAGATGAACTAGAGAGAGAAAGGAGAGAAGGAAGGAGAGGTAGAGAGAGAAAGTAAGTTTATTCAATGGAAAGTGTAAAACACAAAATGAGCAACCCCTCCTAACATGCTAGGAGGGGGTATATATAGCCCACCCTACATGTGGGCAATATGGGCTATATTGGATCTCGAGCCCAATATCATTGGAGTGACCGATCCTTTCTAAATACGTAAAAACGTATTTCCAACAATCTCCCCCAAAGGGAGGTCACTCCAAGTTACAATGTCCTAAATAGTCTATAGCTCGTGATCTATGCTAACAATGAAGTGACCGAGACTTTCTTTGGAAAAACGTATTTCCAACAATCTCTCCCAAAGGGAGGTCACACCATTTTATAAAATATTAAACCTAGCATACTATGCTTGAGTCTTCGATCTTGTTCTTGTGAATATGATGATGAGATCTTTGACTTTGGTCTTGAGCATGTGTCCTTGCTTTGACCTTGTGCATTCATCACTTGTGATATTTGCCTCCTCGTGACTTCATATTCCACATACTTATACTTTTATAAATTCTTGAAAGCTTTAGAGTTTGATACAGCGGAAGACTTGACTTTTAAACTTTCTTGAATTTAATGACGTATTAAGTGCATATAGTATAAGCATGTGGTGACGACATCTTCTGGATTGTACACCGCAATGCCACCTTCTTGTTACGCTGCATAAGACAGTTAGCAACAAAACATATACACGGATGAAATGGCCTTGAACATTTCATTCTAATTCGGTAGCATTTTACCTCCGGTCGATGAAGACCGTTGGACGATATTAACTATCGTACTTGTGGCAGGTAGTTTCAATTAAGAGCCTCCTTGACAAGATTTCGCGGGTGAACTCGTTCTCTTTATTCGACCGTCCAAAGCTGACTGCGAACATAAAGAGTGAATCATTTGGATAATAATATCCACATGATTTGAAGCCGTCAATTCATGGTCCTGGAACAAGTGAAATTCAATTAAGAACCGCACCATCGTTGCTTTCCAGTTGTCACGAGCTTGATTCGTATAGAATCTTGCAAGTTACCTACCAAGTACTGTTTGAGGTTAACACTAGAAGGATTTCCACTCATCACTGTGAACACTAAGGTATCACTCTGAGTGTTCTGGCAAGATCACTAAGATACTGCGTAGAGGCCTAGAACGTGTTTAAATTCATTTAAGAATTAAACCACTGTTGCTTTCCAGTTATCACAAGTTTGATTCATAAAGAATCGCACAAGTCACCTACCATGAGCTTTTTGATATTCGCTCAAGAAGGATTTCCATCTTCATTGTAAATACTTTCGTATTACTCGGATGTTCAGGCAAGATCATGAAGATTTTGCGTAGGACTCTTAAGATCTTTCTTACTCTTCACAGTGTGTGAGGAAGTAAGGAAATATGAAAGTGTGTCCTAATAAGATATTTGATGATCTCAAATGGCTCTAGACTCGATCGTGAATTTTGGATTTTAGTGATCGAAGGCTGGAGAGGAGTGCCACCATTTCAATACCAATTTATTCGGAGTGAATAAATCAATAGATAATGAGTTGTCTCCGTGTGATTAAAACAAATATCTTTTGAGAGATATCTGAGTTAGCTGGAATGGGTTGTGCATTGCATCACTGGGTCCATGATGTCTTATCTTCAATATCAAGCATCCTTAAAAATGATCTCAATAGCATATGTATTGACCCGGTTTCTGCCTAATGTTGTAAGGAGGGCTTCTTTCTTTACACCCTTTATCATTACAATTCTTTTTCATTCTTCAACCCCTTCAATGCTTACCAATACGTCATCACTAGCACCTTGTTGTGATTTTTCCAGTGCTAACTTTGGTACTTGGTCGGCATTCAGCTACGTTCACAATCTTTCTCCATCTTTCCTAAGGACTACTATGTCTAGCTATGGAATGTCCTTGGGAAGATTTCTCCGATTCTAGAGGAATCATTGGACTTTACCCTATCCTACCATCCTTATGTCACCACAATCTTCATCGTCGTGAAATAAATGGGTTGCGGGTAAGTATAAATCACCGTGAAATCCATTTTGAAGTACAAATCCATTTTGTTCCCCCTTAACATATGCCACGATATTCGAAAACATTTCGCACATGTCGGGATGAGCTATCACGTTAAGTCAAACCATTTATGATTAATCATTTCCCATATTAAATCACATTTTCTCCCCCGTATTAAAAATATTAACCCGGTCGATGTTTTTAATATCAATTGATTTAATAGTATTTTAAGGAAATTTAGGAAGAAAAATGCAAAGCCAATTATCTTCATGAATTACACAAGTTCCCCCTCAAATTAATGAGGGTGTACTTGAAACGTAAATTAAATACCTTTTAAACACAAGTGTAAGGTATTTATCACGTGCAAAGATCATATATGATAATGTATTCACAAGATTATCGATTTATGAGGTTGGACCTGAATGATGGAGAACATCATATGAAAGAAGCACATGGTTCTTGTTCACGAATGTTGGTCGCCTCATCATGTCTGAAGTTATCTCTTTACTCCATGTGTACGATTGATATCGTTGTCTTGACACCAACATGTGAACTTGGCACTTTCGGCGTCAAAGATTCTGAATGCTGGAAAATTGCTCCCCCTCAATTGTTGACCCGTGTTCTATTGAAAGAGTTGTAGTTACCGTTTGAGTAGGCGCATCGTCGAGTATGTAGATATCAATTGTAAATTGCTACGGTTGGTGGAGATGATAACATCATAAAAACAAGATTTCTCATGTTTTAACAAATAAATGCACTGACACGTACATAAATTCGTGTTAGATTGTGTTATTACGTAAACACAATCCCTTACATGGTTATAAAGTAAACCATGCCCGAGAAAATTAATTCCCGTTGTTGAGTCAAAGCTTTCCGGTGAAATACTTGACTTGAGTATGAAAAGCGGGTTACTATCTGAAATAATAGCAAGCCATTTTGAGCATGTTTTAAAACATTTGAACTTCTGCTCGAACTTTATTTACAACCCCGTGTCATTATTGAATGACATTTCTAGTATCGTAAATATTATCGATTCCAGAAGACATGCTCTTTTTATCAAAACGTTTTTGAACACACAATTTTGAAAGATTTAGAAAAACCTTTTGAGAAATTCTTGAAAAATTATGTTTATTGTTTTGAAAACCAATTACTTGAGCTTAAGATGTTGAATATCTTACAAAACGAGCTCAAGTCCGAGAAGTTGTAAGCTTCCCGTTGTAAGGATAAGTTTATCATCGGCGATAAACTTTCCTTTTAACTGAAGAAAGAGTCCTAAGTTGACATTTACTTAGAAGTCGTTTTCATGAGCTTGAAAAACTTTGAACGTTTTAACGGAAAGCTCATGACCGAGAAAGATGAATTTCTCGTTAGGAGGAAAAGTTCTCTTGTTTAAAAGATACACTTTTCTTGATGAGCTTAAAACCTGGAATGTTTTACACAAGCTCATGACCGAGAAAAATTAATTTCCCGTTACGAGGATAAGTTATCATTAAAGATAAGCTTTCCTAAAATTAAAGTCCGAGTTACAGTCTGATATTTAACTGTAAGTCATATACACGAGCTTAAAACCTTTGAATAGTTTTAACGGAAGCTCGTGTCCGAGAAAAGTTAATTTCTTGTTTTGAGGGTAAGTTATCGTTGCGAGATAAACTTCCCTTTCTTTGTAGAACGGGTTACAGATTGTGATTTATCTATACGCCTTTGTGCATGATCTTAAAAACGTTGAATTTTTTAATATTAGCTCATGCCCGAGAAAACTTAATTTCTCGTTGTTAGGATAAGTCATCATCGGGATGAACTTTCCTGTCTTTTGAGAGCGAGTTACAGTCTGTTATGTGACTATAAATCATTGTGCATGAGCTTAAAAACTTTGAATGTTTTTAATTTTAGCTCATGCCCGATAATACTTAATTTCTCGTTGTAAGGATAAGTTTATCATCGGCGATAAACTTTCCTTTCTTTGATGAACGAGTTATTGTCTGTGATGTGACTATAAGTCCTTGTGGTAAGCTTAACCATGAAACCCCTGAAACACTTGTTTGTCCGACATCTGCTTCTTCAGCAACCAAACTCTAAGAGTGTCCTTAGTTTAACGGTATACAACGATTGGACTGCTTCTTTCTTTTGGAACATCAACTTTGGTACCTGCATTCTCATTAGGAATTTGCATGTTTTGACATGGGTTAGCGATATCTATCTTAGAAGCAAGTGGGGGTTCACAGTTTTCTTTTCTTGTGCTAGAGGTGACCGGAGGAGATGATTCACTTGTCTTAGCTGGTAAACTTTTCCTTTTATAGAAAACCTTAAGTTCAGGCTTAAGTGATGTATCATCCTTTTCAATTTCCTCCCTAGTAGTCTTAGTAGACTATCCTAGTTAAAGGGCAGTCGTTTCCTACAATAGTGAAAGTTCTACCAGTGGGGCGTCACATTTTACCAATGGGTTTGATTTTAGCAACCCACTGGGATTTAAGTCTAGCACGGGAGTTCACCTCATTAAGTAATTTTTTGATACAAGAATCATGATTGGCTTTAAAGACACATTTCCTACATGTTTTGTAAGTAGCATATTTAATGTCCGAGTAAAATCTAGAATTCCTAGATGATTGATTGATGCTCCTAGGATGTGACATGCTACGGTTAGCAGTATTGGGTAAACTAGGAGGCATCTGACTAGGTTAGAAATTTATATCTCTTACTTGTGTCTTTTGCTTAGCTTCCCTTAGACTAAATGTATGGCGAACGTCATTTGAACTAGTTCGAGACGTATTCCTTGGACTATGTCTAGGGAGACTAGAGGCAATCATGTGATTAGGTCTTTGAAAAGTTGTTTTAATCACATTGGCCCTAGTAGGTGGAGTGAATGGTCTAGAAAGATGAACCATATAACCTTGGGAGGCAAACCGCGATCTCGAGGATTGCGATCGCTCGGATCTAAATGCAGTCGGTTGTCGAATGAACTGATTTGTAGGCGGTTTCCCCAAGATTGATGGTTTTTCAAGCTTAGTGTCCACACTAGTTCCTTTAGTTTTCCTTAATTCATTTCTCAAAGCAGCTATAGCAAAAACCTTTTCTTGAACCTGAGCCTTTAAAGTCTCATTCTCTTTGACCAATTTATCTTGGGATGCCAATTTAGATTCTGGCAACTTAATTTGTTTCAAAAGATTATCCTTTTCAGCTTTAGAATCTAGAACTGTTTGATATAATTTTCGTTCAAGAACAACGTTTGACTTTTCAAGTTTTTCAAAATACTTTTCAAATTTGTCCGTTTTCTTTGAAAATTCAATTTTGGCATCCTCAAGCTCTTTCGATTGCTGAGCTACGATCGTTTCGAGCTCTTTAATCTTGGAATCAGAAGCAATCAATGAAGCAGTTATAAGACAATTATCATGATGTTTAGCATTTTGAACACTTTCTCCCCCATTATGACTCACATCGGATGGATCAGAAGTGGTATTTCTATCACTCTTTTCCATCCCATGTTTGTCATAATTAGGTTCAGAATGCTCAATATGCGGCATTTCATCAGCATATACATCATAAACAACATTACATTGTACCATGTTTGCAGGCTCTTCGTCATAAACGGGTAAGGTGTCATCAAAATAGATCTCGTGAACATTCCCTGACGTGTCACTGGTATCATGTTGTCCTCCTGATTCCGTGCTCTTGCCATCGTTAGGCTCCAAGTTGCCAACCGTATGACCATTCTCCTATTGCATCTGCATCATAGATGCTTGCACTCCATTATCATACGCTTGCTGAAGTCGAGATCTTTCATAAATTGAAGACGAGACCGATGTCATGAGTTTCAATATTGTACCACGGAAATCCCGAAGCTCGGTATGTGTATCTCGAAGAAATGATTGGCAAATCACTAAACTTTCAGACTTGATGATATTGAATTGGAGGAAAGGCGTGAGTTGTGTCACAAGAGTCTGATATGCAAGTGCCGATGCAGAGTGATTAAAGTTTTTATTGTTGAATTGCTCGGCGAGTTGGTTCAAAGTGGTGAATATTGAGTCGATGAATATATGACGATCTTGACCAAAGATTGTCACAAATTCGCTCCCTCCTTGAATCCATGAAAGAGTGACAAGATGAGACTGAAGCATTCGAAATGACGTGATGCCACTTTCTCTAACTTTGTCTTGCAAATTATGCGATTCTCCCTCGTTCGATGTCGAATTCAAAAAATCCATTAAATTTTGTGGTTGTTTTTGTGATTTTTTAGTTCGTGAAGAAATTTAGAAACAGAAATTCACGGAATATGACAAACGAACGAAAAATCCGTAAAAAAACTCTTAAAAAATCATCGTTTGATAATATATCTCTTTTCTCGGCTGAAGAGTTTCTTGTCGGCTCAAACATTGATAAAACAAACCCGATCAAAAATTCGTAGCCACTAAAAATAAATCCCGTCACTTTGACTCGTCACTTGTCTTCAAATCCGGCCACAATAATTTTTAACCCATCAAATATTTTACCACTTTGATTTTTTCAAAATACCCGCCTCAACACGATGTACCAAATCCAAATATATTAATTGAAAAAATATACAAAATTAACTTAACTAAAAAGTTAACCTTAAAATATAAAATTAGAAAATATTAACTTAACTTAAAAAATTAACTTAACAAAAATTCCAAAAAAAAACACTACTTTAAACACGTCACAAACCAAGACACGACTTTAAATATACGACTTTAATCAAATAAATGGCAAGTAGACACGACTTAAAACAAAGACAATAAATGGCAAGTAGACACGATGTACCAAGACAAGGCACGAATTTAAAGAAAATAAATGGCAAGTAGACACGACACGTCTTCAACAACCACAGATTTTAAACATGTCGCCTCTTTGTATACTCCGCCCCACTCACTTTGTATAAATCTCAAAAACCCAACTGTCATAGTCTCACACAAAAATCAAAATCTATTTTTACTCACCAAATCTCAATCAACCTATTTCTACACCCAAACTCAATCTGCTTCGTCTATCCCCCAAAAATAAATAAACTCTGCTCCTACACTTTACCCAAATCCCACCTTCAACCTTCTGATATCCGAATCTCATGCATCAAAAACAGCCTCCAAATCTTCATCTCACATGAGGAACGAATGAAGTCTACAAGATCTCCTTGATAAGGTCTCGGGTAGGTACCAGTGATTGTGTGAGATTGATATTTCGTTTTAAACGAATCAAAGATAGATGTGAGCAATCTTGTTCATGATCAATCTTTCATTTTCGAATAACAAAAGAGGGTTCACCTCGAAATAGATCTTTATAGATCTTGGTATCGGGTAGGTAAATAATTATGACCGCATGTGTCGGATTTTAGATAAATCAAAACAAAGAAAAGATATGAACATATATGTTCTTAATCTTTCTTTATTTTCGAAAATTGATGAGATGGTTTAACCATACATCAATCTTTGATGATGTAATTCTAACTTATAAGATCTAAAAGATCTTCTAAAGTTTGAAGAATCTGAGATTCGAGTTGGTGATTAATGAGACAAAGGGATATAGATATGTGTCGGGGTGTGATGAGAGTCGGTGTTGGAATTTGTTTTTGGAGTCGAGAGAATGGTTGGTTGTCGAGTCTGTTTGTCGAGAGAAGAGTGAGTGTGTGGGTGTTGTGTGAGTCGAGTGATTGTCGAGAGCTGTGGGACTGTTGGTTTCTTGATTCAGTCAGTCGAGTGTAAGTGTTTTGTGTCTGTGTTGTGATGAAGTTGAGGGTGAGGGTGTGTAATCGTTTGTGTTGTATCGAGGGTTTTTATGTTCCCGTTATGTTTAAATTGTCGAGAGTCCTTATCCGGAATAAACTTTTGTAGGCTTATCCGGAATAAGGGTTATCCGGAATATGGCTTATCCGGAATAAAGTTTCGAGGCTTATCCGGAATAATTACCCAAGGTTTATCCGGAATACTTTCCTTTTGCTTATCCGGAAAAATCTCCCTCACCTTATCCGGAATAAATCTTTCTCACCTTATCCGGAATAAATCTTTCTCACCTTATCCGGAATAAACCTTCTGATCTGTTGCTTATCCGGAATAATTTTCAATATGTTATTCGGAATAAAGCTTCTCCTTCTTATCCGGAATAAGCTTTCTGAATGCTATTCGGAATAAGCCTTCTTCATCTTATCCGGAATAAACTTCTGTGTTCTTATCCGGAATAAAAACTGCTTATCCGGAATCCAGTTTTCGAGGCTTATCTGGAATAAATTTTTCGGCTTATCCGGAAAAATTCTTTCAATATTGATACCAGATCTGATAAAAAGATGATAAGGACTGGAAAAAATTGATCGAGACAAGAAGACTGATACCAAAAATTGAACCAAAAAACAAAAAACGTCTGTTTGACAACTTTTTGGAAAAACTGATGATAGAACAATTAATAAAAAACTGATACTTTTGAAAACTTTTTGGAAATTCCTAAATCAAGACAATAAGCAATGATTAAAAAATATAAAATTGAGACAAAACTCCCAAAACCCAAACTGATAAAAAATTGATATTGAAAATTTGATGATTTAAAAAAAGTGATTTTAAAAAACTAATGATTTTAAAAAACTGATGCTTTGAAAAAAATTTGCTGTAAAAATTCGTGACACCAAAAAAGACTTAGAAAAAAAAATTTAGAAAGAAAAGATTTTTACCATCAAATCAATAGATAAAAACGCTTCAATCCTAAGATTTAACCATGACTCTTGATACCAATTGTAGGTCCATAGATTCTTAGGATTAAGCAATGTTTGATTTATCTAAAGATGAGATGGAGAAGAAAGATGAACTAGAGAGAGAAAGGAGAGAAGGAAGGAGAGGTAGAGAGAGAAAGTAAGTTTATTCAATGGAAAGTGTAAAACACAAAATGAGCAACCCCTCCTAACATGCTAGGAGGGGGTATATATAGCCCACCCTACATGTGGGCTATATGGGCTATATTGGATCACGAGCCCAATATCATTGGAGTGACCGATCCTTTCTAAATACGTAAAAACATATTTCCAACAATGTGTGCCTTGCATCCTTCACTAGGAGTTGATCCCTCCTACCCACACTATTTAATTAGAGGCAACCCCTCTAATTGCATGACGAGGTCTCCCCTCCAAGTATTCATGCACGGTGGAACCTCATGACCTATATAGGCTATTGGCTAATTAATACAGTTTCATATAAAAACATAAGTCTTTTCAAACTATAAAACCAGTTTTATGAACATGTTCCAAGTTTTCCAGGACTTATACATTTCCGATGCTATTAGTCTTAGTTATGTTTCAGCCATTTATACTATGTCGTATATCCGTGCACCGAGCGTTATGCTCAGCCGTTACTTTCCTTTCCATGTCCCAAAATAGCAGGTACCCAAGGACGAACTCGAGCATTTAGAGGAATTACATATGATGAAAGTTGCCATAAACTTCTTCTCCTTTTTGCCCCATATACTTATGCTTGTTTAGTCTTTCCTAGATCATTTACTTTATTTATGTTTTGGGCTTATGTTTGGGAATCGATGTTTGATTCTGGTTTTCCCTATGGTCATGTATGTTTTACTACATATTACCTTGCATGCTTTGATGACACACCATAAGTACGCGTAACGGTCCACTTATCAAAGTGGGGTGTTACAACGCTAGATGTATTATTGACGGTACCAATCTTGGGTCTCATTACAAAACCAGCTAAATCAAATTGAGCTTGAGGTGTATCTTGAACTTGAGGAGGCATATCTTGAGCGTTATTTCGAGACAGAGACATATCTTAATTGAGAATAAAGGATTACCCCAAATAGAAAGAGAGGCCTTCTTGTACGAGTAGTGAAGAACTAAACGAGAACTTTTGTTGGTTATTGACCAACGAACAGAAATGGGAATTTTTTGACGCTCTTTATTCTCTTTTCTTACGATATTTCGAGTTCCCCTTAAAAACAGATTGTATAATCATAAAAAACAAAATACAAATAAATTACCAACTAAATTAAACAAATTACAACAATTTTTAACCTAACTCAATAAACGTAAATTCACAGAAAATGTAGACAAAGTGAGTAAAACAGCATAAAATGTTGTGCATTCATTTAAAATCCCGTCATATATTAGAATCAAACATCATGCATTTTAATAACGGGAAAAGTTTCATGTGCAACGTACGGGTATGTCTGCCTCGTATACCAAACATTTGATTTCGAATTGATTTCAAATCTTTCATTCTATACCCCACATCAAACAGCTCCTAAAAGTTAATTAAGAACAAAACCACTCAATGCTCATCATCTTCTCTAAAATAATAAGACTCCTCCATCTTCATCATAAATTCTGGAAAACTTGACCATTTACCCACCTTAAATGATCTATTTTCTTTAATTTGTTCTCTTTTTCTTTTTTAGCATTGATCCAAGGTGATTCCTTAACATTTTCTAAGATAGGTCCTAAAATTATTTACTATATCATTTCTAAACAAATTTGGCATCTAAGGTGGTTCTCAGGCACCACTTAGTGTTGCCCTAGGCCCGCCCCTGGTGCCAACAATATATGTTTAGGTTAAATTTATAATACAATAATATATTCATGATGTACTTGATCATTACATGATAAGATTTATATTTTAAACCTGTAATCTTTTTTTTTGTAAAGTAAGACTCAAAGTAAGGATTTTTTCAAGAGATTTTTTCTTTAGTAGTAAATAATCTTTTTATTTATTCCTTTAAAAAGTAGATGTGTTTCTTAATTTAGTAACAATTCGTACTTATGTTTATTGAAAGTTGAAATTCGGGTTAAAAGTATACGTGTAAAAAACATAAAGAAAAAACTTACATAAAAAGCGGGTTGAAATTCTTTAAAACTTTAGGGTTAAAGTATTAGTTATAAAACTTTAAGGGGTTGTATCTCGCATTTTTAATTCTTTTATCCCGAAAACAAACAAAGTCTATGATTTTGACCACAACATCAAACACTAGCCCCCAACGGTACCACAACAACAAACAACATCCGTCTAAACATGATTTTAGATCTCACCGAAACCACAAAGTAACCACGACTTATATAAATGGGTAAAAGGTAGTATATTTTAAGGGTTTTGAATTAACACTATTTCACTAAATTTACATGTTAGTTAATTGTCGATTGGATATCATATGTTGATTTGAATTATTCGGGTTTATATGTTATGATAAAGGTTGTTGCTTTATGATCAAATAATTCTTAGACATGTATATGATTATTTTAGTTTAGTAAAAACTAGTTTGTAAAAAAAATGGATATTGTGTGTTATTTTATTTTATTAAAGTGGTCTTATGTTATGTGAACAATCAACTTTGTTAAGAACTATCTTGCAACCTCTTTATCTACACTAAAATATGGGAGGTGCTTTGCACACTCCTCAAATTAATTGACACACTCAAAATTAGTGTGTCTTGACATAAATACCCTTAGTTCACTTCTAATCATGTTTACCTTTATAAGGGTAAATGTGTCTAAACACACAAATTTTGAGTGTGCCAATAAATTTAAAAAATGTGCAAATCACCTCCCTTAAAATATACTCCGTAGTATTTTGTCCATCACAGTGGTTTGGAGATCATGTATGCAAGGCTGCTAGGAATAGGCGGGAAGGTGGAGTTTGAATGCAAAAATATGTGATAGCTTATTTTACATACAAATTTCTAAATGAGGAACGATTACAATTCATTATTAAAAAACTTTAATAAAAAACTTGTGCGTGCACAGGTATAATACCTAGTATTTGACTATCTAAAATTCACATATAATGATCAATAAAATACAAATCACATGAAACTCTCCCGCTCATTGGACAGATCGTGAAACTAGTCATGTATAAAATATATGTGTTAAAAGTATAAAAAAATAAACTTGAAGGAAGACAAAGTCAATCCACAAGTAGTTTAGGGGGTTATAATGTAAATTAGACAAAAAAAAACACTAGTCAAAGTTTGAAATTTCTTTTCATCTTTCATTTCATCAACACTCTGAAACAAAGAAACAACAGTGACATAAACCCTAGATAGAAGAAATATGTTGATCTCCAACGGCACACGACGGCCTTGAAAACCCAGATCCAAAATCACCTCCTCTTCAAAACCCACTTTTCAGATTTCCCTAATTCAATCTATTTCAGAAGTTATCATAAACCCTGGTTTAAAATGTCAGATAATATTCCATTTGATATCCAAATGGAAATCATCAAGATGGTTTCTGATGTTAAGTTACTCGTTCGATTTAGGTCTGTTTCGAAGCCCTGGAAGTCGTTTATTGACGACATTTAGTTTATCAAAGGTTACGGCGCCCGCCACACGCACCCGCATAGTCATATCCTAAGCTACAATACTGGTTGTTTTCTGAGCAATGATGCAAACTACATTTTTGTCGTAGAAGATGATATCAAAACTTTGAAGGTACAAAACCAGGAGCTTGTTCCATTTGTTATGTCTCATTTGCTTAAACAATATACTGAGTCATACGTTGTTGGTGCGTCTCATGGTTTAATTTGTTGGAATGGTTATAGTAATAAGGTTAATGAAAAAGAGTTGTTTGTTCTTTGGAACCCCTCTATCCAAAAATCATTTTGTATTGTTGCCCCCATCCCCAAATATAGTGCCGGTTTCAAATTTTGGCCTCACAGGGTATATGGTTTCGAAGTATGTCCCGGTACTAATGACCCTACTGTGATTAGGATTATGTGGTATTCCTCCAAATCCGACCTTGGGGTGTTGAAGTTTTTACATTGAGTTCGGGGGTTTGGAATGTGATTCCAAGTGTTTTTTGTGTCGTCAATCAGTTGAATTCACTGAATCATCTCAGGTTGTTATAGGTAGTTTTATCTATTGGAGTGCTCGGAACAATGAAACCAAAAGAAGTATGGTTGTGTCATTTGATATGATTACCAAGGAGTTCAATGTGGTACTCCTATCAAATAGCTTATCAAGGTCTAAATTCTCAGTTTCTAAGCTAAGGGAATCCCTTGTTGTGTCTGGATACATAAGTGTGTCATGGGATATTCAGTAGGGTGTATGGGTGATGGAACATAACTCGTCTTTTACAAAACTATTCACAATTGACGGCCAAGTAAGTAAAAAACTAGTGGGGTTTAAGAAGAAATGTGAATCTATAATCGAAGAGTATAACGGATTGACTTCCAAACTTGGTGTTTACGACCCCTGCTCATAACAAATCAAGAATCTTGGGATTTCTCAAGAACCAATGCGCTCGTTCTTCATGCGATCTTACAAGGAATCGCTACTTTTGCTTGATCACTCGGATTTACTTATTTATTGTGAGGATAGTTGATCAAAATGATGAAGGCCACATTTTAACGCGTGGATTTACCAAATACATGTTACCTAAGGATGGATGGGCCTATTTTGTATCCAAGGTGTGGAAAAATCACCTTTATCTATTTTAGTTGTTTATCATTTATGGAATGTTATCATATTGTAGATGCACTGTGCTACATATGGAATGTCATTTAGTTATGTTATTGCTTGCGTAATTAATGATGGACAAACCTTTTAGATGTTTATTACATGTTGAAATCTTGTTAGCATTCTTTCTTTGTTATATTCGCCTCTCGTTTTGCTTGGGGTCTATTTTGAGAAATCTGTAAATACAAACATGAGTTTATCAGTCATTGATTATGCAACATTTGAACGCGTAAATGCTTATGTGTTTTGTAAAGATTTAAAGGCATAGTAAAGGCATCAGTAGTGGTTAGGCGATGATGAGACATAGTCATGAGTTTTGTAAAAGATTTTGATACTAAACCGGAAAGTCTAGCATGTTGCTAGACAAAGTGTAGAATAACATAGAATAAAGTAGAAATAGAACGGCGGCCAACAATGCTTACATTAGTTAGAACTAGAGAGGTTGCAATGAAATCGAGCTCTTATTGCACCTGCATTAGGCTTCCTACCGGTAGGTAACAACATAGATGATTGTAGCTAAAATTAAACAATATAGGCTCTCAACACTCTCAACCAACAATAGTTCTCAACTCTTAAGGCTTATTGCGTTTTTGCAGGAACTTGAGAGACCTGACTCAATTTTAGTATAACTCTCTATCCTCAAACGGACGTTTCACGTCACATTCCACATCTCACTTATAGCATTTGGCGTTACCGCCGCCGTATTCCATGTTTACGATATGTATCACATGTCATGTTCATTCCACGTTTCCCAGATCATGTTCACGATATGTTACACGTATCGTTGATCACCATATGTTTTCTCATATTACACTCACCATATCTCCACGTATCACGTTCACAATTGTTCACGTATCACGTTCACAATTGTTCACGTACTACGTCTTAGTATGTCTCGCGCATCATTGCTAAGACGTTACTATTATCAGTTAGGTTAGGTTATTTTGCATCGTAATGTTTCAGTTACCCTTGCATGTTAATTCTAATCCACTCGATCAGATTCATGCAAATCTATCTTACGGTGATAACCATGAACTTTTCACATTTTCAAGCCAAGGTCAGGAGGACCAAGATTTGTCATTTGTGTTAAGGTCTGGTGGAGGAACCGTTCCGAGAGGGAAGCCACTTGGAAACGGACAAGTCCATCCGGATTTGTTGGGAATCTAAACTTGTTAGATTCCCTGTTCATAGATTTAAACATAATTAGGCTGTTAGATAGTCCTTTGCATGTGCCTAGGAGGCAGGCAAGTTTCGCAAGACTCACAGAGATCCAAGTCTCTGTGAGCAACCTCAGAGGAGTCCATGTCAGAGACATTGTCAAGGAAGTCAAAGATTACTTGAAGACATACTCACTGGCTGTGATGGATAACAGCCAAGATGTATCAGGGACTCTGAGGGGTTGAGGGTTAACAGGGGTGGCAATACCCTGTTAACACTCAGCACACTTTGGACATGCCATTTGTGTGTTCGAGACTATGAAGAAAAAGGAAACTGTTTTGACAACTGTTTCCTTAAAGCATAATGGAAGACTACCAAGAATAGAAGGACATCATGTGACTGATGTGGGAACTTGTAAAAGCTTGTGTAGTCACCATCAAGTACTATTTAGGTCAATCTCGTAACACTATAAATAGGATGTGTATCCATGCATTAATGTTCAACACTTTGAGATATTCATAACATTATTGCATATAACTTAGTGAATCAAACAGCTACGACTGTATTCATAAGTTAGGGTTTATAGTTGTTCAAAGTGTGCACAACACATTATCATCAAACTGTGTTATCCATAACACTTGTAATTCTTTATTATACAATAATAAGATTACGTTTGAAAAGTAATACCTTGTGTTGATTAAGTTAAGATTAGGGTTTCTTGCATTGATTAGGGACTTTCAATTGGTATCAGAGCGGTGTTTGATATTAAAACCTTCAAGAAACATCGTTCTCAGTTTTATAATCAAGATCCACCATGCCAGAAACATCTAACCCACCACATTCACCTTCCACAAACCCATCTTCACCAAGACTCAACCCTCCTGCCAATGACGATGATCTACCCCAACTTCTTGACTCAAGAGGTGGATCACACGTCACAAGTGTAACAGTCTTTGATGAAGAAGATTTTGCCAGTTGGAAGAGTCAATTTCTTGTGTATCTTGATGGACTTGAACCTTTTCTTCTAGAAATTTTAGAAAATGGTCCTTATATTCCCATGGCGCTTACATCCACTGAAGAAAACCCTCTTCCCAAACCTCTCAAACAATGGACTCAAGCTGATAGAAAATTGGCAAACCAAGATAAACGTCTTAAGAGCATCATAGTATCCTGTCTTCCCAAACACATCATGAAGTCTGTCATTCAGTGTCCCACAGCGAAACAAATGTGGACAGACCTCATCCTTGGCCATGAAGGACCCTCTGAAACAAGAGAGACAAAGATTCAGGCACTCAGACTTCAGTTCAATGCCTTCAAGTCACTTGAAGGTGAAAAGGTTCAGCAAACCTATACAAGGCTGAAGATTCTTCTCAATGACCTTGCAATGAATGACGTCACTATTGGTCAAGCTGAGATCAATGCCACATTTGTCAACAGCCTTCCAAGAAAGTGGCTGAGTATGAATCAGACTCAGAGAGCTAAACAACTCAATAAAAAATGACACCCTTGCCCAGCTTTATGGAAAGTATAATTACGAAGAAGGGCTGATTGATACTATTTACAAGTCAGAGACTGAAAGATTTGTGGTCCAAGGAGCATCTTCCAAAGCCTTGATCTCTGCAACACATCCTCTTGACAGCGATTCTGATGTTGAAGAAGATACCCGTAGCAGCCAAGAGTTCTTGACAGACCTTAATGCAGAGTTTCATGAAAGAGCCTTGCTTGCCAACCAAAGAAGATACTTCAAAAGATCAGGAAGAGTAGGATCAGCGAGTAAACCAACTGACAGGTCAAAAGAAACTTGCTTTGCCTGTGGAAAGCTTGGACATTTTCAAAAAGACTGTCCTTCCACCAAGACATCCTCACCCTCTTATCCATCAACTTCATCCAAACCTTACAAGTTCAAACAACATAACAACTCATCTCATCAATCCAATTCATCAGACACTGAGAAGAAGGATTACAAAAATAAGTACAAGGCACTTAAAGCTGAGTTAGAACAAATGAACTTGAAGATTGAAGCTCTGTCCAAGAAGAAGGGTGGTGAGAAAAAGACAGAGAAAGGATTGGTTGCTGAAACTTATGATTGGAATGATGAGCCACTGACTTCAGATGAAGAAGACACCACCAGAATCAGGGCTTTCATGGCGATAGCTGAGGATGAACCAGCTGTTGGAAAAGGTGATGCAAGATCAGGACAATGGGTTGACATCACAATAAAAAAGGTACACAGGCTTCTATCTATGTCTGATAGTGATGAACGTAAGCATGTCCTTGATTACACCATTGTTGATTTACACTTTGTTGAGGAACAAAGAAAGAACCTACTTGATAAATTTCACTCTGTTAAATCTGAAATGCTAAATGCTAAAGCTGAATGTGAAACTCTCAGGCGGGTTAATTTAGAGAAAATATCTTTGCAAAATGAAGTAGCTAGATTAACCTTGAAAAACATTGCTTTAAATGATCAAGTCTCTGAGTTAAACAAGGTTATTGAAAAATGGCTGTGTGCTAGGTTCACAATAGATCAATTGCTTAATGATGAAGTGACTGCTGACTTAAAAAGGGATATATCTGCTAAGAAAAATAAGCTGAGAATTCTCACCAAACCCAAAGACATTGTCTTCAAATCTACAGAGACAATTCATATGTCAGATACCACCTTGACTAATGACCCTGTCTCTGAAGATGTGACTGAGTTACCACCCTTGACCAAACTCTCTAGAGTTGAAGCTAGCAGTTCCTCTCGAACTGCTAAGGGTGAACTTAGTTCTGATATTGAGAAACCTCCAGCTAAAGTTTTTCATGTGCCTGCTAAACAAACTGGTAAACAAGTAGCTTTTAAGCCTGTTGCTACTAAAGCTGTGAATAAGGTTGACCCTACCACTGAAGATCGCCTGTTGTCTCTTATGAAAGAAGTAGAACTCTTGAAACAACACATTAAGCCTTCCGCTGAATGCTCTACTTCACATGAACCTAAGTCAGTCCTAGGTGAACCCAAAGGGGAAAGGTTAATCAAACCTTATTGCAATATATGTAAAAACTCCCACCATATGACTTTAGATCATGACAGACACATGGCAGCTAAAAGAGCTCAGACACCCTCTAGGGATAGACCACAGAGTTCCAAAAGACAACAGGGAAATTACAAACCTTTTCCTCCCTGTAAATTCTGTGGGTTCACAGACCATCACTCAGACGAGTGTGGTGACTTCCCTGGGTGTGATATCTGTGGAAGTTATAACCATGAAACAGTGAACTGTCCCTCCCAACGCCAAAAGTTCTTCAGGAACATAAGAGTTGCTAATAAGCAATTCAGGGAACCCACTGGAAAGTGGGTTCACCATAGGAACTAACCTGTTTCTATGTATCTGTGCAGAAATATCTCAAGGAATCGGTATGGTATCTAGATAGTGGCTGTTCTAGACACGTGACAGGGATTCGACAATACCTGCACAGATACTCAAAGGAGCCTGGTCCTAAAGTGGTGTTTGGAGATAACTCTTCAAGTGACACAGAAGGATATGGCTCAGTGAATTGCAATGGGATTACATTTACCAGGGTTGCATATGTGAATGGTCTAAAACCCAATCTTATTAGCATCAGCCACTTGTGTGATGCTGACTATAAGGTTTTGTTTACTAAGACTCAGGGAACCATATTCAACAAAAACAATGATGTTGTGCTTATTGCACCTAGAAGAAGAGATGTTTATGTCATCAACATGGTTGTTTGCTCTGAAGACAGCTCAAATTGTTTTCTTGCTAAAGCCTCTGAAAGTGTCAATTGGCTGTGGCACAAAAGACTGTCTCATCTCAACTTCAAGAACATCAACAAGATAGCCACACAAAATATGGTTGCTGGTCTACCTTCAGTAATGTTTTCTAAAGACAAGACTTGTTCTGCCTGTGTCAAAGGAAAGCATCACAGGTCTTCATTCAAGACTAGGCAATCATTCTCTATTGACAAGTGCTTACATCTCCTTCACATGGATTTGTTTGGGCCTGTCAAACCTCAGACCATTAATCACAACAAATACACCTTGGTCATAGTTGATGAATTTTCAAGATACCATGTATATTCAAATTTACTCATCTTTCTCAACAAAAATAAAAAAAAAAAAATTTTCATCTCCTTTTAAAAATTAAAATATATTACAAACGATAAATCGTCAAATAAAAAAAATACACAATCTCAACGAGTATTTTTTTATCTCTAAATACACAGGCACTTCAATATACTCTCGACAAATTTTTTTATAATTATTTTAGTTACATTTAAAAAAATCACATGTGTTTTGTATCCACATGCGATTTTTAAAACGTAATTAAAAAAATAGTACTACCTTCGTCCTAAAATTATTGTCTAACTTTTAATATTGTCCACTCCTAAAAATAAAAGTTTAATTTGTTTAAAATTACTATGTTACCCTTAGTTCAAATTGGTATTTACAAAAGTAAAAGAAACAAAAATTAATTATCAAAAGATAAAACTATCTTTTTTGTGCTTTCGTATAAATCAAAACAGTAATAAATGTATTTTTCTTAAACTGTGTATATTTTGTTTGTGGACAATAATTTTGAGACGGAGTTAGTAATTAGAGGTGACAAATCTTGACCATTTTGATAAATATTGACACTTTTTACCCATTTTTAAAAAAAGATAGGACACTTTTTGCCCATTCTTTATTATCAATGGGCTAAACTAACGGGCGCATAAGTAAGAAAATTATGGGCTTAATGGACGCACATGTAAAATTAGGCTACTCGGCGGATATTTTATATTTAGTTTTTATCCCCGGCTTTTAAACAAATATTTTTATTTATTAATTCTACGTTTTTATATGTCTTTTTTCATTTTAACTTGCGTCCGTTTAGCCCGCCTGTTTTGCCCGTGCCCGTTTAACCCGCGCCCATTTAGCCCACCACTTGTTTAGCCCGTAGCCCATTTAACCCGCCGCCCGTGCTCGCCCGATTTGCCATCTTGTAATAAAAAGAATTTGTCAAAAGTATAAAAAGATGAGGGTAGAAAAGATGAAGGGGTAAAACTGGAACTGAAGTGAAGTTTTGATGATGTTGTTTGGGGGGTTTATCTATCTGCACTGAAAAGTAAATGAGGGTTTAGCTGCTGCTGCTGCTGCTGCTGCTGCTATGTTCTTCTCATCATCTGCAACTGGTAGTATTGGTACCCTCCATCGCTACTGTTGCCTGGCTGCTGCTGCTTCTACCCAACCCACCAAAGGTAGTTTACTTTATTATATATGTCAAGTTTATTACAGTGTTAATTTGTAATTGAAATGTTGTTTAGAGGTTGCAAAGGTTATCCTAAAGAAAGGCAAAACTCAGCTCTTTCGCGGCGATGGCGGGAGCCCTATGGTTTACAGTGGCGCTGTTGACCGAATCCTTGGTCGTCCTCCTCCCAAAACCGGCGATGTCGTCCTCGTTGCTGATGGAACCCAAACCCCTTTCGCTTGGGGCTTTTATAACTCTTCTTCCATGTTTTGCGTCCGTCTTATGCACCACGACCTTTCCTCTTCGTAATTTACCTCCCCCTTTATTAGTTAATCGCCCATTGCTTATACATTACTTATATATATGGTACTTGATGAAATTATGCAGAGACCCTTTGAATGTTGAGAATCTCCTTGAGACACGAATCAATGACGCTATTAGACTGCGCAGCAACTTGGGCCTTCCTTCTTTAGCTACTAATGCTTTTCGTCTTGTTAATAGTGAAGGCGATAGGTTTAATTTCTTTCCTCTGCGTATTATCTTTCTTTTCTTTATGC
The DNA here is from genome assembly GCA_025667525.1 of Glebionis coronaria. Classification (NCBI taxonomy): domain Eukaryota; kingdom Viridiplantae; phylum Streptophyta; class Magnoliopsida; order Asterales; family Asteraceae; genus Glebionis; species Glebionis coronaria. Next base: position 609,559,534 of record CM046880.1, read on the forward strand.
AAACCTCCTCTCCTTGTTTCGTAACAAAATTACAGATTGTCAGGACTTATAGTTGATGTCTTTGGCGATTTAGCTGTCGTGGCTTCATCGGCTGCGTGGGTTGAGAAGTACAAGGAATATATTATAAACTGTCTTGCTGGATTCAGTGTCATTAAAAATGTTGTCTGGAGGCCGTCTATCGAGATTTTGAAAGAAGAAGGTTTGGATTTGGATCTTCTTGATCAACAAGAAGACTTGTCCACATCTACTAATCAAACCGTCAAGGTAACACTTCTTCGAAATTGTTAACCTGCAAAAAGGTATTTTTACTTAAATCACAGTTTTCTTGCATCTCAGATTGTGGAGAATGGAATATCCTATATGATCTCATTGGATGGACAAAAGACAGGGTTCTATGCTGATCAGCGTGAAAACCGTCAATTTCTCTCTACCATCTCGGATGGTCAAAGAGTACTTGACATGTGCTGTTACACTGGTGGCTTTGCACTTAACGCTGCGCGTGGTCATGCTTTGGAGGTCACTGGTATGGTATCTAACTCTGTATTATACTTATTTTATCTGTGTGTTTCAGTTCTGAATGTCGGTTTATAGAAATAACTTCTTTTCTCGAAGACGTCTTACGAATATTTGAATGCTTTTTGATGCACAGGTGTTGATTCGTCATCCCCTGCTCTGGAACTAGCTAACCAAAATATTGCTCTTAACAATCTCGATCCAGGAAGGATATCTTTCCTGAAACAAGATGCAACTGCGTTTATGAAGAATGCTGCTTCTAGAAATGAAGCATGGGACATAGTCATTCTCGATCCTCCAAAGTTAGCACCTCGAAGGAAGGTATCCTAATGCTCAATCTCCCGACTTACAAATATCATATATAGATCCCTTTATGAACGATTGCAAATGAGTTCTCCTGTGCTGTGGTGACTTGTAGAGAAACTGGTTTTATGTTGGTATTGTGGGGTTTGCTTAATTATTGCTTGATCCAGGTTCTACAAAGTGCGAGTGGAATGTACAGGAACTTAAACTCACTGGCCATGCGGTTAACAAAACCAGGCGGGTTTCTGATGACTTGCTCATGTTCAGGAGCTATGACGCAAAGTGGGCAGTTCTTACCTGTTCTTCAGGCTAGTGTCCTACTCTTTTCTATTTCACACATTCTTGCCTTTTTCTAAGCAAACACACCAATTTGGTGAAAGTTGTGCCATCTTCGGCTTCAGTTTACTAGGTGTTCTAATATACATACAATAAGTGCGTGACTGGGGAATGAAACAGTCTGATATGATATGATTCCTTATGTGTCTTTGGTTTTAATGTAGGGTGCCGCTTCAATGGCTGGTAGGAAGATAACATTAGTGCGTCAGAGTGGTGCAGCATGTGATCATCCTATTGACCCATCATATCCTGAAGGAGCGTATCTTTCCAACTTTTTGTTAAGAGTAGTTTGACATTAATCGCTTTCCAATGACAGAAAGGAACCCCCTCATCTTCAGACAGACGAGAGAAACCCAAAATAGAATAGATGGAAGGGAAGTGGTGTTCGATTAGAAAAATTAGGCTCGGTATATCATTTGTATTGCCCATACATACAAGTGTGTGCTCTGTATGGTTGGAAATTACAATTAGTTATGCAAAATTTTGTCTCTCGTTTCTTTTGATTAACAATTATGATGTTAGGTTCAAAAGAATTAAGCATTAAGCAGCCCGTTTGCTATACCGCAGCAGTTTGGTTACGATTTTGAGCTAATTACTCCAAACATATAAGAAATATTATGTTACAATCACTGAAGGACAGCTGACAGCTGACTAGTTTCTATAACACAATATGGTAAATTACAATAGATCAGTCTTTACCATAAATTAACTTAAATTAATCAATATATTCTTGGCAAATCCTCGGAAGAGAGTAACAAACGTTAAATACATACAACCCCAAACGCTTATCCTTCTCAACCGCCCCTTGCATAATTCAGTGACCACCAGGATTACGGTTCCAAGATAGATAAGATGGATCTCCAAGACGTCTGCAACACAAGAGAGAATGTTAGTATCCTCCATCACACAAACTACACTTATTTTTTCGGTAACACATACTGTATATAATGGTCAAAATCATAGGGTACTACGAAAACCAGCCTGGTATCAGCGGTCGATAAGACAGGACAAAAAAGTATTACCTTGGCTTAACAAGATATATGATGGTGAAAGCGATCGCCAGGAAGAAGCATAAGCCACCAACAGCGAGATATGCAATGCCAATGAAGTTGTTCTTTCCACCAAGCCAGCTGCTGGTTGAGAGCACAAGTTTCTTCTTGCCATTAAAACTGTAGGTGTTGTAATTGTTCTGCAAAATCACATTTATGGTATCACCTGCTTTAAGATCCACCTCTATTTTCCCATATAACTTCCTGAACGTTGGAAGAGCCGCAGTTCGCATCCACACAATAAGGTCTTCCTGCTCGCTTAACTATATACATGCCAATCCACAAACAAATTTCTTGTCAGATACTCGTATTCATTTTCTGGCCACAACGAAATCTACCATAACTTAATTAGGGTCATGATATGGATACATTGGACAGTAATCATAATATGATAGCAACGACGATGTAAACGGCTAATATTCAAAAGTCTTACTCTCCTGGATCACCCCTAATCCTAATAGATTCGTTAACACAAATTGCAAAGATACTGATATAATCTCATTTATTAAGAAACTAGTATCATTGTCAAGTTTTAGGCCTTTTAGAGACATGAAACTTTTACAAGCAGCCAGCAAATTGTGGCAAAATAATATATCCAGCAGTCAACGTACATTACTAGATACAATGAATTAACCAGTTGAACATCATTTAAAACGAAATTGTGCAGTAAAGTACGAAACATAATTAGGATCCTTATAAATATCAGTAATGGTTAAGAGGCTTACTGGCATAGATTCGTTCAGATGTGCACCACCGATGAGAGATCCATTTTGGAAATTTTTTGGGAAGACATCTTTGCCAAACTTCTCATCTCTGTCACTTTTCCATGCAATACCTTTCTTTTTCACGGGCAATGACTGATTGTTATTAGTGGAGAAGCTGAAAGTATCATTGAACATACTCCAGGCTACAAGACCGCAAGGCACAACCACCCTATCCTTAGCAACATCTTCAGGCTTACATGTGCTAATGTCATTCTCATTATTCCGGCTCCTCAACTGCTGATCACTCCGACTCTTAACATACCTGCAAGACAATGTGTAGCCGTAAACTATCTGTGGATAATTAATTCTCTTATAACACTACGCAAAGAGAATGAACGAATTTCCCAGGGGTCGCTAGCATTCACAGCAAAACAAGTATGGGAAAATTAACCATGCCGAATAAAGACCATACGCTATCAACACAGGTGTGTTTCTAATTTCTTTTGTGGTATAGAATAATAATAATTAAATAATCAGTTGTAACAAGATAGCTTTCAGATTCATTAAGGATTTACGTGTGGAATGGCCATACTCATGATCAGGTAACCAGAATGAGTTTTCTGTGGGTGAATTAGGAAAGAGCGCCAACGCCTAGTTAAGTGAAAGGCTGTAGTGATAACGACGGAGCTTACTTTCAGTTTGGTTCAGCTCTAGATAGATAAGTCATTTCTGCTCAACTATAGTCATCAGGGTGGGGACGACTATAGTCATTCCGGCCGGCCAGGCAGGGAGTTATAATAGTTCTTATAGCGCCAGAAGATTAAATCTATACAGACACATCATCGCGCGAGTGCCTGCACTCACTCTGCTCACCCTTTCCCTCTGTAACGGAAAGAACCTTTAAAAGTGCATAGCTGCCTTTTCATGGCTTCTGCTTATTTTATAAGGATTCCTTCCCACTATGAGTGTATGGAGCTGCGGCGGTCGTTTGGCGTGCTTAATGGGGTATACCCAAATACTACAAACGGATTATTTACAGCTAGAAAACCAAATAATAAGATAACCAATCTCAAAATGGATACCCCCTAAATCCTAACAAAAAAAGACGATAATTGTAAATCTATGTTTATAGTAAACTAAATTATAATCCGCATAGGGTCCAAACCTTCCTTTTTGGCTCTATAATGCTCTAAACTATTCTTAGGTTTCAACACATGTTTAATGATATAAACGTGTACAGTAATCCTACCTACTTATGAACCTACACGGATACTGACATAAACGTGTGATTAAAGGAAATATACTAAAGTAAGTAACAGTAGTAACGGGTACTTACCTTCGGTGATTCTGATAAAAGTTGTCAAGCTGATAATAGACATATATAGGATGCTTCATGTGTTTATGGACCTAATAAAATATAGAGGTTAGACGTACGCGTGAATAAGCTGATAAGGAAGGAAGGAATTTTGTATTGAAAATGTTCTTACACGGATTGTTGTATTGCAGGTTTTGTCAGCAGCAGAAGATTGAATAAATCGGACCTTGTCAGCTTTTGAGCCGGAAGGTGCACAACGATCATCATAACGATTAACAATTTCAACAACCTGCGTAATTATTCGAAAACAAATAAGAAGAGCAGCTTAACTATATACGTAACGGAATCGAGGGAGATAGCAAGTAAGCAAGAAAGTACATGGCTAGAAGCAAAGAGGGAAGCAAGTCCGATCGGTACGAAAACGATTGTGACAAGCATAAACGCTGATATCACCTGCAATAACAACACATAATTAATTAAATAACAAAACGGTTAAAATGTAGTAAAATTTAAAATAATAGATTAAGGAGGTGTTTGTTTCAGCTTATATTGGTTTTGGTCTTATGTTTCGTTAGCTCATTTTAATTAGTATGTCATAATGAAGTTATATAAGCCGAAAAGTTTCAAAATAAGCCACAAAACTAAATAAGGGGGGTAAAATGTAGTAAAATAAGCCACAAAACCAAATAAGCTAATTTTATAATTGGTTAAAATGTAGTAAAATTGAAGGAAAGAATAGATTAAGGAGGTGTTTGTTTCAGCGTATATAGCCGCCTTAATAGCTAATTTGGTTTCGGGTTTATGTTTCGTTAGCTCATTTTAATTAGTATGTCATAATGAAGTTATATAAGGCGAAAAGTTTCAAAAAGAAGCCAGAAAAAGAAATAAGGCGTAAGGCGACTATAAAAGGCGAAACAAACACCTCCTAAAGATAGTAACATACCCATGATGGGGTAAGAATAGATTAAAATGTAGTAAAATTAAAGGAAAGAATAGATTAAGGAGGTGTTTGTTTCAGCTTATATAGCCGCCTTAATAGCTAATTTGGTTTCGGGCTTATGTTTCGTAGGCTCATTTTGATTTTTTTTTGAACGGCGAGTTAGTAGTTAGTGATTCGAGCTTACAGTGACATCCAATTGGGCAGTATGCAAGCCTCGAACCTTCTCCTTAAGGGATAAACCCCACACCTGCTTCTTAATTCGGGCCCCTGAAGGTTCCTGGTGAGACTCGAACTCGAGACCTCTCCAAGAATACCTCCCCAAGGTTACCCTTGGTGGCCAACTGAGCTAGCTCAGCTGGTTAGTATGTCATAATGAAGTTATATAAGGCGAAAAGCTTCGAAAGAAGCCAGAAAAAGAAATAAGGCGTAAGGCGAGTATAAAAGGCGAAACAAACACCTCCCAAACAGACATAGATACATACCCATGATGGGGTAAGAATGGGTTTACAAGCTGATAGTTCCTGCTGGGTAAACCTAGAATCTATTTAAAAAAAAAAAACAATAACTAATGATGATTAACTAGTACAGTATTAAAAAAAAAACAAGTAAAAATTAAGAAAAAGGAATGAGTGATTAATAGTGGTGATACATTTGGGTCGCTTGGAATTATTAGACCTTGCAGAAGAAGAAGAAGAATTAACAGCATTAGCATTAGGGTTATTGCTACTGTTCATCATCATTACCAGCAGCAGTCACAGAAGGAACAAGATACGATGAAACACACTTTTGTTGTTCAGACAACAACAACAACAAGAAGAAGAAAAGAACCTTTGTTTGTTTTTTTGTTTTTAAGGCCGGCAGGCAAAATGTAATCTTCACTTGTGCTTTCTTTTTGCCTTTGGGCTGGGCTAGTGGTGGGCTAAACCCAACCCATATATATGCTTTCTTCTGACCCAACCCAAACACTATTTCATACTACTAGTTACACGGCCCGGCCCGTACCTGTATAATTTTTTATTTTTGTTAACGGCGAGTTAGTAGTTAGTGATTCGAGCTTACAGTGATATACTTAGGGGATAAACTCCACTATATTGTTTCTATTTTATTCGGGCCCCTGAAGGTCCTTAGTGAGACTCGAACTTGAGACCTCTCCAAGAATACTTCCCCAAAGTTACCCTTGTTGGCCAACTGAGCTAGCTCACTTGGTTATACCCTCATAATCTTAGTTTGGTTGCAGGGTGTGATTCGAGTTGACTCGGTCGGGTTCGGGTCAACTCAGGTCAAGTCAACTCGGGTTGAGATTAAAAATATCATACCCGAATCTGAGTTTAATTAGAATTGTGGTCACTCGAGTTCGAGTCAATTCGGGTCAGGTCAATTTAGATTCGGATCAACCTGAATATACGTAAAAAAATTTAAAAAGTAGTTTGTTTAAGTATAATTTTATTGTAAAAAGTATTAGTCGAGTCAGGTTGATCGGGTTCGAGTCAAGTCGGGTTGGGTCAAGGCTAAAAAATATAAACCCGAACCCGACATATATAAAACTCGGGTCAATTTAGGTTAACCCGAATTGACCCGAATAAATTTTTTTACCCGAGTGACCCGACTCAAATATGCTTATTCGAGTTCATATCAAATCGACTTTTTCGACACCTTAAGTTGCAATCTTGTCCTGACGGCGTCACATTTATAACCTGACATCAGTGCAAAATTAACTATAATTGAGTCGGCGAGTTTATGTTGTCACAACCCTGATAATCATAAATACTTTGCAAGCGGTCTCTCAACATTCGGGTGAGATAAGGTTATATATATTTCACATCCTCCGTTACCCCGTGAAAAAATGAGACTGTATGTTGGAATATGTGGTCATTTAAAACACTCGAAAATACGTGAGTTTATCCTGGATACACATTTAATGACTTAAACACGAAGATTACATTATTACATATATGTTAGTTTTGTAGGTGGTAATAATCAATAATTCTGATATATTCTCTGAATCGTGTAGAAATTATTTTTAGATTGAAATATTTCGACTCTATATGCTTTGGTATCACGAAATCCTCAATTAGATAAGACAGAGAATCACATTTAGTCTCTAAGACACGAAAGATCTAAGCAATACACAGAAAATCGTTGTGTTTGTTCTATCGGGAAGAGATCAATTTTTTGTTTCTATGAATCAAACCAAATGACAGTTACAATTGGTTTAATAACTATTGCACGGAAAAGATATAACTTTTCACACAAGATTAAATCTGTTGGGAAAAGGGAAAAAAAACGTTCTTCACATAACAACTATAAACACAGAATGTTAAAATCGTTTAGGTTTTGGAGCGCTGCCCCAAACCCCGCGAGGGGCGTGGCCCCTTTGACCCCCGCAATTGTTCGTGGCGGTATCAAGTTAGCTAGAACGAGCGTGCATTCCACACTCTCCATACTCGACTGTAAACTATACTTGATTAAGCAATTGATCTCAAGTATATCACAATTACACAAAATATATGTGATGACACTAAAATCACCAACATTATATACATGTATAACATTTACTAATGTTTGACGAAATATATTTAACGAATTTTAGTTTAGCCGTTAGACGTTATAAACCAAATAATACTTGTTAAATAAAATGAGAAGACGAGTTTAAATATTTTTTGAGCAAGCGAGTTTAAATATTTGGATAGATAAAAATATTTCGATCTCATAACATACATAATATTGCATCTTAAAATATTGCAACAAACATGAGATTTTTAAAAAAGGTAGATGATTTCCTTCAAGTAAAAGTCCCACGTCAAAGTTTTACATACTGTGATTGTGTTTTATTCTTTTGGCATGTAACCCAAATAGAAATAGAATTAGAAGAAATAGGAGACAAAAGAATAATTGAATTTTCTTTTTTGATCTTGCTTCGACAAACAAACCTATATATATTGTGCTCTCTGACATTGGCCTCATACTACAAGCATACACAACTTATCACAATATTCATTTGCTTCTCCATGTCTACAAACACAAAGTAAAACTTCATATATATATGTTGCATGCATTTAGATATGCAAAGTTTTAAGTTTAATTGTTACTTAAGGAATTTTATTATTATTTCTCTAAGAATTTAAATATGTTGTTGTTAGGTCAATTCAGTGTCTAATGATCTCACTGATGGATTTGAATAACAATAAGCCTAAGTACGTTTATTACACTCGAATATTACGAAGTCACTGAGTGAACAGTCATTTAGTGACTTGCCTTCCAGAGCTCAGCTTAGGTCTAAGAGAAAGACTCGAGTATTCAGTGACGTGAAACTCAGTGAATGATGTACATGAGACGAAGAAAAAGGTGATGGGTTCAGTGAGTTGTGGCAATAGATAGACTCACTGAGCCCCATACGATCTCCCTAAAGGAAAAATGACATCCTGAATACTGAAGTAAAGGCGGGATAAGTTTGAAGTAGATAAGATGTAGTACACACACGCTTATCGTGACTTATCCTTTTAGGTTAGACAAGGTGTTGAGCCCTTTGAATAGATCTATATCCTGTTAAGGATTTGTACAATAACTTGTAATCAAACTAGAGCACTTGAGAGACTCTTACTCAACTAAATAAGCTATGCGGAACTTAACTTATAAAGCAAAGAAGAACATAATTATTCTAACTATTCGATCTTCTATTAATCAACTTTGGCAAAGGTACAAGAAACTCATCGTACCTATGTTCCTTTTATAGTGCAAGGAACCCTAGAATATTCTATTATGATAAGTATATCACATACGATGTATTATCAATATTCTAAACTATTATGTATATCACATAAGATATACTCTAACTATAACTATAATATATCTTTACCAAATATATATTCGTCTTTATCAACTTAGCAGTACTTACATTAACACTAACGGTACTTGACATATACCGCGTTAACACTAACGGTACTTGCTAACACTAACAGTTAAATCCTTTGGGACTCTTTTAAGGAGGGAACCAAGAGGCTGTGTGAAGTACAACTGATCAAGGTTGAGACATTAATGTATTCAGGTTGTTGTTAGCCTGAATACTGTCTAGAGGGTTCAGGGTCATCGGGGTGCTTTATAAACACAAATGAATCACTCCCTGGTGCAAAGACAGAGTGTACAGAAGTCTTAAAGTATTCTAAGTGTAATGACAGACTTCTATGGGTCGAGGATTACCCTAACTTCACCACTCTCTCCTACAGACAAAGGAGAGTGGTTGATTGTGAACCTCTAAAAATGTACACTGATTACCTGTGAGATATCAGCTTGGTTTGGCTGGTTTCCTGTAGTCTCTGCTGACCTAGAGACACTAGACGCCTGTTGTTTGTCAGCCAAAGATTCTGTATCCACAAGAGTATCTGGACCAGAGGCGGTGTCAATCTTCTTTTCCTTGGCATTACTAACAGCTTTGGATTGGGAAGAAGAGGGGATTTTCTTCTTCTTTGGATGTTGGCCAGATGAAGCCTTGGACTTAGTAGTGTGCTGCCCAGAGGTCAAAGACGTAGACTTGCCAGCGACACTAGAAGTATTCACCTTCTCAGAGGAAGGGAGCAAGGGCTTCTCAGCGTTGGGTACCTGGTTGGCAACGTTCAGCATGTGTGCAGTGACAGGGATATCCTCAGCTCCTATCTCCTTGTAGATGGCGCCTGTGATACGATAGGGCTTCAGAGCTGTCAAGGCCTTGTTATGGTAATTCTCTCCCAGCAAACTCTCAAAGATCAGGGACAGGTAGCGCACATAACAGATGTTCTTTTCCCTGACCTGATTCCTTCCCTTCAGTTGTTCTACCAGGTTTGAGAAAAGGATGCTTCCAAAGTCGACATCAGCTCCCCAGATAAGTCCATACGCAATAGCCTGATGATTGGACGACATCTGATCCTGTGATCCCTGCATTCCTCCCAGGGACTTCACAATATGGGTGAAGAGGACACGCCACATAGGAGTAAAATACTTAATCTTCAGAGGGGCTTTGGCGAGGACTTCAGCTGGTGTAAGGGCAGGGTTAACATCATGGCAAGGGTTGAGTGTGGCCAGGGCTTCCTTGACAGCCTTTTTGTCAACAGTCTTCAAGCATTCATCTCCATGTTTGAGTCCGGCCACACTAGAAAAATCATTGAGGGAAAAGGCAAAAGGATGTTCATTGCATGAAAGGCTAAATGTAATGGTGTCTTCAACTACTTCAGCAGAATACCAGAATTCCCTAAGGTATTCTTGGTAAAAGGTGGATGGAGATTTGGTGAAGGCTTCATTTAGGTCACAATTCTGCATGAAATTTACCAGATCTGAGTAGGTGCTGTTTGGTGCCTTGATCCATCCAATGGCGTTGTTGGAGGCGATGATGCTCTCGTTGATCTCGAAGTTCACATTTGAGGCTTTTGGTACGGGAAACGCCATTGATTTAAGGTTGAAGGAGAATGAAAATGGCGGATGGTTGAGAGTGATAAGAGTTTAGAGAGAGAAGTTGATTTTAGAATGGTGGTGGGTGAGAAGAGAAAGAAGACAATATATATTCAAACTTAAGTGAACAGTTATTCAACCGTATTAAATGCAAGGGCGAAAATGACTGCTCAAGTGGGTCCCCTTGACCTTTCAAAAAGTTTGTCTCCTCGTTATCCGAAAAATAAATGATTAAAAAATGTGAGAATGTTTTTTGCATTTACTTGGAAAGTAACTACCTAGTTTCATGTGAAAAACATTTAATAAAACATTTAATATAGAATCAATCATTTAATGAACACATTTAATATCAAGTCACAGGCTTTGAGATATTGAGCATCCCTAGCTCAGCAACTAGCCTGTTGAACGTAGGTTCAGCCAAAGGCTTAGTAAAGATATCAGCTAGTTGCAGCTCTGTGGGAACAAAATGCAGCTCAATATCTCCCTTCATAATATGATCCCTGATAAAATGATACCTGATATCAATGTGTTTGGTACGAGAGTGAAGAACAGGGTTGTTGGATATGGCAATGGCGCTGGTGTTGTCACAAAAGATTGGTACTTTGTCATACAAGATTTCATAGTCAGCCAATTGACTTTTCATCCAGAGCACCTGAGCACAACAGCTGGCTGCAGCGACATATTCTGCTTCAGCTGAAGACATAGCCACAGAGTTTTGCTTCTTAGCACTCCATCCAACCAATTTTCCTCCTAGGATTTGACAGCTGCCTGAAGTACTTTTCCTGTCAATACAACATCCAGCATAATCTGAATCTGAATAGGCCTTGAGATCAAAGCCTGGTTCCTTTGGATACCATAGTCCTAGGGATGGTGTTCCTTTGAGATACCTGAAAATTCTCTTAACAGCCACTAGATGGGATTCTTTTGGGTTAGCTTGGTACCTTGCACAGAGACATGTGGAGAATTGGATATCTGGACGACTGGCTGTTAGATACATCAGTGACCCAATCATGCCTCTATATAAAGTCTCATTGACAGAGACCCCTGACTCATCAGGGCCCAAGTCATTGGGTGGAAGCATGGGGCATTTCACTGATGCACAATCAGCTAAGTCATATTTTTTAAGTAAATCCTTAACATACTTTTCTTGACAAATAGAAATTCCCTTAGGACATTGTTTAATTTGAAAACCCAAAAAGTAAGTTAATTCACCCATCATACTCATCTCATATTTCTTGGTCATTAATTTAGCAAAACGTTTACTAAGATTGACATTTGTTGACCCAAAGATGATATCATCCACATAAATCTGCACAATGATGAAATCACTCTTGTCCTTGAAGGTGAAGAGTGTTTTATCAATAGAACCCCTGATAAATTTATTTTCAGATAAGAAATTTGAAAGAGTTTCATACCATGCTCTTGGAGCTTGTTTCAGACCATACATTGCCTTGTGAAGTCTGTACACATGGTTGGGAAACTCGCTGTTCTCAAATCCTTCAGGTTGTGCAACATAGACTTCCTCAGCTAAATCACCATTGAGGAAGGCACTCTTTACATCCATCTGATACACAGTGATGTTCATATAGGCAGCATAAGCAAGAAAGATTCTGATGGCCTCAAGTCGAGCAACAGGTGCAAAAGTTTCATCATAATCAATTCCTTCAGTCTGAGAGAACCCCTGTGCTACCAGTCTTGCCTTGTTCCTGATGATGTTCCCAATTTCATCCATCTTATTTCTATAGATCCATCTAGTGCCTATGATATTCTTTCCAGGTGGAGCTGGCACTAGTGTCCATACTTTGTTTCTTTTGAACTGATTGATTTCTTCTTGCATAGCAGCTACCCATCCATCTTCTACCAGAGCCTCAGCAACTCTTTTAGGTTCAATTTGAGAAAGAAATTCAGCAAATAGACATTCATTCGCTGAGGCTGACTCTGAGTCTTGGATTCGCTGTCTGGTTGTGACCCCTGCATTTGGTTCTCCAATAATGTTGACAAGAAGAATGTGTTGATCTCTTGACCACTTATTTTGAGGAGCTGGGGATTCAAGAACAGGGGTACTTGAGGGCACAGCTGGTATAATTTGAGTCTCATCCTGCTGACTAGGAGGGATTTCTTCAAAGACTACTTCAGTGTCTGAGTCTTCTTCAGCCATATCAAGGGAAGCTATTTCATTATCAGCAGGAGAATCTTCAGAGGTTTGAAGAATTGGTGAGTCATCAATATCATGAGAAGGACCATCAGAGATTTGAGGTTCATCTTCATCAAGTTCCTGAGAGGTAGGAACTTCTATGTTGTGAGTAGACAGAGGGTCAAAAGCAGGAACATAAGGAGTGAGAGTGTTGGAGTGGTGATGACTGGTAGGTCTGGGTTCTGTGAACTCATCACTTGGGAAAGAAATATTTTCATTAAAATCTACTTCATCACCCTCTGTTCCTGTCCTCTGTATGACTTCATCATCTTCATTAAATCTGACATGGAAAGTTTCTTCTACTTCTTGTCTTCTGATGTTGAATACTCTGAAGGCTTTGGCTGTTGGAGAGTATCCCAAAAAGAATCCATCATCAGCTTTTTCATCAAACTTTCCAAGTTTATCCCTGTAGTTATAAATAAACACAGGGCATCCAAACACATGAAAATAGCTGACGTCTGGAGATCTTTTTCTGAAAACTTCATAGGAGGTTTTGCCATGTCTTTTGACAATGATTGATCTGTTTTGAGTGTAGCAGGCAGTGTGTACAGCTTCTCCCCAAAATTGCTTTGGTAAGGCTGCACCATTTAACATAGTTCTTGCTGCTTCAATCAGAGTCCTGTTTCTTCTTTCAGCCACACCATTTTGTTCAGGAGTGCCAGCTGAAGAGAAGTTCTGAGAAATCCCTTTTTCATCACAAAATGATTCAAGTTGATGATTCTTGAATTCTGTACCATTATCACTTCTTAGAGCTTTGACTCTAACATCATTCATGTTTTCTACCTGTCTGATGAAAGACATGATGGTTTCAGCTGCATCACTTTTCCTTCTGAGGAAGAACACCCAAGTATATCTTGAAAATTCATCAACTATGACCAAGGTGTATTTGTTGTGATTAATGGTTTGAGGTTTGACAGACCCAAACAAGTCCATGTGAAGGAGATGTAAGCACTTGTCAATAGAGAATGATTGCCTAGTCTTGAATGAAGACCTGTGATGTTTTCCTTTGACACAGGCAGAGCAAGTTTTGTCTTTGGAAAACATTACTGAAGGTAGACCAGCAACCAAGTTTTGAGTGGCTATCTTATTGATGTTCTTGAAGTTGAGATGAGACAGTCTCTTGTGCCACAGCCAGTTGACACTTTCAGAGGCTTTGGCAAGAAAACAATTTGAGCTGTCTTCAGAGCACACAGCCATGTTGATGACATAAACATCTCTCCTTCTAGGTGCAACCAGCACAACATCATTATTTTTGTTGAATATGGTTCCCTGAGTCTTAGTAAACAAAACCTTATAATCAGCATCACATAATTGGCTGATGCTAATAAGATTGTGTTTAAGACCATTCACATATGCAACCCTGGTAAATGTGATCCCATTGCAATTTACTGAGCCATATCCTTCTGTGTCACCTGAAGAGTTATCTCCAAACACCACTTTAGGACCTGGCTCCTTTGAGTATCTGTGCAGGTATTGTTGAATCCCTGTCATGTGTCTAGAACAGCCACTATCTAGATACCATACCGATTCCTTGAGATATTTCTGCACAGATACATAGAAATAGATTAGTTCCTATGGTGAACCCACTTTCCAGTGGGTTCCCTGAATTGCTTGTTAGCAACTCTTGTGTTCCTGAAAAACTTTTGGCGTTGGGATGGACAGTTCATTGTTTCATGGTTATAACTCCCACAGATATCACACCCAGGGAAGTCACCACACTCGTCTGAGTGATGGTCTGTGAACCCACAGAATTTACAGGGAGGATAAGATTTGTAATTTCCCTATTGTCTTTTTGAACTCTGTGGTCTGTCCCTAGAGGGTGTCTGAGCTCTTTTAGCTGCCATGTGTCTGTCATGATCTAAGGTCGAGTGGTGAGAATTTTTACAAACATTGCAATAAGGTTTGATTAATCTTTCCCCTTTGGGTTCACCTAGGACTGACTTAGGTTCATGAGAAGTAGAGCATTCAGCGGAAGGCTTAATGTGTTGTTTCAAGAGTTCTACTTCTTTCATAAGAGACAATAGGTGATCTTCAGTGGTGGGGTCAACCTTATTCACAGCTTTAGTAGTAACAGGCTTAAAAGCTACTTGTTTACCAGTTTGTTTAGCAGGCACACGAAAAACTTTGGCAGGAGGATTCTCAATATTTGTCTTAAGTTCGTCCTTAGCAGATCTAGAAGAACTGCTAGGTTCAACTCCAGAGAGTTTGGGCAAAGGTGGTAGCTCAGCCACATCTTCAGAGACAGGGTCATTAGTCAAAGAGGTATCTGATATATGAATAGTCTCTGTAGATTTAAAGATAATGTCTTTGGGTTTGGTGAGAATCCTCAGCTTTTTATTCTTAGCAGTTATATCCCTGTTTAAGTCAGCAGGCACTTCATCCCTAAGCAATTCATCAATAGTAAACCTAGCACACAGCCATTTTTCAATAATCTTGTTCAATTCAGTGACTTGATCATTTAAAGCTATGTTTTTCAAGGTTAATCTAGCTACTTCATTTTGCAGGGATATTTTCTCTAAGTTAACCCACCTGAGAGTTTCACATTCAGCCTTAGTATTTATCATTTCAGTTTTAATAGAGTGAAACTTATCAAGTAGGTTCTTCCTTTGTTCCTCAACAAAGTGCAAATCAACAATGGTGTAATCAAGGACATGCTTACGTTCATCACTATCAGACATAGATAGAAGCCTGTGTACCTTTTTCATTGTGATGTCAACCCATTGTCCTGATCTTGCATCACCTTTTCCAACAGCTGGTTCATCCTCAGCTATCGCCATAAAAGCCCTGACCCTTGTGGTGTCTTCTTCATCTGAAGTCAATGGTTCATCATTCCAATCATAAGTTTCAGCAACCAACCCTTTCTCAGCCTTTTTCTCACCACCTTTCTTTTTGGACATAGCTTCAATCTTCAAGTTCATTTGTTCTAACTCAGCTTTAAGTGCCTTGTACTTATTTTTGTAATCTTTCTTCTCAGTGTCTGAAGAATTGGATTGAGATGAGTTGTTATGTTGTTTGAACTTGTAGGGTTTTGATGAAGATGATGGATAAGAGGGTGAGGATGTCTTGGTGGAAGGACACTCTTTTTGAAAATGTCCAAGCTTTCCACAGGCAAAACATGTTTCTTTTGACCTGTCAGTTGGTTTGCTAGCTGATCTTACTCTTCCAGATCTTTTGTAGTATCTTCTTTGGTTGGCTAGCAGTGCTCTTTCATGGAATTCTGCATTGAGGTCTGACAAGAACTCTTGGCTGCTACGGGTATCTTCTTCAATATCAGAATCACTGTCAAGAGGATGTGTTGCAGAGATCAAAGCTTTGGAAGATGCTCCTTGGACTACAAATCTTTCAGTCTCTGATTTGTAGATAGTATCGATCAGCCCTTCTTCATAATTGTACTTACCATAGAGCTGAGCAAGGGTATCATTTTTGATTGAGTTGTTAGCTCTCTGAGTCTGATTCATGCTCAGCCACTTTCTTGGAAGGCTGTTGACAAAAGTAGCATTGATCTCAGCTTGACCAATAGTGACATCATTCATAGCGAGGTCATTTAGAAGAATCTTCAGCCTAGTATAGGTTTGCTGAACTTTTTCACCTTCAAGAGACTTAAAGGCATTAAACTGAAGTCTGAGTGCCTGAATCTTTGTCTCTCTTGTTTCAGAGGGTCCTTCATGGCCAAGAATGAGGTTTGTCCACATTTGTTTAGCTGTGGGACACTGAATGACAGACTTCATGATATGCTTGGGAAGACAGGAAATTATGATGCTTTTGAGACGTTTATCTTGGTTTGCTAATTTCCTATCAGCTGCGGTCCATTGTTTGATAGGCTTGGGAAGTGGGTTTTCTTCAGTAGAAGTAAGCGCCATGGGAATATATGGACCATTTTCTAAAATTTCTAAGAGAAAAGGTTCAAGTCCATCAAGGTATACAAGAAATTGACTCTTCCAACTGGCAAAGTCTTCTTCATCAAAGACTGGTACACTGGTTACGTGTGATCCACCTCTTGAGTCAAGAAGTTGGGGTAGATCATCGTCATTTGCTGGAGGGTTAAGTCTTGGTGAAGATGGGTTTGTGGAAGGTGAGTGTGGGCTAGAAGTTTCTGGCATGGTGGATCTTGATTATAAAACTGAGAACGATGTTTCTTGAAGGTTTTAATATCAAACACTGCTCTGATACCAATTGAAAGTCCCTAATCAATGCAAGAAACCCTAATCTTAACTTAAACAACACAAGGTATTACTTTTCAAACGTAATCTTATTATTGTATAATAAAGAATTACAAGTGTTATGGATAACACCGTTTGATGACAATGTGTTGTGCACACTTTGAACAACAATAAACCTTAACTTATGAATACAGTCGTAGCTGTTTGATTCACTAAGTTATACGCACTAATGTTCTTAATATCTCAAAGTGTTAAACATTAATGCATGGATACACATCCTATTTATAGTGTTACGAGTTTGACTTAAACAGTACTTGATGTCGACTACACAAGCTTTTACAAGTTCCCACATCAGTCACATGATGTCCTTCTATTCTTGGTAGTCTTCCATTATGCTTTAAGGAACAGTTGTCAAAAACAGTTTCCTTATTCTTCATATTCTCGAACACACAAATGGCATGTCCAAAGTGTGCTGAGAGTTATCAGGGTATTGCCACCCCTGTTAACTCTCAACCCCTCAGAGTCCCTAATACATCTTGGCTGTTATCCATCACAGCCAAGGAGTATGTCTTCAGGTAATCTTCGACTTCCCTGACAATGTCTCTGACATGGACTCCTCTGAGGTTGCTCACAGAGACTTGGATCTCTGTGAGTCTTGCGAAACTTGCCTGCCTCCTAGGCACAGGCAAGGGACTATCTATCAGCCTAATTATGTTTAAATCAATGAACAGGGAATCTAACAAGTTTAGATTCCCAACACTAACATTCACAAGAAGCAGAAGAAAGCCAGCACAAAAGGGTATTGTTATTGGAAAGGCCAAACCAAAGAGTACTCCTGCTATTGATCCAAAAGATAAAGGGAAAAGTGTGATGGTTGAAAAGCCTAAACAGAAGCAGAAGTTTAAGTCAGATGAGGAGCTTAGAGTTATTGCTGAGAGTGATACTCTTTTGGTTAAACAAATGGTTGAGGAGGAAGATGTGACAACCATGGTGTAGAATATTGATAATCTATGAATCTATGAAGGGGTTTGTTGATTTCTAGAGAGAGAAAGTTAGAGAGAGAAAGTGAGAGAAACTATGTGTTATTTTATTAAATGGAAACTAGTAAATGACAACAACCAACCCCTTTCAATGGTGGAAAGGGGTATTTATAGTTCCAAGCAAACATGGGCTTGGGCCGGTCCATGACAAGCCCATGGACCGGTTCTTACTTAACTTAATAAGTAACTAATGACTATTTTCTAACTACGAGCTATTACAACATAAATATTATTGTGGAGTGACCGATACTTCTAATATACGTAAAACGTATTTCTAACAATCTCCCCCTAAGGGAGGTCACTCCACGTTACAAAACTCTAAACCTAGCATACTATACTAAGTCTTCGTTCTTTAGCTCGTAGTCTTTTCTTCTTTTCTTTCTTTTGTTGTGAATATGTTGGTTTGATTTTTTTTTTTGACTTTGGCTTGAGAGCATTGTTCTTTGGCCTTTCACGTGCGATCTTTGCCTCTCTTGTGAATTTGCCTTCTCGTGACTCCATGTTCCACACACTTATGTCTTTTTGTTGAATTCTCGAAAGTTTCAGAGTTTGGTACAGCGGAAGACTTTATCTTGTACTTTCTTGAATTTTTGCTAAACTTTGATGCAGAAAAACATAAGCATGTGGGAACGACTTCTACAGGTACACCGCAACACCACCGTCTTCACTGGTACACAACAACGCCACCGTCTTCAACAGGTACACAGCAACGCCACCGTCTTTAACAGGTACACAGCAACGACACGAATAAAATGGCTTTGAACATTTTATTCTAATTCGGTAGCATTTTACCTCCGGTTGGTGAAGACCGTTGGACGATATTAGATATCGTACCCGTGACGGATAGTTTCAATTAAGTAACTTCCTGACAGGATTTCGCGGGTAAACCCGTTCTCTTTATTCGACCATCCAAAGCTGACTGCGAACATAAAGAGTGAATCACTTGGATAAATTATCCTTGTGATTTGAAGCCGTCAATTCATGAAACCTGGAACAAGTGAATTTCAATTAAGATTTTCACCATCGTTGCTTTCCAGTTGTCACGAGCTCAATTCATAAAGAATCTTGCACGTTACCTACCAAGTGCTGTTTGATGTTGACACTAGAAGGATTTCCACTCGTCACTGTGGTCAATAAAGAGTCACTCTGAGTGTTCTGGCAAGATCATATGATAATGCGAAGAGCCCTGGAACGAGTTTAAGTTCAATTAAGAATTAAACCACTGTTACCTTCCAGTTTTTCACAAGATTGGTTCTAAAAGAACCGCACGTGTAACCTACCATGAGCTTGTTTGATGTTGGCTCAAGCAGGATTTCCATCTTCATTGTAATACTTGCGTATTACTCGGATGTTCTAGCAATATTACAGGAATACTGCGTAGGACTCATGAAAAACTCTTACTTTTCACAGTGTGTGAGAAAGCAAGGAATAAATGGAAAGTGTCCTAATGAGACTTTTGATGATCTCTTGGCTCTAGACTCGATTGTGCGTTTTGATTTAGTGATCGATGGCTGGAGAGGAGTGCCACCTTTTCAATACCGGTCTATTCGGAGTGAATAAACCAATAGATAACGTGTTGATCTCCGTGTGATTAAAACAAATACCTTTTGAGAGATATTTGAGTTAGCTGGGAAGGGTTGTGCATTGCATCACTGGGTCCATGATGTCTTTCTTCAATACCGAGAATCATTAGCAAAAATGACCTCAATAGCATATGTATTGACCCGGTTTCTGCCTAAAGTTGTAAGGAGGGCTTCTTTCTTTACACCCTTTATCTTTACAATTCTTTTTCATTCTTTTTCATTCTTCAACCCCTTCAATGCTTACCAATACGTCATCACTAGCACCTTGTTGTGATTGTTCCAGTGCTAGCTTAAGTACTTGGTCGGCATTCAGCTACGTTCACATTCTTTCTCCATCTTTCCTAGGACTTCTAATTCTATCTAGGGAATTTTCCTTGGGAAGATTCCATCGGCTCTGATGAATCATTGGACTAAACCTATTCCTACCACCCTTTTGTCACCACATTCGTCGTGAATTAAGCGTGTTTTGGGAAGGAATTGCCACCATGAAAAATCATTGAAAATCACCTAAAGTACTTGTGATATTGAAATCAAAAGTTTTGTACCTTAGGTGTTTTGTTCATCAAAAACGCTCCCCCTTAACACGTGCTTTACACATATTAAGTTGGATAATCTTTAAGTCTTTTTCATCTTTTAGCCAAGTATCACTTACGTCTCCTTAATCCCATTTTCTCCCCTTATCCAAAATGTTAACCATTAATATTTGGGATATTGAATGGATTAACCGGTCTTTGGGTAAAAATGAAATCGATGTTTGGCCATAGAACAAGTTATTGCTCCCCCTTAATTTAATAAGGGATAGTTGTAGTGTTTTAGTATGATATATTTTGAAAGATTTAGAATCTCGTGAGAAATTCTTGAAAAATTATCATACCTTAACACTACATCAAGCCATTAAAGCACATTATTCACAAATATACATATTCACAATTGAAAACCAATATAAAGTGACCTGAAATGTACGACCCATTAGATGGATCGTTGCAGTAGCTTGTGGTGCACTAGATATGGTCTTCCACCCACGAATCTTTCCAAGCTCCTCATCAATCTACGTTCACGGAGCTTTTGATCGATCTTCTTGATCACATACTTCGCCATCTGCCGGTAACCCGGATGCCAATCCTCCGTCATCTCTGGCAAAGTCCCACCCGAGTTCAGATGCTCCAACTTTCCTCTGACTTGTAGAAGAGTTCCATCACTATACTTGTGGAGCTCCCCCACCCTCATAAACTTCATCAAACCTCGACTGTTCAAGTAGAAAATGCCGTAATTCGGGACAGAAATGCCGGTATAGGGACATCTTTCTACATGTTGAGGTAGCACTTGATTCACAGGACGGGTTAAGTTGAGCTTCCTTTGATAGCTTTCGACTCCCAACTGAAGATCTTCAACTCGTGACTTGATGACAACGATTCGTGTGAACATACGAAGTGCTGTATTCAAAGCAATCAGGTCTTCACGAGGAATATGTGTGAGTTGATCTCGGGTCATCAGAAGCAGCATATCTTCGATATCCTCAAGGCGAATGATGGAAAAATCTCCCTGCTGGATTTTGTATTCCCTGTCATCCTCCCTTTTCAAACGAATCTCCGTTACATGATAATAGCCATTCTTGGCTTCAGTTTTCATTCCTAAGATGCTGGAGATGCGGATGTCGGATCTAACATTGCTTCCAGAATTGACCAAGCAGCAACCCCTGTACGCCCTTCGGACTCGTTCTTCCCAATGAGATGCACCTATGACAGCATACATATCATAATTACGATTCATTTTTGGGACCCAGAGTCGATTTACCTTTTCCTCGATAAAGGGTATTGTCCCCCAGTTGGCAGCTTTCAGCAAGGTCAGGGAGGTTGCGTACTTTGATGACCCCTTCAGTAGATATACAAGATCATTGGTGACGAAGAAGTCAAGAGCAATCTGATTATCTTGAGAAGGATCCATTGGAGGTGGAGCTCTTTCTGATTCATGAAGTCCTGGCCGTTGAACGGTATTCAGAGCCTTCAGGATCTCATCGGCATAGTACTCGAACTCCATTCGGGTTAATCGGGTTTTGGCACGCAGTCTCTTATCTTTCAGCGCTTTCTTCACCAAGGATGGAGTAACCGAAGTCTTATACTCATGAGCAAAAAATGCACATAAGTCAATCGGACTTCGGATACGGAGATACAACACATCTTTGTCAGCGTCTGTGATCGGATCATATTGTGTTGCTGCCGTGATCCAAGCCTGTGGTGGTGCAGTCTCGTCTATCTCCAACGTGTCTGCCCAGTCTCGTGTGCTTGGTTCAGGAACCGTAGATTGTTGTGCTTGTTGTAGAGGAGTAGAAGTGCGAACATCTGTTGGTTCAGTTTCAGGCATTTCGGCAGTGTCGTGAACTGGTGAGTGTTGTGCAGCTTCGGGTTCCGTTACTGATTCTGCAATCACAGGAGCAACAACAACAGAACTAATGGGGTTAGTGGTAATAGGTAAAGATACAGCGATAGAGGTACCGGGAACCGATGACGCTGTAGTGGCATTCACATCGTGGCGCCACTTAGTTCGTCTTGATTCCGACGATGTTGATTTGTCCTTCTGTGCTGCATCTTTCTTGGACTTGGTTCCAGTCTTAGCAGTTTTCTTGGAGCTGGTAACCTTGTCTCCCTCTTTCGGCTGTTCACCCCCATCATCATCCTGATTGTCATCCCCGTTACTACCCCTAGCACTCTCCTCATTCCCATCACCACCATCATCGCCATCATCATCATCCTCATCATCTTCATCATCATCCTCATCCTTATCCTCATCATCACCATCATCGTCATCCTTTTCCTCTTCTTCTCCTTCTTCTTCCTCTTCCTCTTCACCAGTACCTTCTTCCTGCTCACTTTCTTCCCTTTCCTCTTCAGGTAGAATGTGATAAGGTACCACACTTCCAAACGTTTTGAATAACCTATCATCCTCCATGATAGCATCATTCAGGGATTTGTATAGAGCCCGTTGAATCCTAGACTTATCAAACGATCCAAGTTCCACCATACGAGCCTTAAGGATCTTCTTCAATTCAAAATCCGTCAAGTCATAAGCAATCTTGTAGGCGGCTTCTGAAGGGTTGGATGATTTGATCATCAAGTTGTCAGCAGCAAGTGTCTTCAACTCATCACGCAGTTTAGGCATTAGGGATTCAACGGATTCTTGCACTCTTTCTTCCACAGAGGCTTCAAGTGCTTCTTTTTGTTCTTTGTACTTATCCCTCATCGCTTGAAGTCTGGTGATACGTGCAGCATGCTTATCAGCCCCAGCCTGCTTAACCCGAGCTAGTTCTTCTGCATGTGCTTTTCGAGTTACCTCCATATCTGCAGCGAACCTAGCAATCATCTCCTCTTGGGCTCTCCTAAATGCTTCTTCACTTTGAGCTCGTCGTTGTAACTCTTGGCGAAGTTCATCCATTTCGCGTTTGTGATTATCCACATGTTTATCCAACATTTCGGCCATCACCAATGCATCCATGGTAGATGTTGCAGAGCTGCTCTGGGTTGATTGAATAGGCTCGGTTGTTACTGCAGTACTCAAGATGGGAATTGTAGGTGGTGGAAGAAATGGTGTTGAAGCCGGTCTGGTTGGTAAGGGTTGTATCGGTGGAGGTTGAGTTGCTAAAGGTTGGGTTGACACCATGATCGTAGGAGCAACAGACTCCTTTTCCACACTCGCTGAAATAGGGATTGATGGCTCCTTCGAAGTGGAATAATGTTCAGGTGACCCAAACTCATCAACATCATCTGGTTCCACGTACTCATCCTCAATATCTACCCTTGCACCTGAACCACTACCGCCAGTATCTTTCCTACTCCTTTGAATAGCTATCTTCATCATTTGTTTCTCAGTTTTATCAAGAGTAGGATCAACAATGTCTTCTTCGTCACGTAGACGCATCTCATCAGCCTTACCCTTTCCCTTCTTACCCTCTGTCTTCTTCTTCTTGGTTTCGGGTTCAGGTAACGCAGCTGGTTGTTTGCGTTTACCTTTACTCTTAACCGTTGTAGACGAGTCTTCTCCAGCCTGAAGGTTTGCTTTCAGCTTCTTGATTTCTATCTGCAGTAGCTTGTAATCAGCAGAACCTTTGATTTTCTCAGACAGAAGGTAATCAGGAATAGGACCCGGAATCACACCAATAGACGGTCCTTCATGCCTCAGATCCACAGTATCATCAGCTTCTTCAATGTGATAGCGACCTGCTGCACGCCTATCAATAGTAGCATCATTCTTCATAAAATAATTAATGATAAGCTTGATAAACCGAGGATAAGGAAAGAAGTTTGTCTTCAGCTTCTTGTTATAGAAGAGTTGAAAGGTGAATTCTTCCCATATCAACAAAGCATAATCTGAATTTGCAGCTTTGTACATGCCATAGAAGAGGTTTATTATAGGACTGCGCAGAGCATCATGGCCACTCGTTTTTGGTGTAAGACATTTACTGAGAATACCCATCAATGCTCTCCAAGGTTGTCCTACTTTAGCAGTGGTAAACTCAGACGCAACTCGTATTTCCGGACATCCAAGAGCGTCAAATAACTCCACGAGTTCATCTTTAGTAGGATCCCTCGAGAATGACATGCCTTTGGGTGTATCCCGTATACCAAGAATCTTACGGAAGTCTGAAACTGTGAGTGTCTGCTGCTTGTTGTCGATGGTGAAGGTGATCTTGTTTGAAGTGATTTCCTTGGTAGCCCAAAATTCATACATATACTCATAAGGCACCGAGGCACTACTCCTAAGGGCGTTCTTGAAATGAGAGTTATCGAGGATGGCTATGGCGACCTTAAAACCATGGTGAGTGGATTTTGAGACTTGCTTCAGCCGGTAATTGTTGGGTATAAACTTAAGGGTTCGTGCTTTAGCAATATCGGCTTCTCTAGATTCTTGGATTGCTTGTACTGTTGGATTAGTCATTGTATCTGCTTAAGATAAGACATGAAAGGTTGATGCACAAAAACATATAGATATATATCATTCTTACTTCTAAGCATAACACATTTCATAACATAAAACAACAAGTACATATAGCATGCAAACAATAATAATCAAACAACTCTTCATCCGGAACATTTCCTCATTCGGAACTTCTTCATCCGGAACATTCCTTCATTCGGAACATCCTTCATCCGGAAGTTCTTCATCCGGAACTTCCTTCATCCGGAAGTTCTTCATTCGGAACTTCCTTCATCCGGAAGTTCTTCATTCGGAACTTCCTTCATCCGGAAGTTCTTCATTCGGAACTTCCTTCATCCGGAAGTTCTTCATTCGGAACTTCCTTCATCCGGAAGTTCTTCATTCGGAACTTCTTTCATCCGGAAGTTCTTCATTCGGAACTTCCTTCATCCGGAAGTTCTTCATTCGGAACTTCCTTCATTCGGAAGTTCTTCATTCGGAACTTCCTTCATTCGGAAGTTCTTGATCCGGAACTCCTTGATCCGGAACTCCTTGATCCGGAACTCCTTGATCCGGAACTTCTTGATCCGGAACTTCTTGATCCGGAACTTCTTGATCCGGAACTTCTTGATCCGGAACTTCTTTATCCGGAACTTCTTGATCCGGAACTTTTGCTGAATAATCAGAAACTTGTTCCGATGAACAGTCGAACACTAAAAATGATGATTAAGCCCAGATTTTGACCAAATAACCCAAAAAGTTTTGTGATTTCAACAATAATAAGTAAAAACTAATACTTATCCACTAATCCCAATCACAAAAACACCAAAAACACCAAGAATCAAGATGGTTTTTCTTAAAGAACACTAATACAATCAAAAACTAAAAAAACCACACAAATCACTACCTTAAATCACCACATAGCTCTGATAACAAATGTAGAATATTGATAATCTATGAATCTATGAAGGGGTTTGTTGATTTCTAGAGAGAGAAAGTTAGAGAGAGAAAGTGAGAGAAACTATGTGTTATTTTATTAAATGGAAACTAGTAAATGACAACAACCAACCCCTTTCCATGGTGGAAAGGGGTATTTATAGTTCCAAGCAAACATGGGCTTGGGCCGGTCCATGACAAGCCCATGGACCGGTTCTTACTTAACTTAATAAGTAACTAATGACTATTTTCTAACTACGAGCTATTACAACATAAATATTATTGTGGAGTGACCGATACTTCTAATATACGTAAAACGTATTTCTAACACATGGTTTTGGGGTTCGTCACTTAGACTATAGTAGAGGGTGTTTTGTGCAAATATGTGCTTTTATGTGCTTATGTGTTTATTTTGTGTGTTTGGAGTGAGGTTTGGATATCGTTTATGGGTATATGGTACTCATAAGTAAATCGAGGAACGGTTATTTCATGTTCATGAGCTCACAAGGTAGTGACTATGAAATGAGACGGTGTTATTTTAGTGTTTTACGTATACGTATAAGTATTATAGTAAATCGTATTTTTACGATTTAAGGTTTTGCATTTAGAGGTCTCAGATGAAGTAATTAGTTACGGGGATATTTTTCGGGATGGTTTTAAATCATTAAGGACTTAGTTATATAGTTTATATTATATTCTAAGAGTTTTTATAAAACTGTATATTTTTACGTCTTTTACGGTATACGCGTAAATTTGACTAGTTTTACGGTTTAGCGATTTTGGAGGTTTTAGGAGCTGTAATAAATTAAGGTAATTTAAGAAAATATTAGTAGTGTATTAATAATTAATAAAAGAAAATAAAAATAAAAAAAGGGACGTGTAATTGGTTTTGGGTCGGCATAACAAAAAGAAAAGAGAAAAATAGAAACTGGACTTTGGTATTGGGTTAGGACTTGTTTAGTTAAAGTATATATGGTTTTTATTGATTAAAAACAAACATAAAACCTCTGGAGATAAACTTTAAGTCGACATCTATGGAAGAATCAGGGTTCTTCATAAAAAAAATATCGTCTTCCATTAATTTTAAGGTAAAACCTTTAATCCTCTTTTCATATTAATCATTATTAATGTTTTCTTAATCAATATATGATGGATTTAGGTTAGTGTTTATAATAAAATCATTATATTAATGATATGTAATGATTAGAATAATTAGGGCTTGTAATTAGTAAAGTTATGGGTAATTAATTAGGTTAATTTAATTAAATTCGTAATTAAAAAACTGGGCATAATTTTTGGGTCATTGTATTGATCATATCTAGAGTTCTACAAACTTTTAAATTGCGATCTTGTAGTTCCTGGAAAGGTAATTGAGTTGGCTTTCAAATGCAAGAAACGAGAACTAAATTGGAGGTAGGAAGTGGGTCAAAAACAGGTTACAACAGTCGGAGGTCAAAGCAGTTTTGAAATCAGTCGGGTTTAAATTAATGTTTTAAGATGGTTCGGGTACTTAGGGGTATAATTGGACCTTTAAACAAATATGATACTTAGATTATATATTAAATAAAATATCTGGAGGAGGGATAACCAAATGGGTTAGGGTAAGACCCTCTGATTATAACAAACTTTTCATATGTTCAAAATCAGTAAATTCTGGATAGGTAAAGGTATATATATGTATATGGAGCCCTTAACAGTAGATTTAAGGTTGAGACCAAAGGGGAGAGTTAGATAACACATGTAAGATCATAGGGTTTCTATTACAGGGCATGTTATTTTGGTTAAGGGGGTGTTCTACCAATAGTTTGAAGTATTAAAAACGGGACTGTTTTGGGTTAAATGTTAACGGGACGAGTTATGAACTAAAATAAGTTAAGGGCTTTATATAGGGGTGTAATAAGATTCATATGGCATATAAATGGGGTTAAGTTGTAGGAGAAGGTTAGATATCCATCATAAATTGATGAGCCATTTTGGTATGTGGTTCATGTCTTATTTGTATACGTTTGTGTGTTTAGATTTGTGCTAGGGCGCGGGTACTTGGAGAAACTTGTTCAGGTGAGTATCATAGTCTCATGTTTTTATGAGTATAATTGTTTTGACTTACAGATGGGATGGAAGAGACACTGTATGGTTTTGTAAAGAATGCTGGGAATGTTTTTATGGTTTGTGATGGACTTGTGTGTACACTTATGTGATTAATTGCTATGTGATTCTTGATTGTGTTTATGATTTGGATCGGGGGACACGTACCATCTCAGTTATTGTGGTTTGACTTGGTACCAAAGGGATGTTGACAAGGCGGGGCCTTGGGATTGGTTCATAGGTGTATGGGCGCCTATGGGAACATGGTTATTGGTAAGCTTGGAGCCTTGGAATTGTGGTTATTGATAAGGCTTGGAGCCTTGGATATGTGGTGATTGGTTAATCTTGAATGCTAGTTGTTAATACATAATTATAGCACATTGTCCATATGTTCTTTTGTTAATGGTTGTTATTCACAGCTTATAACTGATTTGGCGTTGGCGTCTAAACCTATGACTCTCACCAACTTTATGTTGATGTGTTTTAGTGTCTCTTTCAAGTGAGAATGTGGTTAAGCGTAAGAATATGAGCGGCTAGCTGGGAGGCTTAGGATTGCATTTGGAGGAACCCCCTTTCCTCTTAGTCTTTACTTATGTTTGAATAAATGATACTTTGTAGACACCTAAATGTTTGTTATTTGTTAATTGCATGTCTTTGGTAAGAGGTAGATGTTGGAGTATGCTCGTGTCATAACAACTAATTATACGTCTAGACACATATGGGCCTATGGGGTCACACACATATACACTGAGGTACCATTTCAATATATCGTGTTTATCGTATTTACGGTATATAAACAACCTTCGTAACTCGGGATCATTATTGGGCTTCTAACGACTAGTAGTGTACTTAGTTATTAGACTTGTAAAAGTGTATGGCAAGGCCCATACAAAGCCCATTGAGTCCGGCCCATTAAGATGAAAAGAGGAAGGAGTTACATTTGTGATAAATATGAGTTATTAGGTAAAAACTCTAATTAATTACATTAAACACATTACCAAAAATCCTCCCTCTTTCCTCTAATTGGTATTTGCACGGTTTTGAGATGGAAAAACCGTGGGTGTATGTTTTGTAATGATCTCCATCTTTGAATCTTGTTTATTCAAAGGGTGTTACTAGGTTACGGGGTTTAAGACTAGCATCTATTGGTATACAAGGATGTGTGGTGTGGATACATAATAGAGGTGATCTATTTTGATCACTTGGTTTCATATTTGATTGGTTTCTTGGTTAGATCATGTGTTCGTGATGGTCTCCGTTCGATCTTACCGAATCACGCTACAAAGGTATACTTTTATGTCCCTTTTATTGATTAATCATATGACTCTATGGATTCGTTGATAGGTGATCTTTCCGTTGCGTTTATTATTTATTCATATCATGTTTATATGGATAATCACCTATAGTAGACCTGTTACCTACTTACCTAGACGCCCGCATTGTTTGTGATATCTTCATGACATCGTGTCACCATTTATGATATTTCCATTTCGTTTAGTTATTTCTATAGACACGTTATTGTTGTGATGATATCCATACGTCGCGCCCCATATTCCGCCATGGTGGGGTGTGACAGAATGGTATCAGAGACAATGGTTATAGAGAATTAGGTTTCCTAGCCTAGTCTATATCTTAAGGATCCCTGCATATAGGCGTCGTAGGATTACGTATGGTCTTGATTGTATTTTCCTAAATTTTATTTTTTATGAATTTTGACTAGTATGAGTTGAACTGTAGTTGCCATACTTAGCCACTTGTTAATTTCTTTTTTGCTTTTGATATATAAATTACTTTCACCATAGTAAGTTATTTGGTGTACCTAATGTATAGTATTTTTCTTTTGATGTTTAAGTCATGTTTCCTAAAAATCATGTGGTGATTCGAGTTACTAGGAGTAGGTGGATAGGAAGGATTTTAAGTTACTTCCACTCTTATGGGCGACATGACTTATAAATGATTATGATGTTGTGTTGGAGTTTGTCTATGCTGTTTTAGCTAGACTATAGATTTATGTATCCCAAGAGTTTGACTATATTATTTTAATAGATGGAGTTTTGGACCTTATTGTTTATGTGGTTATGAGCTTATGTGAGTAGATGGATTTATGTGTTATATGTTGCATTGATTCTTATAAGTGTCATTATAGGAGGGAGTGCATTGAGGAAAGGGTAATTGTATAAGTATGGTGGCTAACATAGTTATACAAGTATCACAACTTCAATGGGTTCTCAAGTATGATTGCATGAAAGAGGTTTAGTACATGCTTGTATATGATGAGATGTGGATATTTGGGTATATGTATAATATATGGGTTTATGTAACGCTTGTCTACCATATGGCTGTTTTTGAGTGTGTTATATGTTTTGGGTTATACTCATGTTGTGTGATTATGAGGTCACACGATATGTACTGGTTTTAGTGATGGGTTTTATGCCTTGTGGTAAGATGGTGATTACTCGTATTGAAAAACGAGTGTATGAGGTGATTGATTGATCTGACATGTATGGTAACGAGCATGTTTTGGATGATTTAATAGGTATATATATGCGGATGTATATATACTAGTATGTGTTAAGTTATGATATATGGTCGTTCAGTAGTTATTATAACTTGAACGTACCTTGTGTTTGCTCGTGTTTTATGGTGCTGGAGTTTGATGTAGTTCCAACGACGTTTTGAGTCTTTTGAGGTGTGTCTACATTCGGGTATGTACTTTAATTAATGAGT
This sequence comes from Glebionis coronaria, assembly GCA_025667525.1. NCBI lineage: Eukaryota > Viridiplantae > Streptophyta > Magnoliopsida > Asterales > Asteraceae > Glebionis > Glebionis coronaria. The sequence continues at coordinate 609,589,745 of CM046880.1, forward strand.
ACTACTAAATTTTCTTACAAATAAGTGTGGCTAATTATAGGAAAACGGTTTTGAAAATAATTTGTAAGTGTATGGTATGATATCGTGACTTACATATTTTTTTTAAGTTTGTGGTAGTAAGCTATAAAAAACATTTGTCTTGAAAATATTTGGATTAGTTTTCTATGTAACATGTGATAATACATTTTAAAGGGGTAAAGAAATTTTACAAAATTTTCTTAAGTGGAGTTAAAATTTTAGAAGTATTTAACTAGACGGAAAGAGTAAAAAGGGAGATTTTATTATAGTAATGATAATAATAACACCACACCTTGTAAACGTGTAGTAGTTTAGTTATAACCAGCCTAAATAGATTTTATAAATTAATAATAATAATAATATAGAATAAAAAACAGTGTATTTTATAAACATGTATTGGTTTCTGATAGGTGTGTAAACACCCATCTTTTCTACCACTTAATTACAATAATAACCGGACCGAAACGTGTATTTTATGTCTTTTATGTCGGAATTATGCGTGGTTTGTGTTTTTGTTGTGATTTAGGATGAAAAGGTGAAAAGTGGAGAAAACACGGACATTCACGGGCATTTACGGACTTTTATTGAAGAAAAGGATGAAAGACGAAGTCAAGAAGTCAAGAGTGCAAAAAGAACGGAAGTCCACGACCAATTCTGAAGATTTACCGAAGAAAAAGTCAAAAGACGGAAGTTTATCAAAAGCCGAAGAATGCAAATCTATTTTATTAAAGAATTTAAAGACGAGTTCAAAAGAAATCCCTAAGTCAAAAGTCCCTTAAGTCCAAGATTAAAGAAGATTAGAAGAAAAGGACTAAGTACGCAATTAATGAAGATTAAAAGAAGGAGGGACTTAATTATGCAATTAAGAGAAAAGGAAAGAGGGGAGGAAGCTTCCTTAATCCTCCCCTATAAATAAATTAAGATTAGTCATTTTTCACTCTTGTTGGCTAATAGTGACAATTAGTCTTCCACCATCTAAATACTTGTCATTTACTTTTCTTGTCAATTTAAATTCATGTTATGCACCTTAATTACCATTTAATTCCAAGTAAGTTTTCATTTTAATTCTTGTCAAATCTTTATTTTATCTTGTCAATCTCTTATCTACCTTTCTTATTCTTTGATTCATGTGTTTATGTTATGTTCATGTTCATGCTTTTATTTTGATCCAAGTGGTGTTTGATTATTTTGGTTAAAGTTGTTTGATTTCATGTTTTAAATTGTTTATTTATGTTATCTATTGATCTCGTTACTGTTTAGTTTAGATCGTTTGTGTTTATTTGATTGATTTTTGGTTATATCTGCTATTACTGTATTTCCTTGTTCTTCGGGGGTGTTTGCTTGTTTATGATCTTTCCAGGAAAAGTTCCGAACCAGGAAGGAGGAAAGTGTTCATTCGGAACTTCTAAAGTTCCGAATCAAGGCTTCATCCGGAAGATTTGGGATTAGAAAAACTTCCGAACCAAACTTGTTCATCCGGAACTTTCAAAGTTCCGGACGAAGTGAAAACTTCCGAACCAAACATACTCATTCGGAACTCCAAAGTTCCGAACCAAGGGTTTCATCCGGAACTTTTCAAAAGTTCCGAATCAACTCAAAGTTCCGAATCAAGGACGAAGTTCCGAATCAAGGCTGTTCATTCGGAAGTCATAAACTTCCGAGTCAAGGGTGTTCATTCGGAAGTTCTAAACTTCCGAATCAAGGAGCTTCATTCGGAAACTTCCGAATCAAGGGGTGACCTAATACTTCCGATTCAAGGCAGATTTTACAAGTTCCGAATCAGTAAGTTCCGAACGAAGGATTGTTTTGGATAAGTGACATATTCAGATCAATTTGTTCCGGATCAAGGATTTTGGTAATATTCCAAGTGAAGAAGAATCATTTCAACCAAAGGTGACATTTAGGACGAGTGATTATTCTAAACGAAGGATTATTCTGAATGAGCTGTATTCAGGTTCTTATTATCTTTTGTCTTTGATTTTTATTGCCTTTTACTTAATTGCACTTTAAGATTATTTGCCTTAGTGTTATTTTAGAATTGCTTTAGTTTTAGTCGCACTTTAAGTTTGCCTTAGATAGATTTAAGTTTACGTAATTTACTTTAGTGCCTTTAATTTCAGCCTCGTTTTTAAATACTTGCACCTTTACTTTAATTAGACTTAGATTTACTTTAAGTGCCCTTTTACTTTAATTGTTTTGCATCTTTTACTTTAAACACTACAACGACATATTTTTGTTTCCACCAAAATAAAACGAAGTCACATAGAGAGCTAAGATCAATTCGATTAGACAGGAACACACCAACGAATCTTTCTTACTAGGTAAAATCCTTTGTACCAAATGGCGCCGATGCCGGGGATCTTTTCGTTAAGATCAATAGTTTTCTGTGAGATACACGTTGTTTTTTGGGATCCGTTCACTTGTGAACGTTACTTTTCTTGCATAAAAAACTCCAAAAACTCATAAAAATTAAAAATTAATAATAAAAAAAAAACTATAAAAATTAAAATTTTCAAAAATCCAAAAAGATTTTATCTTTATTGTGTATATATATTATATTTGTGTTTGGTTTTGTTTTCTTTTGCATTTTCAGGTGTATGCGTACTAGATCTTCTAATTATCAAGAGCCCGAGCCTCAAGAAGATTTAGATATGGCAGGTGTTAACAACAACATTCCACCGAACCTCAATAATAATAACAACAATGCTCTTCCACAGCCCGATCTTCGGACCATGGAGGAACTTTGTCAACCAACCATGTTTGGACGAGGAGGACCGATTGCGCCGATGCAAATCAACGCTCCTGAGTTTTCGTTGAAGCACCACATGATTCAGCAAGTACAAACAAACCCATTTAGAGGATTGCCTGATGATGATGCCAACAAACACCTCGACAAGTTCATTACAATCACCCAAAGCATGAAGTTTCCTGGGGCCACAATGGATGTACTCCGCCTACAACTCTTCCCACATACTTTATCGCATCATGCCGAAAAATGGTTTGATCGTCTCCCAAAGAATTCTATTCACACTTGGGATGATATGACTCAACGCTTTCTATCGCGCTACTTTCCACCATCCATGGTCACAAGCCTTCGCAATCAGATCAGCGGTTTCATGCAAGACCCTGATGAATCTCTTTTTGACGCTTGGGAGAGATATAATGTCTTGATCGACCGTTGTCCAAACCACAACATGCTTCCCGTCACATTGATTGATACTTTCTACAACGGTTTGACTTTTCGAGATCGTGATACGATCAATGCAGCCGCCGGTGGCACATTCATGAAAATGAGACCCGAGGAGTGTAGAGAGTTAATTGAGAACATGACTACTCACCACAAGAACTGGGATTCCTCTGCATCTTCAAGGAACAACCCGAGAGTCAATGTTTCCTCAACCTCAGCAAACCCTGAGATGACCGAACTCACCCGCATGATGGCCGAAATGAGCAAAAGTATTACGCTTCTCGCTTCAAACCAACAACAACAACAAGTTAAAGCGGTTGCTAATCCTTGTGAAACATGTGGCGGTCCTCACTCATACACCGATTGTCCTTCGACACAAGGAAATCCGGAAAATGTGTATGCTGCTTATGGTAATTATTCACCGGAAAATTACCAAGCTAGACAACAAGGGGATAGAAATCTGCTGAGTTACCGTTCCAACAACTACCTTTCACCCAGTTTTTCTCCTCAAAACCAAAATCCCGCCAACAACTACAATAGAAGCAACCAAATCCCACCTCGTGCTTCTAACCCTTATCAACCACCCACCCAACAACACCCACCCATTAATCCCGATGTTGACACCATCATGAGAACTCAAGGTGAGCAAATCAAGAATCTACAGAGCCAAATAATCAATTTGAAAGGAGATATCTTGAAGCAAGGTAATGACATCAGAACCGAGGTTCGTGAAAATCTTCAATCCTCCTTCATCACTCAAACAACTGAATTAAAGAATCTGTTGGCTAGTTTCTTGCCCGAAGCTCAACCTTCTTCTTCTTCGGGTTCTCTACCTTCCAACACCGTCACCAATCCGCGAGCTAATGTGAGTGCTATAACTACGCGTAGTGGAATTACCATTGTCAATCCACCTGACTCACCACCATCATCTACACCTCCTCCACCACCATATATCCCTACTCCTCTTACACTTAGTGATAGTACACCATTACCGTCTCCGCCTCGTCATGACAATGTATCTCGGAAGGACCCTTCAACATCACAACCTTCACCGACTACACCTTCACCTAACCCTTATCAACCTAGAATCCCATACCCTTCTCGCATAGGCAAGACCAACGATCTAACCAAGAATGATTGTCAAGTATCGAAATATGTGGATATGCTATCTAAAATGACCATCAACATTAGCCTTATTGAAGCACTTTGCCACATGCCGAAATTTGTCAAAGCATTCAAGGAATTGCTTAGCAAGAAAGAGAAGCTGATTGAACTCGCCAACACACGCTTAAATGAAAACTGCTCTGCAGTTCTTCTTCGAGAACTTCCGGAAAAGCTTGGAGATCCCGGTCGTTTTGTGTTGCCTTGCGTGTTCAACAAAACTGAAGAATTTACTGCCCTCGCTGATCTCGGGGCTAGTATTAATTTGATGCCACTGAGTGTTTGGAAAACACTATCATTACCCGACCTCATTCCAACAAAGATGACTCTCGAACTTGCAAACCGCACTCTCGCTTACCCCGTTGGTATAGCCGAAGACGTGTTTATCAAAGTTGGCACATTTACTTTCCCGGTCGATTTTGTCGTAGTTGATTATGAAATGAACCCTCGTATTCCTTTAATACTTGGTCGGCCATTCTTGAGAACCGGACGTGCTTTAGTAGATGTGGCCGAAGGTGAGTTAATCTTACGAGTCGGGGATGATTCTAAAGTTTTTAAAATGGGGAAGCTTACAGGCAAATCCTTTGGAGGACGAGAATCAGTGAATATGATAAATGTGCTCGATGACTTTACTGTCTATGACAATCCTCTATTCGATTCTTCCACTGATAATCCACTCTTTGAAGATAATGTGGATGATTCTCTCCTTACTTTGGACGCTTCTCCCATTTTTGATTCTCCACCGGTCTTCGATGCTTATGATGATGATGATTCTAGCTCAGATTCGGATGATTTTGATTGTACTTCTGAGTATCCCGAGCTGCCTACTTTCGATGATTTTGATGAGGCTGATACTCTATCGAGCGATTCTTCACATGATGAAGATCCTCCGCCATCACTCGATCCTACTTTGGACGATTATTCATTTGAGGAAGATTTCTCTGAATTTCTCAACACATACTTCCCTCATGAGAGTGATGCTCCTCCTTTGGACTTTGAAGATTATCATCTTGATCCTACTTTGGATTTGAAGAAAATTTTGTCAAAGGAGAAGAAACCGGTCGACACCGAAATCCGTTGCACTTATGATTTGACACCTCTTTGTCCCACTTCTGAGGACGAGGTTGTGCTTCTTTGCGGATCTTCTTCACACTCGGCTGAGCCTGAGTGCTATTTTCCCTTAAAGGAAAAGGTGTTCGACCCCGGTATTGAAGTCTTTAAGCCATCTCAGTATCCACCTGATGAAATAAAGGAAAAAATCTTTGGAACTATTGAAGCCATGCTTGCACCACACCATACTTGCTTCCACCATGCTCCATCGCTGCTTAAGGGAACCTTGCCACTGCTCTTTTGGCTTGCCTTGTTCACCTTAAGCTCTTACTTATTGATGGATGAAAACTATGTCTTTGATCCTGGTGGATATGTCTCATGCTCCTTCCGTTGATGATCAAGGTCGAGTCAGGCTAATGACTCGGTTAACAAAAATCAAGCGCTTCTTGGGAGGCAACCCATGCATCTATCTTTTTGCGTTCTTTACCATAAGTGTAGGGGGGACCCTTTGGATTGCTATTTCCTCTCCTCACTTCTTAATCAGGGATTCGAGCTTCAATGATCCACTCTTGATGATTCTTGACGACCCGTGATTCCATGTTCTACTTCTTCCCGGTTCTATCCTAAACTCTTTTCGCTTCACTATTTTATATTTTCTCAATATTAAAATAGGAATCTCTTTAGTTGTCTTTTCCTTAGCAAGATTTAAACAACGTGCACAATGTTCTAAGTGCAGGGGAGTTTACTCCCACATGCTTAAACATTGCGGACAATGTTTATCTTAAGTGTAGGGGGGACTTCTATCGAAGTTAAGTGGTCTTTTCCTTGTATTTGTCCTCATTTTAACCGGAAAATCAATTTTTCGACATTTTTCAAAATTTTTGATCTATTTTGGCCTATTATTTTTTCCCTTTTGTATAGTTATTTTCCTTCTTTGCTAGAATAAATGTTTAATAAGTGGTTTAATTTTCAAACGTTGTGAATCTTTTGACTCAATCCGAGTTTACTCTAGCTAGTATCCTTAACGTGTTTAAGTCAAGTTTTGCTAGGCTATTATATAGGGAGCTATAAAACGCGAAAGTCTTAACTCTCACGGGTTAAGAACAAGAACTTTTCGCAAGTTCCTATAATTGATCCTAGAGAGTCGTTTATCAAGGGAACTTTAAAATGCGATTTCTAAAACTTGAAAAAGTCTAAGAATTTGCAAGATCCTATAGGCGACTCGAAAACCCAAAATTTGATTTAATAGGCTAAGTATCCACGAGTCTCATTACTTGAGATTTTAAACTGTGGAGAACGAGAGATGATAGAGCCAATTATAAGTCCGGTATTCTTTCGTGAATTTATGTGAGTTAATTATAAGCCTATTCTCCCATCGCTTGCTAATAAATTTATCTGCTAATAAATAGGGTTGTACGATTTGAAAAGTTACTTAGCTTCTAGCCCCAGATCGTTTAAAAGTTGCTCGGTATGGATTAGAGTTCATAGCCAAGGCATAACTTATTGAAGCGGGACGCGAAGATTGGCGAGTCCGAAAAGGCCCTAACAAGGCATGAGGGCTATATTTTGTTGCTAAAGATCCAAAGTGATGTGAAGAATCATTTATCAAAAATCAATATGAAGGATCGAGACACACGACGTAAAGCAAAACTCCCCAAAAGTCATGGAGAAGTGTATCCGAAAAGACCCTAACAAGGTATGAGGATAAATAGATCCAAGTCATAAAAGGAGGCGGATCGTTGTATATCAAAGTCCAAAATAAAGATTGGAGAAAAATGAAGAAGTCGTGGTCCAAGTATGAATCTCTCAAAAATTCAAAGTGAAGAAATCCCATTATGAAGAGAAGACCATTATTTCATGAACGTCTCTCAAGATTTGAAGTATGAAGTCGCTGCCAAATATCGGTCCGAGAAAGGTCTCAAATCGCGAAGCGAGTTATGCCAAGATATGAACTTTATGAGGTCCCGAGAAGCAGTTTTAAAAGATTTGGTCCTTTAGCTAACTATTGATTAAATCGTTCACTTTATTTTCAGACTAAATAACTATCGAAATAAGTCAAACAATGCATCTTCGTGATCATTCAAGACAACAATAAAATATAAGAGATACCCCTAGGAATAAGGGAGTCTAAGTAAATAATTGGCCCACATGAGTTCGTGATAGTCTACTAACTTATAATAACAATGATCTCGTTTTTAAGCTTGGTTTGGAGAAAGTGAAAACTTGAGTATGATGATTATTCATGACATTTCCAAAACCCAAGGTATGCTTTTGATTTCTTTATTTTGTATGTCTTTAAATTTTCTATCTTCTTAATAAAGGCCAACGTGGATTAATTATGATGAAAAGTGTAATCTTGCTTTGTAACTAATGCATTGCATGAGGACATTGCAATGGTCAAGTGTAGGGGATTTGATAGGTGTGTAAACACCCATCTTTTCTACCACTTAATTACAATAATAACCGGACCGAAACGTGTATTTTATGTCTTTTATGTCGGAATTATGCGTGGTTTGTGTTTTTGTTATGATTTAGGATGAAAAGGTGAAAAGTGGAGAAAACACGGACATTCACGGGCATTTACGGACTTTTATTGAAGAAAAGGATGAAAGACGAAGTCAAGAAGTCAAGAGTGCAAAAAGAACGGAAGTCCACGACCAATTCTGAAGATTTACCGAAGAAAAAGTCAAAAGACGGAAGTTTATCAAAAGCCGAAGAATGCAAATCTATTTTATTAAAGAATTTAAAGACGAGTTCAAAAGAAATCCCGAAGTCAAAAGTCCCTTAAGTCCAAGATTAAAGAAGATTAGAAGAAAAGGACTAAGTACGCAATTAATGAAGATTAAAAGAAGGAGGGACTTAATTATGCAATTAAGAGAAAAGGAAAGAGGGGAGGAAGCTTCCTTAATCCTCCCCTATAAATAGATTAAGATTAGTCATTTTTCACTCTTGTTGGCTAATAGTGACAATTAGTCTTCCACCATCTAAATACTTGTCATTTACTTTTCTTGTCAATTTAAATTCATGTTATGCACCTTAATTACCATTTAATTCCAAGTAAGTTTTCATTTTAATTCTTGTCAAATCTTTATTTTATCTTGTCAATCTCTTATCTATCTTTCTTATTCTTTGATTCATGTGTTTATGTTATGTTCATGTTCATGCTTTTATTTTGATCCAAGTGGTGTTTGATTATTTTGGTTAAAGTTGTTTGATTTCATGTTTTAAATTGTTTATTTATGTTATCTATTGATCTCGTTACTGTTTAGTTTAGATCGTTTGTGTTTATTTGATTGATTTTTGGTTATATCTGCTATTACTGTATTTCCTTGTTCTTCGGGGGTGTTTGCTTGTTTCTGATCTTTCCAGGAAAAGTTCCGAACCAGGAAGGAGGAAAGTGTTCATTCGGAACTTCTAAAGTTCCGAATCAAGGCTTCATCCGGAAGATTTGGGATTAGAAAAACTTCTGAACCAAACTTGTTCATCCGGAACTTTCAAAGTTCCGGACGAAGTGAAAACTTCCGAACCAAACATACTCATTCGGAACTCCAAAGTTCCGAACCAAGGGTTTCATCCGGAACTTTTCAAAAGTTCCGAATCAACTCAAAGTTCTGAATCAAGGACCAAGTTCCGAATCAAGGCTGTTCATTCGGAAGTCATAAACTTCCGAGTCAAGGGTGTTCATTCGAAAGTTCTAAACTTCCGAATCAAGGAGCTTCATTTGGAAACTTCCGAATCAAGGGGTGACCTAATACTTCCGATTCAAGGCAGATTTTACAAGTTCCGAATCAGTAAGTTCCGAACGAAGGATTGTTTTGGATAAGTGACATATTCAGATCAATTTGTTCCGGATCAAGGATTTTGGTAATATTCCAAGTGAAGAAGAATCATTTCAACCAAAGGTGACATTTAGGACGAGTGATTATTCTAAACGAAGGATTATTCTGAATGAGCTGTATTCAGGTTCTTATTAGCTTTTGTCTTTGATTTTTATTGCCTTTTACTTAATTGCACTTTAAGATTATTTGCCTTAGTGTTATTTTAGAATTGCTTTAGTTTTAGTCGCACTTTAAGTTTGCCTTAGATAGATTTAAGTTTACGTAATTTACTTTAGTGCCTTTAATTTCAGCCTCATTTTTAAATACTTGCACCTTTACTTTAATTAGACTTAGATTTACTTTAAGTGCCCTTTTACTTTAATTGTTTTGCATCTTTTACTTTAAACACTACAACGACATATTTTTGTTTCCACCAAAATAAAACGAAGTCACATAGAGAGCTAAGATCAATTTGATTAGACAGGAACACACCAACGAATCTTTCTTACTAGGTAAAATCCTTTGTACCAGTTTCATAATAACAAGTGAAATAAGTTTAATATGGGTAAACAAGATAATGGTTAGAATAAGATTGTAGTATACTAACTAGTTGATATCTTTGATAAAATAATGAAGATAAAAGATGAGTTTATTGTTCAAAACGAGTATGATTGATTTTAGTAGTATTGAAGTTTGGTTCTTATGAGGAGTAACTAATGGGGCGAAAGTTTAAAATTTTCTAAGGTATCGAAATTTGGTAATACTAACCGTGACGAGTCTAATTTTTCGTTGTTGGCACACTCCATTGAATCTTTTGGATTACATTGTTTCGTTTTTAGTTGTTTTGGCTAGGATTCATTATAGTTGATCTTTCGGTTTACCCTATATTTATTATGGGACGTGATCGTTTGGAATTATTTTGGTACACGTCATGGTTGATTTAGTTATGCGGTTATGGAAACGTTAGGATGAGAGGATAGAGTTGGGTAGTATTACTTATGGTTAGATATTAGAATGGAGAGATGTGTTTTGGTTTAAAGGTTTTTTGAAGGAATGAATAAGATTTGTGGAGTTTTGAAACTTAGATTGGTTACGGGAATAAGGGAGTAAGTAAAGTTAGTTGACTGGTCGTAGGAACGAGATGTCATGCTATGAGAAGTTGGTTGAAGTACCATTAGGAGATTGATGAAAGTACTAGCGGATGTGAGGGTAGAGTAGAAATTTTATACTAATGGAAATATTGGGCAAATAACAGGCAAGGTAATTGGTATAGTTATGGAGGCGAGGTAGTAGTAGACACGTGAAGGAAAACATAGATGTGAAAGGATGATTGGTAGGAGGCTGATTAATGGTCATTACAATAAGTAAGGAAGAGTGAGCCATTGAGGGGTTGAAGTACCTTTAGAAATATTGTGGTAGATGAGTTGAAGTTAGAGGCTACTGGGTAGTGTGAAGTTCCTAGGTAACATCATAGAGACGAGAAGGAGTGCGTGAAGAGCTACATCGTGAATCAAGGAGCTGAAAGGACTACATGCTGGCTGCTAGAAGGAAGCAAGAGATTTCGAAGGAGTCACAGAAGTTGCAAGGACTGGAAAGGTGATAAGCACTATGATGGGAATCTTCGTATGGTTCGTGACGAAGAAGGACAGATCGAGTACCGGAGTGGAGTTACAAAGAGCTGAACTAGTGGATCGTGATGAATTAAATACATAACATGGGAGATTAAAAACTCGTGGAGGTAACAAGGGGAGTCAAGTGACTATGCGGATAAAAATTTTGTGGCAATCAATATCGAGGGATGAGTAGTGAAGCTGAGCTGAATCAGTTCATGGAAACGTGATTAGAGAGTCGGTTTTGTGAAGGTGTTTGAATGATCTTTGGAAGAGACAGTTATGCATTATCTAATGCACTAGCGATTTCCATAGATTTGATGAATGAGGTATGGAATTTCTGTTGGACGGGATAGTGTAGGAATTAGGGAGAACCATGGAAGGAGAGAACCAAGTATTCCTAGAAGATGATGATTGAAAGTACCTCATGTTGGGTGCAAGATCAAAATAGAAGTATGAGATTTGAATACGGATTTAAAATATGGCTTAGTTTAGACAAATGGAAACTAATATAGGTATAAGATGAGAGTGTGATCCGCATGGGATCACATAAAACTCTAGTCTGTCCCTATTAGGAGGGACTAGGAGAACTAATCGTGAGGAAAAACAAGTGAAGCTACTTGGAAAAATTTTGAGGTTTAGATGACTTGAAAGACGGGAAGCATAACATCGTGATGTATGTCATGAGCTGAAGAAGAAGAAGGAAGTGTGGATAGATGCGAATCATGAATGAAATAGGTCGAGATAGGAACCGAAGGTAAAACTTTGGTATAGCCTAATGAGTAGACTAAGGCACTAAGTATGCTAATATTGTTGTAGTATGGAAAGGAAATGGCACTGACCTATATTGTTTGATTGGAAGGCTTAGTATTGATAACCGAATGGACGAGGATTTATAGATGTGATGTGTCATGAGAGACGAATGGTTTGGTCTAACTGAGACAAGATGAGGAGCACTATGACCTTGAAGGTAAGACATTATGTAGGTATAAAGGAAGTGTTGGGTATAAAAAAAATATAAAAAAATCTTTAATTAAGGAAAGTGAGAAAAGAAGTGTATGGGCGCTACTAATGAGCTATCCAAATTTGATGGAAGTATTTGTAACATGGGTTTGGATGAAAGTTGATAAAACTAACTAATGAATATGTGAAAGACCGTCATAGGTCACTTTTGTAAGGAAATTGGAATTTTTAAGTGGTTTAGGGTACGGATTAAAGGTGTTGTCCCCTATATTTGTGATTGATTAAGCAATGAAGAAAGAAAGAAAATAGATGAAGAAGAGATGAATTCCTAGAGAGAGAAAGTAGTGAGAGAAAGTAGAGAGAAGGAGAGGATTAACTTGGTGAGATTAGATTAGAGAAAAGAATTTGTTACAAATGACCATCCACCCTCCTAACATGCTAGGAGGGTAGTATATATAGTCCACCCACATGCGGGCTTTAATGGACTATATATTGGGCCGGGCTTGTCTTTTGGACTTCAATTAGTTTAAATCCAAGCCGCGAACCACGACTAAATAACTACCTATTACAACGATCTAATAAATATTACAATAGAAACCTATGACCGAACATTCTTGTTTGACTCAATATTTTGAGGCTAACAATCTCCCCCAATGTGAGGTCATTCCTCTTCGATATTTGGATTCCAATGGAGATTTATGAATTTCGTCATAAATGAGTCTTGAACGTGTAACAGTAGTTTTGTTCCTTCATGTTGTGAACTTTGAGTCTTTGTCGTTGCCTTTCGACTTTGCCTTCTATCTTGAGATCTTCAAATCATCCTTGACTTGACATTGCCATCTTGCGATCTTGTGTCTTTATCCACATGCTCACACTATCAATTGTTGGATAAGTCTTTGGGCATGAATATGTGGTTGTGAATCTTTGACTTTGCTGAGTACACCGTGACGTCACCTTCTTGAGACAAAACATAGACACGGACTGAATGGCTTTGACATTCGTCCTAAATCGGTAGCGTTTTACCTCCGGTCGGTGAAGACCGTTATACGATATTAAATACCGTACCTGTGATTAGGTAGATTCAATTAAGAATCTCCTTGACAGGGTTTCGCGGCTGTACTAGCCGTTCTCTTTACTCGACCGTCTCAAAGCAAGACTACGAACATAAAGAGTGAATCAATTGGATAAATATCCGCTTGATTAAAGTCGTCAATTCAAATTCCTGGAACAAGTTTGATTCATTAAGAATCTTACCATTGTTGCTTTCCAGTTGACACAAGTTTGATTCATAGGAATCTCACAAGTCACCTACCGTAGCGCTGTTTGATGTTGACGCTAGAAGGATTTCCATTCGTCACTGTGAGTATTAATGAATATCACTCTGAATGTTCTGGCAAGACCATAAAGATATTGCGTAGAAACCTGAAACGAGTTTGAATCAGTTCAGAATCAAACCACTGTTGCTTTTCAGTTTTACATATGTTCAATTCATAAAGAATCTTGCATATGACCTACCGCAGTGCTGTTTGATGTTAACACTGGAAGGATTTCCACTCATCATTGTGAATACTAAGTAGTATCACTCTGAGTGTTCTAGCAATATCACAAGGATATAGCGTAGGACTCTCTTGATCTTCATCCTGTGTCCTAACGAGATTTGATTGATCTCTTGGCTCTAGACTCGATTTGTGCACTTTTAGTGGTCGGAGGCTGGAGCAGATGCCACCTATTCAATATCAACTATCTCGGAGTGAGAAAGTCAATAGAAGTCGTGTTGATCTCCGTGACAATAAAACAAACTTCTTTTGAGAGAAGCCTGAGTAGCTAGGAAAGGGTTGTGCTTCACATCACTGGGTCCATGATGAGTTTGTCTTCATGATGGGTTGACCCGGTTTCTGCCTAAGTTGTATGGCGGGCTTCTTTCTTTAGACCCTTTATCCTTACATTTCTTTTTCATTCTTCAACCCCTTCAATGCTTACCAAGACATCATTAATAGCACCTTGTTGTGATTTTTCCAGTGCTATCATCAGTACTTAGTCGGCATTCAGCTACGTTCACATTCTACTCCATCTTTCCTAAGGACTTCTAATAATCTATTGGATTGTCCCTGGGAAGATCCCTCCGGTTCTTGTTGGATCATAGGACTTAAACCTAACCACCCTTTTGACACCAATAACGTCGTGAATTAAAGATGTTGTGGGTATTTGATCGTAACCATGAAAACCACTTTAAATTCTAACAAAGTGTTTGAAAAACATTTAACACCTTGCTAGTTTTGTCGTTTCAGAAATGCTCCCCCTTCACATGTGCATCGATAATCGAAAGTGTTTCACACATGTGGGTAAGAGTTAAAGGTCTTATAGATCACATTTTAATCACATTTTCTCCCCTATCTCAAATATGTAAAATCTTTTGATATTAGAGATACCAAATTTGATTAAAATATATTTTGAAAAATAGTCTTGAAAATCTTTGGGAGAAAGATGTGCTTTTCTTTTGCATGAAGTTGAATTGCTCCCCCTCAAAAATTGATCCAATGGAATTGTCATTACGAGGACTTGATCCACATTACACTTTTGAGGATAGGAGTTGTTGAACACACAATTTTTGAAAGATTTTGAATATCAATGAGAAATTCTTGAAAAAATTGTGTTCAACGCTTTTTGAAAAATCAATTCTTTTTGACGAAAAAGGTTTTTCTAAAGCATAAACTAGTTCATAGACTTTGAATTTCTTGACGAATCCACTCAAGTGTAAGAAGATTTAACTTCTTTTGCTAAGGGTAAGAGTACAAAAGCGTACACTTCCCCGTGAATTTAGATCCGGGTTGCAATCTGAAAGTGATTACAAGCCATTGTGTTGAGCTCAAAACGTGGAATGTTTTGTGACAAGCTCAACCCAAAATAGATTGCTCTACCCGTTTGGTAGGATAAGTTATCTTTAAAGATACACTTTCCTTTATTTGAATTACGAGTTACAGTCTGACATTTAACTGTAAGTCATTTATATGAGCTTAAAAACTTTGAATGTTTTTAATGAGAGCTCATGACCGAGAAAACTTATTTTCCCGTTGTTAAGGATAAGTTATTATTCGTGATCAACTTTCCTTTCTTGGAAGTACGAGTCACAATCTGAGGTAATTGTAAATCATTGAAATGACATGTTTTGAAAAATATTTACAACTTTCATTCGAGCTTTATGTACACACCCGTGTCATTATTGAGCGACATTTCTAGGTACGTCCATATTATCGATACTGAAAGACATGTCGAGAAGAATATTTTTGGTATTTTGAAAGTTTTTCCATTTTTTATTTTGTTTTTCTATGGATATTTATGTTTTATTATTATTATTATTATTTTTTCAAGTTTTTCGAAAATAATTCAAAATAGACTTTTGTACAACAGAAGAAGGTGATATCGAATGTACAGAATTGGAACCCTTTGAAGAAGGAGAAGTGGGTTCAGAATCCGCTGTTGTACCTGCAATCACAGAAGACAAGTTTGCACAAATACTAGAATTAGGAGTAACAAATTCCTTTTCAGCGTGTAGAACAGTAGCATTAGTGATGGTGCAGGTGTCATCACTCTTCTCTATTGGAATCCACTTAAGACCAACTTCTGTGAAGATCCGACCCGTTGGTTTCCACTGAAGACTAGATTTAGGAGTAGCTTTCTCTTGCACAGCGGAAGACTTCTTTGGAGAGAAACTACGTCCTTTTTGAATCCACGTTTCAGATTTGGTGTGGTTGCTTTTCTTTACGACGGGTTTGTATCTCCTTGTTGTCTTATGGGATTCTGTATTCGATCTCCGTTCAAAGGAACGAGATTTGACCTCATAGAGGTATTGCAAAATGCAATGGTCATGATTTTCATTGTGAATGCCCTTTTTGCAAGTGGGACATACAGGGAATTTTGGATTCACGAAAGTACTTGTATTCCTTTGTTTTCCAAATCGTTAAGGCGTAGTGTTTGAAACACGACTATTCATGGATGGTTTCCACTTCCTAGATTGCTGAAGAGGGATCCTAGGTTTTGGTTGACTACCAATAGGAGTGTGTAGAACTCTAGCGGGATTTGGTGAACTAGGTTTGTCATACACTGGTTTGTCTTTCTGAATCTTCCCTTTTTGTTTCGCATCCTCTAGGTTGTAGGTATGAACGAGGTCATTTGAACCTACAGATTCCTTTGTGGACGTGAATGTCACACGTTTTAGAGGAGTCCTAGAAGTGCTAGGTGCATTCACATGGTTGGGTTTAGCAACAGTGTGCTTTCTAAATGGAGGAACATAGGGTGATATGGATGGTTTTGGAACACTTGCTTGCACATCAGTCTTAGGGGGTAACCTTGATTTCATATGAGAAGAATTGGAGAACGGAGTCGGTTTTCCTAATATAGACATCTTTGGATCCTTGTAGGCATTGGGTTGTCGAACAACAGGTTTCTTAATGCTAGGTTCCACGATTTTCCCACCCATTTTAGCAACGAGTTTTTGCAACTCTACTATCACTCTGTCCCTGTCTTGTAGTTGAGCTTTCAACCCTTTAATTTCCAAATTCTGTTCATTCATTTCTCGAAATGTTTTTCTTGCAATTTATTATCATGTGGAAAACTACCAACTTCTTTTTGCTGAGCAAGTTCAAGTGAATGACAATGTTTTTGAAGGAAATCAGTTTTGTGTTGAAGTAACTCAAAAGCCTTTTTGTCAACATTTTCTTTACATTTCGAAAGCTCAATTTCAAGACGTTCACATTCTTTGATCTTATCAAGATATTGGCATGCAACTTCAGAATATTCATCAATATCAGCACAAGATGTAAAATAAGCACACATAACATCTTTAGAAACGCATTCTTGCAAGAGTAAATCATATTCATCTGAGAAATCAGACTTCTCCATTTGAAGATCATCAATGTGTTTCTCAAGAGATTCAACGTATTTTAAATCATCATACATTTCAGTTCGAATGAACTCGTCAAGTTGAAGAACAGTTTCTTTAATCAACGCTGTGTTAGGAATTAAGAGTTCTTTCACAAGCAAGGTAATATCTTGAGGAATCGGACGTGTCCATTCAGCATTTTCACGTTTTGCCCAGTCTCTTTCAACAATAGATTTAACATTATCTATGTGATGTTTAAGAATACCTAATGTTTTCCTACTCTTGCTTTTAGATTCATCTAGAGGGAGGTAGTTGATGTATTTGTAAACATTAGATTTCTTAGGGGCAAATGCTTTCTTCCATTGAATTCTCTTTTGTTTGCATTCTAGAAACACTTCCTCACGAGTTTTCTGAGTTTGTTTGTTGAAAAGACCATAAAGACTATTCTCATAAGCATAATTATATGGTTTCACAAACTCCTTATTGACAAGTGGTTGACTATCATCATCCCAAAGGGCAGTCTCTTCACTATCGGCACTTACAGGCATGCAATCAAGATCTGTCCTTTCAGTCTCATCAAGATAAAGATGCGGGTTCGCAGCTTGAGCTTTGGCAAGGTACTCAGGACTTGCAAAGCTAGCTTGACCCTTAAACATCGAAGGAGGTGCCAGCATTCTCACAGATTGAATAGAGTCATGCGTTTTATAAACAACGTTCTTCAAAAATTCGACTTGTGCTTCTAATTTCGTTACCTTTTCAGTTTCTTTATCATATCTACTTTTGAAGTCTTGTTTTAACGCATCTACCTCTTGTTTCTTATCCTCAAGAATTTTAGCAGAATCTGTAGTGGTCATAGAGAGCTTTTGTTCAATTTCATTAACTTCGGTATTGGCAATGTACGTTTTTTGACGTTCATCCATTAAGAAAACATTATATTGACGCTTATCTTTGGCTAATAACTCAAGACTGGTATTATATTTGTTTTCAAAATCGTCCTTTTGACTTTTTAACGCACTTCCCTTGTACCCCTCAAGCTCTTTGGTTTTCTGAAGAAGCTCCGCTCTATATCTATCTATAGTTTCACTAGACTTAATTAGAGCAGCTTTGCATTCTTCAAAATTTTGAGTGAGTGTTGTGTTTGCCTTCTTTAATTGCTTTTGACTCTTTTTATTTTCTCTGACATCTTTTTGTAAAGTAGCAATTAAATTGGCTAGCGCAACACGCTCCTCGTCATCATACTCATTTGCATGTTGATCATTGGCAGACGAATTATTGCACGTGTCTAATGGATCGGGTATGGTATTGCTATCAACCTTTTCCGTTATACATGTGGGAATAATGGTTTGAGTTTGATCACTATGCTCATGCGTATTAGCATTTCCAAACACATTATATTCATCATAGTGTACCTCTTCCAATGGCTCAGAATCGAAAACAGGACCATTATCATAGGAAGGTGTATTGCTGATGACATTCTCAGAGTCGATGTGTTGTTTGCCAGAGCTGCTGTTGTCTTTCCTAGAGTTGTTGTCACCATTCCCTGAACTATGCGTTGGAGTCTCATATCTGCAGCTTGTATTCTCAACATCTGATGCGATACCACAACTTGTATGAAGTCTGTCATCAATCGTTTGTTGCGTCTGTATTCTGTGATTCACATAGGTTACAATGAAGTCGATGTTGCGGGTTATCCGATCTTTGTATGATAAAGCATCCATTCCATGATATCGCTTGAAGCACTCGTTGGTAAGCGAAGACTTGATGAAGTCAGAAGTAAACATCGTTTCAAGTGATGTCTTGAGATCAGTGAAAGTGATCTTGCATTCACTAGCAATGAGTCTTTCGTTGACAAGTTGTGTTTGAAGTCTATCCATGGCATGAGTGAATGTTTTGCTGAATGTGCCAGTGGATTCACGTAAGTCGAACAAGACTTTTGAAAGGCGCTGAAAAGAATCTTGAAGTACTCTAAAACCGTCCATGGCGTTTTTTCTCAAAAAACATATTTGTTGTTGTAATCGTTCCATTTCGAGGTCTTTCACGTCTGAACTTTCAGTAACCGCATTACTCGTTGGCATGATGATCGTCTCTCTCTGTTGATGAAGTGACTATGGATCTTAAGTAGATATGGTGTGATTGTGTTGTTGTTTAAATTCCGAAAATTTGAAATTTTTCTCAGTCCGACAATAAATTCCTCAGTCCGACTAAAACAGTAAACCGGAAAATTTTGAATAACCAAATTTTGAAAACGAGTTAGAAATAGTCAATAACTAGTAGGGAAAAAGTTTGAAAAATGAAAATTTTAACGAAAAATAAAACCTAAAAATGGCCTAAAAATTTGAATTTTGGTCTGAAAATTTGAATTTTTGGTCGAAAATTTTTTCGCATCACCAAAATTTGAAATTGAAGCTTAAATGCCCTAAAAATGGTCTAGGAAAAAATAAATTTTACTTTGGTTTTCCCGCCAAATTTTTTTTTTTTTGATCTTCGTGTAAACGATATTCCGAAACTAGTCTAGATGGTGGCTAAGTCTAAAAAATACTCAAACAAAATTTTGCTAAACATGTCATCGGAAAGAGATCTAATCGGAATAACCTTGTCGGAATGACCTAATCGGAATACCCAAATCGGAATGACCTAATCGGAATACCCAAATCGGAATGTCCTAATCGGAATACCCAAATCGGAATGTCCTAATCGGAATGTTATCGGAATGTCCTAATCAGAATGCAATCAGAATCCTTGTCGGAATGATGTCGAAAAGACCTTGTCGGAATGTCAAATCGAAATGCAAATCGGAATGCAAATCGGAATGCAAATTGGAATGCAAATCGGAATGCAAATCGGAATGCAAATCGGAATATTTTTGTCCAGTCGGAATGAGATCGGAAAGCTGGTCGGAATGTTGAAACCCTTTTCCGATGCTACTGATCGAAATCACAATCGGAATCTATAATCCCTTTTCCGATTACACCAATCGGAATAATAGTGCTGTTACGAGATTTTGAGGTAAAAAGATGAATTTTTCGACAAGAAATCCGCGATTTTAACCAACCAAGTGCGACCAAATCCCTACCACAGCTATGTAGAAGATTTCTATCATGATTTAGAGCATAGAAAACACAAAAAGAATCTTGAATTCGAGATGATTATAAGAGAAAATCACACGAACCAAGTAAAATGAACAACGAATCACAAAACTACCCCATGGCGATTGATACCAAATGTTGTCCCCTATATTTGTGATTGATTAAGCAATGAAGAAAGAAAGAAAATAGATGAAGAAGAGATGAATTCCTAGAGAGAGAAAGTAGTGAGAGAAAGTAGAGAGAAGGAGAGGATTAACTTGGTGAGATTAGATTAGAGAAAAGAATTTGTTACAAATGACCATCCACCCTCCTAACATGCTAGGAGGGTAGTATATATAGTCCACCCACATGCGGGCTTTAATGGACTATATATTGGGCCGGGCTTGTCTTTTGGACTTTAATTAGTTTAAATCCAAGCCCGCGAACCACGACTAAATAACTACCTATTACAACGTTCTAATAAATATTACAATAGAAACCTATGACCGAACATTCTTGTTTGACTCAATATTTTGAGGCTAACAAAAGGGATTGATAAACATTATTAGACATGAGTATATCCGGCTAACTAAAAATGGATGGATGAAGTGAGAAATTGCTACAAGTATAGGAGTCGTGTTGAGAGCTTGGGTGACTGATATAGAGGGAGGTGGGAAACTTGTTAGCAATGTCTGAGTTTTCATATAATGATAATTATCATACTAGAAGTCGATGAATGCCATTTGAGGCACTATATGGAAGGATAGGGTGAGTTTCCCCTATTGTGGACTAGAATTGGTGAAGAGGCTGCTAATATAACAATGGTGTTTGTGGAAAGGACGAGAGAAACAAGATATGACATGTTAAAAAGGATGAAACTACTACAGTTTAGTGACAAAGTTATGTAGGAAGTTTCACCAATAGTAATGGGCGCCATGTTTAGGAAAAAAGGAAAGGTTGATGTCGAGTTTTATAGGTCCATTTATGATCTTTTGAAATATTAGACCAGTAGTATGGGTATAGAATTACCTGGGGAATTGAGTGGTGTACATGATATATTTCATGTATTGAGATTTAGGAAATGTGGTTTGAGAATGCATATTTGCATGAGCGGTTATTAGGGATTTGTGTTGAAAAGAGTTATTTGTGAGATTTGTGGGTTGTGAGTTCTATAGTTTGGGAATGAGTTTAAATAATGTTGGTTAATATATGTGGTAATTTGAGACTTGAACTAAAGTACACATGGAAATTAGAGGAGTTCATTTAGAACAAGTATCCTCATGTGATTTGTTGTTTGTGTGTTTGATCCTAAGGAGTAAATCTCAGGACTAGATTTCTATTAGGAGGGAGTGATGTGACAACCATGGTTTTGGGGTTCGTCACTTAGACTATAGTTTAGGGTGTTTTGTGCAAATATGTGCTTTTATGTGCTTATGTGTTTATTTTGTGTGTTTGGAGTGAGGTTTGGATATCGTTTACGGGTATATGGTACTCATAAGTAAATCGAGGAACGGTTATTTCATGTTCATGACCTCACAAGGTAGTGAATATGAAATGAGATGGTGTTATTTTGGTGTTTTACGTATACGTATAAGTATTATAGTAAATCGTATTTTTACGATTTAAGGTTTAGCATTTAGAGGTCTAGGACGAGGTAATTAGTTACGGGGATATTTTTCGGGATGGTTTTAAATCATTAAGGACTTAGTTATATAGTTTATATTATATTCTAAGAGTTTTTATAAAACTGTATATTTTTACGTCTTTTACGGTATACGCGTAAATTTGACTAGTTTTACGGTTTAGCGGTTTTGGAGGTTTTAGGAGTTGTAACAAATTAAGGTAATTTAAGAAAATATTAGTAGTATATTAATAATTAATAAAAGAAAATAAAAATAAAAAAGGGACGTGTAATTGGTTTTGGGTCGGCAGAACAAAAAGAAAAGAGAAAAATAGAAACTGGACTTTGGAATTGGGTTAGGACTTGTTTAGTTAAAGTATATATGGTTTTTATTGGTTAAAAACAAACATAAAACCCCTGGAGATAAACTTTAAGTCTACATCTATGGAGGAATTAGGGTTCTTCATAAAAAATCTCGTCTTCCATTAATTTTAAGGTAAAACCTTTAATCCTCTTTTCATATTAATCATTATTAATGTTTTCTTAATCAATATATGATGGATTTAGGTTAGTGTTTATAATAAAATCAGTATATTAATGATATGTAATGATTAGAATAATTAGGGCTTGTAATTAGTAAAGTTATGGGTAATTAATTAGGTTAATTTAATTAAATTCGTAATTAAAAAACTGGGCAGAATGTTTGGGTCATTGTATTGATCATATCTAGAGTTCTAGAAACTTTTAAATTGCGATCTTGTAGTTCCTGGAAAGGTAATTGAGTTGGCTTTCAAATGCAAGAAACGAGAACTAAATTGGAGGTCAGGAAGTTGGTCAAAAACATGTTACAATAGTCAGAGGTCAAAGCAGTTTTGAAATCAGTCGGGTTTAAATTAATGTTTTAAGATAGTTAGGGTACTTAGGAGTATAATTGGACTTTCAAACGAACATGATACTTAGATTATATATTAAATAAAAGATCTGGATGAGGGATAACCAAAAGGGTTAGGGTACGACCCTCGGATTATAACAAACTTTTCATATGTTCAAAATCAGTAAATTCTGGATAGGTAAAGGTATATATATATATATGTATATGGAGGCCTTAACAGTAGATTTAAGGTTGAGGCCAAAGGGGAGAGTTAGCTAACACATGTAAGTTCATAGGGTTTCTTTTATAGGGCAAGTTATTTTGGTTAAGGGGGTGTTCGACCAATAGTTTGAAGTATTAAAAACGGGACTGTTTTGGGTTAAATGTTAACGGGACGAGTTATGAACTAAACTAAGTTAAGGGCTTTATATAGGGGTGTAATGAGATTCATATGGCATATAAATGGGTTTAAGTTGTAGGAGAAGGTTAGATATGCATCATAAATTGATTAGCCATTTTGGTATGTGGTTCATGTCTTGATTGTATACGTTTGTGTGTTTAGATTTGTGCTAGAGCGCGGGTACTTGGAGAAACTTGTTCAGGTGAGTTTCATAGTCCCATGTTTTTATGAGTATAATTGTTTTGACTTACAGATGGGATGGAAGAGACACTGTATGGTTTTGTAAAGAATGCTGTGAATGTTTTTATGGTTTGTGATGGACTTGTGTGTACACTTATGTGATTAACTGCTATGTGATTCTTGATTTTGTTTATGATTTGGATCGGGGGACACGTACCGTCTCAGTTATTGTGGTTTGACTTGGTACCAAGGGGATGTTGACAAGGCGAGGCCTTGGGATTGGTTCATAGGTGTATGGGAGCCTATGGGACCATGGTTATTGGTAAGGCTTGGAGCCTTGGAATTGTGGTTATTGGTAAGCCTTGGAGCCTTGGATTTGTGGTGAGGTTAATCTTGAATGCTAGTTGTTAATACATAATTGTAGCACATTGTCCATATGTTCTTTTGTTAATGGTTGTTATTCACAGCTTATAACTGATTTGGCGTTGGAGTCTAAACCTATGACTCTCACCAACTTTATGTTGACGTGTTTTAGTGTCTCTTTCAGGTGAGAATGTGGTTAAGCGTAAGAATAGGAGTGGCTAGCTGGGAGGCTTAGGATTGCTTTTGGAGGAACCCCCTTTCCTCTTAGTCTTTACTTATGTTTGAATAAATGATACTTTGTAGACACCTAAATGTTTGTTATTTGTTAATTGTATGTCTTTGGTAAGAGGTAGACCTGTTACCTACTTACCTAGACGCCCGCATTGTTTGTGATATCTTCATGAAATTGTGTCACCATTTATGATATTTCCATTTCATTTAGTTATCTCTATAGACACGCTATTGTTGTGATGATATCCATACGTCGCGCCCCATATTCCGCCATGGTGGGGTGTGACAGAAGAGCAAACCGAGACAAAAAGAAAAAAGAAAAAGAGAAGAAGAAGCCCAACTTGACCGTACCAAAATGCTGTTTTCTGATAATGAATAGGTGGTAGACCCTGTTGAGATTGAGAAGGAGATTCAGATCATGCTAAGTGAGTTAGACATGAACATGCCCAAGATTGCTGAGTTCCTTGATCTTTGGGAAGAATGGAATGTCTTTAAATCTTTGGAAGAAAGATATAGGTTGGTTCACATGACTCTAAAACATCAAAGAGATGTTAAAGAGATAATAAAGATGCAAACAAAAAGGGATAAGTATCTGACTTCAGCTGGAAGAAGGACTTATTATAAGACTATGCTAAAGAGATTCAAAAGGTATACAGATAGAGACTCCAAGGGAATGTCTTTTGTAGATTTAGAAAGAGAGGCTCTTCTAGTAATCAAATACAACAACACATATAAGTTTTTGGAAATAGGATCAGCAAAAGAAGCTGAGTACTCAAGAGAAAGGGATGCTTTCATGAAAAAATGCAGAGAGAACAAGAAGATGAAAGCAGAGGAAAGTGTGGAAGGAACATCATCAAAAGCCACTGCTTCTACAGTCAAAAGAATGAAGCGTGTGGAAAAGCTTGGTGAGTTCATGAAGGATGATGTTGGTCCAACAAATAAGGAATTGGATAAATGCATGGAACTGGAAGTGTCAGATGACTTTGTGCTAAAGCCATTAAGAATGAAGTTTCCCATTGTGAAGTATGAAGTCCATCATGACAGTGGGATAAGTTGGTGGAAGTTGACTAGAGCTGATGATAGTGTTCAAACATTTCAATATCTGAACAAGATGTTTAGAACACTTGACGGGGAAGACTTAGAAACCTTGTGGAGAGTTCTAAAGGCTCATTTTGGTGGAAATCATCCTACAATGGATTCTGATGGAAGAGATTTTCAAATTTGGGATGATATGTAGAGAATGTTTGAAACTAGGGCTGATGATGCAACATTTATGACTCGGCATGGCGCAAAAATGCTTGAATGGAGATTGTTCATTGCTTCTAGTGTATATGAGCTAGTAATGGAAGGATTGATTGTGTACTTGCTTCATGACAGAATCTATCCACTTACACAAGAAACTTTGAAGAAGATGGTACAGACAACCCTTTATGTTGATGACAAGAATCATGTGCCCTACCAATTTCTTAAATTTATTCCTAGCCAGATTCCACCTCAAGGATGAAGTTTGTAAGCATCCTCATGCCTGGCAACATTTATTCAGGAAACTTGTGATTAGGTGTAAGCACAAGTTTAGGGGAGTATTTTTTGGAATAAATGTCTTAGAGTTCCCCCTGCTGTTATGTACAAGTTTCCCCTGCTAGTGAAACTTCCCCCCTACTAGAGACATTGAAGACAATGGGATCTATTCTCACTATATGAAGATAAAGCCCCTGTTGAGAGATAAACTTGGAAGAGATATTCACGTGTTTAAGTTTTAATTATAGTATATCTTCCTTATTTATTTCATAGTTATCTTGTACTAGGACCTTGCACTTATAAAAGGATCTTATAAGGTTTTGCATTTGATATAACTTTCTTTGTCGTTTTACTTTGCTTTAAGGTTGTAAACCCTAATACCATTAAGAGTATTCGTATATTGTTATCAGTATATTAGGGCATACAGTTTGATTCAATCCATTATTCTTGTGCTAAACTTTACATTATGTATATTGTTTAGTTGAAGTATCCAAGCAAAGTTTCTATAAGTACTAGTTTGGATTTATCCTCTCTAGTACAACCCTTGGACAAGCTAAGGTTTAAGATTTGAGTTTGGGATCAACACAACTCTCTACTATGGTCCTGCTTATCCACCAGTATGATGAGGTCACTCGTAAATCATAACCTTCGCATGAGGACACAACAATGGCCAAAGACTCAAAGAGAAGCCTTCGGGTAAAACAACTCGTTGATAGGCCAATCACCTCCATAACTCCCGATGAAGGCACACTACAACAAAAGTCTTTGCCTAAGGGAACCAAAACTGATCCCAAAGACTCAGAGGGACGCCCACGGGTAAAACACCCTACTGATAGGGATCCTACTTCCACATCTCTTGATGAAGGCACACTTCATCCCAAGTATTTGCCTGAGGGAACCCATGTTGATCCTAAAGACTCATAGAGAAGCCCATGGGTAACATAACTCACTAATAGGGATCTTGCTTCCACACTTAATCAATCATAAATTGCCTTTGAGCATAAGTTAGATCCAACCCAATCCACAAGATTTGAGGTAGGGAGTGACCTCAACAAAGGCAAGCCTTCTTTTGAAGGAAAGCCTGATAGAACAAACATGTCACTGACCTTTGGGGACTATGTTGCTATGTTCAATTGGTGGTATGATGAACTCCACGGGTTTAGTGAGACTAATGATATGGTTGAGGCAGGGGAAGATATGGACATTGATGAAACACAAGCCCCTCCTCAACTACAACAGAGGCCTTAGTCCCCTCCACTCTCCACGGCCCTCCCCTAAGGCTCAACAAAATCCCTCCCCTGAGGCATCCCACCACAAGGATCTCTCTTGGAGGCATCAACAAAAAAGCCCTCCGATGAGGCACAACTTGACACCTCTTCATTAGGGAACCAGACTAAGGCTCTAGTATCTGAGCTTGACGACATAAAACCAATTACTGAGAAGATTCTCTATGAAACTCTGAAAGGTGTGTTCAAGCACCTTTTTGAGAAGCTGTCCGAGGAAGTAGCAAACAAACACCAGCATCCTTCCAAAGTTACGACCACCCTTCTTGAGGAATTAAAAGTGTATGGTGATCGTTACGATGAGACCATTAGTGAAATGAGGGTCATGATCGATAATCAGATGAATTTTATCAGTAAGATTAATCAGGCTCATTTTAAAGCTCAACAGAAACTGAATACACTGGTTACTCAGTCTCTCAAGTCCATCGATGATCATGTCTCTATGAATACTAATTTGGATGGAATCATTTCTAGCAACACTAAGTATACTTCAATATTTGGTCAACTCCTAGACCAACTGATAACAACCTAAATATACATATTCAATCTATCATTATAATGCCACTTTGTAGTATAAATAAGAGCTTCTGATACTTAATATGTTGTGTTTTATATGCAGATATAAAGTTTGAAGGAGCAAAGTGAAGATATACAAAGAAGGGGCCTTAATATGCAAATAAGCCAAAGTTGTTGAAAGAAGATTCTGGATCACTCAGAAGTGCGGCGCACATTCACGTCTCCAAAGTGCGGCGCACATTTGACCCCAGACAA
This sequence comes from Glebionis coronaria, assembly GCA_025667525.1. Lineage (NCBI taxonomy): Eukaryota > Viridiplantae > Streptophyta > Magnoliopsida > Asterales > Asteraceae > Glebionis > Glebionis coronaria. The sequence goes on from CM046880.1 coordinate 609,616,734, forward strand.
CACTATAAATAGAGGCCACTTCCACTGATTTTAGACACACCTCTCTCTCTCAATACTCCATAGCTCGAGTATTTTAGCTTTCTTAGTAAAATTTCAGTATTATCCACTTTTGGGAGATACTTGTAACGAGAGTATTCCACTCGTTGATTATTGGAGGAATGATACAATCGTGACACTTGTGTACTCGTTTATTCAATCCAATCTAAGTATGATGTTCTCTTACTCTTTTCCAATTGTTACTTTGATTACTATGTTAGGCTAAGCTATTTGTGACTATATGGGTATGTGACTATAATTAGTGATGATGCTATGATATGATCCTTTATTTATGATTTCAAGCTAATGTTGTAGAACCATTTTACCACCTAGATCTATAAACCATATTTTATCTAATTTGATTTGTTATGATAGTTTGCCGTTGAGAAACGCAAATTGTTATAATAAGTTTTCAAGAACTTGTCTATGGTCATGAATCTTTGGTTGGAGAGATCCGCTTAGAAACTTGATAAAATGTTGAACTCGTTGGAAACTTGTTTTGATATTAGTCGCTTAATTAAACTTAAGTCTTGAATCAAACCCAAGTAAATTGTGTAAACGCCGTTTTGACGAAAAAGGATTATCACTCTTTACCTACATAAACATATCTCGATCATTATTATCATCATCACGAACTTATACGAGCTATCCCATATTAGTCATACTTGTTATTATTGATATTATTTCAACTATTTCTTTCTTCAATTATTATCTTGATTACCAAAACGAAACTAAATCTCAGCGAACGATCCTGGCTTAACACTACAAAGCTATATTACGAACGAAAGGGTATACTTGCCCGTGTTTGTCTTCTAGTCCTTTGTTTTGTCTAAACCTTGTAATATAAATTTAAGACTTGCAAACGAACATCAAGTTTTTGGCGCCGCTGCCGGGGACTTATAATCCTGTTTTGTAACCAAATTCGTATAATCCTTGAAGAAATCGAACCATTGCCACTCATTTTTAAACCAAAAATTTTTCTGCAGTACAGAAAGTACGCCGCACAAACCGAAAAGTGCGCCGCACTTCCTGTAGCGAACCAAAGTGCGCCGCACATTTCCACTGAAAACAACAAAAACCTTATTGGATGCACACCCGTTCATCCGGAACACCACCAACATCACCTTTACCAGAACCTGAACATACCCTTAACCGAAGGTTACGCAGACTTCATCACCGTGTACCTTTAGCTAGGAGACACGAGCAAACTCAACCTCGCATAATCTACCAACCTTTTGACAATCTTCACAACTCCTATTTCTCACCAAACTCATCAACCGTTACGATCTAAGGTCGGACACCGATGATGAACCAATGTGGTCAGCCGATAGAGTTGTAGCACCGACTCCTGGCTCTGCAATCGTTTTACCTGAAATTGAAAACGATTTTGCAATCAAAGGGAACCACTTAACCCTTGTAAAAAATAACCAATTTGATGGTCGAATCAAAACCGATCCTCACAAACACATCCACGAATTCAACGGAATTTGTAAAATGTTTAACTATGGAGAAGGACAAGCCGAAGCCATCCAACTCATGATGTTTCCATCATCCCTGACTGGAGAAGCCAAGTCATGGCTCGACGAACTTAACGAAGGAACCATTCGAACATGGGAAGGTCTTAGAACAGCTTTCATTAGCCGATTCTTTCCTCCTGCCCTATTTGAAAAACTCCTCGGAGAAATCCGAAGCTTTTCTCAACAAGATCGAAAAACTCTCACTGACGCATGGTTAATAATGAAAGAACTACTCAGAAACTTCCATGGTCATGGACTTAAAAAAGAAGGAATAATCGAGATTTTCTATCATGGTCTTGACGATGCTACCTAAGATGCATTGAATGCCGCAGCGGGCGGAATTTTCCTTTACAAAACTCCTAACCAAGCTTACCAATTATTGGATGACAAAGTGCTGCTTAGGCTTAATTGGTCCAAAAATCACAAAAACAAAAACCCACGAAAAACCGGAGCTTTTGCCAAAGAAAGCAACAACCCAACCGATATCGAGAAAATTATGGCTCGAATGGATGCCATGTCTCTTAAAATTTATACTCAATATAAAGAGATGAAAAACAAAACCTACAAACACTGTGGAGGAAACCATCCTTCTAGTGAATGTGATGACGACGACACACCCCTGGAGAAGGAAGAAAAAGCCAACTTCATGAATACCTTTCGTCGAACTCGATTTTATAACGATTATCGTAATCGCGACCGCGATAATTGGAGATCAAATGATAAACCAAGTTATGATCGAGACGAAAAGAAACCCAACCAAACCGGAGACAAAAACAACCTTGAAACCAAAATCGCCAACTTTTTAGAATCTCAAAGAAAAACCAACATTTTTGTTCGAGAAACATTTACTGACTTCAAAACCAAGTTCTAAACTACGACCAAAAACCACCAAGCTTCCATTCAAAACCTTGAAGCTAAATATGATCGTTTGGCCGATAAACAATCGAATCGCGCTTCTGGTTCTTTACCTAGCAACACCAATCGAAACCCCAAGAACAACAAAAAATATCAACCCCCACAAGCTCGTAACGAGCATGTGAATGCCGTATTCACACGGAGCGGTTTACCTTACGAATCACCTACCAAACCTACTCAAGTTACATCAATCGAAATTCCCTATATTGATAATGAGGATGACGCCCAACCAACCCATACCAAACCAACTGAAAACCCAACACCCAAACCATATAAACCAAAAGTACCATATCCACAACGCTTACGCAAGCAAAAGATGCAAGCTAAGTATGGTAAATTCCTCGACTTAATACAAGAAGTTCGAATTAACATGCCTTTAGTTGATGTTCTGGCTGGAATGCCAAATTATGGCAAATTTATCAAAGAACTTATCAAGAGCAAGCATAAGTTTGAAGAAGTTTCTTCAACTTTTCTAAATGATGAATGTTCTGCCATTGTCCAAAACAAAGTACCACCAAAACTGGGAGATCCTGGAAGTTTCCTAATCCCATGTACTTTCCATCACTCATATTCTTGCAACGCCTTGGCCGATCTTGGCGCAAGTATAAACCTCATGCCATACTCTTTGTATGCTAAACTCTCTAAAAATGTTTTAAAACCCACAAAAATGAGTGTTCGCCTCGCGGACCGTTCTTTCCAATACCCAATGGGGATAGCCGAAAACATGCTCATAGAAGTCGGAAAATTTGTTTTTCCTGTTGACTTTGTAATCTTAGAAATGGAAGAAGATAGCAAGGTACCAGTTATCCTTGGTAGACCTTTCTTACACACATCTGACACTATAATTAGAGTAAAGCAAAAACAACTCAACCTTGGAGTTGGAGAAGATAGAATTCCTTTTTCTATCGACGAAGCAATGAAACACTCGTACTCTAATGACGATACTTGTTTTAGTATCGATGTTATTGAAGAAATCGTTGAAGTCGATTTCGACGCTCTTCTTGACGAAGGAAGCAAAATTTTGTATTCTATCGAAGGAACCATCCTCGAAGAAGAACTTTTTGCTGAATTTGATGCCTTCATAGCCGACCATATTGATGAACCAATCGAAACAATCGAAGAAGAAATCGAAACACCATTTGAAACCATAACTTTCGAAACCGATTTCAAAGTTAAGAAATCTGTCGAAGAACCTCCTACATATTTAGAACTTAAACCTCTTCCTGAACATCTGGAATATGCGTTTCTTCATGAAGAAAAATTACTCCCTGTAATTATTTCATCCCAACTTTCGGAAGAACACAAAGATGATCTAATTGATGTTCTCAAGAAGCATAAACAAGCTTTTGCTTGGAAAACTTCTGACATTCCTGGCATATATCCATCGTTCTACAAACACAAAATCCAACTTTTGGAAAACAAGAAACCAATTGTTGAAAAACAACGAAGATTAAATCCTAACATGAAAGATGTCGCACATTTGACCCCGGACGACACTATAAATAGAGGCCTTCCACTCATTTTACACACACCTCTCTCTCTCAATACTCCATAGCTCGAGTATTTTAGCTTGCTTAGTAAAATTTCAGTATTATCCACTTTTGGGAGATACTTGTAATGAGAGTATTCCACTCTTCGATTCTTGGAGGAACGATACAATCGTGACACTTGTGTACTCGTTTATTCAATCCAATCTAAGTATGATGTTCTCTTACTCTTTTCCAATTGTTACTTTGATTACTATGTTAGGCTAAGCTATTTGTGACTATATGGGTATGTGACTATAATTAGTGATGATGCTATGATATGATCCTTTATTTATGATTTCAAGCTAATGTTGTAGAACCATTTTACCACCTAGTTCTATAAACCATATTTTATCTAAGTTGATTTGTTATGATAGTTTGGCGTTGAGAAACGCAAATTGTTATAATAAGTTTTCAAGAACTTGTCTATGGTCATGAATCTTTGGTTGGAGAGATCTGCTTAGAAACTTGATAAAATATTAAACTCGTTGGCAACTTGTTTTGAGCTTAGTCGCTTAATTAAACGTAAGTCTTGAATCAAACCCAAGTAAATTGTGTAAACGCCGTTTTGACGAAAAAGAATTATCACTCTTACCTACATAAACATATCTCGATCATTATTATCATCATTACGAACTTATACGAGCTATCCCATATTAGTCATACTTGTTATTATTGATATTATTTCAACTATTTCTTTCTTCAATTATTATCTTTATTACCAAAACGAAACTAAGTCTCAGCGAACGATCCTGGCTTACCACTACAAAGCTATATTATGAACGAAAGGGTATACTTGCCCGTGTTTGTCTTCTAGTCCCTTGTTTTGTCTAAACCTTGTAATATAAATTTAAGACTTGCAAACGAACATCACCAACTTAAAGAAAGATAAGATGACTAAAGTTCTCACAAGACTTGCAGATCATCATACTGAACTCGAAACAGTAAAGTCTTAGTGTGCTGCCACTTATGAAGCTATTCATATGGATCCTGAGGCTGAATTTCAGGTCAACAGGGCTGCCAAAGGATATAGTTCAAATGCGACCAATCTTTCAGCCATTGCTCAAAGCCTGAAGGATTATGATGTTTCAAGCCTCAGAACACGTATTGCCACCATAGAATCTTCTTGAGCTATAATTCAGGAAGATTTCAAGTCTATCAAGGCTGACACTCAAGCCATGAAGGAAATGGTTACTGAGATGTTCACGCATTCAAAGGAACAACCACTCCTTTCCCCTTAGACCCTACTAATTTACCAAAGTTGGAATCAGTGAACCTGATCCTTCAACTTTTGAGAGGGAGAATGAAGCTCCAAAGATCTTGACATGGGAAGAACCTTCCTCTCAAAATGAAGTGGAGCATGAGCAAATGAAGACTGATGAGCCACAAAAGGATAACTTGGAGATATTGGTGTATGAGTAACAACAACAAGCACCTAAAATACCAAATCTTACACCACTAAACTCCATCAAACCAATCCCGAAAGAAAGTGTTCCTGAATCATCAGTCTCAAAGGTTGATAAGGGCAAAAAGATTGCTGATGAGACTAAGGAACCGACCCAATAAGTTAGTAAAGGCTTCAAGGGTAAGAAGGCCTGATCCTGATGCTCCAATCCTGATTCCTTATGAGATAAATGGAAAGATGTACAAGCTAACTGCTGAACAAATTTAGGAGTACATGGACAAAATGGAAAAGGTTAAGAAAGCAAAACCAAGTGACGCAACCAGGGCTGAAATCATCAAAGTATCCACTGAGTTTGTAAAAGAAGTCGGTGGTGATCCAAAGGAGATTCTCAGTTTGGCTGGTGGTCAAGAGTTCATCAGGAAGCAAGAAGAAGAATATAAGGCCATTTAGGATTCCATGATAAAGAAACAACAACAAATAAGTTCAAAGTTGAAGAAGTTGTTTGATCAGTATACATGGAGTAGTCCAGAACGACATCACTACCCGACAAATTTCAAAAACATGTATAAGTCACTCTACATACCTATAACATTACGACAAAATAAGTTATTCATACCGGCTGTTTGAATTCAACTCTTTTATCACAGGTATCTCATTGGCATCCAAGATTGCTTGATATACTTAGCTTATTTGCAAGGGCAATAACAGGTATTACCATTCAATTGGGGTATAATTTTTTAAAAGGATAGGTATAATATCCATGTGGCATATTGTTACAGATCCCTGCATTGCAGGTAAGAATGATTGGTACATGCCGGCGCGTTCACTATTCTATCAATATTTTGCTTGCTCGAAAAAATAGTATAGATTAGGAAAAATATCATTAAGAAAGACAGTTGTTTTGCACACGATCAGACATATCTGCGATTAGCTAGGTAGAAGTCAAGTGACTTAGACCCCCCTCTCTGGTTAATAGACCTACCAACCTGGGTGACGTAGCCTATGACATTTGTGTATATGAAATATGAGGTTAGCGTATAATCGTGCCAAAATGCGTTAAAACATTGTATATACAAATAGATACTATGTTAACAAAGATATGTTTCCGTTTTTCTCTCTTTGAATGCTCTTCATAGGTACAAAAAAGGCATATGTGCATATGTTGATTGAGTGTGTTGTTGATGCAAAAGTTGGGGTAGACCAAGCTTAACCCAAATTAGGCTTAATTTGGGGTCTTATGGACTCCGGCTCTTGCACCAAGTGAAACTTGCTTTAGGACCATGTGCACTAAACAGACATCGTTAGGCTTAGCATGGGTTTGTTACCCATGATTAGACTCCGGTGTGAGAGTAAGTAATAGGTTTGAGTATATCAGTGTTTAGGATATTGTGTGTATCGTACCTTTGTGGAACCGGAGGGGTTCCTTTTATACTCGAGAGAGTCCAGGCTGGGCTCCCTGTTCTTGCGGCCTAAAGAAGAGATAATGACTGGAAATAGCTTAATCTTCATTATCCAACCAAGGCAAGTGTATATCCCTTTTCTTTAGGTGAATATTACTATAATATAAGTTATATTCGGTCTGATCCTGTCGCACTACAACGAGGACTTGGCTAAGTAATTAACCTCTTGTGCAACAACGGCTTACCAGGCCTTATGGGCTATGTGCGCACATCGCACAAGTATCCAATCCACTCCTGATGGATGCGGGTAGTATCCATGAGTCGGACTATCCAGCCCGACTAGGGACTATACGTCATCATGTCCCCCCAGTCTAGTGGTCGCAGGTCCAGTCCGCGGCTACTAGACTATAATCAAATCTAAACAGTCGCACACTCCCAGCATAAGCACAGATTTGAAACATCCCCGCCAAGAAAAAAACATCCCCCCTTTCACCTAACCTCCTTGGAACTCGGGAAAAGTGCTTGCCACGTCATAGTTACCCCTTCATATTCTACCGTCAGATCTAACAAGTGGGGGACACGTGGCACACATCTGACCATGATCAGTAAAACTTAGGAAGCCTATATAAACCCATCATGCCTCCTTTTGACTGTTTACCATCTACAAACCTTCAAACCACCATTAACGCTTCTAGTATTTACCATCACCAGATCTTCTATTAAGGTAATCCGCGCGATCACCATTTTGTATACACAACATCATGGTGAAACAGCTAACTGACGCCACGTCCACCTTGACCATCGAGCAGCTAGATGAATTCACCTCTGAGTTCTTCATACCCAATTATCTGCACCCAGAAGTTCCGAACCCACAACATAATATAAGTCAGTTCCCCGCAGGGGAGATACGGTTGTACATCCGGTACTTCGATTACGCCAACCAGCGTATACCTATGTCGCGCTTTCTTCTGAGTGTATTAATACACTACGAGACCCACGTCTCCCAACTACATTGCATATGGGGCGCGGAAATTTTGAATTTCGAAATAAACTGCCGCACCCTAGACATAGAACCCACAGTAGATCTCTTTCGCGTATTCTACCAACGGAATTTAGCCAATGGCTGGGTTTCTTTCGCTAAGCGAAAGGGTGGTATGCAATGTTTTGATGGAAAGATAGATTCCTTAAGGAATTGGACCGACAGATTCTTCTGGGTCGACGACGCTGCCTTTCCCTTCCACTTTCCATTCTTGACCCCTGAGACCGTGAGGAAGGACCCCCTACCTGGCCCCAACTCTTACAACGTTGCAGATGCGGAGACTCTGAACAACAACCGCATTCCCGTGCAACCCTACCCGGAGAGTGTGTTAGTCACTCTTGGCTTAAGCTGCTTAGTCATCTGTGGCGAGCACATGGTAATAGCGTTCCGCAGAGAGAATGGCCAGGGTTAGTGGTTTTTCCTGCCTTCATCATAACCTACTGTAAGTACCATCGCTTATTAGGATACTAAAATATGTTTCCCTGTTTTTCGTTTGCTTCCTTTCGCAGTTATGGATGTTCTTGACCTTGTCCGTGGTGCGTTTCCTGAAAATTTGTTGGTGTACTCTCGCCCTCAACAAGAAAATGAAGAATCGCTCCGTGATCGTGCACAAAGGAACACCATGGATTTAGAGATTGAGGAGCCATCTATCGCCCAAGGGAGCGAAGGCACTGGCGCTTACCAACCACCATCATCTCCACCAGGTCAACAATTGGAATAGCAGCCACCCGTACAACAACAACCCCCACCCTTTCTCAGTTCCTCACTGTCTTCAGATGAGTATACCAGGGATGCTGAAAAAACCACGGCTGAACTTGAGGAAGAGAACATCATATCTCTAGGAAAAAGACGCAGAAGCCCCCCATCATCACCACACAAAGTCGCACACATCAGGGTTGGTCCCTCCTGGACAGGGGTGCGCACCACAGAGGAAGAGTTTGAAAAGAACCTAGAAAGGACCCCTCCACACACTCCCCCCGCAACCATCAATCTGAGGTAACCATTTTCTTCGATATGGTAGCGTAAACCAGACATTCTTCGATGCATTCCTACGTGATTATACTTTAAACGTCCGTCTAACTATTACTTTTATACAACAGCGACGAACATGAAAGATCTTCCACGAATGTCAAGACAACACCCTCCCCCCAAAAAGAGGCTTCCTCAGCATGAGGGGATGCATTCGCCCAGGATCCTACCTTCGCCCCTGACTGGGAGCTCCCTGCGTCAACTGATCTCACAAGTGCATTTGACTACGCAAGCTTCCTAGACAACATCGTGCCCCCTGGCCGAAAGGTAGTACTTGAAGGGATGAGCGACTTTATCTTGGCCGAAGAGGCAAGCTATCTAGCAGCGCAGCAAGTGATGCTGACATCACACCTCAAGAAGAGATTCCTTGAATTGGCTGCCCAACTCCATATGACAGAGGAAAAGTTGAGGCAAGTTATTGAAGAAAAATCCTCCGCTCTCGGCGACATGAAAGAAAAGATAGACCAAGAAGCCGAGAGAGGAAGAAAAGATGTCGCCCTCCTCCATTCCCTAACTCAAGAAAGAAACAGGTTATCTGCTGCCCTGGATGAAGAGCGCGCCCATCTTAGCTAGATAAAGGCCTCCAACATTGCTGCCATGGGGGCCTTTGAGGAGGGGAAAGATAGGTTTGTTGCTGACACTGATGCTCTGTGTGTGAGGGTAAAGGAGGATGTAAGCGATCTCAGCTGCCAATTGAAGAGGCTGAGCATCGAGTTGGATGAGGAGTTGTACCCTCGCTTAATGAAGGAGATAACCGAGAAGCGGTGGTTAGTGCGCCATGGTCTGCGCCTGGCCGCAATGGTTACATTGGAAGACCCCACCCTGCGAGCCTCATTCTCCCAGTCTGTCATAGCCGCCATCAATGAGGGTACTTCAAGAGGCTTGGCGACCGTACACAAGGAGAAGCTATTAAACCAAGAACTATCAGAGGTGCCCTTTTACGATCCGAAAGCCGACGCCAAGCTCACCGCAGCCATGAAAGAAATGAGTGTATGTCCGCTGCCTTATTTTGGTTTAGAGGATAAGGATCATAAAGTGCCTATTGAAGTGGTAATAGAGGGCCTCACATTGGCGCGCCATAAGACAAAGGGCATAGAATCATTGGCAGATTTTCATCTAAAACCATTTATAGATCAATTGACCATGCCAGTATTCGCGCATCCCAAGAATATCCTTGATCCCTTCAAGATTGAGAAGGAAGTGCCACTATCTGAGGTCCTTGCAGTACATGAGAGCCGCGCTGCTGCCAAGAAAGCCCTGCTAAACATAGATGCAGCGCCTTCTGTTGGTGCGGCCCACCTCGCTCCTACCATCCCTATGTTGCCATTGCCATTGCTAGAGAGAGATTCACGCCTGCTGGACCGGATGGAAAAAAGCCTGAAAGACCACCGCACCACTGCTTACTGTTCTCCTTTGCTGAAACTGAAAAGATCCTCCTCTGAGACCCCTCTGCTCTCCAATCGCCTTAAAGATTTGTAGTCATATGTTTATGCTTTGTATCTTCAAACGTTTGCTTTTTAATAAACACTATCCTTCTTTTGTTATAGAATGTATATTTTAATGTTTATAGCGCAGTTTCGTATAATAAGCTAATGTAAACATATAAATGGTCCATATGGGTTTGAGAAGCTCATTACGTGCGGTATACCGCTACTACCATAAGGACGGGTCAGGTGAGGCTGACCCATTGTTAGGTGTGCACAAGTGTGTCTTAACAATCTCAGAGTTTACTAGCTGCATAACTTGCTACGACGTCATTAATAGCAAGGGGGCCTAACAAGGATACACGATCCATGGTCGAAGGGGGTGCATCCCACTTACTCGACGAGTCTAATTAGTAGGGTAGGCTCATTCCTCTTATTTCTCCTGGAAACGTTGTACACGTGTGCGCCAATAGGCAATATATAATAAGAAAAAAATATGTATAACATAAAAGAAACAGAGTTTTGAGAATGCGCCATGGAACTAGCTAGGGACCACGTCTATTTTATTAATACTTACAAGATTCTTGAACACAAATAATAAAAAGAAAAAACAATACATTCACTTGGGAAGTTTCGCCTTTAAAGGTAGCACTTCTTTAGATGGCATATGTTCCAAGGTCTTTGTAGGTCACGACCATCCATATCACGCAGCCGGTACGCACCATTTCCAAGTGCATCTGTCACTATGTAGGGTCCCTCCCATTTTGGTCGAAGCTTCCCTGTATTATCCGCGCGACTCGCCGTGTTTGAGCGATACACAAAATCACCTGGTCTGAATGAGGTCTTGCGTACCCTAGAATCATAGTAACCTTTCATCTTTGCTTTTGACTTAGCTTCGCGGATTGCTGCTAACTCTCGCCGCTCCTCAATTATGTCTAGGTTTAAGCGCAACTCATCATCATTAGTGACCATGTCTACCTCTACTGTGCGGAGTGTTGGCAATCCTATCTCAGCTGGAATGACTGCTTCTGTCCCATATGTAAGGGCGAAGGGGGTATCACCTGTGGCCGTCTTGATCATCGTGCGATGTGCCCACAAAACATGTGACAACTCATCGACCCACTTCTTATTATGTTCCCCCAACCGTACTTTTATGCCATCCCCCAAACTCTTGTTTGCTCTCTCCACAAGTCCATTTGTTTGTGGATGGGCAACCGATGCGAAACGTTGATGTATCCCCTTATCCGCACACCAATCCTTGAACGGGTTCTCTACGAACTGCTTCCCATTATCCGAGATTATTTCACCGGGTAGTCCGAAACGGCATACTATGTTGTCCTATACGAACCTTTTTACCTGATTCCCAGTTATCGTTGCGACTGCCTTGCCTCAATCCACCTTGTGAAGTAATCCATCGTAACTATGAGAAACTTAACTCCTCCCGCAGCTACAGGGAAGGGCCCCGCTATATCGATTCCCCATTTGAAGAATGGCCAAGGGGAGGTAATTGGCGTGAGCTCCTCCTAAGGTTTCCTCGGTACTGGTCTGTGCACCTGGCAGTCATTGCATTTGTTAATAAGTATTCGCGCATCTGTATGCATAGTTGGCCAGTAGTACCCGCTGTGCAATGCTGTCGCCACCACGAACCTTGGTCCTGCGTGCATTCTACATGATCCCTCATGGATTTCGCTAATGATATACTGCGCCTGTCATGGCCCTACACATCTTAACCATGGTTGGAGAAATGAACGCTTGTAAAGGATCCCATCTCTGACTTCGAATTGCCTCGAACGTCTTCGCACTCGCCGTGACTCATTTTCATCATGCGGGCGTGAGTCATTTGTTAAATAATCTATAATCGGTGTCATCCATGTAGGTACTTCTTACTCTACGACCGACACGACCTCTTGCTCTCTGATTGACTTGTCCTTCAGGTTTTCCACTAGGACTTGTTTCGATAGGTGCGCAAAACTGGTGGAAGCTATTTTGCTAAGTGCGTCTGCTTTTTTGTTCTCCCCCCTGGGCACTTGGCGTATCTGGAACCTATGAAATCCTTCAATCAATGCTTTGTCTTTTTGTAAGTATTGCACCATATTGTCCTCTTTTGCTTCATAGTCACCAAGTATATGGTTTGCTACCAACCGAGAATCTACATTCGCTTCGAGGTTGCGCACGCCCATTCTCGCTGCGATTCTTAGTCCTGCTATCAGCGCTTCATACCCTGCCTCATTATTTGTGGCTGTGAATTCAAAACGTAATGCATATGTGAACTCCATTCCTTCTGGATTGGTAAGTATGAGTCTCGCGCCTGATCCATCTGTGTAGGACGACCCATCTGTGAACAAGATCCACGGGGCTTGGTCTCCTTCCTTTTGATCTAGGCCCTGAGTATCATCTTCTGGCTTTTCAATGATAAAGTCCACCAGGATTTGTCCTTTCACGGTATTGCGAGGTCTGTAGGTAATATTGTGTTCCCCCAGTAGAACATCCCATTTTTGGAACCTGCATGCGACATCTGTTTTTGAGATCACCTGCTTTATGGGTTGATCCGTTATCACCACTATCGGGTGTGCTTGGAAATATCTGCGCAACCTTTTTGCTGCGAACACTAGTGCGAGCACTAATTTTTCCATCGGGGTGTAGTTTAGCTCCGAGCTCTGTAACGCCCTACTTATAAAGTACACTGGTGTTTGCACATTGTCCCTGTCTATAATTAGCACCACACTGATCGCTCCATGCGTTGCAGATAAATATATTATCAGCTCTTCTTTAGGTCGTGGCGCGACTAACATGGGGAGCGAAGCTAAATGCGCTTTTAATTCCTCGAAGGCATTTTCTGCTTCCATCGTCCAATTGAAGTCCCCTTTCTTAATGCACTTTTTAAGTATTTTAAATAAGGGGAGCGACTTCTCTGCTGACTTGGACAGGAACATATTCAATCCCACGAGCTTCCCATTTAGTGACTGTACTTCCTTTTTCGTCTCTGGGCTCAGGAGTTGAATAACCGTGTCTGTTTTTTTCCGGACAGGGTTTAATTCCATTGGGGTCAATCATGTATCCTAGGAACATGCCTGTTGGATTCAACTTCATGTTTATCCTTCTGAGGGTAGAGTACGTCTCCTCTATGTCCCGAATAATCTCGCTCTCCGTATGACTTTTTATTACCAAGTCATCAACATACACCTCCAAATTTGACCCTATTTGGCTTTCAAATGCCTTATCCACCAGCCGTTGGTACGTGTCCCCTGCGTTCTTTAGTCCAAACGGCATTTTTGTGTAACAGTACACACCCTGGCTGGTATGGAATGCTGTCTTTTCCTCATCTTCTTCTGCCTTATGTATCTGATGGTATCCCTTGTATGCATCCAGGAAGCATTTGAAGGGGTATCCGCACAACGATTCCACCTTCCAATATATTTTCGGGAGTGGGTAGCAATCTTGGGGACAAGCTTTATTGAGTTCTGTGAAATCAACGCACATGCGCCAGCTGCCATCATGTTTCTTTACCATTACCGGATTAGCGAGCCAGTCGTGATAGTAAACTTCCCTCATGTTTCATGTGTCCACTAGATTTTTTACCTCTTCCAATATTACTTTGTTGCGCTCTGGGGCTTGCCCTCTTTTCTTTTTCCTAACTGGAGGGTATCCTTCGCGGATCTGAAGTTTGTGTTCAGCTATCGACCTTGGTACCCCCGTCATATCTTTGGGTTCCCACGCGAAGACTTCCAGGTTATCCTTCAAAAGGCGACACATGTCTGTCTTTCCTTTGTCAGATAATGTCCCTCCAATCGTTATCTCCTGATCCGGGTACTTCGGATGTATTGCTACCTTAAAGTTTGGTGGTGAGTCCACCTTTGGTTCCATCGTGACCCTAGGCGGTTCTACGATCGAGTTGCACTCTGGGGGTATAATTGTCGTGTTGAATATCGTTACGACCCCCCCATCGACTGGGAACTTCATCATACCATGAGCCGTAGAAGGTACAGCTCGCATTGCTAGTATAGCTGGTCGCCCTATGATCCCGTTATATTGTGACGGCGATCGTATGATTAAGAAATTCATTGGGACTTCCAACGAGTGCTCATCATCTCCCACTCTTACTGCTAAATCTAGCTGGCCCAAGGGCCATACCGCTTCTCCGCTGAATCCGATGAGCGGGGAAGTCACGGGCATCATTTGGCTCTTCATTTCTGCGCTAAGTTTTAGAAAGCAGTGTTCGTACATTATTTCTGCCGATGAACCTCCATCCACATACATATGATGTATGTTGTGTTGACCAATGCTTATTTCTATAACTAGCGGGCCGTATGCGACATTCCTTGCATTGAGTGGGCGAAAAGAAATGTTTTTCCCCTTCGAGAATTTTTGGCTCACCCTTTGCCTTGTCCTTCGTTGACATGATTCCACCATGTAAATTTTTTTGCTGGCGATTGTTTGTCTATCATCCATCGTGTTTTCCTTGACAAGGTATTTTAGCTCGCCTTTCTTTACTATATTCTCGATATATTTCTGCAGCTAAATACATTCATTCGTAGCGTGACCTCTCTCGTTGTGGTATTCACAGTATCTATTACTGGCGCGCTTTTCGACCGGGGTAGTCATTGGCGTTGGCCTTGTGAAACTCGCACCTTTCATCACTAGGATTTCCCTTGGGGTCAACTTAAGGGGGGTAACCTTGAGTTATAAGCTCGCCCCTGCCTTTTCCTTCCTATGTAATCAAGGCATGGAGATCTTCCTTGATTGTTGGGTCCTTCAATGGGCATGCGAATAGATTTGCGATCATAAGTGCCTCGTGTTATTTCCGAAGCAGCCGATTCTCCTTGTATGAAAGACCTTACCCGCCTTAGCACTCCGTTGAAGGTTTCGGGCGTTCTTTCATTAAGCTTCTTTATTAAGTCGCTATTCCGTATCCCCGCCATGAAGCAGGATACTTTCAAAATTTCTGGACAGTCCTTTACTTGAAGACACTCGCTTTTGAAATGTTCCAGAAAGTCTTCCAAGTATTCGCCTTGGCGCTGCTTTACCCTGGCAAGCGATACATCACTCCTATCATGCCTTTTTTGTTGCACATAATTTCTTTTGAACGCTTTTCGTAGCACTTCGTACCCGTTGACTGTTCGCGGCGGAAGCCTATCAAACCACGTCCGCGCGTTCCCTATGAGTGTGGAGTTAAACATATTACACCATACGGGATCTGGCCATTGTTCGATGCCTTCCTGAGATTCAAATACTTTTAAGTGGTCTCTGGATCCGTCGTGTCATCATAAGTTTTTACGTTCGATGGCATGCGGCGCTTTCTGGTGTCTCCATAATGTTGTATGCGCCTTGTAAAGGCGTTTTTCCTGGCTCTCCTCCACGATTGTGAGAAGATTTGGTCATCCGAGGAATAACTTGCACGCATATATTTTCTGGACGGACTATCACTCGATGCTGATAGATCGTCCTCTGAGGATGTGGCATGCTTAGCGCGCTTTGATTCCTCTACCATCTTTTCATTTTTTGCTACCAAAGGAATGAGCGCTTGTAAGTTATGAGCTACATACTCCTCCATCATGCGTGCCTTTGTAGCTATGATTTCCCCTCTCTCCTCTTGGGGCGTCTTTCTTTTTTGTTTATTAGGAGGAGGCTGAGTTGACTCCCATTCGGTATCTTGTTCCCCGGGAGAGAGTAGGGGAGTTGAGAACAGTCCTCCTGTTCTTAATACTAGGGGATTGTTCATGTCCCGAGTGTTTGCCTCGCTGGCAGATCCAGGGGTAACATTTACTGATGTGATACGGCCATCTACCGTCGGGATCCTTGACGGACTTCATTCTTACCGCTTTTCGTCATTTGTTAGAGCTTAGTAAGGGTCCTACGGATGGCACCAACTTGTTGATGCAAAAGTTGGGGTAGACCGAGCTTAACCCAAATTAGGCTTAATTTGGGGTCTTGTGGACTCCGGCTCTCGCACCAAGTCAAACTTGCTTTAGGACCCTGCGCACTAAACAGACAACGTTAGGCTTACCGTCGGTTTGTTACCCACGATTAGACTCCGGATGAGAGTAAGTAATCGGTTTGAGTATATCAGTGTTTAGGGTATTGTGTGTATCGTACCTTTGTGGAACCGGCGGGGTTCCTTTTATACTCGAGATAGTCCAGGCTGGGCTCCTGTTCTTGCGGCCTAAAGAAGATATAATGATTGGAAATAGCTTGATCTTCATTATCCAACCAAGGCAAGTGTATATCCCTTTTCCTTAGGTGAATATAACTATAATATAAGTTATATTTGGTCTGATCCTGTCGCACTGCAACGAGGACTTGGCTAAGTAATTAACCTCTTGTGTAACAGCGGCTTACCGGGACTTATGGGCTATGTGCGCACATCGCACAAGTATCCAATCCACTCCTGATGGATGCGGGTAGTATCCGTGAGTCGGACTATCTAGTCCGACTAGGGACTATACGTCATCATGTGTAATGGTTAAATGTTAAGATGGTTAAGCGAATTCTGTTTCATGTGGTATTGCTTTTAGAAGAATATATTAGATGTTGTTTTGGATTTATTTGTAATTGGAGGATGTTTTCTGTGAGCATGTCCCTAATTGATAAAACTTTTTTTTTGTAACTGGAAATGTGAGGAGATCGATGGCCTTTGTTCTTCAGTTTGAAGAGATTGGACTTAAGATTCCTGTTTTGGAGTAACGTATAAACTTTTGGAAGCTGTCGTTTCACCTGTTTCTTTGTATATAAAGCGATGACCCCTTCAAAATGAGGCATTTGTAAAAGCAATTGTTCTTTTGAATCTAGAAAGAAATTGACCCTCATGAATTTTCTTATTGGCGCAAGTTAAATATGCAAAAAAAACTCACGCTCGGTCAGGAAAGAAATGACCCTCGTGGATTTTCTTACTGGCGTATGTTAAATATGTAGAAAAACTAGCGCACGTTATGGGATAATGTCTCATATATCCATGAAGTATACCAAATAGTTTTCTTTAGAGCGCTTAAACTTCTCAAAAAACTTCTGAAAGGTACGTCGAGTAATCAAGATACGTGTTTCTTTTGCTGGAACATTAGCAATTGTATTTTCGTGTGTCAGATTTCCACGGAGTGGACTTCAAATTTTTACTGAGAGCCGTAGACTTCTGCTGCAACAAATACATCGGGTAATTACAGGATTTTACACCCATTTATGATATAGTTGTATACCAAAATGACATGACACAACCTTAAACTTGCCTGCTTGTGCTCCTTCCAAACACCCGACTAATCAACTTGGATTCTCTTTATAATGTTATTTTGCAGGTTTGGATGTTGAGGCTGCCATGTTTTCTCCGGTGTTGTTGGATGCAGACTGGAGCTTTTGGGTATTTGAATCAGATTCCTTCTTCGTTCTTCCCAGACACATGACATAGCTGTATAGATTTGTTTATAAAACGATTAGGAATAACCTGGAAGATGTGTAGAAGCACCATCATGGGGGCTAATTTATAGCTTGTAAAATCTTGGCTAATGTATAGCTTGTAAAAGATTGTAACACCCAGGATGGTTGGTATCCTGAAGGACTTTTCAAGTAACGTTGGCTTTTGTAACTACATAACTCCAACACTTCTTCGTTTTCTTTCATTAACTGAATGCCTAACTCCCAACATTTCGCTTGCTTTCAATTGATTGTATGATTCATACTTAGGTTCAGCCGAGTCATTCAATGTTGCGAATTGAATGATCCAGACTGAATCTTTATATATAATAGATAGATATCATGGCATGAATTTAAATGATATGCAAAATTGCATATCATCTATAGCCGCTATTGTTTCATTCACTCACCATCAGATCTATTTTGGCTTCCTGATGTCAGCAACCTTGTCAAACAACAAATGAACAAAGACGCATCACAGGTTGATGGTTAAGTGACGTGGGAAATTTTTTTGCTAGGGTTTGTAATTGTTAGGGTGAGGATTGGAGGTACGGTCTGATACCATGTTAGAATGATTAGAACCTCATAACTGTGGTGTATTATTCATCTACTATATATAATAGTAAAATTCTAGATACCCTAAACCCACAAGTCGGGCTTGGGCCCATTTATTCACTAATTGTTGATAAATAATAAATCATAACCATGGGGTTTTATGCATTCTAACAAAGATGACCAATGTATTTATAGCATATA
Organism: Glebionis coronaria; assembly: GCA_025667525.1. Classification (NCBI taxonomy): domain Eukaryota; kingdom Viridiplantae; phylum Streptophyta; class Magnoliopsida; order Asterales; family Asteraceae; genus Glebionis; species Glebionis coronaria. The sequence goes on from CM046880.1 coordinate 609,635,179, forward strand.
CATGACTAATTGAACAAGCAAACCTAAACCTAATGGACCCAAACCTATAATCGGGTTTAGGCCACATCTAACCGTCTAATAGATGTATGTATATGTGGACACTTGTTTCTCGTCTAATGTAAACAGATTAAGAAACATAAAACTTACGTTAAGATAGGGATTTGATAAAACAGTTATAGTATTTGATAAAACAATTAGGGTTAGGGTTTATAAAAGGGGTAAATGATATTTTGGATTACGAAAAACGACCTTGGGCTAAATAATAATAAAGGACTTGGGTTAAATTGAATCTTATGTAGAAAGATAGCAGATGTGGCGTTGACATGAAACGCAACCGGTATTTAGGTTCAATATAGAACATCTCAACAAGTTACAGGGATGTATTTAGTATTTACGTGAGTAGCATGATCAACCAACCAGAGACAAAACTGTAAATAAATTGGTTATGTATATATTTTATCCTTGTTATTGTTATAATTACTAATAATTTTTCATGTAGGCATGAAGTTTATAAACTAGTATGAATGTACGAGGGAGTTTTTGTTTTCGTAATAATTAGAAAGTTATGACATTTATGCCTACAAAATAGATTTATATATAGACTTACATTTTTATAGTATATTTCGCCAAGTGTCAACCATTCAATTTTTTCTCTTAATATTAACTATCAAAATTTTAATTTAACTAATTATATTTGTATGTATGTGTAAGCATCCAAATTAGGCTTGCAAAATATTTTTTATAAATAAATTCAAAGTAGTAATATTTTTTATTGTATCAAGTTGAAATATGAAAAGGTAGTCACATCTCAAGTGTACATCTAAGTGGTACATGAGAAGCAAAAAGTAGAGCATATCGAATGAGAATATATTCATCGAGAATTGAAGATGAGAATAAATTCCGTAAAGCAGATAATAAAGATGCTTCAAACTCAAGCAAACAATCGCAATCTTCAAACTCATGCAGCTTAAACTAATAAAGAGAGATCTACTGTAAAGAGCAACTCGTTTAATTTATTTAAAGCATCTAGTATAACACATTCATACTAGTACTAAACTAATGCTAATACTCATTAACTAAAAGTTAAAACTTACCTTTAATTTTTCTTCTTTTTGACGCACATGCTTTTGGTGATGTTACTTAATTAGATCTACTAATTAATATATATAATTATTAATGATACTACTACACAATCCTTAATAGTTATGTAACTTATAAGTGGCTGCTCATAAGAGGAGAAGAAATTGAAGAAGAAGAAGTGAATGCGAATATTTATTTGATTGTGAATAAGAAAGCATTTATTCCAGTGGGTCTTCTTTTTTAAAATGTAGATGCTTTAAATATTTTAACCATATATACTTACCTAGCTAGTAGATTACTGTTATTAACAAGGTTTCTATACACATGCATACATAGCAGTTCGTATTGTTACTCTATTTTCTTTGATTGTGTCAAACGAGTTGTGTCATACTGTCATGCATGGCTAGATAGGCCATGCATTCATTACATATATTATGTACTAGTAGCTAGCTAGGTGTTATTTCACAAATATTTTAGTTAGTTGATTAAAAAAATGTAAGATTGATATGTATGTATGTATATAGAAAGGATGCACATGCATGCATGCATGGCAGGTGGACAATCTTGTATTCCACAAAAGTATATAGATAAAAATAGAAAGAAATAAAAACAAATTGGAAGTGAAGAATACCTCGATTGAAGCACAAAGAAAGGTCCCCCTTACTTTAAATATATGCATTCTCATGAATAATCATGTTCACATAACCTTAAAGTTACTCATATCTTCTTCTTTACTACTTTCTTTTCCATATACAACAAATTTAGTAGTTCCCACTATTCTTCTTATTTACCTTCTTCTTCTTCTTCCCCGATCCTTATCTACTTTACTTTCTCTTTTTGTTGTTCAAACACATTGGAATTGGTGCACACTTTCAAATTTTAACCTCTAACCATATATGCATAGTATATCCTAACCTGTATAATCTATTGATGCCGAGACATGATGCATTTTCTTAGCATGCAGAATGTATCAAGTTGAAACTATTCAGTGTTTAAACTTTTTAAGTGATGATTCGACTTGTTTCTAGAATGGTTATGTACTTATGTTCTTAAACTTTCACTCCTAATCAAACTAGCTTATATGATTAAATCAATCAAAAGCACTAACACCAGTCCTAAGTCCTAACAAGCAAGTTTATATATATAGCCTCTCGGAAAATAGAGATTTGATTTAAACGACCATGTACAGCATCGCATTTGACATGTTAATATTACACTAGCAAATACATATGGCATAAGAGCTGGGGAATCCGTGAACCATGGCTTGGTGCCATGGCTCAAAAAGTGTTGCCACGTCAGCTTTTTTCCTATAGCACCAGTTTTTCTCATGGCATCAGTTTTCACTGACAACTCTGAGCTGTGGGAAAACTGGTGCCATGAGAGTAAAAAGTGGTATAAGGGGCCCATATATACTCACTTTAATAATTAAAATAAAAAATAAAAATAAAAAAAAAATCAGAAAAACCCATGGCGAAGGCTGGTGGCTATGGCGCCAAGCCGACGACGCATGAGAGGGAGTCCTGCGCCATGGTTTTTTCCTGCATTTTGGCCATGGCGCCATGGCACTCGATTCCCCCAGCTCTAAACGTACTATGTACCTCTAGTCAGATACTGTCTAAAAAGAACTTTCGAATTTCATGATTTTTATATATACATATTGAATATGTTTCCCGAAAGAAAAAAATACCCTTCTATTTTCAAATGAAGTTACTAGATGAGTTCGGATCCTATGTATATACATGTCTGTGTTTATTAAGTGGATTGTTGACAAATTAAACCAAAAAGTAATGTATATATATTTATATATTAATAGAAGGGAACTTATTAGTGAAAAAAGGGTTTCCCATGCATCTTTAAAAGAAGAACCCTATTCTTCTTCTTTCCCTATTTGCATTTGTTCTTTCTGAATATCTCTATCTCTCACACCCATAGATTTAGAAAGAAACAAAGAATGTTCCATTCTAAGAAAGCTTCAGGCGGCTCGACCGCGACTGCTATGAACTCTCTTCATCACCATCATCATAATCCTCATCATGATCATCACCAAAGATCACCTAACATGTGTGGCTCCACTCCTGGTACCATTCAAGGTGACTCGGGCCTTGTTCTCACCACTGACCCCAAACCCCGTCTCAGGTGGACTGTCGAGCTTCATGAGCGTTTTGTCGATGCTGTTGCTCAGCTTGGAGGACCTGATAGTACGCACTCACGCCAACTTAACTCAATTACCTAATAATCATTTTCTTTAGTTACTTTTTTTATTCATGTATGTTTTGTAGAGGCAACACCAAAGACAATCATGAGAGTCATGGGTGTTAAGGGTCTTACACTTTATCATCTTAAGAGCCATCTTCAGGTATTACTTCACTATATGTATCAATTTTCACCTTCTTTTAAATATATAGCTAAATTCCATTTTGGTTTTGAAATAGAAATTCAGGCTAGGTAAGCAACCTCACAAGGAATTTAACGATCACTCCATGAAAGACAGCGAAAGAGGTCAGATCATATACTCTCGATGTAATTAATGTTTCATAATCGATCCTGGTCGTAGAAAAAAAACCTAAGGCATACATGTTAAAATTGAATACTTATATTTGCAGCTTCAGCATTAGAACTTCAAAGAAACAGTAATGTATCCTCTTCTGGAATGATGGGTCGAAGTATGAACGAGTAAGTATATATTCATAACCTATTCTATAAATGGATTGGGTGTCTATAATCTTAATGTCGAAATTTGATATTAGAATGCAGATTGAGGTACAAAGAAGACTTCATGAACAACTTGAGGTATGGACATAGTAGCTAGTTACTTAAAATTTTCTCAAAACCTTCTTTAATTTAGATGATCTATTACATATGTTAAATAGTTATGCTGGAAATAATATTCGGCTTGGTTGGATTCAGGTACAACGGCATCTGCAGTTAAGGATAGAGGCACAAGGGAAATACATGCAGACCATACTCGAGAAAGCTTGCCAAACCCTAGCTGGGGATCAAAGCATGGCAGTTGTTGCCGCTGCGGGTTACAATAACAATAACAATACTAAAATGGTTGGAACAACTAGTGGCATGGGAATGAATATGAATATGAGTATTAACATCAATGCAAGCACAAGCAGTAGTGGTCATCTTGATCAACCACCAACAACTGGCCATGGTCATAGAATGCTACTTCCCGGAGGTGATCACGTGCCATCCGCAATCAAGGACTTTGGGTCTCTCAACTTTCCTTCCTTCCAAGACCTTAACCTTTATGGCACTTCACCGTCCCCGTCACCACCAGGCATCACGGCAGCAGGTGGTGATCTTCTTCATTATTAAATTTACATAAACACATATACAAATTAGCGGATCTAGCTACATGTAAACTGAGCAAGATGTCCTAGTGAAGTTAGCCTTTTATTTGTTCCAAAAATACCAAAATTACCCAAGTGATTAAATATATAGTTTGTAGTTTCATTGATTTAAGTACTTCAATTTATACAATGATAATTTAAATAATTCTTTTTCCCTAGCTAGTTCGATCCGCCAATGCACATTATATATTACATGAACTGAGTTTTGATTCATGATATGAGTTGCGTTTGGGTGTAGCACAGGTACTGGTGCAGCCCGAAAGAGCCCCTTAATGTGGTCAGATGATGAACTCCAACTCCATGATGATCGGCCATCTGAGCATCGTCATCATATTGGTGTATTATCTAGCAACAGCTCAGAAGGAGGAGATGGATGTGATCTTGATTCTAGTGTCCCATCAGGTCATATGTATGAAACAAAGCCATTAACATTAGCAGCAAGCGGTCAAATGAATAATATTACAGATCATCATCTTGGACTAGGGCAGCTGAATGATCATCATCATCAGAACAAACTGGAGAGAACATTGTCGCCAAGAAGACCGCCGTTGTCATCAAATAGCTCTATGGACAACATGAGGGCCACACTCAATATGTCTCCACAAGGAAGAAGCTCTTCATTCGGCTAGCTACGACGACTGCTTAATTAATCCTTTGAAGTCCGACATATAAAGGCTAGTTAACTATATATAGCTATATCTTGGATTGTGCCCATAATAACTTATTAAATGATCCTAGTATTAACTAATTGCTCCATCATTTGATTAGTTGCTCATGTTACCTATATATTGATCGGGAGCCATGATAATAAGGAATGTACAGAACTTGCTCATGTTGCATTTGCTTTGTTAGATAGTCTATATATACATGTCCTTTTTTGTATCCCGTTACGAATAATGGAAATATACACTTCAACCACACTTATTGTAATATATGTTACCATTTAAGCATGGTTTCGCCGGGGAAGGGCTCGACTTTTGTAGTGAGACTAACTAATTTACGAAGTTTAAACTCACAACCACACAAAGTGAACTCAAGGTTGGCGTAACCACTTCATAATTGTTTGCATCTACTTGGGATTAAACTTAAAAGCTCCGTACACCTTTTACTATGATACTCGCAAATCCTTTGATGAAGGGCATCATCATATGATATAATTTTGCAAGCTCGTTTCAACGAAATACATTATGGCTTAAATCTAAAAGTATTGTGCATTGGCATCTCTATTCATCAAATGTAATAATGTACGTAAATGAGTTGTCGACTTGACGTGGAAGTTCGATTATCTAATTAGAACTAGCTAGTAATTAATAATTTGGTTAATCCATTGTTACACAATCTGGTTATCTATGTTTACGAAACCTAATATATAGTATGTTAGTTTATGGACGTATTTAAATAGTCGTGTGTTAGGATCGAACCCGAGACTATGGGATTGCACACAAACGTTTAGAGCTGTTTAATTAATTAATTATGTTTTATTTAAATATAGTTATTAGTTGACGAGTGTTAAAACTGTGATTAACGACAGTTAAGTATTTAATGGAAAATGACTAACGGACGTTAAATGTAAAAGTGGTATCTAAAGATTGTGTCCCAAAGTTATTTTGGGAGCAACATATGGCCGGCCCCTATATGGGGAATATATGTGTTTTGGTCTTGGTTTTTAGACTAGAATATATTCTCTGTAATTAGTTATAGCCTAAAACCTAAGCTACCTTGACACTAGAAATACAAGGCTCTATGTATTGGTTTTATTATTCATTCATTGTGAGAAAAACTCAAGCCTAAGCCTTGCCATAGCCTTATTCGGCCGAGCCCTACTCTTGGGTTGTTCGGTTTAAATTTTTCACTTCTACGACACGGTTCTGCTCGTGTAGACCTAGCTTGTCAAGTAGCTTGTTCGAGACGTGTGTACAGTAGATTCAACCTTTGTTAGGTTGATCTTGGATTGGTGATTGTGTTCTATTTATTGGAAGCATTGCAAGGTAAACTCCCGTTTATTTTATGTTCAATTAATTATGTGCATGTTATGATTATATGATCTTGAATCGCTTCCGCATGTGCTATGATGTTTATATGTTTTGTTTATCAAATAAATGTTATGTTAGATCTAACAAAACAACAGTGGCATCACGAGCCGTTTTAACATTGCAATAATTGTTGAACACCCATGATCTTAATATTGTATTTTTAAAACATGAGATTTAGGGTTTACACTTTTTTTTAATTAAAAATTGGACCAATTTTGCTTGAATCACACGATTTTTGGGTTATTGCTAAATAAAGAAAAGATTTTCTTGTAAACCCTATATTTATCATGTTAGATCTTAGGATTTAATTACTTGATTAAATGTTAGATCATGTAGTTAATTATTCGGGTAACGATCCTACATAATAATCTTTACTTGTTTTAAGTGATTATATGGATAAAATTATAATCTTTACTTGTTTTTTTAAGTGATTATGTGGATCCATGGTATACATGCATGTTGTCATGAATCAAACTTGCCATGTGATAAATGTTACGAATATTTGGCATATCTTCTTATTTTTGAATGAGATCATAAAATCTTAAATTAGGGAAGACTTAATATTCTATTAAAAACCCTAGATTTAAAAAGATTTTATTACCTAAATAAATGCATGTGGCTATGTGATTTATTTTTAGCGCATATATTTTCTATATTTGTGCTTAATAGTTATTTTTTTGTCTAATATATTTTTGATATACGCCATGTCTTTAACTTTTTTTTGTCTAAAATGTTGTAAACAATAGGTATATTTTCCAAAAATATAAATTTGACTAAATAACTATATAAAACTAATAGATTTGTTAAGAAGTTTAAATGAGACCTATTATTGAATGTATCTAGTGCTTTAATTATAAGTTAGTATCCTTATTCGTAGAGTGTTCCATCTCGATATTTCATCTTGGCTGAGTGTGCTCGGTTTACGAATTAAAGTGTCCTCGCTCCCCAAATGATTATAGAATGGCGTCGACGAATAATGGTTACTGAAAAAATAATTTAGCACTCTATAATTCTTTAATGTGGTCATTTAATCTTCAAGAAAATGTCTATAAAAGTTTTATAAAACTTATGCTATGGAGTTATATGCATGCTTCTCCATACATAAACTTTTGATTTGAAACATCAAAATAATACCCACAATTTAAGTTGAATGCCATATAATTGAGAACACTTGAAGTTTGCAATTTTAGTCAAGTGAGAGCCTTGGATTAAGATTGTGATGGAAAGAAAACTGTTCATGTGAGTGAGATCTCTCATGAAAGTTTTACGTTCAATAGATTAGAAGACTTAATTGAGTTAGTTAGTTAGATCTAGAAACTCAAGGCATTAGAAAGGGACTAAACATGTTTACAATGCAAAGTTGTTAAACTTGCAATGTAAGTCCTTTAAAATACTAGAATTGCAAAATGAGTTTGTCAATTAAATTGTTCGACAAGTTGCCATGCTGAATACATTTATTACTAACAGATCAACTGATGTAGTAAATTTATGTCACCATGGGTACTAGTAATTCAAGGAAAATACTATGGTTAATTTATTAACTTGGGTAATTTTATTTTCTTGAAAGTATTGATTATCGAAAATACTAATACATGAACTTTTTTTGCAAGAAATGGCTCATCCCCAAAACAACTCTCAACATGTGTCTTCTGCCCTCAAAACTTTCTTTGAAGGCGAGAAGCTGACTTGCCCAAACTTCAATGATTGGTATCGATCCCTAAGGATTGTCTTGAGGGTGACTGATACTATTGATTTGTTGTACCAGCCTTGTCCTCACCTTCCTGATGAAGATGCTTCCGAAGAGGACCAAGCTCTTTTCAAAGCTGATTACAAAAGGTACTCTGATGTAGCCTGCATCATGCTTAGCGGAATGAATGCTTCTCTCAAGCAACAATTCGAGTACTATACTCCAATGAACATGCTTGTTGAGCTCCGCAATATGTTTGAAAAGACACCAGCTGTTGAGCTCTACGATCTTGTAGACGAACTGCACAGCTACAAACATCAAGCAAGACAACCCGTTAGTGCACACTACTTGAAAATGAAAGCGATGCTGGATCAACTTTATGTGCTAGGGAAACCCTATGACGATGCAATGTCGATCAACTTGATCAATAGGTCCCTTAACAAGGACTTTAATGAGTTTGTCAAAAACTTCAACATGCATTGCGAGGGGAAGACATTGAGTAATTTGCACGCAATGCTCATTGACTATGAAAAGGGTTTGAAGGACAAAGCACCTGCACATGCACCTACGCCTCAAGTACTTGCAATACAAAAGGGTAGGGTTGCTAAGCCAAAAGCACAATCGAATAAACAGAACAAAGGCAAAGGAAAACCTGATAAGGGCAAGCAAGTTGTGACTTATCAGAACAAACCTAATAAGCATCTTCCAAAGAAGAATGATGATTCTCAAAAGGATAAAGATTGCCACTACTGTCATGCTGATGGACATTAGAAGAGGAACTGCCCTCTTTACCTCGAGGATTTGCGTACAAGTAAGAAGAAGTTTGAGCTTGGTGCGTCAACTTGAGGTAACTTACTTGTGATTGAATTATTTAATCTATCATACAAATCTAATTCCTCGGTATATGATATGGGATGTGGTATTAACATTTGTAATACCATGCAGGGATTTAAGATTGAAGGAAGCTATCTTATGGTGATCAATTTCTACAAGTGGGCAATGGCGCACAAGTAGCGGTTGAAGCCATAGGAACATTTAAGCTAGTTTTACCTTCGGATTTAGTACTGATTTTGAATAAATGTCATTATGCACCTTCTATTGTTAGAGGTGTAGTTTCCATTTCTTGTTTGATAGACCTTGGTTTTCACCATACTGTTTCTAATAATGGAATTTGTGTTTCTTTGAATGGCATTTTCTATTTTACTGCTATTGCTGTGAATGGTGTGTTTGAAATTAATATGAATGATCATGTCACCAATGATAATAATAATTCTAGTTTTAGCATCAATAAAAAGAAAAAGTTAGACTTGGATTCTTCTTATCTTTGACATTGTAGTCTTGCCCATATTGGGAAGACTCGCATGCAAAAGCTTTCGAAAGAAGGACTTTTGGATAGTTTCGATGATGAATCATTGGATAAATGTGAATCTTGTATTTCTGGGAAAATGGCAAGGAAACCTTTTAATGCTAACATTGAAAGGGCTACGGATCTACTTGGTCTTATACATACGGATGTGTGTGGACCACTTAGACATGTGTCAAAGAGAGGTGCTAGCTACTTCTTAACATTCACGGATGATTTCAGCCGATATGGTTTTGTTTATTTACTTAAGAATAAATCTGAGGTGTTTGAAACATTCAAAGTGTTTAAAGTTGAAGTAGAGTTGCAAACTGGAAAGAAGATTAAAGCTCTTCGATCCGATCGAGGTGGCGAATACTTAAGTCAAGAGTTTAAAGATTAACTTGCTAATAGTGGAATTGTCCAGAATCATACTTCTCCTTATACTCCACAACAAAATGGTTTATCTGAAAGGAGAAATCGTACATTGTTGGATATGGTGCGATGCATGTTTAATCTTACTACTCTACCATTATCCTTTTAGGACTATGCCTTAGAATCTGCGATTCGTATTTTTAATATGGTTCCCACAAAGAAGGTAAGTAAGACACCATATGAAATATGGCATGGCAAGAAGCCTAATATGTCTTATCTTAAGGTCTGGGGTTGTGAGGCGTACGTGAAACGTGACTCAGCTGATAAACTCCATCAAAGATCTGTGAAGTGTATCTTCGTAGGATACCCTAACGAAACTATGGGTTACTACTTTTACTTCCCACCTGAAAACAAAGTTATTGTTGCAAGATATGGAAATTTTCCTGAAAGATAATTTGTATCTCAAGAATTCAGTGGGGGGAACTATGATCTGGAAGATGATCATGAAGATACATCACCTTTTGAAATTACTAGCAAAATTCCCGTAGAGCCAGAAAGTCTGGGTCCTCCACCGGAATTAGTTCCTATCCGAAGGTCTGAAAGGACTATCGAGCGCCCAACCGTCTAAGTCTAAACATAGAGGTTGAAGATAATGAACCAGGTGACTTTGGTGAACCTGCTAATTATAAATCTGCTATGCTTGATCCTAAGAGCAAAAAGTGGAAAGGTGTTATAGATGCGAAATGCACTCCATGGATGTCAACGAAGTTTGGAAAAAATTGGATCCACCTCCTGGTGCTAAAGTTGTGAAAAGTAAGTGGATTTACAAGTTGAAAACTAACATGGATGGAAAGATACAATCCTACAAAGCTCGTTTGGTGGCCAAGGGCTGCACTCAAACGCATGGTGTAAACTACGACGTGACCTTCTCGTCGGTAGCTGACATTAGAGCTATTAGGATTCTCATAGCTATAGCCACGTACTATGAATTTGAAATATGGCAAATGGATGTTAAAATTTCCTTCTTGAATGGTCGCTTAGATGAGGACATCTATATGGAGCAACATGAAGGGTATGTTATCCTGAATATCTAAATCGTGTGTGTAAACTTCAACGATCTATTTATGGTCTAAAGCAAGCCTCACGACAATGGAATAAACGATTTGATGAAGAAATCAAGAAGTTTGGATTTGTTCAGAATCATGATGAGCCATGTGTATATCGCAAAGCTAGTGGGAGTAATGTAGTTTTCTTGGTCTTATATGCTGATGACATATTAATCATAGGAAGTCATATGCCAAGTCTTAAAGCTGTTAAGGATTATCTTGGTAAATGTTTTTCTATGAAATAGGAGAAGCTGCATACATACTGGGTATTAAGATCTATCGTGATAGGAAAAGACGGTTGATTGGACTTAGTCAAAGTGCATATCTTGACAAGATATTAAAGAGGTACAACATGCACAACTCCAAGAAAGGTTATCAACCTATGGATGTTGACCATGGTTTAAGTCATGAGAAAGATGCATCAACTCCTGAAGAGGAGGAATACATGGCAAGAGTTCCTTATGCTTCAGCTGTAGGATCATCATGCATGTTGTAAGATACACAAGGCCCGATGTGGTGTTTTCTCAGAACTTAGTCAGTCATTATCAGCAGAAACCTGGTAAGCTCCGATGGGCTGCTGTTAAACACATTCTTAAGTATTTAAGGAATACGAAATACATGTTTCTTGTTTATGGGGGTAAGCCAGACACAGAACTGAATGTAACAGGTTTCTGTGATGCTTCTTGGCAATATGATAAAGATGATACGAAGTCCCAGACTGGTTATGTCTTTGTCGTCAATGGAGGAACTGTAGACTGGAAGAGCCGTAAGCAGTCAACAATAGCTATGCATGCTGCCCATGCCGAGTATGTAGCTGCCTCAGAAGCCACAATGGAGGTTGTTTGGATTAGGAAATTTATTGATGATATGGGAGTGATGCCTTCAATAAAGAATCCTACTGATATGTATTGCGACAACTCTGCCGCAATCATATTCGCCAATGAACCTGGAGTCATGAAAGGCACCAGACATTTTCTGAGGATATTTCACTATGTTCGAGAGCAAGTTGCTGCCGGTGAAATTAATTTGTTGAAAGTTCACACATATAGTAACTTAGCTGATCCTTTCACTAAAGCATTGTCTGGTAGGAAAGTCATCGAGCATGCTAAGGGAATAGGACTTATGTTAGCTAGTGACTTCATGTAAATCTGTGATTTAGTATTTGGATAAGTGGTGTTAAACATTATTACCTTAATGAAATAAAGTTTGGGTTACGTTTATTTCTGTTAGTTAATTCTGTATCCAATATTTGCATGTTTATATCCATGAATATTAATTTTATTCTAAATTGTCCGTTGTCGATTAATAATATGGGAATATTATTAAATTAAGATAAATCTAAAGTTTGGTGGGAGTAGTTCTTGAAAGAATACTTGATGTGATTACATACCAAATTTAGATGATATTCGATGATTCGAGATATAGAACTTATCCCAACTAATGTGGTATTACTTTATGGATCTTTGTCATTAAGTATATCATAAATAGTTATCCTTCGACCTGAGATACCAGGAAATGTTTTGGATCTAGTGGATTTATGTGAATCAATCTAACGCTATACGTAACTGGTGGCTATACGGATTTGATTTCAGGGGTGTTGCAAAATTCATGAGTTTTGCTTGTAGTCAAAATGGGATTTTGTTTCCTTCAATTTTTTGTTAGAGTTTTAATACAGCTGGGCCCCTCGTGTGATTAATTAAAGATGTATGTGTGGCCACACCCAAATTGATATTTGGTAATCTTTAATAGTCAACGAACGAGAAAGCCTTTTGTTAATTAAGGAATGACTGAGATCCATATCCTTATTAACGTGTATTAGAAACAAAAGGATAATAATAATGATGTTTAATCATTAAAAGGTTTTTTCCAGGAGACCTTACTCGATATCGTACTAGAGGCATCGACGTGTAGCTAGACGCTAATCGATGTGATCACGATATTTATGAAATAGTCTAAGTGGGAGCAGTTAGTTTATGGACGTATTTAAATAGTCGTGTGTTAGGATCGAACTCGAGACTATGGGATTGCACACAAACGTTTAGAGCTATTTAATTAATTATTATGTTTTATTTAAATATAGTTAATTAGTTGACGAGTGTTAAAACTGTGATTAACGACCGTTAAGTATTTAATAGAAAATGACTAACGGACGTTAAATGTAAAAGTGGTAACTAAAGATTGTGTCCCAGAGTTATTTTGGGAGCAACATATGGTCGGCCCCTATATGGGGAATATATGTGTTTTGGTCTTGGTTTTTAAACTAGAATATATTCTCTATAATTAGTTCTAGCCTAAAACCTAAGCTACCTTGACACTATAAATACATGGCTCTAGGTATTGGTTTTATTATTCATTCATTATGAGAAAAACTCAAGCCTAAGCCTTGCCATAGCCTTATTCGGCCGAGCCCTACTCTTGGGTTGTTCGGTTTGAATTTTCCACTTCTACGACACGGTTCTGCTCATGTAGACCTAGCTTGTCAAGTAGCTTGTTCGAGACGTGTGTACAGGAACATAGATTCAACCTTTGTTAGGTTGATCTTGGATTGGTGATTGTGTTCTAGTTATTGGAAGCATTGCAAGGTAAACTCCCGTTTATTTTATGTTCAATTAATTATGTGCATGTTATGATTATATGATCTTGAATCGCTTCCGCATGTGCTATGATATTTATATGTTTTGTTTATCAAATAAATGTTATGTTAGATCTAACAAAACAACATAGTATATATATACATGCCACTACAACGTTCGATGCTTTTTCCAACGAAAATTCGAGCTTTTTTCTTGCGCCATGTCGCTAGGGAAAGGTATTCCCAACGACATGTCGTTGGGAAGGGTCGCTGAGGAAAACTCGTAAAGGAAAGTATTCCAGTGACATGTTGAGTTTCCTCAGCGAAAGGGTGGGTCCCACAAACTTTTGACCATGGGAATTGCTGCTATGCTGGAACAAGAATCCCCAGTGATGAGACTGTAATTATACATAGTCTCATCGTCCAAAAGGGGCTTAAAACACTTAAAATATCATCAAAATACCCAAATATATGCTTGTGTTTATTCATTGTGTATTTTAGGTACGGATATCGTGAAATCAACAAAAGATCACAAGAATGAAGCAAAAACGAACACGGGAAACGAAGCTGCACAAAGAACCGGACCGGAATCATGAATTTTCTTTGAAGTCCTTGAAGTTTGAAGAATTGGCAAGATTGGTCCCTCAAGAATTGAAGAATTGTCACTTTTGACCCTTGTAAATCTCAATTATTACAAGATTGGTCCTCAAGTTTCAAGATTATTGCATTATTGGCCCTTGAAGAATCCATTTATTACAAGAAATACCCTTGTAACAAGTTTATGAAAGTTTTGGTGGCCAATATCTAAAAAAGAAAACTTATTTATAAAGGGAAGTGCTTAAATGCTGGTACAAATATGAAGTGACAACATTGTGGGAATAGAAGGGTCAAAGTTGGCAGACAATAAATCTCTATCTACCAATACCATACAGCCACGTCACCTAAGTTATATTAACTTTTTAAAGTAATATAAACTAATCTCTCACTAAACCGGGAAACACAACACTGCTCCAATCCCACCCCATAATCCTCTTATTATCAGACGAAGAACCCTAATTGCAATCTTCTTAATTGCCAAATCATAAACCCCCATAACCTCCAGATTATTAATTTATCAAACCCTAAACACACCCTAACCCTTTAATCAGTCACCACCATGCCCACATGGGCTGTGGGACCTTCCCCTACTCATGTCTTTTTCCCACTTCTCCCAAAACAAGACCATATCAACGGCTCACTATCAAATACTTGGTCCCTACTCTTCTTTTAAGGGTTTAAGATCAAAAAGTACTAGCTGTCAACTCACATGGGATTTCAGAGATCACAAGGAAGCAAATTGACCAAGATTTGAGTCAAAGACCAAGGGCAGTAATACAAGGCTTTTGGCCCGTATAAAAATTAAGTTCGTATATGTGTGTCTAATCGAATTGATCTAGGTTTTCTATGTGACTCAGTTTTATTTTGGTGAAACAAATATTTTTGGTTGGTTTTAAATATAAATGTGCAAAGACTTAAAAGTAAATGTCGTTGAAAGTAAAGTGGCGTTAAAGTAAAGTGCGTGAAAATAAATCTAAGTCTAATTAAAAGAAAGTGTGCAATGTTTAAAAACGTGACGAAAAGTAAGTTAATTAAAATAACTAAAAATAAAGCGTGACGGAAATTAAAAATTAGACAAGTGTTAAAAATGTAAACTTAGAAAAATAAACAAGACAAAATAAGAAAATAATACCCTCCAATCGGAATATATTCCGATTGAACCAATCGGAATGTCAAACGAGACCAATCGGAATGTCTAAAGAACCCAATCGGAATACTGTCACTCGCCAATCGGAATACCCAGAAACTCCTCCAATCGGAATTTTTAACTTACCTCTTGATCGGAATGTATTGTGAGCTCGGTCGGAATGCTTATCGGAACACACGATCGGAATACCTGTCACCTTACCCAATCGGAATACCAACATGCATCTCAATCGGAATGTGGAAGGGAAATCAATCGAAAAGCTGTCACTCTAACCTGATCGGAATAACCTCACTTTGCCCCAATCGGAATACCAAGTCCACACGATCGGAAAGTAAAACCCTTTTCAGATCGGAACCGATCGGAATGTATAACCTCCTTCCGATTGTCACGGTCGGAATACGGAGACTTGGATGGAAATTAAGCTAAGTAAATAAGCTATTGTTCTAATAAGCACTAGACTAAAAACTTAGCTAAAACCGTGTAAAAATAAGCTATAAAACTGAAAGTTAAAAACTTTTAAGACACAAAAAAGATAAACTTTAAGAAAAACAACTTTTATATAAAACTAACTTTTATAAAAACTATATAAACTTGAAAATAAATCAAATAAGCTATGAAAATAAATGGTTTAAAACAATCAAAAGCATAAAAATCAACCCTTTAAACGAATCAACAAGAGAAAAACGCGTGTAAATCAAAGATCAAAGAAAGGTAGAAGAAGATGAACAAGTTAAAGTAAAGGTGCAAGTAATTAAAAAGAAACACTTACTTGAAATTAAAAGTAATTAAAGGTGCAAAACATGTATTTAAATGTGCAAGTAATTAAAGGTGCATAAAATAAAGTGGAAGAATGGTTTGTCAAGCCACCAACAAGAGTAAATGAATGAAAATGAGGGTTTATATAGGTGATTAGGGAGTGGTTAGGGGAAGCTTCCTCTCTCCTTCCTTTCTTGTTAATTGCACCATCAAGTCCTTCCTTCTTAATCTTTTTGTTAATCTTGGAATGTGATGACTTTTGGCTCGGGATTTCTTTGGACTCGTCTTTTAATTCTTCGATAAATAAGACTTGAGTTCCTCGGCTTTCGATAAACTTCCGTCTTTTGACTTTTCCTTCGATAAATCTTCAGAATTGGTCTTGGACTTCCGTTCTTTTTCCACTTTTGACTTCTCGACTCCGTCTTTCATCTTTTTCTTCAATAAAAGCCGTGAATGCCCGTGAATTCTCGTGTTTTCTCCACTTTTCACAATTTCGTCCTAAATTACAACAAAAACACAAACCACGCATAATTCCGACATAAAAGACATAAAATACACGTTTTGGTCCGGTTATTATTGTAATTAAGTGGTAGAAAAGATGGGTGTTTACACACCTATCAAATCCCCTACACTTGACCATTGCAATGTCCTCATGCAATGCATTAGTTACAAAGCATGTTTACACTTTTCATCATAATCAATCCACATTGGCCTTTATTAAAGAGATAGAAAATTATAAAAATGCAAAGCAGAGAAATTAAAAGCATACCTTGGGTTTTGAAAATGTCATGAATAATCATCATCCTCAACTTTTCACTTTCTCCAAACCAAGCTTAAAAACGAGATCATTGTTATTATAAGTTAGTAAACTAACACGAACTCATGTGGGCCAATTATTTACTTAGACTCCCTTATTCCTATGGGTATCTCTTATATTTTATTATTTGTCTTGAATGATCACGAGGATGCATTGTTCGACTTATTTAGATAATTATTTAGTCTGAAAATAAAGTGCACGATTTAATCAATAGTTAGCTAAAGGACCAAATCTTTTAAAACTGCTTCTCGGGACCTCATAAAGTTCATATCTTGGCATAACTCGCTTCACGATTTGAGACCCTTCTCGGACCGATATTTGGCAGCGACTTCATACTTCAAACCTTGAGAGACGTTCATGAAATTATGGTCTTCTCTTCATATAGGAATTTCTTCACTTGAAGTTTTGAGAGATTCATACTTGGACCACGACTTCTTCATTTTTCTCCAATCTTTATTTTGGACTTTGATATACACCGATCCGCCTCCTTTTATTGACTTGGATCTATTTATCCTCATACCTTGTTAGGGTCTTTTCGGATACACTTCTCCATGACTTTTGGGGAGTTTTTGCTTTACGTCGTGTGTCTCGATCCTTCATATTGATTTTCGATAAATGATTCTTCACATCACTTTGGATCTTTAGCAACAAAATATAGCCCTCATGCCTTGTTAGGGCCTTTTCGGACTCGCCGATCTTCGCGTCCCGCTTCAATAAGTTATGCCTTGGCTATGAACTCTAATCCATACCGAGCAACTTTTAAACGATTTGGGGCTAGAAGCTAAGTAACTTTTCAAATCGTACAACCTTATTTATTAGCAGATAAATTATTAGCAAGCGATGGGAGAATAGGCTCATAATTAACACACATAAATTCACGAAAGAATACCGACTTATAATTGGCTCTATCATCTCTCGTTCTCCACAGTTTAAAATCTCAAGTAATGAGACTCGTGGATACTTAGCCTATTAAATCAAAGTTTTGGGTTTTCGAGTCGCCTATAGGATCATGCAAATTCTTAGACTCTTTCAAGTTTAGAAGTCGCATCTTAAAGTTCCCTTGATAAACGACTCTCTAGGATCAATTATAGGAACTTGCGAAAAGTTCTTGTTCTTAACCCGTGAGGGTTAAGACTTTCGCGTTTTATAGCTCCCTATATAAAAGCCTAGCAAAACTTGACTTAAACACGTTAAGGATACTAGCTAGAGTAAACTCGGATTGAGTCAAAAGATTCACAACGTTTGAAAATTAAAACCACTTATTAAACATTTATTCTAGCGGAGAAAAGAAAATAACTATACAAAGGGAAAAACTAATAGGCCAAAATAGATCAAAAATTTTGAAAAATGTCGAAAAATTGATTTTCCGGTTAAAATGAGGACAAAAACAAGGAAAAGGCCACTTAACTTCGATAGAAGTCCCCCCTACACTTAAGATAAACATTGTCCTCAATGTTTAAGCATGTGGGAGTAAACTCCCCTACACTTAGGACATTGTGCACGTTGTTTAAATCTCGCGAAGGAAAAGACAACTAAAGAGATTCCTATTTTAATATTGAGAAAATATAAAATAGTGAATCGAAAAGAGTTTAGGATAGAACCGGGAAGAAGTAGAACACGGAATCACGGGTCGTCAAGAATCATCAAGAGTGGATCATTGAAGCTCGAATCCCTGATTAAGAAGTGAGGAGAGGAAATAGCAATCCAAAGGGTCCCCCCTACACTTATGGTAAAGAAAGCGAAAAGATAGATGCATGGGTTGCCTCCCAAGAAGCGCTTGATTTTTGTTAACCGAGTCGTGAGCCTGACTCGACCTTGATCATCAACGAAAGAAGCATGAGACATATCCACCAGGATCAAAGACATAGTTTTCATCCATCAATAAACACGAGCTTAAGGCGAACAAGGCAAGCCAAAAAAGAAGTGGCAGGGTTCCTTTAAGCAGTGATGGAGCACGGTGGAAGCAAAGATGAAGTGGTGCAAGCATGTCTTCAAGAGGTCCAAAGATTCTTCCTTTTATTTCATCAGGTGGATACTGAGATGGCTTAAAGACTTCAATACTGGGGTCGAACACCTTTTCCTTCAGGGGAAAATAGCACTCCGGCTCAGCCGAGTGTGAAGAAGATCCGCAAAGAAGCACAACCTCGTCCTCAGAAGTGGGACAAAGAGGTGTCAAATCATACGTGCAACGGATTTCGGTGTCGACCGGTTTCTTCTCCTTAGACAAAATGCTCTTCAAATCCAAAGTAGGATCAAGACGATAATCGTCAAAGTCGTAAGGAGGAGCATCACTCTCATGAGGGAAGTATGTGTTAAGAAATTCAGAGAAATCTTCCTCAAATGAATAATCGTCCAAAGTAGGATCGAGTGATGGTGGAGGATCTTCATCATGTGAAGAATCGCTCGATAGAGTATCAGCCTCATCGAAATCATCGAAAGTGGGAAGCTCGGGATACTCAGAAGTATAATCAAAATCATCCGAATCTGAGCTAGAATCATCATCATCATAAGCATCGAAGACCGGTGACGAATCATAAATGGGAGAAGCGTCCAAAGTAGGGAGAGAATCATCCACATCATCATGAAAAAGTGGATTATCGATGCAAGAGTCGAATAGAGGATTTTTGTAGACGGTAAAGTCATCTAGCTCATTAATCATATTCACTGATTCTCGGCCTCCAAAGGATTTGCCTGTAAGCTTCCCCATTTTAAAAACTTTAGAATCATCCCCGACTCGTAAGATTAACTCACCTTCGGCCACATCGATTAAAGCTCGTCCGGTTCTCAAGAATGGCCGACCAAGTATTAAAGGAATACGAGGGTCCATTTCATAATCAACTACGACAAAATCGACCGAGAAAGTAAATGTGCCAACTTTAATGAACACGTCTTCGGCTATACCAACGGGGTAAGCGAGAGTGCGATTAGCAAGTTCAAGAGTCATCTTTGTTGGAGTAAGGTCGGGCAATGATAGTGTTTTCCAAACACTCAAAGGCATCAAATTAATACTAGCCCCGAGATCAGCAAGGGCAGTAAATTCTTCAGTTTTGTTGAACACGCAAGGCAACACAAAACGACCGGGATCTCCAAGCTTTTCCGGAAGTTCTTTAAGAATAACTGCAGAGCAGTTTTCATTTAATCGTGTGTTGGCGAGTTCAATCAGCTTCTCCTTCTTGTTAAGCAATTCCTTAAATGCTTTAACAAATTTGGGCATATGGACAAGTGCTTCAAGAAAGCTAATGTTGAAGTTCATTTGAGAAATCATCTTGATATAGCTAGTCACTTGAGCGTCCTCCTTGTTTAGCATTTTGTTCTTGCCCAAGCGAGAAGGATAAGGGATATTAGGTTTGGGTGGGGAGGGTGCTGGTGTGGTAGGTAACGGTTGAGATGTTGAGGGGTCATTGGTGGGAACTTCATCACGTCGAGGCGGAGACGGTAATGGTGCACTAATACTAGGTGTAGGAAGAGTAGGGATACATGGTGGTGGAGGTGGTGTAGATGATGGTGGTGGGATTGGTGGTCCTACGATGGTGACTCCACTACGAGTAGTAATAGCACTCACATTGGCTCGCGGGTTAGTGACGATGTTTGAAGGTAGAGAACTTGAAGAAGAAGATTGAGCGGCTGGCAAGAAACTAGCAAGCATATTCTTCAAATCATTGGTTTGATTGCTGAAAGAGGATTGAATATTATCTCGAAGCTCGGATATTATCTCATTTCCTTGCTTTGTGATGTCTCCCTTTAGATTGATAATTTGGCTCTGCAAGTTCTTGATTTGCTCACCTTGGGTTCTCATGATAGCTTCAACATCGGGGTTAATGGGTGGGATTTGTTGGGCGGGTGGGTGATAAGGATTAGAAGCTCTTGGTGGGATTTGGTTGCTTCTAGTGTAGTTGTTGGTGGGGTTTTGGTTTTGAGGAGAAAAACCGGGTGAAAGGTAGTTGTTGGATCGGTAACTCAGCAGATTTCTATCCCCTTGTCGAGCTTGGTAATTTTCCGGTGAATAATTACCGTAAGCTGCATACACATTTTCCGGATTTCCTTGTGTTGAAGGACAATCGGTGTATGGGTGAGGACCGCCACATGTTTCACAAGGATTCGCAACCGCTTTAACTTGTTGTTGTTGTTGATTTGAAGCGAGAAGCGTAATACTTTTACTCATTTCAGTCATCATGCGGGTGAGTTCGGTCATCTCAGGGTTTGCTGAGGTTGAGGAAACATTGACTCTCGGGTTGTTCCTAGAAGATGCAGAGGAATCCCAGTTCTTGTGGTGAGTAGTCATGTTCTCAATTAACTCTCTACACTCCTCGGGTCTCCTTTTCATGAATGTGCCACCGGCGGCTGCATTAATCGTATCACGATCTCGAAAAGTCAATCCGTTGTAGAAAGTATCGATCAAGGTGACCGGAAGCATGTTGTGGTTTGGACATCGATCGATCAAGACATTATATCTCTCCCAAGCATCAAAAAGAGATTCATCAGGGTCTTGCATGAAGCCGCTGATTTGATTGCGAAGGTTTGTGACCATGGATGGTGGAAAGTAGCGCGACAAAAAGCGTTGAGTCATGTCATCCCAAGTGTGAATAGAATTCTTCGGGAGACGATCAAACCATTTCTCGGCATGATGTAATAGAGTATGTGGAAAGAGTTGTAGGCGAAGTTCATCCATTGTGGCACCAGCCAACTTCATGCTCTGGGTGATAGTAATGAACTTTTCGAGGTGTTTGTTGGCATCATCATCAGGCAATCCTCTAAATGGGTTTGTTTGTACTTGCTGAATCATGTGGTGCTTCAACGAAAACTCAGGAGCGTTGATTTGCATCGGCGCAATCGGTCCTCCTCGTCCAAACATTGTTGGTTGACAAAGTTCTTCCATGGTCCGAAGATCGGGCTGTGGAAGAGCATTGTTGTTATTGTTATTATTCAGGTTCGGTGGAATGTTGTTGTTAACACCTGCCATATCTAAATCTTCTTGAGGCTCGGGCTCTTGAAAATTAGAAGATCTAGTACGCATACACCTGAAAATGCAAAAGAAGACAAAACCAAAAACAAAGACAATATATATACACAAGAAAGATAAAATCTTTTTGGATTTTTGAAATTTTTAATTTTTATGGTTTTTTATCAATTTTTAATTTTTATGATTTTTTATTTTTTATGCAAGAAAAATAACGTTCACAAGTGAACGGATCCCAAAAAGCAACGTGTCTCTCACAGAAAACTATTGATCTTAACGAAAAGAGCCAGCAGCGGCGCCATTTAATACAAGGCTTTTGGCCCGTATAAAAATTAAGTTCGTATATGTGTGTCTAATCGAATTGATCTAGGTTTTCTATGTGACTCAGTTTTATTTTGGTGAAACAAATATTTTTGGTTGGTTTTAAATATAAATGTGCAAAGACTTAAAAGTAAATGTCGTTGAAAGTAAAGTGGCGTTAAAGTAAAGTGCGTGAAAATAAATCTAAGTCTAATTAAAAGAAAGTGTGCAATGTTTAAAAACGTGACGAAAAGTAAGTTAATTAAAATAACTAAAAATAAAGCGTGACGGAAATTAAAAATTAGACAAGTGTTAAAAATGTAAACTTAGAAAAATAAACAAGACAAAATAAGAAAATAATACCCTCCAATCGGAATATATTCCGATTGAACCAATCGGAATGTCAAACGAGACCAATCGGAATGTCTAAAGAACCCAATCGGAATACTGTCACTCGCCAATCGGAATACCCAGAAACTCCTCCAATCGGAATTTTTAACTTACCTCTTGATCGGAATGTATTGTGAGCTCGGTCGGAATGCTTATCGGAACACACGATCGGAATACCTGTCACCTTACCCAATCGGAATACCAACATGCATCTCAATCGGAATGTGGAAGGGAAATCAATCGGAAAGCTGTCACTCTAACCTGATCGGAATAACCTCACTTTGCCCCAATCGGAATACCAAGTCCACACGATCGGAAAGTAAAACCCTTTTCAGATCGGAACCGATCGGAATGTATAACCTCCTTCCGATTGTCACGGTCGGAATACGGAGACTTGGATGGAAATTAAGCTAAGTAAATAAGCTATTGTTCTAATAAGCACTAGACTAAAAACTTAGCTAAAACCGTGTAAAAATAAGCTATAAAACTGAAAGTTAAAAACTTTTAAGACACGAAAAAGATAAACTTTAAGAAAAACAACTTTTATATAAAACTAACTTTTATAAAAACTATATAAACTTGAAAATAAATCAAATAAGCTATGAAAATAAATGGTTTAAAACAATCAAAAGCATAAAAATCAACCCTTTAAACGAATCAACAAGAGAAAAACGCGTGTAAATCAAAGATCAAAGAAAGGTAGAAGAAGATGAACAAGTTAAAGTAAAGGTGCAAGTAATTAAAAAGAAACACTTACTTGAAATTAAAAGTAATTAAAGGTGCAAAACATGTATTTAAATGTGCAAGTAATTAAAGGTGCATAAAATAAAGTGGAAGAATGGTTTGTCAAGCCACCAACAAGAGTAAATGAATGAAAATGAGGGTTTATATAGGTGATTAGGGAGTGGTTAGGGGAAGCTTCCTCTCTCCTTCCTTTCTTGTTAATTGCACCATCAAGTCCTTCCTTCTTAATCTTTTTGTTAATCTTGGAATGTGATGACTTTTGGCTCGGGATTTCTTTGGACTCGTCTTTTAATTCTTCGATAAATAAGACTTGAGTTCCTCGGCTTTCGATAAACTTCCGTCTTTTGACTTTTCCTTCGATAAATCTTCAGAATTGGTCTTGGACTTCCGTTCTTTTTCCACTTTTGACTTCTCGACTCCGTCTTTCATCTTTTTCTTCAATAAAAGCCGTGAATGCCCGTGAATTCTCGTGTTTTCTCCACTTTTCACAATTTCGTCCTAAATTACAACAAAAACACAAACCACGCATAATTCCGACATAAAAGACATAAAATACACGTTTTGGTCCGGTTATTATTGTAATTAAGTGGTAGAAAAGATGGGTGTTTACACACCTATCAGGCAGGACTGGAAATTCAAGCACTAGGGTTTGAGCTTTTGTTTTTCGTTTCTAGAATGATCTATGCCAGTATATAAGGCACCCTAGGGCCTTACTTTTTATTGTTCCAGCCTCTTGTAAAATATATTTTGTTTTAATGAAATTTAACTGTTTTGTGCAATGTTGAGTTCCTTTTCACTTATGTTTACTAGTTTAAAAAAATTTACTTTTCCAGCAATTTAGTGTAATTTTCTTATCAAAATAATTTTTGTTTCAAAGATTTTTCTTGACAAAACAATATTTTGAGAACCACTGTTACAAGTGTTGGTACTTGTTGATTGACACCCAAGAAGTATCCAAGGTTTGTAATTAGTGTTAAAATTCCGTTTGGGTATCATTGGTTTTCAAAAGTTTGAAGCTTTTCTGGATTTTCATAAATCTTTCTTTTTTTTTATCACAAATCTTTCATTTTTTTATCACTTACTGTAGCCTAAGTCAGCCCAAAAGCTCATGACAAAAGCTTTGGGAAATGATGGGTCGGGTAGGTATTGATAGAATAACGCGGCAATTAAACAATCATAGACACCATAATGATCTCGATTTACCAGGTTGTTCGTCACTCGATTTGCTTGTCGTTTATTACGAAAAACGACGTCGCTCTTGCAAGAAACCGTACATGAGGGCTATTCATCAAAGTTTCTTAATCGTCGATCATTAAATCGAGGAACATAAATGTATACTCATCCATGTTATCCATGTTGAAAATTTTGTAAAAATGAAGAACTTGTATATAAATTTGATTTTAGTGTTCTTTAAAATTGGTTAAATTTTAGTATTTATAAATAAAAAAGAATAAAATGGGCCCAGAAGGTGTGTATTATAAATGGTAGCAAAAATATCATTGGTGAGATTTTGTTTGCCTGAGAAACCTACGCGTGGCGTTTGACCACATGAAAACTCACGCGTAGGTTTTTTTTTCCTGTCACTCGAGCCTAAACCAGGTTACGTTTTGCTAAAAAAAATGAGGTTATCCAAACTTTTTTTTAATGATGAAATTTAAGGTGCGTTCGGTTAATGATTTTTAGAGGGTTTGTGTTGAATGACACAACTCAAATCAAATGTTTAATATGTATATTTTGGACTCAAATTGAAAGTGATTTTTAATTTTGTAGGCTTGCTAAACTGTTGGAGTTTACTCGTCCCAACCAGGGTAAGATAATCAATAGCCTAACTACGTATCAATGAAGGTTACCGAATATCACTTGGAATCGTGTGATCACTTTCCAAAGTAAACTATTCGACCCTATTGCATGGGTATCACGAATACTTACTTGGGATAAGACCAAATGTATGTTATAGAATTAGGCACAAATCTATAACCCTTTGCTGTAAAGTGTTTCTTGTTTTCTGTGTTTATTTCATGCAAACAATATGATCCCTTTTATAAGTGATCAACTCAACATGGTCAATGGAAATAGTGAGGATTTAACGGCCAATTGACTCCCCATTATATGCCTCCATAAGACCAGGAATAGTGGTTACATGACCCATTAAACGTGGTCATTAAATACAGTCAAACAGTCAAACATTCAAAGACTGTTACATGTTTCTCGCCAGTACTTGCATAACACTAACAGTACTTGCATAACACTAGCAGTACTTACAAGTACCGCTAGTGTAAAACCAAGTACCTTTAGTGTAATCCTAAGTACCGCTGAACATTACTTAACCACTCTCTGAGTCAGGGTGTTTACGAACCAATAGGTGTATACTCCATACCTCCAAGCCCATTACCAGGTGTAAACATAACCCACAATTGAACTATATTTCCAACAATCCTCCCCAATATAGTACAATTCCTTTGCATGAAAATTAATTTTAACAAAACCAGTGCATAAATGAAAATATCCTAAGGATTGAATTTCCATCTTAGTACATCACTTCAAACATTCGAGAATCAGGGTGTTATAAGAATTGAACCCTTCAACTACTTTGAATACCTGAAGATAAAATACACACAAGTTTTCAAACACAAAACAGCTCCTGACACTACTAGCCATGTGCCCATATCCAAATTCATAAATGTTGTAAGAGTCAAGTCCATGCTCCCTGAGACGGCGAAATCTCAACATTTACATAGGTGGTTCCTCTTTAGTTCATGCTCCTGCTTAAGCTTTTTTTTCAAAGACATTAACCATTGAGAAGTTTATAACTTCATCCTCCTTTCAGCAGGTACAAGCACATCTTTGGGATGATATACATGTGCTTCAGTCCCCTGGATGTTCAGCTTTCCACATTGAACTCAACTCCCAAGTTTCCTTAGGAGGGAGTTGGGTGTCCTATCATTCAGTGACTAGGTTGAACTTTAAACCCATCCCTTTAGCAGACTTTAAAACCAAGTCTCTAGCCAATCCCTTCGTCAAGTGATCAGCTAAGTTTTGTTGAGACCTCACAAACTCTATTGAAATCACCCCATTCATGATTAGCTCACGAATCATGCTATGTCTAACACCTAAGTGTCTAGACTTACCATTGTACATTTGGCTATATGCCTTAGCCAATGTAGTTGCACTATCACAACGGATAGAGATAGGTGTCATAGGTTTGACCCACAATAGAATTTAAAGAAGCAAGTTTCTCAACCATGCAGCCTCTTTACCAGCAGGTGCTAGAGCCACAAACTCAGATTCCATGGTAGAACTAGTAATGCAAGTTTGCTTCTTGGATGCCTAATAAATTGCACCACCACCAAGTAGGAATACCCAGCCACTGGTGGATGAATTATCCTCATACTGGATATCCATCAGTGTTGGAAACAATAATCCATTGTTCCTTTCAAATACTTCAGTACCCTCTGAATTGCTTGCCAATGCTGAGTACTAGGATTACTAGTGTACCTACTCAGTTTACCCACACCAAATGCAATGTCAGGCCTGGTACTAGTCATGGCATACATTAAGCAACCAATCACCCTAGAATACTCAAGCTGGGAGACAGCCTGACCATTGTTAGGCATCAGTTTCTCACTTGTATCCAAGGGTGTACTCATTGGAGTACAATCAAAGTGATTGAATTTCTTCAGTGCCTTCTCAATATAATGAGACTAAGAAATTACAATACCATCACTTTCATGTTTGATCCTTATGCCAAGAATAACATCAGCCTCCCCCGTGTCTTTCATGGAGAACTTTGATGACAAAAATTCCTTTGTCTGATCAACCTTAGCTTGGTCAGTACCAAAGATCAACATGTCATCAACATATAGGCAAATGATGACTCCTTTACCAGATTCATCAAATTTGCTATATACACATTTATCAGCTTGATTAAGTGAATAACCATGAGACAAATCTACTTCATCAAATTTTTGATGCCATTGCTTAGGTGTCTACTTCAGTCTATACAAGGACTTAATCAATTTACACACCTTGTGCTCATTACCAGGCATGATGAAGACCTGAGGTTGGTTCATATAAACCTCCTCATCTAAATCACCATTCAAGAATGTTGTCTTCACATCCATCTGATGAATAATCAGATTGTGAATACTTGCTAGAGCAATCAGCATTCTTATGGTACTGATACGTGCTACTGGAGCATAAGTATCAAAATAGTCTATCCCAGACTTTTGTTTAAAGCCTTGAATGACTAGCCTTGCCTTGAACTTTTCAAATGTTCCATCTACTTTTATTTTCCTTTTGAAAATCCATTTGTTACCAAGTGGATTGCAGCCAGGAGGTAGATCAACCAACACCCAAGTGTTGTTGCCCATGATGGAGTCCATCTCATCATTGATTGCTTCTTTCCAGAAAGCAACATCTTGGGATCATCCTCAACATTAAATCAATAGTAGAATTGGTCAGAGACCTCATCTCTTGTACCTTCAACCAAGTATAGTTGAATCTCAGCCCCAAAATTCCTTGGAGTCCTATGCCTTGTGCTTCTTCTAAGCTCAGGCTCAGGTTGCTGAACCACAACCTCATCAGTGACCCTTTTAGGTTCCACTGAAGCACCAATGTCCTCAGCTCCAGTAGGAGTCCTAAGGCTTGGTCTAGGAACTGATGAGAACCTAGTCTCATCAAAGTTAGCATCCTCTGATTCAATGATTAAGTTTATTGAAACTGAATCATTAGGTCCAATAACATAGAACCTGTAAGCCTTGGAATGCTCAGCATATCCAACAAAGATGCATTCAATGCCTCTTTCACCTAAGGTTTTCACCTTTGGATCAGGGAGTCTTACTACAGCCCTACAACCCCAAACCTTTTGTTTGGAACCCTATTTAGTAAATAGCAAGTTGTTAACATAGCTTCACCCCAAAACCCTTGACTCAGTCCTGAATAAGACAACATGGAATTAACCATCTCTTTTATTACTCTATTTTTCCTTTCTGATATACCATTTTGTTGTGGAGTATAGGGGGCAGTTGTTTCATGGATTATTCCAACATACTGAAAATACTGAGTATTCATGTACTCACCTCCCCTATTAGTCCTAAATCTTTTGATTTGGACTCCTTGTTGTAATTCAACTTCAGTTTTAAATACTTTAAATTTATCTAATGCTTCATCCTTAGTATGCAACAAATAGACATAACAAACCTTGAAGCATCATCAATAAATGTTACCAAGTATTTCTTATTCCCTAATGAGGGAGTAGCATGCAAATCACATAGGTCACTATGGATTAGCTCCAAAACTGTAGTTACACGTTTTACATCCTGAAATGGTTTCTTAGTAATTTTATTTAGTATGCAAGTCTGACATTTATCAATGTCCATGTCAAAGGCTGGAATTAACCCATCCTTAGACATATCTTGCATCCTCTTAAAGTGGACATGGCCTAGCCTAGCATGCCAAAGTGATGAATCATTCAGTTTAGTGGTAGACATATAAGCTGAACCAATATTAGCACTAGCGGTACTTGCTCTGCAAGTACCGTTAGTATATGCACTAGCGGTACTTGGTTTGTAAGTACCGTTAGTATTTTCAGAAACAATATTTGAGCCTAAACATTTGATTACTCAAATAACCAAAACCAATAAACACACCATGTTTGGATAAAACAAATTTATTAGATTCAGTCACTTGTTTATAACCACAATTATTCAAAACACTACTAGAAACCAAGTTCTTCCTAATATTAGGAACATGCAAAACATTAAACAAGGAAACAATCTTTCCAGAACTAAACTTAAGATCTACACAACCACGTCCATGCACTAGGGTTGTTGACTCATTTCCCATGTGTAGAATAGATCCATCATTCAGTGACTCATAAGTCTTGAACCAGCATCTATCTTTGCACACATGTACTGTTGCTCCAGAGTCAACCCACCACGCCACATCATCATCCTGCACAAAATAAGCTTCAGATACATATGTAACATAATAAATCTGAAAAGATTTATTAAACATATTCTGACCTTTCAGTGTTGTGTTGTTAGAACCAATCACTGAACCATTTATGCTTGATCCACTAGCTTTGCTGCCAGTACCAACACCTTTGCAATCCCTTTTGAAGTGTCCAGGTTTCCCACACTTCCAACAAGCCACTGAGGACTTCTTGTTAGGATTACTTTTGGTGTTATCTTGATGCTTACGTTTGCCCTTGTTGTCATTGTACCTGGAGGAGTTGTTATGCTCCACCATATTGACAATTGATGAACCAGCAACATTGTTGCTCTTTGGCTTATCACTTTCATGCACCCTGAGGGATTCCTCAATGCACAAATGACTGTCCAACTCAACAAGAGTTAACTCCTCCTTCTTATATTTCAAGGTATGCTTGAAATTTTCCAAGAAGGAGGTAATTTGTCAATGATACAAGAGACCTGAATGGTCTCATCCATGTTCATTTTATGTTGTGTAAATCTACCAAGTATTCCAAGAAGTTCATTGTATTGTTCCATGACTGGTCTTGAATAAGTCATTTTGTAATTTGTGAAATCACTCACAAGGAACTTCTTACTTGATGCATCCTCGGCCATATATTTGGCTTATAAGGAATCCCATAGTTCTTTACCAGATTCAGAATTTTGATAAATATCAAATAAGGAATCAGACATACCATTGAGAATAATACCACGACACACATAGTCGTCATTCTCCCATTTCCTCCTTTTCCTCAGTTCCTCCAAAGTAGCATCATCACCACCATCAGGAATGGGAGTAGTCAGCACATACACCACGCTCATGGTAGAAAGAAGAAAGTGCATCTTCTTTTGCCATCTTCTGAAATCTACCCCTTCAAACTTATCCAGCTTGGAGAAGTTAGCCACCATATGCTTCATAGCAGCCGCCATTGATTATCACAGAATAGTTTACTTTGATTGTTGGAGTTTACTCGTCCCAACCAGGGTAAGATAATCAATAGCCTAACTACGTACCAATGAAGGTTACCGGATATCACTTGGAATCGTGTGATCACTTTCCAAAGTAAACTATTCGACCATATTGCCTGGGTATCACGAATACTTACTTGGGATAAGACAAAATGTATGTTATAGAATTAGGCACAAATCTATAACCCTTTGCTGTTTTCTGTGTCTCTTTCATGCAAACAATACGATCCCTTTTATAGGTGATCAACTCAACATGGTCAATGGAAATAGTGAGGACTTAACGGCCAATTAACTCCCAATTATATGCCTCCATAAGACCAGGAATAGTGGTTACATGACCCATTAAACGTGGTCATTAAATACAGTCAAACAGTCAAAGACTGTTACATGTTTCTCGCCAGTACTTGCATAACACTAGCGGTACTTGCATAACACTAGCAGTACTTGCAAGTACCGCTAGTGTAAAACCAAGTACCTTTAGTGTAATCCTAAGTACCGCTGAACATTACTTAACCACTCTCTGAGTCAGCGTGTTTAGGGACCAATGGGTGTATACTCCATACCTCCAAGCCCATTACCAGGTGTAAACATAACCCACAATTGAACTATATTTCCAACATAAACTGGGTGAGTGTTGAGTGAGTTTTGATATTTGAATCAAACTAAATAACTTTGTTTAGTATTTTCTGTCTCAAGTTATTGTTTGTCGTTGAAAAAATATATTGTTTAAAAATATTTACTTATTACTGTTTTTTTTTTTCATAATAACAGTTTTATTTTTAGTGGTTTTATTTTAAATTTTGTAATAATAATTTTAAATAAAAATAATATTGATAAATTTGATTAAACTTTTTTATTTAATTTGTATCTATATCTATATTTATACTACTTTATAAAGCATTTGAGATCTTCCTAAAATAGTAAAGCTGAAAATTCAGACTTTTTACCTACTAAATAAAACAAGTTGTTGATATTTTCATCAACATTATATATTATAGCCTTTTTCAAACAACCTTTTGTAAAAACCTTTTAAAATAACAATTTTTCTTTTAAATTGACAAAATCTTTTTATTTATTTATTATTTTTTATAATCTAATTTCACTATATTTTTTAAAATTTTATGGTTTTTAATTCGATATCTATTTTGATATATTTTTTATTAATTATTAGTCTTTTTCAATTTTAGTAGGTTTTTTAATTCGATTTTTATCACTTGATAATGAGTAAAAGATTAATATTAGTTTAAAAATTCGTTATTAAGTATTTGCCGCCGCATTGCGCGGGTACCGTTCTAATTTTAATATCAAGACAAATAAAATGAGATGAAAGGAGCAGTAAAGAAAAATGAAAAATGGGAAATGATGGGCCGGGTCGGCCCATAAACAGTTTCTTTCTTTGTTACACAACAAGTAGGTAGGTAGGATGATGAATGAAGAAGCAATTAATTAATTAAATAAATAATTAGTTGAAGAAGGAAGGAAAAAGAAAGGGATGTCAATACTGTGGGAGAAGAGTTCATTGTGGCGATGGATGGTTCGGAAGACGCGTGATTCGAAGCCCTTCTTCTTTGGATTTGCTGGTTGTTGCGTTGTGGTCCCTTGTGTGGTCGGTTATTACGTTATGCAGATCACCAACACCCAGCACCACTCCCTCGAGTCTCAGCTTCGTCAAAACGCCAGCCCAGACACCCTCGTAATTCATTTCTATCATTTCTTTTTCATTCATTCATTATTTAATTAATTTGCCCCCCTTGAGTTAAATATATATATATATATATAGGAGGATGATGATGAACTCTTTATTTATTCATTCCCTAACCAATTTAGGAGCTTCCTTCCTAATAGGGAGGGGCTCTTTCTTTCGCCTTATTTCATTTTACCTTTGCCTTTGTGTTCTCGAGATCTTTCATTCAAGAAAATGAAATGAAATAACCCACCTTATTTCCAGACATGTAGATACGAGGAGGAACTATTTATTTATACATGCCCTAACCTTTTCTACCAGGACCCTGCCTTACTACTAGCTCACTTTCACCCTCTTTCTTTTAAGTTACATAGGCTATGTTCGGCGCATGAGCTTATCAGACCTTATCGTAGCATGAGCTTATTGTTTTTTAAAATATAAGCTACTATTAAAAATAAGTTTCGTTTGGTTGACAGAGCCTGAAGGAGCTTGTTAAAAAATAAGCTCCTAAATGACATGCTAGTTAAAGTAGCATGTAAAAATAAGCTCAAGCTACATGCTACAGCAACCCGCTCCAACGATCCACTCCAGCTCGTAAGAACGCCAAACATACCCATAAGCCGAAATGGGTTTATGTTTCATAACCCCCTGTTTTCTGCCTTCTTTTCAGACTTATGACCTTATATAAGTTTATCACTAACTTATATAAGCCACACAAAAATTGGGGTTTATGAAATATAAGCCGGAATTTGGCTTATTTTCAGCTTATGTTTCATAAATCATAATTTTGTGCCTTGTTTTTAGACTTATGGGCTTATATACGTTTATCTTATCGTAATAAACTTATATAAGCCCATCAGTCTCAAAATAAGCCATATATTTGGGGCTTATGAAACATAAGCCCGTTTCGGGGCTTATGATTTATAAGCTTAAACAAACACCCAACCTTTTTCATTTCACCTTATATTTCATAAGCTTTAATTTCCCGGTTTATTTTGAGACTTATGGCCTTATATAAGTTAACCATATTGCTATAAGCTTATATAAGGGGGTGTTTGTTTTAGCTTATATAGTGGGCTTATAAGCTTATTAGCTTATATAAGCTTATAAGCCAAAACCAAGTGTTTGGTTAAAGCTTATATAACTGGGCTTATAAGCTTATATAAGGAGGTTTTGGTAAGCCAAGAATTTGTGGCTTATGTAAGGTTAGTTGGGCTTATATAAAAATATTACATAAAAAGACTTTTATACCCTTATTTAAGAATTACCATCCTTTTTATTTTTATGTACTTTTTTGTCATTTTACCATATTAGTTATATAAGCTAAACCAAACACTTAATAAAGGCTTATAAGCTTATTATATAAAAGCCATAATTTGCTTATATAATATAAGCCTAAGCCCACTTATAAGCTTAACCAAACACCCTCTATAAGCCCACAAGACTCAAAATTAGCCGGAAAATTGCAGCTTATGAAATATAAGCCAAAATCAAGTAAGCTCGTAAGCTCTCAAATAAGCCCCCTTTCTGATATCTGGCTTGACGAAGGATGGTGAAAGATCTTTTAAAACACTATAACAAATGCCACTATTACACTTATAAACTCACTACATGGGAACTTAGCCGTACAAATCACTCACCAATACACTAAGATTCTGATTTTGGTTTTAGAGATACTATCTATTAGGGTCTATTCATGTATACGGTGTATGGCATACGCACAGCTGCTACAGTTAGTGCACAACTGTTATACAACTAGCCATCTTTTATTCCATACATGTATTGGCCTCTCCTTATGCTTTTAAATCAAAGCTTATTTATTGCATACTGTATACTATTGATGTTAGAGATACCATCTATTAGGGCCTATTCATGTATAGGGCATTTTCTTTTGTGGCTTATTTTGAAACTTATGGGCTTATATAAGTTTATCATGATATAATAAACTTATATAAACCCCACAAAATTGGGGCTTATATGAAATATATGCCAAAATGGGCTTACGTTTCATAAGCCAAAACAAACACCCCCTAAGTATCAAAATAAGCTCGAAAACTGAGACTTATGAACCAAAAAACAAATAAGCTCATAAGCCCATGTATACACCCTTATTGATGACAAAAACAAGAAAGGAATTTCCAAGGTTCATAAGCTCAATGTTATCATATAGTACTTAATATAAATAGATGCGATCTTTGACTTAGATGTACATGGCCTAACATGGTCAAAGTTTTCGACCTGTCAACCTCATATGCGAGGGGCCTTACTACTAGAGTACTAGGTCATTTTCTGATATCTGGCTTGAGGATGGATGGTGACAGGTCTTTTAAAACGTACTCGCTACAAGGGAACTTACCATACAAATCGCTATAAGATTTTGATTATGTACACATTATTCTTGAACTCCAAAAACTTGTTTGCATACAGATGATGGGAAAAGTGAATAAGGAAAGGCTTGGAGAATTTCTTGGGGAACTGCAGAGGAAGGAAGATACAAACGATAGATACGTTGCTGCGTTGAAGGGGGAGACTCTAACTAGAAATCCCTACGCGAGGATTCAACCCACCACCCCTCAAGTTGACAAATGAACAAGTTTACTGTTTCCAAAGCCTAATACTCGATGTATTTGCAAGATGAATATTTGATGATGTATCCGGATTTATGGACCAATGGCATCTCTTGTGTATCTTTAGATTTTTTTCTGTTTCTTCTACCTTAAGTCTCGCCTTTTCTATTAGGATATGAAAACTGCGACCTTTTTAATTCTTTGTTACGGAGTCTATTTTTATTGTTATACTTGAATCATGATATAAATTATGTTATCCCGTTGATTTAACCTTGCGCTGAACACCACATAGGATTTCAGAGTTTTGTACCTTATAACCTGCATTTGTTAATGTTTAAGAAACTTTTACTTATTTCAGGTTAATATTGTGGGTAGTCGGTATTTCAGTATAAATTAATAACATTTCACAAGTTTTGCCGAGAAAGTCTTGTTAAATTCAGGGCAATATATCTGATTGCAAAAATCAACGTGTTACTATCATTCATACAAGCTGGTTTTATACATTTAAGACCTATAATAACAGTTCTTCATCAGTAGAAATAATTACAAAAACCCGACACAAAATGGAAATAATGAAGTAGAAAGTATCAACTGCAAAAGACTTGGTTGGCTGCGGTAGTCTGGACTATTTCCTTGAAACATATACGCGCTTTGGTTGGTAGATTTAATGGAAGATAACAAAAGCTTATACCTAATAACTATTTTCATCCATCGTTGATATTCGTAACAATAGCCTGAAATTCCTATCTTAATCATCAATGTCTTGAACCCAAGCAAGATCTGTCGTAAATGCCACGGACAAACCAAATTAGTATCCAAATTAGTCGTTGTCTAAAATCTAAACGAGTGTGTGTGAGAGAAAGAGAGACCTTGAAGCACAGGTCCTACTACTGCATTTGGAACAAGAAGTCCAACAATTCGACGATCGTCTGTTGTTGTCTCTATGCGCACAACACGTAATCGTCTATGACTTAGGCGCGCCTGTTTTCAATATAGCTTAATTTCACATATGATATCTGGCAACTGACTTAATTGAACAGAAATACCCAGTGACTTAGTAATTACCTGTTTTGCCAGAGCCTTCTCAATTGTTCCCCAAATTGGAAGAATAAGGCCACCAAGTACGTTTACTTGCTGTATTCTTCTGCCGACCGTACAAAAGCTTCCCAGTTTACACTTTGGACCATGCATGCACTGCAGTTCAGAGTAAACGCAACAAGATGAACACTTGTAGATGATTTTCAACAATCACATTTTACCATAGATACTTTTCCATTCACATAAATTTACTATATTTACTAGTTACTGCTGAACATCATCGAACAGGAACATTATCCTAAATACTCGCGAAAAAATTTGCATTAATGAGTTTGGCTAAAACTTATACCTGCTTGGATGAAACTTCATACTCATCCTTCCATCCACCTTCAGCCTTTTCCAATGATATCGTCTTCCTGTATTTGTCCTTCAGCTCAGTTATGGACATCTCCCTGCAAAGTACAACAGCAGAGTCGGAACCAAATCACAAAAAGCATGAAAGTGATATTCAGGCGCAAGCAAGGTTTGTAGTTTTTGACTTTCAATACCTGACTACTTCCCCAACAGCAGGGCGGAATATCTTGAACATTCCATAAAAGCTGAAAGACACATCATAATGGAAAACAATGATACATTTCTTAAGCTTGGTAAAATATTACAGTAAATGATTAAACTTTGATACCCTTCGATCGCCAAAAGATAGTGCCTTCTTCCAAGCCATTCTCTCTTAGATTCGTAAAATCCATTAGCAGAAGATGCAGACACATCTTTTTGCTTCTCGCTAAGCAATGTAGATGCAGCCTATCAAGTAGAATAAAAATCAAGAGATTTCAGAATCTAGGAAAACACAGATATAACCAACAACACTGCAATATATAAAGAGAATACACATACCTCCCAAGTAATGCCGCGATCCATAACAAATGTATATAGTACAGTGGACGCCCCAGACATAGGATCCGTATGAACAGTCTGGCAAAGAACGATAAAAGTTAACATACATACATGTTACAATGTGTAAGTAAAAAAGACAGACGAATAACCTTTGGAGCTCCTTCTAGTTCAATAGTGTTAGCTTTCATATCAACAATCCCGGTGTCTAACTGCCCTTCAAGACGTGCATTTTGAAGGAGATGATCAAGGATCTTAACAAACAATTCAAAGAGCCTGCAATTATTTCATTATGCCATTAAATGCCATAATGACAAAGAATACCCCCCATAGAGTACAAATTAAACAAACATAACCTGTTTTGGATATCAGGTGGTAGTCCTAAAAGCCGATTCAGAAAACGCCCTACATCATGCATATCTGAATCAACTATGCGCCCAGATAACTTGCCATTTCCTGTATAAAATATCGCATAAACAAACTGGTTGGGATATATAAAAGTAAAGTACACTAATATGACATGTCCAGTCAAGTGGGTCAAATTAGAATCATACCAACAACTGTGTCTCTAACTATGCCAACAGAAACAAGAGCCGCTTTGCCCTTTTCAAGAAATTCTTGGATTGTAGCAGGATTTTCAGTTGTACAGTTTGGCGGCAAAACTGGAAGAGAATCCTGAAAGAACAAATTTAAGGTTGCATAAAAAAGGGACGCCTCACATAGGTGTGTGTGTGACCATGAGAATTTATTAAAATAAAAGGATAAAAACCTGCTCCATAATTCCCCTGTACATCATCACCAATGCCTTTTTCCCATATGAACTATCATAATTATAGGCGCTAAGAGATGGTCCAGCCCTAAAGAGAAAAAAAGGTAATTTATGACCATCAAGAATATGGGCTGCTAAGAAACAGAAGTTGAAAATTCAACAATAATTACATATAGATGTATAAACTTACCGTCGATCTCCCTGTGTTAAAGCTCCAAGTGACTCCAGTCGCTTTGCAACAATGGAAGCAAACCGGCGTTCACCTCCAAGATTTGTGAACAGTAACCTACAAAAGTATGTGATGAGCTTTAATATACTCCCTATAAAGTCAAAATCATAGAAAATCTAATAGTTTGTCCGATGCAAAGCGTCATTGCAGTAGCCATTGTCTGCAGCGGCAAAATTATGCAATGGGCTCAAATACAGTTTGAACCTTAACATCCAGACTTGTACAACATCAGCGGATTGATGAATAAACATACCAATCCATGATAGCATCCTTACAAGTTACAAAAATGATAGATCATGATACCCGTAAAGTAGCAGGCAGAATTACCTGTATTCGGGTGCAGAAGCTTGGTTTGAACGGTGAGTCCTCCCAAATTGCTGAATTGCACGATCAGCACTCCACGGTAGTTCTAAAGTTACATGGACCCTTCGTTTCTGTTGCAACATAAACAGCATTAGTGCAGGCCCTTATGTAGCACCTCAAACTTTTAGAAGGTCTACCTAGTTCATGTGTTTATGAGGTAGTAGTTAGCAAGTTTATGAATGCAAGTTGGGGATTAAATACATTACATTGAAGACCCAAAAGCCAAAACATAAGCATTCTGGTAACTTAACTTATGAAGCCTACTGGACACATGTTCGATTTCAAGATCTCCAAAGTCCATATATATCAGATATTTAGTTACCTGATTCAGTGCTCTTCTATCAGCCTGCAAAGAAACGCCTGCTGATCCTGCTTCAGAAATGATGGCAACCAGTTTCTTACCATCCATGAAAAGTTGTTTCTCGTGCATATTGACCATTTCCATAGTCACATCTTTTCTGCAATCAAACATAGGAATGCATCAACGGCTGAAAGCCTGAAACAAAACCAAATATTATGCTACCAATAATCAAAGCATAAACTTACGTGTTTCGTGCCTGATATGTGACCCCTTTTCCATTGGAGGCCCTAACAAGCATACCTCGTCTGCCTGTTATTTCTGAAACATTATCCGGGCCTCCAAGCTGCAATTAGTGCATAAAAATCAGAAAAATCATGTGAAAATAGCATATTAGGAACAATAAACGTCTTCAAAAGTAATACATACATATACGTATATATAGCAAATTATCCTTTATAAAATACCTGATCAATAATGTCATCCAATGGATTGTTTGGAAGGTCAAAAGTACGAATTATATCCAAAATCTTTGACTTGCGGTCCAGGGCTGCTTCATATCTAACACATTCCACATAGCAAATGTAAAAACTCTAATAACAAATAAAACAAGGTCAAACTGCTTAGACTGACAGCATATATCAGATTAATATAGCTTCATTTATTTTCAAAAACAATATTAATACAAGATGGTGTCGTAAAATTGCAAAACTAAGTAAGAAAGTAATATGTAGAAACATCAACAAAAGAGTAAAAATAAAGGAGCAAGTGCACTGATAAAATCACACATTCGCACCTTCGTAGTAATTCTGCAAGATATATATGTCTAGCTTGCAGATATTCCTCTGTTTTTTCCTTGCATGAATGACACGACCAACTTGGAGATATTTCATCCGTTACTGGTGGGACTATACATGCTGGATGTACAAGTTGACCACAACATGAACACTGAAGCAATTTCTTTCTTTCCTACACAGAAGGTTGATAACATCCCAAATTTAGAATCAAAAGCGATTGACGTGTAGATAACAAATTGTGGCGTGTATACCGTTTCTGAATTGCATATGTTGCATATCTGAAATTCATCATCAGATTCGTGGCCAGAATCAGCTGCAGAGTTGAACACATAGTAAAGACACCATTAGTTGAGTAATCAATTCAACAAGTGCGCATGAGAGAAACAGCCATTTATCACAACATACATTCTGATTCTTCATCGTTCTCGTCGTCACTTGCAGGTTTCCATTTGGCAGCTTTCCTCACCCTTCCCTTAAAAGAAACATCAGGTTCAGCTGAGTGCCTTTTACGCTGAAGTTCCTTCACACCATCCTCTCCTATAGAATATAAAATGAAAATCCTATAAAAAATTTGCAAAAAAGGTTACAGACAACACCAACACAGCTATATGACAATGATACCTGGGAGAGATTCAGGCTTTTCAGGCAGCGGATAGTTGTCTTCAACAAATTTAAGTAACAGCTCGCGAGGTCCAGAGATAAAATCATCAAGATCAACACCCTATGAACAAACGATATAATAAGAAAAGAACGTCAAATCATATGTCACAATACATGCACCCTCTAAGCAAGCAAAATGAAACACGCACATATTTTGTCACTGCTTCCTCTGTTCTTGCCTCCCCGGTACTCTGGAGACCAATAACCACACACTTGTTCTCCATCAGTGCCTGCTTAGCAAGGCTTACAACAGCTGGTACCTTCGCTGACATGCATACATACCTAAAGAAACGCTAAAATATAGCAATACATATGAACAAATTAAAGCAACCAGAAGAAACATCCAAGTAAATATCTGTATATGGAAAAGAAAGTTGAACCAGCAAACCTGATGATTTGCCCAGTATAATCTCCACAACTGACTGTTATTAGGCTTCTCGTCAGCAAGGAATAGACTTGCAGATAGCAATTCCACCCTCAACTCAGCCCAAAACTCGGCCGCTTTTTTGTAGACCACCTGTAAAACATTAAATATGACATGAGAATTAGCTAAACTCGTAGATAGATTCAAAGATGCAGAAAACTAACTAGTACCGTCATTTTGGCCTCTAGTGGAACCTCAACAACTTCGAATTCTGCTCCTTTATAACTCAGAGTCCGGCATACGTACATTCCTCTGAAAGATAAAACAACATAATTAGTACAGTACTCAAGCTACGTGATAGATAAAAGCTAACTGCCAACCTTGCTTTCATGTCCATGGCAACGAGTTCCAGTGCTCCAACTCCTCCTTTCTCCAGAGCACCTGTATGCATTTTAACTCGTCAGTAAATTATGGAAATGACAAGATTAGTATGTGTATAGTATGTGTATGATGTAAGCTTTTTCAAGAAATATTAAAATCTGGATGCCACTCACGTGTGTATGTGTTTTAAAGTAGAAAAATAACTGAACAAACAAACCATAACCCTTTTCGACCCATAACAAGATAACCACTACCATGGGAATAGGAGTCATAGAAAGGCGACTGACGAAAAGAAATACAAACCAAAACATGAAAATGACAAAACACAACCATTCATGCAGTCACAACAACAACGATACCGATCCCGCCTCGGCAGGGTATGGGGCAAAGGAAATGTAGAAGATAAGATCAGGGAGGCAGCGGATGTACATACGATAAGAGAAATATAACAACCCAACATATACAACCATGGCAAACAACATATACAACCAAACAAGCCTACGAGAGCAAACGACACACATAGAGCCAACAAGCCAAAGCAAAAGCACGCAATCAAATCAAACACCTAAAGTACAAAGGAAAACCAGCAAAACCTATCATTCGTGCAGTCAAATGTAAATATGTTGTGTATAATAAGGTAGACTTTTACATACACGTATATATGCCAAAAAAATATATATCATACAAGTTCATGGTAAAGCATTTGCACCTAAAAATGCACGGAAATCATCAAAAGAAGTTCCAGCTCCCCAGAGACCAAGTCGAACCATATAACCCAGATTCCTGGGTTCTGATGCTCCAGTCGCCGAACAATAAACAACACGTGCTTCAGGAAGTCGTGCCTGTTAAACATTGAGCCAATGCCTCTTAGAACCTTAGGAGAATCTAACCACCATAATATGCAAGACTATATGAAATGTATACCAAATAAACCGAAGAAAAAGTCAGAATTAGTAGAGAACAAAGCCTCTTAGAACCATCAAAGAATAATATCACTAAGCTGTATAAATGATATACGGTTAGTTTCAGGGTTAACTCTGATTATCAAACTTGCTATGTGTGACCAGGAAAAGTCAGGCTCACTGCATTGTACACTCGATTGTTACTGGTGACCTGACAGCTATTAATATCCTTCATGAGGAGTCTTATGATGACTATCAAATAAGCACTAAATATAGTACTTATTTAAGCATAATTTTAGCCTTACCAATCATATAAGACTTTTAAACCAAAATCTCTATTTGACCCATCCTAAATGACGTATAATCAGTATAAGCAATGAAATTATCATAAGACTTGCGCAAGTCACTTGGCCCACCAACATAAACTGGCTCTCCTCTCCCTGGTGGTACTCATGCATATAGCTGAACCCACTACCATACAATTTTCAATAAAGACAGAAGGTAAGCCTCGTTTATTTTTTGTTAAGTGCTTGGGATATCTAGGTACAACCTTCTCTTTACTATGTGACTAGCCTTCTCCATCAGAAAAACAGAAATGGACATAAGAAAGAACAACAGCAGTAACACTTAAATACTAGCAATAACAAATGACTACTAAAAAACTAACAGATGCATTCAGGTATCAGTGTGTGTGAGAATAAACCTGGATATCAAGAACCGCTTCACCCGTTCGAGTAGGCTGTCCTCCAGCTTCAGGGATCAAATTTTTGGCCTTATGACACTACAATTACACGAATACATGTAAGGTCAATCAGAAACTGCGCAAGCATCACACATTTTACCCTTGTCTCTAAATTTTTTTGTAGATTTGGAAGAGATTCTCCTACACCTTAACTTGTCGTTATCAAATGTCAAAAAACCCATTACTCACAAGACTTTTCATTCTTAAAAGATCACTATATAATGCACATATCATATAAAGAAGTTTTTAGACCTAACTCATGTACATGTTATCACCCAAATAGACAAACAAATTTGAAAAAGAAAGTAACCTAACGGAAATTGGTTATCTGCTACTTAAGAGACCTATTAACTTAATCGTACAGGTGATCGCTTATAAAAGAAGAAAAGAGGCTGGTACCTCATCAAACAAGATCAGCCCATCATAGTCTGGTCCAAACCATTGCACAAGTTGCTGCAATCGAGAACGGCCCTTCTCAGAAGACGCAATAAGGCTGCTATATGTCGAGAAAACGACACCCTCTTTGATTCCAACAGATTTAGAGTCGAGCTTGGAATAAGGGAGTTTGTTCAAAGCATGCACTGCAAAGAGATGATAACTATTGTAACCATGTTTTTGTGTCACATATATCAACAAATACTCGTGACTAAGAAAGAGATAAAAGATACAGGAAGTAATCAAAGAGAGCAAAAAGGTGCTCATTCAAACACACAAATTACATTAATACCTTCAATACACGTTGCTCCAACATCATCCAAATCTCTTCTAGCATCGAATTTCAAGTCTGAACCAACAGAAATCCACCTGGTATCACCAAGC
Source organism: Glebionis coronaria (assembly GCA_025667525.1). Lineage (NCBI taxonomy): Eukaryota > Viridiplantae > Streptophyta > Magnoliopsida > Asterales > Asteraceae > Glebionis > Glebionis coronaria. The sequence goes on from CM046880.1 coordinate 609,677,883, forward strand.
ATTAGCAGCATGAAAATAATACACACATGCGCGTGCAAGAGAGACAGTGATGAGCTTACAATGCTTTTCTCCTCCCATGGTGCCAATTCTCCCAGATTAAGCCTGCAATTGTGCGTCCTTTACCGACACCAGCTCCATCTCCAAGGAAAAAACCTGCCCTGGAGCCGTTTTCCAGATGTTGGAGGTGTCTCTGTGATAGGTAAAACAGGTTATAAGGCACGGTCAAGCATAGAGCAATAATCATAAGTTGACACTTGGGTTAAAAAGAGAAAAAAAACAAGGTACCTGAGAGGCATAAACTAGTGTCTCGATCTGCAAGCATGATAAGACTTTGGAAGTTTCCAAGTGATCCTTTGTAAGAAGATGATAAGTGGGTTCGGGTGGCTGGACTGCGGATAAGGAAGAGGTTTCGACGATAGGATCTGGATGTGGAGGACCAATGGAGAGCTTTGGTGGGCGCTGCATTACAATAATAAAGTACAGATACGATGAATAATAAGGAAGAAAGACATAATAAAACATTTTGTGACAGTGAAAAGGCTAGTACTGACATAGTCGGTGAATGTTTCTCCAACAACACCTCCGCCATCTTCTTCACGTTCCACTTCAATAGCTACCTGTTATACACAGCAAGCATCATGTAAGTGGATAATTAAAATAAACAAACAATTGAGTTTGTGAATTAGGTTTGTGCCTCAACTGAGAGAATGTACAATACAATTAAGCGGGATGGTCAAGTGGAAATGAAAATCACTGTGAATGGAAGAGTACATCAGTTGAGGAAGAACAGTTGTAATTTTAATTATCTGTATTAAAGTTGATTCATAGTTTATGGGAATGTTTGTTTCGGCTTATACGTGGGCTTATCAGTTTATTTGATTTTGGCTTAAATAACACATCCTGGCCTATTTTGAGACTTTTGGGCTTATATAGGTTTATGATATCGTAATAAACTTATAATATCCCACTAATTTCAAAATAAGCCGGAAAATCGGGGCTTATAAAATATAAGCCGAAATCAAATAGTCTCATAAAACCCAGATATAGGGTGTGTCCGTTTCGGCTTATATAGCCGGCTTATGGCTTATAAGAGTTTGGGTTATGTTTCATAAGCTCACTTATTTTGTGGCTTATTTTGAAACTTTCTGGCTTATATAATTTGATTATGTCATAACTTATAAAATGAATATAAGCCACAAAAAAGGTGAGTATATAAAACATGAGCCATAAGCCGGGTACATAAGTCGAAAGAAACACCCCTAAAAAACATTAAGTTGAGGAAATAATAAACCTAAGCGAAAGGGCGATAAATTAGAGTGTGAAAAATAAGCGAGCTAAGAGGGTGTTTGTTTCGGCTTATACGATACTAAATACTTTAAGAAACACTAATACTACATTACGGAAAAGGCCCAATTTTTCAAAAGGCATTACAAAAGGCCCAATTTTTCAAAAGGCATTACAAAAGGCCCAATTTTTCAGCTTATTCTAAGACTAGTGGGTGGAGGTGTTTTTTTCGGCTAATGAAACATATCCCCATTTAGGCCGGCTTATATTTCATAAGCCCTAATGTCTCGGCTTTTAATGTTTATTATGATATGATAAACTTATATGAGACCATAAGTCTCAAAATAAGTTGAAAAATAGACAAGACTGTATTAATAAGGGGACGTTTGTTTTTTAGCTTATATACCATTTTGGCTTTATATAATATAAGCCTCAACTTTGCGGCATATTTGGAGTCTTATTGGCTTATATATGTTTATTATGATATGATAAACTTATATAAGCCCGTAAGTCTCCAAATAAGCTTAAAAAATTGGTTTATGTAATATATGCCAAAATATGCCTTATTTCCGGCTTATATAATACAAGCCCCAGTTTTTTAGCTTATTTTGAGACTTAAGGGCTTATATAAGTTTATGATAAACTTATATAAGCGTATATGTCTCCACATAAGCCAAACAATTATGGGTCATGTTATATAAGCTGAAATAGGGTTACGTTATATAAGCCAAGCCAAAGCAAACACCCCCTAAGTCGAAATGATAAAGCTAATAAGAATAAGGCAAAAGAAACACCCTAAGGAGCGAGGTTGAGGAGGAACATTTATAATTTTGAAATTGAGAAGGAAAAGTATTTGGTAAAAAAAATGATAAACCAAACACCCCTAAAAACACGTGTTTATACCCCTAAGCGAAAGCCGCAATAAATTGGAGTGTGAAAAATAAGCGAGCTAAGAGGGTGTTTGTTTCGGCTTATACGATACTAAACACTTTAAGAAACACTAATTGAAAAGAAAACTAATTAGGTTAAAAAAATGATAAGAAAGAAAGACGGACCTCGTTGACTTCTTCGGGTGGAGGATTAAAGTTGTTAATTTTGGATAAATCGAGGGAGAGTTCCATTTTACACTGAGGGCACGAGAATCTGGATAACCCATGAGGGACATTCAAAATGGCCTTACAGTTCGCACAGGGGAGCTGGATCTTACTGGGATCGATTCCATGAGCTGGCACCTGTTTTTGTTTCTGTTTCGAATGGATTAGTAATTCAGGTGGGAGCATTTGGGGCAGGTGACACGTGGGGCATACGAATTCGTTTACGCCGATTCCGACTGTTAGTATCATCCGGCATCCCGCGCAACGTACCTGGCAACCGAACCCTGTTCCCACTGGTCCGACTGGTGGTTGTGGTGGTTGTGGTGGCTGTGGTGGTGGTGGTGGTGGTTGTCCCATTGAAATTAATAAAAATGAAAATAAAAATGAATGCGGTTTGCGCGCCTGCCTACTTACTTTACTTATTACTCAAATGAAATCCCCCCTTCCCTTCTTTTCCCAATTGTGTTATCGATGAGCTCGTGACCAATCCCGTCCTGAACCTGTCTCGATTTAGTTCTTCTGATTTTTTCTCGATTTAAAAAGTGATGTACCAACCAGAGGTATGCTGGGATTCGCGAAGAGGCGAACGGCCCCCCAACAAGTCGTATGTGGTGGGGTGCTTGTGATAAACTGCCTTGGATATGAGGAATTCTAAAAAAACAAAAAAGGAAAAGTCCGTTATTTTACAAAGATCTTTCTATAGGAATGAGTGTTCAATATAGGGGATATAATCCATCTGCTCTTTCTCTCTCCATTTTTCTGCCCCTCTCCTCGTTCCGCCCGTTGGCCTATTGGGATAGCAGCCTTCGTCGAATGGGATTCGGGAATCGGTACCGGTACGGGTATTGGTACCAGGAAATCGGGATTTCCCCGTTTTTTCGGGAATTTCTCGATTTGGTACCGGTCCCGTCCCGAATTAATGGTCTCTAATTTTTTTTTCACTTTATTTCGTAGTCCCGGTCCCGTACCGAACGGGATTCGGGTATCGGGAACCGGTACGGTTTCGGGAACGGTTCGGGTTCGAATTCGGGATTCAGGTCAAAATGCTCATCCCTAGTTATCAACATTTTTTTAAGCCTCTAGAAGGTAATATGTCAGTCTCGAATCAACGTATTTATAGGACAGAACCCCATAAATTTTTATCTTAAAAGAAAACCCTCACAGAGAGACTCGAACTTGAGACCTTTCGCAAGTGATAACAACCTCCCAATGACATCCTTGGTGGCAGTTGGTTAATTGTTCTTAAGTTACTTAAATTTAAAAAGTAAAAATAAATATAGTTTAATTGATTTTGGAGTGAAACATCTTACTTTTTTTCTTTTTCTTTGCATTCAATTCTCGAGTTTTAAAAGAACGGAAGGAGAAAAGAATAAAAAAGGAAAGAAAAAATAAATGAAGTGTTTTTATATGTTCTTGAGATAAAAGGGAGCAAAAGAAAAGTAAAAAAGAATCATGTTTTTAAATGGGATGAAAAAAAATAACTTATTAAATTACATATATGCTCTATTAGTTTTATAACAAAATATTATAACAAGAGCAATTTGGTCTTTATACTAGTTAATAAAGCTTTCTTTCTCTTTCCTCCTAAAAATCGGAAATTTCCTTTCAAATTCTTTTTCCCTTAAAAAAACTAAAGAACACAAAAAGGTTTTCATGTTCTTTCATTTCCCGTCAAAGGTTAACTCGAGAACACACTGTTAATGAAAAAACTTGAAAACACATCGTAATCCTCTCATGATAACACCAAACATAAAGTTAAATATATATATGTAACACTAACCGTAAAAACAACTAAACAATCCTTTAATATAATGAAATTTCATCCTTAATTATAATTTAGGTGTCGAAAGGATTGATATGTAACTACTGAAAGATATATTGGTGTTTGACGTGTGCGCATCGCAGGTACAATACGGCAGCGAAGTGACAGTAATAGAGACGTTCCTCTTCATGTTTTAAAGGGGTCAACGAGGACAGTTACGAGAGATGCTAGTGAATCCACGAGAAGAACCGTTTGGGAATCAGTAAGCACATATCAAACATGTAGTATAACTGCTACAACTATGAAAAAGAATAAAAGGAATTAGGACAGCGATAAACGCGGTAGAAATAGTTAAACTGGCTAAGCGGTTAACTAATAAGACATGTCATTTTAGATGGGGAAGCAGGACCAAACTTGTTAGGCCAAATGATAATGGAAAGAAAAATGCGAGAGCAATGCTACAAGAACTATCAAAAGGTTTAAAGATCATAGAGCGACTATTGCTGATCTACAGATTCCAATGCTTTGAGTTTTGGTTACAACATAATGACTATAAATGTTTTTTACTACGTTAGTTAATTTACTTCCGCAGATCTAGCATTATTAAGCGTTATTGTCATTTTATGTAGTGAACAGGATGATGGGGCTAAGATACGGCAAACTCTTGAGCAATTGGTTCTCTGCCAAAGGGATATTCATATTTTGATGACGGGTCTCCATTGGGCTGGTAAGACCAAGATATTGCGCGAGCTAAATCAAGAAAAGATAGACACCATTGTCCCTGACATTGGTAATGAAACTCTCTATCACATTTTTAATTGCTAATATGTGTTTTACAACAACATACCGAGTCCCGCTATAGAGAGGTTTGAGGCTAATATGCGTATTTGTATAACACAAAACTATGTGGCATTACCTGTTACTTGAATTATATTTGGATGCAATTTGATTATGCCTTATAGAGACTCTTGAGTACAAGAACATCAACTTCACAGTGTTGGATGTCGCGGGTCAAGGAAGGTAGAAATATTAGTTTATTCGTCTTGCGGATGTGTTAGAACCTATGTAATAGGTGTTTTATAATAGGTTGACTAGGAGGTATGTAGTTCCTCCTGGTTATAGTAGTAGTGAGAGCAATACGTGCTTCTGGTCTATTAGAAAGTCAAACATTATTATGAGTAGTAGTTTGTTAGGATATGCATGAGATATCTTAGGAAAGGATGTGCATATCATTTGTTACACGTTTTGTGTTTAATGTAGTATAGGTTTTCCTTGTAGTATAAAAGGAACCCATTGGCAGAAGGGTTAGACGCACATTTCACCATTTCATTTCCATATCAGTTATATTAGAAATCCTTAGAAAGGATCAAGTTATTAATTTAGTTAAACTGTTTCTTCTTGTTCCTAGTGTTTGTATTCCGCACAAATACTTTGTTTTCATTAAAGTCTCTATGTGAATATACTTGTGATTACAGAATTCGTTCACCATCCTTAACAGGCTGAAAGATCTACAACTAAAGGACCCTACAAGTGGTATCAGATCCTAGGAGAGTCTCTGTACAAGAAGAACCATTTTCTTTCTTTTTTTTTTTACAATCCCTGAAACATGTCTGCTTCTAGTTTAAATGAAACCGGACAACCAAGCACCACTACAACAAAGCAAACACAACAAATCGTTGCTACTGTCTCCAACACAAATGGAAAATTCCCATACCTTAAGAAAGAAGAGTATGAAAGTTGGGCCATGAAGATGGAGTGTTGGATCACCAACACTGATCTGGCATTATGGAAGATTATTCAGAATGGTAACAGCAAGAAGAGTACTATCAGAGACAAGAATGGTAATATCACCATTCTAGATCCTAAAACACATGAAGAAATCACAGTTGTTCAGAAGGAAATCAAAGCAAAAACCATTTTGCTTCAGTCTTTTCCAAATGACCATATGAGCGATTTCTATCACTTAGATGATGCAAGAGAGATATGGAATGCCATAAAAACAAGGTTTGGAGGGAATGAAGAATCCAAGAAGATGAGAAGATCAATGCTAAGAGATGAATTTTCAGAATTCAAGATCTCTGAATCAGAAGGTCTTCATCAAGGCTATGACAGGTTTCAAAAGATTCTTAGTCAATTGAATCAACTCAAGTCGAAACCAGAAAATGAAGATATCAATGCTAGGTTTCTCAGAGCTCTGCCTCATTCATGGAATCAGGTATTCATCTCTCACAAAGCAAAAGAAGGACTTGAGTACCTCTCTTTTGATGATTTATTCTACAAACTCAAAACTTTTGAGTCTCGTATGAGAGGGTACCCAAGTGAATCTTACTTCAGTCCTACTAACTCTGCTTTTGTGAGCTCCATGGGCTCCAGTCCAATGCCTTATGCTAGTAGCCCAAGCTATGCTTTGTCCTCACAACATACTCCTACTCCTGAATCAAAGGCCAAGACCAGTAGCATGGTTGAAACTGTTCTTCATTTCTTTGTTGCTGATGTTGAACCACAACAGCAGCTAGCATTTGATGATTTCAAACAAGTAGATAAGCTTGACTTGGATGAGATGGATCTCAAGTGGCAAATGGCTATGCTTACTATCCGAGTTCACAAGTTTGAAAAGAAGGCTGGTAGAAAATTCAGCTACAACCCAAAGGAGCCAGCCAGGTTTGACAGAAACATTCAAGTCAAAGACAACGTCAGAGAAGTCGAAGACAATCTGAAGTCATACTCACCAGCGATTATGAATAGCTGGGATGTAGAAGGAATGTGCTGGTGTCCAATGATATCTGAGTTGACAATACTTAGAGATCACTTAGAACCCTAGAAGTCTTATGCAAACAAAGCTTGTCTGATCCTTTTATAGTTTAGGCGGGAGAATCTACAAAGTGTTTTGAGCGGGACAAAACAAGAGATTCAAGATAAGCCTAGTACGACCTAGTGGGACAAAAGGTGAACAGTTGGCAGAACTGTTAACCTAAAGTAGTTTAAAGGTATGTCTCGATTTAGACATGCATTTAATATGTTGTACCCTTCCACTCAGAATATGGCACGTATCAACTACTCCCACTAAGGAAGCAACCTCGTACCACTATAAATAAGAGGGAGAAATAAGAGTTATTTAACCCTTGTGCTTGGATAAATTATCTAAGTTCTTTCTCCCTTTGGAACCTCTGAGCCCTCAGCTGTCTACCAGCAACTCATAGGTTCTCTTGTAAACTTGAGGCTCGAATCAAGTTTACTCGTTCTAGGATTCATTTCTTATTGTCATTCAACGGGTGTATTCATAGCACTTTGTAATACTTTGTTTATAATAGTTAATAAAGCATTACTCGTTTGAAAAGTATTTCGTTATGTGTTCGTGTTTATACGAGTTATAGTTTCGACAATTGTTGTATTTTAGGACTTTCAATTGGTATCAGAGCGGTTTGATTTATAAAATTTTTTATAAACCTGATATGAGTGAAATCTCATATCAATAAGTCAACAAATCACCCTAAAACACATAGCAAATACCTAACTTTTATGCCATAAAGCAGTATTATGTGGTATGTTTTGTGTTTGTGCTTGTTTAGGTAACAAGGATGCAAATTTGAAGCAAACAAGTGAAATCAAGCTAAAAGGTGATGAAAAGACAAGAGAAGGATCAATAATGACAAGCCATGAGAAGGCAAAGGACCTATCTTGACAACATTCAAAAGATGAAGGACTAAAGTGCAATTTTGGAAAAGTCAAGATCATAGTCAAATTTGGTCAACATTTAAGTCAAACAAGTCAAATGGATTCAAATGTTCAAGATGAAAGTTGAAGGATCAAATATGTCAAAGAAATGAAGTTTGGGGACTAATTTCTACTCTGCCTAAACTACAAGGACTCAAATTGACAATTTTCATACAAGTTTAGTGCTTAATCCGGGTTTACAAGTGAGAGCCGATGAGAATCAAGGAAAAAGAGCACATGGATCACCATGTCATCCCACTAACACCGCCAGCATTAAATAATCAAATCTAAACAGTGAAGCGCACTTAACAAATTTCCACCAATGACAGCTCGCCATGCAATGTTTATTTTATCCAAAATGGATAGTGATCCGCAACTCATGTTGAGGGCCAATCATATATTGCCACGTGTCAACTTCAAACAAAAACGCGCCCAGGAGTGGAAATCTGCTACACTTCAAAACCGTTCTTGTTTTTAAAAATCAAGATCCAAATATAACTGAAACTATGCCTCCTATACCACCACCTTTTGGTCAAACTAGTCAAGCTAATACTTCGACCAACGCACCGGTCACCACATATACTACCATGCCTACACCGGTTGTAAGCACTAGTAATAATGATGATTACCTTCCCCAACTTCTTGATGTTCGTGGGGGGTCACATGTGTCCAATGTTCCAGCGTTTGATGAAGAAGATTTCTCAAGTTGGAAAAGTGAATTTCTTATTTATTTAGATGGCTTAGAACCCTTCTTAATAGAAATCTTATAAAATGGTCCTTATGTGCCATTGGTCGTTTCCTCTACCCTTGAGAGACCCATTAAGAAGCCTGCTAAGCAATGGTCTCCAGCGGATAGACGTCTGGCTAACCAGGACAAGAGACTCAAAAGTATCATAGTCTCATGCCTACCCAAGAACATTATGAAGTCCATAATCAAATGCAACTCTGCAAAAGAGATGTGGACTGAATTAGTTCTAGGGTATGAAGGTCCAGAGGAAACAAAAGAAACCAAAATCCAAGCCCTAAGACTCAAGTTTAATGCCTTTAAAGCTTTGGAAACAGAAACTGTTGCTCAAACTTACAACAGGCTTAAGATTTTGTTGAATGATTTAGGAAACAATGGTGTTGTTCTTCAAAAGGTTGAGGTTAATGTTACTTTTATAAACAGTTTACCTAGGAAATGGCTTAGCTTAAACCAGACCTTAAGAGCAAACAATGCAATCAAGAGTGATACTCTGGCCCAACTGTTTGGTAGATACAACTATGAAGAAGGGCTGATTGACTCTATTTACAAATCAGAGACTGATAGGTTTACCACCCATATCTTTGGTTCAAAATCTCTTGTTGCTAACCATTCCTTTTAGGACATCGACTCTGACATTGAAGAGGATACAAGAAGCAGTCGAGAATTTCTTGATGAATTGCATGCAGAGTTCTATGACAGAGCTCTTCTGGCTGATCAAAAGAGATACTACAAGAGATTAGGTAGAGTTAGAGCTACTAAAGTTGATAAATCCAAAGTGACATGCTACACTTGTGGAAAAACTAGTCAATTTTAGAAAGATTGTTGGTCAAACAAAACCTCCTCTCCTAGCTTTCCTTCATCCAGCAGCAACCACAACAGCAAGAAGAAGTTTTCTCCATCTTTCAAGCAAACCTCTCTCTCCGAATCAAAGGGAAAGAAGGACTACAAAGTCAAGTACAAAGCATTGAAAGCTAAGTTGGTGAAACTTAACCAAAAAGCTGAAAACACTACAAAGAAAAAGGAAAACAAAAAGACTAAAAAAGGTCTGACCGCTGCCTCATTTGATTGGGACGATGAACCTCTTACTTTAGAGGATGAAGGGAAAACTACTGTCATAGCCTTTATGGTCGTCGCTGATGAGGAACCAGCTGTTGGAAAATGTAAGGCAAGATCTGGTCAATGGGTAGATATCACCATGAAAAAGGTACAAAGATTGCTTTCTATGCCTGAAGGTCCTGATAGAGACCATGTCAGTGACTACACTCTGGTTGACCTCCATTTTGTGGAAGAACAAAGAAAAAACATGTTAAACAAATTTCACAGTCTTAAAACTGAGTTGAATCTTTGTCAATCTGAGTTAACTAATCTCAACCCTTTTGTGAATCTTACCAGTCAATTGCAAAATGATGTCAGCAGACTTTCCATTGAATATGAATCTTTAACTGATGAAAACGCTGAACTCAGAAAAACCATTGAAAAATGAAATGTGGGTCAATTCACTATGGAAGAGTTAGTTGTTGAATCCATTCCAGGGGATGTGGTTCAAGCAATAGGGGGTAAGGGTAGGTTCAAAAATCACATACCTGTGGCCAAAGTAAAATTTGTCCCCTCAGATGTCCCTTCTTCGTCTTCCACCTCTATGGATGAGAAAGACTCTGACAAGGAATCTGGTGTTCTAGCGTTACCCAAACTCGCTGGGGCAAATCCTTCTGATTCCTTGCTTGGCCCAAAACCTGCCACCAAAACCTTTGGGACATCAAATCTCAAAGTTGCCAACTCCTTATAAGTCCTCTAGGAGGCCTGAACCCAGACCCACAGACACTCCTCGGGGTTACAGACCAAATCCTCCCTGCAAGTATTGTGGCTTTTATGACCATCACTCTGATGAGTGTGAGCACTATCCTGGATGTGATATCTATGGAAGTATGCGTCATGAAACCAGAGACTGCAACTAAAGAGGGGGAGATAGAAACCAGAGAAGACCCACTTGTCGCTGGTCAACGGCAACATGGACCCACTGGAAAATGGGTTCATCATTGAAACTAATCTGACTTTGTTATATCTATGCAGGAATATTTGAAGAAATCTGTTTGGTATCTGGATAGTGGGTGCTCTGGACATATGACAGGGGTTAAATAATATCTGCATAGATATAAGAAGGAGTCTAGTCCAAAATTAGTCTTTGGAGATGAATCCTTAGGGGCTACTGAGGGTTATGGCTCAGTGGATTGTAATGGAATCACTTTCACAATGGTCGCTTATGTCAATGGACTGAAGCACAACTTAATCAGTATCAGTCAACTCTGCAATGTTGGTTTCAAAGTTCTGTTCACCAAGACCCAAGGAACAATCTTCAATCAAAATGATGATGTTGTTCTTATTGCACCTAGAAGAAGGGATGTGTATGTTATTGACATGACATCATGTCCAGAAGGAAACAACACCTGTCTCTTTGCCAAAGCCTCATATAGTGAAAACTGGCTCTGGCATAAGAGACTCTCTCATCTTAACTTCAAAAACATCAACAAACTAGCCAAGAATGATTTAGTTGTTGGGCTTCCCTGTCTGACCTTCAGCAAAGACAGACCTTCCTCAGCCTGCCAAAAAGGAAAGCACCACAAAGCCTTATTTAAAACCAAGCAATCATTCTCCATAAATAAGTGCCTCCATCTTCTTCACATGGACTTATTTGGACCAGTAAAACCACAATCCCTCAATCACAACAAGTATACACTAGTCATTGTCGATGAACTCTCTAGATTCACATGGGTATTCTTTCTCAAAATAAAGAGTGATGCAGCTGAAAGAATAATGTCTTTCGTCAGAGAAATATAGAACTTCAATGACTGCAGAGTTAAGGCTATCAGAAGTGATAATGGCACTGAATTCAAGAACCATGCCATGGAAGCCTTTTGTGATGAAAAGGGAATCTCTCAGAACTTTTCGAACAGAGGCACCCTAGAACAAAATGGTGTCGCTGAAAGAAGAAACAGAACTCTAATAGAGGCAGCCAGAATAATGCTCAGCGAGTCAAGACTCCCAAAACAATTTTGGGGTGAAGTTGTGTACACAGTGTGTTACACACAAAATAGATCCATTATTGTGAAGAGACATGGCAAGACCGCTTATGAAGTGTATAGGAAGAGAGCCCCTAATGTAAGCTACTTCCATGTCTTTGGTTGCCCTGTTTTCATTCACAACTACAGGGATCATCTAGGTAAATTTGATGAAAAGTCAGATGATGGGTTCTTTCTTGGATACTCTCCTACCTCCAGAGCTTTTAGAGTATTCAATATTCGTAGGCAAGAACTTGAAGAATCCATTCATGTTACCTTTAATGAAGCAGATGCTGTCATTACTCACACCAACTCAAAGGACTGTGACATTGACTTCAATGAAGTTAAATCATATCCAAAGGATGATTTCTTAAATCCCAAGGAATCATCTCAAATATGTCACAAAAATTTACCCTATGTTCATGTATTTGATCCTCACTCAATCTCTGACATCACTCCAGAGGTTGCTGTAGCTGAATCACTCACTCCACCACCCATATAAGAAAATGCTGATCTTATCTCTCCAATCTCTCAAACAGATGAAGAGATCATGGATGAAGAAATCATGTGTGATTAAAGTTGTGGTTGTTAATTTTGGATAAATCAAGGGAGAGTTCCATTTTACACTAAGGGCACGATAATCGAGACTAGCCATGAGGGACATTTAAAATGGCCTTACATTTCGCACACGGGAGCTAGATCTTACTAGGATCGATTCCATGAGCTAGCACCTGTTGTTTCTGTTGTTGAATTAATTTGTTGTTTAGAATGGATTAGTAATTCAGGTAGGAGCATTTGGGGGAGGTGACATGTGGGGCAGACGAATTCGTTTACGCCGATTCCGACTGTTAGTATCATCCGGCATCCCGCGCAACGCACCTCGCAACTGAAACCTGTTCCGACTGGTGGTGGTGGTTGTTGTGGTGGTTGTTGTGATGGTGGTGGCTGTGGTGGTGGTGGTGGTTGCCCCATTGAAATAAAGAGAAATGAAAATAAAAATGAATGCGGTTTGCGCGCCTGCCTACTTACTTTACTTATTACTCGAATGAAATCCCCCTTCCCCCTTCCCTTCTTTTCCCAATTGTGCTCAACTTTTTTTTTAAACCTCTAATTATAATTAGTACTTACCCCGAAGGTAATCCTGTCAGTCTCGAATCAACACGACATAACCTTATAAATTCTCACTTTGAAATAAAACCCTCACATAGAGACTTGAACTGACCTCTCGCATGTGATAACAACCTCCCAATGACACCCTTGGTGGCAGTTGGTTAATTGTTCTTAAGTTACTTAAATTAAAAAAGTAAAAATAAATATAGTTTAATTGATTTTGGAGTGAAACATCTTACTTTTTTTCTTTTTCTTTACATTCAATTCTTGAGTTTTAAAAGAATGGAAGGAGAAAAGAAAAAAAAAGGAAAGAAAAAAATAAAGTGTTTTTATATGTTCTTGAGATAAAAGGGAGCAAAAGAAAAGTAAAAAAGAATCATGTTTTTAAATGGGATGAAAAAAAATAACTTATTAAATTACATATATGCTCTGTTGTCCCATATAATATGATATGATTAAACAAGAAAGAAAGGTAGAAAATAAATGAATTCTAGAGAGAGAAAGTAGTAAGAGAAAATAGAGAGAAAATGGTTGGAACTTTTGGAGGATTAGATTAGTGAGAGAAAATGAAAAGTGACCAACACCCTTCCTAACATGCTAGGAAGAGTATATATAGTCCACCCACATGCGGGCTTGTTTATGGACTATATTTTAATGGGTCGGGTTTTCCTTTTGGGCTTTAGTTACTTATCAATGAACTTTAGCCTAAAGTTAAGCCCGTTTAACACGACTAATCTAGTACCTATTACAATGTTCTAAAATACGATACATAATAAACATATGACCGAGCATTCTTGTTTGACTCAATATTTTGAGGCTAATAATCTCCCCCAATGAGAGGTCATTACCCTTTAAGAGAGGCCATTACCCTTTGTCATTTGTAGATTTGTATAGATTACTAATCTTGCCATAAATGAGTCTTGAACGTGTAATAGTAGTCTTGTTTCTTCATGCTGGGATATTTGAGCCTTTGTCATTGTCTTTCGACTTTGTCTTTGATCTTGAGATCTTCAAATCATCCTTGACTTGTCTTTGCGATATTGCGATCTTGTGTCTTCATCCACATGCTCACACTATTAATTGTTGAATATGTCTTTAGGCATGAGTATGTGTTTTTGAATCTTTGACTTTGGTGAGTACACAGCGACGCCACCTTCTCGAGACAAAACATAGACACGGACTGAATGGCTTTGACATTCGTCCTAAATCGGTAGCGTTTTACCTCCGGTCGGTGAAAACCGTTATACGATATTAAATACCGTACCTATGATTAGGTAGATTCAATTAAGAATCTCCTTGACAGGGTTTCGCGTATGTACTAGCCGTTCTCTTTACTCGACCGTCTCAAAGCAAGACTGCGAACATAAAGAGTGAATCAATTGGATAAATATCCGCTTGATTAAATTCGTCAATTCAAATTCCTGGAACAATTGTGATTCATAAAGAATCTTACCATTGTTGCTTTCCACTTGACACAAGCTTGATTCATAAGAATCTCACAAGTCACCTACCTTAGCGCTGTTTGAGGTTGACGCTAGAAGGATTTCCATTCGTCACTGTGAATATTAATTAATATCACTCTGAATGTTCTGGCAAGACCATAAAGATATTGCGTAGAAACCTGAAACGAGTTTGAATCAATTCAGAATCAAACCACTGTTGCTTTTCAGTTTTACACATGTTCAGTTCATAAAGAATCTTACATATGACCTACCGCAGTGCTGTTTGATGTTAAGACTGGAAGGATTTCCACTCATAATTGTGAATACTAAGTAGTATCACTCTGAGTGTTCTAGCAATATCACAAGGATATAGCGTAGGACTCTCTTGTTCGTCATCCATGTGTCCTAATGAGATTTTATTGATCTCTAGGCTCTAGACTCGATTTGTGCACTTTTAGTGTTCGGAGGCTGGAGCAGATGCCACCTATTCAATATCAACTATCTCAGAATGAGAAAGCTAATAGAAGTCATATTGTTCTCCGTGATAATAAAACAAACTTCTTTTGAGAGAAGCCTGAGTAGCTAGGGAAGGGTTGTGCACTTCATCACTGGGTCCATGATGAGTTTGTCTTTATGATGTGTTGACCCGATTTCTACCTAAGTTGTATGGAGGGCTTCTTTGTTTACACCTTTTATCCTTACATTTCTTTTTCATTCTTCAACCCCTTCAATGCTTACCAAGACATCATTACCAGCACCTTGTTGTGATTGTTCTAGTGCTAGCATCAGTACTTAGTCGGCATTCAGCTACGTTTACATTCTACTCCATCTTTCCTAAGGACTTCTAATAATCTATTTGATTGTCCCTGGGAAGATCCCTCCGGTTCTGGTTGGATCATAGGACTTAAACCTAACCACCTTTTTTACACCAATAACGTCGTGGATTAAAGATGTTATGGGTATGAGATCGTAACCATAAAACCACTTCAAATGTCTAACAAAGTGTTTGAAAAACATTTAACACCTTGCTAGTTTTGTTGTTTCAGAAATGCTCCCCCTTCACATATGCATCGATAATCGAAAGTGTTTCGCACATGTGGGTAAGAGTTAAAGTGCTTGAGTCTTATTTAAGATCACATTTTAATCACATTTTCTCCCCCTATCTCTAATATATGAAATCTTTTGATATTAGAGATACCAAATTTGATTAAAATATATTTTGAAAAATAGTCTTGAAAATCTCCGTGAGAAAGATGTGTCAATCTTTGCATGAAGTTGAAATGCTCCCCCTCAAAAATTGATCCAATTGAATTGTCATTATGAGGATGTGATCCACATTTCGCTTTTTGAGGATGAGAGTTGTTGAACACACAATTTTTAAAAGATATTGAATAGTCATTGAAAAATTCTTGAAAAAATTGTGTTCAACGCTTTTTGAAAAATCCTATTTCTTTTTGGCGAAGAGATTTTTCTAAAGCATAAACTTGAGTTCATAGACTTTGAATGTCTTGACAAATCCACTCAAGTGTAAGAAGATTTCTCTTCTTTTGCTGAGGGTCAGTGCACTAAATCATACACTCCCCCATGAATATCGATCCGGGTTGCAATCAGAAAGTGATTACAAGCCATTGTGTTGAGCTCAAAACGTTGAATGTTTTATGACATGCTCAACCCAAGATAGATTGCTCTATCCGTTGTTTGGAAATATTGTCCAAAATAGACAATTTACTTTTCTAAAAGAAGAAATGACATGTTTTGAAAAATATTTACAACTTTCATTCGAGCTTTATGTACACACCCGTGTCGTTATTGAGCGACATTTCTAGGCACGTCCATATTATCGATACTGAAAGACATGTCGAGAAGAATATTTTTGGATTTTGAAAGATTTTTCATTTTGTGTTTTGTTTTTATATGTTTTATATTTTTGGATTTTGCTTTTCAATGATATTTACAAGATGTTTGATAGATAAATCAAGCAGGCACCTTTGCCAGAATCTCCAGGTCTGCTGTAGTCAAACATCTCATACCAATTTGCCTAACGAGGTACTCAAGCCTATCTTTCGATAGAGCTTTCATAAACAAGTCGGCTAATTGGTAATCCGTTCCAACAAAGTATAGTTCAACGATACCTCTTTCATCTTGTTCCTTTATGAAGTGGTATCTGAAATCGATATGCTTCGTGCGGGAATGTTGTACCGGATTGCAGGAGATGGCTATGGCCGACTTTGAGTCACAGTACATAGGTACTTTATCAAAGTGGAATCCATAATTCGCGAGTTGTGTTCTCATCCAAAGAACTTGAGCACAACACACAGATAGAGACACATGCTCTGCTTCGGCTGATGAAAGTGACGTGCAATCCTGCTTCTTGGAAGACCATCCCACAAGCTTATCTTGACCTAGAAATTGTGCACCACCAGAAGTACTTTTTCGTGTATCAAGACACCCTGCATGTTTAGAATCTGAATAGGCCGTTAGAAAGAAACCGGTTTCCCTCGGATACCAGAGTCCCAAATGAATGGTATTCTTAAGGTACCGAAAGATCCGTTTAACCTCCTTGAGGTGCTTTTCAGTAGGTCGTGCTTGATATCGTGCACAATAACACGTAGCATGTGAAATATCAGGTCTGCTTGCTGTCAAGTACATAAGGGAACCGATCATGGAACGATATCTCGTTTGATCTATGGCATTTCCCTCCAAGTCAGCATCTAGAGATGTGGTTGATAATGGTGTCCCAACGGGGTCACATGAAGTCATACCATGCTTTTTTATTATCTCTTGACAATACTTAGCTTGGTTTATAAAGATACCACTTGGGATTGGTGAACTTGAATTCCTAGAAAGAATTAGTTCGCCCATCATTGACATTTCAAATTTGTTGTGCATGACTTTTTCAAACCATTTTGAAAGTTTTGGGTTTGTAGACCCGAAAATAATGTCATCAACATAAATATGCACAAGCAAAATGTCATCCCCATATTTATAAGTAAACAGAGTTAGATCAATGGAACCTTTTGAGAAACCTTTGGATACCAAAAATTTCGAGAGCTCATCGTACCACGCCCTTGGAGCTTGCTTGAGTCCATAAAGTGCTTTGTGGAGACGATACACCTTGTCAGGATAATGAGGATTGACGAATCCTTCCGGCTGCGTGACATAGACTTCTTCCTTCAAAGGACCGTTAAGAAATGATGTCTTCACGTCCATTTGATAAACAGTGAATCCCTTATGTGCAGCATAAGCAAGGAAAATCCTCACTGCTTCCATACGAACAACTGGTGCAAATGATTCGTCAAAATCAATTCCCTCTTTCTGTCCATACCCCTTAGCCACTAGCCTAGCTTTGTCCTTGATGATCGTGTTTTCTTCATCCATCTTGTTTTTCCAGATCCATCGAAGATTTAACGAAATCACGTCGTATGGTTTGTCAACAAGTTCCTAGACTTTAAGTCTTTTAAATTGTTGATTTCATCCGTCATCGACTCAATCCAAGCATGATCAGCCATGGCTTCTTTGATGTTTTCGGTTCAGCTGTACTCACGGCGAGTGCGAACATACAAACATCGCCGTTGGTTTCTAGTTGTCGTCTTGTACGAACATGTTGTGAAGGGTTTCCAATTACTTGAACCAAAGGAGATCTCTGGTCCAATGATGTGTTGAGGGATGTCGTTGGTAGAACGTATGCATATTTGACGGATCAACATGGCGAGTAGAAGACTCTCCAGTTTCGTGTATCGATGTACCAAATGGGTTGTGAAAATCGTCATCGTCAGATAATGCATCGTCTGCTTGATTTGTGTTCTCTGAATGACAGTAGTTGTGGATGTTGTAGGATCGATTGTTGAAGTGATATTCTGAGGAGGTAAATCTGCAACAACCCGTGTTGAAGTAGATGAAGTTGTATCCTTTTGTTGACGATGATCGGTAACAGCGGAAGACTTTGATACAACATGTTTCTCCCCCGTGAAATATTCATCAAACATTGGTCCATATAACATTTCCAACTCTTCAAGTGTCGTGTCCACTGTCATATCTGCTCTAGGAACATGTTTAGGAACCAGCTTTGAACTTGACGGTTCATAGCTGTGGTCTTGGGTTCCGAGTTCCGTACAGTTGTGCACAAAAGTCTTTTGTCGTTGTGGATCGGGACTTAAACTATTTTGTTCAAGTGCCATTTCTTGCAATTCATCGAAACTGATATGAATAGTCTCGACTATCATTTTGTTCTCTTGTTGTACACTCTGTATCCCTTAGACTGAGTTGCATATCCCACTAGAATGCATGCATCACCTTTCTCTTTCATCTTGTCCAGATTTTCACCATCTCGAATAATGTAACACATACATCCAAAAACATGAAGGTGTTTGAGGGAATGTTTTTGGTCATTAATTGTGTGATATGGTGTCTTTTCGTGTCTTGGGATAATTAAGGAACCGTTTTATGTGTAACATGCGGTTGACACGGCTTCGGCCCAAAAGAATAGTGGTAGTTTTGAAGTGGATAATAATGTTCGAGCAGCCTCAACTAAAGTACGGTTTCCTCTTTCAACACCGTCGTTTTGTTCAGGTGTTCTAGCAATAGATGTTTCGTGTTCAATCCCTTCGGCTTCAAAATAGTTCTTTAGAGTTGAATTCAAGAATTATGTTCCTCTGTCAGTACGTACCACTTTTACTTGAGCTTGAAGACCACGTTGTATCAGTTTTAGGAAGTTAATGAGAACCTTAGGTGCTTCATCCTTGGACCTTAAGAAGAGGGTCCACGTGTACCTTGAGCAGTCATCGACAATTACCATAGCATATTTCTTCCCATTGATGGTTTGAAGACGCATGGGGCCACACAGATCTATATGAAGAAGATCTAACCGTCCTTTAGAGCTTGGTGTAGTCATTGTCTTGAAACTACTCCGTTTAGATTTACAAAGCTCACAAGAAGAACAAAGATGATCTTTGATGAATTTCAAGTTAGGAAGGCCTCGCACAATATCTTTCTTGGAAAGCAAGTTGATGGTATCAAAGTTAAGATGAGATAAACGTTGATGCCATAACCAAGCTTGAGTCGTTGAAGCTTTAGCCATGAAACAGATTGGAATTGAAGATGTGGAGTCTTGTAGTGAAAAATGATATACAAACAGTGGTTGAGAAACGATGTGTAAGCACTAGAAGTATTAAGTCGAAAAGATAAACCTAATTTAAACAAATAGAATGATACAATAAGAATAAGCAAAATTATTAGGTCAAAATTGAGAAGTAAAGAAGTCCTCGTACGGACGAAAATGTTCGGTCTGGTACAACAAGGCAATATAGCTGGTTTTGTAGTGTTATAGGGTTCCCAAACAAGTGACAGTGAATAATAATAATAATAATAATTAAGTGGAGAAAATGATAAACCTAGGGCTGTTTATTTTAGCTTATGTTTATTTTGGCGTATATAACATAAGCCTGAAATTTGTGGCTTATCTTGAGACTTATTAGCTTATATAAGTTTATTATGATATAATAGAGTTATATAAGCTCATAAGTCTCCAAATAAGAATAAAAATTAGGGTTTTATGAAATATAAGCCGAAATATGGCTTATTTCCGGCTTAGTTTGAGACTTAGGGGCTTATAGAAGTTTATGATGATATAATAAACATAAGTCTCCAAATAAGGCAGAAAATTAAGGGTTATGTAACGTAAGCCGAAATGAGGTTATATTATATAAGCCAAAGCAAACACCCCTTAATAGAATAATTACGTGGATGAAATGATAAACCTAATTAAGACGAACAAATTATTAATATTAGGTAAAAATTGAATAAGGCAAATAATAGACAAGACTAAGAGTGTATTATTAAGTCGAAATGATAAACCTAATAATAAGAATAAGGCAACGTTTATTAAAACGTAATCAAAAAAGAAAGACGGACCTCGTTGACTTCTTCGGGTGGAGGGGGAGGTGGATTAAAGTTGTTAATTTGGATAAATCGAGGGAGAGTTCCATTTTACACTGAGGGCACGAGAATCGAGACAAGCCGTGAGGGACATTCAAAATGGCCTTACTGTTGGGAATAAATTATGGGTCAGTTCACTAGACGCTGATAAGAAGAATTCAAGCGCTGACAAGATGACATTGGACGCTGACAGCCAAGCGTTGACATTTGAAGAAGTCAACGCTGACAGCCTTGAAGACTAGCACTGATGGAATATATCTTCATACGAATCTTTTTGTTTATTTGTTTCTTTATTTGTGTATGGTAAAGATAAGCTCGACATTGTATTTTCCATTATTATCTTTACCTAGAATAGTTGATTCGTAGCTTATTGTACAAGACTTCTTAATCTATAAAAGAAGGTCTTTTAGGTTAATGTTAATCATCAGTTATAATAAGTTTTCACAAGTTAAACCTCTTTCATTGTAATCAAGTTCGATCATTCTAATACAAGTGAAAGTTTGTTTAACATCTTTGTGTTTTAGATTAAGTGTTAATTCCGCATAACACTTAGTTACTTTATTCATAAGCAAAGGTTTCTCTACGTGTATTACTTGATCTAATCTCGTATACACAAAGCTTAATCGATCTAAGTTTGGGATCAACAAGTGGTATCAGAGCCTGTTGAGAAACTTTTGATCTTTAAGTAACGCAAGAACCCTAAAACACCAAAAACCCTAAAAACCCTAAAATTCTCAAAACCCTAAAAACATCATGTCTGGCTCAGAACAACCTCCTGCTCCTGTTTTGCTTCAAAACAACACCACAAACCCTAGTATCAAAATTCCCATGTTTGATGCCAGGAACTTCGAGCTTTGGAAGTCCAATTTTGAGCAATATGTAGCCATCCATGACTACACTCTTTGGGAGATTGTTGAATATGGGAACACATTCAACAACGCTCAAAAGATTGCTAATGCTATTGCCACAAGGATAGTTGTTCCTAATTGTCCTGAAGCTGATAAGAAGGAAAAGCCTGAAGATGGAAGAGCTGTATCTGCTGAAGACATAGCCAAGAAAAGGGTGGACATGAAAATTTTGAACATCATGAAACACGCCTTAGGTCATGAGAATCAGCACAAGTACAAACGCTTTGAGTCTGCAAAAGAGCTTTGGGAAGCTCTTGAAGTAGCACATGGTGGCAATGCTGACACAAAAGAAGAAAAGAAGAAGCAACTCATGCATGAGTATGCTGTCTTTAAGGCTCAACCCAATGAGAATCTCAGCAGTGTGAGAAGTAGACTGCTTGACATTACAAGTCAACTTTCCTTCATGGGAACACAGATTGATGACCCTGACTTGAATGCTACTTTTCTCAAAAGCCTTGGTGATGTATGGAAGATTGAGGCAAGATCCATTCTTGTCAATAACACCCACAAAACCTCTAGGTTTGATGACATCTTCAACAAACTAAGACTGTTGGAGAATGAATGGCTTTTGGAGAGTGATAATAAATCTTCCAGTAGCAACATGGCCTTCTTCTCACAAAGTGAAGGCCAATTTGATTCCATGAACTCCTATGGACATCCAGTCACTGGATCTCAATGTGTCAACGCTGGAGCACATCCTATCAGCGTTGGAACACAGTCTGTCAGCGCTGGATCATATCCTGTCAACGCTTCATACTCAAGCGTTGACACTCACAACTTTGGCGCTGATAGAATTAAACCTGCTGGTTTAGATCTAGATACTGTGTGTGCATTCATTGCTTCTTTGCCCAGTGATTCAAGGATTACATATGAAGATCTTGAGCAGATAAGTGATGAGCAATTGGAAGAGATGGACATCAAGTGGACTATGGCTCTTGTAAGTTTAAGAGCAAACAGGTTTAATAAAAGGTTCAAGAAGAAGATGACCTTTGATGCTAAGGATGTTGCTGGATTTGACAAATCCAAAGTTGAGTGCTACAATTGTCATCGGATGGGGCACTTTATGAGGGAATGTAGATCTCCAAGAAGATCTGATGCTGGTAAGCCTTCAAGCCAAATGGTTAAGAGCCAAGATTCCAAGGCCATGGTAGCTGTTTAACAAATTGATGGTGTTGGAGGATGGGACTGGAGCTGGAACTTTTTGGCTAAGGATGAGGAAGAGGACAGAGCTTTGGTTGCTGAAGTTAAAGAAGAGCATGTTGAATATGCTCTCATGGCACACTCCTCCTCTTCATCAGATAATGAGGTATATGATGACGCTTTCTGTTCTAAGGGTTGTCGTTTAAATACTGAAAAACTAAATCAAGAGATAGTAAAATTATTAGATGAGGCAAGTGCTGAAAGATGCAAAGTATCTAATTATCAAATTGCTCTCACCCAAACAGAAAAGACAGTAGCTGAGTATAAGAAAATGGAGTTTGATTTAAAGGATAAAATAAATAACTTAAAACATGAGTTACATCAAAGTAAAGATATTCAAGATATCACAAACAGGGTTAATCTTGATTTGATAGCTAAGTTAGATGAGGCTAACAAAAATAAAGATAATGTGAGTCTTAAAATCCAGAGATTTGACAAGGCCACACAAACCCTAGGAGAGTGTGTTAGCAAACAAAGAGACTCTAAGGACATGAGTGGGATTGGGATGAAAGATTATACTGGTGTTCCACCACCAGCTGGGGATTTCTATGGTGTCCAATCAAAGGACTTATCTTGGACTGGCTTGCCAGAACTCCAAGAGAAGGAATTCATTCCTCCACCTAGAGTGACTTCCCCAGTTGAAGAATATAAACAAAAACTGACTGACCTAGATGAGTGGAAGAAAGCTAACCACACTTTGTTTGTTAAGGGAGGGTTGTTGTGTGAAAGTCCAAATGAGCCCACACCAATCACGAGCCATGATCCTACACCTATTAAAATCACACACCCAACCACCGGCAAAGCTGTTGACCTTGGCCCACAAACTGTTAGAAAACCTAGTGTTAAGTATGCAGAGATGTATAGGAATACTAGGTCACCAAAAAGCCAAGTTAGTAACCATGGAACAGGCTTCTTTGCTTCTAGACCTAAGACTATGTCTAGAAAAGCTTGTTACTCTTGTGGTAGCTTTTCACATTTGGCATACAAATGTGTCAACGCTTCAAATGTCAATGCTGATAGGAACCATTTCAGCGCTGACAAAAGTCAACATAGGTCAAACACTGTCAGACCCAATACCTTTGTGAACAAAAGTTCACAAGTTGTTAGACCAGCCCCATTCTTTTCTAGAGGGTCTAACACACATGGCCCAAGACCTTTCCAAAAGACAAACACTTGGTCCAATAGGCAATGGGTTCCTGTAGCAAACCCTAGGTTCAACGCTGATAAAGGCAATCGGGGCGCTGACAAGAGCAATTTCAGCGCTGACAGACACACTGCCAAACCTAGGTATTTGCAACCACAGGGAAATGGGTCTAAAGCTTCTACTAGCTTAACATGGAGACCAAAACAAGACCAAAACCCTAATTCTACTGGTCTTTCTATGACATGCAACAGGTTTCATTATATTTCAAAGGTCATGTCAAGACCAATTGGGGTTAACTGGGCATTTCATCCAAAAAGGGATGAAAATGGGGTTGTTATGAGAACCAAGTCTGTTCTTGTTGAATAACCAGATGAATCCAAGTCTTCCAAGGCTTGGGTTCTCAAAGAAAACTAATGTGTTTTCTTTATGTGCAGGGCATTCAGAAGAAGATCAATGATTATGGATATTGGGATAGTGGATGCTCAAGGCACATGACAGGAAAGGAAGACTATCTGACGAACTTCACTCCTATTCAAGATGGTGATAAGGTATACTTTGGAGGGGGCTACGGCACCATCACAGGAAAAGGAACCCTTATCACCAATAATCTACGTTTTGAGAATGTCTTCCTGGTAAAAGAACTGGATTATAATTTGTTTAGTGTATCACAAGTGTGTGATAACAAAAATAAGGTTCTTTTCACAGATACTGAGTGCTTGGTGTTAAGCAAAGATTACAAGCTCCCTGAGGAGAAATACATAGAATTTAGAACACCAAGGCATAAAGACATATATAATGTGAATCTTAATGGAATTAAGATGAATAATAAAATGATGTCATGTTTTTATGCTAAAGCTTCAGTAGATGAAAGTAATCTTTGGCACAGGAGATTAGGGCACATAAACTTTAAAAATATCAATAGACTTGTGAGACTTGGTTTAGTTGATGGTTTGCCTGAAAAGGCTTTCCACAATGACCACACTTGTGTTGCATGTCTTAAGGGCAAGCAGCACAAGGTCTCATTCAAATCTAAACAGGTGCACTCTAGTTCTAAACCACTTCACTTATTGCATATGGACCTCTTTGGTCCAACTAATATAGAAAGTTTGAAGGGTAAATCATATTGTTTTGTCATCACTGATGATTTTTCCAGGTTTACATGGACTTTCTTTTTAGCTAAGAAAAGTGAAACTGCCCAAAGTTTGATTAATTTCATTACCCAGATTGAGAAGAAGAATGGTAATGAGGTCAAAATTCTTAGAAGTGACAATGGGGGTGAGTTTAGAAATCAGTTGTTAGATGATTTTTGTGCCAAGAAAGGGATTACTAGGCAGTTTAGCATAGCTAGAACCCCACAACAAAATGGGGTTGCTGAAAGGAAGAATAGAACCCTAATTGAAGCAGCCAGAACCATGTTGGCTGATGCCCACTTTCCTATAGCCTTTTGGGCTGAAGCTGTTAACACAACTTGTTATGTTCAAAATAGGGCATTGGTCAACAAAATACATAATAAGACACCTTATGAGTTACTTTGGGGAAGGAAGCCAAATATTGGCTTTCTCAAGCCTTTTGGTTGTCATGTAGTTGTTTTAGAAACTAGTGATGCCCTAGGTAAATTTGATGCAAAAGGTGATGAAGGCTATTTCATGGGTTATTCAGTGCAGAGCAAAGGATATAGGGTTTACATTAAAAAGGAAAAACGTATACTTGAAAAAGTACATGTTAGGTTTTTAGAGAGTAAACCTAGTGATCCTGAAAGTGGTCCAAATTGGTTGTTTGACTTGGAACCTTTATCTAGAGCTTTAAATTATATGCCTGTTACTAATCCAGACATTGTGAAGGTAACTTCAAGTGTTTTGGAAAAGAGAATTGGTAATGTTTCAGGTACACAGGTTGCTAAGAAGGATGGACCACCAGCAGTTGAGTCATCTCCCACACAAGAATATGTTACACTTCCTATATGGACATATGATTATTATGCTGCTGCTGCTGCTGCTAGAAAGGATAAAGGTGGTTCTTCAATACCACCAGTTGATAACATGCATGGTCATTCAGACGCTGACAAGACCACATCAGACACTGATGGCTCAAACGTTGACAACAATGATTCTGGCGCTGACAAAAGTAATTCCAGCGCTGACAAGCAAAAATCCAACGTTGACAACACTTATGAGTATTTTGTATCTTCCACTTTTGAACAAGGTGAACCTTCAAGAATAAATGAAGAGGTTCAAGATGGAAGAGAGTCTGAAGAAGATATTAGCAACATGGAGGATGATACTGAAGACAACAGAATTCTTGAAAATGGAATTCCTAGATCTACTTTGCAGAATCATCCTCCCTCTCAAATCATTGGGAATATCATGACTCCTGTTCAAACTAGAAGATCTCACCAGACTCATGATAGCTTCATTGCTAATATCCACAAGAAGGTTGATACCCCTCTTGTACAAACATGTTTGTTTGCCTGTTTTCTGTCACAACAGGAACCCAAGAAGATTTTTGATGCTCTCAAAGAACCTAGTTGGGTGGAAGCAATGCAGGATGAGCTTCACCAATTTGCTATACAGGATGTTTGGGAGCTGGTTGATTGTCCTAGATATGTAAGACCAATTGGGACAAGATGGGTTCTAAGGAACAAGAAAGATGAAAGGGGTATTGTGGTCAGAAACAAGGCACGTTTGGTAGCTCAGGGATATACACAAGAGGAAGGTATAGATTATGAAGAGGTCTTTGCTCCTGTTGCAAGAATTGAAGCTATAAGAATTTTTCTAGCTTATGCCTCTTGTATGAACTTCACTGTTTATCAAATGGGTGTGAAGAGTGCTTTCCTCTATGGAACAATTGTTGAGGAGGTATATGTTATGCAACCTCCTGGTTTTGAAGATCCTGAGAATCCAGACAAGGTTTATAGAGTGAAGAAAGCTATGTATGGACTTCATCAGGCCCCAAGAGCATGGTATGGTACATTGTCCACCTACTTGGTGGAAAATGGTTTTAAAAGGGGCACCATAGATCAGACATTGTTCACAAAGAAGAAAGGTAAGGATGTCTTACTTGTTCAGGTCTATGTTGATGATATCATTTTTGGATCTACTAATCCAAAGATGAGTGAAGACTTTTCCAAGCTTATGACAGATAAATTCAAGATGAGTGCAATGGGTGAGATGAACTTCTTTCTAGGATTACAAGTTCAGCAGAAAGAGGATGGTATCTTCATCTCCCAAGACAAGTATGTAGCTGAAATCTTGAAGAAATTTGGTTTTTCTCCACATGAAAAGAGTGCTTCCACTCCTATGGATAGGGAACACCCTTGGGGAAAAATTGGAGCTGGAAAGGATGTGGATGTTAGGCACTATAGATCAATGATTGGTTCATTGATGTATCTTACAGCCTTAAGACCTGACATCATGTTTGCTGTGTGTGCTTGTGCACGCCATCAAGTGACTCCCAAAGAATGTCACCTTTTTGCTGTGAAAAGAATTTTTAGGTACCTAAGATGTTATCCAGATCTTGGCTTATGGTACCCAAAAGATTCTCCATTGGAGCTTATTGCATATTCGGACAGTGACTATGGTGGTGACAAGTTTGATAGGAAATCCACAACTGGTGGATGTCAATTTCTTGGGAGTAGATTGATATCTTGGCAATGCAAGAAACAAACAGTGGTGGCAAACTCTACAACTGAAGCAGAATATGTAGCTGCAGCTGCTTGTTGTGGACAAGTCTTATGGATTCAGAACCAGCTGTTGGATTATGGGTATAATTTCATGCATACCAAGATTTTTGTAGACAATAACAGTACTTTATGCATTATTAAAAATCCTGTACATCACTCTAAAACCAAACACATAGAAATTAGACATCATTTTATAAGAGAATGCTTTGAGAAAGGTTTAATACAACCAGATAGGGTAGACACAGAAGATAATGTGGCTGATTTATTAACTAAACCTTTTGATGCTGGAAGATTTCAATATTTGGTAACAAATATTGGAATGGTTAATCTCACTTAATATGTGTTTTGGAACCTTTTTGTAAAAGTATGTACAGGATAATGCATTGTTATTGGTCTTTGTGATGATTTAGATTTTTCCACTTTATTTTTCTAACACTGACAAAGGTAAATGTAATGCTGACAAGTGTTATTTTGCCGTTGTTAGAGATATTATTGTCTAACGCTGACAAGAGTTCCTTCAACGCTGATAAGTGTTGTCGGGGCGCTGTCAGCAACAAATGTTAGTTTTGTGGTTTTCAATCTAAATGTGTAGGTGGTGTTAGCTTTATGCCATTGGATACAGAGTTGCTTATGGATCTTTGAAGAGCTATTTGGACATGTTTTTGTTTATGGATGATGGTTGGAATATTTATATTCCTATCTTGACATAAATTTTTAATGTTCATATATATTTTGAGAAACTCATGTATCATAGTTTAAGGGGAGGTTTAAGGAACCTTTAGGACTCTTAGGTATTCTTATAATACTCTTATCACAATTCTAGATTGTGTCCACAGGTGAGTATGGGTTAGTTTTACTAAACCATGAGGCACTGTAGCATGCAAAGTTGACAAACTATGCATGCTGCCAAGACATTTTTGGCCTAGAATTGGTTGTGGTCTGTTGGGAGACTTGGGAATATTTTTGTTATGGGTTTACCTGGGAGTTACAAAGGATTTTATGAAATAACTTTGTTGGTAAGTATTTTGGTTAGCAAGGGACACTTGAGGACATTTGTGTCTCTTGCTTAAGCAAGTGTGCATAAGTGGACAGTGCTTGCCGCCCAGTAATTATTCTCAACTTGCAAGATATTTCCCTTAGGATAAATTACTTTGTTAAGGTCTTTTTCTTTTTAAATATTTTTATTTTTAGATGCTGACAAGTTTTTCTCCAAACGCTGTTACGTCCAATCGTGACGCTGACAAGGCTTTAGGCAAACGCTGACAAGAAAATATAGCCGTTGGGCGTTGATGGGTTATTTTTGACCGTTGACACCTAGTGGGCCCTACCCAGTTGTTATTTTTGACCAATCTTTGGCCGTAATTTCTGGGAGTTGTTACTTTTAATTAATGCATGAGATAAGTTATATTTGATTCAATATTTTCATCATTACTCTTTGAATATAACTGCCTCATTTTTGACCAATCCAAATCATGCATCTCTCCTATAAATTTGGCTAACTTTTTATTCTGGGTATTCATATTTTCTTGTCTAACATTTTTCTCCTAGATTTTTCCCATATCACATAACCTAAACAGCTTTAAACATGGCACCAAAGTTCAACTCAAACAATCTGACATTGGAGTTCAAGAGCCAACATAATATGGTAGCTTACTTGGCCGATGATAATGATTTGTTCCCTCAGTATTCACAAATGGTGGCATTTTTAAATGCATCCTCAATAAGGTATGCACTTTCTCATGAACCACTAGTCCCTGTCGCACACATTAGACAGTTTTGGAATAATGTTAGTTCCACAACAGCTAATGGAGTGACTACATTAACATCTACTGTTCATGGAAGAACATGGGTGGTCACTGAAGCCTTGGTTCGCCAAGCTTTGCGTCTTGATGACGCTGATGGTGTGACTACCCTTGCCATTGCAACAATAGAACAAGGTCTTAGGGAATTGGGTTATCCTATTCCTGCTGGTAAAACTTTAAATAAATATCATAAGCAGGAATTTCCCTCGGATTGGAAATATTTGATACATGTCCTTCTTCAATGCTTAAGTCCAAAATGTACTGCTTTTAATGAAATAAACAGGTCCATTGCAAGTGCTTTGGTTTGTATGTCACGTGGGCTTAAGTATAATTTTTCAAAAATGATTTTTGAAGGGATGTGTAAAAATAAGGGAAGTAAAATGACTTTGGCTTACCCAAGATTTTTGCAAATGGTGTTTGATTTACAAGCATATTGTACTAGGGATCATGACACTTTTTATGAGATCCCTAAGCAAAAGAAAACCATTTTTGACAAAATGAGCTCCACAAACAGATCTATACCTATCACCCAAGCCATGCTTGAAGTAATTCAGGCTGCCCAACCACAACCAGACCCTGCACCTCAACTTGAGCCTATCCTTGAACCATTACCTTCACCTGACCACATGGACGTTGACCAAGCCAATGTCAACGCTGACACTCAAAATGTTGGCGCTGACACAGCCAATCCCAACGTTGATGACATCCCTGAACAATCCCAAACACCCCTTAACCAACCAACACCCACACAATCTACCTCATCTTCCACCCCATTACAATCTAGGTTGAATAAACGCCAAAGGACTACTGGAGTGTTCTCCTCTAGTGGTCCTAGCCTTGTTGCAGAGAGAACCACCTCCACAAGTGTGGCTGGTGACATGGATGAGGCTGGGGCTATTGGCACAAGCTTAGATGCTGGTCAAGACAGTCCCAACATCATTAAGACCTCATCCATGCCCCATGATTCTATTTTGGGAGGTCAAATCCCCATTCTAGCTGAGGGCAGATTGGAACCTATGACATTGAATGAATTGACGGCTGCTGTCATTAGCTTGCAAAAGCAAAATGTCAGCCTTGTACAAATTGTCAATAATCAGGGCCGTGAACTCCAAGTATTGAGGGAGCGGGTAACTGTTTTGGAGAATCCTAGTAGCAGGAGTAGAATGGAGGAATCTTCCAAAGGGGAGGATGAAGAGGATGAGCTGATTCATACAGCCAGTGAGAAGAGTTCACAATTTAGTGAATGTTTAAGTGTTGCTGAAGCACTCACCAACTTGAAGAAGCACCCAATTCTTGATACATCCAAGGTAACTCCATTGAACTTGGAAGGATCTTTCACAGCAACAATGGGCGCTGATACAGGTTTGAACGCTGACACATCCAGCGCTGACAAAGGTAATCGGGGCGCTGATAAAGGTAACTTGAACGCTGACAAAGTTGCAGGTGGTGTTGATGTATTCCAGTCATCAGCAATCATCAAAGATGTGTCCACACAGGTTTCTTCTTCTACCTTACATATTATTGATCCAAAAGACAAGGGTAAGGGGATTATGGTTGAAGAAGATGTTCCAAAGAAAGATGCAGCACAAATTGCATTTGATGAACAGTTGGCTGCACAACTTTTGGAAAAAGATTTGAAGAGGAGTGGTAGATCACCATTTGTTGCCACTTCTGAGAGTGAGGAAGAGAGTGGTGATGAAAAAGAAGGAGATAGCTCAGATTCAAGTGTTCAAATCATTGAAGATCCAGAAAGACTTGAATATGGGGATGAGTTGGCAAAAGAAAGATTGAGTGATTTGAAGAAGCAGGTTGATTGGGACCTTCCAGAAATCACCAAAATGTACCATGCTTGGGAAGATAAGGTAATGGACAACCCAGGGATGAGCTTATCAGATCAAATTTGGGGGTTGGAAATTCTTCTCAGGGTACAAGATGATATAAAGGTGATTTTGAGGTATAATGCACAAGAGGTCAAGACTTGGCTTAAAAGAGATAGAAGGCAATTGTATTACAAGTTGCTTAGATGCCATCAACCTAGATGGACATACAAGAAGTTGCTGGCTTTATCTTTTGAGGAGCTAGAGTACAGGGCACATCCTATTTGGAGGCATGTGCAAGAAAATAATGTCTTACAGTTTCTTTCAGAAGAAAGGAAACAAGAGCTTGCTGAGGAAATGCAGATTGAAAAGGAGATGAGGATTGCTCAAAGACCAGTGAAGAAAGGAGATCCTCTCCAATTTCCCAAAGATATGGATGTGTATTATCCAAATGAAACTGTCATAAGGAAGCATCTCAAGCTTTCTCCATTGGAAGCTTTAGATTTGGTTAATGTAGTACCTCTAGATGACAGAAATCCAATCATAAGTTTTGATGAAGATGAGTGTGGATTTTGGAAGATTGGCAGGTTTGGGAAGGAGGTACACACTTTCACTTCAATTATTTCTATCTTTGCAAGCATAGACAGAGAAGACTTGGTGCATCTATGGAGATTGATAGAGGCCAAGTATACAGCTGAAGCACCTACTTCAGCAAATGGAATAAGACTATGGCACACATTTTTGACTTTGTGTGGTCCAAGGGAAGCAGATCCTGCCATATGGAAGGATCTTGAAGATGACCTTAGTGGTCTTCATTGGAGGCTTTATTCTACTTGTGGTGTGTTTCATTTAAGCTCTACAAAGTTTTCAGAGTATCTACTTGTGGATGCTGATTATTTCTTGTCCAAAGAAGTATTGGAGAAGATGAAGGAGACACCCTTGGAGATTGATTACACTAGTGACGTGGCCAAAGACTTGATTAGATGTGTTTATCACCAACATAAGAAGTTTTTGTAAGATTCCTCCTAAGCCTTAAGTTTTTATTCAGAAACTTGATCATTGGAATAGATATCAAGTTTAGGGGAGGATTGTTGGGAATAATTTGGATAAATCGAGGGAGAGTTCCATTTTACACTGAGGGCACGAGAATCGAGACAAGCCGTGAGGGACATTCAAAATGGCCTTACAGTTAGCGCAGGGGAGCTGGATCTTACTGGGATCGATTCCATGAGCTGGCACCTGTTTCTGTTGAATTGGTTGTTTGGAATGGATTAATAATTCAGGTGGGAGAATTTGGGGGAGGTGACATGTGGGGCAGACGAATTCGTTTACACCGATTCTGACTGTTAGTATCATCCGACATCCTGCGCAACGTACCTGGCAACCGAACCCTGTTCCGACTGGTCCTGGTGGTGGTTGTTGTGATGGTGGTGGTGGTGGCTGTGGTGGTGGTGGTTGCCCCATTGAAATAAATAAAAATAAAAATAAAAATGAATGTGGTTTGCGCGCCTGCCTACTTACTTACTTATTACTGAAATGAAATGAAATCCTCTGATGTTTTTTTTAATTAGTAGCTGCAGTGCGTTACGATGGCGGGTACCTGTAACATAGTTTTTATGTTTTCTTTTACAACGATATCTCGAAAAACGATAATTTGATAATTTGAGGTTTAGGTATTTTTATGTAACTGTCTAGCTAAATTGATGGCGACTCCGGTTTCCGGTTGAACTTGTTTGTCCAGTTCTATTTTTAAAACTATATATATATTGTCATTTAAAATAGACAACATATGTACGTTTTTTTCTAAAAATATGTTTTTGTTGTTGTACAACGTAAATATATACTTGTATTTTAAAATAATTGTTGTTTTAATTATATATTAGGTTGTATTAATTTTTATTTTGAAGTGTGTATTAATTAGTATTAATATGAGTATAGATAACTTGTACCACGTGTTACTTTAATTGTAAAATAGGATGATGGGGTAGTTTAATTATAGAATTTAATGTAGATATGTTATAATTAAATGTTTGAAATTGCTAGTTTTACTATGTAAGTTTTTTTTGCTTGTATTATGTGTTATATTTATTAAAAAATGGGATGATGGGTATTTTAAATATTGTATTTAATTCCAACTGTTACAATTCTATGTTTCAAGTTTTTTTTGTTAGCTAAGCTTGTTTTACTTGTACCATGTATTATTATTGTTGTAAGTTGAAAATTCAAGTATTCTATTAATAACTTATCAAAATGTTTTTTAAGGGAGTTAGATCATTTAGAGCAGTGTGGTTTTGTGTTTAGGCGTGTTGTTGTATAAAAAGTAGGTGTGACATCGGCATCTTACTTTATAACATCAGAAACTCCATAACATTAAAAATTTGTTTCTTTGATTAATACTAGATTTTTGGTGTTATTGTGGTCCCGCTTTAATAAAAATTAAAAAAACACGGCGCGAGGCTATAACACGAGTCACGATATAGTTCTCGCGCCATAGGCTCGCGTTATACCCGTTATTTTGGGTTGGAAAATACGGCGCCGAACCTTATAACGCCACACATGGTGTGATGTCTGGCATCGTACCCCTCACGTTTTCCCATGGCTTGAGTGATAGATTGCCATAACACCAAAGACCTCTTAGTCTAGCGGTATGTGAGTGACCCTTTAACCTTAAGATTGTGGGTTTAAATTTCGGTGGAGACATGTGAGATAGAAATTGTGAGATAGTTGGTGTGAGTCGTAAAAACTGTCGTTTTAAAAAAAATTGCCATACCCGAGGCTCTTAACATGGTTTTTGTTCTTTTTAATGGAGATTATTATTAAAATTATAATCTCTTTTTAGTGGGGATTACTATAAAATTATTTTTTTAATGGAGGTTTAATACAAGGCTTTTGCCCAGTAAGAAAATATTATCTTCCGATCTTTTCGAATTGAGAAAGGGAAGAATGTGCGACTCAGTCGTCTTTTGGTGGAAACAATATTTTTGGTCGTTGTAAAGTAAAATTGTGCAAGACTTCAAAGTAAATTGACGGTTAATTAAATCTAAAACTAATTAAAATGTAAATGGTGCACAATTTAAATCTTTGAAAAGTAAAGTGATTAAATGACTTAAAATTAAAGCGTGACGAAAAATTAAATTGACGATGTAATAAAAATGTAAGCTTGAAAATTAAAATAAAACTAAACAGTTAAAATAATACTTAAAGAAAATTGGCGAGAAAATTAAATGCTTGAAAATAAAAAGGAAGTAAACAGAACCTGAGTTGGACCCCGTAATACTGTCACTATCCGGAATCAATCTTACTCTTATCCTGGATAGTCAAACCTGCTGCTTATCCGGAATAAAATTGTCACTCTTATCCGGAATAATCAACTTGTTCCTTATCCAAAATACTCTTGTTCTATCCACTATCCGGAATACGTAACCCGACTACTTATCCGGAATAAATAAGACCAAACTTTATCTAGAATGTGACTTTGGGTCACTATTCGGAATAACGAACCTTGCTGATATCCGGAATAACGAAATTGTCCTTATCCGGAATACCCAGAGGTGCTTATCCGGAATAATTGGCAAAGAACTTATCCGGAATAAATCTTCAAGTTCTTATCCGGAATCCGTTCCCCTTCCTTATCCGCAAAACGCAACAACACCCTTATCCGGAAAACCTCAACAACTCTTATCCGGAAAACTCTTGTTTTCCTTATCCGGAATCCGTGCTTCGATCCTTATCCGGAAAACACCTAAACTTCTTATCCGGAATAAAGGTTTTAGAACCCTTATCCGGAAAAACCTTGTGATACACTTATCCGGAATATGTTATCAAAGTCTTATCCGCAATATGGGGTCTTTGTGGCCTTATCCGGAAAAGGGTAAAATCCCTTAGTCGGAATAAGAGGGTTTTATCGAAACCTGGAATACAACTAGAATCAAATAAGCTATAAATTACAATTAAGCTAAACACAAATAAGCACTTAACTAAAACTTTTACCAAATCAAATTTAAGAAAAAGCTATTGAACCAAAATTTAAAAACTTTTAAGAAAACTAAATGATAAAAATATTAAAAATCAACTTTTTATAAAAATTAACTAATAAGCTCTTAATTAAATTTAAGAAAAACACAATAAGCTATAAAATCAATAAGCTAACAAGATCAAAAACATAAAAGCATAACAAGTAATCAAATAAGCATGACAATAAGATAATAAGCACAAAGATTAAGCAAAACAAGAAAGGTAGAATGAGAGATTAAAATAACTATGATAGGTGTGAAAACACCCATCCTTTTACCACTTAATTCTGGCTAAAACAAGACCAAAACACGTATTTAATATCATTTGTTTGGAATTATGCGTGGTTTTTGTGTTTATTGTGTTTTCAGAGGCAACCGGATGAATATCGAAGAAAACATGGGATTGCACGGGTTTTATCAAAGAAAAGGGCTCAAGACGAAGTCTATTGTCCAAGAGGTGCAAAAGATTTGAAGTCATTGTGCCTATTTGAAGATTTATCGAAGAATAGAGCCAAAGATGGAAGATTCATTTATGTCGAAGAACTCGAGTCTATTAAATAAAAGATTATAAGACGAGTTGGAGTTATTCACCGACACTTCTCAAATCCAAGTCGGAAACGTTTATTTAAAGACGCATGAAGACTTAAGAAGAAAGAAGAAAAAAAAGCCCAATCAAAGCCCAATCAAAAGCCCATCAACACCATACACACGCCTATATAAAGCCTTCACCTCACAAATTTTTGGAGACTTAGTTTTTAGTTTTTAGTTTTTCTCTCTAGTTTTAGAGAGAGAAAGTTTAGAACTTTCTCTCACTAGATTTCATCTTTTTCTCTTTCAAATTCAAACTTTGTATTACTTTTTCATTAATCAAGTTCAAGTTTTTAAGTTTTAATCTTTAATCTCATCCTTCCTTTCTTTTACTTTAATTGATTTTGGTACAAATCTCGTATGATCCGTGTTGTTCATCTATGATTTGTGCTTAAAAAGTTGTTAACTTTTTATGTTTCCTTAAGTTTTTACATAAATAAGCTTTGAGATCCTTGTTCTTATTGGCTTATTTGATGATTTAGCTTATTCACTTTTTGAAGTTTTTATGAAAAGTTCATTTTCTTTATTGAGTAGATTAAAAAGTTGCTTAATTTCGGTTTGATAAGTTGATTCTAGTGCTTATTTGATCCGGTTTAGGTGTTGATTCGGGTTAGTTTTGTGATAAGCTCTTAAATATAGCTTATTCACTTGCTTAACCGAATTCCATAATTTTAGGAAGAGGTGCAAACACCCTTTCCGATTGCCCCATTCCGAGCAGGCTTCACATTCCGATTGACCAATCGGAAAAGGGTTTCCCCTTTTTCGATCTGCACCCTTGAGTATTCCGACGGTAAGCATTTCCATATTCCGATTGATGCAAGTTCTACTGTATTCCGATTCGCCCATTTGTCCAGTATTCCGATTGATTCAGTTTCGAGCATTCCGATTGGGAAGTCTTTTCCATATTCCGATTACACCAATTGGCAACATTCCGATTGAGCTTGTCTTTGTCATATTCCGATTGATGCCATCCTTGATATTCCGATTGACATCATTGCTTCACATTCCGATCATACGATCGGAATAACATTCCGATTGGAGGTGTTTTGTTACGATTCTACTTTCTTTTAGTACTTTTCAATTAAGTCCATATTTTTACCAAGTTTTCCAAGAGTTAGTTTTTATTAAGTGTTCATTTATCTTATATTAAAATCTTTAAGTTTTCAACATTTATTTTAAACTCGTTTCTTACTTTAATTTTTCAAGTCTTTAATTTTACTCTTCGACACTTAATTTCTTGTCATTAGTCTAAAATAGATAAACAAACAAACCACTTTTTAATAACCAAGAACAAATCATTCCACTTAAGACCGAGATCAATTCGAGAGGATTTCGAGAGTAAAATTTGAACCTTAGCAAAATCCAAATATCAAATGGCGCCGCTGCCGGCTCTTCTCGTTAAGATCAAAAGTTTTTTGTGAGAACTTGGATTTTGGGATCCGTTCCCCGTGAACGTTACTTTTTCATTAAATATTCAAAAACACTAAAAAATATAAAATTTTCAAAAATCCTAAAAAGTAAAAAACAATAAAAACCAAAAATATTTTTGCTTTGTTTTTCTTTGTTCGTTCTTTTGCAGGTGTATGCGCACTCGATCCACGTCTTATCAAGAGCCCGAGCCTCTCGATAACTTAGACATGGCTGGTGTACAAAACAACAATAACATACCACCTCCGAACAACAATAATAACAACAACAATCCGCCTTTCAACAACATGAACAATAATAACAACAATGAGCACCTTCCGGATAATCGCCCAATGATTGAATTGCTGCAAGCTCATGTCGATGGCAATACGGATCCAATTGTTATACCACCAATTGCCGCCAACAATTTCGAGCTAAAGTCAGGCTTTATCCAGATGGTCTCAGCTCAACCATTCTTGGGACGAACCATTGATGACCCACACGACCATATCAAGAGATTTCTACAACTCACCAACACGGTCAAGTTCAATGGAGTTCCACAAGAAGTTATAAGGTTACAACTTTTTCCCTTTTCTTTAGAGGGACAAGCCCGGCATTGGCTTGCTAAGGAACTGCCACAGAGTATTCTCTCGTGGACGGATTTGGAAACAAAGTTTATCAACTACTTTTTTCCACCCTCTCGTACTACCGCTTTGCGGAATGAGATTATAAACTTTGAACAAAAGTACGATGAGTCATTCAGTGAATCTTGGGATCGTTTTAAAGATCTTTTAAGAAAATGCCCACAACATGGTTTTACCAAAGTACATCAAATCAATACTTTTTACAATGGTTTAAGCATGAGTGACCAAGATTCACTGAATAGTGCTTCGGGGGGTAATTTATTGGCTAAGACTTCCAATGCTGCTTGGGACATCATTGAGAACAAGTCTCGTGTGCAAACCAAGAGCGTTAGGACCAATGTTGCTAGTGCTAGCACTAATGACAGCGACAAGCGACTTGACAAAATCACCACGCTTCTTGAATCGCTTGTCACCCACACCGTCAGCAACAACAACAGCAACAACGCCAAAAACGCACAAGTGAACGCTGTCAGCCAACCTTGTGAGATATGCGGTGGTCCCCACTCTTACACAACTTGTACCGCCACCCAAGATTACCCTGCTGAGAATGTGAATGCGGCATATGGCACCTACCAACAACCTGCTTATCAAGCTAAACCTCAAGGTGACCGTAACTTGCTTAGCTACCGCAGCAACAACTATCTTTCACCACCTGGCTTTCCTCCTACCAACCCAAACCAACAACAAAACCTTAACCGCCCTTCTCAACAAAAACAACAACCTTGACAACCATACATCCCACCTCACAAGCAACAACAACCACCTCAACGTAACAATCAAGTCTACCAACAACCTGCTTACCAACCACCTTCATACAATGCTCCTCCTACCCAAACCAACACTGCATTACACCAAGAGGTTGCAACCTATATGAGGACCAATGATGTGATAGTGGGAAATCTTCAAGAGGAAGTGCGCAATTTGAAGGCAGACTTGGTCAAGCAAGGAAATGATTTGAGAGCCGATATGAGAAATACGTTGGATAGCCAAACCAATGATCTGAGGAACATGATGGCTAGTTTCTTCCAAGGTAGTCAACCCTCTTCTTCGGGTACTCTTCCGAGTAATACCGTTGCGAACCCAAGAGGGGAGATGAAAGCAATCACCACTCGAAGTGGTAAAGGTACCAAGGAACCCGAGCTTCCTATACCTCTACCGGTGGTTGTGACTAAGGAGAACGAGTCACCTGCTCCTATTCCTCATCCTTCTCCTTCCCCAATTTCTCCACCTCTTCCTTCTACCCCTCCTCCACCCAAGGATGTGAGTGATCCTATTATTCCAAAGCCTTCCTCTTCTTCCAATATACCTTATCCATCTAGGTTGAGGAAAGAGAAGCTCAAAAGCAAGGATGATATTCAGGTTTCGAACTTCCTTAAAATGTTCAAACAATTGAATTTCAATATCTCCTTCGTTGAGGCTCTCGCTCACATGCCTAAATATGCGAAAATGTTTAAAGATCTTCTGAGCGACAAGGAAAAGCTCCTCGATCTCGCCAACACCCAACTTAATGAGAACTGCTCTGCAGTGCTCTTAAGGAAATTGCCAATCAAGCTTGGTGATCCGGGTCGTTTTCTTATCCCTTGCAATTTCCCGGGGGTAGAGAATTGCATGGCCCTAGCCGATCTAGGTGCCAGTATTAATCTCATGCCTCTAAGTGTTTGGAAGCAATTATCTCTCCCAGAGCTTGTCCCCACCAAAATGACTTTGGAATTAGCCAATCGTACGGTTGCTTATCCAGTGGGGATAGCCGAAGATGTCATTGTAGGAGTCGACAAATTCACCTTCCCTGCTGATTTTGTTGTCGTCGACTACGAGATGGACCCCCGTGTGCCACTTATTGTTGGTCGTCCATTCCTTAGGACCGGTCGCACTCTCATTGATGTTGAAGCTGGTGAGCTTATCATGAGAGTGGGTGACGATAAAGTAGTCTTCAACATGGGAAAGTTGTCTAAACAACCTTATTCCAACGAGAGTGTTAATTGTATTGACATTCTGGATGAGGCTTGTGAAGCACACTTTATTGATGCTTGCAAAAGTATTCCTTCCTCTCTTCCCAATGTTGAGACCGTGTCCTCTATTGATTCATCGTTGTCTCTATTTGGAGATAGTGATTTATTCTGGAACAATCTTGAAGATACCATGGGAGATGTGACCTTATCTACTGATGCTTCTCCCATCGATGGGGATGAAGATATGAATTTCTTTGACAATCTTCTCACCGAAGACAATCCTTCTCCTCCACCTCCCACGGTTATTGCTATCGATGCCACGACTTTGAAAACGCCTCCCGTCGAAAATCCTCCGGATTAAGAACTTAAGGAGTTGCCGCCCCATCTCGAGTATGCGTTCCTTGAAGCAGAGAAGAAGTCACCCGTCATCATCGCTAAGGACTTGCAAGAAGAAGAGAAAACTCGTCTCATCGATGTGCTTAAAGCTCATAAGAAGGCAATTGCTTGGAAAATTTCCGATATCCGCGGAATTGATCCGAACTTTTGTACTCACAAGATTCTCATGGAAGATGACTTCAAACCCACAATCCAGAGCCAAAGAAGGGTTAATCCTAAAATTCATGACGTCATCAAACAAGAGGTTATCAAACTTCTAGATGCCGGCTTGATCTACCCTATTTCGGATTCGCCGTGGGTAAGTCCCGTCCATTGTGTGCCCAAGAAGGGCGGAATAACCGTTGTTCCCAATGAACACAACGAGTTGATTCCCACTCGTCTCGTTACTGGGTGGAGAGTTTGTATTGATTATCGCAAGCTCAATGATGCCACGAGAAAAGATCACTTTCCTCTTCCCTTCATGGATCAAATGCTCGAGCGTCTAGCTGGAAATGACTATTACTGCTTCTTAGACGGTTTCTCCGGGTATTTTCAAATTCCCATCGATCCCAAGGACCAAGAAAAGACCACATTCACTTGTCCCTATGGAACATTTGCTTACAAACGCATGCCTTTTGGTTTATGTAATGCTCCTGGGACATTCCAAAGGTGTATGATGGCTATCTTCCATGACATGGTGGAAGACACTATGGAAGTATTCATGGATGATTTCTCGGTCTATGGCGATTCATTCTCTGCGTGCCTTGCCAATTTGGAACGTATGCTCAAGCGGTGCGAAGACACTCGCCTAGTTCTGAATTGGGAAAAATGCCATTTTATGGTAAAAGAAGGCATCGTCCTAGGACACAAGATCTCGAAAGCCGGTCTTGAAGTAGACCGTGCTAAAGTCGATGTTATCGCTAAGTTGCCTCCACCTTCAACCGTGAAGGGTGTGAGAAGTTTCCTGGGTCATGCGGGCTTCTACCGTCGATTCATCAAAGATTTTTCTCAAATCGCTCGCCCGATGACCCACCTCTTGGAAAAAGATACTCCTTTTATCTTTTCTAAAGAGTGCCTTGAAGCCTTCAATTCGCTTAAGGATAAGCTAACTAAGGCACCCGTCTTGGTTACTCCTAATTGGGAGCTTCCCTTCGAGTTGATGTGCGATGCTAGTGATTTTGCTATTGGAGCGGTTCTTGGACAAAGAGTGAACAAACACTTCCAACCGATCCATTACGCTAGCAAGACAATGACTGGGGCACAATTGCATTATACGACAACCGAAAAAGAGCTTTTAGCTGTTGTCTATGCTTTTGAAAAATTCCGCCCCTATCTTGTCCTTTCCACCACCATCGTGTATACCGATCATTCCGCGCTGAAGTACTTGTTGACAAAGCAAGATTCCAAACCAAGACTTCTTCGCTGGGTTTTGCTGCTCCAGGAATTTAAAATCGACATCCGCGATAAGAAAGGAGCAGAAAACCTAGCCGCGGATCATCTCAGTAGACTTGAGGATCCTTACCAGGGAGCTCATCCGAACAAAGAAATCAATGATTCTTTTCCCCTGGAGACCTTAATGTCTATCAACTCGACTGCTGATGAAACCCCGTGGTTTGCGGACATTGCAAACTACTTGCCGGGTGGAATCCTCGTTGACGGGTTAACATCCCAGCAAAAGAAAAAGTTCTTCAAAGACATCAAGACTTACTTTTGGGATGACCCGTATCTTTTCAAACAATGTGCTGATTTGATTATTCGCCGATGTGTTGATGGACCGACAGCTTTCGAAATCCTTGATGCTTGCCACAAAGGACCCACTGGTGGTCACTTTGGTCCCAACTACACCGCCAAAAAAGTGTTTGATTCAGGATTTTATTGGCCTTCCATTTATCGTGACGCTCACGATATGGTTAAAAAATGTGATGCTTGCCAGAAACAAGGCACGATCACACATAAAGACGAGATGCCTCAGAATTTCATTCAAGAATGTGAAATCTTTGATGTTTGGGGTATCGACTTTATGGGGCCATTTCCTTCATCTAAAGGAAACAAATACATCCTTGTTGCCGTTGACTACGTCTCCAAGTGGGTTGAAGCCAAAGCTTTACCTACTAATGATGCAAGGGTGGTTTGTAACTTTTTGAAATCGCTGTTCGCTCGATTCGGCGTTCCTCGTGCTATTATCAGTGACCGCGGGACTCATTTTTGCAACGATCAATTTGCAAGAGTCATGGCAAAGTATGGTGTCAATCACCGTCTTTCCACCGCTTATCATCCCCAAACCAATGGGCAAGCCGAGATATCCAACCGTGGATTGAAGCGAATTTTGGAACGTACTGTGGGAGAGCATCGTGCCGCGTGGGCCGATAAGTTAGATGATGCTCTGTGGGCTTTCCGTACTGCTTACAAGACCCCGATCGGTTGTACACCTTATCGTCTTGTGTACGGGAAAGCATGCCACCTTCCCATCGAGCTGGAGCATAAGGCGCACTGGGCCTTGAAGTGGGCTAACTTCGACATCAACAAAGCCGGTGATCATCGCAAGATTCAACTCAACGAGCTCAACGAACTGAGAAATGAAGCTTATGAGAACTCGCTGATCTACAAAGAGAAGACGAAGATCCTCCATGACGCAAAAATCAAGAACCGAGAGTTCCATGTTGGTGATCAAGTCTTACTTTTCAACTCTCGGTTGAAGATTTTCTCTGGCAAGTTGAAGAGCCGCTGGTCTGGTCCATTCACCGTCGCTAACGTCTTTCCGTATGGGACCATTGAGCTTTCTCAGCCAAATGGGCCCAATTTCAAGGTGAATGGCCAGCGTCTGAAGCTGTACTTTGGTGAGGACATCTCTCAGGAGATGATTCCATCCCTCACCACGATCCCCATGAACTAATTTTGGGTCGAGTCAGGCTCGTGACTCGGTTATCAAAAACAAGCGCTCCTCGGGAGGCAGCCCGAGTATCTATCCTTTTACGTTTTAACCTCCTAAGTGTAGGGGGGCCTGCATAGGTGTTTGTATTTGTGTGGTGATGTGATTACAGGGATAAGTGCACTCTTGGAAACTTTAAAGAACCGTGCTCCCGCGTTATCCGAAATCCGGTTCTATCTCTCAACTATCGTGATTCAATTTTCTTCATACTCACATTTGCAATTGATCACTTTAGTCGTCTCTTCCTTAACTCGAGTTAACCAACGTGCACAATGTCATAAGTGTAGGGGAAACTTTTCCCACATGCTTAAACATTGAGGACAATGTTTATCTTAAGTGTAGGGGGGACTTCTATCGAAGTTTTAAGTGGACTTTTTCATGAAAATGCCTTCATTTAACCAGAAAATCCTATTTTTCAACATTTTTCAAATTTTTAATTAACTTTGGCCATTTAGTCGTAATTTTAAAATTTTTATCGTTGCTTTCATATGTATATATCCCGCAATAAAGTCAAAAATATTAATAAGTGGTGTAGCTAGTTTAGAAATCTTTAACATATTAGGCCCGTTGCGTTTATTTTGACTCAACCCGAATAGACTTATCCAAGTTTATTCTAGCTAGTATCCTTAACCATGTAGACCTTAATTGGTTTATTAGGCTAAGTGTCCACGAGTCTCATTACTTGAGATTTTAAATTGTGGAGGACGAGAAATGATAGAGTCAATTATAAGTCGGTGTTCTTGCGCAAG
Organism: Glebionis coronaria; assembly: GCA_025667525.1. Taxonomy (NCBI): domain Eukaryota; kingdom Viridiplantae; phylum Streptophyta; class Magnoliopsida; order Asterales; family Asteraceae; genus Glebionis; species Glebionis coronaria. Next base: position 609,721,228 of record CM046880.1, read on the forward strand.
CTCACTTGGTGTAATTATTTGCCTATTCTCCCATCACTTGCTAAAAATTTATCTGCAATAAGTAAGGTCGTACGATTTGAAAAGTTACTTAGCTTCTAGCCCAAGATCGTTTAAAAGTTGCTCGGTAATGACGAGAGTTCATAGCCAAGGCATAACTTATGAAGTGGGGCGCGAAGATTGGCGAGTCCGAAAAGGCCCTAACAAGGCATGAGGATTCAATTTTATTGCTGAAGATCCAAAGTGATGTGAAAAGCATTATTCCCTAAATCAATATGAAGGATCAAGACTCACGACGAAAAGCAATCAACTCCCATAAAGATCATGGAGAAGTCTATCCGAAAAGACCCTAACAAGGTATGAGGATAAATAGATCCAAGTCCGAAAAGGAGGCGGATCGTTGTATCTCAAAATCCCAATTAGAGATTGAAGAAATAATCATGAAGTCGTGGTCAACAAAGTTGGAGTACCCCTCAAAAGTCTCCAAGCGAAGAAACTCTATTATGATGAGAAGACCATTATCTCAAGAACGTCTCTCGAAGATATGAAGTATGAAGTACATGCCAAATATCGGCCCGAGAAAGGTCTCAAATCGTGAACCAAGTTATGCCAAGATATGAACTTTTTGATATCCCGAGAAGTAGTTTTAAAAGATTTTGTCCTTTAGCTAACTATTGATCAAATCGTCCTACTTTGCTTTCAGCCCTAATAAACTATCGAAATAAGTCCAAAAATGCATCTTCATGATCATTCTAAGACAAAAATAAAATATAAGAGATACACCTAGGAATAAGGGAGTTTAAGCATTTAATTAAGCCATGTGTGTAAGTGTTTGAATTGCTAACTTATAATAACAATGATCTCGTTTTTAAGCTTAGTTTGGGGAACGTGAAACTTGAGGGTGATAAATCTTCGCAGCACCGAAGCCCTAATGTAAGTCCTCGATCTCTTTGCAAGTTATTTCCATCCTTTTGTTTACTTTAAAGTTTTAAATTTCTCTTAATATTTTCATCTTCGTTTAGTAGTATATTAATAAGGCCAGGGTTAATTGATTATGAGAAAAGTGTAAACGTGCTTTGTCACTAAGCATTGCATGAGGGCATGGCAATGGTTAAGTGTAGGGGATTTGATAGGTGTGAAAACACCCATCCTTTTACCACTTAATTCTGGCTAAAACAAGACCAAAACACGTATTTAATATCATTTGTTTGGAATTATGCGTGGTTTTTGTGTTTATTGTGTTTTCAGAGGCAACCGGATGAATATCGAAGAAAACATGGGATTGCACGGGTTTTATCAAAGAAAAGGGCTCAAGACGAAGTCTATTGTCCAAGAGGTGCAAAAGATTTGAAGTCATTGTGCCTATTTGAAGATTTATCGAAGAATAGAGCCAAAGATGGAAGATTCATTTATGTCGAAGAACTCGAGTCTATTAAATAAAAGATTATAAGACGAGTTGGAATTATTCACCGACACTTCTCAAATCCAAGTCGGAAACGTTTATTTAAAGACGCATGAAGACTTAAGAAGAAAGAAGAAAAAAAAGCCCAATCAAAGCCCAATCAAAAGCCCATCAACACCATACACACGCCTATATAAAGCCTTCACCTCACAAATTTTTGGAGACTTAGTTTTTAGTTTTTAGTTTTTCTCTCTAGTTTTAAAGAGAGAAAGTTTAGAACTTTCTCTCACTAGATTTCATCTTTTTCTCTTTCAAATTCAAACTTTGTATTACTTTTTCATTAATCAAGTTCAAGTTTTTAAGTTTTAATCTTTAATCTCATCCTTCCTTTCTTTTACTTTAATTGATTTTGGTACAAATCTCGTATGATCCGTGTTGTTCATCTATGATTTGTGCTTAAAAAGTTGTTAACTTTTTATGTTTCCTTAAGTTTTTACATAAATAAGCTTTGAGATCCTTGTTCTTATTGGCTTATTTGATGATTTAGCTTATTCACTTTTTGAAGTTTTTATGAAAAGTTCATTTTCTTTATTGAGTAGATTAAAAAGTTGCTTAATTTCGGTTTGATAAGTTGATTCTAGTGCTTATTTGATCCGGTTAGGTGTTGATTCGGGTTAGTTTTGTGATAAGCTCTTAAATATAGCTTATTCACTTGCTTAACCGAATTCCACAATTTTAGGAAGAGGTGCAAACACCCTTTCCGATTGCCCCATTCCGAGCAGGCTTCACATTCCGATTGACCAATCGGAAAAGGGTTTCCCCTTTTCCGATCTGCACCCTTGAGTATTCCGACGGTAAGCATTTCCATATTCCGATTGATGCAAGTTCTACTATATTCCGATTCGCCCATTTGTCCAGTATTCCGATTGATTCAGTTTCGAGCATTCCGATTGGGAAGTATTTTCCATATTCCGATTACACCAATTGGCAACATTCCGATTGAGCTTGTCTTTGTCATATTCCGATTGATGCCATCCTTGATATTCCGATTGACATCATTGCTTCACATTCCGATCATACGATCGGAATAACATTCCGATTGGAGGTGTTTTGTTACGATTCTACTTTCTTTTAGTACTTTTCAATTAAGTCCATATTTTTACCAAGTTTTCCAAGAGTTAGTTTTTATTAAGTGTTCATTTATCTTATATTAAAATCTTTAAGTTTTCAACATTTATTTTAAACTCGTTTCTTACTTTAATTTTTCAAGTCTTTAATTTTACTCTTCGACACTTAATTTCTTGTCATTAGTCTAAAATAGATAAACAAACCAACCACTTTTTAATAACCAAGAACAAATCATTCCACTTAAGACCGAGATCAATTCGAGAGGATTTCGAGAGTAAAATTTGAACCTTAGCAAAATCCAAATATCAAACTACTTGATTAAGATTAAAATTCAACAATTAAAGTAAAGACAAGAATTAAAAGCTTACAAATTTAAGGTGCGAGACAAGTAATTAAAGGTGCAATTAAGTAAATGTGCAAGTAATTAAAGATGGAAGAACTAATGTGTCAAATTAGCCAACAACTCCTAATGACACATTAGGAGTCTATTTACAGGGGATTAGGAAAGACTAAGCATGTGTTGGTTATTCTTCTTCTTCACGTCTTTTCGTCTTCTTAATTCTTCGACTTTTTCGAATTCGTCTCGGGATTAATAAACTCGTCTTGTAATTTTTTCATTAATTTAGACTTGAGTTCTTCGGCTTTTAGTAAACTTCCGTCTTTAGACTTTTTTTTCGATAAATCTTCAGAATTGGCCTTGGACTTCCGTTCTTTTAGCACTCTTGATCTTTCGACTTCGTCTTTTGTCTTTTTCTTCGATAAAAGCCCGTGAAAGTCCGAGTTTTCCTCCCTTTTCACATTTTGATCCTAAATCACAACAAAAACACAAACCACGCATAATTCCGACATTTACGACATAAAATACACGTTTTGGCTTGGTTATTATTGTAGTTAAGTGGTAAAAGGATGGGTGTTTTCACACCTATCAAATCCCCTACACTTGACCATTGCAATGTCCTCATGCAATGCATTAATTACAAAGCAAGATTACACTTTTCATCACAATCAATCCACATTGGCCTTTATTAAAGAGATAGAAAATAACAAAACAAGTAAAGAAATCAAAGACTTACCTTAGGGTTTTGGAATGTCATGAATGATCATCATCCTCAAGTTTCACGTTCCCCATACCAAGCTTAAAAACGAGATCATTGTTATTATAAGTTAGCAAACTAACACAAACTCATGTGGGCCAATTATTTACTTAGACTCCCTTATTCCTAGGTGTATCTCTTATATTTTATTCTTGTCTTGAATGATCACAAGGATGAATTGTTGACTTATTTTGATAGTTTATTTAGGCCGAAAATAAATTAGGACGATTTAATCAATAGTTAGCTAAAGGACAAAATCTTCTAAAACTGCTTCTCGGGACCTCATAAAGTTCATATCTTGGCATAACTCGCTTCACGATTTGAGACCTTTCTTGGATCGATATTTGGCATTGACTTCATACTTCAAATCTTGAGAGACGTTCTTGAAATTATGGTCTTCTCTTCATAATAGGAATTTCTTCACTTGAAGTTTTGAGAGATTCTTCATCTTTGGACCACGACTTCTTCATTTTTCTCCAATCTTTATTTTGGACTTTGATATACAACGATCCGCCTCCTTTTAGGACTTGGATCTATTTATCCTCATACCTTGTTAGGGTCTTTTTGGATAGACTTCTCCATAATCTTTAGGGAAGTATTTGCTTTACGTCGTGTGTCTCGATCCTTCATATTGATTCTTGATAAATGATTCTTCACATCACTTTGGATCTTTAGCAACAAAATGTAGCCCTCATGCCTTGTTAGGGCCTTTTCGGACTCGCCAATCTTCGCATCCCGCTTCAATAAGTTATGCCTTGGCTATGAACTCTAATTAATACCGAGCAACTTTTAAACGATCTTGGGCTAGAAGCTAAGTAACTTTTCAAATCGTAAGACCTTAATTATTGCAGATAATTTATTAACAAGCGATGGGAGAATATGCTTATAATCAACTCACATAAATTCACGAAAGAATGCCAAACTTATAATTGACTCTATCATCTCTCGTCCTCCACAGTTTAAAATCTCAAGGAATGAGACTCGTGGATGCTTAGCCAATTAAATCAAAGTTTTGGGTTTTCGAGTCATCTATAGGATCTTGCAAATTCTTAGACTTTTTCAAGTTTAGAAATCGCATTTTAAAGTTCCCTTGATAAACGACTCTCTAGGATCAATTATAGGAACTTGCAAAAAGTTCTTGTTCTTAACCTGTGAGAGTTAAGACTTTCGCGTTTTAAAGCTCCCTATATAAAAGCCTAGCAAAACTTGACTTAAACACGTTAAGGATACTAGCTAGAGTAAACTTAGATAAGTAAACTCAGGTTGAGTCAAAAGATTCACAACGTTGAAAATTAAAACCACTTTATTAAAATTTATTCTAGTAAAGAAAGAAAATAACTATACAAAGGTAAAACTACTAGGCCAAAATAGATCAAAAATTTTGAAAAATGTCGAAAAATTGATTTTCCGGTTAAAATGAGGACAAATACAAGGAAAAGGCCACTTAACTTCGATAGAAGTCCCCCTACACTTAATATAAACATTGTCCTCAATGTTTAAGCATGTGGGAGTAAACTCCCCTACACTTAGGACATTGTGCACTTTGTTTAAATCTTGCTAAGGAAAGGACAACTAAAGTGATTCCTATTTTAATATTGAATAAATATAAAATAGAGGATCAAAAGAGTATAGGATAGAACCGGGAAGACGGGTACACGGAATCACGGGTCATCAAAAGTCATCAAGAATGGATCTTTGAGAGCTCGAATCCCTGTACATGATTAGAAAGAAGACAACAAACAACATACTAGGGTCTCCCCCTACACTTATTATAAAAACAAGAGAAAAAGGATAGCTGTGGGTTGCCTCCCGAGAAGCGCTTGTTTTTGTTAACCGAGTCGTGAGCCTGACTCGACCTTGATTAGCATAAGAAGAAGCTTGAAACACATCCACCTGGATCAAAGACATGGTTTTCATCCATCAAATAGCACAAGATTTAGGCGAACAAGGCAAGCCAAAGAAGAGTAGGCAGGGTTCCCTTAAGCAAATATGGAGCACGGTGGTAGTAAGGGTGAAGGGGTGCAAGCATATCTCCATGGTTTCCAAAAATCTTTCCTTTTATTTCATTAGATGGATACTGAGATGGCTTGAAAATTTCGATACCGGGATCAAACACCTTTTCCTTTAGGGGAAAATAGAACTCAGGCTCAGCAGAATTTGAAGAACATCCGCTAGGAAAATGCACAACCTTGTCCTCAGAAGGTGGACAAAGAGGTGTCAAAACATACGTGCTGCAGATGTTGGTGTCGTCCGGTGTCGGCTCCTTTGAAAGAATTTTCTTCAAATCCGTAGAAGGATAAAGACCATAATCATCAAAGTCTAAAGGAGGAGCATTACTCTCATTTGGGAAGTATGTGTTGAGAAAAGTAGCAAAGTCTTCCTCAAATGAGTAGTCATCCAAAGTAGGATTAAGCATGGTTGGCGGAGGATCTTCATTATGTGAAGAATCACTCAAGAGAGTATCAGCCTCATCAAAATCATCATAAGTGGGCATATCTGGATACTCAGAAGTAAAATCATCATAATCATCCCCATCGGAGCTAGAATCATCATCATAAGCATCATAGATCGGTGGAGAATCATAAATTGGTGGAGGATCAGAATTGGAGAGAGAATCATCCACATCATCTTGAAATAGTGGATTATCATAGCAAGAGTCGAATAGAGGATTGTTGTAGACGACAAAATCATCAAGCACATTAATCATATTCGCCGATTCTCTTCCATAGGATTTGTTTATGATCTTCCCCATTTCGAACACTTGTGCATCATTCCCGACCCTTAAGATTAACTTACCTTCGGCAACATCGACAAGAGCTTTTCCGATTCTCAAGAATGGCCGACCAATTATTAAAGGAATACGAGGGTCTATTTCATAATCTACAACAACAAAGTCGACCGGAAAAGTGAAGGTACCAACTTTAATGAACACATCTTCGGCAATACCAACGGGGTAAGCGAGAGTGCGATTTGCAAGCTCAAGAGTCATCTTGGTGGGTGTAAGGTCGGGTAATGATAACTTTTTCCAAACACTTAAAGGCATCAAATTTATACTTGCCCCGAGATCGGCTAAGGCAATAAATTCGTCGGTTTGGTTAAAAGTACATGGTAGCACAAAACGACCCCAAGTTTTTCCGGAAGTTCTTTAAGAAGGATTGCAGAGCAATTTTCATTCAAGCGAGTATTAACAAACTCGGCCATCTTCTCCTTCTTATTAAGCAATTCCTTAAACATCTTGAAAAATTGTGGCATTTGGGCAAGAGCTTCAACAAGGGTGAAGGTGACGGTCATGCCGGCAATCTTGTCCAAAAAGTTAGAGACTTGAACTCATTCTTAGTCAAAATTCTAGCCTTGTCGAGTCGAGAAGGGTAAGGAATGCTGGGTTTATAGGTGGAAGGTGGGGTTGGTGAAGGGTTCTTCTTGGGTACTTCTTCATGATAAAGCGGAGACGGTAATGGTGAACTAATACTAGGTGTGGGAGTAGTAGGGATAAATGGTGGTGGAGGAGGTGTAGATGGTGTAACTGGGGGTGGGATAGATGGTCCTACTAAAGTTGCTCCACTACGGGTAGTAATAGCACTCACATTCGCTCTCGGGTTGGTGACGGTGTTTGAAGGTAGAGAGCCCGAAGTAGAGGGTTGAGTGGTTGGTAAGAAACTAGCCAGCATATTCTTCAAATCATTCGTTTGAGTGCTGAAGGAGGATTGTATATCATTTTGAAGCTCGGATCTAATGTCATGCCCTTGCTTAGTGATATCCCCTTTCAAATTGATAATTTGGCTTTGTAGATTCTTGATTTGCTCTCCTTGGGTTCTCATTAAAGCTTCAACATCTTGATTAAAGGGTGGGGCTTTTTGAGCGGGTGGGTGATAAGGATTAGAAGCTCGAGGTGGGATTTGATTGCTTCTATTGTAATTGTTGTTGGGGTTGTGGTTTTGAGGAGAAAAACCGGGTGAAAGATAGTTGTTCGACCGGTAACTTAGCAAATTTCGATCCCCTTGAGGTCGGGCTTGGTAATTTTCCGGTGAATAGTTACCATAAGCCGCATACACGTTTTCCGGATTGCCTTGAGTAGAAGGACAATCAGTGTATGAGTGAGGACCGCCGCATGTCTCACAAGAAATTGCTACAGCTTTAACTTGTTGTTGTTGGTTTGTAGCGATGAGCAAGATATTTTTGTTCATTTTGGCCATCATGCGGGTGAATTCGGTCATATCGGGGTTTGCTGAAGTAGAAGAAACATTGACTCTCGGGTTGTTCCTTGAAGAAGCAGAGGAATCCCAATTTTTGTGATGAGTAGTCATGTTCTCAATAAGCTCTCTACACTCCTCGGGTCTTCTTTTCATAAATGTGCCACCGGCGGCTGCATTAATCGTATCACGATCACGAAAAGTCAAACCGTTGTAGAAAGTATCAATTAAGGTAACAGGGAGCATGTTGTGGTTTGGACATCGATCGATCAAAACATTATATCTTTCCCAAGCATCAAAGAGAGATTCATCGGGTTCTTGCATGAAAGCGCTGATTTGATTTCGAAGGCTCGTGACCATGGATGGTGGAAAGTAGCGCGACAAAAATCGTTGAGTCATGTCGTCCCAAGTATGAATGGAATTCTTCGGGAGACGATCAAACCATTTTTCGGCGTGGTGTGATAAAGTGTGTGGAAAGAGTTGAAGGCGAAGGACATCCATAGTAACACCGGTCAACTTCATGCTTTGAGTAATAGTAATGAATTTGTCGAGGTGCTTGTTGGCATCATCATCAGGCAATCCGCGGAATGGATTAATTTGCACTTGTTGGATCATGTGATGCTTCAACGAAAACTCCGGAGCCGTGATTTGTGAAAAATGCATTTTCAATGGGGTTCTAATTTTCTCTCGATATCCTCTCGAATTGATCTAGGTCTTAAGTGGAATGATTGTTCTTGGTTACTAAAGAAAAGGGTTTTGGTTTTCTAATCTAATAAAAAGTGGAAATGAAAATTTAAATCAAAGACAATTAATTGAATGATGATGAACAAAGACTTGTATTAAACTCAAGATTAAAATTAAGATTAAAATTGAATTTGAAATTAAAGTTCAATAAACATAAAGAAACAGTAAAGTGGACAAACAGTAAACAAACAGTAACCTAAAGGGAAGACTTGATTCGGAACTTTTAAACCTTGATTCGGAACTTACTCATGCGGAACTTACTGATTCGGAAGTAACTATTCATTCATTCGGAACATGCTCATCCGGAACCTTCCGAATGAAGGTTGTTGATTCGGAAGTTTTGAAACTTCCGAATGAAGTACTGGTTCAGAACTTTCTGGCTGATTCGGAACCTTCCGAATGAAGGTTGATTCGGAACTAGCTGGTTCGGAAATAACTGGTTCGGAACTTTCAGCTTGATTCGGAAGATTTTACTTGATTCGGAACTTACTGGCTCGGAAGTCACTGATCCGGAACTTACTGCTTGGTTCGGAAGTTTCCGAATGAAGGCTTCATTCGGAACTTTTTAGCTGGTTCGGAAGTTTTGAATACCCAGATACAGTAGCAGTTTACGAAGAACACGGAACACAAACTTTAATCAAAATCAAACCAAATACTTAAAAAGGATTTACCAAATTAAACACAAATCATTAAGACACTATAAGCAACAAATCCCACTAATAAAAACACAAATCCAAACAACTTTTGAAGATCAAATCAAGAAAATTAAAACTTAAAAGACTTGAAGATAAAGATGATGATGAACAAGATGAAATGAAAGATTAAACAAGAACTTGAATTGAATGATTAATGTTTTGACAAGGTAAAACAAAGATTAAAATTACAAGATTGTAAAGACAAAGATAAAAATCACCAATCACCCTAGTGGTGATGGTGTTCTACGAACCAGGAAGAAAAGTGGAGAAGAAGAGAAAAATAAAAGCTAGTCTAAAATGTGTGAGGGGAAGGCTATTTATAGCCTTGTCCTTTGGTTAGTGAGTGGGCTTTCTCCCGTTCTTCTTGTCTTTTCGTCTTTTCAGAAAAGTTTCCGTTTTCGATTCTGATTCGGGATTTGTCGTCGATTAAATTCAACTCGTCTTTTAATTTCTTTGTTTAATAGACTTGAGTTTCTTCGACTTATATAAATCTTCCATCTTTGGTCCTTTTCTTCGATAGATCTTCGAATAGGCCCAGTGACTTCAAATCTTTTGCATCTCTTGGACAATAGACTTTATCTTGAGTCTTTTTCTTCAGTAAAACCCGTGCAATCCCATGTTTTCTTCAATATTCATCCGGTTGGCTCTGAAAACACAATAAACACAAAAACCACGCATAATTCCAAACAAATGATATTAAATACGTGTTTTGGTCTCGTTTTAGCCCGATTTAAGTGGTAAAAGGATGGGTGTTTACACACCTATCAATTTGCATCGGCGCAATCGGTCCTCCTCGTCCAAACATTGTGGGTTGACAAAGCTCTTCCATTGTCCTAAGGTCGGGCTGTGGAAGAACATTGTTGTTGTTATTGTTGAGGTGCGGTGGGTTATTGTTGTTGTTCACACCTGCCATAGCTAAATCTTCACGAGTCTCGGGCTCTGGATAAGTTGAAGATCTAGTACGCATACACCTGCAAAAGCAAAAGAAAAAGATACCAAAGCAATAGACAATATATATACACTATAGAAATAAAAATAAAATCTTTTTGGATTTTTGAAATTTTTTAATTTTTTATGGATTTTTGAAAAATTTTGAGCAAGAAAAAGAACGCTCACGAATGAACGGATCCCAAAAAGCAACGCGTCTCTCACAAAAAACCGTTAATCTTAACGAAAAGAGCCGGTAGCGGCGCCATTTAATAACTGGGTTTTACCTAGTAAGAAAATTAAGTTCGTTGAAGTGGTCTAATCGAATTGATTTCCGGTTTAAGTGTGACTCAATTGACTTTTGGTGAAACAAATGTTTTGTCGTTGTAGTGTAATTAAAAAAGTGCGAAACTTTAAGGTAAATGACGGTTAATTAAATCTAAAACTAATTAAAATGTAAATGGTGCACAATTTAAATCTTTGAAAAGTAAAGTGATTAAATGACTTAAAATTAAAGCGTGACGAAAAATTAAATTGACGATGTAATAAAAATGTAAGCTTGAAAATTAAAATAAAACTAAACAGTTAAAATAATACTTAAAGAAAATTGGCGAGAAAATTAAATGCTTGAAAATAAAAAGGAAGTAAACAGAACCTGAGTTGGACCCCGTAATACTGTCACTATCCGGAATCAATCTTACTCTTATCCTGGATAGTCAAACCTGATGCTTATCCGGAATAATCAACTTGTTCCTTATCTGGAATACTCTTGTTCTATCCACTATCCGGAATACGTAACCCGGCTACTTATCCGGAATAAATAAGACCAAGCTTTATCCGGAATGTGACTTTGGGTCACTATTCGGAATAACGAACCTTGCTGATATCCGGAATAACGAAATTGTCCTTATCCGGAATACCCAGAGGTGCTTATCCGGAATAATTGGCAAACCACTTATCCGGAATAATTCTTCAAGTTCTTATCCGGAATCCGTTACCCTTCCTTATCCGCACAACGCAACAACACCCTTATCCGGAAAAACCCAACAACTCTTATCCGGAAAACTCTTGTTTTCCTTATCCGGAATCCGTGCTTCGATCCTTATCCGGAAAACACCTAAACCTCTTATCCGGAATAAAGGTTTTAGAACCCTTATCCGGAAAAACCTTGTGATACACTTATCCGGAATATGTTATCAAAGTCTTATCCGCAATATGGGGTCTTTGTGGCCTTATCCGGAAAAGGGTAAAATCCCTTAGTCGGAATAAGAGGGTTTTAGCGAAACCCGGAATACAACTAGAATCAAATAAGCTATAAACTACAATTAAGCTAAACACAAATAAGCACTTAACTAAAACTTTTACCAAATCAAATTTAAGAAAAAACTATTGAACCAAAATTTAAAAACTTTTAAGAAAACTAAATGATAAAAATATTAAAAATCAACTTTTTATAAAAATTAACTAATAAGCTCTTAATTAAATTTAAGAAAAACACAATAAGCTATAAAATCAATAACCTAACAAGATCAAAAACATAAAAGCATAACAAGTAATCAAATAAGCATGACAATAAGATAATAAGCACAAAGATTAAGCAAAACAAGAAAGATAGAATGAGAGATTAAAATAACTACTTGATTAACATTAAAATTCAACAATTAAAGTAAAGACAAGAATTAAAATCTTACAAATTTAAGGTGCGAGACAAGTAATTAAAGGTGAAATTAAGTAAATGTGCAAGTAATTAAATATGGAAGAACTAATGTGTCAAATTAGCCAACAACTCCTAACGACACATTAGGAGTCTATTTATAGGGGATTAGGAAAGACTAAGCATGTGTTGGTTATTCTTCTTCTTCACGTCTTTTCGTCTTCTTAATTCTTCGACTTTTTCGACTTTGTCTTGGGATTAATAAACTCGTCTTGTAATTTCTTCATTAATTTAGACTTGAGTTCTTCGGATTTTAGTACACTTCCGTCTTTAGACTTTTTCTTCGATAAATATTCAGAATTGGCCTTGGACTTCCGTTCTTTTAGCACTCTTGATCTTTCGACTTCGTCTTTTGTCTTTTTCTTCGATAAAAGCCCGTGAAAGTCCGAGTTTTCCTCCCTTTTCAGATTTTGATCCTAAATCACAACGAAAACACAAACCACGCATAATTCCGACATTTACGACATAAAATACACGTTTTGGCTTGGTTATTATTGTAGTTAAGTGGTAAAAGGATGGGTGTTTTCACACCTATCAAGGTTACAACCATTCTTGAAGCATATAAAGAAGCCACAAGAACTTTCTATGGAAGACTTTAGTATTTCTTTGGCACCAAGCAAATGCCTCAGCCATCAAGTCATGCATTCACTCCTAACCTTTAATTTGTCAATAAATAAGACCCATGGGGTCACATCTTTCATATGCTACTTCAATATACTTTCATAACCATCATATCACTTATTATTCAACCAAATAAACTCTCTCTCCCTTGTCCAAAACCTGAAATTTGGATTAAATAAAATTCACTTTTGGAGCCCGAAAAGCAAATAAGGTACAAAATTACATAAACCCATAAACCTCCAAATAAGGCACAAAATAGGGCTTATGTAACGTAAGCCAAAATGAGCTTACGTTATATAAGCACTAGATGAAAATTGAGAAGGAAAGAAGACCTCGATGACTTTCTCAGGAGGGGGAGGGGGAAGGGGAAAGAGGGCTGTGAAAAACAAGCGAGCTAAGGGGGTGTTTTTTTCGTCTTATACAATTTCCTAATGTGATAATAAACCTATATAAGCGGAGAAGTTTGAATATAAGGCACAAAAAGTAGGTTTATGAACATATGTGTAAGCCCAAAACCAAATAAGCAAAATTATTAGGTCAAAATTGAAAAGTAAATAAGAGCTAGTATGGACGCTAGTTTTATAGTGTTATAGGGTTCCCAAACAAATGATAGTGAATAATAATTAAGTGGAGGAAATGATAAACCTAATTAAGATGAAAAAATTATTATAATTATAACGGAATAAGTCCGGTTACGCCTACAAACAGGTTACTAAACACTTAGTGGAGTGAGGACCGACTAAAATATGCCTGGTTGTCCGGTCCGGTCCATTGTCCATAATGCTTCCTAAACAAGTGATAGTGAATAATAATAATAATAATAGGCAGCAATTGACTAATTAAGTAGATGAAATGATAAACCTAATTAAGACGAAGAAATTATTATTATTATTATAATTAGTTAAAAACTGAAAATAATAGAAAAAGGTTGCTTTATGCCTACAGATAGTGGTTACTAAACACTTTAGGAAACCCTAATACTACATTAAAGACAATAATGAAATGATAAAGGTAATTAGGTCAAAGACGGACCTCGTTGACTTTTTCGGGTGGAGGTGGAGGATTAAAGTTGTGATTGTTAATTTTGGATAAATCGAGGGAGAGTTCCATTTTACACTGAGGGCATGAGAATCGAGACAAGCCGTGAGGGATATTCAAAATGGCCTTACAATTAGCGTACGGGAGCTGGATCTTACTGGGATCGATTCCATGAGCTGGCACCTATTTTTGATGAATTTGTTATTTGGGAATTAGTAATCCAGGTGGTAGCATTTGGGGGAGGTGACACGTGGGGCAGACGAATTCGTTTACGCCGATTCCGACTGTTAGTATCATCCGGCATCCCGCGCAACGTACCTGGCAACCGAACCCTGTTCCGACTGGTGCTGGTGGTGGTTGTGGTGGTTGTTGTGATGGTGGTGGTGGCTGTGGTGGTGGTGGTGGCTGTGGTGGTGGTGGTGGTTGCCCCATTGAAATAAATATAAATAAGAATGAATGCGGTTTACGCGCCTGCCTTCTTACTTTACTTATTACTGAAATGAAATCCCCTTTATAAGTGCCCGTGCACGCACGAGACTTGTATATAAAAAGTAAATTAAGTAATAATTTCTTCATTGCGATTTTAAGTATATACTATATATGTTGAGTAAGGATCCAATGAGAAGAAACTTAGAATAACAAGTGGTGAGAAAAGACTAAAACTACACATTTGAGATGAAACGACTTGCATTAGATGCATTTCTATTCATGTAAATGCACCATCTTGAGTTTCGTAAGTTAATTTGATGTGTAGATGGTACAAATTGATTTTAATTTTTGGGCACGTGTAGAGGAACAAATATATAGATATATCATGAAATGCATCTAAATATCTAATATACGTATATGCATCTAATTCAAAGTTATAAAACATGTTATGATGCATTATAATTGTTGGGCCAATGAAAGTTTTAACTATGGCCCAGTCTAGATTTGTTTAAATTAGACTAAGTGTTACTGGTCGCTGAGAGGACCAGCGACAAAGACCAGACCAGCGGAAGGCAAAGCTTCAGCTGGCACACCAGGAACATTCAAGTCAAAGACAACGTCAGATAAGTCGAAGACAATCTGAAGTCATAGTCACCAGCGATTATGAATAGCTGGGATGTAGAAGGAATGTGCTGGTGTCCAAGGATCTCTGAGTTGACAATACTCAGAGATCACTTAGAACCCTAGAAGTCTTATGCAAGCAAAGCTTGTCTGATCCTTTTTATAGTTTAGGCGAGAGAATCTACAAAGTGTTTTGAGCGGGACAAAACAAGAGATTCAAGACAAGCCTAGTACGACCTAGTGGGACAAAAGGTGAACAGTTGGTAGAACTGTTCACCTAAAGTAGTTTAAAGGTATGTCTCGATTTAGACATGCATTTAATACGTTGTACTCTTCCACTCAGAAGATGACACGTATCAACTACTCCCACTAAGGAAGCAACCTCGTACCACTATAAATAGGAGGGAGAAAGAAGAGTTATTTAACCTTTGTGCTTGGATAAATTATCTAAGTTCTTTCTCCCTTTGGAACCTCGAAGCCCTTAGCTGTCTACCAGCGACTCATAGGTTCTCTTGTAAACTTGAGGCTCGAATCAAGTTTACTTGTTCTAGGGTTCATTTCTTATTGTCATTCAACGGGTGTATTCATAGCACTTCGTAATACTTTGCTTATAACAGTTAATAAAGAATTACTCGTTTGAAAAGTATTTCGTTGTGTGTTCGTGTTTATGCGAGTTATAGTTTCGACAATTGTTGTATTTTGGGACTTTCAGTTGGTATCAAAGTGGTTTGATTTATAAAACTTTTTATAAACCGTTCTTGTTTTTAAAATCAAGATCCAAATATAACTGAAACTATGCCTCCTATACCACCACCTTTTGGTCAAACTAGTCAAGCTAATACTTCGACCAACGTACCAGCCACCACATCTACTACCATGCCTACACCGGTTGTAAGCACTGGTAATAATGATTATGATCTTCCCCAACTTCTTGATGTTCGTGGGGGGTCACATGTGTCAAATGTTCCAGCGTTTGATGAAGAAGATTTCTCAAGTTGGAAAAGTGAATTTATTATTTATTTAGATGGCTTAGAACCCTTCTTAATAGAAATATTAAAAAATGGTCCTTATGTGTCATTGGTCGTTTCCTCTACCCCTGAGAGACCCATTAAGAAGCCTGCTAAGCAATGGTCTCCAGTGGATAGACGTCTGGCTAACCAGGACATGAGACTCAAAAGTATCATAGTCTCATGCCTACCCAAGAACATTATGAAGTCCATAATCAAATGCAACTCTGCAAAAGAGATGTGGACTGAATTAGTTCTAGGGTATGAAGGTCTGGAGGAAACAAAAGAAACCAAAATCCAAGCCCTAAGACTCAAGTTTAATGCCTTTAAAGCTTTGGAAACAGAAACTGTTGCTCAAACTTACACTAGGCTTAAGATTTTGTTGAATGATTTAGGAAACAATGGTGTTATCTACCAAAGGATGAGGTTAATGCTACTTTTGTAAACAGTTTACCTAGGAAATGGCTTAGCTTAAACCAGACCTTAAGTGAAAACAATGCAATCAAGAATGATACTCTGGCCCAACTCTTTGGTAGATACAACTATAAAGAAGGGCTGATTGACTCTATTTACAAATCAGAGACTGATAGGTTTACCACCCATATCTCTGGTTCAAAAGCTCTTGTTGCTAACCATTCCTTTCAGGACAACGACTTTAACATTAAAGAGGATACAAGAAGCAGTCAAGAATTTATTGATGAATTGCATGCAGAGTTCCATGACAGATCTCTTCTGGCTGATCAAAAAAGATACTACAAGAGATCATGTAGAGTTGGAGCTGTTAAAGTTGATAAATCCAAAGTGACATGCTACACTTGTGGAAAAACTGGTCACTTTTAGAAAGATTGTTGGTCAAACAAAATCTCCTCTCCCAGCTTTCCTTCATCCAGCAGCAACCACAACAGCAAGAAGAAGTTTTCTCCATCTTTCAAGTAAACCTCTCTCTCTGACTCAGAGGGAAAGAAGGACTACAAAGTCAAGTACAAAGCATTGAAAGCTGAGCTGGTGAAACTTAACCAAAAATCTTAAGACGCTGCAAAGAAAAAGGACAACAAAAATACTGAAAAAGGTCTGATCGCTGCCTCATTTGATTGGGACGATGGACCTCTTACTTCATAGGATGAAGGAACAACTACTGTCAGAGTCTTTATGATCGTCGCTGATGAGGAACCAGCTGTTGGAAAAAGTGAGGCAAGATATGGTCAATGGGTGGATATCACTATGAAAAAGGTACAAAGATTGCTTTGTATGCCTGAAGGTCCTGATAGAGACCATGTCAGTGACTACACTCTGGTTGACCTCCATTTTGTGGAAGAACAAAGAAAAAACCTGTTAAACAAATTTCATAGTCTTAAAACTGAGTTGAATCTTTGTCAATCTGAGTTAACTAATCTCAAACCTTTTGTGAATCTTGCCAATCAATTGCAAAATGATGTCAGCAGACTTTCCATTAAAAATGAATCTTTAACTGATGAAAACTCTGAACTTAAAAAACACCATTAAAAAATGAAATGTGGGTCAATTCACTATGGAAGAGTTAGTTGCTGAATCCATTCCAGGGGATGTGGTTCCAGCAATAAGGGGTAAGGGTAGGTTCAAAAATCACATACTTGTGGTCAAAGTAAAATTTGTCCCCTCAGATGTCCTTTCTCCGTCTTCCACCTCTTTGGATGAGAAAGACTCTGACAAGGAATCTGGTGTTCCAGCGTTACCCAAACTCGCTGGGTAAAATCCTTCTGATTCCTTGCTTGGCCCAAAACCTGCCACCAAAACCTCTGGGACATCAAATCTCAAAGTTGCCAACTCCTTATAAGTCCTCTAGGAGGCCTAAACCCAGACCCAAAGACACTCTTTAGGGTTACAGACCAAATTGCAAGTATTGTGGCTTTTATGACCATCACTCTGATGAGTGTGAGCACTATCCTGGATGTGATATCTATAGAAGTATGCATCATGAAACCAGAGACTGCAACCAAAGAGGGGGAGATAGAAACCATAGAAGACCCAATGTTACTGGTCAGCGACAACATGGACCCACTGGAAAGTGGGTTCATCATCGAAACTAATCTGAGTTTGTTATATCTATGCATGAATATCTAAAGAAATCTATTTGGTATCTGGATAGTGGGTGCTCCAAACATATGGCAGGGGTTAAACAATATATGCATAGATATAAGAAGGAGTCTGGTCCAAAAGTAGTCTTTGGAGATGACTCCTCAGGGGCTATTGAGACTTATGGCTCAATGGATTGTAATGGAATCACTTTCACAAGGGTCGCTTATGTCAATGGACTGAAGCACAACTTAATCAGTATCAGTCAACTTTGCGACGCTGGTTTCAAAGTTCTGTTCACCAATACCCAAGGAACAATCTTCAATCAAAATGATGATGTTTTTCTTATTGCACCAAGAAGAAGGGATGTGTATGTTATTGACATGACATCATGTCCAGAAGGAAACAACACCTGTCTCTTTGCCAAAGCCTTTGATAGTGAAAACTGGATCTGGCATAATAGACTCTCTTACCTTAACTTCAAAAACATCAACAAACTGGCCAAGAATGATTTAGTTGCTGGGCTTCCCTCTCTGACCTTCAGCAAAGAGAGACCCTGCTTAGCCTGTGAAAAAGGGAAGCACCACCGAGCCTCATTTAAAACCAAACAATCATTCTTCATAAATAAGTGCCTCCATCTTCTTCATATGTACTTATTTGGACCAGTAAAACCAGAATCCCTCAATCACAACAAGTATACACTAGTCATTGTCGACGAACTCTCTAGATTCATATGGGTATTATTTCTCAAAAGAAAGAGTGATGCAGCTGAAATAATAATGTCTTTCATCAGAGAAATAGAGAACTTCAATGACTGCAGAGTTAAGGCTATCAGAAGTGATAATGGCACTGAATTCAAGAACCATGCCATGGAACCCTTTTGTGATGAAAAGGGAATCTCTTATAACTTTTCGAACCGAGGCACCCCAGAACAAAATGGTGTCGCTGAAAGAAGAAACAGAACTCTAATAAAGGCAGCCAGAACAATGCTCATCGAATCAAGACTCCCAAAATAATTTTGGGGTGAAGCTGTGTACACAGCGTGTTACACATAAAATAGATTCATTATTGTGAAGAGACATGGCAAGATCGCTTATAAAGTGTATAGGAAGAGAGCCCCTGATGTAAACTACTTCCATGTCTTTGGTTGCCATGTTTTCATTCACAACTACAAGGATCATCTGAGTAAATTTGATGAAAAGTCAGATGATGGGTTATTTCTTGGATACTCTCCTACCTCCAGAGTTTTTAGAGTATATAACATTCGTAGGAAATAACTTGAAGAATCCATTCATGTTACCTTTAATGAAGCAGATGTTTTCATTACTCACACCAACTCAGAGGACTGTGACATTGACTTCAATCAAGTTAAATCATATCCAAAGGATGATTTCTCAAATCCCAAGGAATCATCTCAAATATGTCACAATAATCTCCCCTATGTTCATGCATTTGATCCTCACTCAATCTCTGACATCACTCCAGAGGTTGTTGTAGCTGAATCACTCACTCCACCACCCATAGAAGAAAATGTTGATCTTATCTCTCCAATCTCTCAAACAGACGAAGAGATCATGGATGAAGAAATCATGTGTGATGAACCACCAGCATTCATTGAACCTGCTATGACTCCTGAACCCACAAAGAACCCTGTTCCTCAATCCAAATGGAGTAGAAACCAAGATATTCTTCTGGTGAATATTCTTGGTGAACCCTCTGAGGGAGTCACCACCAGAGGGAAGTTAAGATCTCTGGAAACTGCCTCAGCGAATGAATGCCTTTTTGCCAATTTTCTCTCTGAAGATGAACCAAAGAACGTGGCCGCTGCCCTACTGGATGAAGGTTGGGTTGTAGCCATGCAAGAAGAATTGAATCAGATCAAGAGAAACAAGGTGTGGACTCTGGTAAAAGCTACAACTGGAAAACAAGTGGTTGGAACTAAATGGTTCTATAAAAACAAAAGGGATGAAGCTGGCATGATCGTTAAAAACAAGGCTAGGCTTGTGGTGATGGGTTACAATCAATCAGAGGGTATTGATTATGATGAAACATTTGCACTAGTGGCCAGATTAGAAGCTATCAGAATCTTCCTAGCCTATGCAGCTTATATGGGGTTCACGGTATACCAGATGGATGTAAAGAGTTATTTTCTTAATGGTAAGCTTGCAGAGGAAGTATATGTCAATCAACCCCCAGGGTTTGAAAATAGTGACTATCCTGATCACGTCTGCAGACTTCACAAAGCACTATATGGGTTGAAACAAGCGCCTAGAGCCTGGTATGAAACTCTATCAAAATTCCTACTTGAAAATAAATTTGTCAGAGGTACCATTGACCAAACCTTATTCACCTATAGGTCTAAGGGTGACGTAATTTTAGTACAGATTTATGTGGATGACATAATTTTTGGTTCAACCAACATTACCTTGAGCAAACAGTTTGCCAAACTTATGACAAAAAGTATGAAATAAGCATGATGGGGGAACTAACCTTTTTCTTAGATTTTCAAATCGAACAAAATTCAAAAGGATTTCTATTTGTCAAGAAAAATATGTTAGAGATTTGCTCAAGAAGTATGATCTGTCTGATTGTGCATTAATGAAATGCCCCATGCTTCCTCCAATAATTTGGGAGCTGATGACTCAGGGGTCTCTGTTAATGAGACCTTATACAGAGGCATGATTTGTATCACTGATGTACCTCACAACAAGCAGACCAGACATCCAATTCTCCACATGTCTCTGTGCTAGGTACCAAGATAACCCCAAGGAATCCCACCTTGTAGCTATCAAAAGAATTTTTAGGTATTTAAAAGGATCTCCCTCATTGGGTCTCTGGTATCCAAATGGATCAGGCTTCGACCTCAAAGCCTACTCAGACTCAGACTATGCTGGGTGCTTCCTTAACAGAAAGAGCATCTCTGGGAGTTGTCAAATCCTTGGAGGAAAGTTGGTATGCTGGAGTGCAAAGAAACAAAACTCTGTGGCCATGTCATCAGCTGAAGCTGAATATGTCGCTGCCACTGGTTGTTGTGCTCAAGTTCTCTGGATGAAGAGTCAGTTGGCTAATTATGGAATAAATTATGAAAAGATTCCCATATTCTGTGACAACACAAGTGCTATAGCAATCTCTAATAATCTGATACTTCATTCCAGAACTAAGCATATTGACATCAGGTATCACTTCATCAATTATGAAAAGAGTCAGTTGGCTAATTATGGAATCACTTATGAAAAGATTCCCATATTCTGTGACAACACAAGTGCTATAGCCATCTCTAATAATCTGGTACTTCATTCCAGAACTAAGCATATTGACATCAGGTATCACTTCATCAGAGACCATATTTTAAAAGGTGATATTGAGCTTCATTTTATACCTACTGAATACCAGCTCGCTGATATTTTCACCAAGCCTCTGGCTGAGCCAAGTTTTACTATGCTGGTTGCTGAGCTGGGTATGCTCAATATTGGTAAATAAATCTGATAAGTGATCTCTGTCTCTAGGCATTTAAGGGAATTGAATGTAACGAGTTAGTTACATTCCAATGGGAGTTAATATATTCCAGTATTTAATTCAAATGATTTTCCTTCAATGTCTACAACTTTTCCACTTTCCAAGGGGACAAAAAATCACATGAAAGGTCAAAGGGTCCCACTTTTTCTTAAAAGACAAACATTTGCATTTAATGCTTTAATTGGAAAACGGAAAAAGCTTTTCACAAACCCTTGACTCATTTCCATTTTATCACATCATAACATATTTTCACACACACACATACTATTCATCTCTCTCTAATCCTCCAAACCTTCACTGAAACAACAATGGCGTCATCTGCAACAAACCCTTCTTTCACCGTCTTAGCCGCTTCTAACATTGACTTTGGCATAACCGATGGAAAGATTGCACTTAATAATTGTGTTGCGCTTCTTGAACACAACAACCCTCTCTACACACCATTGTTAACCTTCCTAAAGAACTCATCCATAGCCGAAGCCATTACTAGGGAACCTCTACTTGCTATTCACAATACTTGAGGGAGTTTTGGTTTTCTGTTGAAGTTGATCAAACATCTCCACACATCACCTTCAACCTATCCCTCATCCTCATCCTCTCACCTTCGATTTCAAAACCTTTGCCAGGGTCATTGGACTTAACGTCAATGAAGACATGACCGCTGTGCCAATCAGCGCCACAGTAAAGAAGGCTCTGGCAACCCTTAGACCTCATGATGATGATGACAAACCCTTCTCCTCCATTGCCTTCTAAAACAAATCTCTGATTAAGGTGAATTACTTCTCGCCCACATGGAGGACGCTGATGTTATACATTATAAAATGTCTAAGGGGAAACCAGGGATTACCTGATCAGCTGAATGGATCTCAGCAGGCGATTGCCTACAGCTTGATTTGGGGGTTAGACATAGGGATCGCCCACATACTCTACATCGATCTCATTGCCAAGCTTGAGAAAAAGGAAAAAAGAATCGTCTGGCCACAATCTGCTACACCAGATATCTCTCTCTCATTATAGAGGATATTCTTGTGGAAACTTACACCAATGATGAAATTCACTCTTTCTCTTCCTTTCACATCTACCAGCGTCACTGAAGACTCCCTTAGAGGATGAAGTGCCTCTAACAAGGCATATGATGAAGGTTGCTGGGTTACTCAATGATGAAGAAGAGCCCTTGATCCCTCATGCTAAGGTGGATGCTGAAAGTCAGACTGACAAGTCTTTGTCCAAGACCTCTGCAGTCTACTTCTCGGCCCAAGGTGCTGAAGGAAAAGAAGAAGAAGAGGAAAGTCATCCCCCTTTCCTTTGAAGGCCCTTCTGTTAATCCATCTAAGAAGACCAAGACCAATAAGAACCCATCCCCTTCTCTGGTGCATGTGGAAAAAGAGCCAACAACTGACAAACGATTAGAGTCTAGTGTCTCTAAGTCAGCAGAGATGACTAAGAACCCTCTCCATGCTGATATCTCTCAGTATTAGTTTGCCTTGAGTTTTTTTTCTTCTTGGAGGTTCACAAGCAATCACTCTCAAAAGTATGTAGGAGAGAGTGATGAAGTTTAGGGTCTGCCTCAACCCATAGAGTGTCTGTGTCAGCACCTAAATCTCTTAGGATTATCTGTACACTCTGTCCTAGCACTAGGAAATGACTCATTTGTGCTCATAACATACCCCGATGATCCTTCCCCCTTTGAACTGTTCTCTTGCCAATAACAACTTGAGCACATTATAGGTCCTGACCCAAAGTCTCTGAACTTCACTCAGACTCTGGGTCCCCTCATCATAAAAAGAGTCCCAAAGAATTTATTCTTTTGGGGGGACTGAATAATCACCCTCATTCTTCCTAGGGGCAGCGATAAAAGGCGACCTTTTCAAATAATTCACAAGTTAAAAGAGTCCCAAGGAGCAATCCTTCAGGGGGAGCTGGATAATCACACCCAGCTATCCTAGGGCCAAAGAAAGGCGACCATTCCAATATCATGTTTCACAACTAAAAGAGTCCCAAGGAGCAATCCTTTAGGGGGAGTTGGATAATCACACCCAGCTATCCTAGGGGCAGCGAACGGCGACCATTCACCTCATAATATTCACAAATCAAAAGAGTCCCAGGAGTAATCCTTAAGGGGGAGCTAGATAATCACACCCAGCTATCCTAGGGGCAGCGAATGGCGACCCTTCACCATATCTTATTCACAATAAAAGACTCCCAAGGAGAAATCCTTAGGGGGGCTGGATAATCACACCCAGCTTTCCTAAGGGCAGCAGATGACGATCTATAACTTCATTATTAATTCACCCACTGGTTACTAACAAATTTCATAACATGCTTTCAATCTTCATGAGGAACAACATAATAATGATGCCTTCCCCTATGCTGATGATGACAATGCTGAAGCCTCCGCTGTTGATCTCACTACCATGTATTGATTCCATGCCCGATGATGAAGTTTTTATCATTGAGGATGATCTAACTATCTTAGACTTTGAAGACATGGATGCTGATGATGACCAAGTATCATCCACTGAGAAGAAGCCCATTTCATTCCCATCAATGACCAACGTAAGAGCTTGCTGCCAAGCAGCTATGGGAACAGCGGCCCATTCCACTCCTCACCTTGCCAAATGTTATGGATTTGGGGGCAAGGAAGCATTGGGAATACTTGCAGAACCTCAAACCAATCCCTATTCCCAGGATGAAAAATGTACAAGAATTGGCTGCTGAGGAACTATGGGTTTAGAGGAGAGACATCATCATCATGAAGCCTAAAGTTACAAATGATGTTCTCCTATCTGAAATTCAAACTCTCACCCATGCTGCTGAGGAACTCACCACCAACCTAGAGACTTCCCTAACTTCATTTGTAGAATCTTCTCTGACATCACTGCTTTCACAACTACTGGGTACTGCTTTGCAAACACACCTCCCAGAGGTCATGAACCAGAGTCTCCAGCAGTATATGCCCTCTGTCCTCACAGCAACGGTCAAGTCAAATGTCACAACAATCGCTAAGGCCTCTAAGCCAACACGAAAACTTCTTCAAGAGCTTTTAAAAGAAAAAATTAAGGAAATTTGTCTCTTTGTTCATCAAGAGTTCCTTAAGTTCAACATAGCAGGATCAGGCATAACTACTTCTGGTGCTATGCCTGAGAGAGAGAATTCTGCTACCTTTACCTCTGAAGAAGAAGATGATGCTCCATCTAAGGGGGAGCAACCACCAAAACAACCAGAACCCACAACAGAGATCCCCACACTAACTCCTCTCAGATCTTTCAAACCCATCACTGAAGTGGCAAAGGACAAGGGTAAAGGCATTGCCACTGAGGTGCCAGTTACAACCTTACACTCCTTGCAAGAGGAAGGTGGATCCACCCCCAAACACTATGGTTTAAACAAGTTCAAAAGCGCAGGTGAACCACCACTAACCCTAGAGCAAGCAAAGGCTCAGATCATTGAACATAAAAGGTTGGCTGACATCAGAGCTGCTGAACTAAAAAGCAAAGAGGCTCTAAACAAACTGCTCTCACCCGCTGTTAAGGATGCTTAGTTGAACAAGCTCAAAGAACTTGAAGCAAAGAGAAACAATCTTCAAAAAGAGTATAAGAGGATTGTGAACCAAAGAGTTGAGCCTGGGCAAATCACCAAGTACACCTGCTACACTGATAAAGATAAAAAGGTGGTGATGACCCTATACATAAATAATGAGATAACCAACTACAAGGTCAGCAGTGACTTCAAACTCAGAGATCTAGGTCTCTCTGAATGGTTAGAAGTATTGTCTCTTGCCCAAAATAAGACTGGGCCTGGTGCAGCCCAGATGACGAAAAATATACAAGCCAAAATCAACTTGGTAAGAGACACTGCTAAGAAGCTGAAACTACCTATGCTTCCCCAATTATCACAACAACAACAAACACAAGGACAAAGAAAAAGGAAAACCCCAATGGGGCCTCTGGTATAAAAACTAGTCACTAAGAATGTTGTTGTAGATGGAATGTACAGAAACCTTGTACTTCCAAAAGAGATTGCAAAGCCAGTGGGTGGTCAAGTCTACTCCGAACCAAAGAAGGGAATGGTCTTCATGAATGGTAATTGTGAATACTGCTTCCAGAGGGAAAATGAATTGCACTTGGCTTCAACTATACAACTCATCAGACTCAAGCAAGGCATATTAAGGAATTGCAAAGAAGCCAGTGACTTTGAGTTCGAGATTGAGCTAATCATTAACTCCAGAGCTGATAAAGTTGAAGCACAGAGAACTGTTGACCAAGGCCTTGATCGCTGAAGAACCTTTTGTTTTCTATTTTACACCACTTGGTGTCTATGTAATAGGTTAGGTTCTTTATGTCGAATAAAACTCTCAGGCACGTTTCTTAAAATTATGTGTAAGAAGAATCTGTGTACTCACTTACAATAATTATAGACTTAGTATAATTTGTAAACAAATAGGGGGAGATTGTTGGGCCAATGAAAGTTTTAACTATGTCCCAGTCTAGATTTGTTTAAATAAGACAAAGTGTTACTGGTCGCTGAGAGGACCAGCGACAGAGACCAGACCAGCGGAAGGCAAAGCCTCAGCTGGCACACCTGGAACATTCAAGTCAAAGACAACTTCAGAGAAGTCGAAGACAATCTGAAGTCATACTCACCAATGATTATAAATAGCTGGGATGTAGAAGGAATGTGCTGGTGTCCAAGGATCTCTGAGTTGACAATACTCAGAGATCACTTAGAACCATAGAAGTCTTATGCAAGCAAAGATTGTCTGATCCTTTTATAGTTTAGGCGGGAGAATCTACAAAGTGTTTTGAGCGGGACAAAACAAGAGATTCAAGATAACCCTAGTACGACCTAGTGGGACAAAAGGTGAACAGTTGGAAAAATTGTTCACCTAAAGTAGTTTAAAGGTATGTCTCGATTTAGACATGCATTTAATATGTTGTACTCTTCCACTCAGAAGATGACACGTATCAACTACTCCCACTAAGGAAGCAACCTCGTACCACTATAAGTAGGAGGGAGAAAGAAGAGTTATTTAACCCTTGTGCTTGGATAAATTATCTAAGTTCTTTCTCCCTTTGGAACCTCTGAGCCCTCAGCTGTCTACCAGTGACTCATAGGTTCTCTTGTAAACTTGAGGCTCGAATCAAGTTTACTCGTTCTAAGGTTCATTTCTTATTGTTATTCATCGGGTGTATTCATAGCACTTTGTAATACTTTGTTTATAATATTTAATAAAGTATTACTCGTTTGAAAAGTATTTCGTTGTGTGTTCGTGTTTATACGAGTTATAGTTTCGACAATTGTTGTATTTTGTAACTTTCAATAATGTATCTAGGATTATAAAGATATATCTAATTTAAGTCCATGCATCTCGAATATGCGGTTATAGTTTTTTCTTATTCTTTTTATTTTAAGTTTTCTTCTCATTTGATCATGTTTTTTAAAAAACATCTAATATTTGAATATTTATAATCATATGACTTGTTTATTTTTTAATATAACATATATTTTGTTATTTTAAATATAAAGTCTAGAGGCTATATAATTTAAAGAGTATTCTATTTGTTTTATAAATTTACTAAAAAATATGAAAAATTATAAGTTTACATTTAAATCTATCTAATTTATTAAAAAATCAACCACTAAAGTTATATCAATCCCCTCCTCTCTTTTAAGTTTTTATTTTCATAAATTTGACATATATATCTTTGTGTGTTTTCACCAAATTCCTCCACCAAAGTTTTTTAATTTTAACTAAATTGAATTCATTTTTGACTTTTTCCACCAATCACATCTCTCAATTTTGCTTATATGTAAAAATTAAGTTATTTGATTGGTCCAATTGTTTTTTTACAACCTCCACCTTTCACTAAAATTCTTAAAAAAAACTAATTCTTTATTATATAAAAGATAAAAGGAGAACATCTCTTAGTTCTTTTCGAATGACAATTTTCATTAACCCGACAAACTACATGGACGATTTATGCAATATACTAAAATATAAGAAAAAAATGAAACATTTTACTTTCTTTTTCTTTAACAGCCAATACAAAGTTAAATGCATGTAACACTGACTGCAAGAGCGACTTAAACAATTTTCATATAAATTGAAAATTGAATCATTAATAATAATTTAGATTTCATAAGGATTGATATGCAACTGAAGAATATATTGGTCTCTGGTGTGAGCGTATCTCAGTTGCAATACGACAGCGAAGTGACACTAATAGAGGCGTTCCTCTTCATGTTTTAAAGGATTTAGCAAGGACAGTTACGAGAGATGTTAGCGAATCCCTAAGAAGAACGGTTTGGGAATCAGTGAGCACATATCAAACATGTAGTCGAACTTCTACAATTGTGAAAGAGAATAAAGGAATTAGAACGTTGATAAACGCAGTAGAAAGAGTTAAACTTGCTAAGCAGTTAACTAATAAGGCATGCCATTTTAGATGGGAAAGCAGGACCAAACTCATTAGACCAAATGATAATGGGAAGAAAAACCACGAGAGTAATGCTACACGAACTATCAAAAGTTTAAAGATCATAGAGCGACTCTTGCTGATTTACAGATTCTAGTGCTTTGAGTTTGGTTATAGCATAATGACTCTAAATGATTTTTACTACCTTATTTAATTTACTTCCAGGAGATCTAGCATTATTAAGTGTTGTTTCCGTTTAATGTAGTGAACAAGATAATAGGGCTAAGGTACGGCAAACTCTTCAGCAATCAGTTCTCTGCAAATGGGATATTCATATTTTGATGACGGGTCTCCATTGGGCTGGTAAGGCCACCATATTGCGCGAGCTAAATCTAGAAAAGATAAACACCGATGTCCCTGACATTGGTAACGAAAATCTCTATGACCATTTTTAATTGCTAATATGTATTCTACAACAACAACATACCCAACCCCGCTGGAGAGAGTTTGGGGCTAATATGCGTATTTGTATAAGACAAAAGTATGTGGCATTACTTGTTACTTGAGTTATAATTGGTTACAAGTTGTTTATGCCTTATAGAGACTCTTGAGTACATGAACATCAACTCCATAGTGTTGGATGTCGCGGGGCAAGTAAATGTAGAAATATAAGTCTATTCGTCTTGCGGATGTTATAGTTTGATTATCCATTAATGTTGAAGCACATATCTGTTGTATGCACACGATCCTCCAATATGTAAGCTTTACTTCGAAGACATACATGGTGATCTTTTTTTGGAGAATGCCCGATGTCTTATATTCTTTTGGATAGACTTGTGGAGGCAATAAATGAACTTCACGGCTTGTTGAAACATGTAAATTTCCATTCGTTGAAATGAACTTTGCAAATGCATAGGAAATTGGTTGACTTGTTATTGGTTTGACCTTATCATGTTAGGTGTGGTGTTGTAGTCCCTTTTATTCTCAAGCTTTTAATAGATATTCTCATGAGCATGAGTTTTCTTTCTATACATATAAGACTACATACAATTATGTAAACAAAAATTAGATTTATTGTTGTTTAAAGTGTTAAGTTGTATAAAAAGGTTTTCCTAACAACCATTCTATGTTCATTAACACATTCGCGAATATTAGTTGCTTAAGAAAATTTAGACAGTTGGACCTTTAAAATTTTTATATTTGTTGGATCACTTGTACACTTTATTGGGTCGTATCTTACCAATTTTAGAGGATAGGCCATGCTTTGTCGCATGGAAAGTCTGTGTCATTTGCAAATAGATTAACCTCTCGCCTTTTACAAATGTTTAACTTTTTTTTATGCTAGGATGCGTTAAGAGATGCAATGCTTCTTGTTTTTGCTAACAAAACCGATGCTCTATATGCAGTGAAGGATACCGAAATCATTGTTTTGCTCAATCTCCTCTCCATTCAAGAGTAACGCTCGTAAATGTTACAGGTAATTGTTCAGTATTGTTGTAACATTCCGTCTTAAAGATAAGTGAACAAGTTTTCTTATCAAAACCTATTGCAAGTCCTTTTTTAACCTATTGACATAATATTAACAAGATACGCAACTAAGTAAACTCACTTGTTCTTTTACTTAGGTACGTCCAAAGCACGTGTGCAACC
Organism: Glebionis coronaria; assembly: GCA_025667525.1. Classification (NCBI taxonomy): domain Eukaryota; kingdom Viridiplantae; phylum Streptophyta; class Magnoliopsida; order Asterales; family Asteraceae; genus Glebionis; species Glebionis coronaria. The sequence goes on from CM046880.1 coordinate 609,750,469, forward strand.
ACTAGGGAGGGACTTTATGAGGGATTATACTAGCTTGGGGGTTTAGTTTTAAACTTTTAATCAAAACCCACCCTAAACCGCACCATGCTCACCCTTCCTATATAATATAATTTGAATTGTAATTCTTTTTACGAAGTATTTTGTAAACCAAACAATATATGTTCAGTTTTGTACTTTTTTATTTATAGGTTCACATCTCTTCATTAAAGATTCTAGGGCATTACACATGCTACACATTTTCCTAATGTATCATAAACATCTAAACTTTTCTCAAAATATATGATTCGCTAGTATTATATCATTATTCTAAAAGTTTTGTTTCATTAATTTTTTACATATTGTTTTAAATCTCTCTTGATATGCTAGATAGAATTACGTTTTAAATTGGATTGTGAACTCAAATCTACTTCGTTTTTACATACAATTATGGTTTAAATGGTGCCCCACATCTCATCAAGAATAAAAAGAGGTTTTATATCACAAACCACAAAAAGTGCATCGCCAATAACGAGACCGTCAATCTTAATTTAATAGAAAATGATTGAAAGACATAAATATGGCTAACTTTATGCCTAAATAGATATGAAAGTAGTTTATTGATTTGTGAAAAAGTATGTATATATGTTGTCATCAAGAGAATATAATTAAACATACATTTAGATATATCAGTTATGTCAATCAATGTGCGAGTTTAATATCTTAATTTAAATAGTTTGGATCACGATTTGCAACTAATATTTACGCCTAAATATATGTGAAAATTGTGTGATAGTTTGTGAAAAGAAGTTTTGGCTCATTTCATGCTTATCTTTAAAAAAAACCATGACCCTAGTAGAGATATTTTATGAATAAAGAGTCATGGATTTAATTCTCGGTCACTTTACTTGGTAGTCCGCTTGACTATGAATCTGTCTTAATTTAACTTTATAAAATATATAATAGTTAGTGTAAAAAAGACAAATAAAATCAAGGTTTCCGTCAATCTACACCTATATTTGTGAAAACATTTGAAATAAGGTGATGGCTTCTTTCAAAGCATGACACTCAATACAATTACAAATAATGTGAATTGTAAATATAAACGAACGAAAATGTATCCGCACGATACAACGGGGCTGGTTTGTAGCTTAACTGAAAACTTCTAATTCACTTATACTATAACCAAAAGCGCATACAAATATTAGAGAACATGAAGTATTATTCGTAAGTGTTACTTAATTTCAAAATCAACAACTTAAGAAAATCTAAGTTGTTATACTTATTTAGCTAACAAATAGTCGAATCATATAAACAAAATCACTTAAATATACTAGAAGAACTGAATCATCCGTAAGTGTGAATTTCTTTCAAAATCAATAACTGAAATAAGAAAATCCAAACAGTTATACTTATTTAGCTAATAGAGTGTCAAATCTTGTAGTAAATTTGAATGAAATCGTAGCCCAAGTGGTTATGGTAACGAGCTTCCCTCGTTATGCCAACGTGGTCATGCCTTGTTTGCTCGTTACTCCATCGTAGGGTGCGTTGGTTGACCAGCTTGGTTTGTATTTTTTTTTAAGTGTGTTAGTGTGTTTGTGTGTATTTTTCACTGTTTGTTTGTCTATGTTTTAGGATGAAGACGAATGGTGTTTGTGTGTTTAGTCGGTTATATGATTTATAATTTCGTCTAAGGTTTTTTCAGTTATTGTGTTAAATACTAAAAAAATTTTAACACACACTTGTATACTTTCATCATCAAAATGAATCCCAATAATAAATAGTTAACATGTATACTAAAGACCTTTCCAGCCAAAATATGGGCTCGTCTTCGATTTTGAACTCCAACCCGGATTTGTCTTCGAATCTGGCTCAAACACTCTACTATCCTATTTTCCCAACTTCAACCCATATGTTAATCCCAATCACCAAATGATGTATAATGAATTTCATATCCAACAACAATTTGCTCAGATGTCTCAACAATCCTAACCACAATCCGACTAACAATCCCACCACAAGATGAAGATGAAGACGAGAAACTCCCTATGCCTATTTCCAAAAAAAAAGGAATGAAGAAAGCAAAGGCCAAGAAAAAAAGTGAACCGAAAGCCGAATTTGTCGGTATTCGAAATTTTGGACCCAAGCCGAGGAGTTCACTTTGCCATATAATGTTACAAACAAATATACGAGGATTCGAAATACAATTCGGATAAAAAAGGATACTTTTTGGTACAAAGTTCTATATGCATACAATAATGTAGTCGTGTCCAAAAAGTTCCCGAGTCGAACCAAGAACATGCTGATCGGTAAATGGACTCTGATGAACCAACTTGTGGGTAAGTTTAATTGTCTTGTTGAGGAAATGAATGTGGCGAGTGGGGAGAAAGATAAGGGGTTAACGACGAAGGTTGAAATCACATTTAAAACACAAACAAGTTTAGGTTTTAAGTATAAGAATGCTTGGAGTTTTTTGAAAGACAAGAGGTGAAAAAATCTCGACTCGACCTTGCAAGACGAAACCGTCTTCATGTTACCAAAGAAGAACTCGAACTTTGCGGACCAGACACGATGTCTTGTTTTTTTAACGACGAGTTAGTAGTTAGTGATTCGAGCCTACAGTGACATCCAATTGGGTAGTATGTAAACCTCGAACCTTCTCCTTTACGTGATGCCTCGTTTGGATGGGTTACATCGGATTCAAAGAGTCAACATTCATTCAACTCCACCGCTAGTGTCGCTTCAAACCCAAAATTGTTTAATGCGATGCTCAAAGAACGATACGAGAGGGACCGGAAGGCGAAGATAGATGTTATCCGAACCAAGACAAACACGAGAATTAAACTAGTAAATTCTCAACAGTTTGAGTTGGACATGAGGGTTGTACAAATTGATACGGGCAACAAGAAACTGATTGATGCGTGTATAAAAATGATATTCGGGCTCGTTATGCAACAAATAACTAGTTTTTATGTTTTTTTTTTAATTTTAATGTCTTTAACTTTATGTAATGTTTTTTATTAATAAAATGTTTTTTATTAAGTTTATGTGATGTAATACACAAATATCTATGTCACAACTATTTTTTCAACTATTATCTAACAAAATGTATTGACATAACATCTCTAATACATAACACACAATTTTTTCTATGATAAAACAAAGTGGTTGACACTCTTAACGTTGAAAATTAAATAAAAAAATACGTTATTTTTTCTATGATAACATAAAGTGGTTGGCACTCTTAACCCAAACCTTCTCCTTTACGTGATGCCTCGTTTGAATGGGTTACATCGGATTCAAAATGTGTGTAAACGACTTTATTTACACATCTTATGTTATTTTTTTATTTAATTATCTTAAACGAACACATTTTGGTCATTTTATCAATTTTCATCTTCAACCCCAAAATTATTCTAAATTTTTTTTTTCTTTCAAATAAAATTTCTAAAACAACAACCACAATCCAAAATCATTATCATTCGGATCCGGAAAAAAAAAACACAAAAATAAAAGACATAGACAGTGTATGAAAAATTATAGCCAAATCATCAACTAAAATTTTGATACGAGTAGAGCTGAGCATCGGGGGTTTAGGACCGGACCGAACTGAGGACCGAAATGGTCCGAAACTTCGGACCAATACCGGACCGAAATAGTACAGTCCGGTCCGGTTCAGTCCTCGGTCTGATTCGGTCCTATTAGGCAAAATCGACAAGAGTTTTTGTAAGACCGAACTGGACCGAAGACTAAAATGGTCCAAAACCTCGGACCGAGGATCAGACCAAAATTATACGGACTGATCTGATCCGGTTTTCCGGTCTAAATCGATTTTAAGTCTGCCATGCTCAGCCCTAATCACGACCGCGTCATGTAATCTTGGACACTGTGGGCTGGCATTGAGACTTCAAAACGCTTATGTTGGTGTGTAGTTGTGGCGTTTTCATAGTGCGTTCTGAGGGAAAATGCATCCTACCAGCCACCGTATCATGTAGAACCATAAAAAATCAACCCATCTTTGCAACAAACAAAAGTATATATAAACTTTCCTTTGGAAATTACTAAGATTACAACCTATATATGACAACACATGATCTAGGACGATGATAAAAACAATTTAAATGTCCTTTTCTTCCAACTGTTGAATCTTGTTAGCAACCTCTGTTAGTCGCACTTCGTCGTGGTCGTCGACCTTGCAACATTTTATCCCAATCTGCAGAAGCATCTTCATTTGAGCTTCAGCATTCTCTGTGCCTCCCATTTCCTTATCAAACACCTTTTCGTTCTCTATCGTCTCCACCCATCTTTCTAACTCGCTCCCATCCGTACTTGGTAACTTCCCGGTCATCGTCTCTAGTATCAGTATCCCTAGGCTCCATACATCCAAATTCTTGTCAATGCGACCTTGTTTGCAAAATGCAGGCGCCTTGAAAGCCGCCATCAAGTTGTGTGCTTGTTCAACGTTGACCACAGGGAGTAAGGCGTAATCCATCAGAATAGGTTGCATCCATTTGTCCAGAAGCACGTTCGAAGATTTGAGGTTACCGTGATTCACTAACAGATTAGGCAGTTTCTTGTACAAGTAAACCATGCCCTCTGCTACTCCTTTTATAATCGTTAAACGAGTTGGCCAATTAAGCCCCCGCCCTGCTTTCTTTTCATTTGTACCATGAAGCTGCTTTGAGAGGCTGCCATTATGTACAAAGTTAAAAACCAAGAGCTTCTCTTGTGGCCGATAATAGTAGGCGATTATAGGAAGCAAGTTAGGATGAGACAAGTTGCCAAGCGTCCTCATATGGTGATGGAACTCATGTTTTCCGCAGTTGGTCATGTGTACGTATCTCTTGACAACCACAGAGTGTCCATCTATCAAAGCCGCCTTGTAACATGACCCAAAGTTTCCACTACCAAGAACCTCAGCAGATGCTCTAAGAAGGTCTTGCAGGTCAAAACAGCCATAATCATCTCTAAAAAATGTCAGCTTCCCGTCCCCTTTAGGCGTTGTCGTTGCTACTATCACACCATCCTTTTCGCCGTCGTTTTTCATGTCCAGCTGGAGGTACACCATAATAAGTGTTGCTATTGCTAGCAAACATGATATTATCACAACTATGACATGGAGTATTGACATATTCTCATTAGTTTTCGGAAAAATTTCATCACATTTTGTCTCTAACGGTCGCCCACACAAATTCTTGTTTCCTACATTAAATATATGAATGGTTATTAACAGTAAATCATAGTGTTAATTAGTGTCAGATATATACATAAATAGCTAGAGATCACCTGAGAAAGATGAGGTATCAGTAATATCGCACAGAGAAGGTGGTATACGACCTTGTAACTGATTGTTAGAAGCGTTGAACTTGACGAGAGTTGGTGGAAAATCAGGTATGGTGCCAACGAAACGGTTGTTTTCAAACCTAAGCTCTAACAGCTGCATAGATGATGCCAATGATGTCGGTACCTCACCGCTAAATCTATTATCCGCTATATCCAGTCTCTTCAAGGAAGACATTCCAACGAAGGCGTCATCATCAATCTTTCCAGAATAATTATTCTTGGAAATACACAAAGACTTCAAGGTACCACCTAGCTTTCTAAAATTTGGCATTGCACCTTCAAACTTGTTGTCCATCAAACTCAGCGTCCTTAATTTCTCTAACCCTACGAGCGAGTCTACATCAATATCCCCTGACAATTTCAAACAATCTAGTTGCAGCCCACATACATCTCCATTTAAGCATATTACACCTCTCCAAGGCGGGGTTGTTTTCGAAGATCCTAGTCGGGGACATGGCAACCTTGGAGGATTGTTCCAGTCTCTTAGCACTGTCTCTGCGTTCTTTAACGACATCTTGAACATCAATAAGGCATCTCTTTCTCTATTTTCGTCTTTTGATAACGATGATGATTCACATGTAAAGATCAGGAGGATGAAGATAAAATTAGATATAAGAATGTTAGTCGTCCTGATTTTGATTATCGTTGATCTAAATGGTGATTGGGTCGCAACATCCACGCCCATTAGATTATCTCATATGATCTCAATACTTCACTTGTAATCTCTAAAACAACTTCCAGTCTGTGTTTCTTTGAATTTCTTGTTGAGGTGATTAGTGAAAATGGGAGGTTGGGGATTAGCCTCACTTGTCGAAAGAGAGAATTTTGCATTTCTATTGCCAAAAATAGCACATATGCGAGTTCCATGGTACACACAACTACAATCCAAATATAGCATTACGTACGGTGAATAAAGACACATATACTGAACATTGTTAAAAGTTGTATGTTTTTTGTAAAATCCGAATTACGTACCGTGTCAAGTTGCTCGAATATGTTCTTTAGCTCTAGCACGAGATCTGGTTTTCTGTCACGTTTCTCTTCATGGTTCTGAAAGTTGATAGTATGCGTAACGTATAGGCTCATTTTCTTCTTGTTCACGTTTTCAATCTCCCTAACTCTAACACTGTGATTCGGACGCCATAGTTGTGGTTTGCTTTCTGTTGAAACAAATTTCCGCGGGAACAAGGCCCAAGGATATTTGGCTTCGGTCTCGTGTATAGTATGCTTGTAGGATGGGCCTACCCTGCAATGATAGAACACACGTTAACTCGCCCCAGGTGTGAACCTGAGACCAAGCTCCGGCGTGAAAGTAAGTAACGATCACACGAGTGGTATCCGGTGCGGAATACCGGAGATATATTATTGTGTGTTGTTGTGTAGTAAATGCTTTGGGGTATTTATACCCAAAGCCTAGGGCATACCTGGATGTATAGTCACATTATGGAGACGCGCACCTTTTGAACAGTGTTCTAGTGTCAGGCACAGTGTAAAAGTAGGCGGCGGACCATGACTAGATCTGCTGGGTAAAACCTTGCTTCGTTGGATAAAACAGAGTCTCCCAAGATTTGGGGGATTGATACACAGTTTTTGCTAGGTTCTATTTTCTCTCGATATCCTCTCGAATTGATCTAAGTCTTAAGTGGAATGATTGTTCTTGGTTACTAAACAAAGGGGTTTGGTTTTCTAATCTAATAAAAAGTGGAAATGAAAATTTAAATCAAGGACAATTACTTTAATTATAATTAGCAAGGACTTGTAGTAAACTTAAGATTAAAATTAAGATTAAAATTAAAATTTGAAATTAAAGTTCAATAACATAAAGAAACAGTGAAACAGATAAACAGTAACTTAAAAGGAAAATTAATCCGGAACTTTAACCTTGGTTCGGAACTTTTCAAAGACAACTCATCCGGAACATCCTCATGCGGAACTTACTGATTCGGAACCTTCCGGATGAGGGCTGATTCGGAACCTTCCGGATGAAGGCTGTTGATTCGGAAGTTTTGAATCTTCCGAATGAAGGACTGGTTCGGAACTTTCCGGATGAAGGGTGTTTTCTCTTGATTCGGAACTTATGCTAGATTCGGAACTTACTGGTTCGGAAACCACTGATTCGGAAGTTAAGGCTTGGTTCGGAAGTTTCCGAATGAAGGCTTCATTCGGAACTCTTTTGTTGGTTCGGAACCTTTGAATACCCAGATACAGTAGCAGTTTTAGCGAAGAACACGGAACACTAAATTAATCAAAATCAAATCAAATACTTAAAACGGATTTACCAATTTAAACACAAATCATTTAGACAACATAAGCAACAAATCCCACTAATAAAAACACAAATCCAAACAACTTTTGAAGATCAAATCAAGAAAATAAAAACTTAGAAACTTGAAGATAAAGTTGAAGATGAACAAGATTAAATGGAAAGATTGAACAAAAGCTTTGTATTGAATGATTAATGTTTTGACAAGATAAACCAAAGATTAAAATTACAAGATTGGAAAGACAAAGATAAAAATCACCAATCACCCTAGTGGTGATGGTGTTCTACGAACCAGGAAGAAAAAGTGGGGAGGAAGAAAAAAAACTAGTCTAAAATGTGTGAGGGAAAGGCTATTTATAGCCTTGTCCTTTGGTTGGTGAGTGGGCTTTCTCCCGTTCTTCTTGTCTTTTCGTCTTTTCAGAAAAGTTTCCGTTTTCGATTCTGATTCGGGATTTGTCGTCGATTAAATTCAACTCGTCTTTTAATTTCTTCGTTTAATAGACTTGAGTTTCTTCGACTTATATAAATCTTCCATCTTTGGTCCTTTTCTTCGATAAATCTTCGAATAGGCCCAGTGACTTCAAATCTTTTGCATCTCTTGGACAATAGACTTTATCTTGAGTCTTTTTCTTCAGTAAAACCCGTGCAATCCCATGTTTTCTTCAATATTCATCCGGTTGGCTCTGAAAACACAATAAACACAAAAACCACGCATAATTCCAAACAAATGATATTAAATACGTGTTTTGGTCTCGTTTTAGCCCGAATTAAGTGGTAAAAGGATGGGTGTTTACACACCTATCAAATCCCCTACACTTAACCATTGCCATGCCCTCATGCAATGCTTAGTGATAAAGCAATTTTACACTTTTCTCATAATTAATCAACCTTGGCCTTATTTAAATTCTACTAAAAATTAAAGAAATGAAACTTCAAAGGTAACAAAGGGATAGAAAACCATTTTCACTTGAAAATAGCTACATGGAAATAACTTGTAGAGAAATCGATGACTTACATTAGGGCTTTGGTGATGCGAAGATTTATCACCCTCAAGTTTCACGTTCCCCAAACTAAGCTTAAAAACGAGATCATTGTTATTATAAGTTAGCAATTCAAACACTTACACACATGGCTTAATTAAATGCTTAAACTCCCTTATTCCTAGGTGTATCTCTTATATTTTATTTTTGTCTTAGAATGATCATGAAGATGCATTTTTGGACTTATTTCGATAGTTTATTAGGGCTGAAAGCAAAGTAGGACGATTTGATCAATAGTTAGCTAAAGGACAAAATCTCTTAAAACTGCTTCTCGGGATATCAAAAAGTTCATATCTTGGCATAACTTGGTTCACGATTTGAGACCTTTCTCGGGCCGATATTTGGCATGTACTTCATACTTCATATCTTCGAGAGACGTTCTTGAGATAATGGTCTTCTCATCATAATAGAGTTTCTTCACTTGGAGACTTTTGAGGGGTTCTCCAACTTTGTTGACCACGACTTCATGATTATTTCTTCAATCTCTAATTGGGATTTTGAGATACAACGATCCGCCTCCTTTTCGGACTTGGATCTATTTATCCTCATACCTTGTTAGGGTCTTTTCGGATAGACTTCTCCATGATCTTTATGGGAGTTGATTGCTTTTCGTCGTGAGTCTTGATCCTTCATATTGACTTTAGGAATAATGCTTTTCACATCACTTTGGATCTTCAGCAATAAAATTGAATCCTCATGCCTTGTTAGGGCCTTTTCGGACTCGCCAATCTTCGCGCCCCGCTTCATAAGTTATGCCTTGGCTATGAACTCTTATCATTACCGAGCAACTTTTAAACGATCTTGGGCTAGAAGCTAAGTAACTTTTCAAATCGTACGACCTTACTTATTGCAGATAAATTATTAGCAAGTGATGGGAGAATAGGCAAATAATTACACCAAGTGAGCTTGCGCAAGAATACCGACTTATAATTGACTCTATCATTTCTCGTCCTCCACAATTTAAAATCTCAAGTAATGAGACTCGTGGATACTTAGCCTAATAAACCAATTAAGGTCTACATGGTTAAGGATACTAGCTAGAATAAACTTGGATAAGTCTATTCGGGTTGAGTCAAAATAAACGCAACGGGCCTAATATGTCAAAGGCTTCTAAACTAGCTACACCACTTTATTAAATATATACATATGAAAGCAAAGATAAAAATTTAAAAATTATGACTAAATGGCCAAAGTTAATAAAAAATTTGAAAAATGTTGAAAAATAGGATTTTCCGGTTAATTGAAGGCATTTTCATGGAAAAGTCCACTTAAAACTTCGATAGAAGTCCCCCCTACACTTAAGATAAACATTGTCCTCAATGTTTAAGCATGTGGGAAAAGTCTCCCCTACACTTATGACATTGTGCACGTTGGTTAACTCAAGTTAAGGAAGAGACGACTAACGTGATCAATTTCAAATGTGAGTATGAAGAAAATTGAATCACGATAGGTGAGAGATAGAACCGGATTTCGGATAAACACGGGAGCACGGTTCTTTAAAAACTTCCAAGAGTGCACGAATCCCTGTAATCACATCACCACACAAAGGCAAACACATATAGAAGTCCCGCCTACACTTAGGGGATTAAAACTTACAAGGATAGATACTCGGGCTGCCTCCCGAGGAGCGCTTGTTTTTGATAACCGAGTCACGAGCCTGACTCGACCCAAAATTAGTTCATGGGGAACGTGGTGAGGGATGGAATCACCTCCTTAGAGGTGTCCTCACCAAAGTACAACTTCACTCGTTGGCCATTCACCTTAAAATTTGGTCCATTAGGTTGAGCGAGCTCGAGAGTACCATATGGAAAAATTTGGGCAATGGTGAATGGGCCGGACCAACGAGATTTGAGCTTTCCCGAAAAGATTTTCAACCGAGAGTTAAAAAGTAAGACTTTGTCTCCAATATGGAACTCTCGGTTTTTGATCTTGGAGTCGTGAATGAGCTTAGTTCGTTCCTTATAGATCAAAGAATTTTCATAAGCCTCATTCCGAAGTTCATTGAGCTCATTGAGTTGGATCTTGCGTAGGTCACCGGCTTTGTTTATATCAAAATTAGCCCACTTCAAGGCCCAATAAGCCTTGTGCTCCAACTCAATGGGGAGGTGGCACGCTTTCCCGTACACAAGACGATAAGGCGTACAGCCGATCGGGGTCTTGTAAGCAGTACGGAAAGCCCACAAAGCATCATCAAGTTTATCAGCCCATGAGGCACGATGCTCTCCCACGGTCCTTTCAAGAATTCGCTTCAGCCCTCGGTTGGATATTTCAGCCTGGCCATTAGTTTGTGGGTGGTAGGCTGTGGAAAGACGATGATTTACACCGTACTTAGCCATGACTCGAGCAAATTGGTCATTGCAGAAATGAGTCCCACGATCACTAATAATGGCGCGAGGCACACCGAATCTAGCGAAAAGAGCCTTCAAAAAGTTACAAACCACCCTTGCGTCATTAGTAGGCAAAGCTTTGGCTTCAACCCACTTTGAAACGTAGTCTACGGCAACAAGGATGTATTTGTTTCCTCTAGACGAAGGGAATGGCCCCATAAAGTCGATACCCCAAACATCAAAAATTTCACACTCTTGAATAAAATTCTGAGGCATCTCGTCTTTATGTGTGATTTTGCCTTGCTTTTGGCAATCATCACATCGTTTGACCATATCGTGAGCGTCACGGTATATGGAGGGCCAATAAAATCCTGAATCAAACACTTTTTTAGCGGTGTAGTTGGGACCAAAGTGACCACCGGTGGGTCCTTTGTGGCAAGCATCAAGGATGTCCGACGCTGCCGGTCCATCAACACATCGGCGAATTATCAGATCAGCACATTGTTTGAATAGGTAAGGGTCGCCCCAAAAGTAAGTCTTGATGTCGGTAAAGAACTTCTTCTTTTGCTGGGACGTCAACCCTTCCTTGAGTATTCCACCCGCCAAGTAGTTTGCAAAGTCCGCAAACCACGGAGTTTCATTCGGCTTCGAGTTTATAGACATTAAGGTCTCCAAGGGAAAAGAATCATTGATTTCTTTGGTCGGATGATCCCCTTGGTAAGGATCCTCAAGTCTACTAAGATGGTCCGCGGCTAGGTTTTCTGCTCCTTTTTTATCGCGGATGTCGATTTTAAATTCCTGGAGCAGCAAAACCCAGCGAAGAAGTCTTGGTTTGGAATCTTGCTTTGTCAACAAGTACTTCAACGCGGAATGATCGGTATACACAATGGTGGTAGAAAGGACAAGATAGGGGCGGAATTTTTCAAAAGCATAGACAACAGCTAAAAGCTCTTTCTCGGTTGTCGTATAATGCAATTGTGCCCCAGTCATTGTCTTGCTAGCGTAATGGATCGGTTGGAAGTGTTTGTTCACTCTTTGTCCAAGAACCGCTCCAATAGCAAAATCGCTAGCATCGCACATCAACTCAAAGGGCAGCTCCCAATTAGGGGTAACCAAGACTGGTGCCTTAGTTAGCTTATCCTTAAGCGAGTTGAAGGCTTCAAGGCACTCTTTGGAGAAGATAAAAGGAGTATCTTTTTCCAAGAGGTGGGTCATCGGGCGAGCGATTTGAGAAAAATCTTTGATGAATCGACGATAGAAGCCCGCATGACCCAAGAAACTTCTCACACCCTTCACAGTTGAAGGTGGAGGCAACTTTGCGATAACATCGACTTTAGCACGGTCAACTTCAAGACCGGCTTTCGAAATCTTATGTCCAAGCACGACGCCTTCTTTTACCATAAAATGGCATTTTTCCCAATTTAGAACAAGGCGAGTGTCTTCGCACCGCTTTAGCATACGTTCTAAATTGGCAAGGCAAGCAGAGAAAGAATCCCCGAAGACGGAGAAATCATCCATGAAGACTTCCATGGTTTGTTCAACCATGTCATGGAAGATAGCTAACATGCACCTTTGGAAAGTCCCGGGCGCATTACATAAGCCAAAAGGCATTCTTTTGTAAGCGAAAGTGCCATAGGGACAAGTGAATGTAGTCTTCTCTTGATCTTGGGGATCGATGGGTATTTGAAAATAACCCGAGAAACCATCAAGAAAGCAGTAATATTCATTACCGGCTAATCGTTCAAGCATTTGGTCCATGAAAGGTAGAGGGAAATGATCCTTTCTCGTGGCATCATTGAGTTTGCGGTAGTCTATACAAACTCTCCACCCAGTAACGAGACGAGTGGGAATCAACTCGTTGTGTTCATTGGGAACAACGGTTATTCCGCCCTTCTTGGGCACACAATGGATTGGACTAACCCACGGTGAATCCGAAATAGGGTAAATCATACCCGCATCAAGAAGTTTGATAACCTCTGTTTTGATGACTTCATGTATTTTTGGATTCACCCTTCGTTGGCTTTGAATAGTGGGCTTGAAGTCGTCCTCCATGAGAATTTTGTGTGTGCAGAAGTGAGGATCAATTCCACGAATATCCGAGATTTTCCAAGCGATAGCCTTCTTATGATCTTTCAATACAGCGACAAGTCGGGCTTTCTCTTCATCCTTCAAATCCTTAGCAATGATGACTGGCGACTTCTTCTCTTCTTCGAGGAATACATACTCAAGATGGGGTGGCAACTCCTTAAGTTCCAAATCCGGAGGATTGTCGACGGGAGGCGTATTCGAAGTCGGAGTCTCGATAGCAATAATAGTGGGAGATGGAGGGGAAGGATTGTCTTCTTTGAGGAGGTTTGCAAGGAAACTGAGGTCTTCATCCCAAGTGGCAGTAGAATCGTCATTGTTTTGCTTCACATCTTCCAAGGTGGCTTCCAAATCTTTCCAAAGGAAATCACTGTCTCCAAATAGAGATAGTGATGAGTCGATAGAGGAAACGGTCTCAACATTGGGAAGAGAGGTAGGAATGTTTTTACAAGCATCCTTGAAGTGTTCTTCACAAGCCTCATCAAGAACGTCAATACAATTAACACTCTCGGAAGAAGAAGGCTGTTTAGATAACTTTCCCATGTTGAAGACTACTTTATTTTCACCCACTCTCATGATAAGCTCACCGGCTTCAACATCAATGAGAGTGCGACCGGTCCTCAAGAATGGACGACCAACAATGAGTGGCACACGTGGGTCCATCTCGTAGTCGACGACAACAAAATCAGCAGGGAAGGTGAATTTGTCGACTCCTACAATGACGTCTTCGGCTATCCCCACTGGATAAGCAACCGTACGGTTGGCCAATTCCAAAGTCATTTTGGTGGGGACTAGCTCTGGGAGAGATAATTGCTTCCAAACACTTAGAGGCATGAGATTAATACTGGCACCTAGATCGGCTAGGGCCATGCAATTCTCTACTCCCGGGAAATTGCAAGGGATAAGAAAACGACCCGGATCACCAAGCTTGATTGGCAATTTCCTTAAGAGCACTGCAGAGCAGTTCTCATTAAGTTGGGTGTTGGCGAGATCGAGGAGCTTTTCCTTGTCGCTCAGAAGATCTTTAAACATTTTGGCATACTTGGGCATGTGAGCGAGAGCCTCAGCGAAGGAGATATTGAAATTCAGTTTCTTGAACATTTTTAGGAAGTTCGAAACTTGAATATCATCCTTGCTCTTTTGCTTCTCTTTCCTCAACCTTGAAGGATAAGGTATATTGGAAGAAGAGGAAGGCTTTAAGGGAATAGGATCACTCACAACCACGGGTGGAGGAGGGGTAGAAAGAAGAGGTGGAGAAATTGGGGAAGGAGAAGGAGGAGGAATAGGAGCAGGCGACTCGTTCTCCTTAGTCACAACCACCGGTGGAGGTATAGGAAGCTCGGGTTCCTTGGTACCTTTACCACTTCGAGTAGTGATTGCTTTCATCTCCCCTCTTGGGTTTGCAACGGTGTTACTCGGAAGAGTACCCGAAGAAGAGGGTTGATTACCTTGGAAGAAACTAGCCATCATGTTCCTTAGATCAGTAGTCTGGCTATCCAACGTGTTTCTCATGTCAGCTCTCAAATCATTTCCTTGCTTGACCAAATCTGCCTTCAAATTGCGCACTTCCTCTTGGAGATTTCCCACTATCACATCATTGGTTCTCATGTAGGTTGCAACCTCTTGGTGTAATGCAGTGGTGGCTTGGTTGGGAGGAGCATTGTATGCCGGTGGTTGGTAAGCAGGTTGTTGGTAGACTTGATTGTTACGTGGAGGTGGTTGTTGTTGCTTGTGAGGTGGGATGTATGGTTGTCGAGGTTGTTGTTGTTGAGGAGGACGGTTAAGGTTTTGTTGTTGGTTTGGGTTGGTAGGAGGAAAGCCAGGTGGTGAAAGATAGTTGTTGCTGCGGTAGCTAAGCAAGTTACGGCCACCTTGAGGTCTAGCTTGATAAGCAGGTTGTTGGTAGGTGCCATATGCCGCATTCACATTCTCAGCAGGGTAATCTTGGGTGGCGGTACAAGTTGTGTAAGAGTGGGGACCACCGCATATCTCACAAGGTTGGCTGACAGCGTTCACTTGTGCATTTTTGGCGTTGTTGCTGTTGTTGTTGCTGACGGTGTGGGTGACAAGCGATTCAAGAAGCGTGGTGATTTTGTCAAGTCGCTTGTCGCTGTCATTAGTGCTAGCACTAGCAACATTGGTCCTAACGCTCTTGGTTTGCACACGAGACTTGTTCTCAATGATATCCCAAGCAGCATTGGAAGTCTTAGCCAATAAATTACCCCCCGAGGCACTATTCAGTGAATCTTGGTCATTTATGCTTAAACCATTGTAAAAAGTATTTATTTGATGAACTTTGGTAAAACCATGTTGTGGGCATTTTCTTAAAAGATCTTTAAAGCGATCCCAAGATTCACTGAATGACTCGTCGTACTTTTGTTCAAAGGTTATAATCTCATTCCGCAAAGCGGTAGTACGAGAGGGTGGAAAAAAGTAGTTGATAAACTTTGTTTCCAAATCCGTCCACGAGAGAATACTCTGTGGCGGTTCCTTAGCAAGCCAATGCCGGGCTTGTCCCTCTAAAGAAAAGGGAAAAAGTTGTAACCTTATCACTTCTTGTGGAACACCATTGAACTTGACCGTGTTCGTGAGTTGTAGAAATCTCTTGATGTGATCGTGTGGGTCATCAATGGTTCGTCCAAAGAATGGTTGAGCTGAGACCATCTGGATAAAGCCTGACTTTAGCTCGAAATTGTTGGCGGCAATTGGTGGAATAACAATTGGATCCATGTTGCCATCGACATGAGCTTGCAGCAATTCAATCATTGGGCGATTATCCGGAAGGTGCTCATTGTTGTTGTTATTCATGTTGTTGAAAGGCGGGTTGTTGTTGTTATTATTGTTGTTCGGAGGTGGTATGTTATTGTTGTTTTGTACACCAGCCATGTCTAAGTTATCGAGAGGCTCGGGCTCTTGATAAGACGTGGATCGAGTGCGCATACACCTGCAAAAGAACGAACAAAGAAAAACAAAGCAAAAATATTTTTGGTTTTTATTGTTTTTTAATTTTTAGGATTTTTGAAAATTTTATATTTTTTAGTTGTTTTTTGAAAATTTTTGAAAGAGTAACGTTCACGGGGAACGGTTCCCAAAATCCAAGTTCTCACAAAAAACTTTTGATCTTAACGAGAGGAGCCGGCAGCGGCGCCATTTGATACACAGTTTTTGCTAGGTTCTATTTTCTCTCGATATCCTCTCGAATTGATCTAAGTCTTAAGTGGAATGATTGTTCTTGGTTACTAAACAAAGGGGTTTGGTTTTCTAATCTAATAAAAAGTGGAAATGAAAATTTAAATCAAGGACAATTACTTTAATTATAATTAGCAAGGACTTGTAGTAAACTTAAGATTAAAATTAAGATTAAAATTAAAATTTGAAATTAAAGTTCAATAACATAAAGAAACAGTGAAACAGATAAACAGTAACTTAAAAGGAAAATTAATCCGGAACTTTAACCTTGGTTCGGAACTTTTCAAAGACAACTCATCCGGAACATCCTCATGCGGAACTTACTGATTCGGAACCTTCCGGATGAGGGCTGATTCGGAACCTTCCGGATGAAGGCTGTTGATTCGGAAGTTTTGAATCTTCCGAATGAAGGACTGGTTCGGAACTTTCCGGATGAAGGGTGTTTTCTCTTGATTCGGAACTTATGCTAGATTCGGAACTTACTGGTTCGGAAACCACTGATTCGGAAGTTAAGGCTTGGTTCGGAAGTTTCCGAATGAAGGCTTCATTCGGAACTCTTTTGTTGGTTCGGAACCTTTGAATACCCAGATACAGTAGCAGTTTTAGCGAAGAACACGGAACACTAAATTAATCAAAATCAAATCAAATACTTAAAACGGATTTACCAATTTAAACACAAATCATTTAGACAACATAAGCAACAAATCCGACTAATAAAAACACAAATCCAAACAACTTTTGAAGATCAAATCAAGAAAATAAAAACTTAGAAACTTGAAGATAAAGATGAAGATGAACAAGATTAAATGGAAAGATTGAACAAAAGCTTTGTATTGAATGATTAATGTTTTGACAAGATAAACCAAAGATTAAAATTACAAGATTGGAAAGACAAAGATAAAAATCACCAATCACCCTAGTGGTGATGGTGTTCTACGAACCAGGAAGAAAAAGTGGGGAGGAAGAAAAAAAACTAGTCTAAAATGTGTGAGGGGAAGGCTATTTATAGCCTTGTCCTTTGGTTGGTGAGTGGGCTTTCTCCCGTTCTTCTTGTCTTTTCGTCTTTTCAGAAAAGTTTCCGTTTTCGATTCTGATTCGGGATTTGTCGTCGATTAAATTCAACTCGTCTTTTAATTTCTTCGTTTAATAGACTTGAGTTTCTTCGACTTATATAAATCTTCCATCTTTGGTCCTTTTCTTCGATAAATCTTCGAATAGGCCCAGTGACTTCAAATCTTTTGCATCTCTTGGACAATAGACTTTATCTTGAGTCTTTTTCTTCAGTAAAACCCGTGCAATCCTATGTTTTCTTCAATATTCATCCGGTTGGCTCTGAAAACACAATAAACACAAAAACCACGCATAATTCCAAACAAATGATATTAAATACGTGTTTTGGTCTCGTTTTAGCCCGAATTAAGTGGTAAAAGGATGGGTGTTTACACACCTATCAGGGATCTTGTCTATATTCTCTTTCTTACGTGGCAGTTGCCTCGGCTCATGTGGCGTGCCTTCGACCAGGTGCCGGAGACATACGCGAACATGTCCCCCCCAAGTATTAGTTCATTATCCCTATAATGGATTGATACTTAAAACAATTCTTACTCCTCGTCTGGGGATGATTTTTGGACTGTTCCGTTCTCTGAACCGGTTCGACCATATTTCCTATTTTGGACCTCCTTTCTTTTAGTGGTGGATGAGAACTTGACACGTGTCTAGACGTTTCGAATTCAACGGTGGATCCTTATCCTCGCGATTCGCAAATGAACAGTGCTACCTCGATATCTTCGCCCATGACTCCTATATATGCGTGCTATTCATTTTACTTTGCATTGTTTCCACCATTATTGTTTTCTTCATTTCTTCACCTTCTCTTCCTTCGCATCATCTGTAGGTATAATTCTTATTCTTTCCTTATCTTTTATATTTGTACATCTGCCTGTTCCGGATGACTGGGAAAGAAACTGCTCAGTCGAGAGTGGCTCTGCCGTTGAAGCGTGACCCAAAATGTGATATGCATATACGCTTGTCTGGTATGACCGAGGATGACTTGAAGGCGGTGATATGTAAGTATAACATCCCTTCTCTATTGAGGCCTTGCCTTCCGGATCCTGATATGACCATGGACCGCTTACCCGAATCTAAGATTGGGATTTATCGTCAGTTTCTCGACCATTCTGGCCTTCGGATCCCCTTTTCCACATTCTTTTTAAACGTGATTAGATATTTCAAAGTACATATCTCCCAGCTTGTGCCTATAGGTATGAACAGAGTGGTGATGTTTGAGCTACATTGCTTCGGCTCGAAGATTCCTGTGTCCGTAACATTATTTAGAGTATTCTATAGGTTAAGTAAGCAAGGGCATTGGTTCTCTTTTGAGAGCCGAGGAGAGGGAGAATATGGTAAGTGTTTGATTGAGACTACTTCTAGCCTTAAGAAGTGGAAAACTGAGTTCTTCCTGATAGACCGTCGAGCAATTCCTTTTGCTATGCCTTGGAGACATCGTGAGTCGGTTGTTACTGATGATATGACTTCCTCATACAACGCTGAACATGCCAAAGCTCTCGGGAAAAACCTATTTTGTGTCGTACTCCACCTGAGGTTTTGCTTTTCCTCGCCGGTCTTTCTTTCCCATATAGTCATCCGGGGCTGCGCCGATTACTCTTAGATGCTGATAAGAAAGGTATATTTTATTTTTGCTAGTTCTTGTTACTTTATTACTCACGCGGGCTTGCTTATGCTTGCCTTGCCTTTATTTTCCCCTTTTTCAGAGATGAGCTTCCTAGATTTCTTGGACCTTCCTTCTTTTGACGAAGGTTTAGTCGACATTGGCGAACCTTATGCTGAAAATGAGAAGCCCACCCCTCGTGTGACCGAACCTCTGCCTGTTGGTCAGGAGATCCCCAAGCTGACACCTGTCCAACAATTGGTTGAGAAACCTTCATCTCGGATACTTGAGGCCAAACAGAGGCAAGAAAAGAAACAAAAGGTGAGGAAAGCTCCTTCGTTTGCCGAGGGTAGCACTTCTAACAAGAAAGCGAAGAAAAAGGGTCGTCAATTCGTTCCTTCCGAGTCCAAAGCAGATTCCTAGAGAACTCATTCCACACAACCTATTAGTGTTGCTAAACCTGACTCTCAGATTTCGGCTGGAGGTTCTGGTGTGAAGGAAAAGTCTCCCTCTATTGTTCAAGTGAGTGATCAATCTTCCCCTCATGCTGAACAGAACTCACAACAAGCTGGTTAGTTTCTCCCTTTTCTATTATGTTTTCTTTATTGTCATTTCCTCTTGTTGCCTGTTTACATTGGTCCTTCCGTTTGCCTCAGATGAAGAATTTGACCCTCCTAAGCACATCCCGAACTGGAGGCTGAACGAAGATGTAAGGGTTGACTCCAACTATGCCGCTAAGGAATTCTTATACAACCTTGCCACTCCTGCTAACGATCAGCATTTGAAGGCGATGTCTAACTATGATATCCTCCGTCATAGCTGCCGGTCCATTGCTCAGAGTACCATAGCTGCAGCAGAGCTGATGAAACGATATGAGAAACTGAATAGCGAATATGTTGATATGGCCAATTCTCATTTCGCTGAAAAGGAGTCCTTCAGCCAAGGGCAAGAGTTGTTGAGCAGGTTGCAAGTTTCCCATCAAAAGCTTAAAGATTCCCACTCTAACTGCGCTGCAAAAGAGGATGAATTGAACCTTCGGATCCGAACGCTTATGGAGGAGAACGAGGCCCTTAAGAAGACCGCGGCAGAAGCAACTGACCAACTTTCCTTGAAAAGTCATGAACTCCAAGATGTTTCGGGGAAGCTTTCCACAGCTGAGACAAACAACAAACATCTCACGGTTCTTCTCAGCCAAGCTGAGCATGACAAGCAAGTGTTGGTTAGAGATGGGATCCCTTGTTTATTCCAGAGATTGATCAAAAGTCGGGAGTATCGCAAGGCCCTTGGTGGAGCATGTAGTATTGCTTTTTCTGCAGGTTTCATGAAATCTACCGGACTTGGCAGGACTCCGGCGCAAGTTCAACTAGTCTTATCCAAAGTCAAGAACATCAATAGAGACGCCTTGAAGACTTGGGTTCCTGCTTGTGACGCCTTGTTTCATACTTCTTACCCTTTTATTGACAAGATTTCCTCTTCTCACTCCCTATCCGTTGGAGATTTGTTGCTGCTAGAACCGGAAGGTGGGTGTTCTTCCTTGGAAGCAAGTGAGGTTCCGTCCGGCGTGACTTCTGACGCCACGGAGAAGGACGCTGAGCGGTGTGAGAATAAAACCGACTCTGAAGTTGATACATCTGTGCTTTAAGTTCTCTCTTTGCCTCCGGAATGCCGGAAGGGGCTTGTGATTTGAACAATTACTTTATGTTTTGTAATAATTTCCTTTCTCACACTATCTTTCGTATGTTGGATACTTGGTACCTATATCATGTGGTAATAAACGTGTACTCTTGACTTATTGTTTGCAAAATGTATTATGTATTCCTTTTACTTTGTATAAGTCCTTACATATTGTATTTTTATGCTGAATCGAAAAGTTAATTTATGTGGCAAGATTTTCCCTTTTATGAAACATTTAGATCTTTCATAATGTTCCTCATAACTTGTGGGAGGACATCGGCACCTAACCGCTTTTGATTTGTCCTCCGGATTGCCCCTCGGGCGCATCCAACACTTAGAGTGTTTCTTATATGTGGTTTATATGGGAGGACATCGGCACATGGCCGCTTTTACTTTGTCCTCCGGATTGCCTTTCGGGCGCATCCAACACTTAGAGTGTTCCTTATATGGTTTATATGGGAGGACATCGGCACATGGCCGCTTTTACTTTGTCCTCCGGATTGCCCTTCGGGCGCATCCAACACTTGGTGTTTTACAAGTCTACAATCCTTCGGTTAGCTACTCCGAGGATTTGCAAATGTAATGACAATTGTGTTACCCAAAACAACGTGAAAATTTCATTCATTCATTCGATCATTTGTTACATTGTTTTCTTACATAAAGCACTTCCGGAGGTTGATTGCATGCCAAGTTCTTGGTACCTCCCGTTCGTTCATGGTCTCCAGTTTGTAGGAGCCATTGTGATATGCTTCTTTGACCCTGTAAGGGCCTTCCCAGTTAGGACCGAGCTTTCCCTCCTTCTCTACTCTGCTAGCCTCATTTCGTCGATAGACAAAATCGCCAACCTTAAAGTTGCAAAGTTTCACTCTCTTGTTATAATATTGCTCAACCTTCTTTTTGTACTTTGCTTCTTCGATGGCTGCGGCCTCTCTCCGCTCCTGCAATAGGTCTAGGTTTAGCCGAAGCTCCTCCTCATTGTTGTCTTCATTAAACAGAAGGGTTCTTGCGGACGAGACTCCCATTTCGGCAGGAATCACCGCTTCACTTCCATAGGTGAGGCTGAATGGTGTTTCGCCATTACTTGTCTTCAGCATTGTCCTGTTGGCCCATAGCACGTGGGGGAGCTCATCTACCCATCCCGTCAGATTCCTTCCTAGCCGAGCCTTGAGGCCATGCATTAGTGATTTGTTGGCTCTTTCAACCAAACCATTGGCCTACGGATGAGCAACGGCGGTGTTCATTTGCTTTATTCCCCATTTTCCACACCACTTCCTTAACGTTCCTTCCACCAACTGCTTTCCATTGTCTGTCACAATGACCCTAGGTAGTCCGAACCTACACACAATGTTTTGCCAGGCAAACTTTTTCACTTCCTTTCCGGTGACTCGTGCTAGGGGCTTGGCCTCTATCCACTTTGTGAAGTAATCGATTGCCACGATTACAAACTTCACATTTCCTGGAGATCCTTCAATTGGCCCCAAGATGTCCATTCCCCATTGATAGAATGGCCACGGTGACATGACGGAGGTCATCTTTGTTTTTGGAAGTCTCGGGACTGGCCCATGTATCTGACATGCTTCACACTTCGAGACTTCTTCCCATGTATCTTGATGCATAGTGGGCCAATAATATCCTTGTCTCATGATTTTTGCCACTACTGATCTTGTGCCGGAGTGCATTCCACACGACCCCTCATGGACTTCTCTAACGATGTAGTTGGCTTGAATCGGACCTACACACCTTAGCATGGGAGATAAATAGGACTTCTTGAATAACACCCCATCCTCTATGACATATTGGTTTATTTTCATTCTCATTGCTCTGGCTTCGTTATGGTCTTGTGGCCATAATCCTTCCTCCAAACACTTCCGAATCGGTGTCATCCAATTGTCCCCTTCCTCTTGTACTATGTCATTTACTTCCTGTGCGTCTATGGACCGAGACTCTAAAATTTCTACCAGGATTTCTTTAGTGAGGTGGTTGAACGCCACCGATGCGAGCTTGCTGAGCACATCTGCTTTCTGATTTTTTGTTCTGGCCACATGAGTGATATTAAATTTTGTAAAACATGTGATAATCTCTCTGGCCTTGGACAAATACTTCATCATTCTATCGTCACTGGCGACAAATTCCCCGTTTAATTGGCAAGCTACTAGCTTGGAATCTACTTTAGCTTCTAACACCTTGACTCCCATTTTCCTTGCTAGTCGAAGGCCAGCCAACAATGCCTCGTATTCTGCTTCATTGTTGGAGCAATTGAAATTGAATCTTAGGGCGTAAGTGAATTCCATCTCTTTTGGGTTAATCAACACTAAACCGGCTCCGGCTCCTTTGGAGCTGGATGCTCCGTCGGTGTATAGCGTCCATGCTATCTCTGGCTCTGCTTGTTCATCGATCTCATATATCTCCATTGTTCCTTCCTGTCCCAAAGGGGCTTCATTAAGGAAATCTGCTAACACTTGGCCTTTGACTGAATTCCGTGACACATAGAATATTTCATACATTGCTAACTCCACAGAGTACTTCGCCAACCTTTCGGATGATTCAGATTTTCCCAATATTTGTTTCAGTGGCTGGTCGGTTATGACGTGAATGTCATGTGCTTCGAAATACCTGCGGAGTCTTCTCGAAAGGTGAAGTAAGGCGAAAGCCAGCTTTTCCAACGTTGAATACCTCGTCTCGGTATCGTGCAGCGTCCTACTGACGTACCGAACAGGTTTTTGAATGCCTTCCCTTTCTACCAGAAGAACTCCACTTACTGCTTCTTTGGATGCAGCTAAGTATACATATAATACCTCATTCTTATATGGAGATGCTAATGAAGGAAGCTCCATGATCACCTTTTTCAGTTCCTGAAAAGCCTTTTCCGCCTGCTCCGTCCACTGGTATTCTTCCTTATTTTCTTTCGTTATGTTTTTCAGGGTTTCGAAGAATGGAAGTGATCGTTCGGCTGATCTGGACAAGAAGCGATTTAGAGCTGCCAGCTTTCCGCTGAGGGATTGCATTTCCTTCCAAGTCCTGGGTGAGCGCATTTCAGCAATAGCTTTTGTCTTCTTAGGATTCGCCCGGATTCCTTCCGAAGTCACCATGTACCCCAGGAACTTTCCTTCTTCAACTCCAAAAGAGCATTTCTTTGGGTTAAGCTTCATGTTGATTTTTCTCAAGTTATCAAATGTTTCCTTGATGTCTTCGATCATTTTTTCTTCAGTTTTGCTTTTGATCATTAGATCGTCAACGTATGCTTCCAGATTTGCTCCTATTTGTGACTGGAATGCTGAGTCTACCAACCGTTGGTATGTGGCTCCGGCATTCTTAAGTCCGAAAGGCATTTTGGTATAGCAATAAGTGCCTTCATCTGTGTAGAAGGCCGTCTTTTCCTCGTCCTCATTGTCCATGAGTACTTGATGATATCCTTTATATGCATCGAGAAAGCATTTGAACTTGAAGCCCATAACCGAGCCAATCTTCACGTCAATATCGGGCAGCGGATAGTAGTCCTTGGGGCAAGCTGAGTTAAGGTTTTTGAAATCTACACACATTCGCCAATCACCATCCGGCTTTTTTACGAGGACAGGGTTAGAGATCCATGTTGGGTATCGGACTGGTCTTACTATACCGGCTTTTAGAAGATCCGTGACATCCCTTTGAACCGCTCGGCTTTTTTCTTCTCCTAACGTCCTCCTCTTTTGGGCTACAGGCGTTCTGGACGGATCTACATTCAATGAATGTTTGATGATTCTTTTAGGGACCCCCGTCATATCTGATGGTTCCCAAGCGAACACATCTGTACTACCCTTCAGTAGATCTATGAGTTGTAGCCTGCACTTCTTTGTGAAGAGTCTTCCAATGGTTATCAATTGTTCTGGATAACCGGGATGTATGATGACTTGTTCTGTCATTCCTCCCTCCACTCTTTCTTGCTCATTGAATTTTTCAAAGGCGACCCATTTGTCTAATTCTTTGCCCACGGCCGTGGCCTTTTCCTTTGCTATTTTTTGGCCATCTTCAATTACCCTGCATTCAAAAATTGATCTGGCGGTGGTCTTCAGTGTGGCGATGCCACCAGGAGTGGGAAACTTCATTGCAGAGTGTATCGTCGAAGGGACGGCTCTTAACTTTTTTATCCCGGTTCGGCCAAGAATGATGTTGTAAGGAGACGGTGCCTTGATCACACAAAAGGTCATTATTGTTTTCCTCTGCATACCATGTGCTCCAAACGTGACCTCCAATTCAATTTTTCCCATCGGCTGAGTTTCTTCTCCCGAGAAGCTTAGGACCTTAACAGGATCGGGAGTTAACCTTCGCCTAATGTCCGGATCCAAATTCATGAAGCAATGCTCGAACATTACCTCCATGGCCGCTCCTTCGTCGACGAATACACGCTTCACCCAATATCCTTCTATTTCTGCTTCAAATATTAAAGGATCATCCGAGGCCTCCACTTCGGTCAAAGGAGGGAAGTATATTGGGACATTCATCCAATCAACTTCCGCATGGCATACTTCCTTTCTCTTCTCTCCACAGTATCTATTGCCTATCATGTTTATTGTTTTATCTTTGTACTCTCCTCCTCCATTTCCCCTTCCCTGATTGCCCTTGTTCACTCTTCCCCTCAAGTCTTTGATCAAATGATTTAGCTTTCCAGACTCAAGTGCAGCCTCCAACTGCTTTCTTAGCTGATGACAATCGTTCGTGAGGTGACCCTTCTCCCTATGGTAGTCACAGTATTTATCCATGTTTTCTGGGCGTACCATACCCTTTGTGGGAGGCGGTTGAGGTAACTGGAGTTGTAACTCCGTGGCTAAAATCTCTTTGGGAAACTTGGTCAACGTCTCTAAGTCGGATCATTGATATTGATTTTTCCTTGGGTTGACTGGTGGGAGGTATGGTGAGTATGCGGGTTTTGGCCTGTAGTCATTTTTGTTCTTGTTGCGATTGAAGTTCTTCCCTGTGAAGTACTTGTCATCCTTTGTGCCCTTTCCTCCTCTATCGCTTCCTTCTCCCTGTGGTAGCTCGGTGTTCCTATAAGCCTCTTCGGATTTGGCGAAATCATCCACCCTTCTGAACATTTCAGCTACCGTCTTTGGTTCGTCATCGGAGAAGCGCCAAGACAACTCTGGACATTTAGCCCCAGAAGTAAAGGAAGAGATTTTCATGAGTTCTGGCACACCTTGTATGTAGCTGGCCTCGTCAGTCCACCTCTCTTTAAATACCAAGAGTGACTCGTTAGCCTTCCTCACGATGCTAGTGATCACCATGGGGCTTCTATGGCTTTTTCTCCTCAAGGCGAACCTTTCTAGGAACTGATCTCTCAGTTCGTCCCAATGTCCTATAGTTCCCGGCGGTAATCTTTCGAACCATCCTCCAGCTGCTCCATCCAGCGTCTGCTGGAAAAATCTACACCACACTGGCATAGGCCATTCTCCCGAGTTAGCTGCACCGGCGAAGCGCGTAATATGATCATTGGGATCTGTCGCTCCGGTATACAACTTCAGCGTCGCCGGCAGGATGTGCTTCGGTGATGAAAACTGGATGATTTTCTTGGTGAACGGTGAAGAGACGACATCCTTGAATGGTTTCTGTAGCTCTTCGGCCGACATATCCGCGGACCTCTGATCTTGCGTTATTACTGGTCTTTCCTTCTGCGTATCCTGCGTCTCGTCATCGAAGACCAACTTCATTGGCATGAGAGGTTCTTGTCCGACGGCATTGTATCGTCCGACCAAGTTCCGCAGCTCACTCATGTTATCAAGAATTTTTTGTTGTAAGGAGGAAGGTGTCTCCGTCTCTCCTCCACCGGTGGTGTTATCACGTTCTGGTGAAATGGTTAAAGGAGACCCGCTCCCCGAAGCCCCTGCCATTGTTAGCTAATTGGAGATTCGAGTTTAGGGTCCCACGGATGGCGCCAAATGTTGAAACAAATTTCCGCGGGAACAAGGCCCAAGGATATTTGGCTTCGGTCTCGTGTATAGTATGCTTGTAGGATGGGCCTACCCTGCAATGATAGAACACACGTTAACTCGCCCCAGGTGTGAACCTGAGACCAAGCTCCGGCGTGAAAGTAAGTAACGATCACAAGAGTGGTATCCGGTGCGGAATACCGGAGATATATTATTAAGTGAGAGTAAATGCTGTGTACTGTGTGTTGTTGTGTAGTAAATGCTTTGGGGTATTTATACCCAAAGCCTAGGGCATACCTGGATGTATAGTCACATTATGGAGACGCGCACCTTTTGAACAGTGTTCTAGTGTCAGGCACAGTGTAAAAGTAGGCGGCGGACCATGACTAGATCTGCTGGGTAAAACCTTGCTTCGTTGGATAAAACAGAGTCTCCCAAGATTTGGGGGATCTTGTCTATATTCTCTTTCTTACGTGGCAGTTGCCTCGGCTCATGTGGCGTGCCTTCGGCTAGGTGCCGGAGACATACGCGAACACTTTCTATGTACCTGATAAATCAAATCGCAAAATGTACATGAGAACGTTAATCAAAACCTAACCTGGAGATCAGATTGCACCATAGGGTGTTTGCTATTGCTTATTGCATATAACTTATTTCTAGCAGGCAAATACTTACAAGTGCTGATCTGTTTTTATAAAACCGAATATATAGTTAAACTTTCAATGCTGATTGTGATATCCTTTTAGCCATACGATTATGAACATTTTCCTCTCAATAAAACTCGATGTTTAGTATTCACAAACCATGGATTATGTCCGCGGTCATTGTCAGTCCCCAAAACATCTACCCGCATTCCTTGTTTCCTACATAAAATAAGACACTCTACCCTTGTTTCAGTTAGGGGATGTTTGGCATTGCTTATTTTAGTGTTTATCTGCTTATTTTCAGTTATGAAACTGCTTATATGCTTATATTGGAGCAAAGTATGGACTTAAACATTAACAATGAGTAAAAAGAAGCAATTCCAAACACCCCTAACTGAAATAATTCTAAGTGTGTTTAAGTAAAATATGAACCAAACTCGGGTAAATGCAATAAAAGAGATTGAGAAGTAGAGTTGACTTACGCTTTAATCTTATCTGTTAGAGCTAAGATCTTCCCGATTGAAGTGGAAACATTAAGGTCGAAGTCTATGTAATCACCAATTTCCGGACTTTGGTTGAAATTGCTAATGGCTTTGTAGCCAATATTGCTTTCGGGTAAAAAAATCTTCTCGTTGTCATGTCTCAGAAAGACGGTAGTCAATATGTTCACTTCTTCTACGACAAGTTGTAGGTTCATATTCAATAAGAATAAGTATGACCAATGAGTTAAGAACAAAATGTTGCAAGTAGATTAGGTCCAGTATTAAGTTACCTGGACACCTTCAACGACACAACAATCACCTACATCAAACGGATGCACCCGAGTAATAGCTGTGATGAGATGAAAAGTAAAGCTTCGGTTGACGCAATCTCCATGAGAAATAACCAAACTATCAAGAGATCATGAGAAATAAACAAGCTTGTTCAGCTCCTCTATGGCTGTTTTTGTGTTGTTCAATGATAGCGCCAAATACTTACGCTCCTATACACATTCACCACCCAATTATTAAACGAATTCTTTTTCAACTCCTCATTCGAACAATGGAAGCACTTTATTCACATCGTCTCTGTCCATGAAACGCAAAAGATCACTCTCTGCGATGTACCTGGTTTGATATGACAATAATTAAGCACAATGGACTATATTACTTATCTGGTCTAAAAATAAGCATGTGACAACAGCCTTATTTGCTAGTGCTCATTTCTTTTAATATCAGCAGTTTTTCAACTGAGTGTTTGGGATTTCTTATTTAGACATATATAAGCAATCCCAAACGCTCCTTATAAAATAGAAATTTGTACCATGAACCTTACTTGTGCCTGTGTTTCGCCACATTCAGAAATATAGAACGATCAGTGTTTTGAGCTTCCCATTCACAAGTGATATTTCCTTCGTTTTGTTCATCTCTCGCCGCACTATATGATCATATATTCGGTCCATGTTGACGATATTCTAGAACTTGGCCACTTTTATATGCGGCAACATGCAAATAGTTTCCCTTATTTTGGTAGTACGAGATACTCCATGTATCAGATAATTAGTATAAGCTATTGAGACCCACACTTGAATATAACTGTTCTGAATCGCCATTTACTTTATGTTTTTGTCAAATCACAGGCTGATGACTTGCGAGAAAAGACCTTACAGCAAATGCACTTACAACCCGCCAATCAGCACTTGCTGTGCTTGCAATCAAATGATTATTGTACAATCAAGTTTTAACACTACTATGACGAGTGAGCCAATCACAAGTAATGATGCAAACATCATAAGGAATGGCATTGTTTTGGAAGTAATTTCTCTTATGTTTCTGGGTGTTATTTACTCAATCCAGTTTTGGTTTATGGACATTGTGTTTAGGTGAGCTTGTGGTATACCCATACTAGCACACTTTAAGTGATTTGATTGAGTGAGTCGGATTTGGTTGCTGTGCGAGCTGAGCTGAGCTGAGCATCATCCATCTACCGTATCAATTGGAAAAATAGTAAATAATACTAGTGACATTCACTTCAAAGCAATCTTTCCATGAGACGTTTCCTGTTGTAATTCTTCTTAACCAAGAAGATATAACAGCTTATAGAAGCTACACTTTCATCTAAAATACATCAATGCTCCGTTTTAAAACCTTAAACCCATACAATAATAGGTTTCAACAAGTCATACAGCTTACTTCAAATTTACTGAATCACTACAAACAATAAACTTTATGAAACAAATTACAAGTACTCATACACAATACAAAAGTAATACTATATCAAAGCACAATCATACTGCTCACTCTACTAGCAGCCGACCATACTTTAGATAACATCTTTCATGAAGATGTTAATATACCCTTCCACCTCTTCATAAACCGACAATAAAACCACAGAAATTTGTACAAAAAACCCGTCCATCAAATCAGCTCATCTGCTTTTGTCTCCGGCTATCATAATATGTTTGAACCTTCAGCCACAATTGATTGGAACAAAGCAGAAACCGATGTTCAATACTTAATAAGATGTCAATTATATACCGCCGCCACTACTTGTTCCTTATGAAATTAGTTTAGTTCACATAACATATATATGAACTTTGTTCTTGTACCAAATATATGAAACAAATTACAAGTACTCATTTGATCCACATAATACCAAAAGCAATACTATATCAAAACGCAATCCCATTGCTAACTGTACCGCAAGTTGCTCAAGGACGATATCTAGCCGCATCCTTGTAGTCATAGTTTTCGGCTTTTGAAGACATATTAATGATTCAACCAAGAAGCATCTACATATATCTAAGTCGATCAATAGACTTGAGAAAACAAATATGGTTGCATAATCTTTCTGTTAAACAGGTTTAAAAAGCATACTTATTAAACAAATAAAAGAAGAATGATGATAACTGAATTTGAGATAGATAGATCTAAAGGCTTACCCCGGTCGGTTATTATGAAATTAGTGTAGTTCATATGATATATAAATGAACTTTGGTCTTGTATCGTAAAACAAAAGCAGAGGGTTTTCATCAACCAACATTCTTTCTTTGATTTGAGGATAAATTTCAATAAAAAAAACAGATCTGAAATGTCTAGTAAGATGGAGGCTGTGTTTTTAGGTTTAGGGTTTGAACTGTGTGTGAATGAAGAAACCCTAACCCCCTTTTCTATTCTGTATTGGGCTTTGTTAACTATTGGGCCGAGGGTTTATAAATATACTAGTTAACTATTGGGCCGAGGTCCTATGAGGTTATCAACACTAAAGCCATTTTTTCAAATTTTGTCTTGTGACTTTATATACATGAAACAAAAACCAAGGTTGTTAAGATCCCGATCTTGATCTTAGGATCTTACGATTTTACGATACTGTAAACAAAAAACGATCCGGATCTTATGTAGGATCTTTTCATGCTTAAGATCTTATAGGATCCCGATCTTGATCATAGGATCTACTACGATCCGATCTTACTTTTTCTCGAGCGACAAGCTAAAAAATTATAAATTTATAGGTTCTATTTTGTATAATCTAAAAAACCACATGTAAATCTTCTTATAATTTTGTAATCATAATTTAGGACCACGTTTTTATGAAATATTCGTATAATTTGTGTTTACGATGCATTTAATTTATAAATTTGTAAAATATTGCAAAGACTACTAAGAAAATTACATTATAATAGGATCTTACGATCTCGATTATACTTTATGATCTCGATCTTGTAAAGACGAAAACGATCATAACTCGATCTTGACAACCTTGACAAAAACATCTAGAATGCCAAAGTTTGTGACTTTATATACAGTTTACACTACACAACATTTAGTAGTACTGTAGTAGATTGTGCAATTTTATGAAATGTTTGCTCCTAAAGAAAACCAACCAATGTAACGATTCGTTTCGTTGAGTATTCATGGATCAATATGTTCATGTTTTGTCAAATCAGATCATATCATATTGTTAAGAAATACTACAATTTGTTGAGTAACAAAAGCAAAAAGGTACATGAGTTTTCAAACTTCAAATAGTTTCAAACCATTGAGCGCCCATGACATGATTTACAAGCTTTCAATAGTGGTCTTAATCAAGGTTGTCAAGATCTCGATCTTGATCTTAAAATCTTATGATTTTACGATACTGCAAAGCAAAAACGATCCAGATCTTACATAGTATCTTTTCATGCTTAAGATCTTATAAGATCCCGATCTTGCTCATAGGATCCTAGGATCCATTACGATATAATCTTACGTTTTCTCGAACGACAAAAAAAAAATTAAAAATTTATACCTTCTATTTTTTATAATCTAAAAAGCAAAGTATAAATCTTCTTATATATATATATATTTCATAATTGTAATTTAAGACTACATTTTCATTAAATATTCGTATAATTTTGTGTTTACGATGTATATTAATTTGTAAAGTTGTAAAATATTGCAAAGACTATTAAGAAAATTACATTATAATAGGATCTTACGATCCCGATCCTACTTTACGATCTCGATCTTGCAAATACGAAAACTATCATAAGTAAGATCCCGATTTTGAAAACCTTGGTCTTAATTATTCTAGTATGATCACATGAGCAACTATTTCAATTAACTGATGTATCTATTTGCATTTACATAAATGTTACTTTTACTTATTCAACTGTTTTCATCGGCTAAACAATAAAAAAAGATTTACATGTATATTCTTAGTGAAATTTAATATTACATAAATATCTTTTGTGTATATATATGAAAGTGCTTATATGCTTAGTTTGGAGCAATCATGGACTTAAAATGCTTACATTGATCAATGTCACTATTTAATATATATGTTGCCAACTAGGTATTGTATGCGCATTTTATGTGATTTGATTGAGTGAGTCGTATTTGTTGATATGCGAGCTGAGCATCATCCATTTATCTGTTTTTTAAAAACTAGTACAATATACCAGACGCAACACCTTTGTGTTGATCGTGAATGCGACAAAGAGTGGACTTGATGACTCGTTTGAGGACACGATTCGCGATAATCGTATTCGAGCAAGAAATGAGATGATGTAATCAATGATAAAAGAAAAAAACAAACGATTAACTGAACTATTTTCATATATGGATCGAAGATGTGTTGGTGTGTGTGTTTTAAAGATAAGATCTCATAGATTTGAGATGTGCGAGGTAGTGTTGTTAGGTGAAGGGTGAAAAGAACAAAATACCTCTTCGTTTTTTAATTAATAAAGTGGGATTAATCAAGGTTCTTAATCATTGATGGATGAAAAGTAAAAATTAATCCAATTATATCCAAAATAATCGATCTCTACGCATAATTTTACTGCTACACTATCGCTCTTTTTTGTCATATAAAATTAGTGACAGAGACTGAAAAAAATAATACAACCTAGTAATTGTTAAGAAAGATACTTAAAAGAATAGTTTACCCTCTTAAAAAGCAAAGTCATAATAAGATGTGAGTAAAAGTTATAAAATATAATCTTATTTATTGAAATATATCGAATTTAAACAATTACTACCTCCGTCTCAATATTATTGTCCTATTCTATTTTTGGTTGTCCCAAAATTATTGTCCACTTACAAAACTTCTAAAGTTAGATTGAGAATTTTGTTTGAGTTTACCATATTAGCCTCAATTGAGGTTATTATTACAAACAATAAAGAAGTATAAAATTAATTGGTTAAGGGTAAAACTGTCATTCTGCAAAAAGTAAGAGAGAGAAAACTGAAAAAGTGGTGTTTTTCTAAAACTGTGTAT
The DNA here is from genome assembly GCA_025667525.1 of Glebionis coronaria. NCBI lineage: Eukaryota > Viridiplantae > Streptophyta > Magnoliopsida > Asterales > Asteraceae > Glebionis > Glebionis coronaria. Next base: position 609,783,314 of record CM046880.1, read on the forward strand.
TTTTTATCTGTGAACAATAGTTTTAGGACGGAGGTAGTACTAATTTATCGCTAGATTTTACTAATAAACTTTCAAATTTGTTTGGTTTTTTAACTTTACCAATAAACTTTACTAATACTTATTGAAATATAATAAATTTTTTATTTAAAATAATGTTACAATGCCACATAGATAATCCACTAAAAGTTTATATTTTAAATAATGATAGTTTTTATCAAGGTTGTAAATAGCGTAAAGCGTGGCGTAGCGTTATTGCCAAACTACAAGCTACAGAAGCTATAGCGAAGTTATGTCGTTTTCTGAAGCGTGATATATAGCGACACAAAATATTTATAAATTAGTATTTATATAGCGAGTTTATAAAATGAAGCAATATTTTAATTTTAGTTGAAAATAAAACCGGCTATTAGTTACTCAAGGATTTATCTCTATAGTAAAATTACTAAGCTCAAGTCAACTAAATAGTCAAAAATTAGTAAACGAGCAAAATTTTTGTAAATGAGTAAAAAGATTCGAAAAAAGCGCCACGTTACGCGCTATAGCGCGCTATATCACGCTTTATGACGTTTTTTAGCACGCTACGCCTTAAGACGTCGCCTTAGTCTGTTTCGTAACGTGGAGGCCACACTTCACGCTATAGCCCGCTATAAGGCGCGCTATAGCGCTATTTAGAACCCTGGTTTTTATACCATCATCATCATCATTTTTTTATATTTTTATATTTTTATATTTTTATCTTTTTATTTTTTTCAGTAACCGTAATCTCCGACCTCATTGGCCGATTAATCCACGGGGTTTGAGCCCGCCGCATAGATAAGTTGTGGATAAAAGTTATAAAATATCATCTTATTTATTGAAATATATCGATTTTAAACAATTATTAATTTATCGCTAAATTTTACTAATAAACTTTCAAATTTGTTTGGTTTTTTAACTTTACCAATAAACTTTACTAATACTTATTGAAATATAATAAATCTTTTATTTAAAATAATGTTAGAATGCCACATAGATAATCCACAAAAAGTTTATATTTTAAATAATGATATTAGTTTTTATATCATCATCATTATTTTTTTTTTCTTTTTTTCAATAATCGTAATTTCTGACTCATTTGTCGACTAATCCACGGGGTTTGAGACCGCCGTCATACAGACTCAAACCATGAGCATAATGATGATCCATCTCTCCTGTGAATGAAAATTAGTATAGAATGATCCAGATGGGATCTAAACTAATAACATTATTAACACTAATTTTAATATCAGTGTTGGTAAATTCCAAAAAAAACAACCCAGATGTAATAACCAAATTACCAGGCCAACCTTGTGTTGTTAATTTCAACCAATATGCAGGATACATAACCGTTTCTAATAATAGGCATCTTTTTTACTATTTTGTTCAAGCTCAAACCAACCCTTCTAACAAACCATTAGTTCTTTGGTTTAATGGAGGCAAGTTAGTTTTTTTTTTTTTTTTTTAACGGCGAGTTAGTAGTTTGTGATCCAATTAGGCAGTATATAAACCCTTCTATTTAATTCGGGCCCTGAAGGTCCTTAGTGAGACTCGAACTCGAGACCTCTCCAAGAATACCTCCCAGGGTTACCTTGGTGTTCTACTCCCTCCGTCCCATTTTTATTGTCCTCATTACTATTTTAATCTGTCCCAAAATATTGTCCAGTTTCTAAAATAAGAAGCATTAATTACTAAATTTTCCAGTTTTACCCATATTATTAATTTCTTAAAAGGAAACTATTAATGTATTCAAAGGGTAAGTTTGTCTTTCTAATCATAAAACGTCTACATTCATTGAATCTATCATAATACCTAAAAAATTTGTTAGGGGACTAATAAAATGGGACGGAGGGAGTACTAATTAACGAACGGGTTCGTTGCAGGGCCTGGTTGTTCATCTGTGGGTGAAGGTGCATTTGTGGAGCATGGCCCTTTTAAACCAGCTGGGGGGTCTATTTTGCTCAACAATCCTTTTAGTTGGAACAAAGGTACTTTATTTATTGCACCATTCAATCATCTCTCATATTTATTGCACCACTTTGTTGCCCACAATATCCATGTTATTTATGGGGTGTTTGGTTCCGCTTATCCTAATGTTAGCCCATCTTGGCTTATATAACTTAAGCCCCATTTTTGTGGCTTATTTGGAGAATTAAAGGCTTATATAAGTTTATTATATCATGATAAACTTATATAAACCCCTAAGTTTCAAAATAACCCACAAAATTGAGGCTTACCGTATATAAGCCGAAAATAAGCCATATTTCAGCTTATATTCTTAAGCTTGTTGGTGACTTATGGGCTTATATAAGTTTATTATATCATAGCAAACTTATCCTATAAGTCTCCAAATAAGCCACCAAATTGAAGCTTACGTTATATAAGCTAAAACAAACAGCCCCTAAGTCGTTTTGCTATGATTTGTAACAAAATGTAAATACATTTCTATAGTCGGCCAAAAGGGTTTGGTACCCACCTCCGAAAAACCCATGGGTCAAGGTGTGATGATTGGTTTGTAGGAGAATGGAGATAATGTTTTTTATTTCAAGTCGTAAGAATTAACTAGTTACTTGTTTAGGTGTTTTTGATAAATGTGAGTGATTATACATGCGATTAATAGATTGAATGACCAAAATAGTCTTTCAACCGAAGTCGGATTTTTTTGAGTAAAATTGTAGCAAATTACATTACAAGGAAGAATAGGTAACATGGTAAATGTATAACTAAGCTGTGCATTGTGATAATGATGCTGTTACAGATATATGAAACCTAAAATTGATTACCAAAAAACTGAGTATTTTCTTCATATTCTCGAAACCTATGTCTAATAACTTACTAGAGACCAATAATTAGTTTTCCCTAAGACATAAATCTATGCAATTTTTGGATGTGTACGGGTCAACTACGTTGTTAATGAAACTAAGTTTGTGTATATGTGTTATATGGTGTCCACATATGTGTGAATTTTTTGTCTGAATGTTGGCAATAGTGGACCTTATGGCCGTGATAGCGATGCTTTTCCTATATACAGAATACCAATTTGAACTTACATCAATACAACCTCTTTATGACAAAAATTGGCAAACTGATGATTCTATCATGAAACAGATGGAGTCCTACATTTGATTGACACAACTGACGTGTTTCATGATCTTCAAATGCATATTGAATTTGTATTTAACATAGGCATAACTTTGCATTTTTTGACAGAGGCAAATATGTTGTACTTGGAATCACCAGCAGGAGTGGGATTCTCTTATGCTGACGATAATTCATTTTATTCTACGGTGAATGATGTCATTACAGGTTCTTACTTCTTATCAAGAGTGTGTTCAATAGGGTGAAAATGTTTATATGGTATTATGTCATTCTGAAATTATCAAATTGAAATTTGATGATCGCTGTATTACAATCATGTTTTTCGATTGATTATTCTTTTTCTCATTTCAGCCCGAGACAATCTTGCTTTTCTCGAGAAATGGTTTGAGAAATATCCAGAGTACAAGGACAGTGATTTTTACATTACTGGTGAAAGCTATGCAGGTAATGTATGCAAACAACTTGAGAGTGCTTCTGAAAGGGATTACCTGTCTCATAAACCTTCCGTATAACTCTCGGCGGACCTACATGGGTGCCGGGTGTGGCATGGGCTACACCCGATTTTAGGCCACGAAGTGCAAAAAGAAATTTGAAACTGTCTTTTTTTTTAGGGTGTGCAACCCCCAATATTTCTCTTTGCTACTTTCATTTCTTATGATGTAACATTGGTTGGCCCAACAATTGTTTTATGCAACACTCTCTTGAAAATCTTGGGTTCACTCTGCGTGCAAGAACATGTAATCCACTTATTATTGAATATGAAGCACCCCCATCGTATTGTTTAGAGGTTGGTTTGAGTGAAGTACTAGGTGTAAAAGTTTCATGTTTACACTTAAAACGTTCTAGTCATTCTTCTATTGGATGGTTATTGTAGTTATTTTAGATGTGTGTAGAGTTGGTCTTTCATCGAAAGAGGAGACCCGTCCCTAGCACACGGAACCATTGCCTTAGAGTTGCTGAATGGCTGAGTTGCGTAATGAGCCAAACATGTTTTAGATCAAAATAGACACTGTTTTAGTTAGGGTCATAACTGGTCAGGTTGGGTAAACCTACAAAAGCTTTTCTGTCAAAAGTTAAAAAGGCTAATGCTTAATATGAACACAAAACTAATTTAAAGTTATAACTATCTAGATTATCGAGAATAAAATAATTTAGATAGTTGTATGAAAATACACTATGGGCGTAATGATCCGTGTAATTTTAAGCATAGGACTGGTTTGAGATAAAACATAACCCAAATCAATCCATTTATTTGTATATGGGTCTCCCTCTAGCGATTACAATATGCTAATGTTTTACTATCAACTGCAGGACACTATGTTCCTGAACTAGCGAAACTCATAGTTGACTCAAACACCAAGATCAATCTGAAGGGAATCGGAGTGAGTAACGTCATTGACTTTTACTCTATGAAATGCCCAGTTGTTTCCTTTCATGAACTTAGCATCTGTTGTGTAGATAGGTAATCCACTTTTGGAATTCGATACGGATTTTAATGCAAGGGGGGAGTATCTTTGGTCTCATGGTTTGATATCGGATGCGACTTATGACATGTTTAATAAAGAATGCAACTACTCGACAATAAGAAGACAAGCACAATCCAGGTCTATTACCCCTAAGTGCGCTAAAGTTGCGAATCAAGCTACAAAAGAGATTGGTAGATTTATCAATGCTTATGATGTCACTCTCGACGTTTGTTTGTCAGATGTTTTCTCACAATCACAAGTTCTCGAGCAAAACGTGAGTTCAAAAACTTTTCAATGTTTTTTTATGGTATTTAGAGGTGGCGGTTTTAATCATTAACTGATAAATGGATTGGGGCGGGTTATGTTTAATGTCTGAGAGTTCAAATTGAGGAAGAAAAAGAAATTGCATACCAGGGAAACGACTCAATGAGTCAAATGGGTGGAGTGTTGCCCAACATGTATTTCTATCCGAAACAAATACAGAGTAGCTACGTTTTTACAAGTATTATAAAGCAACCAGGTCTGTACCAAATATTACTCGTTGTGACCTATTACCCAACATACCTGACCTGTTCATCATGCCTCCTCTAATGATACGGGTCACCATTCTTTTTGTTCCTAATAATTGTTTTCACTCAACAGCAAGATATAGAGACAAAGATAGATGTTTGTGTGGAGGATGAGACGATCAAATACTTGAACCGCGAAGACGTTCAAACCGCTCTTAATGCTCGTCTTGTGGGCGTCAGCGAATGGTCTCCTTGTAGCCAGTAATAAACAGAACCTAGATCTTGCTTGAGTGTTTCGATACAAGGTTATATAATTATAAAAATCTTCTGTTTTTGAGGACAGGGTTTTAAGTTATGCGATGGACAATCTGGAGATACCAATGACTCCTGTGTTGGCCTCCCTTCTCAAGTCTGGCATAAGGGTCTTTGTGTACAGGTGAGTGGTCCATTTTTCCATCCCTGATAGCGGGATGTTTTGATCTGAGTTTTGAAGTGATTCCCGATATATGTATATTTATAATCAGATAATTAGCTATAACAGAATGGGCTGTATGATGGGATAATTTGGATCGCTTCTGCAATTTGAAGTAGCAACTTATAAATATAATAACTAAATAGGACAGTTTTTGAATAATTAGGAATACATCGTGACATGGGAGAAAATTCCCAGTTTATGTTAAGAAGTGGTATAGACATGTAGTTACGTAACTGTGTGACAGAACCCATATTTAAATTGTGTCTTGTAAAACAAGAAATCGATGTAGAATTTGCTGTAGAGAAGTAAATCTTATATAATGTACCCCATGGTTGCCAAAAGCGCTAGGCGCTGTTCGGGCAATCGACCACCTCCTAGCTTGTAATCGGCCGAGGAGAGGCGGGCGGATTAGACTTTTCTATATATAAAATTTAAATTTATATGTATATTGATAAATTTTAGCATAAGTAACTAAGTAGGTCTAAAAAAGATGGGATGTTGGCGTGTTGACTGGCGTTCACCCGCTTTTTTAGCCGCCTAGTGTAAAATCGAGGCGGCTGGTGTCTACCTAGGCCGCTTATTACTATACCTATGTACCCTTTAAATTTTAAGAAAATAACTACTGTGACTAATTATTCTGTCGTAATAAGATTATTAGAGTGCGTCATTTTATGTACTGAACCTGAGCAGGTTGTGGGCAATATTATTCTGAAATTTATATTTAACTTTTTCTTTTTCAGTGGGGATCAAGATTCGGTCCTTCCTCTGACTGGTACACGAATGGTGGTCAATAGCCTGGCTAAGGAATTAGGATTGAGCATAACTGTACCATACCGGGCATGGTTCAATGGCAAGCAGGTTAGTCCATTTCTGCTTTTGAAATTTATGGTTTATTGGTTGATGGTATAGTGAGTAGAGTAGTAGATTAATAATAAGATGTTAAAATTGTAAATGTGTTCGCTAAAGTAGGCAATTAAAGCCTTTTATAAGAAAATGGGTCAACTCAGGTCTTATTTGGTTGGTAAACATGTCAAAAGTCTACAATAGTACATTTAATTTAATTTAATTTTTTTTTTTGGGTAACCATGGTTTCCGACTCATTTGCCGACTAATCCATGGGGTTTAGAGTTTGAACCCACTGCCACACAGACTCAAACCAGGTAAAGCCCTCTCTTTTCTAGAGGTTGGCGTGGCCACTTCAAGGTTGTTAGCACCTAACTTAAGACCTTACCCATATTAGAGTGATAGCCACAAACCCTTTTGCGACTAGGCCACCCTTGAGTGATTAGTACATTTAAACGTTTCCAACCTTCTAAGTTTTAACTGCACTTAAGAGCCTGTTTGTTTAGTTTTTTTATTAAGTCATGTAAAATTAAAGTGTCTGTAAAAATATATGTTGTGTGTTTGTAGACGGATATATGACTGTTTGTTTTGTGTGCTGAATATAGAGTCTAAATTAGAGAAGTTTACTATTTTGTCCTTTTAAATTAGTTAAGTGAGGGAGTTAGAGGATAAATATGTAAAATAAAGATAATAAGTCATGACTTAATATCCTGCTGGCTTTTTCCAGAAAGTCGTTAGTTTATTTTAAACACAAAACAAACAAACTACTTATTACTTAATCCATATTCATATTTTTTAGTTAAGACTATAAGTCATTACCAAACACTACCTTACTTTAGAAATTCTGTTAAATATAGTTCTATGATCAGGCTCAATGCACTAGTTAATGACGCAAAACTTTAAAAGTTGACTAATGAGTGTTGGTGGGTCAGCGGCTGAAACTGACACGTCATTCCCCAACAGCTGATCTAGCGGTTTTGCCACCTCTAGTTTTTTTTCGTTTACTAAGTTAATATTTGGGCAGGTTGGTGGATGGACACAAGTGTATGGTGATGTTCTATCTTTTGCAACCATTCGAGGGGCATCACACGAAGCTCCATTTTCACAACCTGAGCGATCACTTGCTCTATTGAGAGGGTTTTTGGGCGGAAAACCGTTGCCAGCAGCTCATGAAATCCCTCAAAAGAATGAAACCGTGATCCCCTTCTGTTATGAATAATTTATTTTATGCGGATTTTGTGTCATGCATTTTCAGTGAGTTTCAACAGAAGGTTGTTTAGCGGATAGTCTCAAAGATTCACGAACCTTTCATTTCGTAGTATTGGACTAGTTAACACTAACACCATGAGTCATTTCAAATGTATTTTGGCATGGATTAATTTACTGATTTGTTTCATTTTCGTTAGTTCTATTCCCTCAAACACCATTAGATACAAGAAGTCGAGAATATCAAATTATTTTGTTTACTTTGTTCATGCAGTGTTAGTTGTGCACCAGTTTATCTTTATATAAATCTCAACATTTTCTTGTCACTTGGTCACAAATCAAATCATCAATCGAGATCGAAAACCATGAAACTTGTTTTTCTGGTTTTATTGCTTATCTTAGCTGCAAAACACTCGTATCTCCTCCCTCTTTCAACAAAATGAAGATGGGTCGTGAATGATTTGACAGGTGAGCGAGTCAAGTTTAAGTGTGTTAACTGGCCAGCTCATTTGGAACCTATGTTAGCCGAGGGGTTAGACAAAAGGCCATTGAGTCTCATTGCAAAGCATGTTGGTTTACTGGGGTTTAACTGTGTTCGTCTCACGTATGCTACTCATATGTTTACTCGCTATAGTAATAAAAGTGTTGCGCGATCTTTTCGTGACTTGAAGCTAACAAACGCAATTAGCGGTCTCCAAAGGAATAATCCTCAAGTTTTGAATCTCACACTAGTTTTTGCATGCGCTATCAAAAGTAATAGATGTGATTGCCTGATAATCAAACCAATGTGGTGCTGCTCCAATGATGAAGGGAACAGATTTTTTGGGGATAGAGATTTCGAAACGAGAGAATGGTTAAATGGATGGTCTATCGTGGGCGAACGTTACAGGAATACTCCCATGGTAAAAAAAAATAATCATATATTCATAGGAGTTACAATCTCATTGAAATAAACTAATTTAATCAACTTTATATTTGCAGGTAGTGGCTATGAGCTTACGAAATGAGCTACGTGGGCGCCGCCAAAACGTGAATGAATGGTACCGATGGGTTCGTCAAGGTGCAACCACAATCCACAAAGTTAACCCTAACGTGTTGGTTATCATCTCTGGTTTAAACTATGATCTTGACTTTAGCTACCTAAAAAGCAAACCCCTGGGACTAGAAAATGCGTTACCAAACAAAATAGCCTACGAAGCACACAGGTACTCGTGGCCGGATATTAGCATGTGCGGGGTGTGCAACGGCACAGGGCCTCCATTTTCTCAGGGCCCCAATTTCTAGATCTGTAATTTGTCTAAACTCACTTCTGGATGTTTTTACACACGTTTTGTGATGAAGTTAATACACGTTTGGCAATGTTGTAGTTTAGTGATTTGAGTCGCGATGGAGAAACAAAGCTCAAAATTAGTTCCCAATGAAGAAAAAATATGCAGGTTGTCCAATGAGGAAGATGGACGCGTATTTCAAAATTTTTGTTTGGTTTTAGCTATGTTTCATGTTTTACCCTGTTGGTTTTAATCTTGAACTTAGTATTAGAATTAAATAAGTTAGTTTGAATGGGTATTCTATCTGACCAAGTATGTGAACTATTAAGGGTCATGTGCCTATTATTTAGGAGAGTCATGGGAGTATTCTACTCCTTAAATGAAGTCCACGTTTGATGTATTCATATGGCTATATAAGCCTTTCTGTAACTTCAATAAAAACAAGCATTAGCAGCTCTTGTTGAATATATAAACAACAAGTTTACTTTGTAGCAAGCTCTAAATCTACATACCCTTCTAGTTTAAATTTTATCAATAAGCTATAAGTTTATATTGTTTTGTTTAACCTCATTATGTAGTCATATCAATAAATATATACTACTATCTATGCACAAGATTGTATTTCTTATTCAAAAAATTTATCCCAATAAATTATCATGGTATAATGTATAAAAAAATATTTGTTATAATTGTGTTTCAAAAAAATTAGTCACATACATTTAAAAAAAATACTACGTTGTCATATGATACAAGAAAATTAGTTTTTAGAAATTTAAGAAATTCTTTTAAATTTTTTTGTAAAATTCATGTGATTATAATAGAAAAACATAAGGTCAATCATAAATTATGAAAAAAAACTATATACAGACGTTACTATTGGCTAGATTAGAGAATCTAATGTGCGTAATTAGTAACAAGTCAAGGTTTTCGATTTTATAGTCGATATTGTGAAAGGGCCACCATGGTAATATGGCACAGGCCTCCTAAATCAATGAGACGGCTCTGGACGTCAGATGGACAGGCCAAATGGCTACGTCGACCACTAAATCAAATTTGTGACAGTGTAATTCGAGATATAAATAAGAGAGTTGGATTCGTAACAACAAGGCCACATTCAACCCCGTTATTTGTTAGTGAGTTCGGTGTCAACTTAATGGGCACGAACCGAGGCGACAATTATTTTCTTACTTGTTACATGGCTTATTTGGCTGAATCGGACTTGGATTGGGGTTTATGGGCATTGCAAGGAAGTTATTGTCTCAGGCAAGGGGTCCAAAATGTTGTTAATTTTAGTGTTATCACATGTATTTTGTTTAATTGTGTTTTACTTAGAGATCAATGGTCTTAGATAAGTTTAGCTAAAGACGGGTTAGGAGGTGCGGAGTGCACGCTCGTCAAAGTTATATTGATATCGACACGACCAAGATGTGGGGGTCAAAGGGGCCGCGCCCCTTGCGGGGTCAAGGGGCAGAGCCCCTTGCTGGGCCCCGCTGCCAGGTCAGCGGGCAAGGGTCGAGGGGGCAGCGCCCAAAACCTAAACGATTTTTACTAAAAGGTACTAATGTTTCCTGCCTAAAAACCTAACAGCAACAGCTGCATCTGTTTTAACCAATATGACGGTTGGTAATTAACTGTTTTGACAGTTACAAACATCTGGCATTTTACACCAGATTTGGTCTCTTCCACAAGATAAACCATTCACAAATATTCTAAGGTTTCCTAATTGATTTCTCGTGCCTTAGATTTCAATTGCAATCTGTCTTATCCGATTAAAGTTTCGTGAACCCGAGGCATATAGGGTCGAAATACTTTGATCTAAAAGTGATTACACAATTCGGACTGATATCCAAATTATAACCATTCACACACAAATTTTCCTACACAAAATATGGATGAACAATATGGTCTGCTTGATACTAATTGGAGCCGGCTAAGAAACCCCGATTTTAACTGTAAACTATATCTGATCCACCAGACATTACAAGGTAGAATTCGACATACTCTTTTGTCGTACGATAACCTTCTTTTTTGCAACTTATAACTTACATATTGTTGAATGCAGTTCCAAAACTGAGTTCAAGCAACTACACATTTATGTGTCACCCTTTGACCGGACGTTGTATAGAGTATGACAACAAAAATCAGATGATCCTTGCGGATTAGTGCGACAAATTGACTAGACTTAGCCACCTTGGTGATTGGAATCCAAGCGAACTAGAAACCACTCCATTGTGTATCATGATGGATGGAGAAGGACTGCCAGTGAAGCTAACGACGGATTGCTAAGCTCAACAAACCACATGGAGATTAATATCTCGATTCCAAATAGCGATCAAAGATTTAAATGGTACGGATCTTTGTTTAGAGTATGATCCTAATTCTAGATCCAAGATCTTGAGCAAGAAATGTATTTGTACCGCGTCTAAATGGTTCGATAACCCACAGAGTCAGTGGTTTCAGTTCGTTTCCACAAATAATAGATTGTTTTAGAATTACTACTTTACATATTCATCGTATACTATACTACTGTAGTTTACAACATGTTTCGTGACATATACTTGCAAAACTCTGGTTACATTGTAAAATTTTGTTCAGGAGACACTCCCGCCAGAACTGCAATAGATCAAATTCCTTATAATATTATATAACGTGTAAATATAGTGGTATATATTATGTTTGGAGGGTATATAATAACTGTTTTTTCTAGGTTAAAAAGTTCGTTTTCTCGGTGTCTTAACGATTTGAGTTCCGGTTCAAAGTGTGACTCAGTCGTTTTTCGTTAATGATAGGTGTGTAAACACCCATCCTTTTTACCACTTAATTACAATAATAACCGAGCCAAAACGTGTATTTTATGTCATTTATGTCGGAATTATGCGTGGTTTGTGTTTTTGTTGTGATTTAGACGAAAGGTGAAAAGTGGAGAAAACACGGGCATTCACGGGCTTTAATCGAAGAAAAAGACGAAAGACGAAGTCAAGAAATCAAGAGTGCAAAAAGAACGGAAGTCCAAGACCAATTCTGAAGATTTATCGAAGAAAAAGTCAAAAGACGGAAGTTTACTAAAAGCCGAAGAACTCAAGTCTAATTTATTGAAGAATTACAAGACGAGTTTGAAGAAATCCCGAGACAAAGTCATTAAAGTCAAAAGATTGAGAAGATTAAGGACTTAATGAAGCAATTAAAGAAAGAAGAAAGAGGGGAGGAAGCTTCCTAAGCACCTCCCTAATCTCCTATAAATAGGATTCATTTTCATTTCATTAGTTTTTGTTGGCTAAGTGTGACAATTAGTCTTCCACCATTTACTTTAATTGCAATTTAAATACATGTCATTTAATTAATTGTCTTGCACATTAAATACATTTAATTTCAAGTAAGTTTCCACTTAATTCTTGTCAATCTTTATTTTTATTGTCAATCTACTATCTTCCTTTCTTGTTTGATCTAAATTTTTATGCTTTATGTTCATGTTTTTGAGTTTTAATTAAATTGATTAAAGTGGGTTTTGATTATTTTGATTATTATTGTTAGTTTTGTTGACTTGGATTGTTTGTTTATGATTAGTAGATGTTTATTGATTAGTTTGATTTAATCTTTTGGTTGATTTGATTAAGTTTTGTCTAGATTCGTGTTATTCTTGTTCCTTGTTCTTCGCTACTGTGCAATCTCCAGGTTATTCCGGATCAACACCAAACATTCCGAGTGAAAGTGGTGTTGTGAATATTCCGAACCAAGCTAAGTATTCCGGGTCAGTGTTTATTCCGAATCAAAGGACCTTCATTCAGAACATTCCGAATCAAGGACCTTCATTCGGAACATTCCGGATCAACTTGAACATTCCGAACGAAGAATTTTGGCATTGTTCATTCGGAACATCTATTGTTCCGAATCAAGGTTTCAGACAAGGGGTGTTCATCCGGAACATCAAGTATTCCGGATCAGTGAGTTAATTCGGAACATTCCGAGTGAAGGAGTTCATTCGGAATTTATTCCGAATCAAGACATTGTTCCGGATCAGCAAACACTCCGAACCCAGCCAGATATTCCGAATCAGTGGAAGTTCCGAATCAAGCTAACATTCCGAGCGAAGGATTTATTCCGGATAAGTGACATATAAAGAATTTATTCCGGATCAAGGTTTTATTCCGGGTGAACATTTTATTCCGAATCAAGGTTTTGGTAAATATTCCGAGTGAAGAAGAAATTATTCCGAACGAAGGTGACATTCCGGACGAGTGATTTATTTCGAACGAAGGATTATTCCGAATGAGCTGTTTTCAGGTTCTTTTAAGTTTCTGTTTTTAATTTTTAATTTTTAAGCTTTACTTTTCCCGCCTTTTTACTTAGTCGCACTTTAAGATTACTTGCCTTAGATTTATTTTAAGCCTTGCCTTATTTTAAGTTTTAGTTGCGTTTTAAGTTTGCCTTTAGGATAGTTTTAAGTTTGCGTTATTTACATTAATTTCCCTTTAATTTCTCGTCACGCTTTTAAATTCCCGTGATTTATTTTAAATTAGATTTAGATTTAAATTTAACGTCATTTACATTAACGTCTTGCACTTTTTAATTACTACAACGACACAACTATTTGTTTCACCAAAGAACGACTGAGTCGCATAGTTAACCAGGATCAATTCGATTAGACCACTATAACTAACTTTTTACATACACAATATCAAGTATCAAATGGCGCCGCTGCCGGCTCTTTTCGTAAAGATTAGCGGTTTTCTGTGAGAGACGCGTTGCTTTTTGGGATCCGTTCATTCGTGAGCGTTATTTTCTTGCTTAAAAATTTCAAAAAACCCATAAAAATTAAAAATTTCCCAAAATCCATAAAAATTTAAAAATTTCAAAAATCCAAAAAGATTTTATTTTTATTGTGTATATATATTCTCTTTGTGTTTGGTTTCTTTTTCTTTTGCCTTTGTAGGTGTATGCGTACTAGATCTTCTACTTATCAAGAGCCCGAGACTCCTGAAGATCTAGCTACGGCAGGTGTTAACAACAATAATAATCCACCGCACCTCAATAATAACAACAACAATGTTCTTCCACAGCCCGATCTTCGGACAATGGAGGAGCTTTGTCAACCTAGCATGTTTGGACGAGGAGCACCGATTGCGCAGATGCAAATCACGGCTCTGGAGTTTTCGTTGAAGCACCACATGATTCAGCAAGTGCAAACTAATCCTTTTCGAGGAATGCCTGATAATGATGCCAACAAACACCTCGACAAATTCATTACAATCACTCAAAGCATGAAGTTGCCCGGTGCCACAATGGATGTTCTACGCCTTCAACTCTTCCCACATACTTTATCACACCACGCCGAGAAATGGTTTGATCGTCTGCCGAAGAATTCAATTCATACTTGGGATGACATGACTCAAAGATTTTTGTCGTGCTACTTTCCACCATCCATGTTCACGAGCCTTCGAAATCAAATCAGCGGTTTCATGCAAGAACCCGATGAATCTCTCTTTGATGCTTGGGAAAGATATAATGTTTTGATCGACTCGGAATTTTTCGAACATTCCGCATAGCAAGATTTTCCATTTCCTTACTCGGAATATTCCACATATTCCGAATAGAACCTTTCATTCCGAATAGAACCTTTCATTCCGAATAGAGCCATTTTTCCGCATAGTCTTATTTTCCGAATAGCCAGATTTTCCGAACAGAGAGAATATTCCGCATAAGGCTATTTATTCCGCATAATCCATACTTTCCGAATAGGGAATTTATTCCGAATAGCCAGTTTTTTCCGCATAGATCTTCACATTCCGAATTGTCCATTATTACGAGTAAGCACCAGTATTCCGCATAGCCAAACATTCCGAATGGAGTATTTTCAGTAAGGATCCTTTATTAGTTTCATTATTTGACTGTTTAACTTTAATTCTAATTTTGTGTTAATGCGTTTACTGTTTCTATTCTAATCCTTATTTATTGCATTTATTTACATCTTTATTAGAATAAAAAACCAATCCCACCTTTTGTCACCAAAAACAAATCATTCCACTTAAGGCCGAGATCAATTCGAGAGGATTCCGAGAACGAACTTTCAACGAGAATTATTTTGAACCCATATAAAATGCATGTATCAACATTTGATACATGCATTTTATATGGGTTCAAAATAATTCTCGTTGAAAGTTCGTTCTCGGAATCCTCTCGAATTGATCTCGGCCTTAAGTGGAATGATTTGTTTTTGGTGACAAAGGGTGGGATTGGTTTTTTATTCTAATAAAGATGTAAATAAATGCAATAAATAAGGATTAGAATAGAAACAGTAAACGCATTAACACAAAATTAGAATTAAAGTTAAACAGTCAAATAATGAAACTAATAAAGGATCCTTACTGAAAATACTCCATTCGGAATGTTTGGCTATGCGGAATACTGGTGCTTACTCGTAATAATGGACAATTCGGAATGTGAAGATCTATGCGGAAAAAACTGGCTATTCGGAATAAATTCCCTATTCGGAAAGTATGGCTTATGCGGAATAAATAGCCTTATGCGGAATATTCTCTCTGTTCGGAAAATCTGGCTATTCGGAAAATAAGACTATGCGGAAAAATGGCTCTATTCGGAATGAAAGGTTCTATTCGGAATATGTGGAATATTCCGAGTAAGGAAATGGAAAATCTTGCTATGCGGAATGTTCGAAAAATTCCGAGTAAGGGGAAAGTAAATACCCCTATTCGGAATATCCAAAATTCCGAATAAGGGAAATAGAAATTTGTCTATTCGGAAAGTCTAGATGAAGAACAGTAGCAGTTACAGGAAAGACGATTTTTAATCAAATCGACCCAAATACTCAAAAAAGTTTTACCAAATCAACCAATAATCATTTAAATACCATAAGTAACAAATCCGAACAATAAAAACACAAATTCAACCACTTTTAAAAGATCAAAATTAATCACACAAGAACTTAAGAACTTTGAATAAAAATGGAGATGAACAAGATGAATAGAAAGATTGGATTCAAAGATTAATGTAAAAGTAACAAGAGTAATGATTAAAACTTACAAGATTGAAAAAAAATTAAAAATCACCAAACACCCTAATGGTGTTGGTGATGAAACGAACCAAAAGAGGGAACTGGGAAAAGAAAAAAAATTGAACTAACTCCCTAATTGTGTGTGTGGGAGATCCTTTTATAGTCTTAGTGGTTGGTAGGTGAGTGGGCTTTCTTCTCTCTTTTCGTCTTCTCGTCTTTTCAGTAAAGTTGACGTTTTCGATTCTGATTCGGGATTTGTCGTCGATTAAATCCAACTCGTCTTTTAATTTCTTCGTTAAATAGACTTGAGTTTCTTCGACTTATGTAAATCTTCCGTCTTTGGTCCTTTTCTTCGATAAATCTTCGAATAGGCCCAGTGACTTCAAATCTTTTGCATCTCTTGGACAATAGACTTCATCTTGAGTCTTTTTCTTCGATAAATCCCGTGCAATCCCATGTTTTCTCCATTATCCATCCGGTTAGCTCTGAAAACACAATAAATACAAAAACCACGCATAATTCCAAACAAATGATATTAATTACGTGTTTTGGTCTTGTTTTAGCCAGAATTAAGTGGTAAAAGGATGGGTGTTTACACACCTATCAAATCCCCTACACTTAACCATTGCCATGCCCTCATGCAATGCTTAGCGATAAAGCAATTTTACACTTTTCTCATAATCAATCAACCTTGGCCTTATTCAAATACTACTAAACAAAAATTAAAGTACTAAGAGGAATTAAAACTTTAAAGGAAACAAAAGGATAGAAAACCATTTTCACTTGAAAATAGCTATATGGAAATAACTTGCCAAGAGATCAAGGACTTACATTAGGGCTTTGGTGATGCGAAGATTTATCACCCTCAAGTTTCACGTTCCCCAAACTAAGCTTAAAAACGAGATCATTGTTATTATAAGTTAGCAATTCAAACACTTACACACATGGCTTAATTAAATGCTTAAACTCCCTTATTCCTAGGTGTATCTCTTATATTTTATTTTTGTCTTAGAATGATCATGAAGATGCATTTTTGGACTTATTTCGATAGTTTATTTAGGTTGAAAGCAAAGTAGGACGATTTGATCAATAGTTAGCTAAAGGACAAAATCTCTTAAAACTGCTTCTCGGGATATCAAAAAGTTCATATCTTGGCATAACTCGGTTCGCGATTTGAGACCTTTCTCGGGCCGATATTTGGCATGTACTTCATACTTCATATCTTGAGAGACGTTCTTGAGATAATGGTCTTCTCATCATAATAGAGTTTCTTCACTTGGAGACTTTTGAGGGGTACTCCAACTTTGTTGACCACGACTTCATGATTATTTCTTCAATCTCTATTTGGGATTTTGAGATACAACGATCCGCCTCCTTTTCGGACTTGGATCTATTTATCCTCATACCTTGTTAGGGTCTTTTTGGATAGATTTCTCCATGATCTTTATGGGAGTTGATTGCTTTTCGTCGTGTGTCTTGATCCTTCATATTGACTTTAGGAATAATGCTTTTCACATCACTTTGGATCTTCAGCAATAAAATGGAATCCTCATGCCTTGTTAGGGCCTTTTCGGACTCGCCAGTCTTCGCGCCCCGCTTCATAAGTTATGCCTTGGCTATGAACTCTCGTCATTACCGAGCAACTTTTAAACGATCTTGGGCTAGAAGCTAAGTAACTTTTCAAATCGTACGACCTTACTTATTGCAGATAAATTATTAGCAAGTGATGGGAGAATAGGCAAATAATTACACCAAGTGAGCTTGCGCAAGAATACCGACTTATAATTGACTCTATCATTTCTCATCCTCCACAATTTAAAATCTCAAATAATGAGACTCATGGACACTTAGCCTAATAAACCAATTAAGGTTTACATGGTTAAGGATACTAGCTAGAATAAACTTGGATAAGCCTATTCGGCTTGAGTCAAAATAAACGCAACGGGCCTAATATGTCAAAGATTTCTAAACTAGCTACACCACTTTATTAATATTTTTGACTTTATTGCGGGATATATACATATGAAAGCAACGATAAAAATTTAAAGATTACGACTAAATGGCCAAAGTTAATTAAAAATTTGAAAAATGTTGAAAAAGATGATTTTCCGGTTAAATGAAGGCATTTTCATGGAAAAGTCCACTTAAAACTTCGATAGAAGTCCCCCTACACTTAAGATAAATATTGTCCTCAATGTTTAAGCATGTGGGAAAAGTCTCCCCTACACTTATGACATTGTGCACGTTGGTTAACTCGAGTTAAGGAAGAGACGACTAAAGTGATCAATTTCAAATGTGAGTATGAAGAAAATTGAATCACGATAGTTGAGAGATAGAACCGGATTTCGGATAACACGGGAGCACGGTTCTTCACAGGTTCCAAGAGTGCATTCATCCCTGTAATCACATCACCACACAAATACAAAGAACCTATAGAGGTCCCCCTACACTTAGGAGGTTAAAACATAAAAGGATAGATACTCGGGCTGCCTCCCGAGGAGCGCTTGTTTTTTATAACCGAGTCACGAGCCTCACTCGACCCAAAATTAGTTCATGGGGAACGTGGTGAGGGATGGAATCACCTCCTGAGAGGTGTCCTCACCAAAGTACAACTTCACTCGTTGGCCATTCACCTTAAAATTCGGTCCATTAGGTTGAGCGAGCTCGAGAGTACCATATGGAAAAATTTGGGCAATGGTGAATGGGCCGGACCAACGAGATTTGAGCTTGCCCGAAAAGATTTTCAACCGAGAGTTAAAAAGTAAGACTTTGTCTCCAACATGGAACTCTCGGTTTTTGATCTTGGAGTCGTGAATGAGCTTAGTTCTTTCCTTATAGATCAAAGAATTTTCATAAGCCTCATTCCGAAGTTCATTGAGCTCATTGAGTTGAAGCTTCCTATGATCACCGGCTTTGATGATATCGAAGTTAGCCCACTTCAAGGCCCAGTAAGCCTTGTGCTCCAACTCAATGGGGAGGTGGCACGCTTTCCCGTACATAAGACGATAAGGCGTACAGCCGATCGGGGTCTTGTAAGCGGTACGAAAAGCCCACAAAGCATCATCAAGTTTATCAGCCCATGCGGCACGATGCTCTCCCACAGTTCTTTCAAGAATTCGCTTAAGTCCTCGGTTGGAAATTTCAACCTGGCCATTAGTTTGTGGGTGGTAGGCTGTGGAAAGACGATGATTTACACCGTACTTAGCCATGACTCTAGCAAATTGGTCGTTGCAAAAATGAGTCCCACGATCACTAATAATGGCACGAGGCACACCGAATCTAGCGAATAGAGCTTTCAAAAAGTTACAAACCACCCTTGCGTCATTAGTAGGTAAATCTTTGGCTTCAACCCACTTAGAAACGTAGTCAACGGCAACAAGGATGTATTTGTTTCCTTTAGATGAAGGGAATGGCCCCATAAAGTCGATACCCCAAACCTCAAAAATTTCACACTCTTGAATGAAATTCTGAGGCATCTCGTCTTTATGTGTGATCTTGCCTTGTTTTTGGCAAGCTTCACATTTTTTAACCATATCATGAGCATCACGATAGATGGAGGGCCAATAAAATCCCGAATCAAACACTTTTTTGGCGGTGTAGTTGGGACCAAAGTGACCACCGGTGGGTCCTTTGTGGCAAGCATTAAGGATTTCCGAAGCTGCCGGTCCATCAACACATCGGCGGATAAGCAGGTCGGCACATTGTTTGAATAGGTAAGGGTCGTCCCAAAAGTAAGTCTTAATGTCGGTGAAGAACTTCTTCTTTTGTTGAGACGTCAACCCTTCCTTGAGAATTCCACCCGCTAAGTAGTTTGCAAAGTCCGCAAACCACGGGGTTTCATTAGATTTCGAATTTATAGACATTAAGGTCTCCAAGGGAAAAGAATCATTGATTTATTTGTTCGGATGATCCCCCTGGTAAGGATCCTCAAGTCTGCTGAGATGGTCCGCGGCTAGGTTTTCTGCTCCTTTTTTATCACGAATTTCGATTTTAAATTCCTGGAGCAGCAAAACCCAACGAAGAAGTCTTGGTTTGGAATCTTGCTTTGTCATCAAGTACTTCAACGCGGAATGATCGGTATACACAATGGTGGTGGAAAGGACAAGATAGGGGCGAAACTTTTCAAAGGCATAGATAACAGCTAAAAGCTCTTTTTCGGTTGTCGTATAATGCAATTGAGCCCCCGTCATTGTCTTGCTAGCGTAATGGATTGGTTGGAAGTGTTTGTTCACTCTTTGTCCCAGAACCGCTCCAATAGCAAAATCACTAGCATCGCACATCAACTCAAAGGGAAGCTCCCAGTTAGGGGTAACCAAGACGGGTGCCTTAGTTAGCTTATCCTAAGCGAGTTGAAGGCTTCAAGGCACTCTTTGGAAAAGATAAAAGGAGTATCTTTTTCCAAGAGGTGGGTCATCGGGCGAGCGATTTGAGAAAAATCTTTGATGAATCGTCGGTAAAAGCCCGCATGACCCAGAAAACTTCTCACACCCTTCACGGTTGAAGGTGGAGGCAACTTGGCGATAACATCGACTTTAGCACGGTCTACTTCAAGACCGGCTTTGGAAATTTTGTGTCCCAGCACGATGCCTTTTTTTTACCATAAAATGGCATTTTTCCCAATTCAGAACAAGGCGAGTGTCTTCGCACCGCTTCAGCATACGTTCCAAATTGGCAAGGCAAGAAGAGAATGAATCCCCAAAGACCGAGAAATCATCCATGAAGACTTCCATGGTTTGTTCAACCATGTCATGGAAGATAGCTAACATGCACCTTTGGAACGTCCCGGGGGCATTGCATAAGCCAAAAGGCATTCTTTTATAAGCAAATGTGCCATAGGGACAAGTGAATGTAGTCTTCTCTTGATCTTGGGGATCGATGGGTATTTGGAAATAACCCGAGAAACCATCAAGAAAGCAGTAATATTCATTACCCGCTAATCGTTCAAGCATTTGGTCCATAAAAGGTAGAGGAAAATGATCCTTTCTCGTGGCATCATTGAGTTTACGGTAGTCTATACAAACTCTCCACCCAGTAACGAGACGAGTGGAAATCAACTCGTTGTGTTCATTGGGAACAACGGTTATTCCGCCCTTCTTGGGCACACAATGGATTGGACTAACCCATGGTGAATCCGAAATAGGGTAAATCATACCCGCATCAAGAAGTTTGATAACCTCTGTTTTGATGACTTCATGGATTTTTGGATTCACCCTTCGTTGGCTTTGAATTGTGGGCTTAAAGTCGTCCTCCATGAGAATTTTGTGTGTGCAGAAGTGAGGATCAATTCCACGAATATCAGAGATTTTCCAAGCAATAGCCTTCTTGTGAGCTTTCAACACGGCAACGAGGCGAGTCTTCTCTTCATCTTTCAAATCCTTAGCAATAATGACGGGTGACTGCTTGTTGTCGTCAAGGAACACATACTCGAGATGTGGCGGCAACTCCTTAAGTTCCAAATCCGGAGGATTTTCGACGGGAGGCGTTTTCAAAGTCGGAGTATCGATAGCAATAACCGTGGGAGATGGAGGTGAAGGATTGTCTTCTTTGAGAAGGTTTTCAATGAGGCGGAGATCTTCATCCCAATTGGTAGTAGAATCGTCATTGTCTGAATTCACATCTCCCATGGTGGCTTCCAAATCTTTCCAAAGGAAATCGCTATCTCCAAATAGAGATAGTGATGAGTCGATAGAGGAGACGATCTCAACATTGGGAAGAGAGGTATCATATACTTGCAAGTTGAGGTATTGGTTAAACCAATTAAAGATTTTACACACAACTAAATTCACACCGTACTTTTTCAGAACTTAGTTATAGCACAAAGCAATAACCTTATTCATTGTGTTTCGGATGTGAATTACTGTAGTTAAATCAACCTTAAAGAATTATACCAATAACAACCGTAGGTAATTCCAATTTTGACGCACAGGCGAGCCGGGAATTTGGTCAGCGCTGAAGCATAACACCTCCTTCCTTAACCGGGTACATGACCAGCGGTGCGTTATACCCACTTTATAGTTTGTCAGAATTGAGTAGGCCGTTAAGTTGCTATTGCAATTCTAATCAACGCAAATCATATGTAATTTAGATCTCAAAACAATTCATTTATTTTAATATGATTTAGTCCATATTAATTTTTCTTGTAAAAAATTACTGTTTACAACATACAATCAATATAAAACGTATGAAAACAAGTAGGTACAAAAAAAACTAAATCATAAACACATAATAACAATTTATATGTGCAATAAATAAATCAAATAGCCACATGCATACGATTTATTCAATAAATAATATCAAATCTAGGTTTTTATATACATATAAAAGTCTTCCCTAATTTTAGATTTATTGAATCAAATAAAGCATGTAGCAAAAAACGTAACAATTACCACATAAAACATATGATCCATGAAAAACATGCATGTTCGTCACGGATCTCCCTCATATCTTAACAATTAAATCTCTATGGATCGAAACATGAATTTACACAACATAACAATTAATCATGCAATTCATCAAAATTCCACCCAAATCACTTAACAATTTAAATAAATCACTACGGATCGTAACCACGCATGACATAACAATTAATTCATGCATACATCTAAAGTTAATTACCATGTAATTTTAGGGTTTACAAAAAAAACTTTTTTTTTTTATAAAAAAATTCGGCATAGCCGATTTTAAAAATAATAAAAAAACAAAACCCTAATTTTTATAAAACCTAAAAAACAACATGTAATTTTTAACACAAATCAATATTAGTTAAAAAACTTTAGATCTTGATAATTATAATCATGTTAAAACGGCTCTCGATGCCACTGATGGTTTATAGAGTTCATAACAATTATTTAAAACCCTAATATGGATCAAAGAGCGCATAGCGGAAGTGATTAACAAGATCATTAATTTAACACAATTATGATTAATCAAGGCTAGGGTTACATACCTTTATCCTAGCAAGATCTACAAGTCGACGGAACGGTCACCGGTAGAGATAGATCACGAACACCACCAGGATGTAATCTAAAGCAAGACTACGCCACGATCTTGTACACACGTGATACGGCGAGTTAACCGTGAGTCTAGCACGAACAAACCGAGCTTCCAAGTCTATGGAAGATCTACCCAACAACCCTAGAGAGGGGCTAGGACTAGATCTAGAATAGCTTATTGAAAATCAAAGAAGAACCCTAATAGGGTGTTTGTTTGGCCGGCGGTTAGAGCAAGAGAAAGAGAGATGTGAGGTGAAAAATTATGAGGCTTTAGGTTTGTTTATATACACCTTGGAAAACTTCTCTTCCAAGGTTAAACAAGATAAAGCCACAAAATCTTTTCTTCTTATCTTTGTCTCCTCTATTTAGGCCGGATATACACACCTCCAAAAGAGGTTTCCGGAACTTTTCCGACTCCTTCTTTTAGCTTCTTTAACCTTCTATAACGATCGTTTAATACTTAACTTTTAATTACTTAACGATCGTTAGCTACGGTTTGATTTAATAAATATAATAAATATATTTAATAAACAAATTAACCCTTCACGTAATATGTGCAATCCCGTGATCTCGAGTTCGATCCTATCACACGACAATCGATTTTTAAGTCCATAAACTTTCACTTCCCTCTTTCTGTCGTTTCACCATGCTGTATTTGCAGAACCGACATTTCTCTCTGCAACAACAGCAGAACATTGTTATAAAATTACACAGTATTTTTTTCTAAACAGAGATGAATACAAAATTCATTCATTCAAGTCCTCGTTTCCAAACGGAACCGACACAAACAAACTGCATTTGTGTTTCAAACTACATTAGTTCATTCTTTTTCATGGTTAAGCTTAAAACGAAACAATTTTAAGCATACAACAACCATTGGACTGGCAGTTGTAATAAGCCATACAACAACCATTGGACTGGCAGTTGTAATAAGCCATAGCATCTTACAGCAACCATTGGACTGGTTGTCTTAAGCATAACGTATAGTTTTAAATCAGATATGCAAAACATCATGTATAGCTATTGGCATTGGCGGACATACATGTTAGCATGGGGGTGGCGGCGCCCCCCATGGATAGCCCGATAAAATGAGATTTTAGTGTAATTTTTTTTCGATTTTAAGCATTTTTCGAACGTGCCCCCCATTCATAAACCAAATTGCCCCCCACCTACGTATAAAAACACAACATTCAACTCTCTAACACCTTAAAAATCCCGCATTTTAAGTAAAAATACCCGATTTATCATTTCGATACTATTTCTTTTTCCGTATTTTGATGTCATTATCAAAAAAAAAAAAAAATTTGCACCCCATCTTTTAAATTCCTGCGTCCGCCACTCTATTGGTACCAAAAAAAACTTTAGTTTTCGTCTTTGCTTATTCAGAAATTTTGTGATTTCTTTCTTTTTGTTTGAGAAAATGTTGATATCCTGGTGGTATCGGTTCGGTCCAAGATTCGTAACCCTTATTTTATTACTCTAGACATTAATTTGCAGGCAGTTAGTTATTAATGAATACGTATCGGTTGGATTTCTTGAGTCCCAAGCGAACCGAATTAGGGTTTCCATTTATTTGTTTGGGCCAATTAGTGGGCTGAGACCAAGTCGGTTAATCTTTTCCTATATAAGTATGGATGATTATTCACCAAATCAGAATATCATCATATCATATCATCATCGAAGTTCCAATGGGGTTATCACCGGCCCTCAAGTCCTCCTTAAAAAAACATATCAAAAAGGATATCTATGAAGTGTTATGCAAGGGATCAGTCGACAAATGCTTAACTGAATTGGGCATACCAGATCGACAAATAGTCG
This sequence comes from Glebionis coronaria, assembly GCA_025667525.1. NCBI lineage: Eukaryota > Viridiplantae > Streptophyta > Magnoliopsida > Asterales > Asteraceae > Glebionis > Glebionis coronaria. Next base: position 609,808,014 of record CM046880.1, read on the forward strand.
TTGATGCAATTCGTGAGCATACACAGACGATGCGTCATAAAATAATCAAGATAACTGATAAAATAAATATAACTGGCGAAGCTGCTGGTGCTCTCACGTTTGAAGAGAACAAAAGTCATGTATATAATATTGACCATCTGATTCACTATAATAAACTCACCACCGTTATTGAAGATCTGTATATCGACGCAGCTGATAAGTTGGAACTCAGTGATTATCAGATCTTTATGAAGGTTGAAGAATATTCCCGTACCATATTGAATAAGCTTGATCAAATGGTGCTAAATGAGCCGCAGACAACATCATCAGATGAGCAGCCAGAGGCAAAAGCAGTAGATCCTGAGCCGAAGGCAAATGCGGCGGAGGGCGAGGAGAAAAACAAGTAGCGTTTTTATAGTTCATTATCAACTGCCTTTTTAATACTACGTATTACTATCATCACCATCATCTCTTTTTGTATCTTACTTCACTACTAGTCTCTGTTATCATCTCTTTTTTATCAATATTCAGCAACAGTTTCCAAAATCATACGCAAAGTTTATAAATGTATATTAACGCTAACTCATCTCTTTACCACTCGACCTATATCTGTCTACACATAAGATCGACTAGTACTAACTAACAATTCCACTTATAAGGAGATGGATCCTTGTTCGTGTACCCGTGCAAATATATAGAGTACAAACCCGACCCACCCACAAGCCGGGCTTGGGCCATATTCTCTAACACCCTTGTGTCTTGCTGTTGCTCAAAGATAATTAGTGCTGATAACCCAATTTGTTTGTGCATTTTATTATGTGTTTACTTATCAGAGTAAAATCCATTGTGGCTCTTGTTTAGGGCTCACAACATCAGGGAAAATGATGCCAAATTAGGCAATAAGCAGCAAGATTCTTTCATTATATTTAGTCTACGTCTAGGTTTTTGGCACTGCCGGAGCATATCAAGGGCACGAAGGAAGGCCCGTATTTTAGTGTCACGCATTTTAGTGCCCTTTTCTTGTAATAAATGTGGTACTATGCCATATTCATGTTCTTAACAGTTTTTCGAGTAATATATTTGACGGGGTAAGAAATAGACGTTTGAGCACCCCAGCATCCTCGTAAGCACTTCTGAGAAATCAACCATCAAAGCACTGATGCTTGATTTCTTTTCCAACACTGGTTTTCAAGTTGCAAAATGTCTTAAACTATTTACTATTTCTATAGTGGTGGCGCTTCTCTGGTATTTGTGTGTTCTTATATCTAATAACCATCCATAAAACAACTGCCAATACCTGGAGTGCCTCCTACCCATTCTTCTGATATGGCAAGTAAAATTGTTTTGTGTTTTTGTGTTTCTCTGGCCATGAGGTATTGATGGCTGTTAGGTCCCTTGCCAAAAAATTATTCCCGATAAAAGCCGCATCAGATATATTAATCAAATTTAGTTCTCGCAAATTAACATAATCGCAAACTTTAATTTCAGTATACTTACTTAACGTTGCTGATGTGACGGTCGTATAGCCATCTACAAAGTTTTTTGACTCTGTGATTATGGTGGAGTTCATCCCTTCTCCAACGAACATGATGTTAGCCTTCTGAGTTCTGTCTTGGAACCAAGATATTCTCATAGTATAATCCCGTTTAGATCTGAATGACATATCTACCCGTGCTTCGGTTTGGATTCTCTATAAATGCAGCGGTAATGTTCGTGTAATTTCCAGTTTCATCCAAGGCTACAACCACCGTTGGAGGGATGATCTTGGGCGGCACCTGCATCAGTCTGCGATCGGCAGCAGTCATCCAAGACGGGACATGATCAAGGCCAAAAGCGCCTTTGGAAAGAAACCGTTCAATTGTGGCAGATGCAGGGGTACTATCAGTCTCGATGTAGTGAACAATGGCTAAACAGTTGCTGATCATACGCGTAATGGGTGTGAGAGACTTGCGAAAGTAACGAGCAAGACGTGTCTCTGCACCATCGGATAACCCTTTAATGCAGGCGTTCTCGGTAGTCATTGCGGCAATGAGAAGGATCTTGATGGTGGCGGTGAATCAAGATCCATATCATCCCTCTCATACAACCGTTTAACCGATTATTGAAGCGTCTGATCAAGCTGTCCAACGCAGTTATCAACCCACATGTTATTACCATTTCCTAGATGGCTGGAGACGATTCCTGAACGTGTTTGATGGTTTTGTGAATAGCAAGAACATTGCTGAGACACGCAGAAGAGAGGGTACGAGAGCGCGTTGGTGCGGGTGTTCTTGATGAACGAATGAGACGATGGTGGTGTGAGCTGAGAAGTGATTCTGGAACATCAAATGGTGTATTTTTATTACTAACATCATCTTAGTCATGTCATTTTTCCTTGTGAAATGCATATAAGATACTTGGACATGCATATGCACGCACCCATATCAGAAACAACATACAGATTCACAAATTCACACACTAACTTATACTGCACAAAAGTATCGGTCACTCCACAATATTATTAATGTTGTAATAGCTCGTAGTTAGTGTTACTTATTAAGTTAAGTAAGAAACCGACCCATGTGCTTGTCATGGGTCGGCCCAAGCCCAAATAAAGGCCTTGGATATAAATACCCCTTTCCACCATGGAAAGGGGTTGGTTGTTGATCATTCCATACTTTCATTTGAATAAAATACACATAGTTTCTCTCTCACTTTCTCTCTCTAATTTCTCTCTCTAGGAATCTTCAACCCACTTCATAGATTCATAGTTTATCAAGATTCTACATTTGGTATCAAGAGCTATGGGGTGATTTAAGGTAATGATTTGTGTTGTTATTTAGTTTTTGATTGTATTAGTGTTCTTTAAGAAGATCCATCTTGATTCTTGGAGTTTTTTTTGTGTTTTTGTGATTAGGATTAGTAGATAAGTATTAGTTTTTACTTATTTTAGTTGAAATCACAAAACTTTTTGGGTAACTTGGTAAAAATCTGGGTTTTTTCATCATCTTTTTGATCGACTGTACACGATACAAGTTTCTGTTTCCCAGACAAAGTTCCGAACCAAAAAGTTCCGGATCAAAAAGTTCCGGATCAACAAAAGTTCCGGATCTAGAAGTTCCGAACCAAAAGTTCCGGATCAAGGAAAGTTCCGGATCAAAAAGTTCCGAACCAAAAGTTCCGGATCAAGGAAAGTTCCGGATCAAGGTAAAGTTCCGGATCAAGGAAAGTTCCGGATCAAAGGAAAGTTCCGGATCAAAGGAAAGTTCTGGATCAAGGGAAAGTTCCGGATCAAGGGAAAGTTCCGGATCAAGGGAAAGTTCCGGATCAAAGGAAAGTTCCGGATCAAATCTTCCGAACCAAAAGTTCCGGATCAAGGAGTTCCAAGCCAAAATCTTCCGAATCAACAATTCCGAATCAACAAAAGTTCTGGATCAAGGGATATTTCACTTGTCTTTTCGACGATTTTTTAGAGGATTTAATCTTGGTTTCTTACAACAAAAACTCAACACAATTCACAAGCTTTACTTCACTGCTCGATCAACCGATAATCTTTGTCTCTTTGAAGTGAACAAAATGAATCCGAATTCATTAATGCCTCAAATGACATCACTTACGGACATTTCCGTCATCACGGGAACGGATAATCGCCCTCCAATGCTCATTAAAGAAGTCTTTGAAGCATGGCAAGGCCGTATGATGTCATACCTTAAGGGAAAACCAACATATGGGAGGCTTATGGTTAAGTCAATTCTAAATGGTCCACTTGACTATGGTACCATCGTGGTTAACAATGTGACTCGACCAAGGGAGTTTGAAGAACTTACACCAGCTCAACAACTTGTTGCCGATGCAGACGAAAAGGCTCTTCAAACCATTCTCCAAGCTCTTCCACATGATATCTATCGAATGGTAAGTCAGTATACGGTGACAAAGGATTTATGGGAACGTCTAAAGGTGTTGCTACAAGGTACGTCTCTTACCAAATAGGAAAGGGAATGTCAGTTGTATGATCTGTTTGATAGATTCACGTACAGCCCAGGGGAAACGCTTCACGACTATTACTTCAGATTCACTACTCTCATGAATGATCTGAATGTATACAATCCCGTGATTGCTCCATTCCAGGTTAACACCAAAATTTTTAATACTTTACCTCAAGCTGAATGGGGTGAGTATATTACCGATGTTAAGTTAACCATGGATTTGCATAAGTGCAATTTGGATCAACTCTATGCTTTTCTTCACCAGCATGAGAAACACGTGATCATGTACCGTTCGCCTCGAGGTATGTACCCTGATTCTTTAGCTTTGATGGCGAATCAACCAAGCTTGTCACACAACAACACTCCTTATATCTTGGGACACCAAGCCTATCATCCATCACCTTACATGACACCAAGCTTCCCCCAATATTCGATTCTACTGCAACCACCCACCTCACATCAGCAACAATATCGGTTTAATGCACCTTCATCACAATATGCTTCACAACCTCACCCAGCAAGCATTGCACCTTATGCTCAGTCTTCATATTCTTCTTATCAAGAGAATGCAGCATATCCATCAAGCTACTCTGACCACATGAGTGTTCCTTCTAGTGCTTACGCAGCTCAACAAGACCAAGCACTGTATTGTGATGATGATGAAGTCCCCATTCCTGAATTCAAACAAGGAACTGACCCAGTTGAAGTGTTAGCCACTATGTCTGCTTATCTCACAAGGACTTTAAGCAAACGAGGATTTAGAGGACCAACTCCTACTAACAATCAGCTGAGGAATTCATTCAATTCTCGCCAACAAGCTACTATTGAGAATGGCAGGGTAATGGTTCAACCTATTCAACCTTATCAGGGGAGACCTACTACATCAAATACCAATGCACGCACGGTCAATCCTGCTCCAATGGTCAACACTCCTTCACGGGCTAATTCCACAGGCAAGTTGAGAATGATTACATGCTACAATTGTAAGGAAGAAGGTCACATGTCCAGGGATTGCAAGAAACCCAAGAGGAGAAGGGATGGTCAATGGTTTGCAGAGAAGATTTATCTGGTAAACGCTTAGGCACAAGGAAGGGAACTTGATGAAGAGGAGCTTGCATTTCTTGCTGATCCAGGGATTGCTGAACAAGACGTTGTCACTACACAGAATGCAGCATACCAAGCAGATGATCTTGATGCTTATGATTCAGACTGCGATGAACTTCAATCTGCACAGGCAGCTCTTATGGCAACTATCTCTAGCCTAGGGCCAGAAAAAAGATCTGAGGTACTTATTAATACCACTGATGCTAGTATTCAACCACATCAAGTTGTGCAAGAGAGTGCTGATTCGAATGAGTCTTCGGTGGTGAGTCTATCAAATGAGGAGACTATCAATGATATTAATATCAATGTGAGTCCCCAGACTTTGAGTGAATCACAACCGGGAGCCATTTCGCATACGCATACTCCTGCTCAACAAGATTTGGTCATGGTTCCTGCTACATTACTTAGCCAAATGAATGCTGCACTCTTAGAAACCCTAGCTAAGAATAAGAATTTATCTGATGAGCTTGCCTTATGCAACGAGAAAGTTCAAACTTTGGAATTAGTTCCTTCGTCTATTGTTCTAACAAATCCCGAATATGATCATTTTCGAAACAAACAAATGGGTCATTTGCAAGAAATTGAAACCTTAAGAGCAGATCTTTCTAACGAACTTAAAGAAAAAGAGTTAGTGGTCACTAATTTTCAAAAACTTCAAATGGATTTTGAATTACTCGAGTCTAAGAAGAATAAAATGGAAATTAATGCGGCTAATAAGATTAGAAGTCTAGATTATTTGCTTTTAAGACAATACGCTGCCTCTCAACTAGTACACTTATTTGATGCATCTTTTAGAGAGTTTAACTTATCGCGTCAAAAAGGTCTTCCCCCTAACCCACGGTATGCAAAACAAGCTTTTATTTATAGTCTTAGACTTTATAATGCAACCCAATTAGGATTGGTATTAGACCCGATTGATATTTTCGATGATCGCACAAATAAGGATCTAGTTGATGAGAATCGGTCATATAACTTTGCAAAATATCCCGAGTGTGATTATTTTAAAATGAATCAGGAGCTTGCAAAAACGGATTTTAGAATTCGCTTCCATATGGATAAAGATCTCATCACAGCACCAACCTACATGTTACATGAAGAAAACCCTAGTACACTTCCTACACTTGTCAGAATGGAAGGACCTAAGGAAATTCCAAAGGATCTTCCACCTGTTAGCACTGTATGGTTAAACTTGCAAGAGATTAATCAATACTTTGCTAGTTTTGACAAGGTCATTTTGGAATGTACGACTTCAAATGGCCTAAACGCCGGAGAATGGGCTTTCGAACACATGAACGAGGTGTTTAAGAATGAGATCAATCCGTTTGTCGAAAGTCTAAAAGGAAGTTTTGCATCTCTTTCGGAAAATCTTGAGTTTGAAATTGCAGAAGTTCAAAAAGTGTTTTATGAAATGGACACCGCTTACGAACTCCAATTAATTGAAAAGGAAAAGATTTTATCCGAATATGACCGATTCTTGTCCCAAGTTATTTCGTGTGATGTGCTTACTACTGTGAATGTTAATTATTCGAATGATCTTACATCCGCTATGATTAACTGTGATGCTGTGAATATATGTGATGATGTGTGTGATCTCTCTGTAAATGTTGCTGATACTGTAAATGAGGTAGATAATCATTCTTGTCACGAATCTAACGCTGAATTTTTAAAGCTACAAGATTCTTACAATTTACTTTCAAAACGTTTTAATCAACTTGAACAACATTGTATATCTTTAGAATTAAAACAACAAACTCAAAATGAGGATCTTTTGAAACAAATAGTTGTGAAAACAGTGTTGAGACGAGTGACAAGATGATTGCAATAGTTAAGGCATTAGAGGAAGAGATTATGAGATTGAAGAGAGATGTGTCATCAAATGAAACACTAAAATTGGAACTAGAGGCTGCAGAGTCTAAAAACCAGGACTTAAAAATTAGACTTTCGTCTATTCTAGGGGAGATGGATCGTGCAAGACAGGGAATGTCCAAACTTTATGGTTCACTAGAAGAACGCTTCGCTTTTAATGCGGCACAGCAACAATCTTATGTTGAACAATTGAACCAAAAATGTGAGGAAATCTCTGACTTAAACATCCTGCTCACTGACAAAAACATGGCTTTGGCCGAGTTAAAGGAGACACTTCTTCTCACCCGACAAGAAGCTGTTAATAACTTAGCTACTAACTATGCACCGTCCTCTAGTGCTCCAACAACCAAGTCAGTAGTGCTTTATAAGAACCCGCTCCATAAGAGAAACCCGGTTACCTACGATGATTATATGAGGAATTCCATTAAGCATGTAGATCTTGTTAGTGATATTTTAGACGATCTTTATGCCTTAGATCCCTCAAGTAGCTACTATTATTCAGCCCATGAATATATTAAGCGAGTTCAATATTGCTTAGCATATTTGCAATACATAGGTAAACCAGGTTCTGCACTACTCACTAATAGACCCATTGTTGTAACTCCATTCAATAAGACCCCAGGAGCAAAACCGTCATTGACACCATCAAGTAAGGCACCTCTAAAATCTGTTGCTAATGTTCCCACTTTGCCTTCTACATGAGTAAAAGAGTCTACTAAGGCTAAAGGATCGCCACTCAAGAAAGATAAGATCAAGCCCTCCACTAGTAGTACCAACAAGAAGAAAGTAGAAGCTCACCATAGGAATGTTAGTTCAGATTTAAATGAAAAGAATCATGTTAAGACTAAAAGCTCTGCGCCTGTGCAGAAGCCTAAACCATTTGTGAATTCTGATTTGAAATGTTGGAATTGTAATGAATGTATGTTTTCCCAACGTCATGATTTGTGTCTTATTGATCATGTGAATGAAATGAATGCCATTAGGAATGATCTTGAATGGAAGCCAACTGGTAGAACTCGTGCCCAAGTTGGCTGGCAATGCGTCCCACTGGTAGGACCTTTACATTAGATGGAAAAATGTGCCCTTTAACTAGGAATGCATCCATTGAGGTTAGGTCTGAGCGTCCTTTAGTTAGGCACACTAGCACTAAAGTATGGAAACAGCACCCTTTAATTAGGTCAGCCCCCACTATAGTGCCTATCAGTGAAGAAATACCTCAGGATTTAAGCCAACTAGAATCTACACCACCAACTAGGAAGAAGAAGGCTAGGAAATCTAAGAAACCTAAAGTTAGCAAATATAAGATTATTAAATCTGTACCTGCTAATAACAAGAAACATTCAGATTCCGATACCTCTACATTGTCCTCGTCTGGTGATATTTTCAGGTGGTCCAAATCATCCTCTGGTATTTGGACTCCGGTTGTTCAAAGCATATGACCGGAGATCGCTCGATGCTCCGAAATTTTGTCAGCAAGTTTCTTGGAACGGTTAAATTCGGTAATGATCATATTGCAAAGATAATGGGGTATGGTGAATATCAGATTGGAAACGTTACGATTTCAAGGGTATACTATGTAGAAGGTCTTGGTCATAATTTATTTTCAGTAGGACAGTTTTGTGATTCCAACCTAGAGGTTGCTTTTCGACAACATACTTGTTTCATCCGCAACTTGGAAGGAAAAGACTTGTTGAAGGGATCTCGTGGTGCAAATCTTTATACGTTGTCCCTTCAAGACATGATGGCCGCCTCTCCATTATGTCTTCTCTCTAAAGCATCTAAGACCAAGTCATGGTTATGGCATCGCAGATTATCTCATCTCAACTTTGATGCTATTAATCATCTGGCTAAAAACGAATTAGTTCGTGGTCTTCCAAAGCTCAAATTTCACAAGGACCATTTATGTTCCGCGTGTTCAAGGGGGAAAAGTACCAAAAAATCATACAAGCCCAAAGCTGAAGACACCAATCAAGAAAAACTTCATCTTTTGCATATGGATCTTTGTGGGCCAATGAGAACTGAAAGTGTGAGCGGTAAGAAATTCATTCTTGTTATTGTGGATGATTTCTCCAGGTTTACATGGGTTAGATTTCTACGTACAAAGGATGAAGCACCGAAGGCTATCATCACTTTTCTGAAATTCATTCACGTACGTTTAAATACTACTGTCGGTCGTATTTGTACAGATAATGGAACAGAGTTCGTCAACCAGACTCTTCGTGATTACTATGAAGAGGTTGGTATCTCACATGAAACATCCGCTGCACGTACTCCACAACAAAACGGTGTCGTTGAAAGACGGAATCGTACGCTTATGGAAGCTGCTAGGACTATGCTGATTTATGCGAACGCTCTATTGTTCTTGTGGGCAGAAGCTATATCTACTGCATGTTTCACCCAAAACCGTTCTATCATTCGGAAACGCCATGGAAAAACACCTTACGAGCTTCTACATGATCGTAAACCAGATGTTTCATTTTTTCATGTGTTTGGTGCTCTTTGTTATCCAAACATTAATAGTGAGAACTTGGGCAAACTTCAACCGAAAGCCGATATAGGTATTTTCATTGGTTACTCACCCTCCAAGAAAGCATATCGAATTTACAACCGTCGTCTTGGTAAGATAGTAGAAACTATGGACGCTGATTTCAATGAGCTGACAACGATGGCTTCTGAGCAACGCAGCTCTGAACCCGCGCTTCATGAGATGTGATAACTCAGATTTTACCCAGGTTAAAAATTATTCGTTGTACCAATCTCTTCGAATTGAAAAACTTGTGTTTAATGTGTGACTCAGTTGAACTTTGGTGGAACAAAGATGTGTCGTCGTAGTGTTTAAAATAAAAGGTGTAGAACAAATCAAGTAAAAGTGCGATTAAAGTAACTCTAAGTCTAATTAAAATAAAGTGCAGGTAATTAAAAGCGAGACCAAAATTAAAGGGTAATAAAGTAAATAAAGCAAACTTAAATCTAACTAAGGCAAACTTAAAACGCAACTAAGACTAAATCTTATACTAAGGCAAATAAACTTAAAGTGCGATTAAGAAAAAGGCGGGAAAAATAAAGCTTAAAATGAAAAGGCAGAAAACTAAAAACTAAGATTTCCCTATCCGGAATAAACTCCTATTCGGAATAAATGCTATTCGGAATATCTGTCACCTATTCGGAAAGATTATCCCTATTCGGAATATTTGTCTACTCGGAATGATTGACCCTATGCGGAATAAACCTCCTATGCGGAATAATCCTCTATTCGGAATATCTGTCCCTATTCGAAATAAAGTCCTACTCGGAATATTCAGTCTATTCGGAAAGTCCAGCCTATTCGGAAAGATCCTCCTATGCGGAAAATCAAGACCTATTCGGAATAAAAGTCTCTATTCTGAATGTTGCTTCAATTCGGAATACAAGCTTCTATTCGGAATCCCTATTCGGAATATAGAATATTCCGAATAAGCCTCACAGCAAACCCTTACTCTGAATATAAAGCCGCTATTCGGAATACAGATTATTCTGAATAGTCCTCCCAACAAAAGCTTACTCGGAATGTTTCTGGGCTTGATCTCAGGGGAAGAACAGTAACCATAAAACGAAGAAGAAGGAAAAAGAAATAGCACGAATTAAATCAAAACTTAACCAAATCAACAAAAAGATTAAACCAAACTAATAACAAAACAACTAATAAACATAGACAATCAATCCAAAGCAACAAATCAAACAATAAAGATCAAGATAATCAAAACCCACTTAAATAAATCAATCAAAATCAAGAACATAAACATAAACAATAACAATCAAAGACTAATAAAGGAAGAATGAGATTAACAAGATAAAGATAAAGCTTGACAAGAATTAAAAAAAGAAAAACTTACTTGAATTAAATGGTAATTAAGGTGCAAGACAAGGTAATTAAATGACAAGTATTTAAATTGACAAGGTAATTAAAGGTGGAAGGACTAATTGTCACTATTAGCCAACAAAAACAAATGCTTAACAATCTAAACTATTTATAGGGGAGGATTAGGAAGCTTCCTCCCCTTCTTCCTTTTCTCTTAATTGCGTCATTAGGTCCTTAAGCATATAGTCTTCATTAATTGCACCATTAGTCCTTTTTCCTTCTAATCTTCTTTACTTGGACTCTAATGACTTGTGGCTCGGGATTTCTTTTAAACTCGTCTTTAATTTCTTCAATAAAATAGACTTGAATTCTTCGGCTTTTGATAAACTTCCGTCTTTTGACTTATTCTTCGATAAATCTTCAGAATTGGCCTTGGACTTCCATTCTTTTTCCACTTTTGACTTCTCGACTCCGTCTTTCATCTTTTTCTTCAATAAAAGCCGTGAATGCCCGTGAATTCTCGTGTTTTCTCCACTTTTCCCAATTTCGTCCTAAATCACAACAAAAACACAAACCTCGCATAATTCCGACATAAAAGACATAAAATACACGTTTTGGTCCGGTTATTATTGTAATTAAGTGGTAGAAAAGATGGGTGTTTACACACCTATCAAATCCCCTACACTTGACCATTGCAATGTCCTCATGCAATGCATTAGTTACAAAGCATGTTTACACTTTTCATCATAATCAATCCACATTGGCCTTTATTAAAGAGATAGAAAATTATAAAAATGCAAAGCAAGGAAATTAAAAGCATACCTTGGGTTTTGAAAATGTCATGAATAATCATCATCCTCAACTTTTCACTTTTTCCAAACCAAGCTTAAAGGCGAGATCATTGTTATTATAAGTTAGTAAACTAACACGAACTCATGTGGGCCAATTATTCACTTAGACTCCCTTATTCCTATGGTTATCTCTTATATTTTATTATTTGTCTTGAATGATCACGAAGATGCATTGTTTGACTTATTTCGATAATTATTAAGTCTAAAAATAAAGTGCACGATTTAATCAATAGTTAGCTAAAGGACCAAATCTTTTAAAACTGCTTCTCGGGATATCAAAAAGTTCATATCTTGGCATAACTTGGTTCGTGATTTGAGACCTTTCTCGGGCCGATATTTGGCAGCGACTTCATACTTCAAATCTTGAGAGACGTTCATGAAATAATGGTCTTCTCTTCATAATTGGAATTTCTTCACTTTGGAATTTTTGAGAGATTCTTCATATATGGACCACGACTTCTTCATTTTCCTCTAATCTTTATTTTGGATTTTGATATAAAACGATCCGCCTCCTTTATTGACTTGGATCTATTTATCCTCATACCTTGTTAGGGTCTTTTCGGATACACTTCTCCATGACTTTTTGGGAGTTTTTGCTTTTCGTCGTGTGTCTCGATCCTTCATATTGACTTTCGATAAATGATTCTTCACATCACTTTTGGATCTTTAGCAACAAAACATAGCCCTCATGCCTTGTTAGGGCCTTTTCGGACTCGCCAATCTTCGCGCCCCGCTTCATAAGTTATGCCTTGGCTATGAACTCTCGTCATTACCGAGCAACTTTTAAACGATCTGGGGCTAGAAGCTAAGTAACTTTTCAAATTGTACAACCTTATTTATTAGCAGATAAATTTATTAGCAAGCGATGGGAGAATAGGCTTATAATTAACTCACATAAATTCACGAAAGAATACCGAACTTATAATTGGTTCTATCATCTCTCGTTCTCCACAGTTTAAAATCTCAAGTAATGAGACTTGTGGATGCTTAGCCTATTAAATCAAAGTTTTGGGTTTTCGAGTCGCCTATAGGATCTTGCAAATTCTTAGACTCTTTCAAGTTTAGAAATTGCATCTTAAAGTTCCCTTGATAAACGACTCTCTAGGATCAATTATAGGAACTTGCGAAAAGTTCTTGTTCTTAACCCGTGAGAGTTAAGACTTTCGTGTTTTATAGCTCCCTATATAACAGCCTAGCAAAACTTGACTTAAACACGTTAAGGATACTAGCTAGAGTAAACTCGGATTGAGTCAAAAGATTCACAACGTTTGAAAATTAAAACCACTTATTCAAAGATTTATTCTAGCAAAGAAAGAAAATAACTATACAAAAGGAAAAACTAATAGGCCAAAATAGATCAAAAATTTTGAAAAATGTCGAAAAATTGATTTTCCGGTTAAAATGAGGACACATACAAGGAAAAGACCACTTAACTTCGATAGAAGTCCCCCCTACACTTAAGATAAACATTGTCCTCAATGTTTAAGCATATGGGAGTAAACGCCCCTACACTTAGGACATTGTGCACGTTGTTTAAATTTTGCTAAGGAAAAGACAACTAAAGAGATTCCTATTTTAATATTGAGAAAATAGTGAATCGAAAAGAGTTTAGGATAGAACCGGGATAAAGTAGAACACGGAATCACGGGTCATCAAGAATCATCAAGAGTGGGTCATTGAAGTTCGAATCCCGGATTAAGAAGTGAGGAGAGGAAATAGCAATCCAAAGGGTCCCCCCTACACTTATGGTAAAGAAAGCGAAAAGATAGATGCATGGGTTGCCTCCCAAGAAGCGCTTGGTTTTTGTTTACCGAGTCGTGAGCCTGACTCGACCTTGATCATCAACGGAAGAAACATGAAACAAATCCACCAGGATCAAAAACATAGTTTTCATCCATCAATAAGCAAGAGCTTAAGGCGAACAAGGCAAGCCAAAAGAGAAGTGGCAGGGTTCCCTTAAGCAGTGATGGAGCATGGTGGGAGCAAGTATGAAGCGGTGCGAGCATGTCTTCAATAATTCCAAAGATTTTTCCTTTTATTTCATCAGGTGGATACTGAGATGGCTCTAAGATTGCAATACCGGGGTCGAACACCTTTTCCTTTAAGGGAAAATAGCACTCAGGCTCAGCCGAGTGTGAAGAAGATCCGCAAAGAAGCACAACCTTGTCCTCAGAAAGGGGACAAAGAGGTGTTAAATCATACGTGCAACGGATTTCGGTGTCAACCGGTTTTTTCTCCTTAGTCAACATTTTCTTCAAATCCAAAGTAGGATCAAGACGATAAGATTCAAAGTCCAGAGGAGGTGCATCACTCTCATGCGGGAAGTATGTATTGAGAAAGATAGAGAAGTCTTCCTCGAATGAGTAATCATCCAAGGTAGGATCGAGTGATGGCGGAGGATCTTCATCATGTGAAGAATCGCTCGAAAGAGTATCGGCCTCATCAAAATCATCGAATGTGGGCAGCTCGGGATACTCAGAAGTACAATCAAAATCATCCGAGTTTGAGCTGGAATCATCATCATCATAAGCATCAAAGACCGGTGGTGAATCATAAATGGGAGAAGCGTCAAAAGTAGGGGGAGAATCATCCACATTATCTTCAAAGAGTGGATTATCAGTGGAAGACTCGAATAGAGGATTGTCATAGACGGTAAAGTCATCGAGCACATTGATCATATTCACTGATTCTCGGCCTCTAAAGGATTTGCCTGTAAGCTTCCCCATTTTAAAAACTTTAGAATCATCCCCGACTCGTAAGATTAACTCACCTTCGGCCACATCTATTAAAGCACGTCCGGTTCTCAAGAATGGCCGACCAAGTATTAAAGGAATACGAGGGTCCATTTCATAATCAACTACGACAAAGTCAACCGGAAAAGTAAATGTGCCAACTTTAAGAAACACATCTTCGGCTATACCAACGGGGTAAGCGAGAGTGCGATTTGCAAGTTCAAGAGTCATCTTAGTTGGAGTGAGGTCGGGCAATGATAGTGTTTTCCAAACACTTAGTGGCATCAAGTTAATACTAGCCCTGAGATCAGCAAGGGCAGTAAATTCTTCAGTTTTGTTGAACACGCAAGGCAACACAAAACGACCGGGATCTCCAAGCTTTTCCGTAAGTTCTCTAAGAAGAACTGCAGAGCAGTTTTCATTTAAGCGTGTGTTGGCGAGTTCAATCAGCTTCTCCTTCTTGCTAAGCAATTCCTTGAATGCTTTGACAAATTTGGGCATGTGGCAAAGTGCTTCAACAAGGCTAATGTTGATGGTCATTTTAGATAGCATATCCACATATTTCGATACTTGGCAGTCATTCTTGGTTAGATCATTGGTCTTGCCTATGCGAGAAGGGTATGGGATTCTAGGTTGATAAGGGTTAGGTGAAGGTGTAGTTGGTGAAGGTTGTGATGTTGAAGGGTCCTTCCGAGATACATCGTCATGACGAGGCGGAGACGGTAATGGTGTACTATCACTAAGTGTAAGAGGAGTAGGGATATATGGTGGTGGAGGAGGTGTAGATGATGGTGGTGAATCAGGTGGATTGACAATGGTAATTCCACTACGCGTAGTTATAGCACTCACATTAGCTCGCGGATTAGTGACGGTGTTTGAAGGTAGAGAACCCGAAGAAGAAGAAGGTTGAGCTTCGGGCAAGAAACTAGCCAACAGATTCTTCAATTCAGTTGTTTGAGTGATGAAAGAGGATTGAAGATTATCATGAACCTCGGTTCTGATGTCATTACCTTGCTTCAAGATATCTCCTTTCAAATTGATTATTTGGCTCTGTAGATTCTTGATTTGCTCACCTTGAGTTCTCATGATTGTGTCAACATCGGGATTAATGGGTGGGTGTTGTTGGGTGGGTGGTTGATAAGGGTTAGAAGCACGAGGTGGGATTTGGTTGCTTCTATTGTAGTTGTTGGCGGGATTTTGGTTTTGAGGAGAAAAACCGGGTGAAAGGTAATTGTTTGAACGGTAGCTCAGCAGATTTCTATCCCCTTGTTGTCTAGCTTGGTAATTTTCCGGTGAATAATTACTGTAAGCTGCATACACATTTTCCGGATTTCCTTGTGTCGAAGGACAATCGGTGTATGAGTGAGGACCGCCACATGTTTCACAAGGATCAGCAACCGCTTTAACTTGTTGTTGTTGTTGGTTTGAAGCGAGAAGCGTAATACTTTTGCTCATTTCAGCCATCATGCGGGTGAGTTCGGTCATCTCAGGATTTGCTGAGGTAGAAGAAACATTGACTCTCGTGTTTTTTCTAGAAGAAGCAGAGGAATCCCAGTTCTTGTGGTGAGTAGTCATGTTCTCTATTAACTCTCTACACTCCTCGGGTCTCCTTTTCATGAATGTGCCACCGGCGGCTGCATTGATCGTATCACGATCTCGAAAAGTCAATCCGTTGTAGAAAGTATCGATCAAGGTGACCGGAAGCATGTTGTGGTTGGGACAACGGTCGATCAAGACATTATATCTCTCCCATGCATCAAAAAGAGATTCATCGGGATCTTGCATGAAACCGCTGATCTGATTGCGAAGGCTTGTGACCATGGATGGTGGAAAGTAGCGCGAAAGAAAGCGTTGAGTCATGTCATCCCAAGTGTGAATAGAATTCTTCGGGAGACGATCAAACCATTTCTCGGCATGATGCGATAAAGTATGTGGAAAGAGTTGTAGGCGAAGTACATCCATTGTGGCCCCAGGCAACTTCATGCTTTGGGTGATTGTAATGAACTTGTCGAGGTGTTTGTTGGCATCATCATCAGGCAATCCTCTAAATGGGTTTGTTTGCACTTGTTGAATCATGTGGTGCTTCAACGAAAACTCAGGAGCGTTGATTTGCATCGGCGCAATCGGTCCTCCTCGTCCAAACATTGTTGGTTGACAAAGTTCCTCCATGGTCCGAAGATCGGGCTGTGGAAGAGCATTGTTGTTATTGGTGAGGTGCGGTAGTTGATTATTGTTGTTAACACCTGCCATATCTAAATCTTCTTGAGGCTCGGGCTCTTAATAATTAGAAGATCTAGTACGCATACACCTGAAAATGCAAAAGAAAACAAAACCAAACACAAAGACAATATATATACACAATAAAGATAAAATCTTTTTGGATTTTGAAATTTTTAATTTTTATGGTTTTTTATCAATTTTTAATTTTTATGATTTTTTGAATTTTTTAGGCAAGAAAAATAACGTTCACAAGTGAACGGATCCCAAAAAGCAACGTGTCTCTCACAAAAAACTGTTGATCTTTACGAAAAGAGCCGGCAGCGACGCCATTTGATAACTCAGGTTTTACTCAGGTTAAAAATTATTCGTTGTACCAATCTCTTCGAATTGAAAAACTTGTGTTTAATGTGTGACTCAGTTGAACTTTGGTGGAACAAAGATGTGTCGTTGTAGTGTTTAAAATAAAAGGTGTAGAACAAATCAAGTAAAAGTGCGATTAAAGTAAATCTAAGTCTAATTAAAATAAAGTGCAGGTAATTAAAAGCGAGACCAAAATTAAAGGGCAATAAAGTAAATAACGCAAACTTAAATCTAACTAAGGCAAACTTAAAATGCAACTAAGACTAAATCTTAAACTAAGGCAAATAAACTTAAAGTGCGATTAAGAAAAAGGCGGGAAAAATAAAGCTTAAAATGAAAAGGCAGAAAACTAAAAACTAAGATTTCCCTATCCGGAATAAACTCCTATTCGGAATAAATGCTATTCGGAATATCTGTCACCTATTCGGAAAGATTAGCCCTATTCGGAATATTTTTCTACTCGGAATGATTGACCCTATGCGGAATAAACCTCCTATGCGGAATAATCCTCTATTCGGAATATCTGTCCCTATTCGGAATAAAGTCCTACTCGGAATATTCAGTCTATTCGGAAAGTCCAGCCTATTCGGAAAGATCCTCCTATGCGGAAAATCAAGACCTATTCGGAATAAAAGTCTCTATTCTGAATGTTGCTTCAATTCGGAATACAAGCTTCTATGCGGAATCCCTATTCGGAATATAGAATATTCCGAATAAGCCTCACAGCAAACCCTTACTCTGAATATAAAGCCGCTATTCGGAATATAGATTATTCCGAATAGTCCTCCCAACAAAAGCTTACTCGGAATGTTTCTGGGCTTGATCTCAGGGGAAGAACAGTAACCATAAAACGAAGAACAAGGAAAAAGAAATAGCACGAATTAAATCAAAACTTAACCAAATCAACAAAAAGATTAAACCAAACTAATAACAAAACAACTAATAAACATAGACAATCAATCCAAAGCAACAAATCAAACAATAAAGATCAAGATAATCAAAACCCACTTAAATAAATCAATCAAAATCAAGAACATAAACATAAACAATAACAATCAAAGACTAAGAAAGGAAGAATGAGATTAACAAGATAAAGATAAAGCTTGACAAGAATTAAAAAAAGAAAAACTTACTTGAATTAAATGGTAATTAAGGTGCAAGACAAGGTAATTAAATGACAAGTATTTAAATTGACAAGGTAATTAAAGGTGGAAGGACTAATTGTCACTATTAGCCAACAAAAACAAATGCTTAACAATCTAAACTATTTATAGGGGAGGATTAGGAAGCTTCCTCCCCTTCTTCCTTTTCTCTTAATTGCGTCATTAGGTCCTTAAGCATATAGTCTTCATTAATTGCACCATTAGTCCTTTTTCCTTCTAATCTTCTTTACTTGGACTCTAATGACTTGTGGCTCGGGATTTCTTTTAAACTCGTCTTTAATTTCTTCAATAAAATAGACTTGAATTCTTCGGCTTTTGATAAACTTCCGTCTTTTGACTTATTCTTTGATAAATCTTCAGAATTGGCCTTGGACTTCCATTCTTTTTCCACTTTTGACTTCTCGACTCCGTCTTTCATCTTTTTCTTTAATAAAAGCCGTGAATGCCCGTGAATTCTCGTGTTTTCTCCACTTTTCACAATTTCGTCCTAAATCACAACAAAAACACAAACCTCGCATAATTCCGACATAAAAGACATAAAATACACGTTTTGGTCCGGTTATTATTGTAATTAAGTGGTAGAAAAGATGGGTGTTTACACACCTATCAAGATGGGAACCGTTGCTATTAGTTCCGGATTAGTTCCCAATAATCCTACTTCTACATCATTTTTACCACCTACAAGGCCCGAGTGGGATAAACTGTTTCAACCGTTGTTTGATGAATTCTTTGATCCCCCAAATGATGAAGTTCCAGCA
Source organism: Glebionis coronaria (assembly GCA_025667525.1). Taxonomy (NCBI): domain Eukaryota; kingdom Viridiplantae; phylum Streptophyta; class Magnoliopsida; order Asterales; family Asteraceae; genus Glebionis; species Glebionis coronaria. Next base: position 609,826,850 of record CM046880.1, read on the forward strand.
CCTATAGTGATAGCTCCAATCCCTGAAGTTGTTGCTCAAGAAAATGAAGCTTTATCTAATGCATCTTCAATTAACATTGAACCGGATGCACCTCTACCAAGTGATTCTCAAACTACACCTGAATCGTCTCCCTTACTTGTGCCTAATGATGTTGAAGAGGATTCTATTGATCACGATTTGGAATATGCTCACATACAAGAGCTTCCTTTCTTTGGTGTACCGATACCTGAAAACCCTTCAGCCGCGTCTACCTCAGAAGAAGCTACTTCTATTGTTCACTCCAGACCACCTAGGATTGAAAAACATAGCAACAAATGGACAAAAGATCACCCAATTAGGAATGTCATTGGTAATCTAGATCGACCAGTCTCTACACGCCATCAATTACAAAAGAGTGCACTCTATTGCTACTTTGATGCATTTCTCTCCGAAGTTGAACCTAAAAATTGGCAACAGGCTATGACTCAATCATCTTGGATTGAAGCCATGCAGGAGGAATTAAATGAATTCCAAAGACTTGAAGTATGAGAATTAGTTCCTCTCCCTGACAAAGTTAACATCCTTACTTTGTTATGGGTTTATAAGGTTAAACTTGATGAGATGGGTGCCGTCTTGAAGAATAAGGCTAGATTGGTTGCTAGAGAATACAAACAAGCCTTGGGTATCGACTTTGAAGAATCTTTTGCTCCTGTTGCAAGATTGGAGGCTATTAGACTATTCCTTGCGTATGCTGCTCATATGAACATGATCGTCTATCAAATGGATCTGAAGACGGCATTTTTGAACGGTGAACTAAGGGAAGAAGTCTATGTTAGTCAGCCGGATGGGTTCGTTAGCACGAAGTTTCCTAATAATGTGTACAAGCTTAAGAAGGCTCTCTATGGGTTGAAACAAGCTCCACGCGCGTGGTACGATCTCCTTTCAACATATTTCATCTCGGAAGGCTTCTCCAAAGGCAAGGTGGACCCCACTCTATTCACTCTCAAGGAGGACAACGACATGATTCTGGTACAAATTTATGTTGATATAATATTTGCTGCCTCTAACATAGAATTGTCAAAACGCTTTGAGAAGATAATGTCCACACGCTTTCAGATGTCAATGATGAGAAAATTTTCATTTTTCTTAGGATTACAGATTTCTCAGAATCCCAGAGGCATCTTTATTAATCAATCCAAATATGCTCTAGAATCTTTAAAGAAATATAACTTTGAAAAATGTGACCCCGTGGACACTCCAATGGTGGAGAAATCCAAGTTAGATGAAGATAGGAATGGGACTATTGTCGATCCAAAACTTTACCGTGGGATGATCGGCACCCTTCTCTATCTGACTGCTAGCAGGCCTGATTTGCAATTTGATGTATGCATGTGTGCCCGGTATCAGGCTCGGCCTACCGAAAAGCACCTACATGTTGTTAAAAGGATCTTTCGGTATCTCAAAGGAACACTTCATCGTGGTCTATGGTATCCGAAAGATTCCTTTATTGCTTTAATATCATACGCAGATGCCGATCATGCTGGGTGTCAAGACACGAGGGGTAGCACTTCTGGATCTGTGCAACTCCTTGGAGATAGATTGATCAGTTGGTCTTCAAAAAGGCAGAAAAGCGCTGCAATTTCTAGCACGGAGACTGAATACATCGCCATGTCCGGTTGTTGTGCTCAAGTCCTTTGGATGAGATCACAATTAACTGACTACGGTTTGGGTTTCAACAAAATCCCGATGTATTGTGACAACAAGAGCGCCATTGCCCTTTGCTGCAACTATGTTCAACACTCCCGGGCCAAGCACGTAGACTTTCGCTACCATTTCATTAAAGAGCAGGTGAAGAACGGAGTGATCGAGCTGTATTTTGTCACTACTGAGTATCAGCTGGCAGATATGTTCACCAAAGCCCTAGATCGAGGACGAATCGAGTTTTTGATCGACAAGCTTGGCATGAAATCATTCACTCCAACGACTCTCAAAGAATTGGCAGAAGAATCAGCTGAATAGTGGTGGTAAACTATTCAGGCGTATCCTTTGTTCGTGATCATGTATATTATCGTATATATATAAACCACAAAAAGAAAAATACAAAAATATAAAACTAAGAAAAACCATAAAAAATATAAAACCTAGAAAAACCATAAAAATTATAAAATCAAGAAAAACCAAAAATATGTTTTGTTTTTTAAATCGGGCATGTCTTTTAGTACGGTAATATTTACGGCTTTAGAAATGTCGATCAATATTGACACGGCGCCATATATAGAGTCCGTATAAAAGTTGTACATTTTTAAAACATGCCCATAATGGCTTGTAGTTATTTCAGACTGCAACCCGGTTTTCATATTAAAGTCACGTATTTCCTTGGAAAACGTTGGCTCACAATGGGAATTAATTTTCTCGGGCATGATTTACAAGCCAAATCATGCAAAGGGATCAAGTTTACCTTACAACTTGGTCTAACACAAGTTAGTGTACGTCTCAGTGCATTAACTTGTCTAAATAAGAGAAATCTTATTGCCACCACGAATCAATCTTTTTCAAGATACTAATTGGAAATGCTTTCATCAATATTTGACTCTTTAAACAATGACTACAGCTCTTTAAATAGAAAACGGGTCATCGTTTAAGGGGGAGAAAATATTAAATCATCTTCGTCATCAAAACGATTTTCAAAAGTGTTTGTGGAAAATTAATTGGCTAAATGGTTTATGAGTGGTCTTGCTTTAGAATACGACTTGTGCTTGTTCAATGTGATAGGAATTGCTTTTAGCTTTAAGATCTTGGAGATTTGCTACTAGGTTGCGATGCTTAAAGTTGTGTGAAGGTTAAGTTGGTGAAATTTAACAATGGTTAGGGAGATTAGAAAAGACAAGGAATAAAAAGTAAAATTGAAAACTGTAGGGTTAAAGGTGACAATTTGTGAAAATTGTCAAAAGTTGACCTAAGTCAAAACCAAACCCCCGTCCTTTTTTCTTTTTCTTCTTCACTGTGTCTATTGCCGCCATTTTCACACACTTAAGCTCTCAAAAACTCTCGTCTAAATCATCCAATCTGTTCCATTCATTCAAACAAGGTACAAACATCAATCTTTGATCTTTAATTCGCCTAAATTCGTTTAAATCCACTTAATTAAGTCGTTTGAATTAAGGTTAATCAAACTAGGGTTCATTTGCCTAAATTAAGGATTAATTGATTAGGGTTTTAAGTGGTTTTTATTTGGAATATCATTAGATTGTGTTAAGTTGCCTTAGATTGCCTTAAATCTCACACACGCGCCTAGAGTAATCATTTATATGGTGCGTTTAGAAGTTCCGGATGAACAAGGCTTATGAACTTCCGAATGAAGGAAGTTCCGGATGAACTTCCGAATGAAGGAAGTTCCGGATGAACTTCCGAATGAAAGAAGTTCCGAATGAACTTCTGAATGAAGAAGTTCCGAGTGAACTTCCGAATGAAGGAAGTTCCGGATGAACTTCCGAATGAAAGAAGTTCCGAATGAAAGAAGTTCCGAATGAACTTCCGAATGAAGAAGTTCCGAATGAACTTCCGAATGAAGAAGTTCCGAATGAACTTCCGAATGAAGAAGTTCCGAATGAAGAAGTTCCGAGTGAACTTCCGAATGAAGAAGTTCCGAATGAACTTCCGAATGAAGAAGTTCCGAGTGAACTTCCGAATGAAGAAGTTCCGAGTGAACTTCCGAATGAAGAAGTTCCGAATGAACTTCCGAATGAAGAAGTTCCGAATGAACTTCCGAATGAAGAAGTTCCGAATGAACTTCCGAATGAAGAAGTTCCGAGTGAACTTCCGAATGAAGAAGTTCCGGATGAACTTCCGAATGAAGAAGTTCCGGACGAACTTCCGAATGAAGAAGTTCCGGACGAACTTCCGAATGAAGAGTTCCGAATGAAGGACTTCCGAATGAAGAAGTTCCGGACGAACTTCCGAATGAAGAAGTTCCGGACGAACTTCCGAATGAAGAAGTTCCGGACGAACTTCCGAATGAAGAGTTCCGAATGAAGGACTTCCGAATGAAGAGTTCCGAATGAAGGACTTCCGAATGAAGAGTTCCGAATGAAGGACTTCCGAATGAAGAGTTCCGAATGAAGGACTTCCGAATGAAGAGTTCCGAATGAAGGAAAGTTCCGGATGAAGAATAGTTGGATTAATAGTTGTTTGCATGTTATAAGTACTTGTTGAAATGTATTATGCTTAGAAGTTATAATGATATATATCTATATATTTTTTGTGCATCAACCTTTTATGTCTTATCTTAAGCAGATACGATGACAAATCCAACAGTACAAGCAATCCAAGACTCTAGAGCGGCCGCAATTGCCGAAGCACGAACCCTCAAGTTCATACCAAACAATTACCGGCTGAAGCAAGTTTCAAAATCCACTCACCATGGATTTAAAGTCGCCATAGAAATCCTTGATCACTCTCATTTCAAGAATGCTTTAAGGAGTACTGCCTCGGTGCCTTATGATTACATGTATGAGTTCTGGGCTACCAAGGAAAGCACTTCAAACAAGATAACCTTCACTCTCGACAACAAGCAGCAGACACTTAGTGTTTCAGACTTCCGTAAGATATTTGGCATTCGGGATACACCCAAAGGTATGTCATTTTCCAGGGATCCTACTAAAGACGAACTCATGGAGATGTTCGATGCTCTTGGATGTCCTGACATACGAGTTGTGTCTAAGTTTACCACCGCTAAAGTAGGTCAACCTTGGAGAGCAATCTTGGGTATTCTCAGTAGATGTCTCACACCTAAAACATCTGGGCATGATGCTTTGCGTAGTCCAATCATGAACATCTTCTATGGCATGTACAAAGGCTCAAATGCAGATTATGCATTATTGATGTGGGAAGAATTTAACTTTCAACTCTTCCAAAACAAGAAGCTGAAGACTAATTTCTTTCCTTACCCTCGGTTTATCAAGCTTATTATTAACTATTTTATGAAGAATGATGTCTCTATTGATAAGCGTGCAGCAAGTCGTCATCACACTGAAGAGGCTGATCACACTATGGATCTAAGGCATGAAGGAGCATCTGGTGGTGTTATTCCTGGTCCTATTCCCGATTATCTTCTGACGGATAGAATTAAAGCTTCAGCTGATTACAAACTACTGCTACTAGAAATCAAGAAGCTAAAAGCAAGCCTTCAGACAGTAGAAGACTCGTCTACTACGGTCAAGAGTAAAGGTAAACGCAAGCAACCAGCTGCTTTACCTGAACCCGAAACCAAGAAGAAGAAGACTGAGGCTAAGAAGGGAAAAGGCACTGCTGATGAGTTTGTCCTACGTGACGAAGAAAATGTTGATGATCCTACTCTTGACAAGGCTGAGAGAAAATTAATGAAGATAGCTATTGAAAGGAGTAGGAAAGACACATGAGGTAGTGGTTCGGGTGCACAGATGAATGTTGAAAAAGAGTACGAGGAGCCAGAGGATATTGATGAGTTTGGATCACCTGAAAGGTATTCTACTTCGAAGGAGACATCCATCCCTGTTTCAGCAAGTGTTGAAAAGGAGTCCGGTGCTCCTACAATCATGGTACCTACTCAGCCTTTAGTAACACAACCTCCACCAATACAGCCCTTACCAACCCGACCAGTACCAACACCATTCCTTCCACCACCAATAACTCCCATCCTCAGTACTGTGGTCACAACCGAGCCTCTTTAACCAACCCAGAGTAGCTCTGCATCATCTTCAATGGCTGCATTTGTAATGGCAGAAATGTTGGATAAACATACGGATAATCAAAAAAGAGAGATGAATGAACTTCGCCAAGAGCTACATAGACGAGTTCAAAGTGAAGAAGCATCTAAGAAAGCCCAAGAAGAGATGCTTGCTAAGTTCGCTGCAGAGATGGAGTTGACACATAAAGCTCATGCAGAAGAACTAGCTCAGGTTAAGCAGGCTGAAGCTGATAAGCATGCTGCACGAATCACGAGACTTCAAGCTATGAGGGATAAATACAAGGAGCAGAAAGAAACACTTGAAGCTTCTGTCGAAGAGAGAGTGAAATAATCCGTTGAGTCCATTATGCCAAAACTGCGTGATGAGTTGAAGACACTCGCGGCTGATAACTTGATGATCAAGTCATCCAATCCTTCAGAATCCGCCTACAAAATTGCCTATGATTTAACGGATTTTGAATTAAAGAAGATCCTCAAAGCTCGTATGAGGGAACTTGGATCTTTTGATAAATCTAAAGTTCAACGGACTCTCTACAAGTCACTCAATGACGCTATTATGGAGGATGATCGGCTATTTAAGATGTTTGGAAGTGTGGTACCTTACCACATTCTGCCTGAGGAAGAAAAAGATGATAGTAAACAGGAAGAGGGTACTGGTGAAGAAGAAGAGGAAGAAGAAGGAGAAGACGAAGAAGAAGAAGAGGATGATGATGGTGACGATGGTGGTGATGATGATGAGGATGATCATGATGATGATGGTGATGATGGTGGTGATGGAAATGAGGAGAGTGCTAAGGGAAGCAACGAGGGTGACGATGAGGATGATGATGGTAAACAGCCTAAAAAGGGGGACAAGGTAGTCAGCACAAAGAAACCATCTAAGTCTGGTACCAAGTCTCAAAAAGATGCTGCGCAGAAGGAAAAATCTACCTCAACGGAATCAAGACGATCCAAGTGGCGCCACGATGTGAATGCTACTACAACGTCATCGATTCCCGGTACATCTATTGTTGTGTCTATACCTGTTACCACTAACCCTGTTAGTTCTGTTGTTGCTCCTGTGATTTGCAGAGTCAGTAACTGAACCTGAAGCAGCACAACACTCACCTGTTCATGACACCGCCGAGATGCCTGAATCAGAACCAGCACGTGTTCATGTCTCTACTCCTCTACAACAAGAACCACAATCTACTGTTCCTGAGTCAAGCACATGGGACTGGGCAAACACATTGAAGATTGACGAGACTGCACCGCCACAAGCTTGGATCATGGCAGCGGCTCAATATGATCCAATCACAGATGCTGACAGAGATGTTCTATATCTCCGTATTCGTAGTCCGATTGACTTGTGCGCATTTCTGGCTCATGTGTATAAATCTTCGGTCACTCCGTCGTTGGTAAAGAGAGCGCTAAAGGATAAGAGAATTTGCGCCAAAACCAGGTTAACCCGAATGGAGTTCGAGTATTATGCTGACGAGGTCCTAGAAGCTCTTACCACCGTTCAAAGGCCAGGCCTCCATGAATCAGAAAGAGCTCCACCTCCACTTGATCCTTCTCAAGATAATCAAATTGCTCTCGACTTCTTTGTCACCTATGATCTTGAGTATCTTCTGAAGGGTTCATCAAAGTACGCAACCTCCCTGACCTTGCTGAAAGCTGCCAACTGGGGGACAATACCCTGGATCAAGGAAAAGGTAAACCGACTCTGGGTCCCAAAGGTAACTCGTAATTATGATATGTATGCTGTTATAGGTGCATCTCATTGGGACGAACGAGTCCGAAGGGCGTACAGAGGTTGCTGCTTAGCCAATTCAGGAAGTAACGTTAGATCCGATATCCGCATCTCCAGTATTTTATGGCTGAAAACTGAAGCCAAGAATGGCTATTATCATGTGACGGAGATTCGTCTAAAAAGGGAGGATGACATAGAATACAAAATCCAGCAGGGAGATTTTTCTATCATTAGCCTTGAGGATATCGAAGACATGTTGCTTATGATGACCCGGGATCAACTCACCCATATTGCTCGTGAAGACATCATTGCCTTGAATACAGCACTTCGTATGTTCACACGAAGCGTTGTTATCAAGAAACGAGTTGAAGATCTTCAATTGGGAGTTGAAAGCTACCAAAGGAAGCTTAATCTCACCCGTCCAATGAATCAAGTTCTACCTCAACATGTCGATAGATGTCCCTATACCGGAATTACTGTTCAGAATTACGGCATTTTCTACTTGAACAGTCGAGGGTTAATGAAGTTTATGAGGGTGGGTGAGCTTTATAAGTACAATGATGGGACTCTCATTTACGTCAGAGGAAAATTGGAGCATCTTAATTCGGGTGGGTCTTTACCAGAGATGACTGAGGATTGGCATCAGGGTTATCGGCAAATGGCGAAGTATGTGATCAAGAAGATTGATCAAAATCTCCGTGAACGTAGATTGATGAGGAGCTTAGAAAGATTCGCTGGTGGTAGACCATATGGAGTGCACCACAAGTTACTGCAACGATCCATCTAATGGGTCGTACATTTCAGGTCCACTTTATATTGGTTTTTAATTGTGAATATGTAAATTTGTGAATATTGTGCTTTTACGGCTTGATGTAGTGTTAAGGTATGATAATTTTTCAAGAATTTCTCACGAGATTCTAAATCTTTCAAAATATATCATACTAAAGCACTACAACTATCCCTTATTAATTTAAGGGGGAGCATTAACATGTTCTATGGCCAAACATCGATTTCATTGTAAAACCCGTATTTAAAAATCAGAATGTTTAAATACGCGGTTTAATATTAATAAGCTATATAAGTATTAATTATCAGACAGAGATATAAACGCAGAAATTAAATACGTAATCCCAGTTTATTTATATACTATAAATATTACAGTTTATTCAGAAAAATAATTATTAAGTTAAGAAAATATTACGTATGTGTTATTTTAGCATACAGAAAAGAATTACGTTCCAGAGAAATTAAAACACGAGAATTAATTAGATTGTTCGTGAATTTAATATAAATGTCGAGAGTTTGTAAAACCGTATTTAAATATTTGAAATATTAAATACGCGGTTTTAATTATATAAAACTGTATGCAATTATTCAGGATGATAATTATTACGAACATATATGCGTTGAGTACGCAAAATTAATACGCTCAGAAAGACAAGTCACGTGAGTTTCATCACGAAAGTATGTAGATAAATAAGAAAAAAAAATAGATTAACTATATAAAGCTAGAGGGCCGGTTGTTTTGTTGAAAAAAAAAAGGGGGAAACAAAGATTTTGGGCTAAGCCCAATAAAAAAAAACGGGGCATACCCTTGTGTTAGATCAGTAAACGAAAAAAAAAAAAACGAGAAACGGGAAGTAGGGTTTTTCCCTATGGTGGCCGCCGACTGGAAAATCAAGAACAAGGGCGAGTGTTTGTTTTCTATCAATGGTTCGTGTGTACTCGTCCCCCACTCTAATTTCCACAAAAGGTAATCACAATTTAACTTTTCTCTTCGAATCACGAATTGAGGAAGTGTATAACAGGAACCTATGGATCTTGCATTTGAATCATGCGAATCTATTATCAGTCGGGTTGATTTTGGCCACGAAAAACCGAGAGCATGAAAGCTCTCGGTGGACTGTGAATGAAGAACAGCCGAGACATAAGTCTCGGTGTGGACTGTGAGAATCAACCGCGACCTTAATGGGTTTGTGGTGGATTTGCTATGTTTTCGCAGCCCCAAAAGATCCAAATGGGGCATTTAGCTATGTAAACAGTGGGTGCCCAAGACCCAGCAAGGGTTAACAGTCAATAAGGGTGCGTTTGGGACTAACTCAGGGAAAAGGGGTGTTTGGGTCTGTCAGAAAACAAAAACAGTGGGAATTTGAACAAGCAGGGGGAACTAGATAACTAACGGGGGGAACTCGACCAACAGTGGGAACAACTTGAACAAGCAGGGGGAACTAGATAACTAACGGGGGGAACTCGACCAACAGTGGGAACAACAAAACAAGCAAGGGGAACTAATAATGCAAACAGTGGGAACCATGGGAGTAATTGAACGGATTAATCATTTTTTTAGAAAACGAGTTTTGTTAATAAATAAATTATATTGTATGACTTATTTAATCTAATTAATAAAATTAAATTGATTCTCGCTTGATCGTTTATCTTATTAAAAACATATGATTTATTAATGATTTAATTTTAAAAGATATTAAATTGGAAATATTTCTAAATCAGGAAACTTTCTATGTATGACAGGTTACTATTTTGAGTAAGATCGTAAATATTAGAAATACATATCACACGGTAATCAGAATTATAAGAATACACTCATCAGAAATAATACAGAACATTCAGATTTATCAGATTATATAATATTATAATACAAAGACAGTTTTGAATCAAACTAAGAACAGATAAGAGTCAGTAATTGTAAACAGTGATCAGACAACCTATTTTTGCGTCCCTTATTTTTGTAGTATCCGTGAAGTCAGATTCGATCCGTCAGCTTTTAGTCTATTTCAGTACTAGACACGAGGTACGGATTTCCGTCCTTTCAGTAAGGACTTCTTTTCCTATGCATGTTTAGGATTCCCCGTCTGCAGCCAAATGTTTTCCCCAGTATATGTTTAAGCTTATCAGTAATCATGTTAATAATAAAATAAATTGCCTGAGCATTATATACAAGCATGATTTGTTTATGTACTAGTTACGGAGGTACCGTAACCACGGCACTAGAGGCATCGGTGTCGTGACTCACATGCAGGAGAGTGATATCCTGCAACGTCCCACTCAGCTCAGCTTGGCCATTTTATCAGTATTATTAGTGGGGCGTATGGATGCATCCTAGGCTACAGTTTACAGTTTAGCAGGTGAATGTGGTGTGTGCTCTACATCCTTCACATTGGAGCTGATCCCTCCACCCAGCACAGTTATTTAGAGGTCACCCCTCTACAGCATGACGAGGTCACCCCTCTATGTATTCATGCAGCAGTTGTTACAGCACATGACCTATATAAGCTCTTGGCAATTAAAATACAGTAAATGCATGTTTTCAGATTTATCAGATAACGATTCAGCTTTATTATTTACAAATCAGACTTTACAGATTATACACAGATTTCCGTTGCAACTTTACTTATCAGTCTTACAGCTCTCGTATTTCATAATCTGTTTCATTTCAGTATTTCCTTATCATGCTTCATATCCGTTCACTGAGCGTTATGCTCAGCCGTAGTTCCTTTCATGTTCTAACGGCAGGTACACCAGGACGCTTTTAGGATTCTAAGAGCATGTGCATTTGGATGGAAGCTATCCAGACTTCTTACTTTATGTACTTCTTACAATATTCTGCTTATTTGGACATTGTTTAGTCCTTTCATTCAGTATTTCATTTTCATGTTTTGGGCTTATGTTTGGATTGCCGATGTTTGATTCTGGTATTTCCTTTATGGTCAGTTAATGTTTTAGGACATTTACCTTATGCTCTGATACCATAATTGTAACACCCCACTTGGATAAGTGGACCGTTACGTCACGACACACGTTTCTCAGTATTACCGAATACGGTTACAAAAAGCTTGGGAAACCAGACTCAAGTTTCGCACCGTTTTCTATACTCAGGTAGATGTTTTAGTCTCATGCTGTATCGGTTGGCATTCCTTCCTAAGTCAGCATACGTTCGTGATATGTCTAGTATCACGTTCACGGCATATTCCATGCCAGCATTCATCAGATGAATTGTTCACGTAGTTCGTCCCTATACGTTTTTAACATCTTGCTCAGGGATATAAATGTGATCTTTTCAGGATAATTATACGTACCGTTTCATGTATACTACATGCTATAGCTTATTCATTCAGGTTCAGAAAATCCATCTTTAGTTTAGAACCAGAAACTATTCAGCATCATCAGGACAGGGTCATCAAGACCAAGATTTTATTTATTATGTTAGACCTTTGAAGGAATCGTTTCGAGCGGGAGGCCACTTGAAACGGAGGAGTCCATCTGGACCTCTCATTCCCTTTCTTTCAATAAATCCAGTTAAGTTCTTTCAGTCATGTCACGTTCCATGTTCTCTTCAGCCATGTCACGTTACATGATCATTTTAGTCATGTCAGATTTATACCTATCAGCAGCATTATGTCTTAATTAGAAGACAATTCATCCTTCATCTTAATTGTCTTTTCAGTCTACGTGTTCTTTCAGTTCTTATAACTTCATCAGCTTATTACCTGTAATTCGAGGACGAATTTCTCCTTTTTAGAGGGGAAACCCAGTATAGTCGTATCTTTAATTCGGGGACGAATTATTGTTTTAGAGGGGAAGAATTGTAAAACCCGTATTTAAAAATCAGAATGTTTAAATATGCGGTTTAATATTAATAAGCTATATAAGTATTAATTATCAGACAGAGATATAAACGCAGAAATTAAATACGCAATCCCAGTTTATTTATATACTATAAATATTACAGTTTATTCAGAAAAATAATTATTAAGTTCAGAAAATATTACGTATGTGTTATTTTAGCATACAGAAAAAAATTACGTTCCAGAGAAATTAAAACACGAGAATTAATTAGATTGTTCGTGAATTTAATATAAATGTCGAGAGTTTGTAAAACCGTATTTAAATATTTGAAATATTAAATACGCGGTTTTAATTATATAAAACTGTATGCAATTATTCAGGATGATAATTATTACGAACATATATGCGTTGAGTACGCAAAATTAATACGCTCAGAAAGACAAGTCACGCGAGTTTCATCACGAAAGTATGTAGATAAATAAGAAAAAAAAATAGATTAACTATATAAAGCTAGAGGGCCGGTTGTTTTGTTGAAGAAAAAAAAAGGGGAAACAAAGATTTTGGGCTAAGCCCATTTGGTACAAAAATAAAAAAAAAACGGGGCATACCCTTGTGTTAGATCAGTAAACGAAAAAAAAAAAAAAACGAGAAACGGGAAGTAGGGTTTTTCCCTATGGTGGCCGCCGGCTGGAAAATCAAGAACAAGGGCGAGTGTTTGTTTTCTGTCAATGGTTCGGGTGTACTCGTCCCCCACTATAATTTCCACAAAAGGTAATCACAATTTAACTTTTCTCTTCGAATCACGAATTGAGGAAGTGTATAACAGGAACCTATGGATCTTGCATTTGAATCATGCGAATCTATTATCAGTCGGGTTGATTTTGGCCACGAAAAAACCGAGAGCATGAAAGCTCTCGGTGGACTGTGAATGAAGAACAGCCGAGACATAAGTCTCGGTGTGGACTGTGAGAATCAACCGCGACCTTAATGGGTTTGTGGTGGATTTGCTATGTTTTCGCAGCCCCAAAAGATCCAAATGGGGCGTTTGGCTATGTAAACAGTGGGTGCCCAAGACCCAGCAAGGGTTAACAGTCAATAAGGGTGCGTTTGGGACTAACTCAGGGAAAAGGGGTGTTTGGGTCTGTCAGAAAACAAAAACAGTGGGAATTTGAACAAGCAGGGGGAACTAGATAACTAACGGGGGGGGGGGGGGGGGGGGGGGGAACTCGACCAACAGTGGGAACAACTTGAACAAGCAGGGGGAACTAGATAACTAACGGGGGGAACTCGACCAACAGTGTGAACAACAAAACAAGCAAGGGGAAACAAAAAAAAATAGATTAACTATATAAAGCTAGAGGGCCGGTTGTTTTGTTGAAGAAAAAAAATGGGGAAACAAAGATTTTGGGCTAAGCCCATTTGGTACAAAAATAAAAAAACGAGGCATACCCTTGTGTCAGATCAGTAAACGAAAAAAAAAAGAGAGAAACGGGAAGTAGGGTTTTTTCCTATGGTGGCCGCCGGCTGGAAAATCAAGAACAAGGGCGAGTGTTTGTTTTCTGTCAATGGTTCGGGTGTACTCGTCCCCCACTCTAATTTCCACAAAAGGTAATCACAATTTAACTTTTCTCTTCGAATCACGAATTGAGGAAGTGTATAACAGGAACCTATGGATCTTGCATTTGAATCATGCGAATCTATTATCAGTCGGGTTGATTTTGGCCACGAAAAACCGAGAGCATGAAAGCTCTCGGTGGGCTGTGAATGAAGAACAGCCGAGACATAAGTCTCGGTGTGGACTGTGAGAATCAACCGCGACCTTAATGGGTTTGTGGTGGATTTGCTATGTTTTCGCAGCCCCAAAAGATCCAAATGGGGCGTTTGGCTATGTAAATAGTGGGTGCCCAAGACCCAGCAAGGGTTAACAGTCAATAAGGGTGCGTTTGGGACTAACTCAGGGAAAAGGGGTGTTTGGGTCTGTCAGAAAACAAAAACAGTGGGAATTTGAACAAGCAGGGGGAACTAGATAACTAACGTGGGGAACTCGACCAACAGTGGGAACAACAAAACAAGCAAGGGGAACTAATAATGCAAACAGTGGGAACCATGGGAGTAATTGAACGGATTAATCATTTTTTTAGAAAATGAGTTTTGTTAATAAATAAATTATATTGTATGACTTATTTAATTTAATTAATAAAATTAAATTGATTCTCGCTTGATCGTTTATCTTATTAAAAACATATGATTTATTAATGATTTAATTTTAAAAGATATTAAATTGGAAATATTTCTAAATCAGGAAACTTTCTATGTATGACAGGTTACTATTTTGAGTAAGATCGTAAATATTAGAAATACATATCACACGGTAATCAGAATTATAAGAATACACTCATCAGAAATAATACAGAACATTCAGATTTATCAGATTATATAACATTATAATACAAAGACAGTTTTGAATCAAACTAAGAACAGATAAGAGTCAGTAATTGTAAACAGTGATCAGACAACTTATTTTCGCGTCCCTTATTTTTGTAGTATCCGTGAAGTCAGATTCGATCCGTCAGCTTTCAGTCTTATTTCAGTACTAGACACGAGGTACGGATTTCCGTCCTTTCAGTAAGGACTTCTTTTCCTATGCATGTTTAGGATTCCCCGTCTGCAGCCAAATGTTTTCCCCAGTATATGTTTAAGCTTATCAGTAATCATGTTAATAATAAAATAAATTGCCTGAGCATTATATACAAGCATGATTAGTTTATGTACTAGTTACGGAGGTACCGTAACCATGGCACTAGAGGCACCGGTGTCGTGACTCACATGCAGGAGAGTGATATCCTGCATTGTCCCACTCAGCTCAGCTTGGCCATTTTATCAGTATTATTAGTGGGGCGTATGGATGCATCCTAGGCTACAGTTTACAGTTTAGCAGGTGAATGTGGTGTGTGCTCTACATCCTTCACATTGGAGCTGATCCCTCCACCCAGCACAGTTATTTAGAGGTCACCCCTCTACAGCATGACGAGGTCACCCCTCTATGTATTCATGCAGCAGTTGTTACAGCACATGACCTATATAAGCTCTTGGCAATTAAAATACAGTAAATGCATGTTTTCAGATTTATCAGATAACGATTCAGCTTTATTATTTACAAATCAGACTTTACAGATTATACACAGATTTTCGCTGCAACTTTACTTATCAGTCTTACAGCTCCCGTATTTCATAATCTGTTTCATTTCAGTATTTCCTTATCATGCTTCATATCCGTTCACTGAGCGTTATGCTCAGCCGTAGTTCCTTTCATGTTCTAACGGCAGGTACACCGGGACGCTTTTAGGACTCTAAGAGCATGTGCATTTGGATGGAAGCTATCCAGACTTCTTACTTTATGTACTTCTTACAATATTCTGCTTATTTGGACATTGTTTAGTCCTTTCATTCAGTATTTCATTTTCATGTTTTGGGCTTATGTTTGGATTGCCGATGTTTGATTCCGGTATTTCCTTTATGGTCAGTTAATGTTTTAGGACATTTACCTTATGCTTTGATGACACGCCATAAATACACGTAACGGTCCACTTATCCAAGTGGGGTGTTACATTCATTTTTTACCCAAAGACCGGTTAATCCATTCAATATCCCAACTATTAATGGTTAACATTTTGGATAAGGGGAGAAAATGGGATTAAAGGGAGACTTAAATGATACTTGGCTAAAAGATGAAAAAGACTTAACGATAATCCAACTTAATATGTGTAAAGCACGTGTTAAGGGGGAGCGTTTTTATGAACAAAACACCTAAGGTACAAAACTTTTGATTTCAATATCACAAGTACCTTAGGTGATTTTCAAGGATTTTTCATGGTAGCTATACTTTCCCAAAACACGCTTAATTCACGACGAATGTGGTGACAAAAGGGTGGTAGGAATAGGTTTAGTCCAATGATTCATCAGAGCCGATGGAATCTTCCCAAGGACAATTCCCTAGATAGAATTAGAAGTCCTAGGAAAGTTGGAGAAAGATTGTGAACGTAGCTGAATGCCGACCAAGTACTTAAGCTAGCACTGGAACAATCACAACAAGGTGCTAGTTATGACGTATTGGTAAGCATTGAAGGGGTTGAAGATTGAAAAAGAATTGTAAAGATAAAGGGTGTAAAGAAAGAAACCCTCCTTACAACTTTAGGCAGAAACCCGGTCAATACATATGCTATTGAGATCATTTTTGTTAATCATTCTCGATATTGAAGAAAGACGTCATGGACCCAGTGATGCAATGCACAACCCTTCCCAGCTAACTCAAATATCTCTCAAAAGGTATTTGTTTTAATCACACGGAGATCAACACGTTATCTATTGGTTTATTCACTCCGAATAGACTGATATTGAAAAGGTGGCACTCCTCTCCAGCCATCGCTCACTAAATCAAAACGCACTATCGAGTCTAGAGCCACGAGATCATCAAAAGTCTCATTAGGACACTTTCCATTTATTCCTTGCTTTCTCACACACTGTGAAAAGTAAGAGATTTTTATGAGTCCTACGTAGTATTATTGTAATATTGCCAGAACATCCGAGTAATACGCAAGTATTACAATGAAGATGGAAATCCTGCTTGAGCCAACATCAAACAAGCTCATGGTAGGTTACACGTGCGGTTCTTTTAGAACCAATCTTGTGAAAAACTGGAAAGAAACAGTGGTTTAATTCTTAATTGAACTTAAACTCGTTCCAGGCCTCTACGCATTATCATATGATCTTGCCAGAACACTCAGAATGACTCTTTATTGATCAAAGTGACGAGTGGAAATCCTTCTAGTGTTAACATCAAACAGCACTTGGTAGGTGACGTGCAAGATTCTTTATGAATTGAGCTCGTGACAACTGGAAAGCAACGATGGTGAAAATCTTAATTGAAATTCACTTGTTCCAGGTTTCATGAATTGACGGCTTCAAATCACAAGGATAAATTATCCTAGTGATTCACTCTTTATGTTCGCAGTCAGCTTTGGACGGTCGAATAAAGAGAACGGGTTTACCCGCGAAATCCTGTCAGGAAGTTACTTAATTGAAACTATCCGTCACGGGTACGATATCTAATATCGTCCAACGGTCTTCACCGACTGGAGGTAAAATGCTACCGAATTAGAATAAAATGTTCAAAGCCATTTTATTCGTGTCGTTGCTGTGTACTTGTTAAAGACGGTGGCGTTGCTGTGTACCTGTTGAAGACGGTGGCGTTGCTGTGTACCAGTTAAAGACGGTGGTGTTGCGGTGTACCTGTAGAAGTCGTTCCCACATGCTTATGATTTTCTGCATCAAAGTTCAGCAAAATTCAAGAAAGTGCAAAATGAAGTCTTCCGCTGTACCAAACTCTGAAGCTTTCGAGAATTCAACAAAAAGACATAAGTGTGTGGAACATGGAGTCACGAGGAGGCAAGTTTCACAAGAAGGCAAAGATCGCACGTGATTGGTCAAAAGAACAATGCTCTCAAGCCAAAGCCTAAAAGATCAAATCAAAATATTCACAACAAAAAGAAAGAAGAAAAGACTACGAGCTGAAGAACGAAGACTTAGTATAGTATGCTAGGTTTAGAACTTTGTAAACGTGGAGTGACCTCCCTTAGGGGGAGATTGTTAGAAATACGTTTTTATGTATATTAAAAGTATCGGTCACTCCACAATATTATTAATGTTGTAATAGCTCGTAGTTAGTGTTACTTATTAAGTTAAGTAAGAAACCGACCCATGGGCTTGTCATGGGTCGGCCCAAGCCCAAATAAAGGCCTTGGATATAAATACCCCTTTCCACCATGGAAAGGGGTTGGTTGTTGATCATTCCATACTTTCATTTGAATAAAATACACATATTTTCTCTCTCACTTTCTCTCTCTAGTTTCTCTCTCTAGGAATCTTCAACCCACTTCATAGATTCATAGTTTATCAAGATTCTACAAGCTTAACTGGACTAAATGGTCTATTTTTTACGTGCTTGAGTATTGGCCTTTTATTTCACTAAGACACAATTTAGACATCATGCATATCGAAAAAAAATGTGTTGGAGGCCATCTTAAACATTTTGTTAATGAATGACAAAAGTAAAGACACCGCAAAAGCAAGACAAGACTTGAAAAAGATGGGCATTCGAAGACCTTTGTGGCTAACCGTAAACCACAAAGGGGAAGACTGTGAAGCCCCAGGCTGCGTATTCTTTAACACCAGAGAACCGAAAAATGTTTTGTCAGTACATCAAAAGTGTTAAACTACCAGATGGGTTGGGATCATGCTTCAAGCACAAAGTGACCGATAATGATACAAATATAACGGGCCTGAAGTCTCATGACTGTCATATAATGATGCAACGTTTACTTCCTTACGGACTTCAAAATTACTTGCCCGAACATATTGCAAAACCAATAATCAATCTGTGGTCCTTGTTTAAGCAACTATGCTCTACAACTTTGATGGAGGAGGACATGTTGAAGGCTTCGGTCAAGGTGGTTCAAATTCTATGCGAGCTTGAGCGCATATATCCTCCTGCTTTCTTTGACATTATGATTCACTTGCCCATCCATTTAGCCCTAGAGGCTCTTGAAGGCGGGCCTATTCAACCCCGGTGGATGTATCCATTTGAAAGATTCATGAAGAAGCTAAAAGGTTATGTAAGAAATAAAGCTAAGCCGGAAGGTTCGATCGCGGAGGGTTATGTTGCAGAAGAAGCATTGACTATAAGTTCTCAATATTTTCGGGGTGTTACCACGAAATTTAATCGTCTCGATCGTAATGTGGACCCCCCTCCCTCAACGTGTAAGTTTCAGGTGTTCCGATCGGTATGCAAGCCGATTGGTTTACTGTCCTTTCCTTATTTTCCTATCGAGGAGTACAAGAAAGCGAGATGGTATGTACTTAACAACAGTCCTGAGATCGACACGTACCAAGACCAGTTCCAGAGGTAAGCGTTTTTTAATTTTGTAACTTTTTTTTTCTTAACTTATCATTTCGACGACTTATTCTAATAGCATGAACGTTTTCAGGTTATTTCCAGAAAAAGACAAGCTAGAAGAATTCCCCCACTGGTTTAAGACGCTGGTAAACTAACACTTATTTTGTGTACTTAAGTGTAAAAATAACAATATCATATTTTTAGTTTTCTATCTAATCCTATCTTCTTCATAGATCTTTGAACGTCACGCACAAAATCCCCAAGACCCAGTGTTTAGCCCAACCAGCGAGTTATTCACTTTGGCTAATGGACCATCAAGGGCTCCAATGTCAGTAAAATGTTGCGTAGTAGATGGTTTGAGGTATGTCGTGCAGAGCCGCGATGAACGTCGCGTAACTCAAAATAGCGGCGTTTATTCGACTGATCCTGACGGGAAAACTAACACTTATGGTCGACTTCAAGAAATCCTCGAGTTTGACTATTTGTCGTTTAAAGTTGCGTTGTGATACAATCGTTTTGCTTGGGTTCTAATTCTCTCACAGAATCCTCTCGAATTGATCTCAGTTAAAAGTGAAAAGATTTGTTCTTGGTGACAAAAAGTGGATTTGGTTTTCTATTCTAAATAAATGAAGCAAATAAAGATTAAAGCCAGAAACAGTAAATCAAAAGCAATTAAATGATAAAGCTGTAAAGATCCTTACTGAAAACTAGTGCTATTCGGAATAAATGGAGAAGATGGTCTATGCGGAATAATGACTATACGGAATAAAAACCCCTATGCGGAAACTTTGGCTTATTCGGAAAATATTGCTATGCGGAAAAATATCCTATGCGGAAAATAAACCTCTATGCGGAAAGTATGGCTTATGCGAAAAAAACATGCTATTCGGAAAAACTGGTTTATGCGGAAAGATGATGCTATTCGGAAAAACTGGGCTATTCGGAATATATGAGATATTCCGAATAAGGAAAAAATAAACTTGGCTATGCGGAAAATCAATACTGTTCGAAATATTCAAAATATTCCGAGTAAGGGAAATGGGAAACTCACCTGTTCGGAATATTCGCTTTGTTCGGAAAGTTCTGGGAATCAAGAACAGTAACAGTAACAGCAAAACAGGGGGTCACGGTTTTAAATCCAAATCGACTCCAATACTCAAAAAGGTTTTACCAAACTAACCAATAATCATTAACATACCATAAGAAACAAATCCCACCAATAAAAACACTAAATCAACAACTTTTTAAAATCAAACTTGAATCAAAATAAAAAAAACTTAAGAACTTGCACTAGAAGATGATGAAGATCAAGATGAATGAAAAGATGGAATAGATTGATTAACGTAAAAATAACAAGAGTAATGATTAAGAGTTACAAGATTGAAAGAAAAAGATGAAAATCACCAAACACCCTATGGTGTTTGTGATGAACCGAACCTAAGAACTGGGAAAAGGAAAATGAAGCTAACTCCCTAAAATGTGAAGGGAGAATCTATTTATACTCCTAGTGGTTGGTTGGTGAGTGGGCTTTCTCCCTTTCTTCTTGTCTTCTCGTCTTTTCAAAAAAGTTGACGTTTTCGATTCTGATTCGGGATTTGTCGTCGATTAAATCCAACTCGTCTTTTAATTTCTTCGTTAAATAGACTCGAGTTTCTTCGACATATGTAAATCTTCCATCTTTGGTCCTTTTCTTCGATAAATCTTCAAATAGGCCCATTGACTTCAAATCTTTTGCAACTCTTGGACAATAGACTTCGTCTTGAGTCTTTTTCCTCGATAAAACCCGTGCAATCCCATGTTTTCTTTAATATTTATCCGGTTAGCTCTGAAAACACAATAAACACAAAAACCACGCATAATTCCAAACAAATGATATTAAATACGTGTTTTGGTCTAGTTTTAGCCAGAATTAAGTGGTAAAAGGATGGGTGTTTACACACCTATCACGTTGTTCAAAGTTAAGTGGTTCGACACTCGCAACACCGTTGGTAGAGTCAAGAAACTTATCGTTAGAAAGGGAATGACACAAATCGTCGGCTCTGGTGAGTGGTGGAAAAGTGAACAATACATCCTCGCAACACAAGTCAAACAAGTCTTCTACCTTGTAGATCCAGCCAAACCCAACGTGAAGGTCGTCGAACATGTTAATCATAAAAAGTTTTTGAACAACGGTGTAATCGTGGTAGAGAACGAACCTGATATTATACATTTGGACAACTCATCTGATCTCCCACCTTCTACTAGTGATCTCCCATCTTCTACTAGTGATCTCCCACCTTCTACTAGTGGGAATGACTTCGGTAATTACACCTTCTATATAGATTTGCATATAGATGGTGAATCAACGGAGGTTGACGCACCGCCAGATAACGATGATGTTCCTAACGAAGACGATGATGATGAAGACCCCCTTCCTCATGATTTAGCAGATTTTGATGTTGAAGACCTCATCAAAGATGATGATGGTGTTGAGAAACTTTATTCTAGTGACGAAGAAGATTAACTTTGTGTTGTAACTTGTAAAATACACTTATATATTTGAATGAATGAATGAATGAAATTGTTGTGGATTGTTTAAATGTGTAAATTTATTTTGATATTTAGATTTGTGCATGCTTGTATTATTTTGTTCATGAATTTCTACATGTTATGCTAATTGTACCTGTATACAGATGACTGATGTTGCACGGGGACATGGCGGGGACGGTGGTGGCGAGGATCCTTCACGTCCACGTCCTCCATCATTCGGTTGCGGGTGTTGCTTCGTCAACCGGGGTAAGAATTTCTGGATTATTGTAATACAAATTTGATACACATATTTAACTTGTTTGCCTTAACTTTTATGACTTTATCACTCACTTGATTTTGCAGGAAAAGGAAAGAAAAAGCCCAATTTGGGCGGGAGGAGAGCCGGCAGGCAGAATACCCGAGAGAAGACCCGCTGCCTGAAATTACTGGATGCGGTGGCCAAGAATCACAACCGGCCGGTCGAGATCGACTTTGTAGCCGGAGTGACCTTGTTATACCTGTCGGCCCCTACTCAGATCATTGGGGAAACTTATTCGGGTGTGTCGTTAGGGAAATACCTTTGTATTACCCTTCGTGGAGCAAGGTCCCCGAAGGGCACAAGGCGGCGGCCCGGGCAGCTATTGGGGTAAGTTATCATTTTATATTTATTTAATTATCGTGTTCATTTATTTATTTAAATTTTTTTTATTTATATCATATAAATAAATAAACAAATTTAAATAAATATATAAATTATATTTCTAACTCCGTTTTTAATGTGTTGTATTGTGTATATTTATTTAAATTCGTTTATTTATTTATATCATATAATTAAATAAACAAATTTAAATAAATATATAAATTATATTGCTAACTCTGTTTTTAATGTGTTGTATTGTGTATATTTATTTAAATTCGTTTATTTATTTATATCATATAAATAAATAAACGAATTTAAATAAATATATAAATTATATTTCTAACTCTGTTTTCAATGTGTTGTATTGTTTATATTTATTTAAATTCATTTATTTATTTATATCATATAAATAAATAAACAAATTTAAATAAATATATAAATTATATTTCTAACTCTGTTTTCAATGTGTTGTATTTGATTGCAGAAAAAATATGATCTTGCACCGCACATGAGCACCCCTCGGTGGAAGAGTATTTATGATACCATTAATCACCAGTTACAAAAATCATACAACACCAGCAAGGCTAGTCTGAAGCGAGATTATTGTGTAAAAGACCCCGAGACTGGAGAATACGATGTGGATCAAATTAGGCGGAACAGACCCGACGAGTACACATCTGAAGTGTGGGAGAAACAGATAGAGTTTTGGACTGACGAAGCTAACAAGAAGCGATCCTCAACAAACAGCCAAAATCGGTCCAAGGCAACACTTGTCTCCCGACATGGTTCTCGGTCAATCCCTCGCACTCGACAGCTCATGGTAATTATTATTATTATTATTATTGAATTTACATTATTATGGTTTTTTTTATTTTTTTAATTTTATTATTATTATTATTGTTTTTTATTTTTATTATTTTATTATTATCATTATTGATTTTACATACATATTATTATTGCCGCATTTAATTAGATTGATCTTACTTACGTGTGTATGTACAGCAAAAGGCGTCCGAAACCCAACAGGAGCCTACAGAGATCGACATGTTCTATCGTATGCATACGAATTCAGATGGTGTATTTATAGATGAGCAGTCTCTCCAGTTGTATGTAAGTATTCTTTTCAAAACACACTTTAATGAATCATTGATTAATAATCTAGCAACCCGACTAATATATTTACTATCTTGTGTTATTGTCACCACACAGGATCAGATGAGGGAGCTAGAGGCGACGGGTGAGCACACCACTGCCGAGATCAACAGGATGGTACGAGGAGGCAAGTTTCGCGGCCACCATCCTGGCGTGGGTATGGTATTGCCGGGATACACCAGTACTCCCTCGTGCTTTTCGCCACCACCCCCTGAGACTCGTCGGGATCGGGATGTTGATTTCATGATGGGCGTGCTGAGAAACGACGGCAGGTATGGCGATCTTTTTGCGAGATATGAGAGTGGTGGTGCCAGTGGGAGTGGGAGTCGCCCGGGTGATGATGTTGGTGCCAACGGGAGCGGGAGTCGCCCGGGTGATGATGCTAAGGATCGGGAGGGTGGCGAGGATGGTGGCGATGACGCGAGCTAGTCGTGTCATATATGTGTTTGTTAGTATGGTACATAGTTTCTTTATGTTCATCTTGACTTGTTTCCCTATTATCCTAAATTTGAACGCTTGTTTCCCTAGTATCCTTAACTATCCCGACTTATTCCTCGTATCCTTGACTAAATTAGAACGTTATATTATATTTTGGTGCACGTTTGAACTTATTCCGCGTTTGTGTTGATTTGTATTTCAAGTTTACTTTATATGTGTCTTTTGGTGAGAAAATACAGGTTTTTGTTACAGGTTTTGGTAGATTTTTTCCGGAAAAATTCCGAAAAAAATCTGGAAAACGCCTGCTGTGCAGGCAATTTTAAAAAAAACCTGCAGACTCTTCCCCAGCGACATGTCGCTGGGGAAACTTTGGTTATTCGTTGACAAGTCAAACGCAAAGCGTTGACAAGTCAAATGTATCGAGAGTTTCCCCAGCCACATGTCGCTGGGGAAACTTTGGAAATCGTTGACAAGTCAACGACAACGCGTTGACAAGTCAAATAAAAGGAAAGCTTCCCTAGCGACATGTCACTGGGGAAACTTTGTAATTAGCTAAAGTGGTTAAGTTTAACTTAATATTTTTGTTTAATAAGGACTTTTCCCCAGCGACATGTCGCTGGGGAAAATGTTGCCACCGTGGCAATCTGTTCTTTCAGGAAAAGTCTGTGGGGCCCGCGTGTCGCTGGGGTAAATCGCTGGGGATACTTTTAACAACTAGCATACCCCGGCGAATTTTCCCCAGCGAAATATCGCTGGGGAAATATATCCCCAGCGACAACACCAAAATTATCGCTGGGGTAGGGCGCGAATGTTGTAGTGTCGGTAGAATACAAAAAGTGAGATGAAGTTCACCGAGTTAAGCCTTTTTCATATACTTATGGTTAATGTTTTTATCTCTACTGATACAAATGTGTAAGAGAGAAATAGCTAAAGAGTATATGAGTCAAAATAGGTAAAAAAAGACGTGTATTTCTGGATTCTAATGCATACTAAGCGCTTCATTCAGACACACTTGTTATCATTTGTAACTGACCCAATTTGAACCATATCAGAACACTATTTGTTTTAGCTTTTACATTTACCCAACCTAATTGACACCCTCCATTTTGGCCACCTTCATACTCAACATTCCTCAAAATGCTAAGAAAATAAAGCCCACATGGAAAACACACCTCATACTGCACCGGGTCGAAGTATCCATCATCACAGATGGTCTAACTGGAGGTGGTGGTATTGGAAGGACCTGCAGGATCATCCAATCTGGACGAGCATATTTGAGGTCCAAGCCCAACAACAAGCATTCATCATCGCTTATTCGCTTTAGCACACTCAGAACCTGGAGAAAATAGGAGATACTTATTAGTGACTACTAAGAAAGTAAGTATGCTACATGAAATGTGTATGATACCCATTCTGCAGAAAGCTGCAAATTTCTCTCAGCTAGCTCAGGAAGCAGTAGTGGTAAGTCGCTTGATAGGTGTGTAAACACCCATCCTTTTACCACTTAATTCTGGCTAAAACAAGACCAAAACACGTAATTAATATCATTTGTTTGGAATTATGCGTGGTTTTTGTGTCTATTGTGTTTTCAGAGCTAACCAGATGAATCTTAAAGAAAACATGGGATTGCACGGGTTTTATCAAGGAAAAAGACTCAAGATAAAGTCTATTGTCCAAGACGTGCAAAAGATTTGAAGTCACTAGGCCTATTCGAAGATTTATTGAAGAAAAGGACTAAAGACGGAAGATTTTCATAAGTCGAAGAAACTCGAGTCTATTTAACGACGAAATTAAAAGACGAGTTGGATTTAATCGACAACAAATCCCGAATCAGAATCGAAAACGTCAACTTTTCTGAAAAGACGAGAAGACAAGAAGAAGAGAAGAAAGCCCACTCACCAACCAACCACTAGGACTATATATAGTTTTTCCCTTCACACATTAGGGAGTTAGTTTTCATTTTTCCTTTTTCCAGGCTTTGTAGTTCGTCTCATCACCAACTCCATTAGGGAGTTTGGTGATTTTCATCTTTTTCTTTTCATCTTGTAAGTTTGATTCAATACTCTTGTTACTTTTCCCTTGATCAATCCATTCCACCTTTTCATTAATCTTGTTCTTCATCATCTCTTTTTGCAAGTTCTTAAGTTTTTTTTATTTGATTCAAGTTTGGTATTAAAAAGTTGTTGATTTAGTGTTTTTATTAGTGGGATTTGTTCTTTATGGTATGTTAATGATTATTGGTTAGTTTGGTTAAACCTTTTTAAGTATTTGATTTGAATTTGGATTTTTGATTAAGTTCCCCGTTTACTCGCTGCTGTTACTGTTCTTCATCTGCCCAGAAAATTCCGAATAGGCATTTTGTGTTTCCCTTATTCGGAATCTTTCAATATTCCGAATAGGGGTGTTTTCATTTTGGTTACTCGGAATATTTCAATATTCCGCATAGCCGATTTTACAGTTTTCTTATTCGGAACTTTTCCAACATTCCGAATAGAGTTTTTATTGTACCTTACTCGGAATATTTTCCGCATAGCATATTTTTGTTTCATTACTCGGAATATTCCGAATAGCCATTTTGTGTTCCCTTATTCGGAACTTTTCAATTATTCCGAATAGGGGTATTCTCGTTTCCTTATTCGGAACTTTTATAATTTTCCGCATAGCCTTGATTTTTCCGCATGGACTTTACTTTCCGAATGAAGCAGTTTTTCCGCATAACCGTGTATTCCGCATAGGGAAGATTTTCCGCTTAGACTGGTTTTTCCGCATAGAGCAATATTACATTCCGAATGGTCTTACTTTCCGCATAGGATCTTCTTCAGTAAGAGTTATTTTTCAGATTATTTTTCAGATTATTAATTGTTTTAAGTTTACTTCATTATCATTTTATTTACTTACCTGTTTAGTAGAATAGAAAACCAAATCCACTTTTTGTCACCAAGAACAAATCATTCTACTTTTAACTGAGATCAATTCGAGAGGATTCCGAGAAATTAGAACCCTAGCAAAACGCAAATATCAAATGGCGCCGCTGCCGGCTCCTCTCGTTAAGATCAAAAGTTTTTTGTAGAATTTGGATTTTGGGATCCGTTCCCCGTGAACGTTACTTTTGCAAGAAAATTTTCAAAAACACTAAAAAATATAAAATTTTCAAAAATCCTAAAAATTAAAAAACAATAAAAACCAAAAATATTTTTGCTTTCTTTGTTCGTTCTTTTGCAGGTGTATGCGCACTCGATCCACGTCTTATCAAGAGCCCGAGCCTCTCGATAACTTAGACATGGCTGGTGTCCAAAACAACAATAACATACCACCTCCGAACAACAATAATAACAACAACAACCCGCCTTTCAACAACATGAATAACAACAATGAGCCCCTTCCGGATAACCGCCCAATGATTGAATTGCTGCAAGCTCATGTTGATGGCAACACGGATCCAATTGTTATACCACCAATTGCCGCCAACAATTTCGAGTTAAAGTCAGGCTTTATCCAGATGGTCTCCGCTCAGCCATTCTTGGGACGAACCATTGATGACCCACATGACCATATCAAGAGATTTCTACAACTCACCAACACGGTCAAGTTCAATGGCGTTTCACAGGAGGTCATAAGGTTACAACTTTTTCCCTTTTCTTTAGAGGGACAAGCCCGGCATTGGCTTGCTAAGGAACCGCCACAGAGTATTCTCTCGTGGACGGATTTGGAAACAAAGTTCATCAATTACTTTTTTCCACCCTCTCGTACTACCGCTTTGCGGAATGAGATTATAAACTTTGAACAAAAGTACGATGAGTCTTTCAGTGAATCTTGGGATCGTTTTAAAGATCTTTTAAGAAAATGCCCACAACATGGTTTTACCAAAGTACATCAAATAAATACTTTTTACAATGGTTTAAGCATGAGTGACCAAGATTCACTGAATAGTGCCTCAGGGGGTAATTTATTGGCTAAGACTTCCAATGCTGCTTGGGATATCATTGAGAACAAGTCTCGTGTGCAAACCAAGAGCGTTAGGACCAATGTTGCTAGTGCTAGCACTAATGACAGCGACAAGCGATTAGACAAAATCACCACGCTTCTTGAATCGCTTGTCACACATACCGTCAGCAACAACAACAGCAACAACGCCAAGAACGCACAAGTCAACGCTGTCAGCCAACCTTGTGAGATATGCGGTGGTCCCCACTCTTACACAACTTGTACCGCCACCCAAGATTACCCTGCTGAGAATGTGAATGCGGCATATGGCACCTACCAACAACCCGCTTATCAAGCAAAACCTCAAGGTGACCGTAACTTGCTTAGCTACCGCAACAACAACTATCTTTCCCCACCTGGCTTTCCTCCTACCAACCCAAACCAACAACAAAACCTTAATCGCTCTCCTCAACAACAACAACCTCGACAACCATACATCCCACCTCACAAGCAGCAACAACCGCCTCAACGTAACAATCAAGTTTACCAACAACCTGCTTACCAACCACCTGCATACAATGCTCCTCCCAACCAACCCACCACTCTTCACCAAGAAGTGGAAACTTATATGAGGACTAACGATGCGATAGTGGGAAATATTCAGAGAGAAGTGCTCAACCTGAAAGCCGATTTGGTAAAGCAAGGAAATGATTTGAGAGCCGATATGCGAAACACGTTGGATAGTCAGACGAATGACTTGAGGAACATGATGGCTAGTTTCTTCCAAAGTAGTCAACCCTCTTCTTCGGGTACTCTTCCGAGTAACACCGTTGCAAACCCAAGAGGGGAGATGAAAGCAATCACCACTCGAAGTGGTAAAGGTACCAAGGAACCCGAGCTTCCTATACCCCCACCGGTGGTTGTGACTAAGGAGAACGAGTCGCCTGCTCCTATTCCTCCTCCTTCTCCTTCCCCAATTTCTCCACCTCTTCTTTCTACCCCTCCTCCACCCGTGGTTGTGAGTGACCCTATTCCCCTAAAGCCTTCATCTTCTTCCAATATACCTTATCCTTCAAGGTTGAGGAAAGAGAAGCAAAAGAGCAAGGATGATATTCAGGTTTCTAACTTTCTTAAAATGTTTAAACAACTGAATTTCAATATCTCCTTCGCTGAGGCTCTCGCTCACATGCCCAAGTATGCTAATATGTTTAAAGACCTT
This sequence comes from Glebionis coronaria, assembly GCA_025667525.1. Lineage (NCBI taxonomy): Eukaryota > Viridiplantae > Streptophyta > Magnoliopsida > Asterales > Asteraceae > Glebionis > Glebionis coronaria. The sequence continues at coordinate 609,855,703 of CM046880.1, forward strand.
CTGAGCGACAAGGAAAAGCTCCTCGACATTGCCAACACCCAACTTAATGAGAACTGCTCCGCAGTGCTCTTAAGGAAATTACCAACTAAGCTTGGTGATCCGGGTCGTTTTCTTATCCCTTGCAATTTCCCGGGAGTAGAGAATTGCATGGCCCTAGCCGATCTAGGTGCCAGTATTAATCTCATGCCTCTAAGTGTTTGGAAGCAATTATCTCTCCCAGAGCTTGTCCCCACTAAAATGACTTTGGAATTGGCGAACCGTACAGTTGCTTATCCAGTGGGGATAGCCGAAGATGTTATCGTAGGAGTCGACAAATTCACCTTCCCTGCTGATTTTGTTGTCGTCGACTACGAGATGGACCCCCGTGTGCCACTGATTGTTGGTCGTCCATTCTTGAGGACCGGTCGCACTCTTATTGATGTTGAAGCCGGAGAGCTTATCATGAGAGTGGGTGACGAAAAAGTAGTCTTCAACATGGGTAAGTTGTCTAAACAGCCTTATTCATATGAGAGCGTTAATTGTATTGACGTTCTTGATGAGGCTTGTGAAGAACACTTTAATGATGCTTGCAAAAGTATTCCTACCTCTCTTCCCACTGTTGAGACCGTGTCCTCTATTGATTCATCGTTGTCTCTATTTGGAGATAGTGATTTATTCTGGAACAATCTTGAAGATACCATGGGAGATGCGAATTTAGCCACTAATGATTCTCCCACCGAGGGGGATGAAGACATGAGTTTCTTTGACAATCTTCTCACTGAAGACAATCCTTCGCCTCCATCTCCCACGGTCATTGCTATCGATACTACGACTTTGAAAACGCCTCCCGTCGAAAATCCTCCGGATTTGGAACTTAAGGAGTTGCCGCCTCATCTCGAGTACGTGTTCCTTGACGACAACAAGAAGTCACCCGTCATTATTGCGAAGGACTTGAAAGATGAAGAGAAGACTCGCCTCGTCGCTGTGTTGAAGGATCACAAGAAGGCTATTGCTTGGAAAATCTCGGATATTCGTGGAATTGATCCTCACTTCTGCACACACAAAATTCTCATGGAGGACGACTTCAAGCCCACTATTCAAAGCCAACGAAGGGTGAATCCAAAAATCCACGAAGTCATCAAAACAGAGGTTATCAAACTTCTTGATGCGGGTATGATTTACCCTATTTCGGATTCACCATGGGTTAGTCCAATCCATTGTGTGCCCAAGAAGGGCGGAATAACCGTTGTTCCCAATGAACACAACGAGTTGATTCCCACTCGTCTCGTTACTGGGTGGAGAGTTTGTATAGACTACCGCAAACTCAATGATGCCACGAGAAAGGATCATTTCCCTCTACCTTTTATGGACCAAATGCTTGAACGATTAGCCGGTAATGAATATTACTGCTTTTTGGATGGTTTCTCGGGTTATTTCCAAATACCCATCGATCCCCAAGATCAAGAGAAGACTACATTCACTTGTCCCTATGGCACTTTTGCTTACAAAAGAATGCCGTTCGGCTTATGTAATGCGCCAGGGACTTTCCAAAGGTGTATGTTAGCTATCTTCCATGACATGGTTGAACAAACCATGGAAGTCTTCATGGATGATTTCTCGGTCTTCGGGGATTCCTTCTCATCTTGCCTTGCCAATTTAGAACGTATGCTAAAGCGATGCGAAGACACTCGCCTTGTTCTAAATTGGGAAAAATGCCATTTCATGGTAAAAGAAGGCGTCGTGCTTGGACATAAGATCTCGAAAGCCGGTCTTGAAGTAGACCGTGCTAAAGTCGATGTTATAGCAAAGTTGCCTCCACCTTCCACCGTGAAGGGTGTGAGAAGTTTCTTGGGTCATGCGGGCTTCTATCGACGATTTATCAAAGACTTTTCTCAAATCGCTCGCCCGATGACCCACCTCTTGGAAAAAGATACTCCATTTATCTTCTCCAAAGAGTGCCTTGAAGCCTTTAACTCACTTAAGGATAAGCTAACTAAGGCACCCGTCTTGGTTACCCCTAATTGGGAGCTGCCCTTTGAGTTGATGTGAGATGCTAGTGATTTTGCTATTGGAGCGGTTCTTGGACAAAGAGTGAACAAACACTTCCAACCAATCCATTACGCTAGCAAGACAATGATTGGGGCACAATTGCATTATACGACAACCGAAAAGGAGCTTTTAGCTGTTGTCTATGCTTTTGAAAAATTCCGCCCCTATCTTGTCCTTTCCACCACCATTGTGTATACCGATCATTCCGCGCTGAAGTACTTGTTGACGAAGCAAGATTCCAAACCAAGACTTCTTCGCTGGGTTTTGCTGCTCCAGGAATTTAAAATCGACATCCGCGATAAAAAAGGAGCAGAAAACCTAGCCGCGGACCATCTTAGTAGACTTGAGGATCCATACCAAGGGGATCATCCGACTAAAGAAATCAATGATTCTTTTCCCTTGGAGACCTTAATGTCTATAAACTCGAAGCCGAATGAAACCCCGTGGTTTGCGGACTTTGCAAACTACTTGGCGGGTGGAATTCTCAAGGAAGGGTTGACGTCCCAGCAAAAGAAGAAGTTCTTTACCGACATCAAGACTTACTTTTGGGACGACCCTTACCTATTCAAACAATGTGCCGACCTGATTATTCGCCGATGTGTTGATGGACCGGCAGCGTCGGACATCCTTGATGCTTGCCACAAAGGACCCACCGGTGGTCACTTTGGTCCAAACTACACCGCTAAGAAAGTGTTTGATTCGGGATTCTATTGGCCCTCCATATATCGTGATGCTCACAATATGGTTAAGCGATGTGATGTTTGCCAAAAGCAAGGCAAAATCACACATAAAGACGAGATGCCTCAGAATTTCATCCAAGAGTGTGAAATTTTTGATGTTTGGGGTATCGACTTTATGGGGCCGTTCCCTTCATCCAAAGGAAACAAATACATCCTTGTAGCCGTTGACTATGTTTCAAAGTGGGTTGAAGCCAAAGCTTTGCCTACTAATGACGCAAGGGTGGTTTGTAACTTTTTGAAAGCTCTATTCGCTCGCTTCGGTGTGCCTCGCGCCATTATTAGTGATCGTGGGACTCATTTCTGCAATGACCAATTTGCTCGAGTCATGGCTAAGTACGGTGTAAACCATCGTCTTTCCACAGCCTACCACCCACAAACTAATGGCCAGGCCGAAATATCCAACCGAGGACTGAAGCGAATTTTGGAAAGAACCGTGGGAGAGCATCGTGCCGCATGGGCTGATAAACTCGATGATGCTTTGTGGGCTTTCCGTACTGCTTACAAGACCCCGATCGGCTGTACGCCTTATCGTCTTGTGTACGGGAAAGCGTGCCACCTCCCCATTGAGTTGGAGCACAAGGCCTATTGGGCCTTGAAGTGGGCCAATTTTGATATCAACAAAGCCGGTGACCTACGCAAGATCCAACTCAATGAACTGAATGAACTCCGTAATGAGGCTTATGAAAATTCTTTGATCTATAAGGAAAGAACTAAGCTCATTCACGACTCCAAGATCAAAAACCGAGAGTTCCATATTGGAGACAAAGTCTTACTTTTTAACTCTCGGTTGAAAATCTTTTCGGGAAAGCTCAAATCTCGTTGGTCCGGCCCATTCACCATTGCCCAAATTTTTCCATATGGTACTCTCGAGCTCACTCAACCTAATGGACCAAATTTTAAGGTGAATGGCCAACGAGTGAAGTTATACTTTGGTGAGGACACCTCTCAGGAGGTGATTCCATCCCTCACCACGTTCCCCATGAACTGAATTTGGGTCGAGTCAGGCTCGTGACTCGGTTATCAAAAACAAGCGCTCCTCGGGAGGCAGCCCGAGTATCTATCCCTTTAACCCCCTAAGTGTAGGGGAGGACCTATTTTGGTCATTTGTGTTTGTGTGGTGATGTGCTTACAGGGATATCTGCAATCTTGGAAATCTTTGAAGAACCGTGCTCCCGTGTTTATCCGACATCCGGTTCTATCTCTCAACTATCGTGATTCAATTTTCTTCATACTCACATTTGAAATTGATCACTTTAGTCGTCTCTTCCTTAACTTGAGTTAACCAACGTGCACAATGTCATAAGTGTAGGGGAGACTCTTCCCACATGCTTAAACATTGAGGACAATGTTTATCTTAAGTGTAGGGGAGACTTCTATCGAAGTTTTAAGTGGACTTTTCCATGAAAATGCCTTCAATTAACCGGAAAATCCTATTTTTCAACATTTTTCAAATTTTTTATTAACTTTGGCCATTTAGTCGTAATTTTTAAATTTTTATCATTGCTTTCATATGTATATATCCCGCAATTAAGTCAAAAATATTAATAAAGTGGTGTAGCTAGTTTAGAAGTCTTTGACATATTAGGCCCGTTGTGTTTATTTTGACTCAACCCGAATAGACTTATCCAAGTTTATTCTAGCTAGTATCCTTAACCATGTAGACCTTAATTGGTTTATTAGGCTAAGTGTCCACGAGTCTCATTATTTGAGATTTTAAATTGTGGAGGACGAGAAATGATAGAGTCAATTAAAAGTCGGTATTCTTGCGCAAGCTCACTTGGTGTGATTATTTGCCTATTCTCCCATCACTTGCTAATAATTTATCTGCAATAAGTAAGGTCTTACGATTTGAAAAGTTACTTAGCTTCTAGCCCAAGATCGTTTAAAAGTTGCTCGGTAATGATAAGAGTTCATAGCCAAGGCATAACTTATGAAGCGGGGCGCGAAGATTGGCGAGTCCGAAAAGGCCCTAACAAGGCATGAGGATTCAATTTTATTGCTGAAGATCCAAAGTGATGTGAAAAGCATTATTCCTAAAGTCAATATGAAGGATCAAGACTCACGACGAAAAGCAATCAACTCCCATAAAGATCATGGAGAAGTCTATCCGAAAAGACCCTAACAAGGTATGAGGATAAATAGATCCAAGTCCGAAAAGGAGGCGGATCGTTGTATCTCAAAATCCCAATTAGAGATTGAAGAAATAATCATGAAGTCGTGGTCAACAAAGTTGGAGTACCCCTCAAAAGTCTCCAAGTGAAGAAACTTTATTATGATGAGAAGACCATTATCTCAAGAACGTCTCTCGAAGATATGAAGTATGAAGTACATGCCAAATATCGGCCCGAGAAAGGTCTCAAATCGTGAACCAAGTTATGCCAAGATATGAACTTTTTGATATCCCGAGAAGCAGTTTTAAGAGATTTTGTCCTTTAGCTAACTATTGATCAAATCGTCCTACTTTGCTTTCAGCCTTAATAAACTATCGAAATAAGTCCAAAAATGCATCTTCATGATCATTCTAAGACAAAAATAAAATATAAGGGAAACAATTAGGAATAAGGGAGTTTAAGCATTTAATTAAGCCATGTGTGTAAGTGTTTGATTTACTAACTTATAATAACAATGATCTCGTTTTTAAGCTTAGTTTGGGGAACGTGAAACTTGAGGGTGATAAATCTTCGCAACACCAAAGCCCTAATGTAAGTCTTTGATTTCTTTACAAGTTATTTCATTTCTTTTTGTTTATCTTAAAGTTTTTATTTCTCCTAGTTATTTGATTCTTAATTAGTAGTATTTGAATAAGGCCGAGGTTGATTAATTATGAGAAAAATGTAAAATTGCTTTATCACTAAGCATTGCATGAGGGCATGGCAATGGTTAAGTGTAGGGGATTTGATAGGTGTGTAAACACCCATCCTTTTACCACTTAATTCTGGCTAAAACAAGACCAAAACACGTAATTAATATCATTTGTTTGGAATTATGCGTGGTTTTTGTGTCTATTGTGTTTTCAGAGCTAACCAGATGAATCTTAAAGAAAACATGGGATTGCACGGGTTTTATCAAGGAAAAAGACTCAAGATAAAGTCTATTGTCCAAGACGTGCAAAAGATTTGAAGTCACTAGGCCTATTCGAAGATTTATTGAAGAAAAGGACTAAAGACGGAAGATTTTCATAAGTCGAAGAAACTCGAGTCTATTTAACGACGAAATTAAAAGACGAGTTGGATTTAATCGACAACAAATCCCGAATCAGAATCGAAAACGTCAACTTTTCTGAAAAGACGAGAAGACAAGAAGAAGAGAAGAGAGCCCACTCACCAACCAACCACTAGGACTATATATAGTTTTTCCCTTCACACATTAGGGAGTTAGTTTTCATTTTTCCTTTTTCCAGGCTTTGTAGTTCGTCTCATCACCAACTCCATTAGGGAGTTTGGTGATTTTCATCTTTTTCTTTTCATCTTGTAAGTTTGATTCAATACTCTTGTTACTTTTCCCTTGATCAATCCATTCCACCTTTTCATTAATCTTGTTCTTCATCATCTCTTTTTGCAAGTTCTTAAGTTTTTTTTATTTGATTCAAGTTTGGTATTAAAAAGTTGTTGATTTAGTGTTTTTATTAGTGGGATTTGTTCTTTATGGTATGTTAATGATTATTGGTTAGTTTGGTTAAACCTTTTTAAGTATTTGATTTGAATTTGGATTTTTGATTAAGTTCCCCGTTTACTCGCTGCTGTTACTGTTCTTCATCTGCCCAGAAAATTCCGAATAGGCATTTTGTGTTTCCCTTATTCGGAATCTTTCAATATTCCGAATAGGGGTGTTTTCATTTTGGTTACTCGGAATATTTCAATATTCCGCATAGCCGATTTTACAGTTTTCTTATTCGGAACTTTTCCAACATTCCGAATAGAGTTTTTATTGTACCTTACTCGGAATATTTTCCGCATAGCATATTTTTGTTTCATTACTCGGAATATTCCGAATAGCCATTTTGTGTTCCCTTATTCGGAACTTTTCAATTATTCCGAATAGGGGTATTCTCGTTTCCTTATTCGGAACTTTTATAATTTTCCGCATAGCCTTGATTTTTCCGCATGGACTTTACTTTCCGAATGAAGCAGTTTTTCCGCATAACCGTGTATTCCGCATAGGGAAGATTTTCCGCTTAGACTGGTTTTTCCGCATAGAGCAATATTACATTCCGAATGGTCTTACTTTCCGCATAGGATCTTCTTCAGTAAGAGTTATTTTTCAGATTATTTTTCAGATTATTAATTGTTTTAAGTTTACTTCATTATCATTTTATTTACTTACCTGTTTAGTAGAATAGAAAACCAAATCCACTTTTTGTCACCAAGAACAAATCATTCTACTTTTAACTGAGATCAATTCGAGAGGATTCCGAGAAATTAGAACCCTAGCAAAACGCAAATATCATCGCTCATTTTCTTCTTCTTGTATTCAGCAATCATTATCATACCGTCAATAGTAATGGTTGGCTGCAGGGACCCACAGCCCCCACGGCTTTTCTTAACTGCCTTATCGCCCTTGTGGTTTACATATTCAATTTCATCACCACCTTCACATGTACTTTTGTTCTTGCAAGCCTCGAGAATCTTCCTAAGCCTGTTTTTTGGGTTTCTTATTTTCAGGGCTTGCTTAAATTTATAATCCTCATGAAATACAGACACAATGATGGGCCAGTTGATAAATTTTGCTCTGTGCAATACAAGCAAATAAGTGGAAAAACAGATAAAGCACGCAGTTTAGATGGTACCAATGCGAATGCCCAAATAATATAGATAAAAATTGGACTTATACACTCAATTACAGCAGCACTATCTAATCATACCAAGAGATATATAAGGTAACGACGATTTGCAGCATGGGTATATAAAGTACTACCTCATCGGCAAGGAGCTTTGAGCAACTAAAGCACACACATCGCATTATACTTAGAACCGTCTTCATAAATCCAATATGAAACATCGGTTTGGCGAGCTCAAGGTGTCCAAAATGACCGGGACAGTCAGCCGTGTTAGCTGCACAAGTCTCACACTTCATCTTTCTATCCATTGTCCCAAGCCTCGGGTCACTAAGTCCTGCCACCTTGAGCTTCCCTCTTTCTGTCGTTTCACCATGCTGTATTTGCAGAACCGACATTTCTCTCTGCAACAACAGCAGAACATTGTTATAAAATTACACAGTACTTTTTTCTAAACAGAGATGAATACAAAATTCATTCATTCAAGTCCTCGTTTCCAAACAGAACCGACACAAACAAACTGCATTCGTGTTTCAAACTACATTAGTTCATTCTTTTTCATGGTTAAGCTTAAAACGAAACAATTTTAAGCATACAACAACCATTGGACTGGCAGTTGTAATAAGCCATACAACAACCATTGGACTGGCAGTTGTAATAAGCCATAGCATCTTACAGCAACAATTGGACTGGTTGTCTTAAGCATAACGTATATTTTGAATCAGATATGCAAAACATCATGTATAGCTATTGGTACAAAAAAAAACTTTAGTTTTCGTCTGTGCTTATTCAGAAATTTTGTGATTTCTTTCTTTTTGTTTGAGAAAATGTTGATATCCTGGTGGTATCGGTTCGGTCCAATATTCGTAACCCTTATTTTATTACTGTAGACATTAATTTGCAGGCAGTTAGTTATTAATGAATAGGTAGGTATCGGTTGGATTTCTTGAGTCCCAAGTAAACCGAATAAGGGTTTCCATTTATTTGTTTGGGCCAATTAGTGGGCTGAGACCAAGTCGGTTAATCTTTTCCTATATAAGTATGGATGATTATTCACCAAATCAGAATATCATCATATCATATCATCATCGAAGTTCCAATGGAGTTATCACCGGCCCTCAAGTCCTCCTAAAAAACATATCAAAAAGGATATCTATGAAGTGTTATGCAAGGGATCAGTCGACAAATGCTTCACTGAATTGGGCATACCAGCTTCACTGAATTGGGCATACCAGATCGACAAATAGTCGTTGATGCAATTCGTGAGCATACAGAGACGATGCGTAAAAAATAATCAAGATAACTGATAAAATAAAAAAAAACCTAGACAAGCTGCTGCTGGCACGTCACAAGAGAACAAGAGTCATGTATATGATATTGACCATCTGATTCACTATAATAAACTCATCACCATTATTGAAGATCTGTATATCAATTACGATGACGCAGCTCTTAAGTGGGACCTCAATGATGATCAGATCTTTGAGAAGGTTGAAGAATATTCCCATACCATATTGAATAAGCTTAATCAAATGGTGCTAAATGAGCCGCAGACAACATCATCAGATGAGCAGCCAGAGGCAAAAGCAGCAGATCATGAGCCGAAGGCAAATGCGGCGGAGGGCGAGGAGAAGTAGCAATAACCAGCAGCGTTTTAATAGTTCATTATCAAATGCCTTTTTAATACTACGTATTACTATCATCATCATCATCTTTTTGTATCTTAAGAATAAACTGGTTGATATTGTTATTTTCTTATTTTGTGGTATCTTTTAATTAATTTTCTTATTTTGTGTTTTTTTGGAAGAATATTGTTTTCTTTTTTCTCAAGTTTAGTTTTCCTATATAAAATTAGGAATTTGTTCATTGTATTGGATATTGAGGGAGTAATAAAAAAATATCACATAAACCAAGATTAGGGTTTATTGTTTGATTTTCAAACTAATAATCGGTATTCGTTGAATCAACGATTGTTGGAATTGGAATCAATAGATCCAATTTATCTATCTTTGATTGTTTCTGGTATTCCCTGGGGAATCAACAGATTCAATTGGTCATTATCCTTGTTTCAAACTACATCACATTGTTATGGTGTTAGACGGATTTATGTGGCTTCAACTAGTGTTAAAAACTTGGTGATCATTGATTATGAAGACGTTCCGGGTTATATAGATACTCTAGAAATCGATGCTCCTAATATCTTGTCACTAACAATCAAAGGATCGATTGATTTGGAGAAGATCGTGTTGCTAAACATCTCTGTTTTAGTCAAAGCTGTCTTTGATTACAAGAGCAGCTATCTTTATGACAGAAACCATGGACGAATATAAGAAGAAGAACATATAGAAGAAAAATTGCTTAAAGGAATTTTAGCAAACCTTGGTCATGTCAATGAGATTGTTTAGAGGTAATATTTTCCTCATGAATGTCTTTTTTTTTCTTTCTTTTTTCTTCTTCTTCTTTTTACATTCGGGTTTGTTTGGTTATTAATAAGGGGCGTGATTGCTATTTCTAATAACTGTTTGCCCTGATTATACTTGGTTTATTTTCGTTGCTTTAACAATGGTCTCGTTCAATTTGTAGGCTTTCTCTCGTCTGAAGAAAAAAAGTTTTTCTGAGGCTCGTTCCACTTCACGTAAAGAAAATATATTAAACTCCAGCCACAGCCACAGATTTTACTTATTGATTATTATTTTATTATTTAGTTTCTTGTTAGCTATGGTTTCTAACCTTTTTGGTCGATTCATCTATTTGGGGTTGAACCGACCGCCACACATGCTCAAGCCGTGCAAGGCCCTCCCTTTTAAGTTTTAATCAATTTTAGCGAGAGGAAGTTGGTAGAAGATGTTTCTGTGTGTTTATTCTTCCCTCCTGAAACTTATTTTTTCAACATCATCTGAAGTATTCCCTGTAACAATGTAGCAGGAGAACGTGTGAAACATATAATGTAGAACATTATCGTTAGTTAATGTCTCTTGATGTTTACATGTTTTAATGTACTGTTTCCTACTTCACTTGCGAGTGTTTTGCCTTGTTTTTGTTAGCCGGTGTGATGCTGAATTATCGTCTTTGACATGTTTTAATGTTGAATACTTGTGCCTAACCCGAATTTTTATGTTAGCTAGTGCTGAATTTTTATGTTTTTGAAAGCCGGGTTCGTCTTTCACAAGTTATCTATTATATCATTAAAATATGTCTTATCTCACTGTTCTTTTGTGAAACATCTTTTTCAACCAACAACAAACTAAATGTATCAATACATGTGTCAATATCACGAAACCTGATAATGCACTGAAACCTGCAGAGTCTAAAAGGAAGTAAGAAGGAAGACCCTGAAATAGCCGCAAGGCAGAGGCAAAGAGACCAAGAGCTAAAATTACGTGATAAACTTCTGCAGGCGCATAAATCTTTTTTAATCTGAAACAAGTCAGGGTCGGATCGGGTGGAGCTCAGTTAAATCAACAAAGTTTCCAACGGACGCTTATATTTCTTCATAAAGTACTATATTAATTCTCCTTGCTAACAGCTACAAATCCTAAAACTGAACGTCTGAGCTCGGTTTTAGACCTATATGTTATGCTTAAGACATCCATTCCAATGGTTGCTGTATGATTAAAACTTTTTTTGGTCTAAGCTCCATTATATACATGATGATGTTGTGCATATCTGATTCATGTAATGAAATGATGGAAGCCCAAGTATTGAAGAACGGGCTGACTTGTTTCTGGAGGCCCGAGATCGCGTGACGAAGAGGGGTTTAGTAAAATGGGCATAACTTTTGCATCCTAAGTCCGTTTTCAGCCCGTGACCTGTCAAAACGTGCGTAAAAAGGAGACCGACGACGCTGCAACCAACTTCAACTAGTTGCGGATTTTTCAAGGCCCGAAAAGCCTTTTTACTATCAGTTTTTTGCATTTTTATGTTTTTTTCACTTTCAGTTGGACTTTGTCATTGGGCTACGGTCCAGCCCGTTGGATTTTTAGGGTTTTTCTTTGTTTGCAGTCGTTATTTATTGAATCTGTTGTACCCCTAGCAAGACAGTTATCAGTTTAATAAAAGTTAAACCACTGGTCGTTGTGTTGCTGTGTTTTACCCTAATTTTCGGGCATTCTTTAGAATCAACGACTATTAGCAGAATTGTTTCTGGCATTCTTATTGAATCAACAGATCCAATTACTTATCTTTGTTACTTTGTTTTTTAGTCTACATCAGTTGGTATCAGAGCCAAAGTTCCTGATCAAGATGCCTCCAAGGAGAACTAGGCCTATTCACGATGTGAATGAACATAAATTTGAGCAGCGTATGATGGAAAGAATGGAGGAGAGATTCGATCAAATGTTTGATCAATTGACCGACCAGATGAAAACTTTGATGAGCAATAGGAGGCCTCGTAATCGCCGTCATGAGGAAGAAGATGCAGATCTGGAAGAAAATCCGTTTGGTGATGGTTTGTCTGATGAAGAACAATCAGTAGGGAGATGGATGAGAGATCGCAGTGGGAATAATGACAGGCGTTGGGAGACCGGAATGAGGGTTAATATTCCTGAGTTTAATGGGGACACTTTAAAGCCTGATGAGTTTATTGATTTGTTGAAGAAGTATTTGAATTCAATGAAGTTCCAGAAAACAAAAGGGTTTCGTTGATCGCTACCAAGTTACGTGGTCGGGCATCCGCGTGGTGGCAACAATTGAAACTGACGAGGAATAAAGTTGGGAAGTCAAAGATCACGAGTTGGCAGAAGATGAAGAAAGTCATGAGGGATAATTTTATTCCTCATAACTACCAGCGAATGATGTACCAGCGGTTACAGAATCTGAAACAGGGGGGCCAAGTCTGTTGAAGATTACACGACCGAATTTTACCAACTAGTTGCTAGGAATGACGTTCAAGAGACAGAAGATCAGCTTGTCTCTCGATACATTGGTGGTTTAAGAGTCCAGATCATGAATTCTGTTAACATGTTTGATCCGATGACACTTTCTGAAGCGTATCAACGAGCACTGACTTTTGAGAAGCAGAACCGACTAGTGGGGAGTTGTTCTTCTCCTGCAAAAACAGGTGCTTCTGGTTCGGGTAATGCGGCATCGCGTTTTGCCCCAACTCAGGCTAAAGCAGTTGGTGAGAATACTGGACCAGTTCCCAAAGCGGCCGGCAGTGGTGGGTTCAAGTGCTTTAACTGTGGTGAACTTGGTCACCGACAATTAGAGTGTATGAAGGCTGGGAAGAGGCAGTTATTTATTGAACCTGAGGAAGATGATGATGTGGCTTATGATGACTACGTGGGAGATGCAGTTTATAATGCAGAACCTGAGTATGAGGAGGAGTATGTGTCTGGAGATGTGGGGGTGAATTTGGTGGTAAGGCGCTCCTGCTTAACACCTAAAGCTGATGGTGATGATTGGCTCAAACACAACATCTTTCAGTCAACTTTTACCATTATGGGTAAGGTTTGCACTTTTGTATGCGATTCAGGTAGTTGTGATAATTTGATAGCTGAAGGAGCAGTCCATAAATTAGGTTTGAAAACTGAAGATCGTCCCAAACCTTATAAGTTACAGTGGCTTAAAAAGGGTGGGGAGATAACAGTTTCCAAGCGTGTCCAAGTTCCGTTTTCTGTAGGAACAACTTATAAGGATAATCTTTGGTGTGATGTGATACCTATGGATGCTTGTCACTTATTGTTGGGTAGACCTTGGGAGTATGACCGTGATGTAACTCACCATGGGAGAACTAATACTTATAGTTTCCTGTTTGGGGGTGTGAAGATTACTTTGATGCCAAATAAACCTAAGGAAGTAGTTAATAAACCCACTGGTACTTTACTAACTCTTTCACAGTTTGAAGACGAGCTGGAGGTGGGAGGTGATGTTTTTGTATTAATAGGGAAGGAGGTTTCTAAAGACGGTGAAGTTCCTGAAGCCATGATCCCTTTACTTGAGGAATTCTCTGATGTTTTCCCTGATGAATTACCTGATGGTTTGCCACCATTGCGTGACATACAACATCATATTGATCTAGAGCCTGGGTCACAGTTTCCTAACAGGCCACATTATAGGATGAGCCCGGGAGAACGTGAGGAGTTGCGCAGGCAGGTTGAGGAGCTGGTTTCCAAGGGTCATGTTCGTGAGAGTATGAGCCCGTGTGATGTTCCTGCCCTATTGACTCCAAAGACGGATGGTACATGGCGTATGTATGTTGATAGTCGAGCCATCAATAAGATTACTGTGAGGTACAGGTTTCCTATTCCTCGCCTTGATGATTTGCTTGACCAGATTAGTGGTGCTACCATTTTCACGAAGCTGGATTTGAAGAGTGGGTATTACCAGATTCGTCTTAGACCTGGTGACGAGTGGAAGACCGCTTTCAAGACCCGTGAAGGATTGTATGAGTGGTTGGTCATGCCTTTTGGTTTATCAAACGCACCAAGCACATTTATGCGTGTGATGAATCAACTGCTCAGGCCTTTTATTGGCAAGTTTGTGGTTGTTTATTTTGATGACATTCTTATTTATAGTGCTTCTTATAATGAGCATGTCAATCATGTGAGGTAGGTCTTGACCTTGCTTCGGAAGGATAACTTTTATGCAGCCACGAAGAAGTGTGTGTTCATGACCCCTAGAGTTTTGTTTTTAGGGTATGTTGTTTCTGGTGATGGCATACAGGTGGATGAATCTAAGGTAGCAGCTGTTCAGGAGTGTCCAACTCCAACTACCATTACTGAAGTTCGGAGTTTCCATGGTTTTGCTTCTTTCTATATGCGGTTTATCCCTAATTTCAGTTCCATTATGGCCCCTTTGACAGACTGTATGAAGGGTAAGTCATTTGTGTGGACGTAGGAAGCAGAGATGGCTTTTCAGGTTGTCAAGAAAAAGCTTACTACAGCGCCAATCCTGGTATTGCCTGACTTTTCTAAAGTTTTTGAGCTTCATACTGATGCTTCTAAGGTTGCAATTGGTGGAGTTCTTAGTCAGGGTGGGCGGCCTGTTGCCTATTTTAGCGAGAAGTTGACAGGGCCTAAGTCGAGGTACTCTACTTATGACTTGGAGTTTTATGCATTGGTCCAAGCTGTGAAGCATTGGCGCCATTATTTGTTTCATAAGGAGTTTGTTTTGTTCACTGACCATGATTCCTTAAGGCATATTCGTACTGAAGATAAGGTTTCACATAAACATGGGCGTTGGTTGGCTTTTCTTGAGAAATTTACTTTTGTGGTGAAACATAAAACGGGTGCTTCCAATCGTGTTGTTGATGCCTTAAGCAGGAGAAGTAGTTTAGTTGTAACCATGCAAGTTGATGTTCCTGGACTGGATGTCATTCGTGACATGGTGACTGTGGATCCATACTTTTCAGTTGTTCTGCAGGATTTGCAATCCGGAGAGAAAACAGATTTTGTTATGCATGATGGGTTCCTATTCAAAGGGAATCAACTTTGTATTCCCGATTCAAGTCTTCGCTTGCAAATTATTAAGGAGTTGCATGGTGAAGGACATGTTGGTCGTGATCGCACTTTACAGTTGGTTCAAGCATCTTATTTTTGGCCTACTATGAGGAAAGAAGTGGATCGTTACGTCAAGAGGTGTCGTATTTGTCAAGTTTCAAAGGGGACGACTACTAATGCAGGTCTTTATATGCCTTTGCCAGTTCCTTTGTAGCCCTGTGTTGATATTAGCATGGATTTTTTGTTGGGACTACCTCGTACTCAACGGGGTAATGATTCAATATTTGATGCTGTTGATCGTTTTTCTAAGATGGTTCATTTTATTCCTTGCAAGAAGACAACAGATGCAGTTAATGTAGCCCAACTTTTCTTTAGGGATGTGTACCGTTTACATGGTTTACCTTCCTCCATTGTTTCTGATCGGGACACCAGGTTTTTGAGTCATTTTTGGCGTAGTTTGTGGAAGATAGTGAATACTCAACTCAATTTTAGTAGTGCTTATCATCCCCAAACTGATGGGCAAACCGAAGTTGTTAACAGGTCCCTTGGTAACCTGTTAAGGTGTTTGGTGGGTGATCATGTGAAGGCATGGGATCAGAAGTTGTATCAAGCTGAGTTTGCTCATAATCATGATGTTAATCGGAGCACTAGGTTTAGTCCTTTCTAGGTGGTTTATTCTGCTCAGCCACGTGGTCTTCTTGATCTTATGACTCCTCAGATTTCTAGGTCTGTTCCGAAGAAAGTGCAGGATTTTGTTGAGGGGTTGCATGATGTTCATAAATCTGTTCGTGACAACTTGGTGCGCGCTAATTCAAAGTACAAGCAGGATGCAGATCAAAAGAGGAGACATGTTGACTTTGAAGTAGGAGACTTTGTGTGGGTTGTTTTGACTAAGGATCGTTTTCCAGTTGGTGAATATAATAAATTGTCTGCTAAGAAGATTGGTCCAGTGGAAATTGTGGATAAGATGAACTCAAATGCTTATCGTTTGAAGTTGCCAAGTCATATTCGTTGTTCTGATGTTTTTAATGTGAAGCACTTGTTGCCTTACCATGGTGATTCTTCCGATGATGATACAGCTGGGAATTCGAGGGCGAATTTTTCTTATCCAGGGGGGAATGATGGAGGCCCAAATATTGAAGAACGGGCTGACTTGTTTCTGGAGGCCCGAGATCACGTGACGAAGAGGGGTCTAGTAAAATGGGCATAACTTTTGCATCTTAAGTCCGTTTTCAGCCCGTGACGAAGCAAGGGTGAAGTGGTGCAAGCAGATTTCCATAAGTTCCAAAGATATTTCCTTTTATTTCATCTGGTGGATACTGAGATGGCTGTAGAATATCGATACCGGGGTCGAACACCTTTTCCTTTAGGGGAAAATAGCACTTAGGCTCAGCAGAATGTGAAGACGATCCGCGAAGAAGATGCACAACCTCGTCCTCAGAAGGTGGACAAAGAGGTGTTAACTCATATGTGCTGCGGATGTCGGTGTCGACCGGTTGCTTCTCTTTTGAAAGAATTTTCTTCAAATCCAAAGTAGGATCAAGACGATAATCTTCAAAGTCTAAATGAGGAGCATCACTCTCATGAGGGAAGTATGTATTAAGAAAAGTAGAGAAGTCTTCCTCAAATGAGTAATCGTCCAAAGTAGGATCAAGTGATGGCGGAGGATCTTCATCATGTGAAGAACCACTCGAAAGAGTATCGGCCTCATCAAAATCATCATAAATGGGCAAGTCGGGATACTCAGAAGCAAGATCATCATAATCATCCGAATCTGAGCGAGAATCATCATCATAAGCATCAAAGATCGGTGGAGAATCATAAATGGGAGATGTGTCCAAATTGGATAGAGAATCATCCACATCATCTTCAAAAAGTGGATTATCAATGCAAGAATCGAATAGAGGACTGTTGTAGATGACAAAATCATCGAGCACATTAATCATATTCGCAGTTTCTCGTCCATAGGATTTGCTTGTAAGCTTTCCCATTTTAAAAACTTGGGCATCATCCCCGACTCTTAAGATTAACTCACCTTCGGCAACATCAACTAAAGCTCTTCCGGTTCTCAAGAATGGCCGACCAAGTATTAAAGGAATACGAGGGTCCATTTCATAATCAACAACAACAAAGTCGACCGGAAAAGTAAATGTGCCAACTTTAATGAACACGTCTTCGGCAATACCAACGGGGTAAGCGAGAGTGCGATTTGCAAGTTCAAGAGTCATCTTTGTTGGAGTAAGGTCGGGTAATGATAGTGTTTTCCAAACACTCAAAGGCATAAGATTAATACTGGCCCCGAGATCAGCTAGGGCAGTAAATTCTTCGGTTTTGTTGAAGGTCTTGGACTTCCGTTCTTTTTGCACTCTTGACTTCTTGACTTCGTCTTTCGTCCCTTTCTTCGATAAAAGCCCGTGAATGCCCGTGTTTTCTCCACTTTTCACCTTTTTGTCCTAAATCACAACAAAAACACAAACCACGCATAATTCCGATATAAATGACATAAAATACACGTTTTGGCTCGGTTATTATTGTAATTAAGTGGTAAAAAGGATGGGTGTTTACACACCTATCATGGTACCTCAAACATAAGACCGGTTCATGCAATCCATCATCATTGTAACCTCTTTTATTTTATACAATTAACCTGTAATCACATCAAAAACATAAAACGCATACTATATAATAAAATTAGCATTGAAAATTGTACAGTTGTTACCTCCCCTCAACATATGCAGCAATCTATTGGTTTAGCATACCAATATGTGTCACCAAGAATTCAAACCTTTTAGTATCAAATGCCTTGGTCAGCAAATCAGCTACATTGTTGTCTATATGAATCTTCAAGACTTGAATTAGCTTCTTGTCATAGGCATCTCTTATAAAGTGATGTCTGATTTCAATATGCTTGGTCTTGGAGTGAAATACTGGATTCTTGACAATGCATATAGTACTCTAATTATCAATGTAAATTTTAGTGTTCATGAAGTTGAACCCATAATCTAACAATTGATTTTGAATCCAGAGCACTTGTCCACAACAATGAGCAGCAACTACATATTCAGCTTCAGTTGTAGAAGTAGCAACAATGGTTTGCTTCTTACACTGCCATGCTATGAGTCTTCTGCCTAGGAATTGACAACCTCCTGTTGTGGATTTCCTATCATGATTAGCTCCAGCATAATCACTGTCTGAGTAAGCTTCCAATTCAAAGGTTGAGTCTTTAGGATACCATAATCCTAAATTAGGTTGACTTTTAAGATACTTAAAAATCTTCTTCATAGCATGAAGATGTGAAACCTTTGGGTTGACTTGGAATCTTAAACATGCACATACAGCAAACATAATGTCTGGTCTTGAAGCAGTAAGATACATCAATGAACCAATCATTGACCTATAAAGATGAATGTCAACATCTTCACCATGTTCATCTTTTTATAAAGACTTATTAACTTTAAATGGTGTGCTTGTACTCCTTAAATCCATACATGAAAACTTTTTCAAGATTTTAGCAACATATTTATCTTGACTGATAAATATTCCATCTTTTCTCAATTTGACTTGTAGTCCCAAAAAGAAAGTAAGTTCTCCCGTAGAACTCATCTGAAATCTTCATTTCATCAAAGCTTCAAACTCCTCACACCATGATTTCTTGGTTGAACCAAAAATGATGTCATCAACATAAACTTGTACTAGTATAATGTCTTTGGCATATGTTTATTCCCACAAAACCGACATACTTGTGTCGTTTTGATGTTTTAAACATTTGGCCCAACAAAATCCCAATAAGTCTAATCCGGAACCCTTTTGTTAAATCAATATTTGTCCTTTTTGTTCTGTCATTCTCTTTGAAAAAAAAATACCCTAATTAAATCGAAAAAATCAAAAAAATATCAAATTACAACATACCTTTTGAAATCCACTCAGAAATTATAAAAAGGCTTCCTGTCAAATCACTTGTTCAGTTTCGATCCGTTTCCAAACAATGGAAGCTCATTTATTGATAACCCGGAATTTATAAAAAAAAACTACCACATTAACCACCATTTACTTGTAGAGTACAACGTTGTGTACAAAAAGTTGGTCGCGTAGACTATTAGAAAACAGAGCAACAGCGACGGATTTTCCGACAGACATATTTCCAACAGTAATTACTGACGAAATTTCGACAGATTAGTAACCAATTTTGTGATCATTTTTTGCAACGATTTTCCTACAGATTCCTGACAGATTTCCGAGGGGTAAAATTATCGACGGAAATCTGTCGGTAAGTAATTTATATCGCGTCGAATTTCCGAGGGGCTACCGATATTTTTGGTTATTCGTCGCTATTCTGTCGGAAAGTGTTAAATATTAGCTATATACAAGTTTTCAGTCGGTAATCTGTCGGAAATTGAATCCCTTTAGCGACGAATTTCCGACAGAAAATTAATAATGTGGTAAAATAAAGTATAGGTAAGCTTATTTAATTTGTAATGTGAAATATTGTTAAACTTGTTCATTTATAATTAATATTTTTCAAAACAAGGTTTGCAAGTTTGCGTTACACAACAAAATTTTTCTCTAAAAAATTATTTTTGGTATTTTAAAATGTTAATTTAATTGCATGTTTGATTTTAAAAGTTTATAAGTTTTGTTAATTTGTAAGGTTTTCATATGTAAATTTAGCGTAAATTGTTACGTTATTTAAAGTTTTTTAGAAAATCGAACCGAACCGAACCAAAATCGAACTGATCTATATATACCAAAACCGAACCAAACCGAGCTATATATAACCAATTTAGTGTCGATTTTGAGCCGAACGAAAATCGAACGAACCGACTTGTATATGACCAAAACTGAAAATCCAATCGAATGTGCTCGATTCAGTTCGATTCAGTTTTCAAGTACATTGCTCGGCCTTCAGATAGACTTTGTATAAAATCACTTTTTTAGAAAACAGAGATAGATTTAACACTTAAATTTTTTTTTAAAAGCTTAAATAAAATTTTACAAGTTAAATATTAAAAACTTCACCCTCAAATTCTTACAACTTAAATAAAAATTAAACTTAAACATAAATCGAACGTGCTGTTTCATTTCACACATCGATTAAAGGTCAAACCGATTCTAATTTAGGTAATTTGATTCATCTAAGTGATTTGATTATATGAGATAAAGTGATTAATTCTGTTATGGTTTGATTATATGAGCTTATTGCTAGATTATTTGATTGTACGAGCTTATATGAGCTTATTGCTATGTTTAGTGGTTTATTTGGAGTTTGATGTTTAGCTGAATATTAGCTAATATTATACGTATACTTGGATTATTGATGACAACACTTTCCCCCGACAAAAGTTTCCCCTAACCGCTCCCGAGCCCCTTACCTTACTAACACGCCCATCAATCCTCGGTTCCATTGACGGCTTGTTATGTTTTTATGGATTTTACAAAGATAGACGGTTAAAAAATCATATTGGTTATTCTTTGGAATCCTTGTATTAGAAAATCGGTTGCTATTCCTATCCCTAATGTACTTGATTTAGACAACAGCTTTTCTTATACTCGTATTGGTTTTGGGGTTCGTCGTCATACTAATGACCCTACGCTTGTAAAGACTAATGTTTATAGAGACTCAAGTATATATTGGGAGGTCCAGGTCTTTACATTAAGTTCACGCTTTTGAAAAACTGTGTATACCGGTGCCCCTTTTAAATCGTGCTTTTTAAGGAAGAAGGATGTTTTTCTAGATGATGTTATTTATTGTTCTACTCGTCCTACTTCCATTATTTCGTTTGATTTAAAAAGCCACAAGTTTGGTGAAGTGTTTCTTTCGGACAGATTGATGCTGCTAATCATTTTAGGGTGGTCAATGTGAATGGGTCGCTTGGTTTGCTTGAGTATTCTAGAGAGGGTGATGATGACGTTTGTGGTGTGTTGATGAGGAAATATGGTGTTAATCAACCGTTTACAAATATATATAATGTTAAGGTTGAGGGTCAGCGTCTGTTATATAGAGTGTTGGGGTTTACAAACAGTGGCGAGTTGTACTTAAATTCGATGATGATGATGATGATGATGATGATGATATTAAAGTCTCTCAAACTGAAGTTTATGAACCCTCGTCAGGACGTATTAATAGTGTTGGGATTAGTGGAGACGGAGAATTTAAAGCATGTTTGTACATGGAAACACTACTTTTGCTTGATTAGTCAAATTCTATCATTTAATGATAGTGAGGATTGTTTGCAAAGTGTTAGGATCAAGCTGTAGCTATTACATTCGGTGTTTATTGTTGTTATATAGTTTAGGTTTCTGCAAAAATAATTGTCTCATCTATATAGCTATGTTGTGTTATGTGTTCAACATTCATGAATCATGACTGCTACCTTCAATGCTTTCAGTTTGTGCAACTATGTAAGCGTAACTAGTTCCTTGTATGCTACTTAGAATAGCTCAGTTACTAATGCTATAAGAATAACTATACGTCCTAAGTATTTGGATTACAATTTTGAGAATAAACGATACACCCATTACCACGTGGACACAACTTGGTCAACTGAAGGTATACTACAGCCTGCAGCCTTAGCATCATAAAAAGCTTTGAGTATACAAAAACTTCACAACTGGGAATGAAAACCATATATACAGTAGTGCTTCATTCGTCTGATAGCCGTATAACTATATGAGCGGTTATATGGGCGAGGGTGAAAAGTAATCCAAATATGTTTGAGTGCAGCAACACATTATGTCTATTAGTGGAAGAATAGTTGGCTATGACTATAATGATTGGAGTATCATGCCCTGTGGATTCCCCACCCCAACGGATGAAAATTTTAATTATTGTCAACAAGTTGCAGCGTATTCTTGATGCGCTCCAAACTCTATAAGCTGGTATTCTTGATTGTGCTTTGGGGCCAAAGCATCAGGGGTTATGAAGATCCGCTTAAGAAATATGGGCTTGAGTTGACATCAGCAAAGCATGTATTATTATTTTATTTGAAAATATAATATTGGTAATTATTCTAATACGTTAAGATCTGCTATCTGTAATAGAATATGTGCACTTGAACTGGACGGAAGAGTTGAAGAGCTAATGTTGATTATGTTTCTGTTTCAGATCTGTGGCTTGATTGGTGTTGTGATACTTGTGTTGTTGATACAGTTTACACATGTTTTAGTTGGTTCTGTGAGCATATCTTGGCCTACCATTCCATCTTCTACAGATGCTGTTAACCTGATAAAGCTCTTCGGTCAAGGGTTTTTAACAACGGCTGATGTTGCTCTTGTGGAAGAAATGCTCTTCAGGTCATGGTTGCCTGAAGAAATTGCTGTTGATCTTGGATTCAATCCAGGAATAATCCTGTCTGGACTTGCATTTTCGGTATGTCAATGGTACATTTCTAACTAAGTGATATCTTAATATACATCTATGCAAATAAAGTGCACTTCATTTGCAAAGCTAATTCGTTCTTTTATTGCCAAAACTTGTGTTAAGCTTTTTATTTTGTTGTTAAATGGCACTGATATTTTATTTACGTAGACGCTTTTACTGATTCTGAACTTCGCAAGAAGTCAGATGGGATACAAGTATCGGGTTTTTTTACACATAATACCCTTTACTCTTAAAAATGGCAATTTATAACTGATGCTTGCATTTTATTTCCCTAATACAGTAGCTCCCTAAAGAGACATGCTTGTAGGAACCAATTACTCGTTTTATTAAACTGTGGCCTCTTTCATTAATCCATGACAATTAGAGAAAAAAATTGTCTTGTTCATATACAAATAATTGAATGCATTTGTGATGTTGGTGTTTATTTTTGATACAAGGTGATCCTTTCCAGCCTTCTAGCCTCACAGTCGGTCTGATGTGGCTATCATATGGGCAAAAAAACATCGTGTCAAGAGGCGACAATTTTTGTTTTGTCAGTCAGAGTTACAGGGTAGAACCTTGGTTGCTCTTGTCTGTCAAGAGGCGGCAATTTTAGTTTTGGCGGTCAGAGTTACAGGGCAGAACCTTGGTTTAGTTGGCGAGAATGTGTTAATATTAACTAGCATAGACCCGCGCAATGCGGCGGCGAGTACTCATAATCATTTTTTAGACTAACAAATATTAATCTCTTATCATTAAGTTTGTATTGTTGAAATTGTAAAAAACCTGAAAAAAAAATCTAAATTTAAAAAAAAATTAATAGTTAATAAATGTATAGCAAAATGGATACTGAATTAAAAAGCATAAAATTTTAGAAAATATGGTGAAATTAGATTATAAAGATAACAAATAAATAAAAAGATTTTTCAATTTAAAATAAAAAATGTTATTTAAGTAGGTTGTTACAAAAGGTTGTTACAAAGGGTTATAGTATATAATGTTAATGAAAATATCACAACTTGTTTTATTTAGTAGGAAAAAAAGTCTGAATTTTCAGCCTTGCTATTTTAAGAAGGTCCCAAATGCTTTATATAGTAGTATAGATATAGATATAGATATAGATATAGATATAGATATTTGAAAGATGTTTATTACTTGTTCGCAAGCCAATCGCTGGTCAGAAAAATGTCATCACTGCACAAGGAAGATTAGACCCAAATCAGAACACGGGCAAATCACACTGCACTGTAATTGCTGCACCAGACTTTGTTGTTGCTGAAAGGGTTAACTTCTCAACTTTCTGGGTGGGCCGTGGAGGAATTACTCGAGAACCATAGGCATGACTCATGAGGAGCTGTCTAGGGGATTTGATTGACCAACAATGTTGGTGCGCGTGGAATAAAATACAGCAGCCTCGATACAGTGGAATAAAATACAGCAGCCTCGATACAGTGGAATACATTGAATATATGAACTTTGGGCCTGGTGCAGATGCAAGAAACAGGGTTCAATGGGTCGGTTATCACAACAATCCAACTAGAGATGTAGAGAAGTTTACAATACAGTCGTTTTTAAATGGAGCAAATGAATGGTTAGTCGACAGGCCTACCTCTTTGTAGCGGACTCTATGCTAAAGACTGTATACGAGACTCTGCACAGGTGTATTGACCAGTCAAATCTTTTACCTCTTTGTGTCACTGGACTGTGCAGATAAACACGCACCGCTTCAAAGAATACAAACAGGACTTTAATTATGGGATATGTTTAGATTCAGTCCATATTTTTGTGTGATGCCCGCTTCAAAGATGCCAATTGTGAAATTGTTTTCATTTATAAATGCTGTACGCATTCCCAAAGATGAAGTCAACAGTATGGATTGTATGGATTGCACACTCACGATATAGCTGACTGACAGTGATAAAACACAGCATCTTATGTCATAAGTTCATACTCGATATAGTAATAAGGTGGCAGCAACTTGGTACAAAGATTACTAACGTAACATATAAAAAGGTTTATATAAACGATAAATACGTATTCTATTATGTTTGGAGCTCAAACAATCGTTGGACTTTATAAATTTTTTCCAAAGATCCATGTTTTTGAAGGACATACAGACTCATGTGTATGAACTAAATGGGAGGGCTTTGCACAGTTTTAGCATGTGCGGCGGTCGGTTTGACCCCAATGGATTAATCGGCCAAAAGGTTAGAAACACCATAGCTACCCATAAACTAAATACAAATAAAATAATAATCAATAAGTTAAATCTGTGGTGGTTGTTGTGGCTGTGGATCGAGTTTAATACATTTTCTTGACGTGAAGTGGAATGAGCCTCGGAGAAACCTCTTTTCTTCAGACGAGAGAAAACCTACAAATGGAAAGAGCGCATTGTTAAAGCAATGCAATGAAAATAAACCAAGTATAATCAGGGCAAACAGTTTTTAGAAATAGCAATCACTCCCCGTATTAATAACCAAACAGAAAAAAAGAAGACATTCATAAGGAGAAATTACCTCTAAACAATTATTCTCCAATGTAATCGCGTTGACATGGGCAAGGTTTGTTAAAAGTCCTTTAAGCAATTTTTCTTCTATATCTGCTTCTGTTCGTCCAAGTTTTCTCGCAAAAAGATAGCTGCTCTTGTAATCAAAGACAGCTTTGACTAAAGAGGAGATGTTTAACAACAAGATCTTCTCCAAATCAATCATTCCTTTGATTGTTAGTGACAAGACATTAGGAGCATCGATTTCTAGAATATCTATATAACCAACCGGAATGTCGATATAATCAATGATCACCAAGTTTTTAACACTAGTTGAAGCAACATCAATCCGTCTAACACCATAACAATCTTGCAACTCCAAACTTTCCAAGCAAGGACTTCCTGATAGTATTTTTCCTATTGAACCATCATCTAATTTCCTATAATTATAAATACACAAAAACTTAAGATTACCCCAAGCATTACCATCAGGATTAAAAACACAACGTGAAAGTTTCACACAAAACCGCTGATCGCAAAACCGGTCATCGCCATTGGCAAACAATTCATAAGTTTTCATATCACATCTCAATTGTTCAACTCCCAAGTTTCCAAACAAGGACTTCCTCGAACACCCATTAAATTTACAAAAGTTCAACTCCAGAGTTTCCAAACAAGGACTTCCGGACGATATTTTACCCATTACATCTTCATCTAACCTCCCATATTCTATACAGAGATACTTAAGTTTATCCCAACGAATAACGCCATTGGGTGGACTAAATACACAAGATGAAAGTGACATACTCACAAGACATGAATTGTTGAAAAACAACTCGTCGTCATAGCTAAACTTTTTAGAGTATCTCATACTCTTAGAGTATCTCATACTCTTATCACGTATATATAAATCAACCTCTTGAACGTTACGAGTAATAGCATGTCGAATCCAACTAAAGACCCGTGACTTAGAGTGAGTATAAACCAGCTGGCTATCGTATTCAATGTTAAGTTTAAATTTGGTGAGGTTCATATCGGTAGGACATTGAGTTAGGGTATTGTCGATACAGGAGAAGTAATCGGCGAGATGAGTATCATCTGGGACGTGACCTACAAAAGCGAGGGTAGGAAGTTGAGTCCAAAGATGTTGGCATCGTTTGGAGATAAGTGATGTTGTTTTAATAAGCTCTTTTGTGGACAAGTCTAAACGAGAGATGATTTCGAGTAATAAGCAGTCCGGTAACAAACTGAATCTATCTTGTTGTTGTTGTTGTTGCTGTTGTTGTTGTTGGGTCCCGAGAAGTATGTCACCAGTTGTGAGATAGGAAGTGTCCATCATCCTTGTTCCCTTCCAATGAAATCTATATACTGAATATTACTAATTCAGATTTCCAAAAAGGTTTAAAAAAAAACGGAAGTTCTAGAAACTTTTTTTATTCAAAAAAAAAACAAGATTTTCGAAAATTTTATTTTATTTTTAAAACAAAATTTCTAAAAAAGTCTTTTAACAAATAATAACCTTTTTAACAAATTTTGTTTTTCTTAAAAAAGTAATTTTTCGAAAGAAAAAATTTTTATTTCAAAAATTTCGGTTTTTTTATTTCTTTTTTTAGAAATCTGCTTTTTTTTCGAAAAATATGTTTCTTTAATAAATATTTCTAAAATTGGTTTTTACAAAATTTCGGAAAAAAATTTGTTTTATTTTCAAAAAAAATTATTTGTAAATGTAAAAAAATAAGGTTGCCTTTAGATGAGGGAAAACGCACTTCTTTTCTACAAAATATTTTGTGGCAAACAAGGAAAACTGAAATCGAGTTCAAATGAGTTTTTTCATCAAAATTTTCTGCAAAACAAAAACATGCATTTTTCCAACTAAACAATGGAAACTAGAAAACAACTTTTTTGTTTTCCTTGTTTTCTTTGTAACCTCCTTTTTTTTGTAAAAGGTTACCCCGGTAAATATATTACTCTCAAAAGAATCGTTGGAAGTACAATGTGTTAATGCGATGATGCCTAAAAACGTTACTTGCATTTTTCGGTCTCGCTTTGTTTTAATTACGACAATATGTAAAAACAAGCATTTACGAAAACAACGAAAAACGAATTCTTGAGTTCAAGTATTTTTCATTTCAACCATTATCACTTAAGGTATGTACAAACAAGTACTCATCCTAATTAAGTGATCAAGGATTTAATCTTTTCTTAAAACTCACTTTTTATTAAGTGAGACAAGTTTTTATTAAACTTTGTTTATAAGAAAATATTTTATTAAATTCATAATTTGAAAATTTAAAAATGACATATTCTTTAATGGTTTGGAATATCACCATCTTGTGAGTCCTCATAACTTCCAAGATCATGGTTAAGTGTTTGACATGTTCATCCAAACTCTGGCTAAAAATGAGTATGTCATAAAAAAAGACTAAAGTGAACTTTCTAAGAAAAGGTTTGAATACCTCATTCATTAAAGCTTGAAATGTAGATGGGGCATTAGTCAACCCAAATGGCATCACCAGAAATTCATATTGACCCTCATGTGTTTTGAAGGCAGTCTTAGCCACATTATCCAGACCTCAAATCCAACTTAGTGGACAACTGGGCTCCATGAAGTTCATCAATAAGTTCTTCAATTATGGGTATCCGAAATTTATCTTTAATCGTTTGCTTGTTTAGCTGCCTATAATCCACACACATCCTCCAAGAATTGTCCTTCTTTTTGACCATTACAATAGGTGAAGCAAAAGGGTTGTGGCTTTTCTTAATGACACCAGCTTCCAATAACTCTTTCACTATTCCATCAAAGGCATCCTTCTGAGTTGGTGGATGCCTGTAAGGTCTGATGTTAACGGGCATAGCACCTTCAACCAAAGGAATTATGTGATCATGAGACCTATGTGGTGGCAATTCAGTAGGTACTGCGAAGACATCCTTATAGGTATTTAATACTTTCTGAATCTCCTTGGGAACTACCTCAGTCACACCTTTCAACTTAAAACAAGAAACTGATTTCTTAGGATACACACAGAGTGTCATAGATTGAAGTTGTGCCTCCACATTCTTTTGAGTCCTTTTGTTAGCCACCCAATCCACTTGAGACTTTTTTGTACCTGTAATTTGGACTTTCTTGCCCCCAATCTTAAACTCCATTCTTAACTCCTTGAATTTAAACTTGATATCCCCAAGAGGAGCTAACCATTGGATTCCTAACACCATTGGGGGCAAGAAAGTCCAAATTACAGGGTGTTTGGTTTAGGCTTGAACCCATTGTTTACCTCATTAGCACTAGGTCTAGGTAACAAGGTTGGCTTATGACCTCCTAACTTTCCACCACTACCAAACCTATTACTCATAAAAGTCAGTGGTGGCTTATTTTTCCTCCTTTCAGCCTAAAAAATTGCCTCTTGCAACTTTGCCTCTTGCAACTTTGCCATAAAAGAGCTTTATCACTAAGATTGACTTAAATGATCTTTACCTTCTCCTCATTAGCGGTGTTTTCAATCGAGAAAAATTGATCACATATGAATACCCACCCTCTAACATCAACACCATCAAATTTTGGAAATTCTACCCTAGCCAATCCACCAAACTAATTGGTTTGCCTTCCAACCCCAAGATTGATCATTTGGTTGTTTTAAACCCCTAAGGCTTCAATCATCTGCCTCATTTGTGCTAGTTGTGTATCCAAATACTCCCTAGTAATGGTAGGATCAATACCCCCCATCATTTGCAAGGTTTAGCCTTGTTGTTGGTGCCATAACAAAATTTGGCACCAAAACCAGTTAGACAATATAACAAACTCAACAGACTCAACAAGAATCAAGAACTGCCAGGATGGAGGTCTAATACCACTTGATAGATGCTAATAAGAGATAATGAAATCAGTGATAGCCATGAATAACCCGAAAGCTCATAAGAATAAGAAATAGAGCAATGTGGATTAATCAAGATCAAAATGGCAGGAATGGTAGTTTTATTGATAACAGAATGATTACAAGATTGAGAGAAAAGTGATTAACAATTTCTAGACAAGAAATAAAATGATACAAATGAATGGATTTTATACTAAGTGTTTTCCGTCTAAACTAGTTGGTTAGAGGTTGTTGGAGTAACACATGTGCACCTCACATGTCTGGTATATAAACCATGCATATGCACCTCACGTGTCGAACAACTTAACCAGCTTATCCTATAAGCTCTATAGCTTTTGGTACTTATCAATATCGTCATTGGTATTTAGAGGTAGCAAAATGGGCAGGTTGGGTGGCTTGGGTAATGGGTCATATTATGGTACGGGTGGAAGTAGGTTCACCCAAAGCACCTTTTTATTCAAAGTTATTATTTTTTTGCCGATAAATAAGTAATGACTCAAATATGATTACAAACTGTATATTAGTTAACGGTACTCTGATCTATTTGATTTTAATGATATATGTTGGTTTTATGCATCTAAGCACACCGTGGCTCATTTTGACCCATTTCTTTTTACTCATTAGAGATAAGTTTTATCCCGAGTTGACCCATTTATTAGATGCTAGAGGTGAGCATGGTTCGGTTTGGTTCGGTTTTGTATAAAACCAAAACCGAACCAACAAATTTCGGTTTCTGATTTTTAGGAACCATTCGGTTTCGGTTTTGTGTCGGTTTGGTTTTTTGGTTTTCGATTTACTTTAGGTTTGGTTTTTCGGTTTTTCGGTTCCTATATGATTTATCGAGCTTCGCTTTTACAAGTCGATTTGAATATAACATAAACCGACACGTTAAATGTTTTAAATAAACAATAACAAAAAGAAACAAAACATTAACAATAAGGAAAAAATATCATATAAAATCCTAAAAATCATTTATGTGTATAAATCAACACAATAGAAACGATAAAAACCTAATTAAAAAAACAATCGAGAAGAAAACATGTTCAATAAGCATATGAAACAATGATTAGTTATTAAACATGATAGAATTAATCTAGCGTAGCATATTCATCGTCCATTATCTTCGACGTGAACTTATATATATATTTATTCTCATGTTTACAAAGATCGGTTCGGTTTATATCGGTTTAAGTTGATGAGCTTGTTTAAAAATATGTATGCGTCATCACTCCTTTTATGGAAGACGAGTCCAACCAAGAAACTAGTACTAAGAGAAACACATATATCTTTGTAATAATCGTTGTTGTGATAATTAACAAGGAGTGGGGTAAGAAGCTCCAAAATGTGAGTAAAATCATCAACACTAGGCAGAAAACATGATGTTAACTGTATCATTTGTCTAAGCGCATCAAGGTAGATGAACTTCTCGTAAAATTTAAAAAATGAAGGATCCATTATTATTTTTTCCTCATCAACATTTGAAGAATTGCAAGGAGGATATTTGGGGGAAGCTAAATCAGAAAAAAAAGACTTGCTACTCAAACAAATACCACCTTTGAATCGGACTGCTGATTGTGTCCAAGAACAAGGACTAGCTATACGAGGAGGATAAAAAAAAGACTTGCTACCTTTGAATCCGAATTTCAGGATTCTGCGATTCATCATCATATTCATAGCCGCTCACTTTTTCTTATAATTTTTTTTACGTACTAGGTTAACCCTAATTATTTATAATAATACTCAATTGCCGTTTCGACTATGGGCTCCGGTTTTTCGTATGGGCTGGGCCTTCATACACGAACATAGAAATAACTTTTCTCCCACAATCTTTATTCCATCCGATACAGAAGGAAGTCTACCACACAAATAGGGTATACAATCTCTTAAACCAAAAACCGAAACCCTTGGTTTTGGATGGTTCGGTTTCTAGTCGGTTTTTCCGATCTTAAAAACACTTTATATTTAAGTACGACCAATTTTTAACAAGCTTTTTTACGTAAAAATTGTTTGTTTTTTGCCAATCTAAGCCAAATAATGCTTACCCAAAATTTCTAGAAATACACTACATGCAACTGAATGTACACTTGAACGTTTTGTGCTTTACATAGTCAATCTCACTGCTAATTGTACTAGTCTCCTTATAATGCACCAAAGACAATATCTTTAGACTACATCATTCATAAGTAATACTTTTGCAGGCACAAGATACCCATAAACCGACACAAAAAAAACCCTGAAAATTTGTTAACGGAAAAAACTCTCCCATCATATCAGCATCATCCCTCAACTCGCCCTTTAATGTCTTGGTTCCATCTGTAATTCTGGGCGGGAAGGCGAACCTATGGGTGTACCTATTTCTCATAAAACATATGAGTTTAACAAGTGTATCGCGTCTTGCAGTGGTTAAATTTGTGGGTGTATCATGTGCTTGTTTTGTTGGAGTAGTTTGTTTTTGGTTTGTTGGAGTGGCTTGATATGTTTGATGGCCCGCCATATCTTTTATGGCTGCAATGACACCTACGTCGAACTTACTGGCCCAATAAGTCATAGGCTTACCATCAGCATCACAAATTACAATTTACCGATTTAGATAATTTATTATGTCATGGGCATGGTTTAGTATTGTACAAGAAGTTTCCAAGGTCTTCAAAATATCTAAGACGATTAATAGGCGATGAGAAGAAAATGTGGTTGCACAATCTCTCTAGTGATTCTGTTGACCTATTTAACACGTTTAAAAAGCATATTTAATTCAAGACATTTAACTAATAAGTAACTTTAAAAAATTGGGATGTAACCAATAACATTCATGTTGTAAATAATAAGTATATAGATACACACGCTTCTAGCAAGACCACACGAAGATTCTTTAGAAGATTCCAAAGTTCTTCGTTTTCCTCTATCTTCCATATGTCTTTAAACTGACTACCTTTCAACAAAACTCCTCTACTACCATCATAAAAACATATTTTTGATAGAGCTTGATAAGAACTCGAGCCGAGCTATCAAAAGCTTGAGCTTGAGCTTGATATAGTTTCAAGCTATTTTTTAGGCTTGAGCTTGGGCTTGAGCCTGAGCTTGATAAAAGCTTGGCTTGATCGAGCCAAGCTCGAGCTCGAGCTCGAGTTGCTTGATAAAAGCTTGGCTTGATTACACCTCTAACCTTAGCTGGTAATAAGTAAATGAAAATTGAAAATCATAAGCAACAATCTATAATTTTTTTTTTGGAAACGACAAATAATTAAACGGAAGCCTACTCGCAATATTTCAACGAGCACCCCGAGTTCGAGCTGGCAAACCCAGCCCCCAAAGGGGTTTCCAGGGAGAATTCCCCACGTGCGCCCGTGTGAGGTATGAGTTAAATATATGCATAATGCGACGACCATAGGGATCGAACCCACAACCTGCAGGCCACAGTGGATGTATTGAATAAATCTACTCCCACCTAAATAATAAACATGACAATAAATGCATGTGATAGATTACTTGCTCTACATACAATTTACTCCGTCCATTTAAGTGGGTGGGAGTCAGGGGTGAGTTAAAGATGAGTTTCTTAAATAGCAAAAAGTACATGTCACTTCTTATTTCTTAAAAAAATCATGTGTCGCTTTGCATTGAAAAATATTTAAACCCGAACTTAACTCGTCAACCCATTCAAATGTACATTCCAAACACAAATTATGTACTAGTTCTAACTTAGAAATTCGTGTTTTATATTTATATGTAAAACTATTATGCCTTTTAAGCATTCTATTAAATTTATAAGTGTATTAAAAATATTGTGATCTCAATGTTTATTGCGTATCTTTTAATTATATTAGCAGCAAGGTAATGAATTTATATCCATTAAAAAAACTTGTTTACAAAAAAAATTGAAAAAGTTATGATCCGTCTAATTAATAATAAAAAAGTCATTTTTATCGTTGAATTTAATTGCATGAATCGTTTTTGTGATTTATCGGGTTTAACGAATTTTGATTTTTCAAAAAAAGTTTGATGGATCATTTTTTCATAAATTTTGACTCATATCGGGTTTGATCCCTTTACCACTATGTTCATATCGGTTTTGATCCCTTCACACTAGTACCGTATTGGATTTAGTCATTGACGGGACTAGTGGAGTGGTCGATGAACCAAACCCGTTACGGGTAAAAACCACAAGAAGATTATTTGTTAAATATTTTCCAAAAGCACGAAACCATTAAACCCAAAAAACCACATGAACGATTTATGCAGTTAACTCTTATCATTTCAAATCTTTCTTGCGCTTTGTCGAATCTTACACTTTGAGTCCCCGTACTTTCTTATGCGTGTCATATGTCCTTGTGATTTTAACTCGTTAAAAATTTAGTCTTTTTACGAACAAACCACAAGGACCACTCTAATAGGTCAAAACCACAAGGACATGACCCCTTTAAAAAACACATGGACCAGAAGTATAGGATCCAGCAAACCACAAAAAATAAAAAGAGTTAACTACAAAATCGGACCCTGTGGTTGTTCGAAATTACGAATTTAGTCCATTTTTTAATATTATAACATATTCGGTCCTCGTGGTTTTAACATGTATCGGATTCAGTCCATTTTGACATTAAATAATCAAAATATTGTCACCAAAAAAATAAACATAAAGTAGAAAGTAAGGGCATTTTGATCATTTTACATACCTTTTCTAAACAAAATAGACTGAATTCGATACACGACAAAACCACAGGAACCAAATTTATCACAAAATATAAAATATTCAAATTCGTAAAATTTAACAAACCACATGAACCATTTATGTAGGTAACTCAAACAAAAATAAAATTATGAACAATTTTTACTAGACGGAAGGAGTACTAAAACGAGAAACACACGAGGGGTATTAACGAGCGTTAGAAGAAAGGGTTAACGATGGATCACATTCATTAGTTAGAGACAAATAATGCATTTTCTTTCATTCAAGAAACTAACTATTGCTGTCAATGCAAACCATAAGGACTAATGGTGTAAATTGAAAAAAATAAGAACAAAATCCCAAACACCCCCTTACAAGAAAATGAAAGAGGGTTTTGGGTTTTTATTATAAAATTCAAATCTTTGAATTTAATTCGATGAATTTGATGGATTTGATGATTATGGAAGAACGCAATAGTAATGGCGCGATGGTATGTTTTATTTTGCGTAACGATTAACGGTTTGTGAGATATTTAATATTTTTTTTTAAACAAATGAGTTTTTTAGATGAAAAAATGGGTGATTGTGATTGGTTGATTGACTATACGCTATTTTGATGGTGCACATTGAACTTTTGACTTAAATAAATAATAATAATTAAATAAATAGAAAATAAATAACAAAAAATAAATAATAAAAAATAAATACAAACATAATTATAAACGATGATTAAATAACACAATAAAATAATAAAAAGAGTTACTAGATAATCATCAAGTCGAGACACATGTTAAACACGCTTAAGACAAAAGAGCCGAGACGCGTGTTTGACACGCTTTCCTTAAAACATATTCGTCGTCTATTTTTCAAGATACAACAATCGAAACAGTAAGTTGTGATGTTTAACTTAACAAATCTACGTAAAAAATTTAAGAGAATTTGTGTGTTTCTGCCCTAGAAAAACTGTTGGAATTCAGTTGCTATAAAACTGCACTTTTTTATATGTGTAAAACTTAGAGGTGGCAAATCTTGCCCATTTTGATCATATGGGCACTTTTTGCCTATTTTCAAAAAAGGATGGGGCACTTTTTGCCAATTCTTTATAATGAATGAGTTAAACGGGCGCATATGTAAGAAACTAAATGGGCTTAATGGGCGCACTTGTAAAATACAAATTAGTATACTCGACGAATATTTTTTATTAAAATGTTTATCCCGGCTTTCAAACAAGTATTTTTATTTTTTATTTGTAGGTTTTTATATGTTTTTTTTCCTTTTTTAGCTTGCTCCCGCTTAGCCCGCCCGTTTTGCCCGTCCGTTTCTCCCGTGCCCGTTTAGCCCGCACCCGTTTAGCCCGCCACCCGTTTAGCCCGTTGCCCATTTAGCCCGCCTCCCGTGCCCGCCCATTTTGCCACCTCTAGTAAAACTGAACGAAACTAGTGGTCGACACATCAAACTATTAAATACGTAGTTTAGGTTTATGCTGTAAGCATGTAATTTTAGACCCGAATTTAATTTGTCTAACCCATTACAATGTACGATCCAAACAAAAGTTATATTTCTTTTCATTATAAGGGTATTATTTATTGCTTTGATTATTTAATAATTTGAGCATAATACAATAGTTTGAAGTTTCAACATATGAAACCCGTCTATTTGTTTCACACTGGATAGCGGACCAATATTCAACCCAAGGAAACATCATTTCAGAGTTTCAGACCCTCACCATATCTACAGAGAATCATGGTTATGTTATAAATGCAATAATTTGAGCTTTGAATACTAGTTTACGAGTACATGAAATTTAGAAGCTTAAAGGACGTTCTACACGATCGGAGAAAAACAGGGATTATTTTAAATGGGGTTACAAGAACGATTGCAATCGGAGCAGCATGATGGGTTTTCATATAAAATTTTAAAGAAGATAAGGGTAATACAATCCTTTCAGGGTCATATTGGTCATATTGGTAAGGTCTACAATCAATTTGAAAGTTCATTGGTAATGTTTAACGAATAAATTGTAAGTTTTTAAAGTCGGTACATTTTGATAAGTACGATGATATTGTATAGTTTTTACCCAAACAAAAATAAAACTGTGATTCGCGAGGGATATTAACGAGTGTTAGAAGAAAGGATTAACGATGGATAACATTCATTAGTTAGAGACAAATAATGCATTTTCTTTCATTCAAGGAACAAACTATTGCTGTCAACGCAAACCGTAAGAAACTAGAAGAAAATGAAACAGGGTTCTAGGTTTTGATTATAAAAATCAAATCTTTGAATTGAACTTGATGGAATTGATGGATTTAATGAGTATGGAAGAAAGCAATAATAATGGGGTTTTGTTGTCTGAATTGAAAGGTTACTACTTGCAGCTGTTACACTTACTTCAAAACCCAAACTTTAATAATAATCAGAATCAAAATCAAGATGATGTTTTTAATAATCTTGTTGGTTTCATTCGACAATCTAATCCTGACCATCTCTAGACTTTCTTCGAGTAAGTCTTCCTCTATCTTCTTTATGGCTTATATAAGCCTATGTTTAATAAGCTTATAAGCCCATGACGACTTATATAAGCTTAAGTTAACATGAGGGTAAAATGGTAAATATGTTATATAAGCCCAAACCTTCATAAAAAAGTCACATTTTTGTGGCTTATCAAAACACCCATATATATAAGCTTATAAGCCTACTTATATAAGCTTAGCCAAACACTTGGTTTGGGCTTATAAGCTTATATAAGCTAATAAGCCCATTATATAAGCTAAAACAAACACCCCAAAGTCACAAAATTTGCGCTTTATGTTTGTTAAAAATATGTAAGTTTCATATATAAGTTTAAGTTTGATGAGCTTGTTTAAAAATATGTATGCGTCATCACTCCTATCATTGAAGACGAGTCCAACCAAGAAACTAGTACTAAGAGAAACACATATAGTGTTGTAATAATCGTTGTTGTGATAATTAACAAGGAGTGGGGTAAGAAGCTCCAAAATGTGAGTAAAATCATCAACACTAGGCAGAAAACATGATGTTAACTGTATCATTTGTCTAAGCGCATCAAGGTAGATGAACTTCTCGTAAAATTTAAAAAATGAAGGATCCATTATTATTTTTTCCTCATCAACATTTGAAGAATTGCAAGGAGGATATTTGGGGGAAGCTAAATCAGAAAAAAAAGACTTGCTACTCAAACAAATACCACCTTTGAATCGGACTGCTGATTGTGTCCAAGAACAAGGACTAGCTATATATTTGGGGGAAGAAAAAAAAGACTTGCTACCTTTGAATCCGAATTTCAGGATTCTGCGATTCATCATCATATTCATAGCCGCTTTTTTTTTACGTACTAGGTTAACCCTAATTATATATTATATACTCAATTGCCGTTTCGACTATGGGCTCCGGTTTTTCGTATGGGCTGGGCCTTCATACACGAACATAGAAATAACTTTTCTCCCACAATCTTTATTCCATCCGATACACAAGGAAGTCTACCACACACAAATAGGGTATAGAATCTCTTATTTTTCATCTTATCATCCCTATAACATATAATTTGTTTTTCTCTTCCATACGCACGGTTCGGTTTGAGTCGATTTTTAGCAAAAATCAAAATATTCGGTTTTGATAAAACCAAAAACCGAAACCCTTGGTTTTGGATGGTTCGGTTTTAGTCGGTTTTTCCGATCTTAAAAACACTTTATATTTAAGTACGACCAATTTAATTAACAAGCTTTTTTACGTAAAAATTGTTTGTTCTTTGCCAATCTAAGCCAAATAATGCTTACCCAAAATTTCTAGAAATACACTACATGCAACTGAATGTACACTTGAACGTTTTGTGCTTTACATAGTCAATCTCACTGCTAATTGTACTAGTCTCCTTATAATGCACCAAAGACAATATCTTTAGACTACATCATTCATAAGTAATACTTTTGCTGGCACAAGATACCCATAAACCGACACAAAAAAAAACCCTGAAAATTTGTTAACGGAAAGAACACTCCCATCATATTAGCATCATCCCTCAACTCGCCCTTCAATGTCTTGGTTCCATCTGTAATTCTGGGCGGGAAGGCGAACCTATGGGTGTACCTATTTCTCATAAAACGTATGAGTTTAACAAGTGTATCGCGTCTTGCAGTGGTTAAATTTATGGGTGTATCATGTGCTTGTTTTGTTGGAGTAGTTTGTGTTTAGTTTGTTGGAGTGGCTTGATATGTTTGATGGCCCGCCATATCTTTTATGGCTGCAATGACATCTACGTCGAACTTACTGGCCCAATAAGTCATAGGCTTACCATCAGCATCACAAATTACAATTTACCGATTTAGATAATTTATTATGTCATGGGCATGGTTTAGTATTGTACAAGAAGTTTCCATGGTCTTCAAAATATCTAAGACGGTTAATAGGCGATAAGAAGAAAATGTGGTTGCACAATCTCTCTAGTGATTCTGTTGACCTATTTAACACGTTTAAAAAGCATATTTAATTCAAGACATTTAACTAATAAGTAACTTTAAAAAATTGGGATGTAACCAATAATATTCATGTTGTAAATAATAAGTATATAGATACACACGCTTCTAGCAAGACCATGTGGAAACCTTGGTTTCCGGATCTTTGAAGATACTAGGAATACATCATGTTCATATGATTATACAATCAAAGCGGAATTAGAACACGACACATTAACAAGGTGTTTAGGCACAATAACATGAATTAAAACAATAGGGTTGCTCATTATACTAATAATAAACAACCACTAGACGTGTATACATTGAATCCCACGTCTAGTCGACGCATACTTTAGGTTTACATTGTGAATGAACTTATGAATAAAACCTAAGACCCTTGGTTCTTTTATAGTGTAAGGATTAGGGTTTACAAGAGATAATTATGAATAAACAAGTAAATCTTCTATTTAAATAAACTTATGCAGAATATCTTGCATGTTTATCTAAATAGAAGCTTCCATAAGCTTCTTGTCTACGTTTCTATCAACTCTTGAATTACATGTGACAATGCTTAGATTGCACATGACAACTCTTGATCCAACAACGCTTAGTTTGCTCTTGTCAACGCTTGGATTGCTCTTGACAACGCTTTAGACAATATCTTCATGTTTTCTTCGTTTTTGAGTTTCTGCCACATCAACTTTTTGACCCAACAATCTTCCCCTAGTTGATGTCGGCAAAACTCTTTGTGTATCTCTTGTAAGTTGTACATGATCTTCAAATTACTTCCTCTCAAGTGTAGCATGTATTTCTTCCCCTTTTTGTCACATCAACAGGAAAGTAAACAATGTATGCAATGTTGAAGATTCTCCAAATGTAGCTCTAAGTAATGATCTTGAAGAAAAATAAATAAAGTATTCTTGATGTAGAAGTAGAATAACCCAACCTTGTGCTCCATGTCTTGTACTATCCATGTGATGAAAAACTTATATAAAAACGTAAAGTATAAGCAGACCTCGATCTCTTGTCAATATTCTCATCCTTTGTGAGACACTGAGCACGATAATGTAACTCCTTCAAGTGTTATGACAAGTCTTCGTCACCAACCGTATAAGCATGAACAAGTTATCTTCAAAAGTAATGTTGACCAGACACGACTTTTTAAGATATGATAGAACACAAAATCGCGAAAATCTTCTTCAATCATCAAACTTACCATAAGAATTCTTCCCCTTAAGCTAACACCTCTTCATGAAGACTTTCATTACCTCATGAATTGTAGCTAACTCGCTTTAAGATCATTAAGTCTGTTTAAAATATCCGAGCCATAAATATCAACATGATATTGCAAATTAAAACGGAGATTCCATGTACCTTCGTGTGTAATTTCCTCCTTTTTGTGTGCTCAAAACGTACTAATTTTCTCAACAGCAGCAATCCCTGTGTTGTCCAACATCCTCCTTCATCCAAGATCTTAATCAGATGTATTCTCCGATATCGGACAATACATGTCAGCGTTTAAATGAACATATATCGGATAACACTGTC
Organism: Glebionis coronaria; assembly: GCA_025667525.1. NCBI lineage: Eukaryota > Viridiplantae > Streptophyta > Magnoliopsida > Asterales > Asteraceae > Glebionis > Glebionis coronaria. The sequence continues at coordinate 609,895,077 of CM046880.1, forward strand.
AACCTGTCAGCGTTGACTTATTCTGACGTCAGCGTCAACCTTAAATCCTGTCAGCGCCTAAATATCAAACGTCAGCCTCAAACTAATACTTTGTCAGCGTCTGGATCAAACACCAACATCCTGGGGCCAAATATCTTCCTTGTTTTGAATCCACAAACCCACGTCTTTTTCCTTAACACAGTTGGCTCATGCAAATAAAATAGTAACAGAATATAAGATATACCAAAATCACGTAGACATAGGAATCAAATAATACCACATCTCCTAAATATTGCGTCCATAAATAGAGCAAATCCCAACATTCTCGCAAGATATTAAAACTGCTCCATATTCAACGTCTGGCAATCTTTAATCAATTCCCATGTTCACCAGAAACTAAATACATTCCCACATTAGCTACCTTTACGTGATCCTTCTGATTAAAGAAACCGTGAGATCACATGAACCAAATAAGCACAATCTCTTGTTCAATCATGTCCTTTTTCTTTTTCTGATCTATCTGACCCACGAATTCTTTGCTCATCCTGTGTACTAACGCACATCACCATTCATTAATAGATCAAGCAATGGCAGTGAAACAGCTAGGGTTTAGAATAAAACCCTAATCTTATGAACGAATCAAACACTGCCCTGCAACTATCGTTCATGATCTGCTTTGTACACAGAATACTGCTCCTTTTTGTTTGAATCTTCACATGATATTGAGCAGAATAAAGCAATTCATTCTTGTGCATACCTTCAACGTTACTTTCTTTGGATGCTATTACAAAAATCATGGATCACAGCTTCAAAACTTCGATCTAGGGTTTAGAACTTTGAGTACCGAAACCCTAATTAGGGTTTGTAAATAAACCTTAGATCTTGAGTCATAACAACCACAATCCTCTAGTTTTTCATCCTTAAGTTGATTGAGGGTTTGTAAAAACCCTAATCACGATTTTATGTAAAAGCTGAAAATCTGAAAATCACCTCTACAGCCAACTTCGACGCTTAATAACTTTTGATTGGGGATAAAACTCGACAATCCCTCCGGTGGATGTTTAGATATATGTATGTAGAACACACATTCGTGACGATCCAACGGTTCAATCGAAAGTTATGACCTTCTGAATACCGCTGCGCACACAAAAACGTCCAGAAAAACCCTAGACGGATTTTTCTTCTTTTCACCATACACGAACACCTTGTTGGTCCTAGCAACACGAGCCACGAGGCTCTGATACCAATTGTGGAAACCTTGGTTTCCGGATCTTTGAAGCTACTAGGAATGCATCATGTTCATATGATTATACAATCAAAGCGGAATTAGAACACGACACATTAACAAGGTGTTTAGGCACAATAACATGAATTAAAACAATAGGGTTGCTCATTATATTAATAATAAACAACCATTAGACGTGTATACATTGAATCCCACTTCTAGTCGACACACACTTTAGGTTTACATTGTGAATGAACTTATGAATAAAACCTAAGACACTTGGTTCCTTTTATAGTGTAAGGATTAAGGTTTACAAGAGATAATTATGAATAAACAAGTAAATCTTATATTTAAATAAACTTATGCAGAATATCTTGCATGTTTATCTAAATAGAAGCTTCCATAAGCTTCTTGTCTACGTTTCTATCAACTCTTGAATTACATGTGACAATGCTTAGATTGCACATGACAACTCTTGAGCCAACAACGCTTAGTTTGCTCTTGTCAACGCTTGGATTGCTCTTGACAACGCTTTAGACAATATCTTCATGTTTTCTTCGTTTTTGAGTTTCTGCCACATCAACTTTTTGACCCAACAATCTTCCCCTAGTTGATGTCGGCAAAACTCTATGTGTATCTCTTGTAAGTTGTACATGATCTTCAAATTACTTCCTCTCAAGTGTAGCATGTATTTCTTCCCCTTTTTGTCACATCAACAGGAAAGTAAACAATGTATGCAATGTTGAAGATTCTCCAAATGTAGCTCTAAGTAATGATCTTGAAGAAAAATAAATAAAGTATTCTTGATGTAGAAGTAGAATAACCCAACCTTGTGCTCCATGTCTTGTACTATCCATGTGATGAAAAACTTATATGAAAACGTAAAGTATAAGCAGACCTCGATCTCTTGTCAATATTCTCATCCTTTGTGAGACACTGAGCACGATAATGTAACTCCTTCAAGTGTTATGACAAGTCTTCGTCACCAACCGTATAAGCATGAACAAGTTATCTTCAAAAGTAATGTTGAACAGACACGACTTTTTAAGATATGATAGAACACAAAATCGCGAAAATCTTCTTCAATCATCAAACTTACCATAAGAATTCTTCCCCTTAAGCTAACACCTCTTCATGAAGACTTTCATTACCTCATGAATTGTAGCTAACTCGCTTTAAGATCATTAAGTCTGTTTAAAATATCCGAGCCATAAATATCAACATGATATTGCAAATTAAAACGGAGATTCCATGTACCTTCGTGTGTAATTTCCTCCTTTTTGTGTGCTCAAAACGTACTAATTTTCTCAACAGCAGCAATCCCTGTGTTGTCCAACATCCTCCTTCATCCAAGATCTTAATCAGATGTATTCTCCGATATCGGACAATACATGTCAGCGTTTAAATGAACATATATCGGATAACACTGTCAACCTGTCAGCGTTGACTTATTCTGACGTCAGCGTCAACCTTAAATCCTGTCAGCGCCTAAATATCAAACGTCAGCCTCAAACTAATACTTTGTCAGCGTCTGGATCAAACACCAACATCCTGGGGCCAAATATCTTCCTTGTTTTGAATCCACAAACCCACGTCTTTTTCCTTAACACAGTTGGCTCATGCAAATAAAATAGTAACAGAATATAAGATATACCAAAATCCCGTAGACATAGGAATCAAATAATACCACATCTCCTAAATATTGCGTCCATAAATAGAGCAAATCCCAACATTCTCGCAAGATATTAAAACTGCTCCATATTCAACGTCTGGCAATCTTTAATCAATTCCCATGTTCACCAGAAACTAAATACATTCCCACATTAGCTACCTTTACGTGATCCTTCTGATTAAAGAAACCGTGAGATCACATGAACCAAATAAGCACAATCTCTTGTTCAATCATGTCCTTTTTCTTTTTCTGATCTATCTGACCCACGAATTCTTTGCTCATCCTGTGTACTAACGCACATCACCATTCATTAATAGATCAAGCAATGGCAGTGAAACAGCTAGGGTTTAGAATAAAACCCTAATCTTATGAACGAATCAAACACTGCCCTGCAACTATCGTTCATGATCTGCTTTGTACACAGAATACTGCTCCTTTTTGTTTGAATCTTCACATGATATTGAGCAGAATAAAGCAATTCATTCTTGTGCATACCTTCAACGTTACTTTCTTTGGATGCTATTACAAAAATCATGGATCACAGCTTCAAAACTTCGATCTAGGGTTTAGAACTTTGAGTACCGAAACCCTAATTAGGGTTTGTAAATAAACCTTAGATCTTGAGTCATAACAACCACAATCCTCTAGTTTTTCATCCTTAAGTTGATTGAGGGTTTGTAAAAACCCTAATCACGATTTTATGTAAAAGCTGAAAATCTGAAAATCACCTCTACAGCCAACTTCGACGCTTAATAACTTTTGATTGGGGAAAAAACTCGACAATCCCTCCGGTGGATGTTTAGATATATGTATGTAGAACACACATTCGTGACGATCCAACGGTTCAATCGAAAGTTATGACCTTCTGAATACCGCTGCGCACACAAAAACGTCCAGAAAAACCCTAGACGGATTTTTCTTCTTTTCACCATACACGAACACCTTGTTGGTCCTAGCAACACGAGCCACGAGGCTCTGATACCAATTGTGGAAACCTTGGTTTCCGGATCTTTGAAGCTACTAGGAATGCATCATGTTCATATGATTATACAATCAAAGCGGAATTAGAACACGACACATTAACAAGGTGTTTAGGCACAATAACATGAATTAAAACAATAGGGTTGCTCATTATATTAATAATAAACAACCACTAGACGTGTATACATTGAATCCCACTTCTAGTCGACACGCACTTTAGGTTTACATTGTGAATGAACTTATGAATAAAACCTAAGACCCTTGGTTCCTTTTATAGTGTAAGGATTAGGGTTTACAAGAGATAATTATGAATAAACAAGTAAATCTTATATTTAAATAAACTTATGCAGAATATCTTACATGTTTATCTAAATAGAAGCTTCCATAAGCTTCTTGTCTACGTTTCTATCAACTCTTGAATTACATGTGACAATGCTTAGATTGCACATGAAAACTCTTGAGCCAACAACGCTTAGTTTGCTCTTGTCAACGCTTGGATTGCTCTTGACAACGCTTTAGACAATATCTTCATGTTTTCTTCGTTTTTGAGTTTCTGCCACATCAAATTTTTGACCCAACAATCTTCCCCTAGTTGATGTCGGCAAAACTCTATGTGTATCTCTTGTAAGTTGTACATGATCTTCAAATTACTTCCTCTCAAGTGTAGCATGTATTTCTTCCCCTTTTTGTCACATCAACAGGAAAGTAAACAATGTATGCAATGTTGAAGATTCTCCAAATGTAGCTCTAAGTAATGATCTTGAAGAAAAATAAATAAACTATTCTTGATGTAGAAGTAGAATAACCCAACCTTGTGCTCCATGTCTTGTACTATCCATGTGATGAAAAACTTATATGAAAACGTAAAGTATAAGCAGACCTCGATCTCTTGTCAATATTCTCATCCTTTGTGAGACACTGAGCACGATAATGTAACTCCTTCAAGTGTTATGACAAGTCTTCGTCACCAACCGTATAAGCATGAACAAGTTATCTTCAAAAGTAATGTTGACCAGACACGACTTTTTAAGATATGATAGAACACAAAATCGCGAAAATCTTCTTCAATCATCAAACTTACCATAAGAATTCTTCCCCTTAAGCTAACACCTCTTCATGAAGACTTTCATTACCTCATGAATTGTAGCTAACTCGCTTTAAGATCATTAAGTCTGTTTAAAATATCCGAGCCATAAATATCAACATGATATTGCAAATTAAAACGGAGATTCCATGTACCTTCGTGTGTAATTTCCTCCTTTTTGTGTGCTCAAAACGTACTAATTTTCTCAACAGCAGCAATCCCTGTGTTGTCCAACATCCTCCTTCATCCAAGATCTTAATCAGAAGTATTCTCCGATATCGGACAATACATGTCAGCGTTTAAATGAACATATATCGGATAACACTGTCAACCTGTCAGCGTTGACTTATTCTGACGTCAGCGTCAACCTTAAATCCTGTCAGCGCCTAAATATCAAACGTCAGCCTCAAACTAATACTTTGTCAGCGTCTGGATCAAACACCAACATCCTGGGGCCAAATATCTTCCTTGTTTTGAATCCACAAACCCACGTCTTTTTCCTTAACACAGTTGGCTCATGCAAATAAAATAGTAACAGAATATAAGATATACCAAAATCCCGTAGACATAGGAATCAAATAATACCACATCTCCTAAATATTGCGTCCATAAATAGAGCAAATCCCAACATTCTCGCAAGATATTAAAACTGCTCCATATTCAACATCTGGCAATCTTTAATCAATTCCCATGTTCACCAGAAACTAAATACATTCCCACATTAGCTACCTTTACGTGATCCTTCTGATTAAAGAAACCGTGAGATCACATGAACCAAATAAGCACAATCTCTTGTTCAATCATGTCCTTTTTCTTTTTCTGATCTATCTGACCCACAAATTCTTTGCTCATCCTGTGTACTAACGCACATCACCATTCATTAATAGATCAAGCAATGGCAGTGAAACAGCTAGGGTTTAGAATAAAACCCTAATCTTATGAACGAATCAAACACTGCCCTGCAACTATCGTTCATGATCTGCTTTGTACACAGAATACTGCTCCTTTTTGTTTGAATCTTCACATGATATTGAGCAGAATAAAGCAATTCATTCTTGTGCATACCTTCAACGTTACTTTCTTTGGATGCTATTACAAAAATCATGGATCACAGCTTCAAAACTTCGATCTAGGGTTTAGAACTTTGAGTACCGAAACCCTAATTAGGGTTTGTAAATAAACCTTAGATCTTGAGTCATAACAACCACAATCCTCTAGTTTTTCATCCTTAAGTTGATTGAGGGTTTGTAAAAACCCTAATCACGATTTTATGTAAAAGCTGAAAATCTGAAAATCACCTCTACAGCCAACTTCGACGCTTAATAACTTTTGATTGGGGATAAAACTCGACAATCCCTCCGGTGGATGTTTAGATATATGTATGTAGAACACACATTCGTGACGATCCAACGGTTCAATCGAAAGTTATGACCTTCTGAATACCGCTGCGCACACAAAAACGTCCAGAAAAACCCTAGACGGATTTTTCTTCTTTTCACCATACACGAACACCTTGTTGGTCCTAGCAACACGAGCCACGAGGCTCTGATACCAATTGTGGAAACCTTGGTTTCCGGATCTTTGAAGCTACTAGGAATGCATCATGTTCATATGATTATACAATCAAAGCGGAATTAGAACACGACACATTAACAAGGTGTTTAGGCACAATAACATGAATTAAAACAATAGGGTTGCTCATTATATTAATAATAAACAACCACTAGACGTGTATACATTGAATCCCACTTCTAGTCGACACGCACTTTAGGTTTACATTGTGAATGAACTTATGAATAAAACCTAAGACCCTTGGTTCCTTTTATAGTGTAAGGATTAGGGTTTACAAGAGATAATTATGAATAAACAAGTAAATCTTATATTTAAATAAACTTATGCAGAATATCTTGCATGTTTATCTAAATAGAAGCTTCCATAAGCTTCTTGTCTACGTTTCTATCAACTCTTGAATTACATGTGACAATGCTTAGATTGCACATGACAACTCTTGAGCCAACAACGCTTAGTTTGCTCTTGTCAACGCTTGGATTGCTCTTGACAACGCTTTAGACAATATCTTCATGTTTTCTTCGTTTTTGAGTTTCTGCCACATCAACTTTTTGACCCAACAATCTTCCCCTAGTTGATGTCGGCAAAACTCTATGTGTATCTCTTGTAAGTTGTACATGATCTTCAAATTACTTCCTCTCAAGTGTAGCAGGTATTTCTTCCCCTTTTTGTCACATCAACAGGAAAGTAAACAATGTATGCAATGTTGAAGATTCTCCAAATGTAGCTCTAAGTAATGATCTTGAAGAAAAATAAATAAACTATTCTTGATGTAGAAGTAGAATAACCCAACCTTGTGCTCCATGTCTTGTACTATCCATGTGATGAAAAACTTATATGAAAACGTAAAGTATAAGCAGACCTCGATCTCTTGTCAATATTCTAATCCTTTGTGAGACACTGAGCACGATAATGTAACTCCTTCAAGTGTTATGACAAGTCTTCGTCACCAACCGTATAAGCATGAACAAGTTATCTTCAAAAGTAATGTTGACCAGACACGACTTTTTAAGATATGATAGAACACAAAATCGCGAAAATCTTCTTCAATCATCAAACTTACCATAAGAATTCTTCCCCTTAAGCTAACACCTCTTCATGAAGACTTTCATTACCTCATGAATTGTAGCTAACTCGCTTTAAGATCATTAAGTCTGTTTAAAATATCCGAGCCATAAATATCAACATGATATTGCAAATTAAAACGGAGATTCCATGTACCTTCGTGTGTAATTTCCTCCTTTTTGTGTGCTCAAAACGTACTAATTTTCTCAACAGCAGCAATCCCTGTGTTGTCCAACATCCTCCTTCATCCAAGATCTTAATCAGATGTATTCTCCGATATCGGACAATACATGTCAGCGTTTAAATGAACATATATCGGATAACACTGTCAACCTGTCAGCGTTGACTTATTCTGACGTCAGCGTCAACCTTAAATCCTGTCAGCGCCTAAATATCAAACGTCAGCCTCAAACTAATACTTTGTCAGCGTCTGGATCAAACACCAACATCCTGGGGCCAAATATCTTCCTTGTTTTGAATCCACAAACCCACGTCTTTTTCCTTAACACAGTTGGCTCATGCAAATAAAATAGTAACAGAATATAAGATATACCAAAATCACGTAGACATAGGAATCAAATAATACCACATCTCCTAAATATTGCGTCCATAAATAGAGCAAATCCCAACATTCTCGCAAGATATTAAAACTGCTCCATATTCAACGTCTGGCAATCTTTAATCAATTCCCATGTTCACCAGAAACTAAATACATTCCCACATTAGCTACCTTTACGTGATCCTTCTGATTAAAGAAACCGTGAGATCACATGAACCAAATAAGCACAATCTCTTGTTCAATCATGTCCTTTTTCTTTTTCTGATCTATCTGACCCACGAATTCTTTGCTCATCCTGTGTACTAACGCACATCACCATTCATTAATAGATCAAGCAATGGCAGTGAAACAGCTAGGGTTTAGAATAAAACCCTAATCTTATGAACGAATCAAACACTGCCCTGCAACTATCGTTCATGATCTGCTTTGTACACAGAATACTGCTCCTTTTTGTTTGAATCTTCACATGATATTGAGCAGAATAAAGCAATTCATTCTTGTGCATACCTTCAACGTTACTTTCTTTGGATGCTATTACAAAAATCATGGATCACAGCTTCAAAACTTCGATCTAGGGTTTAGAACTTTGAGTACCGAAACCCTAATTAGGGTTTGTAAATAAACCTTAGATCTTGAGTCATAACAACCACAATCCTCTAGTTTTTCATCCTTAAGTTGATTGAGGGTTTGTAAAAACCCTAATCACGATTTTATGTAAAAGCTGAAAATCTGAAAATCACCTCTACAGCCAACTTCGACGCTTAATAACTTTTGATTGGGGATAAAACTCGACAATCCCTCCGGTGGATGTTTAGATATATGTATGTAGAACACACATTCGTGACGATCCAACGGTTCAATCGAAAGTTATGACCTTCTGAATACCGCTGCGCACACAAAAACGTCCAGAAAAACCCTTGACGGATTTTTCTTCTTTTCACCATACACGAACACCTTGTTGGTCCTAGCAACACGAGCCACGAGGCTCTGATACCAATTGTGGAAACCTTGGTTTCCGGATCTTTGAAGCTACTAGGAATGCATCATGTTCATATGATTATACAATCAAAGCGGAATTAGAACACGACACATTAACAAGGTGTTTAGGCACAATAACATGAATTAAAACAATAGGGTTGCTCATTATATTAATAATAAACAACCACTAGACGTGTATACATTGAATCCCACTTCTAGTGGACACACACTTTAGGTTTACATTGTGAATGAACTTATGAATAAAACCTAAGACCCTTGGTTCCTTTTATAGTGTAAGGATTAGGGTTTACAAGAGATAATTATGAATAAACAAGTAAATCTTATATTTAAATAAACTTATGCAGAATATCTTGCATGTTTATCTAAATAGAAGCTTCCATAAGCTTCTTGTCTACGTTTCTATCAACTCTTGAATTACATGTGACAATGCTTAGATTGCACATGACAACTCTTGAGCCAACAACGCTTAGTTTGCTCTTGTCAACGCTTGGATTGCTCTTGACAACGCTTTAGACAATATCTTCATGTTTTCTTCGTTTTTGAGTTTCTGCCACATCAACTTTGACCCAACAGACCACACGAAGATTCTTTAGAAGTTTCCAAAGTTCTTCGTTTTCCTCTATCTTCCATATGTCTTTAAACTGACTACCTTTCAACAAAACTCCTCTACTACCATCTTGGGAGACTTTTACATTCCATTGGAAATATACATCACCATCGCATGTCCCACATCATAAAGATCGTTGTTTCGAGCTGTAAAAAGTAAATAAAATATATAAGTAAGACATAAAAAATTGAGTACAATAAGCAAATACACTCAAATGAATACTAGCCTTGTGGATCATCCACTAGGGACACGAGTTCCTCTACACACACAATCTTTACCATTCCTTTTTCATTTAACAATATGGTCCGTGACTAAGGTTTTTGTGGCCTAATTGTCTGGTGTGTAAGTGACTTATTCTAGAAACCAAACCCCTAATGAAAGGAAACAACAAAAATTAAGTATAATGATAGTTTTAAACTATCATGTAATTTTACCGATTTAAAGTTATAACCGAGCTTATAACGAATGGAAGTAAATGATATTTTTAAAGTTATACCTTATGACCTTTTCGGACGATTCATCATTGATAACTGAGATTTTGCTTGGTTGAAAGTTCGTTTCTCGGTATCTTCTCGAATTGATCACGGCTCAAAGTGGAATAGTTGTTCTTGGTTACTAAAAAGGGGATTGGGTTTCTAATCTACTAAAAAGGATTAAATGCGTAAAGTGATAAAAACTTAAACAAAAAACAGTTAATAAAATAAAGCTTGAATTAAAATTAAACAATTAAACAATAAAACAGAAACAGTAAAATACCCCTTACTGAAAAATGCTTGATTCAGAATATAACCTTTATTCGGAATAACTTGGCCAAAAACCTTCATGCGGAATAATCTAAAACAAAAGCTTCTTCATTCGGAATGTGACTTCATCCGGAATATTTGTGCTTACTCGGAATAAATGAACTCATCCGGAATATGATGTTGATCCGGAATAATCAAAGAAAATTGCTGGTTCGGAATGTCTGCTCATTCGGAATAAAATTCCTTGGTTCGGAATAATGCTAATCCGGAATAAAATGTTGATCCGGAATAAATGGTTTACTCGGAATAAAAACTGATTCGGAATAATTTAAACAAGGACCTTCATTCGGAATAAAAACTGATTCGGAATAATTTGAATGAAAACTTTGGTTCGGAATACTCTACTCATCCGGAATATTGATTATTCCGGATGAACTCACAGATTCGGAATAACTAAAAGACAACTGCTGGTTCAGAATATTTTGTTGACCCGGAATAATTCACTGATTCGGAATACTTAACTTAAAAGGACTCATCCGGATTAAAAAATCTAAAAGCTTCGTTCGGAATAATTGTTACTCATTCGGAATAATCAAGAAAAGGCTTCAATCGGAATAAATTCAGTTCATCCGGAATATAATGACAAAACTCTTGATTCGGAATAATGTGTTGATTTGGAATCTAGGGATTTTGAAGACGGGAAGAACAGGGAGATAGAACAAGAACGAATTTAACCAAAATCCACCAAGTTTTTAACCAAAACTTAAACAAAACTAACCACCAATCATTTACTAACAATAATATCAAACCAAAACAATAAAAACACAAAACCCACTTACTTTTGAAGATTAAAATCAACCAAATAAAGCTTTAAGACTTTGAATCAAAAAGAAAAAGATGAACAAGATTAATGGAAAGATGATATTAAATGATTAAGGTTTAAACAATCAAAAGTAAAGATTAAACTTACAAGAACTTGGAGAAATCAAAAGAAAATAAAAATCACCAAACACCCTAATGGTGTTGGAAAATAAAAGCTAGCTCTAAAATGTGAAGGGTTCTTCTATTTATAGGAGATGTGGTTGGTTGGTGAGTGAGATTTCTTCTTTCTTTTCGTCTTCTCGTCTTTTCAGTAAAGTTGACGTTTTCGATTCTGATTCGGGATTTGTCGATGAATAAATTCAACTTGTCTTTTAATTTCTTTGTTTAATAGACTTGAGTTCTTCGACATATGTAAATCTTCCATCTTTGGTCCTTTTCTTTGATAAATCTTCAAATAGGCCCATTGACTTCAAATCTTTTGCATCTCTTGGACTATAGACTTCGTCTTTTGTCTTTTTCTTCGATAAAACCCGTGCAATCTCATGTTTTCTTCAATATTTATCCGGTTGACTCTGAAAACACAACAAACACGCAAACCACGCATAATTCCAAACAAATGACATTAAATACGCGTTTTGGTCTTGTTTTAGCAAGAAATAAGTGGTAAAAGGATGGGTGTTTTCAAACCTATCAAATCCCCTACACTTAACCATTGCCATGCCCTCATGCAATGCTTAGTGACAAAGCAAAATTACACTTTTCTCATAATCAATCACCCTTGGCCTTATTAACAATAACCACTACTACTAGAGAGATATATAAAAGCTTGAATGAAACAAAAGGGATAGAAAACCATTTTCACTTGAAAATAGCTATATAGAAATAACTCGCAAAGAGATCTAAGACTTACATTAGGGCTTCGGTGCTGCGAAGATTTATCACCCTCAAGTTTCACGTTCCCCAAACTAAGCTTAAAAACGAGATCATTGTTATTATAAGTTAGCAAAACAAACACTTACACACATGGCTTAATTATATGCTTAAACTCCCTTATTCCTAGGTGTATCTCTTATATTTTATTTTTGTCTTAGAATGATCACGAAGATGCATTTTTGGACTTATTGCGATAGTTTATTTAGGCTAAAAGCAAAGTAGGACGATTTGATTAATATTTCGCTAAAGGACAAAATCTCTTAAAACTGCTTCTCGGGACCTCAAAAAGTTCATATCTTGGCATAACTCGCTTCACGATTTGAGACCTTTCTCGGGCCGATATTTGGCATGTACTTCATACTTCATATCTTGAGAGACGTTCTTGAGATAATGGTCTTCTCTTCGTTAATAGAGTTTCTTCACTTGGAGATTTTTGAGGGATACTCCAACTTTGTTGACGACGACTTCATCATTGTTTCTTCAATCGTTAATTGGGATTTTGAGATACAACGATCCACCTCCTTTTCGGACTTGGATCTATTTATCCTCATACCTTATTAGGGTCTTTTCGGATAGACTTCTCCATGATCTTTATGGGAGTTGATTGCTTTTCGTCGTGAGTCTTGATCCTTCATATTGATTTTGGGAATAATGCTTTTCACATCACCTTGGATCTTTAGCAATAAAATGGAATCCTCATGCCTTGTTAGGGCCTTTTCGGACTCGCCAATCTTCGCGCCCCGCTTCATTAGTTATGCCTTGGCTATGAACTCTTATCATTACCGAGCAACTTTTAAACGATCTTGGGCTAGAAGCTAAGTTATTCAATAAAATTGTACGACCTTACTTATTGCAGATAAATTATTTAAGGCGATGGGAGGAAAAGCTTATAATCACACCAAGTGTGCTTGTGCAAGAATACCAACTTATAATTAACTCTATCATTTCTCGTTCTCCGCAATTTAAAATCTCAAGTAATGAGACTCGTGGATGCTTAGCCTAATAAACCAATTAAGGTCTACATGGTTAAGGATACTTGCTAGAATAAACTTGGATAAGTCTATTCGGGTTGAGTCAAAATAATCGCCACGGGCCTAATATGTCAAAGACTTATAAACTAGCTACACCACTTTATTAATATTTTTGAATTTATTGTGGGATATATACATATGAAAGCAACGATAAAAATTTAAAAAGTACGACTATATGGCCAAAGTTAATTAAAAATTTGAAAAATGCTGAAAAAGATGATTTTTCGGTTAAATGAAGGCATTTTAATGGAATAGTCCACTTAAAACTTCGATAGAAGTCTCCCCTACACTTAATATAAACATTGTCCTCAATGTTTAAGCATGTGGGAAAAATCTCCCCTACACTTATGACATTGTGCACGTTGGTTAAATCAAGCTAAGGAAGAGACGACTAAAGTGATCAATTTCAAATGTGAGTATGAAGAAAATTGAATCACGATAGTTGAGAGATAGAACCGGATTGCGGATAACACGGGAGCACGGTTCTTCAAAGGTTCCAAAAGTGCATTCATCCCTATAATCACATCACCACACAAACACAAACAACCTATATAGGTCCCCCTATACTTTGGAGGTAAAACGGAAAGGGATAGATACTCGGGTTGCCTCCCGAGGAGCGCTTGTTTTTTATAACCGAGTCACGAGCCTGACTCGACCCAAAACTAGTTCATGGGAAACGTGGTGAGGGATGGAATCATCTCATGAGAGATGTCCTCACCAAAGTACAACTTCACTCGTTGGCCATTCACCTTAAAATTAGGTCCATTAGGTTGAGCGAGATCGTGAGTACCATATGGAAAAACTTGGGCAATGGTGAATGGGCCGGACCAACGAGATTTGAGTTTGCCCGAAAAGATTTTCAACCGAGAGTTAAAGAGTAAAACTTTGTCTCCAACTTGGAACTCTCGGTTTTTAATCTTGGAATCATGAGTGAGCTTAGTCTTTTCCTTATAGATCAAAGAATTTTCATAAGCTTCATTCCCAAGTTCATTAAGCTCATTGAGTTGGATTTTGCGTAGGTCACCGGCTTTGTTGATGTCGAAGTTAGCCCACTTCAAGGCCCAGTAAGCCTTGTGCTCCAACTCAATGGAGAGGTGGCATGCTTTCCCGTACACGAGATGATATGGTGTACAACCAATCGGAGTCTTGTATGCGGTACAAAAAGCCCACAGAGCATCATCAAGTTTATTGGCCCATGAGGCACGATGCTCTCCCACGGTTCGTTCAAGAATTCACTTTAACCCTCGGTTAGAGATTTCAGTCTTCCCATTAGTTTGTGGGTGGTATGCGGTGGAAAGACAATGATTGACACCATACTTAGCCATGACTCTTGCGAATTGATCATTGCAAAAATGAGTCCCGCGATCACTAATAATGGCACGAGGCACACCAAATCTAGCGAATAGCTGCTTCAAAAAGTTACAAACCACCCTTGCATCGTTAGTGGGTAAAGCTTTGGCTTCAACCCATTTAGAAATGTAGTCAACAGCTTCAAGGATGTATTTGTTTCCTTTAGATGAAGGGAATGGCCCCTTAAAGTCGATACCCCATACATCAAAGATTTCACATCCTTGTATGAAAGTTTGAGGCATCTCATCTTTATGTGTGATCTTGCCTTGTCGTTGGCAAACATCATAATTTTTCACCATTTCGTGAGCGTCACGATAAATGGAGGGCCAATAAAATCCCGAGTCAAACACTTTCTTTGCGGTGAAGTTGGGATTAAAGTGACCACCGGTGGGTCCTTTGTGGCAAGCTTCGAGAATGTCTAAAGCTGCCGGTCCATCAACACATCGGCGAATAATCAAATCAGCGCATTGTTGGAAGAGATACGGGTCATCCCAAAAGTAAGTCTTAATATCTTTAATGAACTTTTTCTTTTGTTGGGATGTTAACCCGTCAATGAGAATTCCACCCGCCAAGTAGTTTGCAATGTCCGCAAACCACGGGGTTTCATCAAAATTCGAGTTGATAGACATTAAGGTCTCAAGGGGAAAAGAGTCATTGATCTCTTTGTTCGGATGATCCCCTTGATAAGGATCCTCAAGTCTACTGAGATGATCCGCGGCTAGGTTTTCAGCTCCCTTCATATTGCGAATTTCGATTTTAAATTCTTTAAGTAGCAAAACCCAGCGAAGAAGTCTTGGTTTAGAATCTTGTTTAGTTAACAAGTACTTCAACGCGGAATTTTCCGTGTACACGATGGTAGTGGAAAGGACAAGATAGGGGCGAAATTTTTCAAAAGCATAGACAACGGCTAAAAGCTCTTTTTCGGTTGTCGTGTAATGTAATTGAGCCCCTGTCATTGTCTTGCTAGCGTAATGGATTGGTTGGAAGTGTTTATTCACTCTTTGGCCCAAAACCGCTCCAATAGCAAAGTCGCTAGCATCACACATCAATTCGAAAGGTAGCTCCCAATTAGGGGTAACCAAGACCAGTGCCTTAGTTAGTTTATCCTTAAGAAGGTTGAAGGCTTCAATACACTCTTTGGAAAATATAAAAGGAGTATCTTTTTCCAAGAGGTGGGTCATCGGGCGAGTGATTTTAGAAAAATCTTTGATAAATCGACGGTAGAAGCCCGCATGACCAAGGAAACTTCTCACACCCTTCACAGTTGAAGGTGGAGGTAATTTGGCTATGACATCAAATTTAGCACGGTCCACTTTGAGGCCGGCTTTAGAGATTTTATGTCCTAGCACGATGCCCTCTTTTACCATGAAATGGAATTTTTCCCAATTAAGAACAAGGCGAGTGTCTTCACACCGCTTAAGCATACGTTCTAAATTGGCAAGTAATAAGTGTGAAAACACTTACCTTTTTACCACTTATTTCCTATAATAACAAGACCAAAACGTGTATTTTATGTCGTAAAAGTCAGAATTATGCGTGGTTTGTGTTTTTATTGTGTTTTAGGACCAAAATATGAAAAAGGAAGAAAACACGGGCTTTCACGGGCTTTTATCGAAGAAAACGAGAAAAGACGAAGTCAAAAGATCAAGAGTGCAAAAAGAACGGAAGTCCAAGACCTATTCTGAAGATTTATCGAAGAAAAAGTCTAAAGACGGAAGTTTAATGAAGTCAAAGAACTCGAGTCTAAACAAATGAAGAAATGTTAAGACAAGTTTAACTAATCCCGAGACGACATCGAGAAAGACAAATGAATTAAATCGAGTCGAGAAGAAAAAGAAATAAGGAAGCACCACACATGCACTTCCCACTTCCCTATAAATACCCTCCTAATCACATTAGGAGGGGGTTAGCTAGTTTTTAATTTTAAGTTTTCTTTCTAGTTTTAGAGAGAGAAAGTTCTAAACTTTCTCTCACTAAGTTTTTCATTCTTCCTTTCTTTTAAGCTTTCATCATTCTTTTATTTGGATTTCTTCTATCTAATTCAAGTTAAGTTTTAAGTTTTTAATCTTCCTCTACGTTTCTTGGTTTTACTTAATTTTTGATTCGAAATCTTTTTTTGATCCGAATCCTCCATGATACGTGATTGAAGTTTAGATTGTATGGTTAGAAGTTTCATTCCCTTCGTTCCTACATAAGCTTCCACACGTATAAGTTGTGAGCTTTTAATGCTTATTGGCTTATTCAAGTTCTAGCTTATTGAATTTCGGATTTCACAAAGGTTTTAGTCATTTTAAAAGTCATTCCATAAAGTTTGTAATCTTTCACATTTTAGAAGTTATCAAATTTAAGCTTTTTCAATTGTTAAAGGGTCGGTAGAATAGCTTATTGTATCAGCTTTTTGAGTTTTACACTTGCCACGAATTTCGGATTAAGAGTGCATTCCATCGTAATTTTGGGGCTTCACACATTCCGACGGGTTTCTACACATTCCGACGGGCCTCAGTGTTTTGATCGCAATAACCCATTAGGGTTCTACTTTGCGATCGTTTGGTAATTCCCCTTTATTCCGACCTGGATTGCGATCGCTCATTGCGATCGCATATTCCGACGGGACTAAGGTCTTTGTTAAGACGAAGTGCTGCCCAATTTTACTTTACATCATTCCGATCTGAACCACATTGCGACAGAAGTGTTGGATTATTCCGATCTGAATATTGCGACCACTTTACATTCCGATAGAAGTGACCTTGATTATTCCGATGGTTATTAACATGAATTATTCCGATGATTTGTTTATGTATTCTGATGGTTGTAATTTTGGTGTATTCTGATTGACATGATTTGCATTATTTCGATTGACTAAGTTTTTAAGTTTTAAAGTTTTACAAAGTTTTAAGTTTTAAGTATTTTCCTAATTAACGTTTAGTTTAATTTTGTCAAAGCTTCTACTTTACTCATCAACATTTTCATACTTGCTTTTAAATTAGATAACCGAACCAAACAAAATCATTTTGTTCACCAAAAGACAATTGAGTCACACTCTTAACCATTAGTCAATTCGAAGAGATTCGGTTTAACGAACTTTCATACTAGGTGTAAAAGCCGAGTATTAAATGGCGCCGCTGCCGGCTCTTTTCCTTAAGATTAACGGTTTCTAGTGAGAGACGCATTGAATTTTGGGATCCGTTCTTTGAACGTTATTTTCCTTGCTTCCAAAATTTTCAAAAATCCTAAAAAATATAAAATTCTTCAAAAATACAAAAACATTGAAAAATCATTAAAAATCAATTCTTTCCCAAAGGTTTTGCACCAAAAAGATTATATAGATATTCTCTTTGTTTATATTTTTCTTCTGCAGGTGTATACGTACTAGATCCTCGAACTATTCTGAGCCCGAGACTCGTGAAGATCTAGATATGGCTGGTGTTAATAACAACAATAACAACCCACCTCTACCCAATTTGAATAACAACAACAACAATAACAACAATGTCCTCCTACCTGATTTACGCACAATGGAGGAATTGTGTCAACCCACCATGAACGGACGCGGAGGTCCGATTGCGCCGATGCACGTCACGGCTCAGGAGTTTTCGTTGAAGCATCACATGATCCAACAAGTGCAAACTAACCCATTTCATGGAATTCCGGATGATGATGCCAACAAACACCTCGACAAATTCATTACCATTACCCAAAGCATGAAGTGTCCCAGTGTTTCTATTGATGACCTTCGCCTTCAACTTTTCCCCACTCGCTTTCTCACCATGCCGAAAAATGGTTTGACCATATCCCGAAGAATTCTATTCATACGTGGAATGACATGACTCAACGCTTTTTGTCGCGCTACTTCCCTCCATCCATGGTCACAAGCCTTCGTAACCAAATCAGTGGATTCATGCAAGACAATGATGAATCGCTCTTCGATGCTTGGGAACGATACAATGATTTGATCGACCGCTGTCCAAATCACAACATGCTCCCCGTCACTCTCATTGACACCTTCTACAATGGTCTCACTTTTCGTGATCGTGACACGATCAATGCCGCCGCCGGTGGTACTTTTATGAAAAGGAGACCGGAGGAGTGTAGAGAGTTGATTGAAAACATGACTACTCACCACAAGAATTGGGATTCATCCGCATCCTCAAGATCTAACTCGAGAGTCAATCTTTCTTCTACTACTTCCAATCCTGAGATGACTGAAATTTCTCGACAACTCGCTGAGATGAACAAGAATTTCATGACCGTGGCCACAAACCACTTTCAACAAGCTAAAGCCGTTGCTATTACTTGTGACACATGTGGTGGTCCTCATTCCTACAATGATTGTCCTTCTACCCAAGGCAATTTTTCTGAAAACGTTAACGCAGCATAAGGTACTTATCCCACGGGAGGCTATCAAGCTCGTCCTCAAGGAGACCGTAGCTTGCTAAGTTATCGTTCAAATAATATCTTGCTCCACCCGGTTTCCCTACAACAAACCAAAACCAACAACAAAGCTATAACCAAAACAACCAATCCCAACCTCGTGCTAACAATCAATATCAATCCCAAAGAAACCCATACCCAACGCAAGGAAATTCTCAAGCTTACCAAGCTCCACCTCTCAATCAACCGATGGCAGTGAATCAAGACGTCGAAACGTTCATGAAGACTAATCGAGAGATGGTGACGAATCTTCAGAGTTAAGTCATCAACTTGAAGGGAGAAATGGCGAAACAAGGGAGCGATATTCGAGCCGAGCTAAGGAATGACATGGCAAAACAAAGCAATGAAATTCGTGCAGACATCAGAGACTCTTTCAGCACTCAAGCGCTTAACATACGTGATATGATCGGTTCGCTCATCCAAAGTAATCAACCCTCTTCTTCGGGTACTCTTTCGAGTAACACCGTTACGAATCCAAGAGGGGAGATGAAAGCAATCACTACTCGTAGTGGAAAAGGTTATACGGAACCCGAGCTTCCTACACCTCCACCCGTGATTGTGAACAAGCAAAAAGAGCAACTTTCCTCACCTCCTTCACCTTCTATCCCCATTTCCCCACCACCCGTGGTTGTGAGTGATCCTACTCCCCTAAATCCTTCTTATTCATCCAATATACCTTATCCTTCAAGGTTGAGGAAAGAGAAGCAAAAGAGCAAGGATGATATTCAAGTTTCAAACTTTCTCAAAATGTTTAAACAATTGAATTTTAACATCTCCTTCGCCGAGGCTCTCGCTCACATGCCTAAATACGCTAAGATGTTTAAGGATCTTTTAAGTGACAAGGAGAAGCTTCTTGACATTGCTCAAACCCAACTTAATGAGAACTGCTCCGTAGTGCTCTTAAGGAAATTGCCCACCAAACTTGGTGATCCGGGTCGCTTCTTGATTCCTTGCAACTTCCTGGGAGTAGAGAATTGCATGGCCCTAGCCGATCTAGGTGCCAGTATAAACTTAATGCCTTTAAGTGTTTGGAAGCAATTATCTCTCCCCGAGCTAGTCCCCACCAAAATGACTTTGGAATTAGCCAACCGTACGGTTGCTTATCCAGTGGGGATAGCCGAAGATGTCTTTGTTGGCGTTGACAAATTCACCTTCCCGGCGGATTTTGTTGTCGTTGACTACGAGATGGATCCCCGTGTTCCATTAATCGTTGGACGTCCCTTCTTGAGGACCGGTCGCACTCTCATTGATGAAGCCGCGGGCGAAATAATCATGAGAGTTGGTTACGATGAAATTGTCTTCAACATGGGTAAGATTTCTAAGCAACCTTATTCATATAAGAGTGTTAATGCTATTGATGTTCTCGATGAGGCTTGTGAAGAACATTTTCATGATGCTTGCAAAAGTACTCTCTCTTCTCTACCCACTGTTGAGACCGTTGCCTGAATTGCTCCGGCATTGACTCCTTTTGGAGAAAGTGACTTGGATGATTTCGAAGCTAGTTTGGGTCCTTAATAAGTGTGAAAACACTTATCCTTTTACCACTTATTTCCAATAATAACAAGACCAAAACGTGTGATTTATGTCGTAAAAGTCGGAATTATGCGTGGTTTGTGTATTTATTGTATTTTAGGACCAAAAGATTAAAAAGGAAGAAAACACGGTCTTTCACGGGCTTTTATCGAAGAAACGGGAAAAGACGAAGTCAAAAGATCAAGAGTGCAAAAAGAACGGAAGTCCAAGACCTATTCTAAAGATTTATCAAAGAACAAGTCTAAAGTTGGAAGTTAATGAAGTCGAAGAACTCGAGTCTAAATAAATAAAGAAATGTTAAGACGAGTTTAATTAATCCCGAGACGACATTGAGAAAGACAAATGAATTAAATCAAGTCGAGAAGAAAAGAAAGAAGGAAGCACCACACATGCACTTCCCACTTCCCTATAAATACCCTCCTAATCACATTAGGAGGGGGTTAGCTAGTTTTTATTTTTAAGTTTTCTTTCTAGTTTTTAGAGAGAGAAAGTTCTAAACTTTCTCTCACTAAGTTTTTCCTTGTTTTTATCTCTTAAATTTAAGCTTTCTTTAATCTTTGTATTTTGGATTCCATTAATCAATTTCAAGTTAAGCTTTGTGTTCTTTAATCTCCTTCTACATTTCTTGGTTACTTTATCTTTGATCCGATTTGCATATCTCATGCGTATGATTTAATGATTTCGTGATTGAAGGATTAATCTTCTTTGGTTATACTTAAGCTCCTTAACGTATAAGTTATAAGCTCGTAATGCTTATTGACTTATTACAAGTTCTAGCTTATTGATTTTCGGATTTCAAAAAGGGTTTAGTCATTTTAAAAGTAATTTCATAAAGTTTGTAATCTTTTACGTTTTAGAAGTTATCAAATTTAAGCTTTTTGAATTGTTTAAGGTTCGGTAAAATAGCTTATTGTATCATCTTATTGAGTTTTACACTTTCCACGAATTTCGGATTATTTGGTGTTCCATCGTAATCTTGGGGTTTCACACATTCCGACTGGTTTCTACACATTCCGATAGATTTCAGTGTTTTGATCGCAATAACCCATTAGGGTTCTACTTTGCGATCGGGTGGCTATTCCCCCTTATTCGGATCTGGGTTGCGATCGCTCATTGCGATCGCACATTCCGACGGGACTAAGGTCTTGTTAAGACGAAGTGCTGCCCATTTTTCGACAGCAACATTGCGATAGTAAGCTTTCCGATAGATGCACATTGCGATAGAAGTTTTTACAGCATTCCGATCTGAATCTTTGCGATCTAAAAATATTCCGATGGGTATTAAGATTGGTATTCCGATGGACCTTTGTATTTATTATTCCGATGGCTTATTCTAGTGATATTACGATGGTTGAGATTTTGGTGTATTCCGATGGACATGAATTGCTTTATTCCGATTGACTAAGTTTTTTTAAGTTTTAAAGTTTTACAAAGTTTTAAGTTTTAAGTATTTTCCTAATTAACATTTAGTTTAATTTTGTCAAAGCTTCCACTTTACTCATCGACATTTTCACACTTGCTTTTAAATTAGATAACCAAACCAAACCAAATCATCTTGTTCACCAGAAGACAATTGAGTTGCACTTTAGACCAATAGTCAATTCGAAAAGACTTGGGACTACGAATTTTGATACGTGGTGTAAAAGCCTAGTATTAAATGGCGCCGCTGCCGGCTCTTTTCGTTAAGATTAACGGCTTTTAGTGAGAGACGCATTGAATTTTGGGATCCGTTCTTTGAACGTTATTTTCCTTGCTTTGAAAATTTTCAAAAACCCTAAAAAATATAAAACTCTTCAAAAATACAAAAACATTAAAAAATCATAAATAGCAATTCTTTTCCAAAGGTTTTGCACCAAAAAGATTATATAGATATTCTCTCTGTGTATATTTTTCTTCTGCAAGTGTATGCGTACTAGATCTTCAAACTATTCTGAGCCCGAGACTCGTGAAGATTTAGATATGGCTGGTGTTAGTAACAACAATAATAACCCACCTCTACCCAATCTCAATAAAAACAATAATAATAACAACAACAACAATGTCCACCTACCTGATTTACGAACAATGGAGGAATTGTGTCAACCCACCATGAACGGACGCGGAGGCCCGATTGCGCCAATGCACGTCACGGCTCAGGAGTTTTCGTTGAAGCATCACATGATCCAACAAGTGCAAACTAACCCATTTCGCGGAATTCCGGATGATGATGCCAACAAACACCTCGACAAATTCATTACCATTACCCAAAGCATGAAGTGCCCCAGTGTTTCTATGGATGACCTTCGCCTCCAACTCTTTCCCCACTCGCTTTCTCACCATGCCAAAAAATGGTTTGACCGTCTCAAAAAGAATTCTATTCATACGTGGAATGACATGACTCAACGTTTTTTGTCGCGCTACTTCCCTCCATCCATGGTCACAAGCCTTCGTAACCAAATCAGTGGATTCATGCAAGACAATGATGAATCGCTCTTCGATGCTTGGGAACGATACAATGATTTGATCGACCGCTGTCCAAATCACAATATGCTCCCCGTCACTCTCATTGATACCTTCTATAATGGTCTCACTTTTCGTGATCGTGACACGATCAATGCCGCCGCCGGTGGTACTTTTATGAAAAGGAGACCGGAAGAGTGTCGAGAGTTGATTGAAAACATGACTACTCACCACAAGAATTGGGATTCATCCGCATCCTCAAGATCTAACTCGAGAGTCAATGTTTCTTCTACTACTTCCAATCCTGAGATGACTGAAATTTCTCGACAACTCGCTGAGATGAACAAGAATTTCATGGCCATAGCCACAAACCACTTTCAACAAGCTAAAGCCGTTGCTATTTCTTGTGACACATGTGGTGGTCCTCATTCTTATAATGATTGTCCTTCTACCCAAGGCAATTTTTCTGAAAACGTTAACGCAGCTTATGGTACTTATCCCACGGGAGGCTATCAAGATCGCCCTCAAGGAGACCGTAGCTTGCTAAGTTATCGTTCCAACAATTATCTTGCTCCACCTGGTTTCCCTCCTGCAAACCAAAACCAACAACAAAGCTATAACTGAAACAACCAATGCCAACCTCGTGCTAACAATCAATATCAATCCCAAAGAAACCCATACCCAACTCAAGGAAATTCTCAAGCTTACCAAGCTACACATCTCAATCAACCAATGGTATTAAATCAAGACGTCGAGACGTTCATGAAGACTAATCGGGAGTTGGTGACGAATCTTCAGAGTCAAGTCATCAACTTGAAGGGCGAAATGGCGAAACAAGGGAGCGATATTCGAGCCGAGCTAAGGTATGATATGGCAAAACAGAGCAATGAGATTCGTGCCGACATCAGAGATTCTTTCAGCACTCAAGCGCTTAACATACGTGATATGATCGGTTCGCTCATCCAAAGTAATCAACCCTCTTCTTCGGGTACTCTTTCGAGTAACACCGTTGCGAATCCAAGAGGGGAGATGAAAGCAATCACTACTCGTAGTGGAAAAGGTTATACGGAACCCGAGCTTCCTACACCTCCACCCGTGATTGTGAACAAGGAAAAAGAGCAACTTTCCTCACCTCCTTCACCTTCTATCCCCATTTCCCCACCACCCGTGGTTGTGAGTGATCCTACTCCCCTAAATCCTTCTTATTCATCCAATATACCTTATCCTTCAAGGTTGAGGAAAGAGAAGCAAAAGAGCAAGGATGATATTCAAGTTTCAAACTTTCTCAAAATGTTTAAACAATTGAATTTTAACATCTCCTTCGCCGAGGCTCTCGCTCACATGCCTAAATACGCTAAGATGTTTAAGGATCTTTTAAGTGACAAGGAGAAGCTTCTTGACATTGCTCAGACCCAACTTAATGAGAACTGCTCCGTAGTGCTCTTAAAGAAATTGCCCACCAAACTTGGTGATCCGGGTCGCTTCTTGATTCCTTGCAACTTCCCGGGAGTAGAGAATTGCATGGCCCTAGCCGATCTAGGTGCCAGTATAAACTTAATGCCTTTATGTGTTTGGAAGCAATTATCTCTCCCCGAGCTAGTCCCCACCAAAATGACATTGGAATTAGCTAACCGTACGGTTGCTTATCCAGTGGAGATAGCCGAAGATGTGTTTGTTGGCGTTGATAAATTCACCTTCCCGGTGGATTTTGTCGTCGTTGACTACGAGATGGATCCCCGTGTTCCATTAATCGTTGGACGTCCATTCCTGAGGACCGGTCGCACTCTCATTGATGTAGCCGCGGGCGAAATAATCATGAGAGTTGGTGACGATAAAATTGTCTTCAACATGGGTAAGATTTCTAAGCAACCTTATTCATATGAGAGTGTTAATGCTATTGATGTTCTCGATGAGGCTTGTGAAGAACATTTTCATGATGCTTGCAAAAGTACTCTTTCTTCTCTACCCAATGTTGAGACCGTTGTCTCAATAGCTCCAGCATTGACTCCTTTTGGAGAAAGTAACTTGGATGATTTCGAAGCGAGCTTGGGTCCTCTCGATATTAAGTATGATAATTTGTCCACCGATTGGGATGAAGACATTCGTACTATTGAGAGACTTCTCAATGAGGACCCGTTTTCTCCTCCTTCTCCTAAAGAGGTGACTAATGATGATCCATCGTTAGTTTCATCATCTATTGAGGATCCTCCCACTCTTGAGCTTAAGGACCTACCTCCTCATCTTGAGTACATTTTCCTGGAAGACAACGAGAAGTTACCGGTCATCATCGCGAAAAACCTGAAAGAAGAAGAAAAAGCCCGACTTGTCGCGTGTTGAAGAAGCATAAACGAGCTATCGCTTGGAAAATCTCCGACATCCGTGAAATTGATCCTCACTTCTGCACACATAAAATTCTCATGGAGGACGACTTTAAGCCCAAAATTCAAAGCCAACGAAGGGTGAATCCTAAAATCCATGAAGTCATCAAAAAAGAGGTTATCAATCTTCTTGATGCGGGTATGATTTACCCTATTTCGGATTCACCATGGGTTAGTCCAGTCCATTGTGTGCCTAATAAAGGCGGAATCACCGTTGTGCCCAATCAAAACAACGAGTTGATTCCTACCCGTCTCGTTACTGGGTGGAGAGTTTGTATAGACTACCGCAAACTCAATGATGCCACGAGAAAGGATCATTTCCCTCTACCTTTTATGGACCAATTTCTTGAACGTTTAGCGGGTAATGAATATTACTGCTTTCTTGATGGTTTCTCGGGTTATTTCCAAATACCCATCGATCCCCAAGATCAAGAGAAGACAACATTCACTTGTCCCTATGGCACATTCGCCTACAAAAGGATGCCTTTTAGCTTATGCAATGCCCCCGGGACCTTCTAAAGGTGCATGTTGGCTATCTTCCATGACATGGTTGAGCAAACCATGGAAATCTTCATGGATGATTTCTCGGTCTTCGGGGATTCCTTCTCCTCTTGCCTTGCCAATTTGGAACGTATGCTTAAGCGATGCGAAGACACTCGCCTTGTTCTGAATTGGGAAAAATGCCATTTTATGGTAAAAGAAGGCATTGTGCTAGGACACAAAATCTCTAAAGCCGGTCTTGAAGTCGACCGTGCTAAAGTAGATGTCATAGCCAAATTACCTCCACCTTCAACCATGAAGGGTGTGAGAAGTTTTCTGGGTCATCCGGGCTTCTATCGTCGATTCATTCAGTATTTCTCTAAAATCGCTCGCCCGATGACCCACCTCTTGGAAAAAGACACTCCTTTTATCTTTTCCAATGAGTGTCTTGAAGCCTTCAATCTTCTAAAGGATAAGCTAACTAAGGCACTGGTCTTGGTTACCCCTAATTGGGAG
Organism: Glebionis coronaria; assembly: GCA_025667525.1. Classification (NCBI taxonomy): domain Eukaryota; kingdom Viridiplantae; phylum Streptophyta; class Magnoliopsida; order Asterales; family Asteraceae; genus Glebionis; species Glebionis coronaria. Next base: position 609,921,473 of record CM046880.1, read on the forward strand.
CTGCCTTTTGAATTGATGTGCGATGCTAGCGACTTTGCTATTGGTGCGGTTTTGGGACAAAGAGTGAATAAACAGTTCCAACCAATCCACTATGCTAGCAAAACAATGACGGGGGCTCAATTGCATTATACGACAATCGAAAAAGAGCTTTTAGCTGTTGTCTATGCTTTTGAAAAATTTCGCCCCTATCTTGTTTTATCCCCCACCATCGTATACACTTACCCCGGATTTGGGATGGTTTTCCCCGGTTATTTAGACTTTCTCCGGTTTTTCTAGTTTAAGTTCCCTTTTGGTCAGTTTTGGCTGGTTTGGAATGGTTTAGCGTGCATCTGCCGTATTTAGATATGTATGACCATGTTTGAAAGTAATTCAGTTAGTATGTGATGATGAAAATATATACATAACCCAAGTAACAAAAGACATGATCATGGTGAACCCAATAACCAGTATCCATAAGACGTCCAAAACATGATCAAAACAATCAAACCCAAGTAGAAATTGTATTTCCACGGATTTGACATGGCTAGGTTGATCAGACTTTCATCAGCTTTGCCCAGTTAAGTTCCCTTTAGGTCCGTTTTGGTCGGTGTAGAAGGTTTGATGGATGTTCAAGTGTTGAGATATTCTCATTTTTATAATTTTTTCACATTTTTGGACTTTGTTTTTGGGCTCAGGCCCGACCCATTTGCATTCTAAGGTTTATTTCGATGTCACTTGTAATTTTAGGTTACTTTGTAATAGATTATAAATTAATATGGCAATCATAGAAAAAAATTTTAAATGACCATTCTATGTCCCGAGATCGTTAAGCAAGATCTGGTTACATGAGTTGTTTTGTTCATTCATTTGGTATATTATCCACCTTTGTAGGTTTTTCAAGGAAAATCAATGTCGTTTTTGTGTTGATCAAACAATGTTAAATGTTGTTGGAGTTCACTCATATCTATAATACTAATTCATGGCGTGTCATAATGATTTCCTTGTCTAGTGAAACCACAATTACTTCACCAACTAATTTGAAACCTCCAAGCATAGTCAAAACATATCCAAACACGATCAAAACATGTTAAAGGCCCCCAAAAACATGATCAAAACAATAAAACAATAGTGGAAATCCATTTACCCCGGATTTGGGATGGTTTTCCCCGGTTATTTAGACTTTCTCCGGTTTTTCTAGTTTAAGTTCCCCTTTGGTTAGTTTTGGCTGGTTTCGAATGGTTTAACGTGCATCTGCCGTATTTGGATGTGTATGACCATGTTTGAAAGTTATTCAGTTAGTATGTGATGATGAAAATATATACACAACCCAAGTAACAAAAGACATGATCATGGTGAACCCAATAACCAGTATCCATAAGACGTCCAAAACATGATCAAAACAATCAAACCCAAGTGGAAATTGTATTTCCACGGATTTGGCATGGCTAGGTTGATCAGACTTTCATCGGCTTTGCCCAGTTAAGTTCCCTTTCGGTCCGTTTTGGTCGGTGTAGAAGGTTTGATGGATGTTCAAGTGTTGAAGATAGAGCCCAAATGTATTCGGAAGCCCAGATCGCGTGAAGAAAAGGGCTTTCTTGAACATGGCATATCTTGGTCTACAAGAGTCCGTTTTAGGCCCGTGACGAGGCGAATCGAAGGCCGAAACGAGGGGAACGTAGCTGTAACCTAACTTCGTTGGGTTACAGAACTTTCGAGGCCCGAAACCCTATATTTGTTGAGATATTCTCATTTTTATAATTTTTTCACATTTTTTGGACTTTGTTTTTGGGCTCAGGCCCGACCCATTTGCATTCTAAGGTTTATTTCGATGTCTTTTTTTACCAAAGGTAAATTGCATTAAAACAAAAGAAAAGGTACAATGTCAAAAAACACAAAGACTAAGAAGCAAGGACAAACCCTAAACTTCTAGCTTTGGCATCAAAAAACAAAATGGCCATGGACAATTACCATGCTCATATCAACAAATACTAAGACAAAAATAGCAACTAAATCCAATGTAGATAAAGCTACTAACTCCTATAAAAACTTAATCCCAATTGATGAGGACTAAGCTCCTGCTCTTCAATGGCACACCAAAAGAATCCATCACTTAGTTCAAGTAAGAGGCCTACTTCAGAATCCATGGCAACCCTCAATTCAATCCACAAAGGGAAAGTATCAAGAGCAGCCAATCCATCCCAATAGAACCTCTAACCAAAACTAAGTATAGGGAAAGCAAGCCATAATAAACCTGCATAAATCGCCATCAGAACAAGCAGAATCCATAGAGAGGTGCCAGTGTAGCACATCATATCTATTGCCTCCTCAAAACCCCTGTCTATGTAAAACCCAGTGGGAAACCATAAACAGGGGAAAGAGTACAACTAGATATGAATCCTCTCAAGATGCAATAACCAAAAATACCTATCAGCTCAACAATAAACAGATATCTGGTTAATAAAGATAATAGGGAGGACTAGGCATCAAAAAATAACAGGTTTGGCAACTAAAAATTGTTCAAACAGGCAGTAAATGGGAGAAATGCACTATACCAAGCAAGACGACACATCTTTCAGCACGCTCTAGTTGACATAGTACACTTCCCCAAACACTACCCATAAGCCCACTAGTAGCACATCAAACCTCAACACAACCAATCCAGAAAGTCCTCCCCTAAGCTCCATAAGTGAAAACCAAAGGAACTACACCAAACCAACAAAGCAAGGCAGCAGCACCAGGTCTTCAACCCAAAGTAATAATCTGGTGCAATGGACAATTGGAACCACCTTCTGTTACATTCCCAAAAACCCGTCCCATCATGGGACCAACACCACCACAAATCAGAAAAATCACTCGCCATCATCATCCATCATATCATTAACACCCTCATCATCAATAACTTTAAACTTATCCTTATTGACTAAAGGAAAGTTCCAAATCTTAGAAGCCTCTAAAACTTCAGGAGTAGTCTTAATACTAAGGCTTAAAATTCTCGTCCTGATAGAGTTACAAATGATGTTGAACAACTCATTCTCACTCCTAGATAAACCCTGACACAATCTAACATTCCTTTCTTGCCAAATATAGTAAATAACAGCGCCAAGCAACAACCTTTGAATGACACTCCAAATTTTATTACTGGCAACAACATTAACAAATCTAGAAATAACTTGAGCCCAATCATTCGACACATTATCTAATTTAACCAAGCATTTAAGCCTTTCACACAGCCTTCTAGTAAAATGACAGTTAAAAAAGAGATGACTATGAGAATCCTTGCACTGTTTGCAAAAAGCGCAAGACATATCAGGAATATTCAACCATTTTGATAGTCTATCTTGAGTCTTAAGCCTCCCTTTTACAACCAACCATAGAATAAAAGCATGACTTGGAACACATTGATTATACCAAACATGATCACACCATATGACACTAGCCGAATCATCTTGAATACCTTTCCAAACTTCAGAAACACAAAAGGTTTTAGTCATACCTTTTTTATCCACCCAAATGGTTTCATCAGCAACATCCGGCTTTATATCCGGAACACCAATATTGCAAATCTCAGCATACTTTTCATTCCAATCATCAGGCAGCTTCCAAGCTTTATCTTCAATAAGATCAGCAACTTTAACCTTCAAAGCAAAACTACCAGTAGCTAAAATGTTAGACCTAATCAGGTTGCATAAGGGAGTTCCATTCCTCCAGTTATCAAACCAGAAAAAACAGTCATTCCCATTCCCAATTTTAACCCTGATAAACCTTCTGATAATATCTCTTGTGTGAAGAATTTGATTCCAGGTCCAAGAAGTACGTTTCCTGCTATTTGCAGACCAAACACTCTCACCCTTAAGCCACTTAGATTTAACCCAGTTAACCCAAATAGACTTTCTATTAGTTAAAATACTCCATAGATGTTTGGCCATAAGAGAAACATTGATGTCATAAAGAGACTTAAGGCCCAAGCCACCATCACTCTTCTTTTTACATACCTCTTTCCAAGCAATACTATGCTTATAACCTTGTTTCCCTTCCGCCATCCAAAGAAAATTCTTTAACAGTTTATCAACCTCATCACAAACAATTTTAGGCAGACTAAAAATGGAAGCCCAATAAGTACTAATAGAGCAAAGGACTGAAGTCACAAGCTGCAATCTACCAGCAAACGATAACAACTTATTTCTCCAATCCCCAATCCTTTTCTTAATCTTCTCTAAGAGAGTGTCACAATCATTTCTAGATAGCTTCCTAGCATCAAGAGGAATACCTAAATATTTGACAGGCAAACTTCCAATATTATATGGCATAACCAACCTAATGTCATTTTGGACCCTTCGATCAACATTCCCAAAGTAAACCGTACTTTTATTCATGCTTGGCCTTAGACCAGAAGCTAAACAGAATTCATCAAGGGCTCTACGTATAACACAAGCTGAAATAAAATTACCATGGCAAAACATCAGCAAATCATCCGCAAAGCACAAACTAACAATCTCAAGTTTCTCACATCCCCAATGGTATTTGAACTTCTTTTCCTCCTTTATCTGTCTTTTAAGCATTAAAGTAAAAACTTCCATAACCATGGTAAACAAGTAGGGTGATATTGGATCACCCTACCTGAGCCCACGACGGGCTTTAAAGAAACCATTAGATTCTCCGTTAACACTGATGGAGAAAGAAGCAGATTTCAGGCATATCATAATCCAACTTACCATAATTTTATGCAGACCAAAATGGAGCAAAATGCCTTCAAGAAACTCCCAAGATACCGTATCATACACCTTCTGAATGTCAATTTTAAAAGCACATCTAGGAGGTTTAAGCTTGTTAAAATAACCACACATTAATTCTTCGGCAAGCATGATATTATCACTAATTAACCTTCCTTCAACAAAAGCACTTTGATTAGCGCTAATAGTATCCTTAAGAACTTCTTTCAATCTATTAGTGATAACCTTACTGATACATTTATAGGCAACATTGCAGCAAGCTATCGGCCTAAAATCAGTAACAAGACTTGGCAGATTACATTTAGGAATTAAAGATATAAGAGTAGTGTTAAGTTCTCCTAACATCTTACCTTTTGCAAAGAATTTCTTTACTGCCATACAAACATCCTTGCCCACCACATCCCATGAAGACTTGAAGAACTTCGCTGTATAGCCATCTGGTCCTGGTGCCTTGTCATCATGGATATCAAACATGGCAGTTTTAATTTCATCATTAGAGACCTCTCTAATCATATGAATAGCAGCAATAGAGTCCACTTTCTTAACAAAGAAGTCATCTGGATTCTCAATGGGAAAAACTTCATCACACGTACCGAGGAAATTCTGAAAATGATCAACAAAAACCTTGGCAACTTCATCACCAAAAAACTCCTTTCCATTAACATCTTTAACACTAATAATCCTACTTCTTTTCATCCTTCCTTTTATCATCTTATGAAAATAGGCACTATTACGATCCCCCTCATTTAACCATTCAATCTTAGCTTTCTGCCTAAGAACCCTCTCTTCATCAAGACCAGCACTTCTATACGCACTATTAAAAATCATCTCAACCTCTTTAAGAAACACATTGTTAGGATCAAAATCCAACTCAGCTTGGACTTTCTTCAGCTCAGTCCTAAGCATTTTGACTTTATCGAAAACATTCCCATTTCTTTTGTTCAAATTTCTAAGATGATACTTCATAGCTTTAAGTCTTCTAGCCAGAACAAACATAGCAAAACCATCCACATTTATACCCCAATGTTCCTTAACAATGCTATGAAATTCTTCCTTATGCGCCAAGTAATTCATAAATCTAAACGCACGCTTCCTACCTTTCTTCACATTATTAATGACCAAAACAGCAGGGCAGTGATCAGAAACAACATACGGAAGGAATCTAGCATAACTAATTTCAAATAACTCAATAAATTCAATGTTGCTCATTATTCTGTCTAATTTCTTCATAATCCCATTTTCAGGATCTTTCCTTTTTTGAACCCAAGTAAAGAAAAATCCACTCTTAGGCAAGTCTTCAATGCCTAACCCATCAATACAATCCCTGAAATCCTGCATCCTATGATTTTTATTAAAATCACCCTTAGAATGTTCAGCAGAACTAAGGATAACATTAAAATCTCCTAATAGAACCCAAGGCTTCTGATTAATAAAAACAGCATGATTTTGAAGATTACTCCAAAGTTTGCTCCTATCATTAGGCGTTACTTCACCATAAACAAAAGAAATAAAAAATTTCCTACTGTCATGATTAAGAGTCACCTCAAAGTGCATAACCTGGTCACTAAAAGATAACATAACAGCATGAATCTCAGCGGTATCCCATCCCACACAAATTCTGCATCCCTTAGGACTCTCAATAGAGTTAGAAACCCACTCCCATTGACCAAATACATTCTCACAAACAGAAGTCACTTTCTTCTTACAAAGTTGAGTTTCAATAACCGCACACATTTTTAAATTATTCTCACTAATTAATAATTTGACTTCATCCTGCTTAGAGGTGTTAGACATACCTCTAATGTTCCACGCAACAACTTTAATATCCATTATCATAGAGAAGATGAGGCACCATTACCCTCCTTTGATACATCAGCCATGCTAGACTCACCCGGGCCTGAGACAGTATCTTGGACCATGAATTCAGCATGTGCAGAAGGATCGTTACTAACTTCCTCCACCATTGCATCCACATACTTAGAAACATCCTCTATATTCTTCTCAGCAATCTTAGCCTTGTAATATTTAACCATACCAGTAGACCACTTATCCTTAACATCATCCGAGAAATGCTGACCCGACAAACAGAAAAGATCCACTTCAGCCATTTGCCTCATCGACACCAAATCAAGGATTCTTTGCTTACCATTCTTAATTGCATTCTCATAAACCACAGTGAAAGCTTGACATTGAGACACACCCGTTTTCTGCATTTCTTCCTCAACATTCTTCTTGGCATGTTCAAAAGCATTAAATTCAGCACTCCTATTACATGCATCAATCTCAACTGATAAGTCATTGATTTTCTTCGTTACTTCTTCAATTTTCTGCTTTTTTATAACAAAATCACACCTCTCTTTATAATAACCTTTAACTTCCTTAGGCCATTCCATAACTACCTTATCATCAATCTGTTGTCCCATATCACAAGCAACATCAATATTAATCTTAAGACTTTGTAAATCTTGTTCTTGAATATCAGCAACTCCTCCTTCCGACAAAGCATTAAACCTATTTTCAACCTTAAAATTCTTGCTAGCAATTACCTTGACATTCCCAACATCCAATTTCTTCTGCTTCTTACTTCCTTCTACCTCAGATGTCTTGGTGTTATCATTACTCTTTGCAGGAACAGGAACAAAAACCCAATCCTTACTATCTTGATTACCATTCATACCTCCACGACCATTAGCACCCCCTCTCCCACGGCCATTCATTCCTCCTCTAGCCGAAGAATTACTCCCTCTAGATCTATTAAAACCACCTCTAGCATAGTATGAAGTATTAACCGGAGCTTGAATAGATTGGGTTTTAGTAGGAGCCGTAACATTACACACCATTTTCTTATTAGAAACCGACTGCCATCCTTCATTATCATTACCACTCACATTAACTCCATTGTTACTCATAACTTTCGGCACTTGAGTCTCAGCCTTCTCAGCATCACCAATCACTCTATTCTTACATCCCTTGAAACTATGACCAAACACTTTGCAATGACTACACACCGGAGGTTGCCACGCATATTCAACCTTCAACTCCATACCTCTTCCAAGATTATTATACCAAATCTCAATCTTATCTAAAATGCCATCCACAGCATCCACTTCAACCAAAAATCTAGCAAAAGTCGCTCTCCCATTACCTTTCTCACACATAGCAGTTGTTACCTTATCCATCACAATAGGATTTCCTAACCTGCTAGCAATTCTGCTAATACCTTCATTATTCCAGCCTTCTAACGGTATGTTGAAAATCTTCACCCATAATGGTACTCTACTCGGTTCTGGCTTATCAAAACAAATACCAGCAGTCCAACGTTGAACAAACAATGGCTTCTGATCAACAAGCCACGGGCCATTCTCAATCACGGTTTGTAGACCATCCTCAGATTTAAACTTGAAAAAGTATAACCCTTCATTAACAATAATATCCTCAAGCTGATACGCCCTCCACATTCTCCTTAAATGACTTACAATCTCCCTATGACTCATCTTAAAACCAACAAAATACCCAACAACAGTGAGCCCCCATCTCTTACTGCCTTCACTAATAACCGGGTCCATATCAACCAATTTCCTACCCTCCTTATTCACAATACATGGAAATTTCCTAAGCTTGTTATCATAAGTAGACTCCGTCCCTTTAACCGCATTACTAAAAGAAACAGCACTCTTAAAGTTACTCTTACTAGACGAAGAATCTCCTTGCATCACAACCCCTTGCATACTCTGAACTCCAACATTGCTACCACTAGCACCATCACCAATACTTACACCATTACCATTATTAACAATACTACCACTAGCCCCAATACCATTTAAAACCACCTTATCCTTACTGCTATTGATATTACTACCATCATTAACACCCACAACAGTAATCTTAGGCAAATTAGGAGCAGAATTAACAATACTAGCACTACTAGCACCCTTACTACTAGCATAAACACTATTTAATTCAAGAAACATATCATTCAAATTACCATTACCATTCAAGACTAAAGTAGTATCAACAAGCCCCACTTCAGCCTCAACCATCACAACTTCATTCTTCTTACCCACATCAGCAACAATACTCTCATCCCCAATAACCTTAGCTTCTTCACTGCTATCACCTTGAGATGCCCCCTTCTTAAAATTAACCCGAGAGGATGCTTGAGCCATGGTTTCAACTGAAACATGTTTCATAGTAACCCTAGGATCTGGGTTCATCGTCCTAGTGGTTTTCATTGGTTTTAGTGATGGCTTAGATGTTTTCTTCATAACATGAGTGCTCAACGGCGGAGGAACATCCGGCGCCGGTGAAGGGTTAACCACCGGAGGTGGATTAACCATGGGGTTTAATGACGAATCAGACATAAATCATTATATTTGGTACGAGGTTAAGAAATGATTTGGAAATGATTAGGCAAAGGTTTAAGGAAACGGATTAAAAAAATGGGTAATAGCCAAACAGTAATACGCACTTAATAAAATGTATTTATTTAGGTGATTAAATGAAATTTTATGGTAAAATGATATATGGATTTGTAGATAATGAATAGGAGAACAAGGATCTAAAATAAAATTCAAGATCCCATGGTTGGATCAAGATTAGATGATGATTCTTAATAAAATACTTTAGGGTTTTTAAGTTAGAGAGAGAAAGTTTTAGAGAGAGGTCAGAGAGAATAGGTTTATTTCGATGTTACTTGTAATTTTAGGTTACTATGTAATAGATTATAAATTAATATGGCAATCATAGAAAAAAAATTTAAATGACCATTCTAAGTCCCGAGATCGTTAAACAAGAGCTGGTTACATGAGTTATTTTGTTCATTCATTTGGTATATAATCCACCTTTGTAGGTTTTCCAAGGAAAATCAATGTCGTTTTTGTGTTGATCAAACAATGTTAAATGTTGTTGGAGTTCACTCATATCTATAATACTAATTCATGGTGTGTCATAATGATTTCCTTGTCTAGTGAAACCACAATTACTTCACCAACTAATTTGAAACCTCCAAGCATAGTCAAAACATATCCAAACACGATCAAAACATGTTAAAGGCCCCCAAAAACATGATCAAAACAATAAAACAATAGTGGAAATCCATTTACCCCGGATTTGGGATGGTTTTCCCCGGTTATTTAGACTTTCTCCGGTTTTTCTAGTTTAAGTTCCCTTTTGGTCAGTTTTGGCTGGTTTCGAATGGTTTAGCGTGCATCTGCCGTATTTAGATGTGTATGACCATGTTTGAAAGTTATTTAGTTAGTATGTGATGATGCAAATATATACACAACCCAAGTAACAAAAGACATGATCATGGTGAACCCAATAACCAGTATCCATAAGACGTCCAAAACATGATCAAAACAATCAAACCCAAGTAGAAATTGTATTTCCACGGATTTGGCATGGCTAGGTTGATCAGACTTTAATCAGCTTTGCCTAGTTAAGTTCCCTTTAGGTCCGTTTTGGTCGGTGTAGAAGGTCTGATGGATGTTCAAGTGTTGAAGATAGAGCCCAAATGTATTCGGAAGCCCCAGATCGCGTGAAGAAAAGGGCTTTCTTGAACATGGAATAACTTGGTCTACAAGAGTCCGTTTTAGGCCCGTGACGAGGCGAATCGAAGGCCGAAACGAGGGGAACGTAGCTGTAACCTAACTTCGTTGGGTTACAGAACTTTCGAGGCCCGAAACCCTATATTTGTTGAGATATTCTCATTTTTATAATTTTTTCACATTTTTTGGACTTTGTTTTTGGGCTCAGGCCCGACCCATTTGCATTCTAAGGTTTATTTCGATGTCACTTGTAATTTTAGGTTACTATGTAATAGACTATAAATTAATATGGCAATCATAGAAAAAAAATTTAAATGACCATTCTATGTACCGAGATCGTTAAGCAAGAGCTGGTTACATGAGTTGTTTTGTTCATTCATTTGGTATATTATCCACCTTTGTAGGTTTTTCAAGGAAAATCATTGTCGTTTTTTGTGTTGATCAAACAATGTTAAATGTTGTTGGAGTTCACTCATATCTATAATACTAATTCATGGTGTGTCATAATGATTTCCTTGTCTAGTGAAACCACAATAACTTCACCAACTAATTTGAAACCTCCAAGCATAGTCAAAACATATCCAAACACGATCAAAACATGTTAAAGGCCCCCAAAAACATGATCAAAACAATAAAACAATAGTGGAAATCCATTTACCCCGGATTTGGGATGGTTTTCCCCTGTTATTTAGACTTTCTCCGGTGTTTCTAGTTTAAGTTCCCCTTTGGTCAGTTTTGGCTGGTTTCGAATGGTTTAACGTGCATCTGCCGTATTTAGATGTGTATGACCATGTTTGAAAGTTATTCAGTTAGTATGTGATGATGAAAATATATACACAACCCAAGTAACAAAAGATATGATCATGGTGAACCCAATAACCAGTATCCATAAGACGTCCAAAACATGATCAAAACAATCAAACCCAAGTAGAAATTGTATTTCCACGGATTTGGCATGGCTAGGTTGATCAGACTTTCATCGGCTTTGCCCAGTTAAGTTCCCTTTAGGTCCGTTTTGGTCGGTGTAGAAGGTTTTATGGATGTTCAAGTGTTGAAGATAGAGCCCAAATGTATTCGGAAGCACCAGATCGCATGAAGAAAAGGGCTTTCTTGAACATGGCATAACTTGGTCTACAAGAGTTCGTTTTAGGCCCGTGACGAGGCGAATCGAAGGCCAAAACGAGGGGAACGTAGCTGTAACCAACTTTGTTGGGTTACAGAACTTTCGAGGCCCGAAACCCTATAATTGTTGAGATATTCTCATTTTTATAATTTTTTCACATTTTTTGGACTTTGTTTTTGGGCTCAGGCCCGACCCATTTGCATTCTAAGTTTTATTTCGATGTCACTTGTAATTTTAGGTTACTATGTAATAGATTTTAAATTAATATGGCAATCATAGAAACAAAATTTAAATTACCATTCTAAGTCCCGAGATCGTTAAGCAAGAGCTGGTTACATGAGTTGTTTTGTTCATTCGTTTGGTATATTATCCACCTTTGTAGGTTTTCCAAGGAGAATCAATGTCGTTTTTGTGTTGATCAAACAATGTTAAATGTTGTTGGAGTTCACTCATATCTATAATACTAATTCATAGTGTGTCATAATGATTTCCTTGTCTAGTGAAACCACAATTATTTCACCAACTAATTTGAAACCTCCAAGCATAGTCAAAACATAGCCAAACACGATCAAAACATGTTAAAGGCCCCCAAAAACATGATCAAAACAATAAAACAATAGTGGAAATCCATTTACCCCAGATTTGGGATGGTTTTCCCCAAATATTTAGACTTTCTCCGGTTTTTCTAGTTTAAGTTCCCTTTTGGTCAGTTTTGGCTGGTTTCGAATGGTTTAGCGTGCATCTGCCGTATTTAGATGTGTATGACCATGTTTGAAAGTTATTCAGTTAGTATGTGATGATGAAAATATATACACAACCCAAGTAACAAAAGACATGATCATGGTGAACCCAATAACCAGTATCCATAAGACGTGCAAAACATGATCAAAACAATCAAACCCAAGTAGAAATCGTATTTCCACGGATTTGGCATGGCTAGGTTGATCAGACTTTCATCGACTTTGCCCAGTTAAGTTCCCTTTCGGTCCGTTTTGGTCGGTGTAGAAGGTTTGATGGATGTTCAAGTGTTGAAGATAGAGCCCAAATGTATTCGGAAGCACCAGATCCCGTGAAGAAAAGGGCTTTCTTGAACATGTCATAACTTGGTCTACAAGAGTCCGTTTTAGGCCCGTGACGAGGCGAATCGAAGGCCGAAACGAGGGGAACGTAGCTGTAACCTAACTTCGTTGGGTTACAGAACTTTCGAGGCCCGAAACCCTATATTTGTTGAGATATTCTCATTTTTATAATTTTTTCACATTTTTTGGACTTTGTTTTTGGGCTCAGGCCCGACCCATTTGCATTCTAAGGTTTATTTCGATGTCACTTGTAATTTTAGGTTACTATGTAATAGACTATAAATTAATATGGCAATCATAGAAAAAAAATTTAAATGACCATTCTATGTACCGAGATCGTTATGCAAGAGCTGGTTACATGAGTTGTTTTGTTCATTCATTTGGTATATTATCCACCTTTGTAGGTTTTTCAAGGAAAATCATTGTCGTTTTTTGTGTTGATCAAACAATGTTAAATGTTGTTGGAGTTCACTCATATCTATAATACTAATTCATGGTGTGTCATAATGATTTCCTTGTCTAGTGAAACCACAATAACTTCACCAACTAATTTGAAACCTCCAAGCATAGTCAAAACATATCCAAACACGATCAAAACATGTTAAAGGCCCCCAAAAACATGATCAAAACAATAAAACAATAGTGGAAATCCATTTACCCCGGATTTGGGATGGTTTTCCCCGGTTATTTAGACTTTCTCCGGTGTTTCTAGTTTAAGTTCCCCTTTGGTCAGTTTTGGCTGGTTTCGAATGGTTTAACGTGCATCTGCCGTATTTAGATGTGTATGACCATGTTTGAAAGTTATTCAGTTAGTATGTGATGATGAAAATATATACACAACCCAAGTAACAAAAGATATGATCATGGTGAACCCAATAACCAGTATCCATAAGACGTCCAAAACATGATCAAAACAATCAAACCCAAGTAGAAATTGTATTTCCACGGATTTGGCATGGCTAGGTTGATCAGACTTTCATCGGCTTTGCCCAGTTAAGTTCCCTTTAGGTCCGTTTTGGTCGGTGTAGAAGGTTTTATGGATGTTCAAGTGTTGAAGATAGAGCCCAAATGTATTCGGAAGCACCAGATCGCGTGAAGAAAAGGGCTTTCTTGAACATGGCATAACTTGGTCTACAAGAGTCCGTTTTAGGCCCGTGATGAGGCGAATTGAAGGCCGAAACGAGGGGAACGTAGCTGTAACCAAACTTTGTTGGGTTACAGAACTTTCGAGGCCCGAAACCCTATATTTGTTGAGATATTCTCATTTTTATAATTTTTTCACATTTTTTAGACTTTGTTTTTGGGCTCAGGCCCGACCCATTTGCATTCTAAGGTTTTTTTCGATGTCACATGTAATTTTAGGTTACTATGTAATAGATTATAAATTAATATGGCAATCATAGAAAAAAAATTAAATGACCATTCTAAGTCCCGAGATCGTTAAGCAAGAGATGGTTACATGAGTTGTTTTGTTCATTCGTTTGGTATATTATCCACCTTTATAGGTTTTCCAAGGAGAATCAATGTCGTTTTTGTGTTGATCAAACAATGTTAAATGTTGTTCGAGTTCACTCATATCTATAATACTAATTCATAGTGTGTCATAAGGATTTCCTTGTCTAGTGAAACCACAATTACTTCACCAACTAATTTGAAACCTCCAAGCATAGCCAAAACATAGCCAAACACGATCAAAACATGTTCAAGGCCCCTAAAAACATGATCAAAACAATAAAACAATAGTGGAAATCCATTTACCCCGGATTTGGGATGGTTTTCCCCGGTTATTTAGACTTTCTCCGGTTTTTCTAGTTTAAGTTCCCTTTTGGTCAGTTTTGGCTGGTTTCGAATGGTTTAGCGTGCATATGCCGTATTTGGATGTGTATGACCATGTTTGAAAGTTATTCAGTTAGTATGTGATGATGAAAATATATACACAACCCAAGTAAATAAAGACATGATCATGGTGAACCCAATAACCAGTATCCATAAGACCTCCAAAACACGATCAAAACATGGCATAACTTGGTCTACAAGAGTCCGTTTTAGGCCCGCGAGGAGGCGAATCGAAGGCCGAAACGAGGGGAACGTAGCTGTAACCTAACTTTGTTGGGTTACAGAACTTTCGAGGCCCGAAACCCTATATTTGTTGAGATATTCTCATTTTTATAATTTGTTTCACATTTTTTGGACTTTGTTTTTGGGCTCAGGCCCGACCCATTTGCATTCTAAGGTTTATTTCGATGTCACTTGGAATTTTAGGTTACTATGTAATTGATTATAAATTAATATGGCAATCATAGAAAAAAAATTTAAATGACCATTCTAAGTCCCGAGATCGTTAAGCAAGAGCTGGTTACATGAGTTGTTTTGTTCATTCATTTGGTATATTATCCACCTTTGTAGGTTTTCCAAGGAAAATCAATGTTGTTTTTGTGTTGATCAAACAATGTTAAATGTTGTTGGAGTTCACTTATACCTATAATACTAATTCATGGTGTGTTATAATCATTTCCTTGTCTAGTGTAACCACAATTACTTCACCAACTAATTTGAAACCTCCAAGCATAGTCAAAACATATCCAAACACGATCAAAACAAGTTAAAGGCCCCCAAAAACATTATCAAAACAATAAAACAATAGTGTAAATCCATTTACCCCGGATTTGGGATGGTTTTCCCCGGTTATTTAGACTTTCTCTGGTTTTTCTAGTTTAAGTTCCCTTTTGGTCAGTTTTGGCTGGTTTCGAATGGTTTAGCGTGCATCTGCCGTATTTAGATGTGTATGACCATGTTTGAAAGTTATTCAGTTAGTATGTGATGATGAAAATATATACACAACCCAAGTAACAAAAGACATGATCATGGTGAACCCAATAACCAGTATCCATAAGACGTCCAAAACATGATCAAAACAATCAAACCCAAGTGGAAATTGTATTTCCACGGATTTGGCATGGCTAGGTTGATCAGACTTTCATCGGCTTTGCCCGGTTAAGTTCCCTTTCGGTCCGTTTTGGTCGGTGTAGAAGGTTTGATGGATGTTCAAGTGTTGAAGATAGAGCCCAAATGTATTCGGAAGCCCAGATCGCGTGAAGAAAAGGGCTTTCTTGAACATGGCATAAC
The DNA here is from genome assembly GCA_025667525.1 of Glebionis coronaria. Taxonomy (NCBI): domain Eukaryota; kingdom Viridiplantae; phylum Streptophyta; class Magnoliopsida; order Asterales; family Asteraceae; genus Glebionis; species Glebionis coronaria. The sequence goes on from CM046880.1 coordinate 609,937,056, forward strand.
TTGGTCTACAAGAGTCCGTTTTAGGCCCGTGACGAGGCGAATCGAAGGCCGAAACGAGGGGAACGTAGCTGTAACCTAACTTCGTTGGGTTACAGAACTTTCGAGGCCCGAAACCCTATATTTGTTGAGATATTCTCATTTTATAATTTTTTTCACATTTTTTGGACTTTGTTTTTGGGCTCAGGCCCGACCCATTTGCATTCTAAGGTTTATTTCGATGTCACTTGTAATCTTAGGTTACTATGTAATAGATTATAAATTAATATGGCAATCACAGAAAAAAAATTTAAATGACCATTCTAAGTCCCGAGATCGTTAAGCAAGAGCTAGTTACATGAGTTGTTTTGTTCATTCATTTGGTATATAATCCACCTTTGTAGGTTTTCCAAGGAAAATCAATGTCGTTTTTGTGTTGATCAAACAATGTTAAATGTCGTTGGAGTTCACTCATATCTATAATACTAATTCATGGTGTGTCATAATGATTTCCTTGTCTAGTGAAACCACAATTACTTCACCAACTAATTTGAAACCTCCAAGCATAGTCAAAACATATCCAAACACGATCAAAAAATGTTAAAGGCCCCCAAAAACATGATCAAAACAATAAAACAATAGTGGAAATCCATTTACCCCGGATTTGGGATGGTTTTCCCCAGTTATTTAGACTTTCTCATGTTTTTCTAGTTTAAGTTCCCTTTTGGTCAGTTTTGGCTGGTTTCGAATGGTTTAGCGTGCATCTGCCGTATTTAGATGTGTATGACCATGTTTGAAAGTTATTCAGTTAGTATGTGATGATGAAAATATATACACAACCCAAGTAACAAAAGACATGATCATGGTGAACCCAATAACCAGTATCCATAAGACGTCCAAAACATGATCAAAACAATCAAACCCAAGTGGAAATTGTATTTCCACGGATTTGGCATGGCTAGGTTGATCAGACTTTCATCGGCTTTGCCCGGTTAAGTTCCCTTTCGGTCCGTTTTGGTCGGTGTAGAAGGTTTGATGGATGTTCAAGTGTTGAAGATAGAGCCCAAATGTATTCGGAAGCCCAGATCGCGTGAAGAAAAGGGCTTTCTTGAACATGGCATAACTTGGTCTACAAGAGTCCGTTTTAGGCCCGTGACGAGGCGAATCGAAGGCCGAAACGAGGGGAACGTAGCTGTAACCTAACTTCGTTGGGTTACAGAACTTTCGAGGCCCGAAACCCTATATTTGTTGAGATATTCTCATTTTTATAATTTTTTTCACATTTTTTGGACTTTGTTTTTGGGCTCAGGCCCGACCCATTTGCATTCTAAGGTTTATTTCGATGTCACTTGTAATCTTAGGTTACTATGTAATAGATTATAAATTAATATGGCAATCACAGAAAAAAAATTTAAATGACCAAGTTGTTTTGTTCATTCATTTGGTATATAATCCACCTTTGTAGGTTTTCCAAGGAAAATCAATGTCGTTTTTGTGTTGATCAAACAATGTTAAATGTCGTTGGAGTTCACTCATATCTATAATACTAATTCATGGTGTGTCATAATGATTTCCTTGTCTAGTGAAACCACAATTACTTCACCAACTAATTTGAAACCTCCAAGCATAGTCAAAACATATCCAAACACGATCAAAAAATGTTAAAGGCCCCCAAAAACATGATCAAAACAATAAAATAATAGTGGAAATCCATTTACCCCGGATTTGGGATGGTTTTCCCCAGTTATTTAGACTTTCTCATGTTTTTCTAGTTTAAGTTCCCTTTTGGTCAGTTTTGGCTGGTTTCGAATGGTTTAGCGTGCATCTGCCGTATTTAGATGTGTATGACCATGTTTGAAAGTTATTCAGTTAGTATGTGATGATGAAAATATATACACAACCCAAGTAACAAAAGACATGATCATGGTGAACCCAATAACCAGTATCCATAAGACGTCCAAAACATGATCAAAACAATCAAACCCAAGTAGAAATCGTATTTCCACGGATTTGGCATGGCTAGGTTGATCAGACTTTCATCGGCTTTGCCCAGTTAAGTTCCCTTTCGGTCCGTTTTGGTCGGTGTAGAAGGTTTGATGGATGTTCAAGTGTTGAAGATAGAGCCCAAATGTATTTGGAAGCCCAGATCGCGTGAAGAAAAGGGCTTTCTTGAACATGGCATAACTTGGTCTACAAGAGTCCGTTTTAGGCCCGTGATGAGGCGAATCGAAGGCCGAAACGAGGGGAACGTAGCTGTAACCAAACTTTGTTGGGTTACAGAACTTTCGAGGCCCGAAACCCTATATTTGTTGAGATATTCTCATTTTTATAATTTTTTCACTTTTTTTGGACTTTGTTTTTGGGCTCAGGCCCGACCCATTTGCATTCTAAGGTTTTTTTCGATGTCACTTGTAATTTTAGGTTACTATGTAATAGATTATAAATTAATATGGCAATCATAGAAAAAAATTAAATGACCATTCTAAGTCCCGAGATCGTTAAGCAAGAGCTGGTTACATGAGTTGTTTTGTTCATTCGTTTGGTATATTATCCACCTTTGTAGGTGTTCCAAGGAAAATCAATGTCGTTTTTGTGTTGATCAAACAATGTTAAATGTTGTTGGAGTTCACTCATATCTATAATACTAATTCATAGTGTGTCATAATGATTTCCTTGTCTAGTGAAACCACAATTACTTCACCAACTAATTTGAAACCTCCAAGCATAGTCAAAACATAGCCAAACATGATCAAAACACGTTAAAGGCCCCTAAAAACATGATCAAAACAATAAAACAATAGTGGAAATCCATTTATCCAGGATTTGGGATGGTTTTCCCCGGTTATTTAGACTTTCTCCGGTTTTTCTAGTTTAAGTTCCCTTTTGGTCAGTTTTGACTGGTTTCGAATGGTTTAGCGTGCATCTGCCGTATTTAGATGTGTATGACCATGTTTGAAAGTTATTCAGTTAGTATGTGATGATGAAAATATATACACAACCCAAGTAACAAAAGACATGATCATGGTGAACCCAATAACCAGTATCCATAAGACGTCCAAAACATGATCAAAACAATCAAATCCAAGTAGAAATCGTATTTCCACGGATTTGGCATGGCTAGGTTGATCAGACTTTCATCGGCTTTGCCCAGTTAAGTTCCCTTTCGGTCCGTTTTGGTCGGTGTAGAAGGTTTGATGGATGTTCAAGTGTTGAAGATAGAGCCCAAATGTATTCGGAAGCCCCAGATCGCGTGAAGAAAAGGGCTTTCTTGAACATGGCATAACTTGGTCTACAAGAGTCCGTTTTAGGCCCGTGATGAGGCGAATCGAAGGCCGAAACGAGGGGAACGTAGCTGTAACCAAACTTTGTTGGGTTACAGAACTTTCGAGGCCCGAAACCCTATATTTGTTGAGATATTCTCATTTTTATAATTTTTTCACATTTTTTGGACTTTGTTTTTGGGCTCAGGCCCGACCCATTTGCATTCTAAGGTTTTTTTCGATGTCACTTGTAATCCTAGGTTACTATGTAATAGATTATAAATTAATATGGCAATCACAGAAAAAAAATTTGAATGACCATTCTAAGTCCCGAGATCGTTAAGCAAAAGCTGGTTACATGAGTTGTTTTGTTCATTCGTTTGGTATATTATCCACCTTTGTAGGTTTTCCAAGGAAAATCAATGTCGTTTTTGTGTTGATCAAACAATGTTAAATGTTGTTGGAGTTCACTCATATCTATAATACTAATTCATAGTGTGTCATAATGATTTCCTTGTCTAGTGAAACCACAATTACTTCACCAACTAATTTGAAACCTCCAAGCATAGTCAAAATATAGCCAAACATGATCAAAACATGTTAAAGGCCCCTAAAAACATGATCAAAACAATAAAACAATAGTGGAAATCCATTTACCCAGGATTTAGGATGGTTTTCCCCGGTTATTTATGTCACACCCCCAATTTATCAGAGTAATACAACACAATGGGGTGCGACGGTCATGACTATCACAAGACATTGATACAAAGAACGACTATTTAAAAGCCGTTTTAATTTAATTAAAAGCATAAAACTTGTTTTGGAAGCGAATTACACAAGATCATAATAAAACATTGTTTCAAAAGACTTTAACATTGATCCAAATATCCATACACTAGTCACGACCATTTTCATTTAAAAATCTCCCATACATAACCACGTCACTCCTCCGTCTTGATACCTGAGAAAAACATTGCTAAAGCGTCAACACAAAGGTTGGTGAGTTCATAGGTTTAAGTTTAAATAATGTGATGAACCATAAGATTTTCCAAGGCAACCGACATATAATCTTATAACAAATACAAGATTATAATCAAAAGTATACGTTTTAATCACCTACGCCTAAGCTCGTGACACCGAAGCGTTAACCTCAACCAACAAGAAATAATAAGAGCCCGAGCAAATGCCTATCCCGAAGCATTTGTAAATCCTCAAATGTAAGTGTATCTAACTTTGGCCACACAACCAAATTAGATAGGGAGGTTAGTCCCGATAGATCTATCCATAACATTCGCGCTTACACAAAGTAATTAACGGTTCACGATAGTGGGCTAAAGCATCTAGGGATATCGCTACTTAGACATCATGTAGGCAAACGTATGAGTTTAAAGAACTTATGTTCATCCGTTAAAAACGAGCAATGTTCTCACCCCAAAATAGTTAAAACAATTAAAAGTGGGGCTATGAAACTCACCTCGATGAAGTAGGTAAATATGATCAACAAGGATAGCACGGAATATCAAGGCACGCAAAACAATGCGCAAACGATCTACTCGTAACATAAGTAAAATATCCGTACTTAGGCTAAATAAAATAAATAATAACGTACAATGCACTTGGTTGATATTTTATACATGCTCTTGACTTATAAAAATGTTTTCATACATTTTTCTCGTTCAACAAATTTAGTTACGGGGTCAACTTTGGGTCTCGATATCTCATTAAATAATAGTCCGGAAAATAAACGGTTTCTTGTTATGTAAACTAGGCCGCGAGGTCGTCGATATTTGATAAATATTATATCTTTATGAGGTCTCTAAGTCTAGCAATTAATTACGTAAAGTAGAGCACTCACACATAAAAGATAACAAGTAAAGTTCAATCATATACACGTGTAAATCGACCATCTTTGGAAAATTATTACGGGTTCGTTACTTAACTTTAAGAAAAACGGAAAAATGTTTTGAAAACTAGGCCGCGTCAAATTTACTAAGGTATTTTCAAATGGTCGGGGCATGGTCATTAAGTTTATTAAAAACAGGTCTCAAGTAAGGTCTATAAGTCGATGTTTATGTTGTTAAATGTGGTTTTCTAGCCAACTTGGAAATAAAAGAAAGTGAAGCATTTGTGTTCACACTTCCACTTGGTTTTTAACAATTGTTTTGGCAGCCCATGTACCCACAAAAATAAACATGTAGGAAACAACTGAAAGTGACTAGACATAGCTTTTCATTCACCATACATACATACATCATATATATACCATAATATAAGGGAAACTACTTTTTGTTTGCTTGCCATTCCCTGCCCACGCAGGTTATCCAAAAAAAAAGGGTGGTCTTTATTTGTTTTTCCTATCTTTGTACACTAGACATACATACATGCTATATTTAGCAAAGATGACAAAAGTATTGTATTTGATGCCCCCCACTGTTTGTTCGCAGACCAAAACCAAAGGAGAAAGAATGGTCATTCTTGTACTTGTTTAACCATACATGTATGAACATACACACATACATTACATAATCATACCTATATACACAATACTCCTTTCTCTTTTTTTTGTTTCACTATTGTTTCTATTCACTGTTTTTATGCAGGAAATCACACACATACACCAACTAGTCATTGATCATTTATACAACACACATCAATTTGGGGTCCTTGTCTTTCTTGTTTCGATAGTTTATATGTTCACAAACACGTACCATGCTACACACTTTTCATTTTCTTGATTTTGGCTTTCTTTTGTTTGAGTATACTCATGAAATACCCACCTTAAACTTAGCATTCTTTACGTTTCTTATTTTCAGGTCATGCATGTACACTCATGCAATACTTCTCACAAACTACACCATTTATTTGTATTTTGTTCACATACACTCACACCATTTTAAACCAAACAAGGTAAGTTTTGTGTTTACACCCAATACACATATGCAGGGATGTGATATCAAAATAAAAGGGGTTGTACTTCTGCTCATACTTTCTGTCTTATGCTTCACACACGTCCCAGATTACCCACCCCATATAATAAGTAAGAAAGGACTATGTGCTCTTTTGTTTCTAGCTCCAACAACCCTATTCTTACTCATTTGTACTCTTCTTTATAAGTCCTCATCTCAACTCAACTCATATACTTGTATTTCACATGTAGGGTCAAGTTATCATTTTGATGTTCAATATAATAAGAAAAACTAGTCTTCATTCAGGAACTTTACTCATGACATACATTTCAACCATGTTACACATAAAATCATGCATATTTACTTAACATAAAATGATACAACTTCATACACAATATTACACACCCTATATTAACTTTGTTCTTAACTTGGTTTAAATAAAAGACTTGTACGTTTAAGTATTTGTACTCCATTCATTCAAGATGCATGAGCATACGTTCTATCTTGGTCTAGTCATGGTGTCTCCTATAAGTAACCCATAGCCTCGTGACCCGTTTATCAGTAGTGAAATTTTAGGTTTTCAAGTGTTGTTAGCAAGTATAATCATATCAACCAAATCATGATTTAAATGAGGAGTATAGTGACTTACAATTGGTGGTGAAAGGGATGAATAAGAACTAGAAATCTTAAACCCGGATCAACACACCCGATCCAACCAAGACCTTATATCCTTAGCATGCTACTAAAACAAACCCGAGACTCTTGCTATTTGTCTAAGCAAAATCATTTGGTGCTTCCAACCGTGACTTAAAGCAAATTGGTATAGTGATTTTCTTTGTGAGATTCGCTTGAGTGTGTGTGTGTGTTTAGATGCGGGTGTGGTGGTATTTATAGGACTTGAGTGACCTTTAGGACTAGAGTTTGTTTAGTTAGGGTTTAGTTAAGCTTGTGGTTTGATTGTAACTAAAGCTAACCAAATGAACTAGCATGGGAAGTTGCACCTTGGATGGGGAAGAGCTCCATGTTGGGTTTCGATGTATGGCAGCAAAAAGGAAGGGAAAAGGTGATGTACAAGTTGACTATTTAACATTGTTAGTTGTAGTTTTAAAGGTTTTGGGAAAACATGGAAGGAGGTAGAGTATATCCGATGGTTTTGAAGTAAGTACAGGGACCATTTGTACAAGCAATTAAGGATGGGTGTAGTACATTTCTTTTTAAAATGAACTTATGAGACTTGGATAAACAATTGGACAGAGGGGCCGGTTTTGAAGAAATGGTAGCAAGGAAAAGGTTTGCTTTTCCTTTTAATTATTTTGTAAAGTTAACCTTTGTGAAAAATATAGTGGAGAGTTTAAACGTTTTATGTGTAGTGTATAATTTTGGTACTAGTAGTTTGAAATAGTTTGGTGAAAGGAGAATATGGAGACGTTTCTAAGTGTGTCGTAAAATTTGGATGCACCACTAAATATCGCGTCGGACCTAATTAAACTAAATCTCGTTAATTTAATAAATTTTGATTTCTTTATAGAAGTTTCTAGCACGCAACGTAGACGAATAATAAGTTATTCAGGTAATAATTTATATGAGCATCATTCATAAAAAAAATTAATTCGTAGTCAAAATATGCGTAATCAATCGGGAACATCAATAGACACACAAGTCTAACCCGAACCATCGTGTTTCACGTATATTATATACATTCAAAATTCACGTGTGTGACATTCGTAATCCCTTAAATTGAGTTTTGTCCTCAAAACTAGCACGTCGATGTCGTTATCAAAACAAGAGGTCAATTAAATTTTTATCTTCCTTTCATGGTATTCAATGCGTTCATTTTAGTTTATTGCTAAGACTATAATCTTGTTAGTATTAAAACGAACGAAAATTTCTTCCGACTTGTACATGGTTTTATAGCGTTCCCTAGTCTTTTCTTGTATGTCAAATTTTTCTTGACGACGTTGGTTTTGCGAGTTTTCTCAATATTAACTTTCGCGTCATCCCGCGTATTACTTTCACTTTAAAGTTTTGCGTATTGTCATTTTTTTTCACCTGGATGACTATATATCGCACATTTGAAAATCGTTCTACATGGTTTGATTAATCCCGTTCACATTAACCGTCTACTTGGTAGCGATAAGTAGCGTATGGTCAAGGTTTCTTGAATCGGTTTCCCAAAAATCTAGGACAATAGATTGTCCTAAAACATGGTGGTCAAGACGTTTATTCCTTTCATGTGACATTCAGTATTAGATAATTTCGTTAATTAATCAATTTAGTTTGCGTTCCGCCTCGTTTATCTCCTTTTTCATGGAGAGGAAAACGGGTGCACAATTTATAATATATTTAAATCACAGTTCGTTCGGATTCCTTCTATGAAGAAAGTATATAATATTTCTTAAGCTTATGGGTATGGTGTGATGTTCAAACATCGTTAGGTAAAATAGATTTTTGTCCGGGCTGCTTCGGTATTCCAATCATATACGAAAGCACGCTTATCTTGACTCAATTGTTCTTTAACATGGGTTATGTTACGGCGAGTTCTGGATATCCGTTAAATTTGGATTTTACTCAAATGACTTTTCGTTCTCCTCAATATTATTTACAAGTTGTTTTCGATTTTTCCAACTCTAATCTATTTGAGTCTAATTTTCGTCAAAAACAAATGGGCGCTCTTAGTATTTGCGTGTCATATACACTCTTGTATGAAATAGTGGCGAAAAAAAAAATCATTATACTAATTTTACTTGTATCGCGTACTCGACGCTTTTACTTAAGACGGTATACAAATGTTTGACGTTCATAGCACATAATAAAAAAAAAAAATTTCTTTGGCGAATAGGGCAACATGAATAAATTTCACTAGTACTAATATATTTCATTTTTAAGATGACTACTATGAGCACACTCGTGTTCGACCACGATCATACGTAGTTGATCAGGCTACGTACGTCTCGGGACAAACGGTTGCATCCTCCTTTTCATCACAATTTGACTCTTTGAGGTTGTAATTATATATTGGTAGTCCATAGTGCATTCCGTTCGTTAGCGTTGTTCACTTTCATAATCAACAAATTTGCGCATAGTTCATTTCATTTGTAACCATGGCTCACTTTCCAACATCAACAAATAATTCCCATAATTTATTCGTACTAGTTCTCGTCAAGTTTATCAATAGTTTTTGTTCTCCACATTGAGTTGGTCGTCAAAACAAGTTCTAAAACTTTACATGGTAGTTCTTACCAAAAATATTTCACTATTAGTTGCGACGTTCGATTAATAATACCTTTATTAATCTTCTAACTTACATTATTTCGATTGTTATTATTCCCACTAATAAGTGTTTCCGATGGTGATTTCTAATAGTAAAAACAAATTTTGATATTTTCTAAAGCATTTTTTTTTTCAAAATCTTTTAGTGAAAATTTACTTTATATACTTCCCATCGATAGGTAAAGAAAATATTGTAGAAGAAGGCTCTTTCTTAAGTAAAATTTTTGGTGGATGAGTTTCTTTTTTTTTTTTTTTTTTTTTTTTTTTTTGTTTTCTACGACACATGAAAAATTAAAAAAAAGTTTTCTCGTTGTTTAAACAAAATAGGCTTTAAAAATAAAACAACACGATTTGATTGAAAACTTGGAGTATGGTTACATAGTTATGTTTTGTTGGTGGTAACATCGACGGACATCGAGTCACTTGATTTGCATAAAAGTAAACTAGTTCATAATACATAAACTTCCACGCTCTATCCATGACGAGGGTAGAAACCCTTGGGTTGATACTTGAAGATTATCGGCGCATCTTTCTTGAAAGACAAACGGTGTAAAACGTTGGTGGGGTATTGGACGCTCTTTGTCCTCGAGCTTCTTTCTTGTGCAATTTCAAGTATTTCTTGTCTTAAACGACATTCCTCCATGTAGCGTTCCTTCATATTCTTCTCATGGGACTTTACCACTCGACAATCACCCTCCAAGTGCCCAAATTCATCGCAAAGCATGCAATGGTTCGCGCAACTACCTTCGTGGTGGTAGTCACACTTGCGGCAATATGGAAGGTTGCCGAGATACTTCTTGTTCAAGATGGGAGTTGTTTTAGGAACATCCTCCCGGAAATTTGTCCTTGCACAACAAGTAGAGGGTGGTAAGTGAACACGTGGCGCTTTCCACGAGTGATTCTTTTGTTTAGTCATAGGGTGAGGGTTAAACCTTTCGGCACCTTGCTTCATGGTGTTAAACCTTGTGGGGTTCTTCAACACATAGCATCTCCTCTCATAAGGCCCTTTTCTTCCACTAACGGTATGACTTACCTTAGTTTTTGAAAGGGTCTTTCGAGGTCCAAAAGTGTTAACCGGAGTAGCACTTGTTTCCTTAGCCTTTTCGTAAACACTAGGATCCATGGTTCGGTCAACCGTGCGGATACTAGCTTCAAACGCATCAACGACCCTAATGGCATTTTGGTATTGACGAGTGATGACCTCTTTGAGGTCCTTGCAACCTTGTTCTGTCATTTCAATTTTTCTGTGTACATTATCGCACAAACGATGTATATTTTTGTTAGTTCTTTCATTGTTATCAATTTTTACGATTGTTCAAATTTGACGAAACTTTTCTCACAATTATCGTATTACAATTATCAAGGGATCGTATCATAAAATCATACATTTCATTCTTGAACTACGTTCCATACATAGTTTTGGAGCTTATATTACAAGATTCCATTCAACTCATGAATGACTTCTTTTAGTCTTGACAACACGTCATACTTTTATTACAAAACATCATACTTTTATTAGAAAGGCGAGAAAATCCTAAAGACCTAGGTGGTGTAGGATTTCTTGAATCTGAGCATGATCCGCAGCTTGCCTAGCCTCGGCATCGTCGTTCCTCATTTGTAAAATGGCAATCTGGGACTCAGCAGCCTCAAGAGACACTTGTAGCTCGGCTATCACCAAGTCCTTGTCCTCATCTTGCGTGGTAAGGAAATCTACATCGCCCTCTACATCCTCCAGACGGCCTATCAGGTGTTCTGCATCGAATCTGAGTGCTTCTGAAGTAGGCTCGTTTTCTGGGGAATGAGTAACATTAGGTGGTGGTGATGAAGAACGGTTTCTTTTTCTAGAAGTTTCAGGCATTGTTGAAAGCATAGGAGTGGGGATTGGCATAGTAGTGGTGGTAGAAACATTTGGGACGATGGAAGGAAGTCTTATAGTGACATTTGGCATTATGACTGGTGAGTCTTGCTCGTCATCCGAATTTATTGTGATTACGCTCCGGATGGGGGTAATTTCCTTGTCGGATTCGGATTGCAAAATGACAAACGGAATGAGAGGCATCTTTCCTTTTTCGCCTGTCACCAAACCTAAAACAACGGTTACTAGGTAGGTAAAAGTGGAGTATTTTTTTTTAAGTTCTAAAAATAGAGGTGAGTAGTATGATGCTTCGTAATTTTCTTCTATTTAGAGTAAGTTCTCGTACATCAATCCATATGTCTACTTAAATGTCCAAGTAGTCTTTACATGGAAAATAATAAGTGAATTGTGGAATGTTAAAGTCCTCTAACATGCTCTTCCACATACTTATTATTTGTACTTTTTCTTAGCAATGATTATGCACGGATGGATAAATACAATTATCCTTGATCAATTCTTTCATCAATTTAGGTTTATTATGACGTTTATTTTTGTGCAATTTCCACTTGTTAAACGTCTATCAACTCGGATGAGTAAGTATGTTCTTGAGATTTAGACGGCTTATGGTTATTACGTAGCCCGTACTTGTTCTTGTTCATTTATAAGTCTTTCCTTAACTTAGTATTGCTAGTTCGTATACTTTCGACAATTTTCACACCTTGAAAAATTGTTAATTTGATTTAAACGAGTCGAGTACTAAAATTTTATCACAAAATTTCATCACAAGAATTGTTCCATATGTTTCTAATCCGTTATCATTCAAAATGTTCAATTCCAGCAATTACTAAATTTTATCACAAGAATTTCTCTAATTTTGGAATATGTTCCGTTATATCTTATATGTTTCGTTTATCTTGCTCTCGTCTAGTGTTTTGCTCGCAATCTTAGATAAACTTTATAGTCATTGTTATATATTTATACCTTGTATTTAAGATATCAATATAGGCCCACATTTCCCATCTGGGGTTCTCAAATATCGCGCAACGCGATAATCCCTTTGATGTAGAAATTGGCATAATTGTTTAACCAAGGGTAAACCCTTTAATTTATATCGATATCGTAACTTCGAAATTTAAAATAAAGTCATGATAACTTAGTCGCAACCAATGGACTAATAAAAACTTTGATTCATTGCGTAACTTATTTCCAATAAAAATTCCCTTTGATAACCATTTGACTTACGCGTCAGCGTATTCATGGATAGTTCATATATTCGTGAAATTTATTCATTCTTTGAATTGTAGTATTCTTTGTAGCATTACAAGAGTAATACTTGTAATAAGTGTTTTATCGTCATATGTCATCTTAAATAGTGACGCCGTCGCCGTTCCTCGGTCGTGCTCAAATAATTTGATATGATAACTTACGCATTCAATTTCAATTTCGAAACCGTTAATTAATGTAGGTCACTTTTCCTCAACCGAGTCTATTATAAATGTTTAGTGGAGTAACAATTTACCGAACCCAATAAATAGTTGCTCCTCTCGACATTTATAATAGTATCGCTTGATTCAAGTATTACTACAAATTAACATACTACCAAACACATGGTAAGTAAATATACTCGTATAGTCTTCGTTCTAGGAATCATGTCGATATTTTTAATTCGGCGTACAGTGATATGAAACACAAAACGTTTCGATAGTCGATAATAGTCTCGCGGACTATCTAAAATATGTTGAGCATAAGTATGCGTACGTTTAATCTCAAAGGAAAATATATATATGGCACAAACCATTCAAATAAATATGGCACAAACCATTTAAACAAAGATGGGACAAACCATTCAAATAAATATGGCACAAACCATTTAAACAAAGATGGCACAAACCATTTAAATAAATATGGCACAAACCATTTAAACAAGGATGGCACAAACCATTCAAATAAATATGGCAGAAACCATTTGTGTATCGTAACGATCCATACAAGGATGTTTTAAAAATCGTTTTATTACATGTCCCTATGGTTATCACTCAAACACGGGAAGGGTATACCTAATGCTAATAATACTTAGCAATCAAATTCAAAACTTAGCATTGCAAAAATCATAAACTATCTCAAGTCACAACTTACTTGTATCGAAGACGTGGAGTGAAGTGGTTCTTGGAGATTTTTGAGAGACAGTTATAGTCTAGAATTATTTTTCCAACAATAAAATTTTTGACTCACGTTTATAAAAATCGTTTTATAAAATAAGCTAGTTCTCTATAACTACAGCTCTGATACCAATCTGTCACACCCCCAATTTATCAGAGTAATACAACACAATGGGGTGCGACGGTCATGACTATCACAAGACATTGATACAAAGAACGACTATTTAAAAGCCGTTTTAATTTAATTAAAAGCATAAAACTTGTTTCGGAAGCGAATTACACAAGATCATAATAAAACATTGTTTCAAAAGACTTTAACATTGATCCAAATATCCATACACTAGTCACGACCATTTTCATTTAAAAATCTCCCATACATAACCACGTCACTCCTCCGTCTTGATACCTGAGAAAAACATTGCTAAAGCGTCAACACAAAGGTTGGTGAGTTCATAGGTTTAAGTTTAAATAATGTGATGAACCATAAGATTTTCCAAGGCAACCGGCATATAATCTTATAACAAATACAAGATTATAATCAAAAGTATACGTTTTAATCACCTACGCCTAAGCTCGTGACACCGAAGCGTTAACCTCAACCAACAAGAAATAATAAGAGCCCGAGCAAATGCCTATCCTGAAGCATTTGTAAATCCTCAAATGTAAGTGTATCTAACTTTGGCCACACAACCAAATTAGATAGGGAGGTTAGTCCCAATAGATCTATCCATAACATTCGCGCTTACACAAAGTAATTAACGGTTCACGATAGTGGGCTAAAGCATCTAGGGATATCGCTACTTAGACATCATGTAGGCAAACGTATGAGTTTAAAGAACTTATGTTCATCCGTTAAAAACGAGCAATGTTCTCACCCCAAAATAGTTAAAACAATTAAAAGTGGGGCTATGAAACTCACCTCGATGAAGTAGGTAAATATGATCAACAAGGATAGCACGGAATATCAAGGCACGCAAAACAATGCGCAAACGATCTACTCGTAACCTAAGTAAAATATCCGTACTTAGGCTAAATAAAATAAATAATAACGTACAATGCACTTGGTTGATATTTTATACATGCTCTTGACTTATAAAAATGTTTTCATACATTTTTCTCGTTCAACAAATTTAGTTACGGGGTCAACTTTGGGTCTCGATATCTCATTAAATAATAGTCCGGAAAATAAACGGTTTCTTGTTATGTAAACTAGGCCGCGAGGTCGTCGATATTTGATAAATATTATATCTTTATGAGGTCTCTAAGTCTAGCAATTAATTACGTAAAGTAGAGCACTCACACATAAAAGATAACAAGTAAAGTTCAATCATATACACGTGTAAATCGACCATCTTTGGAAAATTATTACGGGTTCGTTACTTAACTTTAAGAAAAACGGAAAAATGTTTTGAAAACTAGGCCGCGTCAAATTTACTAAGGTATTTTCAAATGGTCGGGGCATGGTCATTAAGTTTATTAAAAACAGGTCTCAAGTAAGGTCTATAAGTCGATGTTTATGTTGTTAAATGTGGTTTTCTAGCCAACTTGGAAATAAAAGAAAGTGAAGCATTTGTGCTCACACTTCCACTTGGTTTTTAACAATTGTTTTGGCAGCCCATGTACCCACAAAAATAAACATGTAGGAAACAACTGAAAGTGACTAGACATAGCTTTTCATTCACCATACATACATACATCATATATATACCATAATATAAGGGAAACTACTTTTTGTTTGCTTGCCATTCCCTGCCCACGCAGGTTATCCAAAAAAAAGGGTGGTCTTTATTTGTTTTTCCTATCTTTGTACACTAGACATACATACATGCTATATTTAGCAAAGATGACAAAAGTATTGTATTTGATGCCCCCCACTGTTTGTTCGCAGACCAAAACCAAAGGAGAAAGAATGGTCATTCTTGTACTTGTTTAACCATACATGTATGAACATACACACATACATTACATAATCATACCTATATACACAATACTCCTTTCTCTTTTTTTTGTTTCACTATTGTTTCTATTCACTGTTTTTATGCAGGAAATCACACACATACACCAACTAGTCATTGATCATTTATACAACACACATCAATTTGGGGTCCTTGTCTTTCTTGTTTCGATAGTTTATATGTTCACAAACACGTACCATGCTACACACTTTTCATTTTCTTGATTTTGGCTTTCTTTTGTTTGAGTATACTCATGAAATACCCACCTTAAACTTAGCATTCTTTACGTTTCTTATTTTCAGGTCATGCATGTACACTCATGCAATACTTCTCACAAACTACACCATTTATTTGTATTTTGTTCACATACACTCACACCATTTTAAACCAAACAAGGTAAGTTTTGTGTTTACACCCAATACACATATGCAGGGATGTGATATCAAAATAAAAGGGGTTGTACTTCTGCTCATACTTTCTGTCTTATGCTTCACACACGTCCCAAATTACCCACCCCATATAATAAGTAAGAAAGGACTATGTGCTCTTTTGTTTCTAGCTCCAGCAACCCTATTCTTACTCATTTGTACTCTTCCTTATAAGTCCTCATCTCAACTCAACTCATATACTTGTATTTCACATGTAGGGTCAAGTTATCATTTTGATGTTCAATATAATAAGAAAAACTAGTCTTCATTCAGGAACTTTACTCATGACATACATTTCAACCATGTTACACATAAAATCATGCATATTTACTTAACATAAAATGATACAACTTCATACACAATATTACACACCCTATATTAACTTTGTTCTTAACTTGGTTTAAATAAAAGACTTGTACGTTTAAGTATTTGTACTCCATTCATTCAAGATGCATGAGCATACGTTCTATCTTGGTCTAGTCATGGTGTCTCCTATAAGTAACCCATAGCCTCGTGACCCGTTTATCAGTAGTGAAATTTTAGGTTTTCAAGTGTTGTTAGCAAGTATAATCATATCAACCAAATCATGATTTAAATGAGGAGTATAGTGACTTACAATTGGTGGTGAAAGGGATGAATAAGAACTAGAAATCTTAAACCCGGATCAACACACCCGATCCAACCAAGACCTTATATCCTTAGCATGCTACTAAAACAAACCCGAGACTCTTGCTATTTGTCTAAGCAAAATCATTTGGTGCTTCCAACCGTGACTTAAAGCAAATTGGTATAGTGATTTTCTTTGTGAGATTCGCTTGAGTGTGTGTGTGTGTTTAGATGCGGGTGTGGTGGTATTTATAGGACTTGAGTGACCTTTAGGACTAGAGTTTGTTTAGTTAGGGTTTAGTTAAGCTTGTGGTTTGATTGTAACTAAAGCTAACCAAATGAACTAGCATGGGAAGTTGCACCTTGGATAGGGAAGAGCTCCATGTTGGGTTTCGATATATGGCAGCAAAAAGGAAGGGAAAAGGTGATGTACAAGTTGACTATTTAACATTGTTAGTTGTAGTTTTAAAGGTTTTGGGAAAACATGGAAGGAGGTAGAGTATATCCGATGGTTTTGAAGTAAGTACAGGGACCATTTGTACAAGCAATTAAGGATGGGTGTAGTACATTTCTTTTTAAAATGAACTTATGAGACTTGGATAAACAATTGGAGAGAGGGGCCGGTTTTGAAGAAATGGTAGCAAGGAAAAGGTTTGCTTTTCCTTTTAATTATTTTGTAAAGTTAACCTTTGTGAAAAATATAGTGGAGAGTTTAAACGTTTTATGTGTAGTGTATAATTTTGGTACTAGTAGTTTGAAATAGTTTGGTGAAAGGAGAATATGGAGACGTTTCTAAGTGTGTCGTAAAATTTGGATGCACCACTAAATATCGCGTCGGACCTAATTAAACTAAATCTCGTTAATTTAATAAATTTTGATTTCTTTATAGAAGTTTCTAGCACGCAACGTAGACGAATAATAAGTTATTCAGGTAATAATTTATATGAGCATCATTCATAAAAAAAATTAATTCGTAGTCAAAATATGCGTAATCAATCGGGAACATCAATAGACACACAAGTCTAACCCGAACCATCGTGTTTCACGTATATTATATACATTCAAAATTCACGTGTGTGACAATTTAGACTTTCTCCGGTTTTTCTAGTTTAAGTTCCCTTTTGGTCAGTTTTGGCTGGTTTCGAATGGTTTAGCGTGCATATGCCGTATTTGGATGTGTATGACCATGTTTGAAAGTTATTCAGTTAGTATGTGATGATTAAAATATATACACAACCCAAGTAACAAAAGACATGATCATGGTGAACCCAATAACCAGTATCCATAAGACGTCCAAAAACATGATCAAAACAATCAAACCCAAGTGGAAATTGTATTTCCACAGATTTGGCATGACTAGGTTGATCAGACTTTCATCGACTTTGCCCAGTTAAGTTCCCTTTCGGTCCGTTTTGGTCGGTGTAGAAGGTTTGATGGATGTTCAAGTGTTGAAGATAGAGCCCAAATGAATTCGGAAGCCCCAGATCACGTGAAGAAAAGGGCTTTCTTGAACATGGCATAACTTGGTCTACAAGAGTCCGCTTTAGGCCCGTGACGAGGCGAATCAAAGGCCGAAACGAGGGGAACGTAGCTGTAACCTAACTTTGTTGGGTTACAGAACTTTAGAGGCCCGAAACCCTTTATTTGTTGAGATATTCTCATTTTTATAATTTTTTCACATTTTTTGGACTTTGTTTTTGGGCTCAGGCCCGACCCATTTGCATTCTAAGGTTTATTTCGATGTCACTTGTAATTTTAGGTTACCATGTAATAGATAATAAATTAATATGGCAATCATAGAAAAAAAAATTTAAATGACCATTCTAAGTCCCGAGATCGTTAAGCAAGAGCTGGTTACATGAGTTGTTTTGTTCATTCATTTGGTATATTATCCACCTTTGTAGGTTTTCTAAGGAAAATGAATGTCGTTTTTGTGTTGATCAAACAATGTTAAATGTTGTTGGAGTTCACTTATATCTATAATACTAATTCATGGTGTGTCATAATGATTTCCTTGTCTAGTGAAACCACAATTACTTCACCAACTAATTTGAAACCTCCAAGCATAGCCAAAACATATCCAAACACGATCAAAACATGTTAAAGGCCCCCAAAAACATGATCAAAACAATAAAACAATAGTGTAAATCCATTTACCCCGGATTTGGGATGGTTTTCCCCGGTTATTTAGACTTTCTCCGGTTTTTCTAGTTTAAGTTCCCTTTTGGTCAGTTTTGGCTGGTTTCGAATGGTTTAGCGTGCATATGCCGTATTTGGATGTGTTGTTGGGTCGAATTATTGAGTTGATAAGTCAAAACACAAAAGACAAGGACTAAATCTGACAATGAAGAATTCTACAAGCTGGTGGACAAACTTGTAGAAGATATTATCACAGAATAATAGAAGATTTAGTTGTCTTATTATTAGCTTTCTTTGTAAGCTATGTTTTCTAGTATATAAAGAAAACATACGTAGGTTTTTATTAATATCTAATTCATTCACAATGTAAACCTAAAGTGTGTGTCGCACTAGACGTGGGATTCAATGTATACACGTCTAGTGGATGTTTGTTATTAATATAATGAACATCCCAATTGTTTTAATTCGTGTCTTGTGCCTAAACACCTTGTTCATGATCATTGTTCTTTTCCGCTATGTTATCATATGAACGATGATCAACCTAGATATAATGGTTCATAACCATTGAGCCCAACGATCATAGGGATCATCAATTGGTATCAGAGCCTAAGGCTCATGATATCTAGGTCCGACGAGGTGTTCGTGTATGGTGAAGAGAAGAAAAATTCGTATTGAATTTTTCTGGACGTTTTTGTGTGCGCAGCAGTATTCAGAAGGACATAACTTTTGATTGCACCGTTGGATCGTCACGAAATTTTAGATGTGTGTTCTACATACATAGATCTAAACATCCACCGGAGGGATTGTCGAGTTTTATCCCCAGGCAAAAGTTATTAAGCGTCGAAGTTGGCTGATGGTTGATTTCCAGTTTTCTGCTTTTACATAAAATCATGAACTAGGGTTTCTCAAACCCTAGATCTACCTAGAAAGCAGAATGTTATGGTGTTCGTGGCTGTTATAACGTGTGAAGATTCACGATCTAAGGTTAATTTACAAACCCTAATTAGGGTTTCGATGCATACAGTTATGAACCCTAGATCTGATCACGAGTTCTTTGAAGGCAAGAAGATCTTGAACGACTGGTGATGGCTGCTGAGATACATGTGGTGCAATAAGGAGGCCACGTTCTTAGTTGTATATACTGGTCCTAACATATATACTTCTCGCTGCCTATTGTCCTAGTTTCTGGAACAGTAACGTGAGATGTATAATATTGTTTTGTGTTCACACAGTTCAAACATTTTCATTGGTGGAGATATTGGCATTCACACAAAGCAAGGATTTTCATTGGTTAAGAAGTTGTGTGTTCACACGATCTCTTCATAGTTGCATTCACACGGCCAAACCCTAATTTGTTATTTAAAGTTTGATCTTCTACACGCTAGTTCACTATATTACCGTGAGTCCCTCATTCCCATTGGTGGAGAGTTAAGTGTTCACACGGTTGCTTGATGCTGATTGGAGGAGATATGTATTCACACGGTTATTAAATTTCTATTGGTGGAAACATGCGGGTGTTCAAACGATCAAGATTTCCAATATGTCGAATGTTATTGGTTAGGATGTTTTGTGTTCACATGGATACTACATACGTGATGTTTTAAAAAGATTAGGCATTCTTGTGTTCACATGAGGAATGAATACAGACTTGGTGATGGTGATAGAGACGTCTGTTTATGGGCAGCAAATAAAGGTAATAGTCAAGATATGCATATATCTCACATTCTGGTGCGTATTATAATTTTGATCATGATCTGATTTGTTTTGGTAAGTGCAAATAAAGAATGATTTAAGGGGATATATATTTGGACGAATTATATGCATCTACATGGGAAAATATTAGTTATATTTCTACTTTGTAGGGATGTAATTAATTTAATATTCAAAGACATATGTAGGCTATGTTATTTGCTGCAAGGAAAAAGGGAAGAATGTGTGGATGATGTCAGCAGATTAAGACGCTGACAGGTTAGACTAGACGCTGACAGAAAAAAAAGTCATGACGCTGACAGATGAAATATAGGCGCTGACAAGAGTATTTTCGACGCTGACAGGAATAAGTCAACGCTGACAGCGTTGACAGCGTTGTCCGAGATATGTGCTTCAAACGCTGATACGTGTTGTCCGATATCGGGCAATACACATGAAAGGTTATTGGACAAAGAAAGATCTCGGGTAACACACTGATTGCTGCTGTTTGAGAAAACTGGTACGTTTTAAGCATACAAAAAGGAGGATTATACACACAAAGGTACATGGAATCTCCGTTTTATTCAGAATATCAAGTTGATATTTATGGCTCGGATATTTTTACATGGAGTAAATGGTTTTTAAGTAAGTTAGCAATAATTCATGAAGACTTTGATTGATATTAGATTATGTAATCGGGATAGCCTTGTGAAAGAGTTATTCGACATCTAACTTTTACATATGAAGATATTGGTTCATTAAGACTTGTCATGAAGAGGTGTTAGCATAAGGGGAAGAATTCTTATGGTAAGTTGATGATTGAAGAAGATTTGCGCGAGTTTATGTTTCATCATATCTTTAAATCATGGTTGGATAGCATTGGTTTAAAGGTAACTTGTTTGTGCTTACATGGTTACTGATGAAGTGATACAAGATCTAGGAATATGTGATTTTTCTTATGGTTCTCTATGCACATATTTTCTATCACTTGAAGGAGTTACATTATCGTGCTCAGTGTCTCACAAAGGATGAGGATTTTTGTATCAGCTACACACTTCATCACATTCTACAAGATATGGAACATAAGATTGAGTTATCTACTTCAACATCAAGACTACTTTATTTATTTTTCTTCAGGATCATTACACAGAGCCTACTTTTGGAGAATCTACAAGATTGCATACTTTCACATATTCCCTATTGATGTGTCAAAAAGGGGAAGAATATGTGCTATACTTAAGGGGAAGCTTCTTGGATATCATGTACTACATACAAAGGATTCATGCTTAAGAGGAGTGTTTTGACATCATCAACTAGGGGAAGATTGTTGGGTCGAATTATTGAGTTGATAAGTCAAAACACAAAAGACAAGGACTAAATCTGACAATGAAGAATTCTACAAGCTGGTGGACAAACTTGTAGAAGATATTATCACAGAATAATAGAAGATTTAGTTGTCTTATTATTAGCTTTCTTTGTAAGCTATGTTTTCTAGTATATAAAGAAAACATACGTAGGTTTTTATTAATATCTAATTCATTCACAATGTAAACCTAAAGTGTGTGTCGCACTAGACGTGGGATTCAATGTATACACGTCTAGTGGATGTTTGTTATTAATATAATGAACATCCCAATTGTTTTAATTCATGTGTTCTTTGTGCCTAAACACCTTGTTCATGATCATTGTTCTTTTCCGCTATGTTATCATATGAACGATGATCAACCTAGATATAATGGTTCATAACCATTGAGTCTAACGATCAATAGGACTCATCATGTGTATGACCATGTTTGAAAGTTATTCAGTTAGTATGTGATGATGAAAATATATACACAACCCAAGTAAATAAAGACATGATCATGGTGAACCCAATAACCAGTATCTATAAGACCTCCAAAACATGATCAAAACAATCAAACCCAAGTGGAAATTGTATTTCCACGGATTTGGCATGGCTAGGTTGATCAGACTTTCATCGGCTTTGCCCAGTTAAGTTCCCTTTCGGTTCGTTTTGGTCGGTGTAGGAGGTTTGATGGATGCTCAAGTGTTGAAGATAGAGCCCAAATGTATTCGGAAGCCCCAGATCGCGTGAAGAAAAGGGCTTTCTTGAACATGGCATAACTTGGTCTACAAGAGTCCGTTTTAGGCCCGCGAGGAGGCGAATCAAAGGCCGAAACGAGGGGAACGTAGCTGTAACCTAACTTTGTTGGGTTACAGAACTTTCGAGGCCCGAAACCGTATATTTGTTGAGATATTCTCATTTTTAGAATTTTTTCACATTTTTTGGACTTTGTTTTTGGGCTCAGGCCCGACCCATTTGCATTCTAAGGTTTATTTCGATGTCACTTGTAATTTTAGGTTACTATGTAATAGATTATAAATTAATATGGCAATCATAGAAAAAAAATTTAAATGACCATTCTAAGTCCCGAGATCGTTAAGCAAGAGCTGGTTACATGAGTTGTTTTGTTCATTCATTTGGTATATTATCCACCTTTGTAGGTTTTCCAAGGAAAATCAGTGTGGTTTTTGTGTTGATCAAACAATGTTAAATGTTGTTGGAGTTCACTTATACCTATAATACTAATTCACGGTGTGTTATAATCATTTCCTTGTCTAGTGTAACCACAATTACTTCACCAACTAATTTGAAACCTCCAAGCATAGTCAAAACATATCCAAACACGATCAAAACAAGTTAAAGGCCCCCAAAAACATGATCAAAACAATAAAACAATAGTGTAAATCCATTTACCCCGGATTTGGGATGGTT
Source organism: Glebionis coronaria (assembly GCA_025667525.1). Lineage (NCBI taxonomy): Eukaryota > Viridiplantae > Streptophyta > Magnoliopsida > Asterales > Asteraceae > Glebionis > Glebionis coronaria. Next base: position 609,960,075 of record CM046880.1, read on the forward strand.
TTCCCCGATTATTTAGACTTTCTCCGGTTTTTCTAGTTTAAGTTCCCTTTTGGTCAGTTTTGGCTGGTTTCGAATGGTTTAGCGTGCATCTGCCGTATTTCGATGTGTATGACCATGTTTGAAAGTTATTCAGTTAGTATGTGATGATGAAAATATATACACAACCCAAGTAACAAAATACATGATCATGGTGAACCCAATAACCAGTATCCATAAGACGTCCAAAACATGATCAAAACAATCAAACCCAAGTGGAAATTGTATTTCCACGGATTTGGCATGGCTAGGTTGATCAGACTTTCATCGGCTTTGCCCAGTTAAGTTCCCTTTCGGTCCGTTTTGGTCGGTGTAGAAGGTTTGATGGATGTTCAAGTGTTGAAGATAGAGCCCAAATGTATTCGGAAAACCAGATCGCGTGAAGAAAAGGGCTTTCTTGAACATGGCATAACTTGGTCTACAAGAGTCCGTTTTAGGCCCGTGACGAGGCGAATCGAAGGCCGAAACGAGGGGAACGTAGCTGTAACCTAACTTCGTTGGGTTACAGAAATTTCGAGGCCCGAAACCCTATATTTGTTGAGATATTCTCATTTTTATAATTTTTTTTCACATTTTTTGGACTTTGTTTTTGGGCTCAGGCCCGACCCATTTGCATTCTAAGGTTTTTTTCGATGTCACTTGTAATCCTAGGTTACTATGTAATAGATTATAAATTAATATGGCAATCACAGAAAAAAAATTTAAATGACCATTCTAAGTCCCGAGATCGTTAAGCAAGAGCTGGTTACATGAGTTGTTTTGTTCATTCATTTGGTATATAATCCACCTTTGTAGGTTTTCCAAGGAAAATCAATGTCGTTTTTGTGTTGATCAAACAATGTTAAATGTTGTTGGAGTTCACTCATATCTATAATACTAATTCATAGTGTGTCATAATGATTTCCTTGTCTAGTGAAACCACAATTACTTCACCAACTAATTTGAAACCTCCAAGCATAGTCAAAACATATCCAAACACGATCAAAAAATGTTAAAGGCCCCCAAAAACATGATCAAAACAATAAAACAATAGTGGAAATCCATTTACCCCGGATTTGGGATGGTTTTCCCCGGTTATTTAGACTTTCTCATGTTTTTCTAGTTTAAGTTCCCTTTTGGTCAGTTTTGGCTGGTTTCGAATGGTTTAGCGTGCATCTGCCGTATTTAGATGTGTATGACCATGTTTGAAAGTTATTCAGTTAGTATGTGATGATGAAAATATATACACAACCCAAGTAACAAAAGACATGATCATGGTGAACCCAATAACCAGTATCCATAAGACGTCCAAAACATGATCAAAACAATCAAACCCAAGTAGAAATCGTATTTCCACGGATTTGGCATGGCTAGGTTGATCAGACTTTCATCGGCTTTGCCCAGTTAAGTTCCCTTTCGGTCCGTTTTGGGCGGTGTAGAAGGTTTGATGGATGTTCAAGTGTTGAAGATAGAGCCCAAATGTATTCGGAAGCCCCAGATCGCGTGAAGAAAAGGGCTTTCTTGAACATCGCATAACTTGGTCTACAAGAGTCCGTTTTAGGCCCGTGATGAGGCGAATCGAAGGCCGAAACGAGGGGAACGTAGCTGTAACCAAACTTTGTTGGGTTATAGAACTTTCGAGGCCCGAAACCCTATATTTGTTGAGATATTCTCATTTTTATAATTTTTTCACATTTTTTGGACTTTGTTTTTGGGCTCAGGCCCGACCCATTTGCATTCTAAGGTTTTTTTCGATGTCACTTGTAATTTTATGTTACTATGTAATAGATTATAAATTAATATGGAAATCATAGAAAAAAAATTAAATGACCATTCTAAGTCCCGAGATCGTTAAGCAAGAGCTGGTTACATGAGTTGTTTTGTTCATTCGTTTGGTATATTATCCACCTTTGTAGGTTTTCCAAGGAAACTCAATGTCGTTTTTGTGTTGATCAAACAATGTTAAATGTTGTTGGAGTTCACTCATATCTATAATACTAATTCATAGTGTGTCATAATGATTTCCTTGTCTAGTGATACCACAATTACTTCACCAACTAATTTGAAACCTCCAAGCATAGTCAAAACATAGCCAAACATGATCAAAACATGTTAAAGGCCCCTAAAAACATGATCAAAACAATAAAAAAATAGTGGAAATCCATTTACCCAGGATTTGGGATGGTTTTCCCCGGTTATTTAGACTTTTTCCGGTTTTTCTAGTTTAAGTTCCCTTTTGGTCAGTTTTGGCTGGTTTCGAATGGTTTAGCGTGCATCTGCCGTATTTAGATGTGTATGACCATGTTTGAAAGTTATTCAGTTAGTATGTGATGATGAAAATATATACACAACCCAAGTAACAAAAGACATGATCATGGTGAACCCAATAACCAGTATCCATAAGACGTCCAAAACATGATCAAAACAATCAAACCCAAGTAGAAATCGTATTTCCACGGATTTGGCATGGCTAGGTTGATCAGACTTTCATCGGCTTTGCCCAGTTAAGTTCCCTTTCGGTCCGTTTTGGTCGGTGTAGAAGGTTTGATGGATGTTCAAGTGTTGAAGATAGAGCCCAAATGTATTCGGAAGCCCCAGATCGCGTGAAGAAAAGGGCTTTCTTGAACATGGCATAACTTGGTCTACAAGAGTCCGTTTTAGGCCCGCGATGAGGCGAATCGAAGGCCGAAACGAGGGGAACGTAGCTGTAACCAAACTTTGTTGGGTTACAGAACTTTCGAGGCCCGAAACCCTATATTTGTTGAGATATTCTCATTTTTATAATTTTTTCACATTTTTTGGACTTTGTTTTTGGGCTCAGGCCCGACCCATTTGCATTCTAAGGTTTTTTTCGATGTCACTTGTAATTTTAGGTTACTATGTAATAGATTATAAATTAATATGGCAATCATAGAAAAAAAATTAAATGACCATTCTAAGTCCCGAGATCGTTAAGCAAGAGCTGGTTACATGAGTTGTTTTGTTCATTCGTTTGGTTTATTATCCACCTTTGTAGGTTTTCCAAGGAAAATCAATGTCGTTTTTGTGTTGATCAAACAATGTTAAATGTTGTTGGAGTTCACTTATATCTATAATACTAATTCATAGTGTGTAATAATGATTTCCTTGTCTAGTGAAACCGCAATTACTTCACCAACTAATTTGAAACCTCCAAGCATAGTCAAAACATAGCCAAACATGATCAAAACATGTTAAAGGCCCCTAAAAACATGATCAAAACAATAAAACAATAGTGGAAATCCATTTACCCAGGATTTGGGATTGTTTTCCCCGGTTATTTAGACTTTCTCCGGTTTTTCTAGTTTAAGTTCCCTTTTGGTCAGTTTTGGCTGGTTTCGAATGGTTTAGCGTGCATATGCCGTATTTGGATGTGTATGACCATGTTTGAAAGTTATTCAGTTAGTATGTGATGATTAAAATATATACACAACCCAAGTAACAAAAGACATGATCATGGTGAACCCAATAACCAATATCCATAAGACGTTCAAAAACATGATCAAAACAATCAAACCCAAGTGGAAATTGTATTTCCACAGATTTGGCATGGCTAGGTTGATCAGACTTTCATCGACTTTGCCAAGTTAAGTTCCCTTTCGGTCCGTTTTGGTCGGTGTAGAAGGTTTGATGGATGTTCAAGTGTTGAAGATAGAGCCCAAATGTATTCGGAAGCCCCAGATCGCGTGAAGAAAAGGGCTTTCTTGAACATGGCATAACTTGGTCTACAAGAGTCCGCTTTAGGCCCGCGACTAGGCGAATCAAAGGCCGAAACGAGGGGAACGTAGCTGTAACCTAACTTTGTTGGGTTACAGAACTTTCGAGGCCCGAAACCCTATATTTGTTGAGATATTCTCATTTTTATAATTTTTTCACATTTTTTGGACTTTGTTTTTGGGCTCAGGCCCGACCCATTTGCATTCTAAGGTTTATTTCGATGTCACTTGTAATTTTAGGTTACTATGTAATAGATTATAAATTAATATGGCAATCATAGAAAAAAAAATTTAAATGACCATTCTAAGTCCCGAGATCGTTAAGCAAGAGCTGGTTACATGAGTTGTTTTGTTCATTCATTTGGTATATTATCCACCTTTGTAGGTTTTCCAAGGAAAATCAATGTCATTTTTGTGTTGATCAAACAATGTTAAATGTTGTTGGAGTTCACTTATATCTATAATACTAATTCATGGTGTGTCATAATGATTTCCTTGTCTAGTGAAACCACAATTACTTCACCAACTAATTTAAAACCTCCAAGCATAGTCAAAACATATCCAAACACGATCAAAACAAGTTAAAGGCCCCCAAAAACATGATCAAAACAATAAAACAATAGTGTAAATCCATTTACCCCGGATTTGGGATGGTTTTCCCCGATTATTTAGACTTTCTCCGGTTTTTCTAGTTTAAGTTCCCTTTTGGTCAGTTTTGGCTGGTTTCGAATGGTTTAGCGTGCATCTGCCGTATTTAGATGTGTATGACCATGTTTGAAAGTTATTCAGTTAGTATGTGATGATGAAAATATATACACAACCCAAGTAACAAAAGACATGATCATGGTGAACCCAATAACCAGTATCCATAAGACGTCCAAAACATGATCAAAACAATCAAACCCAAGTGGAAATTGTATTTCCACGGATTTGGCATGGCTAGGTTGATCAGACTTTCATCGGCTTTGCCCAGTTAAGTTCCCTTTCGGTCCGTTTTGGTCGGTGTAGAAGGTTTGATGGATGTTCAAGTGTTGAAGATAGAGCCCAAATGTATTCGGAAGCCCAGATCGCGTGAAGAAAAGGGCTTTCTTGAACATGGCATAACTTGGTCTACAAGAGTCCGTTTTAGGCCCGTGACGAGGCGAATCGAAGGCCGAAACGAGGGGAACGTAGCTGTAACCTAACTTCGTTGGGTTACAGAACTTTCGAGGCCCGAAACCCTATATTTGTTGAGATATTCTCATTTTTATAATTTTTTTCACATTTTTTGGACTTTGTTTTTGGGCTCAGGCCCGACCCATTTGCATTCTAAGGTTTTTTTCGATGTCACTTGTAATCCTAGGTTACTATGTAATAGATTATAAATTAATATGGCAATCACAGAAAAAAAATTTGAATGACCATTCTAAGTCCCGAGATCGTTAAGCAAAAGCTGGTTACATGAGTTGTTTTGTTCATTCATTTGGTATATAATCCACCATTGTAGGTTTTCCAAGGAAAATCAATGTCGTTTTTGTGTTGATCAAACAATGTTAAATGTTGTTGGAGTTCACTCATATCTATAATACTAATTCATAGTGTGTCATAATGATTTCCTTGTCTAGTGAAACCACAATTACTTCACCAACTAATTTGAAACCTCCACGCATAGTCAAAACATATCCAAACACGATCAAAAAATGTTAAAGGCCCCCAAAAACATGATCAAAACAATAAAACAATAGTGTAAATCCATTTACCCCGGATTTGGGATGGTTTTCCCCGGTTATTTAGACTTTCTCATGTTTTTCTAGTTTAAGTTCCCTTTCGTCAGTTTTGGCTGGTTTCGAATGGTTTAGCGTGCATCTGCCGTATTTAGATGTGTATGACCATGTTTGAGAGTTATTCAGTTAGTATGTGATGATGAAAATATATACACAACCCAAGTAACAAAAGACATGATCATGGTGAACCCAATAACCAGTATCCATAAGACGTCCAAAACATGATCAAAACAATCAAACCCAAGTGGAAATTGTATTTCCATGGATTTGGCATGGCTAGGTTGATCAGACTTTCATCGGCTTTGCCCAGTTAAGTTCCCTTTCGGTCCGTTTTGGTCGGTGTAGAAGGTTTGACGGATGTTCAAGTGTTGAAGATAGAGCCCAAATGTATTCGGAAGCCCCATATCGCGTGAAGAAAAGGGCATTCTTGAACATGGCATAACTTGGTCTACAAGAGTCCGTTTCAGGCCCGTGACGAGGCGAATCGAAGGCCGAAACGAGGGGAACGTAGCTGTAACCTAACTTTGTTGGGTTACAGAACTTTCGAGGCCCGAAACCCTATATTTGTTGAGATATTCTCATTTTTATAATTTTTTTCACATTTTTTGGACTTTGTTTTTGGGCTCAGGCCCGGCCCATTTGCATTCTAAGGTTTATTTCGATGTCACTTGTAATTTTAGGTTACTATGTAATAGATTATAAATTAATATGGCAATCATAGATAAAAAAAATTTAAATGACCATTCTAAGTCCCGAGATCGTTAAGCAAGAGCTGGTTACATGAGTTGTTTTGTTCATTCATTTGGTATATTATCCACCTTTGTATGTTTTCCAAGGAAAATCAGTGTCGTTTTTGTGTTGATCAAACAATGTTAAATGTTGTTGGAGTTCACTTATATCTATAATACTAATTCATGGTGTGTCATAATGATTTCCTTGTCTAGTGAAACCACAATTACTTCACCAACTAATTTGAAACCTCCAAGCATAGCCAAAACATATCCAAACACGATCAAAACATGTTAAAGGCCCCCAAAAACATGATCAAAACAATAAAACAATAGTGTAAATCCGTTTACCCCGGATTTGGGATGGTTTTCCCCGGTTATTTAGACTTTCTCCGGTTTTTCTAGTTTAAGTTCCCTTTTGGTCAGTTTTGGCTGGTTTCGAATGGTTTAGCGTGCATCTGCCGTATTTAGATGTGTATGACCATGTTTGAAAGTTATTCAGTTAGTATGTGATGATGAAAATATATACACAACCCAAGTAACAAAAGACATGATCATGGTGAACCCAATAACCAGTATCCATAAGACGTCCAAAACATGATCAAAACAATCAAACCCAAGTAGAAATTGTATTTCCACGGATTTGGCATGGCTAGGTTGATCAGACTTTCATCGGCTTTGCCCAGTTAAGTTCCCTTTCGATCGTTTTGGTCGGTGTAGAAGGTTTGATGGATGTTCAAGTGTTGAAGATAGAGCCCAAATGTATTCAGAAGCCCCAGATCGCGTGAAGAAAAGGGCTTTCTTGAACATGGCATAACTTGGTCTACAAGAGTCCGCTTTAGGCCCATGATGAGGCGAATCGAAGGCCGAAACGAGGGGAAGGTAGCTGTAACCGAACTTTGTTGGGTTATAGAACTTTCGAGGCCCGAAACCCTATATTTGTTGAGATATTCTCATTTTTATAATTTTTTCACATTTTTTGGACTTTGGTTTTGGGCTCAGGCCCGACCCATTTGCATTCTAAGGTTTTTTTCGATGTCACTTGTAATTTTAGGTTACTATGTAATAGATTATAAATTAATATGGCAATCATAGAAAAAAATTTAAATGACCATTCTAAGTCCCGAGATCGTTAAGAAAGAGCTGGTTACATGAGTTGTTTTGTTCATTCGTTTGGTATATTATCCACCTTTGTAGGTTTTCCAAGGAAAATCAATGTCATTTTTGTGTTGATCAAACAATGTTAAATGTTGTTGGAGTTCACTCATATCTATAATACTAATTCATAGTGTGTCATAATGATTTCCTTGTCTAGTGAAACCACAATTACTTCACCAACTAATTTGAAACCTCCAAGCATATTCAAAGCATAGCCAAACACGATCAAAACATGTTAAAGGCCCCCAAAAACATGATCAAAACAATAAAACAATATTGGAAATCCATTTACCCTGGATTTGGGATGGTTTTCCCCCGTTATTTAGACTTTCTCCGGTTTTTCTAGTTTAAGTTCCCTTTTGGTCAGTTTTGGCTGGTTTCGAATGGTTTAGCGTGCATCTGCCGTATTTGGATGTGTATGAACATGTTTGAAAGTTATTCAGTTAGTATGTGATGATGAAAATATATACACAACCCAAGTAACAAAAGACATGATCATGGTGAACCCAATAACCAGTATCCATAAGACGTCCAAAACATGATCAAAACAATCAAACCCAAGTGGAAATTGTATTTCCATGGATTTGGCATGGCTAGGTTGATCAGACTTTCATCGGCTTTGCCCAGTTAAGTTCCCTTTCGGTCCGTTTTGGTCGGTGTAGAAGGTTTGATGGATCTTCAAGTGTTGAAGATAGAGCCCAAATGTATTCGGAAGCCCCAGATCGCGTGAAGAAAAGGGCTTTCTTGAACATGGCATAACTTGGTCTACAAGATTCCGTTTCAGGCCCGTGACGAGGCGAATCGAAGGCCAAAACGAGGGGAACGTAGCTGTAACCTAACTTTGTTGGGTTACAGAACTTTCGAGGCCCGAAACCCTATATTTGTTGAGATATTCTCATTTTTATAATTTTTTTCACATTTTTTGGACTTTGTTTTTGGGCTCAGGCTCGACCCATTTGCATTCTAAGGTTTTTTTCGATGTCACTTGTAATTTTAGGTTACTATGTAATAGATTATAAATTAATATGGCAATCATAGAAAAAAAATTAAATGACCATTCTAAGTCCCGAGATCGTTAAGCAAGAGCTGGTTACATGAGTTGTTTTGTTCATTCATTTGGTATATAATCCACCTTTGTAGGTTTTCCAAGGAAAATCAATGTCGTTTTTGTGTTGATCAAACAATGTTAAATGTTGTTGGAGTTCACTCATATCTATAATACTAATTCATGGTGTGTCATAATGATTTCCTTGTCTAGTGAAACCACAATTACTTCACCAACTAATTTGAAACCTCCAAGCATAGTCAAAACATATCCAAACACGATCAAAACATGTTAAAGGCCCCCAAAAACATGATCAAAACAATAAAACAATAGTGGAAATCCATTTACCCCGGATTTGGGATGGTTTTCCCCGGTTATTTAGACTTTCTCATGTTTTTCTAGTTTAAGTTCCCTTTTGGTCTGTTTTGACTGGTTTCGAATGGTTTAGCGTGCATCTGCCGTATTTAGATGTGTATGACCATGTTTGAACGTTATTCAGTTAGTATGTGATGATGAAAATATATACACAACCCAAGTAACAAAAGACATGATCATGGTGAACCCAATAACCAGTATCCATAAGACGTCCAAAACATGATCAAAACAATCAAACCCAAGTAGAAATCGTATTTCCACGGATTTAGCAAGGCTAGGTTGATCAGACTTTCATCGGCTTTGCCCAGTTAAGTTCCCTTTCGGTCCGTTTTGGTCGGTGTAGAAGGTTTGATGGATGTTCAAGTGTTGAAGATAGAGCCCAAATGTATTCGGAAGCCCCAGATCGCGTGAAGAAAAGGGCTTTCTTGAACATGGCATAACTTGGTCTATAAGAGTCCGTTTTAGGCCCGTGATGAGGCGAATCGAAGGCCGAAACGAGGGGAACGTAGCTGTAACCAAACTTTGTTGGGTTACAGAACTTTCGAGGCCCGAAACCCTATATTTGTTGAGATATTCTCATTTTTATAATTTTTTCACATTTTTTGGACTTTGTTTTTGGGCTCAGACCCGACCCATTTGCATTCTAAGATTATTTTCGATGTCACTTGTAATTTTAGGTTACTATGTAATAGATTATAAATTAATATGGCAATCATAGAAAAAAAATTAAATGACCATTCTAAGTCCCGAGATCGTTAAGCAAGAGCTGGTTACATGAGTTGTTTTGTTTATTCGTTTGGTATATCATCCACCTTTGTAGGTTTTCCAAGGAAAATCAATGTCGTTTTTGTGTTTATCAAACAATGTTAAATGTTGTTGGAGTTCACTCATATCTATAATACTAATTCATAGTGTGTCATAATGATTTCCTTGTCTAGTGAAACCACAATTACTTCACCAACTAATTTGAAACCTCCAAGCATAGTCAAAACATAGCCAAACACAATCAAAACATGTTAAAGGCCCCTAAAAACATGATCAAAACAATAAAACAATAGTGGAAATCCATTTACCCAGGATTTGGGATGGTTTTCCCCGGTTATTTAGACTTTCTCCGGTTTTTCTAGTTTAAGTTCCCTTTTGGTCAGTTTTGGCTGCTTTCGAATGGCTTAGCGTGCATATGCCGTATTTGGATGTGTATGACCATGTTTGAAAGTTATTCAGTTATTATGTGATGATTAAAATATATACACAACCCAAGTAACAAAAGACATGATCATGGTGAACCCAATAACCAGTATCCATAAGACGTCCAAAACATGATCAAAACAATCAAACCCAAGTGGAAATTGTATTTCCACGGATTTGGCATGGCTAGGTTGATCAGACTTTCATCGACTTTGCCCAGTTAAGTTCCCTTTCGGTCCATTTTGGTCGGTGTAGAAGGTTTGATGGATGTTCAAGTGTTGAAGATAGAGCCCAAATGTATGTGGAAGCCCCAGATCGCGTGAAGAAAAGGGCTTTCTTGAACATGGCATAACTTGGTCTACAAGAGTCCGCTTTAGGCCCGCGACGAGGCGAATCAAAGGCCGAAACGAGGGGAACGTATCTGTAACCTAACTTTGTTGGGTTACAGAACTTTCGAGGCCCGAAACCATATATTTGTTGAGATATTCTCATTTTTATAATTTTTTCACATTTTTTGGACTTTGTTTTTGGGCTCAGGCCCGACCCATTTGCATTCTAAGGTTTATTTCGATGTCACTTGTAATTTTAGGTTACTATGTAATAGATTATAAATTAATATGGCAATCATAGAAAAAAAAATTTAAATGACCATTCTAAGTCCCGAGATCGTTAAGCAAGAGCTGGTTACATGAGTTGTTTTGTTCATTCATTTGGTATATTATCCACCTTTGTAGGTTTTCCAAGGAAAATCAATGTCGTTTTTGTGTTGATCAAACAATGTTAAATGTTGTTGGAGTTCACTTATATCTATAATACTAATTCATGGTGTGTCATAATGATTTCCTTGTCTAGTGAAACCACAATTACTTCACCAACTAATTTGAAACCTCCAAGCATAGTCAAAACATATCCAAACACGATCAAAACATGTTAAAGGCCCCCAAAAACATGATCAAAACAATAAAACAATAGTGTAAATCCATTTACCCCGGATTTGGGATGGTTTTCCCCGGTTATTTAGACTTTCTCCGGTTTTTCTAGTTTAAGTTCCCTTTTGGTCAGTTTTGGCTGGTTTCGAATGGTTTAGCGTGCATCTGCCGTATTTAGATGTGTATGACCATGTTTGAAAGTTATTCAGTTAGTATGTGATGATGAAAATATATACACAACCCAAGTAACAAAAGACATGATCATGGTGAACCCAATAACCAGTATCCATAAGACGTCCAAAACATGATCAAAACAATCAAACCCAAGTAGAAATTGTATTTCCACGGATTTGGCATGGCTAGGTTGATCAGACTTTCATCGGCTTTGCCCAGTTAAGTTCCCTTTCGGTCGTTTTGGTCGGTGTAGAAGGTTTGATGGATGTTCAAGTGTTGAAGATAGAGCCCAAATGTATTCGGAAGCCCCAGATCGCGTGAAGAAAAGGGCTTTCTTGAACATGGCATAACTTGGTCTACAATAGTCCGTTTTAGGCCCGTGATGAGGCGAATCGAAGGCCGAAACGAGGGGAACGTAGCTGTAACCTAACATTGTTGGGTTACAGAACTTTCGAGGCCCGAAACCTTATATTTGTTGAGATATTCTCATTTTAATATTTTTTTCACATTTTTTGGACTTTGTTTTTGGGCTCAGGCCCGACCCATTTGCATTCTAAGGTTTTTTTCGATGTCACTTGTAATTTTAGGTTACTATGTAATAGATTATAAATTTATATGGCAATCATAGAAAAAAAAATTAAATGACCATTCTAAGTCCCAAGATCGTTAAGAAAGAGCTGGTTACATGAGTTGTTTTATTCATTCGTTTGGTATATTATCCACCTTTGTAGGTTTTCCAAGGAAAATCAATGTCATTTTTGTGTTGATCAAACAATGTTAAATGTTGTTGGAGTTCACTCATATCTATAATACTATTTCATAGTGTGTCATAATGATTTCCTTGTCTAGTGAAACCACAATTACTTCACCAACTAATTTGAAACCTCCAAGCATAGTCAAAGCATAGCCAAACACGATCAAAACATGTTAAAGGCCCCCAAAAACATGATCAAAACAATAAAACAATAGTGGAAATCCATTTACCCTGGATTTGGGATGGTTTTCCCCCGTTATTTAGACTTTCTCCGGTTTTTCTAGTTTAAGTTCCCTTTTGGTCAGTTTTGGCTGGTTTCGAATGGTTTAGCGTGCATCTGCCGTATTTGGATGTGTATGAACATGTTTGAAAGTTATTCAGTTAGTATGTGATGATGAAAATATATACACAACCCAAGTAACAAAAGACATGATCATGGTGAACCCAATAACCAGTATCCATAAGACGTCCAAAACATGATTAAAACAATCAAACCCAAGTGGAAATTGTATTTCCATGGATTTGGCATGGCTAGGTTGATCAGACTTTCATCGGCTTTGCCCAGTTAAGTTCCCTTTCGGTCCGTTTTGGTCGGTGTAGAAGGTTTGATGGATGTTCAAGTGTTGAAGATAGAGCCCAAATGTATTCGGAAGCCCCAGATCGAGTGAAGAAAAGGGCTTTCTTGAACATGGCATAACTTGGTCTACAAGAGTCCATTTCAGGCCCGTGACGAGGCGAATCGAAGGCCGAAACGAGGGGAACGTAGCTGTAACCTAACTTTGTTGGGTTACAGAACTTTCGAGGCCCGAAACCCTATATTTGTTGAGATATTCTCATTTTTATATTCACATTTTTTGGACTTTGTTTTTTGGCTCAGGCCCGACCCATTTGCATTCTAAGGTTTATTTCGATGTCACTTGTAATTTTAGGTTACTATGTAATAGATTATAAATTAATATGGCAATCATAGAAAAAAAATTCAAATGACCATTCTAAGTCCCGAGATCGTTAAGCAAGAGCTGGTTACATGAGTTGTTTTGTTCATTCGTTTGGTATATTATCCACCTTTGTAGGTTTTCCAAGGAAAATCAATGTCGTTTTTATGTTGATCAAACAATGTTAAATGTTGTTGGAGTTCACTCATATCTATAATACTAATTCATGGTGTGTCATAATGATTTCCTTGTCTAGTGAAACCACAATTACTTCACCAACTAATTTGAAACCTCCAAGCATAGTCAAAACATAACCAAACACGATCAAAACATGTTAAAGGCTCCCAAAAACATGATCAAAACAATAAAACAATAGTGGAAATCCATTTACCCCGGATTTGTGATGGTTTTCCCTGGTTATTTAGACTTTCTCCGGTTTTTCTAGTTTAAGTTCCCTTTTGGTCAGTTTTGGCTGGTTTTGAATGGTTTAGCGTGCATCTGTCGTATTTGGTTGTGTATGACCATGTTTGAAAGTTATTCAGTTAGTATGTGATGATGAAAATATATACACAACCCAAGTAACAAAAGACATGATCATGGTGAACCCAATAACCAGTATCCATAAGACGTCCAAAACATGATCAAAACAATCAAACCCAAGTAGAAATTGTATTTCCACAGATTTGGCATGGCTAGGTTGATCAGACTTTTATCGGCTTTGCCCAGTTAAGTTCCCTTTCGGTCCGTTTTGGTCGGTGTATAAGTTTTGATGGATGTTCAAGTGTTGAAGATAGAGCCCAAATGTATTCGGAAGCCCCGGATCGGGTGAAGAAAAGGGCTTTCTTGAACATGGCATAACTTGGTCTACAAGAGTCCGTTTCAGGCCCGTGACGAGGCGAATCGAAGGCCGAAACGAGGGTAACGTAGCTGTAACCTAACTTTGTTGGGTTACAAAACTTTCAAGGCCCGAAACCCTATATTTGTTAAGATATTCTCATTTTTATAATTTTTTCACTTTTTTGGACTTTGTTTTTGGGCTCAGGCCCGACCCATTTGCATTCTAAGGTTTATTTCGATGTCACTTGTAATTTTAGGTTCCTATGTAAAAGATTATAAATTAATATGGCAATCATAGAAAAAAAATTAAATGACCATTCTAAGTCCCGAGATCGTTAAGCAAGAGCTGGTTACATGAGTTGTTTTGTTCATTCGTTTGGTATATTATCCACCTTTGTAGGTTTTCCAAGGAAAATCAATGTCGTTTTTGTGTTGATAAAACAATGTTAAATGTTGTTGAAGTTCACTCATATCTATAATACTAATTCATAGTGTGTCATAATAATTTCTTTGTCTAGTGAAACAACAATTACTTCACCAACTAATTTGAAACCTCCAAGCATACTCAAAACATAGCCAAAAAAGATCAAAACATGTTAAAGGCCCCCAAAAACATGATCAAAACAATAAAACAATAGTGGAAATCCATTTACCCCGGATTTGGGATGGTTTTCCCCGGTTATTTAGACTTTCTCCCGTTTTTCTAGTTTAAGTTCCCTTTTGGTTAATTTTGGCTGGTTTCGAATGGTTTAGCGTGCATCTGCCGTATTTGGATATGTATGACCATGTTTGAAAGTTATTCAGTTAGTATGTGATGATGAAAATATATACACAACCCAAGTAACAAAAGACATGATCATGGTGAACCCGATAACCAGTATCCATAAGACGTCCAAAACATGATCAAAACAATCAAACCCAAGTGGAAATTGTATTTCCACGGATTTGGCATGGCAAGGTTGATCAGACTTTCATCAGCTTTGCCTAGTTAAGTTCCCTTTCGGTCCGTTTTGGTCGGTGTAGAAGGTTTGATGGATGTTCAAGTGTTGAAGATAGAGCCCAAATGTATTCGGAAGCCCCAGATCGCGTGAAGAAAAGGCTTTCTTTAACATGGAATATTTGGTCTAGAAGAGTCCGTTTCAGGCCCGTGACGAGGCGAATCGAAGGCCGAAACGAGGGGAACGTAGCTGTAACCTAACTTTGTTGGGTTACAGAACTTTCGAGGCCCGAAACCCTATATTCGTTGAGATATTCTCATTTTTATAATTTTTTCACATTTTTTGGACTTTGTTTTTGGGCTCAGGCCCGACCGATTTGCATTCTAAGGTTTATTTTGATGTCACTTGTAATTTTAGGTTAATATGTAATGGATTATAAATTAATATGGCAATCATAGAAAAAAATTCAAATGACCATTCTAAATCCCGAGATCGTTAAGCAAGAGCTGGTTACATGAGTGGTTTTGTTCATTCGTTTGGTATATTATCCACCTTTGTAGGTTTTCCAAGGAAAATCAATGTCGTTTTTATGTTGATCAAACAATGTTAAATGTTGTTGGAGTTCACTCATATCTATAATACTAATTCATGGTGTGTCATAATGATCTCCTTGTCTAGTGAAACCACAATTACTTCACCAAATAATTTGAAACCTCCAAGCATAGTCAAAACATAGCCAAACACGATCAAAACATGTTAAAGGCCCCCAAAAACATGATCAAACCAATAAAACAATAGTGGAAATCCATTTACCCCGGATTTGTGATGGTTTTCTCTGGTTATTTAGACTTTCTCCGGTTTTTCTAGTTTAAGTTCCCTTTTGGTCAGTTTTGGCTGGTTTTGAATGGTTTAGCGTGCATCTGTCGTATTTGGATGTGTATGACCATGTTTGAAAGTTATTCAGTTAGTATGTGATGATGAAAATATATACACAACCCAAGTAACAAAAGACATGATCATGGTGAACCCAATAACCAGTATCCATAAGACGTCCAAAACATGATCAAAACAATCAAACCCAAGTAGAAATTGTATTTCCACGGATTTGGCATGGCTAGGTTGATCAGACTTTTATCGGCTTTGCCCAGTTAAGTTCCCTTTCGGTCCGTTTTGGTCGGTGTAGAAGTTTTGATGGATGTTCAAGTGTTGAAGATAGAGCCCAAATGTATTCGGAAGCCCCAGATCGGGTGAAGAAAAGGGCTTTCTTGAACATGGCATAACTTGGTCTACAAGAGTCCGTTTCAGGCCCGTGACGAGGCGAATCGAAGGCCGAAACGAGGGTAACGTAGCTGTAACCTAACTTTGTTGGGTATTTAATAAGTGTGAAAACACTTATCCTTTTACCACTTATTTCCAATAAATAACAAGACCAAAACGGGTGATTTATGTCGTAAAAGTCGGAATTATGCGTGGTTTGTGTTTTTATTGTGTTTTAGGACCAAATTATGAAAAAGGAAGAAAACACGGGATTTCACGGGCTTTTATCAAAGAAAACGGGAAAAGACGAAGTTAAAAGATCAAGAGTGCAAAAAGAACGGAAGTCCAAGGCCTATTCTGAAGATTTATCGAAGAAGAAGACTAAAGACGGAAGTTTAACGAAGTCGAAGAACTTAAAGTCTAATAGAAGAAGAAAATTTAAAAGACAAGTTCAAATCCCGAGACGACAAAGACGAAGAATTTGAGTCGAGTCGAGAAAACGTGAAGAAAGCAAGAAAGAAGAAAACACCACACATGCCTTCCACTTTCCCTATAAATACCCTCCTAATCACATTAGGAGGGGAGTTAGAGTTTTTAGTTAATTTTTCACTTTTTAGTTTTCTCTAGTTTTAGAGAGAGAAAGTCTTAAACTTTCTCTCACTAGTTCATCTTTTTCTTTTAATCTCTCAAGATTAAACACTTTGTATTGCTTATTTTTATTAATCAAAGTTCCATTTTAAGCTTTTATTTCTTAATCTCATTCTACTTTTCTTTGATTTAAGATTGATTTTGGTACGAATATCATAAGATCCGTGTTGTTCTAATTGATTTTGTGCTTAAAAAGTTAATCTTGTGATCATTTCATAAGTTTTCATTTGATTAAGCTTTAAGACTTTTGTGCTTATTGGCTTATTTTTATGATTAGCTTATTTTTCTTATTAAAAAGTTTTATTAAAAAGTCTATGTTTTTATTGTTTAATCTAAAAAGTTGCTTAATTTCGAGTTGAATAAGTTGAGATAAGTGCTTATTTGATTCGGATAAGTATTCGGATTGATAAGTTTTGGATATTAGCTTATTGAACTTAGTTTATTTCCTAGCTTTCCCAAATCCCACAATTTTCGGAAAGGGTGGTAAAGCCCCTTTCCGATTGGATTTTCCGACCCGGTACTCCATCTAACCGATTTCCTTGATTTTAGGAAAGGGTTTAACTCCCCTTTCCGATCGGCCCCTTATTCCGACGGCACCCAATCTTCACTTTCCGATTGATCCAATCGGATTAGGTCTTTGATTTTCCGATTGAGCCACCTTAACATTCCGATCTGTGCCCTTGATGAACATTCCGATTGGGAGTTTACCTAAGTATTCCGATTTGTCCTTTTTTGATTATTCCGACAGGCGTTGGTCCCTTTATTCCGATTGGTGAGTTATTCCGATTGACCCTTGTGTCCTACATTCCGATTAGGAGTTTTAGCCGTATTCCGACCACCAGATCGTTATACATTCCGATCTGGTCCTCTTTTGGCTTGTTTTGGTTTCTTTCGATGTTACTTTCTTTTAGTACTTTTTATTTTCAGAATATTTTCCAAGTGTTAGTTTTATCTAGTGTGTGAGTACGTTTCCATTGTCACCCTTAAGTTATATGCATTCATTTTTGCTCGTCATTAAAATTAATCTTTTAACTTCCATTTTACTCAACGACACTTTAATTACTTGCTAGTAGTTTAAAACAAACAAACCAAATCATTCTCTTGATTTATCAAAAGACAATTGAGTCGCACTTAAGATCGGTTTTCAATTCGAAAAGATCGGAACAACGAATTTTCATACTTTGGGGTAAAATCTCAAGTATAGTTACAAAACTTTCAAGGCCCGAAACCCTATATTTGTTGAGATATTCTCATTTTTATAATTTTTTTCACATTTTTTGGACTTTGTTTTTGGGCTCAGGCCCGACCCATTTGCATTCTAAGGTTTATTTCGATGTCACTTGTAATTTTAGGTTACTATGTAATAGATTATAAATTAATATGGCAATCATAGAAAAAATTTTTAAATGACCATTCTAAGTCCCGAGATCGTTAAGCAAGAGCTGGTTACATGAGTTGTTTTGTTCATTCGTTTGGTATATTATCCACCTTTGTAGGTTTTCCAAGGAAAATCAATGTCGTTTTTGTGTTGATAAAACAATGTTAAATGTTGTTGAAGTTCACTCATATCTATAATACTAATTCATAGTGTGTCATAATGATTTCTTTGTCTAGTGAAACCACAATTACTTCACCAACTAATTTGAAACCTCCAAGCATACTCAAAACATAGCCAAAAACGATCAAAACATGTTAAAGGCCCCCAAAAACATGATCAAAACAATAAAACAATAATGGAAAACATTTTACCCCGGATTTGGGATGGTTTTCCCCGGTTATTTAGACTTTCTCATGTTTTTCTAGTTTAAGTTCCCTTTTGGTTAGTTTTGGCCGGTTTCGAATGGTTTAGCGTGCATCTGCCGTATTTGGATATGTATGACCATGTTTGAAAGTTATTCAGTTAGTATGTGATGATGAAAATATATACACAACCCAAGTAACAAAAGACATGATCATGGTGAACCCAATAATCAGTATCCATAAGACGTCCAAAACATGATCAAAACAATCAAACCCAAGTGGAAATTGTATTTCCACGGATTTGGCATGGCTAGGTTGATCAGACTTTCATCGGCTTTGCCTAGTTAAGTTCCCTTTCGGTCCGTTTTGGTCGGTGTAGAAGGTTTGATGGATGTTCAAGTGTTGAAGATAGAGCCCAAATGTATTCGGAATCCCCAGATCGCGTGAAGAAAAGGGCTTTCTTGAACATGGCATAACTTGGTCTACAAGAGTCCGTTTTAGGCCCGTGACGAGGCGAATCGAAGGCCAAAACGAGGGGAACGTAGCTGTAACCTAACTTTGTAGGGTTACAGAACTTTTGAGGCCCGAAACCCTATATTTGTTGAGATATTCTCATTTCTATAATTTTTCACATTTTTTGGACTTTGTTTTTGGGCTCAGGCCCGACCCATTTGCATTCTAAGGTTTATTTCGATGTCACTTATAATTTTAGGTTACTAGGTAATAGATTATAAATTAATATGGCAATCATAGAAAAAAAATTTAAATGACCATTCTAAGTCCCGAGATCGTTAAGTAAGAGCTGGTTACATGAGTTGTTTTGTTCATTAGTTTGGTATATTTTCCACCTTTGTAGGTTTTCCAAGGAAAATCAATGCCGTTTTTGTGTTGATCAAACAATGTTAAATGTTGTTGGAGGTCACTCATATCTATAATACTAATTCATGGTGTGCCATAATGATTTCCTTGTCTAGTGAAACCACAATTACGTAACCAACTAATTTGAAACCTCCAAGCATAGACAAAACATATCTAAACACGATCAAAACATGTTAAAGGCCCCCAAAAACATGATCAAAACAATAAAACAATAGTGGAAATCCATTTACCCCGGATTTGGGATGGTTTTCCCCGGTTATTTAGACTTTCTCTGGTTTTTCTAGTTTAAGTTCCCTTTTGGTCAGTTTTGGCTGGTTTCGAATGGTTTAACGTGCATCTGCCGTATTTAGATGTGTATGACCATGTTTGAAAGTTATTCAGTTAGTATGTGATGATGAAAATATATACGCAACCCAAGTAACAAAAGACATGATCATGGTGAACCCAATAACCAGTATCCATAAGACGTCCAAAACATGATCAAAACAATCAAACCCAAGTAGAAATTATATTTCCACGGATTTGGCATGGCTAGGTTGATCAGACTTTCATCGGCTTTGCCCAATTAAGTTCCCTTTCGGTCCGTTTTGGTCGGTGTAGAAGGTTTGATGGATGTTCAAGTGTTGAACATAGAGCCCAAATGTATTCGGAAGCCCCAGATCGCGTGAAGAAAAGGGCTTTCTTGAACATGGCATAACTTGGTCTACAAGAGTCCGTTTTAGGCCCGTGATGAGGGGAATCGAAGGCCAAAACGAGGGGAACGTAGCTGTAACCAAACTTTGTTGGGTTACAGAAGACAATTGAGTCGCACTTAAGACCGGTTTTCAATTCGAAAAGATCGGAACAACGAATTTTCATACTTTGGGGTAAAATCTCAAGTATAGTTACAAAACTTTCAAGGCCCGAAACCCTATATTTGTTGAGATATTCTCATTTTTATAATTTTTTCACATTTTTGGACTTTGTTTTTAGGCTCAGGCCCGACCCATTTGCATTCTAAGGTTTTTTTCGATGTCACTTGTAATTTTAGGTTACTGTGTAATAGATTATAAATTAATATGGCAATCATAGAAAAAAATTTAAATGACCATTCTAAGTCCCGAGATCGTTAAGAAAGAGCTGGTTACATGAGTTGTTTTGTTCATTCGTTTGGTATATTATCCACCTTTGTAGGTTTTCCAAGGAAAATCAATGTCATTTTTGTGTTGATCAAACAATGTTAAATGTTGTTGGAGTTCACTCATATCTATAATACTAATTCATAGTGTGTCATAATGATTTTCTTGTCTAGTGAAACCACAATTACTTCACCAACTAATTTGAAACCTCCAAGCATAGTCAAAACATAGCCAAACACGATCAAAACATGTTAAAGGCCCCCAAAAACATGATCAAAACAATAAAACAATAGTGGAAATCCATTTACCCCGGATTTGGGATGGTTTTCCCCCGTTATTTAGACTTTCTCCGGTTTTTCTAGTTTAAGTTCCCTTTTAGTCAGTTTTGGCTGGTTTTGAATGGTTTAGCGTGCATCTGTCGTATTTGGATGTGTATGACCATGTTTGAAAGTTATTCAGTTAGTATGTGATGATGAAAATATATACACAACCCAAGTAACAAAAGACATGATCATGGTGAACCCAATAATCAGTATCCATAAGACGTCCAAAACATGATCAAAACAATCAAACCCAAGTAGAAATTGTATTTCCACGGATTTGGCATGGCTAGGTTGATCAGACTTTTATCGGCTTTGCCCAGTTAAGTTCCCTTTCAGTCCGTTTTGGTCGGTGTAGAAGTTTTGATGGATGTTCAAGTGTTGAAGATAGAGCCCAAATGTATTCGGAAGCCCCATATCGGGTGAAGAAAAGGGCTTTCTTGAACATGGCATAACTTGGTCTACAAGAGTCCGTTTCAGGCCCGTGACGAGGCGAATCGAAGGCCGAAACGAGGGTAACGTAGCTGTAACCTAACTTTGTTGGGTTACAAAGCTTTCAAGGCCCGAAACCCTATATTTGTTGAGATATTCTCATTTTATAATTTTTTCACATTTTTTGGACTTTGTTTTTGGGCTCAGGCCCGACCCATTTGCATTCTAAGGTTTATTTCGATGTCACTTGTAATTTTAGGTTACTATGTAATAGATTATAAATTAATATGGCAATCATAGAAAAAAAATTTAAATGACCATTCTAAGTCCCGAGATCGTTAAGCAAGAGCTGGTTACATGAGTTGTTTTGTTCATTCGTTTGGTATATTATCCACCTTTGTAGGTTTTCCAAGGAAAATCAATGTCGTTTTTGTGTTGATGCAACAATGTTAAATGTTGTTGAAGTTCACTCATATCTATAATACTAATTCATAGTGTGTCATAATGATTTCTTTGTCTAGTGAAACCACAATTACTTCACCAACAAATTTGAAACCTCCAAGCATACTCAAAACATAGCCAAAAACGATCAAAACATGTTAAAGGCCCCCAAAAACATGATCAAAACAATAAAAAAATAGTGGAAATCCATTTACCCCGGATTTGGGATGGTTTCCCCCGGTTATTTAGACTTTCTCCCGTTTTTCTAGTTTAAGTTCCCTTTTGGTTAGTTTTGGCTGGTTTCGAATGGTTTAGCGTGCATCTGCCGTATTTGGATATGTATGACCATGTTTAAAAGTTATTCAGTTAGTATGTGATGATGAAAATATATACACAACCCATGTAAAAAAAGACATGATCATGGTGAACCCAATAACCAGTATCCATAAGACGTCCAAAACATGATCAAAACAATCAAACCCAAGTGGAAATTGTATTTCCACGGATTTGGCATAGCTAGGTTGATCAGACTTTCATCGGCTTTGCCTAGTTAAGTTCCCTTTCGGTTAGTTTTGGTCAGTGTAGAAGGTTTGATGGATGTTCAAGTGTTGAAGATAGAGCCCAAATGTATTCGGAAGCCCCAGATCGCGTGAAGAAAAGGGATTTCTTGAACATGGCATAACTTGGTCTACAAGAGTCCGTTTTAGGCCCGTGACGAGGCGAATCGAAGGCCGAAACGAGGGGAACGTAGCTGTAACCTAACTTTGTTGGGTTACAGAACTTTCGAGGCCCGAAACCCTATATTTGTTGAGATATTCTCATTTTTATAATTTTTTCTCATTTTTTGGACTTTGTTTTTCGGCTCAGGCCCGACCCATTTGCATTCTAAGGTTTATTTCGATGTCACTTGTAATTATAGGTTACTATGTAATAGATTATAAATTAATATGGCAATCATAGAAAAAAATTTAAATTACCATTCTAAGTCCCGAGATCGTTAAGTAAGAGCTGGTTACATGAGTTGTTTTGTTCATTCGTTTGGTATATTTTCCACCTTTGTAGGTTTTCTAAGGAATATCAATGTCGTTTTTGTGTTGATCAAACAATGTTAAATGTTGTTGGAGGTCACTCATATCTATAATACTAATTCATGGTGTGCCATAATGATTTCCTTGTCTAGTGAAACCACAATTACTTGACCAACTAATTTGAAACCTCCAAGCATAGACAAAACATATCCAAACACGATCAAAACATGTTAAAGGCCCCCAAAAACATGATCAAAACAATAAAACAATAGTGGAAATCCATTTACCCCGGATTTGGGATGGTTTTCCCCGGTTATTTAGACTTTCTCTGGTTTTTCTAGTTTAAGTTCCCTTTTCGTCAGTTTTGGCTGGTTTCGAATGGTTTAGCGTGCATCTGCCGTATTTAGATGTGTATGACCATGTTTGAAAGTTATTCAGTTAGTATGTGATGATGAAAATATATACACAACCCAAGTAACAAAAGACATGATCATGGTGAACCCAATAACCAGTATCCATAAGACGTCCAAAACATGATCAAAACAATCAAACCCAAGTAGAAATTGTATTTCCACGGATTTGGCATGGCTAGGTTGATCAGAATTTCATCGGCTTTGCCCAGTTAAGTTCCCTTTCGGTCCGTTTTGGTCGGTGTAGAAGGTTTGATGGATGTTCAAGTGTTGAAGATAGAGCCCAAATGTACTTGGAAGCCCCAGATCGCGTGAAGAAAAGGGCTTTCTTGAACATGGCATAACTTGGTCTACAAGAGTCCGTTTTAGGCCCGTGACGAGGGGAATCGAAGGCCGAAACGAGGGGAACGTAGCTGTAACCAAACTTTGTTGGGTTACAGAACTTTCGAGGCCCGAAACCCTATATTTGTTGAGATATTCTCATTTTTATAATTTTTTCACATTTTTGGACTTTGTTTTTGGGCTCAGGCCCGACCCATTTGCATTCTAAGGTTTTTTTCGATGTCACTTGTAATTTTAGGTTACTATGTAATAGATTATAAATTAATATGGCAATCATAGAAAAAAAAAATTAAATGACCATTCTAAGTCCCGAGATCGTTAAGAAAGAGCTGGTTACATGAGTTGTTTTGTTCATTCGTTTGGTATATTATCCACCTTTGTAGGTTTTCCAAGGAAAATCAATGTCATTTTTGTGTTGATCAAACAATGTTAAATGTTGTTGGAGGTCACTCATATCTATAATACTAATTCATGGTGTGCCATAATGATTTCCTTGTCTAGTGAAATCACAATTACTTGACCAACTAATTTGAAACCTCCAAGCATAGATAAAACATATCCAAACACGATCAAAACATGTTAAAGGCCCCCAAAAACATGATCAAAACAATAAACAATAGTGGAAATCCATTTACCCCGGATTTGGGATGCTTTTCCTTGGTTATTTAGACTTTCTCTGGTTTTTCTAGTTTAAGTTCCCTTTTGGTCAGTTTTGGCTCGTTTTGAATGGTTTAGCGTGCATCTGCCATATTTAGATGTGTATGACCATGTTTGAAAGTTATTCAGTTAGTATGTGATGATGAAAATATATACACAACCCATGTAACAAAAGACATGATCATGGTGAACCCAATAACCAGTATCCACAAGACGTCCAAAACATGATCAAAACAATCAAACCCAAGTAGAAATTGTATTTCCACGGATTTGGCATGGCTAGGTTGATCAGACTTTCATCGGCTTTGCCCAGTTAAGCTCCCTTTCGGTCCATTTTGGTCGGTGTAGAAGGTTTGATGGATGTTCAAGTGTTGAAGATAGAGCCCAAATGTATTCGGAAGCCCCAGATCGCGTGAAGAAAAGGGCTTTCTTGAACATGGCATAACTTGGTCTACAAGAGTCCGTTTTAGGCCCGTGACGAGGCGAATGGAAGGCCAAAACGAGGGGAAACCCTATATTTGTTGAGATATTCTTATTTTTATAATTTTTTCATATTTTTTGGACTTTGTTTTTGGGCTCAGACCCGACCCATTTGCATTCTAAGGTTTATTTCGATGTCACTATTAATTTTAGGTTACTATGTAATAGATTATAAATTAAAATGGCAATCATAGAAAAAAAATTAAATGACCATTCTAAGTCCCGAGATCGTTAAGCAAGAGCTGGTTACATGAGTTGTTTTGTTCATTCGTTTGGTATATTATCCACCTTTGTAGGTTTTCCGAGGAAAATCAATGTCGTTTTTGTGTTGATCAAACAATGTTAAATGTTGTTAGAGTTCACTCATATCTATAATACTAATTCATAGTGTGTCATAATGATTTCCTTTTCTAGTGAAACCACAATTACTTCACCAACTAATTTGAAACCTCCAAGCATAGTCAAAACATAGCCAAACACGATTAAAACATGTTAAAGGCCCCCAAAAACATGATCAAAACAATAAAAAAATAGTGTAAATCCATTTACCCCGGATTTGGGATGGTTTTCCCCCGTTATTTAGACTTTCTCCGGTTTTTCTAGTTTAAGTTCCCTTTTGGTCAGTTTTGGCTGGTTTCGAATGGTTTAACGTGCATCTGCCGTATTTGGATGTGTATGACCATGTTCAAAAGTTATTCAGTTAGTATGTGATGATGAAAATATATACACAACCCAAGTAACAAAAGACATGATCATGGTGAACCCAATAACCAGTATCCATAAGACGTCCAAAACATGATCAAAACAATCAAACCAAAGTGGAAATTGAATTTCCATGAATTTGGCATGGCTAGGTTGATCAGACTATCAACGGCTTTGCCCAATTAAGTTCCCTTTCGGTCCATTTTGGTCGGTGTAGAAGGTTTGATGGATGTTCAAGTGTTGAAGATAGAGCCTAAATGTATTCGGAAGCCCCAGATCGCGTGAAGAAAAGGGCTTTCTTGAACATGGCATAACTTGGTCTACAAGAGTCCGTTTTAGGCCCGTGACGAGGCGAATCGAAGGCCGAAATGAGGGGAACATAGTTGTAACCTAACTTTGTTGGGTTACAGAACTTTCAAGGCCCGAAACCCTATATTTGTTGAGATATTCTCATTTTTATATTTTTTTTCACATTTTTTGGACTTTGTTTTTGGGCTCAGGCCCGCCCCATTTGCTTTCTAAGGTTTATTTCGATGTCACATGTAATTTTTGTTTACTATGTAATAGATTATAAATTAATATGGCAATCATAGAAAAAAAAATTTAAATGACCATTCTAAGTCCCGAGATCGTTAAGCAAGAGCTTGTTACATGAGTTGTTTTGTTCATTCGTTTGGTATATTATCCAACTTTTTAGGTTTTCCAAGGAAAATAAATGTCGTTTTTGTGTTGATCAAACAATGTTAAATGTTGTTGGAGTTCACTCATATCTATCATACTAATTCATGGTGTGTCATAATGATTTCCTTGTCTAGTGAAACCACAATTACTTCACCAACTAATTTGAAACCTCCAAGCATAGTCAAAACATATCCAAACACGATCAAAACATGTTAAAGGCCCCCAAAAACATGATCAAAACAATAAAACAATAGTGGAAATCCATTTAACCCAGATTTCGGATGGTTTTCCCCGGTTATTTAGACTTTCTCTGGTTTTTCTAGTTTAAGTTCCCTTTTGGTCAGTTTTGGCTGGTTTCGAATGGTTTAGCGTGCATCTACCGTATTTAGATGTGTATGACCATGTTTGAAAGTTATTCAGTTAGTATGTGATGATGAAAATATATACACAACCCAAGTAACAAAAGACATGATCATGGTGAACCCAATAACCAGTATCCATAAGACGTCCAAAACATGATCAAAACAATCAAACCCAAGTGGAAATTGTATTTCCACGGATTTGGCATGGCTAGGTTGATTAGACTTTCATCGACTTTGCCCAGTTAAGTTCCCTTTCGGTCTGTTTTGGTCGGTGTAGAAGGTTTGATGGATGTTTAAGTGTTAAAGAAAGAGCCCAAATGTATTCGGAAGCCCCATATCGCGTGAAGAAAAGGGCTTTCTTGAACATGGCATAACTTGGTCTACAAGAGTCCGTTTCAGGCCCGTGACGAGGCGAATCGAAGGCCGAAACGAGGGGAACGTAGCTGTAACCTAACTTTGTTGGGTTACAGAACTTTCGAGGCTCGAAACTCTATATTTGTTGAGATATTCTCATTTTTATAATTTTTTTTTCCCTTTTTTGGACTTTGTTTTTAGGCTCAGGCCCGACCCATTTGCATTCTAAGGTTTATTTCGATGTCACTTGTAACTTTAGGTTACTATGTAATAGATTATAAATTAATATGGCAGTCATAGAAAAAAAATTTAAATGACCATTCTAAGTCCCGAGATCGTTAAGCAAGAGCTGGTTACATGAGTTGTTTTGTTCATTCGTTTGGTATATTATCCACCTTTGTAGGTTTTCCAAGGAAAATCAATGTCGTTTTTATGTTGATCAAACAATGTTAAATGTTGTTGGAGTTCACTCATATCTATAATACTAATTCATGGTGTGTCATAATGATTTCCTTGTCTAGTGAAACCACAATTACTTCACCAACTAATTTGAAACCTCCAAGCATAGTCAAAACATAGCCAAACACGATCAAAACATGTTAAAGGCCCCCAAAAACATGATCAAAACAATAAAACAATTGTGGAAATCCATTTACCCCAGATTTGGGATGGTTTTCCGCGGTTATTTAGACTTTCTCCGGTTTTTCTAGTTTAAGTTCCCTTTTGGTCAGTTTTGGCTGGTTTTGAATGGTTTTGCGTGCATCTGCCGTATTTGGATGTGTATGACAATGTTTGAAAGTTATTCAGTTAGTATGTGATGATGAAAATATATACACAACCTAAGTAACAAAAGACATGATCATGGTGAACCCAATAACCAGTATCCATAAGACGTCCAAAACATGATCAAAACAATCAAACCCAAGTAGAAATTGTATTTCCACGGATTTGGCATGGCTAGGTTGATCAGACTTTCATCGGCTTTGCCAAGTTAAGTTCCCTTTCGGTCCGTTTTGGTCGGTGTAGAAGGGTTGATGGATGTTCAAGTGTTGAAGATAGAGCCCAAATGTATTCGGAAGCCTAGATCGCGTGAAGAAAAGGGATTTCTTGAACATGGCATAACTTGGTCTACAATAGTCCGTTTCAGGTCCGTGACGAGGCGAATCGAAGGCTGAAACGAGGGGAACGTAGCTGTAACCTAACTTTGTTGGGTTACCTAACTTTGTTGGGTTACAGAACTTTTGAGGCTCGAAACTCTATATTTGTTGAGATATTATCATTTTTATAATTTTTTTCCCTTTTTTGGACTTTGTTTTTGGGCTCAGGCCCGACCCATTTGCATTCTAAGGTTTATTTCGATGTCACTTGTAATTTTAGGTTACTATGTAATAGATTATAAATTAATATGGCAATCATAGAAAAAAATTTTAAATGACCATTCTAAGTCCCGAGATCGTTAAGCAAGAGCTGGTTACATGAGTTGTTTTGTTCATTCGTTTGGTATATTATCCACCTTTGTAGGTTTTCCAAGGAAAATAAATGTCGTTTTTGTGTTGATCAAACAATGTTAAATGTTGTTGGAGTTCACTCATATCTATAATACTAATTCATGGTGTGTCATAATGATTTCCTTGCTAGTGAAACCACAATTACTTCACCAACTAATTTGAAACCTCAAAGCATAGTCAAAACATAGCGAAACACGATCAAAACATGTTAAAGGCCCCCAAAAACATGATCAAAACAATAAAACAATAGTGGAAATCCATTTACCCCGGATTTGGGATGGTTTTCCCCGGTTATTTAGACTTTCTCTGGTTTTTCTAGTTTAAGTTCCCTTTTGGTCAGTTTTGGCTAGTTTCGAATGGTTTAGCGTGCATCTACCGTATTTGGATGTTTATGACCATGTTTGAAAGTTATTCAGTTAGTATGTGATGATGAGAATATATACACAACCCAAGTAACAAAAGACATGATCATGGCGAACCCAATAACCAGTATCCATAAGACGTCCAAAACATGATCAAAACAATCAAACCCAAGTGGAAATTGTATTTCCACGGATTTGGCATGGCTAGGTTGATCAGACTTTCATCGGCTTTGCCCAGTTAAGTTCCCTTTTGGTCCCTTTTGGTCGGTGTAGAAGGTTTGATGGATGTTCAAGTGTTGATGATAGAGCCCAAATGTATTCGGAAGCCCCAGATCGCGTGAAGAAAAGGGCTTTCTTGAACATGGCATAACTTGGTCTACAAGAGTCCGTTTCAGGCCCGTGACGAGGCGAATCGAAGGCCGAAACTAGGGTAACGTAGCTGTAACCTAACTTTGTTGGGTTACAAAACTTTCGAGGCCCGAAACCCTATATTTGTTGAGATATTCTCATTTTTATAATTTTTTCACATTTTTTGGACTTTGTTTTTGGGCTCAGGCCCGACCCATTTTCATTCTAAGGTTTATTTCGATGTCACTTGTAATTTTAGGTTACTATGTAATAGATTATAAATTAATATGGCAATCATAGAAAAAAAAAATGACCATTCTAAGTCCCGAGATCGTTAAGCAAGAGCTGGTTACATGAGTTGTATTGTTCATTCGTTTGGTATATTATCCACCTTTGTAGGTTTTCTGTTGGGTCTACTAGATGTAGATCTTGCAGCCTGTCAGGACCGGTGAATGACTTCTGTAATCACAAGTCAAATCACAAAGAGACTCTATACACAATATGAATGTAGAATATAAATATAAACAAGAGAAACAGAATAACTATAAAGACTTGATCCTTTCTAAGGATTTCTAATATTGATAAAGACTAGAACTACGCTTTGTCAAGGTGTCTCTAACCCTTCTGCCTAAGGTTCCTTTTATACTACAAGGAAACCCTAATACATCATTAATGAAAACGTGTAAAACTGATATGCATATCCTTTCCTAACATATCTCATGCATATCCTAACATAATATTAAGTAAATAATAAAGTTTGACTTCGACTAGGACCAGGAGCAGGACTTGCTCCTACTACGACTAGGACCAGGAGGAACTACATACCTCCTAGTCTACCTATTACATATAACTATTACAATGGTCCTAACAATCCTCCCCTAAACTTGAATTTGACCTGTTGAGTTCAAGTTTCCTGGAAAACGTGCAAAGAAAGCCCGAGGATTGTATTAGCAAAACAAATAGCAGCATCAACAAGATAAGAATCAGAAGAACAGCCGCATGAAACACTAGAAGCTTCTCCAAAGCTTGTAACAAATCAGCATCAGGTTGAATCTTTGCAGCAACATGAGCAGAGTTGATGAGCCTTTACCAAGTAGCTGCTCGCTCTTGGGCTAGCTAGTCATTCTGGTGGAATAAGCATCACCCTGGGAGACTAGAACCCAGCCCAACTCTTAGAACATGAATCAATGGTGAGTGGGAGTACCCTGATAATTTTAAGCAAACCATCACAGCCATCAACGGATTTGATGAGTCTTTACCAGAAGCCGTACCCCTCTGGACTCGCCAACTCTTTGCAATGAAGCATCGGTGAGTTGAAAACCCTATAGCTTTAAGCAAGCTATTACAGCTATCAACGGATTTGATAAGATCTTTACCAAGAGCCGTACCCCCTTAGATTAGCCACTTTTCAGTCCAAGACTATGGCAAGTGAAAACCATCCAGTTTTGGGTAACCTGGCAACCATCAACGGATTTGATAATCGCACCAGGAGCCGTACCCTCAAGGTGAATCAACTTTTTCTTGTCGATGAGACATGGTAAGTTGAGAACCATTTGTTGTGTGGACCACGTCCAACACCAAGTGAAACCAAGTACCAGAACAAACTCAAACCAGGAACCACATTCTTAAACAGCCAAGGGATATTATGGACAAGTATAAAAGCTAAACTGTGTTAAAGTATAAGAAGATATTATATAAAAAGTATTCTTCTTTTTGTTTTTTTTTTTATTATTTTTGTTTTTTTTTTTGTTTTTTTTTTGTTTTTTTTTGTTTTAACTATAAAGAAGAAAATTCACCAATCACTGTACATTTTGGTGAAAAGAAACAAAATAAGAACAAAAATTTAAAATATAAACACTTACAACCCAGTCACCTCACATACCAGAAGCTGCCTTCTTATCCGCTAGCAACCGTGCTTGAATACCCTCCACCAAAGATGTAGCCATACTCGACTCATTCCCAGAAGGAGCAGTAGAAATCTGCAAGTGACTTGCCAACATTGCTTCCATGGAAGAAATAGTCAAAGGATACTCAACATCCGTCAACATAAACACCACATGACCAGAACCTAATTCCAACACATGAACTCCACATCCAGCATAAAGCTTCCAACGAATAATCTCCCATTGCATTTGATCCTTCCATACGCCCAAAGGAGTAGCAGATGGAGGAGAATCCAACATCAGCTTGAGATCGGCCCAAAGACGAATACCAGGCCAGGAAGACACCGCCATGGGGTTAAACGGCATACTAGAATCAACAAGCCCAAACAACGTCATAAGATCCATACGGTCAGCCCACGATAACACACCCTGCAAACCCGTGACCATCCGCACAGTCCCATCACTCAAAGTAATCCTATGGGAGACACCACCAGGAAGTGTTGTAGACCTCTCAACCGTATAACCCGTAATGTTGCCATTGCCCAAAGGTAAGTCAGAATCGCTATCCGAAGCGACATCAATTAAGTTCTCAGGATCACGCTTCTCAAAAGGAACTGATTTACCACGGCGAACACGACGAGTAAGTTGCTGGCGAGTGGAACGTCGAGGCGTGGGAACCGAAGGAGTTGATTCAACCTTCACCGTAACTTCAGCAACAGCAGGAGGAGCAGGAGAAGTATACTCATGAACATGTCCACCCAAAGAACCACTAGGAGCTGCATCAGAAGTAGGATGAGGTTGTGTTACAGGAACTGGTGGTGATGAAGATGGCACATCAGATGTAGCAGCAGTAGGTATGGTGGGATCAACAACAACGCTTGCAGTAACATGGGTGGTGGTAGGAGTAACAGGTGTGGTGGTGGAAGCATGAGTGGTGGTGGTAGTAACAAAGATGGTAGTAGCAGGACCAGCAGTAGAACCAATAGGAGCAACCAAGGGTGTAGTAGAAGGACCAACAGAAGCAGCACCAGAACCAGAAGGACTACCAGCAGAACCAGGAGTGGGTACAGACGAAGGACCAGAAGAAGCAGCAGGCATAGAAGCAGTCACACCACGAGGATGGTAAATAAATCTTTCCGGAATAGGTTGACTCTGACGCTGTACCATCTTCTCATAAAGGACCTTAAGCTCATCAAATGTCAAAGCTCTCACCCGAGCCCAAGACCACGGAGCATTGAAATGAGCAGCAGATTGATATTTTACATAACGTTGCATCTGCTGGCGCTGCTCAGTCCGAGAGAGAGGCCTGTTCCTTCGCTGTTTCTTGAGTTCTTCAGCAAGAGTCAACTGATGCTTACGCATCATCATCATAGCACGCAGAATACAATTGTGTTCATCAACATCATCACCCAACAGATCTTTAAACTGAGCATAATCTCGAGTGAGAACAGTCAACACTTGCATCCATTCACCATCAGTCCAGTGCATAGCATCATGCTGAATTTGCGCACGCCTTCGCTCTCGGAGCTCTTCCTCAACATCTCTATCCTCCTCATCAATCTCAGCCTGAACCCGACGAGCAGCCTCTTCACCAAGTCTTTCTTCTTCAAGCTGTCGACGAGTGCGCTTGCGGGTGGGAGATGGAGAATCAGTCATTGGAGCTTTTCCCTTCGGATCATGAGAGGGACCAGCATGAGACCCAGCAGCAGCATCAGAATCACCACCCATAGAAGGGGGAATAGCACTAGAAGAAGGAGCATTGGAGGACATTGGAGGACCGGGCAGATCATCATAATCTTTATCAGCAAAGGCAGCCTTTGCCAGCAACGTCAAGCCATCCTCAACATTCTCCGCACCATCATCCTCAGAATCTGAAAGAACCACATGCTTCTTGCGATGACGCTGTTGATTCTCCAATGCCTTTATACGATCGGCCAGAGGAAGAACAAATTCCTTGTGAGCTTCCGATGTTGGTTCAAGTCAGCTTCCAAACAAGTCATCCTCTCATGGTACCTGTGCATAAGATCTAACAAAGATGTCAGTGTAGTAGGCTCCTCCGCCTGCCCACCAAGAGAACTTGGATCAGGGAAAGCATCACGGGAGCCCGAAGCAACATGTGGGTCAACCTGTGGAGAACTAGCAACAAACGGGATATCAGACGAGTGTGGGGCAGCGCTAGGAGGTGGAGTCTCCACAAATGGAGACTGGTGTGGAATGGAGGAAGGACCAGCCTTGGAAGGGGATGGTTTTTCAACCACCACTTCCTCAACTAGCTCCTCCTCTACCACAGGAATGTCACCACCAGTAGGAGCCTCCTCCTCCTCCATGGGGTCATCATCTAACACAACCAACTCAGGAGCCTCCTCCTCCTGACCTATAGGACCCTGAGCCAACCCCATCATGGCTTCAGTCAGAGGCCTCCAATCCCCAGTAAACCCATTCATCATATTGTAATACACTTTCGCTGTTAGTTTAGATGGTACATGCTCAGCCCTATCACGTGGAATGCAAACAAGTATTTGTTGAATAAACCTAGGGTACATAAGAAATTTCTTCCTAGAACCAGCAGTTGACAAATTACTAGCCATCCCCTCAAATAAATAATGTGAAAAATTAAACACTCTACCCTGGGCTAAACATATAAGACCAGTAGCCAAAGGAGTAGGGAACGCATCCCAACTCCCTGACTTGGGACTCAAACATTGGATCAAATAGTGAACCAGAAGCTTCCACTGAGGGGAAAACCTATTCTTTTGGAAGTTAAACTTCCCCCCATGTTCATAACCTATGGCAGCCATACCCTCTAATACTTCCGAATTAGGAAGTGATACAACACCCCCCTCATCCTGAAGATGAAGAGAAGAGCGAATAGACGCTTCAGTTACCACATAAGCACGCCCATCTATGTTAGCATGGAGTGCTCGTGGACGTCCAGCCACATTCACAAGCTGAGCAGACGCCCAAAATTGACGTACCACACTATCATATATGGTAGGACAAACAGTAAATGCAAACCTTAAGTTTGAAGCTTCAATAAACTCTAAGATATCAGCAAAATGTTCACGATTAGGACCATCACCCAGATAAGCAACACGATTATGAGCAGGTTGGTAAGCAAGAGCAGCCATGGATCTTGATGAATGGATGGAAGAAGGATTTGGATTGGGATGTAAAGAGTAGAAGCGGTTTTTGTGTGTGTGTAAATTGTAATGAGTGAGTCAAGGGTGTATGTTGACCATATAGGAAGAAAGTAGTAACTGTTCATTGACCCCTATTAATGGGGGGTTGCCCTTTCAAATTAAGCCATAATGGCATACTAACCACTTGCCCTTTTTAACAAAATAACTTACCCCCAATTTATTTGCTGAAGTCAAACTTGTAAATACCAGTATTGGGAGCGTTGACCAAAAGTCAAAGTTCACAATAGTCAGACCAGGAGCAAAACGTGATTAGCAGAGGACAAAAAGAATGAACAGTAGCCATACCAGTACCAATACCAATAGCCAAACACCACTAGACATGGAAAGATTTTAAACCACCAGAAGACAACCAATCATAACTAGAAGCTGACCAAGGTGGACCAGAAGCCAGTCATATAAGGCCATATCTACTAGAAGAGAGCAAAAATCCTCCTTCAGAAGCACCACACACCACCATAACCAAGAAATTATGTTGTTAAATACTATGAATACGTCAGACTAACCTAATTTGTACACAAAGCCGCCCCTTAGGCTTTGCCTCCCCTCAATCCTAGACCTCACGGATTGACCATCCCAATATGAGCCACCAAGTGGTTAAACCGAGGACCAACAAAAGCTTTAGTCAGCAAATCAGCAACATTGTCATCCGTATGAACTTTAAGAACCTGTATCAGCTTCTTCTCATTCGCATCGCGTATAAAATGATGCCGAATCTCAATATGCTTCGTCCGCTGATGAAATACAGGATTCTTCACAATGCAAATAGTGCTTTGATTGTCAATACAAATTTTGGTATTCATAAAATTGAACCCATAGTCCAACATCTGATTTTGGATCCATAAAACTTGTCCACAGCAACTAGCAGCAGCTACATATTCAGCTTCTGTTGAAGAAGTAGCTACGATTGTCTGTTTCTTACATTGCCATGAAATAAGCCGACGACCCAAAAATTGACAACCACCAGTAGTAGACTTCCTATCATTATTAGCACCAGCATAATCACTATCACTGTATGCTTTAAGAACAAAGGGAGATTCTCTAGGATACCATAGACCCAATTTAGGTTGAGCCTTGATATACTTGAAAATCTTCTTTACTGCATTTAAGTTCGAAACCGTTGGAGTCACATGATGTCTAGAACAAGCACTTACTGCAAACATAATGTCCGGACGTGATGCAGTCAAATACATGAGAGAGCCAATCATAGACATGTACATATGAACATTTACCGGTGGATCTGGCTCATTCTTAAGTTTGAGTTTAGCAACTTCATAAGGAGTTGCTGCTGGTCTAAGAGGATCCATGTCAAACTTCTGAAGAATCTCATGAACATACTTATCTTGACTGATGAAAATCCCATCCGATTGTTGCTTGACCAAAAGACCAAGGAAAAATGACAGTTCTCCCATGGCACTCATCTGAAATTCGCCTTTCATCAAGTGTTCAAACTCATCACACCACTCCTTCCTTGTAGAACCAAAGATAATGTCATCCACATAAACCTGAACAAGGATAATATCCTTGGAATTCCGCCGAAGAAATAGTGTCTTGTCAATAGTACCTCTTCTATAGCCATTCTTTAACAAGAAAGTGGAGAGACGCTCATACCAAGCTCTAGGAGCCTGATGTAACCCATAAAGAGCCTTGACCACCTTGTAGACTTTCTTGGGATGAAGTGGATCACAAACCCCTTAGGTTGAGTAACATACACTTCCTCGTCAATTTTTCCATAGAGAAATGCACTCTTGACATCCATCTAGAACACCGTAAAGCCAACATACGA
This sequence comes from Glebionis coronaria, assembly GCA_025667525.1. Classification (NCBI taxonomy): domain Eukaryota; kingdom Viridiplantae; phylum Streptophyta; class Magnoliopsida; order Asterales; family Asteraceae; genus Glebionis; species Glebionis coronaria. The sequence goes on from CM046880.1 coordinate 609,995,583, forward strand.
AGCAAAGGCCAAAAACAGACGAATGGCCTCAATCCTGGCAACAGGCGCAAAGACTTCAGTATAATCAATGCCCTCAATTTGAGTATGTCCTTGTGCGACAAGTCTAGCTTTATTCCTGACAACAATTCCCCGTGCATCCTTCTTGTTTTTGAGAATCCATTTGGTATTGATAGCTGTCTTGCCATCTGGTAAGTCAACCAGAACCCAAACATTCTGAAACAAGAATTGCTGCATTTCCTCCTGCATAGCCTCCACCCAACTTTGATCCTCAAGAGCATGAGAAACAGACCTAGGTTCCACCTGTGAAAGAAAACAAGTAAACAAACAGTGTTGAAAGTCCGTATGATTATTACGCTTTTGATCCTCAATATAGCCCACAAGAGCATGATGATCAGACGAGGCGTTCTGCTGCATTCTGCGTGTCTTGACGGTAGAACCAGGATCTCCAATAATTTGAGTGGTAGGATGGTCTTTATGGGCTTGCAAGACTGGATTGGAAGAAACCTCCACTTCTGGTGCCAAGTTATTGAGATCGCCAACAAAATCAGCATCATATGAAGCATTTTGGAAAATCCCGTCTATCGGTTGTTTATGTATATCATCCAGCTTGGTAGAAGACTTCTTTTCATGGTTCCCCAAATCAGAAGGACTGGAGAAACGTGTATTGGAAGCAGACTCACTAGCCGGAGTACCAGTAGTTGAGTTACTAGCACTAGGAGCAGAAGCTGGAGTACCAGGAGCAACTTTGTCAGTAGGCTCAACCAAGGGAAACTCAAAACTACCTTGAGCAGCTGCTTTAGTAGCTTCTTGTTGTTGCTTGAGAAGAGTATCAAGAGCTGCTTGGGAATCCTGTACATCCAATGGAGTTGCAGCACTAGGAGGAGTAGGAGATACCGTGGTGGAATAGGATGGAACCACAAAAATGTCATCCTCATCATCTGAATCAGACAGACTAGAAGGAACACCAGTACTTGAAGTTGCAAACACTTGTGGTCCTGCATCATGGTTAGTTTTGAAACGAAAATATCCTAACGAATCACTAAGATAATCAAGATCAAAATACCATTCTGGACCTGTTCCTTGTATGTTTGTCTTCTCCTCAAAATACCTGAGATTAATAGTTTCAATAATCCGTTTGGCTTGAAGATTGTAGACACGATACGCCCGAGAATGAGCTGAATATCCCACAATATATCCTTCATCAGCCTTGCCATCAAACTTCCCCAAATAGTCACTAGTATTCAGAATGGTGACTGGACACCCAAAAGGCTTCAAATGAGCAATATTTGGAACTTTGCCCGTGAGCAGCTCATAAGGTGTTTTCTTGTGTGGATTGGTAATAAACACCCTATTCAAAACATAACTTGCAGTATTAACAGCTTCTGTCCAGAACATGGTCGGAAGCTTGGAATCAGCAAGCATAGTTCTTGCTGCTTCTATTAGTGTCCGGTTCTTTCTTTCTGCCACACCATTTTGTTGAGGAGTCCTAGCAGCACTATAATCTCTTTTGATGCCCTTAGCATTGCAAAGTGCGATGAGGTCTCTATTTTTAAACTCGCTTCCATTGTCGCATCGAATACCTTTAACTTTCTTGGACAACTGATTCTCTATCAAGGTAAGAAAATCTCGAAGAATTGAGTAGGTCTCACTTTTGGCATCCATGAAGAACACCCACGCAAACCTGCTATATCCATCAGTCACCACCAAACAAAATTGCTTGTGGTCAATGCTTCTGATGGACGTAGGACCAAATAAGTCCATGTGTAGAAGCTGCAGTGGTTCAGTAATTAGACTTAAAGCAGTAATGGCCTTGAAGGATGCTTTGTGTTGTTTGCCTTTGCTGCAGGCAATACAATTTATATCATTTCGAAACGTCTTGGGAGGTAAACCAGAGACCAGATTCATATTGGCAAGTTTGTGAATGGTCTTGAAGTTCACATGTCCCATCCTTCGGTGCCATTTAGTGGCTTCATCTTCTGAGGCTTTTGCAACCAGACATGCCAGTTGACCAGTAGGGTTGACTTCATTCAACTTGATACTATATAGATTGTGTCTTCTAGGAATTCTGAGTAGAACTTGTGAGTCATCCGGTAACTGAAAATCTTTGGAAAGCACAAGTGCATCAGTATCGGTGAAGAGTACAAACTGCTTTTTGTCACAAATCTGAGAGACCGATATCAAGTTGAAGTGTTGAAGTGCTTCCACATAGTAGACCTGCTCAAAATTTAGATTTGGAGTCTTTATCGTTCCTTTGCCAGTGATTCTGCCTTCACCTCCACCAAAATAGACCTTGCCTCCATCAAATGGTACAAAGTTAGAGAGAAGGCTTTTATTGCCAGTCATGCTCCTGGAGCAACCACTATCAACAATGCCTAGACTAGGATCCTGGTATGGAGTAACCTACAACAACAATATAATAGAATGCAAACGTTAGTGTCTTAAGGGGACCCAAACCTTTTCAGGTTTGAGCCTGCCTTGTGGATCATTAGAAGAATGCCAAGAAGATTGATGAGATCCACCATTGTTCCTTGGTTGCCTATTCATCATATGGGTATTATTATTTGACCAGGAACAACCTGCTGAGGGCTTAACAGCAGTTCCCAAATTTCCCAAACCAAAATACGTGTGGTCAAATTGATACGCATAGTTTGGATTATAATTTGGAAAATAATTACTGGTTGTTTGGAATCCATTTTCTCTCCAATAATCAGACGTGAAAGGAGAGGATACTCTAGAAGTATTAAACATTGGAGCACTAGGATTAAGTCTTCTAGTAGCATATGAAGCAGCTCCTGGTGAACCAGGAGCAAGTAAAGCATGATTAACAGATGCATGTGTGTCATAATAATCACAATCTTTAATTAAATGAAAGGAACTGCCACAAACAAAGCATGTTTTGAAAGACCTTTTATTAGAATGAGACTGTTTCATACTGCCTACTTTATTACACACATTTCTAGGAAAAACATTCTTCCTAGGACTCAATAAACAAGGACCAGACACACTTGACTTGACAGCAACTTTTTCTTCACACTTCCTAGCACCAGTAGCAGCATGTTCATTTGACTTGGAACTCGTAGGTCTTGACTCTTCACTTGAACCATTAGATGCAGAGTCACCGGCTTTGTCACTGAAAGTACATGAGACAAAGTCATTAGTGTTAGTAGAACTAGTTGGGGACTCAAGCATCTGTGATCCATCCGAGTCATTACGCCATGAGGTGGGCATAAACGTTCCAGTAAGAGGAGGAGGGACAACATGCATTGCTGCTGTTGGTTTAAACCTATTGTAACTAGGTTTGCCCTCATCCTCTTTGTCGGCATCAAAGACACTTGAGAAAGATAAATCAAATACATCTTCAGAATCAATATATTTTTCAAATCCTAAGCCTCTTTTAGTTCTGCCAGACATGCTACTATCAATTAATTTTGAAAGATTTTTAGGTGCCTTTTGCCATTTGTCAAATCTTAACATTGTAGCATCTAATTTAGCTTGCATCTCCTCTTTTTCTTTGATACTAGCATCTCTTTCAGTTTCTGTATATTTAAGCATATTTGTAGTGTTTTCTAAATCAATGCTTAGTATCCTGATTTTATCCTCATACGCACGTTGTGTATCTTGTAACCACTTCTTTTGTTGTTCCAATGTGTTTAATGAAGCTTTATAGGCTTGTACCTCTAAAAAATACTTATCATTTTGATCATTTACTTCATTAAATTGGGACAACAATTCTGTGTATTTATCATGACAACCAAGAGGACAATGTTGTACCTGAGGTGAGATGCCCATAAGAGCAAACTCGTCTGCTTCTTCTGCATCAGAGAGATTCCCAGCAATCATTGCCAACACATCAGTCGAGGATTCCGCTGATTCCAGAGTAGAAGCCTGATGATCATTCCAGTTGATCATAGAGTCAACAGATACCAATGCCTTCCTGTCATCTTTAACCTCCTGAACCTTGAAAGCGGAGTACCTGCTCTTCTCCTGATCATTCTTGCTAGGGCACTCTCTTGCAAAGTGACCCTGTTGCTGGCAGTTATAGCACCGTACCTTGCTTCGATCGAATCTTGCTGGATCCCGAGGGTTGTAATTAAATTTCCTTCCAGCTTTCTTCTCAAACTTGTGAACCCTAAGAGTAAGCATGGCCATCTGCCATTTAAGATCTATCTCATCCAGATCAAGTTTATCGATCTGTTTGAAGTCATCAAAAGCAAGTTGTTGTTCAGCAGTAACATCAGCCACAAAAGAATGAAGAACATCTTCTACCATACTACCAGACTTGGCAGTAGGATCAGGAGTAGAAGACATGGGACTAGATGCATATGACATGGGACCAGTATGCTGAATAGTATGCTGGATAGTATGCTGGGGAGAGACAGTATTGCTCGGGTTACTTGCATATGACATGGGACTAGATGCCATAGAGCTCACAAAGGCTGAATTAGCAGGGGTGGGAAAAGAGTCACTCGGATATCCTCTCACATGAGGTTCAAATGTTCTGAGCCTATGAAACAAGTCATCAAAGGTGAGATAGTCAAGCCCACCTTTGGCTTTGAGAGAGATAACCACCTGGTTCCATGAGTAGGGTAAGGCTTTAAGAAACCTTGCATTAATGTCACCATCATCAGGTTTTGACCGTAGTTGATTCAATTGGCTCAAGATCTTCTGGAACCTATCATATCCTTGGTTCAGACCTTCAGTTTCTGAGATTTTGAATTCGGTAAATTCATCTCTCAGCATGGACCTTCGCATTTTCTTTGACTCCTCATTCCCGCCGAACCTTGCTTTTATGCCATTCCAGATCTCTCTGGCATCATCCAAATGGTAGAAGTCACCCATGTGATCTTCAGGAAGAGATTGAAGCAAAATTGTTTTTGCTTTTACCTCCTTCTGAATAGCAATGATTTCCTCATGAGATTTAGGGTCAAGAAGAGTAATATTACCGTTCTTGTCTCGTCCAGTAAGCTTCCTGCTGTTTCCATTCAGATTGATCTTCCAAAGATCTTGATCAGTGTTGGTGATCCACCATTCCATCTTCATTGCCCAGTTATCATATTCACCCTTCTTCAGAAGAGGGAATTTTCCATTCGTGTTGGAGACCGTAGCCAGGATCTGGTGAGGTTGCACAATTTTAGAAGTGCCTTCTTCTCCTGTTTGAGTAGAAGTTGAGGCAGACATGATAAACAGATTGTTAGAAATAAGAGAACTTTATTATGCTTGTATAGAGACCCTCCCAGACTCTGATACCACTTGTTGGGTCTACTAGATGTAGATCTTGCAGCCTGTCAGGACCGGTGAATGACTTCTGTAATCACAAGTCAAATCACAAAGAGACTCTATACACAATATGAATGTAGAATATAAATATAAACAAGAGAAACAGAATAACTATAAAGACTTGATCCTTTCTAAGGATTTCTAATATTGATAAAGACTAGAACTACGCTTTGTCAAGGTGTCTCTAACCCTTCTGCCTAAGGTTCCTTTTATACTACAAGGAAACCCTAATACATCATTAATGAAAAGGTGTAAAACAGATATGCATATCCTTTCCTAACATATCTCATGCATATCCTAACAGAATATTAAGTAAATAATAAAGTTTGACTTCGACTAGGACCAGGAGCAGGACTTGCTCCTACTACGACTAGAACAAGGAGGAACTACATACCTCCTAGTCTACCTATTACATATAACTATTACAATGGTCCTAACATTTTCCAAGGAAAATGAATGTCGTTTTTGTGTTGATCAAACAATGTTAAATGTTGTTGGAGTTCACTCATATCTATAATACTAATTCATGGTGTGTCATAATGATTTCCTTGTCTAGTGAAACCACAATTACTTCACCAACTAATTTGAAACCTCCAAGCATAGTCAAAACATAGCCAAACACGATCAAAAGATGTTAAAGGCCCCCAAAAACACGATCAAAACAATAAAACAATAGTGGAAATCCATTTACCCCGAATTTGGGATGGTTTTCCTGGTTAGTTAGACTTTCTCCGCTTTTTCTATTTTAAGTTCCCTTTTGGTCAGTTTTGGCTGGTTTCGAATGGTTTAGCGTGCATCTGTCGTATTTGGATGTGTATGACCATTTTTGAAAGTTATTCAGTTAGTATGTGATGATGAAAATATATACACAAACCAAGTAACAAAAGACATGATCATGATGAACCCAATAACCAGCATCTATAAGACGTCCAAAACATGATCAAAACAATCAAACCCAAGTGGAAATTGTATTTCCACGGATTTGGCATGGCTAGGTTGATCAGACTTTCATCGTCTTTTCCCAGTTAAGTTCCCTTTCGGTCAGTTTTGGTCGGTGTAGAAGGTTTGATGGATGTTCAAGTGTTGAAGATAGAGCCCAAATGTATTCGGAAGCCCCATATCGTGTGAAGACAAGGGCTTTCTTGAACATGGCATAACTTGGTCTACAAGAGTCCGTTTCAGGCCAGTAACGAGGCGAATCGAAGGCCAAAACGAGGGGAACGTAGCTGTAACCTAACTTTGTTGGGTTACAAAACTTTCGAGGCCCGAAACCCTATATTTGTTGAGATATTCTCATTTTTATAATTTTTTCACATTTTCTGGACTTTGTTTTTGGGCTCAGGCCCGACCCATTTGCATTATGAGGTTTATTTTGATGTCACTTGTAATTTTAGGTTACTATGTAATAGATTATAAATAAATATGGCAATCATAGAAAAAAAAATTTTAATGACCATTCTAAGTCCCGAGATCGTTAAGCAAGAGCTGGTTACATGAGTTGTTTTGTTCATTCGTTTGGTATATTATCCACCTTTGTAGGTTTTCCAAGGAAAATCAATGTCGTTTTTTTGTTGATCAAACAATGTTAAATATTGTTGGAGTTCACTCATATCTATAATACTAATTCATGGTGTGTCATAATGATTTCCTTGTCTAGTGAAACCACAATTACTTCACCAACTAATTTGAAACCTCCAAGCATAGTCAAAACATAGCTAAACACGATCAAAACATGTTAAAGGCCCCCAAAAACATGATCAAAACAATAAAACAATAGTGGAAATCCATTTACCCCGGATTTGGGATGGTTTTCCCCGGTTATTTAGACTTTCTCCGGATTTTCTAGTTTAAGTTCCCTTTTGGTCAGTTTTGGCTGGTTTTGAATGGTTTAGCGTGCATCTGCCGTATTTGGATGTGTATGACCATGTTTGAAAGTTATTCAGTTAGTATGTGATGATGAAAATATATACACAACCCAAGTAACAAAATACATGATCATGGTGAACCCAATAACCAGTATCCATAAGACGTCCAAAACATGATCAAAACAATCAAACCCAAGTGGAAATTGTATTTCCACAGATTTGGCATGGCTAGGTTGATCAGACTTTCATCGGCTTTGCCCCGTTAAGTTCCCTTTCGGTCCGTTTTGGTCAGTGTAGAATGTTTGATGGATGTTCAAGTGTTGAAGATAGAGCCCAAATGTATTCGGAAGCCCCAGATCGCGTGAAGAAAAGGGCTTTCTTGAACATGGCATAACTTGGTCTACACGAGTCCGTTTCAGGCCCGTGACGAGGCGAGACAAAGGCCGAAACGAGGGTAACGTAGCTGTAACCTAAGTTTGTTGGGTTACAAAACTTTCAAGGCCCGAAACCCTATATTTGTTGAGATATTCTCATTTTTATAATTTTTTCACATTTTTTGGACATTGTTTTTGGGCTCAGGCCCGACCCATTTGCATTCTAAGGTTTATTTCGATGCCACTTGTAATTTTAGGTTACTATGTAATAGATTATAAATTAATATGGCAATCATAGAAAAAAAATTTAAATGACCATTCTAAGTCCCGAGATCGTTAAGCAAGAGCTGGTTACATGAGTTGTTTTGTTCATTCGTTTGGTATATTATCCACCTTTGTAGGTTTTCCAAGGAAAATCAATGTCGTTTTTGTGTTGATCAAACAATGTTAAATGTTGTTGGAGTTCACTCATATCTATAATACTAATTCATGGTGTGTCATAAGGATTTCCTTGTCTAGTGAAACCACAATTACTTCACCAACTAATTTGAAACCTACAAGCATAGTCAAAACATAGCCAAACACGATCAAAACATGTTAAAGGCCCCCAAAAACATGATCAAAACAATAAAACAATAGTGGAAATCCATTTACCCCGGATTTGGGATGGTTTTCCCCGGTTATTTAGACTTTCTCCGGTTTTTCTAGTTTAAGTTCCCTTTTGGTCAGTTTTGGCTGGTTTCGAATGGTTTAGCGTGCATCTGCCGTATTTGAATGTGTATGACCATGTTTGAAAGTTATTCAGTTAGTATGTGATGATGAAAATATATACACAACCCAAGTAACAAAAGACATGATCATGGTGAACCCAATAACCAGTATCCATAAGACGTCCAAAACATGATCAAAAAAATCAAACCCAAGTGGAAATTGTATTTCCACGGATTTGGCATGGATAGGTTGATCAGACTTTCATCGGCTTTGCCCAGTTAAGTTCCCTTTCGGTCTGTTTTGGTCAGTGTAGAAGGTTTGATGGATGTTCGAGTGTTGAAGATAGAGCCCAAATGTATTCGGAAGCCCCAGATCGCGTGAAGAAAAGGGCCTTCTTGAACATGGCATAACTTGGTCTACAAGAGTTCGTTTCAGGCCCGTGACGAGGCGAATCGAAGGCCGAAATGAGGGTAACGTAGCTGTAACCTAACTTTGTTGGGTTACAAAACTTTCAAGGCCCGAAACCCTATATTTGTTGAGATATTCTCATTTTTATAATTTTTTCACATTTTTTGGACTTTGTTTTTGGGCTCAGGCCCGACCCATTTGCATTCTAAGGTTTATTTCGTTGTCACTTGTAATTTAAGGTTACTATGTAATAGATTATAAATTAATATGGCAACCATAGAAAAAAAATTAAATGACCATTCTAAGTCCCGAGATCGTTAAGCAAGAGCTGGTTACATGAGTTGTTTTGTTCATTCGTTTGGTATATTATCCACCTTTGTAGGTTTTCCAAGGAAAATCAATGTCGTTTTTATGTTGATCAAATAATGTTAAATGTTGTTGGAGTTCACTCATATCTATAATACTAATTAATCGTGTGTCATAATGATTTCCTTGTCTAGTGAAACCACAATTACTTCACCAACTAATTTGAAACCTCCAAGCATAGTCAAAACATAGCCAAACACGATCAAAACATGTTAAAGGCCCCCAAAAACATGATCAAAACAATAAAACAATAGTGGAAATCCATTTACCCCAGATTTGGGATGGTTTTCCCCGGTTATTTAGACTTTCTCCGGTTTTTCTAGTTTAAGTTCCCTTTTGGCCAGTTTTGGCTGGTTTCGAATGGTTTAGCGTGCATCTGCCGTATTTGGATGTGTATGACCATGTTTGAAAGTTATTCAGTTAGTATGTGATGATGAAACTATATACACAACCCAAGTAACAAAAGACATGATCATGGTGAACCCAATAACCAGTATCCATAAGACGTCCAAAACATGATCAAAACAATCAAACCCAAGTGGAAATTGTATTTCCACGGATTTGGCATGGCTAGGTTGATCAGACTTTCATCGGCTTTGCCCAGTTAAGTTCCCTTTCGGTCCGTTTTGGTTAGTGTAGAATGTTTGATGGATGTTCAAGTGTTGAAGATAGAGCCCAAATGTATTCGGAAGCCCCAGATCGCGTGAAGAAAAGGGCTTTCTTGAACATGGCATAACTTGGTCTACAAGAGTCCGTTTCAGGCCCGTGACGAGGCGAGTCGAAGGCCGAAACGAGGGTAACGTAGCTGTAACCTAAGTTTGTTGGGTTATAAAACTTTCAAGGCCCGAAACCCTATATTTGTTGAGATATTCTCATTTTTATAATTTTTTCACATTTTTTGGACTTTGTTTTTTGGGCTCAGGCCTGACCCATTTTCATTCTAAGGTTTATTTCGATGTCACTTGTAATTTTAGGTTACTATGTAATAGATTATAAATTAATATGGCAATCATAAAAAAAAAATTTAAATGACCATTCTAAGTCCCGAGATCGTTAAGCAAGAGCTGGTTACATGAGTTGTTTTGTTCATTCGTTTGGTATATTATCCACCTTTGTAGGTTATCCAAGGAAAATCAATGTCGTTTTTGTGTTGATCAAACAATGTTAAATGTTGTTGGAGTTCACTCATATCTATAATACTAATTCATGGTGTGTCATAATAATTTCCTTGTCTAGTGAAACCATAATTACTTCGCCAACTAATTTGAAACCTCCAAGCATAGTCAAAACATAGCCAAACACGATCAAAACATGTTAAAGGCCCCAAAAAACATGATCAAAACAATAAAACAATAGTGGAAATCCATTTACCTCGGATTTGGGATGGTTTTCCCCGGTTATTTAGACTTTCTCCAGTTTTTCTAGTTTAAGTTCCCTTTTGGTCAGTTTTGGCTGGTTTCGAATGGTTTAGCGTGCATCTGCCGTATTTGAATGTGTATGACCATGTTTGAAAGTTATTCAGTTAGTATGTGATGATGAAAATATATACACAACCCAAGTAACAAAAGACATGATCATGGTGAACCCAATAACCAGTATCCATAAGACGTCCAAAACATGATCAAAACAATCAAACCCAAGTGGAAATTGTATTTCCACGGATTTGGCATGGCTAGGTTGATATGACTTTCATCGGCTTTGCCCAGTTAAGTTCCCTTTCGGTCTGTTTTGGTCAGTGTAGAAGGTTTGATGGATGTTCAAGTGTTGAAAATAGAGCCCAAATGTATTCGGAAGCCCCAGATCGAGTGAAGAAAAGGGCCTTCTTGAACATGGCATAACTTGGTCTACAAGAGTTTGTTTCAGGCCCGTGACGAGGCGAATCGAAGACCGAAACGAGGGTAACGTAGCTGTAACCTAACTTTGTTGGGTTACAAAACTTTCAAGGCCCGAAACCCTATATTTGTTGAGATATTCTCATTTTTATAATTTTTTCACATTTTTTGGACTTTGTTTTTGGGCTTAGGCCCGACCCATTTGCATTCTAAGGTTTATTTCGATGTCACTTGTAATTTAAGGTTACTATGTAATAGATTATAAATTAATATGGCAATCATAGAAAAAAATTAAATGACCATTCTAAGTCCCGAGATCGTTAAGCAAGAGCTGGTTACATGAGTTGTTTTGTTCATTCGTTTGGTATATTATCCACCTTTGTAGGTTTTCCAAGGAAAATCAATGTCGTTTTTATGTTGATCAAACAATGTTAAATGTTGTTGGAGTTCACTCATATCTATAATACTAATTAATCGTGTGTCATAATGATTTCCTTGTCTAGTGAAACCACAATTACTTCACCAACTAATTTGAAACCTCCAAGCATAGTCAAAACATAGCCAAACACGATCAAAACATGTTAAAGGCCCCCAAAAACATGATCAAAACAATAAAACAATAGTGGAAATCCATTTACCCCAGATTTGGGATGGTTTTCCCCGGTTATTTAGACTTTCTCCGGTTTTTCTAGTTTAAGTTCCCTTTTGGCAAGTTTTGGCGGGTTTCGAATGGTTTAGCGTGCATCTGCCGTATTTGGATGTGTATGACCATGTTTGAAAGCTATTCAGTTAGTATGTGATGATGAAAATATATACACAACCCAAGTAACAAAAGACATGATCATGGTGAACCCAATAACCAGTATCCATAAGACGTCCAAAACATGATCAAAACAATCAAACCCAAGTGGAAATTGTATTTCCACGGATTTGGCATGGCTAGGTTGATCAAACTTTCATCGGCTTTGCCCAGTTAAGTTCCCTTTCGGTCCGTTTTGGTTAGTGTAGAATGTTTGATGGATGTTCAAGTGTTGAAGATAGAGCCCAAATGTATTCGGAAGCCCCAGATCGCGTGAAGAAAAGGGCTTTCTTGAACATGGCATAACTTGGTCTACAAGAGTCCGTTTCAGGCCCGTGACGAGGCGAGTCGAAGGCCGAAACGAGGGTAACGTAGCTGTAACCTAAGTTTGTTGGGTTACAAAACTTTCAAGGCCCGAAACCCTATATTTGTTGAGATATTCTCATTTTTATAATTTTTTCACATTTTATGGACTTTGTTTTTGGGCTCAGGCCCGACCCATTTGCATTCTAAGGTTTATTTCGTTGTCACTTGTAATTTAAGGTTACTATGTAATAGATTATAAATTAATATGGCAACCATAGAAAAAAATTAAATGACCATTCTAAGTCCCGAGATCGTTAAGCAAGAGCTGGTTACATGAGTTGTTTTGTTCATTCGTTTGGTATATTATCCACCTTTGTAGGTTTTCCAAGGAAAATCAATGTCGTTTTTATGTTGATCAAACAATGTTAAATGTTGTTGGAGTTCACTCATATCTATAATACTAATTAATCGTGTGTCATAATGATTTCCTTGTCTAGTGAAACCACAATTACTTCACCAACTAATTTGAAACCTCCAAGCATAGTCAAAACATAGCCAAACACGATCAAAACATGTTAAAGGCCCCCAAAAACATGATCAAAACAATAAAACAATAGTGGAAATCCATTTACCCCAGATTTGGGATGGTTTTCCCCGGTTATTTAGACTTTCTCTGGTTTTTCTAGTTTAAGTTCCCTTTTGGCCAGTTTTGGCTGGTTTCGAATGGTTTAGCGTGCATCTGCCGTATTTGGATGTGTATGACCATGTTTGAAAGTTATTCAGTTAGTATGTGATGATGAAAATATATACACAACCCAAGTAACAAAAGACATGATCATGGTGAACCCAATAACCAGTATCCATAAGACGTCCAAAACATGATCAAAACAATCAAACCCAAGTGGAAATTGTATTTCCACGGATTTGGCATGGCTAGGTTGATCAGACTTTCATCGGCTTTGCCCAGTTAAGTTCCCTTTCGGTCCGTTTTGGTTAGTGTAGAATGTTTGATTGATGTTCAAGTGTTGAAGATAGAGCCCAAATGTATTCGGAAGCCCCAGATCGCGTGAAGAAAAGGGCTTTCTTGAACATGGCATAACTTGGTCTACAAGAGTCCGTTTCAGGCCCGTGACGAGGAGAGTCGAAGGCCGAAACGAGGGTAACGTAGCTGTAACCTAAGTTTGTTGGGTTACAAAACTTTCAAGGCCCGAAACCCTATATTTGTTGAGATATTCTCATTTTTATAATTTTTTCACATTTTTTGGACTTTGTTTTTGGGCTCAGGCCCGACCCATTTTCATTCTAAGGTTTATTTCGATGTCACTTGTAATTTTAGGTTACTATGTAATAGATTATAAATTAATATGGCAATCATAGAAAAAAAATTTAAATGGCCATTCTAAGTCCCGAGATCATTAAGCAAGAGCTGGTTACATGAGTTGTTTTGTTCATTCGTTTGGTATATTATCCACCTTTGTAGGTTTTCCAAGGAAAATCAATGTCGTTTTTGTGTTGATCAAACAATGTTAAATGTTGTTGGAGTTCACTCATATCTATAATACTAATTCATGGTGTGTCATAATAATTTCCTTGTCTAGTGAAACCATAATTACTTCGCCAACTAATTTGAAACCTCCAAGCATAGTCAAAACATAGCCAAACACGATCAAAACTTGTTAAAGGCCCCCAAAAACATGATCAAAACAATAAAACAATAGTGGAAATCCATTTACCTCGGATTTGGGATGGTTTACACCGGTTATTTAGACTTTCTCCAGTTTTTCTAGTTTAAGTTCCCTTTTGGTCAGTTTTGGCTGGTTTCGAATGGTTTAGCGTGCATCTGCCGTATTTGAATGTGTATGACCATGTTTGAAAGTTATTCAGTTAGTATGTGATGATGAAAATATATACACAACCCAAGTAACAAAAGACATGATCATGGTGAACCCAATAACCAGTATCCATAAGACGTCCAAAACATGATCAAATCAATCAAACCCAAGTGGAAATTGTATTTCCACGGATTTGGCATGGCTAGGTTGATCAGTCTTTCATCGGCTTTGCCCAGTTAAGTTCCCTTTCGGTCTGTTTTGGTCAGTGTAGAAGGTTTGATGGATGTTCAAGTGTTGAAAATAGAGCCCAAATGTATTCGGAAGCCCCAGATCGAGTGAAGAAAAGGGCCTTCTTGAACATGGCATAACTTGGTCTACAAGAGTTTGTTTCAGGCCCGTGACGAGGCGAATCGAAGGCCGAAACGAGGGTAACGTAGCTGTAACCTAACTTTGTTGGGTTACAAAACTTTCAAGGCCCGAAACCCTATATTTGTTGAGATATTCTCATTTTTATAATTTTTTCACATTTTTTGGACTTTGTTTTTGGGCTTAGGCCCGACCCATTTGCATTCTAAGGTTTATTTCGATGTCACTTGTAATTTAAGGTTACTATGTAATAGATTATAAATTAATATGGCAATCATAGAAAAAAATTAAATGACCATTCTAAGTCCCGAGATCGTTAAGCAAGAGCTGGTTACATGAGTTGTTTTGTTCATTCGTTTGGTATATTATCCACCTTTGTAGGTTTTCCAAGGAAAATCAATGTCGTTTTTATGTTGATCAAACAATGTTAAATGTTGTTGGAGTTCACTCATATCTATAATACTAATTAATCGTGTGTCATAATGATTTCCTTGTCTAGTGAAACCACAATTACTTCACCAACTAATTTGAAACCTCCAAGCATAGTCAAAACATATCCAAACACGATCAAAACATGTTAAAGGCCCCCAAAAACATGATCAAAACAATAAAACAATAGTGGAAATCCATTTACCCCAGATTTGGGATGGTTTTCCCCGGTTATTTAGACTTTCTCCGGTTTTTCTAGTTTAAGTTCCCTTTTGGCCAGTTTTGGCTGGTTTCGAATGGTTTAACGTGCATCTGCCGTATTTGGATGTGTATGACCATGTTTGAAAGCTATTCAGTTAGTATGTGATGATGAAAATATATACACAACCCAAGTAACAAAAGACATGATCATGGTGAACCCAATAACCAGTATCCATAAGACGTCCAAAACATGATCAAAACAATCAAACCCAAGTAGAAATTGTATTTCCACGGATTTGGCATGGCTAGGTTGATCAAACTTTCATCGGCTTTGCCCAGTTAAGTTCCCTTTCGGTCCGTTTTGGTTAGTGTAGAATGTTTGATGGATGTTCAAGTGTTGAAGATAGAGCCCAAATGTATTCGGAAGCCCCAGATCGCGTGAAGAAAAGGGCTTTCTTGAACATGGCATAACTTGGTCTACAAGAGTCCGTTTCAGGCCCGTGACGAGGCGAGTCGAAGGCCAAAACGAGGGTAACGTAGCTGTAACCTAAGTTTGTTGGGTTACAAAACTTTCAAGGCCCGAAACCCTATATTTGTTGAGATATTCTCATTTTTATAATTTTTTCACATTTAATGGACTTTGTTTTTGGGCTCAGGCCCGACCCATTTTCATTCTAAGGTTTATTTCGATGTCACTTGTAATTTTAGGTTACTATGTAATAGATTATAAATTAATATGGCAATCATAGAAAAAAATTTAAATGACCATTCTAAGTCCCGAGATCGTTAAGCAAGAGCTGGTTACATGAGTTGTTTTGTTCATTCGTTTGGTATATTATCCACCTTTGTAGGTTTTCCAAGGAAAATCAATGTCGTTTTTGTGTTGATCAAACAATGTTAAATGTTTTTGGAGTTCACTCATATCTATAATACTAATTCATGGTGTGTCATAATAATTTCCTTGTCTAGTGAAACCATAATTACTTCACCAACTAATTTGAAACCTCCAAGCATAGTCAAAACATAGCCAAACACGATCAAAACATGTTAAAGGCCCCAAAAAACATGATCAAAACAATAAAACAATAGTGGAAATCCATTTACCCTGGATTTAGGATGGTTTTCCCCCGGTTATTTAGACTTTCTCCGGTTTTTCAAGTTTAAGTTCCCTTTTGGTCAGTTTTGGCTGGTTTCGAATGGTTTAGCGTGCATCTGCCGTATTTGAATGTGTATGACCATGTTTGAAAGTTATTTAGTTAGTATGTGATGATGAAAATATATACACAACCCAAGTAACAAAAGACATGATCATGGTGAACCCAATAACCAGTATCCATAAGACGTCGAAAACATGATCAAAACAATCAAACCCAAGTGGAAATTGTATTTCCACGAATTTAGCATGGCTAGGTTGATCAGACTTTCATCGGCTTTGCCCAGTTAAGTTCCCTTTCGGTCTGTTTTGGTCAGTGTAGAAGGTTTGATGGATGTTCAAGTGTTGAAGATAGAGCCCAAATGTATTCGGAAGCCCCAGATCGCGTGAAGAAAAGGGCATTCTTGAACATGGCATAACTTGGTCTACAAGAGTTTGTTTCAGGCCCGTGACGAGGCGAATCGAAGGCCGAAATGAGGGTAACGTAGCTGTAACCTAACGTTGTTGGGTTACAAAACTTTCAAGTCCCGAAACCCTATATTTGTTGAGATATTCTCATTTTTATAATTTTTTCACATTTTTTGGACTTTGTTTTTGGGCTCAGGCCCGACCCATTTGCATTCTAAGGTTTATTTGGATGTCACTTGTAATTTTTGGTTACTATGTAATAGATTTTAAATTAATATGGCAATCATAGAAAAAAAAATTAAATGACCATTCTAAGTCCCGAGATCGTTAAGCAAGAGCTGGTTACATGAGTTATTTTGTTCATTCGTTTGGCATATTATCCACCTTTGTAGGTTTTCCAAGGAAAATCAATGTCGTTTTTATGTTGATCAAACAATGTTAAATGTTGTTGGAGTTCACTGATATCTATAATACTAATTAATGATGTGTCATAATGATTTCCTTGTCTAGTGAAACCACAATTACTTCACCAACTAATTTGAAACCTCCAAGCATAGTCAAAACATAGCCAAACACGATCAAAACATGTTAAAGGCCCCCAAAAACATGATCAAAACAATAAAACAATAGTGGAAATCCATTTACCCCAGATTTGGGATGGTTTTCCCCGGTTATTTAGACTTTCTCTGGTTTTTCTAGTTTAAGTTCCCTTTTGGCTGGTTTCGAATGGTTTAGCGTGCATCTGCCGTATTTGGATGTGTATGACCATGTTTGAAAGTTATTCAGTTAATATGTGATGATGAAAATATATACACAACCCAAGTAACAAAAGACATGATCATGGTGAACCCAATAACCAGTATCCATAAGACGTCCAAAACATGATCAAAACAATCAAACCCAAGTGGAAATTTTCTTTCCACGGATTTGGCATGGCTAGGTTGATCAGACTTTCATCGGCTTTGCCCAGTTAAGTTCCCTTTCGGTCCGTTTTGGTTAGTGTAGAATGTTTGATGGATGTTCAAGTGTTGAAGATAGAGCCCAAATGTATTCGGAAGCCCCAGATCGCGTGAAGAAAGGGGCTTTCTTGAACATGGCATAACTTGGTCTACAAGAGTCCGTTTCAGGCCCGTGACGAGGCAAGTCGAAGGCCGAAACGAGGGTAACGTAGCTGTAACCTAAGTTTGTTGGGTTACAAAACTTTCAAGGCCCGAAACCCTATATTTGTTGAGATATTCTCATTTTTATAATTTTTTCACATTTTATGGACTTTGTTTTTGGGCTCAGGCCCGACCCATTTTCATTCTAAGGTTTATTTCGATGTCACTTGTAATTTTAGGTTACTATGTAATAGATTATAAATTAATATGGCAATCATAGAAAAAAAAATTAAATGACCATTCTAAGTCCCGAGATCGTTAAGCAAGAGCTGGTTACATGAGTTGTTTTGTTCATTCGTTTGATATATTATCCACCTTTGTAGGTTTTCTAAGGAAAATCAATGTCGTTTTTGTGTTGATCAAACAATGTTAAATGTTGTTGGAGTTCACTCATATCTATAATACTAATTCATGGTGTGTCATAATAATTTCCTTGTCTAGTGAAACCATAATTACTTCACCAACTAATTTGAAACCTCCAAGCATAGTCAAAACATAGCCAAACACGATCAAAACATGTTAAAGGCCCCAAAAAACATGATCAAAACAATAAAACAATAGTGGAAATCCATTTACCCCGGATTTGGGATGGTTTTCCCCGGTTATTTAGACTTTCTCCGGTTTTTCTAGTTTAAGTTCCCTTTTGGTCAGTTTTGGCTGGTTTCGAATGGTTTAGCGTGCATCTGCCGTATTTGAATGTGTATGACCATGTTTGAAAGTTATTCAGTTAGTATGTGATGATGAAAATATATACACAACCCAAGCAACAAAAGACATGATCATGGTGAACCCAATAACCAGTATCCATAAGACGTCCAAAACATGATCAAAACAATCAAACCCAAGTGGAAATTGTATTTCCACGGATTTGGCATGGCTAGGTTGATCAGACTTTCATCGGCTTTGCCCAGTTAAGTTCCCTTTTGGTCTGTTTTGGTCAGTGTAGAAGGTTTGATGGATGTTCAAGTGTTGAAGATAGAGCCCAAATGTATTCGGAAGCCCCAGATCACGTGAAGAAAAGGGCTTTCTTGAACATGGCATAACTTGGTCTGCAAGAGTTCGTTTCAGGCCCGTGACGAGGCGAATCGAAGGCCGAAACGAGGGTAACGTAGCTGTAACCTAACTTTGTTGGGTTACAAGACTTTCAAGGCCCGAAACCCTATATTTGTTGAGATATTCTCATTTTTATAATTTTTTCACATTTTTTGGACTTTGTTTTTGGGCTCAGGCCCGACCCATTTGCATTCTAAGGTTCATTTCGATGTCACTTGTAATTTTTGGTTACTATGTAATGGATTTTAAATTAATATGGCAATCATAGAAAAAAATTAAATGACCATTCTAAGTCCCGAGATCGTTAAGCAAGAGCTGGTTACATGAGTTATTTTGTTCATTCGTTTGGTATATTATCCACCTTTGTAGGTTTTCCAAGGAAAATCAATGTCGTTTTTATGTTGATCAAACAATGTTAAATGTTGTTGGAGTTCACTCATATCTATAATACTAATTAATGGTGTGTCATAATGATTTCCTTGTCTAGTGAAACCACAATTACTTCACCAACTAATTTGAAACCTCCAAGCATAGTCAAAACATAGCCAAACACGATCAAAACATGTTAAAGGCCCCCAAAAACATGATCAAAACAATAAAACAATAGTGGAAATCCATTTACCCCAGATTTGGGATGGTTTTCCCCGGTTATTTAGACTTTCTCCGGTTTTTCTAGTTTAAGTTCCCTTTTGGCCAGTTTTGGCTGGTTTCGAATGGTTTAGCGTGCATCTGCCGTATTTGGATGTGTATGACCATGTTTGAAAGTTATTCAGTTAGTATGTGATGATGAAAATATATACACAACCCAAGTAACAAAAGACATGATCATGGTGAACCCAATAACCAGTATCCATAAGACGTCCAAAACATGATCAAAACAATCAAACCCAAGTAGAATTTGTAGTTCCACGGATTTGGCATGGCTAGGTCGATCAGACTTTCATCGGCTTTGCCCAGTTAAGTTCCCTTTCGGTCCGTTTTGGTCGGTGTAGAAGGGTTGATGGATGTTCAAGTGTTGAAGATAGAGCCCAAATGTATTCGGAAGCCCCAGATCGCGTGAAGAAAAGGGCTTTCTTGAACATGGCATAACTTGGTCTACAAGAGTCCGTTTCAGGCCCGTGACGAGGCGAATCGAAGGCCGAAACGAGGAGAACGTATCTGTAACCTAACTTTGTTGGGTTACAGAACTTTCGAGGCCTAAAACCCTATATTTGTTGAGATATTATCATTTTTATATTTTTTTCCCTTTTTTGGACTTTGTTTTTGGGCTCAGGCCCGACCCATTTGCATTCTAATGTTTATTTCGATGTCACTTGTAATTTTAGGTTACTATGTAATAGATTATAAATTAATATGACAATCATAGAAAAAAAATTTAAATGACCATTCTAAGTCCCGAGATCGTTAAGCAAGAGCTGGTTACATGAGTTGTTTTGTTCATTCGTTTGGTATATTATCCACCTTTGTAGGTTTTCCAAGGAAAATAAATGTCGTTTTTGTGTTGATCAAACAATGTTAAATGTTGTTGGAGTTCACTCATATCTATAATACTAATTCATGGTGTGTCATAATGATTTTCTTGTCTAGTGAAACCACAATTACTTCACCAACTAATTTGAAACCTCCAAGCATAGTCAAAACATAGCGAAACGCGATCAAAACATGTTAAAGGCCCCCAAAAACATGATCAAAACAATAAAACAATAGTGGCAATCCATTTACCCCGGATTTGGGATGGTTTTCCCCGGTTATTTAGACTTTCTCCAGTTTTTCTAGTTTAAGTTCCCTTTTGGTCAGTTTTGGCTGGTTTCGAATGGTTTAGCGTGCATCTGCCGTATTTGGATGTGTATGACCATGTTTGAAAGTTATTCAGTTAGTATGTGATGATGAAAAAATATACACAACCCAAGTAACAAAAGACATGATCATGGTGAACCCAATAACCAGTATCCATAAGACGTCCAAAACAAGATCAAAACAATCAAACCCAAGTGGAAATTGTATTTCCACGGATTTGGCATGGCTAGGTTGATCAGACTTTCATCGGCTTTGCCTAGTTAAGTTCCCTTTCGGTCCCTTTTGGTCGGTGTAGAAGGTTTGATGGATGTTCAAGTGTTGAAGATAGAGCCCAAATGTATTCGGAAGCCCCAGGTCGCGTGAAGAAAAGGGCTTTCTTGAACATGGCATAACTTGGTCTATAAGATTCCGTTTCAGGCCCGTGACGAGGCGAATCGAAGGCCGAAACGAAGGTAACGTAGCTGTAACCTAACTTTGTTGGGTTACAAAACTCTCGAGACACAAAACCCTATACTGGTTTAGATATTCTCATTTTTATAATTTTTTCACATTTTTTGGACTCTGTTTTTGGGATCAGGCCCGACCCATTTTCATTCTAAGGTTTATTTCGATGTCACTTGTAATTTTAGGTTACTATGTAATAGATTATAAATTAATATGGCAATCATAGAAAAAAAAATAAATGACCATTCTAAGTCCCGAGATCGTTAAGCAAGAGCTGGTTACATGAGTTGTTTTGTTCATTCGTTTGGTATATTATCCACCTTTGTAGGTTTTCCAAGGAAAATCAATGTCGTTTTTGTGTTGATCAAAAAATGTTAAATGTTGTTGGAGTTCACTCATATCTATAATACTAATTCATGGTGTGTCATAATGATTTCCTTGTCTAGTGAAACCACAATTACTTCACCAACTAATTTGAAACCTCCAAGAATAGTCAAAACATAGCCAAACACGATCAAAACATGTTAAAGGCCCCCAAAAACATGATCAAAACAATAAAACAATAGTGGAAATCCATTTACCCCGGACTTGGGATGGTTTTCCCCGGTTAGTTAGACTTTCTCCGGTTTTTCTAGTTTAAGTTCCCTTTTGGTCAGTTTTGGCTGGTTTCCAATGGTTTAGCGTGCATCTGTCGTATTTGGATGTGTATGATCATGTTTGAAAGTTATTCAGTTAGTATGTGATGATGAAAATATATACACAACCCAAGTAACAAAAGACATGATCATGATGAACCCAATAACCAGTATCTATAAGACGTCCAAAACATGATCAAAACAATCAAACCCAAGTGGAAATTGTATTTCCACGGATTTGGCATGGCTAGGTTGATCAGACTTTCATCGTCTTTGCCGAGTTAAGTTCCCTTTCGGTCCGTTTTGGTCAGTGTAGAAGGTTTGATGGATGTTCAAGTGTTGAAGATAGAGCCCAAATGTATTCGAAGCCCCATATCGTGTGAAGAAAAGGGCTTTCTTGAACATGGCATAACTTGGTCTACAAGAGTCCGTTTTAGGCCAGTGACGAGGCGAATCAAAGGCCAAAACGAGGGGAACGTAGCTGTAACCTAACTTTGTTGGGTTACAGAACTTTCGAGGCCCGAAACCCTATATTTGTTGAGATATTCTCATTTTTATAATTTTTTCACATTTTCTGGACTTTGTTTTTGGGCTCAGGCCCGACCCATTTGCATTCCGAGGTTTATTTCGATGTCACTTGTAATTTTAGGTTACTATGTAATAGATTATAAATTAATATGGAAATCATAGAAAAAAAAAATTAAATGACCATTCTAAGTCCCGAGATCGTTAAGCAAGAGCTGGTTACATGAGTTGTTTTGTTCATTCGTTTGATATATTATCCACCTTTGTAGGTTTTCTAAGGAAAATCAATGTCGTTTTTGTGTTGATCAAACAATGTTAAATGTTGTTGGAGTTCACTCATATCTATAATACTAATTCATGGTGTGTCATAATAATTTCCTTGTCTAGTGAAACCATAATTACTTCACCAACTAATTTGAAACCTCCAAGCATAGTCAAAACATAGCCAAACACGATCAAAACATGCTAAAGGCCCCAAAAAACATGATCAAAACAATAAAACAATAGTGGAAATCCATTTACCCCGGATTTGGGATGGTTTTCCCCGGTTATTTAGACTTTATCCGGTTTTTCTAGTTTAAGTTCCCTTTTGGTCAGTTTTGGCTGGTTTCGAATGGTTTAGCGTGCATCTGCCGTATTTGAATGTGTATGACCATGTTTGAAAGTTATTCAGTTAGTATGTGCTGATGAAAATATATACACAACCCAAGTAACAAAAGACATGATCATGGTGAACCCAATAACCAGTATCCATAAGACGTCCAAAACATGATCAAAACAATCAAACCCAAGTGGAAATTGTATTTCCACGGATTTGGCATGGCTAGGTTGATCAGACTTTCATCGGCTTTGCCCAATTAAGTTCCCTTTCGGTCTGTTTTGGTCAGTGTAGAAGGTTTGATGGATGTTCAAGTGTTGAAGATAGAGCCCAAATGTATTCGGAAGCCCCAGATCACGTGAAGAAAAGGGCTTTCTTGAACATGGCATAACTTGGTCTGTAAGAGTTCGTTTCAGGCCCGTGACGAGGCGAATCGAAGGCCGAAACGAGGGTAACGTAGCTGTAACCTAACTTTGTTGGGTTACAAGACTTTCAAGGCCCGAAACCCTATATTTGTTGAGATATTCTCATTTTTATAATTTTTTCACATTTTTTGGACTTTGTTTTTGGGCTCAGGCCCGACCCATTTGCATTCTAAGGTTTATATCGATGTCACTTGTAATTTTTCGTTACTATGTAATAGATTTTAAATTAATATGGCAATCATAGAAAAAAATTAAATGACCTTTCTAAGTCCCGAGATCGTTAAGCAAGAGCTGGTTACATGAGTTATTTTGTTCATTCGTTTGGTATATTATCCACCTTTGTAGGTTTTCCAAGGAAAATCAATGTCGTTTTTATGTTGATCAAACAATGTTAAATGTTGTTGGAGTTCACTCATATCTATAATACTAATTTATGGTGTGTCATAATGATTTCCTTGTCTAGTGAAACCACAATTACTTCACCAACTAATTTGAAACCTCCAAGCATAGTCAAAACATAGCCAAACACGATCAAAACATGTTAAAGGCCCCCAAAAACATGATCAAAACAATAAAACAATAGTGGAAATCCATTTACCCCAGATTTGGGATGGTTTCCCCGGTTATTTAGACTTTCTCCGGTTTTTCTAGTTTAAGTTCCCTTTTGGCCAGTTTTGGCTGGTTTCGAATGGTTTAGCGTGCATCTGCCGTATTTGGATGTGTATGACCATGTTTGAAAGTTATTCAGTTAGTATGTGATGATGAAAATATATACACAACCCAAGTAAAAAAAGACATGATCATGGTGAACCCAATAACCAGTATCCATAAGACGTCCAAAACATGATCAAAACAATCAAACCCAAGTAGAAATTGTAGTTCCACGGATTTGGCATGGCTAGGTCGATCAGACTTTCATCGGCTTTGCCCAGTTAAGTTCCCTTTCGGTCCGTTTTGGTCGGTGTAGAAGGGTTGATGGATGTTCAAGTGTTGAAGATAGAGCCCAAATGTATTCGGAAGCCCCAGATCGCGTGAAGAAAAGGGCTTTCTTGAACATGGCATAACTTGGTCTACAAGAGTCCGTTTCAGGCCCGTGACGAGGCGAATCGAAGGCCGAAACGAGGAGAACGTATCTGTAACCTAACTTTGTTGGGTTACAGAACTTTCGAGACCAAAAACCCTATATTTGTTGAGATATTATCATTTTTATAATTTTTTCCCTTTTTTGGACTTTGTTTTTGGGCTCAGGCCCGACCCATTTGCATTCTAAGGTTTATTTCGATGTCACTTGTAATTTTAGGTTACTATGTAATAGATTATAAATTAATATGGCAATCATAGAAAAAAAATTTAAATGACCATTCTAAGTCCCGAGATCGTTAAGCAAGAGCTGGTTACATGAGTTGTTTTGTTCATTCGTTTGGTATATTATCCACCTTTGTAGGTTTTCCAAGGAAAATAAATGTCGTTTTGTGTTGATCAAACAATGTTAAATGTTGTTGGAGATCACTCATATCTATAATACTAATTCATGGTGTGTCATAATGATTTCCTTGTCTAGTGAAACCACAATTACTTCACCAACTAATTTGGAACCTCCAAGCATAGTCAAAACATAGCGAAACGCGATCAAAACATGTTAAAGGCCCCCAAAAACATGATCAAAACAATAAAACAATAGTGGAAATCCATTTACCCCAGATTTGGGATGGTTTTACCCGGTTAGTTAGACTTTCTCCGGTTTTTCTAGTTTAAGTTCCCTTTTGGTCAGTTTTGGCTGGTTTCCAATGGTTTAGCGTGCATCTGTCGTATTTGGATGTGTATGACCATGTTTGAAAGTTATTCAGTTAGTATGTGATGATGAAAATATATACACAACCCAAGTAACAAAAGACATGATCATGATGAACCCAATAACCAGTATCTATAAGACGTCCAAAACATGATCAAAACAATCAAACCCAAGTGGAAATTGTATTTCCACGGATTTGGCATGGCTAGGTTGATCAGACTTTCATCGTCTTTGCCCAGTTAAGTTCCCTTTCGGTCCGTTTTGGTCAGTGTAGAAGGTTTGATGGATGTTCAAGTGCTGAAGATAGAGCCCAAATGTATTCGGAAGCCCCATATCGTGTAAAGAAAAGGGCTTTCTTGAACATGGCATAACTTGGTCTACAAGAGTCCGTTTCAGGCCAGTGACGAGGCGAATCGAAGGCCAAAACGAGGGGAACGTAGCTGTAACCTAACTTTGTTGGGTTACAGAACTTTCGAGGCCCGAAACCCTATATTTGTTGAGATATTCTCATTTTTATAATTTTTTCACATTTTCTGGACTTTGTTTTTGGGCTCAGGCCCGACCCATTTTCATTCTAAGGTTTATTTCGATGTCACTTGTAATTTTAGGTTACTATGTAATAGATTATAAATTAATATGGCAATCATAGAAAAAAAAATTAAATGACCATTCTAAGTCCCGAGATCGTTAAGCAAGAGCTGGTTACATGAGTTGTTTTGTTCATTCGTTTGATATATTATCCACCTTTGTAGGTTTTCTAAGGAAAATCAATGTCGTTTTTGTGTTGATCAAACAATGTTAAATGTTGTTGGAGTTCACTCATATCTATAATACTAATTCATGGTGTGTCATAATAATTTCCTTGTCTAGTGAAACCATAATTACTTCACCAACTAATTTGAAACCTCCAAGCATAGTCAAAACATAGCCAAACACGATCAAAACATGTTAAAGGCCCCAAAAAACATGATCAAAACAATAAAACAATAGTGGAAATCCATTTACCCCGGATTTGGGATGGTTTTCCCCGGTTATTTAGACTTTCTCCGGTTTTTCTAGTTTAAGTTCCCTTTTGGTCAGTTTTGGCTGGTTTCGAATGGTTTAGCGTGCATCTGCCGTATTTGAATGTGTATGACCATGTTTGAAAGTTATTCAGTTAGTATGTGATGATGAAAATATATACACAACCCAAGTAACAAAAGACATGATCATGGTGAACCCAATAACCAGTATCCATAAGACGTCCAAAACATGATCAAAACAATCAAACCCAAGTGAAAATTGTATTTCCACGGATTTGGCATGGCTAGGTTGATCAGACTTTCATCGGCTTTGCCCAGTTAAGTTCCCTTTCGGTCTGCTTTGGTCAGTGTAGAAGGTTTGATGGATGTTCAAGTGTTGAAGATAGAGCCCAAATGTATTCGGAAGCCCCAGATCACGTGAAGAAAAGGGCTTTCTTGAACATGGCATAACTTGGTCTGCAAGAGTTCGTTTCAGGCCCGTGACGAGGCGAATCGAAGGCCGAAACGAGGGTAACGTAGCTGTAACCTAACTTTGTTGGGTTACAAGACTTTCAAGGCCCGAAACCCTATATTTGTTGAGATATTCTCATTTTTATAATTTTTTCACATTTTTTGGACTTTGTTTTTGGGCTCAGGCCCGACCCATTTGCATTCTAAGGTTTATTTCGATGTCACTTGTAATTTTTGGTTACTATGTAATAGATTTTAAATTAATATGGCAATCATAGAAAAAAATTAAATGACCATTCTAAGTCCCGAGATCGTTAAGCAAGAGTTGGTTACATGAGTTATTTTGTTCATTCGTTTGGTATATTATCCACCTTTGTAGGTTTTCCAAGGAAAATCAATGTCGTTTTTATGTTGATCAAACAATGTTAAATGTTGTTGGAGTTCACTCATATCTATAATACTAATTAATGGTGTGTCATAATGATTTCCTTGTCTAGTGAAACCACAATTACTTCACCAACTAATTTGAAACCTACAAGCATAGTCAAAACATAGCCAAACACGATCAAAACATGTTAAAGGCCCCCAAAAACATGATCAAAACAATAAAACAATAGTGGAAATCCATTTACCCCAGATTTGGGATAGTTTCCCCGGTTATTTAGACTTTCTCCGGTTTTTCTAGTTTAAGTTCCCTTTTGGCTAGTTTTGGCTGGTTTCGAATGGTTTAGCGTGCATCTGCCGTATTTGGATGTGTATGACCATGTTTGAAAGTTATTCAGTTAGTATGTGATGATGAAAATATATACACAACCCAAGTAACAAAAGACATGATCATGGTGAACCCAATAACCAGTATCCATAAGACGTCCAAAACATGATCAAAACAATCAAACCCAAGTAGAAATTGTAGTTCCACGGATTTGGCATGGCTAGGTCGATCAGACTTTCATCGGCTTTGCCCAGTTAAGTTCCCTTTCGGTCCGTTTTGGTCGGTGTAGAAGGGTTGATGGATGTTCAAGTGTTGAAGATAGAGCCCAAATGTATTCGGAAGCCCCAGATCGCGTGAAGAAAAGGGCTTTCTTGAACATGGCATAACTTGGTCTACAAGAGTCCGTTTCAGGCCCGTGACGAGGCGAATCGAAGGCCGAAACGAGGAGAACGTATCTGTAACCTAACTTTGTTGGGTTACAGAACTTTCGAGGCCTAAAACCCTATATTTGTTGAGATATTATCATTTTTATAATTTTTTCCCTTTTTGGACTTTGTTTTTGGGCTCAGGCCCGACCCATTTGCATTCTAAGGTTTATTTCGATGTCACTTGTAATTTTAGTTTACTATGTAATAGATTATAAATTAATATGGCAATCATAGAAAAAAATTTTAAATGACCATTCTAAGTCCCGAGATCGTTAAGCAAGAGCTGGTTACATGAGTTGTTTTGTTCATTCGTTTGGTATATTATCCACCTTTGTAGGTTTTCCAAGGAAAATAAATGTCGTTTTTGTGTTGATCAAACAATGTTAAATGTTGTTGGAGTTCACTCATATCTATAATACTAATTCATGGTGTGTCATAATGATTTCCTTGTCTAGTGAAACCACAATTACTTCACCAACTAATTTGAAACCTCCAAGCATAGTCAAAACATAGCGAAACGCTATCAAAACATGTTAAAGGCCCCCAAAAACATGATCAAAACAATAAAACAATAGTGGAAATCCATTTACCCCGGATTTGGGATGGTTTTCCCCGGTTATTTAGACTTTCTCCGGTTTTTCTAGTTTAAGTTCCCTTTTGGTCAGTTTTGGCTGGTTTCGAATGGTTTAGCGTGCATCTGCCGTATTTGGATGTGTATGACCATGTTTGAAAGTTATTCAGTTAGTATGTGATGATGAAAATATATACACAACCCAAGTAACAAAAGACATGATCATGGTGAACCCAATAACCAGTATCCATAAGACGTCCAAAACAAGATCAAAACAATCAAACCCAAGTGGAAATTGTATTTCCACGGATTTGGCATGGCTAGGTTGATCAGACTTTCATCGGCTTTGCCCAGTTAAGTTCCCTTTCGGTCCCTTTTGGTCGGTGTAGAAGGTTTGATGGATGTTCAAGTGTTGAAGATAGAGCCCAAATGTATTCGGAAGCCCCAGGTCGCGTGAAGAAAAGGGCTTTCTTGAACATGGCATAACTTGGTCTATAAGATTCCGTTTCAGGCCCGTGACGAGGCGAATCGAAGGCCGAAACGAGGGTAACGTAGCTGTAACCTAACTTTGTTGGGTTACAAAACTCTCGAGGCACAAAACCCTATACTGGTTTAGATATTCTCATTTTTATAATTTTTTCACATTTTTTGGACTCTGTTTTTGGGCTCAGGCCCGACCCATTTTCATTCTAAGGTTTATTTCGATGTCACTTGTAATTTTAGGTTACTATGTAATAGATTATAAATTAATATGGCAATCATAGAAAAAAAAAATGACCATTCTAAGTCCCGAGATCGTTAAGCAAGAGCTGGTTACATGAGTTGTTTTGTTCATTCGTTTGGTATATTATCCACCTTTGTAGGTTTTCCAAGGAAAATCAATGTCGTTTTTGTGTTGATCAAAAAATGTTAAATGTTGTTGGAGTTCACTCATATCTATAATACTAATTCATGGTGTGTCATAATGATTTCCTTGTCTAGTGAAACCACAATTACTTCACCAACTAATTTGAAACCTCCAAGAATAGTCAAAACATAGCCAAACACGATCAAAACATGTTAAAGGCCCCCAAAAACATGATCAAAACAATAAAAAATAGTGGAAATCCATTTACCCCGGATTTGGGATGGTTTTCCCCGGTTAGTTAGACTTTCTCCGGTTTTTCTAGTTTAAGTTCCCTTTTGGTCAGTTTTGGCTGGTTTCCAATGGTTTAGCGTGCATCTGTCGTATTTGGATGTGTATGACCATGTTTGAAAGTTATTCAGTTAGTATGTGATGATGAAAATATATACACAACCCAAGTAACAAAAGACATGATCATGATGAACCCAATAACCAGTATCTATAAGACGTCCAAAACATGATCAAAACAATCAAACCCAAGTGGAAATTGTATTTCCACGGATTTGGCATGGCTAGGTTGATCAGACTTTCATCGTCTTTGCCCAGTTAAGTTCCCTTTCGGTCCGTTTTGGTCAGTGTAGAAGGTTTGATGGATGTTCAAGTGTTGAAGATAGAGCCCAAATGTATTCGGAAGCCCCATATCGTGTGAAGAAAAGGGCTTTCTTGAACATGGCATAACTTGGTCTACAAGAGTCCGTTTCAGGCCAGTGACGAGGCGAATCGAAGGCCAAAACGAGGGGAACGTAGCTGTAACCTAACTTAGTTGGGTTACAGAACTTTCGAGGCCCGAAACCCTATATTTGTTGAGATATTCTCATTTTTATAATTTTTTCACATTTTCTGGACTTTGTTTTTGGGCTCAGGCCCGACCCATTTGCATTCCGAGGTTTATTTCGATGTCACTTGTAATTTTAGGTTACTATGTAATAGATTATAAATTAATATGGCAATCATAGAAAAAAAATTTAAATGACCATTCTAAGTCCCGAGATCGTTAAGCAAGAGCTGGTTACATGAGTTGTTTTGTTCATTCGTTTGGTATATTATCCACCTTTGTAGGTTTTCCAAGGAAAATCAATGTCGTTTTTATGTTGATCAAACAATGTTAAATGTTGTTGGAGTTCACTCATATCTATAATACTAATTCATGGTGTGTCATAATGATTTCCTTGTCTAGTGAAACCACAATTACTTCACCAACTAATTTGAAACCTCCAAGCATAGTCAAAACATAGCTAAACACGATCAAGACATGTTAAAGGCCCCCAAAAACATGATCAAAACAATAAAATAATAGTGGAAATCCATTTACCCCGGATTTGGGATGGTTTTCCCCGGTTATTTAGACTTTCTCCGGTTTTTCTAGTTTAAGTTCCCTTTTGGTCAGTTTTGGCTGGTTTCGAATGGTTTAGCGTGCATCTGCCATATTTGAATGTGTATGACCATGTTTGAAAGTTATTCAGTTAGTATGTGATGATGAAAATATATACACAACCCAAGTAACAAAAGACATGATCATGGTGAACCCAATAACCAGTATCCATAAGACGTCCAAAACATGATCAAAACAATCAAACCCAAATGGAAATTGTATTTCCACGGATTTGGCATGGCTAGGTTGATCAGACTTTCATCGGCTTTGCCCAGTTAAGTTCCCTTTCGGTCTGTTTTGGTCAGTGTAGAAGGTTTGATGGATGTTCAAGTGTTGAAGATAGAGCCCAAATGTATTCGAAAGCCCCAGATCGCGTGAAGAAAAGGGCTTTCTTGAACATTGCATAACTTGGTCTACAAGAGTCCGTTTCAGGCCCGCGACGAGGCGAGTCGAAGGCCGAAACGAGGGTAGCGTAGCTGTAACCTAAGTTTGTTGGGTTACAAAACTTTCAAGGCCCGAAACCCTATATTTGTTGAGATATTCTCATTTTTATAATTTTTTCACATTTTTTGGACTTTGTTTTTGGGCTCAGGCCCGACCCATTTTCATTCTAAGGTTTATTTCGATGTCACTTGTAATTTTAGGTTACTATGTAATAGATTATAAATTGATATGGCAATCATAGAAAAAAAATTAAATGACCATTCTAAGTCCCGAGATCGTTAAGCAGGAGCTGGTTACATGAGTTGTTTTGTTCATTCGTTTGGTATATTATCCACCTTTGTAGGTTTTCCAAGGAAAATCAATGTCATTTTTGTGTTGATCAAACAATGTTAAATGTTCTTGGAGTTCACTCATATCTATAATACTAATTCATGGTGTGTCATAATGATTTCCTTGTCTAGTGAAACCACAATTACTTCACCAACTAATTTGAAACCTCCAAGCATAGTCAAAACATAGCCAAACACGATCAAAACATGTTAAAGGCCCCCAAAAACATGATCAAAACAATAAAACAATAGTGGAAATCCATTTACCCCGGATTTGGGATGGTTTTCCCCGGTTAGTTAGACTTTCTCCGGTTTTTCTAGTTTAAGTTCCCTTTTGGTCAGTTTTGGCTGGTTTCGTATGGTTTAGCGTGCATCTGTCGTATTTGGATGTGTATGACCATGTTTGAAAGTTATTCAGTTAGTATGTGATGATGAAAATATATACACAACCCAAGTAACAAAAGACATGATCATGGTGAACCTAATAACCAGTATCCATAAGACGTCCAAAACATGATCAAAACAATCAAACCCAAGTGGAAATTGTATTTCCACGGATTTGGCATGGCTAGGTTGATCAGACTTTCATCGGCTTTGCCCAGTTAAGTTCCCTTTCAGTCCATTTTGGTCGGTGTAGAAGGTTTGATGGATGTTCAAGTGTTGAAGATAGAGCCCAAATGTATTCGGAAGCCCCAGATCGCGTGAAGAAAAGGGCTTTCTTGAACATGGCATAACTTGGTCTACAAGAGTCCGTTTCAGGCCAGTGACGAGGCGAATCGAAGGCCGAAACGAGGGGAACGTAGCTGTAACCTAACTTTGTTGGGTGACAGAACTTTCGAGGCCCAAAACCCTATATTTGTTGAGATATTCTCATTTTATAATTTTTTCACATTTTTTGGACTTTGTTTTTGGGCTCATGCCCGACCCATTTGCATTCTAAGGTTTATTTCGATGTCACTTGTAATTTTAGGTTACTATGTAATAGATTATAAATTAATATGGCAATCATAGAAAAGAAATTTAAATGACCATTCTAAATCCCGAGATCGTTAAGCAAGAGCTGGTTACATGAGTTGTTTTTTTCATTCGTTTGGTATATTATCTACCTTTGTAGGTTTTCAAAGGAAAATCAATGTCATTTTTTTGTTGATCAAACAATGTTAAATGTTGTTGGAGTTCACTCATATCTATAATACTAATTCATGGTGTGTCATAATGATTTCCTTGTCTAGTGAAACCACAATTACTTCACCAACTAATTTGAAACCTCTAAGCATAGTCAAAACATAGCCAAACACGATCAAAACATGTTAAAGGCCCCCAAAAACATGATCAAAACAATAAAACAATAGTGGAAATCCATTTACCCCGGATTTGGGATGGTTTTCCCCGGTTATTTAGACTTTCTCCGGTTTTTCTAGTTTAAGTTCCCTTTTGGTCAGTTTTGGCTGGTTTCGAATGGTTTAGCGTGCATATGTCGTATTTGGATGTGTATGACCATGTTTGAAAGTTATTCAGTTAGTATGTGATGATGAAAAATATACACAACCCAAGTAACAAAAGACATGATCATGATGAACCCAATAACCAGTATCCATAAGACGTCCAAAACATGATCAAAACAATCAAACCCAAGTGGAAATTGTATTTCCATGGATTTGGCATGGCTAGGTTGATCAGACTTTCATCGGCTTTGCCCAGTTAAGTTCCCTTTAGGTCCGTTTTGGTCGGTGTAGATGGTTTGATGGATGTTCAAGTGTTGAAGATAGAGCCCAAATGTATTCGGAAGCCCCATATCACGTGAAGAAAAGGGCTTTCTTGAACATGGCATAACTTGGTATACAAGAGTCCGTTTCAGGCCAGTGACGAGGCGAATCGAAGGCCGAAACGAGGGGAACATAGCTCTAACCTAACTTTGTTGGGTTACAGAACTTTCGAGGCCCGAAACCCTATATTTGTTGAGATATTCTCATTTTTATAATTTTTTCACATTTTCTGGACTTTGTTTTTGTACTCAGGCCCGACCCATTTGCATTCTGAGGTTTATTTCGATGTCACTTGTAATTTTAGGTTACTATGTAATAGATTATAAATTAATATGGCAATCATAGAAAAAAAAATTAAATGACCATTCTAAGTCCCGAGATCGTTAAGCAAGAGCTGGTTACATGAGTTGTTTTGTTCATTCGTTTGGTATATTATCCACCTTTGTAGGTTTTCTAAGGAAAATCAATGTCGTTTTTGTGTTGATCAAACAATGTTAAATGTTGTTGGAGTTCACTCATATCTATAATACTAATTCATGGTGTGTCATAATGATTTCCTTGTCTAGTGAAACCACAATTACTTCACCAACTAATTTGAAACCTCCAAGCATAGTCAAAACATAGCCAAACACGATCAAAACATGTTAAAGGCCCCCAAAAACATGATCAAAACAATAAAACAATAGTGGAAATCCATTTACCCCAGATTTGGGATGGGTTTCCCCGGTTATTTAGACTTTCTCCGGTTTTTCTAGTTTAAGTTCCCTTTTGGTCAGTTTTGGCTGGTTTCGAATGGTTTAGCGTGCATCTGTCGTATTTGGATGTGTATGACCATGTTTGAAAGTTAATCAGTTAGTATGTGATGATGAAAATATATACACAACCCAAGTAACAAAAGACATGATCATGGTGAACCCAATAACCAGTATCCATAAGACGTCCAAAACATGATCAAAACAATCAAACCCAAGTGGAAATTGTATTTCCACGGATTTGGCATGGCTAGGTTGATCAGACTTTCATCGACTTTGCCCAGTTAAGTTCCCTTTCGGTCCGTTTTGGTCAGTGTAGAATGCTTGATGGATGTTCAAGTGTTGAAGATAGAGCCCAAATGTATTCGGAAGCCCCAGATCGCGTGAAGAAAAGGGCTTTCTTGAACATGGCATAACTTGGTCTACAAGAGTCCGTTTCAGGCCCGTGACGAGGCGAATCGAAGGCCAAAACGAGGGTAACATAGCTGTAACCTAAGTTTGTTGGGTTACAAAACTTTCAAGGCCCGAAACCCTATATTTGTTGAGATATTCTCATTTTTATAATTTTTTCACATTTTTTGGACATTGTTTTTGGGCTCAGGCCCGACCCATTTGAATTCTAAGGTTTATTTCGATGTCACTTTTAAATTTAGGTTACTATGTAATAGATTATAAATTAATATGGCAATCATAGAAAAAAAAATTAAATGACCATTCTAAGTCCCGAGCTCGTTAAGCAAGAGCTGGTTACATGAGTTGTTTTGTTCATTCGTTTGGTATATTATCCACCTTTGTAGGTTTTCCAAGGAAAATCAATGTCGTTTTTGTGTTGATCAAACAATGTTAAATGTTGTTGGAGTTCACTCATATCAATAATACTAATTCATGGTGTGTCATAATGATTTCCTTGTCTAGTGAAACCACAATTAATTCACCAACTAATTTGAAACCTCCAAGCATAGTCAAAACATAGCCAAACACGATCAAAACATGTTAAAGGCCCCCAAAAACATGATCAAAACAATAAAACAATAGTGGAAATCCATTTACCCCGGATTTGGGATGGTTTTCCCCGGTTATTTAGACTTTCTCCGGTTTTTCTAGTTTAAGTTCCCTTTTGGTCAGTTTTGGCTGGTTTCGAATGGTTTAGCGTGCATCTGTCGTATTTGGATGTGTATGACCATGTTTGAAAGTTATTCAGTTAGTATGTGATGATGAAAATATATACACAACCCAAGTAACAAAAGACATGATCATGGTGAACCCAATAACCAGTATCCATAAGACGTCCAAAACATGATCAAAACAATCAAACCCAAGTGGAAATTGTATTTCCACGGATTTGGCATGGCTAGGTTGATCAGACTTTCATCGGCTTTGCCCAGTTAAGCTCCCTTTCGGTCCGTTTTGGTCAGTGTAGAAGGTTTGATGGATGTTCAAGTGTTGAAGATAGAGCCCAAATGTATTCGGAAGCCCTAGATCGCGTGAAGAAAAGGGCTTTCTTGAACATGGCATAACTTGGTCTACAAGAGTCCGTTTCAGGCCCGTGACGAGGCGAATCGAAGGCCGAAACGAGGGTAACGTAGCTGTAACCTAAGTTTGTTGGGTTACAAAACTTTCAAGGCTCGAAACCCTATATTTGTTGAGATATTCTCATTTTTATAATTTTTTCACATTTTTTGGACTTTGTTTTTGGGCTCATGCCCGACCCATTTGCATTCTAAGGTTTATTTCGATGTCACTTGTAATTTTAGGTTACTATGTAATAGATTATAAATTAATATGGCAATCATAGAAAAAAAATTAAATGACCATTCTAAGTCTCGAGATCGTTAAGCAAGAGCTGGTTACATGAGTTGTTTTGTTCATTCGTTTGGTATATTATCCACCTTTGTAGGTTTTCTAAGGAAAATCAATGTCGTTTTTGTGTTGATCAAACAATGTTAAATGTTGTTGGAGTTCACTCATATCTATAATACTAATTCATGGTGTGTCATAATGATTTCTTTGTCTAGTGAAACCACAATTACTTCACCAACTAAGTTGAAACCTCCAAGCATAGTCAAAACATAGCCAAACACGATCAAAACATGTTAAAGGCCCCCAAAAACATGATCAAAAAAATAAAACAATAGTGGAAATCCATTTACCCCAGATTTGGGATGGTTTTCCCCGGTTAGTTAGACTTTCTCCGGTTTTTCTAGTTTAAGTTCCCTTTTGGTCAGTTTTGGCTGGTTTCGTATGGTTTAGCGTGCATCTGTCGTATTTGGATGTGTATGACCATGTTTGAAAGTTATTCAGTTAGTATGTGATGATGAAAATATATACACAACCCAAGTAACAAAAGACATGATCATGGTGAACCCAATAACCAGTATCCATAAGACGTCCAAAACATGATCAAAACAATCAAACCCAAGTGGAAATTGTATTTCCACGTATTTGGCATGGCTAGGTTGATCAGACTTTCATCGGCTTTGCCCAGTTAAGTTCCCTTTCGGTCCGTTTTGGTCGGTGTAGAAGGTTTGATGGATGTTCAAGTGTTGAAGATAGAGCCCAAATGTATTCGGAAGCCCCAGATCGCGTGAAGAAAAGGGCTTTCTTGAACATGGCATAACTTGGTCTACAAGAATCCGTTTCAGGCCCGTGACGAGGCGAATCGAAGGCCAAAATGAGGGGAACGTAGCTGTAACCTAACTTCGTTGGGTTACAGAATTTTCGAGGCCCGAAACACTATATTTGTTGAGATATTCTCAGTTTTTATAATTTTTTTCACATTTTTTGGACTTTGTTTTTGGGCTTAGGCCCGACCCATTTGCATTCTAAGGTTTATTTTGATGTCACTTGTAATTTTAGGTTACTATGTAATAGATTATAAATTAATATGGCAATCATAGAAAAACAATTTAAATGACCATTCTAAGTCCCGAGATCGTTAAGCAAGAGCTGGTTACATGAGTTGTTTTTTTCATTCGTTTGGTATATTATCCACCTTTGTAGGTTTTCCAAAGAAAATCAATGTCGTTTTTGTGTTGATCAAACAATGTTAAATGTTGTTGGAGTTCACTCATATCTATAATACTAATTCATGGTGTGTCATAATGATTTCCTTGTCTAGTGAAACCACAATTACTTCACCAACTAATTTGAAACCTCCAAGCATAGTCAAAACATAGCCAGACACGATCAAAACATGTTAAAGGCCCCCAAAAACATGATCAAAACAATAAAACAATAGTGGAAATCCATTTACCCCGGATTTGGGATGGTTTTCCCCGGTTATTTAGACTTTCTCTGGTTTTTCTAGTTTAAGTTCCCTTTTGGTCAGTTTTGGTTGGTTTCGAATGGTTTAGCGTGCATCTGCCGTATTTGGATGTGTATGACCATGTTTAAAAGTTATTCAGTTAGTATGTGATGATGAAAATATATACACAACTCAAGTAACAAAAAACATGATCATGGTGAACCCAATAACCAGTATCCATAAGACGTCCAAAACATGATCAAAACAATCAAACCCAAGTGGAAATTGTATTTCCACGGATTTAGCATGGCTAGGTTGATAATACTTTCATCGGCTTTGCCCAGTTAAGTTCCCTTTCGGTCCGTTTTGGTCAGTGTAGAATGTTTGATGGGTGTTCAAGTGTTGAAGATAGAGCCCAAATGTATTCGGAAGCCCCAGATCGCGTGAAGAAAAGGGCTTTCTTGAACATGGAAAAACTTGGTCTACAAGAGTCCGTTTCAGGCCCGTGACGAGGCGAATCGAAGGCCGAAACGAGGGTAACGTAGCTTTAACCTAAGTTAGTTGGGTTACAAAACTTTCAAGGCCCGAAACCCTATATTTGTTGAGATATTCTCATTTTTATAATTTTTTCACATTTTTTGGACATTGTTTTTGGGCTCAGGCCCGACCCATTTGCATTCTAAGGTTTATTTCGATGTCACTTGTAATTTTAGGTTACTATGTAATAGATTATAAATTAATATGGCAATCATAGAAAAAAAATTTAAATGACCATTCTAAGTCCCGAGATCGTTAAGCAAGAGCTGGTTACATGAGTTGTTTTGTTCATTCGTTTGGTATATTATCCACCTTTGTAGGTTTTCCAAGGAAAATCAATGTCGTTTTTGTGTCGACCAAACAATGTTAAATGTTGTTGGAGTTCACTCATATCAATAATACTAATTCATGGTGTGTCATAATGATTTACTTGTCTAGTGAAACCACAATTACTTCACCAACTAATTTGAAACCTCCAAGCATAGTCAAAACATAGCCAAACACGATCAAAACATGTTAAAGGCCCCCAAAAACATGATCAAAACAATAAAACAATAGTGGAAATCCATTTACCCCGGATTTGGGATGGTTTTCCCCGGTTATTTAGACTTTCTCCGGTTTTTCTAGTTTAAGTTCCCTTTTGGTCAGTTTTGGCTGGTTTCGAATGGTTTAGCGTGCATCTGCCGTATTTGGATGTGTATGACCATGTTTGTAAGTTATTCAGTTAGTATGTGATAATGAAAATATATACACAACCTAAGTAACAAAAGACATGATCATGGTGAACCCAATAACCAGTATCCATAAGACGTCCAAAACATGATCAAAACAATCAAACCCAAGTGGAAATTGTATTTCCACGGATTTGGCATGGCTAGGTTGATCAGACTTTCATCGGCTTTGCCCAGTTAAGTTCCCTTTCGGTCCGTTTTGGTCAGTGTAGAATGCTTGATGGATGTTCAAGTGTTGAAGATAGAGCCCAAATGTATTCGAAAGCCCCAGATCGCGTGAATAAAAGGGCTTTCTTGATCATGGCATAACTTGGTCTACAAGAGTCCGTTTCAGGCCCATGACGAGGCGAATCGAAGGCCGAAACGAGGGTAACGTAGCTATAACCTAACTTTGTTGGGTTACAAAACTTTCAAGGCCCAAAACCCTATATTTGTTGAGATATTCTCATTTTTATAATTTTTTCACATTTTTTGGACTTTGTTTTTGGGCTCAGGCCCGACCCATTTGCATTCTAAGGTTTATTTCGATGTCACTTGTAATTTTAGGTTACTATGTAATAGATTATAAATTAATATGGCAATCATAGAAAAAAAATTAAATGAGCATTCTAAGTCCCGAGATCGTTAAGCAAGAGCTGGTTACATGAGTTGTTTTGTTCATTCGTTTGGTATATTATCCACCTTTGTAGGTTTTCCAAGGAAAATCAATGTCGTTTTTGTGTTGATCAAACAATGTTAAATGTTGTTGGAGTTCACTCATATCTATAATACTAATTCATGGTGTGTCATAATGATTTCCTTGTCTAGTGAAACCACAATTACTTCACCAACTAATTTGAAACCTCCAAGCATAGTCAAAACATAGCCAAACACGATCAAAACATGTTAAAGGCCCCCAAAAACATGATCAAAACAATAAAACAATAGTGGAAATCCATTTACCCCGGATTTGGGATGGTTTTCCCCGGTTAGTTAGACTTTCTCCGGTTTTTCTAGTTTAAGTTCCCTTTTGGTCAGTTTTGGCTGGTTTCGTATGGTTTAGCGTGCATCTGTCGTATTTGGATGTGTATGACCATGTTTGAAAGTTATTCAGTTAGTATGTGATGATGAAAATATATACACAACCCAAGTAACAAAAGACATGATCATGGTGAACCCAATAACCAGTATCCATAAGACGTCCAAAACATGATCAAAACAATCAAACCCAAGTGGAAATTGTATTTCCACGGATTTGGCATGGCTAGGTTGATCAGACTTTCATCGGCTTTGCCCAGTTAAGTTCCCTTTCGGACCGTTTTGGTCAGTGTAGAATGCTTGATGGATGTTCAAGTGTTGAAGATAGAGCCCAAATGTATTCGAAAGCCCCAGATCGCGTGAAGAAAAGGG
This sequence comes from Glebionis coronaria, assembly GCA_025667525.1. NCBI lineage: Eukaryota > Viridiplantae > Streptophyta > Magnoliopsida > Asterales > Asteraceae > Glebionis > Glebionis coronaria. Next base: position 610,034,990 of record CM046880.1, read on the forward strand.
CTTTCTTGATCATGGCATAACTTGGTCTACAAGAGTCCGTTTCAGGCCCGTGACGAGGCGAATCGAAGGCCGAAACGAGGGTAGCGTAGCTGTAACCTAACTTTGTTGGGTTACAAAACTTTCAAGGCCCGAAACCCTATATTTGTTGAGAAATTCTCATTTTTATAATTTTTTCACATTTTTTGGACTTTGTTTTTGGGCTCAGGCCCGACCCATTTACATTCTAAGGTTTATTTCGATGTCACTTGTAATTTTAGGTTACTATGTAATAGATTATAAATTAATATGGCAATCATAGAAAAAAAATTAAATGACCATTCTAAGTCCCGAGATCGTTAAGCAAGAGCTGGTTACATGAGTTGTTTTGTTCATTCGTTTGATATATTATCCACATTTGTAGGTTTTCCAAGGAAAATCAATGTCGTTTTTGTGTTGATCAAACAATGTTAAATGTTGTTGGAGTTCACTCATATCTATAATACTAATTCATGGTGTGTCATAATGATTTCCTTGTCTAGTGAAACCACAATTACTTCACCAACTAATTTGAAACCTCCAAGCATAGTCAAAACATAGCCAAACACGATCAAAACATGTTAAAGGCCCCCAAAAACATGATCAAAACAATAAAACAATAGTGGAAATCCATTTACCCCGGATTTGGGATGGTTTTCCCCGGTTAGTTAGACTTTCTCTGGTTTTTCTAGTTTAAGTTCCCTTTTGGTCAGTTTTGGCTGGTTTCGTATGGTTTAGCGTGCATCTGTCGTATTTGGATGTGTATGACCATGTTTGAAAGTTATTCAGTTAGTATGTGATGATGAAAATATATACACAACCCAAGTAACAAAAGACATGATCATGGTGAACCCAATAACCAGTATCCATAAGACGTCCAAAACATGATCAAAACAATCAAACCCAAGTGGAAATTGTATTTCCACGGATTTGGCATGGCTAGGTTGATCTGACTTTCATCGGCTTTGCCCAGTTAAGTTCCCTTTCGGTCCGTTTTTGTCGGTGAAGAAGGTTTGATGGATGTTCAAGTGTTGAAGATAGAGCCCAAATGTATTCGGAAGCCCCAGATCGCGTGAAGGAAAGGGCTTTCTTGCACATGGCATAACTTGGTCTACAAGAATCCGTTTCAGGCCCGTGACGAGGCGAATCGAAGGCCGAAATGAGGGGAACGTAGCTGTAACCTAACTTTGTTGGGTTACAGAACTTTCGAGGCCCGAAACCCTATATTTGTTGAGATATTCTAATTTTTATAATTTTTTTCACATTTTTTGGACTTTGTTTTTGGGCTCAGGCCCGACCCATTTGCATTCTAAGGTTTATTTCGATGTCACTTGTAATTTTAGGTTACTATGTAATAGATTATAAATTAATATGGCAATCATAGAAAAACAATTTAAATGACCATTCTAAGTCCCGAGATCGTTAAGCAAGAGCTGGTTACATGAGTTGTTTTTTTCATTTGTTTGGTATATTATCCACCTCTGTATGTTTTCCAAGGAAAATCAATGTCGTTTTTGTGTTGATCAAACAATGTTAAATGTTGTTGGAGTTCACTATATCTATAATACTAATTCATGGTGTGTGATAATGATTTCCTTGTCTAGTGAAACCACAATTACTTCACCAACTAACTTGAAACCTCCAAGCATAGTCAAAACATAGCCAAACACGATCAAAACATGTTAAAGGCCCCCAAAAACATGATCAAAACAATAAAACAATAGTGGAAATCCATTTACCCCGGATTTGGGATGGTTTTCCCTTGTTATTTAGACTTTCTCCGGTTTTTCTAGTTTAAGTTCCCTTTTGGTCAGTTTTGGTTGGTTTCAAATGGTTTAGCGTGCATCTGCCGTATTTGGATGTGTATGACCATGTTCAAAAGTTATTCAGTTAGTATGTGATGATGAAAATATATACACAACCCATGTAACAAAAGACATGATCATGGTGAACCCAATAACCAGTATCCATAAGACGTCCAAAACATGATCAAAACAATCAAACCCAAGTGGAAATTGTATTTCCACGGATTTGGCATGGCTAGGTTGATCAGACTTTCATCGGCTTTGCCCAGTTAAGTTCCCTTTCGGTCCGTTTTGGTCGGTGTAGAAGGTTTGATGGATGTTCAAGTGTTGAGGATAGAGCCCAAATGTATTCGGAAGCCCCAGATCGCGTGAAGAAAAGGGCTTTCTTGAACATGGCATAACTTGGTCTACAAGAGTCCGTTTCAGGCCCGTGACGAGGCGAATCAAAGGCCGAAACGAGGGGAATGTAGCTGTAGCCTAACTTTGTTGGGTTACAAAACTTTCAAGGCCCGAAACCCTATATTTGTTGAGATATTCTCATTTTTAAAATTTTTTCACATTTTTTGGACTTTGTTTTTGGGCTCAGGCCCGACCCATTTGCATTCTAAGGTTTATTTCGATGTCACTTGTAATTTTAGGTTACTATGTAATAGATTATAAATTAATATGGCAATCATAGAAAAACAATTTAAATGACCATTCTAAGTCCCGAGATCGTTAAGCAAGAGCTGGTTACATGAGTTGTTTTTTTCATTCGTTTGGTATATTATCCACCTCTGTATGTTTTCCAAGGAAAATCAATGTCGTTTTTGTGTTGATCAAACAATGTTAAATGTTGTTGGAGTTCACTCATATCTATAATACTAATTCATGGTGTGTCATAATGATTTCCTTGTCTAGTGAAACCACAATTACTTCACCAACTAACTTGAAACCTCCAAGCATAGTCAAAACATAGCTAAACACGATCAAAACATGTTAAAGGCCCCCAAAAACATGATCAAAACAATAAAACAATAGTGGAAATCCATTTACCCCGGATTTGGGATGGTTTTCCCTTGTTATTTAGACTTTCTCCGGTTTTTCTAGTTTAAGTTCCCTTTTGGTCAGTTTTGGTTGGTTTCGAATGGTTTAGCGTGCATATGCCGTATTTGGATGTGTATGACCATGTTTAAAAGTTATTCAGTTAGTATGTGATGATGAAAATATATACACAACCCAAGTAACAAAAGACATGATCATGGTGAACCCAATAACCAGTATCCATAAGACGTCCAAAACATGATCAAAACAATCAAACCCAAGTGGAAATTGTATTTCCATGGATTTGGCATGGCTAGGTTGATCAGACTTTCATCGGCTTTGCCCAGTTAAGTTCCCTTTCGGTCCGTTTTGGTCGGTGTAGAAGGTTTGATGGATGTTCAAGTGTTGAAGATAGAGCCCAAATGTATTCGGAAGCCCCAGATCGCGTGAAGAAAAGGGCTTTCTTGAACATGGCATAACTTGGTCTACAAGAGTCCGTTTTAGGCCCGTGACGAGGCGAATCGAAGGCCGAAACGAGGGGAATGTAGCTGTAGCCTAACTTTGTTGGGTTACAAAACTTTCAAGGCCCGAAACCCTATATTTGTTGAGATATTCTCATTTTTAAAATTTTTTCACATTTTTTGGACTTTGTTTTTGGGCTCAGGCCCGACCCATTTGCATTCTAAGGTTTATTTCGATGTCACTTGTAATTTTAGGTTACTATGTAATAGATTATAAATTAATATGGCAATCATAGAAAAAAAATTTAAATGACCATTCTATGTCCCGAGATCGTTAAGCAAGAGCTGGTTACATGAGTTGTTTTGTTCATTCGTTTGGTATATTATCCACCTTTGTAGGTTTTCCAAGGAAAATCAATGTCATTTTTGTGTTGATCAAACAATGTTAAATGTTGTTGGAGTTCACTCATATCTATAATACTAATTCATGGTGTGCCATAATGATTTCCTTGTCTAGTGAAACCATAATTACTTCACCAACTAATTTGAAACCTCCAAGCATAGTCAAAACATAGCCAAACACGATCAAAACATGTTAAAGGCCCCCAAAAACATGATCAAAACAATAAAACAATACTGGAAATCCATTTACCCCGGATTTGGGATGGTTTTCCCCGGTTAGTTAGACTTTCTCCGGTTTTTCTAGTTTAAGTTCCCTTTTGGTCAGTTTTGGCTGGTTTCGTATGGTTTAGCGTACATCTGTCGTATTTGGATGTGTATGACCATGTTTGAAAGTTATTCAGTTAGTATGTGATGATGAAAATATATACACAACCCAAATAACAAAAGACATGATCATGGTGAACCCAATAACCAGTATCCATAAGACGTCCAAAACATGATCAAAACAATCAAACCCAAGTGGAAATTGTATTTCCACGGATTTGGCATGGCTAGGTTGATAAGACTTTCATCGGCTTTGCCCAGTTAAGTTCCCTTTCGGTCCGTCTTGGTCGGTGTAGAAGGTTTGATGGATGTTCAAGTGTTGAAGATAGAGCCCAAATGTATTCGGAAGCCCCAGATCGCGTGAAGAAAAGGGCTTTCTTGAATATGGCATAACTTGGTCTACAAGAATCCGTTTCAGGCCCGTGACGAGGCGAATCGAAGGCCGAAATGAGGGGAACGTAGCTGTAACCTAACTTTGTTGGGTTACAGAACTTTCGAGGCCCAAAACCCTATATTTGTTGAGATATTCTCATTTTATAATTTTTTTCACATTTTTTGGACTTTGTTTTTGGGCTCAGGCCCGACCCATTTGCATTCTAAGGTTTATTTCAATGTCACTTGTAATTTTAGGTTACTATGTAATAGATTATAAATTAATATGGCAATCATAGAAAAAAAACTTAAATGACCATTCTAAGTCCCGAGATCGTTAAGCAAGAGCTGGTTACATGAGTTGTTTTGTTCATTCGTTTGGTATATTATCCACCTTTGTAGGTTTTCCAAGGAAAATCAATGTCGTTTTTGTGTTGATCAAACAATGTTAAATGTTGTTGGAGTTCACTCATATCTGTAATACTAATTCATGGTGTGTCATAATGATTTCCTTGTCTAGTGAAACCACAATTACTTCACCAACTAATTTGAAACCTCCAAGCATAGTCAAAACATAGCCAAACACGATCAAAACATGTTAAAGGTCCCCAAAAACATGATCAAAACAATAAAACAATAGTGGAAATCCATTTACCTCGGATTTGGGATGGTTTTCCACGGTTATTTAGACTTTCTCTGGTTTTTCTAGTTTAAGTAACCTTTTGGTCAGTTTTGGCTGGTTTCGAATGGTTTAGCGTGCATCTGTCGTATTTGGATGTGTATGACCATGTTTGAAAGTTATTCAGTTAGTATGTGATGATTAAAATATATACACAACCCAAGTAACAAAAGACATGAACATGGTGATCCCAATAACCAGTATCCATAAGACGTCCAAAACATGATCAAAACAATCAAACCCAAGTGGAAATTGTATTTCCATGGATTTGGCATGGCTAGGTTGATCAGACTTTCATCGGCTTTGCCCAGTTAAGTTCCCTTTCGGCCCGTTTTGGTCGGTGTAGAAAGTTTGATGGATGTTCAAGTGTTGAAGATAGAGCCCAAATGTATTCGGAAGCCCCAGATCGCGTGAAGAAAAGGGCTTTCTTGAACATGGCATAACTTGGTCTATAAGAATCCGTTTCAGGCCCGTGACGAGGCGAATCGAAGGCCGAAATGAGGGGAACATAGTTGTAACCTACCTTTGTTGGGTTACAGAACTTTCGAGGCCCGAAACCCTATATTTGTTGAGATATTCTCATTTTTATAATTTTTTTCACATTTTTTGGACTTTGTTTTTGGGCTTAGGCCCGACCCATTTGCATTCTAAGGTTTATTTCGATGTCACTTGTAATTTTAGGTTACTATGTAATAGATTATAAATTAATATGGCAATCATAGAAAAACAATTTAAATGACAATTCTAAGTCCCGAGATCGTTAAGCAAGAGCTAGTTACATGAGTTATTTTTTTCATTCGTTTGGTATATTATCCACCTTTGTAGGTTTTCCAAGGAAAATCAATGTCGTTTTTGTGTTGATCAAACAATGTTAAATGTTGTTGGAGTTCACTCATATCTATAATACTCATTCATGGTGTGTCATAATGATTTCCTTGTCTAGTGAAACCACAATTACTTCACCAACTAATTTGAAACCTCCAAGCATAGTCAAAACATAGCCAAACACGATAAAAACATGTTAAAGGCCCCCAAAAACATGATCAAAACAATAACACGATAGTGGAAATCCATTTACCCCGGATTTGGGATGGTTTTCCCCGGTTATTTAGACTTTCTCTGGTTTTTCTAGTTTAAGTTCCCTTTTGGTCAGTTTTGGTTGGTTTCGAATGGTTTAGCGTGCATCTGCCGTATTTGGATGTGTATGACCATGATTAAAAGTTATTCAGTTAGTACGTGATGATGAAAATATATACACAACCCAAGTAACAAAAGACATGATCATGGTGAACCCAATAACCAGTATCCATAAGACGTCCAAAACATGATCAAAACAATCAAACCCAAGTGGAAATTGTATTTCCAGATTTGGCATCGCTAGGTTGATCAGACTTTCATCGGCTTTGCCCAGTTAAGTTCCCTTTCGGTCCGTTTTGGTCGGTGTAGAAGGTTTGATGGATGTTCAAGTGTTGAAGATAGAGCCCAAATGTATTCGGAAGCCCCAGATCGCGTGAAGAAAAGGGCTTTCTTGAACATGACATAACTTGGTCTACAAGAGTCCGTTTCAGGCTCGTGACGAGGCGAATCGAAGGCCGAAATGAGGAGAATGTAGCTGTAACCTAACTATGTTGGGTTACAGAACTTTTGATGCCCGAAACCCTATATTTGTTGATATATTCTCATTTTTATAATTTTTTCACATTTTTTGGACTTTGTTTTTGGGCTCAGGCCCGACCCATTTGCATTCTAAGGTTTATTTCGATGTCACTTGTAATTTTAGGTTACTATGTAATAGATTATAAATTAATATGGCAATCATAGAAAAAAATTTAAATGACCATTCTAAGTCCCGAGATCGTTAAGCAAGAGCTGGTTACATGAGTTCTTTTGTTCATTCGTTTGGTATATTATCCACCTTTGTAGGTTTTCCAAGGAAAATCAATGTCGTTTTTATGTTGATCAAACAATGTTAAATGTTGTTGGAGTTCACTCATATCTATAATACTAATTCATGGTGTGTCATAATGATTTCCTTGTCTAGTGAAACCACAATTACTTCACCAACTAATTTGAAACCTCCAAGCATAGTCAAAACATAGTCAAACACGATCAAAACATGTTAAAGGCCCCCAAAAACATGATCAAAACAATAAAACAATAGTGGAAATCCATTTACCCCGGATTTGGGATGGTTTTCCACGGTTATTTAGACTTTCTCCGGTTTTTCTAGTTTAAGTAACCTTTTGGTCAGTTTTGGCTGGTTTCGAATGGTTTAGCGTGCATCTGTCGTATTTGGATGTGTATGACCATGTTTGAATGTTATTCAGTTAGTATGTGATGATTAAAATATATACACAACCCAAGTAACAAAAGACATGATCATGGTGAACCCAATAACCAGTATCCATAAGACGTCCAAAACATGATCAAAACAATCAAACCCAAGTGGAAATTGTATTTCCACGGATTTGGCATGGCTAGGTTGATCAGACTTTCATCGGCTTTTCCCAGTTAAGTTCGCTTTCGGTCCGTTTTGGTCGGTGTAGAAGGTTTGATGGATGTTCAAGTGTTGAAGATAGAGCCCAAATGTATTCGGAAGCCCTAGATCGCGTGAAGAAAAGGGCTTTCTTGAACATGGCATAACTTGGTCTACAAGAGTCCGTTTCAGGCCCGTGACGAGGCGAATCGAAGGCCGAAACGAGGGGAATGTAGCTGTAACCTAACTTTGTTGGGTTACAAAACTTTCAAGGCCCGAAACCCTATATTTGTTGAGATATTCTCATTTTTATAATTTTTTCACATTTTTTGGACTTTGTTTTTGGGCTCAGGCCCGACCCATTTGAATTCTAAGGTTTATTTCGATGTCACTTGTAATTATAGGTTTATATGTAATAGATTATAAATTAATATGGAAATCATAGAAAAAAAATTTAAATGACCATTCTAAGTCCCGAGATCGTTTAGCAAGAGCTGGTTACATGAGTTGTTTTGTTCATTCGTTTGGTATATTATCCACCTTTGTAGGTTTTCCAAGGAAAATCAATGTCGTTTTTGTGTTGATCAAACAATGTTAAATGTTGTTGGAGTTCACTCATATCTGTAATACTAATTCATGGTGTGTCATAATGATTTCCTTGTCTAGTGAAACCACAATTATTTCACCAACTAATTTGAAACCTCCGAGCATAGTCAAAACATAGCCAAACACGATCAAAACATGTTAAAGGCCCCCAAAAACATGATCAAAACAATAAAACAATACTGGAAATCCATTTACCCCGGATTTGGGATGGTTTTCCCCGGTTAGTTAGACTTTCTCCGGTTTTTCTAGTTTAAGTTCCCTTTTGGTCAGTTTTGGCTGGTTTCGTATGGTTTAGCGTACATCTGTCGTATTTGGATGTGTATGACCATGTTTGAAAGTTATTCAGTTAGTATGTGATGATGAAATATATACACAACCCAAGTAACAAAAGACATGATCATGGTGAACCCAATAACCAGTATCCATAAGACGTCCAAAACATGATCAAAACAATCAAACCCAAGTGGAAATTGTATTTCCTTGGATTTGGCATGGCTAGGTTGATCAGACTTTCATCGGCTTTGCCCAGTTAAGTTCCCTTTCGGTCCGTTTTGGTCGGTGTAGAAGGTTTGATGGATATTCAAGTGTTGAAGATAGAGCCCAAATGTATTCGGAAGCCCCAGATCGCGTGAAGAAAAGGGCTTTCTTGAACATGGCATAACTTGGTCTACAAGAATCCGTTTCAGGCCCGTGACGAGGCGAATCGAAGGCCGAAATGAGGGGAACGTAGCTGTAACCTAACTTTGTTGGGTTACAGAACTTTCGAGGCCCGAAACCCTATATTTGTTGAGATGTTCTCATTTTATAATTTGTTTCACATTTTTTGGACTTTGTTTTTGGGCTCAGGCCCGACCCATTTGCATTCTAAGGTTTATTTCGATTTCACTTGTAATTTTAGGTTACTATGTAATAGATTATAAATTAATATGGCAATCAAAGAAAAACAATTTAAATGACCATTCTAAGTCCCGAGATCGTTAAGCAAGAGCTGGTTACATGAGTTGTTTTTTTCATTCGTTTGGTATATTATCCACCTTTGTAGGTTTTCCAAGGAAAATCAATGTCGTTTTTGTGTTGATCAAACAATGTTAAATGTTGTTGGAGTTCACTCATATCTATAATACTAATTCATGGTGTGTCATAATGATTTCCTTGTCTAGTGAAACCACAATTACTTCACAACTAATTTGAAACCTCCAAGCATAGTCAAAACATAGCCAAACACGATCAAAACATGTTAAAGGCCCCCAAAAACATGATCAAAACAATAAAACAATAGTGGAAATCCATTTACCCCGGATTTGGGACGGTTTTCCCCGGTTATTTAGACTTTCTCCGGTTTTTCTAGTTTAAGTTCCCTTTTGGTCAGTTTTGGTTGGTTTCGAATGGTTTAGCGTGCATCTGCCGTATTTGGATGTGTATGACCATGTTTAAAAGTTATTCAGTTAGTATGTGATGATGAAAATATATACACAACCCAAGTAATAAAAGACATGATCATGGTGAACCCAATAACCAGTATCCATAAGACGTCCAAAACATGATCAAAACAATCAAACCCAAGTGGAAATTGTATTTCCACGGATTTGGCATGGCTAGGTTGATCAGACTTTCATCGGCTTTGCCCAGTTAAGTTCCCTTTCGGTCCGTTTTGGTCGGTGTAAAAGGTTTGATGGATGTTCAAGTGTTGAAGATAGAGCCCAAATGTATTCGGAAGCCCCAGATCGCGTGAAGAAAAGGGCTTTCTTGAACATGGCATAACTTGGTCTACAAGAGTCCGTTTCAGGCCCGTGACGAGGCGAATCAAAGGCCGAAACGAGGGGAATGTAGCTGTAACCTAACTTTGTTGGGTTACAGAACTTTTGATGCCCGAAACCCTATATTTATTGATATATTCTCATTTTTATAATTGTTTCACATTTTTTGGACTTTGTTTTTGGGCTCAGGCCCGACCCATTTGCATTCTAAGGTTTATTTCGATGTCACTTGTAATTTTAGGTTACTATGTAATAGATTATAAATTAATATGACAATCATAGAAAAAAAATTAAATGACCATTCTAAGTCCCGAGATCGTTAAGCAAGAGCTGGTTACATTAGTTGTTTTGTTCATTCGTTTGGTATATTATCCACCTTTGTAGGTTTTCCAAGGAAAATCAATGTCGTTTTTGTGTTGATCAAACAATGTTAAATGTTGTTGGAGTTCACTCATATCTATAATACTAATTCATGGTGTGTCATAATGATTTCCTTGTCTAGTGAAACCACAATTACTTCACCAACTAATTTGAAACCTCCAAGCATAGTCAAAACATAGCCAAACACGATCAAAACATGTTAAAGGCCCCCAAAAACATGATCAAAACAATAAAACAATAGTGGAAATCCATTTACCCCGGATTTGGGATGGTTTTCCCCGGTTATTTAGACTTTCTCCGGTTTTTCTAGTTTAAGTTCCTTTTTGGTCAGTTTTGGTTGGTTTCGAATGGTTTAGCGTGCATCTGCCGTATTTGGATGTGTATGACCATGTTTAAAAGTTATTCAGTTAGTATGTGATGATGAAAATATATACACAACCCAAGTAACAAAAGACATGATCATGGTGATCCCAATAACCAGTATCCATAAGACGTCCAAAACATAATCAAAACAATCAAACCCAAGTGGAAATTGTATTTCCGGATTTGGCATGGCTAGGTTGATCAGACTTTCATCGGCTTTGCCCAGTTAAGTTCCCTTTCGGTCCGTTTTGGTCGGTGTAGAAGGTTTGATGGATGTTCAAGTGTTGAAGATAGAGCCCAAATGTATTCGGAAGCCCCAGATCGCGTGAAGAAAAGGGCTTTCTTGAACATGGCATAACTTGGTATACAAGAATCCGTTTCAGGCCCGTGACGAGGTGAAATGAAGGCCGAAATGAGGGGAACGTAGTTGTAACCTAACTTTGTTGGGTTACAGAACTTTCGAGGCCCGAAACCCTATATTTGTTGAGATATTCTCATTTTTATAATTTTTTTCACATTTTTTGGACTTTGTTTTTGGGCTCAGGCCGACCCATTTGCATTCTAAGGTTTATTTCGATGTCACTTGTAATTTTAGGTTACTATGTAATAGATTATAAATTAATATGGCAATCATAGAAAAACAATTTAAATGACCATTCTAAGTCCCGAGATCGTTAAGCAAGAGCTGGTTACATGAGTTGTTTTTTTTCATTCGTTTAGTATATTATCCACCTTTGTAGGTTTTCCAAGGAAAATCAATGTCGTTTTTGTGTTGATCAAACAATGTTAAATGTTGTTGGAGTTCACTCATATCTATAATACTAATTCATGGTGTGTCATAATGATTTCCTTGTCTAGTGAAACCACAATTACTTCACCAACTAATTTGAAACCTCCAAGCATAGTCAAAACATAGCCAAACACGATCAAGACATGTTAAAGGCCCCCAAAAACATGATCAAAACAATAAAACAATAGTGGAAATCCATTTACCCCGGATTTGGGATGGTTTTCCCCGGTTATTTAGACTTTCTCTGGTTTTTCTAGTTTAAGTTCCCTTTTGGTCAGTTTTGGTTGGTTTCGAATGGTTTAGCGTGCATCTGCCGTATTTGGATGTGTATGACCATGTTTAAAAGTTATTCAGTTAGTACATGATGATGAAAATATATACACAACCCAAGTAACAAAAGACATGATCATGGTGAACCCAATAACCAGTATCCATAAGACGTCCAAAACATGATCAAAACAATCAAACCCAAGTGGAAATTGTATTTCCACGGATTTGGCATGGCTAGGTTGATCAGATTTCATCGGCTTTGCCCAGTTAAGTTCCCTTTCGGTACGTTTTGGTCGGTGTAGAAGGTTTGATGGATGTTCAAGTGTTGAAGATAGAGCCCAAATGTATTCGGAAGCCCCAGATCGCATGAAGAAAAGGGCTTTCTTGAACATGACATAACTTGCTCTACAAGAGTCCGTTTCATGCTCGTGACGAGGCGAATCGAAGGCCGAAACGAGGGGAATGTAGCTGTAACCTAACTTTGTTGGGTTACATAACTTTTGATGCCCAAAACCCTATATTTGTTGATATATTCTCATTTTTATAATTTTTTCACATTTTTTGGACTTTGTTTTTGGGCTCAGGCCCGACCCATTTGCATTCTAAGGTTTATTTCGATGTCACTTGTAATTTTAGGTTACTATGTAATAGATTATAAATTAATATGGCAATCATAGAAAAAAAATTTAAATGACCATTCTAAGTCCCGAGATCGTTAAGCAAGAGCTGGTTACATGAGTTGTTTTGTTCATTCGTTTGGTATATTATCCACCTTTGTAGGTTTTCCAAGGAAAATCAATGTCGTTTTTGTGTTGATCAAACAATGTTAAATGTTGTTGGAGTTCACTCATATCTATAATACTAATTCATGGTGTGTCATAATGATTTCCTTGTCTAGTGAAACCACAATTACTTCACAACTAATTTGAAACCTCCAAGCATAGTCAAAACATAGCCAAACACGATCAAAACATGTTAAAGGCCCCCAAAAACATGATCAAAACAATAAAACAATAGTGGAAATCCATTTACCCCGGATTTGGGACGGTTTTCCCCGGTTATTTAGACTTTCTCCGGTTTTTCTAGTTTAAGTTCCCTTTTGGTCAGTTTTGGTTGGTTTCGAATGGTTTAGCGTGCATCTGCCGTATTTGGATGTGTATGACCATGTTTAAAAGTTATTCAGTTAGTATGTGATGATGAAAATATATACACAACCCAAGTAATAAAAGACATGATCATGGTGAACCCAATAACCAGTATCCATAAGACGTCCAAAACATGATCAAAACAATCAAACCCAAGTGGAAATTGTATTTCCACGGATTTGGCATGGCTAGGTTGATCAGACTTTCATCGGCTTTGCCCAGTTAAGTTCCCTTTCGGTCCGTTTTGGTCGGTGTAAAAGGTTTGATGGATGTTCAAGTGTTGAAGATAGAGCCCAAATGTATTCGGAAGCCCCAGATCGCGTGAAGAAAAGGGCTTTCTTGAACATGGCATAACTTGGTATACAAGAGTCCGTTTCAGGCCCGTGACGAGGCGAATCAAAGGCCGAAACGAGGGGAATGTAGCTGTAACCTAACTTTGTTGGGTTACAGAACTTTTGATGCCCGAAACCCTATATTTATTGATATATTCTCATTTTTATAATTTTTTCACATTTTTTGGACTTTGTTTTTGGGCTCAGGCCCTACCCATTTGCATTCTAAGGTTTATTTCGATGTCACTTGTAATTTTAGGTTACTATGTAATAGATTATAAATTAATATGACAATCATAGAAAAAAAATTAAATGACCATTCTAAGTCCCGAGATCGTTAAGCAAGAGCTGGTTACATTAGTTGTTTTGTTCATTCGTTTGGTATATTATCCACCTTTGTAGGTTTTCCAAGGAAAATCAATGTCGTTTTTGTGTTGATCAAACAATGTTAAATGTTGTTGGAGTTCACTCATATCTATAATACTAATTCATGGTGTGTCATAATGATTTCCTTGTCTAGTGAAACCACAATTACTTCACCAACTAATTTGAAACCTCCAAGCATAGTCAAAACATAGCCAAACACGATCAAAACATGTTAAAGGCCCCCAAAAACATGATCAAAACAATAAAACAATAGTGGAAATCCATTTACCCCGGATTTGGGATGGTTTTCCCCGGTTATTTAGACTTTCTCCGGTTTTTCTAGTTTAAGTTCCTTTTTGGTCAGTTTTGGTTGGTTTCGAATGGTTTAGCGTGCATCTGCCGTATTTGGATGTGTATGACCATGTTTAAAAGTTATTCAGTTAGTATGTGATGATGAAAATATATACACAACCCAAGTAACAAAAGACATGATCATGGTGATCCCAATAACCAGTATCCATAAGACGTCCAAAACATAATCAAAACAATCAAACCCAAGTGGAAATTGTATTTCCGGATTTGGCATGGCTAGGTTGATCAGACTTTCATCGGCTTTGCCCAGTTAAGTTCCCTTTCGGTCCGTTTTGGTCGGTGTAGAAGGTTTGATGGATGTTCAAGTGTTGAAGATAGAGCCCAAATGTATTCGGAAGCCCCAGATCGCGTGAAGAAAAGGGCTTTCTTGAACATGGCATAACTTGGTATACAAGAATCCGTTTCAGGCCCGTGACGAGGTGAAATGAAGGCCGAAATGAGGGGAACGTAGTTGTAACCTAACTTTGTTGGGTTACAGAACTTTCGAGGCCCGAAACCCTATATTTGTTGAGATATTCTCATTTTTATAATTTTTTTCACATTTTTTGGACTTTGTTTTTGGGCTCAGGCCGACCCATTTGCATTCTAAGGTTTATTTCGATGTCACTTGTAATTTTAGGTTACTATGTAATAGATTATAAATTAATATGGCAATCATAGAAAAACAATTTAAATGACCATTCTAAGTCCCGAGATCGTTAAGCAAGAGCTGGTTACATGAGTTGTTTTTTTTCATTCGTTTAGTATATTATCCACCTTTGTAGGTTTTCCAAGGAAAATCAATGTCGTTTTTGTGTTGATCAAACAATGTTAAATGTTGTTGGAGTTCACTCATATCTATAATACTAATTCATGGTGTGTCATAATGATTTCCTTGTCTAGTGAAACCACAATTACTTCACCAACTAATTTGAAACCTCCAAGCATAGTCAAAACATAGCCAAACACGATCAAGACATGTTAAAGGCCCCCAAAAACATGATCAAAACAATAAAACAATAGTGGAAATCCATTTACCCCGGATTTGGGATGGTTTTCCCCGGTTATTTAGACTTTCTCTGGTTTTTCTAGTTTAAGTTCCCTTTTGGTCAGTTTTGGTTGGTTTCGAATGGTTTAGCGTGCATCTGCCGTATTTGGATGTGTATGACCATGTTTAAAAGTTATTCAGTTAGTACATGATGATGAAAATATATACACAACCCAAGTAACAAAAGACATGATCATGGTGAACCCAATAACCAGTATCCATAAGACGTCCAAAACATGATCAAAACAATCAAACCCAAGTGGAAATTGTATTTCCACGGATTTGGCATGGCTAGGTTGATCAGACTTTCATCGGCTTTGCCCAGTTAAGTTCCCTTTCGGTCCGTTTTGGTCGGTGTAGAAGGTTTGATGGATGTTCAAGTGTTGAAGATAGAGCCCAAATGTATTCGGAAGCCCCAGATCGCATGAAGAAAAGGGCTTTCTTGAACATGACATAACTTGCTCTACAAGAGTCCGTTTCATGCTCGTGACGAGGCGAATCGAAGGCCGAAACGAGGGGAATGTAGCTGTAACCTAACTTTGTTGGGTTACATAACTTTTGATGCCCAAAACCCTATATTTGTTGATATATTCTCATTTTTATAATTTTTTCACATTTTTTGGACTTTGTTTTTGGGCTCAGGCCCGACCCATTTGCATTCTAAGGTTTATTTCGATGTCACTTGTAATTTTAGGTTACTATGTAATAGATTATAAATTAATATGGCAATCATAGAAAAAAAATTTAAATGACCATTCTAAGTCCCGAGATCGTTAAGCAAGAGCTGGTTACATGAGTTGTTTTGTTCATTCGTTTGGTATATTATCCACCTTTGTAGGTTTTCCAAGGAAAATCAATGTCGTTTTTGTGTTGATCAAACAATGTTAAATGTTGTTGGAGTTCACTCATATCTATAATACTAATTCATGGTGTGTCATAATGATTTCCTTGTCTAGTGAAACCACAATTACTTCACCAACTAACTTGAAACCTCCAAGCATAGTCAAAACGTAGTCAAACACGATCAAAACATGTTAAAGGCCCCCAAAAACATGATCAAAACAATAAAACAATAGTGGAAATCCATTTACCCCGGATTTGGGATGGTTTTCCACGGTTATTTAGACTTTCTCCGGTTTTTCTAGTTTAAGTAACCTTTTTGTCAGTTTTGGCTGGTTTCGAATGGTTTAGCGTGCATCTGTCGTATTTGGATGTGTATGACCATGTTTGAAAGTTATTCAGTTAGTATGTGATGATTAAAATATATACACAACCCAAGTAACAAAAGACATGATCATGGTGAACCCAATAACCAGTATCCATAAGACGTCCAAAACATGATCAAAACAATCAAACCCAAGTGGAAATTGTATTTCCACGGATTTGGCATGGCTAGGTTGATCAGACTTTCATCGGCTTTGCCCAGTTAAGTTCCCTTTCGGTCCGTTTTGGTCGGTGTAGATAGTTTGATGGATGTTCAAGTGTTGAAGATAGAGCCCAAATGTATTCGGAAGCCCCAGATCGCGTGAAGAAAGGGCTTTCTTGAACATGGCATAACTTGGTCTACAAGAGTCCGTTTCAGGCCCGTAACGAGGCGAATCGAAGGCCGAAACGAGGGGAATGTAGCTGTAACCTAACTTTGTTGGGTTACAAAACTTTCAAGGCCCGAAACCCTATATTTGTTGAGATATTCTCATTTTTATAATTTTTTTCACATTTTTTGGACTTTGTTTTTTGGCTCAGGCCCGACCCATTTGCATTCTAAGGTTTATTTCGATGTCACTTGTAATTTTAGGTTTCTATGTAATAGATTATAAATTAATATGGCAATCATAGAAAAAAAAATTAAATGACCATTCTAAGTCCCGAGATCGTTAAGCAAGAGCTGGTTACATGAGTTGCTTTGTTCATTCGTTTGGTATATTATCCACCTTTGTAGGTTTTCCAAGGAAAATCAATGTCGTTTTTGTGTTGATCAAACAATGTTAAATGTTGTTGGAGTTCACTCATATCTATAATACTAATTCCTGGTGTGTCATAATGATTTCCTTGTCTAGTGAAACCACAATTACTTCACCAACTAATTTGAAACCTCCGAGCATAGTCAAAACATAGCCAAACACGATCAAAACATGTTAAAGGCCCCCAAAAACATGATTAAGACAATAAAACAATACTGGAAATCCATTTACCCCGGATTTGGGATGGTTTTCCCCGGTTAGTTAGACTTTCTCCGGTTTTTCTAGTTTAAGTTCCCTTTTGGTCAGTTTTGGCTGGTTTCGTATGGTTTAGCGTACATCTGTCGTATTTGGATGTGTATGACCATGTTTGAAAGTTATTCAGTTAGTATGTGATGATGAAAATATATACACAACCCAAGTAACAAAAGACATGATCATGGTGAACCCAATAACCAGTATCCATAAGACGTCCAAAACATGATCAAAACAATCAAACCCAAGTGGAAATTGTATTTCCACGGATTTGGCATGGCTAGGTTGATCAGACTTTCATCGGCTTTGCCCAGTTAAGTTCCCTTTCGGTCAGTTTTGGTCGGTGTAGAAGGTTTGATGGATGTTCAAGTGTTGAAGATAGAGCCCAAATGTATTCGGAAGCCCCAGATCGCGTGAAGAAAAGGGCTTTCTTGAACATGGCATAACTTGGTCTACAAGAGTCCGTTTCAGGCCCGTGACGAGGCGAATCAAAGGCCGAAACGAGGGGAATGTAGCTGTAACCTAACTTTGTTGGGTTATAGAACTTTTGATGCCCGAAACCCTATATTTGTTGATATATTCTCATTTTTATAATTTTTTCACATTTTTTGGACTTTGTTTTTGGGCTCAGGCCCGACCCATTTGCATTCTAAGGTTTATTTCGATGTCACTTGTAATTTTAGGTTACTATGTAATAGATTATAAATTAATATGGCAATCATAAAAAAAAAAATTAAATGACCATTCTAAGTCCCGAGATCGTTAAGCAAGAGCTGGTTACATGAGTTGTTTTGTTCATTCGTTTGGTATATTATCCACCTTTGTAGGTTTTCCAAGGAAAATCAATGTCGTTTTTGTGTTGATCAAACAATGTTAAATGTTGTTGGAGTTCACTCATATCTATAATACTAATTCATGGTGTGTCATAATGATTTCCTTGTCTAGTGAAACCACAATTACTTCACCAACTAATTTGAAACCTCCAAGCATAGTCAAAACATAGCCAAACACGATCAAAACATGTTAAAGGCCCCCAAAACCATGATCAAAACAATAAAACAATAGTGGAAATCCATTTACCCCGGATTTGGGATGGTTTTCCCCGGTTATTTAGACTTTCTTCGGTTTTTCTAGTTTAAGTTCCCTTTTGGTCAGTTTTGGTTGGTTTCGAATGGTTTAGCGTGCATCTGCCGTATTTGGATGTGTATGACCATGTTTAAAAGTTATTCAGTTAGTATGTGATGATGAAAATATATACACAACCCAAGTAACAAAAGACATGATCATGGTGATCCCAATAACCAGTATCCATAAGACGTCCAAAACATAATCAAAACAATCAAACCCAAGTGGAAATTGTATTTCCAGATTTGGCATCGCTAGGTTGATCAGACTTTCATCGGCTTTGCCCAGTTAAGTTCCCTTTCGGTCCGTTTTGGTCGGTGTAGAAGGTTTGATGGATGTTCAAGTGTTGAAGATAGAGCCCAAATGTATTCGGAAGCCCCAGATCGCGTGAAGAAAAGGGCTTTCTTGAACATGGCATAACTTGGTATACAAGAATCCGTTTCAGGCCCGTGACGAGGCGAAATGAAGGCCGAAATGAGGGGAACGTAGTTATAACCTAACTTTGTTGGGTTATAGAACTTTCGAGGGCCGAAACCCTATATTTGTTGAGATATTCTCATTTTAATAATTTTTTTCACGTTTTTTGGACTTTGTTTTTGGGCTCAGGCCCGACCCATTTGCATTCTAAGGTTTATTCCGATGTCACTTGTAATTTTAGGTTACTATGTAATAGATTATAAATTAATATGGCAATCATAGAAAAACAATTTAAATGACCATTCTAAGTCCCGAGATCGTTAAGCAAGAGCTGGTTACATGAGTTGTTTTTTTCATTCGTTTAGTATATTATCCACCTTTGTAGGTTTTCCAAGGAAAATGAATGTCGTTTTTGTGTTGATCAAACAATGTTAAATGGTGTTGTAGTTCACTCATATCTATAATACTAATTCATGGTGTGTCATAATGATTTCCTTGTCTAGTGAAACCACAATTACTTCACCAACTAATTTGAAACCTCCAAGCATAGTCAAAACATAGCCAAACACGATCAAGACATGTTAAAGGCCCCCAAAAACATGATCAAAACAATAAAACAATAGTGGAAATCCATTTACCCCGGATTTGGGATGGTTTTCCCCGGTTATTTAGACTTTCTCTGGTTTTTCTAGTTTAAGTTCCTTTTGGTCAGTTTTGGTTGGTTTCGAATGGTTTTGCGTGCATCTGCCGTATTTGGATGTGTATGACCATGTTTAAAAGTTATTCAGTTAGTACGTGATGATGAAAATATATACACAACCCAAGTAACAAAAGACATGATCATGGTGAACCCAATAACCAGTATCCATAAGACGTCCAAAACATGATCAAAACAATCAAACCCAAGTGGAAATTGTATTTCCACGGATTTGGCATGGCTAGGTTGATCAGACTTTCATCGGCTTTGCCCAGTTAAGTTCCCTTTCGGTCCGTTTTGGTCGGTGTAGAAGGTTTGATGGATGTTCAAGTGTTGAAGATAGAGCCCAAATGTATTCGGAAGCCCCAGATCGCATGAAGAAAAGGGCTTTCTTGAACATGACATAACTTGGTCTACAAGAGTCCGTTTCAGGCTCGTGACGAGGCGAATCGAAGGCCGAAACGAGGGGAATGTAGCTGTAACCTAACTTTGTTGGGTTACAGAACTTTTGATGCCCGAAACCCTATATTTGTTGATATATTCTCATTTTTATAAATTTTTCACATTTTTTGGACTTTGTTTTTGGGCTCAGGCCCGGCCCATTTGCATTCTAAGGTTTATTTCGATGTCACTTGTAATTTTAGGTTACTATGTAATAGATTATAAATTAATATGGCAATCATAGAAAAAAAATTTAAATGACCATTCTAAGTCCCGAGATCGTTAAGCAAGAGTTGGTTACATGAGTTGTTTTGTTCATTCGTTTGGTATATTATCCACCTTTGTAGGTTTTCCAAGGAAAATCAATGTCGTTTTTGTGTTGATCAAACCATGTTAAATGTTGTTGGAGTTCACTCATATCTTTAATACTAATTCATGATGTGTCATAATGATTTCCTTGTCTAGTGAAACCACAATTACTTCACCAACTAATTTGAAACCTCCAAGCATAGTCAAAACATAGCCAAACCCGATCAAAACATTTTAAAGGCCCCCAAAAACATGATCAAAACAATAAAACAATAGTTGAAATCCATTTACCCCGGATTTGGGATGGTTTTCCACGGTTATTTAGACTTTCTCCGATTTTTCTAGTTTAAGTTCCCTTTTGGTCAGTTTTGGTTGGTTTCGAATGGTTTAGCGTGCATCTGCCGTATTTGGATGTGTATGACCATGTTTAAAAGTTATTCAGTTAGTATGTGATGATGAAAATATATACACAACCCAAGTAACAAAAGACATGATCATGGTGAACCCAATAACCAGTATCCATAAGACGTCCAAAACATGATCAAAACAATCAAACCCAAGTGGAAATTGTATTTCCACGGATTTGGCATTGCTAGGTTGATCAGACTTTCATCGGCTTTGCCCAGTTAAGTTCCCTTTCGGTCCATTTTGGTCGGTGTAGAAGGTTTGATGGATGTTTAAGTGTTGAAGATAGAGCCCAAATGTATTCGGAAGCCCCAGATTGCGTGAAGAAAAGGGCTTTCTTGACCATGGCATAACTTGGTCTACAAGAGTCCGTTTCAGGCCCGTGACGAGGCGGATCGAAGGCTGAAACGAGGGGAACGTAGTTGTAACCTAACTTTGTTGGGTTACAGAACTTTTGATGCCCGAAACCCTATATTTGTTGATATATTCTCATTTTTATAATTTTTTCACATTTTTTGGACTTTGTTTTTGGGCTCAGGCCCGACCCATTTGCATTCTAAGGTTTATTTCGATGTCACTTGTAATTTTAGGTTTCTATGTAATAGATTATAAATTAATATGGCAATCATAGAAAAAAAATTTAAATGACCATTCTAAGTCCCGAGATCGTTAAGCAAGAGCTGGTTACATGAGTTGTTTTGTTCATTCGTTTGGTATATTATCCACCTTTGTAGGTTTTCCAAGGAAAATCAATGTCGTTTTTGTGTTGATCAAACAATGTTAAATGTTATTGGAGTTCACTCATATCTATAATACTAATTCATGGTGTGTCATAATGATTTCCTTGTCTAGTGAAACCACAATTACTTCACCAACTAATTTGAAACCTCCGAGCATAGTCAAAACATAGCCAAACACGATCAAAACATGTTAAAGGCCCCCAAAAACATGATCAAAACAATAAAACAATACTGGAAATCCATTTACCCCGGATTTGGGATGGTTTTCCCCGGTTAGTTAGACTTTCTCCAGTTTTTCTAGTTTAAGTTCCCTTTTGGTCAGTTTTGGCTGGTTTCGTATGGTTTAGCGTACATCTGTCGTATTTGGATGTGTATGACCATGTTTGAAAGTTATTCAGTTAGTATGTGATGATGAAAATATATACACAACCCAAGTAACAAAAGACATGATGATGGTGAACCCAATAACCAGTATCCATAAGACGTCCAAAACATGATCAAAACAATCAAACCCAAGTGGAAATTGTATTTCCACGGATTTGGCATGGCTAGGTTGATCAGACTTTCATCGGCTTTGCCCAGTTAAGTTCCCTTTCGGTCCGTTTTGGTCGGTGTAGAAGGTTTGATGGATGTTCAAGTGTTGAAGATAGAGCCCAAATGTATTCGGAAGCCCCAGATCGCGTGAAGAAAAGGGCTTTCTTGAACATGGCATAACTTGGTCTACAAGAATCCGTTTCAGGCCCGTGACGAGGCGAATTGAAGGCCGAAATGAGGGGAACGTAGCTGTAACCTAACTTTGTTGGGTTACAGAACTTTCGAGGCCCGAAACCCTATATTTGTTGAGATATTCTCATTTTATAATTTTTTTCACATTTTTTGGACTTTGTTTTTGGGCTCAGGCCCGACCCATTTGCATTCTAAGGTTTATTTCGATGTCACTTGTAATTTTAGGTTACTATGTAATAGATTATAAATTAATATGGAAATCATAGAAAAACAATTTAAATGACCATTCTAAGTCCCGAGATCGTTAAGCAAGAGCTGGTTACATGAGTTGTTTTTTTCATTCGTTTGGTATATTATCCACCTTTGTAGGTTTTCCAAGAAAAATCAATGTCGTTTTTGTGTTGATCAAACAATGTTAAATGTTGTTGGAGTTCACTCATATCTATAATACTAATTCATGGTGTGTCATAATGATTTCCTTGTCTAGTGAAACCACAATTACTTCACCAACTAATTTGAAACCTCCAAGCATAGTCAAAACATAGCCAAACACGATCAAAACATGTTAAAGGCCCCCAAAAACATGATCAAAACAATAAAACAATAGTGGAAATCCATTTACCCCGGATTTAGGATGGTTTTCCCCGGTTATTTAGAATTTCTCCGGTTTTTCTAGTTTAAGTTCCCTTTTGGTCAGTTTTGGTTGGTTTCGAATGGTTTAGCGTGCATCTGCCGTATTTGGATGTGTATGACAATGTTTAAAAGTTATTCAGTTAGTATGTGATGATGAAAATATATACACAACCCAAGTAACAAAACACATGATCATGGTGAACCCAATAACCAGTATCCATAAGACGTCCGAAACATGATCAAAACAATTAAACCCAAGTGGAAATTGTATTTCCACGGATTTGGCATGGCTAGGTTGATCAGACTTTCATCGGCTTTGCCTAGTTAAGTTCCCTTTCGGTCCGTTTTGGTCGGTGTAGAAGGTTTGATGGATGTTCAAGTGTTGAAGATAGAGCCCAAATGTATTCGGAAGCCCCAGATCGCGTGAAGAAAAGGGCTTTCTTGAACATGGCATAACTTGGTCTACAAGAGTCCGTTTCAGGCCCGTGACGAGGCGAATCAAAGGCCGAAATGAGGGGAATGTAGCTGTAACCTAACTTTGTTGGGTTACAGAACTTTTGATGCCCGAAACCCTATATTTGTTGATATATTCTCATTTTTATAATTTTTTCACATTTTTTGGACTTTGTTTTTGGGCTCAGGCCCGACCCATATGCATTCTAAGGTTTATTTCGATGTCTTTTTTTTACCAAAGGTAAATTGCATTAAAACAAAAGAAAAGGTACAATGTCAAAAAACACAAAGACTAAGAAGCAAGGACAAACCCCTAAACTTCTAGCTTTGGTATCAAAAATGGCCATGGACAATTCCCATGCTCATACCAACAAATACTAAACAAAAAAGTAACTAAATCCAATGTAGATAAAGCTACTAACTCCTATCAAAACTTAATCCCAATAGATGAGGACTAAGCTCCTGCTCTTCAATGGCACACCAAAAGAATCCATCACTTACTTCAAGTAAGAGTCCTACTTCAGAATCCATGGCAACCCTCAATTCAATCCACAAAGGGAAAGTATCAAGAGCAGCCAATCCATCCCAATAGAACCTCTAACCAAAACTAAGTATAGGGAAAGCAAGCCACAATAAACCTGCATAAATCACCATCAGAACAAGCAGAATCCATAGAGAGGTGCCAGTGTAGCACATCATATCTATTGCCTCCTCAAAACCCCTATCTATGTAAAACCCAGTGGGAAACCATAAACAGGGGAAAGAGTACAACTAGATATGAATCCTCTCAAGATGCAATAACCAAAATACCTATCAGCTCAACAATAAACAGATATCTGGTTAATAAAGATAAACAGGGAGGACTAGGCATCAAAAAATAACAGGTTTGGCAACTAAAAAATTGTTCAAACAGGCAGTAAATGGGAGAAATGCACCATACCAAGCAAGACGGCACATCTTTCAGCACGCTCTAGTTGGCATAGTACACTTCCCCAAAACACTACCCATAAGCCCACTAGTAGCACATCAAACCTCAACAAAACCAATCCAGAAAGTACTCCCCAAAGCTCCCAAAAGATAAGAGCTGAAATCATAACAAAGGTTAAATAACAAGGAGAATAATAACATGAAAGATCTTACCATAAGTGAAAACCAAAAGAACTACACCAAACCAACAAAGCAAGGCAGCAGAACCAGGTTTTCAACTCATAGTAATAATCTGGTGCAATGGACAATTGGAACCATCTTCTGTTACATTCCCAAAAACCCGTCCCACCATGGGACCAACACCACCACAAATCAGAAAAATCACTCGCCATCATCATCCATCAAATCATTAACACCCTCATCATCAATAACTTTAAACTTATCCTTATTGACTAAAGGAAAGTTCCAAATCCTAGAAGCCTCTAAAACTTCAGGACTAGTCTTAATACTAAGGCTTAAAATTCTCGTCCTGATAGAATTACAAATGATGTTGAACAACTCATTCTCACTCCTAGATAAACCCTGAAACAATCTAACATTCCTTTCTTGCCAGATATAGTAAATAACAGCGCCAAGCAACAACCTCTGAATGACACTCCAAATTTTATTACTGGCAGCAACATTAACAAATCTAGAAATAACTTGAGCCCAATCATTCGACACATTATCTATATTAACCAAGCATTTAAGCCTTTCCCATAGCCTTCTAGTAAAATGAACGTTAAAAAAGAGATGGCTATGAGAATCCTTGCACTGTTTGCAAAAAGCGCAAGACATATCAGGAATATTCAACCATTTTGATAGTCTATCTTGAGTCTTAAGCCTCCCTTTTACAGCCAACCATAGAATAAAAGCATGACTAGGAACACATTGATTATACCAAACATGATCACACCATATGACACTAGCCGAATCATCTTGAATACCTTTCCAAACTTCAGAAACACAAAAGGTTTTAGTCATACCTTTTTTATCCACCCAAATGGTTTCATCAGCAACATCCGGTTTAATATCAGGAACATCAATATTGCAAATCTCAGCATACTTTCCATTCCAATCGTCAGGCAGCTTCCAAGCTTTATCTTCAATAAGATCAGCAACTTTAACCTTCAAAGCAAAACTATCAGCGGCTAAAATGTTAGATCTAATCAAGTTGCATAAGGGAGTTCCATTCCTCCAGTTGTCAAACCAGAAAAAACAGTCATTCCCATTCCCAATTTTAACCCTGATAAACCTTCTGATAATATCTCTTGTGTGAAGAATTTGATTCCAGGTCCAAGAAGTACGTTTCCTGCTATTAGCAGACCAAACACTCTCACCCTTAAGCCATTTAGAATTAACCCAGCTAACCCAAATAGACTTCCTATTAGTTAAAATACTCCATAGATGCTTGGCCATAAGAGAAACATTAATGTCATAAAGAGACTTAAGGCCCAAGCCACCATCACTCTTCTTTTTACATACCTCTTTCCAAGCAATACTATGCTTATAACCTTGTTTCCCTTCCGCCATCCAAAGAAAATTCTTTAACAGTTTATCAACCTCATCACAAACAATTTTAGGCAGACTAAAAATGGAAGCCCAATAAGTACTAATAGAGCAAAGGACAGAAGTCACAAGCTGCAATCTACCTGCAAACGATAACAACTTATTTCTCCAATCCCCAATCCTTTTCTTAATCTTCTCTAAGAGAGTGTCACAATCATTTCTAGATAGCTTCCTAGCATCAAGAGGAATACCTAAATATTTGACAGGCAAACTTCCAATATTATATGGCATAACCAACCTAATGTCATTTTGGACCCTTCGATCAACATTCCCAAAGTAAACCGTACTTTTATTCATGCTTGGCCTTAGTCCAGAAGCTAAACAGAATTCATCAAGGGCTCTACAAATAACACAAGCTGAAATAAAATTACCATGGCAGAACATCAGCAAATCATCCGCAAAGCACAAACTAACAATCTCAAGTTTCTCACATCCCCAATGGTATTTGAATTTCTTTTCCTCCTTTATCTGTCTTTTAAGCATTAAAGTAAAAACTTCCATAACCATGGTAAACAAGTAGGGTGATATTGGATCACCCTGCCTGAGCCCACGACGGGCTTTAAAGAAACCATTAGATTCTCCATTAACACTGATGGAGAAAGAAGCAGATTTCAGGCATATCATAATCCAACTTACCATAATTTTATGCAGACCAAATTGGAGCAAAATGTCTTCAAGAAACTCCCAAGATACCGTATCATACGCCTTCTGGATGTCAATTTTAAAAGCACATCTAGGAGGTTTATGCTTGTTAAAATAACCACACATTAATTCTTGGGCAAGCATGATATTATCACTAATTAACCTTCCTTCAACAAAAGCACTTTGATTAGGACTAATAGTATCCTTAAGAACTTCTTTCAATCTATTAGTGATAACCTTACTGATACATTTATAGGCAACATTGCAGCAAGCTATCGGCCTAAAATCAGTAACAAGACTAGGCAGATTGCATTTAGGTATTAAAGATATAAGAGTAGTGTTAAGTTCTCCTAACATCTTACCTTTTGCGAAGAATTCCTTAACTGCCATACAAACATCCTTGCCCACCACATCCCATGAAGACTTGAAGAACTTCGCTGTATAGCCATCTGGTCCTGGTGCTTTGTCATCATGGATATCAAACATAGCAGTTTTAATTTCATCATAAGAGACCTCTCTGATCATGTGAATAGCAGCAATAGAGTCCACTTTCTTAACAAAGAGATCATCAGGATTCTCAATGGGAAAAACTTCATCACACGTACCGAGGAAATTCTGAAAATGATCAACAAAAACCTTGGCAACTTCATCACCAAAAAACTCCTTTCCATTAACATCTTTTACACTAATAATCCTACTTCTTTTCATCCTTCCTTTTATCATTTTATGAAAATAAGCACTATTACGATCCCCCTCGTTTAACCATTCAATCTTAGCTTTCTGCCTAAGAACCCTCTCTTCATCAAGAGCAGCACTTCTATACGCACTATTAAAAATCATCTCAACCTCTTTAAGAAACACATTGTTAGGATCAAAATCCAACTCAGCTTGGACTTTCTTTAACTCAGTCCTAAGCATTTTGACTTTATCGAAAACATTCCCATTTCTTTTGTTCAAATTTCTAAGATGATACTTCATAGCTTTAAGTCTTCTAGCCAAAACAAACATAGCAAAGCCATCCACATTTATACCCCAATGATCCTTAACAATGCTATGAAATTCTTCCTTATGCGCCAAGTAATTCATAAATCTAAACGCACGCTTCCTACCTTTCTTAACATTATTAATGACCAAAACAGCAGGGCAGTGATCAGAAACAACATACGGACGGAATCTAGCATAACTAATTTCAAATAACTCAATAAATTCAGTGTTGCTCATAATTCTGTCTAATTTCTTCATAATCCCATTTTCGAGATCTTTCCTTTTTTGAACCCAAGTAAAGAAAAATCCACTCTTAGGCAAGTCTTCAATGCCTAACCCATCAATACAATCCCTAAAATCCTGCATCCTATGATTTTTATTAAAATCACCCTTAGAATGTTCAGCAGAACTAAGAATAACATTAAAATCACCTAATAGAACCCACGGCTTCTGATTAATAAAAACAGCATGATTTTGAAGATTACTCCAAAGTTTGCTCCTATCATTAGGCGTAACTTCACCATAAACAAAAGAAATAAAAAATTTCCTACTGTCATGAATAAACGTTACCTCAAAGTGTATAACCTGGTCACTAAGAGACAACATAACAGCATGAATCTCAGCAGTATCCCATCCCACACAAATTCTGCATCCCTTAGGACTCTCAATAGAGTTAGAAACCCATTCCCATTGACCAAAGACATTTTCACAAACAGAAGTCACTTTCTTCTTGCAAAGTTGAGTTTCAATAACCGCACACATTCTTAAATTATTCTCACTGATTAATAATTTGACTTCATCCTGCTTAGAGGTGTTAGACATACCTCTAATGTTCCAAGCAGCAACTTTAATATCCATTAACATAGAGAAGATGAGGCACCATTACCCTCCCTTGATACATCAGCCATGCTAGACTCGCCCGGGCCTGAGACCGAATCTTGGACCATGAATTCAGCATGTGCAGAAGGATCGTTACTAACTTCCTCCACCATTGCATCCACATACTTAGAAACATCCTCTATATTCTTCTCAGCAATCTTAGCCTTGTAATACTTAACCATACCAGTAGACCACTTATCCTTAACATCATCCGAGAAATGATGACCCGACAAACAAAAAAGATCCACTTCAGCCATTTGCCTCATCGACACCAAATCAAGGATTCTTTGCTTACCATTCTTAATTGCATTCTCATAAACCACAGTGAAAGCTTGACTTTGAGACACACCCGTTTTCTGCATTTCTTCCTCAACATTCTTCTTGGCATGTTCAAAAGCATTAAATTCAGCACTCCTATTACATGCATCAATCTCAACTGATAAGTCATTGATTTTCTTCGTTACTTCTTCAATTTTCTGCTTCTTTATAACAAAATCACGCCTCTCTTTATAGTAACCTTGAACTTCCTTAGGCCATTCCATAACTACCTTGTCATCAATTTGTTGTCCCATATCACAAGCAACATCAATATTAATCTTGAGATTTTGTAAATCCTGTTCTTGAATATCAGCAACTCCTCCTTCCGACAAAGCATTAAACCTATTTTCAACCTTAAAATTCTTGCTAGCAATTACCTTGATATTCCCAACATCCAATTTCTTCTGCTTCTTACTTCCTTCTACCTCAGATGTCTTGGTGTTATCATTACTCTTTGCAGGAACAAAAACCCAATCCTTACTATCTTGATTACCATTCATACCTCCACGACCATTAGCACCCCCTCTCCCACGGCCATTCATTCCTCCTCTAGCCGAAGAATTACTCCCTCTTGATCTATTAAAACCCCCTCTAGCATAGTATGAAGTATTAACCGGAGCTTGATTAGATTGGGTTTTAGAAGGAGCCGTAACATTACTCACCATTTTCCTATTAGAAACCGACTGCCACCCTTCATTATCATTACCACTCACATTAACTCCATTGTTACTCATAGCTTTCGGCACTTGAGTCTCAGCCTTCTCAGCATCACTAATCACTCTATTCTTACATCCCTTAAAACTATGACCAAACACCTTGCAATGACTACACACCGGAGGTTGCCACGCATATTCAACCTTCAACTCCATACCCCTTCCAAGATCATTATACCAAATCTCAATCTTATCTAATATGCCATCCGCTGCATCCACTTCAACCAAAACTCTAGCAAAAGTCGCTCTCCCATTACCTTTTTCACACATAGCAGTTGTAACCTTATCCATCACAATAGGATTTCCTAACCTGCTAGCAATTCTGCTAATACCTTCATTATTCCAGGCTTCTAACGGTATGTTGAAAATCTTCACCCATAATGGTACTCTACTCGGTTCAGGCTTATCAAAGCAAATACCAGCAGTCCATCGTTGCACAAACAATGGCTTCTGATCAACTAGCCACGGGCCATTCTCAATCACGGTTTGTAGACCATCCTCAGATTTAAACTTGAAAAAGTATAACCCTTCATTAACAATAATATCTTCAAGCTGATACGCCCTCCACATTCTCCTTAAATGACTTACAATCTCCCTATGACTCATCTTAAAACCAACAAAGTAGCCAACAACAGTGAGCCCCCACCTCTTACTGCCTTCACTAATAACCGGGTCCATATCAACCAATTTCCTACCCTCCTTATTCACAATACATGGGAATTTCCTAAGCTTGTTATCATAAGTAGACTCCGTCCCTTTAACCGCATTACTAAACGAAACAGCACTCTTAAAGTTACTCTTACTAGACGAAGAATCTCCTTGCATCACAACCCCTTGCATATTCTGCACACCAACCTTGCTACCACTAGCACCATCACCAATATTAACACCATTACCATTGTTAACAATACTGCCACTAGCACCATTACCATTTAAAACCACCTTATCCTTACTGCTATTGATATTACTACCATCCTTAACACCCACAACATTAATCTTAGGCAAATTAGGGGTAGAATTAAAAACACTAGCATTATTAGCACCCTTACTACTAGCATAAACACTATTTAATTCAGGAAACATATCATTCAAATTACCATTACCATTCAAGACTAAAGTAGTATCAACAAGCCCCACTTCAGCCTCAACCATTACAACTTCATTCTTCTTACCCACGTCAGCAACAATACTCTCATCCCCAATAACCTTAGCTTCTTCACTGCTATCACCTTGAGAAGCCCCCTTCTTAAAATTAACCTGAGAGGATGCTTGAGCCATGGTTTCAACTGAAACATGTTTCATAGTAACCCTAGGATCTAGGTTCATCGTCCTAGTGGTTTTCATTGGTTTTAGTGATGGCTTAGATGTTTTCTTCATAACATGAGTGCTCAACGACGGAGGAACATCCGGCGCCGGTGAAGGGTTAACCACCGGAGGTGGATTAACCATGGGGTTTAATGACGAATCAGACATAAATCATTATAGTTGGTACGAGGTTAAGAAATGATTTGGAAATGATTAGGCAAAGGTTTAAGGATACTGATTAATAAATGGGTATAAAGCCAAACAGTAATACGCACTAATAAAATGTATTTATTTAGGTGATTAAGTGAAATTTTATGGTAAAATGATATATGGATTTGTAGGTAATGAATAGGAGAACAAGGATCTAAAATAAAATTCAAGATCCCATACATAGCCCGAAACCCTATATTTGTTGAGATATTCTCATATTTATAAATTTTTCACATTTTTTGGACTTTATTTTTGGGCTCAAGCCCGGCCCATTTGCATTCTAAGGTTTATTTCGATGTTACTTGTAATTTTAGGTTACTATGTAATAGATTATAAATTAATATGGCAATCATAGAAAAAAAATTTAAATGACCATTCTAAGTCCCGAGATCGTTAAGCAAGAGTTGGTTACATGAGTTGTTTTGTTCATTCGTTTGGTATATTATCCACCTTTGTAGGTTTTCCAAGGAAAATCAATGTCGTTTTTGTGTTGATCAAACAATGTTAAATGTTGTTGGAGTTCACTCATATCTTTAATACTAATTCATGATGTGTCATAATGATTTCCTTGTCTAGTGAAACCACAATTACTTCACCAACTAATTTGAAACCTCCAAGCATAGTCAAAACATAGCCAAACCCGATCAAAACATTTTAAAGGCCCCCAAAAACATGATCAAAACAATAAAACAATAGTTGAAATCCATTTACCCCGGATTTGGGATGGTTTTCCCCGGTTATTTAGACTTTCTCCGATTTTTCTAGTTTAAGTTCCCTTTTGGTCAGTTTTGGTTGGTTTCGAATGGTTTAGCGTGCATCTGCCGTATTTGGATGTGTATGACCATGTTTAAAAGTTATTCAGTTAGTATGTGATGATGAAAATATATACACAACCCAAGTAACAAAAGACATGATCATGGTGAACCCAATAACCAGTATCTATAAGACGTCCAAAACATGATCAAAACAATCAAACCCAAGTGGAAATTGTATTTCCATGGATTTGGCATTGCTAGGTTGATCAGACTTTCATCGGCTTTGCCCAGTTAAGTTCCCTTTCGGTCCGTTTTGGTCGGTGTAGAAGGTTTGATGGATGTTCAAGTGTTGAAGATAGAGCCCAAATGTATTCGGAAGCCCCAGATCGCATGAAGAAAAGGGCTTTCTTGAACATGACATAACTTGGTCTACAAGAGTCCGTTTCAGGCTCGTGACGAGGCGAATCGAAGGCCGAAACGAGGGGAATGTAGCCGTAACCTAACTTTGTTGGGTTACAGAACTTTTGATGCCCGAAACCCTATATTTGTTGATATATTCTCATTTTTATAATTTTTTCACATTTTTTGGACTTTGTTTTTGGGCTCAGGCCCGACCCATTTGCATTCTAAGGTTTATTTCGATGTCACTTGTAATTTTAGGTTACTATGTAATAGATTATAAATTAATATGGCAATCATAGAAAAAAAATTTAAATGACCATTCTAAGTCCCGAGATCGTTAAGCAAGAGCTGGTTACATGAGTTGTTTTGTTCATTCGTTTGGTATATTATCCACCTTTGTAGGTTTTCCAAGGAAAATCAATGTCGTTTTTGTGTTGATCAAACAATGTTAAATGTTGTTGGAGTTCACTCATATCTATAATACTAATTCATGGTGTGTCATAATGATTTCCTTGTCTAGTGAAACCACAATTACTTCACCAACTAATTTGAAACCTCCAAGCATAGTCAGAACATAGCCAAACACGATCAAAACATGTTAAAGGCCCCCAAAAACATGATCAAAACAATAAAACAATAGTGGAAATCCATTTACCCCGGATTTGGGATGGTTTTCCCCGGTTATTTAGACTTTCTCCGGTTTTTCTAGTTTAAGTTCCCTTTTGGTCAGTTTTGGTTGGTTTCGAATGGTTTAGCGTGCATCTGCCGTATTTGGATGTGTATGACCATGTTTAAAAGTTATTCAGTTAGTATGTGATGATGAAAATATATACACAACCCAAGTAACAAAAGACATGATCATGGTGAACCCAATAACCAGTATCCATAAGACGTCCAAAACATGATCAAAACAATCAAACCCAAGTGGAAATTGTATTTCCACGGATTTGGCATTGCTAGGTTGATCAGACTTTCATCGGCTTTGCCCAGTTAAGTTCCCTTTCGGTCCATTTTGGTCGGTGTAGAAGGTTTGATGGATGTTCAAGTGTTGAAGATAGAGCCCAAATGTATTCGGAAGCCCCAGATCGCGTGAAGAAAAGGGCTTTCTTGAACATGGCATAACTTGGTCTACAAGAGTCCGTTTCAGGCCCGTGACGAGGCGAATCAAAGGCCGAAACGAGGGGAATGTAGCTGTAACCTAACTTTGTTGGGTTACAGAACTTTTGATGCCCGAAACCCTATATTTGTTGATATATTCTCATTTTTATAATTTTTTCACATTTTTTGGACTTTGTTTTTGGGCTCAGGCCCGACCCATTTGCATTCTAAGGTTTATTTCGATGTCACTTGTAATTTTAGATTACTATGTAATAGATTATAAATTAATATGGCAATCATAGAAAAAAAATTAAATGACCATTCTAAGTCCCGAGATCGTTAAGCAAGAGCTGGTTACATGAGTTGTTTTGTTCATTCGTTTGGTATATTATCCACCTTTGTAGGTTTTCCAAGGAAAATCAATGTCGTTTTTGTGTTGATCAAACAATGTTAAATGTTGTTGGAGTTCACTCATATCTATAATACTAATTCATGGTGTGTCATAATGATTTCCTTGTCTAGTGAAACCACAATTACTTCACCAACTAATTTGAAACCTCCAAGCATAGTCAAAACATAGCCAAACACGATCAAAACATGTTAAAGGCCCCCAAAAACATGATCAAAACAATAAAACAATAGTGTAAATCCATTTACCCCAGATTTGGGATGGTTTTCCCCGGTTATTTAGACTTTCTCCGGTTTTTCTAGTTTAAGTTCCCTTTTGGTCAGTTTTGGTTGGTTTCGAATGGTTTAGCGTGCATCTGCCGTATTTGGATGTGTATGACCATGTTTAAAAGTTATTCAGTTAGTATGTGATGATGAAAATATATACACAACCCAAGTAACAAAAGACATGATCATGGTGATCCCAATAACCAGTATCCAAAAGACGTCCAAAACATGATCAAAACAATCAAACCCAAGTGGAAATTGTATTTCCACGGATTTGGCATGGCTAGGTTGATCAGACTTTCATCGGCTTTGCCCAGTTAAGTTCCCTTTCGGTCCGTTTTGGTCGGTGTAGAAGGTTTGATGGATGTTCAAGTGTTGAAGATAGAGCCCAAATGTATTCGGAAGCCCCAGATCGCGTGAAGAAAAGGGCTTTCTTGAACATGGCATAACTTGGTATACAAGAATCCGTTTCAGGCCCGTGACGAGGCGAAATGAAGGCCGAAATGAGGGAAACGTAGTTGTAACCTAACTTTGTTGGGTTACAGAACTTTCGAGGCCCGAAACCCTATATTTGTTGAGATATTCTCATTTTTATAATTTTTTTCACATTTTTTGGACTTTGTTTTTGGGCTCAGGCCCGACCCATTTGCATTCTAAGGTTTATTTCGATGTCACTTGTAATTTTAGGTTACTATGTAATAGATTATAAATTAATATGGCAATCATAGAAAAATAATTTAAATGACCATTCTAAGTCCCGAGATCGTTAAGCAAGAGCTGGTTACATGAGTTGTTTTTTTCATTCGTTTAGTATATTATCCACCTTTGTAGGTTTTCCAAGGAAAATCAATGTCGTTTTTGTGTTGATCAAACAATGTTAAATGTTGTTGGAGTTCACTCATATCTATAATACTAATTCAAGGTGTGTCATAATGATTTCCTTGTCTAGTGAAACCACAATTACTTCACCAACTAATTTGAAACCTCCAAGCATAGTCAAAACATAGCCAAACACGATCAAGACATGTTAAAGGCCCCCAAAAACATGATCAAAACAATAAAACAATAGTGGAAATCCATTTACCCCGGATTTGGGATGGTTTTCCCCGGTTATTTAGACTTTCTCTGGTTTTTCTAGTTTAAGTTCCCTTTTGGTCAGTTTTGGTTGGTTTCGAATGGTTTAGCGTGCATCTGCCGTATTTGGATGTGTATGACCATGTTTAAAAGTTATTCAGTTAGTACGTGATGATGAAAATATATACACAACCCAAGTAACAAAAGACATGATCATGGTGAACCCAATAACCAGTATCCATAAGACGTCTAAAACATGATCAAAACAATCAAACCGAAGTGGAAATTGTATTTCCAAGAATTTGGCATGGCTAGGTTGATCAGACTTTCATCGGCTTTGCCCAGTTAAGTTCCCTTTCGGTCCGTTTTGGTCGGTGTAGAAGGTTTGATGGATGTTCAAGTGTTGAAGATAGAGCCCAAATGTATTCGGAAGCCCCAGATCGCATGAAGAAAAGGGCTTTCTTGAACATGACATAACTTGGTCTACAAGAGTCCGTTTCAGGCTCGTGACGAGGCGAATCGAAGGCCGAAACGAGGGGAATGTAGCTGTAACCTAACTTTGTTGGGTTACAGAACTTTTGATGCCCGAAACCCTATATTTGTTGATATATTCTCATTTTTATAATTTTTTCACATTTTTTGGACTTTGTTTTTGGGCTCAGGCCCGACCCATTTGCATTCTAAGGTTTATTTCGATGTCACTTGTAATTTTAGGTTACTATGTAATAGATTATAAATTAATATGGCAATCATAGAAAAAAAATTTAAATGACCATTCTAAGTCCCGAGATCGTTAAGCAAGAGCTGGTTACATGAGTTGTTTTGTTCATTCGTTTGGTATATTATCCACCTTTGTAGGTTTTCCAAGGAAAATCAATGTCGTTTTTGTGTTGATCAAACAATGTTAAATGTTGTTGGAGTTCACTCATATCTATAATACTAATTCATGGTGTGTCATAATGATTTCCTTGTCTAGTGAAACCACAATTACTTCACCAACTAATTTGAAACCTCCAAGCATAGTCAGAACATAGCCAAACACGATCAAAACATGTTAAAGGCCCCCAAAAACATGATCAAAACAATAAAACAATAGTGGAAATCCATTTACCCCGGATTTGGGATGGTTTTCCACGGTTATTTAGACTTTCTCTGGTTTTTTTAGTTTAAGTAACCTTTTGGTCAGTTTTGGCTGGTTTCAAATGGTTTAGCGTGCATCTGTCATATTTGGATGTGTATGACCATGTTTGAAAATTATTCAGTTAGTATGTGATGATTAAAATATATACACAACCCAAGTAACAAAAGACATGATCATGGTGAACCCAATAACCAGTATCCATAAGACGTCCAAAACATGATCAAAACAATCAAACCCAAGTGGAAATTGTATTTCCACGGATTTGGCATGGCTAGGTTGATCAGACTTTCATCGGCTTTGCCCAGTTAAGTTTCCTTTCGGTCCGTTTTGGTCGGTGTAGAAGGTTTGATGGATGTTCAAGTGTTGAAGATAGAGCCCAAATGTATTCGGAAGCCCCAGATCGCGTGAAGAAAAGGGCTTTCTTGAACATGGCATAACTTGGTCTACAAGAATCCGTTTCAGTTTCGTGACGTGGCGAATCGAAGGCCGAAATGAGGGGAACGTAGCTGTAACCTAACTTTGTTGGGTTATAGAACTTTCGAGGCCTGAAACCCTATATTTGTTGAGATATTCGTATTTTTATAATTTTTTTCACATTTTTTGGACTTTGTTTTTGGGCTTAGGCCCGACCCATTTGCATTCTAAGGTTTATTTCGATGTCACTTGTAATTTTAGGTTACTATGTAATAGATTATAAATTAATATGGCAATCATAGAAAAACAAGTTAAATGACCATTCTAAGTCCCGAGATCCTTAAGCAAGAGCTGGTTACATGAGTTGTTTTTTTCATTCATTTGGTATATTATCCACCTTTGTAGGTTTTCCAAGGAAAATCAATGTCGTTTTTGTGTTGATTAAACAATGTTAAATGTTGTTGGAGTTCACTCATATCTATAATACTAATTCATGGTGTGTCATAATGATTTCCTTGTCTAGTGAAACCACAATTACTTCACCAACTAATTTGAAACCTCCAAGCATAGTCAAAACATAGCCAAACACGATCAAAACATGTTAAAGGCCCCCAAAAACATGATCAAAACAATAAAACAATAGTGGAAATCCATTTACCCCGGATTTGGGATGGTTTTCCCCGGTTATTTAGACTTTCTCCGGTTTTTCTAGTTTAAGTTCCCTTTTGGTCAGTTTTGGTTGGTTTCGAATGGTTTAGCGTGCATCTACCGTATTTGGATGTGTATGACCATGTTTAAAAGTTATTCAGTTAGTATGTGATGATGAAAATATATACAAAACCCAAGTAACAAAAGACATGATCATGGTGAACCCAATAACCAGTATCCATAAGACGTCCAAAACATGATCAAAACAATCAAACTGTGACAACCGGGAATTTTCTAGACTTTAAATAATAAAAAATTATATTATTTATTAATCAAAATTCGTTTTCGAGAGGTATCAAAGTCATTTGATTCAAAAACGGGAGTTTATTTTATATACTGTAAAAGACTGTGCAAAATCTGAGAATGACGCGATACAAATTAAACTTATATTTAATTATTCAGAAATATTTGATAAAAATATTTATTAAACTATCTGATAATTTCATTTCAGTTTTAAAACCGCACATCGAAAACGAGATCAATCGAGTTGAATTATTTTTCTTGGAACGCAACTGTTCGAGTTAACCGATGAATAATAACTATATTTTTTTTAAAAAATGTAT
Source organism: Glebionis coronaria (assembly GCA_025667525.1). Lineage (NCBI taxonomy): Eukaryota > Viridiplantae > Streptophyta > Magnoliopsida > Asterales > Asteraceae > Glebionis > Glebionis coronaria. The sequence goes on from CM046880.1 coordinate 610,072,531, forward strand.
ATGATTACGAAAACTTGTCAAGTAAATACTCTATTTTATTGGAAGAATTATTTTAAATTGAACGGCGCAAGTTTCTAAAACCGAAACAATTTTATCAAACTCAAACGAATCCTGAGTCACGTTTAAACGAGATAAAAGAAAAGTTAAGTAAACAAATTACATAATAAACCCCCCAACTATTAAAACCTTGCATTTTGATTTTTAAAACTTCTATTGCATACAAAAGCCCAGATTAGGGTTTCACCTCATTATTTTCCTCAAACCCTAACCCTAAAAATTCACACACACACTCTCTTCTTTTTCCGGCGCCACTCTTTTGCAGGCGAGAAATTCCGGCCACCGCCGCCGCCGGACGCCATGTTCAAAAATGAAAACCTCTCAAACACGATAGATCAATACGATCTATCATCACCACCACGAGTAGCCGTGGTTTTTAACAACAGCCGTTACCACCACCACCGAGAACCACCCCCGATCTAACAGCACCACCACTGCCCGCTTGCACCATCATCACAGCCACCATCCCGTGACTCCACCACCACATCGTCACCATGATCTCCCAACCGTGGCTCAACCACGTTCTAACTATCACCACCAGTAGATCTACAGATACACCACCTCTATAACTCCAAATCGGACACCATCAGCCACCATAGGGTGCGTCTGGTTATGAAACCTACCTTTAGGAGACGTTTGGTTTACAGCAACAGCGCCAACAGACGTGTTTGTTTTGGTCAGTCTTGGGTGTTTGTTTGTTCAGCCGTGCGGGTGCCTTGGATATAAAAACGACCAGCGAAGGTACTTTTGGTTTACTGTTTACCAACAGCAAGGTGCGTTTAGTTCGTTGTGTCCAGCAGCATGTGCGTTTGATTATAGAAGCGACCATCAAAGGGTGTGTTTGTTTCCCTTATACTCAGCCATCAGGGGGTGTTCGTTTGTTCAGCCCGAGGGGTGTTTTGTTGTTGTTTGGGGTTAACGCATCACCAGCGAGGGTGTTTGTTTTCTGCTGATAGAAAACTGACGTTGGATCTGCTGAAAAATCGTCCACATGGGGGGTGTTAGGGGCTGCTGGTAACTCTACCAGTGGGTGTTTGGGATTAACAGTTGCAGTAATGGTGCGTTCGGGTTAGTCTAAGGGTGCGTGGCGAGTAGAAATGACTACAGTAGTAGGGCGCGTTTTGGACCAGCAGAAGGTTGTGTCATCGACCAGTAGTAACGCGCGTTTGGACCCACAGTACGGCGCGTTTTGGACCAGCAAGGGTGCTTTTGGCCACGGGATTTGCAAGAGTTTAGATGCCGGGCACGATTTAAGTTCATGGTTCGTTGTGGTTTAGGATCGGCTAATAACATATCTAATTTTATTAAGTATTAAAGCGGATTAAAATGGTAGTATATATATTTATTGGTTAAATAAATATGTAGAACACTATCGTTATTACGAGAACTATAAATATAATTAGACGTTTAGATGTGCGTTTAAATAGCTTACTTAGGGCGCTTTGCTTTTGACATACAACACATAGGTTGTGTTAGATTATTATTTAACTATAGTGATTTATTTATATACGTTAAAACGCGACTAGTGTGAAGTAGATGGTTTGGAAAATGGAAAATATTGAGAAATATTAAATATGGAAAAACGTTGTATGGTCATGTCAAAATTTCTATAAGATTCTATATTTTGTTCGCTACAAACTATCATTATATTTGTAAACCAATAAAACAAATAAGTACTATTAAATTATAAAGTGATAAAACAAATAAATACCATTATATTTTGTAAATCGATAAAATAAATATATGCTATTATATTTGTAAACCGATAAAATAGATGGTAACTATTGTACTGATAAACTGATGAAAGTTATACTTTTTATTTAAAAATAACCATTATTAATTAACTCGTGATTTTCTTAAAATGCGTCTAGTTATGTTGTCTAAGTATTTTATAACGATACTGTAACTACAAAATAAATATATACTTTATTTTATTATGTAAGATTTTTGTCTCTATAATATAATTCAACATATGAATGATATAACCGGGTGGTTATACGTAATGTGTTGGGAATACATTAAATACTCGGTATGTGCTAAATTTATTCATTTATTTAACCAACCACGAAACTATTATAACTTGGAACTTATATATTTTATCAACGGGTGAACTGAAATACACGTTTTTAAATATTGGATTTAGCCGATTAGTTAAACCACAACACCATGACCGAGCCATATCGATTTTCGTTTACACGGAGCGTATTATTAGCATTACTATTGTTCACGCTACTCCGTCGAGGTGAGTTCATACCCCACCTTTTTTTGCTTTAAATTGAGTTATAAATGTTTTATAATTGCTCTTTGGGGGAGGTACATGCTTGGTCATAAACTACTTATAAACTTGCTTGGTTGTCATAAACTGATATTAAACTTGTTTGGTTATCTATAACTGTTTATAAACTACTTGATTGTCATAAGCTAATGCTAAGCTTACTTGGTTGGTCATAAACTATCTTTAAACTAGTTTAATTGTTACATGCTGAGTGGTCAACTCCTCTAATTGTTATACATATGAATGCTGATACTAAAATTTCTATTGTGATTTTCGTAGCCCAAAACTTTAACTGTTTTTCATTGGTTCTCGGGTAGAGACAATGGTTGCAAGAATGAACACAAGTGCATATCTCTTTTATGTATTGGTCTAAGTCCCACTTTAACCCAATTACTTTGGCCCATTATCATGAACCGTTAATTTCAGACCGGATGACCGGTCGAAAGCGCGAATGTTATGGATAGATCTATCGGGGTTGACGCCCCTGTCCGGCTTGGTCCAACAGAGGACAAGCGGGCACAGTTTCATTTGAGTCTGAGGACGGATGTCGTGGGTAAGGCATCCGTAGGGGCTGCATTATGTGATTATACTACCGGTGTTGTTAACGCTTCGGTGTCATGAGCTTAGACAATAATAAATGCTTTATTTTATTTAGTGACTTTGTATTTGTTATATTGTCACTAAGTGGTTGGAAAATCTTGCGGTTCATAATCAATTCTATTATCATCGAAAACTCTATTATTTATCAGTGAGCTCTATTTTTATCAGAAAACGCTAGTTGTTATCTATGAACTCTGTTTTATCTAAAAACCCTATTTATTTCATGTGAATTCTGTTTCATCAGAAAACTCAATTTATTTTCCGTGAACTTTGTCTTATCAGAAAACTCTACTTATTTTAGTGAACTTTGTTATATCAGTAAACTCTTGACTTTTATAAATAAACTCTGTCTTTATCAATACACTTTGAAATCTTCAAAGAAAGTCTATTTATTAGGAAACTGTGGTTTTTTTTAAACTCTTACATTTTACTATAAGGTGCAGTGGTCGGTAAAACTCTAATTTTTCATAAACATTTTAAAACAAACTTATGAACTCACCAACTTTATGTTGACATTTTTAAGCATGTATTTCAGGTACTTGACTATGTGGATTATTTGGAGTCTTCTTTGTGGTTTTTGGCATGTAGAGGTCATTCTCGGATCAAGCTCTCGAATACTCATGAAGTCACAAGTCCCCAAAGCAAGTCTTTCGCTGCAGTGAATTTGGGGGTGTGACACAAACCCAAGTGGAAATTGTATTTTCACGGATTTGGCATGGCTAGGTTGATCAGAATTTCATCGGCTTTGCCCAGTGAAGTTCCCTTTCGGTCCGTTTTGGTCGGTGTAGAAGGTTTGATGGATGTTCAAGTGTTGAAGATAGAGCCCAAATGTATTCAGAAGCCCCAGATCGCGTGAAGAAAAGGGCTTTCTTGAACATGGCATAAATTGGTCTACAAGAATCCGTTTCAGGCCCATGACGAGGCGAATCGAAGGCCGAAATGAGGGGAACGTAGATGTAACCTAACTTTGTTGGGTTACAGAACTTTCGAGGCCCGAACCCCTATATTTGTTGAGATATTCGTATTTTTATAATTTTTTTCACATTTTTTGGACTTTGTTTTTGGGCTCAGGCCCGACCCATTTGCATTCTAAGGTTTATTTCGATGTCTTCTTAATGGTAAATTTATTAAGAAAGGCCACAAAGGTAGAAAGTACAAACAACTAGAAGCTTAAAAAAAATTAGATGGGACACAACCCCAACTAACAAGCTCTAGCAACAAAAAGGTATGGACAACAACCCATACTCAAAACATACTATAGGTATAGGCAATGGACAAACCCCATGCTCAATACACAAAGATACAAAAAGCAACTAAAAGAATGACAAATAGCTGCTACCTATAACACTAATCTTGATCCATATGCTAAGACCAAGCTCCTGCAATCCATGGCACACCAAAATACAAGGCAGGATCTTAATTTATGATGAGGAATCCACTTCGGAATCCATGATTGATCTTGATTCAACCACAAAGGGAAGCAACCAAAATCCACCAATCCATCCCAATGGAAAACCCTCAACACAAACTAAGAAACAAGCAGAAATAGGTAAAAAGAGACCTACTCAAAACGCCATCAGATCAAATGCAGGAAAATAAGAGAGGTGCCAGTGTAGCACATCATATCTATTGCCTCCTCAAAACCCCCATTTATGTAAAACCCAGTGGGAAACCATAAAAGGGGGAAAGAGTACAACTAGATATGAATCCCCTCACATGATGCAATAACCCATATATCAATCGGCTCGACAATAAACTGATACTAGGTTAAAATAAACAAAGGGAGGACTAAGCATCAACAAAACATGTTTGGTAACTAAAAATTGTTCAAATAGGTGGAGTATGGGAGAAAATGTACCATACCAAACATAGACGACACATCTTTCAGCACGCTCTAGAAGGCATAGCACACTCCCCCATAAACAACCTATAAGACCACTAATAGCACATCAAACCTCCCAAAACAAACCAAAAGTCCTCCCAACAGTCCCAAAGGACTGTATAGATCTCCGAAATACATGACAGAACAGATAGCCTACCAATCTTCATAACCCACCTTACCAATATAACATCTTGGAAACCTTCTATCCACCACAGAAAACAATAGCACTTGGACAGAAGATAAACGTTAGAAAACATAAACAAAATCATATCAGTGGGAAACAGACCTGAGTTCTTCGTAAACATAGGCCACCAGAAACTCAAAGAAAACTTAAACGGACCTATCATCACACTCCATAAAGTCATCAATGCATTCCTTATCCTTAAGACCCAAGGAAGGAAGCTGCCAAAAGATAGCAGCCTTAGCCACATCCCTAGACCATCTAACATCCAAGCTATGGAGCCTAAGTGTGATAGTATTAATAATAATACTAGCAACAGCTTCAGCAGGTCTGCTAACGTTTCGGAACATCCTGAAGTTACGTTCCTGCCATATGAAGTAAACAGATGCCCCTAACACTAGTCTTTGAATCACGCTCCAAATAGAATTGCTAGCCTTAATATTACAGACCCCTGAAACAATCTCAGCCCATATATTAGACAGTGAGTCTAATAATGCCAGCTTTTTCATTTTCTCCCACACACTCGACGAAAAAGAACAGCTGAAGAATAAGTGGCTGTGGGAGTCCATACAAGTCTTACACAGAGCACAAGTCACATTAGCTAATGGGAACCATCTAGCTAATCTATCCTGAGTTTTCAACCTACCCTTAATAGCTAACCAGAGAATGAAAGCATGCCTAGGAACACAATAAGGGAACCAAACATGATCCACCCACATAACCCTAGGCATATCCACTCTAAGAGCCTTACAGACTTCCCTCACACTAAACTCCACCACCTTCTGATCCTTATTCAGCCAAATGGTTTTATCAGAGACTTCATTCAGAGTAGGGGGCAACACATTGATAACAGGTCCAAACCTGCCTAACCAATCATTTGGCCATAACCACTTGTTACCATCAACCCAGTCAACAATTTTGTCATTAACATCTATACCAAGTGATTCAAGGAAGTTACGGGTAATAAGCTTACATAAAGGGCCATCAGGGTGCCACTTATCAAACCAGACAAAGCAATTCCTACCATTACCCACTTTAACAGCAACAAACTTCCTAACTTTGTCTCTCAAACCCATAATATGTCTCCATGACCATGCATTTTTCTTCCAAGCAGTAAGATTCCAGATACAGTTACTTTTTAGCCGATAAATATTAACCCACTTAACCCATAGAGACTCCTTATTGCTAAGAACATTCCATAAGTGTTTTGACATTAACCCATCATTCATAAGGCTCATATTTTTTATACCCAGACCCCCTTGACTTTTGGGTCTACAAACCTCATCCCAGGCAACACTAGAAATCCCCTTACCATTTTCCCCCAAACCCCACAAAAAGTTCTTAAACAATTTATCAATGCATACACAAATATGTTTGGGCAAAACAAACATAGAAGCCCAAAACACATTTATAGAGGATAAAATAGAGGAAATGAGTTGGATCTTACCTGCATAAGAGAGCAGCTTGTTATGCCAGCTGAAGACCCTTTTCTTTACATTATCCAACAGAATTCTACAGTCAATGTTCCTTAATCTTCTTGTCATAAGAGGGACTCCCAAATATCTAACCGGGAGATTACCTTCTCTGAACGGGAGAGCACTCAGAATTTGAAACTTCATATCCTCCTTAACATTGCTAAAAAAAGCAATACTCTTATCAAGGCTTGGGTATAACCCCGAAGACATGCTAAACTCATCCAAACCCCTCCTGAGAATACAAGCCGACACCAAATCCCCATGACATAGCAAAAGCAGATCATCCGCAAAACATAAGTGAGTAAGATTTATTTTACTACAACCCTGATGATATTTAAATCTATTATCCCTCCTAATTTGTCTCTTAATCATAAGATTAAGGACCTCCATGACAATCGTAAAAAGGTAAGGGGAGATAGGGTCCCCCTGCCTTAAACCTCTTTTGCTCTTAAAAAATCCATGAAGCTCTCCATTCACACAAATCGAAAAAGAGGCCGTAGATAAGCAAACCATAATCCAGTTTATCATGACACTATGAAACCCAAACTGAACTAAAGTGTTCCTAAGAAAACTCCAATTAACGGTATCATAAGCTTTTTTGATATCGACTTTGAACGCACATTTACTTGTCCCACTACTCCAATCATAACCAACCATTAATTCTTGGGTTAACAAGATATTATCACTAATCTGTCTACCGGGGATAAAAGCACATTGGTTCTCATCAATAAGACCACTAAGGCCTTCCTTAAGTCTATTGGTAAGGACTTTACTTATACATTTGTAAACCACATTGCAGCAAGCAATGGGTCTATAATCAGAAACATATAACGGGACACTTAATTTGGGAATAAGAGAGATAAGGTTAGCATTTAACTCACCTAAAAGCTTATCTGAAACAAAGAACTCTTTCACAGCCTTGCAAACATCAGGGACAACCACACTCCAAGCCTTCTTAAAGAATTTCGAAGAAAAACCATCAGGTCCAGCAGCTTTGTCGTCTTTAATGCTGAACATGGCAACCTTCACTTCCTCATCCATCACTGGCCTGATCATATGAGTAGCAATCTCCGGGCTAAGTTTTTTAGTAAACAGAGTGTTGAAATCTTCCATGGGAATAACTTCCTCATCATTACCAAGAAAACTCTCAAAATGCTTCACAAATTGGAGGGGAATATCGTCACCATACAGAATATTACCACCATCATCTCTGATCATCTCAATCCTATTCCTACTCACTCTACCTTTGAGGATACTATGAAAGTAAGCAGAATTTTGGTCCCCTTCCCTTAACCAGTCTATTTTCGTTTTCTGTTTAAGGAGTTTTTCTTCATCAATAAGCGCTTCATGGTAGGCTTTAGAGAACACCAGTTCTTCCTCTCTTAAATCTGCACAAAGAGGATCTCTATCCAGGCATTCTTGGACTCTCTTAAGCTCACCTCTCAGCAACTTTACTTTTTCAAAAACATTTCCATTATTCTTGGCCAATCTTCTCATGTATTTCTTCATATTCTTTAACTTCTTAGCTAAAGTATACATATGAAACCCTTTAACATCCACATTCCAGTTATTAGCCATAGTACTAAGAAACTCCTCCTTATCCGCTATGAAGTTCAAAAATTTAAACGATTTTGGCTTAACCCTAATAGCAGAAGGAAACACCAATAAGGAAGGACTATGATCAGAAGACATGTATGGAAGAAACTTAGCATAGCCATTGCTGAACTCCTGGCTAAACATACCATTGCCCATAACTCTATCCAACTTCTTTAGAATACCAAGCTCAGGATTATGTCTTTTTTCAATCCAAGTATAAAAAAGACCATAACCATTAATATCCTGCACTTCCAGACTTTCAACACATTCTTTAAACTCCTCCATACCTTTATCTCTCACAACAAAACAGTTAGAACACTCATCGAAACTCAACGATACATTGAAGTCCCCCAAAAGCGTCCAAGGAGAATCACCAACAACGCTTTTATGCTCAATTAAATTCTTCCATAAAGTCCTTCTTCTTCTCTCCTCATTATCAGCATAAACAAAAGAAGCAAAGAAACACTTTTGATCATGAAGAAAAGTAACCTCAAAATGCATTACTTGATCTATTTGCGAAATCAGCCTAGCTCTACAAATAAAAGGATCCCAACCAACCATGATTCTACAACCCTTCTTACTATCAGTAGAATTAGACATCCAAGGCCATTGATCAAAAACAATATTTCCAATAGACTCAACTGATTTCTTTCTAAGTTGGGATTCAATGACAGCAAACATACAAAGTTTCTCATCTCTAATAAAGGTTTTCACCTCATTCTGTCTAAGGGTAGATTCAAACCCTTAACATTCCATGCAGCAATAGTACTCGTCATTGGATACTAGAGGGGTTGGAAGTAACACCGGCTTGCATATCAGCCATGGACACATCAGCAACATTGATAGTATCATCTTGAGCCATGAAAACAGCCGAAGCATCCTGATTACCACCAACATCTTCAAAGTGACCATTAATTCTATCACTATTGTATTCTTCCAAAATCGTCTCATAATATTCAAACATATCCCTAGACCAGAATCCCTTGATAGCATCAGTTAAAGGTTGCCTTGATAACAAAAACAATTCCACCTCCAACTTATCTCTACTCCATTCCAACTCCTTAATCTTCTGAGATTCTGCACGGGTAGCTTGATTAAAAAAGTTGTTATAAACCGAAGTGGAAGCCTTACCAGCACACTCGTCCACAACTCTTTTTTTAGCCACATTAGTAGCCTCTTCATGAAGATTCCTTCTCCGAACAGCAATTTGTTTATTGAAATTCTCAATACTCTCATTAAAAGTGTCTTCCGGAGATGATCTAGTCTTAACACTTCCCTTGCACTTACTATTATAGTACTCCAACATCTTAGCAGACCATTAAGTTTTGACAGCTTCACTTACATCCAAACCTAAATCACAAATTGAATCCACCCTTTTGCAGAAATCATCCCATATTAATGTCTCCTCATTATCTGTACTATCACTTAAAGGACTGAACCTATTTTCTGACACAACCTCTTTTTCCTTATCCTTCTTCTTAGAGCTAGAATCTTTAGTAGGGACATTCTTCGTAATGGTATTCACATCTTTGCTACTAACATTAACCTGATTACCAGATTCCTTCACCGCTGCTTTCACTTGAGTACCTATATCATTAACATCATTACCCTTATTCATCATCTGATTAGGCTGCGAACTAGTACTGGCGCCTCTATTCCCTTGATAATTTGAACCACCTCTACCCCTACCAAAAGATCCTCTACCTGCATTACTAGTCTCACCTCTACCACCACTATTCGGCTCTCCTCTACCACCCGAATTGTAACCTCCTCTACCAACATTACTGAACCCGCCTCTCCTATAAGTTACAGATCTCCAGCCTTCTTTATTACCCGTAGTATCAGAAATATTATTCCCTTGAACATTAGCAGGAACCTCATTTGGCTTACTAGCTTCCTTAGTAGGTTTAACATTCGAGAACAAACCTTTAGCAGGACAATTCACAGTAGAATGACCAAAGACCTTACAATGCTCACACATTGGCGGTTTCCAAGGATATTCAACATCCAACATCATTGATCTATTTAGACTTCTATACCAAACTTCCACTTCATTCACAAGATCCTTACTGGCATCAACTTCAATGAGGACCCTAGCAAAACTAGCACGACCATGAGTTCTATCACACATTTCAGTAGTTAATTTATCCATAATGATAGGCTTCCCCATTCTACTTGCTATTCTGCTAATTCCCTCCCTATTCCAAGCTTCCAAAGGCACATTGAAAATTTTAACCCACAACGGAATTCGAGAAACTTCTGGCTTTGATATACACAAACCTGGTTCCCATTTCTGAACAAAAAATGGTTTACTATCCACAATCCAAGGGCTATTCTCTATAACAGTCTGCATACCATCCACCGAGTTGAACTTACAAAAATATAACCCATTGTTGTTTAAGATAATATCATCTAACCCATATGGTCTCCACATTCTTTTCAAATTTCCCATAATATCTCTATAACTCATACGGAATCAAACAAAATGACCAATGATGGTCAAATTCCATCTAGTGCTTCCCTCATCAATAATCGAATCAAGAACAGCCACCTCCCTACCCTCATTGTTCACGGTAACCGGGATAAAAGACAATCTGTTATTCCCCATGCCCCTATTACCCGTGACAGCACTAAGGAAAGAAGCCGGTTTTTCATTCGTACTCACCTTATCATTCATGGTTACATCTTGCCCACTATTATCATCATTAACTGCAAAATTACTTACCGCACTAACATCCTTAGCAGGACCCACATTTCTAACCTTAAACAAACCCGGCTTCCTAACTTCACCAAAACTAACCTTAACAGGACTCCTAGGCTTATTCTTTGACACCTCAGGGTTAAAAACAGGATTCTCAGCAAAAGGGACAGGCATATCATTCAAAACAGATTCAACATTAGTACTAGACCTAAGGTTACTAGGTTTCTTACTACCCTCATTAACATTAGCAGATGAATTATCACAAACCATATCATTACTAGCAATATTTTCCTTATTTGGACCCCAAAATGGTTCAGTCTCCACCCCAGAGTGAACTGAAACATTTTTGCCCAAAACATCACCACTAATCTCACTAACACATTCCATATCATCACTATTACCTGTTGAACCATCACCCTTCGAGTTAGCCCGTGTAACAGTTCTCTTAAAATTAACATCTGATGACTTTCCTAACATATCCACATGTTTCATAGTATTGCCAAGATCCGGATTCATATTACGAGTGGTTTTCATGGGTTTAAGAGATGATTTCGAAGATTTCTTCACAACATGCGTATTCACAGGTGGTGGAAATTCCGGCAACGGTGAAGGGTTAACCACCGGAGGTGGAATAACCATGGGGGGGTTTAAGGATTCAGACATGGAACATGATGATTAGGTACGAGGTTAAGAAACGGATTTAGGAAAATTAATGAACGGATTAATAAATGGGTATAAAGCCAAACAGTAAAACCCACTCAAATAAAATGAATTTATTTTGGAGATTAAGAAAGTTTAAATGGTGAAAAATTATATGAATTTGTAGATAATGAAAAGGGGAACAAGGATCTAAAATAAAATTCAAGATCCCATGGTTGGATCTAAATTAGATGATGATTCTTTATAAAATACTTTAGGGTTTTTAAGTTTAGAGAGAGAAAGTTAGAGAGAGGGTTTATTTCGATGTCACTTGTAATTTTAGGTTACTATGTAATAGATTATAAATTAATATGGCAATCATAGAAAAACAATTTAAATGACCATTCTAAGTCCCGAGATCGTTAAGCAAGAGCTGGTTTCATGAGTTGTTTTTTCATTCGTTTGGTATATTATCCACCTTTGTAGGTTTTCGAAGGAAAATCAATGTCGTTTTTGTGTTGATCAAACAATGTTAAATGTTGTTGGAGTTCACTCATATCTATAATACTAATTCATGGTGTGTCATAATGATTTCCTTGTCTAGTGAAACCACAATTACTTCACCAACTAATTTGAAACCTCCAAGCATAGTCAAAACATAGCCAAACACGATCAAAACATGTTAAAGGCCCCCAAAAACATGATCAAAACAATATAACAATAGTGGAAATCCATTTACCCCGGATTTGGGATGGTTTTCCCCGGTTATTTAGACTTTCTCCGGTTTTTCTAGTTTAAGTTCCCTTTTGGTCAGTTTTGGCTGGTTTCGAATGGTTTAGCGTGAATCTGCCGTATTTGGATGTGTATAACCATGTTTGAAAGTTATTCAGTTAGTATGTGATGATGAAAATATATACACAACCCAAGTAACAAAAGACATGATCATGGTGAACCCAATAACCAGTATCCATAAGACGTCCAAAACATGATCAAAACAATCAAACCCAAGTGGAAATTGTATTTCCACAGATTTGGCATGGCTAGGTTGATCAGACTTTCATCGGCTTTGCCCAGTTAAGTTCCCTTTCGGTCCGTTTTGTTCGGTGTAGAAGGTTTGATGGATGTTCAAGTGTTGAAGATAGAGCCCAAATGTATTCGGAAGCCCTAGATCGCATGAAAAAATGGCTTTCTTGAACATGGCATAACTTGGTCTACAAGAGTTCGTTTCAGGCCCGTGACGAGGCGAATCGAAGGCCGAAATGAGGGGAACATAGCTGTAACCTAACTTTGTTAGGTTACAGAACTTTCGAGGCCCGAAACCCTATATTTGTTGAGATATTCTCATTTTTATAATTTTTTCACATTTTTTGGACTTTGTTTTTGGTCTCAGGCCCGACCCATTTTCATTCTAACGTTTATTTCGATGTCACTTGTAATTTTAGGTTACTATGTAATAGATTATAAATTAATATGGAAATCATATAAAAAAATTTAAATGACCATTCTAAGTCCCGAGATCGTTAAGTAAGAGCTGGTTACATGAGTTGTTTTGTTCATTCGTTTGGTATATTTTCCACCTTTGTAGGTTTTCCAAGGAAAATCAATGTCGTTTTTGTGTTGATCAAACACTGTTAAATGTTGTTGGAGTTCACTCATATCTATAATACTAATTCATGGTGTGTCATAATGATTTCCTTGTCTAGTGAAAGCACAATTACTTCACCAACTAATTTGAAACCTCCAAGAATAGTCAAAACATAGCCAAACACGATCAAAACATGTTAAAGGCCCCCAAAAACATGATCAAAACAATAAAACAATAGTGGAAATCCATTTACCCCGGGTTTGGGATGGTTTTCCCAGGTTATTTAGACTTTCTCTGGTTTTTCTAGTTTAAGTAACCTTTTGGTCAGTTTTGGCTGGTTTCGAATGGTTTAGCGTGCATCTGTCGTATTTGGATGTGTATGACCATGTTTGAAAGTTATTCAGTTAGTATGTGATGATTAAAATATATACACAACCCAAGTAACAAAAGACATGATCATGGTGAACCCAATAACCAGTATCCATAAGACGTCCAAAACATGATCAAAACAATCAAACCAAAGTGGAAATTGTATTTCCACGGATTTGGCATGGCTAGGTTGATCAGACTTTCATCGGCTTTGCCCAGTTAAGTTTCCTTTCGGTCCGTTTTGGTTGGTGTAGATGGTTTGATGGATGTTCAAGTGTTGAAGATAGAGCCCAATTGTATTCGGAAGCCCCAGATCGCGTGAAGAAAAGGGCTTTCTTGAACATGGCATAACTTGGTCTACAAGAGTCCATTTCAGGCCCGTGACGAGGCGAATCGAAGGCCGAAATGAGGGGAACGTAGCTGTAAAGTAACTTTGTTGGGTTATAGAACTTTCGAGGCCCGAAACCCTATATTTGTTGAGATATTCTCATTTTTTTAATTTTTTCACATTTTTTGGACTTTGTTTTTGGGCTCAGGCCCGACCCATTTGCATTCTAAGGTTTATTTCGATGTCACTTGTAATTTTAGGTTACTATGTAATAGATTATAAATTAATATGGCAATCATAGAAAAACAATTTGAATGACCATTCTAAGTCCCGAGATCGTTAAGCAAGAGCTGGTTACATGAGTTGTTTTTTCATTCGTTTGGTATATTATCCACCTTTATAGGTTTTCCAAGGAAAATCAATGTCGTTTTTGTGTTGATCAAACAATGTTAAATATTGTTGGAGTTCACTCATATCTATAATACTAATTCATGGTGTGTCATAATGATTTCCTTGGATAGTGAAACCACAATTACTTCACCAACTAATTTGAAACCTCCATGCATAGTCAAAACATAGCCAAACACGATCAAAACATGTTAAAGGCCCCCAAAAACATGATCAAAACAATAAAACAATAGTGGAAATCCATTTACCCTGGATTTGGGATGGTTTTCCCCGGTTATTTAGACTTTCTCCGGTTTTTCTAGTTTAAGTTCCCTTTTGGTCAGTTTTGGCTGGTTTCGAATGGTTTAGCGTGCATCTGGCGTATTTGGATGTGTATGACCATGTTTGAAAGTTATTCATGATGAAAATATATACACAAACCAAGTAACAAAAAGACATGATCATGGTGAACCTAATAACCAGTATCCATAAGACGTCCAAAACATGATCAAAACAATCAAACCAAAGTGGAAATTGTATTTCCACGGATTTGGCATGGCTAGGTTGATCAGACTTTCATCGGCTTTGCCCAGTTAAGTTTCCTTTCGGTCCGTTTTGGTTGGTGTAGATGGTTTGATGGATGTTCAAGTGTTGAAGATAGAGCCCAATTGTATTCGGAAGCCCCAGATCGCGTGAAGAAAAGGGCTTTCTTGAACATGGCATAACTTGGTCTACAAGAGTCCGTTTCAGGCCCGTGACGAGGTGAATCGAAGGCCGAAACGAGGGGAACGTAGCTGTAACCTAACTTTGTAACCTAACTTTGTTGGGTTACAGAACTTTCGAGGCCCAAAACCCTATATTTGTTGAGATATTCTCATTTTTATAATTTTTTCACATTTTTTGGACTTTGTTTTTGGGCTCAGGCCCGACCCATTTGCATTCTAAGGTTTATTTCGATGTCACTTGTAATTTTAGGTTACTATGTAATAGATTATAAATTAATATGGCAATCATAGAAAAACAATTTAAATGACCATTCTAAGTCCCGAGATCGTTAAGCAAGAGCTGGTTACATGAGTTGTTTTTTTCATTCGTTTGGTATATTATCCACCTTTGTAGGTTTTCCAAGGAAAATCAATGTCGTTTTTGTGTTGATCAAACAATGTTAAATGTTGTTGGAGTTCACTCATATCTATAATACTAATTCATGGTGTATCATAATGATTTCCTTGTCTAGTGAAACCACAATTACTTCACCAACTAATTTGAAACCTCCAAGCATAGTCAAAACATAGCCAAACACGATCAAAACATGTTAAAGGCCCCCAAAAACATGATCAAAACAATATAAAAATAGTGGAAATCCATTTACCCCGGATTTGGGATGGTTTTCCCCGGTTATTTAGACTTTCTCCGGTTTTTCTAGTTTAAGTTCCCTTTTGGTCAGTTTTGGCTGGTTTCGAATGGTTTAGCGTGCATCTGCCGTATTTGGATGTGTATAACCATGTTTGAAAGTTATTCAGTTAGTATGTGATGATGAAAATATATACACAACCCAAGTAACAAAAGACATGATCATGGTGAACCCAATAACCAGTATCCATAAGACGTCCAAAACATGATCAAAACAATCAAACCCAAGTGGAAATTGTATTTCCACAGATTTGGCATGGCTAGGTTGATCAGACTTTCATCGGCTTTGCCCAGTTAAGTTCCCTTTCGGTCCGTTTTGTTCGGTGTAGAAGGTTTGATGGATGTTCAAATGTTGAAGATAGAGCCCAAATGTATTTGGAAGCCCTAGATCGCATGAAAAAATGGCTTTCTTGAACATGGCATAACTTGGTCTACAAGAGTCCGTTTTAGGCCCGTGACGAGGCGAATCGAAGGCCGAAATGAGGGGAACATAGCTGTAACCTAACTTTGTTAGGTTACAGAACTTTCGAGGCCCGAAACCCTATATTTGTTGAGATATTCTCATTTTTATAATTTTTTCACATTTTTTGGACTTTGTTTTTGGTCTCAGGCCCGACCCATTTTCATTCTAACGTTTATTTCGATGTCACTTGTAATTTTAGGTTACTATGTAATAGATTATAAATTAATATGGAAATCATATAAAAAAATTTAAATGACCATTCTAAGTCCCGAGATCGTTAAGTAAGAGCTGATTACATGAGTTGTTTTGTTCATTCGTTTGGTATATTATCCACCTTTGTAGGTTTTCCAAGGAAAATCAATGTCGTTTTTGTGTTGATCAAACAATGTTAAATGTTGTTGGAGTTCACTCATATCTATAATACTAATTCATGGTGTGTCATAATGATTTCCTTGTCTAGTGAAACCACAATTACTTCACCAACTAATTTGAAACCTCCAAGCATAGTCAAAACATAGCCAAACACGATCAAAACATGTTAAAGGCCCCCAAAAACATGATCAAAACAATAAAACAATAGTGGAAATCCATTTACCCCGGGTTTGGGATGGTTTTCCCAGGTTATTTAGACTTTCTCTGGTTTTTCTAGTTTAAGTAACCTTTTGGTCAGTTTTGGCTGGTTTCGAATGGTTTAGCGTGCATCTGTCGTATTTGGATGTGTATGACCATGTTTGAAAGTTATTCAGTTAGTATGTGATGATTAAAATATATACACAACCCAAGTAACAAAAGACATGATCATGGTGAACCCAATAACCAGTATCCACAAGACGTCCAAAACAAGATCAAAACAATCAAACCTAAGTGGAAATTGTATTTCCACGGATTTGGCATGGCTAGGTTGATCAGACTTTCATCGGCTTTGCCCAGTTAAGTTCCCTTTCGGTCCGTTTTGGTTGGTGTAGATGGTTTGATGGATGTTCAAGTGTTGAAGATAGAGCCCAATTGTATTCGGAAGCCCCAGATCGCGTGAAGAAAAGGGCTTTCTTGAACATGGCATAACTTGGTCTACAAGAGTCCATTTCAGGCCCGTGGCGAGGCGAATCGAAGGCCAAAACATGGGGAACGTAGCTGTAACCTAACTTTGTTGGGTTACAGAACTTTCGAGGCCCGAAACCCTATATTTGTTGAGATATTCTCCTTTTTTAATTTTTTCACATTTTTTGGACTTTGTTTTTTGCCTCAGGCCCGACCCATTTGCATTCTAAGGTTTATTTCGATGTCACTTGTAATTTTAGGTTACTATGTAATAGATTATAAATTAATATGGCAATCATAGAAAAACAATTTAAATGACCATTCTAAGTCCCGAGATCGTTAAGAAAGAGCTGGTTACATGAGTAGTTTTTTCATTCGTTTGGTATATTATCCACTTTTGTAGGTTTTCCAAGGAAAATCAATGTCATTTTTGTGTTGATCAAACAATGTTAAATGTTGTTGGAGTTCACTCATATCTATAATACTAATTCATGGTGTGTCATAATGATTTCCTTGTCTAGTGAAACCACAATTACTTCACCAACTAATTTGAAACCTCCAAGCATAGTCAAAACATAGCCAAACACGATCAAAACATGTTAAAGGCCCCCAAAAACATGATCAAAACAATAAAACAATAGTGGAAATCCATTTCCCTGGATTTGGGATGGTTTGCCCCGGTTATTTAGACTTTTTTCCGGTTTTTCTAGTTTAAGTTCCCTTTTGGTCAGTTTTGGTTGGTTTCGAATGGTTTAGCGTGCATCTGCCGTATTTGGATGTGTATGACCATGTTTAAAAGTAATTCAGTTAGTATGTGATGATGAAAATATATACACAACCAAAGTAACAAAAGACATGATCATGGTGAACCCAATAACCAGTATCCATAAGACGTCCAAAACATGATCAAAACAATTAAACCCAAGTGGAAATTGTATTTCCATGGATTTGGCATGGCTAGGTTGATCAGACTTTCATCGGCTTTGCCCAGTTAAGTTCCCTTTTGGTCCGTTTTGGTCGGTGTAGAAGGTTTGATGCATGTTCAAGTGTTGAAGATAGAGCCCAAATGTATTCGGAAGCCCCAGATCGCGTGAAGAAAAGGGCTTTCTTGAACATGGCATAACTTCGTCTAAAAGAGTCCGTTTTAGGCCCGTGATGAGGCGAATCGAAGGCCGAAACGAGGGGAATGTAGCTGTAACCTAACTTTGTTGGGTTACAGAACTTTTGATGCCCGAAACCCTATATTTGTTGATATATTCTCATTTTTATAATTTTTTCACATTTTTTGGACTTTGTTTTTGGTCTCAGGCCCGACCCATTTTCATTCTAACGTTTATTTCGATGTCACTTGTAATTTTAGGTTACTATGTAATAGATTATAAATTAATATGGAAATCATATAAAAAAATTTAAATGACCATTCTAAGTCCCGAGATCGTTAAGTAAGAGCTGGTTACATGAGTTGTTTTGTTCATTCGTTTGGTATATTATCCACCTTTGTAGGTTTTCCAAGGAAAATCAATGTCGTTTTTGTGTTGATCAAACAATGTTAAATGTTGTTGGAGTTCACTCATATCTATAATACTAATTCATGGTGTGTCATAATGATTTCCTTGTCTAGTGAAACCACAATTACTTCACCAACTAATTTGAAACCTCCAAGCATAGTCAAAACATAGCCAAACACGATCAAAACATGTTAAAGGCCCCCAAAAACATGATCAAAACAATATAAAAATAGTGGAAATCCATTTACCCCGGATTTGGGATGGTTTTCCCCGGTTATTTAGACTTTCTCCGGTTTTTCTAGTTTAAGTTCCCTTTTGGTCAGTTTTGGCTGGTTTCGAATGGTTTAGCGTGCATCTGCCGTATTTGGATGTGTATAACCATGTTTGAAAGTTATTCAGTTAGTATGTGATGATGAAAATATATACACAACCCAAGTAACAAAAGACATGATCATGGTGAACCCAATAACCAGTATCCATAAGACGTCCAAAACATGATCAAAACAATCAAACCCAAGTGGAAATTGTATTTCCACAGATTTGGCATGGCTAGGTTGATCAGACTTTCATCGGCTTTGCCCAGTTAAGTTCCCTTTCGGTCCGTTTTGTTCGGTGTAGAAGGTTTGATGGATGTTCAAGTGTTGAAGATAGAGCCCAAATGTATTTGGAAGCCCTAGATCGCATGAAAAAATGGCTTTCTTGAACATGGCATAACTTGGTCTACAAGAGTCCGTTTTAGGCCCGTGACGAGGCGAATCGAAGGCCGAAATGAGGGGAACATAGCTGTAACCTAACTTTGTTAGGTTACAGAACTTTCGAGGCCCGAAACCCTATATTTGTTGAGATATTCTCATTTTTATAATTTTTTCACATTTTTTGGACTTTGTTTTTGGTCTCAGGCCCGACCCATTTTCATTCTAACGTTTATTTCGATGTCACTTGTAATTTTAGGTTACTATGTAATAGATTATAAATTAATATGGAAATCATATAAAAAAATTTAAATGACCATTCTAAGTCCCGAGATCGTTAAGTAAGAGCTGGTTACATGAGTTGTTTTGTTCATTCGTTTGGTATATTATCCACCTTTGTAGGTTTTCCAAGGAAAATCAATGTCGTTTTTGTGTTGATCAAACAATGTTAAATGTTGTTGGAGTTCACTCATATCTATAATACTAATTCATGGTGTGTCATAATGATTTCCTTGTCTAGTGAAACCACAATTACTTCACCAACTAATTTGAAACCTCCAAGCATAGTCAAAACATAGCCAAACACGATCAAAACATGTTAAAGGCCCCCAAAAACATGATCAAAACAATAAAACAATAGTGGAAATCCATTTACCCCGGGTTTGGGATGGTTTTCCCAGGTTATTTAGACTTTCTCTGGTTTTTCTAGTTTAAGTAACCTTTTGGTCAGTTTTGGCTGGTTTCGAATGGTTTAGCGTGCATCTGTCGTATTTGGATGTGTATGACCATGTTTGAAAGTTATTCAGTTAGTATGTGATGATTAAAATATATACACAACCCAAGTAACAAAAGACATGATCATGGTGAACCCAATAACCAGTATCCATAAGACGTCCAAAACATGATCAAAACAATCAAACCCAAGTGGAAATTGTATTTCCACGGATTTGGCATGGCTAGGTTGATCAGACTTTCATCGGCTTTGCCCAGTTAAGTTCCCTTTCGGTCCGTTTTGGTTGGTGTAGATGGTTTGATGGATGTTCAAGTGTTGAAGATAGAGCCCAATTGTATTCGGAAGCCCCAGATCGCGTGAAGAAAAGGGCTTTCTTGAACATGGCATAACTTGGTCTACAAGAGTCCATTTCAGGCCCGTGACGAGGCGAATCGAAGGCCAAAACGTGGGGAACGTAGCTGTAACCTAACTTTGTTGGGTTACAGAACTTTCGAGGCCCGAAACCCTATATTTGTTGAGATATTCTCCTTTTTTAATTTTTTCACATTTTTTGGACTTTGTTTTTTGCCTCAGGCCCGACCCATTTGCATTCTAAGGTTTATTTCGATGTCACTTGTAATTTTAGGTTACTATGTAATAGATTATAAATTAATATGGCAATCATAGAAAAACAATTTAAATGACCATTCTAAGTCCCGAGATCGTTAAGAAAGAGCTGGTTACATGAGTTGTTTTTTCATTCGTTTGGTATATTATCCACTTTTGTAGGTTTTCCAAGGAAAATCAATGTCATTTTTGTGTTGATCAAACAATGTTAAATGTTGTTGGAGTTCACTCATATCTATAATACTAATTCATGGTGTGTCATAATGATTTCCTTGTCTAGTGAAACCACAATTACTTCACCAACTAATTTGAAACCTCTAAGCATAGTCAAAACATAGCCAAACACGATCAAAACATGTTAAAGGCCCCCAAAAACATGATCAAAACAATAAAACAATAGTGGAAATCCATTTCCCTGGATTTGGGATGGTTTGCCCCGGTTATTTAGACTTTTTTCCGGTTTTTCTAGTTTAAGTTCCCTTTTGGTCAGTTTTGGTTGGTTTCGAATGGTTTAGCGTGCATCTGCCGTATTTGGATGTGTATGACCATGTTTAAAAGTAATTCAGTTAGTATGTGATGATGAAAATATATACACAACCAAAGTAACAAAAGACATGATCATGGTGAACCCAATAACCAGTATCCATAAGACGTCCAAAACATGATCAAAACAATCAAACCCAAGTGGAAATTGTATTTCCATGGATTTGGCATGGCTAGGTTGATCAGACTTTCATCGGCTTTGCCCAGTTAAGTTCCCTTTTGGTCCGTTTTGGTCGGTGTAGAAGGTTTGATGCATGTTCAAGTGTTGAAGATAGAGCCCAAATGTATTCGGAAGCCCCAGATCGCGTGAAGAAAAGGGCTTTCTTGAACATGGCATAACTTCGTCTAAAAGAGTCCGTTTTAGGCCCGTGATGAGGCGAATCGAAGGCCGAAACGAGGGGAATGTAGCTGTAACCTAACTTTGTTGGGTTACAGAACTTTTGATGCCCGAAACCCTATATTTGTTGATATATTCTCATTTTTATAATTTTTTCACATTTTTTGGACTTTGTTTTTGGTCTCAGGCCCGACCCATTTTCATTCTAACGTTTATTTCGATGTCTTCTTAATGGTAAATTTATTAAGAAAGGCCACAAAGGCAGAAAGTACAAACAACTAGAAGCTTAACAAAAATTAGATGGGACACAACCCCAACTAACAAGCTCTAGCAACAAAAAGGTATGGACAACAACCCATACTCAAAACATACTATAGGTATAGGCAATGGACAAACCCCATGCTCAATACACAAAAATACAAAAAGCAACTAAAAGAATGACAAATAGCTGCTACCCATAACACTAAACTTGATCTATATGCTAAGACCAAGCTCCTGCAATCCATGGCACACCAAAATACAAGGCAAGATCTTAATTTATGATGAGGAATCCACTTCGGAATCCATGATTGATCTTGATTCAACCACAAATGGAAGCAACCAAAATCCACCAATCCATCCCAATGGAAAACCCTCAACACAAACTAAGAAACAAGCAGAAATAGGTAAAAAGAGACCTACTCAAAACGCCATCAGATCAAATGCAGGAAAAAAGAGAGGTGCCAGTGTAGCACATCATATCTATTGCCTCCTCAAAACCCCCATTTATGTAAAACCCAGTGGGAAACCATAAAAGGGGGAAAGAGTACAACTAGATATGAATCCCCTCACATGATGCAATAACCCATATATCAATCGGCTCGACAATAAACTGATACTTGGTTAAAATAAAAACAAAGGGAGGACTAAGCATCAACAAAACAGGTTTGGCAACTAAAAGTTGTTCAAATAGGTGGAGTATGGGAGAAAATGTACCATACCAAACATAGACGGCACATCTTTCAGCACGCTCTAGAAGGCATAGCACACTCCCCCATAAACAACCTAAAAGACCACTAATAGCACATCAAACCTCCCAAACCAAACCAAAAGTCCTCCCAACAGTCCCAAAGGACTGTATAGATCTCCAAAATACATGACAGAACAGATAGCCTACCAATCTTCATAACCCACCTTGCCAATATAACATCTTGGAAACCTTCTATCCACCACAGAAAACAATTGCACTTGGACAGAAAATAACCGTTAGAAAACATAAACAAAATCATATCAGTGGGAAACAGACCTGAGTTCTTCGTAAACATAGGCCACCAGAAATTCAAAGAAAACTTAAATGGACCTATCATCACACTCCATAAAGTCATCAATGCATTCCTTATCCATAAGACCCAACGAAGGAAGCTGCCAAAGGATAGCAGCCTTAGCCACATCCCTAGACCATCTAACATCCAAGCTATGGAGCCTAAGTCTAATAGTATTAATAATAATACTAGCAACGGCTTCAGCAGATCTGCTAACGTTTCGGAACATCCTGAAATTACGTTCCTGCCATATGAGGTAAACAGATGCCCCTAACACTAGTCTTTGAATCACGCTCCAAATAGAATTGCTAGCCTTAATATTACATACCCCTGAAACAATCTCAGCCCATATATTAGACATTGAGTCTAATAAAGCCAGCTTTTTCATTTTCTCCCACACACTCGACGAAAAAGGACAACTGAAGAATAAGTGGTTGTGGGAGTCCATACAAGTCTTACACAGAGCACAAGTCACATTAGCTAATGGGAACCATCTAGCTAATCTATCCTGAGTTTTCAACCTACCCTTAATAGCTAACCAGAGAATGAAAGCATGCCTAGGAACACAATAAGGGAACCAAACATGATCCACCCACATAACCCTAGGCATATCCACTCTAAGAGCCTTACAGACTTCCCTCACGCTAAACTCCACCACCTTCTGATCCTTATTCAGCCAAATGGTTTTATCAGAGACTTCATTCAGAGTAGGGGGCAATACATTGATAACAGGTCCAAACCTGCCTAACCAATCATTTGGCCATAACCACTTGTTACCATCAACCCAGTCAACAATTTTGTCATTAACATCTATACCAAGTGATTCAAGGAAGTTACGGGTAATAAGTTTACATAAAGGGCCATCAGGGTGCCACTTATCAAACCAGACAAAGCAATTCCTACCATTACCAATTTTAACAGCAACAAACTTCCTAACTTTGTCTCTCAAACCCATAATATGTCTCCAAGACCATGCATTTTTCTTCCAAGCAGTAAGATTCCAGATACAGTTATTTTTTAGCCGATAAATATTAACCCACTTAACCCATAGAGACTCCTTATTGCTAAGAACATTCCATAAGTGTTTTGACATTAACCCATCATTCATAAGGCTCATATTTTTTATACCCAGACCCCCTTGACTTTTGGGTCTACAAACCTCATCCCAGGCAACACTAGAAATCCCCTTACCATTTTCCCCCAAACCCTACAAAAAGTTCTTAAACAATTTATCAATGCATACACAAATATGTTTGGGCAAAACAAACATAGAAGCCCAAAACACATTTATAGAGGATAAAATAGAGGAAATGAGTTGGAGCTTACCTGCATAAGAGAGCAGCTTGTTGTGCCAGCTGAAGACCCTTTTCTTAACATTATCCAACAGAATTCTACAGTCAATGTTCCTTAATCTTCTTGTCATAAGAGGGACTCCCAAATATCTAACTGGGAGATTACCTTCTCTGAATGGGAGAGCACTCAGAATTTGAGACTTCATATCCTCCTTAACATTGCTAAAAAAAGCAATACTCTTATCAAGGCTTGGGTATAACCCCGAAGACATGCTAAACTCATCCAAACCCCTCCTGAGAATACAAGCCGACACCAAATCCCCATGACATAGCAAAAGCAGATCATCCGCAAAACATAAGTGAGTAAGATTTATTTTACTACAACCCTGATGATATTTAAATCTATTATCCCTCCTAATTTGTCTCTTAATCATAAGATTAAGGACCTCCATGACAATCGTAAAAAGGTAAGGGGAGATAGGGTCCCCCTGCCTTAAACCTCTTTTGCTCTTAAAGAATCCATGAAGCTCCCCATTCACACAAATCGAAAAAGAGGCCGTAGATAAGCAAACCATAATCCAGTTTATCATGACACTATGAAACCCAAACTGAACTAAAGTGTTCCTAAGAAAACTCCAATTAACGGTATCATAAGCTTTTTTGATATCGACTTTGAACGCACATTTACTTGTCCCACTACTCCAATCATAACCAACCATTAATTCTTGGGTTAACAAGATATTATCACTAATCTGTCTACCGGGGATAAAAGCACATTGGTTCTCATCAATAAGACTACTAAGGCCTTCCTTAAGTCTATTGGTAAGGACTTTACTAATACATTTGTAAACCACATTGCAGCAAGCAATGGGTCTATAATCAGAAACATATAACGGGACACTTAATTTGGGAATAAGAGAGATAAGGTTAGCATTTAACTCACCTAAAAGCTTACCTGAAACAAAGAACTCTTTCACAGCCTTGCAAACATCAGGTCCAACCACACTCCAAGCCTTCTTAAAGAATTTCGAAGAAAAACCATCAGGTCCAGCAGCTTTGTCGTCTTTAATGCTGAACATGGCAACCTTCACTTCCTCATCCATCACTGGCCTAATCATATGAGTAGCAATCTCCGGGCTAAGTTTTTTAGTAAACAGAGTGTTGAAATCTTCCATGGGAATAACTTCCTCATCATTACCAAGAAAACTCTCAAAATGCTTCACAAATTGGAGGGGAATATCGTCACCATACAGAATATTACCACCATCATCTCTAATCATCTCAATCCTATTCCTACTCACTCTTCCTTTGAGGATACTATGAAAGTAAGCAGAATTTTGGTCCCCTTCCCTTAACCAGTCTATCTTCGTTTTCTGTTTAAGGAGTTTTTCTTCATCAATAAGCGCTTCATGGTAGGCTTTAGAGAACACCAGTTCTTCCTCTCTTAAATCTGCACAAAGAGGATCTCTATCCAGGCATTCTTGGACTCTCTTAAGCTCACCTCTCAGCAACTTTACTTTTTCAAAAACATTTCCATTATTCTTGACCAATCTTCTCATGTATTTCTTCATATTCTTTAACTTCTTAGCTAACGTATACATATGAAACCCTTTAACATCCATATTCCAATTATTAGCCACAGTACTAAGAAACTCCTCCTTATCCGCTATGAAGTTCAAAAATTTAAACGATTTTGGCTTAACCCTAATATCAGAAGGAAACACCAATAAGGAAGGACTATGATCAGAAGACATGTATGGAAGAAACTTAGCATAGCCATTGCTGAACTCCTGGCTAAACATACCATTGCCCATAACTCTATCCAACTTCTTTAGAATACCAAGCTCAGGATTATGTCTTTTTTCAATCCAAGTATAAAAAAGACCATAACCATTAATATCCTGCACTTCCAGACTTTCAACACATTCTTTAAACTCCTCCATACCTTTATCTCTCACAACAAAACAGTTAGAACACTCATCAAAACTCAAAGAAACATTGAAGTCCCCCAAAAGAGTCCAAGGAGAATCACCAACAACGCTTTTATGCTCAATTAAATTCTTCCATAAAGTCCTTCTTCTTCTCTCCTCATTATCAGCATAAACAAAAAAAGCAAAGAAACACTTTTGATCATGAAGGAAAGTAACCTCAAAATGCATTACTTGATCAATTTGCGAAATCAGCCTAGCTCTACAAATAAAAGGATCCCAACCAACCATGATTCTACAACCCTTCTTACTATCAGTAGAATTAGACATCCAAGGCCATTGATCAAAAACAATGTTTCCAATAGACTCAACTGATTTCTTTCTAAGTTGGGATTCTATAACAGCAAACATACAAAGCTTCTCATCTCTAATAAAGTTTTTTACCTCGTTCTGTCTAAGGGTAGAATTCAAACCCTTAACATTCCATGCAGCAATAGTACTCGTCATTGGATACTAGAGGGGTTGGAAGTAACACCAGCTTGCATATCAGCCATGGCCACATCAGCAACATTGATAGTATCATCTTGAGCCATGAAAACAGCCGAAGCATCCTGATTACCACCAACATCTTCAAAGTGACCATTAATTCTATCACTATTGTATTCTTCCAAAATCGTCTCATAATATTCAAACATATCCCTAGACCAGAATCCCTTGATAGCATCAGTTAAAGGTTGCCTTGATAACAAAAACATTTCCACCTCCAACTTATCTCTACTCCATTCCAACTCCTTAATCTTCTGAGATTCTGCACGGGTAGCTTGATTAAAAAAATTGTTGTAAACCGAAGTGGAAGCCTTACCAGCACACTCGTCTACAACTCTTTGTTTAGCCACCTTAGTAGCCTCTTCATGAAGATTCCTTCTCCGAACAGCAATTTGTTTATTGAAATTCTCAATACTCTCATTAACAGTGTCTTCCGGAGATGATCTAGTCTTAACACTTCCCTTGCACTTACTATTATAGTACTCCAACATCTTAGCAGACCATGCAGTTTTGACAGCTTCACTTACATCCAAACCAAAATCACAAATAGAATCCACCCTTTTGCAGAAATCATCCCATATTAATGTCTCCTCATTATCTGTACTATCACTTAAAGGACTGAACCTATTTTCTGACACAACCTCTTTTTCCTTATCCTTCTTCTTAGAGCTAGAATCTTTAGTAGGGACATTCTTCGTAATGGTATTCACATCTTTGCTACTAACATTAACCTGATTACCAGATTCCTTCACCGCTGCTTTCACTTGAGTACCCATATCATTAACATCATTACCCTTATTCCTCATCTGATTAGGCTGCGAACTAGTACTGGCGCCTCTATTCCCTTGATAATTTGAACCACCTCTACCCCTACCAAAAGATCCTCTACCTGCATTACTAGTCTCACCTCTACCACCACTATTCGGCTCTCCTCTACCACCCGAATTGTAACCTCCTCTACCAACATTACTAAACCCACCTCTCCTATAAGTTACAGATCTCCAGCCTTCTTTACTACCCGTAGTATCAGAAATATTATTCCCTTGTACATTAGCAGGAATCTCATTTGGCTTACTAGCTTCCTTAGTAGGTTTAACATTTGAGAACAAACCTTTAGCAGGACAATTCAAAGTAGAATGACCAAAGACCTTACAATGCTCACACATTGGCGGTTTCCAAGGATATTCAACATCCAACATCATTGATCTATTTAGACTTCTATACCAAACTTCCACTTCATTCACAAGATCCTTACTAGCATCAACTTCAATGAGGACCCTAGCAAAACTAGCACGACCATGAGTTCTATCACACATTTCAGTAGTCAACTTATCCATAATGATAGGCTTCCCCAATCTACTTGCTATTCTGCTAATTCCCTCCCTGTTCCAAGCTTCCAAAGGAACATTGAAAATTTTAACCCACAACGGAATTCGAGAAACTTCTGGCTTTGATATACACAAACCTGGTTCCCATTTCTGAACAAAAAATGGTTTACTATCCACAATCCAAGGGCTATTCTCTATAACAGTCTGCATACCATCCACCGAATTGAACTTACAAAAATATAACCCATTGTTGTTTAAGATAATATCATCTAACCCATATGGTCTCCACATTCTTTTCAAATTTCCCATAATTTCTCTATAACTCATACGGAATCCAACAAAATGACCAATGATGGTCAAATTCCATCTAGTGCTTCCCTCATCAATAATCGAGTCAAGAACAGCCACCTCCCTACCTTCATTGTTCACGGTAACCGGGATAAAAGACAATCTGTTATTCCCCATACCCCTATTACCCGTGACAGCGCTAAGGAAAGAAACCGGTTTATCATTCGTACTCACCTTATCATTCATGGTTACATCTTGCCCACTACTATCATCATTAACTGCAAAATTACTTACCGCACTAACATCCTTAGCAGACCCCACATTCGTAACCTTAAACAAACCCGGCTTCCTAACTTCACCAAAACTAACCTTAACAGGACTCCTAGGCTTATTCTTTGACACCTCAGGGTTAAAAACAGGATTCTCAGCAAAAGGGACAGGCATATCATTCAAAACAGATTCAACATTAGTACTAGACCTAGGGTTACTAGGTTCCTTACTACCCTCATTAACATTAGCAGATGAATTATCACAAACCATATCATTACTAGCAATATTTTCCTTATTTGGACCCCAAAATGGTTCAGTCTCCTCCCCAGAGTGAACTGAAACATTTTTGCCCAAAACCTCACCACTAATCACACTAATACATTCCATATCATCACTATTACCTGTTGTAACATCACCCTTCGAGTTAGCCCGTGTAACAGTTCTCTTAAAATTAACATCAGATGATTTTCCTAACATATCCACATGTTTCATAGTATTGCCAAGGTCCGGATTCATATTACGAGTGGTTTTCATGGGTTTAAGAGATGATTTCGAAGATTTCTTCACAACATGCGTATTCACAGGTGGTGGAAATTCCGGCAACGGTGACGGGTTAACCACCGGAGGTGGACTAACCATGGGGGGGTTTAAGGATTCAGACATGGAACATGATGATTAGGTACGAGGTTAAGAAACGGATTTAGGAAATTAATGAATCGGATTAATAAATGGGTATAAGGCCAAACAGTAAAACCCACTCAAATAAAATGAATTTATTTTGGAGATTAAGAAAGTTTAAATGGTGAAAAATTATATGAATTTGTAGATAATGAAAAGGGGAACAAGGATCTAAAATAAAATTCAAGATCCCATGGTTGGATCTAAATTAGATGATGATTCTTTATAAAATACTTTAGGGTTTTTAAGTTTAGAGAGAGAAAGTTTTAGAGAGAGGTCAGAGAGAATAGGTTTATTTCGATGTCACTTGTAATTTTAGGTTACTATGTAATAGATTATAAATTAATATGGAAATCATATAAAAAAATTTAAATGACCATTCTAAGTCCCGAGATCGTTAAGTAAGAGCTGGTTACATGAGTTGTTTTGTTCATTCGTTTGGTATATTATCCACCTTTGTAGGTTTTCCAAGGAAAATCAATGTCGTTTTTGTGTTGATCAAACAATGTTAAATGTTGTTGGAGTTCACTCATATCTATAATACTAATTCATGGTGTGTCATAATGATTTCCTTGTCTAGTGAAACCACAATTACTTCACCAACTAATTTGAAACCTCCAAGCATAGTCAAAACATAGCCAAACACGATCAAAACATGTTAAAGTCCCCCAAAAACATGATCAAAACAATAAAACAATAGTGGAAATCCATTTACCCCGGGTTTGGGATGGTTTTCCCAGGTTATTTAGACTTTCTCTGGTTTTTCTAGTTTAAGTAACCTTTTGGTCAGTTTTGGCTGGTTTCGAATGGTTTAGCGTGCATCTGTCGTATTTGGATGTGTATGACCATGTTTGAAAGTTATTCAGTTAGTATGTGATGATTAAAATATATACACAACCCAAGTAACAAAAGACATGATCATGGTGAACCCAATAACCAGTATCCATAAGACGTCCAAAACATGATCAAAACAATCAAACCCAAGTGGAAATTGTATTTCCACGGATTTGGCATGGCTAGGTTGATCAGACTTTCATCGGCTTTGCCCAGTTAAGTTCCCTTTTGGTCCGTTTTGTTCGGTGTAGAAGGTTTGATGGATGTTCAAGTGTTGAAGATAGAGCCCAAATGTATTTGGAAGCCCTAGATCGCATGAAAAAATGGCTTTCTTGAACATGGCATAACTTGGTCTACAAGAGTCCGTTTTAGGCCCGTGACGAGGCGAATCGAAGGCCGAAATGAGGGGAACATAGCTGTAACCTAACTTTGTTAGGTTACAGAACTTTCGAGGCCCGAAACCCTATATTTGTTGAGATATTCTCATTTTTATAATTTTTTCACATTTTTTGGACTTTGTTTTTGGTCTCAGGCCCGACCCATTTTCATTCTAACGTTTATTTCGATGTCACTTGTAATTTTAGGTTACTATGTAATAGATTATAAATTAATATGGAAATCATATAAAAAAATTTAAATGACCATTCTAAGTCCCGAGATCGTTAAGTAAGAGCTGGTTACATGAGTTGTTTTGTTCATTCGTTTGGTATATTATCCACCTTTGTAGGTTTTCCAAGGAAAATCAATGTCGTTTTTGTGTTGATCAAACAATGTTAAATGTTGTTGGAGTTCACTCATATCTATAATACTAATTCATGGTGTGTCATAATGATTTCCTTGTCTAGTGAAACCACAATTACTTCACCAACTAATTTGAAACCTCCAAGCATAGTCAAAACATAGCCAAACACGATCAAAACATGTTAAAGGCCCCCAAAAACATGATCAAAACAATAAAACAATAGTGGAAATCCATTTACCCTAGGTTTGGGATGGTTTTCCCAGGTTATTTAGACTTTCTCTGGTTTTTCTAGTTTAAGTAACCTTTTGGTCAGTTTTGGCTGGTTTCGAATGGTTTAGCGTGCATCTGTCGTATTTGGATGTGTATGACCATGTTTGAAAGTTATTCAGTTAGTATGTGATGATTAAAATATATACACAACCCAAGTAACAAAAGACATGATCATGGTGAACCCAATAACCAGTATCCATAAGACGTCCAAAACATGATCAAAACAATCAAACCCAAGTGGAAATTGTATTTCCACGGATTTGGCATGGATAGGTTGATCAGACTTTCATCGGCTTTGCCCAGTTAAGTTCCCTTTCGGTCCGTTTTGGTTGGTGTAGATGGTTTGATGGATGTTCAAGTGTTGAAGATAGAGCCCAATTGTATTCGGAAGCCCCAGATCGCGTGAAGAAAAGGGCTTTCTTGAACATGGCATAACTTGGTCTACAAGAGTCCATTTCAGGCCCGTGACGAGGCGAATCGAAGGCCAAAACGTGGGGAACGTAGCTGTAACCTAACTTTGTTGGGTTACAGAACTTTCGAGGCCCGAAACCCTATATTTGTTGAGATATTCTCCTTTTTTAATTTTTTTCACATTTTTTGGACTTTGTTTTTGGCCTCAGGCCCGACCCATTTGCATTCTAAGGTTTATTTCGATGTCACTTGTAATTTTAGGTTACTATGTAATAGATTATAAATAAATATGGCAATCATAGAAAAACAATTTAAATGACCATTCTACGTCCCGAGATCGTTAAGAAAGAGCTGGTTACATGAGTTGTTTTTTCATTCGTTTGGTATATTATCCACTTTTGTAGGTTTTCCAAGGAAAATCAATGTCATTTTTGTGTTGATCAAACAATGTTAAATGTTGTTGGAGTTCACTCATATCTATAATACTAATTCATGGTGTGTCATAATGATTTCCTTGTCTAGTGAAACCACAATTACTTCACCAACTAATTTGAAACCTCCAAGCATAGTCAAAACATAGCCAAACACGATCAAAACATGTTAAAGGCCCCCAAAAACATGATCAAAACAATAAAACAATAGTGGAAATCCATTTCCCTGGATTTGGGATGGTTTTCCCCGGTTATTTAGACTTTTTCCGGTTTTTCTAGTTTAAGTTCCCTTTTGGTCAGTTTTGGTTGGTTTCGAATGGTTTAGCGTGCATCTGCCGTATTTGGATGTGTATGACCATGTTTAAAAGTAATTCAGTTAGTATGTGATGATGAAAATATATACACAACCAAAGTAACAAAAGACATGATCATGGTGAACCCAATAACCAGTATCCATAAGACGTCCAAAACATGATCAAAACAATCAAACCCAAGTGGAAATTGTATTTCCATGGATTTGGCATGGCTAGGTTGATCAGACTTTCATCGGCTTTGCCCAGTTAAGTTCCCTTTTGGTCCGTTTTGGTCGGTGTAGAAGGTTTGATGCATGTTCAAGTGTTGAAGATAGAGCCCAAATGTATTCGGAAGCCCCAGATCGCGTGAAGAAAAGGGCTTTCTTGAACATGGCATAACTTGGTCTAAAAGAGTCCGTTTTAGGCCCGTGATGAGGCGAATCGAAGGCCGAAACGAGGGGAATGTAGCTGTAACCTAACTTTGTTGGGTTACAAAACTTTTGATGCCCGAAACCCTATATTTGTTGATATATTCTCATTTTTATAATTTTTTCACATTTTTTGGACTTTGTTTTTGGGCTGAGGCCCGACCCATTTGCATTCTAAGGTTTATTTCGATGTCACTGGTAATTTTAGGTTACTATGTAATAGATTATAAATTAATATGGCAATCATAGAAAAAAAATTTAAATAACCATTCTAAGTCCCGAGATCGTTAAGCAAGAGCTGGTTACATGAGTTGTTTTGTTCATTCGTTTGGTATATTATACACCTTTGTAGGTTTTCCAAAGAAAATCAATGTCGTTTTTGTGTTGATCAAACAATGTTAAATGTTGTTGGAGTTCACTCATATCTAAAATACTAATTCATGGCGTGTCATAATGATTTCCTTGTCTAGTGAAACCACAATTACTTCACCAACTAATTTGAAACCTCCAAGCATAGTCAAAACATAGCCAAACACGATCAAAACAAGTTAAAGGCCCCCAAAAACATGATCAAAACAATAAAACAATAGTGGAAATCCATTTACCCCGGATTTGGGATGGTTTTCCCAGGTTATTTAGACTTTCTCCGGTTTTTCTAGTTTAAGTAACCTTTTGGTCAGTTTTGGCTGGTTTCGAATGGTTTAGCGTGCATCTGTCGTATTTGGATGTGTATGACCATGTTTGAAAGTTATTCAGTTAGTATGTGATGATTAAAATATATACACAACCCAAGTAACAAAAGACATGATCATGGTGAACCCAATAACAGTATCCATAAGACGTCCAAAACATGATCAAAACAATCAAACCCAAGTGGAAATTGTATTTCCACGGATTTGGCATGGCTAGGTTGATTAGACTTTCATCGGCTTTGCCCAGTTAAGTTCCCTTTCGGTCCGTTTTGGTTGGTGTAGATGGTTTGATGGATGTTCAAGTGTTGAAGATAGAGCCCAATTGTATTCGGAAGCCCCAGATCGCGTGAAGAAAAGGGCTTTCTTGAACATGGCATAACTTATTATACAAGAGTCTGTTTCAGGCCCGTGACGAGGCGAATCGAAGGCCGAAATGAGGGGAACGTAGCTTTAACCTAACTTTGTTGGGTTACAGAACTTTCGAGGCCCGAAACCCTATATTTGTTGAGATATTCTCATTTTTATAATTTTTTCACATTTTTTGGACTTTGTTTTTGGGCTCAGGCCCGACCCATTTGCATTCTAAGGTTTATTTCGATGTCACTTGTAATTTTAGGTTACTATGTAATAGATTATAAATTAATATGGAAATCATATAAAAAAATTTTAAATGACAATTCTAAGTCCCGAGATCGTTAAGTAAGAGCTGGTTACATGAGTTGTTTTGTTCATTCGTTTGGTATATTATCCACCTTTGTATGTTTTCCAAGGAAAATCAATGTCGTTTTTGTGTTGATCAAACAATGTTAAATATTGTTGGAGTTCACTCATATCTATAATACTAATTTATGGTGTGTCATAATGATTTCCTTGTCTAGTGAAACCACAATTACTTCACCAACTAATTTGAAACCTCCAAGCATAGTCAAAACATAGCCAAACACGATCAAAACATGTTAAAGGCCCCCAAAAACATGATCAAAACAATAAAACAATAGTGGAAATCCATTTACCCCAGATTTGGGATGGTTTTCCCAGGTTATTTAGACTTTCTCCGGTTTTTCTAGTTTAAGTAACCTTTTGGTCAGTTTTGGCTGGTTTCGAATGGTTTAGCGTGCATCTGTCGTATTTGGATGTGTATGACCATGTTTGAAAGTTATTCAGTTAGTATGTGATGATTAAAATATATACACAACCCAAGTAACAAAAGACATGATCATGGTGAACCCAATAACCAGTATCCATAAGACGTCCAAAACATGATCAAAACAATCAAACCCAAGTGTAAATTGTATTTCCACGGATTTGGCATGGCTAGGTTGATCAGATTTTCATCGGCTTTGCCCAGTTAAGTTCCCTTTCGGTCCGTTTTGGTTGGTGTAGATGGTTTGATGGATGTTCAAGTGTTGAAGATAGAGCCCAATTGTATTCGGAAGCCCCATATCGCGTGAAGAAAAGGGATTTCTTGAACATGGCATAACTTGGTCTACAAGAGTCCGTTTCAGGCCCGTGACGAGGCGAATCGAAGGCCGAAATGAGGGGAACGTAGCTGTAACCTAACTTTGTTGGGTTACAGAACTTTCGAGGCCCGAAACCCTATATTTGTTGAGATATTCTCATTTTTTTAATTTTTTCACATTTTTTGGACTTTGTCTTTGGGCTCAGGCCCGACCCATTTGCATTCTAAGGTTTATTTCGATGTCACTTGTAATTTTAGGTTACTATGTAATAGATTATAAATTAATATGGCAATCATAGAAAAACAATTTGAATGACCATTCTAAGTCCCGAGATCGTTAAGCAAGAGCTGGTTACATGAGTTGTTTTTTTCATTCGTTTGGTATATTATCCACCTTTATAGGTTTTCCAAGGTAAATCAATGTCGTTTTTGTGTTGATCAAACAATGTTAAATATTGTTGGAGTTCACTCATATCTATAATACTAATTCATGGTGTGTCATTTATGATTTCCTTGTCTAGTGAAACCACAATTACTTCACCAACTAATTTGAAACCTCCATGCATAGTCAAAACATAGCCAAACACGATCAAAACATGTTAAAGGCCCCCAAAAACATGATCAAAACAATAAAACAATAGTGGAAATCCATTTACCCCGGGTTTGGGATGGTTTTCCCAGGTTATTTAGACTTTCTCCGGTTTTTCTAGTTTAAGTAACCTTTTGGTCAGTATTGGCTGGTTTCGAATGGTTTAGCGTGCATCTGTCGTATTTGGATGTGTATGACCATGTTTGAAAGTTATTCAGTTAGTATGTGATGATTAAAATATATACACAACCCAAGTAACAAAAGACATGATCATGGTGAACCCAATAACCAGTATCCATAAGACGTCCAAAACATGATCAAAACAATCAAACCCAAGTGGAAATTGTATTTCCACGGATTTGGCATGGCTAGGTTGATCAGACTTTCATCGGCTTTGCCCAGTTAAGTTCCCTTTCGGTCCGTTTTGGTCAGTGTAGAAGGTTTGATGGATGTTCAAGTGTTGAAGATAGAGCCCAAATGTATTCGGAAGCCCCAGATCGGGTGAAGAAAAAGACTTTCTTGAACATGGCATAACTTGGTCTACAAGAGTCTGTTTCAGGCCCGTGACGAGGCGAATCGAAGGCCGAAACGAGGGGAACGTAGCTGTAACCTAACTTTGTAACCTAACTTTGTTGGGTTACAGAACTTTTGAGGCCCGAAACCCTATATTTGTTGAGATATTCTCATTTTTATAACTTTTTCACATTTTTTGGACTTTGTTTTTGGGCTCAGGCCCGACCCATTTGCATTCTAAGGTTTATTTCGATGTCACTTGTAATTTTAGGTTACTATGTAATAGATTATAAATTAATATGGCAATCATAGAAAAACAATTTGAATGACCATTCTAAGTCCCGAGATCGTTAAGCAAGAGCTGGTTACATGAGTTGTTTTTTTCATTCGTTTGGTATATTATCCACCTTTATAGGTTTTCCAAGGAAAATCAATGTCGTTTTTCTGTTGATCAAACAATGTTAAATATTGTTGGAGTTCACTCATATCTATAATACTAATTCATGGTGTGTCATAATGATTTCCTTGTCTAGTGAAACCACAATTACTTCACCAACTAATTTGAAACCTCCATGCATAGTCAAAACATAGCCAAACACGATCAAAACATGTTAAAGGCCCCAAAAAACATGATCAAAACTATAAAACAATAGTGGAAATCCATTTACCCTGGATTTGGGATGGTTTTCCCCGGTTATTTAGACTTTCTCCGGTTTTTCTAGTTTAAGTTCCCTTTTGGTCAGTTTTGGCTGGTTTCGAATGGGTTAGCGTGCATCTGGCGTATTTGGATGTGTATGACCATGTTTGAAAGTTATTCAGTTAGTATGTGATGATGAAAATATATACACAACCCAAGTAACAAAAGACATGATCATGGTTAACCTAATAACCAGTATCCATAAGACGTCAAAAACATGATCAAAACAATCAAACCCAAGTGGAAATTGTATTTCCACGGATTTGGCATGGCTAGGTTGATCAGACTTTCATCGGCTTTGCCCAGTTAAGTTCCCTTTCGGTCCGTTTTGGTCGGTGTAGAAGGTTTGATGGATGTTCAAGTGTTGAAGATAGAGCCCAAATGTATTCGGAAGCCCCAGATCGCGTGAAGAAAAGGGATTTCTTGAACATGGCATAACTTGGTCTACAAGAGTCCGTTTCAGGCCCGTGACGAGGCGAATCGAAGGCCGAAACGAGGGGAACGTAGCTGTAACCTAACTTTGTAACCTAACTTTGTTGGGTTACAGAACTTTCGAGGCCCGAAACCCTATATTTGTTGAGATATTCTCATTTTTATAATTTTTTCACATTTTTTGGACTTTGTTTTTGGGCTCAGGCCCGACCCATTTGCATTCTAAGGTTTATTTCGATGTCCCTTGTAATTTTAGGTTACTATGTAATAGATTATAAATTAATATGGCAATCATAGAAAAACAATTTAAATGACCATTCTACGTCCCAAGATCGTTAAGCAAGAGCTGGTTACATGAGTTGTTTTTTTCATTCATTTGGTATATTATCCACCTTTGTAGGTTTTCCAAGGAAAATCAACGTCGTTTTTGTGTTGATCAAACAATGTTAAATGTTGTTGGAGTTCACCCTGATAGGTGTGAAAACACCCATCCATTTACCACTTAAATCGGGCTAAAACGAGACCAAAACACGTATTTAATATCATTTGTTTGGAATTATGCGTGGTTTTTGTGTTTATTGTGTTTTCAGAATCGACCGGGTGAATATTGAAGAAAACATGGGATTGCACGGGTTTTATCAAGGAAAAAGACTCAAGACGAAGTCTATTGTCCAAGAGATGCAGAAGATTTGAAGTCATTGTGCCCATTTGAAGATTTATCGAAGAATAGAGCCAAAGATGGAAGATTCATATATGTCGAAGAACTCGAGTCTATTAAATAAAATATTATAAGACGAGTTGGAATTATTCACCGACACTTCTCAAATCCAAGTCGGAAACGTTTATTTAAAAGACGCATGAAGACTTAAGAAGAAAGAAGAAAAAGAAGCCCAAATCGAAGCCCAATCAAAAGCCCACCACCACCATGTACACGCCTATATAAAGGCCCTTACTTCACAAAAATTCACACTTAGTTTTTAGTTTTAGTTTTTAGTTTTTCTCTCTAGTTTTAAAGAGAGAAAGTTTAGAACTTTCTCTCACTAGATTTCATCTTTCTCTCTTTCAAATTCAAACTCTTGTATTATCTTTCATTAATCAAGTTTAAGTTTTTACTTTTTAATCTTTAATCTCATCCTTCCTTTCTTTTACTTTTATTGATTTTGGTACAAATCTCATATGATCCGTGTTGTTCATCTATGATTTGTGCTTAAAAAGTTGTTAACTTTTTATGTTTCCTTAAGTTTTTACATAAATAAGCTTTAAGATCCTTGTTCTTATTGGCTTACTTGATGATTTAGCTTATTTACTTTTTGAAGTTTTTATGAAAAGTTCATTTTTTTATTGATTTGATTTAAAAGTTGTTTACTTTGAGTTAGAAAAGTTGTTTTTAGTGCTTATTTGATTTGTATTTCATTGGAGTCGAGCTAGTTAGGGAGTTAGCTTATTCAATAAGCTCATTTCCCTTGCTTTTCACTCGGTTTGCACCATTTTCGGAAAAGGGTACTCCCTTTTCCGACCATACTTTCCGACCAGCAGCATCCCTTCATTCCGATCGACCGATCGGAAGAGGGTTTTGAGATTCCGACGGTGAGTTTCCCCATATTCCGATCTGGACTGTCTACCATTTTCCGATCGTACTCATTTTTCGTTTTTCCGATTGAGCATTTAAATATTCCGACGGTGGGAGTTCTTGTATTCCGATTGGTCCATGTTCAGACATTCCGATCAGCACCTATTTCCCCCATCATTCCGATTGTACTTGTTTACATATTCCGATTGGTCCCATTTGGTATATTCCGATTAGTAGATTCCTCCTACATTCCGATCACTCGATCGGAATAATA
This sequence comes from Glebionis coronaria, assembly GCA_025667525.1. Lineage (NCBI taxonomy): Eukaryota > Viridiplantae > Streptophyta > Magnoliopsida > Asterales > Asteraceae > Glebionis > Glebionis coronaria. The sequence goes on from CM046880.1 coordinate 610,111,205, forward strand.
TTCCGATTGAGGGATTTTTCCACTATTCCGATTGGGTTGTTTTGCTATTCTCCGTTCTTATTTTCTTTTAGTACTTTTCAATTAAGTTCCTATTTTTACCAAAATTTTCCAAGTGTTAGTTTCTTTTAAGTATTCGTTTATTTTTCTCTAATATAATCTTTAATTTTCAAGCATTTACTTTTAACTTGCCTTTTTAGTCTAAACTTTCAAGTCTTTAATTTTACTCTTCGACACTTAATTAATTGTTATTAGTTTATAATAGATAAACAAACCAACCACTTTTTTATTAACCAAGAACAAATCATTCGACTTAAGACCGAGATCAATTCGAGAGGATATCGAGAGAACTTTAATCTGAACCCAATGAAAATCAGTCTATCAAATGGCGCCGCTGCCGGCTCTTCTCGTTAAGATCAAAAGTTTTTTGTGAGAACTTGGATTTTGGGATCCGTTCCCCGTGAACGTTACTTTTTCATAAAAATTTTCAAAAACACTAAAAAATATAAAATTTTCAAAACTCCTAAAAAGTAAAAAACATAAAAACCAAAAATATTTTTGCTTTGTTTTTCTTTGTTCGTTCTTTTGCAGGTGTATGCGCACTCGATCCACGTCTTATCAAGAGCCCGAGCCTCTCGATAACTTAGACATGGCTGGTGTACAAAACAACAATAACATACCACCTCCAAACAATAATAACAACAATAACCCACCATTCAACAACATGAATAATGACAACAACAATGAGCCCCTTCCGGATAATCGCCCGATGATTGAATTGCTGCAAGCTCATGTTGATGGCAACACGGATCCAATTGTTATACCACCAATTGCCGCCAACAATTTCGAGCTAAAATCAGGCTTTATCCAGATGGTCTCCGCTCAACCGTTCTTGGGACGAACCATTGATGACCCACACGACCATATCAAGAGATTTCTACAACTCACCAACACGGTCAAGTTCAATGGAGTTCCACAGGAGGTTATAAGGTTACAACTTTTTCCCTTTTCTCTAGAGGGACAAGCCCGGCATTGGCTTGCTAAGGAACCGCCACAGAGTATTCTCTCGTGGACGGATTTGGAAACAAAGTTTATCAACTACTTTTTTCCACCCTCTCGTACTACCGCTTTGCGGAATGAGATCATAAATTTTGAACAAAAGTACGATGAGTCATTCAGTGAATCTTGGGATCGCTTTAAAGATCTTTTAAGAAAATGCCCACAACATGGTTTTACCAAAGTACATCAAATCAATACTTTTTACAATGGTTTAAGCATGAGTGACCAAGATTCACTGAACAGTGCTTCGGGGGGTAATCTATTGGCTAAGACTTCCAATGCTGCTTGGGACATCATTAAGAACAAATCTCGTGTGCAAACCAAGAGTGTTAGGACCAATGTTGCTAGTGCTAGCACTAATGACAGCGACAGGCGATTAGACAAACTCACTACGCTCCTTGAAACGCTTGTCACCCACACCGTCAGCAACAACAACAGCAACAACGCCAAAAACGCTCAAGTGAACGCTGTCAGCCAACCTTGTGAGATATGCGGTGGTCCTCATTCTTACACAACTTGTACCGCCACCCAAGATTACCCTGCAGAAAATGTGAATGCAGCATATGGCACCTATACTCAACCTGCTTATCAAGCAAAACCTCAAGGTGACCGTAACTTGCTTAGCTACCGTTCCAACAACTATCTCTCACCACCTGGTTTTAATCCTAACAACCAAAACCAACAACAAAACCTCAACCGCCCTCCTCAACAACAACAAACTCGTACACCATACATCCCTCCTCACAAGCAACAACAACCACAACAACGAAACACCCAAGTTTACCAGCAACCTGCTTATCAACCACCCGCATACACTGCTCCTTCCAACCAAACCCCCGCATCACATCAAGACATTGGAACCTACATGAGGACTAACGATGTGATCGTGGATAATCTCCAACAGGAAGTGCGCAACTTGAAAGCAGACCTGATGAAACAAGGGAATGATCTGAGAGCTGATATGAAACATACTATGGATAGTCAAACGAATGACTTAAGGAACATGATGGCTAGCTTTTTCCAAGGTAATCAACCCTCTTCTTCGGGTACTCTTCCGAGTAATACCGTTGCGAATCCAAGAGGGGAGATGAAAGCAATCACCACTCGCAGTGGCAAAGGTACCAAGGAACCCGAGCTTCCTATACCTCCACCGGTGGTTGTGACTAAGGAGAACGAGTCACCTGCTCCTATTCCTCATCCTTCTCCTTCCCCAATTTCTCTACCTCTTCCTTCTACCCCTCCTCTACCCAAGGATGTGAGTGATCCTATTATTCCAAAGCCTTCCTCTTCTTCCAATATACCTTATCCATCTAGGTTGAGGAAAGAGAAGCTCAAAAGCAAGGATGATATTCAGGTTTCGAACTTCCTTAAAATGTTCAAACAATTGAATTTCAATATCTCCTTCGCTGAGGCTCTCGCTCATATGCCTAAATATGCGAAAATGTTTAAAGATCTTCTGAGCGACAAGGAAAAGCTCCTCGATCTCGCCAACACCCAACTTAATGAGAACTGCTCTGCAGTGCTCTTAAGGAAATTGCCAATCAAGCTTGGTGATCCGGGTCGTTTTCTTATCCCTTGCAATTTCCCGGGAGTAGAGAATTGCATGGCCCTAGCCGATCTAGGTGCCAGTATCAATCTAATGCCTCTAAGTGTTTGGAAGCAATTATCTCTCCCTGAGCTAGTCCCCACTAAAATGACTTTGGAATTAGCTAACCGTACGGTTGCTTATCCAGTGGGGATAGCCGAAGACGTCATTGTAGGAGTCGACAAATTCACCTTTCCTGCTGATTTTGTTGTCGTCGACTACGAGATGGACCCCCGTGTGCCACTAATTGTTGGTCGTCCATTCTTGAGGACCGGTCGCACTCTCATTGATGTTGAAGCCGGTGAGCTTATCATGAGAGTGGGTGACGATAAAGTAGTCTTCAACATGGGAAAGTTGTCTAAACAACCTTATTCCAACGAGAGTGTTAATTGTATTGACGTTCTGGATGAGGCTTGTGAAGCACACTTTATTGATGCTTGCAAAAGTATTCCTTCCTCTCTTCCCAATGTTGAGACCGTGTCCTCCATTGATTCATCGTTGTCTCTATTTAGAGATAGTGATTTATTTTGGAACAATCTTGAAGATACCATGGGAGATGCGAATTTAGCAACTAATGATTCTCCCACCGAGGGGGTTGAAAACATGAATTTCTTTGACAATCTTCTCACTGAAGACAATCCTTCTCCTCCATCTCCCACGGTCATTGCTATCGATGCCACGACTTTGAAAACGCCTCCCGTCGAAAATCCTCCGGATTTAGAACTTAAGGAGTCGCCGCCCCATCTCGAGTATGCGTTCCTTGAAGCAGAGAAGAAGTCACCCGTCATCATCGCTAAGGACTTGCAAGAAGAAGAGAAAACTCGTCTCATCGATGTGCTTAAAGCTCATAAGAAGGCAATTGCTTGGAAAATTTCCGATATACGCGGAATTGATCCGAACTTTTGTACTCACAAGATTCTCATGGAAGATGACTTCAAACCCACAATCCAGAACCAAAGAAGGGTTAATCCTAAAATTCATGACGTCATCAAACAAGAGGTTATCAAACTTCTAGATGCCGGCTTGATCTACCCTATTTCGGATTCGCCGTGGGTAAGTCCCGTCCATTGTGTGCCCAAGAAGGGCGGAATAACCGTTGTTCCCAATGAACACAACGAGTTGATTCCCACTCGTCTCGTTACTGGGTGGAGAGTTTGTATTGATTATCGCAAGCTCAATGATGCCACGAGAAAAGACCACTTTCCTCTTCCCTTCATGGATCAAATGCTCGAGCGTCTAGCTGGTAATGACTATTACTGCTTCTTAGACGGTTTCTCCGGGTATTTTCAAATTCCCATCGATCCCACGGACCAAGAAAAGACCACATTCACTTGTCCCTATGGAACATTTGCTTACAAACGCATGCCTTTTGGTTTATGTAATGCTCCTGGGACATTCCAAAGGTGCATGATGGCTATCTTCCATGACATGGTGGAAGACACTATGGAAGTATTCATGGATGATTTCTCGGTCTATGGCGATTCATTCTCTGCATGCCTTGCCAATTTGGAACGTATGTTAAAGCGGTGCGAAGACACTCGCCTAGTTCTGAATTGGGAAAAATGCCATTTTATGGTCAAAGAAGGCATCGTGCTTGGACATAAGATCTCGAAAGCCGGTCTTGAAGTAGACCGTGCTAAAGTCGATGTTATCACAAAGTTGCCTCCACCTTCAACCGTGAAGGGTGTGAGAAGTTTCCTGGGTCATGCGGGCTTCTACCGTCGATTCATCAAAGATTTTTCTCAAATCGCTCGCCCGATGACCCACCTCTTGGAAAAAGATACTCCTTTTATCTTTTCCAAAGAGTGTCTTGAAGCCTTTGACTCGCTTAAGGATAAGCTTACTAAGGCACCCGTCTTGGTCACCCCCAATTGGGAGCTGCCTTTTGAGTTAATGTGTGATGCTAGTGATTTTGCTATTGGAGCGGTTCTTGGACAAAGAGTGAACAAACACTTCCAACCGATCCATTACGCTAGCAAGACAATGACAGGGGCACAATTGCATTATACGACAACCGAAAAAGAGCTTTTAGCTGTTGTCTATGCTTTTGAAAAATTCCGCCCCTATCTTGTCCTTTCCACCACCGTTGTGTATACCGATCATTCGGCGCTGAAGTACTTGTTGACAAAGCAAGATTCCAAACCAAGACTTCTTCGCTGGGTTATACTGCTCCAGGAATTTAAAATCGAAATTCGCGATAAAAAAGGAGCAGAAAACCTAGCCGCGGATCATCTCAGTAGACTTGAGGATCCTTACCAGGGGGCTCATCCGAACAAAGAAATCAATGATTCTTTTCCCCTGGAGACCTTAATGTCTATCAACTCGACTGCTGATGAAACCCCGTGGTTTGCGGACATTGCAAACTACTTGGCGGGTGGAATCCTCGTTGACGGGTTAACATCCCAGCAAAAGAAAAAGTTCTTCAAAGACATCAAGACTTACTTTTGGGATGACCCGTATCTTTTCAAACAATGTGTCGACTTGATTATTCGCCGATGTGTTGATGGACCGGCAGCTTTCGAAATCCTTGATGCTTGCCACAAAGGACCCACTGGTGGTCACTTTGGTCCCAACTACACCGCCAAAAAAGTGTTTGATTCAGGATTTTATTGGCCCTCCATTTATCGTGACGCTCACGATATGGTTAAAAAATGTGATGCTTGCCAGAAGCAAGGCACGATCACACATAAAGACGAGATGCCTCAGAATTTCATTCAAGAGTGTGAAATCTTTGATGTTTGGGGTATCGACTTTATGGGGCCATTCCCTTCATCTAAAGGAAACAAATACATCCTTGTAGCCGTTGACTACGTTTCAAAGTGGGTTGAAGCCAAAGCTTTACCTACTAATGATGCAAGGGTGGTTTGTAACTTTTTGAAATCGCTATTCGCTCGATTCGGCGTTCCTCGTGCCATTATCAGTGACCGCGGGACTCATTTTTGCAACGATCAATTTGCAAGAGTCATGGCCAAGTATGGTGTCAATCACCGTCTTTCCACCGCTTATCATCCCCAAACCAATGGGAAAGCCGAGATATCCAACCGTGGATTGAAGCGAATTTTGGAGCGTACTGTGGGAGAGCATCGTGCCACATGGGCCAATAAGTTAGATGATGCTCTGTGGGCTTTCCGTACTGCTTACAAGACCCCGATCGGTTGTACACCTTATCGTCTTGTGTACGGGAAAGCATGCCACCTTCCCATCGAGCTGGAGCATAAGGCGCACTGGGCCTTAAAGTGGTCTAACTTCGACATCAACAAAGCCGGTGATCATCGTAAGATTCAACTCAACGAGCTCAATGAACTGAGGAATGAAGCTTATGAGAACTCGCTGATCTACAAAGAGAAGACGAAGATCCTCCATGACGCAAAAATCAAGAACCGAGAGTTCCACGTTGGTGATCAAGTCTTACTTTTTAACTCTCGGTTGAAGATCTTCTCTGGCAAGTTGAAGAGCCGCTGGTCTGGTCCATTCACCGTCGCCAACGTCTTTCCATATGGGACCATTGAGCTTTCTCAGCCAAATGGGCCCAATTTCAAGGTGAATGGCCAGCGTCTGAAGCTGTACTTTGGTGAGGACATCTCTCACCACGTTCCCCATGAACTAAATTTGGGTCGAGTCAGGCTCGTGACTCGATTATCAAAAACAAGCGCTCCTCGGGAGGCAGCCCGAGTATCTATCCTTTAATGTTTTATCCTCCTAAGTGTAGGCGGGCCTGCATAGGTGTTTGTATTTGTGTGGTGATGTGATTACAGGGATTAGTGCACTCTTGGAACCTTTGAAGAACCGTGCTCCCGTGTTATCCGAAATCCGGTTCTATCTCTCAACTATCGTGATTCAATTTTCTTCATACTCACATTTGAAATTGATCACTTTAGTCGTCTCTTCCTTAACTTGATTTAACCAACGTGCACAATGTCATAAGTGTAGGGGAGACTTTTCCCACATGCTTAAACATTGAGGACAATGTTTATCTTAAGTGTAGGGGGGACTTCTATCGAAGTTTTAAGTGGACTTTTCCATGAAAATGCCTTCATTTAACCAGAAAATCCGATTTTTCGACATTTTTCAAATTTTTAATTAACTTTGGCCATTTAGTCGTAATTTTTAAATTTTTATCGTTGCTTCCATATGTATATATCCCGCAATAAAGTCAAAAATATTAATAAAGTGGTGTAGCTAGTTTAGAAAGTCTTTGACATATTAGGCCCGTTGCGTTTATTTTGACTCGACCCGAATAGACTTATCTAAGTTTATTCTAGCTAGTATCCTTAACCATGTAGACCTTAATTGGTTTATTAGGCTAAGTGTCCACGAGTCTCATTACTTGAGATTTTAAATTGTGGAGGACAAGAAATGATAGAGTCAATTATAAGTCGGTATTCTTGTGCAAGCTCACTTGGTGTAATTATTTGCCTATTCTCCCACCACCTGCTAAATTATCTACTAATAAGTAAGGTTGTACGATTTGAAAAGTTACTTAGCTTCTAGCCCCAGATCGTTTAAAAGTTGCTCGGTAATGACGAGAGTTCATAGCCAAGGCATAACTTATGAAGCGGGGCGCGAAGATTGGCGAGTCCGAAAAGGCCCTAACAAGGCATGAGGGCTACATTTTGTTGCTAAAGATCCAAAAGTGATGTGAAGAATCATTTATTGAAAATCAATATGAAGGATCAAGACACACGACGAAAAGCAAGAACTCCCCAAAAGTCATGGAGAAGTCTATTCGAAAAGACCCTAACAAGGTATGAGGATAAATAGATCCAAGTCCTAAAAGGAGGCGGATCGTTGTATATCAAAGTCCAAAATAAAGATTGGAGAAAAATGAAGAAGTCGTGGTCCAAAGATGAAGAATCTCTCAAAAACTTCAAGTGAAGAAATTCCTATTATGAAGAGAAGACCATAATTTCAAGAACGTCTCTCGAAGATTCAAAGTATGAAGTCCCTGCCAAATATCGGCCCGAGAAAGGTCTCAAATCGCGAACCAAGTTATGCCAAGATATGAACTTTCTGATATCCCGAGAAGCAGTTTTAAAAGATTTGGTCCTTTAGCTAACTATTGATTAAATCGTGCACCTTATTTTCAGCCTAAATAAACTATCGAAATAAGTCCAAAAATGCATCTTCATGATCATTCTAAGACAAAAATAAAATATAAGAGATACACCTAGGAATAAGGGAGTCTAAGCATTTAATTAAGCCATGTGTGTGAGTGTTTGAATTACTAACTTATAATAACAATGATCTCGTTTTTAAGCTTAGTTTGGGGAACGTGAAACTTGAGGGTGATAAATCTTCGCAGCACCGAAGCCCTAATGTAAGTCCTCGATCTCTTTGCAAGTTATTTCCACATAGCTATTTTCTATCTTTTTGATTACTTTAAAGTTTTAATTTCTCTTAGTACTTAAATTTTTGGTTAGTAGTATTTTAATAAGGCCAAGGTTAATTGATAATGAGAAGAGTGTAATTGTGCTTTGTCACTAAGCATTGCATGAGGGCATGGCAATGGTTAAGTGTAGGGGATTTGATAGGTGTGAAAACACCCATCCTTTTACCACTTAAATCGGGCTAAAACGAGACCAAAACACGTATTTAATATCATTTGTTTGGAATTATGCGTGGTTTTTGTGTTTATTGTGTTTTCAGAATCGACCGGGTGAATATTGAAGAAAACATGGGATTGCACGGGTTTTATCAAGGAAAAAGACTCAAGACGAAGTCTATTGTCCAAGAGATGCAGAAGATTTGAAGTCATTGTGCCCATTTGAAGATTTATCGAAGAATAGAGCCAAAGATGGAAGATTCATATATGTCGAAGAACTCGAGTCTATTAAATAAAATATTATAAGACGAGTTGGAATTATTCACCGACACTTCTCAAATCCAAGTCGAAAACGTTTATTTAAAAGACGCATGAAGACTTAAGAAGAAAGAAGAAAAAGAAGCCCAAATCGAAGCCCAATCAAAAGCCCACCACCACCATGTACACGCCTATATAAAGGCCCTTACTTCACAAAAATTCACACTTAGTTTTTAGTTTTAGTTTTTAGTTTTTCTCTCTAGTTTTAGAGAGAGAAAGTTTAGAACTTTCTCTCACTAGATTTCATCTTTCTCTCTTTCAAATTCAAACTCTTTTATTATCTTTCATTAATCAAGTTTAAGTTTTTACTTTTTAATCTTTAATCTCATCCTTCCTTTCTTTTACTTTTATTGATTTTGGTACAAATCTCATATGATCCGTGTTGTTCATCTATGATTTGTGCTTAAAAAGTTGTTAACTTTTTATGTTTCCTTAAGTTTTTACATAAATAAGCTTTAAGATCCTTGTTCTTATTGGCTTACTTGATGATTTAGCTTATTTACTTTTTGAAGTTTTTATGAAAAGTTCATTTTTTTATTGATTTGATTTAAAAGTTGTTTACTTTGAGTTAGAAAAGTTGTTTTTAGTGCTTATTTGATTTGTATTTCATTGGAGTCGAGCTAGTTAGGGAGTTAGCTTATTCAATAAGCTCATTTCCCTTGCTTTTCACTCGGTTTGCACCATTTTCGGAAAAGGGTACTCCCTTTTCCGACCATACTTTCCGACCAGCAGCATCCCTTCATTCCGATCAACCGATCGGAAGAGGGTTTTGAGATTCCGACGGTGAGTTTCCCCATATTCCGATCTGGACTGTCTACCATTTTCCGATCGTACTCATTTTTCGTTTTTCCGATTGAGCATTTAAATATTCCGACGGTGGGAGTTCTTGTATTCCGATTGGTCCATGTTCAGACATTCCGATCAGCACCTATTTCCCCCATCATTCCGATTGTACTTGTTTACATATTCCGATTGGTCCCATTTGGTATATTCCGATTAGTAGATTCCTCCTACATTCCGATCACTCGATCGGAATAATATTCCGATTGAGGGATTTTTCCACTATTCCGATTGGGTTGTTTTGCTATTCTCCGTTCTTATTTTCTTTTAGTACTTTTCAATTAAGTTCCTATTTTTACCAAAATTTTCCAAGTGTTAGTTTCTTTTAAGTATTCGTTTATTTTTCTCTAATATAATCTTTAATTTTCAAGCATTTACTTTTAACTCGCCTTTTTAGTCTAAACTTTCAAGTCTTTAATTTTACTCTTCGACACTTAATTAATTGTTATTAGTTTATAATAGATAAACAAACCAACCACTTTTTTATTAACCAAGAACAAATCATTCCACTTAAGACCGAGATCAATTCGAGAGGATATCGAGAGAACTTTAATCTGAACCCAATGAAAATCAGTCTATCACACCCATATCTATAATACTAATTCATGGTGTGTCATAATGATTTCCTTGTCTAGTGAAACCACAATTACTTCACCAACTAATTTGAAACCTCCAAGCATAGTCAAAACATAGCCAAACACGATCAAAACATGTTAAAGGCCCACAAAAACATGATCAAAACAATATAACAATAGTGGAAATCCATTTACCCCGGATTTGGGATGGTTTTCCCCGGTTATTTAGACTTTCTCCGGTTTTTCTAGTTTAAGTTCCCTTTTGGTCAGTTTTGGCTGGTTTCGAATGGTTTAGCGTGCATCTGCCGTATTTGGATGTGTATAACCATGTTTGAAAGTTATTCAGTTAGTATGTGATGATGAAAATATATACACAACCCAAGTAACAAAAGACATGATCATGGTGAACCCAATAACCAGTATCCATAAGACGTCCAAAACATGATCAAAACAATCAAACCCAAGTGGAAATTGTATTTCCACAGATTTGGCATGGCTAGGTTGATCAGACTTTCATCGGCTTTGCCCAGTTAAGTTCCCTTTCGGTCCGTTTTGTTCGGTGTAGAAGGTTTGATGGATGTTCAAGTGTTGAAGATAGAGCCCAAATGTATTCGGAAGCCCCATATCACGCGAAAAAATGGCTTTCTTGAACATGGCATAACTTGGTCTACAAGAGTCCGTTTCAGGCCCCTGACGAGGCGAATCGAAGGCCGAAATGAGGGGAACATAGCTGTAACCTAACTTTGTTGGGTTACAGAACTTTCGAGGCCTGAAACCCTATATTTGTTGAGATATTCTCATTTTTATAACTTTTTCACATTTTTTGGACTTTGTTTTTGGGCTCAGGCCCGACCCATTTGCATTCTAAGGTTTATTTCAATGTCACTTGTAATTTTAGGTTACTACGTAATAGATTATAAATTAATATGGCAATCATAGAAAAACAATTTAAATGACCATTCTAAGTCCCGAGATCGTTAAGCAAGAGCTGGTTACATGAGTTGTTTTTTTCATTCGTTTGGTATATTATCCACCTTTGTAGGTTTTCCAAGGAAAATCAATGTCGTTTTTTTGTTGATCAAACAATGTTAAATGTTGTTGGAGTTCACTCATATCTATAATACTAATTCATGGTGTGTCATAATGATTTCCTTGTCTAGTGAAACCACAATTACTTCACCAATTAATTTGAAACCTCCAAGCATAGTCAAAACATAGCCAAACATGATCAAAACATGTTAAAGGCCCCCAAAAACATGATCAAAACAATAAAACAATAGTGGAAATCCATTTACCCCGGATTTGGCATGGTTTTCCCCGGTTATTTAGACTTTCTCCGGTTTTTCTAGTTAAAGTTCCTTTTTGGTCATTTTTGGCTGGTTTCGAATGGTTTAGCGTGCATTTGCCGTATTTGGATGTGTATGACCATGTTTGAAAGTTATTCAGTTAGTATGTGATGATGAAAATATATAAACAACCCAAGTAACAAAAGACATGATCATGGTGAACCCAATAACCAGTATCCATAAGACGTCCAAAGCATGATCAAAACAATCAAACCCAAGTGGAAATTGTATTTCCATGGATTTGGCATGGCTAGGTTGATCAGACTTTCATCGGCTTTGCCCAGTTAAGTTCCCTTTCGGTCCGTTTTGGTCAGTGTAGAAGGTTTTATGGATGTTCAAGTGTTGAAGATAGAGCCCAAATGTATTCGGAAGCCCCAGATCGCGTGAAGAAAAAGACTTTCTTGAACATGGCATAACTTGGTCTACAAGAGTCTGTTTCAGGCCCGTGACGAGGCGAATCGAAGGCCGAAACGAGGGGAACGTAGCTGTAACCTAACTTTGTAACCTAACTTTGTTGGGTTACAGAACTTTTGAGGCCCGAAACCCTATATTTGTTGAGATATTCTCATTTTTATAACTTTTTCACATTTTTTGGACTTTGTTTTTGGGCTCAGGCCCGACCCATTTGCATTCTAAGGTTTATTTCGATGTCACTTGTAATTTTAGGTTACTATGTAATAGATTATAAATTAATATGGCAATCATAGAAAAACAATTTGAATGACCATTCTAAGTCCCGAGATCGTTAAGCAAGAGCTGGTTACATGAGTTGTTTTTTTCATTCGTTTGGTATATTATCCACCTTTATAGGTTTTCCAAGGAAAATCAATGTCGTTTTTCTGTTGATCAAACAATGTTAAATATTGTTGGAGTTCACTCATATCTATAATACTAATTCATGGTGTGTCATAATGATTTCCTTGTCTAGTGAAACCACAATTACTTCACCAACTAATTTGAAACCTCCATGCATAGTCAAAACATAGCCAAACACGATCAAAACATGTTAAAGGCCCCAAAAAACATGATCAAAACAATAAAACAATAGTGGAAATCCATTTACCCTGGATTTGGGATGGTTTTCCACGGTTATTTAGACTTTCTCCGGTTTTTCTAGTTTAAGTTCCCTTTTGGTCAGTTTTGGCTGGTTTCGAATGGGTTAGCGTGCATCTGGCGTATTTGGATGTGTATGACCATGTTTGAAAGTTATTCAGTTAGTATGTGATGATGAAAATATATACACAACCCAAGTAACAAAAGACATGATCATGGTTAACCTAATAACCAGTATCCATAAGACGTCAAAAACATGATCAAAACAATCAAACCCAAGTGGAAATTGTATTTCCACGGATTTGGCATGGCTAGGTTGATCAGACTTTCATCGGCTTTGCCCAGTTAAGTTCCCTTTCGGTCCGTTTTGGTCGATGTAGAAGGTTTGATGGATGTTCAAGTGTTGAAGATAGAGCCCAAATGTATTCGGAAGCCCCAGATCGCGTGAAGAAAAGGGATTTCTTGAACATGGCATAACTTGGTCTACAAGAGTCCGTTTCAGGCCCGTGACGAGGCGAATCGAAGGCCGAAACGAGGGGAACGTAGCTGTAACCTAACTTTGTAACCTAACTTTGTTGGGTTACAGAACTTTCGAGGCCCGAAACCCTATATTTGTTGAGATATTCTCATTTTTATAATTTTTTCACATTTTTTGGACTTTGTTTTTGGGCTCAGGCCCGACCCATTTGCATTCTAAGGTTTATTTCGATGTCCCTTGTAATTTTAGGTTACTATGTAATAGATTATAAATTAATATGGCAATCATAGAAAAACAATTTAAATGACCATTCTACGTCCCAAGATCGTTAAGCAAGAGCTGGTTACATGAGTTGTTTTTTTCATTCATTTGGTATATTATCCACCTTTGTAGGTTTTCCAAGGAAAATCAACGTCGTTTTTGTGTTGATCAAACAATGTTAAATGTTGTTGGAGTTCACCCATATCTATAATACTAATTCATGGTGTGTCATTATGATTTCCTTGTCTAGTGAAACCACAATTACTTCACCAACTAATTTGAAACTTCCAAGCATAGTCAAAACATAGCCAAACACGATCAAAACATGTTAAAGGCCCACAAAAACATGATCAAAACAATATAACAATAGTGGAAATCCATTTACCCCGGATTTGGGATGGTTTTCCCCGGTTATTTAGACTTTCTCCGGTTTTTCTAGTTTAAGTTCCCTTTTGGTCAGTTTTGGCTGGTTTCGAATGGTTTAGCGTGCATCTGCCGTATTTGGATGTGTATAACCATGTTTTAAAGTTATTCAGTTAGTATGTGATGATGAAAATATATACACAACCCAAGTAACAAAAGACATGATCATGGTGAACCCAATAACCAGTATCCATAAGACGTCCAAAACATGATCAAAACAATCAAACCCAAGTGGAAATTGTATTTCCACAGATTTGGCATGGCTAGGTTGATCAGACTTTCATCGGCTTTGCCCAGTTAAGTTCCCTTTCGGTCCGTTTTGTTCGGTGTAGAAGGTTTGATGGATGTTCAAGTGTTGAAGATAGAGCCCAAATGTATTCGGAAGCCCCATATCGCGTGAAAAAATGGCTTTCTTGAACATGGCATAACTTGGTCTACAAGAGTCCGTTTCAGGCCCCTGACGAGGCGAATCGAAGGCCGAAATGAGGGGAACATAGCTGTAACCTAACTTTGTTGGGTTACAGAACTTTCGAGGCCTGAAACCCTATATTTGTTGAGATATTCTCATTTTTATAACTTTTTCACATTTTTTGGACTTTGTTTTTGGGCTCAGGCCCGACCCATTTGCATTCTAAGGTTTATTTCAATGTCACTTGTAATTTTAGGTTACTACGTAAAAGATTATAAATTAATATGGCAATCATAGAAAAACAATTTAAATGACCATTCTAAGTCCCGAGATCGTTAAGCAAGAGCTGGTTACATGAGTTGTTTTTTTCATTCGTTTGGTATATTATCCACCTTTGTAGGTTTTCCAAGGAAAATCAATGTCGTTTTTGTGTTGATCAAACAATGTTAAATGTTTTTGGAGTTCACTCATATCTATAATACTAATTCATGGTGTGTCATAATGATTTCCTTGTCTAGTGAAACCACAATTACTTCACCAATTAATTTGAAACCTCCAAGCATAGTCAAAACATAGCCAAACATGATCAAAACATGTTAAAGGCCCCCAAAAACATGATCAAAACAATAAAACAATAGTGGAAATCCATTTACCCCGGATTTGGGATGGTTTTCCCCGGTTATTTAGACTTTATCCGGTTTTTCTAGTTAAAGTTCCTTTTTGGTCATTTTTGGCTGGTTTCGAATGGTTTAGCGTGCATTTGCCGTATTTGGATGTGTATGACCATGTTTGAAAGTTATTCAGTTAGTATGTGATGATGAAAATATATAAACAACCCAAGTAACAAAAGACATGATCATGGTGAACCCAATAACCAGTATCCATAAGACGTCCAAAGCATGATCAAAACAATCAAACCCAAGTGGAAATTGTATTTCCATGGATTTGGCATGGCTAGGTTGATCAGACTTTCATCGGCTTTGCCCAGTTAAGTTCCCTTTCGGTCCGTTTTGGTCAGTGTAGAAGGTTTTATGGATGTTCAAGTGTTGAAGATAGAGCCCAAATGTATTCGGAAGCCCCAGATCGCGTGAAGAAAAAGACTTTCTTGAACATGGCATAACTTGGTCTACAAGAGTCTGTTTCAGGCCCGTGACGAGGCGAATCGAAGGCCGAAACGAGGGGAACGTAGCTGTAACCTAACTTTGTAACCTAACTTTGTTGGGTTACAGAACTTTTGAGGCCCGAAACCCTATATTTGTTGAGATATTCTCATTTTTATAACTTTTTCACATTTTTTGGACTTTGTTTTTGGGCTCAGGCCCGACCCATTTGCATTCTAAGGTTTATTTCGATGTCACTTGTAATTTTAGGTTACTATGTAATAGATTATAAATTAATATGGCAATCATAGAAAAACAATTTGAATGACCATTCTAAGTCCCGAGATCGTTAAGCAAGAGCTGGTTACATGAGTTGTTTTTTTTCATTCGTTTGGTATATTATCCACCTTTATAGGTTTTCCAAGGAAAATCAATGTCGTTTTTCTGTTGATCAAACAATGTTAAATATTGTTGGAGTTCACTCATATCTATAATACTAATTCATGGTGTGTCATAATGATTTCCTTGTCTAGTGAAACCACAATTACTTCACCAACTAATTTGAAACCTCCATGCATAGTCAAAACATAGCCAAACACGATCTAAACATGTTAAAGGCCCCAAAAAACATGATCAAAACAATAAAACAATAGTGGAAATCCATTTACCCTGGATTTGGGATGGTTTTCCCCGGTTATTTAGACTTTCTCCGGTTTTTCTAGTTTAAGTTCCCTTTTGGTCAGTTTTGGCTGGTTTCGAATGGGTTAGCGTGCATCTGGCGTATTTGGATGTGTATGACCATGTTTGAAAGTTATTCAGTTAGTATGTGATGATGAAAATATATACACAACCCAAGTAACAAAAGACATGATCATGGTTAACCTAATAACCAGTATCCATAAGACGTCAAAAACATGATCAAAACAATCAAACCCAAGTGGAAATTGTATTTCCACGGATTTGGCATGGCTAGGTTGATCAGACTTTCATCGTCTTTGCCCAGTTAAGTTTCCTTTCGGTCCGTTTTGGTCGGTGTAGAAGGTTTGATGGATGTTCAAGTCTTGAAGATAGAGCCCAAATGTATTCGGAAGCCCCAGATCGCGTGAAGAAAAGGGATTTCTTGAACATGGCATAACTTGGTCTACAAGAGTCCGTTTCAGGCCCGTGACGAGGCGAATCGAAGGCCGAAACGAGGGGAACGTAGCTGTAACCTAACTTTGTAACCTAACTTTGTTGGGTTACAGAACGTTCGAGGCCCGAAACCCTATATTTGTTGAGATATTCTCATTTTTATAATTTTTTCACATTTTTGGACTTTGTTTTTGGGCTCAGGCCCGACCCATTTGCATTCTAAGGTTTATTTCGATGTCCCTTGTAATTTTAGGTTACTATGTAATAGATTATAAATTAATATGGCAATCATAGAAAAACAATTTAAATGACCATTCTACGTCCCAAGATCGTTAAGCAAGAGCTGGTTACATGAGTTGTTTTTTTCATTCATTTGGTATATTATCCACCTTTGTAGGTTTTCCAAGGAAAATCAACGTCGTTTTTGTGTTGATCAAACAATGTTAAATGTTGTTGGAGTTCACCCATATCTATAATACTAATTCATGGTGTGTCATAATGATTTCCTTGTCTAGTGAAACCACAATTACTTCACCAACTAATTTGAAACCTCCAAGCATAGTCAAAACATAGCCAAACACGATCAAAACATGTTAAAGGCCCCCAAAAACATGATCAAAACAATATAACAATAGTGGAAATCCATTTACCCCGGATTTGGGATGGTTTTCCCCGGTTATTTAGACTTTCTCCGGTTTTTCTAGTTTAAGTTCCCTTTTGGTCAGTTTTGGCTGGTTTCGAATGGTTTAGCGTGCATCTGCCGTATTTGGATGTGTATAACCATGTTTGAAAGTTATTCAGTTAGTATGTGATGATGAAAATATATACACAACCCAAGTAACAAAAGACATGATCATGGTGAACCCAATAACCAGTATCCATAAGACGTCCAAAACATGATCAAAACAATCAAACCCAAGTGGAAATTGTATTTCCACAGATTTGGCATGGCTAGGTTGATCAGACTTTCATCGGCTTTGCCCAGTTAAGTTCCCTTTCGGTCCGTTTTGTTCGGTGTAGAAGGTTTGATGGATGTTCAAGTGTTGAAGATAGAGCCCAAATGTATTCGGAAGCCCCAGATCGCGTGAAAAAATGGCTTTCTTGAACATGGCATAACTTGGTCTACAAGAGTCCGTTTCAGGCCCCTGACGAGGCGAATCGAAGGCCGAAATGAGGGGAACATAGCTGTAACCTAACTTTGTTGGGTTACAGAACTTTCGAGGCCTGAAACCCTATATTTGTTGAGATATTATCATTTTTATAATTTTTTCACATTTTTTGGACTTTGTTTTTGGGCTCAGGCCCGACCCATTTGCATTCTAAGGTTTATTTCAATGTCACTTGTAATTTTAGGTTACTACGTAATAGATTATAAATTAATATGGCAATCATAGAAAAACAATTTAAATGACCATTCTAAGTCCCGAGATCGTTAAGCAAGAGCTGGTTACATGAGTTGTTTTTTTCATTCGTTTGGTATATTATCCACCTTTGTAGGTTTTCCAAGGAAAATCAATGTCGTTTTTGTGTTGATCAAACAATGTTAAATGTTGTTGGAGTTCACTCATATCTATAATACTAATTCATGGTGTGTCATAATGATTTCCTTGTCTAGTGAAACCACAATTACTTCACCAATTTATTTGAAACCTCCAAGCATAGTCAAAACATAGCCAAACATGATCAAAACATGTTAAAGGCCCCCAAAAACATGATCAAAACAATAAAACAATAGTGGAAATCCATTTACCCCGGATTTGGGATGGTTTTCCCCGGTTATTTAGACTTTCTCCGGTTTTTCTAGTTAAAGTTCCTTTTTGGTCATTTTTGGCTGGTTTCGAATGGTTTAGCGTGCATTTGCCGTATTTGGATGTGTATGACCATGTTTGAAAGTTATTCAGTTAGTATGTGATGATGAAAATATATAAACAACCCAAGTAACAAAAGACATGATCATGGTGAACCCAATAACCAGTATCCATAAGACGTCCAAAGCATGATCAAAACAATCAAACCCAAGTGGAAATTGTATTTCCATGGATTTGGCATGGCTAGGTTGATCAGACTTTCATCGGCTTTGCCCAGTTAAGTTCCCTTTCGGTCCGTTTTGGTCAGTGTAGAAGGTTTGATGGATGTTCAAGTGTTGAAGATAGAGCCCAAATGTATTCGGAAGCCCCAGATCGCGTGAAGAAAAAGACTTTCTTGAACATGGCATAACTTGGTCTACAAGAGTCTGTTTCAGGCCCGTGACGAGGCGAATCGAAGGCCGAAACGAGGGGAACGTAGCTGAAACCTAACTTTGTTGGGTTACAGAACTTTCGAGGCCCGAAACCCTATAGTTGTTGAGATATTCTCATTTTCATAATTTTTTCACATTTTTTGGACTTTGTTTTTGGGCTCAGGCCCGACCCATTTGCATTCTAAGGTTTATTTCGATGTCACTTGTAATTTTAGGTTACTATGTAATAGATTATAAATTAATATGGCAATCATATAAAAAAAATTTAAATGACCATTCTAAGTCCCGAGATCGTTAAGCAAGAGCTGGTTACATGAGTTGTTTTTTTCATTCGTTTGGTATATTATCCACCTTTGTAGGTTTTCCAAGGAAAATCAATGTCGTTTTTGTGTTGATCAAACAATGTTAAATGTTGTTGGAGTTCACTCATATCTATAATACTAATTCATGGTGTTGATCCCAAACTTAGATCGATTAGCTTTATGTATATGATATTAGATCAAGTAATACACTTAGAGAAACCTTTGTATATGCTTATAAATTTAAGTGTTATGCGGAATCTAACACTTAAACGAGAACACACAATGATATAAACAAACTTTCACTTTGATTATCAATATCAAACTTGCTTACAATGAAAGTAGTTTACGAATGAAAAACTTATATTAAACATTAACCTAAAGGTCTTCTTTTATAGACATAAGAAGCCTTGTACAATAATCTACGTATCAGCTATTCTAGGTAAAGATAAATATAGAAAATACAATGTTGTTCCTATCTTTACTAGAACTATTCTAGAATACAATAACGCGTAGAGTATATCTTCCCATCAGTGCTTTTCTTCAATGTGTCAATGCTTGACTTTATCTTATCAACGCTTGAGCTGTCAGCGCTTGTTTTGTTCTTGTCAACGCTTGTATTGTTCTTGTCAGCGCTCAAGTGATCTGTCCTTAATTTATTCCCAACAATCCTCCCCTAAACTTGATATCCACTCTTATGATCAAGTTTCTGAATAAGCATTAAGGACTAGGAGGAATCTTACAAACCTTCTCATATTGATAATGAAAGAATCTAATCAAATCTTTTGCCACGTCACTTGAATAATCTATTTCCAGCTGAGTGTCCTTCATCTTTTCCAAAATAGCCTTGGATATGAAATACTGACCATCCACAAGTAGATAGTCAGCAAACTTTGTAGAACTCAAATGGTAAACACCAGCAGCTGAATATAACCTCCATTGAAGACCACTGAGGTCATCTTCAAGATCCTTCCAAACAGCAGGATCCTCATCTTTTGGTCCACACATTCTTTTGAATGTGGACCAAAGTTTTATTCCATTAGCAGAAGTTGGTGCTTCAGCCTCATACTTGGTCTCCAGCAACCCCCAAAGGTCCACCAAGTCTTCTCTATCACAACTTGCAAACAAAGATATGAGAGTTGTAAAAGTGTGTACCTCTTTGCCATATTTGCCAATCTTCCAAAACCCACATTCATCTTCTTCATAGCTCACAATTGGGTTCCTAGAATCTAATGGTAACACTTGTATAGCTCCCTTCTATCCCTTTTCAACTCTTTCTAAAGGTGAGAGCTTGAGGCTCTTTCTGATGACAGCTTCACATGGATATAGTGGATCCATATCTTTGGGAAACTCAAATGAAATTCCCTTCTTCATTGGCCTGGGAACAAACATAGCTTTCTTGAGTTCCATTTCTTCTACCAGTTCCTCCTTTCTTTCATCTGAAAGAAGTCTGAGAGTGTTTGCTTCCTGCACTCTCACCCAAATAGGATAAGCCCTGTTTTCCAACTCATCAAATGTCAAAGCCCTCAAATTCTGATATGTCCATCCAACTCCATGACATCTGAGCAACATAAAGTATAGCTCCCTTCTATCCCTTTTCAACTCTGAGAGAATATTACTTGCCTTGTGTTTCAAAATTACCTTGCAATCCTTCTGAACTCTAAGCAGAATCTCCAAACCCCATATTTGATCTGAAATGGTCAAGTCTAGATTCTCCATACATATTTCTTCCCAAGCATTGTACATTTGAACCACCTCTGGCATGTCAAAGTCAACCTGAAATTTCAATTCTCTCAGCTTCTCCTTGGCCAACTCATCCCGATACTCAAGTCTTTCTGGTTCTATAATCATCACACTTGAGTCTGAGCTAGCTCCATCACTTCCTTCTTCTGAAGTCACAACAAATGGTGACTCTTTCATCTCCTTTTTATCCTGTTCCAAGATTTGTGCAGCTAATCTTCTATCAAACTCAACTTGAGCTGCATCCTTTGGAACAATCTCTTCTACCCTTATACCCTTACCCTTATCTATTGGTGCAATGGTTGGTAAGGTAGATGATGATACCTGTGTAGAAACCTCCTTGATGATAGATGATGACTGGGATACATCACCTTCATGTGCAGGTCTGTCAACGCCCAAATTTGTCCTATCAGCGCCCAAAATATTTCTGTCAGCGTCCAACTCTTCCTTGTCAACGCCCAAATATCTTCCCTCAGCGCCTTGTGTAACCTCTCTCAACATAGTTGTAAATGATAAATTTAAGTTGGTAGGAGAGACTAAGGACGTATCAAAACCTGTTTGTTTCTTCAAAGTTGTAGGGGCCTCAGCAACATCCATTGATTGACCATTATGACTGCCCTTATCACTTAGATTTACTGGATCTTCCTCCCCTTTGGAAGATTCCTCCATACCCCTCCTTGCACCAGCACTCTCCAAAACATCAATCCTCTCCCTCAAATGCTTGAGTTCAAGGCCTTGTGAGCTGAGAACTTGTACTAAGTCTGCATTTTGCTTTTGCAAGCTAATGCAGACTGCCGTCAATTCCATAAGAGTCATTGGTTCTAGTCTGCCCTCTTCTGAAATGGGGATTTGACCTCCTAAGTCAGATTCATTGGGCAAGGATGAGGACTTAATGATGGTGGGACTGCCTTGGCCAGCTTCTAAGCCAAAACCAATAGTCCTAGCCTCATCCAGGTCACCAGCCACACTTGTGGTGGTGGTTCTCTTGCTACATGGCTAGGACCACCAGAGGAGAACACTCCAGTAGTCCTTTGGCGTTTCATCAACCTATATTCAGGTGGTGTGGAAGATGGAGTGGAAGAATGGGCAGATGTGGGTTGGTTAAAGGGTGTTTGGGTTTGTGAAGGTTGTGTGTCAGCGTGGGAAATAGGCACATCCAAGCCAACATTTGATGTGTCAGCGTTGAAGGAAACTTGTTCAAGTTGCATATGTTCATATGAAGGGATGGGTTCAGGGATTGGTTCAAGTTGTGGTTGGGGGTCAATTTGTGGTTGGGGGTCTGGTTGGGGTTGTGCTGCTGCAATAACAGCAAGCATAGCTGGGGTCAAAGGTAGTCACGATGGGGTGGTGAGTTCATCTTCATAAAAATAGCTTTCTTTTGCTCAGGGATCTTATAAAAATCATTGTCATCCCTTGAGTAGTAACCTTGGACATCAAAAACCATTTGGGGAAAACGGGGATAAGCGAAAGTCATTTTGTTCCCCTTGTTTTTACACATCCCCTCAAAAATCATTTTAGAATAATTAAATTTTTGCCCTGTTGCTATGCACACAATAGCACTTGCAATGGATCTATTGATCTCATTGTGTGTAGTGCATTTCGGACTCAAACATTGAAGGAGGACATGTATGAGGTACTTACAGGATGGGGGAAATTCCTGCTTATGATACTTGTTTAAGGTACCTTCATCAGGAAAAGGATATCCCAAAGCCCTAAGCCCTTGTTCTATCTCATTAATGGGAAGGGTGACTATACCATCAGCATCATCAAGATGCAAGGCTTGGCGTACCAAAGCCTCAGTAACCACCCAAGGTCTCCCATGAACAATAGAAGTCAATGTAGTCACTCTATTAACTGTTGAGGAACTGACAGTGTTCCAAAACTGCTTAATATGTGTGACTGGAATGAGTGGTGCATGAGAAAGAGCATACCTTAATGGGGATGCGTTAAAATATGCCACCATTTGTGTGTATTGGGGAAACAGAGCATCATCAGCTTCAAGATACGCAATCTTGTTGTGTTGAGACCTGAATCCCAATTCTAATTCTGATGGTTTAAACTTGGGTGCCATTGATGAAAGCTGTTAAATTTAAGTGAAGAAGATGAAGTTGATGAGAGAAAATTGTGTTAGACAAGAATTATAGATACCCTATTTAAAAATAGGAGCCAAATTTATAGGAGAAGAAAATGCATGTGATAGGCCAAAAAAATAGGCAAGTATTTTCAAAAATCAGTCATGAAAATATTGAAAAAGTATATGTTTATCTCATGAATTAAATGAAAAGTAACAACTCCCAAAATTACGGCCTAAAGATATGTCAAAAATAACAACTGGGTAGGTCCCATTGAGTGTCAACGGTCAAAAATAACCCATCAACGCCAATAGGTTATAATCTTGTCAACGTTTGCCTATAACCATGTCAGCGTCCAAAATGGTCACAACAACGCTTGGAAAATTCTTGTCAGAGTCCAAAAATAAAAATGTTTTAAAAATGAAAAATGACCTAAACAAGTAATTTATCCTAGAGAAGATAACCAAAAGCTGATAATTATTATAGGGCGGCAAGCACTGTCCAGTTATGCACACTTGCTTAAGCAAGATAGACATAACAGTCCTCTAGTGTCCCTTGCTAACCAAAACTCTTAACAACCAAGTTACCTTACAAAATTCCTTGTTACTCCCAGGTAAATCCCATAACAAAATTATTCCCA
This sequence comes from Glebionis coronaria, assembly GCA_025667525.1. Taxonomy (NCBI): domain Eukaryota; kingdom Viridiplantae; phylum Streptophyta; class Magnoliopsida; order Asterales; family Asteraceae; genus Glebionis; species Glebionis coronaria. The sequence continues at coordinate 610,134,312 of CM046880.1, forward strand.
AGTCTCCCAACAGACCACAACCAATTCTAGGCCAAAAGTGTCTTGGCAGCATGCATAGTATATCAACTTTGCATGCTACAGTGCCTCATGATTTAGTAAAACTAACTCATACTCACCTGTGGACACAATCTAGAATTGTGATAAGAGTATCATATGGATACCCAAACATCCTAAAGGTTCCTAAAACCTCCCCTTAACCTATGATACAAAAGTTTGCTAAAATCATGCATGAACATAAAAAAATTTATGTCAAGATAGGAATGAAACATTCCAACCATCATCCATAAATAAAAACTTGTCCAAATGCTTCTCCATTGATCCATAAGCAACTCTGTATCCAATGGTATACTGCTAACACCATCTGCACATTTAGATTGAAAACCACAAAACTAACATTGTTGCTGACAACGCCCCGATAACACATGACAACGTTGAGGGAAGCGTTGTCAACGTTAGACAATTATATGGCTGACAACGTTACAAAAACACTTATCAGTGTTCAAGCAACCTTTGTCAGTGTTAGAAAAATATAGTGGAAAATCTAAATCATCAATAAGACCAATAACAATGCATCATCCTGTACATACTTTTACAAAATAAATTCCAAAACACATATTATGTGAGATTGACCATTCCAATACTTGTTACCAAGTATTGAAATCTCCCAGCATCAAAAGGTTTAGTTAGTAAATCTGACACATTTTCCTCAGTGTCAACCCTATCTGGTTGTATTAAACCTTTCTCAGAGCAATCTCTTATAAAATGGTGTCTAATTTCTATGTGTTTAGTTTTAGAATGATGTACAGGATTCTTAATGATGCATAAAGTGCTGTTATTGTCAACAAATATCTTGGTATGCATGAAATTATACCCATAATCCAACAGCTGGTTCTGAATCCACAAAACTTGGCCACAACAAGCAGCTGCAGCAACATACTCTGCTTCAGTTGTAGAATTAGCCACCACTGTTTGTTTCTTGCACTGCGAAGATATTAACCTGCTCCCAAGAAACTGACATCCACCAGTTGTGGATTTCCTATCAAATTTATCACCTCCATAGTCACTATTTGAATATGCAATAAGCTACAATGGTGAATCCTTTGGGTACCACAAACCAAGACTAGGATAGCATCTTAGGTACCTAAAGATCCTCTTCACAGCATAAAGGTGACATTCTTTGGGAGTCACTTGATGGCGTGCACAAGCACACACAGCAAACATGATGTCAGGTCTGGAGGCAGTAAGATACATCAAGGATCCAATCATGGATCTATAGTGCCTGACATCAACATATTTCCCATCTCCAATCTTTCCCTAAGGGTGTTCTCTATCCATAGGAGTAGTAGCCCTCTTTTCATGTGGAGAAAAACCAAACTTCTTCAAGATCTCAGCAACATATTTATCCTGGGATATGAAGATACCATCTTCTTTCTGCTGAACTTGTAAACCAAGAAAGAAGTTCATCTCCCCCATAGCACTCATCTTGAATTTGTCTGTCATAAGCTTGGAGAAATCCTCACTCATCTTTGGATTAGTAGACCCAAAAATGATATCATCAACATAGACCTGCACAAGCAACACATCCTTGCCTTTCTTCTTTGTAAACAGTGTCTGATCTATGGTGACCCTCTTGAACCCATTGTCCACCAAATAGGTAGACAAAGTACCATACCATGCTCTTGGGGCTTGATGAAGGCCATACATAGCCTTTTTGACTCTATACACTTTATCTGGATGCTCTAGATCCTCAAAACCAGGAGGCTGCATTACATATACTTCCTCAACAATAGTTCCATAGAGGAAAGCACTCTTGACATCCATTTGATAGACTGTGAAGCCCATGCAGGATGCGTAGGCTAGAAAAATCCTAATAGCTTCAATCCTTGCAACTGGTGCAAAGACCTCCTCATAGTCTATCCCCTCCTCTTGTGTATATCCCTGAGCCACTAACCTTGCCTTGTTTCTGACCACAATGCCTCTTTCCTCTCTTTTGTTCCTTAGAACCCATCTTGTCCCTATAGGTCTGACATATCTGGGACAATCAACCAGCTCCCAAACATCCTGAATTGCAAATTGGTGAAGCTCATCCTACATTGCTTCCACCCAACTTGGTTCTTTGAGAGCATCAAATTTTTTCTTGGGTTTCTGTTGTGACAGAAAACAGGGAAACAAACATGCTTGCACAGGAGGGGTATCAACCTTCTTGTGTATATTAGCAATAAACCCACCAAGACCTTGATGAGATCGTCTAGTCTGAACTGGAGTATCAACACTACCAATGATTTGAGAAGGAGGATGATTCTTCATGACTAAAGTAAGTACTCCTCCCTCAAATAGTCTAGTATCTTCAACTTCATTCTCCATGTTGCTAATATCTTCTTCATCAGACTCTCTTACATCAACATGAGGATGAACCTCTTCATATATATTGGAAGGTCCACCTTGTTCAAAAATGGAAGAGAAAAGATGGGCAGAATTGTTGTCAACGCCTGAACCTTGTTTGTCAGCACTTGGGCTAACAACGCTTGAACTGTTGTTGTCAACGTCTGAGCCATCAACGTCTGAATTGGTCTTGTCAGTGCTAGATTTGCCTTTGTCAGCGCCTGAAGGACCATGCATGTTTGTATTTGGTGGTGCTTGGAAACCACCATTATCTTGTCCAGCAGCAGCAGCAGCAGCAAAAGCATCTGTCCAAATGGGAATGGTAACATATTCTAGGATAGGAGATGTCTTTTCTGCTTGTGATCCAACCTTTTCATGAACCTGAGTACCTGAAACATCAACAACTTGTTCCTCCATAACATTTGAAGTTACCTTCATAATGTCTGGATTAGTGACAGACATATAATTTAAAGTTCTAGATAAAGGTTCCAAGTCAAACAACCAATTAGGACCACTTTCATGATTACTAGGCTTATTTTCTAAAAACCTAACATGTACTCTTTCAATTATACGTTTTTCTTCTTTGAGATAAACCCTATAACCCTTGCTCTGCACTGAATACCCCATGAAGTAACCCTCATCACCTTTTGCACTAAATTTCCCTAAGGCATCACTAGTGTCCAAAACTACTACATGACAACCAAAAGGTCTGAGAAAACCAATATTAGGTTTTCTTCCCCAAAGTAACTCATAAGGTGTTTTGTTCTGAATTTTGTTAACCAATGCTCTATTTTGCACATAGCAAGCTGTATTAACAGCCTCAGCCCAAAAGGCTATAGGAAAGTGAGCATCAGCCAACATTGTTCTGGCTGCTTCAATTAGGTTTCTATTTTTCCTCTCACCAACCCCATTTTGTTGTGGGGTTCTAGCAATACTAAATTGCCTAGTAATTCCTTTCTTGGCACAGAAATCATCTAGCTTCTTATTCCTAAATTCTCCACCATTATCACTCCTAAGCATTTTAACCTCATTGTCAGACCTCTTCTCAATATGAGTGATAAAATTAATTAGAATATCTGTTGTGTCACTCTTCATAGCAAGAAAGAATGTCCAAAAAAACCTAGAAAAGTCATCTGTGATGACAAAGCAATATGACTTACCATTCAAACTTTCTATATTGGTTGGACCAAAGAGGTCCATGTGTAGCATATGAAGAGGTCTAGAACTAGTGTGCACATGTTTGGACCTGAATGAGACCTTGTGCTGCTTGCCTTTAAGACATGCAACACAAGAGTGGTCATTGTGGAAGGCCTTCTCAGGCAAACCATCAACTAAACCGAGTCTCACAAGCCTATTTATATTTTTAAAATTTATGTGCCCTAGTCTCCTGTGCCATAAATTACACTCATCTACTGAGGCCTTAGCATAAAAACAGGACATATTATTATTCATTTTAATCCCATTCAAATTTACATTATATATGTCCTTATGCCTAGGTGTTCTATACTCAATATATTTCTCATCAGGGATCTTAAAATCTTGCTTAACACCAAACACTCAGTATCAGTAAACAGAACTTTATTTTGGTTATCACAAACTTGTGATACACTAAAAAGGTTGTAATCAAGTTCTTTACTAGAAATACGTTTTCAAAACGCAAATTCTTGGTGAGAAGGGTTCCTTTTCCTATGATAGTACCATATCCGCCTCCAAAGTAAACCTTGTCACCATCCTTAATGGGAGTGAAGTTAGTAAGATAATCTTCCTTCCCTGTCATGTGCCTTGAGCATCCACTATCCCAATATCCATAATCATCGACCTGTCTTTGAATGCCCTGCACATAAAGAAAACAGATTAGTTTTCTTTTGGAACCCAAGTCTTAAAAGACTTGGATTCATATGGTTGTTCAATAAGAACAGACTTAGTTCTCACAACAACCCCATTCTCATCCTTCTTAGGATGAAAAACCCAGTTAACCCCAATAGGTTTTGTAATGACTTTTGAAATGTAGTTAAATCTATTGCAAGTCATTGAAATCCCATTATCATTAGGGTTTTAATCTTTCTTGGGTCTCCATGTTAAGCTTGAAGAAGCTTTAGACCCCTTACCTTGTGGTTGCAAATATTTAGGTCTGGTCACGTTTCTGTCAGCGTTAGAATTTGTCCTGTCAACGCTAAAATTACCCTTGTCAGCATTGAACCTAGGGTTTGCTACAGAAACCCATTGCCTATTTGACCAGGTGTTTGTCTTTTGAAATGGTCTTTGTCCATGAGTGTTAGACCCTCTAGTAAAGAATGGGGCAGGTCTAATCACTTGTGGACTTTTCTCCACACAAGGTTTGGGTCTGACAACGTTTGACTTCCTAACAACGTTGACTTTGTTCCTGTCAGTGCTGAAATTGTTCCTGTCAGCGCTGGCTTTGGGAGTGTTGACACACTTGTATGCCAAGTGTGAAAAGCTACCACAAGTGCAACAAGCTTTTCTAGATACAACTTTAGATCTAGAAGAAAAGAAGCTTGTGCCTTGATTGCTAACTTGGCTCTTGGGTGACCTAGTATTCCTATACATCTCTGCATATTTAATGCTAGGTTTTCTATCAGTGTTTGAGCCAAGATTAACAACTTTACCAGTGAGTGGGTTAGTAACCTTAATGGGTGTTGACTCATTGGGACTTTCACATAGTAAGCCACCCTTAACAAATAAAGTAGGGTTAGCTTTCTTCCATTCATTCAGGTCAGTCAACTTTTGTTGATACTCTTCAACTGGAGTGACAACTCTTGGTGGAGGAATGAATTCCTCCTCTTGGAGCTCTGGCAAACCAGTCCAAGATAGGTCCTTTTGTTGGACACCATAGAAGTCACCAGCTGGTGGTGGAACCAAAGAGTAATCATTCATCCCAATCCCAGTCATGTCCTTAGGATCCCTTTGTTTACCTACACATTCTCCTAGGGTTTGGGTGGCTCTATCAAATCTTTGAATTTTAAGGCCAACATTATCTTTATTCTTAATAGCCTCATCTAACTTAGCCTGTATCTCACCATTAACCCTTTCCATGATGTTTCTAATATCCATACTATCATCTAACTCATGTTTTAAGATATTGATTTTATCTTTTAAGTCAAATTCCATTTTCTTATATTCAGAAACGGTTTTCTCAGTTTCAGTAAGAGCTAGTGGGTAATTAGACAGTTTACATCTTTCAGTACTCAAATCATCTAATAATCTTAACACCTCTTTGTTAAGTCTTTCAGTATTTAACCTACAACCTTTGCTACAAAAAGCATCATCATATACCTCATTATCAGATGAAGAGGAGGAGTGTGCCATGAGAGCATATTCAACATGCTCTTCTTCTTCAATATCAGCAACCAAAGCTTTGTCCTCTTCAACATTCTTAGCCAGATAGCTCCAATCCCATCCCATACCATCAATTCCTTGAACTGTAACCATGGCTTTGGAATCCTGAGCTTTAACAACCTGACTTGAGGGTTTACCAGCATCAGATCTTCTAGGATATCTGCATTCCCTCATGAAGTGCCCCATACGATGACAGTTGTAGCATTCAACTTTGGATTTATCAAATCCAGCTGTGTCTTAAGCATTGAAGGTCATCTTCTTTTTAAACCTTCTGTTCCACCTATTTGCTCTTATACTAGCAAGAGCCATGTTCCACTTGATGTCCATCTCTTCCAAGTGCTCATCACTTATCTGCTCAAGGTCCTCATATGTAATCACTGAACCATTGGGCAAAGAAGCAATGTAAGCACAAACAGTATCCAAATCCAAACCAGCAGGTTTAACTCTTGGGGAGTCACTCTTGAATGTGTCAGTGTCTGAATAGGAGACGTTGACAGGACTTGTTCCAGCGCTGACATATGATGATCAAGTAACTGGATGCATATAAGAGTCCTTCTGATTGAATTGACCTTCACTATGAGAGAATAAGGCGATGTTACTGTTGGTAGACTTGTTCCCATGTTCTAAAAGAGTTTCATCTTCCAACAGTCTTAATTTGTTGTAGATGTCATCAAACGAGGAGCTCTTGTAAGTATTGTTGGCAAGAATGGATCTTGCCTCAATCTTACATGCCTCACCAAGACTTTTAAGAAAGGTAGCATTAATGTCAACATCACCAACTTGTGTCCCCATGAAGGACAACTTGCTTGTAATGTCAAGCAGTCTGCTTCTCACACTACTTAGTTTCTCATTGGGTTGAGCTTTGAAGACAGCATAATCATGCATGAGTTGCTTTTTCTTTTCTTCCTTAGTGTCTGCATTGCCACCATATGCAACTTCAAGAGCTGCCCAAAGATCCCTAGCAAATTCATAGCCTCTATATTTATGCTGGTTTTCTTGTCCCAAAGAGACTTTCAGAATATTTAGGGCTTTCATGTCAACCCTTTTCTTTGCTATGTCATCAGCAGCCATAGCTCTACCATCTCCAGGTTTTTTTCTCTTATCCTCTTCAGAACATCCAGCAACAGCTGTTCTTGCAGCAATGGCATTAGCAATCTTTTGAGCCTTATTGAATGTGTTTCCATATTCAATAATCTCCCAGAGTGTGTAGTCATAGATCCCCAGATATTGTTCAAAGTTGAACTTCCACAAGTCAAAGTTGGTTGCATCAAGCATAGGAATCTTGATGTTTGGTAAGGCTGAGGAGGAGGAGGTTATTGCTTCAGACATGTTGTTGTTAGGGTTTCAGAGAAAATTAGGGTTTTGGTGAATTTTAGGATTCTGGTGTTCTTTAAGATCAAAAGTTCCTCAACAAGCTCTGATACCACTTGTTGATCCCAAACTTAGATCGATTAGCTTTATGTATACGAGATTAGATCAAGTAATACACTTAGAGAAACCTTTGTATATGCTTATAAATTTAAGTGTTATGCGGAATCTAACACTTAAGCGAGAACACACGATGATATAAACAAACATTCACTTTGATTATCAATATCAAACTTGCTTACAATGAAAGTAGTTTACGAATGAAAAACTTATATTAAACATTAACCTAAAGGTCTTCTTTTATAGACATAAGAAGCCTTGGACAATAATCTACGTATCAGCTATTCTAGGTAAAGATAAATATAGAAAATACAATGTTGTTCCTATCTTTACTAGAACTATTCTAGAATACAATAAACGCGTAGAGTATATCTTCCCATTAGTGCTTGTCTTCAATGTGTCAACGCTTGACTTTATCTTATCAACGCTTGAGCTGTCATCGCTTGTTTTGTTCTTGTCAACGCTTGTATTGTTCTTGTCAGCGCTCAAGTGATCTGGCCTTAATTTGTTCCCAACACATGGTGAAACCACAATCACTTCACCAACTAATTTGAAACCTCCAAGCATAGTCAAAACATAGCCAAACACGATCAAAACATGTTAAAGACCCCCAAAAACATGATCAAAACAATAAAACAATAGTGGAAATCCATTTACCCCGAATTTGGGATGGGTTTCCCCGGTTATTTAGACTTTCTCCGGTTTTTCTAGTTTAAGTTCCCTTTTGGTAAGTTTTGGCTGGTTTCGAATGGTTTAGCGTGCATCTGTCGTATTTGGATGTGTATGACCATGTTTGAAAGTTATTCAGTTAGTATGTGATGATGAAAATATATACACAACCCAAGTAACAAAGACATGATCATGGTGAACCCAATAACCAGTATCCATAAGACATCAAAAACATGATCGAAACAATCAAACCTAAGTAGAAATTGTATTTCCACAGATTTGGCATGGTTAGGTTGATCAGACTTTCATCGGCTTTGCCCAGTTAAGTTCCCTTTCGGTCCGTTTTGGTCGGTGTAGAAGGTTTGATGGATGTTTAAGTGTTGAAGATAGAGCCCAAATGTATTCGGAAGCCCCAGATCGCGTGAAGAAAAGGGCTTTCTTGAACATGGCATAACTTGGTCTATAAGAGTCCGTTTCAGGCCCGTGACGAGGCGAATCGAAGGCCGAAACGAGGGGAACGTAGCTGTAACCAACTTTGTTGGGTTATAGAACTTTCGAGGCCCGAAACCCTATATTTGTTGAGATATTCTCATTTTTATAATTTTTTACATTTTTTAGACTTGGTTTTTGGGCTCAGGCCCAACTCATTTGCATTCTAAGGTTTATTTCGATGTCAGTTGTAATTTTAGGTTACTATGTAATAGATTATAAATTAATATGGCAATCATAGAAAAAAAATTTAAATGACCATTCTAAGTCCCGAGATCGTTAAGCAAGAGCTGATTACATGAGTTGTTTTTTTCATTCGTTTGGTATATTATCCACCTTTGTAGGTTTTCCAAGGAAAATCAATGTCGTTTTTGTGTTGATCAAACAATGTTAAATGTTGTTGGAGTTCACTCATACCTATAATACTAATTCATGGTGTGTCATAATGATTTCCTTGTCTAGTGAAACCACAATTACTTCACCAACTAATTTGAAACCTCCATGCATAGTCAAAACATAGCCAAACACGATCAAAACATGTTAAAGGCCCCCCCAAAACATGATCAAAACAATAAAACAATAGTGGAAATCCATTTACCCCGGATTTGGGATGGTTTTCCCCGGTTATTTTGACTTTCTCTGGTTTTTCTAGTTTAAGTTCCCTTTTGGTCAGTTTTGGCTGGTTTCGAATGGTTTAGCGTGCATCTGCCGTATTTGGATGTGTATAACCATGTTTGAAAGTTATTCAGTTAGTATGTGATGATGAAAATATATACACAACCCAAGTAACAAAAGACATGATCATGGTGAACCCAATAACCAGTATCCATAAGACGTCCAAAACATGATCAAAATAATCAAACCCGAGTGGAAATTGTATTTCCACGGATTTGGCATGGCTAGGTTGATCAGACTTTCATCGGTTTTGCCCAGTTAAGTTCCCTTTCGTCCGTTTTGGTCGGTGTAGAAGGTTTGATGGATGTTCAAGTGTTGAAGATAGAGCCCAAATGTATTCGGAAGCCCCAGATCGCGTGAAGAAAAGGGCTTTCTTGAACATGGCATAACTTGGTCAACAAGAGTCCGTTTCAGGCCCGTGACGAGGCGAATCGAAGGCCGAAACGAGGGGAACGTAGTTGTAACCTAACTTTGTTGGGTTACAGAACTTTCCTGGCCCGAAACCCTATAGTTGTTGAGATATTCTCATTTTTATAATTTTTTCACATTTTTTGGACTTTGTTTTTGGGCTCAGGCCCGACCCATTTGCATTCTAAGGTTTATTTCGATGTCACTTGTAATTTTAGGTTACTATGTAATAGATAATAAATTAATATGGCAATCATATAAAAAAAAATTTAAATGACCATTCTAAGTCTCGAGATTGTTAAGCAAGAGCTGGTTACATGAGTTGTTTTTTTCATTCGTTTGGTATATTATCCACCTTTGTAGGTTTTCCAAGGAAAATCAATGTCGTTTTTGTGTTGATCAAACAATATTAAATGTTGTTGGAGTTCACTCATATCTATAATACTAATGCATGGTGTGTCATAATGATTTCCTTGTCTAGTGAAACCACAAATACTTCACCAACTAATTTGAAACCTCCAAGCATAGTCAAAACATAGCCAAACACGATCAAAACATGTTAAAGGCCCCCAAAAACATGATCAAAACAATAAAACAATAGTGAAAATCCATTTACCCTGGATTTGGGATGGTGTTCCCCGGTTATTTAGACTTTCTCCGGTTTTTCTAGTTTAAGTTCCCTTTTGGTCTGTTTTGGCTGGTTTCGAATGGTTTAGCGTGCATCTGCCGTATTTGGATGTGTATGACCATGTTTGAAGTTATTTAGTTAGTATGTGACGATGAAAATATATACACAACCCAAGTAACAAAAGACATGATCACGGTGAACCCAATAACCAGTATCCATTAGACGTCCAAAACATGATCAAAACAATCAAACCCAAGTGGAAATTGTATTTCCACGGATTTGGCATGGTTAGGTTGATCAGACTTTCATCAGCTTTGCCTAGTTAAGTTCCCTTTCGGTCCGTTTTGGTCGGTGTAGAAGGTTTGATGGATGTTCAAGTGTTGAAGATAGAGCCCAAATGTATTCGGAAGCCCCAGATCGCGTGAAGAAAAGGGCTTTCTTGAACATGGCATAACTTAGTCTATAGGAGTCCGTTTCAGGCCCGTGACGAGGCGAATCGAAGGCCGAAACGAGGGGAACGTAGCTGTAACCAACTTTGTTGGGTTACAGAACTTTCGAGGCCTGAAACCCTATATTTGTTGAGATATTCTCATTTTTATAATATTTTTACATTTTTTGGACTTGGTTTTTGGGCTCAGGCCCAACCCATTTGCATTCTAAGGTTTATTTCGATGTCAGTTGTAATTTTAGGTTACTATGTAATATATTATAAATTAATATGGCAATCATAGAAAAACAATTTAAATGACCATTCTAAGTCCCGAGATCGTTAAGCAAGAGCTGGTTACATGAGTTGTTTTTTCATTCGTTTGGTATATTATCCACCTTTGTAGGTTTTCCAAGGAAAATCAATGTCGTTTTTGTGTTGATCAAACAATGTTAAATGTTGTTGGAGTTCACTCATATCTATAATACTAATTCATGGTGTGTCATAATGATTTCCTTGTCTAGTGAAACCATAATTACTTCACCAACTAATTTGAAACCTCCATGCATAGTCAAAACATAGCCAAACACGATCAAAACATGTTAATGGCCCCCCAAAACATGATCAAAACAATAAAACAATAGTGGAAATCCATTTACCCCGGATTTGGGATGGTTTTCCCCGGTTATTTAGACTTTCTCCGGTTTTTCTAGTTTAAGTTCCCTTTTGGTCATTTTTGGCTGGTTTCGAATGGTTTAGCGTGCATCTGCCGTATTTGGATGTGTATAACCATGTTTGAAAGTTATTCAGTTAGTATGTGATGATGAAAATATATACACAACCCAAGTAACAAAAGACATGATCATGGTGAACCCAATAACCAGTATCCATAAGACGTCTAAAACATGATCAAAACAATCAAACCCGAGTGGAAATTGTATTTCAACGGATTTGGCATGGCTAGGTTGATCAGACTTTCATCGTTTTTGCCCAGTTAAGTTCCCTTTCGTCCGTTTTGGTCGGTGTAGAAGGTTTGATGGATGTTCAAGTGTTGAAGATAGAGCCCAAATGTATTCGGAAGCCCCAGATCGCGTGAAGAAAAGGGCTTTCTTGAACACGACATAACTTGGTCTACAAGAGTCCGTTTCAGGCCTGTGACGAGGCGAATCGAAGGCCGAAACGAGGGGAACGTAGTTGTAACCTAACTTTGTTGGGTTACAGAACTTTCCTGGCCCGAAACCCTATAGTTGTTGAGATATTCTCATTTTTATAATTTTTTCACATTTTTTAGACTTTGTTTTTGGGCTCAGGCCCGACCCATTTGCATTCTAAGGTTTATTTCGATGTCACTTGTAATTTTAGGTTACTATGTAATAGATTATAAATTAATATGGCAATCATATAAAAAAAATTTAAATGAGCATTCTAAGTCCCGAGATTGTTAAGCAAGAGCTGGTTACATGAGTTCTTTTTTTTCATTCGTTTGGTATATTATCCACCTTTGTAGGTTTTCCAAGGAAAATCAATGTCGTTTTTGTGTTGATCAAACAATATTAAATGTTGTTGGAGTTCACTCATATCTATAATACTAATTCATGGTGTGTCATAATGATTTCCTTGTCTAGTGAAACCACAAATACTTCACCAACTAATTTGAAACCTCCAAGCATAGTCAAAACATAGCCAAACACGATCAAAACATGTTAAAGGCCCCCAAAAACATGACCAAAACAATAAAACAATAGTGGAAATCCATTTACCCCGGATTTGGGATGGTTTTCCCCGGTTATTTAGACTTTCTCCGGTTTTTCTAGTTTAAGTTCCCTTTTGGTCAGTTTTGGCTGGTTTCGAATGGTTTAGCATGCATCTGCCGTATTTGGATGTGTATGACCATGTTTGAAGTTATTCAGTTAGTATGTGATGATGAAAATATATACACAACTCAAGTAACAAAAGACATGATCATGGTGAACCCAATAACCAGTATCCATTAGACGTCCAAAACATGATCAAAACAATCAAACCCAAGTAGAAATTGTATTTCCACGGATTTGGCATGGTTAGGATGATCAGACTTTCATCAGCTTTGCCTAGTTAAGTTCCCTTTCGGTCCATTTTTGTCGGTGTAGAAGGTTTGATGGATGTTCAAGTGTTGAAGATAGAGCCCAAATGTATTCGGAAGCCCCATATCGCGTGAAGAAAAGGGCTTTCTTGAACATGGCATAACTTGGTCTACAGGAGTCCGTTTCAGGCCCGTGACGAGGCGAATCGAAGGCCGAAACGAGGGGAACGTAGTTGTAACCAACTTTGTTGGGTTACAGAACTTTTGAGGCCCGAAACCCTATATTTGTTGAGATATTCTCATTTTTATAATATTTTTACATTTTTTGGACTTGGTTTTTGGGCTCAGGCCCAACCCATTTGCATTCTAAGGTTTATTTCGATGTCAGTTGTAATTTTAGGTTACTATGTAATATATTATAAATTAATATGGCAATCATAGAAAAACAATTTAAATGACCATTCTAAGTCCCGAGATCGTTAAGCAAGAGCTGGTTACATGAGTTGTTTTTTCATTCGTTTGGTATATTATCCACCTTTGTAGGTTTTCCAAGGAAAATCAATGTCGTTTTTGTGTTGATCAAACAATGTTAAATGTTGTTGGAGTTCACTCATATCTATAATACTAATTCATGGTGTGTCATAATGATTTCCTTGTCTAGTGAAACCATAATTACTTCACCAACTAATTTGAAACCTCCATGCATAGTCAAAACATAGCCAAACACGATCAAAACATGTTAAAGGCCCCCCAAAACATGATCAAAACAATAAAACAATAGTGGAAATCCATTTACCCCGGATTTGGGATGGTTTTCCCCGGTTATTTAGACTTTCTCCGGTTTTTCTAGTTTAAGTTCCCTTTTGGTCATTTTTGGCTGGTTTCGAATGGTTTAGCGTGCATCTGCCGTATTTGGATGTGTATAACCATGTTTGAAAGTTATTCAGTTAGTATGTGATGATGAAAATATATACACAACCCAAGTAACAAAAGACATGATCATGGTGAACCCAATAACCAGTATCCATAAGACGTCTAAAACATGATCAAAACAATCAAACCCGAGTGGAAATTGTATTTCAACGGATTTGGCATGGCTAGGTTGATCAGACTTTCATCGGTTTTGCCCAGTTAAGTTCCCTTTCGTCCGTTTTGGTCGGTGTAGAAGGTTTGATGGATGTTCAAGTGTTGAAGATAGAGCCCAAATGTATTCGGAAGCCCCAGATCGCGTGAAGAAAAGGGCTTTCTTGAACACGACATAACTTGGTCTACAAGAGTCCGTTTCAGGCCTGTGACGAGGCGAATCGAAGGCCGAAACGAGGGGAACGTAGTTGTAACCTAACTTTGTTGGGTTACAGAACTTTCCTGGCCCGAAACCCTATAGTTGTTGAGATATTCTCATTTTTATAATTTTTTCACATTTTTTAGACTTTGTTTTTGGGCTCAGGCCCGACCCATTTGCATTCTAAGGTTTATTTCGATGTCACTTGTAATTTTAGGTTACTATGTAATAGATTATAAATTAATATGGCAATCATATAAAAAAAATTTAAATGAGCATTCTAAGTCCCGAGATTGTTAAGCAAGAGCTGGTTACATGAGTTCTTTTTTTTCATTCGTTTGGTATATTATCCACCTTTGTAGGTTTTCCAAGGAAAATCAATGTCGTTTTTGTGTTGATCAAACAATATTAAATGTTGTTGGAGTTCACTCATATCTATAATACTAATTCATGGTGTGTCATAATGATTTCCTTGTCTAGTGAAACCACAAATACTTCACCAACTAATTTGAAACCTCCAAGCATAGTCAAAACATAGCCAAACACGATCAAAACATGTTAAAGGCCCCCAAAAACATGACCAAAACAATAAAACAATAGTGGAAATCCATTTACCCCGGATTTGGGATGGTTTTCCCCGGTTATTTAGACTTTCTCCGGTTTTTCTAGTTTAAGTTCCCTTTTGGTCAGTTTTGGCTGGTTTCGAATGGTTTAGCATGCATCTGCCGTATTTGGATGTGTATGACCATGTTTGAAGTTATTCAGTTAGTATGTGATGATGAAAATATATACACAACTCAAGTAACAAAAGACATGATCATGGTGAACCCAATAACCAGTATCCATTAGACGTCCAAAACATGATCAAAACAATCAAACCCAAGTAGAAATTGTATTTCCACGGATTTGGCATGGTTAGGATGATCAGACTTTCATCAGCTTTGCCTAGTTAAGTTCCCTTTCGGTCCATTTTGGTCGGTGTAGAAGGTTTGATGGATGTTCAAGTGTTGAAGATAGAGCCCAAATGTATTCGGAAGCCCCAGATCGCGTGAAGAAAAGGGCTTTCTTGAACATGGCATAACTTGGTCTACAGGAGTCCGTTTCAGGCCCGTGACGAGGCGAATCGAAGGCCGAAACGAGGGGAACGTAGTTGTAACCAACTTTGTTGGGTTACAGAACTTTTGAGGCCCGAAACCCTATATTTGTTGAGATATTCTCATTTTTATAATTTTTTTCACATTTTTTGGACTTTGTTTTTGGGCTCAAGCCTAACCCATTTGCATTTTAAGGTTTATTTCGATGTCAGTTGTACATTTAGGTTACTATGTAATAGATTATAAATTAATATGGCAATCATAGAAAAACAATTTAAATGACCATTCTATGTCCTGAGATCGTTAAGCAAGATATGGTTACATGAGTTGTTTTTTTTCATTCGTTTGGTATATTATCCACCTTTGTAGGTTTTCTAAGGAAAATCAATGTCGTTTTTGTGTTGATCAAACAATGTTAAATGTTGTTGGAGTTCACTCATATCTATAATAATAATTCATGGTGTGTCATAATGATTTCCTTGTCTAGTGAAACCACAATTACTTCACCAACTAATTTGAAACCTCCATGCATAGTCAAAATATAGCCAAACACGATCAAAACATGTTAAAGGCCCCCAAAAACAAGAACAAAACAATAAAACAATAGTGGAAATCCATTTACCCCGGATTTGGGATGGTTTTCCCCGGTTATTTAGACTTTCTCCGGTTTTTCTAGTTTAAGTTCCCTTTTGGTCAGTTTTGGCTGGTTTCGAATGGTTTAGCGTGCATCTGCCGTATTTGGATGTGTATGACGTTGTTTGAAAGTTATTCAGTTAGTATGTGATGATGAAATTATATACACAACCCAAGTAACAAAAGACATCATCATGGTGAACCCAATAACCAGTATCCATAAGACGTCCAAAACATGATCAAAACAATCAAACCCAAGTGGAAATTGTATTTCCACGAATTTGACATGGCTAGGTTGATCAGATTTTCATCGGCTTTGCTCAGTTAAGTTCCCTTTCGGTCCGTTTTGGTCGGTGTTGAAGGTTTGATGGATGTTCAAGTGTTGAAGATAGAGCCCAAATTTATTCGGAAGCCCCAGATCGCGTGAAGAAAAGGGCTTTCTTGAACATGGCATAACTTGGTCTACAAGAGTCCGTTTCAGGCCCGTGACGAGGCGAATCGAAGGTCGAAACGAGGGGAACGTAGCTTTAACCTAACTTTGTTGGGTTACAGAACTTTTGAGGCCCGAAACCCTATATTTGTTGAGATATTCTCATTTTTATAATTTTTTCACATTTTTTGGACTTTGTTTTTGGGCTCAGGCCTGACCCATTTGCATTCTAAGGTTTATTTCGATGTCACTTGTAATTTTAGGTTACTATGTAATAGATTATAAATTAATATGGCAATCATAGAAAAACAATTTAAATGACGATTCTAAGTCCCGAGATCGTTAAGCAAGAGCTGGTTACATGAGTTGTTTTTTTCATTCGTTTGGTATATTATCCACCTTTGTAGGTTTTCCAAGGAAAATCAATGTCGTTTTTGTGTTGATCAAACAATGGTAAATGTTGTTGGAGTTCAGTCATATCTATAATACTAATTCATGGTGTGTCATAATGATTTCCTTGTCTAGTGAAACCACAATTACTTCACCAACTAATTTGAAACCTCCAAGCATAGTCAAAACATAGCCAAACACGATCAAAACATGTTAAAGGCCCCCAAAAACATGATCAAAACAATAAAACAATTGTGGAAATCCATTTACCCCGGATTTGGGATGGTTTTCCCCGGTTATTTAGACTTTCTCCGGTTTTTCTAGTTTAAGTTCCCTTTTGGTCAGTTTTGGCTGGTTTCGAATGGTTTAGCGTGCATCTGCCGTATTTGGATGTGTATGACCATGTTTGAAAGTTATTCAGTTAGTATGTGATGATGAAAATATATACACAACCCAGGTAACAAAAGACATGATCATGGTGAATCCAATAACCAGTATCCATAAGACGTCCAAAACATGATCAAAACAATCAAACCCAAGTGGAAATTGTATTTCCACGGATTTGGCATGGCTAGGTTGATCAGACTTTCATCGGCTTTGCCTAGTTAAGTTCCCTTTCGGTCCGTTTTGGTCGGTGTAGAAGGTTTGATGGATGTTCAAGTGTTGAAGATAGAGCCCAAATGTATTCGGAAGCCCCATATCGCGTGAAAAAAATGGCTTTCTTGAACATGGCATAACTTGGTCTACAAGAGTCCACTTCAGGCCCGTGACGAGGCGAATCGAAGGCCAAAATGAGGGGAACGTAGTTGTAACCCAACTTTGTTGGGTTACAGAACTTTCGAGGCCCGAAACCCTATATTTGTTGAGATTATCTCATTTTTATAATTTTTTCACATTTTTTGGACTTTGTTTTTGGGCTTAGGCCCGACCCATTTGCATTCTAAGGTTTATTTCGATGTCACTTGTAATTTTAGGTTACTATGAAATAGATTATAAATTAATATGGCAATCATAGAAAAACAATTTAAATGACCATTCTAAGTCCCGAAATCGTTAAGCAAGAGCTGGTTACATGAGTTGTTTTTTTTCATTCGTTTGGTATATTATCCACCTTTGTAGGTTTTCCAAGGAAAATTGATGAGACGGCTTTTATACATGGTCTCATCGTCCAAAACGGGCTTTAATTGCATTAAATATCATTGATTATACCAAATATATGCTCGTGTTTGTTACTTGTGTATTTTTAGGTACGGATATTGAGGAATTGGCAAAAGATCACAAGAATCAACCAAAAACGAACACGAGAAACGAAGTCGCACAATGAACCAAGCCCAAGTTTGGAATTTTGCAAAAAGACCCTTGAAGAATTGAAGATTGGCAACTTTAGTCCCTCATCTTTGAAGAACTTGTCACAAATGACCCTCCAAATGTCATTTGTACAAGTAAGGTCCTTTGAGTTTGAAGATATGGCAATTACATCCCTTGAAGATTGACTTATATTGCAAAAGTTAGTCAAAGTTATCAAAAGGACTAAAAAGGAATTTGTTTTGGACTGGAAATGAAAAAGAATGTGACGGCTGTTAAACAAATGGACTGGATATGCAAAGTATTTAACGGATGTTAGTATTTTTGGATGGGTAATGCAAATGCTACCCAATGGCCCAACAAAACCCTTAAGCCCAAATCCCTTAACCACGTTTATTACCCCGGTTTTATTAAATGGTCAACCGGTCAACCCATTTTTTCCAACTAAAACACAATTTTAAAATCAATCTTTTCCTAAAGTGGATTAAACTCCCACTAATTAACCCCTAGAACCCTAATCCACCCAGGCTCAATTAAGAGCAAATCAAAGGGTTCTAAGCTGGGTTTTTCCAGATCGTTAATTAAACCCACTCTCATCCTATCCCACACAAAACCCATGTTCCCACTCAACCCATGTGACCTCCCAGGACCACCCCTGCCCCGTCTTTTTCACACCAAAACCAAGAGGGGACACATCCAACGATTATGATGCATTCCTTTGACCCCAAGGATATTTTAACAGCTATGATCAAGTTTCAACAGCCTGGCATCCAGTACAAGCTCACATGAATCCAATTTGACCAAGACGTCAAAGGGCTTATTTGGCATTTCCATCCATTAGGGTTTAGGATGCAGTTTTCTTGTATTATTTTAAGTTTTCTAGATAGTTCTCTAGGGTTGTATAAATAGGACGCCTGTGTCCTATTTTCTTCTTGTTCCAGTTTTTCTAGCAATTCTTGTAATTCCTTTTTTATAAATTAAAGTTGGTAATTTAAGAAGTAAATGTAATTCCTTTTAGTTTTATTGAAAAGTTGGTATTGATTTGGCTAGAAACTCTGAGTTCCACCTTAATTTGTGAACACTTTGGTGTTTTGATTTTCAGAAAAAGTTCTTTTTTTTTGAAAATAGGAAGATTCTTGGTAAAGTTTGGTTTCAAGGTTGTTATATCAGGATTAAAGTTTGTTTGAGTTAAGTTTGTTTAAAGAAAAACGTATTAAAAAGATTTTAAAAAGAATTAAAAGAGAAAGAGAAAACAGAATATTATTGTGCTTGTGTGTTCATTGATTTGTGCAGGGTTGTTTGGATTTTGTTTTCAAGGTAGTTCAGCATAGGCCCCAGCCTATAGGAGGGGGCTACCTAGCCACTGTTGGACCTGGAAGTAGGTCCAACAAGGTAACCCCTTGATTCCTTTTCATTTTTTCTGTATTTGGTGAATTTGTATGATTTATGTGAAAAGTTGCTTTATTTGCTTGCTTATTGATTTGATTTGCTGATTTATGTGTGTTAGGTATGTTAGGACTGTTAGAAATCAGTTTAAGTAGGTTTTGAGTAGGATTGCTTTGAAAAAAAAATTGCATGTTCAGTTTTTATAGGAGTGTTTGGATCAAGGTTTAATAGGGTTTAGTTGGATTAGATTTTGCTTTAAAATCTGTTATAAGTACTCATTAGGGTGTTTATAGGTTGCATGAAGGTTTATTCTTAGTTTGGTAAAGCTTACAAGCTAGTTGTGTGATTAAAAGTGGAAAAACATAGCAAAAAAAATATGTCAGTCACTTTTCTGTTAATTTTGAGTAAGAATTGCTCATAAATCTTGGTGAAGGATAGATTAGAGGTTGTTTAAGAGCTGTGAATTGCTTTCTTGTCATATGGTGGACTGGTATGCAAGATCTTGGAGCTTAAATTTCGTTTTTGTGCATTTGAAATTAGCATAAAACCACCAGACCCATAAAATTGCATCAGCAACTTGATTTTGCCCATATTTGTGATTTTGTGTTAAGATTTTGCTTGCTTTCTGTTTATTTGACTCCCTACACTCAAACTGAGTGTAGGGGTGCCATTATCCATCAATTACAACACCTCCATCATAAGTCAAGCCCTCTTGACCATAAATTTCACTTGTGAAGATTATCAACTTGCTTTGTGTTCTTGAAATCTCAACTGAACACGTTTTTATTCAAATCTAGCTTAATCTTTGATAAAAGTGGTTTGTGTTTGTGTTTTTGTGCTTAAAAGAGGTCACAGCTTGGTTTGTGAAAGTAAAAAAGTAAAAAAAAAATAATAAACAAAAAGGACGTGGCCAGGACTCGAACCTGCGCCACTCCTTTCACACCACACACACCTTACCACTGCGCCCTTGGGTCTTTTACTGACCAAGGGTGCATTTCAATTATACTTAAGGTGTTTTGTCTTGGCTTATATAAATATAAGCCGTAGCTATTTAGGGCTTTTCCAGCTTATTCATTAAGCTTATTTTTGTTAGCTTATTTTTCCTAGGTTAGTATTAGGGTCTAGGATTTTTATAAACTAAGTTTGGATTTTTCTCATTATTTATTTATTTTTTATCTTTTTTTTAAGTAGCCGTATTTTATTAATTAGATAAAAAATAGTTAAAAGTAGTTTTAATTTTTAGAAAAATAATTTTTAGGTTTTATTAAAGTATTTTGAGGTTTACAGCCCAAAAGATTTTCAAAAACTTTTAATTTTAATTTTATTTTATTTTAGGGTTTTTTGTTAACTTTAAAATTTAATATAAAATTAATAAAAAGGTTTTAGGAACTTTTAATTACATTTTTGTCTTAGTTATAATATTCTATATTTTTGGTAATTTTTTAGAATTTATTTAAAAACTTTTTATTTTTTTATTATTTAAATATTATTTTATTACTAAAAATAGAAAGTTTGTTTTTTCTACTTTTTTAATTTTTCCTAGATTGTAGTCATTAAATTAGGAACTTTGTAACTTTCCAAATATTTTTTAGGCTTTTCATTTATTTTCTAGAATTAATTTAAGATTTAATAGATTTTAATAGTTTTTAAGTAATTAAAAATAGTTTAATTTGGTTTTAAAATTTTTAAAAATAGTTTTTAGCTTAATTAGGTCATTTTTGAGGTTTACAAACTATAAAATCTTGTTTAGGGCTTTTTAATATTTAAAAGTGATTTTTAGGGCTTTAATTAGCATTAAGAAGTCATTATTTAATTAATTAAAAGGTTTTAGCAAGTTTTGACTTTTTGTAAACTCTTAGAATTTTATTGTGGATTTTTAGTAATTTTTAGGAATTTTTAGGTTAAAATTTTAATTTTTGGGTTTTTAAGGTTCTACGTCTTAACTTTCTAGTAGTGATTTTTTTCGTTAATTTTTATTTTTACGTCTTCGTCATTTTCTCTTCTCTTTTCTTGTTAATAGATCATCAATCAAAATCAACTCATTACACATCACACTAGCCTCCTCGAGAACGAACTCACTTCACTTAGGGTCATTCACACACGGTTTTCCTAAATCGTCGTGCTCACTTGCCCTATTTATTGCTCTTTTCCTAAAGAGTGGTAAAAACTCCAACATCATTTTGGCGCCGCTGCCGGGGAGGCGTGTTGTGTTTTGATTGAACCATTGTTATTTTTTTATACTAGCCATAAATAGTAATTGTATTAGTAGCACTCTACTAATACGTATTATCGTTTTTCGGTTTTTGTGTGAATATTATTAATATATTGTATACGTAGAACAATAAATTCACAAGTACTCCAAATACCTGAGAAATCACAACCTTGACTTAAGAGGTCATTACCCAATCATTGTATTCGAATCTCAAACCAAAGAAAAAGGCAAAAATAGATAAATACTTTCGTGAAGCTTAATCTTGATAACACAAACTATAAGGTGGGTATAAGGCGGTTGTATTTCACGACCTAAAGGAAAAAGGCTCTTAAGTGCTTCGCGCCGCCTCGTTTCCTCCGCTTGCTTGTGCGTATTTGATTTTGAGAGTGAATCGAGGGTTTTGCCGCCTAAAGTATTATTACATATCATATATATTTTCTTGGTTTCTATTGATTAAACCCTCTTGAACGATTTGGTGTTCCACCATCGTTCTAAAGTCATCGAAGGCGTTCACTTCACGTGATCGTTTTCATTCCTTGAGGCTTCTTTAATCAAGATATTTGATTAAGGAGGAGATTTGTGGACTTTTGTCTACTTAATACATTTCACCAATTTCCAAAAAAGTTAATACCATCAAAAACCACAAAAAAATTGAAAAACACAAAATACCAAAAAGAATCTTCTTTGGTCGTCTCCATGTTGTACGTGACGTTTATGCTCACTCGTAATCAAGCAAAACGTGCACGTAGACGAAAGAACAAAACTCCCACTCCAACTCATTCTAGTGAGGAGTCTCCTATTGACGAACCCATTGTACGAGAAGCACCAACCATGGCGAATCGAACTATGATGGAGTTACTTCAAGCACCCACCGAGGGTTTTCCAAGGAAAATTGATGAGACGGCTTTTATACATGGTCTCATCGTCCAAAACGGGCTTTAATTGCATTAAATATCATTGATTATACCAAATATATGCTCGTGTTTGTTACTTGTGTATTTTTAGGTACGGATATTGAGGAATTGGCAAAAGATCACAAGAATCAACCAAAAATGAACACGGGAAACGAAGTCGCACAATGAACCAAGCCCAAGTTTGGAATTTTGAAAAAAGACCCTAGAAGAATTGAAGATTGGCAACTTTAGTCCCTCATCTTTGAAGAACTTGTCACAAATGACCCTCCAAATGTCATTTGTACAAGTAAGGTCCTTTGAGTTTGAAGATATGGCAATTACAGCCCTTGAAGATTGACTTATATTGCAAAAGTTAGTCAAAGTTATCAAAAGGACTAAAAAGGAATTTGTTTTGGACTGGAAATGACAAAGAATGTGACGGCTGTTAAACAAATGGACTGGATATGCAAAGTATTTAACGGATGTTAGTATTTTTGGATGGGTAATGCAAATGCTACCCAATGGCCCAACAAAACCCTTAAGCCCAAATCCCTTAACCACGTTTATTACCCCGGTTTTATTAAATGGTCAACCGGTCAACCCATTTTTCCCACTAAAACACAATTTAAAAATCAATCTTTTCCCAAAGTGGATTAAACTCCCACTAATTAACCCCTAGAACCCTAATCCACCCAGGCTCAATTAAGAGCAAATCAAAGGGTTCTAAGCTGGGTTTTTCTAGATCGTTAATTAAACCCACTCTCATCCTATCCCACACAAAACCCATGTTCCCACTCAACCCATGTGACCTCCCAGGACCACCCCTGCCCCGTCTTTTTCACACCAAAACCAAGAGGGGACACATCCAACGATTATGATGCATTCCTTTGACCTCAAGGATATTTTAACAGCTATGATCAAGTTTCAACAGCCTGGCATCCAGTACAAGCTCACATGAATCCAATTTGACCAAGACTTCAAAGGGCTTATTTGGCATTTCCATCCATTAGGGTTTAGGATGCAGTTTTCTTGTATTATTTTAAGTTTTCTAGATAGTTCTCTAGGGTTGTATAAATAGGACGCCTGTGTCCTATTTTCTTCTTGTTCCAGTTTTTTCTAGCAATTCTTGTAATTCCTTTTTTATAAATTAAAGTTGGTAATTTAAGAAGTAAATGTAATTCCTTTTAGTTTTATTGAAAAGTTGGTATTGATTTGGCTAGAAACTCTGAGTTCCACCTTAATTTGTGAACACTTTGGTGTTTTGATTTTCAGAAAAAGTTCTTTTTTTGAAAATAGGAAGATTCTTGGTAAAGTTTGGTTTCAAGGTTGTTATATCAGGATTAAAGTTTGTTTGAGTTAAGTTTGTTTAAAGAAAAACGTATTAGAAAGATTTTAAAAAGAATTAAAAGAGAAAGAGAAAACAGAATATTATTGTGCTTGTGTGTTCATTGATTTGTGCAGGGTTGTTTGGATTTTGTTTTCAAGGTAGTTCAGCATAGGCCCCAGCCTATAGGAGGTGGCTACCTAGCCACTGTTGGACCTGGAAGTAGGTCCAACTAGGTAACCCCTTGATTCCTTTTCATTTTTTCAGTATTTGGTGAATTTGTATGATTTATGTGAAAAGTTGCTTTATTTGCTTGCTTATTGATTTGATTTGCTGATTTATGTGTGTTAGGTATGTTAGGACTGTTAGAAATCAGTTTAAGTAGGTTTTGAGTAGGATTGCTTTGAAAAAAAAAATTGCATGTTCAGTTTTTATAGGAGTGTTTGGATCAAGGTTTAACAGGGTTTAGTTGGATCAGATTTTGCTTTAAAATCTGTTATAAGTACTCATTAGGGTGTTTATAGGTTGCATGAAGGTTTATTCTTAGTTTGGTAAAGCTTACAAGCTAGTTGTGTGATTAAAAGTGGAAAAACATAGCAAAAAAAATCTGTCAGTCACTTTTCTGTTAATTTTGAGTAAGAATTGCTCATAAATCTTGGTGAAGGATAGATTAGAGGTTGTTTAAGAGCTGTGAATTGCTTTCTTGTCATATGGTGGACTGGTATGCAAGATCTTGGAGCTTAAATTTCGTTTTTGTGCATTTGAAATTAGCATAAAACCACCAGACCCATAAAATTGCATCAGCAACTTGATTTTGCCCATATTTGTGATTTTGTGTTAAGATTTTGCTTGCTTTCTGTTTATTTGACTCCCTACACTCAAACTGAGTATAGGGGTGCCATTGTCCATCAATTACAACACCTCCATCATAAGTCAAGCCCTCTTGACCATAAATTTCACTTGTGAAGATTATCAACTTGCTTTGTGTTCTTGAAATCTCAACTGAACACGTTTTTATTCAAATCTAGCTTAATCTTTGATAAAAGTGGTTTGTGTTTGTGTTTTTGTGCTTAAAAGAGGTCACAGCTTGGTTTGTGAAAGTAAAAAAGTAAAAAAAAAATAATAAACAAAAAGGACGTGGCCAGGACTCGAACCTGCGCCACTCCTTTCACACCACACACACCTTACCACTGCGCCCTTTTGCTCTTTTACTGACCAAGGGTGCATTTCAATTATACTTAAGGTGTTTTGTTTTGGATTATATAAATATAAGCCGTAGCTATTTAGGGCTTTTCCAGCTTATTCATTAAGCTTATTTTTGTTAGGTTAGTATTAGGGTCTAGGATTTTTATAAACTAAGTTTGGATTTTTCTCATTATTTATTTATTTTTTATCTTTTTTTAAGTAGCCGTATTTTATTAATTAGATAAAAAATAGTTAAAAGTAGTTTTAATTTTTAGAAAAATAATTTTTAGGTTTTATTAAAGTATTTTGAGGTTTACAACCCAAAAGATTTTCAAAAACTTTTATTTTTAATTTTATTTTATTTTAGGGTTTTTTGTTAACTTTAAAATTTAATATAAAATTAATAAAAATGTTTTAGGAACTTTTAATTACATTTTTGTCTTAGTTATAATATTCTAGATTTTTGGTAATTTTTTAGAATTTATTTAAAAACTTTTTATTTTTTTTGATTATTTTAATATTATTTTATTACTAAAAATAGAAAGTTTGTTTTTTCTACTTTTTTCATTTTTCCTAGATTGTAGTCATTAAATTAGGAACTTTGTAACTTTCCAAATATTGTTTAGGCTTTTCATTTATTTTCTAGAATTAATTTAAGATTTAATAGATTTTAATAGTTTTTAAGTAATTAAAAATAGTTTAATTTGGTTTTAAATTTTTTAAAAATAGTTTTTAGCTTAATTAGGTCATTTTTGAGGTTTACAAACTATAAAATCTTGTTTAGGGCTTTTTAATATTTAAAAGTGATTTTTAGGGCTTTAATTAGCATCAAAAAGTCATTATTTAATTAATTAAAAGGTTTTAGCAAGTTTTGATTTTTTGTAAACTCTTAGAATTTTATTGTGGATTTTTAGTAATTTTTAGGAATTTTTAGGTTAAAATTTTAATTTTTGTGGTTTTTAAGGTTCTACGTGTTAACTTTCTAGTAGTGATTTTTTTTCGTTAATTTTTATTTTTACGTCTTCGTCATTTTCTCTTCTCTTTTCTTGTTAATAAATCATCAATCAAAATCAACTCATTACACAACACACTAGCCTCCTCGAGAACGAACTCACTTCACTTAGGGTCATTCACACACGGTTTTCCGAAATCGTCGTGCTCACTTGCCCTATTTATTGCTCTTTTCCTAAAGAGTGGTAAAAACTCCAACATCAAAAATCAATGTCGTTTTTGTGTTGATCAAAAAATGTTAATTGTTGTTGGAGTTCACTCATATCTATAATACTAATTCATGGTGTGTCATAATGATTTCCTTGTCTAGTGAAACCACAATTACTTCACCAATTAATTTGAAACCTCCAAGCATAGTCAAAACATAGCCAAACACGATCAAAACATGTTAAAGGCCCCCAAAAACATGATCAAAACAATAAAACAATAGTGGAAATCCATTTACCCCGGATTTGGGATGGTTTTCCCTGGTTATTTAGACTTTCTCCGGTTTTTCTAGTTTAAGTTCCTTTTTGGTCAGTTTTGGCTGGTTTCAAATGGTTTAGCGTGCATCTGCCGTATTTAGATGTGTATGACCATGTTTGAAAGTTATTCAGTTAGTATGTGATGATGAAAATATATAAACAACCCAAGTAACAAAATACATGATCATGGTGAACCCAATAACCAGTATCCATAAGACGTCCAAAACATGATCAAAACAATCCAACCCAAGTGGAAATTGTATTTCCACGGATTTGGCATGGCTAGGTTGATCAGACTTTCATCGGCTTTGCCCAGTTAAGTTCCCTTTCGGTCCATTTTGGTCGGTGTAGAAGGTTTGATGGATGTTCAAGTGTTGAAGATAGAGCCCAAATGTATTCGGAAGCCCCAGATCGCGTGAATAAAAGGGCTTTCTTGAACGTGGCATAACTTGGTCTACAAGAGTCCGTTTCAGGCCCGTGACGAGGCGAATCGAAGGCCGAAACGAGGGGAACGTAGCTGTAACCTAACTTTGTTGGGTTACAGAACTTTCGAGGCCCGAAACCCTATAGTTGTTGAGATATTCTCATTTTTATAATTTTTTCACATTTTTTGGACTTTGTTTTTGGGCTCAGGCCCGACCCATTTGCATTCTAAGGTTTATTTCGATGTCACTTGTAATTTTAGGTTACTAGGTAATAGATTATAAATTAATATGGCAATCATATAAAAAAAATTAAATGACAATTCTAAGTCCTGAGATCGTTAAGCAAGAGCTGGTTACATGAGTTGTTTTTTTCATTCGTTTGGTATATTATCCACCTTTGTAGGTTTTCCAAGGAAAATTAATGTCGTTTTTGTGTTGATCAAACAATGTTAAATGTTGTTGGAGTTCACTCATATCTATAATGTTGATCCCAAACTTAGATCGATTAGCTTTGTGTATACGAGATTAGATCAAGTAATACACGTAGAGAAACCTTTGTATATGCTTTGTGAATCTAAGTGTTATGCGGAATTTAACACTTAAACAAGAACACACAAGATATAAACAAACTTTCACTTTCATTATCAATGTCGAACTTGCTTACAATGAAAGATGTTTATGAACGAAAACTTATGTAAAACTTTATATCAAACATTAACCTAAAGGCCCTCTTTTATAGATACAAGAAGCCTTGTACAATAAGCTACGTATCAGTTATTCTAGATAAAGATAAACATAGACAATACATTGTCGTTTCTATCCTTACTAGAAGTATTCTAGAATATAATAAACGTGTAGATTATATCTTCCATCAGTGCTTGTCTTCAATGTTGTCAACGCTTGACTTTAACTTGTCAACGCTTGAGCTGTCAGCGCTTGTTTTGTTCTTGTCAACGCTTGAATTGTTCTTGTCTGCGCTCAAGTGATATGGCCTTAATTTATTCCCAACAATCCTCCCCTAAACTTGATATCCACTCTTATGATCAAGTTTCTGAATAAGCATTAAGAACTAGGAGGAGTCTGACAAATCTTCTAATATTGGTAATGAATAAATCTGATCAAATCCTTTGCCACGTCACTTGAATAATCTATCTCCAGCTGAGTGTCCTTCATCTTTTCCAAAACAGCCTTGGATATGAAATACTGAGCATCCACAAGTAGATACTCAGCAAACTTTGTAGAAGTTAAATGGTATACACCAGCAGCTGAATATAACCTCCATTGAAGACTACTGAGGTCATCTTCAAGATCCTTCCAAATTGCAGGATCTTCTTCTTTTGTCCCACACATTCTTTTGAATGTGGTCCAAAGTTTTATTCCATTAGCTGAAGTTGGTGCTTCAGCCTCATACTTGGTCTCTAGCAACCTCCAAAGGTCCACCAAGTCTTCTCTATCACAACTTGCAAATAAAGATATGAGAGTGGTAAAAGTGTGTACCTCCTTGCCAAATCTGCCAATCTTCCAGAATCCACATTCATCTTCTTCATAGCTCACAATTGGATTCCTGGAATCTTATGGTAACACTTGCACCATATCTGAAGCTTCTAATGGGGAGAGCTTGAGACTCTTTCTTATAACTGCTTCACATGGATATAGTGGATCCATATCTTTTGGAAACTCAAATTTAAATCCCTTCTTCACTGGCCTGGGAATCATCATAGCTTTCTTGATTTCCATTTCTTCTGCAAGTTGCTCGTTTCTTTCATCTGAAAGAAGTCTGGGAGTGTTTGCTTCCTGCACTCTCACCCAAATGGGATAAGCCATGCTTTCCAACTCATCAAATGTCAAAGCCTTCCACTTTTGATATGTCCATCCAACTCCATGACATTTGAGCAACATAAAGTAGAGCTCCCTTCTATCCCTTTTCAATTCTGAGAGAATATTGCTTGCCTTGTGTTTCAAGATTACCTTACAATCCTTCTGAACTCTAAGAAGAATCTCCAAACCCCATATTTGATCTGAAATGGTCAAGTCTGGATTATCCATGCAGCTTTCTTCCCAAGAATTGTACATTTGAACCACCTCTGGCATGTCAAAGTCAACCTACAATTTTAATTCTCTCAACTTTTCGCTAGCAAGCTCATCACCATACTCAAGCCTTTCTGGTTCTATTATCATCACACTTGAGTCTGAGCTATCACTTTCTTCTTCTGAAGTCACAACAAATGGTGACTTTTCCTTTTCATCTTGTTCCATGATTTGTGCAGCTAGTCTTCTATCAAATTCAACCTGGACTGCATCCTTTGGAACAATCTCTTCTACCAATTTACCCTTACCCTTATCTGATGGTGCAATGGTTGGTAAGGTAGATGGTAATACCTGAGTAGAAACTTCCTTGATGATAGATGATGACTGGGATACATCACCTTCATGAGCAGGTCTGTCAACGCCCAAATTTATCCTGTCATCGCCCAAAATACTTCTATCAGCGTCCAAATTTGCCTTGTCAACGCTCAAATATTTTTCCTCAGCGCCTTGTGTAACCTGTCTCAACATAGCTGTAAATGACAAATTTAGGTTGGTGGGAGAGATTAAGGACGTATCAAAACCTGTTTGTTCCTTCAAAGTTGTAAGGGCTTCAGCAACATCCATTGATTGACCATCCTGGCTGCCCTTATCACTCAGATTTCTTTGATCTTCCTCCCCTTTGGAAGACTCCTCCATACCCCTTCTAACACGATCAATTTCCAAAATAACAATCCTCTCCCTCAATTGCTTGAGTTCAAGGCCTTGTGAGCTGAAATGGGGATTTGACCTCCCAAGTCAGATTCATCGGGCAAGGATGAGGACTTAATAACGGTGGGACTGCCTTGACCAACTTCTAAGCCAGAACCAATAGTCCCAGCCTCATCCAAGTCACCAGCCACACTGGTGGTGGTGGTTCTCTCTGCTTCATGGCTAGGACCACTAGAGGAGAACACTCCAGTAGTCCTTTAGCGTTTAATCAACCTATATTCAGGTGGTGTGGAAGATGGTGTGTAAGAATGGGTAGATGTGGGTTGGTTAAGGGGTGTTTGGGATTGTGAAGGTTGTGTGTCAACGTTGGAAATAGGCACATCAATGCCAACATTTGATGTGTCAGCGTCAAAGGGGTCTTGGTCAATTTGCATTTGTTCAGGTGAGGGTAAAGGTTCAGGAATGGGTTCAAGTTGTGGTTGAGGGTCAATTTAAGGTTGGTGGTCTGGTTGGGGTTGTGGGTCTGGTTGAGGTTGTGCGGCTGCAATAACAGCAAGCATGGCTGGGGTCAAAGGTAAGTCCCTATGGGGTGGTGAATCCATCTTCATAAAAATAGCTTTCTTTTGCTCAGGGATCTTATAAAAATCATTGTGATCCCTTGAGCAGTAACCTTGATCATCAAAAATCATTTGCAGAAAACGGGGATAAGCTAAAGTCATTTTTGTCCCCTTGTTTTTACACATCCCTTCAAAAATCATTTTAGAATAGTTATATTTTTGCCCTGTTGCAATGCACACAATAACACTAGCAATGGATCTATTGATCTCATTGTGTGCAGTACATTTGGGACTCAAACATTGAAGGAGGATGTGGATGAGGTACTTCCAGGCTGGGGGAAATTCCTGCTTATGATACTTATTAAGAGTACCTTCATCAGGAAAAGGATATCCCAAAGCCCTAAGCCCTTGTTCTATTTCATTTATGGGAAGGATGGCTACACCATCAGCATCATCAAGATGCAAGGCTTGGCGTACCAAGGCCTCAATAACCACCCAAGACCTCGAATGAACAATAGAAGTTAATGTGGTCACTCCATTAACTGTTTAGGAACTAACAGTGTTCCAAAACTGCTTAATGTGTGTGACTGGAATGAGTGGTGCATGAAAAAGAGCATACCTTAATGGGGATGCGTTCAAATACGCTACCATTTGTGTGTATTGGGGAAACAGATCATTATCAGCTTCAAGATAAGCAATCATGTTGTGTTGTGATCTAAACCCCAATTCCAATTCTGCTGAATTAAACTTTGGTGCCATTGATGAAAGCTGTTAATTTGAAGTGTAGAAGATGAAGTTGATAAAAGAAAAGTGTTAGACAAGAATTATAGATACCCTGTTTGAAATAGGAGCCAAATATATAGGAGTGAAAGAATGCATGTGATTGGCCCAAAAATAGGCAAAGATTTTCAAAAATCAATCATGAAAATATTGAAAAAGTTATAAGTTTATCTCATGCATTAAATGAAAGTAACAACTCCTAAAATTACGGCTTGAAAATATGTCAAAAAGTAACAACTGGGTAGGTCCCATTGAGTGTCAACGGTCAAAAATAACCTATCAACGCCCAACGGCTATAATCTTATCAACGTTTGCCTAAAGCCATGTCAGCGTCCAATTTGGTCACAACAACGCTTGGAAATTTCTTGTCAGCGTCCAAAAATAAAATTATTTAAAAAGTGAAAAATGACCTTAACAAGTAATTTATCCTAGAGAAGATAACCAAAAGCTGATAATTATTATAGGGCGGCAAGCACTGTCCAGTTATGCACACTTGCATAAGCAAGATAGACATAACAGTCCTCTAGTGTCCCTTGCTAACCAAAACTCTTAACAACAAAGTTACCTTATAAAATCCTTGTTACTCCCAGGTAAATCCCATATCAAAATCATTCCCAAGTCTCCCAACAGACCACAACCAATTCTAGGCCAAAAATGTCTTGGCAGCATGCAAAGTTGATATACTATGCATGCTACAGTGCCTCATGATTTAGTAAAACTAACTCATACTCACCTGTGGACACAATCTAGAATTGTTATAAGAGTATCATATGGATACCCAAACATCCTAAAGGTTCCTAAAACCTCCCCTTAAACTATGATACAAAAAGTTTGCTAAAATCATGCAAGAACATAAAAATTTATGTCAAGATAGGAATGAAACATTCCAACCATCATCCATAAATAAAAACTTGTCCAAATGCTTCTCAATTGATCCATAAGCAACTCTGTATCCAATGGTATGTTGCTAACACCATCTGCACATTTAGATTGAAAACCACAAAACTAACATTGTTGTTGACAACGCCCCGATAACACATGACAGCGTTGAGGAAAGCTTTGTCAGCGTTAGACAATTATATTGCTGACAACGTTGCAAAAACACTTATAAGTGTTCAAGCAACCTTTGTCAGTGTTAGAAAAATATAGTGGAAAATCTAAATCATCAAG
This sequence comes from Glebionis coronaria, assembly GCA_025667525.1. Classification (NCBI taxonomy): domain Eukaryota; kingdom Viridiplantae; phylum Streptophyta; class Magnoliopsida; order Asterales; family Asteraceae; genus Glebionis; species Glebionis coronaria. Next base: position 610,166,114 of record CM046880.1, read on the forward strand.
AAGACCAATAATAATAATGCATCATCCTGTACATACTTTTACAAAAAGAATCCAAAACACATATTATGTGAGATTGACCATTCCAATACTTGTTACCAAGTATTGAAATCTCCCAGCATCAAAAGGTTTAGTTAATAAATCTGACACATTTTCCTCAGTGTCAACCCTATCTGGTTGTATTAAACCTTTCTCAAAGCAATCTCTTATAAAATGGTGTCTAATTTCTATGTGTTTAGTTTTAGAATGATGTACAGGATTCTTAATGATGCATAAAGTACTATTATTATCAACAAATATCTTAGTATGCATGAAATTATACCCATAGTCCAACAGCTGGTTCTGAATCCACAACACTTGACCACAACATGCAGCTGCAGCCACATACTCTGCTTCAGTTGTAGAATTAGCCACCACTGTTTGTTTCTTGCATTGCCAAGATATTAACCTGCTCCCAAGAAACTGACATCCACCAGTTGTGGATTTCCTATCAAACTTATCACCTCCATAATCACTATCTGAATATGCAATCAGCTCCAATGGTGAATCCTTTGGGTACCACAAACCAAGACTGGGGTAACATCTTAGGTACCTAAAGATCCTCTTCACAGCATAAAGGTGACATTCTTTGGGAGTCACTTGATGGCGTGCACACGCACACACAGCAAACATGATATCAGGTCTGGAAGCAGTAAGATACATCAAGGATCCAATCATGGATCTATAATGCCTGACATCAACATCTTTCCCATCTCCAATCTTTCCCCAAGGGTGTTCTCTATCCATAGGAGTAGTAGCCCTCTTTTCATGTGGAGAAAAGCCAAACTTCTTCAAGATCTCAGCAACATATTTGTCTTGGGAGATGAAGATACCATCTTCTTTCTGCTGAACTTGGAAACCAAGAAAGAAGTTCATCTCTCCCATAGCACTCATCTTGAATTTGTCTGTCATAAGCTTGGAGAAATCCTCACTCATCTTTGGATCAGTAGACCCAAAAATGATATCATCAACATAGACCTGCACAAGCAACACATCCTTGCCTTTCTTCTTTGTAAATAGTGTCTGATCTATGGTGCCCCTCTTGAATCCATTGTCCACCAAATAGGTATAAAATCAATAAGAACATCAGTTGTGTCACTCTTCATAGCTAGAAAGAATGTCCAAGTAAATCTAGAAAAGTCATCAGGAAGACGTTCTCAAAACGCAGATTATTGATGAGAAGGGTTCCTTTGCCTATGATAGTTCCATATCCTCCCCCAAAGTATACCTTATCACCATCTTTAATAGGAGTGAAGTTCGTCAGATAGTCTTCCTTCCCTGTCATGTTCCTTGAGCATCCACTATCCCAATATCCATAATCATTGATATGTCTTTGAATGCCCTGCACATAAAGAAAACAAATTAGTTTTCTTTGGGAACCCAAGTCTCAAAAGACTTGGATTCAACTGGTTGTGCAATAAGAACAGACTTAGTTCTCACAACAACCCCATTCTCATCCTTTTTCGGATGAAATACCCAGTTAACCTCAATAGGTTTTGTAATGACCTTTGAAATGTAATTAAATCTATTGCAAGTCATTGAAATCCCATTTTCATTAGGGTTTTGATCTTTCTTGGGTCTCCATGTTAAGCTTGAAGAAGCTTTAGACCCCTTACCTTGTGGCTGCAAATATTTAGGTCTGGTCACGTTTCTGTCAGCGTTAGAATTTGTCCTGTCAACGCTGAAATTACCCTTGTCAGCGTTGAACCTAGGGTTTTCTACAGGAACCCATTGCCTATTTGACCAGGTGTTTGTCTTTTGAAATGGTCTTTGTCCATGAGTGTTAGACCTTCTAGAAAAGAATGGGCAGGTCTAATCACTTGTGGACTTTGCTGCGCACAAGGTTTGGGTCTGACAGCGTTTGACTTTCTAACAACGTTGACTTTCTTCCTGTCAGCGCTAAAATTGTTCCTGTCAGCGCTGGCTTTGGGAGCGTTGACACACTTGTATGCCAAATGTGAAAAGCTACCACAAGTGTAACAGGCTTTCTTAGACACAAACTTAGGTCTAGTAGAGAAGAAACCTGTTCCATGATTGCTAACTTGGCTCTTGGGTGACCTATTATTCCTATACATCTCTGCATATTTAATGGTAGGTCTTCTAACAGTGTTTGAGCCTAGGTCAACAACTTTACCAGTGATTGGGTGAGTAACCTTAATGGGTGGTGATTCATTGGGACTTTCACATAGCAAACCTCCCTTAACAAATAAAGTAAGGTTAGCTTTCTTCCACTCATTTAGGTTGTCAATTTTTGTTGATACTCTTCCACTGGAGTGACAACTCTTGGTGGAGGAATGAATTCCTCTTCTTGGCATTCTGGTATACCAGTCCAAGACAAGTCCTTTCTAAGGACACCATAGAAGTCACCAGCTGGTGGTGGAACCAGAGAGTAATCATTCATCCCAATCCCAGTCATGTCCTTAGGATCCCTTTGTTTAGCTACACAGTCTCCTAGGGTTTGGGTGGCTCTATCAAATCTTTGAATTTTGAGGTCAACATTATCTTTATTCTTAATGGCCTCATCTAACTTAGCCTGAAGGTCTCTATTAACCTTTGTCATGATGTTCCTAACATCCATACTACCCTCTAGCTCATGTTTTAAGATATTGATCTTTTCTTTTAAGTCAAATTCCATTTTCTTGTATTCAGAAACGGTTTTCTCAGTTTCAGTAAGAGCTAGTTGGTAATTAGACAATTTACACCTTTCAGTACTCATATCATCTTTTAGTTTTAACACCTCTTTGTTAAGTCTTTCAGTGTTTAACCTACAACCTTTGCTACAAAAAGCATCATCATATACCTCATTATCAGATGAAGAGGAGGAATGTGCCATGAAAGCATATTCAACAGGCTCTTCTTCTTCAATATCAGCAACCAAAGCTTTATCCTCTTCAACATCCTTAGCCAGATAGCTCCAATCCCATCCTGTACCATCAATTCCTTGAACTGCAACCATGGCTTTGGAATCCTGAGCTTTAACAACCTGACTTGAGGGTTTACCAGCATCAGATCTTCTAGGAGATCTGCATTCCCTCATGAAGTGCCCCATACGATGACAGTTGTAGCATTCAACTTTGGATTTATCAAATCCAGCTGTGTCTTTAGCATTGAAGGTCATCTTCTTTTTGAACCTTCTATTCCACCTATTTGCTCTTATACTAGCAAGAGCCATGTTCCACTTGATGTCCATCTCTTCCAAGTGCTCATCACTTATCTGCTCAAGGTCCTCATATGTAATCACTGAACCATTGGGTAGAGAGGCAATGTAAGCACAAACAGTATCCAAATCCAAACCAGCAGGTTTAACTCTTGGGGAGTCATTCTTGAATGTGTCAGCGTCTGAAAAAGAGACGTTGACAGGACTTGTTCCAGCGCTGACATATGATGATCCAGTAACTGGATGTATATAAGAGTCCTTCTGATTGAATTGACCTTCACTATGAGAGAAGAAGTCCATGTTGCTGGTGGTGGATTTGCTTCCATGCTCTGAAAGATTTTCTTCTTCCAACAGTCTTAGTTTGTTGTAGATGTCATCAAACGAGGAGCTCTTGTAAGTATTATTGGCAAGAATAGATCTTGCCTCAATCTTCCATGCCTCACCAAGACTTTTAAGAAAGGTAGCATTGGTGTCAACATCACCAACTTGTGTCCCCATGAAGGATAACTTGCTTGTGATGTCAAGCAACCTGCTTCTCACACTACTCAGTTTCTCATTGGGTTGAGCTTTGAAGACAGCATAATCATGCAGAAGTTGCTTTTTCTTTTCTTCCTTAGTGTCTGCATTGCCACCATATGCAACTTCAAGTGCTTCCCAAAGATCTTTAGCAGATTCATAGCCTCTATATTTGTGCTGGTTTTCTTGTCCCAAAGAGACTTTCAGAATATTTAGGGCTTTCATGTCAACCCTTTTCTTTGCAATATCTTCAGCACCTACAGCTCTACCATCTCCAGGTTTTTCTTTCTCATCCTCTTCAGGGCATCCTTCAACGGCTGTTCTTTGACTAATGGCATCAAGAATCTTTTGAGCCTTATTGAATGAGTTTCCATATTCAATAATCTCCCAGAGTGTGTAGTCATAGATCCCCAGATATTGTTTAAAGTTGAACTTCCATAAGTCAAAGTGAGTTGCATCAAGCATGGGAATCTTGATGTTAGGTAAGGCTGAGGAGGAGGAGGTTATTGCTTCAGACATGATGTTATTAGGGTTTCTGAGAAAATTAGGGTTTTGGTGTTTTTAGGTTTCTGGTGTTCTTCAAAGATCAAAAGTTCCTCAACAAGCTCTGATACCACTTGTTGATCCCAAACTTAGATCGATTAGCTTTGTGTATACGAGATTAGATCAAGTAATACACGTAGAGAAACCTTTGTATATGCTTTGTGCATTTAAGTGTTATGTGGAATTTAACACTTAAACAAGAACACATAAGATATAAACAAACTTTCACTTTGATTATCAATGTCGAACTTACTTACAATGAAAGATGTTTATGAACGAAAACTTATGTAAAACTTTATATCAAACATTAACCTAAAGGCCTTCTTTTATAGATACAAGAAGCCTTGTACAATAAGCTACGTATCAGTTATTCTAGATAAAGATAAACATAGACAATACATTGTCGTTTCTATCCTTACTAGAAGTATTATAGAATAGAATAAACGTGTAGATTATATCTTCCATCAGTGCTTGTCTTCAATGTTGTCAACGCTTGACTTTAACTTGTCAACGCTTGAGCTGTCAACGCTTGTTTTGTTCTTGTCAACGCTTAAATTGTTCTTGTCAGCGCTCAAGTGATCTGGCCTTAATTTATTCCCAACATATAATACTAATTCATGGTGTGTCATAATGATTTCCTTGTCTAGTGAAACCACAATTACTTCACCAACTAATTTGAAACCTCTAAGCATAGTCAAAACATAGCCAAACACGATCAAAACATGTTAAAGGCCCCCAAAAACATGATCAAAACAATAAAACAATAGAGGAAATCCATTTACCCCGGATTTGGGATGGTTTTCCCTGGTTATTTAGACTTTCTCCTGTTTTTCTAGTTTAAGTTCCCTTTTGGTCAGTTTTGGCTGGTTTCGAATGGTTTGGCGTGCATCTGCCGTATTTGGATGTGTATGACCATGTTAGAAAGTTATTCAGTTAGTATGTGATGATGAAAATATATACACAACCCAAGTAACAAAAGACATGATCATGGTGAACCCAATAACCAGTATCCATAAGACGTCCAAAACATGATCAAAACAATCAAACCCAAGTGGAAACTGTATTTCCACGGATTTGGCATGGTTAGGTTGATCAGACTTCCATCGGCTTTGCCCAGTTAAGTTCCCTTTCGGTCCATTTTGGTCGGTGTAGAAGGTTTGATGGATGTTCAAGTGTTGAAGATAGAGCCCAAATGTATTCGGAAGCCCCAGATCGCGTAAAGAAAAGGGCTTTCTTGAACATGGCATAACTTGGTCTACAAGAGTCCGTTTCAGGCCCGTGACGAGGCGAATCGAAGGCCGAAACGAGGGGAACGTAGCTGTAACCAACTTTGTTGGGTTACTGAACTTTCGAGGCCCGAAACCCTATATTTGTTGAGATATTCTCATTTTTATAAATTTTTCACATTTTTTGGACTTTGTTTTTGGGCTCAGGCCCAAACCATTTGCATTCTAAGGTTTATTTCGATGTTAGTTGTAATTTTAGGTTACTATGTAATAGATTATAAATTAATATGGCAATCATATAAAAAAATTTTAAATGACCATTCTAAGTCCCGAGATCGTTAAGCAAGAGCTGGTTACATGAGTTGTTTTGTTCATTCGTTTGGTATATTATCCACCTTTGTAGGTTTTCCAAGGAAAATCAATGTTGTTTTTATGTTGATTAAACAATGTTAAATGTTGTTGGAGTTCACTCATATCTATAATACTAATTCATAGTGTATCATAATGATTTCCTTGTCTAGTGAAACCACAATTACTTCACCAACTAATTTGAAACCTCCAAGCATAGTAAAAACATAGCCAAACACGATCAAAACATGTTAAAGGCCCCCAAAAACATGATCCAAACAATAAAACAATAGTGGAAATCCGTTTACCCCGGATTTGGGATGGTTTTCCCCAGTTATTTAGAACTTCTCCGTTTTTTCTAGTTTAAGTTCCCTTTTAGTCAGTTTTGGCTGGTTTCGAATGGTTTAGCGTGCATCTGCCGTATTTGGATGTGTATGACCATGTTTGAAGTTATTCAGTTAGTATGTGATGATGAAAATATATACACAACCCAAGTAACAAAAGACATGATCATGGTGAACCCAATAACCAGTATCCATTAGACGTCCAAAACATGATCAAAACAATCAAACCCAAGTGGAAATTGTATTTCCACGGATTTGGCATGGTTAGGTTGATCAGACTTTCATCGGCTTTGCCCAGTTAAGTTCCCTTTCGGTCCGTTTTGGTCGGTGTAGAAGGTTTGATGGATGTTCAAGTGTTGAAGATAGAGCCCAAATGTATTCGGAAGCCCCAGATCGCGTGAAGAAAAGGGCTTTCTTGAACATGGCATAACTTGGTCTACAGGAGTCCGTTTCAGGCCCGTGACGAGGTGAATCGAAGGCCGAAACGAGGAGAACGTAGCTGTAACCAACTTTGTTGGGTTACAGAACTTCCGAGGCCCAAAACCCTATATTTGTTGAGATATTCTCATTTTTATAATTTTTTCACATTTTTTGGACTTTGTTTTTGGGCTCAGGCCCGACCCATTTGCATTCTAAGGTTTATTTCGATGTCAGATGTACATTTAGGTTACTATGTAATAGATTATAAATTAATATGGCAATCATAGAAAAACAATTTAAATGACCATTCTAAGTCCCGAGATCGTTAAGCAAGAGATGGTTACATGAGTTGTTTTTTTCATTCGTTTGGTATATTATCCACCTTTGTAGGTTTTCCAAGGAAAATCAATGTCATTTTTGTGTTGATCAAACAATGTTAAATGTTGTTGGAGTTCACTCATATCTATAATACTAATTCATGGTGTGTCATAATGATTTCCTTGTCTAGTGAAACCACAATTACTTCACCAACTAATTTGAAACCTCCATGCATAGTCAAAACATAGCCAAACACGATCAAAACATGTTAAAGGCCCCCAAAAACATGATCAAAACAATAAAAAATAGTGGAAATCCATTTACCCCGGATTTGGGATGGTTTTCCCCAGTTATTTAGAATTTCTCCGGTTTTTCTAGTTTAAGTTCCCTTTTGGTCAGTTTTGGCTGGTTTCGAATGGTTTAGCGTGCATCTGCCGTATTTGGATGTGTATGACCATGTTTGAAGTTATTCAGTTAGTATGTGATGATGAAAATATATACACAACCCAAGTAACAAAACACATGATCATGGTGAACCCAATAACCAGTATCCATTAGACGTCCAAAACATGATCAAAACAATCAAACCCAAGTGGAAATTGTATTTCCACGGATTTGGCATGGTTAGGTTGATCAGACTTTCATCGGCTTTGCCCAGTTAAGTTCCCTTTCGGTCTGTTTTGGTCGGTGTAGAAGGTTTGATGGATGTTCAAGTGTTGAAGATAGAGCCCAAATGTATTCGGAAGCCCCAGATCGCGTGAAGAAAAGGGCTTTCTTGAACATGGCATAACTTGGTCTACAGGAGTCCGTTTCAGGCCCGTGATGAGGCAAATCGAAGGCCAAAACAAGGAGAACGTAGCTGTAACCAACTTTGTTGGGTTACAGAACTTCCGAGGCCCGAAACCCTATATTTGTTGAGATATTCTCATTTTTATAATTTTTTCACATTTTTTGGACTTTGTTTTTGGGCTCAGGCCCGACCCATTTGCATTCTAAGGTTTATTTCGATGTCAAATGTACATTTAGGTTACTATGTAATAGATTATAAATTAATATGGCAATCATATAAAAACAATTTAAATGACCATTCTAAGTCCCGAGATCGTTAAGCAAGAGATGGTTACATGAGTTGTTTTTTTCATTCGTTTGGTATATTATCCACCTTTGTAGGTTTTCCAAGGAAAATCAATGTCATTTTTGTGTTGATCAAACAATGTTAAATGTTGGAGTTCACTCATATCTATAATACTAATTCATGGTGTGTCATAATGATTTCCTTGTCTAGTGAAACCACAATTACTTCACCAACTAATTTGAAACCTCCATGCATAGTCAAAACATAGCCAAACACGATCAAAACATGTTAAAGGCCCCCAAAAACATGATCAAAACAATAAAAAATAGTGGAAATCCATTTACCCCGGATTTGGGATGGTTTTCCCCAGTTATTTAGAATTTCTCCGGTTTTTCTAGTTTAAGTTCCCTTTTGGTCAGTTTTGGCTGGTTTCGAATGGTTTAGCGTGCATCTGCCGTATTTGGATGTGTATGACCATGTTTGAAGTTATTCAGTTAGTATGTGATGATGAAAATATATACACAACCCAAGTAACAAAACACATGATCATGGTGAACCCAATAACCAGTATCCATTAGACGTCCAAAACATGATCAAAACAATCAAACCCAAGTGGAAATTGTATTTCCACGGATTTGGCATGGTTAGGTTGATCAGACTTTTATCGGCTTTGCCCAGTTAAGTTCCCTTTCGGTCTGTTTTGGTCGGTGTAGAAGGTTTGATGGATGTTCAAGTGTTGAAGATAGAGCCCAAATGTATTCGGAAGCCCCAGATCGCGTGAAGAAAAGGGCTTTCTTGAACATGGCATAACTTGGTCTACAGGAGTCTGTTTCAGGCCCGTGACGAGGCGAATCGAAGGCCGAAACAAGGAGAACGTAGCTGTAACCAACTTTGTTGGGTTACAGAACTTCCGAGGCCCGAAACCCTATATTTGTTGAGATATTCTCATTTTTATAATTTTTTCACATTTTTTGGACTTTGTTTTTGGGCTCAGGCCCGACCCATTTGCATTCTAAGGTTTATTTCGATGTCAGATGTACATTTAGGTTACTATGTAATAGATTATAAATTAATATGGCAATCATATAAAAACAATTTAAATGACCATTCTAAGTCCCGAGATCGTTAAGCAAGAGATGGTTACATGAGTTGTTTTTTTCATTCGTTTGGTATATTATCCACCTTTGTAGGTTTTCCAAGAAAAATCAATGTCGTTTTTATGTTGATTAAACAATGTTAAATGTTGTTGGAGTTCACTCATATCTATAATACTAATTCATAGTGTATCATAATGATTTCCTTGTCTAGTGAAACCACAATTACTTCACCAACTAATTTGAAACCTCCAAGCATAGTCAAAACATAGCCAAACACGATCAAAACATGTTAAAGGCCCCCAAAAACATGATCCAAACAATAAAACAATAGTGGAAATCCGTTTACCCCGGATTTGGGATGGTTTTCCCCAGTTATTTAGAATTTCTCCGTTTTTTCTAGTTTAAGTTCCCTTTTAGTCAGTTTTGGCTGGTTTCGAATGGTTTAGCGTGCATCTGCCGTATTTGGATGTGTATGACCATGTTTGAAGTTATTCAGTTAGTATGTGATGATGAAAATATATACACAACCCAAGTAACAAAACACATGATCATGGTGAACCCAATAACCAGTATCCATTAGACGTCCAAAACATGATCAAAACAATCAAACCCAAGTGGAAATTGTATTTCCACGGATTTGGCATGGTTAGGTTGATCAGAATTTCATCGGCTTTGCCCAGTTAAGTTCCCTTGCGGTCTGTTTTGGTCGGTGTAGAAGGTTTGATGGATGTTCAAGTGTTGAAGATAGAGCCCAAATGTATTCGGAAGCCCCAGATCGCGTGAAGAAAAGGGCTTTCTTGAACATGGCATAACTTGGTCTACAGGAGTCCGTTTCAGGCCCGTGACGAGGTGAATCGAAGGCCGAAACGAGGAGAACGTAGCTGTAACCAACTTTTTTGGGTTACAGAACTTCCGAGGCCCGAAACCCTATATTTGTTGAGATATTCTCATTTTTATAATTTTTTCACATTTTTTGGACTTTGTTTTTGGGCTCAGGCCCGACCCATTTGCAATCTAAGGTTTATTTCGATGTCAGATGTACATTTAGGTTACTATGTAATAGATTATAAATTAATATGGCAATCATAGAAAAACAATTTAAATGACCATTCTAAGTCCCGAGATCGTTAAGCAAGAGATGGTTACATGAGTTGTTTTTTTCATTCGTTTGGTATATTATCCACCTTTGTAGGTTTTCCAAGGAAAATCAATGTCGTTTTTGTGTTGATCAAACAATGTTAAATGTTGTTGGAGTTCACTCATATCTATAATACTAATTCATGGTGTGTCATAATGATTTCCTTGTCTAGTGAAACCACAATTACTTCACCAACTAATTTGAAACCTCCATGCATAGTCAAAACATAGCCAAACACGATCAAAACATGTTAAAGGCCCCCAAAAACATGATCAAAACAATAAAAAATAGTGGAAATCCATTTACCCCGGATTTGGGATGGTTTTCCCCAGTTATTTAGAATTTCTCCGGTTTTTCTAGTTTAAGTTCCCTTTTGGTCAGTTTTGGCTGGTTTCGAATGGTTTAGCGTGCATCTGCCGTATTTGGATGTGTATGACCATGTTTGAAGTTATTCAGTTAGTATGTGATGATGAAAATATATACACAACCCAAGTAACAAAACACATGATCATGGTGAACCCAATAACCAGTATCCATTAGACGTCCAAAACATGATCAAAACAATCAAACCCAAGTGGAAATTGTATTTCCACGGATTTGGCATGGTTAGGTTGATCAGACTTTCATCGGCTTTGCCCAGTTAAGTTCCCTTTCGGTCTGTTTTGGTCGGTGTAGAAGGTTTGATGGATGTTCAAGTGTTGAAGATAGAGCCCAAATGTATTCGGAAGCCCCAAATCGCGTGAAGAAAAGGGCTTTCTTGAACATGGCATAACTTGGTCTACAGGAGTCCGTTTCAGGCCCGTAATGAGGCGAATCGAAGGCCGAAACAAGGAGAACGTAGCTGTAACCAACTTTGTTGGGTTACAGAACTTCCGAGGCCCGAAACCCTATATTTGTTGAGATATTCTCATTTTTATAATTTTTTCACATTTTTTGGACTTTGTTTTTGGGCTAAGGCCTGACCCATTTGCATTCTAAGGTTTATTTCGATGTCAGATGTACATTTAGGTTACTATGTAATAGATTATAAATTAATATGGCAATCATAGAAAAACAATTTAAATGACCATTCTAAGTCCCGAGATCGTTAAGCAAGAGATGGTTACATGAGTTGTTTTTTTCATTCGTTTGGTATATTATCCACCTTTGTAGGTTTTCCAAGGAAAATCAATGTCGTTTTTGTGTTGATCAAACAATGTTAAATGTTGTTGGAGTTCACTCATATCTATAATACTAATTCATGGTGTGTCATAATGATTTCCTTGTCTAGTGAAACCACAATTACTTCACCAACTAATTTGAAACCTCCATGCATAGTCAAAACATAGCCAAACACGATCAAAACATGTTAAAGGCCCCCAAAAAAATGATCAAAACAATAAAACAATAGTGGAAATCCATTTACCCCGGATTTGGGATGGTTTTCCCTGGTTATTTAGACTTTCTCTGGTTTTTCTAGTTTAAGTTCCCTTTTGGTCAGTTTTAGCTGGTTTCGAATGGTTTAGCGTGCATCTGCCGTATTTGGATGTGTATGATGTTGTTTGAAAGTTATTCAGTTAGTATGTGATGATGAAAATATATACACAACCCAAGTAACAAAAGACATGATCATGGTGAACCCAATAACCAGTATCCATAAGACATCCAAAACATGATCAAAACAATCAAACCCAAGTGGAAATTGTATTTCCACGGATTTGGCATGGCTAGGTTGATCAGACTTTCATCGGCTTTGCCCAGTTAAGTTCCCTTTCGGTCCGTTTTGGTCGGTGTAGAAGGTTTGATGGATGTTCAAGTGTTGAAGATAGAGCCCAAATGTATTCGGAAGCCCAGATCGCGTGAAGAAAAGGGCTTTCTTGAACATGGCATAACTTGGTCTACAAGAGTCCGTTTCAGGCCCGTGACGAGGCGAATCGAAGGCCGAAACGAGGGGAACGTAGCTGTAACCTAACTTTGTTGGGTTACAGAACTTTCGAGGCCCGAAACCCTATATTTGTTGAGATATTCTCATTTTTATAATTTTTTCACATTTTTTGGACTTTGTTTTTAGGCTCAGGCCCGACCCATTTGCATTCTAAGGTTTATTTCGATGTCAGATGTACATTTAGGTTACTATGTAATAGATTATAAATTAATATGGCAATCATAGAAAAACAATTTAAATGACCATTCTAAGTCTCGAGATCGTTAAGCAAGAGATGGTTACATGAGTTGTTTTTTTCATTCGTTTGGTATATTATCCACCTTTGTAGGTTTTCCAAGGAAAATCAATGTCGTTTTGTGTTGATCAAACAATGTTAAATGTTGTTGGAGTTCATTCATATCTATAATACTAATTCATGGTGTGTCATAATGATTTCCTTGTCTAGTGAAACCACAATTACTTCACCAACTAATTTGAAACCTCCATGCATAGTCAAAACATAGCCAAACATGATCAAAACATGTTAAAGGACCCCAAAAATGATCAAAACAATAAAACAATAGTGGAAATCCATTTACCCCGGATTTGGGATGGTTTTCCCTGGTTATTTAGACTTTCTCTGGTTTTTCTAGTTTAAGTTCCCTTTTGGTCAGTTTTAGCTGGTTTCGAATGGTTTAGCGTGCATCTGCCGTATTTGGATGTGTATGACGTTGTTTGAAAGTTATTCAGTTAGTATGCGATGATGAAAATATATACACAACCCAAGTAACAAAAGACATGATCATGGTGAACCCAATAACCAGTATCCATAAGACATCCAAAACATGATCAAAACAATCAAACCCAAGTGGAAATTGTATTTCCACGGATTTGGCATGGCTAGGTTGATCAGACTTTCATCGGCTTTGCCCAGTTAAGTTCCCTTTCGGTCCGTTTTGGTCGGTGTAGAAGGTTTGATGGATGTTCAAGTGTTGAAGATAGAGCCCAAATGTATTCGGAAGCCCAGATCGCGTGAATAAAAGGGCTTTCTTGAACATGGCATAACTTGGTCTACAAGAGTCCGTTTCAGGCCCGTGACGAGGCGAATCGAAGGCCGAAACGAGGGGAACGTAGCTGTAACCTAACTTTGTTGGGTTACAGAACTTTCGAGGCCCGAAACCCTATATTTGTTGAGATATTCTCATTTTTATAATTTTTTCACATTTTTTGGACTTTGTTTTTGGGCTCAGGCCCGACCCATTTGCATTCTAAGGTTTATTTCGATGTCAGATGTACATTTAGGTTACTATGTAATAGATTATAAATTAATATGGCAATCATAGAAAAACAATTTTAAATGACCATTCTAAGTCTCGAGATCGTTAAGCAAGAGATGGTTACATGAGTTGTTTTTTTCATTCGTTTGGTATATTATCCACCTTTGTAGGTTTTCCAAGGAAAATCAATGTCGTTTTTGTGTTGATCAAACAATGTTAAATGTTGTTGGAGTTCATTCATATCTATAATACTAATTCATGGTGTGTCATAATGATTTCCTTGTCTAGTGAAACCACAATTACTTCACCAACTAATTTGAAACCTCCATGCATAGTCAAAACATAGCCAAACACGATCAAAACATGTTAAAGGCCCCCAAAAAATGATCAAAACAATAAAACAATAGTGGAAATCCATTTACCCCGGATTTGGGATGGTTTTCCCCAGTTATTTAGACTTTCTCCGGTTTTTCTAGTTTAAGTTCCCTTTTGGTCAGTTTTAGCTGGTTTCAAATGGTTTAGCGTGCATCTGCCGTATTTGGATGTGTATGACGTTGTTTGAAAGTTATTCAGTTAGTATGTGATGATGAAAATATATACACAACCCAAGTAACAAAAGACATGATCATGGTGAACCCAATAACCAGTATCCATAAGACATCCAAAACATGATCAAAACAATCAAACCCAAGTGGAAATTGTATTTCCACGGATTTGGCATGGCTAGGTTGATCAGACTTTCATCGGCTTTGCCCAGTTAAGTTCCCTTTCGGTCCGTTTTGGTCGGTGTAGAAGGTTTGATGGATGTTCAAGTGTTGAAGATAGAGCCCGAATGTATTCGGAAGCCCAGATCGCGTGAAGAAAAGGGCTTTCTTGAACATGGCATAACTTGGTCTACAAGAGTCCGTTTCAGGCCCGTGACGAGGCGAATCGAAGGCCGAAACGAGGGGAACGTAGCTGTAACCTAACTTTGTTGGGTTACAGAACTTTCGAGGCCCGAAACCCTATATTTGTTGAGATATTCTCATTTTTATAATTTTTTCACATTTTTTGGACTTTGTTTTTGGGCTCAGGCCCGACCCATTTGCATTCTAAGGTTTATTTCGATGTCAGATGTACATTTAGGTTACTATGTAATAGATTATAAATTAATATGGCAATCATAGAAAAACAATTTAAATGACCATTCTAAGTCTCGAGATCGTTAAGCAAGAGATGGTTACATGAGTTGTTTTTTTCATTCGTTTGGTATATTATCCACCTTTGTAGGTTTTCCAAGGAAAATCAATGTCGTTTTTGTGTTGATCAAACAATGTTAAATGTTGTTGGAGTTCATTCATATCTATAATACTAATTCATGGTGTGTCATAATGATTTCCTTGTCTAGTGAAACCACAATTACTTCACCAACTAATTTGAAACCTCCATGCATAGTCAAAACATAGCCAAACACGATCAAAACATGTTAAAGGCCCCCAAAAAAATGATCAAAACAATAAAACAATAGTGGAAATCCATTTACCTCGGATTTGGGATGGTTTTCCCTGGTTATTTAGACTTTCTCCGGTTTTTCTAGTTTAAGTTCCCTTTTGGTCAGTTTTAGCTGGTTTCGAATGGTTTAGCGTGCATCTGCCGTATTTGGATGTGTATGACGTTGTTTGAAAGTTATTCAGTTAGTATGTGATGATGAAAATATATACACAACCCAAGTAACAAAAGACATGATCATGGTGAACCCAATAACCAGTATCCATAAGACATCCAAAACATGATCAAAACAATCAAACCCAAGTGGAAATTGTATTTCCACGGATTTGGCATGGCTAGGTTGATCAGAGTTTCATCGGCTTTGCCCAGTTAAGTTCCCTTTCGGTCCGTTTTGGTCGGTGTAGAAGGTTTGATGGATGTTCAAGTGTTGAAGATAGAGCCCAAATGTATTCGGAAGCCCAGATCGCGTGAAGAAAAGGGCTTTCTTGAACATGGCATAACTTGGTCTACAAGAGTCCGTTTCAGGCCCGTGACGAGGCGAATCGAAGGCCGAAACGAGGGGAACGTAGCTGTAACCTAATTTTGTTGGGTTACAGAACTTTCTAGGCCCGAAACCCTATATTTGTTGAGATATTCTCATTTTTGTAATTTTTTCACATTTTTTGGACTTTGTTTTTGGGCTCAGGCCCGACCCATTTGCATTCTAAGGTTTATTTCGATGTCAGATGTACATTAAGGTTACTATGTAATAGATTATAAATTAATATGGCAATCATAGAAAAACAATTTAAATGACCATTCTAAGTCTCGAGATCGTTAAGCAAGAGATGGTTACATGAGTTGTTTTTTTCATTCGTTTGGTATATTATCCACCTTTGTAGGTTTTCCAAGGAAAATCAATGTCGTTTTTGTGTTGATCAAACAATGTTAAATGTTGTTGGAGTTCATTCATATCTATAATACTAATTCATGGTGTGTCATAATGATTTCCTTGTCTAGTGAAATCACAATTACTTCACCAACTAATTTGAAACCTCCATGCATAGTCAAAACATAGCCAAACACGATCAAAACATGTTAAAGGCCCCCAAAACAATGATCAAAACAATAAAACAATAGTGGAAATCCATTTACCCCGGATTTGGGATGGTTTTCCCCAGTTATTTAGACTTTCTCCGATTTTTCTAGTTTAAGTTCCCTATTGGTCAGTTTTAGCTGGTTTCGAATGGTTTAGCGTGCATCTGCCGTATTTGGATGTGTATGACGTTGTTTGAAAGTTATTCAGTTAGTATGTGATGATGAAAATATATACACAACCCAAGTAACAAAAGACATGATCATGGTGAACCCAATAACCAGTATCCATAAGACATCCAAAACATGATCAAAACAATCAAACCCAAGTGGAAATTGTATTTCCACGGATTTGGCATGGCTAGGTTGATCAGACTTTCATCGGCTTTGCCCAGTTAAGTTCCCTTTCGGTCCGTTTTGGTCGGTGTAGAAGGTTTGATGGATGTTCAAGTGTTGAAGATAGAGCCCAAATGTATTCGGAAGCCCAGATCGCGTGAAGAAAAGGGCTTTCTTGAACATGGCATAACTTGGTCTACAAGAGTCCGTTTCAGGCCCGTGACGAGGCGAATCGAAGGCCGAAACGAGGGGAACGTAGCTGTAACCTAACTTTGTTGGGTTACAGAACTTTCGAGGCCCGAAACCCTATATTTGTTGAGATATTCTCATTTTTATAATTTTTTCACATTTTTTGGACTTTGTTTTTGGGCTCAGGCCCGACCCATTTGCATTCTAAGGTTTATTTCGATGTCAGATGTACATTTAGGTTACTATGTAATAGATTATAAATTAATATGGCAATCATAGAAAAACAATTTTAAATGACCATTCTAAGTCTCGAGATCGTTAAGCAAGAGATGGTTACATGAGTTGTTTTTTTCATTCGTTTGGTATATTATCCACCTTTGTAGGTTTTCCAAGGAAAATCAATGTCGTTTTTGTGTTGATCAAACAATGTTAAATGTTGTTGGAGTTCATTCATATCTATAATACTAATTCATGGTGTGTCATAATGATTTCCTTGTCTAGTGAAACCACAATTACTTCACCAACTAATTTGAAACCTCCATGCATAGTCAAAACATAGCCAAACACGATCAAAACATGTTAAAGGCCCCCAAAAAAATGATCAAAACAATAAAACAATAGTGGAAATCCATTTACCTCGGATTTGGGATGGTTTTCCCTGGTTATTTAGACTTTCTCCGGTTTTTCTAGTTTAAGTTCCCTTTTGGTCAGTTTTAGCTGGTTTCGAATGGTTTAGCGTGCATCTGCCGTATTTGGATGTGTATGACGTTGTTTGAAAGTTATTCAGTTAGTATGTGATGATGAAAATATATACACAACCCAAGTAACAAAAGACATGATCATGGTGAACCCAATAACCAGTATCCATAAGACATCCAAAACATGATCAAAACAATCAAACCCAAGTGGAAATTGTATTTCCACGGATTTGGCATGGCTAGGTTGATCAGAGTTTCATCGGCTTTGCCCAGTTAAGTTCCCTTTCGGTCCGTTTTGGTCGGTGTAGAAGGTTTGATGGATGTTCAAGTGTTGAAGATAGAGCCCAAATGTATTCGGAAGCCCAGATCGCGTGAAGAAAAGGGCTTTCTTGAACATGGCATAACTTGGTCTACAAGAGTCCGTTTCAGGCCCGTGACGAGGCGAATCGAAGGCCGAAACGAGGGGAACGTAGCTGTAACCTAATTTTGTTGGGTTACAGAACTTTCTAGGCCCGAAACCCTATATTTGTTGAGATATTCTCATTTTTGTAATTTTTTCACATTTTTTGGACTTTGTTTTTGGGCTCAGGCCCGACCCATTTGCATTCTAAGGTTTATTTCGATGTCAGATGTACATTAAGGTTACTATGTAATAGATTATAAATTAATATGGCAATCATAGAAAAACAATTTAAATGACCATTCTAAGTCTCGAGATCGTTAAGCAAGAGATGGTTACATGAGTTGTTTTTTTCATTCGTTTGGTATATTATCCACCTTTGTAGGTTTTCCAAGGAAAATCAATGTCGTTTTTGTGTTGATCAAACAATGTTAAATGTTGTTGGAGTTCATTCATATCTATAATACTAATTCATGGTGTGTCATAATGATTTCCTTGTCTAGTGAAATCACAATTACTTCACCAACTAATTTGAAACCTCCATGCATAGTCAAAACATAGCCAAACACGATCAAAACATGTTAAAGGCCCCCAAAACAATGATCAAAACAATAAAACAATAGTGGAAATCCATTTACCCCGGATTTGGGATGGTTTTCCCCAGTTATTTAGACTTTCTCCGATTTTTCTAGTTTAAGTTCCCTATTGGTCAGTTTTAGCTGGTTTCGAATGGTTTAGCGTGCATCTGCCGTATTTGGATGTGTATGACGTTGTTTGAAAGTTATTCAGTTAGTATGTGATGATGAAAATATATACACAACCCAAGTAACAAAAGACATGATCATGGTGAACCCAATAACCAGTATCCATAAGACATCCAAAACATGATCAAAACAATCAAACCCAAGTGGAAATTGTATTTCCACGGATTTGGCATGGCTAGGTTGATCAGACTTTCATCGGCTTTGCCCAGTTAAGTTCCCTTTCGGTCCGTTTTGGTCGGTGTAGAAGGTTTGATGGATGTTCAAGTGTTGAAGATAGAGCCCAAATGTATTCGGAAGCCCAGATCGCGTGAAGAAAAGGGCTTTCTTGAACATGGCATAACTTGGTCTACAAGAGTCCGTTTCAGGCCCGTGACGAGGCGAATCGAAGGCCGAAACGAGGGGAACGTAGCTGTAACCTAACTTTGTTGGGTTACAGAACTTTCGAGGCCTGAAACCCTATATTTGTTGAGATATTCTCATTTTTATAATTTTTTCACATTTTTTGGACTTTGTTTTTCGGCTCAGGCCCGACCCATTTGCATTCTAAGATTTATCTTGATGTCACTTGTAATTTTAGGTTACTATGTAATAGATTATAAATTAATATGGCAATCACAGAAAAAAAATTTAAATGACCATTCTAAGTCCCGAGATCGTTAAGCAAGAGCTGGTTACATGAGTTGTTTTGTTCATTCGTTTGGTATATTATCCACCTTTGTAGGTTTTCCAAGGAAAATCAATGTCGTTTTTGTGTTGATAAAACAATGTTAAATGCTGTTGGAGTTCACTCATATCTATAATACTAATTCATGGTGTGTCATAATGATTTCCTTGTCTAGTGAAACCACAATTACTTCACCAACTAATTTGAAACCTCCAAGCATAGTCAAAACATAGCTAAACACGATCAAAACATGTTAAAGGCCCCCAAAAACATGATCAAAACAATAAAACAATAGTGGAAATCCATTTACCCCGGATTTGGGATGGTTTTCCCCGGTTATTTAGACTTTCTCTGGTTTTTTTAGTTTAAGTTCCCTTTTGGTCAGTTTTGGCTGGTTCCGAATGGTTTAGCGTGCATCTGCCGTATTTGGATGTGTATGACCATGTTTGAAAGTTATTCAGTTAGTATGTGATGATGAAAATATATACAAAACCCAAGTAACAAAAGACATGATCATGGTGAACCCAATAACCAGTATCCATAAGACGTCCAAAACATGATCAAAACAATCAAACCCAAGTGGAAATTGTATTTCCATGGATTTGGCATGGCTAGGTTGATCAGACTTTCATCGGATTTGCCCAGTTAAGTTCCCTTTCGGTCCGTTTTGGTCGGTGTAGAAGGTTTGATGGATGTTCAAGTGTTGAAGATAGAGCCCAAATGTATTCGGAAGCACCAGATCGCTTGAAGAAAAGGGCTTTCTTGAACATGGCATAACTTGGTCTACAAGAGTCCGTTTCAGGCCCGTGACGAGGCGAATCTAAGGCCGAAACGAGGGGAACGTAGCTGTAACCTAACTTTGTTGGGTTACAGAACTTTCGAGGCCCGAAACCCTATATTTGTTGAGATATTCTCATTTTTATAATTTTTTCACATTTTTTGGACTTTGTTTTTTGGCTCAGGCCCGAACCATTTGAATTCTAAGGTTTATTTCGATGTCACTTGTAATTTTAGGTTACTATGTAATAGATTATAAATTAATATGGCAATCACAGAAAAAAAATTTAAATAACCATTCTAAGTCCCGAGATCGTTAAGCAAGAGCTGGTTACATGAGTTGTTTTGTTCATTCGTTTGGTATATTATCCACCTTTGTAGGTTTTCCAAGGAAAATCAATGTCGTTTTTGTGTTGATCAAACAATGTTAAATGTTGTTGGAGTTCACTCATATCTATAATACTAATTCATGGTGTGTCATAATGATTTCCTTGTCTAGTGAAACCACAATTACTTCACCAACTAATTTGAAACCTCCAAGCATAGTCAAAACATAGCTAAACACGATCAAAACATGTTAAAGGCCCCCAAAAACATGATCAAAACAATAAAACAATAGTGGAAATCCATTTACCCCGGATTTGGGATGGTTTTCCCCGATTATTTAGACTTTCTCCGGTTTTTTTAGTTTAAGTTCCCTTTTGGTCAGTTTTGGCTGGTTCCGAATGGTTTAGCGTGCATCTGCCGTATTTGGATGTGTATGACCATGTTTGAAAGTTATTCAGTTAGTATGTGATGATGAAAATATAAACAAAACCCAAGTAACAAAAGACATGATCATGGTGAAACCAATAACCAGTATCCATAAGACGTCCAAAACATGATCAAAACAATCAAACCCAAGTGGAAATTATATTTCCATGGATTTGGCATGGCTAGGTTGATCAGACTTTCATCGGCTTTGCCCAGTTAAGTTCCCTTTCGGTCCGTTTTGGTCGGTGTAGAAGGTTTGATGGATGTTCAAGTGTTGAAGATAGAGCCCAAATGTATTCGGAAGCACCAGATCGCTTGAAGAAAAGGGCTTTCTTGAACATGGCATAACTTGGTCTACAAGAGTCCGTTTCAGGCCCGTGACGAGGCGAATCTAAGGCCGAAACGAGGGGAACGTAGCTGTAACCTAACTTTGTTGGGTTACAGAACTTTCGAGGCCCGAAACCCTATATTTGTTGAGATATTCTCATTTTTATAATTTTTTCACATTTTTTGGACTTTGTTTTTTGGCTCAGGCCCGACCCATTTGCATTATAAGGTTTATTTTGATGTCACTTGTAATTTTAGGTTACTATGTAATAGATTATAAATTAATATGGCAATCACAGAAAAAAAAATTTAAATAACCATTCTAAGTCCCGAGATCGTTAAGCAAGAGCTGGTTACATGAGTTGTTTTGTTCATTCGTTTGGTATATTATCCACCTTTGTAGGTTTTCCAAGGAAAATCAATGTCGTTTTTGTGTTGATCAAACAATGTTAAATGTTGTTGGAGTTCACTCATATCTATAATACTAATTCATGGTGTGTCATAATGATTTCCTTGTCTAGTGAAACCACAATTACTTCACCAACTAATTTGAAACCTCCAAGCATAGTCAAAACATAGCTAAACACGATCAAAACATGTTAAAGCCCCCCAAAAACATGATCAAAACAATAAAACAATAGTGGAAATCCATTTACCCTGGATTTGGGATGGTTTTCCCCGGTTATTTAGACTTTCTCCGGTTTTTTTAGTTTAAGTTCCCTTTTGGTCAGTTTTGGCTAGTTCCGAATGGTTTAGCGTGCATCTGCCGTATTTGGATGTGTATGACCATGTTTGAAAGTTATTCAGTTAGTATGTGATGATGAAAATATATACAAAACCCAAGTAACAAAAGACATGATCATGGTGAACCCAATAACCAGTATCCATAAGACGTCTAAAACATGATCAAAACAATCAAACCCAAGTGGAAATTATATTTCCATGGATTTGGCATAGCTAGGTTGATCAGACTTTCATCGGCTTTGCCTAGTTAAGTTCCCTTTCGGTCCGTTTTGGTCGGTGTAGAAGGTTTGATGGATGTTCAAGTGTTGAAGATAGAGCCCAAATGTATTCGGAAGCACCAGATCGCTTGAAGAAAAGGGCTTTCTTGAACATGGCATAACTTGGTCTACAAGAGTCCGTTTCAGGCCCGTGACGAGGCGAATCGAAGGCCGAAACAAGGGGAACGTAGCTGTAACCTAACTTTGTTGGGTTACAGAACTTTCGAGGCCCGAAACCCTATATTTGTTGAGATATTCTCATTTTTATAATTTTTTCACATTTTTTGGACTTTGTTTTTTGGCTCAGGCCCGACCCATTTGCATTCTAAGGTTTATTTCGATGTCACTTGTAATTTTAGGTTACTATGTAATAGATTATAAATTAATATGGCAATCACAGAAAAAAAATTTAAATGACCATTCTAAGTCCCGAGATCGTTAAGCAAGAGCTGGTTACATGAGTTGTTTTGTTCATTCGTTTGGTATATTATCCACCTTTGTAGGTTTTCCAAGGAAAATCAATGTCGTTTTTGTGTTGATCAAACAATGTTAAATGTTGTTGGAGTTCACTCATATCTATAATACTAATTCATGGTGTGTCATAATTATTTCCTTGTCTAGTGAAACCACAATTACTTCACCAACTAATTTGAAACCTCCAAGCATAGTCAAAACATAGCTAAACACGATCAAAACATGTTAAAGGCCCCCAAAAACATGATCAAAACAATAAAACAATAGTGGAAATCCATTTACCCCAGTTTTGGGATGGTTTTCCCCGGTTATTTAGTCTTTCTCCGGTTTTTTTAGTTTAAGTTCCCTTTTGGCAGTTTTGGCTGGTTCCGAATGGTTTAGCGTGTATCTGCCGTATTTGGATGTGTATGACCATGTTTGAAAGTTATTCAGTTACTATGTGATGATGAAAATATATACAAAACCCAAGTAACAAAAGACATGATCATGGTGAACCCAATAACCAGTATCCATAAGACGTCCAAAACATGATCAAAACAATCAAACCCAAGTGGAAATTGTATTTCCATGGATTTGGCATGGCTAGGTTGATCAGACTTTCATTGGTTTTGCCCAGTTAAGTTCCCTTACGGTCCGTTTTGGTCGGTGTAGAAGGTTTGATGGATGTTCAAGTGTTGAAGATAGAGCCCAAATGTATTCGGAAGCACCAGATCGCTTGAAGAAAAGGGCTTTCTTGAACATGGCATAACTTGGTCTACAAGAGTCCGTTTCAGGCCCGTGACGAGGCGAATCTAAGGCCGAAACGAGGGGAACGTAGCTGTAACCTAACTTTGTTGGGTTACAGAACTTTCGAGGCCCGAAACCCTATATTTGTTGAGATATTCTCATTTTTATAATTTTTTCACATTTTTTGGACTTTGTTTTTTGGCTCAGGCCCGACCCATTTGCATTCTAAGGTTTATTTCGATGACACTTGTAATTTTAGGTTACTATGTAATAGATTATAAATTAATATGGCAATCACAGAAAAAAAATTTAAATGACCATTCTAAGTCCCGAGATCGTTAAGCAAGAGCTGGTTACATGAGTTGTTTTGTTCATTCGTTTGGTATATTATCCACCTTTGTAGGTTTTCCAAGGAAAATCAATGTCGTTTTTGTGTTGATCAAACAATGTTAAATGTTGTTGGAGTTCACTCATATCTATAATACTAATTCATGGTGTGTCATAATGATTTCCTTGTCTAGTGAAACCACAATTACTTCACCAACTAATTTGAAACCTCCAAGCATAGTCAAAACATAGCTAAACACGATCAAAACATGTTAAAGGCCCCCAAAAACATGATCAAAACAATAGTGGAAATCCATTTACCCCAGTTTTGGGATGGTTTTCCCCGGTTATTTAGTCTTTCTCCGGTTTTTTTAGTTTAAGTTCCCTTTTGGCAGTTTTGGCTGGTTCCGAATGGTTTAGCGTGTATCTGCCGTATTTGGATGTGTATGACCATGTTTGAAAGTTATTCAGTTAGTATGTGATGATGAAAATATATACAAAACCCAAGTAACAAAAGACATGATC
Organism: Glebionis coronaria; assembly: GCA_025667525.1. Classification (NCBI taxonomy): domain Eukaryota; kingdom Viridiplantae; phylum Streptophyta; class Magnoliopsida; order Asterales; family Asteraceae; genus Glebionis; species Glebionis coronaria. The sequence goes on from CM046880.1 coordinate 610,190,035, forward strand.
ATGGTGAACCCAATAACCAGTATCCATAAGACGTCCAAAACATGATCAAAACAATCAAACCCAAGTGGAAATTGTATTTCCATGGATTTGGCATGGCTAGGTTGATCAGACTTTCATCGGTTTTGCCCAGTTAAGTTCCCTTACGGTCCGTTTTGGTCGGTGTAGAAGGTTTGATGGATGTTCAAGTGTTGAAGATAGAGCCCAAATGTATTCGGAAGCACCAGATCGCTTGAAGAAAAGGGCTTTCTTTAACATGGCATAACTTGGTCTACAAGAGTCCGTTTCAGGCCCGTGACGAGGCGAATCTAAGGCCGAAAAGAGGGGAACGTAGCTGTAACCTAACTTTGTTGGGTTACAGAACTTTCGAGGCCCGAAACCCTATATTTGTTGAGATATTCTCATTTTTATAATTTTTTCACATTTTTTGGACTTTGTTTTTTGGCTCAGGCCCGACCCATTTGCATTCTAAGGTTTATTTCGATGACACTTGTAATTTTAGGTTACTATGTAATAGATTATAAATTAATATGGCAATCACAGAAAAAAAATTTAAATGACCATTCTAAGTCTCGAGATCGTTAAGCAAGAGCTGGTTACATGAGTTGTTTTGTTCATTCGTTTGGTATATTATTCACCTTTGTAGGTTTTCCAAGGAAAATCAATGTCGTTTTTGTGTTGATCAAACAATGTTAAATGTTGTTGGAGTTCACTCATATCTATAATACTAATTCATGGTGTGTCATAATGATTTCCTTGTCTAGTGAAACCACAATTACTTCACCAACTAATTTGAAACCTCCAAGCATAGTCAAAACATAGCTAAACACGATCAAAACATGTTAAAGGCCCCCAAAAACATGATCAAAACAATAAAACAATAGTGGAAATCCATTTACCCCAGTTTTGGGATGGTTTTCCCCGGTTATTTAGTCTTTCTCCGGTTTTTTTAGTTTAAGTTCCCTTTTGGCAGTTTTGGCTGGTTCCGAATGGTTTAGCGTGTATCTGCCGTATTTGGATGTGTATGACCATGTTTGAAAGTTATTCAGTTAGTATGTGATGATGAAAATATATACAAAACCCAAGTAACAAAAGACATGATCATGGTGAACCCAATAACCAGTATCCATAAGACGTCCAAAACATGATCAAAACAATCAAACCCAAGTGGAAATTGTATTTCCGTGGATTTGGCATGGCTAGGTTGATCAGACTTTCATCGGTTTTGCCCAGTTAAGTTCCCTTACGGTCCGTTTTGGTCGGTGTAGAAGGTTTGATGGATGTTCAAGTGTTGAAGATAGAGCCCAAATGTATTCGGAAGCACCAGATCGCTTGAAGAAAAGGGCTTTCTTTAACATGGCATAACTTGGTCTACAAGAGTCCGTTTCAGGCCCGTGACGAGGCGAATCTAAGGCCGAAACGAGGGGAACGTAGCTGTAACCTAACTTTGTTGGGTTACAGAACTTTCGAGGCCCGAAACCCTATATTTGTTGAGATATCCTCATTTTTATAATTTTTTCACATTTTTTGGACTTTGTTTTTTGGCTCAGGCCCGACCCATTTGCATTCTAAGGTTTATTTCGATGACACTTGTAATTTTAGGTTACTATGTAATAGATTATAAATTAATATGGCAATCACAGAAAAAAAATTTAAATGACCATTCTAAGTCCCGAGATCGTTAAGCAAGAGCTGGTTACATGAGTTGTTTTGTTCATTCGTTTGGTATATTATCCACCTTTGTAGGTTTTCCAAGGAAAATCAATGTCGTTTTTGTGTTGATCAAACAATGTTAAATGTTGTTGGAGTTCACTCATATCTATAATACTAATTCATGGTGTGTCATAATGATTTCCTTGTCTAGTGAAACCACAATTACTTCACCAACTAATTTGAAACCTCCAAGCATAGTCAAAACATAGCTAAACACGATCAAAACATGTTAAAGGCCCCCAAAAACATGATCAAAACAATAAAACAATAGTGGAAATCCATTTACCCCAGTTTTGGGATGGTTTTCCCCGGTTATTTAGTCTTTCTCCGGTTTTTTTAGTTTAAGTTCCCTTTTGGCAGTTTTGGCTGGTTCCGAATGGTTTAGCGTGTATCTGCCGTATTTGGATGTGTATGGCCATGTTTGAAAGTTATTCAGTTAGTATGTGATGATGAAAATATATACAAAACCCAAGTAACAAAAGACATGATCATGGTGAACCCAATAACCAGTATCCATAAGACGTCCAAACCATGATCAAAACAATCAAACCCAAGTGGAAATTGTATTTCCATGGATTTGGCATGGCTAGGTTGATCAGACTTTCATCGGTTTTGCCCAGTTAAGTTCCCTTACGGTCCGTTTTGGTCGGTGTAGAAGGTTTGATGGATGTTCAAGTGTTGAAGATAGAGCCCAAATGTATTCGGAAGCACCAGATCGCTTGAAGAAAAGGGCTTTCTTGAACATGGCATAACTTGGTCTACAAGAGTCCGTTTCAGGCCCGTGACGAGGCGAATCTAAGGCCGAAACGAGGGGAACGTAGCTGTAACCTAACTTTGTTGGGTTACAGAACTTTCGAGGCCCGAAACCCTATATTTGTTGAGATATTCTCATTTTTATAATTTTTTCACATTTTTTGGACTTTGTTTTTTGGCTCAGGCCCGACCCATTTGCATTCTAAGGTTTATTTCGATGACACTTGTAATTTTAGGTTACTATGTAATAGATTATAAATTAATATGGCAATCACAGAAAAAAAATTTAAATGACCATTCTAAGTCCCGAGATCGTTAAGCAAGAGCTGGTTACATGAGTTGTTTTGTTCATTCGTTTGGTATATTATCCACCTTTGTAGGTTTTCCAAGGAAAATCAATGTCGTTTTTGTGTTGATCAAACAATGTTAAATGTTGTTGGAGTTCACTCATATCTATAATACTAATTCATGGTGTGTCATAATGATTTCCTTGTCTAGTGAAACCACAATTACTTCACCAACTAATTTGAAACCTCCAAGCATAGTCAAAACATAGCTAAACACGATCAAAACATGTTAAAGGCCCCCAAAAACATGATCAAAACAATAAAACAATAGTGGAAATCCATTTACCCCAGTTTTGGGATGGTTTTCCCCGGTTATTTAGTCTTTCTCCGGTTTTTTTAGTTTAAGTTCCCTTTTGGCAGTTTTGGCTTGTTCCGAATGGTTTAGCGTGTATCTGCCGTATTTGGATGTGTATGACCATGTTTGAAAGTTATTCAGTTAGTATGTGATGATGAAAATATATACAAAACCCAAGTAACAAAAGACATGATCATGGTGAACCCAATAACCAGTATCCATAAGACGTCCAAAACATGATCAAAACAATCAAACCCAAGTGGAAATTGTATTTCCATGGATTTGGCATGGCTAGGTTGATCAGACTTTCATCGGTTTTGCCCAGTTAAGTTCCCTTACGGTCCGTTTTGGTCGGTGTAGAAGGTTTGATGGATGTTCAAGTGTTGAAGATAGAGCCCAAATGTATTCGGAAGCACCAGATCGCTTGAAGAAAAGGGCTTTCTTTAACATGGCATAACTTGGTCTACAAGAGTCCGTTTCAGGCCCGTGACGAGGCGAATCTAAGGCCGAAACGAGGGGAACGTAGCTGTAACCTAACTTTGTTGGGTTACAGAACTTTCGAGGCCCGAAACCCTATATTTGTTGAGATATTCTCATTTTTATAATTTTTTCACATTTTTTGGACTTTGTTTTTTGGCTCAGGCCCGACCCATTTGCATTCTAAGGTTTATTTCGATGACACTTGTAATTTTAGGTTACTATGTAATAGATTATAAATTAATATGGCAATCACAGAAAAAAAATTTAAATGACCATTCTAAGTCCCGAGATCGTTAAGCAAGAGCTGGTTACATGAGTTGTTTTGTTCATTCGTTTGGTATATTATCCACCTTTGTAGGTTTTCCAAGGAAAATCAATGTCGTTTTTGTGTTGATCAAACAATGTTAAATGTTGTTGGAGTTCACTCATATCTATAATACTAATTCATGGTGTGTCATAATGATTTCCTTGTCTAGTGAAACCACAATTACTTCACCAACTAATTTGAAACCTCCAAGCATAGTCAAAACATAGCTAAACACGATCAAAACATGTTAAAGGCCCCCAAAAACATGATCAAAACAATAAAACAATAGTGGAAATCCATTTACCCCAGTTTTGGGATGGTTTTCCCCGGTTATTTAGTCTTTCTCCGGTTTTTTTAGTTTAAGTTCCCTTTTGGCAGTTTTGGCTGGTTCCGAATGGTTTAGCGTGTATCTGCCGTATTTGGATGTGTATGGCCATGTTTGAAAGTTATTCAGTTAGTATGTGATGATGAAAATATATACAAAACCCAAGTAACAAAAGACATGATCATGGTGAACCCAATAACCAGTATCCATAAGACGTCCAAACCATGATCAAAACAATCAAACCCAAGTGGAAATTGTATTTCCATGGATTTGGCATGGCTAGGTTGATCAGACTTTCATCGGTTTTGCCCAGTTAAGTTCCCTTACGGTCCGTTTTGGTCGGTGTAGAAGGTTTGATGGATGTTCAAGTTTTGAAGATAGAGCCCAAATGTATTCGGAAGCACCAGATCGCTTGAAGAAAAGGGCTTTCTTGAACATGGCATAACTTGGTCTACAAGAGTCCATTTCAGGCCCGTGACGAGGCGAATCTAAGGCCGAAACGAGGGGAACGTAGCTGTAACCTAACTTTGTTGGGTTACAGAACTTTCGAGGCCCGAAACCCTATATTTGTTGAGATATTCTCATTTTATAATTTTTTCACATTTTTTGGACTTTGTTTTTTTGGCTCAGGCCCGACCCATTTGCATTCTAAGGTTTATTTCGATGTCACTTGTAATTTTAGTTTACTATGTAATAGATTATAAATTAATATGGCAATCACAGAAAAAAAAATTTAAATGACCATTCTAAGTCCCGAGATCGTTAAGCAAGAGCTGGTTACATGAGTTGTTTTGTTCATTCGTTTGGTATATTATCCACCTTTGTAGGTTTTCCAAGGAAAATCAATGTCGTTTTTGTGTTGATCAAACAATGTTAAATGTTGTTGGAGTTCACTCATATCTATAATACTAATTCATGGTGTGTCATAATGATTTCCTTGTCTAGTGAAACCACAATTACTTCACCAACTAATTTGAAACCTCCAAGCATAGTCAAAACATAGCTAAACACGATCAAAACATGTTAAAGGCCCCCAAAAACATGATCAAAACAATAAAACAATAGTGGAAATCCATTTACCCCAGATTTGGGATGGTTTTCCCCGGTTATATAGTCTTTCTCCGGTTTTTTTAGTTTAAGTTCCCTTTTGGCAGTTTTGGCTGGTTCCGAATGGTTTAGCGTGTATCTGCCGTATTTGGATGTTTATGACCATGTTTGAAAGTTATTCAGTTAGTATGTGATGATGAAAATATATACAAAACCCAAGTAACAAAAGACATGATCATGGTGAACCCAATAACCAGTATCCATAAGACGTCCAAAACATGATCAAAACAATCAAACCCAAGTGGAAATTGTATTTCCATGGATTTGGCATGGCTAGGTTGATCAGACTTTCATCGGTTTTGCCCAGTTAAGTTCCCTTACGGTCCGTTTTGGTCGGTGTAGAAGGTTTGATGGATGTTCAAGTGTTGAAGATAGAGCCCAAATGTATTCGGAAGCACCAGATCGCGTGAAGAAAAGGGCTTTCTTGAACATGGCATAACTTGGTCTACAAGAGTCCGTTTCAGGCCCGTGACGAGGCGAATCGAAGGCCGAAACAAGGGGAACGTAGCTATAACCTAACTTTGTTGGGTTACAGAACTTTGGAGGCCTGAAACCCTATATTTGTTGAGATATTCTCATTTTTATAATTTTTTCACATTTTTTGGACTTTGTTTTTCGGCTCAGGCCCGAACCATTTGCATTCTAAGGTTTATTTCGATGTCACTTGTAATTTTAGGTTACTATGTAATAGATTATAAATTAATATAGCAATCACAGAAAAAAAAATTAAATGACCATTCTAAGTCCCGAGATCGTTAAGTAAGAGCTTGTTACATGAGTTGTTTTGTTCATTCGTTTGGTATATTATCCACCTTTGTAGGTTTTGCAAGGAAAATCAATGTCGTTTTTGTGTTGATCAAACAATGTTAAATGTTGTTGGAGTTCACTCATATCTATAATACTAATTCATGTGTGTCATAATGATTTCCTTGTCTAGTGAAACCACAATTACTTCACCAACTAATTTGAAACCTCCAAGCATAGTCAAAACATAGCTAAACACGATCAAAACATGTTAAAGGCCCCCAAAAACATGATCAAAACAATAGAACAATAGTGGAAATCCATTTACCCCGGATTTGGGATGGTTTTCCCCGGTTATTTAGACTTTCTCCGGTTTTTTTAGTTTAAGTTCCCTTTTGGTTAGTTTTGGCTGGTTCCGAATGGTTTAGCGTGCATCTGCCGTATTTGGATGTGTATGACCATGTTTGAAAGTTATTCAGTTAGTATCTGATGATGAAAATATATACAAAACCCAAGTAACAAAAGACATGATCATGGTGAACCCAATAACCAGTATCCATAAGACGTCCAAAACATGATCAAAACAATCAAACCCAAGTGGAAATTGTATTTCCAAGGATTTGGCATGGCTAGGTTGATCAGACTTTCATCGGCTTTGCCCAGTTAAGTTCCCTTTCGGTCCGTTTTGGTCGGTGTAGAAGGTTTGATGGATGTTCAAGTGTTGAAGATAGAGCCCAAATGTATTCGGAAGCACCAGATCGCTTGAAGAAAAGGGCTTTCTTGAACATGGCATAACTTGGTCTACAAGAGTCCGTTTCAGGCCCGTGACGAGGCGAATCTAATGCCGAAACGAGGGGAACGTAGCTGTAACCTAACTTTGTTGGGTTACAGAACTTTCGAGGCCCGAAACCCTATATTTGTTGAGATACTCTCATTTTTATAATTTTTTCACATTTTTTGGACTTTGTTTTTTGGCTCAGGCCCGACCCATTTGCATTCTAAGGTTTATTTTGATGTCACTTGTAATTTTAGGTTACTATGTAATAGATTATAAATTAATATGGCAATTGTTGATCCCAAACTTAGATCGATTAAGCTTTGTGTATACGAGATTAGATCAAGTACTACACGTAGAGAAACCTTTGCTTATGAATAAAGTAACAAAGTGTTATGCGGAATTAACACTTGATCTAAAACACAATGATGTTAAACAAACGTTCACTTGTATTAGAATAATCGTGTTGATTACAATGAAAGGTTTAACTTGCGAATACTATGAAAACTGATATTGAACATTAACCTAAAAGATCTTCTTTTATAGAACAAGAAGTCTTGTACAATAAGCTACGAATCAACTATTCTAGGTAAAGATAAACATAGAAAATACATTGTCGTTTCTATCCTTACTAGAAGTAATCTAGAATATAATAAACGTGTAGCTCACATCTTCCATCAGTGCTTGTCTTCAATCTGTCAACGCTTGACTTTATCTTGTCAACGCTTATGCTGTCAGCGCTCACTTTGCTCTTGTCAACGCTTAAGTTGTTCTTGTCAGCGTTTAAGTGTTCTGGCCTAGATTTATTCCCAACAATCCTCCCCTAAACTTGATATCCACTCTTATGATCAAGTTTCTGAATAAACATTAAGAACTTGGAGGAGTCTGACAAACCTTATCATATTGGTAATAAATAAATCTGATCAAATTCTTTGCCACGTCACTTGTATAGTCTATCTCCAACTGGGTGTCCTTCATCTTCTCCAAAACAGCCTTGGATATGAAATACTGAGCATCTACAAGTAAATACTCAGCAAACTTTGTAGAACTCAAATGGTATACACCTGCAGCTGAATATAACCTCCATTGAAGACCACTGAGGTCATCTTCAAGATCCTTCCATATTTCAGGATCTTCTTCTTTTGTCCCACACATTCTTTTGAATGTGGTCCAAAGTTTTATTCCATTGGCTGAAGTTGGTGCTTCAGCCTCATACTTGGTCTCTAGTAACCTCCAAAGGTCCACCAAGTCTTCTCTGTCACAACTTGCAAATAAAGATATGAGAGTGGTAAAAGTGTGTACCTCCTTGCCAAATCTTCCAATTTTCCAGAATCCACATTCATCTTCCTCATAACTTACTATTGGATTCCTAGAATCTAGTGGTAACACATGCACCATATCTGAAGCTTCTAATGGGGAGAGCTTGAGGCTCTTTCTAATGGTTGCTTCACTTGGATATAGTTGAGACATATCTTTTGGAAACTCAAGAATAAATCCCTTCTTTACTGGTCTAGGAACTATCATAGCTTTCTTGATTGCCATCTCTTCTGCAAGTTGCTCCTTTCTTTCATCTGAAAGAAGCCTGAAAGTGTTTTCTTCTTGCACTTTCACCCAAATAGGATAAGCCCTATGTTCCAATTCATCAAATGTCAAAGCCTTCAGCTTCTGATGTGTCCATCCAACTCCATGACATTTGAGCAACATAAAGTAGAGCTTCCTTCTATCCCTTTTTAACTCAGAGAGAATGTTGCTTGCCCTGTACTTCAACATCACCTTACAATCCTGCTGAACTCTAAGAAGAATTTCCAAACCCCATATTTGATCTGAAATGGTCAAGTCTGGATTATCCATACAGCTTTCTTCCCAAGAATTGTACATCTGAACTACCTCTGGCATATCAAAATCAATTTGCAACTTCAAATCTCTCAGCCTTTCCTTAGCAAGCTCATCACCATACTCAAGTCTTTCTGGTTCAACAATCATCACACTTGAATCTGAGCTAGCTCCATCACTTTCTTCTTCAGAAGTCACAACAAATGGTGACTTTTCCTTTTCACCTTGTTCCATCATTTGCTCAGCCAATCTTCTATCAAATTCAACCTGAGCTGCATTCTTTGGAACAATTTCTTCTACCAACTTACCCTTACCCTTATCTGTTGGTTCAATTGTTGGTAGGGTAGATGATAATACCTGAGTAGGAACATCTTTGATGATAGATGATGACTGGAATACATCACCTCCATATGCAGATCTGTCAACGCCCAAATTTCCTCTATCAGCGCCCAAAATACTTCTGTCAGCGTCCAAACTTGTCTTGTCAACGCTCAAATATTTTTCCTCAGCGCCTTGTGTAACCTCCCTCAACATATCTGTAAATGATAAATTTAAATTTGTTGGAGAGATTAAGGACGTATCAAAACCTTTTTGTTCCTTCAATGTAGTAAGAGCTTCAGCAATATCCAATGATTGACCATCTTGACTGCTCTTATCACTCAGATTTCTTGCTTCCTCCCCTTTGGAAGACTCCTCCATACCTCCCCTTGAATGAGCACTCTCTAAAACAACAATCCTCTCCCTCAAGTCTTTGAGTTCAAGGCCTTGGTTACTGACAATTTGTACTAAGTCTGCATTTTGCTTTTGCAAGCTAATGCAGACAGCCGTCAATTCTAAAAGCGTCATTGGTTCCAGTCTGCCCTCTTCCAAAATGGGAATTTGACCTCCCAAGTTAGGTTCATTGGGCATGGATGAGGACTTAATTATGGTGGGACTGCCTTGGCCAGCTTCTAAGCCAGAACCAATAGTCCCAGCCTCATCCAGGTCACCAGCCACACTTGTGGTGGTGGTTCTCTCTGCTACATGGCTAGGACCACCAGAGGAGAACACTCCAGCAGTCCTTTGGCGTTTAATCAACCTATATTCTGGTGGTGTGGAAGATGGTGTAGAAGATGGTGTAGATGTAGGTTGGTTAAGGGGTGTTTGGGATTGTGATGGGTGGGTGTCAGCGGTAGAAATAGGCATATCAACGCCCACATTAGATGTGTCAGCGTCAAAGGGATTTTGGTCTATTTGCATTTGGTCAGGTGAGGGTAAAGGTTCAGGGATAGGTTCAAGTTGTGGTTGAGGGTCAATATGAGGTTGGGGGTCTGGTTGGGGTTGTGCTGCTGCAATAACAGCAAGCATGGCTGGGGTTAATGGTAGGTCTCTATGAGGTGGTGAATTCATCTTGGTAAAAATAGCCTTCTTTTGTTCAGGGATCTTATAAAAGTCATTGTGATCCCTTGAACAATATCTTTGAGCATCAAAAACCATTTGCAGAAAACGGGGATAAGCCAAAGTCATATGTTGTCCCCTTGTTTTTACACATTCCTTCAAAAATCATTTTAGACCAATTATAATTTTGCCCTGTTGTAATACACACAATAGCAGATGCAATGGATCTATTGATCTCATTGTGTGCAGTACATTTGGGACTCAAACATTGAAGGAGAATGTGAATTAGGTACTTCCAGGCTGGGGGAAATTCCTGCTTATGGTACTTATTAAGAGTACCTTCATCAGGAATAGGGTATCCCAAAGCCCTAAGCCCTTGTTCTATTTCAGATATGGGAAGCATGGTTATACCATCAGCATCATTAAGATGCAAGGCCTGGCGTACCAAGGCCTCAGTAACCACCCAAGGTCTCCCATGTACAATAGAATTCAATGTTGTCACTCCATTAACTGTTGAGGAACTAACAGTGTTCCAAAACTGTTTAATGTGTGTGACTGGAATGAGTGGTGCATGAGAAAGAGCATACCTTAATGGGGATGCATTCAAATACTCCACCATCTGAGTGTATTGAGGGAACAAAGTATTATCAGCAACAAGATAAGCAATCATGTTGTGTTGAGACTTGAACCCCAAATCCAATTCTGCTGAGTTAAATCTTGGTGCCATTGATGAAAGCTGTTAATTTGATGTATAAAAGATGAAGGTTGATAAGAGAAAAATTGTTAGACAAGAATTATAGATACCCTGTTTAAAATAGGAGCCAAATTTATAGGAGTGGATGAATGCACGTGATTGGCCCAAAAATAGGCAAAGATTTTCAAAAATCAATCATGAAAATATTGAAAAAGTTTATAAGTTATCTCATGCATTTAATGAAAGTAACAACTCCTAAAATTACGGCTTGAAAATATGTCAAAAAGTTACAACTGGGTAGGTCCCATTGTTTGTCAACGGTCAAATATAACCCATCAACGCCCAACGGCTATAATCTTGTCAACGTTCGCCTAAAGCCATGTCAGCGTCCATTTTGGTCACAACAACGCTTGGAAAAATCTTGTCAGCGTCCAAAAATAAAATTGTTTTAAAAAAATGAAAAATGACCTTAACAAGTAATTTATCCTAGAGAAGATAACCAAAAGCTGATAATTATCATAGGGCGGCAAGCACTGTCCAGTTATGCACACTTGCATAAGCAAGATAGACATAACAGTCCTCTAGTGTCCCTTGCTAACCAAAAATTCTTAACAACCAAGTTTCCTCATAAAATCCTTGTTACTCCCAGGTAAAACCCATATCAAAAGGATTCCCAAGCCTCCCAACAGACCACAACCAATTCTAGGCCAAAAATGTCTTGGCAGCATGCAAAGTTGATATACTATGCATGCTACAGTGCCTCATGGTTTAGGAAAACTAACCCATACTCACCTGTGGACACAATCTAGAATTGTGATGAGAGTATTCTAAGAATACCCAAGAGTCCTAAAGGTTCCTTAAACCTCCCCTCAAACTATGATACATAAGTTCTCAAAATATATATATGAACAATAAAAAATTTATGTCAAGATAGGAATATAAATATTCCAACCATCATCCATAAACAAAACATGTCCAAATAGCTCTTCAAGGATCCATAAGCAACTCTGTATCCAATGGCATAAAGCTACCATTACCTGCACATTTAGATGAAAACCACAAAACTAACATTTGTTGCTGACAGCGTCCCGACAACACTTATCAGCGTTGAAGGAACTCTTGTCAGCGTTAGACAATAATATCTCCAACAACGGCAAAATAACACTTGACAGCGTTACATTTACCTTTGTCAGTGTTAGAAAAATAATGTGGAAAATCTAAATCATCACAAAGACCAATAACAATGCATTATCCTGTACATACTTTTACAAAAAGGTTCCAAAACACATATTAAGTGAGATTAACCATTCCAATATTTGTTACCAAATATTGAAATCTTCCAGCATCAAAAGGTTTAGTTAATAAATCAGCCACATTATCTTCTGTGTCTACCCTATCTGGTTGTATTAAACCTTTCTCAAAGCAATCTCTTATAAAATGATGTCTAATTTCTATGTGTTTGGTTTTAGAATGATGTACAGGATTTTTAATAATGCATAAAGTACTGTTATTGTCTACAAAAATCTTGGTATGCATAAAATTATACCCATAATCCAACAGCTGGTTCTGAATCCATAAGACTTGTCCACAACAAGCAGCTGCAGCCACATATTCTGCTTCAGTTGTAGAGTTTGCCACCACTGTTTGTTTCTTGCATTGCCAAGATATCAATCTGCTCCCAAGAAATTGACATCCACCAGTTGTGGATTTCCTATCAAACTTGTCACCACCATAGTCACTGTCTGAATATGCAATAAGGTCCAAGGGAGAATCTTTTAGGTACCACAATCCAAGATCTGGGTAACATCTTAGGTACCTAAAAATTCTCTTCACAGCAAAAAGGTGACATTCTTTGGGAGTCACTTGATGGCGTGCACATGCACACACAGCAAACATGATGTCAGGTCTTGAGGCTGTAAGATACATCAATGATCCAATCATTGATCTATAGTGCCTAACATCCACATCCTTTCCAGCTCCAATTTTTCCCCAAGGGTGTTGTCTATCCATAGGAGTGGAAGCCTCCTTTTCATGTGGAGAAAAACCATATTTCTTCAAGATTTCAGCTACATACTTGTCTTGGGAGATGAAGATACCATCTTCTTTCTGCTGAACTTGTAACCCTAGAAAGAAGTTCATCTCACCCATTGCACTCATCTTGAATTTATCTGTCATGAGCTTGGAAAAGTCCTCACTCATGTTTGGATCAGTAGACCCAAAAATGATATCATCAACATAGACCTGCACAAGTAACACATGTTTTCCTTTCTTCTTTGTAAACAAGGTCTGATCTATGGTGCCCCTCTTGAAACCATTTTCCACCAAGTAGGTGGACAATGTACCATACCATGCTCTTGGGGCTTGATGAAGTCCATACATTGCTTTCTTCACTCTATAAACCTTGTCTGGATTTTCAGGATCTTCAAAACCAGGAGGTTGCATGACATATACTTCCTCAACAGTTGTCCCATAGAGGAAAGCACTATTCACATCCATTTGGTAAACAGTAAAATTCATACAAGAGGCATAAGCTAGAAAAATTCTTATAGCTTCAATTCTTGCAACTGGTGCAAAAACTTCTTCATAATCAATTCCTTCCTCTTGTGTATAACCCTGAGCTACCAAACGTGCCTTGTTTCTGACCACAATACCTCTTTCATCTTTCTTGTTCCTTAGAACCCATCTTGTCCCAATTGGTCTCACATATCTAGGACAATCAACCAGCTCCCAAACATCCTGTATAGCAAATTGGTGAAGCTCATCCTGCATTGCTTCCACCCAACTTGGTTCCTTGAGAGCATCAAAAATTTTCTTGGGTTCTTCCTGTGACAGAAAACAGGCAAACAAACATGCTTGTACAAGAGGGGTATCAACCTTCTTGTGTATATTGGCAATAAATCCACCAAGACCTTGATGGGATCTTCTTGTCTGAACTGGAGCCATAACATCACCAATGATTTGAGATGTGGGGTGGTCCTTAGCTGTTGAAGTGAGAACTCCTCCTTCAAAAAGTCTGGTGTCCTCAACTTCACGCTCCATGTTGCCAATATCTTCTTCCTCAGATTCTTCTTGGTCAACAGAAATCCCTTCATGAACATTGGAAGGTCCACCTTGTTCAAAATGGGAAGAGAAAAGCTGTGTAAAGGTGTCTCCAAAGTCTGATCCTTGTTTATCAGCGTTTGGGCTAACAACGCTTGAACTGTTGTTGTCAGCGTTGGAGCCATCAGCGTCTGAATTGGTCATGTCAGCGCTTGATTTCCCTTTGTCAGCGCCTGAAGAATCATGCATGTTTGTATTTGGTGGTATTTGAACACCACCATTATCTTTCCTTGCAGCAGTAGCAGCAGCATAATACTCATCTGTCCATATAGGAAGTGTAACAAATTCTTGTGTGGGAGATGATTTAACTGCTGGTGGTCCATCCTCCTTAGCAACCTGTATACCTGAAACATTACCAATTCTCTTTTCCAAAACACTTGAAGTTACCTTCACAATGTCTGGATCAGTAACAGGCATATAATTCAAAGCTCTAGACAAAGGTTCTAAGTCAAACAACCAATTTGGACCACTCTCAGGATCACTAGGTTTACTTTCTAAAAACCTAACATGTACTTTTTCAAGTATACGTTTTTCCTTTTTAATGTAAACCCTATATCCTTTACTCTGCACTGAATAACCCATGAAGTAGCCTTCATCACCTTTTGAATCAAATTTACCTAGGGCCTCACTAGTTTCTAGAACAACTACATGACATCCAAAAGGCTTGAGGAAGCCAATATTGGGCTTCCTTCCCCAAAGTAATTCATAAGGTGTCTTATTATGTATCTTGTTGACCAATGCCCTATTCTGAACATAACAAGCTGTGTTAACAGCTTCAGCCCAAAAGGCTATAGGAAAGTGGGCATCAGCCAACATGGTTCTGGCTGCTTCAATAAGGGTCCTATTCTTCCTTTCAGCAACCCCATTTTGCTGTGGGGTTCTAGCTATGCTAAACTGCCTAGTAATCCCTTTCTTGGCACAAAAATCATCTAACAACTGATTTCTAAACTCACCCCCATTGTCACTTCTAATAATTTTGACCTCATTACCATTCTTCTTTTCTATCTGGGTAATGAAATTAATCAGACTTAGGGCAGTTTCACTTTTCTTGGCTAAAAAGAAAGTCCATGTAAACCTGGAGTAATCATCAGTAATAACAAAACAATATGATTTACCCTTCAAACTTTCTATATTAGTTGGACCAAAGAGGTCCATATGCAATAAGTGAAGTGGTTTAGAACTAGAGTGCACCTGTTTAGACCTGAATGAGACCTTGTGCTGTTTGCCCTTAAGGTATGCAACACAAGAGTGGTCATTGTGGAAAGCCTTTTCAGGCAAACCATCAACTAAACCAAGCCTCACAAGCCTATTAATATTCTTAAAGTTTATGTGCCCTAGTCTCCTGTGCCAAAGATTACTTTCATCTACTGAGGCTTTAGCATACAGACATGACATTTTATTATTTACCTTAATTCCATTAAGATTCACATTATATATGTCTTTATGCCTTGGTGTTCTAAAATCTATGTATTTCTCCTCAGGGAGCTTATAATCTTTGCTTAACACCAAGCACTTAGTATCTGTGAAAAGAACCTTATTTTTGTTATCACACACTTGTGATACACTAAACAAATTATAATCCAGATCTTTTACCAGGAAGACATTCTCAAATCTTAGATTGTTGGTGACAAGGGTTCCTTTTCCTGTGATGGTGCCGTAGCCCCCTCCAAAGTATACCTTATCACCATCTTGAATAGGAGAGAAATTGGTCAGATAGTCTTCCTTTCCTGTCATGTGCCTTGAGCATCCACTATCCCAGTATCCATAGTCATTGATCTTCATCTGAATGCCCTGCACATAAAGAAAACACATTAGTTTTCTTTGGGAACCCAAGCCTTGGAAGACTTGGATTCATTTGGTTGTTCAACAAGAACAGACTTGGTTCTCATAACAACTCCATTTTCATCCCTGTTTGAATGAAATTCCCAGTTAACCCCAATTGGTGTTGACAATGCCTTTGAAATATAATGAAACCTGTTGCATGTCATAGAAATACCAGTAGAATTAGGGTTTTGGTCTTGTTTTGGTCTCCATGTTAAGCTAGTAGAAGCTTTAGACCTATTTCCCTGTGGTTGCAAATACCTAGGTTTAGCAGTGTTTCTATCAGCGCTGAAATTTCTCTTGTCAGCGCCCCGATTACTCTTATCAGCGTTGAACCTAGGGTTTGCTACAGGAACCCATTGCCTATTTGACCAAGTGTTTGACTTTTGAAAAGGTCTTAGGCCTTGTGTGTTAGACCCTCTAGAAAAGAATGGGGCTTGTCTAACAACTTGTGAACTTTTGTTCACAAAGGTATTGGGTCTGACAGTGTTTGACCTATGTTGACTTTTGTCAGCGCTGAAATGGTTCCTGTCAGCGTTGACATTGGAAGCGTTGACACATTTGTAGGCCAAATGTGAAAAGCTCCCACATGTGTAACAAGCTTTTCTAGACATAGTCTTAGGTCTAGAAGCAAAGAAGCCTGTTCCATGATTACTAACTTGGCTTTTTGGAGACCTAGTATTCCTATACATCTCTGCATACTTAACACTAGGTTTTCTAACAGCTTGTGGGCCAAGGTCAACAGCTTTGCCAGTGGTAGGGTATGTGATCTTAATAGGTTTAGGATCATCAATTGGTTTTGTGATTGGTGTGGGCTCATTTGGACTTTCACACAACAACCCTCCCTTAACAAACAAAGTGTGGTTAGCTTTCTTCCACTCTTCTAGGTCAGTCAGCTTTTGCTGATATTCCTCAACTGGGGAAGTGACTCTAGGTGGAGGAATGAATTCCTCCTCTTGGCATTCTGGCAAGCCAGTCCAAGATAAGTCCTTTGATTGGACACCATAGAAATCCCCAGCTGGTGGTGGAACAACAGTATAATTATTCATCCCAATCCCACTCATATCCTTAGAGTCTCTTTGTTTACTAACACACTCTCCTAGGGATTGTGTGGCCTTATCAAATCTCTGGATTTTAAGACTCACATTATCTTTGTTTTTGTTAGCCTCCTCTAACTGAGCTATCAAATCAAGATTAACCCTATTTACTATATCTTGCACATCTTTACTCTGAAATAACTCATGTTTTAAGATGTTTATTTGATCCTTTAAATCAAACTCCATTTTCTTATACTCAGCTACTGTCTTTTCTGTTTGGGTAAGAGCAATTTGATAGTTAGATACTTTGCATCTTTCAGTACTTGCCTCATCTAATAATTTAACTATCTCTTGTTTTAATTTTTCAGTATTTAAACGACAACCCTTAGAACAGAAAGCATCATCATATACCTCATTATCTGATGAAGAGGAGGAGTGTGCCATGAGAGCATATTCAGCATGCTCTTCTTTAACTTCAGCAACCAAAGCTCTGTCCTCTTCCTCATTCTTAGCCATCCAGCTCCAATCCCATTCTCCAACACCATCAATTTGTTGAACAACAACCATAGCCTTGGGATCTGGGCTCTTAATCATTTGGCTTGAAGGCTTCCCAGCATCAGATCTCCTTGGAGATCTACATTCCCTCATAAAGTGCCCCATCCTATGACAGTTGTAGCACTCCACCTTGGATTTATCAAATCCAGCAACATCCTTAGCATTAAAGGTCATCTTCTTCTTGAACCTTTTATTGAACCTGTTTGCTCTTAAACTTACAAGAGCCATAGTCCACTTGATGTCCATCTCTTCCAATTGTTCATCACTTATCTGCTCAAGATCTTCATATGTAATCCTTGAATCACTGGGCAAAGAAGCAATGAATGCACACACAGTATCAAGATCAAAACCAGCAGGTTTAATTCTATCAGCGCCATGATTGTGTGTGTCAGCGCTTGAGTACAAAGTGTTGACAGGATATGATCCAGCGCTGACAGATTGACATCCAGCGCTGACACCTTGAGATCCAGTTGCTGAATGTCCATAGAAGTTCATGGAATCAAATTGGCCTTCACTTTGTGAAAAGAAGGCCATGTTGCTGCTGGAAGATTTGTTATCACTTTCCAATTGCCATTCATTCTCCAATAGTCTTAACTTGTTGAAGATATCATCAAACCTGGAAGTCTTGTGGGTATTATTGACAAGAATAGATCTTGTCTCAATCTTCCACACATCACCAAGGCTTTTGAGAAAAGTAGCATTCAATTCAGGGTCATCAATCTGTTTTCCCATGAAGGAAAGTTGACTTGTGATGTCAAGAAGTCTACTTCTCACACTGCTGAGATTCTCATTAGGTTGAGCTTTAAAGACAGCATACTCATGCAATAGTTGCTTCTTCTTTTCTTCTTTTGTATCAGCATTGCCACCATGTGCTACTTCAAGAGCTTCCTAAAGCTCTTTTGCAGACTCAAAGCGTTTGTACTTATGCTGATTCTCATGACCTAGGGCATGTTTCAAGATGTTTAAGATTTTCATGTCCACCCTCTTCTTGGCTATGTCTTCAACAGCTACAGCTCTCCCATCTTCAGGCTTTTCCACCTTATCAGATTCAGGACAATTAGGAACAGCTGTCCTTGTGGCAATAGCAGCAGTAATCTTTGCTGCTTTATCGAATGTGTTCCCATATTCGATAATTTCCCAAAGAGTGTAGTCATGAATAGCTATGTATTGCTCAAAATTGGACTTCCAAAGCTCAAAGTTCCTGGCATCAAACATGGGAATTTTGATACTAGGGTTTGAGAAGTTGTTTTGTAGCAAAGCAGGAGGTTGATTTGTGCCAGACATGATGTTTTTAGGGTTTTGAGAATTTTAGGGTTTTTAGGGTTTGGTGTTTTAGGGTTCTGCGTTACTTAAAGATCAAAAGTTTCTCAACCAGGCTCTGATACCACTTGTTGATCCCAAACTTAGATCGATTAAGCTTTGTGTATACGAGATTAGATCAAGTACTACACGTAGAGAAACCTTTGCTTATGAATAAAGTAACAAAGTGTTATGCGGAATTAACACTTGATCTAAAACACAATGATTTTAAACAAACTTTCACTTGTATTATAATAATCGTGTTGATTACAATGAAAGGTTTAACTTGCGAATACTATGAAAACTGATATTGAACATTAACCTAAAAGATCTTCTTTTATAGAACAAGAAGTCTTGTACAATAAGCTACGAATCAACTATTCTAGGTAAAGATAAACATAGAAAATACATTGTCGTTTCTATCCTTACTAGAAGTAATCTAGAATATAATAAACGTGTAGCTCACATCTTCCATCAGTGCTTGTCTTCAATCTGTCAACGCTTGACTTTATCTTGTCAACGCTTATGCTGTCAGCGCTCACTTTGCTCTTGTCAACGCTTAAGTTGTTCTTGTCAGCGTTCAAGTGTTCTGGCCTAGATTTATTCCCAACAGCAATCACAGAAAAAAAAATTAAATGACCATTCTAAGTCCCGAGATTGTTAAGCAAGAGCTGGTTACATGAGTTGTTTTGTTCATTCGTTTGGTATATTATCCACCTTTGTAGGTTTTCCAAGGAAAATCAATGTCGTTTTTGTGTTGATCAAACAATGTTAAATGTTGTTGGAGTTCACTCATATCTATAATACTAATTCATGGTGTGTCATAATGATTTCCTTGTCTAGTGAAACCACAATTACTTCACCAACTAATTTGAAACCTCCAAGCATAGTCAAAACATAGCTAAACACGATCAAAACATGTTAAAGGCCCCCAAAAACATGATCAAAACAATAAAACAATAGTGGAAATCCATTTACCCCGGATTTGGGATGGTTTTCCCCGGTTATTTAGACTTTCTCCGGTTTTTTTAGTTTAAGTTCCCTTTTGGTCAGTTTTGGCTGGTTCCGAATGGTTTAGCATGCATCTGCCGTATTTGGATGTGTATGACCATGTTTGAAAGTTATTCAGTTAGTATGTGATGATGAAAATATATACAAAACCCAAGTAACAAAAGACATGATCATGGTGAACCCAATAACCAGTATCCATAAGACGTCCAAAACATGATCAAAACAATCAAACCCAAGTGGAAATTGTATTTCCATGGATTTGGCATGGCTAGGTTGATCAGACTTTCATCGGCTTTGCCCAGTTAAGTTCCCTTTCAGTCCGTTTTGGTCGGTGTAGAAGGTTTGATGGATGTTCAAGTGTTGAAGATAGAGCCCAAATGTATTCGGAAGCACCAGATCGCGGGAAGAAAAGGGCTTTCTTGAACATGGCATAACTTGGTCTACAAGAGTCCGTTTCAGGCCCGTGACGAGGCGAATCGAAGGCCGAAACAAGGGGAACGTAGCTATAACCTAACTTTGTTGGGTTACAGAACTTTCGAGGCCTGAAACCCTATATTTGTTGAGAAATTCTCATTTTTATAATTTTTTCACATTTTTTGGACTTTGTTTTTCGGCTCAGGCCCGACCCATTTGCATTCTAAGGTTTATTTCGATGTCACTTGTAATTTTAGGTTACTATGTAATAGATTATAAATTAATATGGCAATCAAAGAAAAAAAATTTAAATGACCATTCTAAGTCCCGAGATCGTTAAGCAAGAGCTGGTTACATGAGTTGTTTTTTTCATTCGTTTGGTATATTATCCACCTTTGTAGGTTTTCCAAGGAAAATCAATGTCGTTTTTGTGTTGATCAAACAATGTTAAATGTTGTTGGAGTTCACTCATATCTATAATACTAATTCATGGTGTGTCATAATGATTTCCTTGTCTAGTGAAACCACAATTACTTCACCAACTAATTTGAAACCTCCAAGCATAGTCAAAACATAACTAAACACGATCAAAACATGTTAAAGGCTCCCAAAAACATGATCAAAACAATAAAACAATAGTGGAAATCCATTTACCCCGGATTTGGGATGGTTTTCCCCGGTTATTTAGACTTTCTACGGTTTTTTTAGTTTAAGTTCCCTTTTGGTCAGTTTTGGCTGGTTCCGAATGGTTTAGCGTGCATCTGCCGTATTTGGATGTGTATGACCATGTTTGAAAGTTATTCAGTTAGTATCTGATGATGAAAATATATACAAAACCCAAGTAACAAAAGACATGATCATGGTGAACCCAATAACCAGTATCCATAAGACGTCCAAAACATGATCAAAACAATCAAACCCATGTGGAAATTGTATTTCCAAGGATTTGGCATGGCTAGGTTGATCAGACTTTCATCGGCTTTGCCCAGTTAAGTTCCCTTTCGGTCCGTTTTGGTCGGTGTAGAAGGTTTGATGGATGTTCAAGTGTTGAAGATAGAGCCCAAATGTATTCGGAAGCACCAGATCGCTTGAAGAAAAGGGCTTTCTTGAACATGGCATAACTTGGTCTACAAGAGTCCGTTTCAGGCCCGTGACGAGGCGAATCTAAGGCCGAAACGAGGGGAACGTAGCTGTAACCTAACTTTGTTGGGTTACAGAACTTTCGAGGCCCGAAACCCTATATTTGTTGAGATATTCTCATTTTTATAATTTTTTCACATTTTTTGGACTTTGTTTTTTGGCTCAGGCTCGACCCATTTTCATTCTAAGGTTTATTTCGATGTCACTTGTAATTTTAGGTTACTATGTAATAGATTATAAATTAATATAGCAATCACAGAAAAAATAATTTAAATGACCATTCTAAGTCCCGAGATCGTTAAGTAAGAGCTTGTTACATGAGTTGTTTTGTTCATTCGTTTGGTATATTATCCACCTTTATAGGTTTTCCAAGGAAAATCAATGTCGTTTTTGTGTTGATCAAACAATGTTAAATGTTGTTGGAGTTCACTCATATCTATAATACTAATTCATGGTGTGTCATAATGATTTCCTTGTCTAGTGAAACCACAATTACTTCACCAACTAATTTGAAACCTCCAAGCATAGTCAAAACATAGCTAAACACGATCAAAACATGTTAAAGGCCCCCAAAAACATGATCAAAACAATAAAACAATAGTGGAAATCCATTTACCCCGGATTTGGGATGGTTTTCCCCGGTTATTTAGACTTTCACCGGTTTTTTTAGTTTAAGTTCCCTTTTGGTCAGTTTTGGCTGTTTCCGAATGGTTTAGCGTGCATCTGCCGTATTTGGATGTGTATGACCATGTTTGAAAGTTATTCAGTTAGTATCTGATGATGAAAATATATACAAAACCCAAGTAACAAAAGACATGATCATGGTGAACCCAATAACCAGTATCCATAAGACGTCCAAAACATGATCAAAACAATCAAACCCAAGTGGAAATTGTATTTCCAAGGATTTGGCATGGCTAGGTTGATCAGACTTTCATCAGCTTTGCCCAGTTAAGTTCCCTTTCGGTCCGTTTTGGTCGGTGTAGAAGGTTTGATGGATGTTCAAGTGTTGAAGATAGAGCCCAAATGTATTCGGAAGCACCAGATCGCTTGAAGAAAAGGGCTTTCTTGAACATGGCATAACTTGGTCTACAAGAGTCCGTTTCAGGCCCGTGACGAGGCGAATCTAAGGCCGAAACGAGGGGAACGTAGCTGTAACCTAACTTTGTTGGGTTACAGAACTTTCGAGGCCCGAAACCCTATATTTGTTGAGATACTCTCATTTTTATAATTTTTACACATTTTTTGGACTTTGTTTTTTGGCTCAGGCCCGACCCATTTGCATTCGAAGGTTTATTTTGATGTCACTTGTAATTTTAGGTTACTATGTAATAGATTATAAATTAATATGGCAATCACAGAAAAAAAAATTAAATGACCATTCTAAGTCCCGAGATCGTTAAGCAAGAGCTGGTTACATGAGTTGTTTTGTTCATTCGTTTGGTATATTATCCACCTTTGTAGGTTTTCCAAGGAAAATCAATGTCGTTTTTGTATTGATCAAACAATGTTAAATGTTGTTGGAGTTCACTCATATCTATAATACTAATTCGTGGTGTGTCATAATGATTTCCTTGTCTAGTGAAACCACAATTACTTCACCAACTAATTTGAAACCTCCAAGCATAGTCAAAACATAGCTAAACACGATCAAAACATGTTAAAGGCCCCCAAAAACATGATCAAAACAATAAAACAATAGTGGAAATCCATTTACCCCGGATTTGGGATGGTTTTCCCCGGTTATTTAGACTTTCTCCGGTTTTTTTAGTTTAAGTTCCCTTTTGGTCAGTTTTGGCTGGTTCCGAATGGTTTAGCATGCATCTGCCGTATTTGGATGTGTATGACCATGTTTGAAAGTTATTCAGTTAGTATGTGATGATGAAAATATATACAAAACCCAAGTAACAAAAGATATGATCATGGTGAACCCAATAACCAGTATCCATAAGACGTCCAAAACATGATCAAAACAATCAAACCCAAGTGGAAATTGTATTTCCATGGATTTGGCATGGCTAGGTTGATCAGACTTTCATCGGCTTTGCCCAGTTAAGTTCCCTTTCGGTCCATTTTGGTCGGTGTAGAAGGTTTGATGGATGTTCAAGTGTTGAAGATAGAGCCCAAATGTATTCGGAAGCACCAGATCGCTTGAAGAAAAGGGCTTTCTTGAACATGGCATAACTTGGTCTACAAGAGTCCGTTTCAGGCCCGTGACGAGGCGAATCTAAGGCCGAAATGAGGGGAACGTAGCTGTAACCTAACTTTGTTGGGTTACAGAACTTTCGAGGCCCGAAACCCTATATTTGTTGAGATACTCTCATTTTTATAATTTTTTCACATTTTTTGGACTTTGTTTTTTGGCTCAGGCCCGACCCATTTTCATTCTAAGGTTTATTTTGATGTCACTTGTAATTTTAGGTTACTATGTAATAGATTATAAATTAATATGGCAATCACAGAAAAAAAAATTAAATGACCATTCTAAGTCCCGAGATCGTTAAGCAAGAGCTGGTTACATGAGTTGTTTTGTTCATTCGTTTGGTATATTATCCACCTTTGTAGGTTTTCCAAGGAAAATCAATGTCGTTTTTGTGTTGATCAAACAATGTTAAATGTTGTTGGAGTTCACTCATATCTATAATACTAATTCGTGGTGTGTCATAATGATTTCCTTGTCTAGTGAAACCACAATTACTTCACCAACTAATTTGAAACCTCCAAGCATAGTCAAAACATAGCTAAACACGATCAAAACATGTTAAAGGCCCCCAAAAACATGATCAAAACAATAAAACAATAGTGGAAATCCATTTACCCCGGATTTGGGATGGTTTTCCCCGGTTATTTAGACTTTCTCCGGTTTTTTTAGTTTAAGTTCCCTTTTGGTCAGTTTTGGCTGGTTCCGAATGGTTTAGCATGCATCTGCCGTATTTGGATGTGTATGACCATGTTTGAAAGTTATTCAGTTAGTATGTGATGATGAAAATATATACAAAACCCAAGTAACAAAAGATATGATCATGGTGAACCCAATAACCAGTATCCATAAGACGTCCAAAACATGATCAAAACAATCAAACCCAAGTGGAAATTGTATTTCCATGGATTTGGCATGGCTAGGTTGATCAGACTTTCATCGGCTTTGCCCAGTTAAGTTCCCTTTCGGTCCATTTTGGTCGGTGTAGAAGGTTTGATGGATGTTCAAGTGTTGAAGATAGAGCCCAAATGTATTCGGAAGCACCAGATCGCTTGAAGAAAAGGGCTTTCTTGAACATGGCATAACTTGGTCTACAAGAGTCCGTTTCAGGCCCGTGACGAGGCGAATCTAAGGCCGAAACGAGGGGAACGTAGCTGTAACCTAACTTTGTTGGGTTACAGAACTTTTGAGGCCCGAAACCCTATATTTGTTGAGATATTCTCATTTTTATAATTTTTTCACATTTTTTGGACTTTGTTTTTTGGCTCAGGCCCGACCCATTTTCATTCTAAGGTTTATTTCGATGTCACTTGTAATTTTAGGTTACTATGTAATAGATTATAAATTAATATGGCAATCACGGAAAGAAAATTTAAATGACCATTCTAAGTCCTGAGATCGTTAAGCAAGAGCTGGTTACATGAGTTGTTTTGTTCATTCGTTTGGATATTATCCACCTTTGTAGGTTTTCCAAGGAAAATCAATGTCGTTTTTGTGTTGATCAAACAATGTTAAATGTTGTTGGAGTTCACACATATCTATAATACTAATTCATGGTGTGTCATAATGATTTCCTTGTCTAGTGAAACCACAATTACTTCACCAACTAATTTGAAACCTCCAAGCATAGTCAAAACATAGCTAAACACAATCAAAACATGTTAAAGTTCCCCAAAAACATGATCAAAACAATAAAACAATAGTGGAAATCCATTTACCCCAGATTTGGGATGGTTTTCCCCGGTTATTTAGTCTTTCTCCGGTTTTTTTAGTTTAAGTTCCCTTTTGGCAGTTTTGGTTGGTTCCGAATGGTTTAGCGTGTATCTGCCGTATTTGGATGTGTATGACCATGTTTGAAAGTTATTCAATTAGTATGTGATGATGAAAATATATACAAAACCCAAGTAACAAAAGACATGATCATGGTGAACCCAATAACCAGTATCCATAAGACGTCCAAAACATGATCAAAACAATCAAACCCAAGTGGAAATTGTATTTCCATGGATTTGGCATGGCTAGGTTGATCAGACTTTCATTGGTTTTGCCCAGTTAAGTTCCCTTACGGTCCGTTTTGGTCGGTGTAGAAGGTTTGATGGATGTTCAAGTGTTGAAGATAGAGCCCAAATGTATTTGGAAGCACCAGATCGCGTGAAGAAAAGGGCTTTCTTGAACATGGCATAACTTGGTCTACAAGAGTCCGTTTCAGGCCCGTGACGAGGCGAATCGAAGGCCGAAACAAGGGGAACGTAGCTATAACCTAACTTTGTTGGGTTACAGAACTTTCGAGGCCTGAAACCCTATATTTGTTGAGATATTCTCATTTTTATAATTTTTTCACATTTTTTGGACTTTGTTTTTCGGCTCAGGCCCGACCCATTTGCATTCTATGGTTTATTTCGATGTCACTTGTAATTTTAGGTTAGTATGTAATAGATTATAAATTAATATGGCAATCACAGAAAAAAATTTTAAATGACCATTCTAAGTCCCAAGATCGTTAAGCAAGAGCTGGTTACATGAGTTGTTTTGTTCATTCGTTTGGTATATTATCCACCTTTGTAGGTTTTCCAAGGAAAATCAATGTCGTTTTTGTGTTGATCAAACAATGTTAAATGTTGTTGGAGTTCACTCATATCTAAAATACTAATTCATGGTGTGTCATAATGATTTCCTTGTCTAGTGAAACCACAATTACTTCACCAACTAATTTGAAACCTCCAAGCATAGTCAAAACATAGCTAAACACGATCAAAACATGTTAAAGGCCCCAAAAAACATGATCAAAACAATAAAACAATAGTGGAAATCCATTTACCCTGGATTTGGGATGGTTATCCCCGGTTATTTAGACTTTCTCCAGTTTTTTTAGTTTAAGTTCCCTTTTGGTCAGTTTTGGCTAGTTCCGAATGGTTTAGCGTGTATCTGCCGTATTTGGATATGTATGACCATGTTTGAAAGTTATTCAGTTAGTATGTGATGATGAAAATATATACAAAACCCAAGTAACAAAAGACATGATCATGGTGAACCCAATAACCAGTATTCATAAGACGTCCAAAACATGATCAAAACAATCAAACCCAAGTGGAAATTGTATTTCCATGGATTTGGCATGGCTAGGTTGATCAGACTTTCATCGGTTTTGCCCAGTTAAGTTCCCTTTCGGTCCGTTTTGGTCGGTGTAGAAGGTTTGATGGATGTTCAAGTGTTGAAGATAGAGCCCAAATGTATTCGGAAGCACCAGATCGCTTGAAGAAAAGGGCTTTCTTGAACATGGCATAACTTGGTCTACAAGAGTCCGTTTCAGGCCCGTGACGAGGCGAATCGAAGGCCTAAACGAGGGGAACGTAGCTGTAACCTTGTTGATCCCCAAACTTAGATCGATTAGCTTTGTGTATACGAGATTAGATCAAGTACTACACGTAGAGAAACCTTTGCTTATGAATAAAGTAACAAAGTGTTATGCGGAATTAACACTTGATCTAAAACACAATAATGTTAAACAAACTTTCACTCGTATTAGAATAATCGTGTTGATTACAATGAAAGGTTTAACTTGTGAATACTATGAAAACTGATATATGACTTTAACCTAAAAGACCTTCTTTTATAGAACAAGAAGTCTTGTACAATAAGCTATGAATCAACTATTCTAGGTAAAGATAATAATAGAAAATACAATGTCGTGCTTATCTTCACCATAAAGAAACAAATAAACAAAAGATATTCTATCAGTGTCAATCTTCAAGGCTGTCAGCGTTGACTTCTATCAGCGTCCAAAATCAATCTATCAGCGTTGACTTTCTTCTTATCAGCGTTTGGTGATCTGACCCATATTTTATTCCCAACAATCCTCCCCTAAACTTGATATCCATACCAATGATCAAGTTTCTGAATAAAAACTAAAGGCTTAGGAGGAATCTTTCAATAACTTCTTATGTTGGTGATAAACATATCTGATCAAGTCCTTGGCCACATCACTCGTATAATCAATCTCCAAGGGTGTCTCTAGCATCTTCTCCAATACTTCTTTGGACAAGAAATAGTCAGCATCCACAAGCAAATATTCTGAAAACTTTGTAGAGCTCATATGAAATACACCACAAGTAGAATATAGCCTCCAATGAAGATTACTGAGATCATCTTCAAGATCCTTCCAAATGGCAGGATCTGCTTCTTTTGGACCACACAAAGTCATAAATGTGTTCCAAAGTCTTATTCCATTAGCTGAAGTAGGTGCTTCAGCTGTATACTTGGCCTCTATTAACCTCCATAGATGCACCAAGTCTTCCCTGTCTATGCTTGCAAATATAGAAATAACTGAAGTGAAAGTATGTACCTCCTTTCCAAATCGTCCAACCTTCCAAAATCCACACTCATCTTCATCAAAACTGATAATTGGATTTCTGTCATCTAGAGGTATCACATTTACCAAATCTGAAGCTTCCAAGGGAGAAAGCTTGAGATGTTTCCTTATAACACCTTCAGTTGGAAAATATACATCCATGTCTTTAGGAAATTGAAAAGGATCTCCTTTCTTCACTGGTCTTTGAGCAATCCTTATTTCCTTTTGAATTTTCATCTCCTCTGCAAGCTCTTGTTTTCTTTCTTCTGAAAGAAACTGGTAGACATTCTGTTCTTGCACCTTCCTCCAAATAGGATGTGCCCTATACTCTAACTCCTCAAAAGACAAGGCCAGCAACTTCTTTGATGTCCAATTAGGCTGATGACATCTAAGCAACTTATAGTACAACTGCCTTCTATCTCTTTTGAGCCAGGTCTTGACCTCTTGTGCATTAAATCTCATAATCACCTTTATGTCTTCTTGTACCCTAAGAAGAACTTCCAACCCCCAAATTTGATCTGATAAACTCATACCTGGGTTGTCCATCACCTGGTCTTCCCAAGCATGGTACATTCTGGTGATTTCTGGTAGGTCCCAATCAACCTGATTCTTCAACTCACTCAACCTTTCCTTTGCTAGCTCATCTCCATATTCAAGCCTTTCTGGATCTTCAATAATTTGAATGCTTGAATCTGAGCTATCACCTTCTTTATCATCACCACTTTCCTCCTCACTCTCAGAAACAACAAATGGTGATCTTCTACTCCTCCTCAAATCTCTTTCCACAAGTTGTGCAGCCAACTGTTCATCAAATGCTATTTGTGCTGCATCTTTCTTTGGAACATCTTCTTCAATTAAAATACCTTTACCTTTGTCTTTTGGATCAAGAATTGGTAAAGTAGAAGAAGAAACCTGTGTGGACACATCTTTGATAATTGTTGATGGCTGGAATACATCAACACTACCTGCAACTTTGTCAGCGTCCAAGTTGCTCCTATCAGTGCCACGATTACCTTTATCAGCGTTGGATGTGTCAGCGTCCAAACCTGTATCAGCGCCCAATGTTTCTTTGAAAGATCCTTCCAAGTTCTTTGGTGTCATCTTGGATATATCAACAACTAGATGCTTCTTCAAGTTGGTGAGAGCTTCAGCAATCTGCAAAGATTCACTAAATTGTGAACTCTTTTCTGAACTCTTTTCACTAGCTGTGTGAATCAACTCATCCTCCTCATCCTCTTTTTCCTCCCCTTTGGAAGATTCCTCCATTAGACTCCTGCTACTTGGATTTTCCAAAACAGTTACTCTCTCCCTCAAAGCTTGGAGTTCTCTTCCCTGGTTGTTGACAGTTTGTACAAGACTGACATTTTGCTTTTGCAAGCTAATGACAGCCGCCGTCAATTCAATTATGGTCATAGGTTCCAATCTGCCCTCAGCTAGAATGGGGATTTGACCTCCCAAAATAGAATCATGGGGCATGGATGAGGTCTTAATGATGTTAGGACTGTCTTGACCAGCTGCTAAGCCTGCGTCAATAGCCCCAGCCTCACCCATTTCACCAGCCACACTTGTGGAGGTGGTTCTCTCTGCTACAAGGCTAGGATCACTAGAGGAGAACACTCCAGTAACCCTTTGGCGTTTAGTCAACCTAGATTGTAATGGGGTAGAAGATGAAGTAGATTGTGTGGGTGTGGGTTGATTAAGGGGTGTTTGGGATTGTTCAGGAAGTGTATCAGTGTTGGGATTGGCTGTGTCAGCGCCCACATTTTGAGTGTCAGCGCTGGGTTGGTCAATGGCCATGTGTTCTGGTGAAGGTGATGGTTCATGAATAGGCTCAAGTTGGGGTTCAGGGCCTGGTTGTGGGTCTGGTTGTGGTTGAGCAGCCTGAATTACTTCAAGCATGGGTTGGGTAAGAGGTATGGGATCGTTTGTGGAGCTCATTTTAGCAAAAATGGTTTTCTGTTGTTTAGGGATCTCATAAAAAGTGTCATGATCCCTAGAACAATATCCTTGTAAATCAAAGACCATTTGCAAAAATCTAGGGTAAGCCAAAGTCATTTTACTTCCCTTGTTTTTACACATCCCTTCAAAAATCATCTTTGAAAAATTATACTTAAGCCCACGTGTTATACAAACCAAAGCACTTGCAATTGACCTGTTTATTTCATTAAAAGAAGTACATTTTGGACTTAAGCATTGTAAAAGGACATGTATCAAATATTTCCAGTCAGAGGGAAATTCCTGCTTATGATATTTATTTAAAGTGACATCAGCAGGAATAGGATAACCCAATTCCCTAAGACCCTGTTCTATTGTTGCAATGGCAAGAGTAGTCACACCATCAGCGTCATCAAAACGCAAGGCTTGGCGAACCAAAGCTTCAGTGACCACCCATGTTCTTCCATGAACAGTAGATGTTAATGTGGTCACTCCATTAGTTGTTGTGGAACTAACATTGTTCCAAAACTGTCTAATGTGTGCGACAGGGACTAATGGTGTATGAGAAAGTGCATACCTCAATGAAGATGCATTTAAAAATGCCACCATCTGTGAATACTGAGGAAATAAAGCATCATCAGCAGTCAAGTAAGCGATCATATTGTGTTGGCTCTTGAACTCCAATGTTAAATTCTTTGAGTTGAATTTGGGTGCCATGACGTAAAGCTGTTTAGGTTATATGATATGGGAAAAATCTAGGAAGAAAAGAGTTAGACAAGAAAATATGAATACCCAGAATAAAAAGATTAGCCAAATTTATAGGAGAGATGCATGATTTTGATTGGTCAAAAATGAGGCGGTTATATTCAAAGAGCAATCATGAAAATCTTGAATCAAATATAACTTATCTCATGCATTAATTAAAAGTAACTTCTCCCCAAAATTACGGCCAAAGATTAGTCAAAAAATAACAACTGGGTAGGGCCCACTAGGTGTCAACGGTCAAAAATAGCCCATCAGCGCCCAACGGCTATATTTCCTTGTCAGCGTTCGCCTAAAGCCTTGTCAGCGTCACGATTGAACGTAACAGCGTTTGGAGAAAAACTTGTCAGCGTCTAAAAAGTAAAAATAAAAATATTTAAAAAAGAAAAAGACCTTAACAAAGTAATTTATCCTAAGGGAAATATCTTACAAGTTGATAATAATTACTGGGCGGCAAGCACTGTCCATTTATACACACTTGCATAAGCAAGATAGACACAAATGTCCTCTAGAGTCCCTTGCTAACCAAAATACTTACCAACAAAGTTATTTCATAAAATTCTTTGTAACTCCCAGGTAAACCCATATCCAAAGTATTCCCAAGTCTCCCATCAGACCATAACCAATTCTAAGTCAAAAATGTCTTGGCAGCATGCAAAGTTGATATACTATGCATGCTACAGTGCCTCATGGTTTAGTAAAACTAACCCATACTCACCTGTGGACACAATCTAGAATTGTGATGAGAGTATTCTAAGAATACCCAAGAGTCCTAAAGGTTCCTTAAACCTCCCCTCAAACTATGATACATGAGTTCTCAGCAATATATATGAACATTAAAAATTTATGTCAAGATAGGAATATAAATATTCCAACCATCATCCATAAACAAAACATGTCCAAATAGCTCTTTCAAAGATCCATAAGCAACTCTGTATCCAATGGCATAAAGCTATCATTACCTGCACATTTAGATGAAAACCACAAAACTAACATTTGTTGCTAACAGCGTCCCGACAACACTTATCAGCGTTTGAAGGAACTCTTGTCAGCGTTAGACAATAATATCTCCAACAATGGCAAAATAACACTTGACAGTGTTACATATACCTTTGTCAGTGTTAGAAAAATAATGTGGAAAATCTAAATCATCACAAAGACCAATAACAATGCATTATTCTGTACATACTTTTACAAAAATATTCCAAAACACATATTAAGTGAGATTAACCATTCCAATATTTGTTACCAAATATTGAAATCTTCCAGCATCAAAAGGTTTAGTTAATAAATCAGCTACATTATCTTCAGTATCTACCCTATCTGGTTGTATTAAACCTTTCTCAAAGCAATCTCTTATAAAATGATGTCTAATTTCTATGTGTTTGGTTTTAGAATGATGTACAGGATTTTTAATAATGCATAAAGTACTGTTATTGTCTACAAAAATCTTGGTATGCATAAAATTATACCCATAATCCAACAGCTGGTTCTGAATCCATAAGACTTGTCCACAACAAGCAGCTGCAGCAACATATTCTGCTTCAGTTGTAGAGTTGGCCACCACTGTTTGTTTCTTGCATTGCCAAGATATTAATCTGCTCCCAAGAAACTGGCATCCACCAGTTGTGGATTTCCTATCAAACTTGTCACCACCATAATCACTGTCTGAATATGCAATAAGGTCCAAGGGAGAATCTTTTGGGTACCATAATCCAAGATCTGGATAACATCTTAGGTACCTAAAAATCCTCTTCACAGCAAAAAGGTGACATTCTTTGGGAGTCACTTGATGGCGTGCACATGCACACACAGCAAACATGATGTCAGGTCTTGAGGCTGTAAGATACATCAATGAACCAATCATTGATCTATAGTGCCTAACATCCACATCCTTTCCAGCTCCAAGTTTTCCCCAGGGGTGTTGTCTGTCCATAGGAGTAGAAGCCTCCTTCTCATGTGGAGAAAAACCATACTTCTTCAAGATTTCAGCTACATACTTGTCCTGGGAGATGAAGATACCATCTTCTTTCTGCTGAACTTGTAAACCTAGAAAGAAGTTCATCTCACCCATTGCACTCATCTTGAATTTGTCTGTCATGAGCTTGGAAAATTCCTCACTCATGTTTGGATCAGTAGAGCCAAAGATGATGTCATCAACATAGACCTGCACAAGTAACACATGTTTTCCTTTCTTCTTTGTAAACAGTGTCTGGTCTATGGTGCCCCTCTTGAAACCATTTTCCACCAAGTAGGTGGACAATGTACCATACCATGCTCTTGGGGCTTGATGAAGGCCATACATTGCCTTCTTTACTCTATAAACCTTGTCTGGATTCTCAGGATCTTCAAAACCAGGAGGCTGCATTACATAAACCTCCTCAACAATTGTGCCATAGAGGAAAGCACTCTTCACATCCATTTGATAAACAGTAAAATTCATGCAAGAAGCATAAGCTAAGAAAATTCTGATAGCTTCAATTCTTGCAACTGGAGCAAAGACTTCTTCATAATCAATTCCTTCCTCTTGTGTATAACCCTGAGCTACCAAACGTGCCTTGTTTCTGACCACAATGCCTCTTTCATCTTTCTTGTTCCTTAGAACCCATCTTGTCCCAATTGGTCTCACATATCTAGGACAATCAACCAGCTCCCAAACATCCTGTATAGCAAATTGGTGAAGCTCATCCTGCATTGCTTCCACCCAACTTGGTTCCTTGAGAGCATCAAAAATTTTCTTGGGTTCTTCCTGTGACAGAAAACAGGCAAACAAACATGCTTGTACAAGAGGGGTATCAACCTTCTTGTGTATATTGGCAATAAATCCACCAAGACCTTGATGGGATCTTCTTGTCTGAACTGGAGCCATAACATCACCAATGATTTGAGACGTGGGGTGATCTTTAGCTGTGGAAGTGAGAACTCCTCCTTCAAAAAGTCTGGTGTCCTCAATTTCACGCTCCATGTTGCCAATATCTTCTTCAGATTCTTCTTGATCAACAGAGATCTCTTCATGAACATTGGAAGGTCCACCTTGTTCAAAATGAGAAGAGAAAAGCTGTGTAAAAGTGTCTCCAAAGTCTGAACCTTGCTTGTCAGCGTTAGGGCTAACAACGTTTGAACTGTTGTTGTCAGCGTTGGAGCCATCAGCGTCTGAAGTGGTCGTGTCAGCGCTGGATTTCCCTTTGTCAGCGCTTGAAGAATCATGCATGTTTGTAGTTGGTGGTATCTGAACACCACCATTATCTTTCCTTGCAGCAGTAGCGGCAGCATAATACTCATCTGTCCATATAGGAAGTGTAACAAATTCTTGTGTGGGAGATGATATAACTGCTGGTGGTCCATCCTCCTTAGCAACCTGTATACCTGAAACATTACCAATTCTCTTTTCCAAAACACTTGAAGTTACCTTCACAATGTCTGGATCAGTAACAGGCATATAATTTAAAGCTCTAGACAAAGGTTCTAAGTCAAACAACCAATTTGGACCACTCTCAGGATCACTAGGTTTACTCTCTAAAAACCTAACATGTACCTTTTCAAGTATACGTTTTTCCTTTTTAATATAAACCCTATATCCTTTACTCTGCACTGAATAACCCATGAAGTAGCCTTCATCACCTTTTGAATCAAATTTACCTAGGGCCTCACTAGTTTCTAACACAACTACATGACAACCAAAAGGCTTCAGAAAACCAATATTTGGCTTCCTTCCCCAAAGTAATTCATAAGGTGTCTTATTATGTATCTTGTTGACCAATGCCCTATTTTGAACATAACAAGCTGTGTTAACAGCTTCAGCCCAAAAAGCTATAGGAAAGTGGGCATCAGCCAACATGGTTCTGGCTGCTTCAATAAGGGTCCTATTCTTCCTTTCAGCAACTCCATTTTGCTGAGGAGTTCTAGCTATGCTGAACTGCCTAGTAATCCCTTTCTTGGCACAAAAATCATCTAATAATTGATTTCTAAACTCACCCCCATTGTCACTTCTAATAATTTTGACCTCATTACCATTCTTCTTTTCAATCTGGGTAATGAAATTAATCAGACTAAGGGCAGTTTCACTTTTCTTAGCTAAAAAGAAAGTCCATGTGAACCTGGAGTAATCATCAGTAATGACAAAACAATATGATTTACCCTTCAAACTCTCTATATTAGTAGGACCAAAGAGGTCCATATGCAATAAGTGAAGGGGTTTAGAACTAGAGTGCACCTGTTTAGACCTGAATGAGACCTTGTGCTGCTTGCCCTTAAGGCATGCAACACAAGAGTGGTCATTGTGGAAAGCCTTTTCAGGCAGACCATCAACTAAACCAAGCCTCACAAGCCTATTAATATTCTTAAAGTTTATGTGCCCTAGTCTCCTGTGCCAAAGATTACTTTCATCTACTGAGGCCTTAGCATACAGACATGACATTTTATTATTTACCTTAATTCCATTAAGATTCACATTATATATGTCTTTATGCCTTGGTGTTCTAAAATCTATGTATTTATCCTCTGGAAGCTTATAATCTTTGCTTAACACCAAGCACTCAGTATCTGTGAAAAGAACCTTATTTTTGTTATCACACACTTGTGATACACTAAACAAGTTATAATCTAGGTCTTTCACCAAGAAGACATTATCAAACCTAAGATTGTTGGTGACAAGAGTTCCTTTTCACAAAGTGAAGGCCAATTTGATTCCATGAACTTTTATGGACATTCAGCCTCTGGATCTCAAGGTGTCAGTGCTGGATGTCAATCTGTCAGCGCTGGATCATATCCTGTCAACGCTTTGTACTCAAGCGCTGACACACACAATCATGGCGCTGATAGAATTAAACCTGCTGGTTTTGATCTTGATACTGTGTGTGCCTTCATTGCTTCTTTGCCTAGTGATTCAAGGATCACTTATGAAGATCTTGAGCAAATAAGTGATGAACAATTGGAAGAGATGGATATAAAGTGGACTATGGCTCTTGTAAGTTTAAGAGCAAACAGGTTCAATAAAAGGTTCAAGAAGAAGATGACCTTTAATGCTAAGGATGTTGCTGGATTTGACAAGTCCAAGGTGGAGTGCTACAACTGTCATAGGATGGGGCACTTTATGAGGGAATGTAGATCTCCAAGGAGATCTGATGCTGGGAAGCCTTCTAGCCAAATGATTAAGAACCCAGATCCCAAGGCCATGGTTGCTGTTCAACAAATTGATGGCGTTGGGGAATGGGATTGGAGCTGGATGGCTAAGAATGAGGAAGAGGACAGAGCTTTGGTTGCTGAAGTTAAAGAAGAGCATGCTGAATATGCTCTCATGGCACACTCCTCCTCTTCATCAGATAATGAGGTATATGATGATGCTTTCTGTTCTAAGGGTTGTCGTTTAAATACTGAAAAATCAAAACAAGAGATAGTTAAGTTATTAGATGAAGCAAGTACTCTAAGGTGCAAATTATCTAACTATCAAATTGCTCTTACCCAAACAGAAAAGACAGTATCTGAGTATAAGAAAATGGAGTTTGATTTAAAGGATCAAATAAATATCTTAAAACATGAGTTACATCAGAGTAAGGATGTTCAAGATATAGTAAATAGGGTTAATCTTGATTTGATAGCTCAGTTAGAGGAGGCTAACAAAAACAAAGATAATGTGAGTCTTAAAATCCAGAGATTTGATAAGGCCACACAATCCCTAGGAGAGTGTGTTAGTAAACAAAGAGACTCTAAGGATATGAGTGGGATTGGGATGAATAATATATAAAACCTAAGACTCATGTTCCTTTTATAGTTGAAGGAACAGAATCTACAAGAGATCAAATCAAATAAACATCTAAATATTCTATTTAGATAAACTATATATTGTGTATATCATAAATAATATACTCAATATATTCCCTAAATAGAATTCTCCATCAAATCTTCAATATTCATCAGCGTTTGACTTTTTGACCGTGTTTGACTTTTGTTGACTTTCTGTCAGTGCCTGAATTGCTCTTGTCAGTGCCTGAATTGCTCTTGTCAGTGCCTGAATATATTACTTGATATTTTCTTTGATTTTGAGTTTCTGCCACATCAACTTTTTGACCCAACAATCTTCCCCTAGTTGATAGTGGCAAAACTCTATATGTATCTCTTGTATGTAGTACATGATCTCCAAGAAGCTTCCCCTTAAGTATAGCACATATTCTTCCCCTTTTTGACACATCAATAGGGAATATGTGAAAGTATGCAATCTTGTAGATTCTCCAAAAGTAGACTCTATGTAATGATTCTGAAGAAAAATAACTTAAAGTAGTCTTGATGTTGAAGTAGAATACCACAAACCTATGTTCCATGTCTTGTTTATCCATGTGATGAAGAACTTATACCTGAAGAAAAATATAAGTAGACCTCGATCCCTTGTCAATATTCTCATCCTTTGTGAGACACTGAGCACGATAATGTAACTCCTTCAAGTGTTTATGACAAGTCTTCGTCACCAACTATGTAAGCACGAACAAGTTACCTTTAAAGTCAGTGGCTGGAAGTGCATGACTTTAAGATATGATAGAACACAAACTCGCAAAAATCTTCTTCAATCATCAAACTTTCCATAAGAATTCTTCCCCTTAAGCTAACACTTTTTCATGATGAATTTGAATGAAATAACATCGTCATACCATATGTAAAAGTGTAATGCTGAATAACTCTTTTGCAAGGCTATCCCGATTACATAGTTTAAATATTCATCAAATTCCCACGAATAATTGCTAACTCGCTTTAAAATCATTAATCCATTTAAATATATCCGAGCCATAAATATCATCATGATATTCTGAATTAAACGGAGATTCCATGTACCTTTTGTGTGTCTTTCCCTTCTTTTTGTGTGCTTAAAACGTATCCATTTTCTCAAACAGCAGCAATCAGTGTGTTACCCGAGATCTTTCTTTGTCCAATATCCTCCATGTGTATTGCCCGATATCGGACAACACGTATCAGCGTTTGAAACCATATCTCGGACAACACTGTCAACTGTCAGCGTTGACTTATTCCTTTGTCAGCGTCGAAACCCTTCCTGTCAGCGCTTGAATTCACACGTCAGCGCCAACCTCAAATCCTGTCAGCGTCCATTCTTATCAGCGTTTAAAACTTTTGTCAACGTCCAAAATACGAACGTCAGCGTCTACATAATAACCATCAACGTCACTTGCTTCTTTAGACGTAGATTGCAACATATAAACTCCTTTGACCAATCAGAGTACTCAAACCGTGTGAACACAGTAAGAATTTCCAAACCAATCAAAAACAAAGCCTCGTGTGAACACTTAACTCTCCACCAATAAGAAACGAAGGCTTATGGTAATACGGTGTACTAGCACTCATGGGATCACAACATATAACGAATTAGGGTTTGTTTTATGCCGTGTGAAAGCAACTAGATTTCCACCAATCAGCATCAAGCTATCGTGTGAATGCATTCTATGGCCGTGTGAACGCATGTAAATCCACCAATGAAAACAAAGGACTTACCGTAATACAGTAGACAAGCATGTAGTGGATTAAAGTTTTTGAATAACACATTAGGGTTTGGCCATGTGAATGCTCGACATACAGTAACATCACGATTGCACCAGATTTAGGGTTTTGGCAGAAACAAATATATATCCAAGAATCACCTTCTTGATAAATATCAAACATAATCTGCTGCTACCATGTATCTTCTGCTGCTTGTCATCATCATAATCTGCTGCTAAACCTCATGGATCTAGGGTTTATCAAGTAAACCCTAAACGAAAAATTACAACAGACATGAACAAGAAACTAGGGTTCTGCGTTACTTAAAGATCAAAAGTTTCTCAACAAGCTCTGATACCACTTGTTGATCCCCAAACTTAGATCGATTAGCTTTGTGTATACGAGATTAGATCAAGTACTACACGTAGAGAAACCTTTGCTTATGAATAAAGTAACAAAGTGTTATGCGGAATTAACACTTGATCTAAAACACAATAATGTTAAACAAACTTTCACTCGTATTAGAATAATCGTGTTGATTACAATGAAAGGTTTAACTTGTGAATACTATGAAAACTGATATATGACTTTAACCTAAAAGACCTTCTTTTATAGAACAAGAAGTCTTGTACAATAAGCTATGAATCAACTATTCTAGGTAAAGATAATAATAGAAAATACAATGTCGTGCTTATCTTCACCATAAAGAAACAAATAAACAAAAGATATTCTATCAGTGTCAATCTTCAAGGCTGTCAGCGTTGACTTCTATCAGCGTCCAAAATCAATCTATCAGCGTTGACTTTCTTCTTATCAGCGTTTGGTGATCTGACCCATATTTTATTCCCAACAAACCTAACTTTGTTGGGTTACAGAACTTTCGAGGCCCGAAACCCTATATTTGTTGAGATATTCTCATTTTTATAATTTTTTCACATTTTTTGGACTTTGTTTTTCGGCTCAGGCCCGACCCATTTGCATTCTAAGGTTTATTTCGATGTCACTTGTAATTTTAGGTTACTATGTAATAGATTAAAAATTAATATGGCAATCACAGAAAAAAAATTTAAATGACAATTCTAAGTCCTGAGATCGTTAAGCAAGAGCTGGTTACATGATTTGTTTTGTTCATTCGTTTGGTATATTATCCACCTTTGTAGGTTTTCCAAGGAAAATCAATGTCGTTTTTGTGTTGATCAAACAGTGTTAAATGTTGTTGGAGTTCACACATATCTATAATACTAATTCATGGTGTGTCATAATGATTTCCTTGTCTAGTGAAACCACAATTACTTCACCAACTAATTTGAAACCTCCAAGCATAGTCAAAACATAGCTAAACACGATCAAAACATGTTAAAGTTCCCCAAAAACATGATCAAAACAATAAAACAATAGTGGAAATCCATTTACCCCAGATTTGGGATGGTTTTCCCCAGTTATTTAGTCTTTCTCCGGTTTTTTTAGTTTAAGTTCCCTTTTGGCAGTTTTGGCTGGTTCCGAATGGTTTAGCGTGTATCTGCCGTATTTGGATGTGTATGACCATGTTTGAAAGTTATTCAGTTAGTATGTGATGATGAAAATATATACAAAACCCAAGTAACAAAAGACATGATCATGGTGAACCCAATAACCAGTATCCATAAGACGTCCAAAACATGATCAAAACAATCAAACCCAAGTGGAAATTGTATTTCCATGGATTTGGCATGGCTAGGTTGATCAGACTTTCATCGGTTTTGCCCAGTTAAGTTCCCTTACGGTCCGTTTTGGTCGGTGTAGAAGGTTTGATGGATGTTCAAGTGTTGAAGATAGAGCCCAAATGTATTCGGAAGCACCAGATCGCGTGAAGAAAAGGGCTTTCTTGAACATGGCATAACTTGGTCTACAAGAGTCCGTTTCAGGCCCGTGACGAGGCGAATCGAAGGCCGAAACAAGGGGAACGTAGCTATAACCTAACTTTGTTGGGTTACAGAACTTTCGAGGCCTGAAACCCTATATTTTTTGAGATATTCTCATTTTTATAATGTTTTCACATTTTTTGGACTTTGTTTTTCGGCTCAGGCCCGACCCATTTGCATTCTAAGGTTTATTTCGATGTCACTTGTAATTTTAGGTTACTATGTAATAGATTATAAATTAATATGGCAATCACAGAAAAAAAATTTAAATGACCATTCTAAGTCTCGAGATCGTTAAGCAAGAGCTGGTTACATGAGTTGTTTTGTTCATTCGTTTGGTATATTATCCACCTTTGTAGGTTTTCCAAGGAAAATCAATGTCGTTTTTGTGTTGATCAAACAATGTTAAATGTTGTTGGAGTTCACTCATATCTAAAATACTAATTCATGGTGTGTCCTAATGATTTCCTTGTCTAGTGAAACCACAATTACTTCACCAACTAATTTGAAACCTCCAAGCATAGTCAAAACATAGCTAAACACGATCAAAACATGTTAAATGCCCCAAAAAACATGATCAAAACAATAAAACAATAGTGGAAATCCATTTACCCCGGATTTGGGATGGTTTTCCCCGGTTATTTAGACTTTCTCCGGTTTTTTTAGTTTAAGTTCCCTTTTGGTCAGTTTTGGCTGGTTCCGAATGGTTTAGCGTGTATCTGCCATATTTGGATGTGTATGACCATGTTTGAAAGTTATTCAGTTAGTATGTGATGATGAAAATATATACAAAACCCAAGTAACAAAAGACATGATCATGGTGAACCCAATAACCAGTGTTCATAAGACGTCCAAAACATGATCAAAACAATCAAACCCAAGTGGAAATTGTATTTCCACTGATTTGGCATGGCTAGGTTGATCAGACTTTCATCGGTTTTGCCCAGTTAAGTTCCCTTTCGGTCCGTTTTGGTCGGTGCAGAAGGTTTGATGGATGTTCAAGTGTTGAAGATAGAGCCCAAATGTATTCGGAAGCACCAGATCGCGTGAAGAAAAGGGCTTTCTTGAACATGGCATAACTTGGTCTACAAGAGTCCGTTTCAGGCCCGTGACGAGGTGAATCGAAGGCCTAAACGAGGGGAACGTAGCTGTAACCAAACTTTGTTGGGTTACAGAACTTTCGAGGCCCGAAACCCTATATTTGTTGAGATATTCTCATTTTTATAATTTTTTCACATTTTTTGGACTTTGTTTTTCGGCTCAGGCCTGACCCATTTGCATTCTAAGGTTTATTTCGATGTCACTTGTAATTTTAGGTTACTATGTAATAGATTATAAATTAATATGGCAATCACAGAAAAAAAATTTAAATGACCATTCTAAGTCCTGAGATCGTTAAGCAAGAGCTGGTTACATGAGTTGTTTTGTTCATTCGTTTGGTATATTATCCACCTTTGTAGGTTTTCCAAGGAAAATCAATGTCGTTTTTGTGTTGATCAAACAATGTTAAATGTTGTTGGAGTTCACACATATCTATAATACTAATTCATGGTGTGTCATAATGATTTCCTTGTCTAGTGAAACCACAATTACTTCACCAACTAATTTGAAACCTCCAAGCATAGTCAAAACATAGCTAAACACGATCAAAACATGTTAAAGTTCCCCAAAAACATGATCAAAACAATAAAACAATAGTGGAAATCCATTTACCCCAGATTTTGGATGGTTTTCCCCGGTTATTTAGTCTTTCTCCGGTTTTTTTAGTTTAAGTTCCCTTTTGGCAGTTTTGGCTGGTTCCGAATGGTTTAGCGTGTATCTGCCGTATTTGGATGTGTATGACCATGTTTGAAAGTTATTCAGTTAGTATGTGATGATGAAAATATATACAAAACCCAAGTAACAAAAGACATGATCATGGTGAACCCAATAACCAGTATCCATAAGACGTCCAAAACATGATCAAAACAATCAAACCCAAGTGGAAATTGTATTTCCATGGATTTGGCATGGCTAGGTTGATCAGACTTTCATCAATTTTGCCCAGTTAAGTTCCCTTACGGTCCGTTTTGGTCGGTGTAGAAGGTTTGATAGATGTTCAAGTATTGAAGATATAGCCCAAATGTATTCGGAAGCACCAGATCGCGTGAAGAAAAGGGCTTTCTTGAACATGGCATAACTTGGTCTACAAGAGTCCGTTTCAGGCCCGTGACGAGGCGAATCGAAGGCCGAAACAAGGGGAACGTAGCTATAACCTAACTTTGTTGGGTTACAGAACTTTCGAGGCCTGAAACCCTATATTTGTTGAGATATTCTCATTTTTATAATGTTTTCACATTTTTTGGACTTTGTTTTTCGGCTCAGGCCCGACCCATTTGCATTCTAAGGTTTATTTCGATGTCACTTGTAATTTTAGGTTACTATGTAATAGATTATAAATTAATATGGCAATCACAGAAAAAAATTTAAATGACCATTCTAAGTCTCGAGATCGTTAAGCAAGAGCTGGTTACATGAGTTGTTTTGTTCATTCGTTTGGTATATTATCCACCTTTGTAGGTTTTCCAAGGAAAATCAATGTCGTTTTTGAGTTGATCAAACAATGTTAAATGTTGTTGGAGTTCACTCATATCTAAAATACTAATTCATGGTGTGTCATAATGATTTCCTTGTCTAGTGAAACCACAATTACTTCACCAACTAATTTGAAACCTCCAAGCATAGTCAAAACATAGCTAAACACGATCAAAACATGTTAAAGGCCCCAAAAAACATGATCAAAACAATAAAACAATAGTGGAAATCCATTTACCCCGGATTTGGGATGGTTTTCCCCGGTTATTTAGACTTTCTCCGGTTTTTTTAGTTTAAGTTCCCTTTTGGTAAGTTTTGGCTGGTTCCGAATGGTTTAGCGTGTATCTGCCGTATTTGGATGTGTATGACCATGTTTGAAAGTTATTCAGTTAGTATGTGATGATTAAAATATATACAAAACCCAAGTAACAAAAGACATGATCATGGTGAACCCAATAACCAGTATTCATAAGACGTCCAAAACATGATCAAAACAATCAAACCCAAGTGGAAATTGTATTTCCATGGATTTGGCATGGCTAGGTTGATCAGACTTTCATCGGTTTTGCCCAGTTAAGTTCCCTTTCGGTCCGTTTTGGTCGGTGTAGAAGGTTTGATGGATGTTCAAGTGTTGAAGATAGAGCCCAAATGTATTCGGAAGCACCAG
Organism: Glebionis coronaria; assembly: GCA_025667525.1. Classification (NCBI taxonomy): domain Eukaryota; kingdom Viridiplantae; phylum Streptophyta; class Magnoliopsida; order Asterales; family Asteraceae; genus Glebionis; species Glebionis coronaria. The sequence continues at coordinate 610,233,024 of CM046880.1, forward strand.
ATCGCGTGAAGAAAAGGGCTTTCTTGAACATGGAATAACTTGGTCTACAAGAGTCCGTTTCAGGCCCGTGACGAGGCGAATCGAAGGCCTAAACGAGGGGAACGTAGCTGTAACCTAACTTTGTTGGGTTACAGAACTTTCGAGGCCCGAAACCCTATATTTGTTGAGATATTCTCATTTTTATAATTTTTTCACATTTTTTGGACTTTGTTTTTCGGCTCAGGCCCGGCCCATTTGCATTCTAAGGTTTATTTCGATGTCACTTGTAATTTTAGGTTACTATGTAATAGATTATAAATTAATATGGCAATCACAGAAAAAAAATTTAAATGACCATTCTAAGTCCCGAGATCGTTAAGCAAGAGCTGGTTACATGAGTTGTTTTGTTCATTCGTTTGGTATATTATCCATCTTTGTAGGTTTTCCAAGGAAAATCAATGTCGTTTTTGTGTTGATCAAACAATGTTAAATGTTGTTGGAGTTCACTCATATCTATAATACTAATTCATGGTGTGTCATAATGATTTCCTTGTCTAGTGAAACCACAATTACTTCACCAACTAATTTGAAACCTCCAAGCATAGTCAAAACATAGCTAAACACGATCAAAACATGTTAAAGGCCCCCAAAAACATGATCGAAACAATAAAACAATAGTGGAAATCCATTTACCCCGGATTTGGGATGGTTTTCCCCGGTTATTTAGACTTTCTCCGGTTTTTTTAGTTTAAGTTCCCTTTTGGTCAGTTTTGGCTGGTTCTGAATGGTTTAGCGTGCATCTGCCGTATTTGGATGTGTATGACCATGTTTGAAAGTTATTCAGTTAGTATGTGATGATGAAAATATATACAAAACCCAAGTAACAAAAGACATGATCATGGTGAACCCAATAACCAGTATCCATAAGACGTCCAAAACATGATCAAAACAATCAAACCCAAGTGGAAATTGTATTTCCTTGGATTTGGCATGGCTAGGTTGATCAGACTTTCATCGGCTTTGCCCAGTTAAGTTCCCTTTCGGTCCGTTTTGGTCGGTGTAGAAGGTTTGATGGATGTTCAAGTGTTGAAGATAGAGCCCAAATGTATTCGGAAGCACCAGATCGCTTGAAGAAAAGGGCTTTCTTGAACATGGCATAACTTGGTCTACAAGAGTCCGTTTCAGGCCCGTGACGAGGCGAATCGAAGGCCGAAACAAGGGGAACGTAGCTATAACCTAACTTTGTTGGGTTACAGAACTTTCGAGGCCTGAAACCCTATATTTGTTGAGATATTCTCATTTTTATAATTTTTTCACATTTTTTGGACTTTGTTTTTCGGCTCAGGCCCGACCCATTTGCATTCTAAGGTTTATTTCGATGTCACTTGTAATTTTAGGTTAGTATGTAATAGATTATAAATTAATATGGCAATCACAGAAAAAAAATTTAAATGACCATTCTAAGTCCAAAGATCGTTAAGCAAGAGCTGGTTACATGAGTTGTTTTGTTCATTCGTTTGGTATATTATCCACCTTTGTAGGTTTTCCAAGGAAAATCAATGTCGTTTTTGTGTTGATCAAACAATGTTAAATGTTGTTGGAGTTCACTCATATCTAAAATACTAATTCATGGTGCGTCATAATGATTTCCTTGTCTAGTGAAACCACAATTACTTCACCAACTAATTTGAAACCTCCAAGCATAGTCAAAACATAGCTAAACACGATCAAAACATGTTAAAGGCCCCAAAAAACATGATCAAAACAATAAAACAATAGTGGAAATCCATTTACCCTGGATTTGGGATTGTTTTCCCCGGTTATTTAGACTTTCTCCGGTTTTTTTAGTTTAAGTTCCCTTTTGGTCAGTTTTGGCTGGTTCCGAATGGTTTAGCGTGTATCTGCCGTATTTGGATGTGTATGACCATGTTTGAAAGTTATTCAGTTAGTATGTGATGATGAAAATATATACAAAACCCAAGTAACAAAAGACATGATCATGGTGAACCCAATAACCAGTATTCATAAGACGTCCAAAACATGATCAAAACAATCAAACCCAAGTGGAAATTGTATTTCCATGGATTTGGCATGGCTAGGTTGATCAGACTTTCATCGGTTTTGCCCAGTTAAGTTCCCTTTCGGTCCGTTTTGGTCGGTGTAGAAGGTTTGATGGATGTTCAAGTGTTGAAGATAGAGCCCAAATGTATTCGGAAGCACCAGATCGCTTGAAGAAAAGGGCTTTCTTGAACATGGCATAACTTGGTCTACAAGAGTCCGTTTCAGGCCCGTGACGAGGCGAATCGAAGGCCTAAACGAGGGGAACGTAGCTGTAACCTAACTTTGTTGGGTTACAGAACTTTCGAGGCCCGAAACCCTATATTTATTGAGATATTCTCATTTTTATAATTTTTTCACATTTTTTGGACTTTGTTTTTCGGCTCAGGCCCGACCCATTTGCATTCTAAGGTTTATTTCGATGTCACTTGTAATTTTAGGTTACTATGTAATAGATTATAAATTAATATGGCAATCACAGAAAAAAAATTTAAATGACAATTCTAAGTCCTGAGATCGTTAAGCAAGAGCTGGTTACATGATTTGTTTTGTTCATTCGTTTGGTATATTATCCACCTTTGTAGGTTTTCCAAGGAAAATCAATGTCGTTTTTGTGTTGATCAAACAATGTTAAATGTTGTTGGAGTTCACACATATCTATAATACTAATTCATGGTGTGTCATAATGATTTCCTTGTCTAGTGAAACCACAATTACTTCACCAACTAATTTGAAACCTCCAAGCATAGTCAAAACATAGCTAAACACGATCAAAACATGTTAAAGTTCCCCAAAAACATGATCAAAACAATAAAACAATAGTGGAAATCCATTTACCCCAGATTTGGGATGGTTTTCCCCAGTTATTTAGTCTTTCTCCGGTTTTTTTAGGTTAAGTTCCCTTTTGGCAGTTTTGGCTGGTTCCGAATGGTTTAGCGTGTATCTGCCGTATTTGGATATGTATGACCATGTTTGAAAGTTATTCAGTTAGTATGTGATGATGAAAATATATACAAAACCCAAGTAACAAAAGACATGATCATGGTGAACCCAATAACCAGTATCCATAAGACGTCCAAAACATGATCAAAACAATCAAACCCAAGTGGAAATTGTATTTCCATGGATTTGGCATGGCTAGGTTGATCAGACTTTCATCGGTTTTGCCCAGTTAAGTTCCCTTACGGTCCGTTTTGGTCGGTGTAGAAGGTTTGATGGATGTTCAAGTGTTGAAGATAGAGCCCAAATGTATTCGGAAGCACCAGATCGCTTGAAGAAAAGGGCTTTCTTGAACATGGCATAACTTGGTCTACAAGAGTCCGTTTCAGGCCCGTGACGAGGCGAATCGAAGGCCGAAACAAGGGGAACGTAGCTATAACCTAACTTTGTTGGGTTACAGAACTTTCGAGGCCTGAAACCCTATATTTGTTGAGATATTCTCATTTTTATAATTTTTTCACATTTTTTGGACTTTGTTTTTCGGCTCAGGCCCGACCCATTTGCATTCTAAGGTTTATTTCGATGTCACTTGTAATTTTAGGTTAGTATGTAATAGATTATAAATTAATATGGCAATCACAGAAAAAAAATTTAAATGACCATTCTAAGTCCAAAGATCGTTAAGCAAGAGCTGGTTACATGAGTTGTTTTGTTCATTCGTTTGGTATATTATCCACCTTTGTAGGTTTTCCAAGGAAAATCAATGTCGTTTTTGTGTTGATCAAACAATGTTAAATGTTGTTGGAGTTCACTCATATCTAAAATACTAATTCATGGTGTGTCATAATGATTTCCTTGTCTAGTGAAACCACAATTACTTCACCAACTAATTTGAAACCTCCAAGCATAGTCAAAACATAGCTAAACACGATCAAAACATGTTAAAGGCCCCAAAAAACATGATCAAAACAATAAAACAATAGTGGAAATCCATTTACCCTGGATTTGGGATTGTTTTCCCCGGTTATTTAGACTTTCTCCGGTTTTTTTAGTTTAAGTTCCCTTTTGGTCAGTTTTGGCTGGTTCCGAATGGTTTAGCGTGTATCTGCCGTATTTGGATGTGTATGACCATGTTTGAAAGTTATTCAGTTAGTATGTGATGATGAAAATATATACAAAACCCAAGTAACAAAAGACATGATCATGGTGAACCCAATAACCAGTATTCATAAGACGTCCAAAACATGATCAAAACAATCAAACCCAAGTGGAAATTGTATTTCCATGGATTTGGCATGGCTAGGTTGATCAGACTTTCATCGGTTTTGCCCAGTTAAGTTCCCTTTCGGTCCGTTTTGGTCGGTGTAGAAGGTTTGATGGATGTTCAAGTGTTGAAGATAGAGCCCAAATGTATTCGGAAGCACCAGATCGCTTGAAGAAAAGGGCTTTCTTGAACATGGCATAACTTGGTCTACAAGAGTCCGTTTCAGGCCCGCGACGAGGCGAATCGAAGGCCTAAACGAGGGGAACGTAGCTGTAACCTAACTTTGTTGGGTTACAGAACTTTCGAGGCCCGAAACCCTATATTTGTTGAGATATTCTCATTTTTATAATTTTTTCACATTTTTTGGACTTTGTTTTTCGGCTCAGGCCCGACCCATTTGCATTCTAAGGTTTATTTCGATGTCACTTGTAATTTTAGGTTACTATGTAATAGATTATAAATTAATATGGCAATCACAGAAAAAAAATTTAAATGACAATTCTAAGTCCTGAGATCGTTAAGCAAGAGCTGGTTACATGATTTGTTTTGTTCATTCGTTTGGTATATTATCCACCTTTGTAGGTTTTCCAAGGAAAATCAATGTCGTTTTTGTGTTGATCAAACAATGTTAAATGTTTTTGGAGTTCACACATATCTATAATACTAATTCATGGTGTGTCATAATGATTTCCTTGTCTAGTGAAACCACAATTACTTCACCAACTAATTTGAAACCTCCAAGCATAGTCAAAACATAGCTAAACACGATCAAAACATGTTAAAGTTCCCCAAAAACATGATCAAAACAATAAAACAATAGTGGAAATCCATTTACCCCAGATTTGGGATGGTTTTCCCCAGTTATTTAGTCTTTCTCCGGTTTTTTTAGGTTAAGTTCCCTTTTGGCAGTTTTGGCTGGTTCCGAATGGTTTAGCGTGTATCTGCCGTATTTGGATGTGTATGACCATGTTTGAAAGTTATTCAGTTAGTATGTGATGATGAAAATATATACAAAACCCAAGTAACAAAAGACATGATCATGGTGAACCCAATAACCAGTATCCATAAGACGTCCAAAACATGATCAAAACAATCAAACCCAAGTGGAAATTGTATTTCCATGGATTTGGCATGGCTAGGTTGATCAGACTTTCATCGGTTTTGCCCAGTTAAGTTCCCTTACGGTCCGTTTTGGTCGGTGTAGAAGGTTTGATGGATGTTCAAGTGTTGAAGATAGAGCCCAAATGTATTCGGAAGCACCAGATCGCGTGAAGAAAAGGGCTTTCTTGAACATGGCATAACTTGGTCTACAAGAGTCCGTTTCAGGCCCGTGACGAGGCGAATCGAAGGCCGAAACAAGGGGAACGTAGCTATAACCTAACTTTGTTGGGTTACAGAACTTTCGAGGCCTGAAACCCTATATTTGTTGAGATATTCTCATTTTTATAATGTTTTCACATTTTTTGGACTTTGTTTTTCGGCTCAGGCCCGACCCATTTGCATTCTAAGGTTTATTTCGATGTCACTTGTAATTTTAGGTTACTATGTAATAGATTATAAATTAATATGGCAATCACAGAAAAAAAATTTAAATGACCATTCTAAGTCTCGAGATCGTTAAGCAAGAGCTGGTTACATGAGTTGTTTTGTTCATTCGTTTGGTATATTATCCACCTTTGTAGGTTTTCCAAGGAAAATCAATGTCGTTTTTGTGTTGATCAAACAATGTTAAATGTTGTTGGATTTCACTCATATCTAAAATACTAATTCATGGTGTGTCCTAATGATTTCCTTGTCTAGTGAAACCACAATTACTTCACCAACTAATTTGAAACCTCCAAGCATAGTCAAAACATAGCTAAACACGATCAAAACATGTTAAAGGCCCCAAAAAACATGATCAAAACAATAAAACAATTGTGGAAATCCATTTACCCCGGATTTGGGATGGTTTTCCCCGGTTATTTAGATTTTCTCCGGTTTTTTAGTTTAAGTTCCCTTTTGGTCAGTCTTGGCTGGTTCCGAATGGTTTAGCGTGTATCTGCCATATTTGGATGTGTATGACCATGTTTGAAAGTTATTCAGTTAGTATGTGATGATGAAAATATATACAAAACCCAAGTAACAAAAGACATGATCATGGTGAACCCAATAACCAGTGTTCATAAGACGTCCAAAACATGATCAAAACAATCAAACCCAAGTGGAAATTGTATTTCCACGGATTTGGCATGGCTAGGTTGATCAGACTTTCATCGGTTTTGCCCAGTTAAGTTCCCTTTCGGTCCGTTTTGGTCGGTGCAGAAGGTTTGATGGATGTTCAAGTGTTGAAGATAGATCCCAAATGTATTCGGAAGCACCAGATCGCGTGAAGAAAAGGGCTTTCTTGAACATGGCATAACTTGGTCTACAAGAGTCCGTTTCAGGCCCGTGACGAGGCGAATCGAAGGCCTAAACGAGGGGAACATAGCTGTAACCAAACTTTGTTGGGTTACAGAACTTTCGAGGCCCGAAACCCTATATTTGTTGAGATATTCTCATTTTTATAATTTTTTCACATTTTTTGGACTTTGTTTTTCGGCTCAGGCCTGACCCATTTGCATTCTAAGGTTTATTTCGATGTCACTTGTACTTTTAGGTTACTATGTAATAGATTATAAATTAATATGGCAATCACAGAAAAAAAATTTAAATGACCATTCTAAGTCCTGAGATCGTTAAGCAAGAGCTGGTTACATGAGTTGTTTTGTTCATTCGTTTGGTATATTATCCACCTTTGTAGGTTTTCCAAGGAAAATCAATGTCGTTTTTGTGTTGATCAAACAATGTTAAATGTTGTTGGAGTTCACACATATCTATAATACTAATTCATGGTGTGTCATAATGATTTCCTTGTCTAGTGAAACCACAATTACTTCACCAACTAATTTGAAACCTCCAAGCATAGTCAAAACATAGCTAAACACGATCAAAACATGTTAAAGTTCCCCAAAAACATGATCAAAACAATAAAAAAATAGTGGAAATCCATTTACCCCAGATTTTGGATGGTTTTCCCCGGTTATTTAGTCTTTCTCCGGTTTTTTTAGTTTAAGTTCCCTTTTGGCAGTTTTGGCTGGTTCCGAATGGTTTAGCGTGTATCTGCCGTATTTGGATGTGTATGACCATGTTTGAAAGTTATTCAGTTAGTATGTGATGATGAAAATATATAAAAAACCCAAGTAACAAAAGACATGATCATGGTGAACCCAATAACCAGTATCCATAAGACGTCCAAAACATGATCAAAACAATCAAACCCAAGTGGAAATTGTATTTCCATGGATTTGGCATGGCTAGGTTGATCAGACTTTCATCGGTTTTGCCCAGTTAAGTTCCCTTACGGTCCGTTTTGGTCGGTGTAGAAGGTTTGATGGATGTTCAAGTATTGAAGATAGAGCCCAAATGTATTCGGAAGCACCAGATCGCGTGAAGAAAAGGGCTTTCTTAAACATGGCATAACTTGGTCTACAAGAGTCCGTTTCAGGCCCGTGACGAGGCGAATCGAAGGCCGAAACAAGGGGAACGTAGCTATAACCTAACTTTGTTGGGTTACAGAACTTTCGAGGCCTGAAACCCTATATTTGTTGAGATATTCTCATTTTTATAATGTTTTCACATTTTTTGGACTTTGTTTTTCGGCTCAGGCCCGACCCATTTGCATTCTAAGGTTTATTTCGATGTCACTTGTAATTTTAGGTTACTATGTAATAGATTATAAATTAATATGGCAATCACAGAAAAAAATTTAAATGACCATTCTAAGTCTCGAGATCGTTAAACAAGAGCTGGTTACATGAGTTGTTTTGTTCATTCGTTTGGTATATTATCCACCTTTGTAGGTTTTCCAAGGAAAATCAATGTCGTTTTTGAGTTGATCAAACAATGTTAAATGTTGTTGGAGTTCACTCATATCTAAAATACTAATTCATGGTGTGTCATAATGATTTCCTTGTCTAGTGAAACCACAATTACTTCACCAACTAATTTGAAACCTCCAAGCATAGTCAAAACATAGCTAAACACGATCAAAACATGTTAAAGGCCCCAAAAAACATGATCAAAACAATAAAACAATAGTGGAAATCCATTTACCCCGGATTTGGGATGGTTTTCCCCGGTTATTTAGACTTTCTCCGGTTTTTTAATTTAAGTTCCCTTTTGGTCAGTTTTGGCTGGTTCCGAATGGTTTAGCGTGTATCTGCCGTATTTGGATGTGTATGACCATGTTTGAAAGTTATTCAGTTAGTATGTGATGATGAAAATATATACAAAACCCAAGTAACAAAAGACATGATCATGGTGAACCCAATAACCAGTATTCATAAGACGTCCAAAACATGATCAAAACAATCAAACCCAAGTGGAAATTGTATTTCCATGGATTTGGCATGGCTAGGTTGATCAGACTTTCATCGGTTTTGCCCAGTTAAGTTCCCTTTCGGTCCGTTTTGGTCGGTGTAGAAGGTTTGATGGATGTTCAAGTGTTGAAGATAGAGCCCAAATGTATTCGGAAGCACCAGATCGCGTGAAGAAAAGGGCTTTCTTGAACATGGCATAACTTGGTCTACAAGAGTCCGTTTCAGGCCCGTGACGAGGCGAATCGAAGGCCTAAACGAGGGGAACGTAGCTGTAACCTAACTTTGTTGGGTTACAGAACTTTCGAGGCCCGAAACCCTATATTTGTTGAGATATTCTCATTTTTATAATTTTTTCACATTTTTTGGACTTTGTTTTTCGGCTCAGGCCCGACCCATTTGCATTCTAAGGTTTATTTCGATGTCACTTGTAATTTTAGGTTACTATGTAATAGATTATAAATTAATATGGCAATCACAGAAAAAAAATTTAAATGACCATTCTAAGTCCCGAGATCGTTAAGCAAGAGCTGGTTACATGAGTTGTTTTGTTCATTCGTTTGGTATATTATCCATCTTTGTAGGTTTTCCAAGGAAAATCAATGTCGTTTTTGTGTTGATCAAACAATGTTAAATGTTGTTGGAGTTCACTCATATCTATAATACTAATTCATGGTGTGTCATAATGATTTCCTTGTCTAGTGAAACCACAATTACTTCACCAACTAATTTGAAACCTCCAAGCATAGTCAAAACATAGCTAAACACGATCAAAACATGTTAAAGGCCCCCAAAAACATGATCGAAAAAATAAAACAATAGTGGAAATCCATTTACCCCGGATTTGGGATGGTTTTCCCCGGTTATTTAGACTTTCTCCGGTTTTTTTAGTTTAAGTTCCCTTTTGGTCAGTTTTGGCTGGTTCTGAATGGTTTAGCGTGCATCTGCCGTATTTGGATGTGTATGACCATGTTTGAAAGTTATTCAGTTAGTATGTGATGATGAAAATATATACAAAACCCAAGTAACAAAAGACATGATCATGGTGAACCCAATAACCAGTATCCATAAGACGTCCAAAACATGATCAAAACAATCAAACCCAAGTGGAAATTGTATTTCCTTGGATTTGGCATGGCTAGGTTGATCAGACTTTCATCGGCTTTGCCCAGTTAAGTTCCCTTTCGGTCCGTTTTGGTCGGTGTAGAAGGTTTGATGGATGTTCAAGTGTTGAAGATAGAGCCCAAATGTATTCGGAAGCACCAGATCGCTTGAAGAAAAGGGCTTTCTTGAACATGGCATAACTTGGTCTACAAGAGTCCATTTCAGGCCCGTGACGAGGCGAATCTAAGGCCGAAACGAGGGGAACGTAGCTGTAACCTAACTTTGTTGGGTTACAGAACTTTCGAGGCCCGAAACCCTATATTTGTTGAGATATTCTCATTTTTATAATTTTTTCACATTTTTTGGACTTTGTTTTTTGGCTCAGGCCCGACCCATTTGCATTCTAAGGTTTATTTCGATGTCACTTGTAATTTTAGGTTACTATGTAATAGATTATAAATTAATATGGCAATCACAGAAAAAAAATTTTAATGACCATTCTAAGTCCCGAGATCGTTAAGCAAGAGCTGGTTACATAAGTTGTTTTGTTCATTCGTTTGGTATATTATCCACCTTTGTAGGTTTTCCAAGGAAAATCAATGTCGTTTTTGTGTTGATCAAACAATGTTAAATGTTGTTGGAGTTCACTCATATCTATAATACAAATTCATGGTGTGTCATAATGATTTCCTTGTCTAGTGAAACCACAATTACTTCACCAACTAATTTGAAACCTCCAAGCATAGTCAAAACATAGCTAAACACGATCAAAACATGTTAAAGGCCCCCAAAAACATGATCAAAACAATAAAACAATAGTGGAAATCCATTTACCCCGGATTTGGGATGGTTTTCCCCCGTTATTTAGTCTTTCTCCGGTTTTTTTAGTTTAAGTTCCCTTTTGGCAGTTTTGGCTGGTTCCGAATGGTTTAGCGTGTATCTGCCGTATTTGGATGTGTATGACCATGTTTGAAAGTTATTCAGTTAGTATGTGATGATGAAAATATATACAAAACCCAAGTAACAAAAGACATGATCATGGTGAACCCAATAACCAGTATCCATAAGACGTCCAAAACATGATCAAAACAATCAAACCCAAGTGGAAATTGTATTTCCATGGATTTGGCATGGCTAGGTTGATCAGACTTTCATCGGTTTTGCCCAGTTAAGTTCCCTTACGGTCCGTTTTGGTCGGTGTAGAAGGTTTGATGGATGTTCAAGTGTTGAAGATAGAGCCCAAATGTATTCGGAAGCACCAGATCGCGTGAAGAAAAGGGCTTTCTTGAACATGGCATAACTTGGTCTACAAGAGTCCGTTTCAGGCCCGTGACGAGGCGAATCGAAGGCCGAAACAAGGGGAACGTAGCTATAACCTAACTTTGTTGGGTTACAGAACTTTCGAGGCCTGAAACCCTATATTTGTTGAGATATTCTCATTTTTATAATGTTTTCACATTTTTTGGACTTTGTTTTTCGGCTCAGGCCCGACCCATTTGCATTCTAAGGTTTATTTCGATGTCACTTGTAATTTTAGGTTACTATGTAATAGATTATAAATTAATATGGCAATCACAGAAAAAAATTTAAATGACCATTCTAAGTCTCGAGATCGTTAAGCAAGAGCTGGTTACATGAGTTGTTTTGTTCATTCGTTTGGTATATTATCCACCTTTGTAGGTTTTCCAAGGAAAATCAATGTCGTTTTTGAGTTGATCAAACAATGTTAAATGTTGTTGGAGTTCACTCATATCTAAAATACTAATTCATGGTGTGTCATAATGATTTCCTTGTCTAGTGAAACCACAATTACTTCACCAACTAATTTGAAACCTCCAAGCATAGTCAAAACATAGCTAAACACGATCAAAACATGTTAAAGGCCCCAAAAAACATGATCAAAACAATAAAACAATAGTGGAAATCCATTTACCCCGGATTTGGGATGGTTTTCCCCGGTTATTTAGACTTTCTCCGGTTTTTTTAGTTTAAGTTCCCTTTTGGTCAGTTTTGGCTGGTTCCGAATGGTTTAGCGTGTATCTGCCGTATTTGGATGTGTATGACCATGTTTGAAAGTTATTCAGTTAGTATGTGATGATGAAAATATATACAAAACTCAAGTAACAAAAGACATGATCATGGTGAACCCAATAACCAGTATTCATAAGACGTCCAAAACATGATCAAAACAATCAAACCCAAGTGGAAATTGTATTTCCATGGATTTGGCATGGCTAGGTTGATCAGACTTTCATCGGTTTTGCCCAGTTAAGTTCCCTTTCGGTCCGTTTTGGTCGGTGTAGAAGGTTTGATGGATGTTCAAGTGTTGAAGATAGAGCCCAAATGTATTCGGAAGCACCAGATCGCGTGAAGAAAAGGGCTTTCTTGAACATGGCATAACTTGGTCTACAAGAGTCCGTTTCAGGCCCGTGACGAGGCGAATCGAAGGCCGAAACAAGGGGAACGTAGCTATAACCTAACTTTGTTGGGTTACAGAACTTTCGAGGCCCGAAACCCTATATTTGTTGAGATATTCTCATTTTTATAATTTTTTCACATTTTTTGGACTTTGTTTTTCGGCTCAGGCCCGACCCATTTGCATTCTAAGGTTTATTTCGATGTCACTTGTAATTTTAGGTTACTATGTAATAGATTATAAATTAATATGGCAATCACAGAAAAAAAATTTAAATGACCATTCTAAGTCCCGAGATCGTTAAGCAAGAGCTGGTTACATGAGTTGTTTTGTTCATTCGTTTGGTATATTATCCATCTTTGTAGGTTTTCCAAGGAAAATCAATGTCGTTTTTGTGTTGATCAAACAATGTTAAATGTTGTTGGAGTTCACTCATATCTATAATACTAATTCATGGTGTGTCATAATGATTTCCTTGTCTAGTGAAACCACAATTACTTCACCAACTAATTTGAAACCTCCAAGCATAGTCAAAACATAGCTAAACACGATCAAAACATGTTAAAGGCCCCCAAAAACATGATCGAAACAATAAAACAATAGTGGAAATCCATTTACCCCGGATTTGGGATGGTTTTCCCCGGTTATTTAGACTTTCTCCGGTTTTTTTAGTTTAAGTTCCCTTTTGGTCAGTTTTGGCTGGTTCTGAATGGTTTAGCGTGCATCTGCCGTATTTGGATGTGTATGACCATGTTTGAAAGTTATTCAGTTAGTATGTGATGATGAAAATATATACAAAACCCAAGTAACAAAAGACATGATCATGGTGAACCCAATAACCAGTATCCATAAGACGTCCAAAACATGATCAAAACAATCAAACCCAAGTGGAAATTGTATTTCCTTGGATTTGGCATGGCTAGGTTGATCAGACTTTCATCGGCTTTGCCCAGTTAAGTTCCCTTTCGGTCCGTTTTGGTCGGTGTAGAAGGTTTGATGGATGTTCAAGTGTTGAAGATAGAGCCCAAATGTATTCGGAAGCACCAGATCGCTTGAAGAAAAGGGCTTTCTTGAACATGGCATAACTTGGTCTACAAGAGTCCATTTCAGGCCCGTGACGAGGCGAATCTAAGGCCGAAACGAGGGGAACGTAGCTGTAACCTAACTTTGTTGGGTTACAGAACTTTCGAGGCCCGAAACCCTATATTTGTTGAGATATTCTCATTTTTATAATTTTTTCACATTTTTTGGACTTTGTTTTTTGGCTCAGGCCCGACCCATTTGCATTCTAAGGTTTATTTCGATGTCACTTGTAATTTTAGGTTACTATGTAATAGATTATAAATTAATATGGCAATCACAGAAAAAAAATTTTAATGACCATTCTAAGTCCCGAGATCGTTAAGCAAGAGCTGGTTACATAAGTTGTTTTGTTCATTCGTTTGGTATATTATCCACCTTTGTAGGTTTTCCAAGGAAAATCAATGTCGTTTTTGTGTTGATCAAACAATGTTAAATGTTGTTGGAGTTCACTCATATCTATAATACAAATTCATGGTGTGTCATAATGATTTCCTTGTCTAGTGAAACCACAATTACTTCACCAACTAATTTGAAACCTCCAAGCATAGTCAAAACATAGCTAAACACGATCAAAACATGTTAAAGGCCCCCAAAAACATGATCAAAACAATAAAACAATAGTGGAAATCCATTTACCCCGGATTTGGGATGGTTTTCCCCCGTTATTTAGTCTTTCTCCGGTTTTTTTAGTTTAAGTTCCCTTTTGGCAGTTTTGGCTGGTTCCGAATGGTTTAGCGTGTATCTGCCGTATTTGGATGTGTATGACCATGTTTGAAAGTTATTCAGTTAGTATGTGATGATGAAAATATATACAAAACCCAAGTAACAAAAGACATGATCATGGTGAACCCAATAACCAGTATCCATAAGACGTCCAAAACATGATCAAAACAATCAAACCCAAGTGGAAATTGTATTTCCATGGATTTGGCATGGCTAGGTTGATCAGACTTTCATCGGTTTTGCCCAGTTAAGTTCCCTTACGGTCCGTTTTGGTCGGTGTAGAAGGTTTGATGGATGTTCAAGTGTTGAAGATAGAGCCCAAATGTATTCGGAAGCACCAGATCGCGTGAAGAAAAGGGCTTTCTTGAACATGGCATAACTTGGTCTACAAGAGTCCGTTTCAGGCCCGTGACGAGGCGAATCGAAGGCCGAAACAAGGGGAACGTAGCTATAACCTAACTTTGTTGGGTTACAGAACTTTCGAGGCCTGAAACCCTATATTTGTTGAGATATTCTCATTTTTATAATGTTTTCACATTTTTTGGACTTTGTTTTTCGGCTCAGGCCCGACCCATTTGCATTCTAAGGTTTATTTCGATGTCACTTGTAATTTTAGGTTACTATGTAATAGATTATAAATTAATATGGCAATCACAGAAAAAAATTTAAATGACCATTCTAAGTCTCGAGATCGTTAAGCAAGAGCTGGTTACATGAGTTGTTTTGTTCATTCGTTTGGTATATTATCCACCTTTGTAGGTTTTCCAAGGAAAATCAATGTCGTTTTTGAGTTGATCAAACAATGTTAAATGTTGTTGGAGTTCACTCATATCTAAAATACTAATTCATGGTGTGTCATAATGATTTCCTTGTCTAGTGAAACCACAATTACTTCACCAACTAATTTGAAACCTCCAAGCATAGTCAAAACATAGCTAAACACGATCAAAACATGTTAAAGGCCCCAAAAAACATGATCAAAACAATAAAACAATAGTGGAAATCCATTTACCCCGGATTTGGGATGGTTTTCCCCGGTTATTTAGACTTTCTCCGGTTTTTTTAGTTTAAGTTCCCTTTTGGTCAGTTTTGGCTGGTTCCGAATGGTTTAGCGTGTATCTGCCGTATTTGGATGTGTATGACCATGTTTGAAAGTTATTCAGTTAGTATGTGATGATGAAAATATATACAAAACTCAAGTAACAAAAGACATGATCATGGTGAACCCAATAACCAGTATTCATAAGACGTCCAAAACATGATCAAAACAATCAAACCCAAGTGGAAATTGTATTTCCATGGATTTGGCATGGCTAGGTTGATCAGACTTTCATCGGTTTTGCCCAGTTAAGTTCCCTTTCGGTCCGTTTTGGTCGGTGTAGAAGGTTTGATGGATGTTCAAGTGTTGAAGATAGAGCCCAAATGTATTCGGAAGCACCAGATCGCGTGAAGAAAAGGGCTTTCTTGAACATGGCATAACTTGGTCTACAAGAGTCCGTTTCAGGCCCGTGACGAGGCGAATCGAAGGCCGAAACAAGGGGAACGTAGCTATAACCTAACTTTGTTGGGTTACAGAACTTTCGAGGCCCGAAACCCTATATTTGTTGAGATATTCTCATTTTTATAATTTTTTCACATTTTTTGGACTTTGTTTTTTGGCTCAGGCCCGACCCATTTGCATTCTAAGGTTTATTTCGATGTCACTTGTAATTTTAGGTTACTATGTAATAGATTATAAATTAATATGGCAATCACAGAAAAAAAATTTAAATGACCATTCTAAGTCCCGAGATCGTTAAGCAAGAGCTGGTTACATGAGTTGTTTTGTTCATTCGTTTGGTATATTATCCATCTTTGTAGGTTTTCCAAGGAAAATCAATGTCGTTTTTGTGTTGATCAAACAATGTTAAATGTTGTTGGAGTTCACTCATATCTATAATACTAATTCATGGTGTGTCATAATGATTTCCTTGTCTAGTGAAACCACAATTACTTCACCAACTAATTTGAAACCTCCAAGCATAGTCAAAACATAGCTAAACACGATCAAAACATGTTAAAGGCCCCCAAAAACATGATCGAAACAATAAAACAATAGTGGAAATCCATTTACCCCGGATTTGGGATGGTTTTCCCCGGTTATTTAGACTTTCTCCGGTTTTTTTAGTTTAAGTTCCCTTTTGGTCAGTTTTGGCTGGTTCTGAATGGTTTAGCGTGCATCTGCCGTATTTGGATGTGTATGACCATGTTTGAAAGTTATTCAGTTAGTATGTGATGATGAAAATATATACAAAACTCAAGTAACAAAAGACATGATCATGGTGAACCCAATAACCAGTATCCATAAGACGTCCAAAACATGATCAAAACAATCAAACCCAAGTGGAAATTGTATTTCCATGGATTTGGCATGGCTAGGTTGATCAGACTTTCATCGGTTTTGCCCAGTTAAGTTCCCTTTCGGTCCGTTTTGGTCGGTGTAGAAGGTTTGATGGATGTTCAAGTGTTGAAGATAGAGCCCAAATGTATTCGGAAGCACCAGATCGCTTGAAGAAAAGGGCTTTCTTGAACATGGCATAACTTGGTCTACAAGAGTCCATTTCAGGCCCGTGACGAGGCGAATCTAAGGCCGAAACGAGGGGAACGTAGCTGTAACCTAACTTTGTTGGGTTACAAAACTTTCGAGGCCCGAAACCCTATATTTGTTGAGATATTCTCATTTTTATAATTTTTTCACATTTTTTGGACTTTGTTTTTTGGCTCAGGCCCGACCCATTTGCATTCTAAGGTTTATTTCGATGTCACTTGTAATTTTAGGTTACTATGTAATAGATTATAAATTAATATGGCAATCACAGAAAAAAAATTTAAATGACCATTCTAAGTCCCGAGATCGTTAAGCAAGAGCTGGTTACATAAGTTGTTTTGTTCATTCGTTTGGTATATTATCCATCTTTGTAGGTTTTCCAAGGAAAATCAATGTCGTTTTTGTGTTGATCAAACAATGTTAAATGTTGTTGGAGTTCACTCATATCTATAATACAAATTCATGGTGTGTCATAATGATTTCCTTGTCTAGTGAAACCACAATTACTTCACCAACTAATTTGAAACCTCCAAGCATAGTCAAAACATAGCTAAACACGATCAAAACATGTTAAAGGCCCCCAAAAACATGATCAAAACAATAAAACAATAGTGGAAATCCATTTACCCCGGATTTGGGATGGTTTTCCCCCGTTATTTAGTCTTTCTCCGGTTTTTTTAGTTTAAGTTCCCTTTTGGCAGTTTTGGCTGGTTCCGAATGGTTTAGCGTGTATCTGCCGTATTTGGATGTGTATGACCATGTTTGAAAGTTATTCAGTTAGTATGTGATGATGAAAATATATACAAAACTCAAGTAACAAAAGACATGATCATGGTGAACCCAATAACCAGTATTCATAAGACGTCCAAAACATGATCAAAACAATCAAACCCAAGTGGAAATTGTATTTCCATGGATTTGGCATGGCTAGGTTGATCAGACTTTCATCGGTTTTGCCCAGTTAAGTTCCCTTTCGGTCCGTTTTGGTCGGTGTAGAAGGTTTGATGGATGTTCAAGTGTTGAAGATAGAGCCCAAATGTATTCGGAAGCACCAGATCGCGTGAAGAAAAGGGCTTTCTTGAACATGGCATAACTTGGTCTACAAGAGTCCGTTTCAGGCCCGTGACGAGGCGAATCGAAGGCCTAAACGAGGGGAACGTAGCTGTAACCTAACTTTGTTGGGTTACAGAACTTTCGAGGCCCGAAACCCTATATTTGTTGAGATATTCTCATTTTTATAATTTTTTCACATTTTTTGGACTTTGTTTTTTGGCTCAGGCCCGACCCATTTGCATTCTAAGGTTTATTTCGATGTCACTTGTAATTTTAGGTTACTATGTAA
The DNA here is from genome assembly GCA_025667525.1 of Glebionis coronaria. Taxonomy (NCBI): domain Eukaryota; kingdom Viridiplantae; phylum Streptophyta; class Magnoliopsida; order Asterales; family Asteraceae; genus Glebionis; species Glebionis coronaria. Next base: position 610,250,916 of record CM046880.1, read on the forward strand.
TAGATTATAAATTAATATGGCAATCACAGAAAAAAAATTTTAATGACCATTCTAAGTCCCGAGATCGTTAAGCAAGAGCTGGTTACATAAGTTGTTTTGTTCATTCGTTTGGTATATTATCCACCTTTGTAGGTTTTCCAAGGAAAATCAATGTCGTTTTTGTGTTGATCAAACAATGTTAAATGTTGTTGGAGTTCACTCATATCTATAATACAAATTCATGGTGTGTCATAATGATTTCCTTGTCTAGTGAAACCACAATTACTTCACCAACTAATTTGAAACCTCCAAGCATAGTCAAAACATAGCTAAACACGATCAAAACATGTTAAAGGCCCCCAAAAACATGATCAAAACAATAAAACAATAGTGGAAATCCATTTACCCCGTATTTGGGATGGTTTTCCCCCGTTATTTAGTCTTTCTCCGGTTTTTTTAGTTTAAGTTCCCTTTTGGCAGTTTTGGCTGGTTCCGAATGGTTTAGCGTGTATCTGCCGTATTTGGATGTGTATGACCATGTTTGAAAGTTATTCAGTTAGTATGTGATGATGAAAATATATACAAAACTCAAGTAACAAAAGACATGATCATGGTGAACCCAATAACCAGTATTCATAAGACGTCCAAAACATGATCAAAACAATCAAACCCAAGTGGAAATTGTATTTCCATGGATTTGGCATGGCTAGGTTGATCAGACTTTCATCGGTTTTGCCCAGTTAAGTTCCCTTTCGGTCCGTTTTGGTCGGTGTAGAAGGTTTGATGGATGTTCAAGTGTTGAAGATAGAGCCCAAATGTATTCGGAAGCACCAGATCGCGTGAAGAAAAGGGCTTTCTTGAACATGGCATAACTTGGTCTACAAGAGTCCGTTTCAGGCCCGTGACGAGGCGAATCGAAGGCCTAAACGAGGGGAACGTAGCTGTAACCTAACTTTGTTGGGTTACAGAACTTTCGAGGCCCGAAACCCTATATTTGTTGAGATATTCTCATTTTTATAATTTTTTCACATTTTTTGGACTTTGTTTTTCGGCTCAGGCCCGACCCATTTGCATTCTAAGGTTTATTTCGATGTCACTTGTAATTTTAGGTTACTATGTAATAGATTATAAGTTAATATGGCAATCACAGAAAAAAAATTTAAATGACCATTCTAAGTCCCGAGATCGTTAAGCAAGAGCTGGTTACATGAGTTGTTTTGTTCATTCGTTTGGTATATTATCCATCTTTGTAGGTTTTCCAAGGAAAATCAATGTCGTTTTTGTGTTGATCAAACAATGTTAAATGTTGTTGGAGTTCACTCATATCTATAATACTAATTCATGGTGTGTCATAATGATTTCCTTGTCTAGTGAAACCACAATTACTTCACCAACTAATTTGAAACCTCCAAGCATAGTCAAAACATAGCTAAACACGATCAAAACATGTTAAAGGCCCCCAAAAACATGATCGAAACAATAAAACAATAGTGGAAATCCATTTACCCCGGATTTGGGATGGTTTTCCCCGGTTATTTAGACTTTCTCCGGTTTTTTTAGTTTAAGTTCCCTTTTGGTCAGTTTTGGCTGGTTCTGAATGGTTTAGCGTGCATCTGCCGTATTTGGATGTGTATGACCATGTTTGAAAGTTATTCAGTTAGTATGTGATGATGAAAATATATACAAAACCCAAGTAACAAAAGACATGATCATGGTGAACCCAATAACCAGTATCCATAAGACGTCCAAAACATGATCAAAACAATCAAACCCAAGTGGAAATTGTATTTCCTTGGATTTGGCATGGCTAGGTTGATCAGACTTTCATCGGCTTTGCCCAGTTAAGTTCCCTTTCGGTCCGTTTTGGTCGGTGTAGAAGGTTTGATGGATGTTCAAGTGTTGAAGATAGAGCCCAAATGTATTCGGAAGCACCAGATCGCTTGAAGAAAAGGGCTTTCTTGAACATGGCATAACTTGGTCTACAAGAGTCCATTTCAGGCCCGTGACGAGGCGAATCTAAGGCCGAAACGAGGGGAACGTAGCTGTAACCTAACTTTGTTGGGTTACAGAACTTTCGAGGCCCGAAACCCTATATTTGTTGAGATATTCTCATTTTTATAATTTTTTCACATTTTTTGGACTTTGTTTTTTGGCTCAGGCCCGACCCATTTGCATTCTAAGGTTTATTTCGATGTCACTTGTAATTTTAGGTTACTATGTAATAGATTATAAATTAATATGGCAATCACAGAAAAAAAATTTTAATGACCATTCTAAGTCCCGAGATCGTTAAGCAAGAGCTGGTTACATAAGTTGTTTTGTTCATTCGTTTAGTATATTATCCACCTTTGTAGGTTTTCCAAGGAAAATCAATGTCGTTTTTGTGTTGATCAAACAATGTTAAATGTTGTTGGAGTTCACTCATATCTATAATACAAATTCATGGTGTGTCATAATGATTTCCTTGTCTAGTGAAACCACAATTACTTCACCAACTAATTTGAAACCTCCAAGCATAGTCAAAACATAGCTAAACACGACCAAAACATGTTAAAGGCCCCCAAAAACATGATCAAAACAATAAAACAATAGTGGAAATCCATTTACGCCGGATTTGGGATGGTTTTCCCACGTTATTTAGTCTTTCTCCGGTTTTTTTAGTTTAAGTTCCCTTTTGGCAGTTTTGGCTGGTTCCGAATGGTTTAGCGTGTATCTGCCGTATTTGGATGTGTATGACCATGTTTGAAAGTTATTCAGTTAGTATGTGATGATGAAAATATATACAAAACCCAAGTAACAAAAGACATGATCATGGTGAACCCAATAACCAGTATCCATAAGACGTCCAAAACATGATCAAAACAATCAAACCCAAGTGGAAATTGTATTTCCATGGATTTGGCATGGCTAGGTTGATCAGACTTTCATCGGTTTTGCCCAGTTAAGTTCCCTTTCGGTCCGTTTTGGTCGGTGTAGAAGGTTTGATGGATGTTCAAGTGTTGAAGATAGAGCCCAAATGTATTCGGAAGCACCAGATCGCGTGAAGAAAAGGGCTTTCTTGAACATGGCATAACTTGGTCTACAAGAGTCCGTTTCAGGCCCGTGACGAGGCGAATCGAAGGCCGAAACAAGGGGAACGTAGCTATAACCTAACTTTGTTGGGTTACAGAACTTTCGAGGCCTGAAACTCTATATTTGTTGAGATATTCTCATTTTTATAATTTTTTCACATTTTTTGGACTTTGTTTTTCGGCTCAGGCCCGACCCATTTGCATTCTAAGGTTTATTTCGATGTCACTTGTAATTTTAGGTTACTATGTAATAGATTATAAATTAATATGGCAATCACAGAAAAAAAATTTAAATGACCATTCTAAGTCCCAAGATCGTTAAGCAAGAGCTGGTTACATGAGTTGTTTTGTTCATTCGTTTGGTATTTATCCACCTTTGAAGGTTTTCCAAGGAAAATCAATGTCGTTTTTGTGTGGATCAAACAATGTTAAATGTTGTTGGAGTTCACTCATATCTAAAATACTAATTCATGGTGTGTCATAATGATTTCCTTGTCTAGTGAAACCACAATTACTTCACCAACTAATTTGAAACCTCCAAGCATAGTCAAAACATAGCTAAACACGATCAAAACATGTTAAAGGCCCCAAAAAACATGATCAAAACAATAAAACAATAGTGGAAATCCATTTACCCCGGATTTGGGATGGTTTTCCCCGGTTATTTAGACTTTCTCCGGGTTTTTTAGTTTAAGTTCCCTTTTGGTCAGTTTTGGCTGGTTCCGAATGGTTTAGCGTGTATCTGCCGTATTTGGATGTGTATGACCATGTTTGAAAGTTATTCAGTTAGTATGTGATGATGAAAATATATACAAAACCCAAGTAACAAAAGACATGATCATGGTGAACCCAATAACCAGTATTCATAAGACGTCCAAAACATGATCAAAACAATCAAACCCAAGTGGAAATTGTATTTCCATGGATTTGGCATGGCTAGGTTGATCAGACTTTCATCGGTTTTGCCCAGTTAAGTTCCCTTTCGGTCCGTTTTGGTCGGTGTAGAAGGTTTGATGGATGTTCAAGTGTTGAAGATAGAGCCCAAATGTATTCGGAAGCACCAGATCGCGTGAAGAAAAGGGCTTTCTTGAACATGGCATAACTTGGTCTACAAGAGTCCGTTTCAGGCCCGTGACGAGGCGAATCGAAGGCCTAAACGAGGGGAACGTAGCTGTAACCTAACTTTGTTGGGTTACAGAACTTTCGAGGCCCGAAACCCTATATTTGTTGAGATATTCTCATTTTTATAATTTTTTCACATTTTTTGGACTTTGTTTTTCGGCTCAGGCCCGACCCATTTGCATTCTAAGGTTTATTTCGATGTCACTTGTAATTTTAGGTTACTATGTAATAGATTATAAATTAATATGGCAATCACAGAAAAAAAATTTAAATGACCATTCTAAGTCCCGAGATCGTTAAGCAAGAGCTGGTTACATGAGTTGTTTTGTTCATTCGTTTGGTATATTATCCATCTTTGTAGGTTTTCCAAGGAAAATCAATGTCGTTTTTGTGTTGATCAAACAATGTTAAATGTTGTTGGAGTTCACTCATATCTATAATACTAATTCATGGTGTGTCATAATGATTTCCTTGTCTAGTGAAACCACAATTACTTCACCAACTAATTTGAAACCTCCAAGCATAGTCAAAACATAGCTAAACACGATCAAAACATGTTAAAGGCCCCCAAAAACATGATCGAAACAATAAAACAATAGTGGAAATCCATTTACCCCGGATTTGGGATGGTTTTCCCCGGTTATTTAGACTTTCTCCGGTTTTTTTAGTTTAAGTTCCCTATTGGTCAGTTTTGGCTGGTTCTGAATGGTTTAGCGTGCATCTGCCGTATTTGGATGTGTATGACCATGTTTGAAAGTTATTCAGTTAGTATGTGATGATGAAAATATATACAAAACCCAAGTAACAAAAGACATGATCATGGTGAACCCAATAACCAGTATCCATAAGACGTCCAAAACATGATCAAAACAATCAAACCCAAGTGGAAATTGTATTTCCTTGGATTTGGCATGGCTAGGTTGATCAGACTTTCATCGGCTTTGCCCAGTTAAGTTCCCTTTCGGTCCATTTTGGTCGGTGTAGAAGGTTTGATGGATGTTCAAGTGTTGAAGATAGAGCACAAATGTATTCGGAAGCACCAGATCGCTTGAAGAAAAGGGCTTTCTTGAACATGGCATAACTTGGTCTACAAGAGTCCATTTCAGGCCCGTGACGAGGCGAATCTAAGGCCGAAACGAGGGGAACGTAGCTGTAACCTAACTTTGTTGGGTTACAGAACTTTCGAGGCCCGAAACCCTATATTTGTTGAGATATTCTCATTTTTATAATTTTTTCACATTTTTTGGACTTTGTTTTTTGGCTCAGGCCCGACCCATTTGCATTCTAAGGTTTATTTCTATGTCACTTGTAATTTTAGGTTACTATGTAATAGATTATAAATTAATATGGCAATCACAGAAAAAAAATTTTAATGACCATTCTAAGTCCCGAGATCGTTAAGCAAGAGCTGGTTACATAAGTTGTTTTGTTCATTCGTTTGGTATATTATCCACCTTTGTAGGTTTTCCAAGGAAAATCAATGTCGTTTTTGTGTTGATCAAACAATGTTAAATGTTGTTGGAGTTCACTCATATCTATAATACAAATTCATGGTGTGTCATAATGATTTCCTTGTCTAGTGAAACCACAATTACTTCACCAACTAATTTGAAACCTCCAAGCATAGTCAAAACATAGCTAAACACGATCAAAACATGTTAAAGGCCCCCAAAAACATGATCAAAACAATAAAACAATAGTGGAAATCCATTTACCCCGGATTTGGGATGGTTTCCCCCGTTATTTAGTCTTTCTCCGGTTTTTTTAGTTTAAGTTCCCTTTTGGCAGTTTTGGCTGGTTCCGAATGGTTTAGCGTGTATCTGCCGTATTTGGATGTGTATGACCATGTTTGAAAGTTATTCAGTTAGTATGTGATGATGAAAATATATACAAAACCCAAGTAACAAAAGACATGATCATGGTGAACCCAATAACCAGTATCCATAAGACGTCCAAAACATGATCAAAACAATCAAACCCAAGTGGAAATTGTATTTCCATGGATTTGGCATGGCTAGGTTGATCAGACTTTCATCGGTTTTGCCCAGTTAAGTTCCCTTTCGGTCCGTTTTGGTCGGTGTAGAAGGTTTGATGGATGTTCAAGTGTTGAAGATAGAGCCCAAATGTATTCGGAAGCACCAGATCGCGTGAAGAAAAGGGCTTTCTTGAACATGGCATAACTTGGTCTACAAGAGTCCGTTTCAGGCCCGTGACGAGGCGAATCGAAGGCCGAAACAAGGAGAACGTAGCTATAACCTAACTTTGTTGGGTTATAGAACTTTCGAGGCCTGAAACCCTATATTTGTTGAGATATTCTCATTTTTATAATTTTTTCACATTTTTTGGACTTTGTTTTTCGGCTCAGGCCCGACCCATTTGCATTCTAAGGTTTATTTCGATGTCACTTGTAATTTTAGGTTACTATGTAATAGATTATAAATTAATATGGCAATCACAGAAAAAAAATTTAAATGACCATTCTAAGTCCCAAGATCGTTAAGCAAGAGCTGGTTACATGAGTTGTTTTGTTCATTCGTTTGGTATTTATCCACCTTTGAAGGTTTTCCAAGGAAAATAAATGTCGTTTTTGTGTTGATCAAACAATGTTAAATGTTGTTGGAGTTCACTCATATCTAAAATACTAATTCATGGTGTGTCATAATGATTTCCTTGTCTAGTGAAACCACAATTACTTCACCAACTAATTTGAAACCTCCAAGCATAGTCAAAACATAGCTAAACACGATCAAAACATGTTAAAGGCCCCAAAAAACATGATCAAAACAATAAAACAATAGTGGAAATCCATTTACCCCGGATTTGGGATGGTTTTCCCCGGTTATTTAGACTTTCTCCGGTTTTTTTAGTTTAAGTTCCCTTTTGGTCAGTTTTGGCTGGTTCCGAATGGTTTAGCGTGTATCTGCCGTATTTGGATGTGTATGACCATGTTTGAAAGTTATTCAGTTAGTATGTGATGATGAAAATATATACAAAACCCAAGTAACAAAAGACATGATCATGGTGAACCCAATAACCAGTATTCATAAGACGTCCAAAACATGATCAAAACAATCAAACCCAAGTGGAAATTGTATTTCCATGGATTTGGCATGGCTAGGTTGATCAGACTTTCATCGGTTTTGCCCAGTTAAGTTCCCTTTCGGTCCGTTTTGGTCGGTGTAGAAGGTTTGATGGATGTTCAAGTGTTGAAGATAAAGCCCAAATGTATTCGGAAGCACCAGATCGCGTGAAGAAAAGGGCTTTCTTGAACATGGCATAACTTGGTCTACAAGAGTCCGTTTCAGGCCCGTGACGAGGCGAATCGAAGGCCTAAACGAGGGGAACGTAGCTGTAACCTAACTTTGTTGGGTTACAGAACTTTCGAGGCCCAAAACCCTATATTTGTTGAGATATTCTCATTTTTATAATTTTTTCACATTTTTTGGACTTTGTTTTTCGGCTCAGGCCCGACCCATTTGCATTCTAAGGTTTATTTCGATGTCACTTGTAATTTTAGGTTACTATGTAATAGATTATAAATTAATATGGCAATCACAGAAAAAAAAATTAAATGACCATTCTAAGTCCTGAGATCGTTAAGCAAGAGCTGGTTACATGAGTTGTTTTGTTCATTCGTTTGGTATATTATCCACCTTTGTAGGTTTTCCAAGGAAAATCAATGTCGTTTTTGTGTTGATCAAACAATGTTAAATGTTGTTGGAGTTCACACATATCTATAATACTAATTCATGGTGTGTCATAATGATTTCCTTGTCTAGTGAAACCACAATTACTTCACCAACTAATTTGAAACCTCCAAGCATAGTCAAAACATAGCTAAACACGATCAAAACATGTTAAAGTTCCCCAAAAACATGATCAAAACAATAAAGCAATAGTGGAAATCCATTTACCCCAGATTTGGGATGGTTTTCCCCGGTTATTTAGTCTTTCTCCGGTTTTTTTAGTTTAAGTTCCCTTTTGGCAGTTTTGGCTGGTTCCGAATGGTTTAGCGTGTATCTGCCGTATTTGGATGTGTATGACCATGTTTGAAAGTTATTCAGTTAGTATGTGATGATGAAAATATATACAAAACCCAAGTAACAAAAGACATGATCATGGTGAACCCAATAACCAGTATCCATAAGACGTCCAAAACATGATCAAAACAATCAAACCCAAGTGGAAATTGTATTTCCATGGATTTGGCATGGCTAGGTTGATCAGACTTTCATCGGTTTTGCCCAGTTAAGTTCCCTTACGGTCCGTTTTGGTCGGTGTAGAAGGTTTGATGGATGTTCAAGTGTTGAAGATAGAGCCCAAATGTATTCGGAAGCACCAGATCGCGTGAAGAAAAGGGCTTTCTTGAACATGGCATAACTTGGTCTACAAGAGTCCGTTTCAGGCCCGTGACGAGGCGAATCGAAGGCCGAAACAAGGGGAACGTAGCTATAACCTAACTTTGTTGGGTTACAGAACTTTCGAGGCCTGAAACCCTATATTTGTTGAGATATTCTCATTTTTATAATGTTTTCACATTTTTTGGACTTTGTTTTTCGGCTCAGGCCCGACCCATTTGCATTCTAAGGTTTATTTCGATGTCACTTGTAATTTTAGGTTACTATGTAATAGATTATAAATTAATATGGCAATCACAGAAAAAAAATTTAAATGACCATTCTAAGTCCCGAGATCGTTAAGCAAGAGCTGGTTACATGAGTTGTTTTGTTCATTCGTTTGGTATATTATCCACCTTTGTAGGTTTTCCCAGGAAAATCAATGTCGTTTTTGTGTTGATCAAACAATGTTAAATGTTGTTGGAGTTCACTCATATCTAAAATACTAATTCATGGTGTGTCATAATGATTTCCTTGTCTAGTGAAACCACAATTACTTCACCAACTAATTTGAAACCTCCAAGCATAGTCAAAACATAGCTAAACACGATCAAAACATGTTAAAGGCCCCAAAAAACATGATCAAAACAATAAAACAATAGTGGAAATCCATTTACCCCGGATTTGGGATGGTTTTCCCCGGTTATTTAGACTTTCTCCGGTTTTTTTAGTTTAAGTTCCCTTTTGGTCAGTTTTGGCTGGTTCCGAATGGTTTAGCGTGTATCTGCCGTATTTGGATGTGTATGACCATGTTTGAAAGTTATTCAGTTAGTATGTGATGATGAAAATATATACAAAACCCAAGTAACAAAAGACATGATCATGGTGAACCCAATAACCAGTATTCATAAGACGTCCAAAACATGATCAAAACAATCAAACCCAAGTGGAAATTGTATTTCCATGGATTTGGCATGGCTAGGTTGATCAGACTTTCATCGGTTTTGCCTAGTTAAGTTCCCTTTCGGTCCGTTTTGGTCGGTGTAGAAGGTTTGATGGATGTTCAAGTGTTGAAGATAGAGCCCAAATGTATTCGGAAGCACCAGATCGCTTGAAGAAAAGGGCTTTCTTGAACATGGCATAACTTGGTCTACAAGAGTCCGTTTCAGGCCCGTGACGAGGCGAATCTAAGGCCGAAACGAGGGGAACGTAGCTGTAACCTATCTTTGTTGGGTTACAGAACTTTCGAGGCCCGAAACCCTATATTTGTTGAGATATTCTCATTTTTATAATTTTTTCACATTTTTTGGACTTTGTTTTTCGGCTCAGGCCCGACCCATTTGCATTCTAAGGTTTATTTCGATGTCACTTGTAATTTTAGGTTACTATGTAATAGATTATAAATTAATATGGCAATCACAGAAAAAAATTTAAATGACCATTCTAAGTCCCGAGATCGTTAAGCAAGAGCTGGTTACATGAGTTGTTTTGTTCATTCGTTTGGTATATTATCCATCTTTGTAGGTTTTCCAAGGAAAATCAATGTCGTTTTTGTGTTGATCAAACAATGTTAAATGTTGTTGGAGTTCACTCATATCTATAATACTAATTCATGGTGTGTCATAATGATTTCCTTGTCTAGTGAAACCACAATTACTTCACCAACTAATTTGAAACCTCCAAGCATAGTCAAAACATAGCTAAACACGATCAAAACATGTTAAAGGCCCCCAAAAACATGATCGAAACAATAAAACAATAGTGGAAATCCATTTACCCCGGATTTGGGATGGTTTTCCCCGGTTATTTAGACTTTCTCCGGTTTTTTTAGTTTAAGTTCCCTTTTGGTCAGTTTTGGCTGGTTCTAAATGGTTTAGCGTGCATCTGCCGTATTTGGATGTGTATGACCATGTTTGAAAGTTATTCAGTTAGTATGTGATGATGAAAATATATACAAAACCCAAGTAACAAAAGACATGATCATGGTGAACCCAATAACCAGTATCCATAAGACGTCCAAAACATGATCAAAACAATCAAACCCAAGTGGAAATTGTATTTCCTTGGATTTGGCATGGCTAGGTTGATCAGACTTTCATCGGCTTTGCCCAGTTAAGTTCCCTTTCGGTCCGTTTTGGTCGGTGTAGAAGGTTTGATGGATGTTCAAGTGTTGAAGATAGAGCACAAATGTATTCGGAAGCACCAGATCGCTTGAAGAAAAGGGCTTTCTTGAACATGGCATAACTTGGTCTACAAGAGTCCATTTCAGGCCCGTGACGAGGCGAATCTAAGGCCGAAACGAGGGGAACGTAGCTGTAACCTAACTTTGTTGGGTTACAGAACTTTCGAGGCCCGAAACCCTATATTTGTTGAGATATTCTCATTTTTATAATTTTTTCACATTTTTTGGACTTTGTTTTTTGGCTCAGGCCCGACCCATTTGCATTCTAAGGTTTATTTCTATGTCACTTGTAATTTTAGGTTACTATGTAATAGATTATAAATTAATATGGCAATCACAGAAAAAAAATTTTAATGACCATTCTAAGTCCCGAGATCGTTAAGCAAGAGCTGGTTACATAAGTTGTTTTGTTCATTCGTTTGGTATATTATCCACCTTTGTAGGTTTTCCAAGGAAAATCAATGTCGTTTTTGTGTTGATCAAACAATGTTAAATGTTGTTGGAGTTCACTCATATCTATAATACAAATTCATGGTGTGTCATAATGATTTCCTTGTCTAGTGAAACCACAATTACTTCACCAACTAATTTGAAACCTCCAAGCATAGTCAAAACATAGCTAAACACGATCAAAACATGTTAAAGGCCCCCAAAAACATGATCAAAACAATAAAACAATAGTGGAAATCCATTTACCCCGGATTTGGGATGGTTTCCCCCGTTATTTAGTCTTTCTCCGGTTTTTTTAGTTTAAGTTCCCTTTTGGCAGTTTTGGCTGGTTCCGAATGGTTTAGCGTGTATCTGCCGTATTTGGATGTGTATGACCATGTTTGAAAGTTATTCAGTTAGTATGTGATGATGAAAATATATACAAAACCCAAGTAACAAAAGACATGATCATGGTGAACCCAATAACCAGTATCCATAAGACGTCCAAAACATGATCAAAACAATCAAACCCAAGTGGAAATTGTATTTCCATGGATTTGGCATGGCTAGGTTGATCAGACTTTCATCGGTTTTGCCCAGTTAAGTTCCCTTTCGGTCCGTTTTGGTCGGTGTAGAAGGTTTGATGGATGTTCAAGTGTTGAAGATAGAGCCCAAATGTATTCGGAAGCACCAGATCGCGTGAAGAAAAGGGCTTTCTTGAACATGGCATAACTTGGTCTACAAGAGTCCGTTTCAGGCCCGTGACGAGGCGAATCGAAGGCCGAAACAAGGGGAACGTAGCTATAACCTAACTTTGTTGGGTTACAGAACTTTCGAGGCCTGAAACCCTATATTTGTTGAGATATTCTCATTTTTATAATGTTTTCACATTTTTTGGACTTTGTTTTTCGGCTCAGGCCCGACCCATTTGCATTCTAAGGTTTATTTCGATGTCACTTGTAATTTTAGGTTACTATGTAATAGATTATAAATTAATATGGCAATCACAGAAAAAAAATTTAAATGACCATTCTAAGTCCCGAGATCGTTAAGCAAGAGCTGGTTACATGAGTTGTTTTGTTCATTCGTTTGGTATATTATCCACCTTTGTAGGTTTTCCCAGGAAAATCAATGTCGTTTTTGTGTTGATCAAACAATGTTAAATGTTGTTGGAGTTCACTCATATCTAAAATACTAATTCATGGTGTGTCATAATGATTTCCTTGTCTAGTGAAACCACAATTACTTCACCAACTAATTTGAAACCTCCAAGCATAGTCAAAACATAGCTAAACACGATCAAAACATGTTAAAGGCCCCAAAAAACATGATCAAAACAATAAAACAATAGTGGAAATCCATTTACCCCGGATTTGGGATGGTTTTCCCCGGTTATTTAGACTTTCTCCGGTTTTTTTAGTTTAAGTTCCCTTTTGGTCAGTTTTGGCTGGTTCCGAATGGTTTAGCGTGTATCTGCCGTATTTGGATGTGTATGACCATGTTTGAAAGTTATTCAGTTAGTATGTGATGATGAAAATATATACAAAACCCAAGTAACAAAAGACATGATCATGGTGAACCCAATAACCAGTATTCATAAGACGTCCAAAACATGATCAAAACAATCAAACCCAAGTGGAAATTGTATTTCCATGGATTTGGCATGGCTAGGTTGATCAGACTTTCATCGGTTTTGCCTAGTTAAGTTCCCTTTCGGTCCGTTTTGGTCGGTGTAGAAGGTTTGATGGATGTTCAAGTGTTGAAGATAGAGCCCAAATGTATTCGGAAGCACCAGATCGCTTGAAGAAAAGGGCTTTCTTGAACATGGCATAACTTGGTCTACAAGAGTCCGTTTCAGGCCCGTGACGAGGCGAATCTAAGGCCGAAACGAGGGGAACGTAGCTGTAACCTATCTTTGTTGGGTTACAGAACTTTCGAGGCCCGAAACCCTATATTTGTTGAGATATTCTCATTTTTATAATTTTTTCACATTTTTTGGACTTTGTTTTTCGGCTCAGGCCCGACCCATTTGCATTCTAAGGTTTATTTCGATGTCACTTGTAATTTTAGGTTACTATGTAATAGATTATAAATTAATATGGCAATCACAGAAAAAAAATTTAAATGACCATTCTAAGTCCCGAGATCGTTAAGCAAGAGCTGGTTACATGAGTTGTTTTGTTCATTCGTTTGGTATATTATCCATCTTTGTAGGTTTTCCAAGGAAAATCAATGTCGTTTTTGTGTTGATCAAACAATGTTAAATGTTGTTGGAGTTCACTCATATCTATAATACTAATTCATGGTGTGTCATAATGATTTCCTTGTCTAGTGAAACCACAATTACTTCACCAACTAATTTGAAACCTCCAAGCATAGTCAAAACATAGCTAAACACGATCAAAACATGTTAAAGGCCCCCAAAAACATGATCGAAACAATAAAACAATAGTGGAAATCCATTTACCCCGGATTTGGGATGGTTTTCCCCGGTTATTTAGACTTTCTCCGGTTTTTTTAGTTTAAGTTCCCTTTTGGTCAGTTTTGGCTGGTTCTAAATGGTTTAGCGTGCATCTGCCGTATTTGGATGTGTATGACCATGTTTGAAAGTTATTCAGTTAGTATGTGATGATGAAAATATATACAAAACCCAAGTAACAAAAGACATGATCATGGTGAACCCAATAACCAGTATCCATAAGACGTCCAAAACATGATCAAAACAATCAAACCCAAGTGGAAATTGTATTTCCTTGGATTTGGCATGGCTAGGTTGATCAGACTTTCATCGGCTTTGCCCAGTTAAGTTCCCTTTCGGTCCGTTTTGGTCGGTGTAGAAGGTTTGATGGATGTTCAAGTGTTGAAGATAGAGCACAAATGTATTCGGAAGCACCAGATCGCTTGAAGAAAAGGGCTTTCTTGAACATGGCATAACTTGGTCTACAAGAGTCCATTTCAGGCCCGTGACGAGGCGAATCTAAGGCCGAAACGAGGGGAACGTAGCTGTAACCTAACTTTGTTGGGTTACAGAACTTTCGAGGCCCGAAACCCTATATTTGTTGAGATATTCTCATTTTTATAATTTTTTCACATTTTTTGGACTTTGTTTTTTGGCTCAGGCCCGACCCATTTGCATTCTAAGGTTTATTTCTATGTCACTTGTAATTTTAGGTTACTATGTAATAGATTATAAATTAATATGGCAATCACAGAAAAAAAATTTTAATGACCATTCTAAGTCCCGAGATCGTTAAGCAAGAGCTGGTTACATAAGTTGTTTTGTTCATTCGTTTGGTATATTATCCACCTTTGTAGGTTTTCCAAGGAAAATCAATGTCGTTTTTGTGTTGATCAAACAATGTTAAATGTTGTTGGAGTTCACTCATATCTATAATACAAATTCATGGTGTGTCATAATGATTTCCTTGTCTAGTGAAACCACAATTACTTCACCAACTAATTTGAAACCTCCAAGCATAGTCAAAACATAGCTAAACACGATCAAAACATGTTAAAGGCCCCCAAAAACATGATCAAAACAATAAAACAATAGTGGAAATCCATTTACCCCGGATTTGGGATGGTTTCCCCCGTTATTTAGTCTTTCTCCGGTTTTTTTAGTTTAAGTTCCCTTTTGGCAGTTTTGGCTGGTTCCGAATGGTTTAGCGTGTATCTGCCGTATTTGGATGTGTATGACCATGTTTGAAAGTTATTCAGTTAGTATGTGATGATGAAAATATATACAAAACCCAAGTAACAAAAGACATGATCATGGTGAACCCAATAACCAGTATCCATAAGACGTCCAAAACATGATCAAAACAATCAAACCCAAGTGGAAATTGTATTTCCATGGATTTGGCATGGCTAGGTTGATCAGACTTTCATCGGTTTTGCCCAGTTAAGTTCCCTTTCGGTCCGTTTTGGTCGGTGTAGAAGGTTTGATGGATGTTCAAGTGTTGAAGATAGAGCCCAAATGTATTCGGAAGCACCAGATCGCGTGAAGAAAAGGGCTTTCTTGAACATGGCATAACTTGGTCTACAAGAGTCCGTTTCAGGCCCGTGACGAGGCGAATCGAAGGCCGAAACAAGGGGAACGTAGCTATAACCTAACTTTGTTGGGTTATAGAACTTTCGAGGCCTGAAACCCTATATTTGTTGAGATATTCTCATTTTTATAATTTTTTCACATTTTTTGGACTTTGTTTTTTGGCTCAGGCCCGACCCATTTGCATTCTAAGGTTTATTTCGATGTCACTTGTAATTGTAGGTTACTATGTAATAGATTATAAATTAATATGGCAATCACAGAAAAAAAATTTAAATGACCATTCTAAGTCCCAAGATCGTTAAGCAAGAGCTGGTTACATGAGTTGTTTTGTTCATTCGTTTGGTATTTATCCACCTTTGAAGGTTTTCCAAGGAAAATCAATGTCGTTTTTGTGTTGATCAAACAAGGTTAAATGTTGTTGGAGTTCACTCATATCTAAAATACTAATTCATGGTGTGTCATAATGATTTCCTTGTCTAGTGAAACCACAATTACTTCACCAACTAATTTGAAACCTCCAAGCATAGTCAAAACATAGCTAAACACGATCAAAACATGTTAAAGGCCCAAAAAAACATGATCAAAACAATAAAACAATAGTGGAAATCCATTTACCCCGGATTTGGGATGGTTTTCCCCGGTTATTTAGACTTTCTCCGGTTTTTTTAGTTTAAGTTCCCTTTTGGTCAGTTTTGGCTGGTTCCGAATGGTTTAGCGTGTATCTGCCGTATTTGGATGTGTATGACCATGTTTGAAAGTTATTCAGTTAGTATGTGATGATGAAAATATATACAAAACCCAAGTAACAAAAGACATGATCATGGTGAACCCAATAACCAGTATTCATAAGACGTCCAAAACATGATCAAAACAATCAAACCCAAGTGGAAATTGTATTTCCATGGATTTGGCATGGCTAGGTTGATCAGACTTTCATCGGTTTTGCCCAGTTAAGTTCCCTTTCGGTCCGTTTTGGTCGGTGTAGAAGGTTTGATGGATGTTCAAGTGTTGAAGATAAAGCCCAAATGTATTCGGAAGCACCAGATCGCGTGAAGAAAAGGGCTTTCTTGAACATGGCATAACTTGGTCTACAAGAGTCCGTTTCAGGCCCGTGACGAGGCGAATCGAAGGCCTAAACGAGGGGAACGTAGCTGTAACCTAACTTTGTTGGGTTACAGAACTTTCGAGGCCCAAAACCCTATATTTGTTGAGATATTCTCATTTTTATAATTTTTTCACATTTTTTGGACTTTGTTTTTTGGCTCAGGCCCGACCCATTTGCATTCTAAGGTTTATTTCGATGTCACTTGTAATTTTAGGTTACTATGTAATAGATTATAAATTAATATGGCAATCACAGAAAAAAAAATTAAATGACCATTCTAAGTCCTGAGATCGTTAAGCAAGAGCTGGTTACATGAGTTGTTTTGTTCATTCGTTTGGTATATTATCCACCTTTGTAGGTTTTCCAAGGAAAATCAATGTCGTTTTTGTGTTGATCAAACAATGTTAAATGTTGTTGGAGTTCACACATATCTATAATACTAATTCATGGTGTGTCATAATGATTTCCTTGTCTAGTGAAACCACAATTACTTCACCAACTAATTTGAAACCTCCAAGCATAGTCAAAACATAGCTAAACACGATCAAAACATGTTAAAGTTCCCCAAAAACATGATCAAAACAATAAAGCAATAGTGGAAATCTATTTACCCCAGATTTGGGATGGTTTTCCCCGGTTATTTAGTCTTTCTCCGGTTTTTTTAGTTTAAGTTCCCTTTTGGCAGTTTTGGCTGGTTCCGAATGGTTTAGCGTGTATCTGCCGTATTTGGATGTGTATGACCATGTTTGAAAGTTATTCAGTTAGTATGTGATGATGAAAATATATACAAAACCCAAGTAACAAAAGACATGATCATGGTGAACCCAATAACCAGTATCCATAAGACGTCCAAAACATGATCAAAACAATCAAACCCAAGTGGAAATTGTATTTCCATGGATTTGGCATGGCTAGGTTGATCAGACTTTCATCGGTTTTGCCCAGTTAAGTTCCCTTACGGTCCGTTTTGGTCGGTGTAGAAGGTTTGATGGATGTTCAAGTGTTGAAGATAGAGCCCAAATGTATTCGGAAGCACCAGATCGCGTGAAGAAAAGGGCTTTCTTGAACATGGCATAACTTGGTCTACAAGAGTCCGTTTCAGGCCCGTGACGAGGCGAATCGAAGGCCGAAACAAGGGGAACGTAGCTATAACCTAACTTTGTTGGGTTACAGAACTTTCGAGGCCTGAAACCCTATATTTGTTGAGATATTCTCATTTTTATAATGTTTTCACATTTTTTGGACTTTGTTTTTCGGCTCAGGCCCGACCCATTTGCATTCTAAGGTTTATTTCGATGTCACTTGTAATTTTAGGTTACTATGTAATAGATTATAAATTAATATGGCAATCACAGAAAAAAAATTTAAATGACCATTCTAAGTCCCGAGATCGTTAAGCAAGAGCTGGTTACATGAGTTGTTTTGTTCATTCGTTTGGTATATTATCCACCTTTGTAGGTTTTCCAAGGAAAATCAATGTCGTTTTTGTGTTGATCAAACAATGTTAAATGTTGTTGGAGTTCACTCATATCTAAAATACTAATTCATGGTGTGTCATAATGATTTCCTTGTCTAGTGAAACCACAATTACTTCACCAACTAATTTGAAACCTCCAAGCATAGTCAAAACATAGCTAAACACGATCAAAACATGTTAAAGGCCCCAAAAAACATGATCAAAACAATAAAACAATAGTGGAAATCCATTTACCCCGGATTTGGGATGGTTTTCCCCGGTTATTTAGACTTTCTCCGGTTTTTTTAGTTTAAGTTCCCTTTTGGTCAGTTTTGGCTGGTTCCGAATGGTTTAGCGTGTATCTACCGTATTTGGATGTGTATGACCATGTTTGAAAGTTATTCAGTTAGTATGTGATGATGAAAATATATACAAAACCCAAGTAACAAAAGACATGATCATGGTGAACCCAATAACCAGTATTCATAAGACGTCCAAAACATTATCAAAACAATCAAACCCAAGTGGAAATTGTATTTCCATGGATTTGGCATGGCTAGGTTGATCAGACTTTCATCGGTTTTGCCCAGTTAAGTTCCCTTTCGGTCCGTTTTGGTCGGTGTAGAAGGTTTGATGGATGTTCAAGTGTTGAAGATAGAGCCCAAATGTATTCGGAAGCACCAGATCGCGTGAAGAAAAGGGCTTTCTTGAACATGGCATAACTTGGTCTACAAGAGTCCGTTTCAGGCCCGTGACGAGGCGAATCGAAGGCCTAAACGAGGGGAACGTAGCTGTAACCTAACTTTGTTGGGTTACAGAACTTTCGAGGCCCGAAACCCTATATTCGTTGAGATATTCTCATTTTTATAATTTTTTCACATTTTTTGGACTTTGTTTTTCGGCTCAGGCCCGACCCATTTGCATTCTAAGGTTTTTTTCGATTTCACTTGTAATTTTAGGTTACTATGTAATAGATTATAAATTAATATGGAAATCATAGAAAAAAAATTAAATGACCATTCTAAGTCCCGAGATCGTTAAGCAAGAGCTGGTTACATGAGTTGTTTTGTTCATTCGTTTGGTATATTATCCACCTTTGTAGGTTTTCCAAGGAAAATCAATGTCGTTTTTGTGTTGATCAAACAATGTTAAATGTTGTTGGAGTTCACTCATATCTATAATACTAATTCATAGTGTGTCATAATGATTTCCTTGTCTAGTGATACCACAATTACTTAACCAACTAATTTGAAACCTCCAAGCATAGTCAAAACATAGCCAAACATGATCAAAACATGTTAAATGCCCCTAAAAACATGATCAAAACAATAAAAAAATAGTGGAAATCCATTTACCCAGGATTTGGGATGGTTTTCCCCGGTTATTTAGACTTTCTCCGGTTTTTCTAGTTTAAGTCCCCTTTTGGTCAGTTTTGGCTGGTTTTGAATGGTTTAGCGTGCATCTACCGTATTTAGATGTGTATGACCATGTTTGAAAGTTATTCAGTTAGTATGTGATGATGAAAATATATACACAATCCAAGTAACAAAAGACATGATCATGGTGAACCCAATAACCAGTATCCATAAGACGTCCAAAACATGATCAAAACAATCAAACCCAAGTAGAAATCGTATTTCCACGGATTTGGCATGGCTAGGTTGATCAGACTTTCATCGGCTTTGCCCAGTTAAGTTCCCTTTCGGTCCGTTTTGGTCGGTGTAGAAGGTTTG
Source organism: Glebionis coronaria (assembly GCA_025667525.1). Lineage (NCBI taxonomy): Eukaryota > Viridiplantae > Streptophyta > Magnoliopsida > Asterales > Asteraceae > Glebionis > Glebionis coronaria. The sequence continues at coordinate 610,270,381 of CM046880.1, forward strand.
ATGGATGTTCAAGTGTTGAAGATAGAGCCCAAATGTATTCGGAAGCCCCAGATCGCGTGAAGAAAAGGGCTTTCTTGAACATGGCATAACTTGGTCTACAAGAGTCCGTTTTAGGCCCGTGATGAGGCGAATCGAAGGCCGAAACGAGGGGAACGTAGCTGTAACCAAACTTTGTTGGGTTACAGAACTTTCGAGGCCCGAAACCCTATATTTGTTGAGATATTCTCATTTTTATAATTTTTTCACATTTTTTGGACTTTGTTTTTGGGCTCAGGCCCGACCCATTTGCATTCTAAGGTTTTTTTCGATGTCACTTGTAATTTTAGGTTACTATGTAATAGATTATAAATTAATATGGCAATCATAGAAAAAAAATTAAATGACCATTCTAAGTCCCGAGATCGTTAAGCAAGAGCTGGTTACATGAGTTGTTTTGTTCATTCGTTTGGTATATTATCCACCTTTGTAGGTTTTCCAAGGAAAATCAATGTCGTTTTTGTGTTGATCAAACAATGTTAAATGTTGTTGGAGTTCACTCATATCTATAATACTAATTCATAGTGTGTAATAATGATTTCCTTGTCTAGTGAAACCACAATTACTTCACCAACTAATTTGAAACCTCCAAGCATAGTCAAAACATAGCTAAACACGATCAAAACATGTTAAAGGCCCCCAAAAACATGATCAAAACAATAAAACAATAGTGGAAATCCATTTACCCCGGATTTGGGATGGTTTTCCCTGGTTATTTAGACTTTCTCCGGTTTTTTTAGTTTAAGTTCCCTTTTGGTCAGTTTTGGCTGGTTCCGAATGGTTTAGCGTGCATCTGCCGTATTTGGATGTGTATGACCATGTTTGAAAGTTATTCAGTTAGTATGTGATGATGAAAATATATACAAAACCCAAGTAACAAAAGACATGATCATGGTGAACCCAATAACCAGTATCCATAAGACGTCCAAAACATGATCAAAACAATCAAACCCAAGTGGAAATTGTATTTCCATGGATTTGGCATGGCTAGGTTGATCAGACTTTCATCGGCTTTGCCCAGTTAAGTTCCCTTTCGGTCCGTTTTGGTCGGTGTAGAAGGTTTGATGGATGTTCAAGTGTTCAAGATAGAGCCCAAATGTATTCGGAAGCACCAGATCGCTTGAAGAAAAGGGCTTTCTTGAACATGGCATAACTTGGTCTACAAGAGTCCGTTTCAGGCCCGTGACGAGGCGAATCGAAGGCCGAAACAAGGGGAACGTAGCTATAACCTAGCTTTGTTGGGTTACAGAACTTTCGAGGCCTGAAACCCTATATTTGTTGAGATATTCTCATTTTTATAATTTTTTCACATTTTTTGGACTTTGTTTTTCGGCTCAGGCCCGACCCATTTGCATTCTAAGGTTTATTTCGATGTCACTTGTAATTTTAGGTTACTATGTAATAGATTATAAATTAATATGGCAATCACAGAAAAAAATTTAAATGACCATTCTAAGTCCCGAGATCGTTAAGCAAGAGCTGGTTACATGAGTTGTTTTGTTCATTCGTTTGGTATATTATCCACCTTTGTAGGTTTTCCAAGGGAAATCAATGTCATTTTTGTGTTGATCAAACAATGTTAAATGTTGTTGGAGTTCACTCATATCTATAATACTAATTCATGGTGTGTCATAATGATTTCCTTGTCTAGTGAAACCACAATTACTTCACCAACTAATTTGAAACCTCCAAGCATAGTCAAAACATAGCTAAACACGATCAAAACATGTTAAAGGCCCCCATAAACATGATCAAAACAATAAAACAATAGTGGAAATCCATTTACCCCGGATTTGTGATTGTTTTCCCCGGTTATTTAGACTTTCTTCGGTTTTTTTAGTTTAAGTTCCCTTTTGGTCAGTTTTGGCTGGTTCCGAATGGTTTAGCGTGCATCTGCCGTATTCGGATGTGTATGACCATGTTTGAAAGTTATTCAGTTAGTATGTGATGATGAAAATATATACAAAACCCAAGTAACAAAAGACATGATCATGGTGAACCCAATAACCAGTATCCATAAGACGTCCAAAACATGATCAAAACAATCAAACCCAAGTAGAAATTGTATTTCCATGGATTTGGCATGGCTAGGTTGGTCAGACTTTCATCGGCTTTGCCCAGTTAAGTTCCCTTTCGGTCCGTTTTGGTCGGTGTAGAAGGTTTGATGGATGTTCAAGTGTTCAAGATAGAGCCCAAATGTATTCGGAAGCACCAGATCGCTTGAAGAAAAGGGCTTTCTTGAACATGGCATAACTTGGTCTACAAGAGTCCGTTTCAGGCCCGTGACGAGGCGAATCTAAGGCCGAAACGAGGGGAACGTAGCTGTAACCTAACTTTGTTAGGTTACAGAACTTTCGAGGCCCGAAACCCTATATTTGTTGAGATATTCTCATTTTTATAATTTTTTCACATTTTTTGGACTTTGTTTTTTGGCTCAGGCCCGACCCATTTGCATTCTAAGGTTTATTTCAATGTCACTTGTAATTTTAGGTTACTATGTAATAGATTATAAATTAATATGGCAATCACAGAAAAAAATTTAAATGACCATTCTAAGTCCCGAGATCGTTAAGCAAGAGCTGGTTACATGAGTTGTTTTGTTCATTCATTTGGTATATTATCCACCTTTGTAGGTTTTCCAAGGAAAATCAATGTCGTTTTTGTGTTGATCAAACAATGTTAAATGTTGTTGGAGTTCACACATATCTATAATACTAATTCATGGTGTGTCATAATGATTTCCTTGTCTAGTGAAAACACAATTACTTCACCAACTAATTTGAAACCTCCAAGCATAGTCAAAACATAGCTAAACACGATCAAAACATGTTAAAGTTCCCCAAAAACATGATCAAAACAATAAAACAATAGTGGAAATCCATTTACCCCGGATTTGGGATGGTTTTCCCCGGTTATTTAGTCTTTCTCTGTTTTTATTAGTTTAAGTTCCCTTTTGGCAGTTTTGGCTGGTTCCGAATGGTTTAGCGTGTATCTGCCGTATTTGGATGTGTATGACCATGTTTCAAAGTTATTCAGTTAGTATGTGATGATGAAAATATATACAAAACCCAAGTAACAAAAGACATGATCATGGTGAACCCAATAACCAGTATCCATAAGACGTCCAAAACATGATCAAAACAATCAAACCTAAGTGGAAATTGTATTTCCATGGATTTGGCATGGCTAGGTTGATCAGACTTTCATCGGTTTTGCCCAGTTAAGTTCCCTTACGGTCCGTTTTGGTCGGTGTAGAAGGTTTGATGGATGTTCAAGTGTTGAAGATAGAGCCCAAATGTATTCGGAAGCACCAGATCGCGTGAAGAAAAGGGCTTTCTTGAACATGGCATAACTTGGTCTACAAGAGTCCGTTTCAGGCCCGTGACGAGGCGAATCGAAGGCCGAAACAAGGGGAACGTAGCTATAACCTAACTTTGTTGGGTTACAGAACTTTCGAGGCCTGAAACCCTATATTTGTTGAGATATTCTCATTTTTATAATTTTTTCACATTTTTTGGACTTTGTTTTTCGGCTCAGGCCCGACCCATTTGCATTCTAAGGTTTATTTCGATGTCACTTGTAATTTTAGGTTACTATGTAATAGATTATAAATTTATATGGCAATCACAGAAAAAAATTTAAATGACCATTCTAAGTCCCGAGATCGTTAAGCAAGAGCTGGTTACATGAGTTGTTTTGTTCATTCGTTTGGTATATTATCCACCTTTGTAGATTTTCCAAGGAAAATCAATGTCGTTTTTGTGTTGATCAAACAATGTTAAATGTTGTTGGAGTTCACTCATATCTATAATACTAATTCATGGTGTGTCATAATGATTTCCTTGTCTAGTGAAACCACAATTACTTCACCAACTAATTTGAAACCTCCAAGCATAGTCAAAACATATCTAAACACGATCAAAACATGTTAAAGGCCCCCAAAAACATGATCAAAACAATAAAACAATAGTGGAAATCCATTTACCCCGGATTTGGGATGGTTTTCCCCGGTTATTTAGACTTTCTCCGGTTTTTTTAGTTTAAGTTCCCTTTTGGTCAGTTTTGGCTGGTTCCGAATGGTTTAGCGTGCATCTGCCGTATTTGGATGTGTATGACCATGTTTGAAAGTTATTCAGTTAGTATGTGATGATGAAAATATATACAAAACCCAAGTAACAAAAGACATGATCATGGTGAACCCAATAACCAGTATTCATAAGACGTCCAAAACATGATCAAAACAATCAAACCCAAGTGGAAATTGTATTTCCATGGATTTGGCATGGCTAGGTTGATCAGACTTTCATCGGCTTTGCCCAGTTAAGTTCCCTTACGGTCCGTTTTGGTCGGTGTAGAAGGTTTGATGGATGTTCAAGTGTTGAAGATAGAGCCCAAATGTATTCGGAAGCACCAGATCGCGTGAAGAAAAGGGCTTTCTTGAACATGGCATAACTTGGTCTACAAGAGTCCGTTTCAGGCCCGTGACGAGGCGAATCGAAGGCCGAAACGAGGGGAACGTAGCTGTAACCTAACTTTGTTGGGTTACAGAACTTTCGAGGCCCGAAACCCTATATTTGTTGAGATATTCTCATTTTTATAATTTTTTCACATTTTTTGGACTTTGTTTTTCGGCTCAGGCCTGACCCATTTGCATTCTAAGGTTTATTTCGATGTCACTTGTAATTTTAGGTTACTATGTAATAGATTATAAATTAATATGGCAATCACAGAAAAAAAATTTAAATGACCATTCTAAGTCCCGAGATCGTTAATCAAGAGATGGTTACATGAGTTGTTTTGTTCATTCGTTTGGTATATTATCCACCTTTGTAGGTTTTCCAAGGAAAATCAATGTCGTTTTTGTGTTCATCAAACAATGTTAAATGTTTTTGGAGTTCACTCATATCTATAATACTAATTCATGGTGTGTCATAATGACTTCCTTGTCTAGTGAGACCACAATTACTTCACCAACTAATTTGAAACCTCCAAGCATAGTCAAAACATAGCTAAACACGATCAAAACAAGTTAAAGTCCCCCAAAAACATGATCAAAATAATAAAACAATAGTGGAAATCCATTTACCCCGGATTTGGGATGGTTTTCCCCGGTTATTTAGACTTTCTCCGGTTTTTTTAGTTTAAGTTCCCTTTTGGTCAGTTTTGGCTGGTTCCGAATGGTTTAGCGTGCATCTGCCGTATTTGGATGTGTATGACCATGTTTGAAAGTTATCCAGTTAGTATGTGATGATGAAAATATATGCAAAACCCAAGTAACAAAAGACATGATCATGGTGAACCCAATAACCAGTATCCATAAGACGTCCAAAACATGATCAAAACAATCAAACCCAAGTGGAAATTATAATTCCATGGATTTGGCATGGCTAGGTTGATCAGACTTTCATCGGCTTTGCCCAGTTAAGTTCCCTTTCGGTCCGTTTTGGTCGGTGTAGAAGGTTTGATGGATGTTCAATTGTTGAAGATAGAGCCCAAATGTATTCGGAAGCACCAGATCGCTTGAAGAAAAGGGCTTTCTTGAACATGGCATAACTTGGTCTACAAGAGTCCGTTTCAGGCCCGTGACGAGGCGAATCTAAGGCCGAAACGAGGGGAACGTAGCTGTAACCTAACTTTGTTGGGTTACAGAACTTTCGAGCCCCGAAACCCTATATTTGTTGAGATATTCTCATTTTTATAATTTTTTCACATTTTTTGGACTTTGTTTTTTGGCTCAGGCCCGACCCATTTGCATTCTAAGGTTTATTTCGATGTAACTTGTACTTTTAGGTTACTATGTAATAGATTATAAATTAATAGGGCAATCACAGAAAAAAATTTAAATGACCATTCTAAGTCTCGAGATCGTTAAGCAAGAGCTGGTTACATGAGTTGTTTTGTTCATTCTTTTGGTATATTATCCACCTTTGTAGGTTTTCCAAGGAAAATCAATGTCGTTTTTGTGTTGATCAAACAATGTTAAATGTTGTTGGAGTTCACTCATATCTATAATACTAATTCATGGTGTGTCATAATGATTTCCTTGTCTAGTGAAACCACAATTACTTCACCAACTAATTTGAAACCTCCAAGCATAGTCAAAACATAGCTAAACACGATCAAAACATGTTAAAGGCCCCCAAAAACATGATCAAAACAATAAAACAATAGTGGAAATCCGTTTACCCCGGATTTGGGATGGTTTTCCCCGGTTATTTAGTCTTTCTCTGGTTTTTTTAGTTTAAGTTCCCTTTTGGCAGTTTTGGCTGGTTCCGAATGGTTTAGCGTGTATCTGCCGTATTTGGATGTGTATGACCATGTTTGAAAGTTATTTAGTTAGTATGTGATGATGAAAATATATACAAAACCCAAGTAACAAAAGACATGATCATGGTGAACCCAATAACCAGTATCCATAAGACGTCCAAAACATGATCAAAACAATCAAACCCAAGTGGAAATTGTATTTCCATGGATTTGGCATGGCTAGGTTGATCAGACTTTCATCGGCTTTGCCTAGTTAAGTTCCCTTTCGGTCCATTTTGGTCGGTGTAGAAGGTTTGATGGATGTTCAAGTGTTGAAGATAGAGCCCAAATGTATTCGGAAGCACCAGATCGCTTGAAGAAAAGGGCTTTCTTGAACATGGCATAACTTGGTCTACAAGAGTCCGTTTCAGGCCCGTGACGAGGCGAATCTAAGGCCGAAACGAGGGGAACGTAGCTGTAACCTAACTTTGTTGGGTTACAAAACCTTCAAGGCCCGAAACCCTATATTTGTTGAGATATTCTCATTTTTATAATTTTTTCACATTTTTTGGACTTTGTTTTTTGGCTCAGGCCCGACCCATTTGAATTCTAAGGTTTATTTCGATGTCACTTGTAATTTTAGGTTACTATGTAATAGGTTATAAATTAATATGGCAATCACAGAAAAAAAATTTAAATGACCATTCTAAGTCCCGAGATCGTTAAGCAAGAGCTTGTTACATGTGTTGTTTTGTTCATTCGTTTGGTATATTATCCACCTTTGTAGGTTTTCCAAGGAAAATCAATTTCGTTTTTGTGTTGATCAAACAATGTTAAATGTTGTTGGAGTTCACACATATCTATAGTACTAATTCATGGTGTGTCATAATGATTACCTTGTCTAGTGAAACCACAATTACTTCACCAACTAATTTGAAACCTCCAAGCATAGTCAAAACATAGCTAAACACGATCAAAACATGTTAAAGTTCCCCAAAAACATGATCAAAACAATAAAACAATAGTGGAAATCCATTTACCCCGGATTTGGGATGGTTTTCCTCGGTTATTTAGTCTTTCTCTGGTTTTTTTAGTTTAAGTTCCCTTTTGGCAGTTTTGGCTGGTTCCGAATGGTTTAGCGTGTATCTGCCGTATTTGGATGTGTATGACCATGTTTGAAAGTTATTTAGTTAGTATGTGATGATGAAAATATATACAAAACCCAAGTAACAAAAGACATGATCATGGTGAACCCAATAACCAGTATCCATAAGACGTCCAAAACATGATCAAAACAATCAAACCCAAGTGGAAATTGTATTTCCATGGATTTGGCATGGCTAGGTTGATCAGACTTTCATCGGCTTTGCCTAGTTAAGTTCCCTTTCGGTCCATTTTGGTCGGTGTAGAAGGTTTGATGGATGTTCAAGTGTTGAAGATAGAGCCCAAATGTATTCGGAAGCACCAGATCGCTTGAAGAAAAGGGCTTTCTTGAACATGGCATAACTTGGTCTACAAGAGTCCGTTTCAGGCCCGTGACGAGGCGAATCTAAGGCCGAAACGAGGGGAACGTAGCTGTAACCTAACTTTGTTGGGTTACAGAACGTTCGAGGCCCGAAACCCTATATTTGTTGAGATATTCTCATTTTTATAATTTTTTCACATTTTTTGGACTTTGTTTTTTGGCTCAGGCCCGACCCATTTGAATTCTAAGGTTTATTTCGATGTCACTTGTAATTTTAGGTTACTATGTAATAGGTTATAAATTAATATGGCAATCACAGAAAAAAAATTTAAATGACCATTCTAAGTCCCGAGATCGTTAAGCAAGAGCTTGTTACATGTGTTGTTTTGTTCATTCGTTTGGTATATTATCCACCTTTGTAGGTTTTCCAAGGAAAATCAATTTCGTTTTTTTGTTGATCAAACAATGTTAAATGTTGTTGGAGTTCACACATATCTATAGTACTAATTCATGGTGTGTCATAATGATTACCTTGTCTAGTGAAACCACAATTACTTCACCAACTAATTTGAAACCTCCAAGCATAGTCAAAACATAGCTAAACATGATCAAAACATGTTAAAGTTCCCCAAAAACATGATCAAAACAATAAAACAATAGTGGAAATCCATTTTCCCCGGATTTGGGATGGTTTTCCCCGGTTATTTAGTCTTTCTCCGGTTTTTTAGTTTAAGTTCCCTTTTGGCAGTTTTGGCTGGTTCCGAATGGTTTAGCGTGTATCTGCCGTATTTGGATGTGTATGACCATGTTTGAAAGTTATTCAGTTAGTATGTGATGATGAAAATATATACAAAACCCAAGTAACAAAAGACATGATCATGGTGAACCCAATAACCAATATCCATAAGACGTCCAAAACATGATCAAAACAATCAAACCCAAATGGAAATTGTATTTCCATGGATTTGGCATGGCTAGGTTGATCAGACTTTCATCGGTTTTGCCCAGTTAAGTTCCCTTACGGTCCGTTTTGGTCGGTGTAGAAGGTTTGACGGATGTTCAAGTGTTGAAGATAGAGCCCAAATGTATTCGGAAGCACCAGATCGCGTGAAGAAAAGGGCTTTCTTGAACATGGCATAACTTGGTCTACAAGAGTCCGTTTCAGGCCCGTGATGAGGCGAATCGAAGGCCGAAACAAGGGGAACGTAGCTATAACCTAACTTTGTTGGGTTACAGAACTTTCGAGGCCTGAAACCCTATATTTGTTGAGATATTCTCATTTTTATAATTTTTTCACATTTTTTGGACTTTGTTTTTCGGCTCAGGCCCGACCCATTTGCATTCTAAGGTTTATTTCGATGTCACTTGTAATTTTAGGTTACTATGTAATAGATTATAAATTAATATGGCAATCACAGAAAAAAAATTTAAATGACCATTCTAAGTCCCGAGATCGTTAAGCAAGAGCTGGTTACATGAGTTTTTTTGTTCATTCGTTTGGTATTATCCACCTTTGTAGGTTTTCCAAGGAAAATCAATGTCGTTTTTGTGTTGATCAAACAATGTTAAATGTTGTTGGAGTTCACTCATATCTATAATACTAATTCATGGTGTGTCATAATGATTTCCTTGTCTAGTGAAACCACAATTACTTCACCAACTAATTTGAAACCTCCAAGCATAGTCAAAACATAGCTAAACACGATCAAAACATGTTAAAGGCCCCCAAAAACATGATCAAAACAATAAAACAATAGTGGAAATCCATTTACCCCGGATTTGGGATGGTTTTCCCCGGTTATTTAGACTTTCTCCGGTTTTTTTAGTTTAAGTTCCCTTTTGGTCAGTTTTGGCTGGTTCCGAATGGTTTAGCGTGTATCTGCCGTATTTGGATGTGTATGACCATGTTTGAAAGTTATTCAGTTAGTATGTGATGATGAAAATATATACAAAACCCAAGTAACAAAAGACATGATCATGGTGAACCCAATAACCAGTATTCATAAGACGTCCAAAACATGATCAAATCAATCAAACCCAAGTGGAAATTGTATTTCCATGGATTTGGCATGGCTAGGTTGATCAGACTTTCATCGGTTTTGCCCAGTTAAGTTCCCTTTCGGTCCGTTTTGGTCGGTGTAGAAGGTTTGATGGATGTTCAAGTGTTGAAGATAGAGCCCAAATGTATTCGGAAGCACCAGATCGCGTGAAGAAAAGGGCTTTCTTGAACATGGCATAACTTGGTCTACAAGAGTCCGTTTCAGGCCCGTGATGAGGCGAATCGAAGGCCTAAATGAGGGGAACGTAGCTGTAACCTAACTTTGTTGGGTTACAGAACTTTCGAGGCCCGAAACCCTATATTTGTTGAGATATTCTCATTTTTATAATTTTTTTCACATTTTTTGGACTTTGTTTTTCGGCTCAGGCCCGACCCATTTGCATTCTAAGGTTTATTTCGATGTCACTTGTAATTTTAGGTTACTATGTAATAGATTTTAAATTAATATGGCAATCATAGAAAAAAATATTAAATGACCATTCTGAGTCCCGAGATCGTTAAGCAAGAGCTGGTTACATGAGTTGTTTTGTTCATTCGTTTGGTATATTATCCACCTTTGTAGGTTTTCCAAGGAAAATCAATGTCGTTTTTGTGTTGATCAAACAATGTTAAATGTTGTTGGAGTTCACTCATATCTATAATACTAATTCATAGTGTGTCATAATGATTTCCTTGTCTAGTGAAACCACAATTACTTCACCAACTAATTTGAAACCTCCAAGCATAGTCAAAACATAGCTAAACACGATCAAAACATATTAAAGGCCCCCAAAAACATGATCAAAACAATAAAACAATAGTGGAAATCCATTTACCCCGGATTTAGGATAGTTTTCCCCGGTTATTTAGACTTTCTCCGGTTTTTTAGTTTAAGTTCCCATTTGGTCAGTTTTGGCTGGTTCCGAATGGATTAGCGTGTATCTGCCGTATTTGGATGTGTATGACCATGTTTGAAAGTTATTCAGTTAGTAAAAGATGATGAAAATATATACAAAACCCAAGTAACAAAAGACATGATCATGGTGAACCCAATAACCAGTATCCATAAGACGTCCAAAACATGATCAAAACAATCAAACCCAAGTGGAAATTGTATTTCCATGGATTTGGCATGGCTAGGTTGATCAGACTTTCATCGGTTTTGCCCAGTTAAGTTCCCTTTCGGTCCGTTTTGGTCGGTGTAGAAGGTTTGATGGATGTTCAAGTGTTGAAGATAGAGCCCAAATGTATTCGGAAGCACCAGATCGCATGAAGAAAAGGCTTTCTTGAACATGGCATGACTTGGTCTACAGGAGTCCGTTTCAGGCCCGTGACGAGGAGAATCAAAGGCCAAAACGAGGGGAACGTAGCTGTAACCTAACTTTGTTGGGTTACAGAACTTTCGAGGCCCGAAACCCTATATTTGTTGAGATATTCTCATTTTTATAATTTTTTCACATTTTTTGGACTTTGTTTTTCGACTCAGGCCCGACCCATTTGCATTATAAGGTTTATTTCGATGTCACTTGTAATTTTAGGTTACTATGTAATAGATTTTAAATTAATATGGCAATCATAGAAAAAAAATTTAAATGACCATTCTGAGTCCCGAGATCGTTAAGCAAGAGCTGGTTACATGAGTTGTTTTGTTCATTCGTTTGGTATATTATCCACCTTTGTAGGTTTTCCAAGGAAAATCAATGTCATTTTTGTGTTGATCAAACAATGTTAAATGTTGTTGGAGTTCACTCATATCTATAATACTAATTCATGGTGTGTCATAATGATTTCCTTGTCTAGTGAAACCACAATTACTTCACCAACTAATTTGAAACCTCCAAGCATAGTCAAAACATAGCTAAGCACGATCAAAACATGTTAAAGGCCCCCAAAAACATGATCAAAACAATAAAACAATAGTGGAAATCCATTTACCCCGGATTTGGGATGGTTTTCCCCGGTTATTTAGACATTCTCCGATTTTTTTAGTTTAAGTTCCCTTTTGGTCAGTTTTGGCTGGTTCCGAATGGTTTAGCGTGTATCTGCCGTATTTGGATGTGTATGACCATGTTTGAAAGTTATTCAGTTAGTATGTGATGATGAAAATATATACAAAACCCAAGTAACAAAAGACATGATCATGGTGAACCCAATAACCAGTATCCATAAGACGTCCAAAACATGATCAAAACAATCAAACCCAATTGGAAATTGTATTTCCATGGATTTGGCATGGCTAGGTTGATCAGACTTTCATCGGTTTTGCCCAGTTAAGTTCCCTTTCGGTCCGTTTTGGTCGGTGTAGAAGGTTTGATGGATGTTCAAGTGTTGAAGATAGAGCCCAAATGTATTCGGAAGCACCAGATCGCGTGAAGAAAAGGGCTTTCTTGAGCATGGGATAACTTGGTCTACTAGAGTCCGTTTCAGGCCCGTGATGAGGCGAATCGAAGGCCTAAACGAGGGGAACGTAGCTGTAACCTAACTTTGTTGGGTTACAGAACTTTCGAGGCCCGAAACCCTATATTTGTTGAGATATTCTCATTTTTATAATTTTTTCACATTTTTTGGACTTTGTTTTTCGGCTCAGGCCCGACCCATTTGCATTCTAAGGTTTATTTCGATGTCACTTGTAATTTTAGGTTACTATGTAATAGATTTTAAATTAATATGGCAATCCTAGAAAAAAATATTAAATGACCATTCTGAGTCCCGAGATCGTTAAGCAAGAGCTGGTTACATGAGTTGTTTTGTTCATTCGTTTGGTATATTATCCACCTTTGTAGGTTTTCCAAGGAAAATCAATGTCGTTTTAGTGTTGATCAAACAATGTTAAATGTTGTTGGAGTTCACTCATATCTATAATACTAATTCATAGTGTGTCATAATGATTTCCTTGTCTAGTGAAACCACAATTACTTCACCAACTAATTTGAAACCTCCAAGCATAGTCAAAACATAGCTAAACACGATCAAAACATATTAAAGGCCCCCAAAAACATGATCAAAACAATAAAACAATAGTGGAAATCCATTTACCCCGGATTTAGGATGGTTTTCCCCGGTTATTTAGACTTTCTCCGGTTTTTTTAGTTTAAGTTCCCTTTTGGTCAGTTTTGGCTGGTTCCGAATGGATTAGCGTGTATCTGCCATATTTGGATGTGTATGACCATGTTTGAAAGTTATTCAGTTAGTAAAAGATGATGAAAATATATACAAAACCCAAGTAACAAAAGACATGATCATGGTGAACCCAATAACCAGTATCCATAAGACGTCCAAAACATGATCAAAACAATCAAACCCAAGTGGAAATTGTATTTCCATGGATTTGGCATGGCTAGGTTGATCAGACTTTCATCGGTTTTGCCCAGTTAAGTTCCCTTTCGGTCCGTTTTGGTCGGTGTAGAAGGTTTGATGGATGTTCAAGTGTTGAAGATAGAGCCCAAATGTATTCGGAAGCACCAGATCGCGTGAAGAAAAGGGCTTTCTTGAACATGGCATGACTTGGTCTACAGGAGTCCGTTTCAGGCCCGTGACGAGGCGAATCAAAGGCCAAAACGAGGGGAACGTAGCTGTAACCTAACTTTGTTGGGTTACAGAACTTTCGAGGCCCGAAACCCTATATTTGTTGAGATATTCTCATTTTTATAATTTTTTCACATTTTTTGGACTTTGTTTTTCGACTCAGGCCCGACCCATTTGCATTCTAAGGTTTATTTCGATGTCACTTGTAATTTTAGGTTACTATGTAATAGATTATAAATTAATATGGCAATCACAGAAAAAAAATTTAAATGACCATTCTAAGTCCCGAGATCGTTAAGCAAGAGCTGGTTACATGAGTTGTTTTGTTCATTCGTTTGGTATATTATCCACCTTTGTAGGTTTTCCAAGGAAAATCAATGTCGTTTTTGTGTTCATCAAACAATGTTAAATGTTGTTGGAGTTCACTCATATCTATAATACTAATTCATGGTGTGTCATAATGACTTCCTTGTCTAGTGAGACCACAATTACTTCACCAACTAATTTGAAACCTCCAAGCATAGTCAAAACATAGCTAAACACGATCAAAACAAGTTAAAGTCCCCCAAAAACTTGATCAAAATAATAAAACAATAGTGGAAATCCATTTACCCCGGATTTGGGATGGTTTTCCCCGGTTATTTAGACTTTCTCCGGTTTTTTTAGTTTAAGTTCCCTTTTGGTCAGTTTTGGCTGGTTCCGAATGGTTTAGCGTGCATCTGCCGTATTTGGATGTGTATGACCATGTTTGAAAGTTATCCAGTTAGTATGTGATGATGAAAATATATGCAAAACCCAAGTAACAAAAGACATGATCATGGTGAACCCAATAACCAGTATCCATAAGACGTCCAAAACATGATCAAAACAATCAAACCCAAGTGGAAATTATAATTCCATGGATTTGGCATGGCTAGGTTGATCAGACTTTCATCGGCTTTGCCCAGTTAAGTTCCCTTTCGGTCCGTTTTGGTCGGTGTAGAAGGTTTGATGGATGTTCAAGTGTTGAAGATAGAGCCCAAATGTATTCGGAAGCACCAGATCGCTTGAAGAAAAGGGCTTTCTTGAACATGGCATAACTTGGTCTACAAGAGTCCGTTTCAGGCCCGTGACGAGGCGAATCTAAGGCCGAAACGAGGGGAACGTAGCTGTAACCTAACTTTGTTGGGTTACAGAACTTTCGAGCCCCGAAACCCTATATTTGGTGAGATATTCTCATTTTTATAATTTTTTTCACATTTTTTGGACTTTGTTTTTCGGCTCAGGCCCGACCCATTTACATTCTAAGGTTTATTTCGATGTCACTTGTAATTTTAGGTTACTATGTAATAGATTTTAAATTAATATGGCAATCATAGAAAAAAAAATTAAATTACCATTCTAAGTCCCGAGATCGTTAAGTAAGAGCTGGTTACATGAGTTGTTTTGTTCATTCGTTTGGTATATTATCCACCTTTGTAGGTTTTCCAAGGAAAATCAATGTCGTTTTTGTGTTGATCAAACAATGTTAAATGTTGTTGGAGTTCACTCATATCTATAATACTAATTCATGGTGTGTCATAATGATTTCCTTGTCTAGTGAAACCACAATTACTTCACCAACTAATTTGAAACCTCCAAGCATAGTCAAAACATAGCTAAACACGATCAAAACATGTTAAAGGCCCCCAAAAACATGATCAAAACAATAAAACACTAGTGGAAATCCATTTACCCCGGATTTGGGATGGTTTTCCCCGGTTATTTAGTCTTTCTCCGGTTTTTTTAGTTTAAGTTCCCTTTTGGTCAGTTTTGGCTGGTTCTGAATGGTTTAGCTTGCATCTGCCGTATTTGGATGTGTATGACCATGTTTGAAAGTTATTCAGTTAGTATGTGATGATGAAAATATATACAAAACCCAAGTAACAAAAGACATGATCATGGTGAACCCAATAACCAGTATCCATAAGACGTCCAAAACATGATCAAAACAATCAAACCCAAGTGGAAATTGTATTTCCATGGATTTGGCATGGCTAGGTTGATCAGACTTTCATCGGCTTTGCCCAGTTAAGTTCCCTTTCGGTCCGTTTTGGTCGGTGTAGAAGGTTTGATGGATGTTCAAGTGTTGAAGATAGAGCCCAAATGTATTCGGAAGCACCAGATCGCTTGAAGAAAAGGGCTTTCTTGAACATGGCATAACTTGGTCTACAAGAGTCCGTTTCAGGCCCGTGACAAGGCGAATCTAAGGCCGAAACGAGGGGAACGTAGCTGTAACCTAACTTTGTTGGGTTACAGAACTTTCGAGGCCCGAAACCCTATATTTGTTGAGATATTCTCATTTTTATAATTTTTTCACATTTTTTGGACTTTGTTTTTTGGCTCAGGCCCGACCCATTTGCATTCTAAGGTTTATTTCGATGTAACTTGTACTTTTAGGTTACTATGTAATAGATTATAAATTAATAGGGCAATCACAGAAAAAAATTTAAATGACCATTCTAAGTCTCGAGATCGTTAAGCAAGAGCTGGTTACATGAGTTGTTTTGTTCATTCTTTTGGTATATTATCCACCTTTGTAGGTTTTCCAAGGAAAATCAATGTCGTTTTTGTGTTGATCAAACAATGTTAAATGTTGTTGGAGTTCACTCATATCTATAATACTAATTCATGGTGTGTCATAATGATTTCCTTGTCTAGTGAAACCACAATTACTTCACCAACTAATTTGAAACCTCCAAGCATAGTCAAAACATAGCAAAACACGATCAAAACATGTTAAAGGCCCCCAAAAACATGATCAAAACAATAAAACAATAGTGGAAATC
This sequence comes from Glebionis coronaria, assembly GCA_025667525.1. Classification (NCBI taxonomy): domain Eukaryota; kingdom Viridiplantae; phylum Streptophyta; class Magnoliopsida; order Asterales; family Asteraceae; genus Glebionis; species Glebionis coronaria. Next base: position 610,286,498 of record CM046880.1, read on the forward strand.
CGTTTACCTCGGATTTGGGATGGTTTTCCCCGGTTATTTAGTCTTTCTCTGGTTTTTTTAGTTTAAGTTCCCTTTTGGCAGTTTTGGCTGGTTCCGAATGGTTTAGCGTGTATCTGCCGTATTTGGATGTGTATGACCATGTTTGAAAGTTATTTAGTTAGTATGTGATGATGAAAATATATACAAAACCCAAGTAACAAAAGACATGATCATGGTGAACCCAATAACCAGTATCCATAAGACGTCCAAAACATGATCAAAACAATCAAACCCAAGTGGAAATTGTATTTCCATGGATTTGGCATGGCTAGGTTGATCAGACTTTCATCGGCTTTGCCTAGTTAAGTTCCCTTTCGGTCCATTTTGGTCGGTGTAGAAGGTTTGATGGATGTTCAAGTGTTGAAGATAGAGCCCAAATGTATTCGGAAGCACCAGATCGCTTGAAGAAAAGGGCTTTCTTGAACATGGCATAACTTGGTCTACAAGAGTCCGTTTCAGGCCCGTGACGAGGCGAATCTAAGGCCGAAACGAGGGGAACGTAGCTGTAACCTAACTTTGTTGGGTTACAAAACCTTCAAGGCCCGAAACCCTATATTTGTTGAGATATTCTCATTTTTATAATTTTTTCACATTTTTTGGACTTTGTTTTTTGGCTCAGGCCCGACCCATTTGAATTCTAAGGTTTATTTCGATGTCACTTGTAATTTTAGGTTACTATGTAATAGGTTATAAATTAATATGGCAATCACAGAAAAAAAATTTAAATGACCATTCTAAGTCCCGAGATCGTTAAGCAAGAGCTTGTTACATGTGTTGTTTTGTTCATTCGTTTGGTATATTATCCACCTTTGTAGGTTTTCCAAGGAAAATCAATTTCGTTTTTGTGTTGATCAAACAATGTTAAATGTTGTTGGAGTTCACACATATCTATAGTACTAATTCATGGTGTGTCATAATGATTACCTTGTCTAGTGAAACCACAATTACTTCACCAACTAATTTGAAACCTCCAAGCATAGTCAAAACATAGCTAAACACGATCAAAACATGTTAAAGTTCCCCAAAAACATGATCAAAACAATAAAACAATAGTGGAAATCCATTTACCCCGGGTTTGGGATGGTTTTCCTCGGTTATTTAGTCTTTCTCTGGTTTTTTTAGTTTAAGTTCCCTTTTGGCAGTTTTGGCTGGTTCCGAATGGTTTAGCGTGTATCTGCCGTATTTGGATGTGTATGACCATGTTTGAAAGTTATTTAGTTAGTATGTGATGATGAAAATATATACAAAACCCAAGTAACAAAAGACATGATCATGGTGAACCCAATAACCAGTATCCATAAGACGTCCAAAACATGATCAAAACAATCAAACCCAAGTGGAAATTGTATTTCCATGGATTTGGCATGGCTAGGTTGATCAGACTTTCATCGGCTTTGCCTAGTTAAGTTCCCTTTCGGTCCATTTTGGTCGGTGTAGAAGGTTTGATGGATGTTCAAGTGTTGAAGATAGAGCCCAAATGTATTCGGAAGCACCAGATCGCTTGAAGAAAAGGGCTTTCTTGAACATGGCATAACTTGGTCTACAAGAGTCCGTTTCAGGCCCGTGACGAGGCGAATCTAAGGCCGAAACGAGGGGAACGTAGCTGTAACCTAACTTTGTTGGGTTACAGAACCTTCGAGGCCCGAAACCCTATATTTGTTGAGATATTCTCATTTTTATAATTTTTTCACATTTTTTGGACTTTGTTTTTTGGCTCAGGCCCGACCCATTTGAATTCTAAGGTTTATTTCGATGTCACTTGTAATTTTAGGTTACTATGTAATAGGTTATAAATTAATATGGCAATCACAGAAAAAAAATTTAAATGACCATTCTAAGTCCCGAGATCGTTAAGCAAGAGCTTGTTACATGTGTTGTTTTGTTCATTCGTTTGGTATATTATCCACCTTTGTAGGTTTTCCAAGGAAAATCAATTTCGTTTTTTTGTTGATCAAACAAGGTTAAATGTTGTTGGAGTTCACACATATCTATAGTACTAATTCATGGTGTGTCATAATGATTACCTTGTCTAGTGAAACCACAATTACTTCACCAACTAATTTGAAACCTCCAAGCATAGTCAAAACATAGCTAAACATGATCAAAACATGTTAAAGTTCCCCAAAAACATGATCAAAACAATAAAACAATAGTGGAAATCCATTTTCCCCGGATTTGGGATGGTTTTCCCCGGTTATTTAGTCTTTCTCCGGTTTTTTAGTTTAAGTTCCCTTTTGGCAGTTTTGGCTGGTTCCGAATGGTTTAGCGTGTATCTGCCGTATTTGGATGTGTATGACCATGTTTGAAAGTTATTCAGTTAGTATGTGATGATGAAAATATATACAAAACCCAAGTAACAAAAGACATGATCATGGTGAACCCAATAACCAATATCCATAAGACGTCCAAAACATGATCAAAACAATCAAACCCAAATGGAAATTGTATTTCCATGGATTTGGCATGGCTAGGTTGATCAGACTTTCATCGGTTTTGCCCAGTTAAGTTCCCTTACGGTCCGTTTTGGTCGGTGTAGAAGGTTTGATGGATGTTCAAGTGTTGAAGATAGAGCCCAAATGTATTCGGAAGCACCAGATCGCGTGAAGAAAAGGGCTTTCTTGAACATGGCATAACTTGGTCTACAAGAGTCCGTTTCAGGCCCGTGATGAGGCGAATCGAAGGCCGAAACAAGGGGAACGTAGCTATAACCTAACTTTGTTGGGTTACAGAACTTTCGAGGCCTGAAACCCTATATTTGTTGAGATATTCTCATTTTTATAATTTTTTCACATTTTTTGGACTTTGTTTTTCGGCTCAGGCCCGACCCATTTGCATTCTAAGGTTTATTTCGATGTCACTTGTAATTTTAGGTTACTATGTAATAGATTATAAATTAATATGGCAATCACAGAAAAAAAATTTAAATGACCATTCTAAGTCCCGAGATCGTTAAGCAAGAGCTGGTTACATGAGTTTTTTTGTTCATTCGTTTGGTATTATCCACCTTTGTAGGTTTTCCAAGGAAAATCAATGTCGTTTTTGTGTTGATCAAACAATGTTAAATGTTGTTGGAGTTCACTCATATCTATAATACTAATTCATGGTGTGTCATAATGATTTCCTTGTCTA